>OU426987.1:7729723-10340843 GCA_911387755.1 Chrysotoxum bicinctum | reverse complement strand
CTAAAGGAGTTGTTTTAGTTTTTAGTTTTGGGTCTTTACATAAGAGCAAGTTCGTGTGATTTAGAGTTATGTTTTCTTTTTTCATCGCTCGAAAACAATCGGAAGAGCTTCATATAATTAGTAAGATTTGTTTTAGAAAATGGGTGGATACCACGTCCCCTGAATAGATAATTACAAGGTTTCTGCAGTGTCGGGAAGTGCTCCTTAACTTTTAATATCTGTCCGTGAGTCAGTCAGTTATAGTATAAGGGATATTTGAAGTTCCATATCTCAGGAACCACTAACGCCAAAAAGTTGAACGTAAGACGTCTGTGTGAACTTGAAGTTTCTGGCTTTATTGGTACTGAAGTAAGAAGGAGGTCGAAAATGGCGTGAGTTTTTTTCCTGTAAAAATGGTATAGTGTTTAAAATTTGGCAGTGCCCTTTGATCCTGGTCCACTTCCTGAATGTGAAATTACTTGAAAACCTAGTCCAAAATTCACTTAACCGGCATGGATTATACAAATCTGCGCCTTACCACGACATGTTACATGTATTTCTTGTCACCATGACTAACATTTTCTGGTTTTGATTTTCGCTACGATGAACATGAGGGTCTTAAAGAATTTTCATATTACATAGCGCCTTGTTGGTGATGTTTTATTTTTTTTAAATAATACAAATATTTAAGAACACATTTGACCCATATTATTGTTTGAAACCTCCCCAAGTGTTTTCATTTGTGTCGCTGTCGGTTTTTCCATTCCATTTAACTATAACAACCTTCCAAATTCAATTATTCCCCATCGATTCTAATTCCACAGAGGTGAATATATCGTACAAGAAAATTAACATAATTTAGACACAAAAGGCTGGCAATTATATGCAAGCGATTGAGTTCAGCTGCCACGGTTGCAGCATGTGTTTTGCATTTTAAGACGATTGCCTTAAAGGTTTAGTGATACACAGTGTTTTTGATTCATGTTAGGGAATATTCAAACTTGTGAAATTTAAGCTGTTTTCTATAGATGTTATGTTATACGACAAGATTCAATTAAAGTTGCAGGTATAGGAGTGTTGTAATACGTAGCTTGGGAATTCCATATTTTATACAGTATCGTGCAAAAATATTAAGACAAACTATATTTCAACTTTCGAACTCTTTTATAATTAAACGTTAGACATGAAATTTGTGGTACATGGTGATGTTTATTAAAAGGGGAAATGCATAATTTATATATCGTTGGAAAGGTTTTGTCACACAGAAATGCAAATACATATTTTATTACATTGTTTAGTAATAACAGTAAGTATAAATTACGAAAGTATATAGACAACAAAAAAGATGTTCTGTAAGTTATAAATAAAGGTCAGGCAAGTTTAAGCTCTTTACAAAAAAAAAAAGAGAAAGAGTGAATTATAAATCCAACCAGAAGACTTCATCGCAGCATGTTTTTCGTTCCCAATCTGCTTCTTCCGCTACCTTCTACCACCCATTGTCCAAACCTCGCTCTTGCATTCTATTACCAGAATGTGAGAGGTCTTAGCTCTGGAACACATGCGGTTTTGCAAAAAACTCATTGTCTACCCTTTGAAGTCTATGCTCTAACCGAAACGAATCTGATCCTTAATATTAGCAATCAGGAATTGGTTCCATGTTCATTTAATGCCCAACTTCAGACGTACTGCGAAATACAGATATTCTTTTTACTTGCGACTTATAGGTACTACTCGTATAAGGCAAGTTATGCATTCGTAAAAAAAATCGAACTCGAGATTTGGATCAAAGTTGAAATTACGATGATAGCGAAGACCAAAAAAGTGGGTCTCGCAATTCTGTCTGTCTGTCTGTCTGTCGGTTCGACTACAGCCTTAACGGCTCGGCCAATTTTCTTCAAACTTGGTAGATATGGGTTTTAGTTTTTTTCCCCCGGACGCTTTTTTCTGTTTTTTTTTTTAAGACCAAAAATAACGGTACCTGCCATACCATTTTTTTTTCAAAATTTTATAAATATTTTTTTTTTTTTCAAAAACTGTCCCACAGATTTTTTTAAAAAAAAATTGAAAAATTTCATTTGGTTAAAACTAGCTAATGGTTGAAAAAAAAATTTACAAAAAATAGTTATTTTTGGTAGCCCCCCTGGGTCCATTTTTTTGTTTTTGATTTTCTCGAAAACGGTACAGCCGATTTAAATAATTTTTTTTATGCCAAAGCTCCTCCAAAGTTTGAATATTATTACATATTATTCAAATTTTCAATTTTTAATTTTTTGGATTTTTAAAAAAAAATTCAAAATTTTTTTTTGGAAACTCAATATTTCAAAAACCCCATGCTAGATTTTTTTCAAACTTGACAAATAAAAGTTTCTTAACATAATCTACAAGATTTGAAAAAAAAAATTTGTTTTATCTAAAACTAACGGTACCTTCCATACAAATTTTAAAAAATGGTTTTCGAAAATCGTATTTTTCTCAAAAACGGTTCCGAGAATTTTGCTAAAATTTTTTTTCTTTTGATTAATCTTTACGATCTATAATTTAATAAAAAAAAAATTTTAAATCTAGATATTACTGACTGTACCTACCATAGAACGATTCTTTCGAATTTTGAATTTCTCATTATCGACATAACGGATTTTAATGAAATTTTTTATATAGAAGCTCATAAAAAGTTTAAAAAACATTGCATTTAAAAACTTAAGAAAATATATTTTTTCAATTTTTAGAAAAAAAAGTCATTTTTTTTTTAAATTCGATATCTCAAGAACGGCTTAGTATTTTTGTTTGTAAATTAGACTTTTATTCGTACAATATTATAAACTTAAGGTTGGGGTACCAAAAGTTTTTCTTAAAAATGTTTTAAAAATTTTGTACATAAAAGCTTATTTTTTTAAGGAACCACTACAACGACTAATAATTTTTGTTCCTGCATAAATTTATATTTGCATAGCATTCTGTTTTTATCTCTTACTACTAAAAGAATTTAAAAAATTCATTTTATCCTTATGAACAGTTTTCTCTAATAACATCCGTTTTTAAAATTCCTAGTCTATTACTAGTTCGTGCGACCCAGTCGTGCATTTTATTTTATTCGCACTATAAGAATGTGGAATGCTTTACATGGCTCAGTATTTCCCACTCATTTCAATGTGCAGACATTCAAAACTAATGTGCATCGGTATTCTCTTTCTAATCCTATCCTAATTTTCTAATTGCTAATTGCTCGCACTGTGTGTTTAACATTATAAGGATAACCCGTTTAGTGCGCGTATAATAATACAAAAAAAAAAAGGAAACAAAATAGCGATGGCCGAGCTACTGATGAATCTCCTTATCGAGGTGTTGTACTACTGGTTACCCAAAAGACACTTTGCGTTAAATGTTGCTACAATTTGCCTCCACAACTTATTGTATTATATGAAATTGCCATAGTTGCTGTTTATCATGCAATAGGTCTATGACCTTGACCCACATGATGATATCCAACTATTCGGTGACTTTAACCTCCCTCATTTTAAATGGACCTTGTCTGACGATGAATAATACTCGTATTATGTTGCTTCTAACTCATCTCTGCAAAGAAATGTCTCTTCATAGAAAGCCTTGCAGTTTCAAGCCTCTGTCGAGTTAGCAGCTTTCCCAATTGTATGTATAGGCAACTGGTCTTTATTTTCACAACAGATCCCATCAACTCTTCAGTCTCACTCAGCCCCCTTTCTCTACCTTCTATCAACGACTCTCATCCCCCTTTCAATCTACCTTTTTATCATGATTCTTCTATAAATAATTCTCTCCCCTCAACCACAGATCTATCTTCTCTGATTTTCATAAGCCCCTATACACAAAAAGGTTGCAAAGTGTGAAGTTACAAGCTATCGGCTACATGCTAAACTTTCACATATTCCCCAAATCGTTGACAGTATTTTGTTCGAAATTTTAAGTTTTCGTTGAACAGTCTCTCACTGCCCATAGATAGCATAGATAATACGGTTTTGTAAAAGGTAGCCTCTCATCCTTAGAGATCGGAAAGGAAGTCGACGTTGTCTCAGCCGATTTCAGTAAGACCTATGACAAAATCTCACATAAGTATAATTTATTCAAACTGTCCACCCTTGGGACTTAACCTATCTTCTTAAGATGGATTTCTTCTTGCCTGAAAACCCGTTACTACAAACTTCGATTCAGATCTACCTTCGCTGATGATATTTTAGCTACCTCCGGGGTCCCAAAAGGCAGCCACTTAGGAACTCTCCTCTTTATTCTTACTTTTAACAATAATGAAATGGTCATTAAATGGTCCCATATTTTATTCTTCGCCGACGATACAAGGTTTTTCAAAACCTTTTCTTCCACACATGATTTCACTCTTCTACAACTTCATCACGACAGCTTCTCTATCTAGTGCCTAAAAAACTGCTAAGAGGTAAATATGTATTTCCAAATTCAATTACCTTTTACTTTACTCAACTTTCTCACACATTTTGACGAGATTATACTTAAAGCAAACTCTGCACTAGGCTTTGAAGCTTTGTGAAACAATGGTCGAAATAATTCTCTGACCCCTACGTGACCCGATGTTTATACATAATCTTTGCTGGCCCCCTTCTTGAATACGCCTGTCAAGTATGGTCGCCTTATCAACAAATTCATATATCTAGAATCAAGATCATTTAACGTCATTTCCTACGTTTCGCACTTGGTCTTTTGGCTTGTAATATCCCTTGGATTCTACCTCAGTATCGAGACCGTTTTCTATTAATTAACTTGAATACACTGGAAGAACGACGAGCAATGAGCGACATTCTCTCCATTCATCGACTACTTTCAAAATCTGAACTACAATTCCATCCATCTCTTTCAACACTAATTCCCGTAATCTAAGAAATCCCCGTTTCTTCTATCTGTACACCACCGTACCTCTTAGGGCTCCAACGAACGCATAAAGCTATAGCTAAGGCAACTGGTGTACTAGAAAATTTTGTGAGACCTGACGAAATTGGAAATGGTGATCCAACTGAGCAAGAATCGTCGACTGAAGAGTTTTTCCTTGCTCGAAATGGATGAAAGAGAAAGCGGTTTTGTCTCACGTAAAAGGTCCTAATGTATTTAGACTTCAAGGAACTTTTGGGCCTGTTGCTAGTTTGAAACATCCATCTCTCTTTTTCAATTGGTTTTTCAACAATCATATTAACTGAGATCATTAAATTGACAAATGAAAAGGCCAATGATGTCTTCAGAAAGCCAAATGCGAATCGTCAGGTTTAACGTGTTTTGAAACCTTTGACGATGAATGAATTGAAATAGGGTGATCGTTGTTTGCGTTTGCGGTCACTGTAAGACCCTATCCATCCGCGGCCTATCCATTCCGCGGCCGCAGTAAATTTCGCTAAAACATGCCAAGCAAGCCTGCCAAATATGACTTGAAGATCTGGTGGCACAATGAAAGCTCAACGGGTTATCCATTAAAATTTTTCATTTACACTGGAAGCTCTGACTAAAGTACAGGAATTGTTCGTGGATTTGATGTGGTGATATCGTTAGTGCCATCATATTTCAACACTGGATGCAACCTTACTATTGATAACTTTTTCATATCCGTGGATTTGGTCTTGAGGTTGCTCGATACAAAAATCATCATTCTCTGAGATATTTCAAAACCTTTTGTCGTGAAGGAGTTTCTTGATGACCATAATGAGCCCGTAAAAGTCAATCACAGAAAGCAGTATCGCCCAGTCCACTCATCCATTTTTAGATTTTCTAAAAAAAATGGCGTTTGGTTAATTCTGTTCAAAAACCAAATCAGCAAGTTATACTGCTATCTTCGCAACATCAATATGATAAATCCACTTCCACGTCAAACAAAACGCTGGTCGATGGATGTATTTTACAACTTACTAAACGTAGCAGCCCTAGCAACTATCATAATTTTTCGAGACTGCATTCCACCTAGAAGTAACGTAAATTTGGTCAAAAACGATATTCATATCGAACTGGTGGAGGACCTGATGGAGGGATTCGGAACTGAATGACCGTTCACAACCTGGATCACAAACTACAGAGGAAAATACTTCTTTGGATGTCCTCCGCATTATAAGGATAGTCAGCTGGTTTAAAGAACAATCCCCGAGAGGATTCCTTGTAAAAGCGGCAGGTGTCACATTTACCTAAGAGCAAAAGACAAGAAATGCAGAACCACCGGTTTTAGATATTGTTGCCTTCGCCACTCCAAAAATGCCTCCCGAAACTGCCAACGACTTCAAGCTAGATACATTAGTATTACTATATTCTTATTTAAATAAAATACCTTGTTATTTGAAAAAATATGATTTTTGTTGGAATTTTAGCAGTGGGGTCCGAATGGACCCTATACCAGATGGTTGAATTATTTCAAAAAAAGCTGAAAATTCTGTAAAATTTCAGTGATACTTGAAAAGTTTAAAATAAATAGAAGATTAAACTTTGTTAAAAAGTTATGAGTGTTTAAACATGCTCTGGGGTCCAAATGGAACCCATTACGTATAAAAACACCCATTCGATTTTCTGCATATCAACCTACGCTTATTTTTTTAACACCACTGTAAGAACCTTTAACACTCAATTTCATTCAATTTCGCATGTGAGCAACCTAAATGCTTAACGTAACATAAAATCGATTTTCTAAGGGTAAATGAACTATTTTAAATTATAAATATTTAATTAGAACATTAACAGCAACATAACCCGGAAAGCTTTTATCCAAGTTGTAAAGCCATTGGACGATAATTCGATTATGTTCCTATATCTTTTGCAAGCTTGTGTTTAGTTTTAGTTGTCCGTTTCGAATTTTGTTGTCAATAAATTTGGAAAGGAAAAGGAAAGGTAGTCTCATCGTGACTGTGTCCTCTTAAAAATGAAATTTGATATTATTTCCGGTAATAGAATGAACTAACATCCGTATACCCTCAAGTCATGAACAAATCGACCATATCGTCGCCGACTATTGACATTCAAAAATAACAGCCTCCGTGCATCATTCGACACTAGAAGCTGAAACAACTCGACTGCATGAGAGTTTATTCATTTATTCAAGGACTCACCTTCTAGCAAAATAACATCACATTCCCATAACAAAATTACAAAATTCGTCTTCTGGGATGACATGGATTCGACAGAATTCAATTTTGAAAAAGCAACCCAAACTCTGTCCATTTCCATTCGTTGGTTGGTTCGTTCGAGCTGGTTATATCTCTCCGGGAAATTTGAGAACATAAAACTGAATATTTTCCCAATAAAACCACAGCGGGCTCTTCATCCAACATCAGCACCACCACCATTCTTCCTCCAGATTCTATACTCTCTCCATCTCCGTTATGCAAAAGTTTTTCCATTTGTTTTCCTGTTCCTATCCCAACAGCACGGAAAAGTACTAGAATGAAAATATTTTGCTGGAGGCGGTTTTTCAATGGGTGGATGAGCTCTGGAGGCTGGGGGTTTTCGGCCTCTGGTTTCAAATGGAAAAGTGTCATGAGGAAGACTGACAGAGTTCTGGCATTCGACATGCTGGCGAAAGTCACCAGTAAATCCAGCCATTCAACCATCAGCCACCAAACAGTCAAAATAATTTTCAATTTGTAACGAATTCAAATGTGAAATTGTTTCCTGTCTACCTGAGGGATGAATGGGAATGAAAACGAGTTCTTTTTCCTGTTTCAATATTTTTTTTCCATCAACCAGAGTGACAGAGCAACGACTCTCTTCAAAACATCCTCGGGATATTGATGGATTCGTGCAAATTGTGTTTAGGTGTTGTTACAAGTTTGACAGTTCGAACGAATATGTAACACACTTTCGAATGGTCATCCCGGCTCCAGGTAGGGATAGCGCTGGCGAATGGACTTAACGAACAACACCATCGAGGCATGCTTTATAATTTTATTAACTGTGTTAGAGCTTTGGAAATAAAAAAATAGACGCCAGACCGGAATTCAATTTCGGACATGGTGCGACGAATATTTGATGGTGGTTGGAAATATTATCATTCAATTGCTGATTTGGCTCCTCTATATATATTTAGCATAGAGGCTGGGGAATGGGTTTTAGATATTTGAAGGAAGGATATAATAAATGGAAACAGCTTTGGCCTTCCTTTAAAATTAGATTTGACTAACATGTGAATGTTTTTGTGTGTTGTTCTTCAATTTGGGTTCGGGGATAACTTTTTGACAAACCTGCTATTTTCCGATTGTTGTGGGAAACGTCAATGTTCAGTTCATTTCTTTGTAGTTAGTATTGATATATGAAGGTTTTTATAATACAAACTCTATACACTACTGAAATAAATCACCCAAGTAGGAGACTTAGCACTATTATTCTAATAAATTAGCAAGTCCAATAATAGTGCTAAGTCTTCTACTTGGCTGATTAATTTCAGTAGTGTATAGAGTTTGTATTATAAAAACCTTTTAATAGAATCAATGCTAGGCCACGGGCAAGATCTTCCAACGTTAATGATTACAATTTTAATCTTGGTTGGGTATAGTTCAGAAACTGTCTTAAATAAAAAAAAAAATTATTGCACACACAACCACAACTAGCTATCAACTTGGTTCTTCAATTCGTTGATTCAGTTCTATAACATTTCTTCAATTCGATCAAGCTTGACATATACTAACAGCCTGGACTGTGTTGGAAATTAGAATTATAAGGGTAGTCATAACCTATTCAGTGTGCCCAAATTATACAAAACAAAACTTCAGTTAGGAAAAACAAATCTTGATTGCAGATGAAAGTTTTGCATTAGCAAAATTGTTCTCAATCAATCAGTTAATTACTGTCCTGTTTTATGCTCCGCAAGTTCGGAATTTACGAAGAGCTTAATAATAACTGAGCAGATGGTTTAAATAGTATAGCTTTTCAAACTAAATGGTTTTGTTTAAAAAAATAACGTGGACTTTGACCACTTTCTTGTTGTGACAAAGTTCAGAGCCCGACTGTTCAACGAAAAGAAAGCGAGGACCGCCCAAAGGAAGAAATTCAATATTGCATGAGCAATTAGCCGGGAAACTATCTGCAAGAGCGTCAACAACCAGTGGAACCAGTATCGCTGCATTATTAAGGAGGTAGCCGAGACAACCATAGGCTATCAACCACCTAGGAAAAAGAACCCGTTGTATGGTGATGAATGCGCGATATTAAAGCAGGAGACGGAAAAAGCACGAATGCAAATGCTGCAACGGAAAACAAGAGCAGCAAAAGAGGAGTACCGTGGAAAGAGAAAAAAAACCTGCGCAGAAAGAAAAGAGCATCCGCAGCTTCTCAGCTCAGGTATTTCGAGGAGTCTAGCTCTGGCATCAGGTCATAGGACCGGTACGCAAGCTCTTCGAAACAGCGAAGGGAACCTAGTCACCGAAGCACAGGGAATTGTAGACGTGTTTAAGTAGCATTTCCAGCAGCTGCTTAATAGGCATTATTTAGAGGAAGCCATAGGAGAGCAAAGAAGCATAAGACCAGTCAATGAAGATCGAAGATCCAGTCCCACCACCCAGTACTGAAGAGGTTACGGAAGCAATCCACAAGCTTAAGAACAACAAATCCGCAGGCTCGGATGGTCTACCTGCGGAACTCTTCAAGTATGAAGGAGATGTCCTGATAGGGTGCATGCATCAGCTCATCAACCAAGTTTGGGAGGAGGAAAGTATGCCCGACGACTGGTCAAATAGCTCCATATGCCCAATCTACAAAAAAGGCGATCCTATATGTTCTGCAAGAACTACAGAGGCATATCCCTGCTTAATGTTGCCTACAAGATCCTATCCACCGTACTATGTGAGTGTCTAAAACCTTTCTGCAACACTATGGTCGGCTCCAGGCCAGGCAGATCAACGATATACCAAATCTTCACATTGAGGCAAATCCTGGAAAAGACCAATGAATTTCAAGTCGAGGCCCACCATCTTGTCATCGACTTTAAAGCCGCATATGATAGCATAAGTCTGCAAGAGCTTCTATTTGCGATGTCGGAACTCGGGATCCCGAAAAAACTGATCCAGCTATGCCGCATGACGTTACAAAATACGCGATGCAACGTGCATCCGAGCTATTCCAGACTTCCACAGGGTTTAGACAAGGAGATGCGCTATCATGTGATTTCTTCAACCTAGTCCTGGAGCAGATAGTGCGCAAGAGTGGTGTTAACCTGGAAGGCACTATTTTCAACAGGTCTTCCCAACTGCTTGGATATGCGGACGACATCGATATCATCGGCCGCTCCAAGCGAGCTGTGCTAGAAGCGTTCACAGCTATTGATGAACAGGCGAAACGCGTTGGTCTTGAAGTTAATGAGGACAAAACAAAATATATGCTTTCAACAAACAAAGCCGCATCTGTCCATCGCCTAGGACAAAACGTCACTGTTGGTAGCAGTAATTTCGAGGTAGTCAAGGAGTTCACCTACCTCGGAACGAACATCAATCCCACGAATGACACCTTAGTGGAAATTCGACGAAGAAGTACCCTAGCAAACCGCTGCTGCTTCGGTTTGGCCAAACAAATGGGTTCAAAATTCCTTTCTCGAAAGACAAAGTGCACGCTATACAAAACGCTAATTTTACCAGTTCTACTCTACTGCGCCGAGTGCTGGACGATAAGTAATAAAATGCACGACTAGGTCGCACGAACTTGCTCCTATGTAATAGAATAGGAATTTTAAAAACGAATGTTATTAGAGAAAACTGTACATATGGATACAATTAATTTTTCTTTTTAATTCATTAAGTAGTAAGAGATAAAAACAGAATGCTATGCAAATATGAATTTATGCAAGAACAAAAATTATAAGTCGTTGTAGTGGTTTTTTTTTTTAAATTTGCTTTTATATACAAAATTTTTAAAACATTTTTAAGAAAAAAATTTGGTACGTCAACTTTAGGTTTTTATTATTGTACAAAAGAAAATTAAATTTCCAAAAAAAATATTGAGCCGTTTTTGAAATATCGAATTTTCCAAAGAAAAAATGATTTTTCTTTTTCAAAAATTCAAAAAATATTTTTTTTTAAGTTTTGAAATGCAAATATCTACAAAAAATTTCATTAAAATCTGTTATGTCGATAATGAGTAATTTAAAATTAAAAAAAAATGGTTCTATGGTATGTACATGCTGTAATATCTTAATTTCAAATTTTTCTTTTATTAAATTAAAGATTAATTGAAATACAAAATTTTTTATCAAAACTCTAGGCGCCGTGTTCGAGAAAAATACGATTTTTGCAAACCGTGTTTTTTTTAATTTTTAGCATTTGTATGGTAGGTACCTTAATTTTTAAGTAAAATAACAATTTTTTCTCATATCTTATAGATTATATTGAGAAAATTTTACTTATGAAGTTTAAAAAAAATCTAGAATGGGGTTTTCGCATTATTGAGTTAAAAAAAAAATTATGAAGTTTTTTTTAAAAATCCAAAAAAATTTTTTTTTGAAAATTTGAGTACACAATTCTATGTTTTTAGGGAGCTTTAGCAAAAAAAGAAATGATCAAAATCGGTTGTACCGTTTTCGAGAAAATCAAAAACAAAAGAAATGGTTCCTTGGGGGGTACCCTCAATAACCATTTTTCGGAAAAAAATTTTCAACCATTACCTAGCTTTAACTAAATGAAATTTTTTTATATCTTTTTTTTTTCAAATCTGTCAAACAGTTTTTGAAGAAAAAAAATATTTACAAAATTTCGAAAAAAATTCGTATGACAGGTACCGTTATTTTTGGTCTTAAAAAAATTATAAGTCGCAAGTAAAAATGTAAGTGTGGGACAAGATCCTCCTATAACATTCCATAAGAAAGTAGACGTGGCACATTAAAGCCCAACGCGTTTACTTCAATGTCAATAAGTACTTTTAACTTTTTACACTCTACTGAATAACGCATTTCTTTATTAAACCTTTTACTTTATTACTGATTTTTGTAAGAACATCATTTTTAAACAAAAACATTTAATAATTTTCAATGAAAACAAATTCACCTAATCATTTAAAGTTGATTATAGCCATTTTGCTACCCTCTAACTAACAATAAGCTTTCCAACCTCATTACGGCCAGTCTAACGTAGATTCAAATTTAAACCTCATAAAAATATATTTCCAACGGCCGGCACGGTGCAGCCCGGCAGCTGACATGGCATCAAATATAATCACGACCGCACCTTGTTTTATGTTAATCAATTTCAATTCAGCAGCTAATTCAACCCATTTCCTACCGCACTAATTTAATTTATTTAAAAGGTAAAAAAAAATGAATACCAACTTTCCCGGTGGTTATGGTTTAAGTGTGGGAAAGGGGTAAATATTATTAACTGAACCTGAAATGGAAAGCATCGCGCAGCATTCGACCCCCAATGATGTAGGGCTTAATTACCGACACGTGTACACCACCGTGCATATTATAAAGGTTTTTCGCATCGCTACCCTAATAACCTCCTCGCGGCAGAAAGGACTTAATTATTTATTAAAACCCAAAAAAGGGTACCGGCGATGATTTTTCAACGGGCAGACAACCGCACATAGTAACGCAATTACACGCAAAAATTAATTTTAACCTCAGAACAGATTGCAATTGCATGAAAACGAGAGACGAAAAAAAAACTAGGTACGTTCTAACATCCTTCTATGGCTCGAGAATCGGGTCAACTTTCGAGCAAGTAGTAAAACCATTGTGGCAGCAACAACCAAGCTTGACATCTCATTACAATCGTGCGTCGTTCGTGCTGTAGGCCCCAAAGTACAAAGCCACCCTGTTCCTCTTCATTATATACTTGACCGCTGCAGGCGGAATGTAAAGTCTGCAGAAGACTGGCATAGAGTGGTGGTGCTAAAGAAACGTTCCTCTGATAATACCTTTTCTGTTGTTATGACATGAATTGCGAAGCCATTCAACGGTGTCTCCCACTGCTCCAGTAGCCCACATTCCGCTTTAGAGCCAAGGCTGTTCACTGCTCACTGTTGCGGCCGGCGACAGGGTGTCGGTCGTCAGTGAAACAAACCAAAAGCAAGTTAGACAACAACTCCCCTAGTTCAACTAGGCCAGGCCAAATAGAAGAAGAATGGTCACGCAGCAGAATTGGTCGAAAAATATATGGCAGCCATTAAGCGATAATCCTATCTTCTTAGTGGTCCTTAATTGGATTAGCCACGCATTTCCGTTAAGTGATTGTGAACTGTTTCAGACACCTGTTGCGGCTTAGTGCCTGTGTGCTTGTGTGTAAGAGGACTAGGAGGGCGAATAGATGCATTACTACCCCTACTACACCATCCTCCGAACAAAAGCTTGACAGCGCAATTTATGAGGCAAAAACAGAAAACAATAATGTCTCGTAAAGAACTATGTTGGCAAATCGAGTTTTCCAGTGGTAGATGCTTATTCAGCAGTCAGCACCTTTATGTGTAGTAGTATCGTGGTGCTCTCTCTGAAGCAATAAGGTATTTCATGGAAAGGTAACACTCATAGATCAAACACTTGTTCTTGTCGCTAATGCCTTAGAGATTTTCTGGTAGATAGTTGTTGAAAAAGGAAGTAAGTAGTAGAAGTAAGTAAGGTTAATTTATTGATCTTATCAACACAATACATTCACATAAATAATGAGTGCTGATATAAGCTATTATATTGGCGTGAACTCTATATACATAAGAGGCGCTTGGCATGTTAGAAGTGGATGTTATTAGAGAAAAATGTTTGTGAGCATAAAATTCATTTTTTAAATAACTTAAGCAATCCGGAGTGGACCAGAGCCTCAATTAACAAGCTTCTCCAGCTAGCTATCTCCAGTTTCACACGTCAAGTTGGTTGAGGGCCTCTCCCAATTGTGTGCGTGGTCTTCCTCTACTGCACCGTGCCTCGGAGTTGGATTCGAATACAGATTTTACAGATGGACATTTAGTTGCTCAAAAGAGGACTTTGCTACTCAATTGCTTGCTTAGGCCAAAGAAACAGCAATTGGTTAGGTTTATTCTGCGTTTGATATCAGTGCTGGCCTTTCTGTCTGAATTCATAGCACCGACTATACATTTAAAGTCCTTAACTATACCTCAAACTTATAGCTTTCTATAATGAACTTCTGTCCTAGGATTCGATGTTATGTGTCCTTTCTTGATGACAGCATTAGACCAAGTCCTGCCCTCATTGACCGGTAAAGCCATCTTCTTCATTCCCTCTTAATTCTCACAAACGCACCACTGACCTCACACTTTGTTCTTTCACTCTTGATAGATTGTTCCTCTAGTATTGGCAAGTGAGTTTTGAACTATTTGTCGAAGTCGCACGAAAGAAAATCGCCTTTTTTGACATCAAATGCATCGGTGAGATCTTTTCTGACCTTGATGGAGCAGCGTGCGTTATCCATCGTCATCCTGCTTAAACGGACAAGTTTGTCAGGGATTCCAAAACTAAAAATTCCCCTATGCTATCATAAGCGGCTTAAAAATTGATGAAAATGTGGTAGGTGTCGATTTGAAGGTCTTGGGTTTTTTCCTAGATCTGCCGTAATCAATGGTGGACTTCCCGGATCTAAGACCGCACTAATATGAACTTATCAGGTTGTTGACGAAGAGCTCCAGACATTCACGGCAGAGAGGATATTCTGTAGTTGTAACAGATCGGAGGGTATCCTTTCTTGAAGATCTGGCAGATGATGCTGAGGTTCCTTCCATCGGGCATGCTTTCTTCCGAACATATTTTGCAGAAAAGTTAGTGCATACTCCCATAAAGTTATAAAGTTTATAAAAATGGTCTTTCCATATTCTCAGCATGGATTGAGGTTCTTCTACGAGGTACTCTTGATTCGGCTTAGGGTCGGGGGTTTTATCCTTGAGATGTTTTATTTTTACCTTTTGTTAAGACATCCGAACCCCAGGTATGCTATGACATCTATTTTATCGATCGAACACTTCTCATGCTCCTTCTTTGTTTTTCTGAGAAACCGGTGTTCTTCTCTCTTCTTCTTCCCGTAGAGCTCACGAGCAGCTCTGGTCCGTCTCTAGAGCTCTGGTTTATATGCCTCTTGCTTAGATGCATGTGCTTGCTGGCACTCATCTTCAAACCTGTGGTTTCATTGTGGTGGTCTTGTAAGAAGCAGCTCGTCAGAGCGTCATCTCTGATGGCTGCTTGGCCATGTTGTCGCTGGCTGAATGATACTTGTGATATTCGACTTCTTAAGAGGGTGTTAGATACTAGTTCGGAAAAGGACCCGGTAATATTATGCAATTGCAGCCGTCCAACGTCGAACTTTCTGGCAGTACTTCCTTGTTTTGGTTTGGGTCGGGATATCCGCAGCCATATCTTGGTTACAACGAATTACTGATTCCTGTGGATATTAATCCTTCGTAACGTGTGGACACCCCTCTACTCGAGATGGGCCTTGAGTCGATCACAATGTGGTCAATCTAGTTTACAGTTGATTGATCAGGAGATCTCTATTCAAAAACATAGAGATGTTTGAACTGCGTACTAGTTACCGGGAGGTCTCACCTCACAACAAAGTCGATCAACCTCGAAGGTGCTATCGTGCAGGCTGCATCTTCTAACTGTGTTTCAACTGAGTTGAAATCGGAAGAGCACGCGTTTTTCTGTCCTCGTAAGACCTTTTATGGTTTTAGCACCTACCCAGGATAAAAACAAAATAAATATTGGTATTCAATCAAGATCGAGTTTAGTCTACCTTTTCGAGTCCAAATTTCGATTTTTAGGGGAGAGTACGATAACTTAGGCGCCAAAAATTGATAACGGATTTTTGTAGAAGGGTCAAATACAAGCATTTTTTACTATGGGAGGGGGGGCTCTATCTCGCCCCGTTTAGGAGGTAGGGGCGATTTTAGAAAAAATGATTTAAATTGAAAAAAAAATTATGATAAAACAATGGCAACACTTACAATAAAATACTATACCGGTTTTGAAAGCCAGAAGTCTGTTCTATAATCGTAAATTTAAATTAAATTATTTATGTCAATAGTTTTTGAAAAATTTGCATGCAAACTAAAAATTTAAAAAAAAAATGAAAAAAAAAAGTTTAGACCAATTTTTTTTTAAAATTGTAAAATGAAGTCCTTAATTGGCTTTTTGTGGTCAATGCTACTATTAATTCTGAATCGAATACAAAAAACCGAATGGTTTTGTCCCTTCTAGTTTTTGAGAAAATCGAAAATTACTAAAACTACTTTTTATGAATTTTTTGATTTTTGGTATTTAACTACGGTGATTTCATTTTGAGGATTAATGTTAATGTGGTTCATTTGTAGGTAAAGTACAGCAAATCATTTAGGGTTACCAAGAATGCACCAGAGGAGGTAGAATTGCATGGCATTTCGCGTCTCAGTCAGTCAGTTTGTGAGTAAGTCAGGTGTTACTTAAAAATAGTCAAGTCAATTTTTCAATGTTCAATGTATTAAAACCGTGTTTACAGGCATTTTTATCACAAAAAAAAATTTATAGCAAGCACCTCCCGAATCTCTAGCCAATATTGAGGCCCATGGAAAAATGTGCCGATAGATGGGTTTATAGCTCTGAGATTAATTTTTATATGGATTGCACCAGAGAAACTTTTAAATCATTAGTTTTAAGCAAAATTTAAGTAACGTTATTTATTAAAATAAAAGATTAACTATGTAAGGGCCAATTTATTCACACTCAATTAAAAACAGTATTTTGTCAAGTTAGCTATTAATTTTATTTATTCACTCCTCTTTAGTTAAATACTTGTTTTTAATAAGACATTTAAATTTAAATGTTTGTTATAAAAAATCCCAGGGATTTTTACGTTTTTGTAAATAGACAACCGAAAACAGTTTGAATATTTATAATAATTTCAAATTGATATACGAGTAGATATTATTAAAATGTCGACAATACCCAAAAGGACTTTAAATTTTACAGAATTGCAAAAAAATATTCTCCTTGAATCCATCTTACGACGCGACGTTCTAAAGTAATATAAAATAAAAAAACCAACGCATGCACCCTGAAAGAAAAGCAGCGCGTTTGGGAGGAAATTGTATTTAGAACTTCTCGCTAGCTTTAGTCATTTCCAACATAGTTTCAGGCATCTGAATGAATCTCGATCGATTTTAAGCGATTGTTCTGTTACTTTTGGCAATAAAATGCAAACGGAGGAGATGCTTACACCAGCAAAATTAGCAATAGAGATTTGCATTGATCCAAGTGCAAAAAAACGTAATGTAATCAGCAGTTGTGCGATTGCAGAAGTATACCGTGACACAAAACAAATTTTACTGAAATGCTATCTTAATTTAACATTTTTAATATTGTCCACCTTTGAAGAGAGTACTCTACATAGGGTCGAAAAATTTCAAGGACCTTAACCACTGTTTGGTTGGTAAGAAGAAACCTTTGGAAGAAATCTTCATCATCCCATGTTAATTCTATCAGTTATTCTATACTGCCATCGTTCGGGTGCAAGCAAATTTTCGTCGTTCTCATCACTTATATCCAACAAATATTCTAGATTATTATCCATTTTGCAATTGTTTTAATTAAACACCGATGACAATTTATTTTTGCACAAAATAAACAAAACCTGATTGTCAGAGCTAATTGAGAATGAATAAATAGAAACACTTCAGTTAAATCCTATTAGCGCTCAAAATCGCTCTTAAAAGGTGTATTTCGTCGTTTTAGTAAAACACGTATTTAGATTAAATGTATAGTTTGTTAATGAAGGAAACGTTAATTTAAATCGTCAAATGTGGGTGAATAAATTATATTTTTTTAAATCGCTGAATTTCCCATTCTTAATGATAGAATTAAATTTAATTGAGGTTCAATAAATTGGCCCTAATCATTTAAATGTAATTTGAATTTTATATACCCACCTACAAATTTGTAACTATATATTTACTTATGTATCTTAGTCTGTAAGAGTATAATATACTCTGGTTGATGAATAAAAAATAATAATAATATTGTATTCTTACAATTTTTGTCACCTTTTTGAGTTGGAGTTGAGGGGAGTTGACGCTTTAGTTGGAATTAGACCAATTTCTTCGAAGAACGCGATGCTTTTGAAATATTTTTTTTTGAAATATTGAAAAGTTATTTAATTTAGGATGAAGTAGTGGATGCTTAGTCGCCATTCTTTATTTAAAGAAAAAAATACTTCACTCTTACAAAGGTTGAATAACGAATGACCTTGGTAAACAATAACCTGTACCATATTAGCATTAAAAATGTTAGACACAAAAAATAAACATACATATTAATTAAGGAATTATATAAATTTGCTGCAATCGTACAGTAGTACCTAGGTAATGTGAATTTTCCATAATGTATTAAATTGTCTGAACATTTTAAATGTGCAACTTTGGGCTACGTACATACATATACATATTTAGTAGACATTGGATATAGGCCATAGGGTAAATTCAAAGTTTCTTTAAATCCAGATTCTGTAAATGCAAAAGAAACCTTGCATACACCCAACCTCGCACCTACCCCAAATCCTATAGTGTGCCCTGGCAGGGGGGTTGCAGGGGGGCAGCATGCCCCCCGATACATATCTCACTGTTTATACGCCGTAATGCGTAAGCAAGCAAAAAAAGCAAATATCCCATAAAAAAGTAGTTTTAGTTATTTTCAATTTTCTCAAAAACTAGACGACATAAAATCATCTAGTTTTCAGTTTTTGAATAAGAATAAATTAGAGCAACGAATCTTAGGAAAAATAATAATATATAACTTTGCAGTTTTGAAAAATTAAACTTTAAACTTTTTTTTTATGTTTTTTTTTTCACCAAAATTTGAGTTTAAAACTCATTTTTTCAAAAACTGTGCATAGATTCTACTTGATTTAAAAATTACCTAATATATCAGAGTATTGGCTTTAAAAAAAGGTATAATACTTAATTGTAAGTATTACCGTTATTTTTTAATATTTTTGTTTCCATTTTAGTACCTTTTTTATAAAAATGCCCCTCCCGCCCAAACGGGGCTAGATAGACCCCCCCCTTCCGTAGTAAAAAATGCTTGTATTGAACTGTTCTACAAAAAACCGTTATAATTTCTTGGCGCCTAAGTTATCGTACTCTTGCCGATTTTTATAACAGAGCATCAAAAACATCTTGAGCACTCCTGAAGTCAGATTAAGACGAGAAAGCGATTCCCCTCCTAGACGTTATCTGGCAATGTCATTGTGCACTGTCACCTTACGTATAAAAAAAAAAGTTGACAAGAATTGCTACTCCTCCAAAGCTTAAATAATATTCTTCATAGATTTTCGTTTCATATTATTTATTTTCACAAAGTTTAGGATATCAAAATTGAAATTTTAGTTTATAAAAATGTTTAATTCAAAAAAAATTATTTCGACAATGTAAAAAATTCTAGTTGCATACGCTTTTAAAGAATGTCCTCTGAAAATTTAGTTCCTGCAGTTGCCGTTGGGGCTGCAATAGTGGCAGTAAGTAGTTCATTTGTTCTTGGACAACGCGCGCAAAATGCTGAAATTTGTAAAGCATTAACGGATTTAATTGAAACGGATGCCTATGCTTTGTTTCTAAAGGATAAGCTGTATGAAGTGGTAAGTGAAATAATATTCCCAAAATACATATATAATTCATTAGAAGAGATTTTGTGTGATTCATTTATTGATTGATTTATTCACCTATCGGACTATCGGAATAAGGGTGATTATCTTATCTTTTCGATGTTTTTTGTGTGCAGTTTGTAGATGAAGAGCTCTTACGATTCGTACTTGCACATTCATATGAGTCAAATAGTTTTACCTTTGACTTTTCTCTCGACGTAGATCGTTGATCAAAATCCAAGTAACGGCTAGAGTCTGAACGAGTTTAAAACTTTTAAAGCTTTTCACAGCTTTTTGAATTAAAAGGTCTTTGACTATTATTTAACCAACCACCCGAGTATTTCTTCTTACATATTAGTATGGGATGCGCTTATTATATTGATGATCTTTTATAACTTTTGGCATTCTTCATTGGTGAAGATCAATTTATGGGTGATGCCCATTTTTTCAGCTTATTTATATGAATATGAATGACATTGGCAGCTTTCATTCTCTACGTCATTCTCTACGATTCCAAGCATGCACTCCGTCATCTTTAAGCCCCGTGCTCGGTCTTCTTTATCGCTTCGAACTTGGGGACTAAAATTTGTTGCCAAGTTTCGACTATCTGTTCTGAGTTTATAGAGTCTGCGATTATATCTTTTCTTCTATTCGTCAGGGGAAAATATCCATCGAAACATAATTCGTCTAAAATAGCCCAGTATCAGCCCCTTTTTTCAATGAGTCGCTTTAAGCAGAACTTACAAAATAATGGTTCTATAGATTGTGTTACGCCTTAGGACAGGAGTTTTGAACCAATTTATTTTGCCAAGCTGAAGTAGCACCGTTTTCCAAAGGTAATTCCTCTTCTGATCTTCACAATATTTGATTCGTCAGGATTGCTTTTAGTATTGACGTGTTGTCTTAGTCGGTTTGTTGAAAGCATGTTCTTGGTTTTGTTCTCACTTAATTAATCTCCAACAGATTTCACCTGACCTTCAATCTCTGCAGTCAAGGTCTCTATGAGATACGTTTAGAACGGCAGATGATGTCGATAACTACTTTTATATCCGACAGATTGGTTGAAAATAGTTTTCTAGTTTTTACTGCTTCAGAATATGATTGAAGAAACCGCATGATACTGCATCGCCCTGGTATAGTTGGAACAGATCGCTAAAGGTTTTCCCTAGTTAGAAATTATATAAGGTTTATTCAAATATCATAGCTTGATCAGTTTTTTGTAGGCCCCGAGTTTGCATGATCATCTTCATACAGAGAGCTCCTAACGATGATTATACTTTCCGATGATTACAATTTTGCAAAGCGGCATAAGTCGTTCACATGGTACATTGGAAATAATCCTTTTACAGTTCTTAAAGATCGCCCCTTTTTTAAAATTGCGACACATTGATAATCCAACATTCTTCCTGGAGGTTCTTTACCTCCTTTTTATTCGAAGGTCAAGCTCTGAATTTTGCCTCAGCTGGGAAATGGTTAGACTCGACGTTTGCTCCTCAATATGTACGCATGATTAGAACATGATCGATTTATTTTGTTCTTTGCCCATCATGAGAGCTTCAGGTTGCTTTGTTCATACTTTCCAAGTAAGTTTGAGATTGCTCCGTACTGCGAGTTGTTACAAAGTCTTAAAGTACTAGGCCCATAGCTCCTATCGTTTTATGGAGACCATACTTGGAAACAAATCGGCCGAATATTTCTTCCCTTTCGACTTAAGCATGGCAGTCCCTAAGCAGAAATTTCACATCGTACTTCGAATAGGCTCCATATGTTCCGTCCAAGACCTCCTGAAACAATGCCCACCAGTGGTTTCCGCATCGAAGAAATTGACATACCTCTGCTCGTGGAACAATCACAACCACATAGTCGACATAGTAAAAACGGTCCAAATGCAAAACTCCAGCACTCCTCTCAATCCAAAATCCTATAGCGAAGTCCTAGAAATAGAAATAAAATCGTGACTTCGACGGAAGTGATATCTCGGTAGGTTTCTTGAGCGTCAAAAATAAAAAACCCGGAACCACTGTCAAATTCATCGTTGATGACGATCAGAAACCGTGCGATCTCTATAACCTTGCTGTTAGCAAGTCAGGTGAAATCTGAACAGGTGCGAAACTCGAGGTCATTGCTAAGGAGAATATCCCAAGCAAACGTTATGCTCGCACATTGATAAAGCTGAACGTTCTTGCGAGTAGGAGATTCTCCAGATAATCCCAATGAGCAACCCCACTTTGCCTACGCGTTATTCACTAGGCCAAGGATGTTGAGGTGTCTTCTCAACTTGCAATGTCCTGTGAAAAGCTATGTGATTTCCCTGAGGTTGTTCCTACTTAAGCTAATGCAGGTTAGAAAACGCTCTCGGTTGTAGTCCCCGAGCATAAGTTTTGCTAGTCTCACCTTAGGGCTCTTTCCAGATTTTCGATCTTTTTGCCTCCTCTTCTGTTTTGATTTTATTTTTAATCACGTTTTCTCCTATTCCGCAGAAGGGCTCTGGCCCTGTAAGGGGTGTCAATGCACCTATTTTTGCTAAGGAGTATGCCTCTTCGTTGCCCTGGACACCAACTTGGCCTGGTACCCAATGAAGTGTGACAGTGTTATTCTTGCCCAGTTCATTAAGCTTTATCACGCACTCCCATACAAGTTTAGAACTAATGGCGTAGGACCTTAGAGTTTTTAGTGCAGCCTGGCTGTCGAGGTTTCTTTCGGAACATATACCTATGACATTTACTTCTGCCTGGAATATGCTAGTGGACTGTCCCATCCGTAAGGAAAGTGTAGTTCTATGCCCAAAAACTCCAGCACCAGTCCCTTCAGCTGTTCTCGATCCATAAGTGTACCATTTGATGGCATTTTGCAACTTAACTCCGTTTTGAAATGTTTTTCGAAGTTATATCTTTTGATCATATCATCTATTGGGATGTCAAAAAGGTTTGTTACTGCGGACCTGAGTATCGAGTCTTTTTCGCTTTTTCCAATAATTTTACCCGTCCCAGTTCCCCCCTTGGCAAACCTCATTATGGCTCACTTAGCAGCATTTTCAATGGCCACGTGTAGTGGGGTTAAATGAAGGATGGTTTCCATCGCTGCTGTAGGGCAAGTTCTCATTGCTCCTGTTATGCATATACATGCAATTTGTCTAATGATTTCTTAGTTGTGTTTAGTTCGGTTCGTTTATGCCATGCAACCGCCCCATAGGTAATTCTTCTTCTTCTTCTTCTTCCTTTTCTTCGGCGCTGTTATGATCTCGATGTCGAGGGGATCATAACTCTCCCACGTATCTGCTTCACACTAGTGATCCGCCTGTGGGGTTCGCCGGGTTGACCTCAGAAATCGGCGGCAAGCCTCCCGGTTTTGTATTGTTCCATTTCTGAGGCCAACTGAATGCTGGTGTTTTTGCATTTGTTTGTACCAGGAGTGTTTAGGCCTACCTTTCTTTTTATTCCGAATTGGAACGTTGTATGATATTGCCTTTTTGACGGGGTTCTCAGGATCTCTCCTTTGAACATGGCAATACCAACTGAGTCGGTCGTGTTCAATCTTTTGGGAAATGGTATTCTTAACATGAAGGCTTCCTCGGATCTTCGTACTTCTAATGATAGGTCTTATCATCATGAAGTACATCCATCTTATGATGTTTGGTTTACAGCCCCACGATTTCCCTGGAAGTCTCTTGCATATCAAAATGGCCATTGTGGCTTTCCCGATAGTTATTTCGACAAGCTTGTTCCAGAGGAGTTTGCTATCTTATGTAATTCCTAAATATTTGACCTCCCTCTGGGTGTCGATTACTTCTCCCGCCAACCGAATGGGTTTCATGCGAGGTAGAAGTCTTTAACTGGTAAATGGTACTACCGTTGTTTTGGTAGGGTTGATGTTAAGTCCCACAGATTTTCTAGTTATAGACAGTCCTCTCTGGACTATATCACAAAGAGTTTTTTCGAACTTCCCCAGTGCCGTTATAACGATGTCATCAGCAAAGCCAATACATCGAATCCCTTGGGAAGTTAGACTTTCTAATAATTCTATCTATTTCCTATTTCCTATTTCCTACCATTGATAAGCTGCCTGGAAAATGACTATTTAGCAATAGGGTTGACCTTTCTTCCTCGTTTTCAGTGAAACTACCTTCGGGGTAACGAAGTGCCAAAGAGGTTAATATATAATATTTGGCTAAAGCCTTATGTGATCTTGCTGCTGCATCAGGTGTCGACGAAATGCCCTCACAGAAATTCGCAAAACTATTCCTCTTAGCTCTTCTTATTTCCCAGTTATATTTGGTCAAGTCTGCAGAACTAGCCCCAGGTTATCAGCAATGAATTTTCTTGCTATGACAGTTGAATGCTGCCTTAGCGTGGTGGATATTCACCTGAGCTAGCCTGGTACTGATCCCGCGTCTAGACATAGTGACCTGCTTGATTTTAACCTAAATACGGAAGATAAAACCGATTAACATTTAACACTTCATTAAGAGTTTGGTTCCTCTTCTTCTCCGTCTATCCGGAAACGGGGTAGATATTGTCCTGGTTCAAGAACCTTGGGTTGTAAACAGTCGAAGATGCAAGACGCAAGAAGAAGAATTATTTGTGTATTTTGCGCCCCGTTCTGCTGTGTCAGGCATCTTCCTATTTCATTTTATAAACAGTATTACCGTAATACTAGCTCATATTATTTCCCATGTGCATAAGTTCACACTTAACCCCTTTTTTCCCGATGATCTTTCAAGTATCGGAGATTATTCTTATGCCGCACTATACCAATGTAGAATAATTGAAATTCTAGTAAAGCTAGTCAGTCAGAACTGTAGCTGTTGCATCAATCTTCGTTCGCTTCGCTCTATCACTGTAGGTAGGATCTACGTTCTGTTTAAAAAATGTTTATGAAAAACAAAGGTCGAATTATTATATAGAGTTCCGCAGGTACTACAAGAACCCGTGTTTCCAACTTTTCTTAGAGGAGTGGGTGAATGAATGAATGAATGAATTGTATTGGGGTTAATGCACTGCGACCTGTAGATCTATTGTGCCCGCGCTTTAAGAATGATGAGCTGGCTCATCCTATAGTTGTTCCTCCAAACCTATTGCTTTTAGGAATTTTAGTATTTGGGGCACTTTTAGAGAGGATAGGTTGCTCGCTTCTACCTAGTATTGTCCCAGATGTGTTTTTCTTTGGTGCATGATTGGGCAACATTTTCCCAGTATATGTTCCGTTGTATCCTCATGCATGTTGCAGTATCTGCTAGTGGCACTGCTTACCACACCAAGTAAATTGAGGTGTCTTCTAAGTTTGCAGTGTCCTGTTAGAATATCTGTTATTATTCTTAGGTTGTTCATACTTGAATTAATACAGTATTCGAAACGTTGCTGGTTGTAATTGCCCATTAGTATTTTCGCGTGTCTCATTCTTGTTTAACTTTGGTTTTTATGACATTTTCTCCTATGCCGCAATAGGGTTCAGGCTTTGTTGGAGTTGAAGCACCTATTTTTGCTAGGGAATCTGCCTTTTCGTTACCATGAACACCAATGTGACCAGGTACCCAGTAAAGTGTGACCCTGTTCTTTTTACCAAGTTCATTTAGCCTGCTTATGCACTCCCACACCAGCTTAGAGCTGATGGTGTATGAGCTTAGTGCCTTGAGTGCTGCTTGACTATAGAGGAGTGGTTAGAGGCCAATTCAAACAATTCTGGAGAAAATTATATTGCCCCACTTATAAATGATGAAAATAAAGAGTCTGGTACACACATTTTTCACTGACATTTATTTTACAAACTCCTTTTATTTCAAACAGTTTGTCCTTGGAATTGAAATGGACTTGTATTCGTTAATCTATAATTGCATAAAATATCAGTAGATTCAATAGTTTTCATACTTTCTCTAGTTCAAGAACTGCTCATCAGATACTTCAAAGCCGCTCAACAGGATGATGAAAATCATGATGTACGGGTTCCCAGGCTTAGACAACATTCGAGTCTTTTCCGATCATGTCCTATCTTACGACCGTCGAAATAGAGTAGCACACTGGGTGCTGGAGCATATCACACAGCCTTGCATAAGCAACATGTATGGAGTGAACCGGAGAATCGCAATTTTTAGATCTGATATTGCTATCCCTACAATGTTCCGATCCACAAATCAGGACTATTACCGTTCGGGCTTCGACAGAGGCCATTTGGCAGCAGCGGCCAATCACAAATGCCATCAAGACCATATGAATGACACGTTCATATTGTCCAACATCGCCCCTCAAGTTGGAGTTGGCTTCAACAGAGACTCCTGGAACAACTTAGAAATGTACACTAGAAATTTGTTAAATTCTTACCCTGAGATTTACGTTTGCACAGGATCAATGTACGAGCCAAAGCACAAGAATTCAACATTGTGTGTTGAGTATAATTTTATTGGTAGCAGCGTTGTTGCTGTACCAACGCATTTCTTTAAAATTATTCTTTGCATAACAAGGGATGGCAAATTTGTCTTGGAATCATACGCCTTGCCCAATGCGTATATAAGCAATGACATAGACTTGAAGACATTCCGACGACCTCCGGAAGCCATAGAAAAAATAACTGGCCTTCAGTTCTTCGACAAAATTAAAAGAAGTCAATATATGTCGATAAATGGCACTCAAGTTCGTCACGATGACGATCCAGAAGAAACTGCTCCTGATCCATAAAATCTTCTCAAATGTCTTATCGACTTATTCACAATGATAACGAATACGGATAAGGCTGTCCATTTACCACATATCATTTGCGATATGTCAACGCTGAGCACTGCATGTGGATGCGGACTTATTTATAACATCTCACTATATCACCACTTGTGAGAATTCAGACATTCACGCAGGGGTTATAAATCATATTGGAGGTACAGAGGGTTGAACATTGTCCCAGGACTCACTCCGCACACTTATCGTCGTCCTCGAGTGTGTACTTGCGTGAAGTTCATAAGTGCCCATATAAATCTCGTTCAAGTGCAAACTAGGGAGGGGAGACAAAAGACGAAAACCGGAAGCAGGAGACAGGACTAAACAGAGATATATGAACATAAATGCCCGATTCCACAAAAAAAAAATCAAAGGCTTTTTTTCGAGAAGGAAGAATCCTTCGAAGTCATACAAAAGAAGATTAAATATTTTTTCTTTTCCAAAATTTAACGCGTTTGCACGAAATATACTGAAATGAATCAAATTTATGAGAATTTTAATGTTATTATTGAATTTGCTGAAGGGGCTGTTGAAGCAGTTAAAGTAAGTAAATACGGAGTTTTGGATTTTTCAAGTACAAACTTATGTTCGGATAGTTAAATTTTTTTTAATTCCTTTTTCGTTGGTTTTTAAAGTTAGAAAACGTCAGTTTAATATTAACATCTCAGTTGAAAACGTTTTTCAAAATGAAAGAATATTCTTTGTCGCAGACTTCATTCTGTATTTGGGAAAGAGAATATACGAATCTCGTAGTCTCTCAGAAAGAGAAATAACTGTTCGATGTTCGGACGAAAGCAGTGGCGTAGCGTACCATCTCGGCGCCCAGGGCGGGAGACCCATTTTGCCGCCCCCATTCAATACTAAATTAAAATTAAATTTCGAGACATCATTTCACAGGCAATGAAGTATCTTTTATTGAAAGTAAAATAGAATTAGCGGTTTCATAAACGGATTTTACGAGCCTTACGAATGAGGCTCGTGAGACAAAGCTGCATCTGCGGATTCATCTCCATGCATGCGTTTTTTCCTGCGAATTGTACTCGTTTTGAGATCGATTTAGAGTTTTTTTCCAAAAAGTCTTAGAAAAGTCGATTGCGGCTTGGACGAAACGGTCTCTGCTCTCCACCAGGAGAGCTTTTAAAACGCAGAGTTTCTGAGCATACTTATACACACTCAATCCACATTGATGCAGGTAAATCTGTGCATCATCTTCTTCAGGTAGCTCTGCAGCTCAAAAGCTAAGAAAAGTGAGGAAGTTGAATGACTGCATGACTGTCAGAAGAAGACTGGCTACCGATCCGTCAATTCTTCCAGTACCTCAAGAACTTCCACAAACTTATTTTTAAGCGTCTTTACAGCTTCACGAGGTTCACTTTTTCTGCAGGCTTGTGACTAGATCCTTGAGATACTTCTGGTGAGTCGACTTCGTCTTGACCCTGCTCTGTGGTGGGACCAGAACGACTTCCAACTTCGACGGCAGGCACATCTACTTCTTCTGCCCGTAAAATAAGTTATGCATTCCCATGAATATTGGCCGGAGGACAATTCTAGGCCACTCACGATTGTAGATGGAGGAATCTTACTTACATTGGAATCACTTCCGCTGCTGCTGGATGCCGCCGAAGACGTTAACATAGCTTTTGAACCAGAACTAGAACTGAAATATTTCGCGTCTTCGCGTCTGCTTCTTTCGTAGCCTTTTTCTTGCGGTATTCCGCGCCGCTTCCTTTAACTCTTTTCATTTTCAAAAATTAGTTCAAAGGTTGAGTGAAGTACTAAGTGCTTAGTTTTAGAAGATTCAACAGTATTTAAACTATAAACAATACAATCGAAATAACTTTCTGTGATGCGGCAGGGAGCAAAAACATTGAGCTGGCTGAGACTAGAATAACGTTTCCGTCGAATCCTAGTTATCTTATCATATCTCGCATATGCATATCATATGTTTCGGAACACTCCATTTCAGTTTCGCGAGAGTTTCGGAACGTTTTGTTTTAGTTTCGCGATCAGCGCGACAATACGGAATGCACTCTTACGGCCCTACTCACCGTCTACGAATTCACGAAAGCGGTCAACGACGAACCACAGATAGGGTGGCAAATTTCAAATTTACATCATTGTTGTTTGTTGACTTGTCAAACGATCTGTCATGAAACATATGATTTCTACTCTACCCGCATCACCGGCGACATTTTGCCGCCCCCCTAGGCCTGCCGCCCGGGGCGGACCGCCCCCCCCCCGCCCCCCCTACGCTACGCTACTGGACGAAAGCAAACTATGCACTACATCAGGTTTGATAAGTGTGTCTATTTGAGGACACACAAGACAAATATGGTTCCCGCTTAAAGTATTTTTTCTCTTGGAAATTTTATATTTCATTGAGAAAGACAATTTTTTGTTTGAGTTCCTTGTAGGTAGCATATCATGACTTCTACTGTACTTTATAACGTAAGCAATTTTATGGAAACAATCTTCTTCCGTTTCCATGCAGGGTTCCGGGCCATTGTGGTATTGATGGAAATGAACAGGCGGACGAGCTGGCCAGGCAAGAATCAGCCCTTCATAACTCACTTGCAGAAAGAGTCAATATTCCGCTCGGATTTATGAAGAACAGAATTCTCTCAATTTGTCTTAGCGAATGAAACTAAGGTGAAGCAGTTTAACTAACTGCATTATAGACTAAGAGCCCACAGCAATTTTTGGAAAGAACTGCATACTTGATGCACTATAATGCACTATTGCGCCCACTAGAGTATGCAAGACGTTCACATTCATAAATAACTATAAAAGACCTATCTAATAATGCTAATTATTTTTTGTTATCAATCACACCCAAAAATTGCTGTGGGCTCTCGGTCTATTATATCTAGGAAGATTTGGAAAACCTATAATAAATCCCGAACACTTGATCTGGGGCCCTATTCCTGAACACGAGTCGAGTGAGTTTTATGTGACATGGGGAAAATTTCACATGAAATGGTATTCGCGAACACGAGTCACTAATAATGGGTATTCCCCAACTCGAACGTCAAACGTCAAATAACACTCGAGTGAAAAAAGGGTATTCCTGAACACTAGAGTGAGTATTTTTGTGTGACAAATCAGTCATGTTTAAAAAGTTGTCGAGTCAACAGTCAAGTAATGGATCCGAAAATGTAAGTAAAAAACAAACTAAAATAATAGCGAATATGCATATTTTAACTAAATTTAAAAATTATAGATTAAAAGTTACGTCTGCTAGGCAGTATGAAATTTTGGTTGATTTTTTCCTAACCCACTCTCACCTTGCAAAGGGAAGAATCCAGTGAGTCGAAGCAAGGAAAAAAGCCGGCGAGTTATGGGAGGACCTTAGCAAAAGCCTCAATTAATTGGAAGAAGGTACATAATTATTTGTCATTTTATTTCATGATAAGTTAAACAAAATGAACTTTGTTTTTGGTTCGCTTTGAATTTCTTAATAAATCAAACGGAGAAACATAATATTAATTAAGAAACATTTTATTTTATTTAAAGGTTTGGTTCGACTATAAAAATAACATACAAAAGAAGTTGTCCCAGAACAAATCCCATCAACAAGGTACTGGCGGTCGGCGGCGGCGTTCCAAAAGAGCAATTTTCATTTTCTCCACTTGAGGAAGAAGTCATCAAAGTGCTTTCGTTAGATTGTGCAGGACAAGGTATCCCTCAAAGCGTTGCGTTTGGTCAAAGGTCGTCCTCTCGAGAAAAAGAACCAGTTGGAACTGGCGCTGATTCAAAACAGCAGCTGGCAAAATGCACCTCCTGTCCTCATCTGAATCACTATCACTATCATGAAACATCTCCGTACTAATCATTTTCTTTTTAATTTTATTATCCTATATTATTTTAAATTAAATTGGCCGTGGTGCGATGGATGTGTGCTCGCCTGTGAACCTCATGATCACAGGTTCGATCCCTGCCGTCGCGTCGTCTATGTCGTTTTAATTCCATTAAAAACCTTCTAAAATTGTCATCAATTGGTTGCTGGTTTACTTATTACATGTTGTTCAGGCATAACACTAACAACATGTAATTGAGTTAAACTAGTATACCCAACAAGGATGAACACGAATAAAATAATGTGAATCATAAGCGACATAAAAATAAGACACGGCATTCTCCGCTTTAGTTCAGCCGCCATCCCTGGAGATAAAATAGCTGAGACAACAACCTTCAGTCTCAGAACATCGTGCCACACATCTTTCCTATCCTTCTTTCTCTTCCTTAACTTCACGCCCGCGCTGTGTTCAAACATATAAAGGGTAATCATAATCCCTTGAGCGCGTGTAAATTATAAAAAAAAAAAAAAAAAAAATGCCACATTTATTTTTCAACAAATTGAATTGAGAACTATTTCGAAATAATAATATTTGTCTGTGACATGTCAAATTATCGTTTATTGAAGTTAGCTACGGTTGACAGGGTGCGTTCAACATTTTGAGAGTCATGTCATGTTTTTGAACCTCACTCGTGTTGAGGAATACCAATTCTCACTCGACTCGACTATAAGCTCTCGAGTGACACCTTACTCGACTCGTGTTCAGGAATAGGCCCCCTGATATGCAGACCCAGGCAAACATAGCCAGGATCGTAGCTACATATAGTGGATAATTGCCAATAGGAGAGCATGCAGGGAAGCTAGGTATTCCTCACAACACTCTTTCTCATATCTCTGGAAAATAGCGGGAAAACGAAATAGTCCTACATTTCCTCTGCAAATGCATTGCTTTGTCCAAATTTAGAGCACGCCCATTCATTTCTAGGACGAACTTCGGATACTTCTGTGCCGTGCCCTCCGTTAGATCCCGAGCTACCTGACTAAGGGCTTTGATGGAGGCTTACCGTGTGGAGGGCCGGATAATCACTCAATCGGATGTTCTACTTTTTCAGTAACAGTCAAAAAGTTGCCTATCTTGGTAAGTGTAGATAGTATCGGATAAGTGTGATGGTTCAGCTGACTGAGGGACGTAAAATCAAATACACTATAACAAACGTCAAAACCTAGTAGATCCATATTTTTGATCTTAGTCCGAATTGTATTACTCCGTGAAAATGTCGTCAATTTTCCATATCAATTCTATCCATAGGTTCATACCAGTTATGGTATCAAAATGCCCAATTTCAGAGCTAATTGCCGCTGGTCGCCATTTCGTAGGTCCACAGGTGATCTGATGGCATGTATCACCAAAGAACGGCTACAAATACTTACATCGTTTTGGAGAAAGTAAGATTATAGCACTTGATATTTCAAAGCATTTGATAGAGTTTGGCATCAAGCTCTCTCATCGAAAATGCGTGCATTTGGTATTAATAAATCCCTTCTTCGTTTTATTAGAAACTACCTTTCGAATCGCACAATACAAATTGTGTTGGACGGTTTTAAGTCTGAAGTTCATAAAATAAATGCTGGTGTGCCACAGGGCTCCGTTTTGTCTACGACTCTCTTTCTGATATTCATCAAACTTCTAATCTATTAAATTGGTTTACTGACGACAGTACTCTCAGCTTCTTATATTCGTTACCAGATTCTTGTTCTGGCCCTTAGGATGTGTATTCTGAACGACAGCGTATGATAGATAAGCTCATAAAATTCTAATCTCGATAGCATTGTCAAATGGAAAACAAAAAACCGCACAGAATTTAATACTTCAAGAACTCAATGGTCTTGTCGTTAAAGCGCAACCCACCCAACATGACGACATCCATGAGCGGCATTTGCATTGAGTCCCTGGATAGAATCCAAAAACAGAGCCTTGAAAATAATATGTGATTGAAGTACAATAGAAACATTTACATCTCTCGAGCCGCAATGTTTCTTGTATTTCATTATTTTATCGTTTTTTTTTATATAATCTGTGTTGTAGTGAATAGCTAGATTGCATTCCTCCCAAGAACTCCTCACTCCTAAAACAAAGTGCACATGCACACTCTACAAAACCTTTATACTACCAGTCCTGCTTTACGGCACATAGGGTTGTACTATATAAGCATACAAAAAAAGATGATACTGGGCTCTTTGGAAAGAAAAAATTCTTCGACGGATATTTGGTCCCGTGTGGGAGGAGCACGTATGGTGGTGAAGATGTACCAAGATGCATATGCAGTCCAGAAAGCCAAAACACAACGACTAAATTAAGATCAAGTTCACGCGACCCAGTCATGAATTTTATTCTACTTGTTTATATGTAATTTAAGCTGGAAGAATTTTTATCGTTGGGAAATAAACTTTATTTTCTAGTGGATCTTGGGTTTTTGTGGAGTATTATTTTTTCGTGTAGCCACCGAAATAAATAAATACCATCCATCGGTGTATAATTAAGGATCTACTTAAAAAAATCCTTTTATGAACTTCTCAGACACACTTAAAACTTTATAATTTTATTTCAATGAAAATTCTTTTCATAGACATTTATCCCAAGGTTGCAATTTGTTTCGGTGCCATGAGCTTTAGTCTTTGTGTTCTGGTTTAAAAGAAACTAATTGCATATGATTATATTATTTAACGGAGGAATAATACCTAGTCATTATAAATTAAGCAGGACAAACTAACACAAGCGCGGTGTAGTTTGAATGGCTTGAAGTTTGCCTATTTATCTGCTCTTTAAAAATTATGAAATTAATGGTATATATTTTAGTCAACAGTTGAAAGGCTTTTAGGGCGGTATTCACCGAACGCTCATAACTTAAGAGGCTCACAAATCCATTCACCAAGCAATAATCAGCCTTATTGTGAGTTTCACACGGAAAACCATTCACATGGAAAATTTTCGTTCCCACGGACTTTCAAAAGCTATTGGGAGTTTCACTCGAATAAAATTTCACATCGAATCGGAAATGACAGTTCGAAAAATAGACATGTTCAAAAAACTGAGACCTAAATAAATTTCCCTTCTCTATGATGGAAACAGAGACTGAAATCTAAATCATTTCTTCTTATTAATGAAAAAAATTCAAGAAATTAATGTGGCGCTCCAATTACTTTCTAAAACTGTACCCACTGAGTGCAAAAACACTCTTTAAATTCAACCCTCATCGACTTATATGCAAAAAAAAAGTAACTTAACGACCACGTATACAAAATTTCCCTCTCCGTTTTAAAACATATGTGCACTGATGTTTTTAAAATGAACAGATCTTATTGCATGTTTATTTTTTTTTGAAGACAAGTGCGAAACAAAATAAATTTAAGTTGTATTTTGATAAAAAAGAAAGTGAAATAATTATGTTTAGCATTGGAATTCGAATTTTATTGGATGAAGAAGGAAAACGCGAAGAACGAGCTGTTCGAAGATCTTTAAGGGATCATTCTAATCCCTTGGAGTTGCGCGATTCCTTGTAAGTATAAAATTCTTATCTACATTTTTGTTTATTAAAACAAAGTTTTCAGATTTCAGCAATACTACAGAATCAACAAACCAACATTTAAATTCCTCCTGGATGTGCTAACCAATGCTTTGCCGCAAACGAAACAAAAGTTTGCGATATCACCCATCGTCAAATTGTCCGCTTGTTTGCGATTTTTTGCAGAGGGTGCGTATCAAAAAGGAGTAGGTAAAGACTATGAAATTGGTTTGGCGCAAAGCTCTTTCAGTCTTGTTCTTTCGGAGGTTTTAAATATTTTTGAAGAGTTGCTTTGTCCTCTTTGGATTACTTGGCCAACAACAGATGAGGAGCGAAAAATTGCCCAGCAATTTTATATCAAATATAAGCTGCCAGGTGTTGTAGGATGCATAGACGGAACGCACGTTAATATAATTTCACCAGCAGTTAACAAGCATTTATTTTACAATAGGAAAGGAGCATGTAGCTTGAATGTTTTGCTTGTGAGTCTAACTGATATAATACAATTCTAAAAATAATGGATATATTTGGCAGGTATGTGACAATGAGCTAAAAATCCGTTTCATTGATGCAACACACCCAGGAGCTTGTCACGATTCTTTTATTTGGAACGTGAGTCAACTAAGATCCAAAATGGAACGTGACTATTTGGAAGGTAATCGCAATGTTTGGCTTTTAGGTAATTATTTAAAACTATGAAAACCTTGTAAATTATATTCAAAACTTATTCTCTTAGGGGATGCTGGTTACCCCTTAGAACCTTGGCTCTTGACACCATATAGAACACCTGATATTGGTTCACCTCAAGCAAGATTCAACGATATCCATTCACGTTGTCGAAATATCATTGAAAGAACAAATGGCGTCCTTAAAAACAGATGGCGTTGTCTACTAAGTGCGAGAGAATTGCATTACACACCGGCAAAGGCTATTAAAATTATAAATGTTTGTGCAGCGTTGCATAATATTTGCATACATTTCAAAAGCGATTTAAATGTGCCTTGTGAAGAAGTTGATATCCCAGAAGTTGAAAATACACAAAGTACCGAAGTAGGTTCTACTTATCTAACTGCAGGACAGCGCATTCGAACTAATATAACCAATAGTCTTTAGTTTTGCAATAATTGTTAATCAAATAGAAACAGACAAATAAACAAAAATTTCTTAAATATTTTTTTTTATTAAAAATAGGTTAAAATCAAAAATTCACTTCATTTTTTAACTAAGAAAATAAAAATAAAAAAACCTTATATGTACATAAATTAAAGTCAATAAAAAAAAATTAAAAATACACTTCATGTTGAAAAAGAAAATAAAAAAAAATTAAAAATACACCATGTTGAAAAAGAAAATAAAAATAAATAAAAATGCACAGGTTTTTAAAACTAATATTCACAGCTGAGGTCTTCACATCACAGATGGGTTTTCTTATCAGCTACACACCAGTCTTCAGTTTTTTCTTTCCATAACTCGAAGCTTGCACTCTTCGAGCTCTAACATTTTGGAATGTTTGTCTATTTTAGCTGCGAGCTCAGACTTGCGAAATTTTTCCATCTCCAAATTGTGACGCTTTTGTTCTTTAAGGCTTTCCTTTTTTAGTTCAGTAATGCGGTCCAGTGAACGGTATAACTTTTTAAAGCTGCTTTGAACTTCTTTGTTATGCTCTCGCATTACGGAAATCCCTGCACTGAGCTCAGAACAAATTTTTTTTTGAATTTCCAGCTCCTCTGCGACGACTTCGCTCGTGCTCATTTGGACAGCCTTTCTTTTTTTATTGATTTGAGGAGTCGGAGGAGTTGGCTGGTCATTTTCGTTTTGAGGAGTGACTTCAAGATTATAATGGAATGGATCTGAAGATGAACCAGCAGCAGTTGGACAATATTCTTCATTCAAAACCATTTCTTCAGATGCAGGCAACCCAAAGCAGCGTGATTTGGGGACTCCTTCCACTGCTTCACTCATTCCAACCAGTTGGAATATAGTCTCTTCCGAGGGTGAAAATTTTTGTGTTTTATTTGTTATAAATGCCGTTGAAAAAGCTACTGTTGTGAATGCTGCTGAGAATGGAGCTAATGTACGTAAGAGTATCAATCGTAATAATTTCCCCAGAACTGTTATGGGTTCCAGTGATATTCTGCAAAATGATGTTGTACTAAAGCTTAAGTGGTTTCACCTTGGTAGTTTTCGACCTTCTATCACCTGCGAAGTGATTGTCAATCATTTAGCTACTGCTCTCGGTATAAATCCTTCTGTCATTTCATGCTTCAAGTTAATAAAACGAGGTGAACTTGAAGAAAATATCAAGTTCATAAATTTTAAAATTGGTGTTCCAGCTGAATACAATGATGCAATGTACCATGAAAATATCTGGCCTATAGGAACGAAGTTACGTGCCTTTCAATTTAATTTAAAAAACGATGGAGTACGGCTTCAGGAAGACCTAACATAAGCTCTGAATTTTTTTGCTCCAATGCAAATCCTCCTAAAAATCCTACTGTTGTGTCGCTTCATCACTTGTCTCCTTTTAATTTGGCGATCTACTATCATAATGTGGGCGGAATGAGATCTAAAACAACTGATTTCTATATTGCTATGGCTGACTCTCCATATTCTCTAATTGCTCTCACTGAAACCTGGCTCACTGAGAATATTCTTTCGTCTGAAATGTTTGATGGTAGATTTGTTGTCTACAGACGGGATCGATGCCTTGCTGCAACTGGTGTTACAAGAGGAGGAGGCGTATTGTTCGCAGTTAGTTCATCTTTTAGTAGCAGGCAAATAGAATTGTATGATTCATCTGATTTGATTGAACAAATTTGTGTAAGAATTGATTTTTTTCATTCTATTGATAATGTTTATATTAAATTATATTTTTTTGTATCATATATACCACCAAATTCCCCAGTTAGTATTTATACAGCTCATATTTCCAATATAAAACACATAGCTAATGATTTAGATTGCAATTCATTTTTAATTATATTGGGTGATTTTAATCTTTCACATGTTAAGTGGTCTTACTCTGAAGATGATAAATGTTTAATTGCATATAATATTGTTAAAGACTTTGAAATTGAAGTCGTTGATTCTTTGTCAGTTTTAAACTTAGTTCAGATAAACTCTATACAGAATAATATGGGAAGGTGGCTTGATCTTGTTTATACAAATATTGAGCTTGATGCTTTTGTAACTGAACCTGATTATTATTTGTTGGCCAATTGCGGAATACACCACAAGGCATTAATAGTTAATTTTGATATATCTTGCATTCATTCTTATATTGTAAATAATAGCTTAGATAAATTGTTCAAATATGATTTCTTTAAAGTCGATTATAATGATGTTTATAATTATTTGTCAGCTATTGATTGGAATAGTGTTCTTGGAAGTGGTACTCTAAGCCACAAATATACAATGTTTAGAAATGTTTTAGATGAAGTTTTTGCTAATTTCGTTCCTATAAAAAAATGTAATAACTCTGGTAGACCAGTCTGGTTTCACAAAAGACTTTCTAATTTAAAAAATGCTATGTATCGGATTTTAAAAAAAAGCAAAATTGATTTTTCTTTTAAAAATGAATTTTGCCGATTAAGAAAAGAATATGAATTCCTTAAAAGATTTTTATATCGGCAGCATGTTTGGTCAGTTGAGTCAAAAATTAAAAAGAATTCTAAAGCTTTTTGGAGTTTCATTAATGCTAAAAAGAAATCTTCTGGTATACCATCAACTATGATGTAACTAGTAGCGACCCTAGTCAAATTTGCGATTTTTTTGCTAGTTACTTTCAATCTAATTTTGTTCTGGAGCATTGTGATCCTGAATTACGATTTGAAGGTAGATCCGTCGTTGATTTGGGTTCTTTATCCATTTCAAATGAAGAGATTCTTTCTGAATTATCATCTCTTGATGATTCTGTAAGCCTTCCACCAGATAATATACCTTCATTGTTTCTTAAGAAATTAAAATCTTGCTTCGTTGCTCCTCTTCATTTAATTTTCAACCATTCTCTTACTGAAGGTTTGTTTTTGGATTGCTGGAAACACTCCTTCATTTCTCCAATTCACAAATCTGGGTCTAAACAGCAAGTCGAAAATTATAGACCAATAGCTAAACTTCAAATCATACCTAAAATTTTTGAAGCTATTATAAATAAAAAGCACGACTGGGTCGCACGAACTTGCTCCTATGTAATCGACTGGGAATTTTAAAAACGAATGTTATTGAGAAAATTGTTCATAAGGATAAAATTAATTTTTAAATTCTTTTAGTAGTAACAGAATGCTATGCAAATATGAATTTATGCAAGAACAAAAATTATAAGTCCTTGTAGTGGTTTCTTTAAAAGAAGCTTTTATATACAAACTTTTTAAAAGCTTTTTAGGAAAAAATTTTGGTACGCTTATTTAAAGTTTTTATTATTGTTCGAATAAAAATTAAATTTACGAAAAGAAATATTGACCCATTTCGGAGATATCGAATTTTCAAAAAAAAGAAAAAATAGATTTTTTTTTTTCAAAATTCAAAAAATATTTATTTTAAAGTTTTGAAATACAATGTATTTAAGACTTTTTAGAAGCTTCTCTATAAAAATTTTCATTAAGATCCGTTATGTGGATAATGAGAAATTCAAAATTCGAAAAAATGGTTCTATGGTAGGTACAAGCTGTAATATCTTAATTTCAAAATTTTTTTTATTAAATTAAATATCGTAAAAATTAATTGAAAGAAAAAAAAATTTATCGAAATTCTAGGTGCCGTTTTCGAGAAAAATACGATTTTTGAAAACCATTTTTTTTAATTTTTTAGCATTTGTATGGTAGGTACCTTAATTTTTAGGTAAAATAAAAAATTTTGTTTCACATCTTGTAGATCATATTGAGAAACTTTTATTTATCAAGTTTAAAAAAAATCTAGCATGGGGTTTTCGAAATATTGAGTTTTGAAAAAAAAATTTTGAAGTTTTTTTTAAAAATCCAAAAAAATTTTTTTTGAAAATTTGAGTACACAATTCTATTTATGTTTTTGGGGAGCTTTAGCAAAAAAAAAATGATCAAAATCGGTTGAACCGTTTTTGAGAAAATCAAAAACAAAAAAAATGGTTCCATGGGGGGTACCCTCAATAACCATTTTTCGGAAAATTTTTTTCAACCAATACCTAGATTTAATTAAATGAAATTTTTCTGTATCTTTATTTTTAAATCTGTTGAACACTTTTTGAGAAAAAAAAATGTTTATAAAATTTCGAAAAAAATTCGTATGGGGGGTACCGTTATTTTTGGTCTTAAAAAAAAAAAGAAAAAACCGTGTGGGGGGAAAAAATTAAAAATGATATGTACCAAGTTTAAAGAAAATCGGCCGAGTCGTTTAGCCTGTAGTCGAACAGACAGACAGACAGACAGACAGACAGACAGACAGACAGACAGACAGACAGACAGACAGAATTGCGAGACCCACTTTTTTAGTCTTCGCTATCATCGTAATGTCAACTTTGATCAAAATCTCGAGTTCGATTTTTTTTACGAATGCATAACTTGCCTTATAGTACCTATAAGTCGCAAGTAAAAATAAAATATATGCATTGATAAAGAACTATATATCTGAATTTCAGCACGGTTTTGTAAGTGGAAGATCAACCACAACTAACTTGGCAATCTTCACTAGTTATTGCCTTCAATCAATGGAAATTAGAAATCAGGTAGATACTATTTTCACGGATTTTGCTAAAGCTTTCGACCGCGTTCAACATAACGTTCTAATATGCAAATTACAAGCCATCGGTTTTCATTCAAATTTTTTAAAATGGATAAAAAGCTATCTTACAAATCGAACTCAATCTGTTAAAATAGGTAGTCTTTCATCTAAAAATATAAATAATTATTCAGGTGTGCCCAAAGGGAGCCATCTCGGTCCTCTCCTATTTTTAATTTTTATAAATGACTTACCTTCTGTTATCTTGAAAGCTGAAAAGCTATTATTTGCAGATGATTTTAAGATTTTTATGGAAGTTAGAACCTTGCATGACTGTATACAACTTCAAAGTGATATTGATAGTATAACTGAGTGGTGTAGCAAGCATGGCTTACATTTAAATATTAATAAATGTTCAGTTATGACTTTTAATCGAATAAAAACACCAATAATATTTGATTATACTATTTCCAATATTAGTCTTAAAAGGTTGTATTTACAAAAGGATTTGGGGGTTATTTTTAATGCCGAGCTTAAATTTACTTCTCATATTGATTACATCATTTCCAGAGCTAATGCAATGCTTGGTTTTATTATTAGAAACTCAAAGGATTTTACAGATCCATATACTCTTAAATCGTTATACGTTGCACTAGTTCGTTCTGTTCTAGAATACTGCTCTGTTGTTTGGTGCCCCTACCACAACACTACTACGCTTCGCATTGAAAGAGTTCAAAGAAAGTTCACAAAATTTGCACTTCGTAAACTTTACCCGTATTCGCAAGCCCCTTCATATGAAACAAGATGCCAACTTATTGATTTAAAGCCCCTCGATAAAGGAGATCGTACTATTTGACTATGTTTGCTCATGATGTCTTATCTGGTCATATTGATTGTTCCACTCTGCTTTCTTTTTTTGGCATTTATGCTCCTCAACGCTGCCTTCGGCCTAGAGAAAACGAATTCTTTAACATCCCTAGACATTACACCAATTATGGCCAAAATAATCCCATAACCAATTCTTCATTTTATTTTAATCAAAATTTTCATTTAATCGACTTTAACATTAATAGAGATTTATGTAAAGCCACATTATTAAATTCTTTATAAACTTTATATGTTTAATTGTTATTTAACTTTATACCATATGCTATTTATATATTATTATATCAATCTAAGAAAGTTTAATGTACTTGATAGATTAAATAAATAAATAAATAAATTTTTAATGAAGAAAAAGGATAACGCTCAAAGATTTATAATTTCTTTTCTTTATTTTTTAAGTGATGCCTTGCTCTGGGTCCGGTAGTGTGTTGTTGTTGAAGCTCTTGCTCTGTGCTGCGATGCCAAATTCCATGCGAAGCATTTCGTATTTTTCGGTTGCAACCCAGTTCATCAGGTGGTGATGATCACATGCTCTGTATACCAAAGGGTTCTACTCAGGTGGCGATGATGGTGTTCATCGTCATAATAGTGCTTGGCTTCTGCAGCAGATGTCATTCGATTGGTGCTTGCAAGGTACTGTTGCCTAAGAAAACTGTTGCTACAGGCGATTTGCGACTAAACGGAGCTTCGTAGACCCCCCAAAGTTGACATCTTCTTACATGATTTCTGGCTAAACTAGGCATTTAAGAGGATTAAAAATTGTATATTCGTGATCTAGGGAGAGCCACCTTTCAATCCACGTATCGCATGAAACGAAAAACAAATTTTTATCTTTAAACGCGATTTGCGGCTAAACGGAGCTTCGTAGACCCCTCAAAGTTGACATCTAACGTAATTTCTGGCTAAACTAGGCATCTTAGAGGATTAAAAATTGTATATTCGTGGTCTAGGGAGAGCCACCTTTCAATCCACCTATCGCATGAAACGAAAAACAAATTTTTATCTTTAAACGCGATTTGCGGCTAAACGGAGCTCCGTAGACCCTCAAAGTTAACATCTTCTAACGTGGTTTCTGGCTAAACTATTCATCTTAGAGAATTAAAAATTGCATATTCGTGATCTAGGGAGTGCCACCAAAATTTCTGTTGCCCAAGAAAACTGTTACTACATGACCCTGCCTATTAAAATGTATGAAACTATCTCTTTTCCATTTTTTTGGGCAATTCAAGACAAGAATTCCACTTTGCATGTCTGTGGTCTCCTCCTCAAAACTACCTGCAATTTTTCATTCCGCTTCATTGCCCTTGTGATTGGCGGCTATTCTCCGCAAATTTTGTCGATGGCAAGCTTCTCGACAATCGAGACTTTTCCCAGGTCGCCGATCAATTTGTAGAGCCCAGCATGGGCCTGACTTTATTAGATTCTCGTTGTTCCGCGTACGACCAACAATGAAAAACGTAAGTACACAGAGCACAACACCGAAAGTCTAAAAGCAGCTTTATATCTCACATTTGGTTTCTCGGGCTCTCGGCTGTCAATCTTGTTTGAATTCACAGTTTGAACATTCCTGGTTGAGAGAGAGAGGCTCTCATTTTCGAACTTCGAAAAACACTTATGAGAGGTTGGTGAATAGCACAAATAATTTGCAATTTATGAGCCTCTTAGGCCGGTATTCACCGAGCGCTCATAACTTAAGAAACTCATAAACCTAACCTATTCACCAAGCAATATTAGTGAAGATCTACGAGCGCTCTAAAAAGTTAGGAGTGGTCCGGACCACTCCTAACTTACGAGCGCTCTCTTCGAAAGTTTGTTCGCTTGTGCGTGTGCCATGCACGCATTTGACTCGAATCCATGTGAGCAATGCCAAGTAGAAGAGTATCCATTTGCTGTAAAGACCAACATTACACAACATTTCACAGTTTGGGTATGCCTGAACAAGAGAGAGTGGCTCTCATTTTCGAACTTCGAAAAACACTTGCGAGTGGTTGGTGAATACGCCACATAAATTTCAAGTTAAGAGCCTCGTAAAGTTAAGAGCCGTTTAGGAGCGCTCGGTGAATACGAGCCTTAAACTTAAGAGCCATTTACGAGCCTTCGGTGAATACCGCCCTCAGTCTTATGACCAAAATCACTTTATTCAAATCCGACAATTATAACTTCAGAGGTCTTTTTCACCAACTATCAACTTTTCAAAAAAAAAAAACACTTTTAAGAAAAAATGCAAAAAAAAAGTTTTTTTTTTTACAAAACAAAGGTGCCACAACCAAAGTTGCCAAGCGAAATGAAATCGCACATAAAAATACTTTGAAATTTAAAAATTGTTTATATAATATAAAAACATAGATTTAATTTAATTTAATCAGAGAAAAATGTTCAAGTATTTAAAGTTGCCGTCTGATTTCTAGAAAAGTATCAATTTATGCAAACAAAGTTCAAAAAAATGTTTTACGAGTATTATTAAATTAAGTTTTTGAAGTAAAACTTCTTTTCCGGCGTTGGGGGTAAAATATTTTCTATGCAGCTGTCAGTGACATGTCAAAACGACACGTTATCAGTCAAAGACAGCGACATGTTTTTGGAATACAAAATGTTTGTACGTTTATAGGTTACAATCTCACAGAGTCTGCTTGAGGGAAAAGAAGTTTTACTTCTACCGAGTGTACGTAAGTACACACAAGTTTTTTTTAAAATGTTTCCAACGCAAAAATTGAAATGTCAATTTGAAGTATTTAATGATATACATTTTAAGAAATTATTTCAAAAACTAATCATTCACTCGTTTTCATGATATCTATTAATTAAAAAAAAAAAAAAGAAAATGTAATTCTTTTCTTCAAAAATCCAAAAAGTATTTTTTTCCAAAATTCTTCTAAAATAAATAAAATGCACGACTGGGTCGCACGAACTTGCTCTTATGTAAACGATTAAGAATTTCAAAAATGAATGTTATTAGGGAAAAAAAAAGAATAAAATTCATTTTTAAATGACTAACACAACTCCCTTAGTATAGTTGGAGCTTAAAAACAGGATACCATGTGATTCAAGCAAATATTAGCTTATGCAAGAACAAAAATTTTAAGTCTGTACTGATTTCTTAAAAAAATAAGCTTTTATATACAAAATTCTTAAAATATTTTTAAGAACAAATTTTGGTACTCCAATTTAAAGTTTTTACTATTGTTCGAATAAAAATTAAATTTACAAAAAAATATTTATCTGTTTCTCAGATATCGATTTTTCCAAAAAAAAAATTTTTTTTTTTTTAATTCAAAAAATATTTCTTTTAAAGTTTTGAAATGCAATGTTTTTAAATTTTTTAGAAGTTTCTCTATAAAAATTTTCATTAAAATCCGTTATGTCTATAATGAGAAATTCTAAATTTGAAAAAATGGTTCTATGGTAGGTATAGTCAGTAATATCTTGATTTAAAATTTTTTCTTATTAAATTATAGATCACAAAAATTAATCAAAAAAAAAAATTTTTAGCAAAAGTCTCGGAACCGTTTTCGAGAAAAATACGATTTTCGAAAACCATTTTTTAACATTTGTATGGAGGGTACCGTTATTTTTAGGTAAAATAAATTGTTTTTCTTACATCTTGTAATTTATACTAAGAAACTTTTATTTATAAGCTTAGCTGCTTTGAAATCAAACACCATTGGTGAGGATAGATGAAGATTTATTAAGCTGATTGTCCTATTTATAATATTTTCCTTGACATGTATAATTAATTTTTGCATTATGGCATCAATTTTCCCTAACGATTGGAAGATTGCAAAGGTAATGCCCGTCCCCAAAATGTCCAACCCTAGTTCAGCAGGTGACTATAGACCTATAAGCATTCTTCCGTGTTTGTCTAAAGTGTTTGAAGGAGTTTTAGCTAAACAAATGAAAACATACATAGAAGGTAACAATTTACTATTTTGTAAACAATCAGGCCTTAGACCTAGGCACAGTTGCTCTACCGCCATGTTAAATGTTTTTGAAGAAATTCGACAAAACTATGACAAAGATAATTTATTACTTCTTTTGCATACTTGACTTTTCAAAAGCATTTGATAAAGTTAACCACAAGATTCTTTACTGGAAACTCAAGAATTTCTTCAACTTCGGAAATAATGCAGCAAAGTTGATAGAGAGCTAGGCTGAGTTCGTATTTGCAAAACTTCCGCAGTCATGCAAAAATTGCGTTCATAATTATTGTAAACAAACAGCATCATCTCTGCATGAGCATGGCAAAGCTTGTGTTCATAAAAGAACAATTACAGTCAAAATGCGGTCAATTTGGCATGTGTTTTTTTTATGTTGCTGAATTTGCAGGAAAATGGCACGTTTTCCTATGATAAGGAGGATATTTATTATAAGGAAGTTCTAAAATTTAAAAGCTTGCTATCATAGCATTAAAAAAAGAAATAAACTAAGCGGTAGAGAGGTTTCTTCATAGGATTACTTCCATTAGTTCGATGAAGTTTATGGATCTCGACACAATGTTGAACTTTCTCCAGAGCTAATGGCTGAAGTATTTGATCGTTTTGAGGAAATTTGAATTTTTTGGAATATGCCTAAACATCATTCTGCAGGTTCTCTTATTCAAAAATGCTTTCCTTCGTCTTCGGTTTTTTAATTTTCTATTTTTTACCAATTTTCGTCCCATGTTTTCAAAATTGGTTCCTTCCGAAAGACTAATGACAATGAGCTTTAAAATTATGTTTTTACCAGCCATTTTTAAAATAACATTAGTAAACCAAATATATGTAAGTTAAGTAAGTTAATATTTATTTCATATACTTATTCATACATACATACATTATCTGACTTTTTCTATGTTTGCTATTTTAGCAATTATGAACTCATTTTTAATAAATTATGATGACTGCACACATGCTGTTGTAATTGTTTGTGTTCAAAAATGTATGTTTTAGGCAGGGCAGGGGTAACAAACATTGCAATTACGAACTCAGCCTTATTTGCATAAAAGGTCTCAAAGAGTCGTTATTCAAGAAAAATTTCGCTTTCAAGGAGTACCTCAGGGTTCAATTTTATTTTGTGTTTTTTCTCAATGATCTTCCAGCTGAATGTCAATTTGCTTCAGTTCATATGTATGCGGATAACGTACAACTTCATATTGCACGACCTTTCGCATTATATCGCTGAGCTAACTTCCCGTTTGAATGACGATCTGAAAAGAATATTTGAATGGTCAGTTAGAAACTCATAACCTGTTTTTGCCTAAATTCAAATACTTAATCTCGTCCCGTTTATTTTTTATTCATGCTATAATGGAAGACCTTAGCCGTCTCTATTAAAAGACTTATAAATACTTCAAATTTTAAAAAAAAGCAATAATGAACTACTTCTCTACGCAGCAATAATAATAATTTTTTTCTAAATTTATGAATTCAAACTTTCAATTTATAATTATTATTTTTGTATTAACTCATTAAATCTAAAATTAAATACTTTTTATTTTTATTTTTTTTTCATATGATTATGTTAACATTTAAAATGTTTGTACTATGAAAGAACCATTTATTAATATATACTATTCTTTTTAAGCTGTAATAAACTGAAACTGAAGTTTTAAAAATATCGAGCATGGGGTTTTTGAAATATTGAGTGTTGAAAAAAAAAATTAATTTCAAATTCGGTTGTACCGTTTTTGAGAAAATCAAAAACCAAAAAAATGGTTCCTAGGGAGGTACCAAAAAAAACCATTTTTTTGATTTTTTTTTAACCATTTCATAGTTTTAACTAAATGAAATTTTTTGATTTTTTTTTTAAATCTGTGGGATAGTTTTTGAGAAAAAAAAATATTTATAAAATTTAGAAAAAATTCTTATGGCAGGTACCGTTATTTTCGGTCTTAAAAATAAAAAAAAAAAGTGTGGGGGCAAAAAATTAAAAATAATATCTACCAAGCTTAAAGAAAATCTACCGAGCCGTTTAGGCTGTAGTCGAAAAGACAGACAGACAGAATTGCGTGACCCACTTTTTTAGTGTTCGCTATCATCGTAATGTCAACTTTGATCAAAATCTTAAATTCTATCTTTTTTCCGAATGCATAACTTGCCTTATAGTACCTATAAGTCGCAAGTAAAAAATGATTCTATGACAGATACGGTTCATACAATTTTTGATTTTTTTTCACCAAATTCTAGTCTATCCTCATAAAAGCGGACTTACTTTTGTGTTGTTTAAATCGTAAGAGCTGTTTTCACGATAAAAAAATGATTTTGCACAACGGCTGTATGGCAGGCACCGAAGTGCATCTAAACAAAGTTCAATTCTTCATTTAGGGAATCGCAGAAGAACCTTAAATACCAAGTTTAACAGAAATCACTTCAGCGGCTTAGGCTCTAGGTCGAGGCAAGACATACACACCAACAGACGGAATTTCCGGACCCACTTCTAGAGAAACCTGGAAGGAAATGTCATTTCTGAAGGATGATTGAATCCATTTTTACACCGATGGATCAAAAACTAATGACGGTTTTGGTGGACGTGTATACTCAGCCAGACTAAATTTATTTCCACTTTTTGCCTTTCCAATCACGGCAGCGTTTCAAGACGGAACTTTTGGAGCTTAAAGAAGTCCTATCCTAACTTAAAGAAAACGTGATATCAATCAAAGATATCCGCATCTTCTTGGATAACCAAGAAGCCTTTAAAACTGTTGATTCTGTCTCTACCAGCTTAATAGCAGCCCTTAACTGCCGATCGTCTCTGAAAGAGATGGTAAAGTAGTTTAGTTCTGGTGGGTGCCGACCACAGGGACATTTCAGAAAATTGTTGAGCTAATGAACTCGCTAAAAATGGAACTTTTATCGCCAAATAAGGCAATATTGGTATTCCCATCGCTTCGTGCAAGATGCTATAGAGAGGAAAAAACTTAGCTGGAACAATATCACCTCCTGCTAGGCGACAAAACAAATTTTGTCAATGCTGGATCTGAAGCGCTCAAAATGTTCAATATCTTCAAGCAGATGACATTTTGGCTCCGAAATAGATGTTATAACAGGATACTCTCTTATAGGCATGCAAGCAACGCGCCTATAGGAATTTATTCTAACGAATTCTGCATAAGAAGATAACACAGCCCCTCACCTTCTCGGTACATATCCTGCTTCAATACAAAGACGTAGACTGAATATTGAAGATTTCTACAGCAATGATCCTAGTGATCTTGCAAATAGGCAATATCGCTGGCTTCATAAGGAGCTCCAATTGTTTTAACGATTAGGGAGAAAGTCAATTTGGTATTACCTGATAAACTTATGACCTAAGTACATTAGACTGGGCCAAAAAATTGACTATTTTTTTTTTTGAAAGATATATCGAGAATATCATTCAGAATGACAAAAAAAAATTTTCGTAAAAGTTTGAGCCCTTAATATCAATTTTAAGAGGTCTATCATCGCTAATTTTGATTTTTAGTCATAATTTCATGTTTTGCGTCAGAACTGACAAAACATTGAAGTAAAAAAAAATCATTTTGACTTACTTTTATATAAAATTAAATTCCCTACAAAAAAGGCCTAATTGAAAATTTTCGTCAGACAAGCCGTTTTTGAGTAATTAAGCTTAATAAATTGTTATTTTTCTTCGATTTTACTTTTTTAATTTGGAATTTTGTAACTAACGAATCAATGAATATCTCAAAATGATCACAATGGATTTTTAAAGGAAATTTAATGCTCTACAAAAAGGTCTCTTAATATTTTTGTCTAAATTTAATACTTCAAAAGTTATTCACAATTGAAATTGAAAAAAAATTGAAATTTCAAGTTTTTCTTTCTTAACTCAATTTTTTTTTACTTAAAGGAACAAATTGACTTTTTTGAACATTATTAATCATCATTCATCGAAAATCTCTTAATATTCACCATTATTCTAACAATATTATTACGAAAATATGTAAATTTAACAATAAATATGAATTTATTTTTGCCTAATTGATCATTTCTCAACAAAAACATGGTTCTACTATCTTAAAGAAATTTTTGAGTAAACAATTATTTAATTTCGCTGTTGAAAATTATTTATTTATAATATTTCATACATTTGTGAATTTTTATGTTATTAATATACACGATAAATAACATTTCCTCCCTTAACCCTCGATTTTGATTTGCTTTTCATCAACTTATTAAGCACTATACCGAATAAACGTATCCCCTCTTCTTTTAGTAACCACAAAACGAAGAGCAACTTCAGTACTTACTACTAGTCATTAGTAAGTACGGAAAAAAATACCCTAATTGCAACAAAAAAACCTTAATGTAATAAAATGTTATAACTAGTAGTTAATTATGGTTGTAAAACTATAAAATCCTATAGATTTCTTATAAAATATGAGTTATAATTGTGTTAAAAATAAATTTTTTACCATCTGTTATTGTTATTATTAATTAAGTAGCCATAATCTGTTTTTTTTCCTATATAAATGTATGAAATATTATAAATAAATAATTTTCAACAGCGAAATTAAATAATTGTTTACTCAAAAATTTCTTTAAGATAGTAGAACCATGTTTTTGTTGAGAAATGATCAATTAGGCAAAAATAAATTCATATTTATTGTTAAATTTATATATTTTCGTAATAATATTGTTAGAATAATGGTGAATATTAAGAGATTTTCGATGAATGATGATTAATAATGTTCAAAAAAGTCAATTTGTTCCTTTAAGTAAAAAAAAATTGAGTTAAGAAAGAAAAACTTGAAATTTCAATTTTTTTTCAATTTCAATTATGAATAACTTTTAAAGTATTAAATTTAGACAAAAATATTAAGAGACCTTTTTTGTAGAGCATTAAATTTCCTTTAAAAACCAATTGTGATCATTTTGAGATATTCATTGATTCGTTAGTTACAAAATTCCAAATTAAAAAAGTAAAATCGAAGAAAAATAACAATTTATTAAGCTTAATTACTCAAAAACGGCTTGTCTGACGAAAATTTTCAATTAGACCTTTTTTGTAGGGAATTTAATTTTATATAAAAGTAAGTCAAAATGATTTTTTTTTACTTCAATGTTTTGTCAGTTCTGACGCAAAACATGAAATTATGACTAAAAATCAAAATTAGCGATGATAGACCTCTTAAAATTGATATTAAGGGCTCAAACTTTTACGAAAATTTTTTTTTGTCATTCTGAATGATATTCTCGATATATCTTTCAAAAAAAAAAATAGTCAATTTTTTTGGCCCAGTCTAAAGTACATATGTAGCCTCTCCTGCTGACAGCCAAGTGAATCAAACCTTACCTATATATTTCTGGGAAAATAGTTTTAAATTGTTGAGACCAAACTTTAGCACATCTCAAAAATACATGTCTTTCAGATGGACGTTACGTGTACCTTGCAGTGCCGTCGAACTTTTAAATTCTAGAATTCGCTTTCTATTCTTTTGAATTTTGCGAGTTGAACCAGTTTGGAAAAAGTTGACATTTGTCTACGGATTATTTTCATCTTAAAATGTAAGTTGTAGAAGGTAAAGTTGAAAATTCCGCTCCCTCATAATCAAATCAAGTGATATATGCATCAGTCGAAAAATGTATCTACAAAATTAATCTGTCAAAGCCTTTTGAAAGTGACTTAAGAAAATATGTATGTAAGTTGCTTATTCAGCACAAAATTCCCTAAACAAAATATAGCTTAATTGTGCGTCACAAATTCAAAATTTTCTCGTTTCGGAAAAATTGTCTCATTTAATTTATTTTCACGGTGAAAAATGTTGATACATCCTCAGAATACATTACCTCAAAAAATGCATAACGCAAAACCACAAAGTGAAAAAAACGCAATTCTCCAAAGCTGCACCCACTTTGTGTCTGAAACATCAAATGATGTTAAGCAAACTGAATTAAGGAAACGGAAGTGCAAGCAAAGGGCTTGGTACAGGAAGAACACACAAAAAAAAAAAACTTAAAAGGTGGGTATACCCAACTTTGTGACAATTCGCTAAGTAAGCAAAGAAGCTCTCCTTTTTTTGTGTGTCTACTTTCGTTGGTCCTTGTGAATAAACAAAACTTAAAATAAAATGTTTTAAAGTTTGTTTTTCTCGTTCAAGCAAGAACTCACCTTGCAGTTAAGTGGTTAAAGGTACAATGCATATTACTAGGTAAGTTGGGGCTTAAAGCAAAGTCCTGGTCCTGATGAGATAAGTCTTGGGTAACTATTTGTTGAATTGACTACATTTGCTGATGAGTATGTGTAGGGTATGCGTCAGCCTAATTGAACTTCCACACCCACACCCTGTTTAACATTTCAATCCATCAACTCCACCTTGTACGACAGGATGACAAATATTTGTGAAACGTGCAAATTACATTTCACTGAATAATTTCCTCCAAAGACACGTAATACCGGACCCTGGTTGGGTATAAGAGTTTATTTAAAGCACTCCTTGACTTGTTCAAAAGTTTTAATATTGAAAGTTCCGTCAAAGAAGTTCCAGTCCGAGGAGATTATTTATTTTTCCGACCTACTTCCCAAACACCCGAGACTCCCAGCCAAACCGAACTCAAAGAAGTCCCCTTTATCTTTACAAGGTACTTTGAAAAAAGAGTTTTGTTCTTTAGGGGATTGGGATTTCCAAAGGCTATTTTCTCCACCTTTCGATTTGTACGTCTAGAAGATTCAATTAAACTTTACTAATTGACACGAAAAAGTTATAGCCGAACTATTGCTTCGATCTATAAGGAAGAAGCAAGAGACTGGTTTAAGGTTGAAGAAGCGAAGTGAAGTCTGGGGATAGAGGCAAGACATACGTCTTCCCAATAGGATTTGTACAAATGGCTCAAAGTCCAAGAGAAAGTTTTCTCGTTTAGGGATCTAGTTGGTTTCATTAAAGAAGTGGTAGCTTCTGGGGATGCTTAGCTATAGAGTGATTATTCCATTGAATACTGCGAGGCAAATGTTTAACACGCTAAATTGATATTTCTATAGTCAAATAGCTCAGTATACCGGAGAATTATTTTGATGTGTGATCAGGGAGGAATTATGTATTCTGGAGTTTTGTATTTCAATTTGGATCAAAGTTTGGCAAACAATACAAGCAACGGCTTCGGCATATTGGAAAAGAGAATTTGTTAAGATAAAATTGAGGACTCTACTTCAAATTTGATAAAAGACTCGAAAATGATTGAGGAGCCCGTTTTCACCTTGGTGTTAAGTTGGCTTCATAAAGTTTAAATTGGATTATTGAAGAGTTATGTGGTAAATTTGCTAATGTTCTTGGATTAAATAATCTGATTGGGGTATTAATCCTAGAGGGTTTTCTTGTTTCAGGTTTAATACTAATTTGGTGTTGTAAAACTTTTTCTAGGACTATGGACAAAAAAGGTACAATCGAAATAGGTCTGTATTCAGGAGGAGTTTATGTGGATCCCTTTTTTATGATAAGGACTATTTTCGCGCATTTCCATGCTTAGGGAAAAAACGTGGGTTAGAATTAGAAGTGGTAGTATATGAGGGAGAATGGCTTTGACAAAGACGGGATAAATTTCATCTACTCCTACTGCTTTTTATTTTATTTTTAAGATTGTACTCAATACATCCATTTGATTGTCACATGCAAACTAAAATTCGGCAGGATTTGAGTAGATTAGGTTCTCATCCAGCAAAGGTATAGGTTTGGAAAAGAGTTATGAAAAGTAACAAAATCATTACTTAGTTGGTCGGGATCAATATCAACTGTGGTTGGATCTCGTTTGCGACCAATACCTTAAAAGATATAAGTTTTTCTAGAGTGTGTTTGAATTTAGATTCCTATTTAGTCTTTCAGTATAGTAAGAACGCTTGGCTTGATAAACCTTTGCCCGAACTTCTTTGCGTAATTTTTTGAAAGACTCAAATATTTCAGAAAGTCTAAACCGTTTCCACCTTTTATACTTTGCATCGCGACTGTTCATGAGTGATATTATATTTCTGGTTTAGTTTAGTTTAGTTTAGTTTATTAATTCATTCAATGCCTATACACAGTAAGAATATAATTCTTATAAATTAGTGATAAGCTTAATTAAATTAATCAAAAATCAAAAATGGTTCACCATTCATTTGCTCTAAATTTGCTTCGTGTTGTTTAAGGGGTACATGGTTGTTAAAAAGGAGAGACTTGTTGAAAGAGGCCAGGACCGGAACCCGGTTGTCGAGCCGATGATGATGATGATGGTTGTTAAAAAGATTAACAATATGACTTTAGAGAAACTCAACTTGCCTTTCTGGATCCGACATGGAGTAAACTTGCTGCCAGTCAACTTATTGTATATCTTCCTCTAAGAATCTCGCATTAATATTTCTGTACTCTCTAAAAGAAAACGATTGAGGCAAACTAGGTGTCATATTAAAAGTTGCAAAAATTAGATCATGTCGCGAAAACATCGGATCGGATAACTGATTGTAAAATAAGACATTTTTAGGTTCATTGACGAAAAACAAATCAAGGTTTTAAATCTGTAATTCATAAAATAAATGTCGGTGTACCACAAGGCTTCGCTTTATCACCAACTTAATTTCTCAAATTCATCAATCATCTCTTATCTGAAACTTCCAATATAATAAATTGTTAATTATCGCGATAGCATTGTCAAATGAGGAACCAAAATCTGTGTAGAATCAAAGGGCAGGGTAGTGCCTAGCCAAGTTCTGGCACTACACCCTTTTTACAGGATCAAACTCAGGCGATTTTTGACCCCTCCCTATCTTCAGTACCAATGAAGTCAGAAACTTAAAATTCCGAATATTTGCAAAGCTAATTAGGTTTAGGCGCCTAACCAAATTTCAATTTTCTAGCATAAGCGGTTCGTGGGATATAATTCCTCAAAAATCACAAAAACCGTAACTGACTGACTGACAGATCATCAAAATTATGGAGCACTTCCCGACATCGTAGAATCTTGTAATTTTGCACAACGGTAGGTCTTGTCATGCAAGCAGAGGAATAAATCGAAAATTTGAAGTTTTCCATTCAGGGGAAGTGGTATTCTCCCGCTTTCTCCGAATTGGTGTTGGTTGAATGGAGAACTTCCGACTGAGCTGTAAAACGATGAAATTTAATGAACCGGTAAGGCTTAAATTGCATATTATAAAGGACCAAAAATAAAAATTGGGGTTTTCCATTCAGGGGGCGCGGTATCCGCCCACTTTCTCCGAATTGGTGTTTGCACTCAAAAAATTTATTAGTAAAATGGCTACGAATGATATTCGTAAAGAAAATATTCGTGCATTGTACGAATATTCGTAAGATGTACGAGGTATTTGTACAGTGGTATATCTACGAATGCATTCGTAAAATTTTACTAATAACTGTCGTACTATCCACGAATCTATTCATTTAATACACTAATTTCATTCGTAAACAAGAAGTAAAAAATTTGTTTGAGTACATTGTACGAATTATTGTGTACATATAACTAATAACATTCGTTAATTTCTCGTACGAATGACTTCGTACTTAAATCTTTTGCATTCGTAGTATTTACTAATAAATTCGTATTATTTACTAAGTAAAACTAATATTAGTAGACAGAATTCATTCGTACATAGGTAGACCGTACGCATTATGCGTAGAATGTACTAATAACTTCGTATTTTCATGAAGTGCATTAGTATTATTTACTATTTACATGAGTAAAAAAAATAATATGTGTTCAGTTCTAAAAATTAAATGTATGGTATTCCATTAGTCAACACGTTGAAACGTGATATTATTTATAAAGTGCTGCAGTGGTGGATCAGACTAACATAACATCTACTTTTTTCGAAAAGACGAGGTAAGTACCTAGACATACATTTGCTTTAAAGCTTATATTATATTTAAAATGCAGCATCCAGAAGTAGCAGAGCATACATATATGGGAATTTTTTTCCTAAAAGAATTTCAATGTAAGTACAATTTTTTTCGGAAGTTTTCAATTTTAAATGTTAAATTTATTTTCAGTGGCCCTAAGTACATAAAATGAGGAGTTTTTAAATATTAATTTGATTGTTAATTATATTTATAGCGAATTAATTATATACATATATGACAATAAAATGAATTAAAAAACCATTTTTAACTTACAACATAAATATCTTTTGTTATTATTTCTCACAGTAGGTATTTAAGGAAATTTCAGAGAACATAAATGGTAGTAAGTTCTACAATAATATTCGTACAATATACGAATGGAGCTGTATAATTTACGAATGAAATACAAGGGCATTAGTAAATATTACAATGATATTCGTACAATATACGAATGGCATTGGTAAATATTACAATAGCATTCGTACATTGTACCAATGGTATTCGTACAATTTACGTTTGTTTTTCTACGAATACTAATAAAATATTCGTAAAATGTACTAATAAACGTCCATTCTACGAATACTATTCGTGGATGAAAACCACGAATAAAATTCGTAGAATGCACGCATGAATTAGTAGTATTTACACACGAAATGTGTTGAGTGTGTTGAATGGAACACTTCCGACCTCTGTAAAACGATGAAATTTAGTAAAGTGGCAGGGCTTAAATTGAATACAAGGAACAAAATATAAAATTTGAGGTTTTCCATTCAGGGGCGTGGTATCCGCCCAATTCCTCAGAACTGATGTAAATTATATATGGCACACTTCCGAATGCAGTAGAAAAATGAAATTTGGTAGAACGGTAGGTCTCAAATTGCATATAAATGACCAAAAATAAAAGTTGAGGTTTTCCATTCAGGGGACGTGGTATCCGGCCACTTTCTCCGAATTGGTGTTTGTTGAATGGAACATTTTCGACTTCTGTAAAACGATGAAATTTAATAAAGTGGCAGGGCTTAAATTGCATTTAAAGAAAAAAATATAAACTTTGAGATTTTCCATTCAGGGGCGTGGCATCTGCCCACTTCCTCAGAACTGACGTAAATTATATGGCATATTTCCGATTGCAGTAGAACAATGAAATTTGGTAGAACGATAGAGCTCAAATTGTATATAAAGGACCAAAAATAAAAATTGAGATTTTCCATTCAGGGGGCATGGTATCCGCCCACTTTCTGAGAAAAAGTTTAATTTATATGGAGCACTTCCGATTGCTGTAGAATGATGAAATTTGGTGGAGCGGTATAACTTAATGTACATTCAAAGCGAAAAATAGAAAATATAAAATTTTTCATTCGAAGTGTCTTTTTATTGTCATTTTGAAACTGTACATGCATCTTGAAAATTCATGACTTTTCTTAGAACTAGAGTCATCGATTTGGTACTCTATGTTATTTTAACATGAATGAAAAAAAAAACATTTGCATACCTAAAAAAATTATGAGCGTACATAAAAAAAATCTTAACTGTGATGGGAACTATAAACCACTAATTAGGCTAATAATTAGTGGGCTACCTTCATTTAAAAAAAGGAGTTAAAATTGCAACAAAAACATCATCCTATCCTCAACAATTATTGCTTTTTTATGACTTTGAGCAGATGTAGGTACTAGTATTAATAATTAAGGTAGGTATGTTAGTGTTAGGTATCTTCCCAGGACAAGAAGAAACAATATTGAAGCGCAAATCAAAACAACAAAAAGAATATATACCAAAAGATATAAGAAGCTATAAACTAAGTTGATTTTAGTATGACGAGGCCACCCTTCTATCTTTCCGTATCTTTTGAGATTTTGACATGGCAAAATAATAAAAACTTTGCAAAAAGGAGTGAGATCAGACCAAAAATATAAATGTCAAAAAAAGAGCCAAGTTCTTCTATACAAAAACCTTTATGTAACAAGTCAGCCGTGAAAAGTAGTGAGATCTAAAAGTACGCCAAGTTCTTACTTCATGAAGGTTTAATACCGAATATTTAAAGTAGAATAATATTGAAACAGCTACAATGTAATAGAGAAATTTTATTATTTGATGACTGACTAAAATTTGATGGGCTTACTTGGCAAGTTTTTTTGTATGCCCAATTCGAAAGGTTTTAAAAACTTGACCAGTGAATCCGTCAAATTTTAGTCAGTAATCATTAAATAATAAAATTTCTCTATTACATTGTACCTGTTTAGTATTATTCTACTTTAAATATTCGCTATTAAACCTTCATGAAATAAGAGCTTGCCGTACTTTTAGATCTCAGTACTTTTCACGGCTGACTTGTTAGACAAAGGTTTTTGTATAGAAGAACTTGGCTCTTTTTTAACATTAAAGTTTTTGGTCTGATTTAATGTTTCGAGAACTGTATGCTGCCTCCTGGGGTCAAAACAGCACCCAACACCCATGCTACTATTACATGAACGACACTTGCAAAAGGAAAACCGAACAACTTTGAGTTACAAAAAAGTTATTTTATGGTCTTTATAAAAACCCAAATGCATTCACTCCCTTAAACAATTTAAACGTAATACTCGCAGCTTAGATGCCCCTCAGTCAACCCTTAAGAGATTCTTTCATCAGCCGTACTGCAAGAGTGTGGGGCATCTTACCCTGTCCTATATTTCCCTCATTGCGATGCTCAGATATTCAACTAATGTGGATCGGGATCTCCTTTTAAAGTTTTCCAAACTTTCCTAACGCTCACACTGTGTTAAAATCCTTTAAGGTAAGTCACAATCCCTCTAGTGGCCTCAAAAAAAGGTAATCTGCATGTAAAAACCTACTCTGACCCTTCTGGCCCTGCCTAAATGTCACTTTACTTGTATAATTCTACACCAAAACTCAAAGGCAATTTTCGCCAGCTGTAACAAGATGCCTACTTATTCTTTGTAGATATAAAACCTTAAAGCTAATTAGTTTATTCATTACTTCAAAAACTTTAAAAATTCTATTCAGTTACCTCATTTGTGATAGCTCTTTATATTACTTCTTATATAACGTTGTCAGTAATGTATGTATTTAGCTATAAAGGTACTTCTTTGAAATGTTAAAAAGGTAGAACTGAACAAAAGACTTCCAAGTTTTTAATATTACTTAGTTACCATGACGACAAGTCTCTTCATATTGAGGAAACAAAATTTTTTGTCATCCTCATCAGATATGTATGTACTTGAGCCTCATTTATGTTAATGAAATGAGAGTAAAAAGACATTTCTAATCATTCAGATTGCTCATCAAGTAATTTCTAACTTTATTACTCTCCAACAACATAGAAACACATCAGCTTCAACACGTATGCACATTAATGTATAAGAACAATCAGATACTCTATCTCATTCATTAGACTTTCTAAAGAAAATTATCCATCCCCGACTACGACCAGGACGCACATATCAGAAAAAGGAAATCTTAACAAAAAAGTTCCACATACGCACGGGAGACCCAATTGAGTTCACCAACTTATCAGCAAGGAAAAAGTAGAAAAAAAATTATGAACGACTGATAAATCTACGCAGAAAATGGAGGCAAAAAACCGAAGTACTTACCGCAATACCGCACCACCTCCAACCGTATCCACATCCATCTAATTTTAGATAATCTGGGTCCCAGAGATCCATTCCCTCAAATTGCTTCATTCACAAGAATGTGTGCTGCCATTGCTACTGGATATTTGCACTTGGGCTTCTTCTTCGGTCCGAAGTACTGCAGGGAGGTAGATTTTTGCCAAGGACCTTCCCCATATAATCATGATGAACCGTTGAGTAAGACAACGAGACAACTGACAGGCCATTGGGACCAAAGCTGCATTACTCATTCATGAGCTTTATAAATTGCTCTACCTCGCCGACCGACCCACTACAACTCCTTGTTCAGCATGTGGAAGTTGTGTGATGATTCATAGGAGAAGTTCTTTAAGGTAAAGAATCCAGTCTCACATTTTATGACACATTTTTTCTTGCTCTCTCCGTGAATTCTTCCATCTAAATGAAATATTCCAAGGAGGACACCCGCAATATTTCGTTTTACGATCCTGTCTAACCAAAACAGAAACAAAGCAAAAACGACACAAGTATTTTACAACCTGAATTCATTGAAGATCTAAGTTTATCTTTTTTTTTTCGAGACATCTCTGGATGTTTTTTGATGAGGATGACACTTTATTGGAATATTTCTCTGTTTGTTCCTAAACACCAGTAGTAAAAGTACGTTGGTTGTAAAAAATTATCCTTTGAAAGTTCAGCAAACTAGGTTTCCAATTCTAACTTGGGTAAGTTTGCCATTAGTTTTATGAGGAATATCTTTGGTGGAAAGTTCACCCACAAAATGTAGTTTTGCTCTTCAAACTTAATTCAGAGGAATATTAAATATTCAAGTGACAGAAAACACCTGAAGGACGCGCAACTTGTTTTGCAGAAGCATTTGAGAAGTTTAATTTAAGGATTTTTTCTATTTAAATTATTTTTCATCTGCTTATGTTGTTGCTGGAAGAAATTATATACACGACTTAGGCTAGGAACGCACTTGCGATTTTTCGTCAAGGCGATTAAAAAGTCGTAGTCGCTACAAATTATTGTCATGAACGCGCTTGTGATTTTTTTGAGCGCGAAAAATAAAACACACTACTTTTTATGTGAGTGCACGCATTTGCTATAAATGAGTAGTTTTATTTTTATAATCGCTACAATTTTTAAGTCGCATGTGCGTGGATGTACATTCAACGCCATGTGTCTTATTCCTTGCAGCTAAGAAATCGTGGATTAAAAATTACAAGTGCGTCCGTAACAATTTCTTGTTGCGACTAGGATTTTTAGGCCGGCCGTAGTAGTTTAAATCGCAAATGTGAGCATATCCATTTAAGTGCATATTTTTCATTTTAACTTACGACAATCGCATCGCGTGAAAAATGAAACAAATTGCGACCTTTAAATCGTCACGATTTGTTGGTATTAAGTGCGTTCATTCTCATTTAAACTCATGTGTTCTATTTTTGCGACTGAAAAACCGCGCGATTGAAATCGCAAGTACGTTCCAAGCCTAAATCGTCACGATCTGTTGGTATCAAGTGCGTTCATTCTCATTTAAACTCATTTTCTATTTTTGCGACTAAAAAAACACGCGATTGAAATTGCAAGTGCGTTCCTAGCCTTAGTTGCACGTAATTGTTCTTATGTTTAAAAAACTTTTAAACATGCATGTTATAAAAAAAAATAAAATTCGTTTTTAAAATAGCTAAATTTCCTCTTTGAATAATTTTGAGCAATTGAACAAAAAAAAGAATTTATTCAAATTTATTTGGACAAAAACTTTAAACTAAAACTTAAACTTATAAGGAACAACTTTCAAATAGACGTTTTTTAAAAAATATTTTTTTTAAATGAAATGTAAACATATTTAAAAAGAAAAGAAACCGATATCGGTCAATTTATTACTAATAATGAGCAGAGGAATGTTTGAAAAAAACCTCAACCTATTTTTAAAATATTAAATTTTCAAAAAGAATTTTTTAATATTTTTTTCTAATTCTAAAAATATTTTTTTTTAATATTAAATTTTTATTATTTACGATATTATTATTGTGAAAAAGTTTTTGTATAATTGAGATACAATTGTTGATAAAATGTTTTAATGGAAGGGCATTTGGTAATATTTTCCTACTCATGGGTAGATTGTTCTGATTCTACAAGCTGGCCCAAAATTAATCATGTCTGAGGAATGGGAATCTTTATTTGGACCTTTTTTCTGTTAAGCAGAAAAGATGATATCGGTCAAGTGGCTACCGCCAGTGTTGATACACATTTGTGCCCATTTTATCGCATTTTGCATGTCTTTCTGCAAGATTTCTATTAATAACTGTTGGTATTCCTGTCGAATATTCTCCTTGAGGGCTGCGGTCGTCTGAGGCTTGTGAATTGTGATGCTTTTTTTACTCAAAGGCTGAGGTAGCGTCAGCTTGTTCAGGGTCAGTCCAAAGAAAGCACAATACTCGGTTTTAGAAAGTTTCAGGAACTCCAAATAATGTCCGACTTTATTCAGTTTTAACTTAATTCTAATTAACAAATTATTTCATATACTCATACAATGGTTTCAAATTCTTAAACAACTAACACGGTATTTCATATAGTTCACAAATTTTTCATATACCTAAATAATTGACACGGTATTTCATATAAAGGGCGAGACGGTGGGATTAGATCCATAGCCTTGAGTGACGTTTAGGCAAAGCGCAGGTGGGATTAAATCCCTTGCCTTAAACGACGACAGGGCACGGACGGAAGCTTGGATTGAATGCCGGGCAAAACGGTTGGTGAGATTAAATCTCTAGCCCCAGCTCAAATCGTCGCAAAGTTTAAATTTTTGGGATTAGATCCCTAGCCTCAAACAAACGTTCGGAGCAAGACAAGGGGACGGCGGTGACAGTAAGTGGGATAACTTCCCTAGTGCCTAGTCTTGACTGAAGCTATAGGCAGAACGCAAGTGGGATTAAATCCCTAGCCTAAGGCAGCGACAGGGCACGGTCAGACGGTAGGATTAAATCCGTAGCTTTGATTGAATTGCCTGGCAAAATCGGTAGTGAGATTAATCTCTAGCCTCGGCTCAAATCGCAGCAGGGTACAAACGGAGTAGGATTAAATCCTTATCCTTATCCTCAAAAAAACGTTCGGGACAAAATAAAGGGGAGGTACCTAGAAGGCAAAACAAACACACACAGTTTACGGCCAGCTTAGAAACTTCTGGACAGTACACTACGTACTCTATCAGCGTGTTTCAAGGGATACTCTTCTACCTCGGTACTCGGTATTGGTACATCCACAACAATAGGCGAGAAGAAATCCGATTTTGTATCGATTTTCCACCTTCCTATAACATATTCATGGCCATCAGCAAATGTGAGTACATAGAATTAAACACAATGCACACCTCGTATTTTGTTGTTGTACCACCGACGACTAAATTCCAATATTATGTTGTAATGTACATCTCCGTCGGCGCCTTAAGGTATGCAATTGTTTTGTTGTACTTTCAGCTGTATCTTCGGTGTATACGTTTAGATGTTGGGATTTTGAGCAGAAAAGGCGGCTTCTGAAATATGTAACTTCGTTACAATATCCATTTTAACTCGTGCTAAGTGTGCGATTGCACCGTCTTGTTAAATCCACACATTCATCAAGCCCTGCTCATCTAATTCTGGCAGTAAGAAGCAGTTTATCATGGTCATGTATCATTCGCAATTAACAGTGACCGTATTTACGATACCGTCCTCAAAAAATAAGGTCCCCGTGAAAGCCGCACCAGTCGGTGGCTTTGAGTGGATGTAATGGCTCTGCGTGCATCACACGCGGATTTTCAGTGCCCCAGAAACAAAGATTTTGCTTATTGATGTAACCGCTTAAGTGGAAATGCGCCTCGTCGCTCATGATGATTTTCGACACCAAATCGTCCTCTTTTTTACTGAGATTGAGGATGGCTTGACAGTAATACACACACAACGAACGGTCATCAGGCATTAACTAATGCACCTTATACGGGAAGTAGTTCACTAAAATTCGATGTAGGGTACGTCTGGTAATAAATTGCGTGGCCCGTCGTCGTCTGGTTGATGCTTTTTCGTTCGCAGCGACATCGGCAGCCACAACCGCGATATTCTCTTCCGAAGGACCAGTCCGCAACGCGACGACCTATGTGGTTTCCTGTGGTTCCAGTCCATTCGAGTCAAGTAGCTTAGTGCCGGAATGTTTGCCCAGTTGGCACAACACGATTAGGAAATCTAAGTCGAAACTCACGTTGCGCTAACACCATCGACCCATTTTTAGTCAAAAAAATTGACACAATTATTCCACGCTCTTGCTGAGAATAGTGCTCCATTGCTGGTCTGTTTGTTTTCTGCAGCTGTCTTGTTCACAAATGTCAAATATGATTGACGTACGGCGCCATTTGCAAAAAATTACATATAACATCTTCCGATAAGCTGATTTACTTTACGCCCCCTAGTATCACAAAAAAGTTATATTTACGTATCAAAATAATATTGGTAATAATTTTTGGGAAATATGCGATTTTCATTAAACGTTTTCGAACAATTGTATTCAGGGTCGGATTTAGGACAAGTTCCGCTTTTTAAGGCGGAGAACTTTAATTTGAAATAAAACACAGAAAATGTTGTAATATCCATGAAATTAGCTTTATTTGAAAGATAAATGTTTGAATATGGTTTCGGGCATGTGAGGGCCCAAATTCATAAAGTGGGTTTTCCATAAAGTGGATGGAAACAAGCTCAATTGTTGAGCATAATGACGATTTTTTTATATAATTTTGCTCGCTTTTAAGGGACTAACTTTAAAATGATAGGTTTGAGCACAGTGGCACTTATAAATATCTATTTTGGATTCTTTTCAAGAGAATCAAGTGGGTTATTAAAGCACCTGTTAAAATATAATATAGGAATTGTCCTCGCGCGTCGGAGATTACAGCCAGATCAGAAGGGGTTACAAATTTCTGGAAATGTCGAAGGAAACCAACCTAGTCACTGAGTAGCAATTTTAGTAACTTCTAATATGTGGTCATTCCGCACATGGTGGTCTGTGATGCACATATGTAACTAGAATTGAAAGCTGTTGGGTTTCCTTAATACAAGTGCCGTTCATGGATGGCCTTGAAACATTGAATTGTACACGGTTTTTGGTTCCCTATTTAACAATGCTTTCAAGATCAGAATTATGTGAGCTTGTCATAAACATTACTCTTGCAAAAGGATCGAGTGAGGCCAGCGAAAGTTTCTAGAGCTGCTTTTGATTTAATTCTAAACGTAAGTCTTTTAATATTTTGTTATATTTTTTCGATTGGTTTTCTTTTCTAAGGCCCCCAGACCAGGCATGCCTACGTTGTTAGAATTGTTTTTTCTTTCCCGTTTAGTTTATGATCAAGTTCAATGTCAAAATATTTGGCAGTATCCCAAACCTGTAATGGAACTCGGTTAATGTCAATATTTTGTTTTGTCCCCAGTATGTTAACATTAAGCTTCTGGTCCAATTAAATTTAACCGAGTCCATTAACACGATGTTATCGGCGTATGCAACCACCTTTAAACCTTTAAACATAGTTCAACTAAGATCTGCTTAACGACAAGAAACTAAAGTGTAGGAGTTAAAACTCTTCAATACCTCTACACGACCTGACTTTTATCTTGCTGTCACCTTTTTCTGCATTTATGTCTAGTTTGGAGCATGCAGTCTATCCAGTTTATCACTACCAAATCAACGTTGATATTATCTGGGGCTTGTCCAATCAGTCTTTCCAGGCTCTTAAGAAGAATAGAGAATAGGCTAGTTGCTCTGATTGGTCTTTGGGATCATTTTGAGTGAACTTGTCAGCTTTCGGAATAGAGATGACATTGATTTATCTTCAACTAGTGGAAAATGGTTAATGAGGTTATGTCAAACCTTTAAGATGTCCACTCGAATTGGAATAATTAAAGCTTTGGAGCATAATTGGAGCTATTCCATTTGGCCCTGCAGGCTGGTATGCTGAGATGGTGTCAATCGCCCAAGCCGCCTACCAAAGTACATTTTTAGTTATCTGATTCACCTGTCACCTGTCGCCTATGATGTGATAAATTAATAGGTTTAAGACTTTGTCAGAATTTTCCACAAAATAATCTTAATTCACTTAAATACTCGTATATTTCGTTTTTTTAATAAACACAAATGTTGCTAACGGCTTTCAATAAACTTAACTATTTTAGTCAAATCATTGAAATCATTTAACCAAAATCCTACCGTAACTCAACTATAAATAAGTCCCCACAATTCTCAACTTCATTTAACTCAAACTCAAACCCAAACACTAAATTGAAATGACGTTCCATGTTGGGTTTAAAGTTTTAATAATCGCCTAATCGTATTTTATATTATTTCAAAATGCTATCAAACTTTTGAATAAATATTTATTTTGCATTTTGTAAATTACCAATTACCCCATATAAGTTTTGCTCTCGAAAAAGGAAATTCCGTTAATATCATTATAGGGCTGTAAGTTGATCATGCAAAACTCAATATTTGCTATACCAATTACATTAGCAGTAAAATTTTAATAGTCCACCGAATCGGCTTTGCCGCAAATAAACATTCCAGCCTTTGCATCCAATTATATTTCATTGAGATACTCTGGTGCTAGAAAACTATCGTTTTTGGTTCGTACAACACACACAGCTATGGTGCAAGTTAAATTTTATCGACAAACCCACGATTGCACTAAAATTAACACAATGTTTGTATTTGCATACAACATTCGATTATACACTGCGTGTCAGTTGGTTTAATCGGTGTGTTGGAAGAGCTATCTGGCATTCGGTTTGTGCAAACTAATATCTAATATGAGAAAAATATTAGAGATTTTGTCACAACTTTTGAGTTTTAAAGGTTTTTTCAAAAAGTACTTCGTTTAAGTATTTTGCCACAAGAGGAAACGAGGTTTCATTATCAAATTCGGGCTTTAAGATTTCGTACGAAACAAAAGAATGCCAATTGAAGAACACACAAATGCTTCCTTTCTTGGATTTAACTTTCTTTTTTGCTAGAACAGCAAAAAATTTTGGAGGCTATAACGACTCGTTTAGAGCCTTAACTAAGTGACTTACAACTCTTAACCTTTCCAAACGGCTAATGAGCAGAACTTCTCATGATAAGAGATACTTTTAGAGGATTTGTCAAGTCCTCGCAAGGGGCCAGTACACTACTGAAAAACTTTTTTTTAACGGCTGCAAGAACAACAATTCTTTGAGAGAAATGTATGTATTTATATCATTTGAGTTCCTCGGACTTCGGACATGACTATTAGCGGTTGGCTATGGCCGCCATTTTGTTCTGGTGACATCAAATCTGTCAAATCTAAATAAGTGTTCGTTAGTGACGTTGAACGGTCACCGCCAATGGCGAGCGCTACAGAACGATGATTAATAATTTCTTATTGCCAATATTGAACCATATGTACCTACCAAGATGACATTTAATTCCAGCAGGGCAGCATTAAGTGGCACATAGCGGACGCAACGGTTGATGTTCTCCATGGATGATTTGGGGGTATGGTTATCTCTTGCAGGTTTTACCCTAATAGACGCTTTCTTGTGGGGTTACCCTTAAGGTAAACATAACACATGTCATCCCTGAAATTCATAATAACACACGTGGGCCTTTCAAATTAAAGTATAGAATTTTATTAATACCTAGCCGTGCTTTTTTTTTGCAAGTCCATATAGAATTGTAAAAAAAACGACATCGGGACTTAGGGACTTCGAATCAATCGCGAAGTAGGTGAGAGGAAGCTTAAGAAGGAACTTTTTCTCAAAGCATGATCGAGGAAGCTTTCTCATTAAAAACACACCACATTAGTGAAAATACAGTATGACCACCTTATAATTTACAAATAAGATGCGCAAGGCAAAGCATACGAAATTATGTCGTAATCCACGCTCTAGTTAACTCGGTTCGAAATGAGCTGCGTACATTCTCTTATACTTTTGAAGAAATTTTTAAAATTCACAAACAAAAATCTGTCCAATTGTAAAAAAATAAAATGCACGACTGGGTCGCACGAACTTGCTCCTATGTAATAGACTAGGAATTTTAAAAAGAATGTTATTAGAGAAAACTGTTCATAAGGATAAAATTAATTTTTAAATTGTTTTAGTAGTAAGAGAAAAAAACAGAATGCTATCCAACTATGAATTTATGCAAGAACAAAAATTATATGTCGTTGTAGTGGTTTTTTTAAAAAAAGAAGACTTTTATACATATACAAACATTTTAAAAGCTTTTTAAGAAAAAATGTAGGTACGCCAATTTAAAGTTTTTATTATTATTCGAATAAAAACTAAATTTACGAAAAGAAATATTGACCCGTTTCGGAGACATCGAATTTTCAAAAAAAGAAAAAAATAGATTGTTTTTTCAAAAATTCAAAAAATATTTATTTTAAAGATTTGAAATGCAATGTGTTTTAAACTTTTTAGAAGCTTCTATATAAAAATTTTCATTAAGATCCGTTATGTGGATAATGAGAAATTCAAAATTCGAAAAAATGGTTCTATGGTAGGTACAAGCTGTAATATCTTAATTGCAATTTTTTTTTTATTAAATTAAAGATCGTAAAAATTAATTGAAAAAAAAATATTATCAAAATTCTAGGCGCCATTTTTGAGAAAAATACGATTTTTGAAAACCATCTTTTTAAATTTTTTAGCATTTGCATGGTACCTTTATTTTTAGGTAAAATAAAAATTTTTTTCTTGCATTTTGTAGATTATTTTGAGAAACTTTAATTTATCAAGTTTAAAAAAATCTAGCATGGGGTTTTCGAAATATCGAGTTTTGAAAAAAAAAAATTTGAAGTTTTTCTTAAAAATCCAAAAATTTTTTTTTGAAAATTTAAGTACACAATTCTATTTATGTTTTTGGGGAGCTTTAGCAAAAAAAATGATCAAGATCGGTTGAACCGTTTTTGAGAAAATCAAAAACAATAAAAAATGGTTCCATGGGGATACTCTCAATAACCATTTTTCGGAAATTTTTTTTCAACCAATACTTAGATTTAATTAAATGAAATTTTTCTGTATTTTTATTTTTAAAATCTGTCGACCATTTTTGGAGAAAAAAAAAATGTTTATAAGATTTCGAAAAAAAATTCGTATGGCAGGTTCCGTTATTTTTGGTCTTAAAAAAAAAAGAAAAAACGTGTGGGGGGAAAAAATTAAAAATGATATCTACCAAGTTTAAAGAAAATCGGCCCAGACGTTTAGCCTGTGGTCAAATAGACAGACAGACAGACAGACAGAATAGCGAGACCCACTTTTTAAGTCTTCGCTATCATCGTAATGTCAACTTTGATCGAAAGCTCGAGTTCGATTTTGTAACGAATGCATAACTTACCTTATAGTATCTACCTATAAGTCGCAAGTAAAAATCTGATCTTTTTTGACGGTTAAGCGACCTTTCAATGGCATACTCATATTTTTTAAATTTAGATTTCGCATATGAGGTGCCGAAATTCGTTCGTGACCTTAAAAAAAGAAACTTTGAAAAATCATTACAAATAAAATCCTCTAATGGGGCGCACGAACTTGCTTTTATGTAAAAGACTTAGAATTTCAAAACTGAATGTTATTAGAGAAAAAATGTTCATAAGATTAAAATTCATTTTTGTAATCCTTTAATAGTTGGAGCTAAAAATAGGATGTCATGTGAATCAAGCAAGTATTAGTTTATTCTAGAACAGCGGTTTCTTATGTTATGTTTAAAACATTTTTAAGAAAAAAATTTTGGTACGGCAAACTTAAAAGTTCTTTTTACTGAACGAATAAAAAATAAATTTAGAAAAAAAAGTTATTGAGCCGTTTTTGAGATATCGAATTTTCCAAAGAACATAGATTTTTTTTTTCAAAAATTCAAAATATTTTCGAATAGTTTTAAAATGCAATGTTTTTAAGACTTTTTAGAAGCTTTTCTATAAAAAATTTCATTAAAATCCGTTATGCCGAAAGTGAGAAAAATACGATTTTCGAAAACCATTTCAGATACCGTTATTTATATGTAAAATAAAATCCTTTTTCTCACATCTTGTAGGTTATATTAAGAAACTTTTATTTATCAAGTTAAAAAAAATCGAGTATGGACATTTTTTTTAAATACAAAAAATTGTTTGAAAAATATGAATAGCATAAAAAATTATCAAAATCGGTTGTACCGTTTTTGAAAAGATCAAAACCAATTGAAACAAAAATTTTGTAGGTGATATCCAGAAGAAAAATTGAAATGTTATTTATGTTGCCCTAAAAATTACGATACCAATCATCTAACAGCTTAGTTAGCTTATGTATCTCGCAAACACATACATATAACGGTTTTAATTAAAAATGTTTTTAGAGCCAGCACGGTCTACGTTTTGGTCAAACAAATAATCAAAAGCAGTTATTGATCTTACCTGTTTTGATTTCCGACTTTTTCGAGATTTCGATCAAAGTTGACATTACAATGATAGCGAAGACTAAAAAAGTGGGTCTCTGAATTCTGTCTGTCTGTCTGTTCGACTACAGCCTAAACGGCTCGTCCGATTTTCGTCAAAGTTGGTAGATATCACTTTTAATTTTTCCCCCCCGGACGTTTTTGCCTTTTTTTTTTAAGACCAAAAATAACGGTACCTGCCATACGAATTTTTTTCAAAATTTTATAAATATTTTTTTTTCTCAAAAACTGTCCCACAGATTTAAAAAAAAAATCATAAAATTTCTGTTAGTTAAACCTAGGTAATGGTTGAAAAATTTTTTCCAAAAAATGGTTATTTTTGGTACCCCCCTTGGAACCATTTTTTTTTGTTTTTGATTTTCTCTAAAACGGTACCACCGACTTTGATCATTTTTGTGTTAAGGCTCCCCAGCAGTTTGAATATTAATATGTATTCAAATTTTCAAAAAAATTTTTTTTTGAAAACTCAATATTTCGAAAACCCCATCTTCAATTTTTTCAAAACTTGATAAATGAAAGTTTTTTAATATAAATTATAAGATTTAAGAACAAAAAAATTGCTCTACCTAAAAATAACGGTACCCTCCATACAAAAGTTAAAAAATGGTTTTCGGAAATCGTATTTTTCTCGAAAACGGTTCCGAGAATTTTACTTAAATTTTTTTTCTTTCAATTAATTTTTAAGATCTATAATTTTATAAAAAAAAGTTGAAAACAAGATATTACTGACTGTACGTACCATAGAACAATTTTTTTAAAATTTTGAATTTCTCATTATCGGCATAACGAATTTTAATGAAATTTTTTAGAGAGAAGCTTTTAAAAAGTTTAAAAAATATTGCATTTCAAAACTTTAAGAAAAATATTTTTTTGAATTTAAGAAACAAAAATCGTTTTTTTTTTTTTTTTGAAAATTCAATATCTCGAAAACGGCTCAATATTTTTTTTTTTGTAAATTTAATTTTTATTCAAACAATAAAAAAAAACTTTAAATTAGCGTATCAAAATTTTTTCTTAAAAATGTTTTAAAAATTTTGTTTATAAAAGTTTGGGGAGATTGTGCTGAAATGCATAAGAAAAAATTGCAAATTTTACAAAACAAAATTTTAAAAATGATGCTTAAGGTCCCATGGCATTTTTCAACACAAGATTTATATCAACAAGCAAAAGCATTAAAAATAAACCGCAAAATTGAAGTTCTTAATGAAAATTTTTTTAGAAAATGTGAATTAAGTGAAAACTCTCTTATCAGAAACCTTATATAAAAAACAAAAATATTCAAATAATGAAACAAAAAAAAAATGTAACATAATTATGTTTATTATTCATGTCATTTAGATAATTATTAACATTTTAATTTATTAAAATATACCACACCTTATTAAAATATTTATATAATAATTTATGTATGTACTTCTTTGATTAATTATTTATTTACCTACTTGTCTGTTAAATTACAAATTTATTTATTTATTCATATTTATTCATATTTGTTATTTATTTATTTACTTGTTCGTTAAATAATTTATTAATTTACCTGTTTACTGAATAATTAGTTTCTTTGATGTTTATTTATTTAATTATATTTATTAACTTATTTACTCATTTATTAATTTATTTATTTGATCATTTATTTATTTATTTATTTATTTATTTATTTATTTATTTATTTATTTATTTATTTATTTATTTAATTATTTAATTATTTATTTATTTATTTATTTTTTTATTTATTCATTTCCTTAATATATTGTTTTTTCTCTTTTTTTTTTAATTATATATTATCTTAGCTTTATCTGTGATATAGTTATAAGCAAAATTCAAATGAAGGTTTTTTGTAATTATTTTCCTTCAAATTTAAAAATATTAAAATATATGCATTTCAGAAACCTAGTATTGATTTTCAGTAGTAAGATAAAATTTGTTATCATATCTCTGTGCTGTGCAATGACTTAAAAATATTGTAAAGTATGTAATTTTCTTTCAAACAATAAAATGTATCTATCTATCTATCTAAAAGCTTATTTTGTTAAGAAACAGTTACAAAGACATAATTTTTGTTCTTGAATAAACCTGTATTTGCTTGAATCACATGGCATCCTATTTTTACCTACAACTACTAAAAAAGTTGTTTTAGTCGTTTAAAAAATTAATTTTTAGGCTTATGAACAGTTTTTCTCTAATAACATACATTTTTGAAATTCTTAGTCTATTACATAGGAGCAAGTTCGTGCGACCCAGTCGTGCATTTTATTTTGAATTCATAAGTAACTAAGAAGCTTATGATTTAAATTTTTTCAATTCACAAGTCACCAACTGGCTTATGAATTGAATTTTTTTTAATTCATAAGTCAGTAATTAGCTACTGAATTACATTTTTCTTAATTCATAACTCACTCACTAGCTTGTGAATTAAAGCCAAGCTTAAGCTAAAAAGTGACTTAAGCTTTTGCAACCCTGCTTCTGACTCACTTCAACAGCTTATTCGCTTAAATTTGATGGAAAGCGTGTGAGCTGAATTTTCAACATTTTTATAAGAAACTTCATGCTAGCGGCTTATTGCTTTTGCATTTTGACAACGCAAACAAAAAGTAGCTTATACTCGTAAACTTGTTTTTGACATTTTAATGTTTCAAATGACGCATTTTTAAGTTTTATAAAAATAGAGAGTATTGCATAAATGTAATGTGGCTTATCCCTCGACTAATTTAAAATCAAAAATATTAAAAACTAAACCGCACATAAAGCAGTTTTAAAAAGTACATACTCAATCAGTTGATTCAGAGTGTAAATACGAATCAAATATTCAACGATCTACTTATTTTAATTAGTTGTTTATTTAATCAAACTCACTCCCGTTTAATGTAATTATATTGATTAGAGTAGTGTCCAGCAAACAAAACACCAATTAACATAGAAGAAATATTTAAACAGCCGAGGGACATGCCCTCAATGGCATTTCCCTTAAATTGTAGGTCATTTTTTTTTTGTGAGCTGCAGAGATATTTTTAAACTTTTTCAACAAACTTTTTGTACTCTCATAGCCGAGACTTAACAAAAACTGCTAAAAACTCGTGGTTCTACTTGAATTGAAGTTCCATTTTCGTTTGGTTTCCTCAGCAAAGGGAATTTTCCTTGCGGCCTTACTCTACCTGTGCCCTCGAATTAAGCCAAAGAAAAAACACACAAAATTTTTTGAAAACTAATTTTCAAATTATGGCTGTGTCGGCAAGTTTTTGTGTTTTCTGTTTTTTTATTTTCGTTTTGCGTTATCTTTGAATTACAGAGAAGTCGCTTTAATTGAAGATACTTCTTCTTTCAGTTTTATGCTTTTTATATTTTTTTTGGGGTCATCCTAAGTGCTTGAAGAAAGTGAACTTATGATTGCGCCCCAAGCAATTATTTTTTTCTTCATTCTTTTAACCATTCTGAGGCTGGTTATAGGACTTTAGAGTTCAAGAGAAAGAGTGAAAAATGGGTTTGTTCTGGTGTGAAGGGTTCGGACATTGCTGGAACATTAAAACAAAAACAAGAAAAGAAATTTACTTTTTTAACGATGATAAAGAGGGTTGTTATTTTTAATAGTGAAGATATGTTTTCCTTAAGCTATGGCATTTATGGGTAATTTAAAAACACTTGATAGCTTTTTTTTTTTTTTTAATTTGACCGTCTGATTTAAATTACAAGAGAAGGAGAAGTTTTCAAGGATTTATGTGGACAAATATTTGTGGAAGGGTTTGCTATTTGTTTTCCTTTTTATTTGTCTTACCGTTTTGAATCTGTTTGCTTTTAAAAAACAAAAACTGGGGGCAAATGAAAATAATTAGCCTATTTTGCAGGTCCCTTTTTTATTAAGGCACTGATTGCTGAAAGTCGTAACGATGATGAATGTTCAAAATTCTATGTAAGTAAAGTGAAGCAAGTTCTTACTTCTTCTCTAGATCGAATGACCCCTAGATGGATTATAGCAATTGAAAATACATTGAGCAGTTCTTTTGCATAATTTATACCTAAAAAGCAAGAAGCCACTTCTACAGATTTAATTAAAATTTTAATTTTATTTAGATGGCGCTTGACTGTATGTTCTACGGTTTCAACCAATAAGCCCCTTCGGCGAGCTTCGTGTCTAGCTAGCTGCTTCCAGTTACGCTGAGGTTGGTTGAGGTCGTTCTCCACTGGTGTGTGCTAAATAAGGCGGAGTCTTCTTCTGCTACGTTGACCATCAGAGGTAGATTCGAAGACTCGTCGAGCTGGTGCGTCGGTGTCCATACACTCCACGTGTGCCAGCCATCTTTTTGACCAGGTCGACTTCGCTATAAAGCTCGTAAGGCTCGTTGTTGACTCTTCTCCTGCATACTCCATCGATACACACTGGACCGAAAATCACCCGAATAATCTTTCTTTCAATGTACCCAAACATATTCTCATCCGCTTGTGAAAAGGTCCATGCTTTTGACCCTTACATCAGGACCGGGATGAAAAGGGTCTTATATAAGGTCTACTTGGGGTTCTTTGGGAAAAGGCCTTTACTAGTCAAATGCTTTCTATCCCGAAGAAACAGCGATGGCTAGAGTGATTCTCCGTTTGATCTCTGCATTAACGTCATTTTGTGAGCCCAGGGAGACAAAGTCCTTGAACACTTCGAAGTTGTACCTATCCATCGTGACTTTATACCCGAGTCGACGATGCTGAGATTCCTTTCTCGATGATAGCCTATGCCTGGTCGTATCCTTATTAACAGCCAAACCCATTTTCGTAACTTAATAATGTCAATATCATCAAGATAAACAAGTAGTTGAATGGACTTTTGAAAAATTTTAGCTCTATTTTTGACTTCCAAGTTACGCAGTTGCTTCAAGATCGACGTTGAAGAGATTGGATGATAATGCGTCGCTTTGCGTCAAACCTTTCTCAACATCAAGGGGTTCGGTGGTGCTTTTGCCGACTTTGACGGAGCAGCGAGATTTCCCCATCGTCATCCTCCATAAGCGGACGAGTTTGGCAGATTATAATTTTTCTCAGTCTACGCTTTGAAACTCCTTTCTTCAAAATCTGTCCGAGTGTGAGCATTTAGGCGACGGTTGATTTGCCGGGCCTAGAATCACACCTATAGAGACCGATCAGATCGTTGACAAACGGTTTTAAGATGTCGGAAATTTTGACCATCATCACCTAAGTTGAATAGATTGTTCCATCTTATAGCGGAATTTTGGTCATCTTCGCCGTTAAGCAGTCCAGAAAAGTGTTGTTTCCAGATCCTCAAAACCGACTGTGCGTCTACCACCATTTTTCCACTCTAGTCTCGGCAGGCTTCTGTTCTCGCCTTGTAGCCTTGGGTAGATTGCCTCACCCTTCATTAGAACTTTCGAACATCCCCCTTGCTGCTACAACCCTTAAAAGACTCGACCGCCTGTTCGCTTGCTCCTTCTTTTTCCTCCTGAGAAGTTGGCGTTCCTCGCTTCGTTTTTGCCCGTAGAACTCTCGGTCTGGTCTTTCAGCAGTTCTGGTTCTAGCTTGCAGCATTGATTAATAAGCCTCTATCTATTAATAAGCATCTATCAGCATTCTTCATCGAACCTGGTCGCCTAGGGAATCCTAGCACATTAGTACCGGCACTTCTGTTAGCTTGTTGGCAATGATTTCACTGATCCTCTGCAAATGGTACTGGTAGCAAATTAATAAAGACTTGGTTAGCAAAACTTCCTGACGATCTCTTGCGATTTTACTTTCTTGACATAAAATCTTTGTATAGCTTCCACTCGGCTTTGTAGTGTCATAGATATTCGCATACGTATTTTAGCAACAACCAAGTAATTGTCCGAGTCATTGTTGACCTCTGGAAACGTTCGGACATTCAGGATACTGCATATCTGGCATTTATCTCAACATGATAAACCTGATTGACGGTTCGTTGATCTAGAGACCGCCAGGTCCTTTTGTGTACATTGAGTTGTGGGAATCAAGTGCTTGCTATGATGACATTTCGTCCCGCCGCAAAGTAAAGTCAATCAGCCTAGAGACTTGGTTAGCAAAACTTGCTAGCGATTTCTTGCGATTTAAACTTCTTGACACAAAATCTTTTCCGTTACCGGAAGTTCTGTTGGGCAGGCTATGTCCTCCGACTATCAAACCAAAGATGCCCTTCTTAACCTTCCCAATTTTTGCGTTGAAATCCCCAAGAATAATCTTGATCTCCATTATAAAGAAGTCGTCTAACTACAGTTCTACGCTTGACGTGGTAGATAAACGGAACTGTCTCTTTATCCTATCTAGCTGAGGTCATCACTCTTTCAATGTGACCCCAAATCAGTTGAATAAGGCCCTGTCGTAATAATGATGTTTGTATTCCGACTCTGGTGTTCTGTGTAATCCAAGAATTCTCATGACATCAAATCTTGGAACCGTTCTGTACGCAATAAGATCGTCAGCATACGCAAATGCTTGACTACCTAGCAGATTGCTGGTGTAAATGCTGAATAGAATCGGTGGGTTAACCGCTCCCTGCCGAAGAACATTGTTAATGTTGAATGCTGTGGAAGAAGTTACATTTCCACTCTTGACAACAAGCTTTTTACCATTGAGCATGTCATATAGAATATACAAAAGTGGTTTACTTATGCCAAGCCTGGACCTTTCATCCATACAGTGTAGAAGGCCTTCTCCAAATCAACCAGACAAGCACATGTAGTCTGCTGTGGATTGGTTCTATTTTTTATCAGTAACGAGTTTAGAAGCTAAATGAATGGTGTCATGTCCCGTCCTAAATCCGAACTGATTATCCGGTATGATATTATTGTCCTTCGCCCACTTGGACAAAATTCTATGTATAACTTTCTCGAATACCTTGCTGACACTCGGTAGAACACTTATCGACCGGAGATTTGCCGGATCAAAGTTGTCCTTTCCCTTTTTCGGGAGAGGATAAACGATGGCTGTCTTCCAACACACTGATTGATAATTTGTATTATTCATTGCGTTCAGGGGCGTATTTACCCTAGGGCTAAAAGGGCTACAGCCCGGGGCGGCAAGGCTGCAGGGGTGGCTTGCGCTTGGCCAATTTATAATATTTTTTTGAAGCGATTGAACTTTCAAAACATACAAGCAAAAGAGAGCAAGCCGCCCCTAGCAATTGGCCAATTTATAATATTTTTTTGAAGCGATTGAACTTTCAAAACATACAAGCAAAAGGGCGCATGCCACGCCTAACAATTATCTAATTTACAATATTTTCGAAGGATAAACAAAAAATACAAAGATTAAAAAAATTGCGATTTTTTGAGTTTTTCAAGCATGACAATTTTTTCAGTGCCGTGAGTGTCCGGCTGTGAGAGAGTTCACTGTAATATGTCACTCACTTTTTTTACCATTTACTATTCTTATTTTTTTATAAACGATTTTTTATAATGAAAATTCATAATAAAAATATTTACAGACATGTACCTATTCTTTGCAACAAATTCTAATGAAACGAAAACATTGTCTAAAAAAAACACTTGCTGCTATGTAGCTCTCCAAAAATGGTCTAGAACGGATCTTAATTTTTTGTTTCTAAGCCATCTACAAAAAGTCCCTTTTTATTAAAAAAATTATAAAAATCCATCAAGCCGGATTCTAGATATAAGGTCACACACAAATTTTTATTCTTAATATACCCAGCAAATCATGCCTCAATTTTTTTAGTTTTGGCTGACTCGTAGTCCTATATACAAATACCCTTCCCTTCGTTAATAGTTTTGAACGACTTAAGAAACAATATAATGATTGTTTTTTGTACAATAGCTTATAATGATGGATAAATAAAAGGATAGGTATTATTTTAAAAACTATTGGCTCAAAATTTTAGTCGAATTAGTACGATGTTAAAACTATTTTAGTATAATACTATGTTAAGAAGACGATTTTGCTAATTTTAATCAAATTTAGCATCATGCTATCTCTAACATTTTACTAAAGTTAAAATCGTCGATTATGTATTTTATATTTTTAGTATCGTGATCACTTGTCCCAATTGAAGTCCCTTGAGACAGAAATATTGTCTTAATTTTGGGGTTCTATACTCTAGCAATTCAATATTGTATCAAAAAAAAATTCAATGTGTTGATACAGAGGTTGAAACTGTGTCCAGGCTTAACGAGGCACTCATATCGTTTGTGAGGAAAAAACGAGAATGCTTTGATGTTTTTGAAGAGATGGAAAAAGCAAAACCTCTGAAAATTACAAAATGGACCAAAAAAGAATCGTGAAGAGGAAAAAACGAGATGATGAGTGTCGCGAAGGGAGGTTCTTTGTCGTGAAAATTTCAAAATAAATACTTTCATTCCTATTTGCGACCCATTATTGAGTGCGCTAAAGAGAAGAAATTCATCCTATGAAGCAAAAACAAATGGTTTTATTTTTTATCTAATCTATTATCACATGAGTGAAGAAGCAATTCGAAAAAATGCAACCACTCTTCAGAAATTATACCCGGTTGATCTTGGAGAAGATTTTCAAGAAGAGTGTGTCTTACTTAAACATTTTCTGGAGCAAAACTACTCTGAAAATATGAGTTTAAGGCAGCTTAACCTTCATATAAGAGAAGAAGAATTGAAGGAAGCATTTTTATATGATGAGGTTGCTTTAAGAATATACTTGTGCACTGCAGCGTAGAGGTGTGTAAATCGTTCAACAATCGATAACGAAAATGATTCGATCATTTGAATCGATCGATCATTCGATCATTTTCATTTCACTCAAATGGTTCAATACTGTTCCGATTCGATTTTCGTTTCGATTTCGATGATAAGATTGAGTTGAGGTTGTTACAAAATACTCTAATTTTTAAGCCATAAATTGCCAAATGACATCGAATGATGGCTACTATGTCCATTGATTAAAAAGCGTCAAAAAATTCAAGATAAAGAGATTTAATTTGTTGCTCCTTAAAAGATTTATTTTAGGACTAATAATTACTGAATATATTGGTACTATCGAATAAATTAACTTTTAGATACTATCGCATACATATGTAAGTCGAAAGTTTTCATTCGATAAGTCTCATTACTAGTTCAATTCAATAAAGTGATCACTAAATTAATTGATTGTCGTTTTGACAATCGTTCTCTCTATATTTCTTTATTGATATAATAGAGACAGCTATATTCAAAAAGACAATCAACTATCATCTAACGTGATTCCACCCCTGATACCTCAAATAACACCAAATCGAATCGAGTAAATCATAGTTAATCGAGTTAACTAATATTAAAGATCGAGACTCATTGAAATGATTGAGATTGAAATAGAAAATCGAGAAACGAGAATCATCTAAATGATTAAGATTGGGATCTATTAAAATGAAAATTTTAGATTTCGATTATCAATACTTTTCGATGATCGGATCGAAAAAATCGAATCGATCCTGGTTGACACAGCTCTACTACAGTGACGAATAAGTGCTGAAAGATCGGTTTTCGTATTGAAACGAATAAAAACCTATGTATGGTCTCGCATTAGCGCCTTAATAGTTTAGCTTTATTAAATATAGCAGCTGAACTGACAAAAAATTTAGATAACGAATCTATTGTTAATGAATTTCGTAATAAATATACACACGAAAAGAAATTTGAAAACATCAAATATTAAGCATTTTGTGTTTTTTTTATTATTATTTTTTATTACTTTATTTTCATTGTTCTAAAGGGCGGCAAAATTTATCAGCCCGGGGCTCCAAATCCTTAAATACGCCTCTGATTGCGTTCGCGTTGTTAAACAGTGTGGCATATATGTATGTCAACTGCTTCCTGGCGTAGATGTCGTAGTACTGCTGAATTCGTTTTGTCTAGTGAAGCGAAGATGAGCTGGAGCTCCACCTTCATAAATCATAACTAAAAGGGAGCTGATCCCATTTAACTGGGCTATGAAGGCAATCAAAAAGTGTTCTTCATTAAACCCGGTGAAACCATGGTTTTCTGATCGCTATTGTTTTATGTCGCTACGAAAGTAGATGATGTGGTGCTGTAAGGCTCTGCTTTTCAGATCGTGGTTGGAGCGAGTGCTTGCATTCACCTTGTACACATTTTGGAAAGCACGATTTTCAACAATAAAGAAGTCATCATTCAAGACGGCCGGCGTCCTCTGGATCTACTCTTGCAGCCGCCGTCTCAGTTTTCTGTGATTCTCTGAAGCTTAAGTTTTTAGCGGAAAATACACACGACACTTGTGTGCACACCGGTGTCGGTGTACGGAAATGTGTGCCGTCTGTGGGCTGGTGCGCACACCGATTTTCGGTGTCCGACACCGTGGGTAAAATCAAAAGATTTTGATTTTTGCTGTTCAGTAATCATAATCAGTATTCACTATTCAGTATTCACTAGATCACTTTTCACTATTCAGTTGCAGCCGAATCGTTGTGCAGTAAGGAGCGTCGAAAAATGTACTTGCGACTTATAGGCAGGGTTGCAAAAGCTTAAGTCAGTAGTGGGTGACTTATGAATTAAAAAAAATATAATTCAGCAGCTAGTTACTGACTTATGAATTAAAAAAATTTAAGTCATGAGCAAGTAAGTGACTTAAGAATTAAAAAAAAATTAATTTAAAAGTTACCTAGTGACTTATGAATTTAAAAAAAAAAATTCATAAGATAATGGATAAAATCTGATTAAAAAATTATTAATTGGAAAATTTATAAGCTAGCATGATAATTTTATGACACACAAAAGCTTGAAATCTACTTTCGTCAATAAATTAAATAATTATGTAGCCAAAACAAGCTTAAACATTTCCGATCTACAAACTAGCTTATGAATTAAATTTTGTTTCATTTATAAGTCACTTAGTAGCTTATGAATTATTTTTTTTTAAAATCATAAGTCACTAACTAACTTATGAATTAATTTTTCTTAATTCACAAATCATCTATAGACTTATGACTTATGGTTTTTTTAATTCAAAAATTTGCAATCTGCTTATAGGTAGATCCTATAAAGTAAGTTATGCATTCGGAAAAAAGATCGAACTCGAAATTTTGACATTACTATGATAGCGAAGACTAAGAAAGTGGGTCTAGCAATTCTGTCTATATGTCTGTTCTACTATAGCTTAAACGGTTGGGCCGATTTACTTTAAACTTGGTAGATATCATTTTTAATTTTTCCTCCCAAAGTTTTTTTTCTTTTTTTTTAAAGGTACCTTTCATACGATTTTTTTCGAAATTTTTATAAATATTTGTTCTTCTCAAAAAATTTTCAACTGATTTAAAAACATTTTCCGAAAAATGGTTATTGCGAGCACCCATCATGGAACCATTTTTTTTTGTTTTTGATTTTCTCAAAAAGGGTACCACCGATTTTCATAATTTTTTTTGCTAATGCTTGAAAAGTATTGTATATTCAAATTTTCAATATAATCTACAAAATATGAGAAAAAAAATATATTTTACCTATTAATATAGGTACCCACCATAGAAATGTTAAAAAATGTTTTTTAAAAATCGTATTTTTCTCGAAAACGGCGCCTAGAATTTTGATAAAATTTTTTTCTTTCAATAAATTTTTATGATCTTTAATTAAATAAAAAACATATAAATTAAGATATAACAGCTTGGACCTTCCATAGAACCATTTTTTCAAATTTCGATTTACTCACTATCGACATAACTGATTTCAATGAAATTTTTTATAGAGATGCTTTAAAAAACATTGCATTCTAAACTTAAAAAAAATATTTTTTGAATTTTTGAAAAACAAAAAAAAAACATTTTCTTCCTTGCAAGAAGCGATTACAAATAACGCGCCAACCTCATAGTAGAACTGTGTCAATCAGGATCGATTCGATATTTTTGATCCGATCATCGAAAAGTATTGATGATCGAAATCACAAATTTTCATTTCAATCGATCCCAATATCAATCATTTAGATGATTCTCGATTTTCTATTTCAATCTCAATCATTTCAATGAGTCTCGGTTTTCGATATCAGTTAACTCGATTAACCATGATTTACTCGATTTCATTTGTTCCGATTCAATTAATGTTGATTATGAACGTCAAACGAACGGCAGACTGGAATTTCTGGGTTGAATTCAGCATTGAAGAACATGATTGATCGAGTTGGTTGTTGGTTGTTGATGTTGTAGGCCGCATAAACAATTGTTGGGTTGAACTTCTGTTATTTGAGGTATCAGGATCCGGTATGTATACTGCGGGAATTGAACCTTGCTGGTTGAAAATTCACTAGTAATGGGAATTATCGAATAAAAACTATCGACTTACATATGCGATAGTAGCTAAAAGTTAATTTATTCGATGGTACCCAGTCATTCAGTAACTATTTTCAGGAACTATTAGTTCTAAATTGTTCTTTTTCGGAGCAACAAATACAATTTCTTTTTCTTAGCATTCTTAGATGTTTCTTAATCCATCGACCTCGTAGCCATCCTTTGATGGAATTTGACAGTTTATGACTTGACAAATAGAGGAAGAATTCAGTTATGATGTAGATAGAGTATTTCGTACCAAAAATGCAGCCGAAAGCCCTAAAAGTGCTCTTTTCTGGAGCAACAAATAAAATATCTTTTTCTTGAATTTCTTGACGCTTTTTAATCCGTGGACATATTAGCCATCATTCGATGTCATTTGGCAATTTATGGCTTACAATATAGGGTATTTTGTAAGAACTATCAAAGAAGCCCCAAGTCAATCTTATCATCGAAATCGAAATGAAAATCGAACCGGAACAGTATCTATTGAATCATTTGAGTGAAATGAAAATGATCGAATGATCGATCGATTGAAATGATCGAATCATTTTCGTAATCGATTGTTGATTGATTCGATCATTTGAAATGGACGATTTACACAGCTCTACCTCATAGTCCAATGGACGAGGTCCATATCACCCATGGTTAGATCTCTCCAGTTTGAGATCTCTTGCACAACTAAAGTGTGCACGATTCGGTGTGCGTGTGCCGTGTGTGGTGAAATGCTACACCGGTGCGGTGTAGGCACACCGGTGTGCACACAAGTGTCGTGTGTATTTGCCGCTAAGATACGAAGTTTGTTTTAATAATTTTCTATCAATATTTTATTAACGTGTGGAAACATACTTAGGTTACTAGAGTTAACGGCCCGAATTTTATTGTTCGAGTTTAAATTAATAAACAACCTATAATTTTCTTCTGCATCCTATCGCACTTCCTGGATGGCTGTTACACTGTTACATCAACCTTTACCATACAAGTTCTCCACCAAATTGTTTAATTGCACGTGGTCTGTTTTAGGTCCGTACATTCCACATGCAAATCCGAAATTTATTGTCTAAAGATTCTATAAAATACTAGATATACACGAGAAACTGATAGAGTCACTTTTGTGACGAAAACAACGGTAAACATTGAAACATAATCTGTCATAAAAATTCAACAAATAAAAAAAGCAAACACAGCTTTTTGTGTCGGTGTATTATTTGAACGAAAATGCGCTTGCATAAATGTTACCTGCGCAGGTTTTTAAATTTCAAAATGTAAACAAATTTCTTTTGATCTACCTGCATCCATAAAGGTAAATATCGATTTTTGCATCAATATCCAATTGCATGTTACACCAAAATTTGTTTAGCACATTCGCTACTATTCAACGTAGAAGGTGTATATGCAAATTCCAAAAAAAAAAAAAAACACGTAGGTAGGACAATAAAGGCAATAAAATCCAATATGCTTCAAGCAAAATCATAAAAAACTAATTGAAGTTGACGTTGCACAATAGTGTTTTTCTATTTTCACACGCGCGCCGTGTGCCGTGCGCCGTATCGCCCATCCAATTTGCAATCGATTTCATCAAATTTATTTAATGACATGGAAAACTTAATTACACGGTTCGTTAGCACCGCACTTATTTTAATCCACGAGTAATTTATATTTGCAGCTCCCCCCCAACCTCCACATATACATATTACTCACACCCAAACTCACAGCTCGCATCCTACATATTTGCATACATCTACATAAAACTCTCCGAACACAGTTAAATTGCCAAAAAGTCAACAAAATATTTGCCTTCGTGTATAAATCGTTCCAATATAAAGCCTTTTACGCCCCATAACCATTGGGAACAACGAATGCTTCCCAGATTGTTATAAAAGAAAATTCTCCCATGCCGGCAGCGGCAGTGGTGGCGACGTATCCAATGTCATAAAAATCAACGCATATCCTTTTTTAGAATCACGATCATATTCTTAAGTGAATGACAATTTAACGGCCACCATTTCGTGTCCTTGGCCAGAATCGATTTCTCAGAAGAATGAAAAAGTTGCCGATTCGGGTGAATAGCTTCAGCTTCGTCCTCCTCCATCACATTCTCTTTAATCCCTGGAACACACTCCATATTCATTGATAATAATAGATTGCTAAAATCGAGAACGTCTCCTTCATTATTGAGGGGGCGTGAATTGGGCGTTGGATAACTGCCAAAGTGGATTTCGATTTCGAAGATATGGTGGAGTAGGAGTCACAGTTATAATGTTCCTTTAATATACAGATTCATTGTTAATGTCATAAAAACTAACGATTATGAATATTATTCCGATTTCTAGGACCTTGCGACTGTGTGCGAGTGTGTATGTGCATTTGGATGGAGTCAAGTGGAATGAAAAATTCTTATGATATATTATGTTCATTCATGTCCGAAGCAGATGCACGAATTATGGGACCCTTTTTCTGTAGAATAATGTGGGAAAAGTTAAATTTGCCGGTTCGGCTGGGTCGGTTGTGTGTGTCACCATCGTCATAAGGCCAAAAGTTTGCCATTTACACAAATAACAGAGAGTTAAATGAACACTGCATCTAGTATGTGTATGATGTAAATGGGTAATTAAAAAGTTTCCTATGAAATAATAATAAATATTGTGACCCAAGTGCTCCTGCTCAGCACCTTGTCGCTTCAGTTTTATTAAACTTCAACTTTATACGAGTATCCTCGTCAAAATGGTTCCATGCTTTGGGGAAAATTGCACTGTTAATGGGGTCATGCCGTAATTAAAAATTTAATTCCATACACGATTTTATTAGTTTTTGCAATTGAATTGGGAATATAAATAGTTTAATTAAGTTTTTATTCAAAAGTTTCTAGATTATCGAGTTTAAGTGGCTTTACATAAATATACAAATTTAAAATTACGTTCCGAAATAATTAAGCTAGAATTATCTATTTCAGAGAAACTTGGAGATCAGTGAAACCATTTTAAGAATCATTTTTGAAATCTGCTCTTTGGCACTTAGGCTATTTTTAGTTTTGTCCATAATGTTCGCCTTATCGTGTACAGTTTCTGAAGTTGTATGTAAGCTCTTTCCAACTCATATACTCAGTTGTGGTGACTGGAAGATAGCTTCGACTATCTGTTCAGACAACATGATTGAATGGGCGTTAAGTACTCTTCAACCTTTCAAATCACCGGGCGTAGATGGCATCTTTCCAGCACTTTTGCAGCAATGTTAAGAGGAACTAATGCCCAATCTTATTAGATTACTTCGAAGTGGTATTGCACTTGGGTACATACAAAGTCTATGGAGAAGAGCAAAGGTAGTTTTTATCGCCAAAGTAGGGAAAAAAGATACCACTTATCCTAAGTCATTCAGGCCAATAAGCTTAACATCCTTCTAACTGAAAACTTTGGAAAAGGTAATTGGTAAATTCATTAGATCAAAAGTATTAGTAAACATGCCCCTTAATCACCGTCAGCATGCTTACAGAGCGGGTAGATCCACAGAAACCGCTCTGTACGAACTAACTAAAACAGCACAGAGATCTTTAGATACTAAAGAAACAGCATTATGCGCCGTCCTTGATATTGAGGGGGCCTTCGACAACACCTCTCATGAAGCAGTTCATTCGGCTCTAGAAAGGAAGAGCGTTCCCATCTCTATAGTCAGATGGATAAGTAAAATGCTTAGTACAAGAACGGTGGAAGTATACGCAGGACTAAACGTCCAGAAAGTCATCATAACAAGAGGCTGTCTACAGGGAGGGGTACCTATTATCACCCTTGCTGTGGAGTATTGTAGTTGATGAATTATTAGAAAGTCTAACTTCCCAAGGGATTCGATGTATTGGCTTTGCTGATGACATCGATATGACGGCACTGGGGAAGTACGAAGAAACTCTTTGTGATATAGTTCAGAGAGGGCTGTCTATAACTAAGAAATGGTGTATATCTGTGGGACTTAACATCAACCCTACCAAAACAACGATAGTACTATTTACCAGTAAAAGACTTTTACCTCGCATGAAACCCATTCGGTTGGCGGGAGATGTAATCGACACCCAGAGGAGTTAGGAGTTACACTAGATAGCAAACTCCTCTGGAACAAGCATGTCGAAATAACTATCGGGAAAGCCACAAAGGCCCTTATGACATGAAAGAGACTTGCATGGAAATCATGTGGCTGCAAGGGCAAGCCAAACATCACAAGATGGATGTAGACCATGATAGAAAAACCCATCACTATCTATATGGGGCGATTGCATGGCATAAAAGAACGAACTAAACACAACTAGAAAATCACTAGACAAATTGCAAAGGCTTGCATGTATATGCATAACAGGAGCAATTAGAACTTGCCCTACAGCAGCGATGGAAACCATGCTTTATTTGATGCCACTACACGTGGCCATTGAAAATGCTACTAGGGGAGCCATAATGAGGTTTGCCAAGGAGGGTACTGGGACGGGTAAAATTATTGGAAACAGGGAAAAAGACTCGATAATCCGGTCCGCAGTAATAAACCTTCTTGACATCTCAAGAGATGGTATGATCAAAAGATATAACTTCGAAAAACATTTCAAAACGGAGTTAAGTTGCAAAATGCCATACAATGGTACACTGATGGATCAAGAACAGCTGAAGGAACTGGTGCTGGAGTTTTTGGACCTAGAACTAAACTCTCCTTACCGATGGGACAGTCCACTAGCATATTCCAGGTAGAAGTATATGCCATAGGTATATGTGCTGAAAGAAACCCCGATAGAAAATATAAAAACCAAAACATTGCCAAGCAGCTCCTACGCCATTAGTTCCAAACTTGTTTGGGAGTGCGTAATAAAGCTTAATGAACTAGGCAAGAATAACACTGTCACACTTCATTGGGTACCAGGCCACGTTGGTGTCCAGGGCAATGAAAAGGCAGACTCCTTAGCAAAAATAGGTGCATCGATACCCCTTACAGAGCCAGAGCCCTTCTGCGGAATAGGAGAAAACACGAACAAAAATAAAATCAAAACAGAAGAGGAGGCAAAAAGATCAAAAATCTGGGGACTACAACCGAGAGCGTTGTCTAACCTGCATTAGCTTAAGCAGGAACAACCCCAGGAAAATCACAGGGCTTCTCACAGTTGTATGGACACGCACTACATAAAAGAGAGTGAATTATCCTCCCTTAGAATACTTCCAATACTTCGATTCCTCAAAGGAACAAACTTGGAGGAAGAACTGTAATAATGAGCTAACCTCATCCAGTTCTTCATGGGGGGGGGGGGGGGGTAATAGATCTTTAGGTCGCAGTGTTTTTCTACCCCAATTTATTCATTCATTCATTCATGCAGAACGTGATATTTGGATGCATCATATGTAGCCTTGAGAATAGCAATCAATATAATCTGGGATATCTCTCCAGCACAAAGGAAGACAAGTTAATTCGCAGCTGAACGCTTTTTCGAAATCGATTAACACCGAACAGCAGATGAAGTGGTGATCGGTATTCAACGCACTGTTTGATGCTGAACCGCAATGTTGTGTTCTACACTTGTATATTCAGTGCGGACTCTTGCTCATTCGGCGTGCAGTGCATCTTTGAGATGGTCCAGGACAATTATCGATATTTCTTAAGCAATTCCTTCCATTCTTCAGGAAAACTCTTTGTTTTCTAAGCTCTATCAATGAGTGGGTGCTTTATCTCAATATTGTTGGTGCTGCTCGTTACATATTTGCAGGAATACATTTAAGTCCAATCGCTTTCCTGTTCTTCATTGCTTTGATTACGGTAATGACTTTTTCTCTAGCAGGGAATTTATTACTATTGGACATTAGGATCATTTTCATTGGGGAAAACGCTGTATGAAATCGCAGGAAAGTGCATCTTCCACCTTTTGAGCTGGTCTTAATCCCAAACTTGCAGATACCCATCTGTGCCTTTTATCAGGTGTTGTTTAGAGCTGTTGACACCTAGGAGCTTAAAGATGTTTTTCTTCTTCGATCATTGATTAAGTTTTTTCGGAAAGCCCCGCACGTTTTTTTTCCTTCCGACCGATTGGTCTCAAACTTTATAAAAGGTTGTTGATTTTTTGTGCCGAATTATAGGATCATTTAGTCTATCGCTATTAAACTTGGGTATCTGGGTGTTTTCTTGGGATCTCCGCACTTTAGCTGTACGTAATTTTACGCTAGAAACCTAGATCTAGACGAGATAGTAACCCTGGGCCACTCCTATATTTGCAACTCTTCTGTTACGGACGACCGCCTCTTAAATGCCGAATAATCGTAGTGATCAATTTTATTTGAAGTTACTTGTCTATCCGTCGACATTCACCTGTCTTTCTCTTGCTTAATCTTCATCCCATCTATTACAAGGTTATTGGTGTTGCAAAAATCGACAAAACCTTTCACCATTGTCATTTCAATTACAATACCATGTTATTCCATAACATGCCTCAAGCCTCAACTCATCTTTACCAACCTTGGCATTTAAGTTTTCCATTAACATAAATTCTCCTCGTGATTTACTATCATAAGCAGCACTCATCCAGTTATAAAAAGCACCCTTTATCTCGTCAGAAGATATTTCTATAAGTGCGTAACACTTTATGATGGTAACGCAACGAAGTACTTTGATCCAAAACCTCTTTCAGGTAATTAAGCTGTTTATATTTGTTTTGGAAAGCAGCAAATAAGTCCAGATTCTCGAGGACTTCATGAGGCTTTCCGGAAAAGAGTAGGTTACGAGTTGATGACTTAAATTTTCCACATCCCAACCATCGAAATTCACTTAGTCCTAATGTTTCCAACTTGTATTGAACCCTTTTTATACTGGGGGAATCTGGCATTCTGAGGAACTTCATCTGGAAATAGAACAAAAGTTTAACATTATCAATACGTATTTTCATTATTTTACCTAAAATAATATACCAAACTTAAAAAGAATTTCTCATGAGCACCTGTAAACGTATAATGTTAAATTAGTTTGAGATAGTACAGTTCTTGAATGCAACGGTAGAGATAAAGGGAATCGAATATTAAATTCACATGAGGGCTGTTAAGGAGCTTCTTTCTAAAAATGTTTCATGAAAACAAAGGTATGAAATGGAATACTTTTCAAGTAAACAATAGCCAGTCTTACTCTTTTGTTTTGTTGGTCCTCCAATAACAACTGTTCCTTCTTTAAGGACTATCCCCAAACAACACTGGAAATCAATAAAATCAAATGTCCAACATTAGTCCAGTAACTCAAAACCGAAAACTGATTCACCATACACGATACGTGTTCAAAATTCACCATCAATCAAAATGAAATGTGAGTTTCGTTCACACAAGTTACAAACAAGACACACATTTATTGCACATGCACTTTATTGTGAAACATTTTGAAAAATTCTTGACCAAGTTACTCACTCAACCAATAAATACTTGAGGGTATTAGCATATCATCCTTTAAGAAAATGCGATATGTTCATCGGCATTCGGCACTGTACCTACATAAGTCTCGTTGTGTATGTTGGTTGGATCAATTATTCAGAACACAAAATTCAAAAGGTTCCAGTTATGTGAAATGAACAATACCCCCGAAATGCGGGTTAACTCCTACATTAAGTTCTCATTGGTATTCATATAGTATGTTGATGGGAAGGGTTCCGTATTATGCATAGAGCTGAGATATTTCGATCGAAAACAGAGGAATATATGGTTTATCGTAAACACATACATATTTTGTAGGGCTTTTTTGATGCATGCGAACATGTAATTGTATCCTTTTTCAACATTTTCAAAATGTAAACCTTACAAAGTCTGGGTATGTTTTATATTTTGGAAAACTATTGAATTTGTTTTAAAATGTTGTAACCGCTATCGTTTCTACACACATACTCGTGTATATACAAATATATTTAAACATTTTCAATCAAACAAATTTCCAACTTTGACGAAATTGCATATTGAGTTAGTAAGCATTAGAGAGTGAGTTACAGAGTGATTGGCTTTTCGGATGACATTGCCGTATCAGGAAAGCGTCCTTATACTCCAAAAGACCTCTTACAATATGCTTAAAACAACTTAACAACCAGAGCCAATCGGTAGGGACTGGGTGTTAACCCTCACACAACTGATTTTGTCCTCTTTTTAAGGAAACATATAATTCCTAAGTTTTGTAGGAAGCCTAGCATTAAAGGATGAGTTAAAAAGGCCACAGTAGTACTCTCCCTTTTTAAACATACATAGATAGATCAAAAAATAATGACGGAGTTGGTAGATGTGTTTACTCAGACAGACTAAGTTCAAAGCTCTTTTTTGGTCTTCCCAATCACTGACTGTAGCATTTTCCAGGCGGAACTTTCGATACAAGAAAACGCGATATCCTTAAAAGTTGTCCGCATCTTCTTCGCCAGCCCAGCAGCCATTAAATCTCTTGATTTTACCAGCTCAATAACAGTTCTTTGATCGAGATTGTGCGGTTTAACACTCTTAACTCATCGTCGTTTTGGCCAAAAGGAATTATTTTGCATGAGTTTCAAAAGAGGACGTCACCAAATAATCATAACCATTTTCAACAACACCTGACAACGCCATACCTCAAACAGAGCAGCTTCAACCAGTATTAATTTACTACCAAAATGTAAACGGCCTTCGGACAAAGACCAATAAGGTCTACAAGAATATAAACAACATTCCCCACGATGTACTTGTTCTCACCGAAACTTGGCTAAACTCCTCTTTTGTGGATACAGAAATTTTTAACTCCAGCTTTCAAATTTACCGTCGTGATCGTCATCATGATCCCACCGCTACTGTTGGTGGTGGTTTGTTAATTGCTGTTCGTAACCACTTTCTCTGTAGTCTTGTCGATGATTTTTTGGATACCGATGTTGAAGTTCTGTGTGTGAAAATAAAAATCCTGTCTGGTCATATATACTCGTATGTGGTTGCCTGTTACATCCCACCCTCTTCGAACAATGACGTTTATAATAAACTATTTGAATGTTTGGAAACTATTCATGAACAAATTGATGACGCAGATGAACTATTAATAATCGGAGATTTTAATCTACCTCACCTGAAATGGTCAAAATCTACTCATTGCGATGCCTTTCTACCTGTTGACGAATCGAACAACAATGAGTTTCTTGTTATTGACGGAATGGCTTCTTTTGGTCTTGATCAATTAAACGGAGTTTGTAACCAATTTGGCAGAACTTTGGACCTTGTATATTTCTCTGATGTCTCCAACTCTGATGCTGCAGTATTATTGAGTGAAACAACACTTGTAGAAGAAGATCGCCACCATCCTGCATTAACTATTTCTCTCAACTTAAGTATTTATCATTCATCTAATATTTGTAAGGATAAGCATGAATTCAATTTTAAAAAATGTAATTTTACTCAATTGTTTAATTTACTTAATGACATTAACTGGGATTCTGTTTTCTTCAATGTTAATTTTGACGATATGATTGAACATTTTTATGAAATATTATTTGTCTGCTTTTTAGAAACCGTTCCTTTGCGCAAAAAACGTGTATTTAATAGCAGCCCGCCATGGTTTGATCTGCATATAAAAACGCTTAAAAACAAAAGAAACAAGGCTTGGATAAAATTCAATCTATCAAGAACTGATGAAGCCCTTAATAGTTACATTAATTTAAGGGATGAATTTGTAAACTATTCTAACTATCTCTATACAAGCTTTATATCTAAAACAGAAAATGAACTTAAATCTAATCCACGTAACTTCTGGAATTATGTTAATTCCAAAAGAAAATCTGACGGTTACCCAGCACATATGAGTTATAATAATTCAACTAGCCATTCCCCAGAGGTTATAGCCAACATGTTTGCCGATTTCTTTCAAGGTGCCTTCGAAAATGATTCTACAAATGACTCGAATATAACTTATCCAATTGATGAGTTCTCACACCTTAACTCGATAAATTTTGCAATTTCTGAAGCAACTATTCTTGACTATATCGAAAAGTTAGACGAGTGTTTTAGTCCCGGCCCTGATGGCTTGCCGTCTTTTATTTTGAAAAAATGTGCAATATATATGTCATACCCGTTATTTTTGCTTTTCAACATGTCAATCAGTAGTTCAACGTTTCCCGCTATTTGGAAAAATGCATTTCTTACTCCCATTCATAAGAAAGGTCAAAAAAAATTAGTAACAAACTACAGACCTATTGCTAAGCTTTCTGTCATTCCTAAATTGTTCGAATCCATTATCTGTGATGTTCTATCGTTTCACTGTACCTCTGTTATATGTGAAAACCAGCATGGTTTTGTGAAAAAAAAATCTACGGTCACAAATTTACTACAGTTTACAACGTTCTGCTTAGATGCCTTTGAAAAGTATAAGCAAGTAGATTGTGTTTTTACTGACTTCAGTAAAGCTTTCGACAAACTTAATCATGAAATATTACTTATGAAACTAAGCAGCATTGGACTTAACAATCGCTTTATTTTATGGATTTCTTCGTATCTCAAAAATAGATTTTATAGTGTCGTGTTTAAAAATGAACGTTCTAAATGGTTTCTTGTAAATTCGGGTGTACCACAAGGTAGTCATCTTGGTCCTTTATTGTTTGTCTTATTTATTAACGATCTTCCTTCTGTTTTGAGTAACTCTATGTCTTTATTTTATGCCGATGACGTGAAAATATTTCGAAAAATTGACTCAGTAGCTGACTGTGAACTTTTACAGAAAGATCTTCAAAAATTCTGGGAATGGTGCAATACTAATCGTCTGTCTTTAAATATTGACAAGTGTAAAACCATGCGTTTTACACGCAAACACAATGTTCTGTCATATACTTATATGTTGAACACGTCTCATTTGTGTAGTCTGTCAAGTTTTGCTGACCTCGGTGTGGTATTGGACTCAAAACTTTCATTCACGGACCATTACAATTGCATTATAAAAAAAGCTAATAAGATGCTTGGTTTCATTAAAAGGTTTGCTCGTGACTTTCGTGATCCTTATGTTCTTAAAATTCTGTATGTTTCATTTGTTAGGTCTATTCTGGAATATGGTTGCATTGTATGGGCCCCATATTACGCGGTTCATGTCAACAGAATAGAGTGTATTCAAAGAAGATTTATGAGATTTTGTTTACGTTTTCTTCCTTGGTCTAGTACTATTGATTTGCCACCTTATACACATAGACTTCAACTAATAAATCTTCCATCCCTTCTAAGTCATCGTGAGTACTTACAGTTCTGTTTTATTATGGGGATTGTTAATGGAACAGTTACAGCTCCATCGGTTCTTTGTAGATTGAATTTTAGTGTTAGTCGTTCTAGCTTAAGAAGGCAATTGCCTCTTTGTAATATTTTCAGTAGATCTAACTACGGCGCCAATAGTCCTCTCAATCTCTTAATAAATGTCTTCAATAAAAACTATTTTCTTATTCATTCAATTAATGACAACGTAAAATCACACAGTTTTAAGAATATGTTCTTCATCTTTAACAATTAAATTTAAAGTATAGATTTAAGTATTTTTAGTTTTTTATTATGTAAATAGTATCATATAATTTAAGATTGTTGCGTTAGTATTTAACGTGTTGAATAAAACAAAACAAAACCTCTGCTGGATGAAGGGCCACTGGGAACTTGTAAATTTGACTAACTCGTCAAAACTGGAAAAATGTTACATTTATTGCCAGATAAGTAAATATAGATATTCCCATTGCTACGTGTAAACTTGTGCAGCTAAAGCAAGATGCTATACATAGAACAAACCTTAGGTGGAACAATATCACCACCTGCTTATAACATATTTGGCCAATGCTGGATCTTAAGCGCTCCAAAATATATTTAAGCATAACGCACAAAGACTCCGTAATAGGTGATATAAAGGACACTGTCTGATAGGCAAGCACTAAACGCGGCTTAGAATTTATTCTAACGATTTCTGCAGAAAAAGCATCGATGAAAAAGAGGAGGAATCGATACCTCACCTGCTCTGTACTTCACCCCCGCAGGTTTCAACGAAGAAAACCCAGGAGGGCAGTAGGAGTTAAAAGGCGAAGTCTTGGCCCCGGCTAAGGTCTTCAAGGTCTAGGGAGTAAAAGGTGAAGTCTCCAGCTGGTCCGCCCACGGCTGGAGGTCTTCAAGGTTGAAGGAAGAAAGAAGAAGAAGTGAAAGTGATAAGGTCTTTGGATGCATGTCCGAGGCTCTGAGAGAAAATTGACTACTTGAAGGGCATTGCTGCTGAAACCATACATCTTATGGCGTGATCTTGAACCATTTGGCGTGGTGGCATGTCTCCCGTGTGCACCATGCGTAATTCCCACGCGACCGTGGTTCTTGAGAGCGTCATGGGCAGCTAGCCATAATCATGAGACGTGGTGGCATGTCTCCCGTTTGTAGCATGCGTCATTCCCACGTGTTCGTGAGGTTAGCGGACTTGATGGTGGTGTAAGTGGTCAGTGCATGGAAGGTGGTCATGAATCTCATGAGTTCTCCGGTTCATGCTGGATGCCTTTGATGTGGATCTTGGTTGGTAGTAAGTGAAGTCTCCGGCTGGTCCGCCCCCGGCTGGAGATCTTCAAGGAAGTAAGGAAGAAAAAGGTTTGTAAACGAAGTGAATTGATGACGACTCTGGCTAACCTAGATAGCTGGTGATCCTTAAGGTTGAACATTAGCAAATAAGGGTTAAGGATCGTCGTCCTGTTCTTTTTAGATCGAAGACTAGGAGCGTCATCCTAGCTTGCCGTAAGGTGAGTTTCCTTGTTTACCGTAAAGTAAACTAAAGACAGGAGCGTCTTTCCTTGATTACCGTAAGGTAAACTAAAGACAGGAGCGTCTTTGCTTGATCACCGTAAGGTAAACTAAAGACTAGGATGCACTTCTTGGTGTGTATCCTAAGGGTTGACAGGCCCAGGGTTTTGCAGGAGCCCATCTGGAAGCGACGGGTTCAGATCTGGTAATTCCGAAGCTGAGTAAGAACTTGGACTATGTCCTTGTTCCGTTCGCCTAGGAAGCTCAATGAAATGACGAAGTTGCGAAGCTCGGCCGGAATCTATATTCTGGTACCATGGGAGATAGTGCCTATTTGAGTTTGAGGATTGAGTTTTATCCTCTGCTCAAACCCTATCTATGAGGTAGGCCCCCTAGTGGGAGTATCATGGTGGCTTGGTTTATTCCAAATGCTAAAACACACGGTTTTCAAGATTCTTTTCTTGAATTGAAGAGGTGTAGATAGACCTCGCCTCCAAAGCAAGAGGTGTGCATATGCTGCAACATATCACAACATTGCGACCAATATAGCCTGCTATATTGGTGTTAATGGTCAGGATTAAATCTGACTCCGATGGTGGTAGGCCACCCGTGGGGTTAAACCAAAATGGTAGGAATCCACGTAAAACAAGGTTCAGTTCTGCTCTGTACTTGTCCTCCCTTATGATCTCAGTGATCTCGCAAATATATACATATATTAACAATCGCGCTCGCTTCATAAAGAGCTATAATTGGTTTAAGGATTAGGGAGAAAGTTTCCAGGATTCAATGATGTTTCACAATGGACCAACTCATGGTCTCGGCTTTCCCGCTGATAGCCACGTCAACCTAAGCTTACCTAACATAGTAAGTATTATGGGCGGATTTAATGCAATTGACCGTATCATATAGGTCGGATTCGGATGTCAATTGGTTTGATAGGTTATCCGCCATTAGATAACAATACAAAAAAAAGTGTATAAGAAGTGAAAGGGAGACATCAATGATTTTTGGGCTTAGGTATGGGAGCTTCGGTTAAATTATCTAGGACCATTAATCAGTCTTAAATATATATTTTCAGTCTAGGCCTTTGGGCAGAGCTTATTCAAGAACACTGGTACCCTTCGCTGATTGCACCGAACTGATATATATATAAATCGCCACTAAAAAAAAAGCATAACCACTGAGTTACATTGAACTATCAAATGTCTGCTGACGATCCCTTCCGAAGACAGACTGATCCTCAATATTTCATCAACCACAATCAAAAGTAAACACATTAAATCACGTTTATCACTGCATCGTTAAGGAAACTTTCAAAATGTATACATTTTTAGAGCTTTTAGGCAAAAATAACACTTTGCTTCAGCGAAAAATTACTTTTGAAGTGTTCTAATAGAGGTTGTAAAAGAGACTGATAACATCATATTATGGGACTTGAAAACTTTTACAGACGCTTAAAATTTCAATATTTATGTTCGAAAAACCGTTTTTTTAACGTTCTCAGGCTTCAACGAATTTTCACTCATTTTTTTAACAATTTAAAATTTTCTTGCAGTTTTAAAAAGGGGAGTGTCCGCCCTTTTTAAAATTAAAATACTAATACTAATAAACTCTGTGTTGACTTTTTGTATTGAACCTAAAAATTATAATTTTTTTTAAAGTTTTTCAAACTTCGAAGACCGTTTAAAGCGACATCTTGAATTTTGAAAAAAAATTTCATCTTAGTCTCAAATCTTTTATCCAGAATGTTAATCGGGGCATTGACAGTGACAACCTACGTCGTTTTCGAAAAAAGTATGCACCAATAGCCAAACGACGAAAAATCAACTGTTTCAGATTCTGCTTTACAATTCACAGACCGCGGCGATGTTCTCTGCCAATCTTGCGTTCCTTTGACGTACGAATGATGATTGATTGAGTACCAAATCGGTCGTTTTAAATTTGGCCACTAAACGTTGTAAGGGACCACCAGGTCTTCCAACGTTTGCACTAACGATCACTCATTTTGATAATAAAATTTTATCATTTGGATGTGGTGCTTAATCGTGTAACTTGCCATGGCATCCGTAAATGAATTAAAATGAAAACAGATGGCACTAACAACATGGCCGCCACAGCCCAAAATCCACCCGCGCGAATTGAAAATCTCTAGATACTATGGGGCAAGTTTTGGTCAAATATGCCAGTACATTGATAGAGACCACGAAAACAGTGTGTTCCGCAAATCTGTTTGTCTTTTTAGTATATTTCTGTGCTTCGACCTGCAGCGTAATCCGCTGAATGGTTTTTTGCAAACATGGTACTTATGGGTCTTCCGGGATTCCCTAAAAAAAAAAAACTAACGGTTCATACCAACAATCGTGATGAAAAATCTTATTTATAACAAAAACTTCTCTAACGATTTTGGTCTTTATTTTGGTGAATACAATTTTTTTTTAGAAAAAAATGTATTAATAGTATCTCTCATTGAACCTTTCTTTAATTTTTGATTTCCGGCACAACTTCTTCCGATCATATTTTGTACATGGTTTTGAGCGTTTTAAAGTTCAAGATAATAATTTGTATGAAAAATTAAAGAAAGAAAAACAAAATGCTCAAAATATTTTTTGAAAATTCAATATTTTGAAAACGTGGGAATATTTTTGTTTAATATTCATTTAAATGTATATTATTTAATACTAACAATTAGCATATTAAATATTTTTATATTTTTAGAAAAGTTTGACAGGAATTTCTTAAATAAGAGTAAGGTATTAATGAAACTCCTAAAACGATTTTTTTAAGTTTTGTTTTTAAATATTTATTATTATACTTAGTTATTTATATTTCTAAACTCAAACTATTTAACTCTTTATTAAGTTATTAAATTAATGAGTTTTATGCATTTTTCTGTAAATAATGTTTTTTTATATTAAATTTTTAAATTTAAAGGAATTGTTGGGCAACTCTTTTCAATAGTAAATGGTTGAATTTGAACATAAAAGCAAGTACATGCGATTCATTTGTACATTTTACTGTTCACTGTTTACACTTTGTTAAGCTGAATTTGCGTTTTGTTAGTAGCATTTTTCAAAAATTTCATTTAGATCCTTTCCATTTTTCGCATTTACAACAAGAGACAGCTTACTTCATTTTTCAACATCTAATATTTCTTCAACAATTTACAGTTCTCCGTAAAAGATAATTAAGTTATAATTATTGGAAAGAAGAAGCCTGAAATAAGCTGAAGGTTTTCAGCAGTTGTTCTAACGCCGATCTTATAATTCATTCGCAATTTTCCAGAAAGCCTTAGATCTTCTAGTTTGAGCTTATGTAATTTCTTGACGATTTTCAAATTCTGTTTCCCTTATAAGACAGTTGATCTTGTTACCTTCAAGCTTATAGATCAATGTAGATCAGTTGTGATACCCTACGAATTGTGAGTCCCATGTATTGAACCCTATGATAATCCTATGTCATTCAAGCCCGTTAAAGGTTTTGATTAGTTTCAGCCTGAAATGTTGCAGGGTACTTCTAAGTCCTTGAAGAAATTTCGGTCGTCACATAATCATCTGGTTGAGTAGAGTAGACGCTTTATAAGAGCGTTATACTTTCTTTTAGCCTCACTTGAGAAATCATCCTACCTCAAGGCCCGTAGGAGCAAGTAGATGTCAACTGCTTGGTATAAAATCTCTTGAATCTCGTCGAAAAGTTCATAGTGTAATGTTCATTAGAGATTTACTCTGTTATAACAAAAAGTGTCCATCACTTCTTGCACTGGTCCCATATGTTCCATTGTTCCAGCTAGAACACTGAGAGCTAGGATTTTTTTGTTTCAAAGAGCACATAATACTAGATATGGCTGTAATGAACCTCTATCCAGATCCATCGTTTATTTCAATGAAGTGTCGTTAAGCATTGATTTTTTATGTCTTACTCGTGAAAAATTTAAATCTGAAATTATGTACATATTTATTTAAAAATTTTTAATTTTGTATTGGAGTGCCATATATCTGTTAGCTGTAAAACTGCTTGTAGATAAATAAATAAATAAATAAAATCCTTGCAACGTCTGGTAAATGAGTTTGATAGATGAGTGTTTGGTGTATATCTCAGTTTGTTTGGTCAGTATTAGTGATTGAATTTGAATGGGCTGTTCCTTTCCTCAAGAAGATTTTACCATTCTTAGGGAGAGGTGATCAACTCACTGGCGATTGTGTTCACCGGAGGAGTGGCAATCGCAGGTGCATTGGCAAAGTGCCGGTTTTCCGTCTGTTGCCACTCCTGCAAAAAACACGTGCATCGCTTATTCGCTTTCGTTCGTTTTTTATTTTTTAACTGTGGTTGGAGATGATTAACTGTCTCGTGGACGGCTGGTTCATAAGGCTTAGTCAAATCATTAGAAGATTATTGTTTGATGTTCGCATGGCAAAAGCATTCGTGTTTTCAAGCTAATCCTATCGAGCCACTTTCGCTTGAAAGACGAGTTTTGAGCTTTAATTTTCTTTTGTTGCTGATTTTCGAATATATTCCGTGAGCTATTTATCAAGTGGTTCTGCGGACACTGTTATCAACTCGTTTAAAAATAAATTGTCCAAATCGGGGTGATATGAATCTTTTTATTCGTTTTTCCAATAAAGACGAGAAAGCAGGTTAAAATTTATTTTTACGTGAAAGTTCCACAACAATAGACTTATGATCTGAAAAAGTTCTTATTCACAGCACAAGATTCGACGAGGGATTTTTCTTGATTTCCGAAGAAATTGGCTTGTATTATTTAGCCTTTTCAATTATTTCAAACTTTTGCATTTACATTCTTTGTGGTTTTTAAAATTCAACTTGATTGACCCTACCCATCTAGAGGTAAAAAAAAATATTTCGTGATCAGAATTCGCTATTAAATTTATTCATTTCCAGAGAAGCACCTTCTGCTACTGCGACACCACCCTGTGCTACATAAGACAGGCCATACGTAACATAATTTGTATGAAACTTTTTCTCTCCTCTGAATTATATTTTTCTTCTTTCAAAAAGTCCAAAAGTCAAAAAGAGCACATTGAGAAAAACATTTAACAAAAAATAAATAATAGAAGTTCTAACTTGCCTGCGAAAAAATCTGCAGCAGACAACACAAATGCTTCCACATCCTTGAGAAAGTTTTTCATATTTTAATTTTTTTTTTTTTTTGTATTTCGGTTTTTCTTTTCCGGGAACTTTTCAGACGGATGTTCCTGCAAAGTTTTATGGAACATTGCAGATATGCACTGCTTCCAAGATAATATGAAGATAAGATTTCGTACGATTTCATTCTTATTATTTCATTTTTGTTCTCCCCTGGCTCGACTAGGGAAACTAAATTAGAACTTTTCCTGAATATAAGACTAAAGAAAGGAGAGTACGTCAGCCAAACGACCCAAATCCTCGCGCAAATTCCTTTCATTGAATTAAAAGATCTCAAAGAATATTTAAAAAAAAAAAAAAAAACGAAACAACGAACTTCATTCAATTGGATAGCAAACTGATTTCGACAACCAGAACAAGAACAAAATACTTCCCTTGGGGGTCGCTTAGGTAATTCAGATTTCAACATCAATTGAAATCTGTGTAAAAAAAGCGTTTCCAACAATTTGTTATTCTTGTTTGCATGATTGCATCTTATGATTGCAGTTTTGAATGAAAACAAGAAGAAAAAACACCAAATCGTTCGAAAGCTCAGTTGAATTCGAAATTGTAACGACCAACCTATTTAAGGGGGAGAAAAATAACAAACAGAAAAACACAAAAATATCGAGGCTTCGTTTCCGCCACTGCTCCTTGTGTATCGATATCCTTTTAAGACGAAAGTGAGCAAACTTTTTCAATTTAACTTTCGTCTTTGCGACACACTTTGTCATAGAAGAACCTCGTCGTCGTCTTCGTTCAAAGTTCTATTCTTCGCCTTTCTGTGTATAGGAGTACAAAAAAAAGTTGGTCCCGAATAATTTGGAAGGATTTTCTCCTACAACGAATTCCAAGCAGCGCACTTATGCAGAGTTATGTTGTATAAATTTTGAGATGCTAAGTATCCTTTCAAACATACGCAGTGTTAATAGCGATATTATGGCTGTAAATGTGCGGCATTATGCTAATGTTACACACAAAGTTATCCTCGTTTTAAAGTTCTTATACACAAACCTATAAATATTTACATACTCAACATATTTTGGGGGTGGATTATGGAGGTCTCAATTCGACTGTTAACTGGTCGAAGTAATGCCTTGATGTAGTAATTATAATAAACTTGAAGCAGTTAGGAGCCCTATTAATTTGAAAGCATTAACTGGGTTCTAGTTATTTTATTATATTTTCAGTGCGTTTCATTAAGCACTTTACAGAAAATCTAAATGAAACATAAAGAACGATGCTAAGGCTTGCTTTTTTAGAGAACTTTTGCTATGTAGGTATAAATAGCGACCACTCGCGGTCTAGCCCTATGGATAGATGACATAACTCGTTTGAACCTGGGGATGGAATTGATATGGGAAATGGTGGTCATTCTCAAGGAGTCATTTGGTTTGGATTGAGTTTAAAAAAATGAAAGAATGTAAAAGGTCTTTATGTTTATTATTGTGTGTTTGCTTTTTTAAATTCATGCGGAGCTCGGATCACTCACTGCACCGGGCCAACACACGCATTCGAAACCCTTTACACTGTGCCAAGCTAGACAGCGCGGACCCACAAAATCGAACTAAGAGTGATTTTTAAGAGCTATCGGAAATTAAAAAAAAAAAAAAAAAAACATAAAATTCAGAAAAATGCATGAAATCTTTATTTGAATCGATAGAACGGTCGATATCATTTCATGTTTGAAGATTATTTAATGCAAATGTTGGCCGCGGCTGCGCCTCAAATGGTTCATCTGCTTAGTCGAATTTTGTCATACTCTTTTTAACATTTCGGCCTGTATCTAACGTCAATCGAAGCGGGCTTGTTGCTATAGCCATGAGCTTTAACATAGCCCTACAAAAGATAGTCTAGAGGCGTTAAATCGCACGATCTAGGCGGCCAATTGACCGGCCCCAAACGTGAAATAAACTGTTCACCGAACTCGCCACTCAATTGGTCCATTGTTACGCGTGCTGTGAGGCATGTTTAGTTGAAACCACATGTTATGCAAGCCAAGCTCTTCCATTTTGCGCAAAAAAATTGTGTTATCATCGCACGGTAGCGCTCACCCTTCACAGTTATATTGTGATCCGCATCTTCTTTAAAGAAATATGGCCCAATGATTCCGCCAGCCTATAACCTGCAACAAACAGTGACTTTTCCTGAATGCATTGGTAGCTCTTGCAATGCTTCTCGCTGCTCTTCACTCCAAATACAACAGTTTTGCTTGTTCACGTATCCATTCACCCAGAAATTAGCTTCGACGCTAAACACAATTTTTCGATAGAAAGTGGATCTTCGGCACACTTTTCAAGAGCCCATTCACCGAAAATTCGGGCGTTGTGGTAGCTCGTTCGGCTTCAATTCTTGCACCAGCTGTATTTTGAAAGACTTCACACCTAAATCCTTTCGCAAAATTTTCCACGTAGTAGAGAAACAGGTGCCAAATTGCTTTTAACGGCGTCAAATCGATAATTCACGGTCATTACTAACACTGGCCGATACAGCTGCGATATTTTGCTCAGTTCGCACTCTACGTAAGCGTGTTGATGGTTTAATGTCCAAAAATGTAAATTTGATGCGAAATTTAGTCACAATAGCCTGAAGTTACAATAGTGGAAGAAACTCGCGATAAACTTTCTTAACAGAGCATACGCATTTTGATATTGAAATTCAATAATTTGCAAGCGTTGTTCGTTTGTAAGACGATTCATGTTTAATTTACAGACCAAACTGAAGATGTTTGAAGATGATTGATACAAAACACGAAATGTGCGTGAGCTGTCAAAACCAGTGTTGCCAAAAAGAAAATAGCAAAAAAAATCACCCATTATAAGTTAGGATCGTTCGTATCACGGAGACCCCACTTTCATTACTCTTATTTATGGAACAAATTTTTCAACAAGTTTTAAGTCACCAATCCAGTGATTAAAATTGAGTTAGTGGGGCACTTAATTGACAGTTGTTCCTAGAAACGTTCCTCGAGAAGAAATAAGCATATTTCAAGATCATAACGAGAATGGCAAAAATCAAAATGTCTCGATCTACTCGTATGTCCATGTACCATTATTTTTGGGTCTAAGAAATACTTTTTCTTAAAATCTCTTAGATACTGCTTCAAGTTTTGCTATATGTTCCAATTTTAAATAAATTTTCTAAAGTTTTCCATAATTGATTTTTTAAAAAATCAGTAGATAAGATAGATTTTTTTAAATTTTACTACACAATACTATTTAAATTGATAAAAAACTATTAGGTTCATCGTTTTTGAGCAATTTGAAAAAGTGGTTCTTGAGAAATCTATTAATACAAATTTTGCATACAAAGATTCAAGTAAAAAGTAGCATTTAATGTTGATATTTTTTTAATACTTGGACACTTTTTTGAGAAATTTTGTTTTACCCTTTTGAAATGAAAATAAAATGCACGACTGGATCTTATGTAAAAGAACATTGGAATTTAAGAATCTTATAACAAAACTTGTATAAGAAAATATGATTTTATGCAAGCAAAATTAAAAAAATCGTTACAAGCGACTTATTAATAAAAAACGTTTTATATACGATTTTTTTTTTTTTTTTTTTAAATAAAATTTATATTTCAATTCCAATTATTTAAAAATATGCATTTCAGGAAATAATTAAAAAAAAAGAATGGTTAAATTATTTTCAAGATATTGAATCTTAAAAAAAATAATTCTTCGTAAGCTTTTGTAAGCAATATTGTTTTTAATTTAAAGAAGCTCACGTACAAATAATTTATTTGATCTGAATTGGGAAAGTAGTTAATGAGAAAACAAAAGAATCGGTTTTTCGTATTTCATATTTATTAATGACAATTTCACATTAAGACTACAATCTTATTATAAGTGAAGGCTTTACAATATTTAAGAATGTTCAAAATGTTTAACAAAGCAAGATACGAGTATATGTACATAATAATTACTGAATTAAGTTTATGTTAATAGAAATTAAATCTAGCATTTTTTTTTTAATTTTTATTTACATAATTCTTTATTCATTTATTTATTCTTTTTACTTAAGTATTACTGGCCAAGTGTTTAAATAGACGGTTTTTGAATGTGTTCGCGTTAATGATGCTTCTTAAAAAAAATAATTGAAACTAGAACAGCCACAGCAAGCAGTTTTTGGATTTTTATACTATGCTAGGGACACTTTATATGAAATACCGTGTTAGTTATTTAGGCTTTTAGTATTGTATTATATGAAATACTGTGTTATTTATTTTCAGAAAAGAAGTAATATTGTAAATCAAAATTATATGAAATACCGTGTTAGAAATAAAAAAGACCTCGATATAAATTGATAAAGAGCTTAGCAGTATTGAAAAACGTTATTTCATTCAGAGCTTTAGACCCTCCAAACCCAAGTTTGTTGCTTTATTAAAAGATTATCAATTCTGTTTATGTTGGCTCCGTTTTATATAACCCTGGTTGGAATAATAATTGTTTGTACTCCAACTCTGATGTTCTCTGTAATCCAAGGCAATGTCTAAGACGAATTTTTTACATTTACAATGGAGCAACGTTCAACCACACCAGGCACTCATAGGCAATAATCGGCCGGATAAGGGCCATGCCCTTCATCAGTTTCACCCTGGTATCAAGACGGCTGCTCTTAAATTACTGTTTCGTCAGGGCAAAAACTCCTCTAGCTCTAGCAAGAACAACATATACATATGTAATGTCTGTCGAAATACAAATACTCGTATCGATCCAAACAGATGGCAAGGTACTTTACTACACTTTTACCAGTGGCTGTCCATGTGGCCGTACGCTCTTTAGGATGCGCCATTTCGTATTCCTGGATGCCCTACGCAACGGAGAATAGTTTCAGATTTCTGTCAGTTGATTTTCAACTTCCAGTCATCATAATATTACTGAATCTTGCCGAAGACACGCCACGAAAGAATGGTGATAGTTTCGACTTTTTAAGCTGTTCTGTTCGCTATTAGGACATGAGAACACGCAATTGCCTGAGTAAGACTACCTATCAAATCACTGGTGTAAATGCTGAATAGAATCGGCGAGTTGACCGCTCCTTTCGGAAGATCATTTTTAATATCGAAGATTGCTGTGGAGGTGTCACTTTTGACACAGTCCAACGCACTAACCATTATACCAAGGGGTATTACTGTTTTAAATTAAGTATCTTTTTTAGTATTATCGACCAAAAAATGTGTTTAAGCATGTATCAGATAAAATTATACAAAGATCAATTCCCCTGAAAAATATTAAACAATACAAAACAAACGACAATAGTTGCTTCCATTAGCCAAATGAGAAACTAATTGGAAAAAACTAAAGAACTAATTGAAAACCACCCTCAGCTCGAGCTCGCACAATGGAAACGTACGGTTGTTGGTTTTACGTAGAGACTGACGTCGAGGTGTCGAAGAATTCAATTCGGTTTCAGCCAACCGTATTTCACATTGACATAAATAACTACCAACTAAATAAGATAAAATGTTAGATGGCGCCAACCTACTGAACGTATTTTGATAAAACACTTCAAGCTTACCCCCACACAACACACTTTGACGGTTAGATTCTTGGGGCTCTGGCGAAGGCGATAAATTGACGAAAGACAAGCAAGTTCTTTTTATATACTCGCACCACTCAAGCTTCTAAGGGTGATGGTTTGTGTTTTTTTTTATTCTACCCTATTTTATTTGTAGAACGAATTTTTTTTTCTGTTTTTGGCCAAGCTAAAGGGGGTTTCTCATGGATGATGGGGTGGCAAAACGCATTCTTGTGGTGTTTTTTCTGTGCAGCCATACATATTTCGTCTCAATGCCTTTACGATTAAATGGTTTTCTTTTTCTGGTACAAAGATAATATGATGGGATGGTAGAGGGCCGACTGAAGACGAAGAGAGTGCCTGCCAAAGTGAGAAGACGTGCCAAAGCAAAAACGAACATTTCTGTCTTCCTTCAAATCCATTTGAGTTTTCTTGGAATTTTTATTGAAAGAAAGAAAAACATAATAATACCGTATACCTACCCCACACATCCATATGTGTGTTTGGGGCTGCTTTTTTTCTGGCTAAAATGTTGCAATAAGGGAAGATATACGAGCAATTGGACTGGTGTGTGTGCGTACTAAAAATGATATGATATTGTATGACATTCAAAACTGAACTCGTAGTTTGATATTGTTACACAAGAAAGTAGAAATTGTGCTGGAAACTATGGATACATAGTTTACAGAAATCGGGCCTTATTTATGTTATTTTTTAAAAACTGAACACAGAAGGAATGCAAGAGCACAAAAGAATTCTTTTACAGAACCACTCTTTATTTGCATAAAAAACCTAACAATAGGGTCTTGTCGAAAGTGATGTAGAGAGCAGAAATTTTCGTGCGATATGAGCAGCTGAAAGATAATGAAAGGTTTTTGAATGACTTCTTTAGAATGTTCAATATTGTTTCTTTGAATTTTTGGTATTGTCAGGATTATTATACTCAAAGCAAACGTTTTTGAAAAGCAAACAACGAATAGTTGAGTTGAAATACCTCTGGTTTCATTAAGAAAAAATGTTGATTTGAGGATTTTGCTCATGGATACCCCTTGGGATGGTTTAATGAATTTAATAAATTAGAGGTCCAGCAGCTTTTAGAGAAACTAAATCTAGCAACTTAGAAAGCTCTTGTGTGCGTGTTTTTGGCAATTTCGTGCAGAGTCCCAACAGCAAAGATGAGTACCACTTTGCATGACAAGACTTACTATTACACTGAAAATAAAATCTAGGTCTATATGCTAAAAATAAAGGTTGAGCTGATAAAAATTCTGTTAATATAAGTCCAACAAAACGTTTTATCAAATTGATAAAAATTACAGAAATTTGTTGAGGTAAAAAAAAATATTTTGTTGTATCTACAAAATTATTTTGTTAAGCTAACAGATTGATTTGTTGAAATAACAAAAATATTTTGTCAATATGACAAAATTTCGTAGAATTAACAAAATTAATTTGTCATATTAACAATGCTTTTGTTGTATCAACAATTTTTTTTGTTAATATTACAAATTTGTTTTTTATTATGGGATTAACAAAATTATTTTGTTAAATCAACAAAAAAATGTTTTCAGTTTAACAAATTTATTTTGTTGCATCCACAAAATTTATCTGTCAGCTTAATAAAATGATTACTTTCAATTTAAAAATGTTTCTTGTTTCAAAATAGCTTTTTTTGACCTTTTAGTCAAGGCGTTTCGTTCCTGCGATCTCACATGGAATCATCTGTGAAGGCGTATTGACAATACGCAATTTTTGTCAAATTCAGTTAATCTTACATCGATTTTTTGACAAAAACCAAGTGTGAACTATATCATAGACAAAATATTTGTCATGAGCAAAAAAATATTCGCAGAATTTTTTCTTTTCCCTACAAAATAGTTTTATCTATCTGATAATTTGATTTTATCCATATTACAAAATAACTCAACCTCAAAATAAAAATATTTGTCATTTTAATAAAAATGCTTTCATTTTTTGTTAAAATGAAAAAAAAAATTACAAAAACTTTGTGATGTTGACAAAACAGATTTCTTGTAGATACAACAAACATTTTGTTTACATCACAAAAAAAATTTGTGGATGTGACAAAAATCTCTTTTATTTTGTTTTAATTACAAAAGTTGGTTTGTTAAACTGACAATATTATTTCTATTACATATTTAGTTAAACTGACAAAAAAATTTGCAGAATTATAAAAATTTAATTTAATCAACAAAATCATTCTTTCGTATTAAAAAAATTTAAAAAAATTTTGGTGGCCACGGCTGGAAACCGAATCCAGGCCTCATAACCCAGATATTCTAAGAACGGAAAACAATTTGAAACTCAAAATATTTTTATTTTACGAAAAATAATGTGTTTGACAACTGGTGAAAATTTCAAAAAAAATCAGCTTACAGTTTTTTTACAAAAAATAAAAAACTATATAAAATTCTATTGAAAATTGGTAAAAATTGTTTTTCGACTCAAATTTCTCGAGAACTAGTAGTGATATTGACTTCTAATTTAGTTTATTTTATAAATAGTATAATTTTGTACAATTAGTAAAATGTTGACAAATATTGAATAATAGTTTTTTTTTTAAATAAAAAAAAACTATTAAGAATTCTAGTGAAAACTAGCTAAAATTGTATTTCAAGTCGAATTTCGTAGGAATGAACAGCGATTTTGCCTTCTAAAGTATGTTGTTTTATACATCGATACCTTCCCGTAAGAATGTATACTAAGCGATATTTCTTAAATTGTTCAGGAAACGAAAACAACGAAGAAAGTTCTAGTTGAATCATTGTGTGCTAAGTGACAATTTTGATTAAACTAAATGACATCTAACAAAATTTTTATGAGATCTTTATTAATGTCGCTTAGCATAATTTTTTTGGCGGATAATACAAATTTCAGGGGGTAACATTATTTTAATGAGAAAACATGGCAGTTGATATTTTTTTTTATTTGAACTCTAGTTTCCTTTTCATGCATAATAGGTTGGCGAAACCCAGGCCAAAACGTGGCCCTTAACATAAGTATATTTCCTCATCAAAAAGTTATTTTCGAAAAAAGTGTCGCTTAGTACATTCTTACGGGAAGGTATCGACATAATACAATTATTAACATATGGTTAAATTTTGACAAGGGTCGAATTGACAGTTTTAACAAAAATATAAAAAAATTTACTAAAAAGTGGTAATATTTGTTTTTCGACTAGAATATCTTGAGAACGAGCAATGATATTGACTTTGCCATTATTTAATTTTATACATAATACAATTTCTAACAAATGGTTTATATTTGACATATATCTAGTTTTAGAGCGGATATATTTTGTAAGTACCCTTCCATCAATAACCAAACCATATCTTTTATATTTGAATATTTCGTTTTTAAATTTTTTTCAATTAAAATGTTTGGAACCGAAATAATAAAGTAATTTCTATAATATTATACATAATTTTATAATTTTATTATCAACTTAGTTTTTAGATGAATGTATGTACTGTACATACGTATATGAATAATGTTGTTCAGTTGTACCCAAGTCCCACATATTCAAATACTATTAATAGCTATGGTAAAATTGAAGAAAACGTCACAATACATTTTTATTTAAATATAAAGTTTTCGAAACCACAAATGGGAAGTTATCAGTGTGGGTCGCACCCAGCCTCTTTTTTAGATTTTTTATTGGTGCACACCAATTTTTTTTTCTAAACTAAACGGATTATGACTACCCTTAAAATATTTGAGCACAGGAAAAGGAACGTTTTGGAAATTTGGAGTGAATTTCAAAGGAGATACCGACCCACATTGGGTTTGAATGAATATCATAATCAAAAAAAAAAAAAAGCAAATAAACATTAGTTTAGTGAATTTGAATTTGATGTCGTTTCTGAGAATGAATTGGTCATGCATATGCTTCTTCTAAGATTACACTCAGTGGGTGAAGATGGAGGTCCACGTTTTATTAAAATGATATTATGAACAATTATACCCCCCTTTACTTATATAGTATATTTTTTTTTATCACGGCCTCTTCTTTTCCAAAATGTTGGAAGCGTGTAAGTGAAATTCCTATGCCTAAGAAAAACAATCCTTCAATTGCATCTCATTTGCTCCCTATCAGCCTTATTTATTATTTCTCACTAATACTGGGTTCAACCTCAGAATAGTTAAACCGAGCCGAAGCACTTACTTCGGGTTTAAGCCACGTCAAACAAATCCTTATTTAAAATTATTTTCTTAGCCGTTTTAGCTATGCTTTCCTTATGTCAAATATACTAGGAAAAAAATGACAAATCTAAAACTCTGGTTATTATACACCTAAATCAAACCCCAGCTGATTTCCATTATTTTTCATTTTATTATCATTGTATGCATATTGGAAATTGTATACATTTAAAATTAGATTGTATAAAGTTCAAATCCAATAAATGAATGTACCAACCACATTGCGTTCCCAATACCGTACTGTTAGAGCGTTTAGAAAATATAAATAATTTATTATTGCAAAATATCTATCCTTTATGTCTTAGTAAGAAAAAAAATTGCTCACACTCCTTTTTGTAAATTTCACAAGATGTCATCTCAAAATGACATTTAGATACTAAAACGGCCTTAAACCTCCTATGAACCAGTTTTAGCTTATTCCACCGCTATTCCTCGTGCATTTTCATTATAAATAAGGTTTTCAGGATTAGAGCCGTCGTTGGTCTTGGTCTTGGACCTTATTTATTTTTATGTAATCTACTTAAGATCTTAATCAATAATGGAACCCCAATCCATAGGAATATTTCGACTTTTTGTATCCCCATTTAAGTCATGTTCAGCAATAATTGCTAGAAGATTTTAAGGCATTAAGTTCTACGTGGTTTTTCGTTCCCAATTTGACAATGCTATTGAGATAAAAATTTAATGAGCTTATCATACGCTGCCGTTCTAAATCCACTTATAAAAGAACAATACATTAATCTGGAAACGAATATGTGAAGCTCAGGGTACGGTCATTGATCATTGATGAATATAAGAAAGAGCGGCGGATATAAAACGGAGCCCTGTGGCACACCAGAATTTATTTTATAAATTTCAAACTTAAATCCGTCCAACATAGCTTGTATTCGGCTGTTTGAAAGGTAGTTCTTAATCCATCACCTTTTACTAAACTTCGTTGGGAAATATTGAAAACTTATTTCTAAAGTGAGTGGTGTGTAGCCCAATTGGTGCGTTTTTTGAAAAGAAGTTTTGGCCGAAATGAAGCACCTGCAAGTTTTTAGAAAAAGTTCGTGAGACTGAAATGCTAGTAAAGAACACTCATATTTCTCATCACCGTACGGTGCACACAGACTAGATTACGGCTGTTATAGCCGAGAGTGGGAGAGTCAATTCAAGAACATCAACTCGCCATCGATCTCATCACCTTAACATTTCACGCACTAGCCTGAGAAGAATTCTGCACAAAGATCTCGGATTATTCGCTTAAAAGGTCCAATTGACTCAGCAATTGAAGGCGCCGAGGCAGCCACTTGAACTTGAGCCATAATACATAGAAAACATTTAGTTTTGTTCACTTTATTGTATTTTTAAAAAGAAACTTGTATTTGGCCCACTCTTATATGAAATTTAAAAAGAAATAAATGTCCACCAAAAATAATGACCCGTTTTTGAGATATCTAATTTTCCAAGAAAAATGATTTTTTTTTTAAATTCAAAAACAATTTTTTTTAAGTTTTGAAATGCAATGTTTTTCTAACATTTTAGCTTCTCTATAAAAAAAAATTCATTTAAAAACGTTTTTCAGATAATGAGAAATTTCAAATTCGAAAAAATGGTTATAGCAGTAATAACAAGGCGTAATATCTTAATTTAAAACTTTTTTGATTGAAAAATTTCTTAATAGTCTAGGTCCGTGCCGTTCTTGAGAAAAATACGATTTTTGAAAACCATTTTTTCATTATTTTAAGTAAGAAACATTTTTTTCTCACATCTTGTAGATTGTATTAGGAAACTTTGATTAGTCAAGTTTAAAAAAATCCAGCATGTGGTTTTCGAAATATTGAAATATTGAATTTTGGAAAAAAAACTTTTAACGTTTTTTAAAAATCCGATTTTTTTTTTAAATTTTAATACACAATAATATACATACAAACTGTTGGGCAGTTTAAGATTTAAAAAAAATTATCAAAATCGGTTTTACCGTTTATGAGAAAACCAAAAATAATACAAAATGGTTCCAAGGCGAATTACTAACCATTTTTCGTATTTTTTTTTTTCAACTATTATATAGCTTTAAATAAATAATTTTTTTTTGATTTTTTTAAATCTGTGGAACAGTTTTTGAGAAAACAAAATTATTTATAATTTAAATAATATACAAAATTTAAGTTAATTAATTAATAATTGTATTGAAATCATCATTTGTAAGCTTGTAAAAAATTTAAATAAAAAAATAGAAGTTGGAAATAATAATCTTTTATTAATACATGTAAGATCATAAGAAATCAATTCAAATTGTATCAATCAAAACATTATAATAAAATGTAACCATCTCATTTAAACAATTTAAAAATTGTTAAATTAAAAAGAAAGAAAACATTATAAACATGAATTTATAATTCCTTATACTTTTTTAGATATTAATTATACAGTAATAGAAGATTAAACGTTGCAAGAACTACATTTTGAAAACATTAATAAGTTAAAATAAATGTACCAACTTAAATATAATCTTTGTTTATATAACGAGCTGAAATTAGCGCACGATTTTACAGTGGAGAGAGGATAAGTTACAAAACAAGTAGTAAAAAGTAGAATATTTTATTATTAAATTTAGAAGAGACAACTCTAGCAAGTACTGAAGCTATGCTTAAGATGTCGCCACGATCGTTTGTTTTCTTGATAATACTGTAAGTTTTATATAGAAAGATATAATTATAAAAAGTCAATTTTCAATATATATTTTATCATTGTAAGCATTTGTATAATTGTAATAATTTGTATTAACAAAAAAAAATAAAAAGTAAGAAAATTGAAAATAATTTCAATCTTTCAACGGTCACTTTCCTTATATGCAACAAAACTCATATGAATTTCATTGAATTACATTCTTCAATTTTTTAATGAAACATTAACTATTTGACAGATGTCAAACATTTTCTTTGTGCCCGCATGTAGTAAAAAAAACAAATTTCAGGTGAAAACAGTGTTTTTTAACTAATAATATATATCTATTACAGAAGATTAGTACCCCTCCGCTTCGCACTACCAAACAGGTATTCGTGTAGGCTCGGTAGAAAATTATAGGTCCTCTCCATTTCTGCTGACAAAACACACGCATGAATGATTGAGAGTTCTAAGTACCTAAGACCTGGTTCACCTCAAGCTCTTGCGCTTCGAATTTATTTAATTTTGTATCTTTATTGAAATTAAATCTGTCAAATCGGCCATTTCGATCATTTATCAAGTTTGTCTTTCCAAATCTGCATGGAGAGTTATATTGCTCATTAACCTCTGCAAATATTAAAATTCTTTTAGGAAAGTGGGTTCAGTGAACAATCCACTAATGCCATAACGTCAAGGAAATGTAAAAACTTTCAAAAACACCACCACTATCGGTGAGAATGTAGTGGAGAATCCGAGGCAATCAATTCCGTTCAGGGTACAAAAACTCGGCCTTTCGAACACTACAACTTGGTGAATTTTGCGTCATGACTTAGGTCTATACCCGTACAAACTTCAATTGATCCGAGGGCCGACATTCAACGACCAAAGATAACGACAGTTGAAAGTTGACTCCAATTTCGGTCGGGAGATCGTATTTAGCGACGAGGATCATTTCTGTATGAATGGGTTGGTCAACAACCAAAATTATCGAATTCGGGATGATTACAACCAACACTAGATCCACCAAATTGCAATGCAATCACAGAAAATTACTGTTTAGTGTGGATTTTGGGCTGTTGGCATCATGGGTTATACTTCTTTAAGAACGATGTTGTCCAGGCCATAACTGTCAAAAGCGAGAGCTATAGGTTGAAGATCACCTATTTCTTTTATATGGACACCGACGACACGGCGGTTTCAAAAGGATGGCAAAGCTGTACGTGCCACACAGCCAGTGGACATTTTGCACGAGCATTTTCCGATATTCCCACACGAAAGCGATGTGAATTGGCACCTGTTAGGCTTCTTCTTGTGGGGTTTTCTTAAATCACATATCTATAACAAAGCCGAGTTTAAAATTCTACTTATAGCGGTTGCAGACCTACTTGTTAATACTTTTGTTTAACTACAAGATAAAAGCCTTTTTCCAAACATTCGATGATCAACTGGTAAATTCATCACTCAAAATAAATACTTTAAAAACCAAAAACTGACTGACCAAGGCCAAGACCAAGACTTACTTGAAGGAGTTTATCTCAGTAAAAATGACCGAAATTTGTACTCGAAAATATTACAAATTATGGGTTCATCTTGGCCTCAGTGGTTGAATTAACGTCATTCTGGAGAAGTGTTTCCATAAGGACTGCTTTCAAGGGATAAAGGCTATATCGTATTTCTACAATACCCTTTAATTAGAAATCACCATTACCTGCTTTCGACAAATGGTCTGAACAAATTGCCTGTGTCCAGAATTTTCTACGCTTAGATTCTCATTAAACTTCCTAAAATGGTAAGGTAAATTTTAAGTCCACTTGGACATTTAATTTTAAATTAAAACAAATGTCAATTCGATAGTCTCCCAAGTCACTAAAGTGCACATTAGCCTCTTCCTCGAATGAACAGAACACTATGACTGCTCATAGTGTGTATTTGCCAACCAAAGCCATGAGTGCGTTAGACATATTTAGAAACTTCTTGGTAAAGGTTTTGTGTGAGTGCTCTAATCACACAACTTGGTGTAATGCTGATGTCGCAAAATAACAGTTAAGGTTTACCGATGGTGATATTCGGTGAGGACAAAGGGTTACCTTTTTAATGCAGCAGACCATATTCCGGTTCAAAGATGAGAAAAGAAGATTTAGTCCATACAAACCTGCAATTGACGAACTGAATGATCTACAAAAACTTCCTTCCCAACCACCCATCACTTCAGAGACTAGGGGCTAAGAGATAGAATTAAGTGCGAGCGTGTGTATGACACGTATACGGGTATCCTGCTGGCCCAGTGAATGCTGGTATAATGCTTCCTCGAGGACCCTACAATGATGCCATTATATGTTTGTAAAGTTAACTCGAATATTGCTCTCGGATATAACAACGCATATCCCAAAAGCACAACCATACCCTCTGACTCTCACAGATTCTGTTGTGGAGCAAAGATGGCCTATACCACCTGGCGCTAGAGTTAATGTGCAAGTGTCTCTCGTCCGGATGCACACTACAGTATGCTCTAGTTACAGTTCTATTGCCTGAGGTAGGAAATTAATTAAATTGACTAACGAATCGTAACACGTCGGACTTGGCCTCCATTCACAATGATTGCTCATTAAAGCTTCAGAGCTTAAGGGTGGTGCAGCTTAAGCACTCTTCCATACCTAGAATGTATTTGTGTTCTTTTGACCAAGCTCGGGTAAAGAAGCATATGATTTTTGTACCTACTCGTACATGTAGTGGATTGCACAGGATAGATGAATGGCGGCGGCTTATTAGTTCATCAAATCTGCTTAACTATAGTTATCTGATGTTAAATTAGCCATGATTTAAGCACTCGGAAAAGGTAATCAGGTTGTTTCTTTGATGTGAGTCGAAGCTGCTCGTTAACGTGCCACTGCTAATTAAATTCATTGGTATTGTGCATTTGTAGGCAAATACTTTGATGACTCATGTCAATCATGTCTAATTACATTAATACTTACTTGTGGAAAGTACTTTTTCCAATATATATAGATAATTATTTTGAATACAAAACTCAATGCTGATGGACCTCAAGAGAAGCCAGGCTCTGTCGACGGAAGAACTGGTGAATCACACAATCTGATTGATTTGATGCAATGAAGCGGAGAAGCTATGTTATCGAGTAAGGATTCATTGAAAAAAAAAGTCTTTGATCCGAGAAAAAGGAAAGTTTTATATTTTTGATTTATCGTTGAAAATTTGATTGGGTTTTTAATCACATAAAATAGCTATTGGGATGTCCAATTTATTACGATTACCCGACTAAACTCATTAGTAGTTTCCAACTTAGCTCTGTGTCATTGGCGTTAGGAGGAGGAGTAAAGGTGAAGCCATCAAATTCTGCGAGAAAATATATTAAAGCTAAATACAAAATTTTGTTAAAAATAAAGACTTTATGTGATGAAATCATTTTACAAAGAAAAAAAATTAAATATAACTCTTGAGAGTTTTAACAGATACTGATAAAGTATTCGCTAAGGGTCTAGTATTTAAATGGCATTTTTTTGGATACTTTATTATTGTTTGTAATGTTAATGAAGTAGTTTCAAATAATCGGACAAAATAGTGGAACCAATCGCTTTGCTAAGGTAGTAGCTACCATAAGCAAAAAACTCGTGCATCTACTCAAGATTCGTAGGGCTTTCCAACTAGGGTTACCATCCGTTCTATTTTTTTTTTTTTTTTTTTGAATTCAGATACCTATCCTAAAAATATGTTCATTAAGGGAAATGAAAATGAACCATTTATATTTAGTTCATCGCGCATATTTTCTTACATGTCTTACTTGCGAAACATATAGTTGGTACTACAGGGTGCGTTTTCTCTTTTTTGAATAACCTTTTAATGAAGTACAATTTTAGAACTCATATTTTATTGATTAATTATATGGTTTAAAACATAACGTGTGAAATATGATGTCGGTCTAGTGGGCACCTCTAGGCGAAAAGGCACGCTCGCATTTAAGCACATTTTCCATTACAATTTCTTTTTGTTGTTCTCAAGCATCGAGGTTAGTTTTCTCATATGAATACTTTTTCCTTATTTGTTCATTAGAAGAATTCGAGAGGTTTCAAATCAGGGAATCGTGGGGTCAGTCAATATCACCTCTTTTTGCAATTAATCGGCCGAAATTTCTCGGAAATGCGCATCGTAACACGAGTTATGTGTAATGTCGCACAGTCTATGGTATTGTAATATTTTTTCCTAGGTTCGTTAAATAAAACTTATTACTCTTTTTAGTATTTCTTCTTTATTCACACATTCCAATTCAAAACAGTAAATCTCAATTTATAAACAACTCAAATACTTTTATTCAAATTTAAATCACACTTGTTTAATAACACAATCCAATAAGCATTACTTTTGCACACTTTCATAATCCAAAATCAACTGTGTCTCACTCACCGTGAACACTCCCTTATATACTCGAATTAGTTGTTCTCGAAAGTTCTTGTCTTGGAATGTTCTAGATGGTTGGAATAAGGGGAAATACATTTGACATTGGAAAAGAGCTTTTTGTTTCTTCCATAAATTAGATATGTAATTTTCCAACAGATGGCGCTGTAGTAGTATAAAGCTCTGTTCACAACATTGCCCCCTTCTTAAGATTTTTCGTCCCGAACAATTCTATCTCCAGCTTCGCCACTGTATCGGTGCAGTCGATCGCTATGCACAACTTTTAACTTTCCTCTTGACCCTCTTTGAATTCGGTAAACGACATCATTGATTTTCCTGACTACAGTATACGGGCCTTCCCAGTTTTGTTGAAGCTTCGGCGACAATCCCTTTTGACGTTGTGGATTATATAGCCATACACGATCTCCTACTTGGAATCCTGTCGTGTTTGCTCTTGTGTCGTACCTTGTCTTCATTCGATCGCTGTAAGTGCTCATTCTAGTCCTGGTCCTTTCGTGGATGTCGATTAGTCTCTCTTTTAGGTCACTCACGTAATCCCCTGTTTCCTGAGACTCTTGTGGTGGGTGTCCAAACCTTATCTCACTAGGCAGCCGTATGCTTTTTCCGAACAGGATTTCAGATGGTGTTTGTCCTGTTGAGCTATGTACTGCACTTCGATAGGCCATCAAAAATAGTGGTATGTGCGGATGTGCCTATCCCAGTTTCTTTGGTAGTCGCCTACGACCTTAGTGAGGTGCTCTTTTAAGGTCCTGTTGAATCTCTCGACCATTCCATCGGATTGGGGGTGAAGTGGTGTGGTTCTCGTTTTCTTAATGCCAAGGAACGCGCAGACCTCTTGGAATATGTTTGACTCAAAGTTCCTTCCTTGGTCAGAATGTAGCTCCATAGGCACACCGAACCTGCTTACCCAGTTAGACACAATCTGGTCGGCCACGGTCTTGGCTTCTTGGTTCGGGATAGCGTATGCCTCAGGCCATTTACTGAAGTAATCCGTTACCACCAGAATGTATTTGTTTCCAGCATTCGTTTCTGGAAATGGGCCAGCCACATCAACAGCAATCCTTTCAAACGGTGAGCCAACATTATACTGCATCATTTTTCCTTGCAGTTTTCTACCAGGTCCTTTGGTTGCCGCACAAGCCTCACAATTTCGGCACCACTTTTTAACGTCGTCTCTTGCATGCAACCAGTAGAATCGTTGTCTCACCTTTTCTAACATCTTGTTGATTCCCAAATGGCCTCCTGAAGGTCCATCATGCATTTCTCGAAGAACCTCTTTGATTTTCGATTGAGGTAACACAAGCTGCATCACATAGGATTTACCATCAGCGGATTCCCATTTTCGCCGAAGAACACCTTCTCGCACATGAAGTGAGTCCCATTGTGCCCAATAGGCCTTTAAAACTGGACTCCTATCGGAAATGTCATTCCATGCGGGTTTTTCTTCATGTTCCTTCCATGCGAGAAGAGGTTCAATGTCGGGGTCTTCTTGTTGAGCAGATCTTATTTCTTCATTGCTCCATCCACAAATGGGCTCAGCCCTTGACAGTCAGACTTTTATTGTTTCGTTTGGTCTGAGAAACCTGGATGGTGTTTCTAGGGCCATCGATACCAGAAACCAGCTTCTGCCCCTCGAAGTTGGTTCTTACTTGTTTCTCTGTTGGGAAACTTGTTCGGGAAGTAACACTGGTATTATTGTTACCTTGTTCTGAGTTTGAAACTCCATGTCCACAATGTTGACAAGCTCTTCTTGGTGGTAATCGACATTGACGCTGTAAATGTCCAGTCTTGTTGCAATTCCAGCACTTTGCAAGTCCGTTTCGTTGATTCCTTTGGACATCAGTTCTTCGGCATGAGCATTCTTCGACAATGGCTTCTCTAAGTCGATGTACTCCGTGAGAAGCTTGCTCAGCTGCTTCCATTGTCAAGGCAAACGCTAATGTTTCAGAAAGCGTTCGTTTTCCAGCAGTTCGCACGGCCCTTTGAAGATGTATGTCGGAAATAGCGCGAACAAATGCCTCAACTGCGAACTGGTTACAAATTTCCTCTCCAACATCTGGATATGCAAGATAAACAAGCCTTTCAATGTCCGCTTGCAGTTGTTGTAGAGTTTCGCCCCTCTTCTGAACTCTGGAATTGAGTTGCACTTTGAAGACTTCTTTCATGTGGCTGTTACCAAAGCGTTTGTCTATAGCCAAAACCAAGGAATTGAAGTCACCACTCTTATCTGTTGGTATGGTTTGCAACAACTCAGCAGCTGCTCCTCTAAGAGCAAGAGTTAAGGCTATGTACTTGTCAGCCTCATCCCAGCCATTTGTTGTGGAAGCAGCCTCGAATTGCTTCTTGTATATAGACCAAGAAGTTTGTCCGTCAAAGGTTGGAGGTTGCATCTCCTTTTTCCTCAAGGTTTCTCCAGAACTTTCCCGAATCTTTATATTTCGAACACGGTCTAACTCTTTTGAAAACGTTTCCATTTTGCTGTCGACTTGATTACCTAGCAATGAAACACGTTCATCTAACTCTTTTGAAAACATCTCCATTTTGTTGTCGACTTTATTCTCCAGCAATGAAACACGTCCATCAAGTGCAGATACATTATTCTCGATGTTAACAAGCTTGCCTTCTAGCATGTTTCTCTGCTCTTCGAGAAGGTCTTTTTGTTCGCTATGCTGTTTCTCAAGGCGTTCGAGAATATTCTTTTGTTCATTTTTCTGCTCATTGAAACGTTCGTTTTGTTCATTTCGTTGCTCTTCGAGACGTTCGAGAACATTCTTTTGTTGTTGGAGCAGAAGACTAATCATATTTGAAACATCTACATTTTTACTTACGTCTGCTTCCTCAGTGTCAGCTTCAAAGACGAAAATGTCCGGGTCTTCATTTTGTTGTTTCAAATATTCGGCCAAACGCAAAACAAGCTCATTTTTCGATCCTGCTCTAGAAAGTTCTCGCTTGCCTAATTCACTTTTCAGCTCATTACAGTTGAGCTCTTTCAATAACTTGCTCATTTTTTATTTTACTTCTTTTTTTTTTCCACACTGCACTGCACAATAAGTTTTATTCCACTTTTCTTACACCAATGTAATATTTTTTCCTAGGTTCGTTAAATAAAACTTATTACTCTTTTTAGTATTTCTTCTTTATTCACACTTTCCAATTCAAAACAGTAAATCTCAATTTATAAACAACTCAAATACTTTTATTCAAATTTAAATCACACTTGTTTAATAACACAATCCAATAAGCAATACTTTTGCACACATTCATAATCCAAAATCAACTGTGTCTCACTCACCGTGAACACTCCCTTATATACTCAAATTACTTGTTCTCGAAAGTTTTTGTCTTGGAATGTTCTAGATGGTTGGAATAAGGGGAAATACATTTGACATTGCAAAAGAGCTTTTTGTTTTTTCCATAAATTAGATATGTAATTTTCCAACAGATGGCGCTGTAGTAGTATAAAGCTCTGTTCACAACAGAATTCTTAAAGAAATATGGTCCAATTAAGCTGCCCGCACAAATGGTGCACCATACAAATACTCCACGCGGGAGAAATGGTATTTGGTGTATCAATCGAAGGTTTTCAGTGTCCCTATAGCGGTTTTTCTGTTTATTAGCAAAACCAGTTGAGTCTATTGATTTAGAGAGAGTAAGTTCTAGAGCCAGTATGCTGGGCGTAAATGAGAAGTGGACACGCCTTAAGAATACTGTCATTGGTACTGCCAACTCCATCTTAGGCAGCAGTCGTAAAAATCGGAACGACTGGTTTGATGATGAATGCAAGTTAGCGACTGAACGTAAAAATGTAGCGTACCGAGCAATGCAACAATCTTATTGAACGCGGGCACGCCAAGAGGAATATAAAGAGCTCAGAAGAATAGAAAAATGGCTTCACAGACAAAAAAAATCAGCCTGGGAGAGGAACCTAATCTGTAAAATAGAAAATAGCCGAGAGCGAGGTCCGCACCAGGTGCGGAAGTTCTACCAATCCGTATGTAACATGACGCAGTACACACCACGCTGCACATACTGCAAGGACGGAGAGGGAAATCTGATCACCGATCCTGAAAGCATACTGGAGCGATGGGAAGTGTACTTTAATGAATTGCTAAATATTCAGCTCACTGCAGAAACTACTTCAAGAAGAATACCCTATGTTGCCGCCACCAAGCATAGAAGAGGTTGAGAAGGCTATAGGCCGGCTTAAGCAGAACAAAGCCCCGGAGCCGATGGCATACCAGTCGAATTATTCCATCACGGCGGGCCAGCCTTACGTCAAGCAATTCATGATATTATAGTGCACGTATGGGAGCAGGGAGAAATGCCAGAAGACTGGCGAAAAGGAATAATATGCCCCATACATAAGAAGGGAGATGTCACGATGTGCAGCAATTATAGAGGTATCACGTTGTTGAGTACCGCCTATAAGATGCTCTCATCTATCCTACAAGACCCCATATGCTAAAGCCATACGCTTAAACCATCATCGGACAATATCAGTGTGGCGATGGAAAAATGTCTATAACTTAACATCCCAACATACCATCTGTTTATAGACTTTAAGGCCGCCTATGATAGCATAGCCAGGGTAGAACTTTACAAAGCCATGAGAGAATTCGGCATCCCAAATAAATTGACACGACTATGTAGGTTGACCATGACCAACGTAACAAGCCAAGTAAAAATAGCCGGATTGCTATCCAGACCAATCAACATCTTTAATGGACTCCGACAAGGGGACGGTTTGGCCTGCCTCCTCTTCAACCTGGCGTTGGAGAAAGCAATCCGTGACTCTGGCACGGAAACAAGAGGGACCATCGTCAACAGGTCCAGCCAGTTACTGGCTTACGCCGACGACATTGACATCATCGGAAGAACCGAACAAACTGTACACGATTCCTTCATCCAGATCGAGCAGGCGGCACAAAATCTGGGGCTGCACATTAGTGAAGGTAAAACAAAGTACATGGTAGCGTCGAATGCGAGAGGAACAGTTGGTCAAACAATCAAGGTAGCGGAGCACGAATTTGAAGTGGTGCAATCCTTTAAATACCTTGGGTCAATAGTAGCAGCCGATAACAATATAGAAGAAGAAATACGCGGGCGACTTCTCAAATCCAACGGAGCCTACTATAGTCTGTCAAAGCTCTTCAAATCCAGAAATCTCACCATAACTTCAAAACTGCTGATGTACAGGACCATGGTCCTGCCAGTACTCACATATGGATCCGAGACTTGGGAGCTTAGCAAAAGGCACTCCGACCTCTTAGCTGCATTCTATAGAAAAGTCTTAAGGAGAATTGTTGGCCCCATATGTGAGGAAGGACGATTCCGGAGACGGTACAATCATGAACTGTACGCAATCTACCTTGAAGCAGATATCGTGACAAAAATTAAGCTCGGTAAACTCCGGTGGGCAGGGCACCTAGCTCGCATGAGCGAAGAGGAACCTGCTCGGAAATTTCTTTGTGGTACATTCTATGGTAGACGGCAGCGTGGTAGACCATGCTTGCGCTGGAGAGATGGCGTAGACCAGGACGCCCGAAGCCTTGGGGTGCACAACTGGATGGCGTCGGCTGGAGACCGGGATAGGTGGAGAGACTTGTTGAAAGAGGCCAGGACCGGAATCCGGTTTTCGAGCCGATGATGATGATGATGATGATGATCATTATGATGATGATCATGATGATGATAATGATGAGTCGAGTCGAAAAACAATTGAAAACAATTTACTTACAATTGAACAATTATTGAAATAAAATGTTTTGATATTTTCAAATTGTTTCTGCGTTAGATACTTCCTCTTTAAGGATAAGAGACTTTGAATCTTGTAAAATCAATGTTAATAGAAAAAAAATTTCATGAACGTAAGATTCTAAATTAAAAATGCCTTCTTTAGAAGTTGGAGCTAAAGACAGAATGCCAAGCAAATACAAATTTATGCAAGAATAAAAACTATAAAATTTAAGGAAAAATAAGTTTTTACATATCTTAAATTTTTAAAACATTTTTAAGAAGAAATTCCGATACGCAAATTTTAAGCTTTAATTATATTGCAAATAAAAACTGAATTTCAAAAACAAATCTTTCACCCATTTTTGAAATATAGAATTTGTAATACAAATTTTTGATTAGCTATCCGTATTTCTAAATTTCAAAAAAAAAAAAAAATTAAACTTTTCAGAAGGTTCTATTTAAATAATTGTATTCAAATCCATAAAGTCCATAATGAGGAAGTCCAAAATCAAAAAAATTGTTCTATGATAGGTAGGATTATGGAAAACGATTCCTCAATATTTATATGGTGAGTAAACTGTTATTTCTAGAAAAAATTAAAAAAAGGTTTTCTACAATTTGTAGATAATATTAAAAATCTCTAATTTTTCATGTTTTCATGATATTGAGTTTTTAAACAAATTAATTTTTTTTTTTTAATCTAATGAGCTCGAAAAACCATTGCGTAAGATTTTTGATCGTTCCTACTATACTGGAATCTTCCCTGGATGATGGAAAACAGCATTTGTCCAGCTGGTTCATAAAAATGGCGACTCTTCCTCCACCTCCTACTTCCGACCAATTTCACTTATGTCCTATATTTCCAAGGTTATGAAATTGAAATCGAACAAATATCCCAAATATCGAAAGCTTCTGAATGACCACCAATACGGCCATGGCAGCAATCGTTCCACTGGTGAGCTGATGGCATGTCTCACCGAAGAATGGAACAGATCTTTACATTGTTTTGAAGAAAGCAAGATTATTGCTCTTGATATTTCTGAGACTCTCTCTCTCTGTTACTATATGCTTCAAAAACTCTATAGTCGTTGAAGCAAAATGTAGACCTTATAACATTGTCCTTGCAAAGGCCTTGAATGACCAATCAACCAATGTGGATTCAGAGCTAACCATTCTTGTTCCACTACAACGGTTAAAACTCTAGATGATATTAGACTTCAGTATGATCAAAATAATTTTGTTATGTTTACTGGACTTCTCTAAGGTCTCCGATAAAGTCAACTACAATGTGCAAAGCTGAGTTCACCGATTTCTCTTTATAGTATGCATTTTCAGCCGCAGACATATCAATGCTTCTTCTTAAATGGATAGCTATCAATCAATCTTTTTAAGATTCTTAGGAGGAATGCTGATTGACTGACAGGTCTGATATTTATCGGGCTAACATGGGAGCATTTACCAGATTTCGCTATGAAACCAACTTTAACTTCTCCGCATGATTTAGGTATGTAGACGAAGCTCAAACATATGTTGAAAAGTATCTCCAAGATTAGCAGAATTATTTCGATAGTTATTTGGACCTCCACTGATTGTATGAGGCCTAGACTTGTTGAAGGCTATTTGTGGCCCATTTCAGTTCGTTCTTTGCAATTAGATCCTTGTAATCAGAGGTTCAGCTAGCTCATTTGTGATCCTTACGTGGTCGTGTAGTTTGAAAATTAGAAGCTACCTGTAAAATGAGTATCAAATAGCACGTTGAGCGATCCTTCCCTAGAGTTGGCCCATGACCCATTAGTGTTTTTTAAACAGCTGGTCATAACTGGATTTGTTATAAGAAGATTTTTTCAACTCTAAAAGATCTCTTGGATTTCTCAGTTCTTTCTTAAATATTTTGAGGAAGTGTCTAAAGAAGTACCATTCTGTCACATTTTTTGTACTTTTAGCTCGATTGAATAGTTTTCTGGCACTTTTTCTCCCTTTTCTGCTCGTATAGCCCGAAATTCACTCAGGTCCTTCAAAATAACGCCACTATATATGCCTTTTGTTCATCTGCATGTGCTTGCCCGCACTCACTATCAAACAAGGGCTTTAATAGTGGTCTTATAAAACTTGTCATGTTGCCATAATATACTTAATGCTGCTAAGTTAAGACTTCTCAAGGCCTTATTGCAACCTTGAAATTGCAACCAGCTGACGTTAAACTGCTTTACAAAACAACCTTTTTTATGCTTTATGTTAAGGCTCCTTGATTCGCAAGTCAATGGCCTTAAGTGGCCAGGAGGTCACTCTGGCAAGAACACGAGCTCCAATCAGCAGGATTAGGATTTAAAAACTGTGTGCGCTGCTGTTCTCGTGAATATACCTGACCCTTTAAACATTGTAAGTTAAAGTTAATAAGTTAATGGAATCATTACGACAACCCGTCTGTGTTGCTTTTTTCAAGCCTTTCGCAATTTTTTGCAATCTGGCAAGCATTGCTCATGTTTTCATTTTATTAAATTCATACATCCGAAACTCAAGTTATTCAAGTGGAAAACATTTTCATAACATTTACACCAAAATATTTACCTTCGAGAAGTAAAAAGATTTACTGTTCAAACAGATGAGGTTCATTATGCTTTAACTTTCCCACAAAACTTGTCTTACACAAAACTCCGCAAGCAGTTGCCTCACCAACCTAACACAAGCCATCAGACCAAGCAAATTCAATATCCAGAAGTTCTCCATGTACCTTCTCATATTATAATATTATATATGAAAAATGTCGGAAAACTAAATGAAGTGAACATCATAAACCATGACCCCTTGGTAGAGGGAAAACTTCCCCCGCTAAAGCAACTTCAAATTTCAATTTCCCGTCGAAAAGTTTCTTATAACCAGAAAACGCCACATATGTAAGACATTACAGTGCAGCATAAAAGAAACGTCTAAAAACTAAACTTGTTTCCACACAGAAGTTCCTTTTGGCCTTATATCCAAAAACGGTCCAAAATACTACAGGACGACAACGACGAAGGAAGAAACATCCAACAGATTTCAATTTTATTCCATTTCATACAGCGCACTCAAGCTCCCATATGTGACCAAAAGTATTATTGCTCGGCATTGGCATCCTTGGAGAGAGCGGGTCGAGTCCTTTAAAAAAATGAAAGTACTTTTCCCATTTCCACACATTTTATGCGGCTAAGTTCGCCCAGCCTCAGGGAACATCCATGCTCTAGGCTCATTCACCACCTCCCGGCCGCCCCCTGCCCTCGCTTATTTCTACTCAATTTGTTTTTCTCCGGCAGAAATATCGAGAATGGAATTACTTTTTCTGTGAATTACGATGCAATTCTCTCCGATGGAGGACGACCACGACCGAGGTGGGGTAGGAAAACACGCCCACGCCCATCTTACATAAATGTTACCATAAATATCATCATCCCAGGACAAAAAAATAATCTCCGTCCATAAAATTTGGAAAAAATATAAGAGATTTGTTCGAAAGTATTTATTTATGTACCTCTACCAAGAACTATGGTATGATGTCCTGGATACCCATCCCCAGCCGCGTGCACCCACCCAGACTTAGCCCTGCGGCCACATGAAGAATTATTGCTTGGATGCATTCCAGAAAATTTAAATTATATTGCGGCGATATCACCGGAATATCCTTTAAGCGCGGGAGGATTCTAGAATTTTCAAAATCCCAAGTCTGATTCTTTATCGTATGTAACATTATGAAGGTTGTAGGTATGTAATGTAACCATTGGAAGGATATGCAGCAGAATAGGGCATACAATTCTCTCGCGCAACATTACACCACGCCGATAAGCGACAGCGAAGGCTATTCGAATGATAAACACAATGACTTTGGAACGCCTGAGTTCTGCAATAAATGGGTTTTGTCTGGAGATCCTTATGAAGAGCCTTACGATTTATACGGTGTTTCCATTGTGAGGAATGCGTTGCAGTTGATTTAATGAGTGTTTAAAGCAATGCTATTCAACGCAAGTATCTAATGTGCAGTTTGAAAAGTGAATTTCATGGATTTCCAAACTGTTGTACAGGGTAATGTAGTTCTGATTATAAAAGGGCGATTTTTTACTGAATTTTCTTTAGTGTTAAAAACATTTTTAAAAAATGGAATAAATAGTTTTGAGACAACGACAAAAATTGCATGAAATGTTCTAAGTCTTTTAAAACATCGATATGTAAGGTTTTTTGGGCTATGGAAGAATTTCTGTGATAGCTGTTTTGAAAGTAAGAGACACCTAAGGTACAGTAAGGTAAGGTGGTTCTTTTGGAAAGCCGACCTACAATTTTCTGCCGATTCCGAACGGCTAATGAGCAGCACTTTCCATGACAAGAGTTACTCTTGGAGAATTCGTCAATTCCTCGCAAGAGGCAGTACACCCCTGAAAAAAACTTTCTTGCAGCGGCTGAGAATCGAACTCGAGACCTTCCGCATGACAGTCTAAAACGCACTAACCATTATGCCAAGGGGTACTACAAAAGTACAAAACCTATTCCTTAGTTCACGTTATTCCTTAGCATCAGATTGTATTCACTAAGTCTTATTTCCGTTTACTTTAAGACCAAGCCCAACAAGTTTCGCCTGTTCCTTAATCGTCCTGTACATAACAGCTTAAGACACAGAACTTTTGCAAGTATTTTACATGCAATGTTTAGTAGGCAAATTTCTCAATAGTGCAAGCATGACTTACCTTCTTATGTTTGATCGAATTTTTTCCTAGATGGCGCATATGGAGCTTATAGTTCGCCCATATTTCCGATGGGAATTCCTGAATTTTGTTGAAACTACATCTGTCAAATTAGCTAACATTTACTTAGGAGTCTGTCTTGCCAAATCAACATGGAGGCTATAGTGTACGACAACATGTGTGAATGATAAGATTGTATTATAAAACTGGTTCTTCTTTGCTCAATTTACGGTCGCCATAATCGTCCTTTCGAGCGAACTATTTGCAACATGGTGAATAGATACGAGTCGAGTGGTTTTATTGAATAATCCACCAATACCCGTATGTCAACCATACGCAATATCTACCGAAAATATCGCCGCTATCCCTTAGATTGTGCAGGAGAATCCGAGGCAGTCAAACACGGCGTTATGCAGGCCACAAATTGGCGAAATTTGCGTCATAATTTGGGCCTACAGTCAGACAAACTTCAAATGACCCAGGAACCATTATACACGACAGTTAAAAGTTCAGCCAATTTCGGTGGAAAATTTATATTTAGCGACGAGACGCAGTTCTTGATGAATGGGTTTGTCAAAACCCAAAATTCTGAAATTATGGAGAAAGTCACTGTTTGCCGGTGCCTTTCAAGCTGAACTACTGCAAAATACTTAAGCTAGATCTAAATCGAAACCAGAATAAGACCATTTTATACAGACAGCCAGATGGTTGTAAATTGGTCCAGCAATGCCGCGATGAACTACCGAGCCTAAACATTAACCTCAATGTCAAGCTTATCTGGGTTTCGGGTCAAGGTGAAAAAAAGAAAATGAACGGGCTGACTAGCTAGCCATCAGGCATCACGCTCTTGCGGAAAGTGTTAATTATCACGTTCCAAAAAAATCGAACATGTGATTTTCGAGAAATTGAGTTTGAAAAAAATTAAAAATGTTCTTAAAAATCAAAAAAAAAAAATAAGATTTTTAGATTTTAAAACAAATACTTTTTATGAGCTTAAGAATACATTTTTTTATCAAAGTCCGTTAAATTTCCTTTTTAGTTTTGGAAAAATTGAGGTTTATTAGTAATAATGATTTTTTTTGGAAACATCTTAACTTTTATCTAGCTTTTACTAATTGATTTTTTTTTTTAATTTTGTTTAGTTTTGTGGAACAGTTTTAGAGAAAAAAAATATTTAACCTATTCCGAGAACAGCTCTTTCAATATTACGTTATATTTCCGTTATTTTTGGCATTAAAAAGAAATAAAATAAAATGCACGAATGAATTGCACGGACTTGCTCTTATGTAAGAGAACTTAGGAATTTAAAACTTATGTATAAATAAATAAAAAACAGGGATTAAATAAGGCAAGCCGACCCAGCTCTCGAAATTCGAGTGCCAATTTATTTATTAAATTCATTATCATTCAATAAAAGACAGAGATTTCATGATTTTTTTAAATTGTTGAATGTAATGAGAAGTACCTACAAAGCACTCAATCCTGGAGTCCAAAGGAAAACAGTTAATGGTAAACAAACTTTCAAACCCATACACATTTTTGACACATTCAATTGAAAGTTTTTTGCGACCTCAACTCCATAGTGCGTTTCGCCCAAGACGCAATTATTATTTTTCGATGTTTAGCGACGCTTATAAATTTCACAGCAGTAATGTACTGTGAATTTTATTTTTCTAGGGGAATTTGAATAAATTCTGACACCTAGAATGTTAATGTCCGTGGTCAGACTGTTTATCAACGAAGATGATGATGAAATAAAAAAAAAAATGTATTTCAATTGGAGTGATTTTTGACACATTAACAATTTTTTTTTCGATTCTTTTATGTCATTGTCCTTCAGCTGTTGTTATGGCCGGCCATAATATTGGAATCGAACCCACGTCGCCGGAGTGACGTCAACCTGTGAATTTTGTGTTACATCTAAAAATTTCACTCTCATAATTTTTTCATACCACGGCAATAAAAAAAAATATATATAATTTTGTTGGGACTCGAACCCACGTCGTTGCAGTGACGTTCTTCCATCTCGAAAAACACAAAAAGTAAAAGTTGAAATGGTTCTAAATTTCACTTTTTCACTTTTTGAAAACACTAACACAGAAATTGCCCGATAGATGATAAATAGATGATTTAAGACTTAACTACATTCAACTTCAAAGAGTGAAAAGTGAACAAAATGTGCTGTATTTTTCTAAACAACAACAAAAGCAAAAGTTAAAATGGTTCTAACTTTTACTAAACTCAAACCACGCACGTTGTGAAGATATTGATATTTGAATTCAATTCTTCTTGTAATGGGGGTAAATGCTTCAGCGAAATTGAAATGTCGCACTATGCTTTGAGCTAGGAAATCCATCATAAACTCAGGTTTGGTTTGACATTTTTGGACATACGTTACGTACATAATTAATAATATTCTTTCCCATGCGAACAATTTAAATTTATTTAAAGGATTCTGTAACAGTCATCCTAAAATACTTAAATTCATTCACATAATTTTTGTTTATATAAAATAATTTTTAAGAAAGCACATTTTTTTGTACGAAATTGGTAACAAACACATATTTTGTAAATTTCCTATTGTAATGTGCTGCCGTCTTCCACAGTATAAATAAAAGGCCACAACAAATCACAGGAAGTCACAAGTCGCAGTCTATTTAATAAATTCTATTAGCAAACAACTAAAAGTTGGAGCAATTGTTTTTTATTTGACTGATTGTACTCGTATTCTGAGGTAGACAAGTTTAACAAAGTTTTGGTTGCCTGACTTTGGTTTCCTAGGTAATTGTTGGTGGATAATTTTTGAAAAAGAAGAAGAAGAAGCGCCCCACGCCCCAATTCTTATTTTTTTGTTCATTACTTTTATTTTTAAAATATTTGTCTATTTTTTGCTTTCGATTTTTGGATTAAGAATTTTAGAGAAATTGAATTTTTACAAAAACATGCTAAGATTTTATATGTCAGATATGGTTTGTATCACGAAGAAAAGACATTTAACATCCCTTTATCCAAGTTAGCGGCTAAATGGGATACCTTCAACCCCGAGAACATACCTTGGACCCTCTCTTCATATGCAAAACACCTGGTCAAAGTAACATTTTAATGAAATACCTTCTCGCATTTTGTAAAAAATGTATGTTGAAACTTGTAAACGTTTTTTTTTTATAATTTTGCCCTCACAAAAGGGATTATGTGAGGTTTTAGGAAAATGGGAGAAGATTTAAAAGGAGATACCGATACGAATTGGACTTGAATGTCTAAATATCGCAATGGAAGGGAATATTGAGCAATGTAAAGCATTCCACATTCGTGGAGTGTGACTTAAGAGAGAAGCACTTGCCCAAATATGGAATTTGTGCTCGAGCTTTGGAGGAAAATAGGCTTTATAAATTACAGTTAGATCGGAAGGGGTGAAAAATGTCTTACACCGTAGAAGGAAACCTAAACACTTAGCAGAATTTCCACATAATCGAGGTCTTGAAACGAATATAAGAAGCTGAGAGTACTGTCATCAGCAAAGCAATTTAATGAACTAGAAGCTTCAAACAAAATGTCATTGATGAACATAATAAAGAGAGTCGGAGACAAAACGGAGCCCTGTGGCACACCAGCGTTTATTTTATGAACTTCAGAATTAAAACTATACAATACAACTTGCATTGAGCCGTTTGAAAGGTGGTTTCAAATCCATGAAAGAAGAGATTCATCAATACCAAATTCAAGCGTTTTCAATAAAAAAGCTTGATGCCACAGTCTATCAAATGCTTTTTAAATATCAAGTTCAAGAATCTTGCTTTCTAAAAATGTATGTAAATATTTGTACCACTGTTTGGTGAGACATACCATCAGATCACCAGTGAATCTGTTGCTGCAAAAGCCATACTGACGGTCATTGAAAAGCTTGCGTTCTTCAAGAACTTTCTTGAGCTGATAATTTATCAGTGATTTCATGACCTTGGAAAGAAGGGATGTAAGTGCAATTGAACAATAGCTAGAGAAGGACGAAGGTTCGACTTTTTTAGGTACATCCTGGGCAAATACTGTTTCCCAGCTATTTGGAAACTGACCAAGACTAGAACAGATGGAAAGCTTATGTAACGAGCCTTCCAACGTTGAAGAAGACCACTTCATCGCATTAGGGACGATACTATTCCGGCCAGCGGATTTATGTATATTGAGATTTTTCAGTACTCTTCCAATAGGTAGTACCAGTGCGAAAGAAGATTTGTCCCAAAAAATCGTTAACGCTTGGCTTTTCATTTTGAGCTAATAAATGGAATGGATAAATGTCATTGAAAACGAGCATAGGAACCAAAGTATTTGGGAATTAGTTTAAAACTTACCGAAAAAATTTACTAACTTTGGGACATTGTAGTATGTTAAATGTTTTGCTGTAACTGCTGGTTTGGTTTTTCGAATATGATGAGGTTTTTCTAGCTTGTTTGGTTTGGTTTTCCTCAGTAGAGTTGGCTTTATAACATCGGTAACTTAGTTCCCTCATATGTGCACCTTGTGTGACCGTTTTTTAGCATACCCCGGTTTCTTTTGTCTTTGATTACAAGAGATTCAAAATTTCAAAAATCCAGCATTAACGACAGTTCCATGCCAAGATCCAACTTATTCTCGCAGCTACCTCATTCGTGTAATTCCCCTGACAAGCTTAATCATACATAAAATGTCCTTAATATTTTTAATAAAACTAATTGCAGAACCAGGCGAGAAAGTCCTTAAGCTAACATAACCTAGCACGAACTGCAATGTAATCCCATTTAAGGTTAAATTATTGCTTTTGGTTTCATTTTGAATTGAATTGTTAAACGTTAAAGTTTTTAAAAGCTGGAACAAGAAAAAGAGGAAAGTGCAAAAAAAACAGAAGCAAACTTTGAACGGACCGACCGGATACGACACGACGGCGAAGGCGGCGACACGATGGAGTTGTTTGGCTAGGGTTAGGATAGAGCAAACATAAACGATAACCCTTTAGACTCTCCCATAGGTACGGTGTGTCTACGAAACATGTATGTTTCTCCTCTTGGCCTTGTCTTGCTTAATGCTTAAACTTTCGCTTTATACAAGGAACTTTTCAATGAGTGAACGAATAAGGTGAATAAGTAGAGGTGTACTTACGTTATATGAACGCATATCTACCTACCTGCAAAATGAATGTCGTTACACCAAAGTGAATTTAAGGACAAACTTTTATCCTTGAAACGATGACTTATCACCTGATTTCGAGTCTTCGAGTTCGAGCGAAGAAGATGAAACTTTCCGGTTGAATCCTTTAAAATTATTTGACTATGTACTTTGTTGGATTTTCTGCGATAAGAGGAGTAACGGAGCAGGGTTGCATGAGGACAAAATATGAGTTTGCAAAGGATGAAAGCATATTCCATTATAGGGTAATAGGGACACCTTGTTTATAAGAGATAATATGTATGTATGTTTGTATTTATTTAATGTAGGTCCTTATAAATCTGTGGGATGAGTGTGATTCATTGTGGATTAAAACTGTAAGAAATTTATCATAAAGGTAATGGATTAGTTAAATCAAAAGGGATCCAAATTTGGACAGAGATATCAATCTTTCGTGTTTATTAATAATAGCTAAAAGTTGAGATAATTATGCTTTGAAGGAAGCAAAACATTTATGTATATATAGGAGGTACCGGAAATAATGACGAGTAGGTATGTATTTATTATCGTAACTATTGGAAAGTTTACGTTTAATGGTATTTAATACCAGTATTGAAATGGTGGGAAGAAGACTCTGGAATAAGATTTGAGGCATTGAGAGCAAAAGTGCTTTAACCCCAAAATGTAGCAATTAATTAGGTATAAGAAGGCCTAAACGAATGTTCGGACAGGTCTTCCGTTAAGGAGACCTTGGAATTTACCTTTGGCTCAGTTTGCATGAACATACATACACCTAGAAACCAACATGAACCTGCGATCATCTTGATTTGGCATTACCAGGGAATTGGTAGCAAAGAAAGCACGACAAAATGTCCATTTTCTAAAAAGGCATGTAACAGATCTTCCGTGCCCACTGCCCACATGTGCGATGGACATTCGACATATAATAGAGCGACAGACATATGGTAATACGCAAGTAAAACGGCCGAGTTCTTGAGGTACCAAAGAAACGGTCGCGAAACCAGCAAAATATGAAAAAAGTATTCTCGATCTTAGTCGAGTCGTTTTGGGATGAGGAATTTGTTCGTGTTAACTTGGTTCTTCGTATTTCTTTTAAAAGTAGCAGATGTGGATGGAGTCGAGCTGAATTAAGTAATTGAGCTATCTACATTGTGACTGATCCAATTTTATAGGGATAATTTTTTTAACTGACAGAGAGAGGCATACAGAATGTTCTAGGAAGAGACCGTTACAAATGGAGAGAGCAAAGATCGTACTAAAAAACTAAAAACAAAATAAAAGAAAAATCATTTTCGAGAATATAAGAAGTTCCTTTCACCTTTTCAAAAAACTTGTTGATTTATCCATTTAGGGAATATTAAATTTTGGTGAGCAATTATAATCTTGCTTGGAGCTACTGCTGGACTTTGGCCAGGTGAGTCAGAGAACTCAGCAGGAAAAAAAAATTGGCTCTTCAATTATTAAAAAGTACAAAAAGTAATTCTTTTCGTTTCTTTGCTGGTGAAACGTTTTGTTTTTTTTTGTAAGGCAGTTAAGGCAAATTTATAACTCAATAGGAAAAAAAAAATAGAGCTTGAGATTTTAATCGACCTTTACCTTATAATGTTAGGGAACACGAACAAAATGGGTCCCAAAATTTCATGTCTGTCTGTCACAGCCTCACTGAAGCGAATTTCTTCAAACTTTATACTTAAGGGTTTTCGGTGATTCCCTACATAAAATAAAATAAAATTTTAGCTATCAAATGTTATTTATCTCGAAAAAAACTCTATAATAAGTTATGTTCACAAGGCAGTCAGCAGAATAACCGATACAGTTAGACCATGGGTTGGTGTTGAATGAGAGGGTTTTCTCACCAAGTACCATAGAATATATTATTCTAAGTGTCGCGGATTTGTAGTGTACTTACTTGTACCTGTGGATCAATGTGCAAGATCGAATACGAGCGAATACGAGAGCGAAAGTGGAAAAATAAAAGAGACTGTGCGCGTCGAGTGTATAACAAGAAGTAATTTTATTTATTTATATAAGATTTAATATAAGCTCTGTTCTATGTTTTTTCTATGTAAGATACATATTTTTAGGGATAGTAAAATATGGCTCGCCCTAACAAGTGGCGGCAAATTTAAATGTTCGTTAAGTTTTCTATTTATTATTTTAACGTTTATTTTCTTTTTAATTCAAATTATTTATATTAATATTTAACATGAAATGTTATGCGACCCAACATTCCGCCTCCTTTGAAAGGACTCTCCTTTCAAGCCGGAAGAAGAGCAAGTTTTCTTATTGGTCGTTTGAAGATACCCCTGGGTGTACGAATTTCTGCAACTCTGACTCGTCCATCGCTCCCTTTGAACACCTGGATAACTCTTCCCATTAGCCATTTCTGAGAAGGAACATTGTCTTCGTGAATTAAAACCAAAGCGTCGACTTGAAGATTTTCTTGGTCAGATGACCACTTATTCCGCTGCTGCAGCTCAGAGATATAATCAGCTGACCATACCCTCCAAAAGTGGGATTTGACTGCGTTGATTCTTCGCCATCTTTCAAGGTAACTGATATTCTCTCTTTCACATGACGGTTCCGGAAGTGACTTCAGCGAAGAGCCGATAAGTAGATGACCTGGTGTAAGTACCTCATAATCATTGGGATCAGAAGATAGTGGTGTTATCGGTCTGGAGTTCATAATTCCTTCGATTTCGACTAAAGCAGTAGCCAGTTCTTCGTAAGTCAGCTGAGCGTTAAACAGTGTCCTCATGAGGTGACCCTTTGCGACCTTGACTGCCGCCTCCCACAGTCCACCAAAGTGAGGAGCCCTGGGGGGTATAAAATGAAATTTAACACCATTATTAGTACAGAAATTTTGTATGTCTGATTGATTAGATTGTTTCAAAAAATTGGTTTTTAATTGTAAGCTCTTAATATGTATGCGAATATTCTCAGTATTTTTGTATATGAACTGTGATTTTCGGTTATTTGGAAGAGAAAGTCATTAGTTTTATTTTGGCAAATGAGCGCCGTTTTTCGAATTTCAAGATTTAGTTGCTCTTTTGAAAGTATTATTTTTGATGTGGCTGGCCAATGTTCCGAACCTTTCTGCAGAAATTTTGGACCCGAAAACCATATAGAACTGTTTAAGTCTTCTACCGAGCATCCTCTGGAAAGTATATCCGCAGGGTTTTCTGTCCCAGGAACATGTCTCCAAGATATGTCCACAGATTTTTCCTGAATCTCAGCTATCCTGTTACCAACAAAAGTATTTAATTTGGAAGAATGAGTGCCTATCCAGTTTAGTACGATCTCAGCATCAGTCCAGAAATAAACTTTAGGTAAGTTATTGCCAAAAATACATTTTATCTTAGCCCAAAGTCTTGCCAATAAATGTGCTCCGCACAACTCCAGCCGTGGTAACTGCTTCCGTTTAGTAGGAGTAACCCTTGATTTTGCAACTAGCAATTTTGTTGTAACCCTTCCCTCGAAGTCTGTTGTTCTTACATACAAACAACATCCATATGCCATCATAGATGCGTCGCAAAATCCATGGATCTGAATATCCCTTTTATTTTTTGCTAAAACATATCGTGGAATAGGAAGCTTCTGCAGGGAATTCAGGTCGAAAAGGAACTGTATCCATTCCGTATATAAGTTTTGCGGGACCGATTCGTCCCAATCAACTTTCTCAATCCACAATTTTTGTAAAATAGTTTTGGCCCTTATGATAATAGGGCTCAACAATCCCATGGGATCGAAAAGAGACGAAGAAATCGATAATATGGACCGCTTAGTGACCTTTACATTAGTTCCATTTGGGGTGTACGAGAACTCAAAATTGTCAGCTTTCGAATCCCAAGTGATTCCAAGTGTACTCGTTAAGTTCTCTTCGACGATTTTCAAATCCTTACTAGTATTAAGAGATTTGTCTTTGGAAAATATCGATTTATGATTACTCTGCCATTTCGACAGCTCAAATCCAGCAGAACTCAAAATTGCAGTTGCCTCCTCCTTGATTTGCAGGAGTGAGTCCAAATCGTCAGCACCTGTGAGCATGTCGTCGACATAAAAATCGGACGCTACAACCTTTGATCCCCTTTCAAAAGTGTCTGCATATTTGTCTGCTAGAAAACGAAGGCATCTTATAGCAAGGAAAGGTGCAGATGAAGTTCCATATGTTACTGTGTTGAGTTTGTAAGTCTTAACAGGATTTAACGGATTATCCCGCCAAAGTATATATTGGAACTGGCGTTGATCCGGATGAATTAATACCTGCCTATACATTTTAACTATGTCCGCAGTAAGAGCGTAACGATGAAGACGGAAACGCAGCAAAAGAATGAACAGTTCATCTTGAATGGTCGGTCCAACCATAAGAATTTCATTTAAGGATACCTGTGAAGAAGTGCAACAGGAAGCGTCAAATACAACCCTTAGCTTTGTAGATGTACTATTCGGCTTAATCACGCATTGATGTGGAATATAATAGTGTGATTCCTGTGTATTTGGTTTCTCGACTAAGGACATGTGCCCAAGTTCCTCATATTCTCGTAGAAATTTGCAGTATTCGACCTTAACCAAACATTGTTTCTCCAGCCTACGTTCGAGAGAGAGAAATCGTTTGTGTGCAATGTCAAAAGAGGCTCCTAAGCAGCTGGGATCTTTTTTGAAAGGAAGTTGAACAGACAAACGACCACTGGGAAGAACCTGAACTGTGTCCAAAAAATGAGCTTCACACGATGCTTGCTCCTCGGTCCATTTAGATTTGAGGCAGCTTGACTCTTCGAGCTCCCAAAATTTTTTAACGTAGATGTCCAGTGACTCATCATGAGTAGTATGACAGCAGAGTGTCTTTGAGACGTTCGCTGATGTGGTACACCTTCCAGAAACTATCCATCCTAGTTTGGTTTTTTGCAATGTAGGTAATCCAGATCCCAGTTTAATTTGTCCAACTGACAATAAATCAAAAAAGGTTTCTGCTCCTAGTAGTAGATCGATATCTGAAGGTTCATTGAAATATTCATCAGCTAGTTCAACATTAGGAGGAATCTTCCAATTTGAGATACCCATTTCCATATCAGGTTGATGACCAGTGATGTTTCGAGTTAGCAGAAACTCTAAAGACATAGTAAAAGTATTGAATCTTGACCTTATTAGAGTTTGAGTTTGAAAGTTAGACTGAGTTTGAGCCGATCCTACACCAATAATTTCAACATTTTTTCTTGTTCTATGAAGATTAAGAACACGAGCGAAACCTTCACTAATCAAATTGATTTGCGACCCTGAATCAAGAAGAGCTCTTCCTATTTGAAAGCCCCCTGTAGAATCTTGAACAAGAACTAAAGCAGTGGCAAGAATAATTTGGCTTGTAGTCTTAACGAGCGCTGGTTGTAATGCAGTATTAACAACCGCCGATGATGTGCCAGCACCTTTATCCTGGATGACGTCTTCTCCTTGATGTCGATGCAGAAGAGAATGATGCGGCTTGTTGCAAGTTTTGCAATTAAATGTTGATGGACATTTCGACCTGTTATGACCCTTTCCCAAGCAATTAGTACAAAGGTTGAGTCTTTTTGTAGCCGAAAACCTCTCGAAAACTGAAAGTTTTATAAAATTAGGACAGTTGACAATAAAGTGTTCATTGTCCTTGCAGAAAACACAATGCTTTTTTGAAATAGTCAACGAAGTTTGTTGGCTTGGGTTGAACTTTTGAAACTTTACTCTATTAGTAAGCCTTTGATCAGAATGTGATGTTTCAAGTCGATTTGAATACATCTGTTTATTGGTACGAGCCTCTAGGTATTGGCATCGTTTGCTTATCAGCTTAGCACAATCGTCCCATTTAGGTAAATTAGCATAATCCAGCTGTTCGTCCCATTTTTCCTGTGTTTCATTGTCTACTTTAGACATGGCTATATAAATGATAATAGCATTACAAATATCTTTATCATTTCCCAACGACGATAGAGAGTTATAAATAGCAGATATGCTATTAACTATGTTGCGAAGTTGAGGGGCTGAAGATTTTGTACACTTTGGAAGTTCAAATAAGTTTGAAATATGTTCCAAAAATATTAATGTATTATTGTCGTATCTCTCCTTTAATTTATCCAGTGCCTTTGTGTAATTTTCTTCTGTTATATGAAAAGATGAAATTGTTCCAAGCGCTTGATCCGATAGACAAGACAAAAGGTGGTTAAACTTTTCGATTCTACTCAGAGAAGGATCTGAATCTACGAAACTTTCAAAAGATTTGATAAAATTCTTATAATCAGAATACTTCCCGCTAAAATGTGGCAGAGACAAAAGTGGTAAACGACTAGATGTAGATGCAGGTACAGCAAAGGAAGTTTCAAAGGTGCTACCTCGCCTACATGGCCCCATCAGTGATACAATTTTAGTCTTTGTTGTAATATACAACTCCTCTAATTCACCTCTTGTATTATCTGTTGGCTGTAACCTCTCAATTTGTGACTGGTAAGATAAAACCTGCTTAAAATAGGATTCCAGAATCCCTAATCGGCATTCCAATTCCGTTGAGTTAGCACTCGTTAATTTGTCGACCATTGTCTTTATGCGAGTTATGTTTCCTTTACTCGATGCACGCATCACCTTTAATTCCTCAATAGTTATTTCATCTGGCATGTTGAACAGCAAATCTAACCAAAGAATGTATCAACCCCAACAACCTCAGACGAAATATCAAAACCACAGCAGCAACCAACAACAAAACCAACGAGACGATCCAACAGGAACGACAGATTCAAAAAATCAAGAAAAAGAAATAATCCAGCAGCAATAATATACAGCAGCAAAATACAGCAACAGCAACTCTCCAGCAACAGCAGCAACTCCCACGATGATTAATAGAAAACACCAAATAATATTACATATAATTAAATCCAACAATGCAATGATTATAAGCTACAATAGCTAAATCCGGCCAATCGATTTGGAAAATTTAATAAATGAATTATTTATCTTGGTACTAAATCCTTTCTAATAGCGAAGTAATAAAATATATTTTTACGCAACAAAAATGTATTGATAGCTGAATGTAGAGTCCAACGATGGTGTATTTTGATGATGGATTAAAAGATAAGCGCAAAGCAAGAATCAGCGACGATGTTCTGCGTGGGCAGTAAAAAATTATAATCCACTTTCAAAGAAAGTATAAAAGCTTTTGTGGAACGTGTGTACGATATGTTGCAATCGATCAAAATGAAAGCTCAAGCATGAATTTTAATGTGGTAATTTGGTATGGCGTGACGTTATATTAGACTTTTATGTGTGGAAAGCTTTAACTCGTTCGATATGGCGTGATCGTACATGAGCCTATACAAATTTGGCAAAGCTCTTATGCAAAGTAATGGATCGAATGTACGATATAATGTACTTTTGCAAGATATATATTTTTTCAAATTGCAGAATATAATTTAAATAAATGTCGTTACAGTTTGAATATGATTTATTACTTTATAACGAATATGCGTTCTTTCTTTTTTATTCTTTTAAGCTTTTTAGGTTTAAATTTGAAGATCTATTTGATCGTGGATTTTAAGTAGCTTTAAGATGTATATATAAGTATGTATACTTGAATAGATTTAACGCAGGTTCGTTATAAGTGGTTGGCAAGTACCTTTTGGGAGATGTATACCTATCTACCCTTTTTTATACTACTTCACTCGTCTGGACTCCAGTGGATTTCTTGATGATCTTTATAGAGATGATCTGCTTGTCTGATTTTTGTTTAAAGATGATTTGCTGCATCACACTTTCACTCACGAAAACCGAGTATATCGCGTACCGAACTGCGAATCTCTTTAATTTTAAATGTCAATGTTTTTTAGAGATTTTATATGCACTGATCACTTTATTAATTTAACAAAAAACGATAAGTTAATATAATAGTTCTTAATTGGGCTTATTACAAGTTAATTTAATTTATGTTTAAAAATTAACTTTAAGTTTTGCTCCACGTTTGGGCGCCAAAAATGTTGAATGAGAGGGTTTTCTCACCAAGTACCATAGAATATATTATTCTAAGTGTCGCGGATTTGTAGTGTACTTACTTGTACCTGTGGATCAATGTGCAAGATCGAATACGAGCGAATACGAGAGCGAAAGTGGAAAAATAAAAGAGACTGTGCGCGTCGAGTGTATAACAAGAAGTAATTTTATTTATTTATATAAGATTTAATATAAGCTCTGTTCTATGTTTTTTCTATGTAAGATACATATTTTTAGGGATAGTAAAATATGGCTCGCCCTAACAAGTGGCGGCAAATTTAAATGTTCGTTAAGTTTTCTATTTATTATTTTAACGTTTATTTTCTTTTTAATTCAAATTATTTATATTAATATTTAACATGAAATGTTATGCGACCCAACAGTTGGTCCATTTTGATATCACATTGAATCTTGGATACCTTACGCCTAATTGTTAAACAAATTGGAGGTCCTTTTGAATCCATCGAGATTGTCTATCTATATCTGCACTTGCCAGATAACTTTAGATCATTGTAGTTAAAATTTCCCAAATGGAGTCTACGTCTTTGAGTTAAAGCAGGCCGTGGCGCGATGGATGTGTACTCGCCTGTGAACCTCATGATCACAGGTTCGATCTCTGCCGTCGTCTATGTCGTTTTATCAATGGGTTGCTGGTTTACTCATTACATGTTGTTTAGGCATAACACTAACAACATGTAATTGAGTTAAACTAGTATGCCCAACAAGGATGAATACGAATAAAATAATGTGATTTATAAGCGACATAGAAATAAGACACGGCATTTCTCCGCTTTAGTTCAGCCGCCATCCCTGGAGATAAAATATCTGAGACAACAACCTTCAGTCTCAGAACATCGTGCCACACATCTTTCCTATCCTTCTTTCTCTTCCTTAACTTCACGCCCGCGCTGTGTTCAAACATTTAAAGGGTAATCATAATCCCTTGAGCGCGTGTAGATTATAAAAAAAAAAAAAAAAAAGAAAAAGAAGGTGAAGAATAGATTCCTTCTGCAGAAATATAAAGAATAAAATCCAAGCCACACGTGCCTGCCTATTAAACCGTGTCCTAATATTACACCTATTATGGATCCGATTAGCAATCTGCTTGAAGAAATTAAGCATTTGGAGCTCTTTAGATCCAGTATTGGCTAAATCATTGACATTACTATATACCACATCTGGTTTGTTCTCGGCATAGTATCTTGCTTTAGCATAAATTTACACCTAGGAAGGGAGTACCAAAATTTGCCTGATGTATCAATGTTCCTTTTTGGCGAGATCGTCGGCTTTACAATTTTCTGAAATGCCCCTGTGGCCCGGCATGCAGCAAAGGTGAATGTTTAACTGCTGCGCCATGTCTATAAGAAATGATCGTTAGCAGTGGTACCACTTTACTTCAATTGAAGTGGGTACATAGATTGACTTTTTTTTTTTTAATATCTTAAAATCTAATTCCTACTTCGCACCATCAGCAAAATTCTGAAATCTACTTTTTTGAAAATCAAAAAAGCTCCTATTAAAAATTTTGATCGAAATCGGTAGAGTCGGAAATGAGAAAGTTAAAAATCAAAAAGTAGGTTTTATGAAAAGTACCTACTTTTAAAAACATTTTTTTTTACCAAAATGTAGACCAATGTTAGTATGGTCTACACTTAATTTATAATAAATAAAATATTTTATAATGGTTTTATGGAAGGCATCGAGCTAAAAAAAAAAAAACCTCAATTTCTTCTCTAGGCTGCAAGTTGAGGTACATACCTAAAGATAGAAGAAATCACCACTTTATCGTGTTGTAATGTCAATGACGAAAATCTAAGGTTAATTTTTTTTAAATACAAGTAAAAAGTCATTCTGAAATCTACTTCGATTTTTCTCAATTTACTTCACTTTTTTCTTCAAATCTACTTTGATTTTTTTTCGGGAAGTGGTAACGCTGATCGATCTTAGGGCTTTTAAACGCCATCAGTACTCCTTAATGCAAGCATTTGTAACAATATTTCTTTTCTCTTCGGGTTTTTTCACCTTTAGATACTGGGAAACATCAGCTTGTCACAGTCATCATTTAGCGTGGTGTTAGTTGTTAGTAAATAGATATACATACATATAGCCTAACACTCTACTAATAAACGAACAAATATGACAAACAAAGAATCTTCTCAAACATATTCGATGTTCTGAGAACAATTATATTGAAGCTTGGACTAGATTAGAGCAGCGTTATGATCAGAAGCATCTTATCGTAAGATCGTTTATCCACTCGTTTCTGTCGCTTCCATCTTGCAGTGCTGCAAATCTTCAATCGCTTCGCAAGATCACAAATGGGGCTGATGAAGCAGTGCGGGGGCTTAACGCATTGGACATCAATGCACGTGATCCATGGCTTATTTACCTACTTCTTCAAAAGGTAGACCAGGAAACAAAAAGGTCTTGGGCTGAAGAAGCAGGTGCTCGAGATGATTGCACTATACATGAATTCCTAGAATTTCTTCAATAACGTTGCCAATGTCTAGAATCATAAAATGATTTGGATTTATGTAGAAAAATTATGTAATGTGTGTGCTTGTATGTGTAGTTGATTTGTGTAATTAATTTGATTAATTTGTAAAATTGTTAATAATTTTATGTTGTTAGTAATGTGTATAATGTTACCAATTTCAACTATGATTGTTCTGTTGTTTGTGTAATCGTGTTCCTACTCGTACTGTTTTAATAAAAACACTTTTGAATTTTGTAAGGTATTGATTTAATTTAAATGAAAATTACAATAATTAAAATTACAAGCCAACCGATCTCGTTGGTGATTGAATGCAGAATGACTCAAAAAATGATTATTACAAGAGAGATAGGATGATGTTTAACTGTTTAAGTTAGTACATAGAGACATGATATGTATTCATTATGTATTCACATTGCGGGAAGCGCAAGCACAAAAAAAATAGACAAATGTTATATTTATGTAAGATTTTGATAGGGTGTAATTTTCGCTGTTTGGCATTATTAAACATACAGCCCCTCCTGAAAGCCTATGGCCTTTCAGAACAGGGTAATTTAGCAACCTTAATTATAGGTCTGAGGTAATCTCCAAATTTGGTGCGTATAGTAACTACTCTGCACTTTTCGTCTGCTCCTGGATGAGTTTTTATGATTCGTCCAATAATCCACTTGGAAGGAGGCAGATTGGGTTCTTTGAGTAGAACGACATCATCCACTTCGAGGTTTGGTTGCGATTTCTGCCACTTTGAGCGTTGCTGTAATGAGGTAAGGAATTCGACATGCCAACGTTTCCAAAAGCCTTGAAGCATTGCCTGCAAAAGAGACCAATTAGTTTTGATTGAAATAGTAGAGTTAGTAACATCGGGTTGAGGAACAGCTGTATATGATTCCCCTATTAAAAAATGAGATGGTGATAGGGCAATAGGGTCTAAATCAGAAGTTTGCCACATAGGGCGTGAATTTAGCAAAGCTTCGATTTTGGTTAATAGGGTATACATTTCTTCGTAGGTAAGTTTTGTATCTCCTATGACGCGTTTCAGGTGCAGCTTGACTGATCGGACACCTGACTCCCAGAGACCTCCGAAATGTGGGGAGGACGGTGGAATAAATTTCCAGGTGATGTTGTCCTTAGATAAGTGGTCGATGACGATGTTGTTGTGTTGTTGACTGCAGAGAAGATTGTAGAGTTCGTTTAGTAGACGCTTAGCACCAACAAAGTTTGTACCGTTGTCGCTCCAAATTTCAGACGGCTTACCGCGACGGGCAACAAAGCGATCGAGAGCTGACAAAAAGGCAATTGATGACAAGTCACCTACAAGTTCTATGTGGATTGCTTTAGTCACGAAACAAACGAACAGCGCTATGTAGGCCTTTGTGAATTTTGGGTTCCGACCCCGATTTAAACGCAGAGTTATTGGCCCTGCGTAATCGCAGCCTACCTTGCTGAATGGTCGAGAGTAACGAATGCGTTCGGAGGGAAGGTTTCCCATTAGCTGGTTTGAAGTTGTTTTGCGCTGACGAATACAAGTAAAACAGTCGTACACCACCTTTCGAGCGAGATTTCTACAACCCAGAATGTAAAAGTTTTGCTTTATTAATGCGAACAACAGCGAAGCACCGGCATGCAAATGATTTTTGTGTGTAAATTCCATGATTAGCCTTGCGATTCGGTGAGTCTTGCATAAGATTATGGGATGCTTTTCCGAATAAGTTAAATTCGAGTGTTCTAACCGACCGCCGACACGAAGAACACCTGAGGAATCAAGAAATGGACTCAAATTTAAAAGTCTGCTTTTTGATGGAAGTTGTTTTTGAGTTTTTAAAGAATGAATTTCCGAATTAAATAATGCAGATTGAACATATTTTATAATTTGATTTTTGGCGTAGGATAACTCTTCAGTGGAAAGTGGATTTACGTTTCGGAATTCTTTAGATATGAAATAATTTTTTAGATAACGAAACACGTATGATGTTACCCGCACTACCTTAAACCAACTGGAAGAGTTATTGATTATATCTTCAAAAGAGTGATTTGAATTTATATTTGAATGAAATACCTTGGCGATTGGGTTAACCTTTCTTTCTTCCAAGTGCTGAGTGTCAATATCTTCAATGTTATGAGTGGATGAAGGCCATTGGTCTCGATGCTTACTTAGCCATTCTGGCCCTTCCCACCAGAGTGTACTTGTTTCCAACGTTGATGGCAACAATCCTCGTGTAGCGGCGTCTGCAGGATTAGAAGCCGAACGAACATGGTTCCATGATTTAATCGGCATCGATGTCAGGATTTCAGACGTACGGTTTCCAATGAATACCGACCATTTCTTTGGGGGAGCGGCCAACCAATGCAGGACGATTGAAGAGTCAGTCCAGGCAAACGTTTTAACCTCTGGTTGCTGTAATGAAAGCTTAATTTTGTTTAGTAAACGGACGAGTAATAAAGCTCCACACAACTCAAGCCTTGGAAGCGGTAAAATCTTTAAAGGAGCGACTTTTGATTTTGCTGCAACGAGACTAACGGATATAGAATTATCTGGTTTTATGTTTCGACAAAAGACGACTGCTGCATATGCATCCAGGGATGCATCGCAAAAGCCGTGCAATTCCCATTCATTTTTGTTTTGAAGCATCATTCTTGGAATAGCGAAGTTTTCGACGATGTGAAGCTCATTCCTGATCGTATTCCATTTCTGCGATAAAGACTCTGAAACTTCCTCATCCCAGTTAATTTGCTTCCTCCATAGCTCCTGAAGCAGTATTTTGATTCCTATGACAATCGGCGATAAAAATCCTAACGGGTCAAAGATTTTTGAAGCATCTGATAAGATGTGGCGTTTAGTGCATGAATTTTCTAGATTTAGTTTGACTTTATATGAAAAAACGTCTCTTGAAGGGCACCACTGTAATCCGAGAACTTTGACAGAACTAGATTCTTCGAAGTCGACTGGTGAAAGTTCCCGTTGGTCCTCAGGTAATGAAATAAGGAGTGGCCAGCAGTTTGTAGTCCACTTTCGTAGATTGAATCCCGCAGATTTTAACAAATTTACCAACTCCAGGCGAAGAGAAATAAGATCTTCAATGGTGTCTGAACCGGTGATGACGTCATCGACGTAAAAATCATTGAGAAGAGTCGATGAAGCTCGAGGATGAGTTTTGACGGAATCTGCAGCTAACTGTTGCAAGACTCTTACAGCCAAAAACGGAGCAGCAGAAGTTCCGTACGTGACAGTAAGCAGACGAAAATGTTTTAAAGGATCTTCAGGGTTCTCACGCCAGACAATCCGCTGAAAGTCGGTGTGCTTTTGAGAGACCCAGATTTGCCTGTACATTTTTTCAATATCTCCTGTTATAAGAAAAGCATGTCGACGAGATCTTAAACAGATTGAAAATATGTCGCGCTGGATTGTAGGACCGATGAGAAGAGATTCGTTAAGAGATTGTGATGATCGAGTTTTCGCAGATGCATCGAAAACAACTCGGATTTTAGTAGTACTACTATCACTTTTGAAGATTGCATGATGAGGCAAATAGTAGTTTAAATGGTTAGGTTTTAGAATTTCATTGGAAGGTATTTCTTCCATATGTCTAAGTGAAATATATTCGTTTATGAATTTTGTGTATTCAGATTTCAAATTTGGATTCCACTTAAATTTTCTCTCAATGGAATGAAAACGAGGTAGAGCTGTATTGAAGGAATCGCCGAAATTAAGTTTTGTTGAAGATTTAAAGGGAAGTTCTACTTCATATCTACCATCTTGGCGACGAGTATGAAATTTGACGAAGTTTTCCTCAGCTAACTGCTCTTCTAGAGACAGTGGTTGTTCATTAGATACTTCCTCAAGCCTCCAAAATTTTTCTAGATCAAATTCTTGATCGTGATCTAAACGGGTACAGAATGTTTGAATTCCTGATCTCACCGGAAACTGCTGTGAATGATGCCCAGCTATGACCCAGCCAAAAATGGTTGGAATCGAAGTAAGAGTTCCGACTCCTACGATTTTAGCACCTCCTTTTATAATATTGAAAACCTTATCAGCTCCTATCAAAACGTCGATTGGACCTGGTTCAAAATAATAAGGATCAGCAAAATCAAGATAAGAAAGATTTTGAGGAATTTGATCTATTGGTATTGGTGGAAGCGATGAGGTGATGTTTTGCAAAATATAGCAATTAAGATCAATCGATTCAGGACTATAACATGAGACAATGTTAAGATTGACTAACCCATTGGTTACTCCGGCTGATTTAGATCCGATTCCTACTATTGGAATCCTCAAACGTTTTCGAGGAAGTCCTAAGCGCTGAGCTGCTTGCTCAGTTATAAAAGACACTTGAGATCCGGAGTCGAGAAGAACGCGTACATTTTGATAAAGTCCTTGCTTGTCCTGAATTCGACATATAGCTGTCGGCAGAATTGTAGAAGTATGGTTTTTAGGATTGAAAGAGAATGAGTGATTTACGATGAATGAATTCGAAGAATGTGGAATTGAATTTTCTGAATTAGAATTTGATTGGCGATTTAAATTAGAAACTGCATTTGAATTTTGATTTGAATTACGACTTGAATTCAGATTTGGGTTTTGATTTGACGTTGGATTAGAGTTTTGAGACTGAGATGAATGAAGAAGAGAATGGTGACGAGATTGGCAAAGATGGCAACGAACTGTAAGGCGACAATTATTTGAGGCATGCCCCGAACGCAAGCAATTGTAACAGAGTGAGTTATTTCGTACGAAATCGCGACGGGATTCGATATTTAATGATTTAAAGTCTTGGCAACTTGAAAGTAAATGTCCTTCTTGGCATTTTGGACAACTTGGGGAAGATTTCACAAAATGCGCGCGAACAGCTCGAGTGCTGTTAGGATTTGAAAACGAACTGCAAGATTCTAGACATTGGCAACGTGTTTGAAGAAATTCTAGGAATTCATGTATAGTGCAATCATCTCGAGCACCTGCTTCTTCAGCCCAAGACCTTTTTGTTTCCTGGTCTACCTTTTGAAGAAGTAGGTAAATAAGCCATGGATCACGTGCATTGATGTCCAATGCGTTAAGCCCCCGCACTGCTTCATCAGCCCCATTTGTGATCTTGCGAAGCGATTGAAGATTTGCAGCACTGCAAGATGGAAGCGACAGAAACGAGTGGATAAACGATCTTACGATAAGATGCTTCTGATCATAACGCTGCTCTAATCTAGTCCAAGCTTCAATATAATTGTTCTCAGAACATCGAATATGTTTGAGAAGATTCGCGGCTTCCCCGCGGAGAAACGATTTTAAAAAATGTAACTTTTGTGTATTCGTAATGGTTCTATTTGAATCGACAGTTCCCGTGAACATGTCTCGAAAAGTCGGCCAATCTTTATATTCACCCGAAAACGGTTCAATTGTGATTTTAGGTAGTTTCACTGACTTATACGGCATAGAAATATCAGAATCTTCCGACGGTGTATGATAACCTTGAGACACACCCTTATCTTTAGACTCATGAGGTTTAGATTTGATTCGGATTGCATCTAAAAGCAACGCGTGAGTTTCAAAATATTTTTCTTCGTATTCAACAAATTCTGATTCGCGATCTACATAGTCTTTGGTACCGATGAAATCTAAAAGTTCGTTTTGCAATGCTACGAACTCCTGCCATGCTTCATTGAGTTTTTCAAGACGAAATTCTAATGTCTCTAACGTAGTCGAAATTGGAATCGCACTGGCATATGTTGCTGTAAGGGTAATACAGCCCTTAGCCCGACCACGTTTTGCGATAACTTTATTCATTTTGAATGAAAAAACAAAATATTATAAATGAAGCTTAGGTATATTCGATATAACAAACTGTATAAAATATTCGTATGGATGTCCGTTATCAACCGTATGTACCGTTGAACAAAACTGACCGCTTGTACCGTTTGTATTAAAGGTCAACGAAATATACCTAAATAACGGCAACAACAATTCTTTTCTATGTGTTCAAAAATAAAGAATCAAAATCCTGTCCACTTTATTTCGAACCGCACTGTAATCTCTTTTTTGTTTTTTAATTTTAATTCAACCAATTAATAAGGCACTGATTTTATCATAAAATTCATGTGGCTATCGAAGGACCATAAAATGATTTGGATTTATGTAGAAAAATTATGTAATGTGCGTGCTTGTATGTGTAGTTGATTTGTGTAATTAATTTGATTAATTTGTAAAATTGTTAATAATTTTATGTTGTTAGTAATGTGTATAATGTTACCAATTTCAACTATGATTGTTCTGTTGTTTGTGTAATCGTGTTCCTACTCGTACTGTTTTAATAAAAACACTTTTGAATTTTGTAAGGTATTGATTTAATTTAAATGAAAATTACAATAATTAAAATTACAAGCCAACCGATCTCGTTGGTGATTGAATGCAGAATGACTCAAAAAATGATTATTACAAGAGAGATAGGATGATGTTTAACTGTTTAAGTTAGTACATAGAGACATGATATGTATTCATTATGTATTCACATTGCGGGAAGCGCAAGCACAAAAAAAATAGACAAATGTTATATTTATGTAAGATTTTGATAGGGTGTAATTTTCGCTGTTTGGCATTATTAAACATCTACTATCTGTAGCTACAAAAATAACTACAAGTCAAATACTACTTGCTATAAAAACAATAACGTTACGAGTAGTTTCCAATACTTAATGAGAACGCCCATACAACCAGTGCTTAAGTGTAAGCTTTGAGTAACTTAAATCGAAAACATCATGGTTTATATTAGCCTCATGTTTCATACGTGTCAAAGGCTCATTGAGACCATAATTGGTACGGTGGAAGTCTATATGAAAAATTTCAGAGTTCCGAGAACTGTGGCTTCTAGCTTTAAAATGAATTTGTTCTAGAAGAACCGGTGAATCTATGGAACCAACCAAGAGCTGGTATAAGAACATAACATCGCTGACTTTCCAGCGTTTTTCTAGGGAATTCATGTTTAAAAGAAGAAGGCGACTGCTGTATGGAGGAAGATGATTTGGGTCACTCCAATTAAGATGACTTAATGCGAAGCGTACATATTTACGTTGGACAGATTCGATTCGATCAATGTGTATTGAGTAAAGTGGCGACCATACAGAACTAGCATATTCTAATTGGGGACGAACAAAGGTGTTGTACAACGAAGATGTTACAAGACTACAAGAAAATTCCTTACTCCAACGCTTAATAAATCCAAGCATTGAGTTTGCTTTACTGACAATTTTCTCAATGTGCAGTGAAAAGTCTAGATTTTGCGAGAAGTGAACGCCCAGGTCGCATGTTGTTTCTACCTTACTTAGAATGGCTTGATTTATGCTGTAATTGTAACATATTGGGTTTTTTCTTCTAAAGAAGGACATTGATTGGCACTTTGAAACATTTAGAAAAAGATTGTTATATGAGCACCATTCAGAAAACATATTTATGTCATTTTTAAGAGAAACACAATCGGATTGGCTTCTGATGATTTTAAATAATTTAATATCATCTGCGTAGATAAGAACCCTACATGATTTTACAATTGAAACAACATCATTGATTGATACTATGAAAAGAAGTGGACCAAGGTGACTACCTTGTGGAACACCAGAGTCAGCATTAATTTGATCAGAAACGATTCCTCTAAAAAGAACTTGGTATGTCCTTCCCTTCAAATAAGACCTGATCCATTGAACGAATGCAGAAGGGAATCCAAGAGATGAAAGCTTAAATAAAATTAGACTATGAGACAACTTGTCGAAGGCCTTACTGAAATCTGCATAAATACAGTCAACTTGATGACCATCCTCGATAGTTTTATTTGTAAACGACGTGAATTCAACGAGATTAGTAACAGTAGATTTCTTTTTCATAAACCCATGTTGCTCGCTCGCTAGGCAAGGCTTGCAGCTGAAATAAAAACTCTTAAATATGATAGCTTCGAATAGTTTCGGTAAGCAAGAAAGTTTGGCTATTGGTCTATAATTAGAAATATCACCACGATTTCCTTTTTTGTGAATTGGTATAATGAATGAATTTTTCCAAATTTTAGGGAAAACAGCTTGTTTTAGGGAGTTTTGAAATAAAAATTAAGGGGTCTTGCCAGAGGTTTGCAACAATTTTTTAAAATATACGCCGGAATTCCATCAGGTCCACTGGACGTGTCGTGGTCTAATCCCGAAAGATGGTCTAATACATCCTCAACTGTGATAACAATATCACTCATTGAGCTTTGAGAAAAGCTATTCAAATGAGTAAAATTACTCTCACAAGGTTCAAAATCATCATCACAAAACGAAAGTTTAAAGAAGGAAGAAAACATATTGCAAATAACAAGAGGGTTGTTGTTGGTTTCATCCAAGTACTTCATATAATAGATGGATATCCGTCAGATTTTTTCTTGCTATTAACAAATTTCCAAAAAAGTTTGGGGTCAACAAGAAGTGAAGACCGCATTTTTAACATATAAGAATCATAGAGGATTTTGCATAATGATTGGAATTCTTCATATAACGATAAATAACTGTTGTAATCATCCAATTTATTAGATATTAGGTACTTTTTCCATGTTCTATTTCTTAAGTTACGTAGACTACGAAGCTCATGAGTGTACCAGGGGGGTGTTGTTAGGGCCGAGTGTCTCGATTTTTTTACAGGTACAGATGCAATGAAACATTCAAAGATACTTAAGTAGAAATTGGAAACCATCACATCAATGCTCCCATTCAAAAGTAAGTCAAAGTCAATGTTTGTAATTAGTTCATTGAGTAAAGGGAAGTTCGTTTTCTTGAAGTCGAATTCAAGGGAGCCACTATCAAAGTCATAATCAGTTTTGTGAGCATGGGAAATCAAAACAGAAAGTGGGGGATGGTAGCTATCAACTTTCGTCATGGGAATTGGAGATAGTTCAACAACACAATTACAAGGGTTAGTAACGAATATCAGATCTAACTGTCGAGAAATACTATTTTTTATACAGCTCACCTGCTGTAAGTCACAAGATATCACATTGTCAACAAACGCTTCCTGCGGAGAAGAGACGTTGGTGGGTATTAAACATATTTCGTCATCAGAAAGCGTCCATTCTAGGTCAGGAAGATTAAAGTCTCCTGCAAGAAGAACTTCGTCAAGAGGATCGCAAGTATCAGAAATATAGTTAATGGCATTTGAAGCAATATTATATATTTCCAATGGGCTTTTTGGAGGGATGTACATATTTAATATGTAAAGCAATTTATTTCCGATACATACTTTAACACAAATAATATCAACTGAGTCAGTATTAGGGATTGGGAATATACAGCTATGAAAAACGCTTCGCACAGCAATGATAATTCCACCACCCACGGAAGCTAAGGGATCAGAATATCTATCTTTACGGTACACCACAAAATCGGTGGAAAATAGTTCATTATTTAGAAATTTTGAGTTCAGCCAAGTTTCTGTTAACACAATTACATCGAAATCAGATGCATGAGATGCTAAAAGAAATTTTTGAGTTTTCGACCGAAGTCCCCTCACATTTTGATAGTAAAGGGACAGGCGATCTAGTTTTATAAAGCTGAGAAAGACAGAATCAAGAGATTCAATGGCTTCTTGGCTGTCCGAGAAGATGCTGATATCTTTGATTGATATCGCATTTTCTTTAATCGCCAAAAGTTCTCCCTGGAATACGCTACAGTGATTGGGAAGAAAATATATACTTTAATTTTGTCTGTGTGAGTACACACCTCCACCAAACCCGTCATTAGCTTTTGATCCATGGTGTAGAAATGGATTGAATAATCTTCCATCAGGAATGCCATATCCTGCCAGACTTCTCCAGAAGGGATGGTTAGCTGAAAGTTTTTTTTAAACTAAATCTGAGGGATGCGGATGGTCTAATCGATTCTTGGTTACTTGGAAGTGAACTTAATGAGTTCAGAATGATGAAGTGACCAATTTTATTGTTGATCCATTCTTGACGAATAGCTTTATTTTTGAATCGTTCTGATTGCCAAGGTGTATACACAATGAATAATGCGGGGGTGGAGCCCTCATTTAATCCCAATGGATTTCTCGCATGAGAAAATTTCCTTTCTTGAATGTTAGGTTTCCAACTTAACTATCTAAAATAAGACCCAAGTATTGTACTTCTTTGGAGAATGTTAGCTGTATACGCTAGATGGAAAGGTGTCTATATGGGGAATTACCTAGAAAAGAGAACAAATTCAGTTTTTTTGAAGGTTAACACCCTTGTTAAAAGCATATGTTAGGTGATCTTTTAGAGTGTAAGGATGCTTTCCAGACAAGTCAATTTCATCAGCTTCCAGCTTTTTGATGAATATTACCAATGTGCCGTTTAATGAAAATCTTGTGCTGGCGAAAATAGTTTATCCATTGATGAGCTATTTTTCGAAGTAGACTGTGACATCCGGTTACCCAATACTCTTGCCTGACTGAAGTGAATAGAGTTGACGAATGTATGCAACTAGAAGAAGGTTTTAGGATTATTGGGTGCTTTTGCGTCAGAAAAATGGTCCGCATTCTGAATTCTACCAACAACTTGAATCTTGTAATAGTTATCTAGAACTGAATATAAGACTGATATTTTACAAGTTTTAGGAAACCATTCGGAGTTTTTGCAGAATTGTATATAATCCCCGAAGTTCTGTTGTTGTAACCATAAAATAATTCGATTTTTAGCACTGATGATCTCACTTAGGGTAAACATGCTGGGCGACCGTTTTTTCCCGGTAGAAAGATATTTAACTCGATTTATATGTGCCACAGTTTTATAGTTTCGGATAGATAAAATTTCAAAATGATGTTTTTCGTAGGTCTTTTAAAATGATGCTGCCGTATGTTTCCTCTCTTCGATGGTGCAGTTTAAATCTTCTTTTACGTCGAAAATTATCGGCCAGTTTTCTGAACTCTTTCAAAACCACTTGGGTTCTCTCCACAAAAGAAAATGGTCCCTAGGAATACTGAGCTATTTCACTGTAATTTTGAAATTACAGGTACGTAGCTTCTGCCAGACGTTTGATATCGTGAATACATAACAGCGGCCTATATGCGGATGCCGATGCATCAAAGAATCCGTTTAATTCCCTTGAAATCGTTTTCTTCCAATACTAATTTTTCGCGGCATATGTATTTTGATAAGATTCGAAAGTTGATAGCGATAACTCCGCTATTGATTCGATATTTCACTCGGGATTCCATCAATTTGAATTTGTATGCCATATTGTTCTTAAAAAACTTTTTTTACCAATATGTCCATCGGGGATCTAATATAAGCGCAATATCGCGAAAGATTTGGCGTTTCGTTATCAGTTCGTTTGAAATGTAGTTTGAGCGAAAACCTAACCCATTCGACTCTGAGTTCCAATTAAGACCGAGCATTTTAATCCATGTATCCGCATCATAGTCTAAAAAAATAGCTGAAATGTTGTCGGTCCGACATTTAATTTGCAGAAGTTTTTGGGTTTCTTGTTTCTGGGTTTCCCATTTGCTTAGCTCATACCACATTCGGATGAAAGTTCTATAAGAGATTTTTGTTCATATAGCGTTTTACTTCGGCCCCGAGCCGCGTCATGAACGTTAAAGTCATTAAGCACTATATCCGCAGTAACTGGAAGTTTTTTTATAGTCTCTGGCTATTTGCTTCAATATTCAAACCGAAAGAAAGGGCGTACACGGAAATGTTGAAATGGTTCTCAAGGCGAGTTTCGCCAGATCATACGTTGGAAATCCGAATCCCTTTCGGAAGTTTAAATTTAGCAAAGCATTTATAAGATATCCGCGCGTCTGCGTTAAAAAACGAATTGGTGAAACCGAAAACGCAGACAAAGATCAAAAATATTTCCTTTGTATGGGAGGGCCTACCAATAAAGAATCATTTAAAGAGTGACCATTCGCAGTTTAACTAACTACTTTATATCTAGAAAGATTTGGCTCACCTATAATAAATCCGCAACACTTCATCTGATATGCCGACCCAGGCAAGACATAGCCAGGATCGTAACTACCTTTAGCGGCCACTGGGCAATAGGAGAGGATGCAGCAAAGCTAGGCATTCCTCACAACACTCACTGTCATATCTGTGGGGGCCAACGGGAAAAGGAAACAGTCCTGCATTACCTCTGAAAATGCCCTGCTCTGGCCAAATTTAGAGCACAATCATTAATTATTAATGACATTTTTTTACGACATTAATGAACTTTCGGAAATGAAGATCAAATACTTAATCTCTTTTTTCAACGTGGCAAAACGGCTCTAGGAGGAACTTCGTTTACTTCTGCGCCGTGACCTCCGGTTGACTCCATAGATACCGAGCTAGCGGACTGAGGGCTTGGACGGTGGCTTACGGTGCGGGGGCCAGATGATTACTCAATCGGTTTGGCTACTATTTCAGCACCAGTGGACAAGTTGTCTAGCTTGGCACAGTGTAGATGATGTCGGATGAGTGTGGTGGTCCAGCTGAGTGAGTGATTCAATTTTCGGATGATTGTGCAAAAGCAAACAAACAATAAGAGACATAAAAAACCTAATAGATCCTTTCATATTTTTAAACTTAGTCCAAACTGGATGACTCCGAGAGAGTTATGGTATCAAAATGGCGCACTTCAGCGGTAATTGTATCACAGAGCTAGAATGTCGGTGGTCGTTATTTTTACCTAACTACTCTCGATGTTATTTATAGGGGAGGTCAACTACATATCTTCCGTTTGAATCATGGCGCATGAGTGTGAAGGAAATGATCTTCAATTTGCTGATCTTTTTGAGAATCCAATGATTTAGAACAACTTCTTCTATAGCCCAAAAGGACTGCAGAATTTAGCTAATGTTACCCGGGTAGAATTTTTGACTCGATAATGCCAAGGCCCCAGCTAGTTTTTCTTAGTTTCAATCATGGCCCTACCGAGCAGTATCTAGCTTGTCCCTCGCTAATTTGTTAATGCTCTGTATATAATGGGCCTTGCTAGATGTTCCTATATGGGCCCTAGATGGGTCTTCACAAGTAGCACAAGAAAGCTACGGCAATTCTTAAAAAAATATTAGAAACAATAAAAAACAAATTTTTATTTTTTATTATTGTTGATTATTTTCTTTTTTTCTTTACCTCCCTATATTCGACTCTTTTTGATTTTTTGCTGGAATGAAGGAATTTTTTTATTTTTTTAATTTACCTCCACTGAGATTCGAACCCGAGTCCTCTCGCTTGCCGTGCTTGTGCGCTACCTATTGCGCCACTGTGATATATAAAATACCGTGTCTCAAAGTGCTACTCAAATAACTCTCTTTTAATTATACTGTTTAAGAAGACTTAAATACGTATTAAAGAATCTAAAAAATACCGATTTAGGACCAAAACAAAAAAGTTATGTTTTTAGAAGGATAATGGATAGCTTTCTATAGAGACATATGTATAGGCACATCTAGGATACATCAAGTAAAAACTATCTAGCCCCAGTATAAGTAAAATCTGAGAACGCCTATAAAGAGGCGACACTAGCTAAGGCCAATATAACGCCCAGATACAATTCCTTATCCAGGCTACATCAAGTAAAAACTATCCAGGTCCCTTGCAGTTTATATGTTACAATGCCAATAAAGAGGCGATACTATCTACGGCCAATATATCGCCAAGGAAAAGTTTCAAATCTAGGATACATCAAGTAAAAACTATCTACCCCCAGTATAAGTAAAATCTGAGAACGCCTATAAAGAGGCGACACTAGCTAAGGCCAATATAACGCCCAGATACAATTCCTTATCCAGGCTACACCAAGTAAAAACTATCCAGGTCCCTTGTAGTTCATTTGTTACAATGCCAAAAAAGAGGCGATACTATCTATAGCCAAGATATCGCCAAGAAAAAGTTTCATATCTAGGCTACATCCAGTTAAAAATATCTAGGCCCAGTCTAAGATACTCCTGGAAAAGCCAATAAATAGGCAGTTCTAGCCAGGTTAAATATAAAGCCAGGATAAGCATAAATTAGTCAAGATCCGCCAGGCTTGCATCTGTCTAGGCCCAGCATAAAATTTACTATATAATGGCCAATCTAGCTAGGGCCACGCTATTCGATAGTGTTTCCTAGATAATTTTCTACCCGGGTAAGAGTGCTTTGCTGGAACGGAATACATACATATCTTGTTAAGAAGTGACATTGGTCTTCTAATATCTACCCATCCAAAAATTGTCTTATACCTCGGTGTTATGCATTCACTTCTTTTATCAATTTATGTTGGTAGATAGCTATGAGTAACCAAGCCGTGGTCTTAAAGTGTTTGAGTCAACCCAATTTTTCGTCAATCGGTTTCATTTAAATAATGAATATTGAAAGAAATGGAATGATCTTGTCGTGACCCTCTATTTATATCTTCTTATCCACCAGTGTCGAAAAATTAAACTTGATATTTTAATTAAATTTTCATCCAACAATGGATCCAACAGACCATATCCTTTGCAGTTGAATTTCATCTCACCAAATTAAAACATCACAAACTTTGACAATTCTTTTATTTCATTACGAAACCTCGTCACATATGTAGTATGTAATTAACTCCTTTGCTAAATCAAGAACAAACCATGGTGTTGCATTCTCCACAAATTGGATTAGCTCTCTTCTTCTTGAGCATCACAAAAACGTGTTCGCACTGCCAATCGCAATGCTTTCCAAAGCAGAACATGTGATTCCCATCATAAACAAACCTAGACGACTGACGACCTACGCCCTTCCAAACTATACTCCGATAGCCCTCAACCCTCCCAACTAAGCATCAACCTTTTGCTTTCTATGCAATCACGTCGCGTCAGCGTCGTCGGTCGTCGTTCGTTTTCAAACGCAAGAGAAAATTATAATTTAATTATAAATTGAAATCCCGTTGACGTTCAGTTTCACCTACCGCGCAACGATTTGGTATTCTGCGGCGCTCAATTTCGACACAACTCATCTGGTATTCCAGTAAAACCTGTAAATGTCGGCAAACATACCTACACCCAGAACACGGGGGTTATTTTGAAGTGCGGGAGTTTTTAATAAAAGGATCCGCATCCGCATTAATATTGGTAATAGCAGAACAGTAGGTAAGGTTAGAAGAGCTCCAAATTGACATTGAAAACTTGGAGGAAATGCTAATAACATTCCAAATGGTGTTTCCTTTCTGGAATAAAATATGAGTTCTGTTTTTGTCTTCAGAAACACACACATACTGCATAAATAATGTCAAAACCATTTTGAGGTAATTATGATGATGAGGTGTATGAGTGGAGGTATTATGTTAAACACTTCGTTGAGAAAATGTATAATTTCCACATGTTTCACTTTGTGATTCACTGGTGTAATTGTTTTCATTTAATAAATATACGGGGATTATCGGGAGGTTAGGTTAGGCTTTTTAAGAAGCCATAATTAAAGCAGAACAACTGAGGATTGAAATTAAATCAACATAAATAATGAGAGTCACCTTTTTTCGGTTAATGTTTGCTCTGTTAGAAAAATGGTGGAGGTAATTGGTGGAAGCTGCCACATGTAGCATCAGGACTGACATCATCATCCCCCCTCTCTGTCCTCAAAAGGGATAACAATTCTAACTGTTATTGTCAAATGATTTTATTTTTACATGCGATTTAATGGTATCGCAGGTTATGCCTTCATAAGCAATATTAAATTTGAGATTGTAAGCAAGTTTGACATTATGACAATGGCTAAGCTGGGTCGATTTTCTCTAAACTGTCTACCTTGCGTTTTTGAAATTTTTCCAACAGCAAAGAAATAGTTTTTTTTAAATCAAGAAATATCATTTTTTCCTTAAAAAATTTCTTACAGGCTTAACAAAATTCTATCGTCTAATAAGCGAGGAAAATTAAGAATTTAAATTGGAAAAAATTCTTAAACATTTCTTTAAAAATTCCTTATGTTTAGACCTGGGTTAAGGTTTCTTTTGAAGATGATATTTATTTTTTTGAAAATTTTTCGAAAACTACGAGTTTTATCAAGGAAGGAAAATAAAATACACGACTGGGTCGCACGAACTTGCTCCTATGTAAACGACTAAGAATTTCAAAAATTAATTTTATTAGAGAAAAACTGTTCATAAGCATAAAATTTATATTTTAATAGAGCTTAAACCAGGGCCCAAATTACCGCATCAGGTTTCGAGTAATACGTGACTGAATTATCTGAGTTTGGCATTACCGCTTACGTCATCGAGCAATCGATTATACTAATTTGACATTTTCATTCGATCACTGATGGGACTCACTCACTCGGTCACTGAAGCGGTAATTTGGCCCCAGGATGCCATGTGATTCAAGCAAATATTAGATTATGCAAGAACAAAAATTTAAGTCTGTACTGGTTTCTTGAAAAAATATACTTTTATATAAAAAATTTTTAAAACGTTTAGAAGAAAAAATGTTGGTACGCCAATTTAAAGATTTTATTATTTTTTAAATAAAAATTAAATTTAAAAAAAAAAATATTGAGCCGCTTCTAAGATATCGAATTTTCCAAAAAAAAAAAATAGATTTTTTTTTCCAAAAACTCAAAAATTATTTTTTTTCAAGTGTTGAAATGCAATGTTTTTTAAACTTTTTAGAAGCTTCTCTATAAAAAATTCCATTAAAATCCGTTTGTCGATAATGAGAAATTCTAAATTTGAAACTATGGTTCTATGGGAGGTACAGTCAGTCAGTAATATCTTGATTTCAATTTTTTTTTATTTGATTATAGATCGTAAAAATTAATCAAAAGAAAAAAATTTTAGCAAAATTCTTGGAACCGTTTTCGAGAAAAATAAGATTTTGGAAAACCATTTTTTTAACATTTGTATGGAGGGTACCGTTATTTTTAGGTAAAATAATTTTTTTTTCTTACATCTTATAACTTATTTTAAAAAACTTTTATTTATCAAGTTTTAAAAAAAATAAAATCGAGCATGGGGCTTCGAAATATTGAGTTTAAAAAAAAAAAACATTTTGAATTTTTTTTTTAAATCAAAAAAATTTTTTTTTTTTTCAAAATTTGAATACACAATAATATTGTAATTGCTGGGCAGCTTTAACATAAAAAAAAATTATCAAAATCGGTGGTACCGTTTTTGAGAAATCATCAAAAATAAAAAAAAATATTCCAAGAGGGGTACCAAAAATAACCATTTTTTGAAAATTTTTTCAACCATTACCTTGCTTTAACTAAATGAAAGTTTTTGAATTTTTTATAAAAAAAAATCAGGACAGTTTTTGAGAAAAAAAAATATTTATAAAATTTCGAAAAAAAAAAATCGTATGGCAGGTACGGTTATTTTTGGTCTTAAAAAAAAAAAGAAAAAATGTGTGGGGGGAAAAAATCAAAACACATAACTACCAAGTTTGAAGAAAATTGGCCGAGCCGTTTAGGATATAGTCGAACCGACAGACGGACAGACGGACAGACAGACAGAATTGCAAAACCACTTCCAAATACAGTTTTTTTTAAATATTTTTTGAAATTGAAAATGATTTGTAAATTAAGTTAGGAAGTTTAATTTGGAACTCAAAACTGTTTCAATTATACAAATGATGCAATTAGTTTTGGAATGACCAGTTTGGTTTGGAAAATCAAGAAAATCATGTATAACTTGTTTGTTAACAAAGTTGAGCAAAATGGATGGCACTCTCTTTGACGCACAGATGCCGCTGTTTTTATGGCGCCCTTTATGACACACAGATGGCGCTTTTTAACGCCCATGATTACTAAGCTGGGTGCACATCATAAATCGTGAATGGCCACTTCTTAGTTCGTTTTTATCTTCGCTTAAATTTGTCAGATGGTGACATTGAAATCCAATTAAAAACGACAGACAAAAGTTTTTATAAGCCGCAGTTATAGCTATCATTAAAATGCATCATTGAATTCATCATTTTCATTCCCATTTTTAACACAAATAAACAAACTGCAATGGCTTTAATTGATACCAAAATGAAGGTAATGAGTAGTAGTATTTTTTTTATTCTATAAAATAGAAAATACTGATTTGAACTTTCTTTTAAATCCACTTTTATTATTTCACTGATAGAAACCAATTTCAATGAACAGCTGATTTTCGTTCCACTGAATGTGTTCGATTCTCTTTCTGTTCTCAAATGTCTGTTTTCCTTGCAATGATCAACTCTAATCTCAAATGCATAGAATTGGTAGTAATCAGCCACTGAATGGATCTTTTACTGAAACCAATCTTTCAATGATTGCTATAACTGGTTTGTCAAAAAAATTAAGTCAGCATTCCACTGATTTGTTCCAATGATGCATTTCAATGAAAGCTATAACTGCGGCCTAATTATTTCCGATTCGTAATGTGAAGAGAATACGAAACGAGAGCGAGACATGCAGACTTGATTCACTGTCACCTTTTCGTTGTTACAAAATCGTTCCGCAATTCCTTAGGCCTGAAGCGTAAATTCAATTTTGATTTTCGCAACTGTTTGGTTGATAAAATGAAATATAATAAATATATAGTAAAATAAAACATAAGCCCATATGTTTCATCTCAGCAATCAACAGATGTGAAACTAAAAATTGAATGTGCGCGACTGTTCTTACTTCATTAATTAATTTAATTTTAAGTGACGACAAGAAATGCTTAGTTACGTATATCCTCGCCTGCTTTCATAGTTTGAAACTGATTTACAATAACGACGATGTTTCATCACGCATCTCTTTTTTATTATCTCATTCATTGTGTTGGAGCCCAAGGATTTTAAAATTGTAGGCAATGCAATTTTATTTTGACACAGAATTTAAAATTCTTCGGATATGGCAATGCTAGTTTATATTTGACAACAGAAAGCACTAAAGCAGATAGTTTATTTACAAGTGTTTTTTTTTATACTCGTATTTCGCTTTAAGTATTTTGTAAATAATAGTGCTTATTTTTCAATTTAAATAGTATATCTATAAGTATTCAGTTTTGCTTATGTTAAGGTGTTTTATGTTTTAAATAAATAAAAATATAAAAAATATTTATTTGTTTGTGTTTTTTGTACAAAAGAAAGTGGTTTTCGATCGAGAAATTGTTCGGACACATAATTCATTGAAAAAAGCTTTTATTATCTAATTTTTTAATGAAATTATCTTTTTAATTGTTGTGTAAGTTAGTTGTTGTGGTTGTGCCATTAAAAGAACATTCTCTTTCGGCAATAAAAGGTGATTTTAAAGTGTTTTAAATAACCTCTAACAAAGGTCGAACAATAATTGTAAGAAACATGTTGCTTTAGCGTGTCGTTTTGACATGTCACTGACAGCTCCATAGAAAATTTTTCACCCCCAACGCCGGAAAAGAAGTTTTACTTCAAAACAAAGCATAAATTCTTATTGGCTAAGAAATCACATGGCATTTGGTTTTTAGCTCTAACTACCAAATGAGTTCTTTTAGCAGTTTAAAAAAGGTAATTTAAGGCTAAGGACATTTTTCTCTAATAACATCCATTTTTTTAAATTTCAACTCTCTCAAGCATAAGAGCAAGTTCGTTTTACTCAGTCGTGCGTTTTATTTTTTACAAATTAAATGTGTTAAACACGCTTAAGTCCAATCCAAATTATCTTTTTCAACAGCGATTCAACAAGCTTCTCCACCTACCCCAACTTTTTTTGACCACGTTTATCATTCTTCCTCTCAGCTTCTTAGTTTTTTAGGGGTGTATCTACTGACTCGTGCGAAGAAGTGACAAATCCTCCAAGAGTATTTCTTGTCATAAACTATATTACTCATTAGTTATTCGGATTCGGCAAACTATTGCAGGTCTCCTGCATTTTTGCTAGCACACACTCAGGAACGATTGAGAGTTGTAAGTCTCTGGTTTAAAGCTCCCTTCGAGCCGTATCGGGCTCTCACTCCTATCGCACTTTACTTCTTTTTTATTCAATTTGCTTCCCTCTTATCTTTCCTTTTTGTGGTTAACCCCATTTCATGCACTACTCTGACTTCCTTTAATCTCTACCAGGATATGCTTCGTGTCAATAACATATAATTAGTGCTGACTTTTACTGTCAAAACCCACAATCAATTTCACTGTAACCACTGCCACCAACTTCACCTGATATCTGGCCACATTGAACCCTCCTACATGGCCCTGCACTCTCCATTAATTTTGTATTCAAAAATTCCAATGGAATTTATGTGTCGGACGATTGAAAAACCGTGGTCTCTCTGTCGAATTAAATTAATGAATTCATTTATTTGGCCGGGATTCTCTGAGTGTTTGGCTCGTGGCTTAGTGCTGACAAGTATAATTGCTATGACCGACCACTACAAAGCCCAACCGAGTTGTCATTTGTCAATGGCAATGGCATTGGTAATGGTAATGGCAATCGCACCCGCACGGATTTTTGTTTTAATTTGCTTCTTCAATGGCTGGCAGCATTTGTGTGTAAATTGAAAATAAAAACCACATCACAACAACAAAACCATTAGTCTCTCTGAGGACCTTTAATGCTGCTCTCTACTAGTGGAATTCCTTACCTATAGCTATCCCATTTCGTTTGTAATTGGAAATCAAACTGTGGAATTACATACAACCACTTGATAGCTAAAATGGAATTTTATTTCAATTGCTGATTATTCGTCGGAATCAAGGACTCTTAAGAACGAAGGTATTCGATTAACGTTACGGCATCCATTTCATTACATTCATATTGTCTTGATTCTTCCCTTTTGCGGAAATAAAGATTTGTTCCTTCGGATGTTACAACAAAATACCGCTCACTCAGAAAAAAATAAAAAAATAAAAAGAAAGCCCTCCTTCGATGCTTGACTTGTGTGCGCTCTTCTTCCGCATCGTTATTAGAAGTATCTTTACGTATCGATTATCCTCCCGAGTGGTGTATCTATTCGGGAAATCACTCTGAATGAGCCGACGAAGGAGCATTTCAATCCCATCCAACCCCTAAGTGTGCCTTGTCTCAACAGCTCCCAATAAGTGATATCAAATATCTACGCCGGCCGGCTGAAGCACGGACAGAGAGAGAGAGAGAGAGAAGAGATTTAGTGGATAACTTCAAGTAAGCCTACATTGCCCCCTCTCAAAGTCTCCTCAACTCGTAGATATGAGGGGTTGATGCTGAAAATTAGTGTTATGTGAAAAGTTTGTTCATTAATTTGAAATTTTCGGGATCTCTAGGACGATAAAATATCAAAGTTACACTTTGCCATAATGTGTGCTCCAAACTAACCGTTGTTTTAACGATATGGACATGGTTTATGTATAGCGAACTGTGGATCGATGATAATGTGTGTTGTGTGGGGGAATGTAACCTATAAAACGGGCAGACCTTGAGGCCTTCGTAGTTTTTTGATTATAAAATTAGATATAGAGAGTAAAGGGTTGTTTTAGGGTCGCCTTTTCAAGGACTAGGAAAAAAATATCTTTTTAAATATATGTATGACTTGCCTATACCCATTTTAAATAAATTGCTCAAAGCTCTTTTATAGCTCCAGTACCTACAATTTTCTTTTCATATACGAGTATCACATATAGTGATACCGATATTTCCATGCCTCCCACACTCTCAAAACTATATGATAGAGTCGATTTATTCATTCATGGTCCTTTAAGGCAGTTTTCCAATCTCTTAAACATGAAACACTTTTGTATGACATTAATCAAAAATGAATGATATTGATTACTATGAAACCTTTTTCCACACAGCACGAGTACCTTGAGAACTATTCATTTTTGAGATAACATAAATTTTGATTGAACGTGTGTACCCTGAAGAAATATACCTACCTCACAACTTTCAATGTTTCGATGTTGACTTTTAGACATTTCCCAACAAAACAGATGACTTTGCATACATTAGCTTCTGGAATTTCATAATATTGAAATCCTTTGTTTAGCTAGTAGATCCTTTTTCCATTTAACACCAACCCCAAGCCATCAACCATTCCGAGTCAGAGAAAAAAATAGAATCATCGTTTGCATGCTTATGCTCGTAGGTACGTCATCACAAACTCCGAGTTTCTTCGACACATAGAATTCCAAATCTACATCACCTATATTTACCTTTATCCGTAATCCGTTTATTCCTTGTTATAAACATTCAGGAATGTAAATGTATGGATATGAAAAAGGACTCCCTGCGGTGTGGTAGTAAAATTCAAATTCACTTTGGAACCCACAAAAACCATAAATTTTAATATCGACAAACATTTCTCTCAATAAATTTTGAACTTATATTCACGTTACACCTAATGGGCGTTTAGGTTCTATTCAGAATGTAGATTCCTAAAGTATAGCTACACGAAAGAGGTTATTGTGAGGTTTTGAGAATGTGGAGGGAGGGTAACGTGGTGGCCCATATATATACGTCAAAGTCATAACAATCGATTAAGAATGGTAACTTAACAATTTCAACAGAGTTTGACTTTGTGCAAATGAATTAATAAATATGTAAATTCTTATTTTGTAGCACATAACCCTTGGAAAAATGGTTAGTGCGTTGGACTATTCATGCAGTTGGTCTTGATGGGTTTGATTCTCAGCTAAAAATAAGTTTTTCAGGGGTGTACTGCTTCTTACGAGGAATTGACAAATCCGCTAAGAATATCTCTTGTCGTGAAAAGTTCTACTCATCAGAAGCCATTCAGAATCGGCAGAAAATTGTAGGTTCCCTCCATTCCTGGTAACACGCACACAAGAATGGTTGAGAGTTGTAAGTCACAAGGTCCTGGTTCTCTTCGAGCTTTTGCACCACCATATTTATTTATTTTAATTTCAAAAACTAATTGTTCATACGTCGAAAAAAATCAATACGGCAGTGCTCCAGAAATTCTTTTATTTATGTAGTTTCATCACCTATCATTTTTAAAGCTCTATTTGGGATTACAAAGAGACTCAAGCACCTGCCCAAACATGGAAGTTTAGACGAATATAACCATAATATAGATTACAGGCGGATCAGAAATGGTGAAAAATTTAGCGGTCCTTCCACCCAAAGTTTTCTGTGATGAACATACCGAGAACTGAAAGCTGTTCGGTTTCCTCAATCCATATTGCAAGTGCCACTCATAGAAAGCAGCATGGGGTGTTGGTATGCTTTATTGACTAAAGACAGCATTGAGTTTTTGAAGCATTAAATTCTACGCGGTTGATGGTTCCCCATTTGACAATCGAGATCGGAATTTAATGACCTTATCATATTCTGCCATTCAAGATCTACATCCGAAAAATGTGGACATGCATCTGGAAACGATGAATAACAGAAAAAGTATCGGAGACTCTGACTGAGCCCTGTGGCTCATTTCATTTTTTTGAATTTCAGACTGTAAGCCCTTCAACACTACTGGTAGGGAACGGTCCGAAAGGTAATTTCTAATCCAAAGAAGTATTGATTTATCGATACCAAATGCACGCATTTTCGATAAAAGAGCTTGATGCTAAACTCTTTAAAATGTTTTTGAAATATTAAGTGCAATAATCTCATTTTCTCCAAAACGATGTAAAGATTTGTGCCACTGTTCGCTGAGATAAACCAATAGATCACCAGTAACCTACATATTGCTGCGAAATCCATACTGCCGGCTTTCGTTCTTTAAGATATGTTTAGAGCTGAAAAATTACCGTTTTCATCACTTTTGAAGGAAGGGACATTAGTGAAATTGGAAGATTAGTTAGAAGGGGAAGAAGATTCCACTATGTCACCGACAAGCTGGACAAATGCTATTTTCCATCCACTCGGAAGGGACCAGTAGTGTTGGACAAATGGAAAAGGAATGGCTTTGCCAGCGTTGAAGAACACTTCTTCAGGACAATAGATATGATACTATCCCGGCCAGCGAGTTTGTGAATAAATAGAGATCTTTCAGTACTCTCGCAACAACTGTATCAGTGATTTTTTCCCATAAGATCGTTTACGCTCTCAAGTACAGGAGGAGTCATGTAACTATCTGGTAGCGTCAAATTAACAGCAAACTGTGCTGCACGCAAATTGGCTTATCTTACAACAGGAATGTCATCGAACACGGTCGATGAAACCGTAGACGAAGTTGTAAAGGGTGGTCCAAAGAAAACGCACGAAGTTAATTATAAATAAATCAAAAAGTTCTCAGAGAATTATCTTAATATTTTTTATTATGATAGAAGGATATATGAAAATTATGTGTGAAACAAAATATCGGCCAAGTGCCTGCCACGACGCACGGCGGCGTCGGTGGCATACCTCTATTCGATGGTCCATATTTTCATTGACTTTGAGACAAAATTGAGATTCAATGTCGGTAATGTGCTGAATTATTTCATCCTTTAGCTCTTTAATTGTTCTAAGCACTTACACTTTCTCTTTTAAATTTTTAAAGCTTCTGCCTGTTTAACCAACCAACTGGGCGACCATGCACAGGTGTTTTCACATTTCCTACAGATACAGACCCGTTTTGCTGAAATTTGTCCACAATTCTGACCAAAAAAATCACGAAGTGCACGAAATGCATTTTGATTTGAACGCCCATTTTCTTCAACAATCTTAACGCGCTGCTGAATTGTGCACTTCTCTATGGTTGAATTTGTCAAACACTGAAACAAAGAAATGTCAAATTAAGTTGGGCAAAAAACTTGATGTTAAGGTGTGCATTGTGGTTGGACCACCTTTTATTTCGTAAAATTTTTACAAATAACCAAAATTGGGAGATTGTAGTACTTTTGTTAGTCACTCAACTTATCCCAGTTTTCCTCAGAAGGGTTCACTTCTTACTTACTTTTCCGACCTTATTAACCTCTTTACAGCTCGAACCAAACCATAAATTGTTTTTCGGTTTGATAGATTTTGCTCGAGATTTACTTTCTTATTCCAAAAAGAATTTAATTTAAAATCATATCTGCACTACGTTACTGTCGAGAAAGCATAGTTACTCGTTAAAGTTCCTGAAGAAATCGGTGAGACCGTCCAAGTTGGTTTCTATTGCTAAATGCTTCTCTTTTTTTATTTTTCTCTTAAGGGGTTCTGTTTATCTTTATATTGATGGGTTAAGGTTCCTCGCGCAGCGGAAAAGAAAACAGTTAAGGTTTTAGGGAGATTGCATTCAACAAAAAAAATGCTCCGTCGGAAAAACAAATAAATTGACGAAGACAGTGAGTGGTAAATTTCCTTCTTTCTCCTGCTCCCATCACCCACAATTTGCTTTGGTTTTGTCGTTGCATACACTGTTCGGGTCACACCATGCATTAGGAGTTCTTATTTTTAAAGTCTGAGCAGAGTACTGAGCAGAGATTGAGCATGTCGAGTTTGCTCCGAGCTGAATTCAACCGAGCTCTTGCATTTATTTATGAAACACACTAGAGCACTGATGTGTCAAACGCATTGATCTCAATTTATATTAGTTTGTTTGTTTGCTTTTTATTTGCTCGGTCATTATATTCGGAGCTACTAGAGTGCACTTCATGCTAGTTCTGATTGAAAAAAGAAACAAACTGCGCGCTCTGATGCTTCTTTCTTTAACCGACGAACGAACCGAATATTTAATTAATTAGATAAAAGTTAATAAATTATAAACTCAAAAAGAAAACAACGATGACGAGCGCGAGATCGACCGGCACGACTTGAATATAATTTTGTAAATACGAATAGATAAAAACTGTCAACGTCAATCCGAAATAGAGAGAGAGATCGAAGGCGAGCTTCAAGTTAAAGCGCAACAGGGAGATAGCACCTTGGATACTACTCAAATGACTAGCTCAGATTTAGGGGTGGGTTTCACCAAATTTATTTAATTGATTTGATTAACGATTAATCGATAAATTCCTGAAATGAAAGTAAAATATATGATAACGACAGGGGCGTCGTTTTCGAATGATTATAAGGGGCGCCAGCAATTTTTTTTTTTAATTAAGGAAATTACAAACCTTATGAAGCGAAACCGACGATGAAAGCAAATTTTTTTGAGAGAAAAAAATTAATAAGCCAAATTTTAATTCCGAATGGAAAGTTAACAGATTTTATTTTTGATTGGGAAACCTTTTTAAAATATAGGATGAAAACCCAATATCTTTTCAAAAATGAATTTACAATTTATTTCGGAAATAACCAAGATTAATCGTTACCGCTTTGTCCCGAACAAACAACAGCTTTTTGAAACGGGTCACGAGTTCCGCTTTTCCTGAATTTTTAACGTCAGAAGCCAAACGCGAAATAAGATATCAAAACAAAAATCAAACAAACGATAAAACCGGTAATACCAAAAATGCCACTTAGCAATAAAATAGAATACTTATCTTTTTTCTTTTTATGTTCCAAAATCCTGTCAATTCCTTTCTCTTTATAGTCCCTTTAGTAATCATGTTTCAATATCCAATCTTTATCTCCTGAATTTTATTTTTAACCAAAATTTTTCCTTTTTTTTTCTCTGCAAACTTTTCTTAAATTTTTCTTTTGCTTTATTTTTCAAAACTTCTATTCTAAACCAAAGCCAAAATTGAAGTGTCCTCTCAGGTATTTTACATCCTGGGTGAACTTTTCTCTTAAGATCACCCAGTGCTTTCGGCCAATTAGTTGTTTTCGGTCACGTCATCATTCAGCTACTCTCCGCCATATTTGCTGTAGAGAGCGCCGACGTAGTTGAAAACCAGCGGTCCTGCTTACTCGCACTTTCTCTCTGCAATATCATCATAAATCCGCCGATCACTGGTGTCATTTCCAGGAGCGGCGAATACGATGAATGCATACAGCCATCAATACCCGAATAAGGTCCAAATGATTTTTGTCGCGGTAAATTTTACCGTGACAAGATCTTTTTTGAAAGCTCCTTTCTTTGAACTTAAAAAGAAAAATGTCTATTGTGTGTAACTGACTGAACTAAAGGAATATCAGATAAATTGCTGTTATTTATTTTGGAATCCAGGAGCGGGTCATTACATTTACTATTAAGGCCCAAACCCAAATTGACATGGTTAATTGTCCGATTTGGTTTTATGTTTGATTTTTTGTAATGCTGACAGCTTAGGTTGGGAGCTAGAAAAATTGTCTATGCTGTATATGCATACCGCCTGCTTGGTTAGAGCTAAGTGCCCCTATTCTCCCTTCACCATGGCCTCACCGTATATGTACAAAATGATGTTAGTTTCTCAGATTCAGTATGACATTTGGTTAAATACAAACTTTTATTTCAAATGATTCAAATTCACAGTCCATAACCCCATCATTCATAAATGCTTTATATATCGCAGCCCGAGTTTGGGGTGTGACTGGACTTCTCACGATTTCGTGGCGCTGTCCGACGGTATTCAAATAATTATTATTTATTTTTGGTATACTGAAAACGTTTTTACGGGCGATTTTAATGTACACAATTCTGCGTGTGTATGCTATTCTGGTCAGGCAAACAACCCAAGAAAACCATGTCAGATTTTTTCTGAGTTGAACAACTTGACTCAACTCGTTAACGAGCCTAGTCGGATTCCTGATGTTCCAAGCCAATCCGCGAACACTCTAGACTAGAATATATTATTACTGCATTATCGCCTCTAGGCACATCAGATCATTGTGTCCTTTCTGCAAATTTCTTGTCAAAAACTTCCTAAGAGAACTGTCTGCGAATAAGAAAAAGCCAACTGCTAAATAATGGGTGATTTTTTTTGCTATTTTCTTTTTGGCAACACTGGTTTTGACAGCTCACGCACGTTTCGTGTTTTGTTTCGTTGTCAAACATCTTCAGTTTAGTGTTGGTCTATAATTTAACCATAAATCGTCTTACAAACGAACAACGCTTGCAAATTATTGAATTTTATTATCAAAATGCGTGCTCAGTTAAGAAAGTTCATCGCGGGCTTCTTCCACTATTATGACTTCAGGCTATTGTGACTAAATTTCTCACCAAATTTACATTGTTGGCCATTAAACCACCAACACGCTTACGGAGAGTGCGAACAGAGGAAAATATCGCAGCTGTATCGGCCAGTGTTAGTAATGACCGTGAATTATCGATTCGGCGCCGTTCGCAGCAATTTGGCACCTGTTACTCCACTACGTAGAAAATTTTGCAGAAGGATTTAGGTGTGATGTCTACATGATGATACAGCTGGTGCAAGAATTGAAGCCGAACGAGCTACCACAACGCCGAATATTTGGTGAATGGGCTCTTGAAAAGTTGGCTCATTTCTTGCTGAATGGATACGTGAATAAGTAAAACTGCCGTATTCAGAGTGAAGAGCAGCCAGAAGCATTGCATCATTGGGCCGTATTTCTTCAAAGATGATGCGAATCGCAACTTTACTATGAATGGTGAGTGCTACTGTGCGATGATAACAAACTTTTTTTTGCGCAAAACGGAAGAGCTTGACTCGCATCACATGTGGTTTCAATAAGACGGTGCCGCATGCCATACAGCACACATGACAATGTACCAATTGACAGATGAGTTCGGTGAACAGTTTATTTCACGTTTGGGGCCGGTCAATTGGCTGCCTGGCGCAAAATGTTGGAAAGAGTATCCCAAAATTAGACTAAGTTGAGCCGCCGCTGCGGCCAACATTTGCATGAAATATTCTTCAAACATTAAATTATATCGACCGTACTATCGATTCAAATAAAGATTTCATGCATTTTCCTGAATTTTATGTGTTTTTTTTTTTGATTTCTGATAACTCTTAAAAATCGTTAGAAATATATCACCGAACAGTGGCGTAAATCCTTGACATCATCCTTTGGCATCAAGCTCTCTTATCGCAAATGTGTGCAGTTTGTTGACCTTCATTGGACTAGAAACTATTTTCGAACCTTTTATTGGACGATTTTAAGTCTGAAATTCAAAAAATAAATGCTGCTGTACCACAGGACTCCGTATTGTCCATGCACCTCGTAGAATTTATTGCTTCAAAAACTCAGTGCTGTTTTCTGTCGTTTAAAAAGAATCTACCTCTGATGCCGCCATCTATGATTTGCACTTGCATTGAGGAAACGGAACAGGTCTCAGTTCTCGATATGTTCATAACAGAACACCTTGCATTACAGCACCACTTGTTCAACGTGCTCTGGTAAGTGCTTAGGTTTCCTTCGATGTTGCAAGAAACTTATCACCCGTTCTGATCTTTAGCTCCTATATTCTTCCGAATAAATAGAACTCCCATATTTGGACAGTTGCTCGAGCAACACACTTGAGTCTCTTGGATGGAATGCATAAAAGAGCAGGAAAAATGATGTTTGATAGAAGTATTACAGATATGTTACCGTCATTTTTATAAACAATTTTCTTGTGAAATAGCTAGTTTCAATTATCCGCTTAAACATTCTCATATCATTTTACCCTTAAGCCCGATTTCTGACTAAGTTCGGAGATTCCTTCTTTACCCGCACTACACGAATGTGAAATTCTTTATCTGGCTCATATTTCTCTGGCATTATGGTTTTCAGACATTCAAAGCCAATATGAATCGTTATCTCCTTTTAAATGCTCTCCAACTTTCGTAAACTCTCACATTTTGCTTGAATATTTTAATGGTAGTCATAAGGTATTTATTGTGTCCAAAAAGATATTTCTACTTTAATTTTAGACGAAAACCATATGCCAGTACAAGAAATCGTCTTTCCAATATGCCGAAAGATTTTTCTATATCGAGCCTGAAATGCGTTAAAATCTCCTAAATTTAACTTAGATCTTTTTCTCATAATAAGTAACATTTCAATTAGCCTCATTTATGCCAAACTTTGAGTTTGGTTCAAACCATTATTTAGGACTTAGTTACTTATGTGGGATTTGAATAATTATAAGCCATATCAGCAAAGGGGCCTAAATTAACTTGAACTACACGTAAGCCGTTAGCCGGAAATAGGTTAAGCACTCAATTACATGTATAGTTTTTGTTCATAAAATTCAATTTTTCCTTTCGTTTAGTGTTTAGCTATATATAAATTTTAATAGAGATTTAAAGTCATCCGACCTCTTAAAGGGTAACTTCGTAATTAAATACAAATAAACCATGGTTGTTCCTGCCATGGCTCATCGTTCCCTTGCACCACTTTTGGCAATTTGCAGCCAAAAATAATTTGAAAGAAATGGCTGCAGCCCTTTACACCACAATGAACTCGAACGCTAAACTTTATTTAAATGACAAGATAAGATGATAATTTGCATGCCTTATATTCTATTCCTTCAACCGCAAACGGAGTTGGAACACTTAGGTCTGCACACAATTGCATCTTTATTCATATTCTATCGAGTACACAAACCACTGTCATGCCGTTCACCAGTCTTCTTGTGGCCCACTTTGTTAGCGCAGTTGAATTAGGAGTGGGTGCGGTGGTGGTTTTATATTGCTATCCCTGAATGCAGGACTCCAGGGACTCAAACGCCAACACAACTAGGTGTTAGCTATGTAGCCATTGTTCCAATTCGCACTTTTGTTCTGTCGTTTTTGCTCGCTCTATCCTCAATTGTGTTTTCGCAGAGTCATATAATGCAATGAAAACAGCAAGCGCACAAAGTGCTATTGCCAGAAGCAAACTTTCGCCGGGCTTGTGCTTGACAAACAGCGAACAATGATGCTTTTATTCTATGCCAACGAAAACGACGACGTCGGATCAAAAAGGACATGAAAGTCTTAGCAAGGCTCAATCGAGTTGTGTATGGAGCTATATACCGTCCTAGAGTGCTGTAAGGTGACATAGTAATCCTTTCAATCGCTAGCACTTATTACTTCTGCCCACACACAAAATTGCAAATGCAATCTCTTTCACTGGGGAGAGGGTGTCCTTTGGCAGCCAAGAGCCAAATGGAAAACGGGAATGAGGGCAAACCTAATCAAGAATTGGCTTTGTTGCTATGGGGAAATAGTTTTTACTGGAACATCGGCAACCAAGACTCCTAAGCAATACACTACTTTGTTGATCCATTTGATTGCTTACTTGTATTGTTGGAGCTTGGAGCTGCAGTTCTTTTTTGTTTGTGCATTTTTATTCTCCAGTTGCTAGTACGTCTCATTCAATTGTGCAATCAAATTGCAGCCTGCTGCCGGATATCCCTTTTCAATAAAAATCAACTAAAGGCTATACGAAGAGGCCAGTGTGTGCTTTGTGTACCTACAACCTACATGCACTCTGCATGGACTATTCAGATGGACTGCAGCACCAATGAACACCAGACATTCGAATCGGTTATGGTTATTATGAGGGATATCTCTTCAATTTGCAACGCTCCTTTTCTGATGCCCCTTGCCTGCAGCTGAAGCTCTCGTAAAATTATATAGAACACTTTTATGTTTTTTCCTTTTGAATTTGAATCCAGATGATTGGGAATTTATGATTTTTATTAAACGAAGGATAAGCTTCTAGGAGGTCCGAATAAATACATGATTGCAGTTGCCGTATTTCATAGCTCTAGTACAATGTGCTAGTTTTCTTTTCGTTTTTGAAAACAAATTCTGCATGAATTGGTTAAGTAATAATATGATTTGCCTGTATTAAATTTTGTTTTATTGATTAAATGCAAATACAGGGTCGTCCATTTTGTGGCTCAGAAAGTCAATTGAAATGAAACCGAATTTCAAGTTAAATAGGATTGTTATGTATGGCCTTTCCTTCTCAATACTAAAATTCTAAGAAAGGTATTTCTTGTCATAGCTTCATGTAAACTGATGGACGGTAGCAAACACTGAAATGATTGTTAACTTCATAATTGGTCAAAGATTCAAATTTAGTTTTTAGATTTTGATCAAACTTTTATTTCAATATATTTTAAAGGTCCATTATGATACTTAACCACATTCAGCACACTTAGTTATTCTTCCAATGATCCAAAACTTTTATTAAAATACAATCGTCTAGTTTCCTGTAAGATAGAGCATAAGGCCAGGAAATGAAAGAAGTTTTTAGTTTGATTGATGTTGCACAATGTACGAGTACAATTGGCCAAGAGTTGAGCTCGAGCATCTTCTTGTGGGCCTTTAATATCACACTGATCTGCTTACGGTGAATTCATCTCGAAACTAATTGTCTCATATTAATCATCATCATCATCGGCTCGACAGCCGGGTTCCGGTCCTGGCCTCAGTCAACAAGTCTCTCCACCTATCCCGGTCTCTAGCCGACGCCATCCAGTTGCGCACCCCAAGGCTTCGGGCGTCCTGGTCTACGCCATCTCTCCAGCGCAAGCATGTTCTACCACGCTGTCGTCTACCATAGAATGTACCACAAAGAACTTTCCGAGCAGGTTCCTCTTCGCTCATGCGAGCTAGGTGCCCTGCCCACCGGAGTCTACCGAGCTTAATTTTTGTCACGATATCTGCTTCTAGGTAGATTGCGTACAATTCATGATTGTACCGTCTCCGGAATCGTCCTTCCTCACATATGGGGCCAACAATTCTCCTTAAGACTTTTCTCTCGAACGCAGCTAAGAGGTCGGAGTGCCTTTTGCTAAGCACCCAAGTCTCGGATCCATATGCGAGTACTGGCAGGACAATGGTCCTGTACAGCAGCAGTTTTGAAGTTATGGTGAGATTTCTGGATTTGAAGAGCTTTGACAGACTATAGTAGGCTCTGTTGGATTTGAGAAGCCGCCCGCGTATTTCTTCTTCTATATTGTTATCGGCTGCTTCTATTGACCCAAGGTATTTAAAGGATTGCACCACTTCAAATTCGTGCTCCGCTACCTTGATTGTTTGACCAACTGTTCCTCTCGCATTCGACGCCACCAGGTACGAGTACTTTGTTTTACCTTCACTAATGTGCAGCCCCAGATTTTGTGCCGCCTGCTCGATCTGGATGAAGGAATCTTGTACAGCTTGTTCGGTTCTTCAGATGATGTCGATGTCGTCTGCGTAAGCCAGTAACTGGCTGGACCTGTTGACGATGGTCCCTCTTGTTGCCGTGCCAGAGTCACGGATTGCTTTCTCCAACGCCAGGTTGAAGAGGAGGCTGGCCAAACCGTCCCCTTGTCGGAGTCCATTAAAGATGTTGATTGGTCTGGATAGAAATCCGGCTATTTTTACTTGGCTTGTTACGTTGGTCATGGTCAACCTACATAGTCGTGTCAATTTATTTGGGATGCCGAATTCTCTCATGGCTTTGTAAAGTTCTACCCTGGCTATGCTATCATAGGCGGCCTTAAAGTCTATAAACAGATGGTATGTTGGGATGTTAAATTCTAGACATTTTTCCATCGCCTGCCTAAGGGTAAATATCTGATCAGTTGTTGATTTGCGTGGAATGAAACCACACTGATATTGTCCGATGACGGTTTTAGCGTATGGGTGCTACACTTGAATTTCTAATCGCGATCGCGGAAATGGATTAAAAGATTATTATTGATATGATTTATTAAAGAAAAACAACGAAATAAATTCTGCGACGGCGCGACAACAACCACCATGAATTAGGAGAAAGATGAAATGTCACTTGACAAAAACAAAAAAACAAGTGCAGCTGACAGCGGGTAGGATGCTGTCACCACGGCTAGAGCAGTTGGGGTGGGTTCACAATGGGGGTTGGAAAATTTAATGATAAGATTTAAGGGTGATATGTATGATATCAAATTGATATAAATAAAATGCACGACTGGATCGCACGAACTTGCTCTTATGTAAAAGTACTTTGGAATTTGAGATACATTTTATAAATATAAAACATGGATTTAATGAGATAATAATGTTCAAATGCATAAAATTGCCGTCTGGTTTCCGGAAAAGTATGAATTTATGCAAATAAACCTTAAAAAATCGTTTTATTATTAAATAATTTTTTTATATAAGAAATTTCTCTAAAATTTTTCAAGAAAAAAATGTGGGATGCGAATTTTAAGTATTTAATAATATTAGTTTTAGGAAATAATTTCAAAAAATAATCGTTCATAGGTTTTGAAGATATTGATTTAAAAAATTTTTTTTTTTTTTTAAAAACCCAATAAATATTTTTTCGAATATTTTTATATACAATATTATTTTAAACTTAAGAGGACTCCTGCTAAAAATTTTGGGTTAAAATCCTTAGAGCCGTTAATGAGAAAGTCGAAAATCAAAAAAACGGATCTATGGCAGGTACCCCTAATAACATTTTGCCCCAAAATTTTTTTTGACCAAAATGTAGTCCATGTCCATAATATCACACTTAATTTTTTTTATCAAAATCGTTAGAGCCGTTTTCGAGATAAATAAGATTTTGCATTACGGGTGTATGGGGGGTACCCTTAGTTTTGGAGCTAAAAAACAAATTTCAATTTTTCCTCTAGGGAATCACCGAAGACTCTTAACTACCGAGATTGAAAGAAATAGGTCCAAGGGTTTAGGCTGTAGTGAGAGGTACAGACATACAGACACACTGAAACATGTTTTTTTGTGTACTAAATTTTCCTTAAAATTTTTATAAAAAAAATTGATATGCAAATTGTTAGTATTTAATAAAATACATTTTAAAACGTAATTTAAAAATTTAATCTTGTATCGGTTTTCAAGATATTGAATTTTCAAAAAAAAAAATTGTATTATTTTTTTAAAAATCCAAAAACTATTTTTTCGAAAAAATTTTTAGTTTATATTTTTTAAAATGCAAAGCAGCTCCTGCATAACAATTTTGGTTAAAATCGTTAGAGCCGTTGGTGAGAAATTCAAAAATCAAAAAAACCGTTCTATGACAGGTACCCCTAATAACATTTCCCCCCAAATTTTTTTTTCACCAAAATATAGTCCATATCCATAATATCACACTTAATTTTTTTTTATCAAAATCGTTAGAGCCGTTTTCGAGATAAATAAGATTTTGCATTACGGGTGTATGGGGGGTACCCTTAGTTTTGGAGCTAAAAAGAAAATTTCAATTTTTCCTCTAGGGAATCACCGAAGACCCTTAACTACCGAGTTTGAAGAAAATACGTCCGGTAGTTTAGGCTGTAGTTCGAGGTACAGACATACAGACATACAGACATATAGACATACAGACATACAGACATACAGACAGACAGACGGAATTGTCAGACCCACTTTTTTCGTCTTCGCTATCATCGTAATGTCAACTTTGATCAAAATCTCGAGTTCGATTTTTTTTCCAAATGCAGAACTTGCCTTATAGTACCTATATCGCAAGTAAAAATATGTGATTTATTACGATTAGTCGCCCCAGTGGCGTACTTACTGCGTAATAAAAAGGGCGCCAGCAATTTTTTTCCTGAAATACGAAAAAGGAAATTGCAAACCTTTGGAGCGAAAATAAACAACGATGATGAGTTGAATGAAATGAAAGATATTTTTTTTGAATTTTTAAAGATTTATTTGCCTGGGAAACCTTACTAGTAGGATTAAAACCCAGGATCTTTTCAAGCAAATACAAAGCAATTTGAAACAATAAGATGGACCGTTAAGGTCTGGTTCCCAGAAACACAACGGATATTAACGGGTCGCGATTTCCGCAATTTTCGGAAAGAACGTAACGCAGTTAAAAACCAATCAAGACCAAATACCAAAAAAGACAAATTTACTAAAAAAAGACAAGCACAAGAAAGGGGTACTTAGCTTTTTTTTGTTTTTGTTTCCTCCTCGACAATATCCCTGCTGTAGATTTTTCCTCGTTTTCCTCTTCCTTCCTTTCCCCTTCCTTTATTTTTCCCAATAACTTCTCGATATTCTTATCCTCCGTATTTTTTTTTCACTTCCACTATTATTATCTTGTTATCTTTTTAATTTCTACCTTCTTTTTTTCCTCAAAAAAAAACTTCTTTTTTTTCCACTTATAATTTTACTTCTGTTTTAAAGACTTTTTTTTCTCAGCTTCTGACTTGTTTCTCAATCAAGATTAGAGTGACTTCCAAGATTTTTCTCCTGGATAGCCGCTCAAAATTTCGCCCCATACCCTCGTGCTTTCAGCCAATTCGGTATCGCGGATTTCGATCACGTCATCGACAGCCAATCTCCGCAAGTTTGCTGAAGAGGCTTTGGTGTCGAAATATGGCGATCCTGCTTACCCACAAATTCTCTTTCCTTCAATTTCTCTCGAACTTTCCATGGAATTCGCCGCCCGCTGGAATTTCCTTCCAGGTCACGACGTTTTCTTGGTTAGTTCACAATTATCCCCACAGTTTTTGCGCTGATAGAAAAAAAATCTTTAAAACCTAAATTAGAATTAATAAGCACTCGCGCACATTCGTCCCCACCGGATTTCTAACAATAATAATAATTTGAGCGAGGAAAGCAAAAGAAAAAGGAATCGAACAAGTTGCATACATTTACTCAATAGGTCGTGATTGGCTTTAACTCAGACAAGGGGGGAATGGGAACTCACACTTAACGTTCCATCTTTTACAAATCCATTAGTTTTTAGTTATATAGTTTTAGGTTGGGCACTCGGCCGTTCTCCTTTTAGAGCAACATCTACGTTAGAAGTACAAGTGTCTTCAACGTTTTCAAATTCGAACCCATGGAACAGACCGCCCGTCTGTCAGTACTCATCGACGATTTGTTTGTTTTACGATACTGAGAGAGAGAACCACTGGCTGATGGACCATGGTCGCCCTGCTCTCTCGCACTATCGTAAAACGAACACCTGTGTAATAAAAGGAAAATTGGAAGGACGCAAGGAAAAGGAAATAGAAAGAATGAAGATTGTTGCGGTGAATTTTTACCGTAACATGGGGTTATCCGGTCTTGTAGGATAGAGGAGAGTATCTTATAGGCGGTACTCAACAACGTGATACCTCTATAATTGCTGCACGTTGTGACATCTCCCTTCTTATGTATGGGGCATATTAAACCTTTTCGCCAGTCTTCTGGCATTTCTTCCTGCTCCCATACCTGTACTATAATATCATGAATTGCTTGACGTAAGGCTGGCCCGCCGTGATGAAATAATTCGGCTGGTATGCCATCGGCCCCCGGGGATTTGTTCTGTTTAAGCCGGCCTATAGCCTTCTCAACCTCTTCTATGCTTGGTGGCGGCAACATAGGGTATTCTTTTTGAAGTAGTGGAGCCTCCACTTCTGTAGTGAGCTGACCATTTATCAATTTATTAAAGTACACTTTCCATCGCTCTAGTATGCTTTCAGGATCGGTGATCAGATTTCCGTCTCCGTCTTTGCAGTATGTGCAGCGTGGTGTGTACTGCGTCATGTTTCGGACGGATTGGTAGAACTTCCGCGCCTGGTGCGGACCTCGCTCTCGGCTGTTTTCTATTTCACAGATTAGGTTCTTCTCCCAGGCTGATTTTTACTTGCGATATAGGTACTATAGGGCAAGTTCTGCATTTGGAAAAAAAATCGAACTCGAGATTTTGATCAAAGTTGACATTACGATGATAGCGAAGACGAAAAAAGTGGGTCTGACAATTCCGTCTGTCTGTCTGTATGTCTGTATGTCTGTATGTCTGTATGTCTGTATGTCTGTATGTCTGTATGTCTGTATGTCTATACCTCGAACTACAGCCTAAACTACCGGACGTATTTTCTTCAAACTCGGTAGTTAAGGGTCTTCGGTGATTCCCTAGAGGAAAACTTGAAATTTTTTTTTTATCTCCAAAACTAAGGGTACCGCCCATACACCCGTAATGCAAAATCTTATTTATCTCGAAAACGGCTCTAACGATTTTGATAAAAAAAATTAGGTGTGATATTATGGACATGGACAATATTTTGGTGAAAAAAAAAATTTGGGGGGAAATGTTATTAGGGGTACCTGTCATAGAACGGTTTTTTTGATTTTCGAATTTCTCACCAACGGCTCTAACGATTTTAACCAAAATTTTTATGCAGGAGCTGCTTTGCATTTTAAAAAATATAAACTAAAAATTTTTTCGAAAAAATAGTTTTTGGATTTTTAAAAAAATAATACAATTTTTTTTTTGAAAATTCAATATCTTGAAAACCGATACAAGATTAAATTTTTAAATTACGTTTTAAAATGTATTTTATTAAATACTAACAATTTGCATATCAATTTTTTTTATAAAAATTTTAAGGAAAATTTAGTACACAAAAAACATGTTTCAGTGTGTCTGTATGTCTGTACCTCTCACTACAGCCTAAACCCTTGGACCTATTTCTTTCAATCTCGGTAGTTAAGGGTCTTCGGTGATTCCCTAGAGGAGAAACTGAAATTTTTTTTTTAGCTCCAAAACTAACGGTACTCCCCATACACCCGTAATGCAAAATCTTATTTATCTCGAAAACGGCTCTAACGATTTTGATAAAAAAAATTAAGTGTGATATTATGGACATGGACTACATTTTGGTCAAAAAAAATTTTGGGGCAAAATGTTATTAGGGGTACCTGCCATAGACCCGTTTTTTTGATTTTCGACTTTCTCATTAACGGCTCTAAGGATTTTAACCCAAAATTTTTAGCAGGGGGGACTCCTGCTATTAAAATAATATTGTATATAAAACTATTCGAAAAAATATTTATTGGGTTTTAAAAAAAAAAAAAAAAAAATTTAAATCAATACCTTCAACGATTATGAACGATTATTTTTTGAAATTATTTCCGAAAACCAATATTATTAAATACTTAAAATTCGCCTCCCACATTTTTTTCTTAAAAAATTTTAGAGAAATTTCTTAAATAAAAAATTTATTTAATAATAAAACGATTTTTTAAGGTTTATTTGCATAAATTCATACTTTTCCGGAAACCAGACGGCAATTTTATGCATTTGAACATTATTATCTCATTAAATCCATGTTTTATATTTATAAAATGTATCTTAAATTCCAAAGTACTTTTACATAAGAGCAAGTTCGTGCGATCCAGTCGTGCATTTTATTTTTGTCTGTGTAGCCGTTTTTCTATTCTTCTGAGCTCTTTATATTCCTCTTCGGGTGCCCGTGTTCTATGAGATTGTTGCATTGCTCGGTACGCAACATTCTTACGTTCAGTCGCTAGCTTGCATTCATCATCAAACCAGTCGTTCCGATTTTTACGACTGTAAGATGGAGTTGGCAGTACTAATGACAATATTCTTAAGCAGTGGCGGCTGGTGGGTTGTTGAACAGGTGGTGCACTTTACTTGCTCACTAAGTATAGGTATTAAGATTAGAAATCGCAAAAAAAACAACAATTTACATGTATATGTCGATTTTTTATTATTTTGTATAATTGCTCGAAGAATTTCAGCCATGTATAAAACTGACACGTTTATTACATTTAGCAAGGAATCATGTTTTTTATTGTTTCACTTAAATGCGTCAAATCGTGGATTCAGGTAACTTTATTTTAAAAAGATTTATTACTGTCTTTAATATACCTAATCACTGTTAATTTTATCCCACACCACACACTGTACGTACACAGTACAGAATCGAACCAAAACCAAAATAAAAAACAATTACTAACCTAACTCCCACAAACCTACACTATTTAACCAGTCACGGATAGAGCGAAACAACATTACATATTCGCAGGCGCAGCGCATTCTAGTCAAACATCGGTTGCTGTTGCTGTAGTTAATCTTCGGTTCTCGTGCGCTGCACGAGAGCAGGCTAATTTCTCGATACACTTCAATGAAATATCTTTTGTCTCACGCGTCAGGGATACTTGCTTGAAACTCATACAAGTTATATTAGCAGTCCTCGTGCGCTAGCCGAAGCGCACGAGAATTTTTACTTGCAGGGAAAGTAAGTCTTAATAGTAAAGCAAAGCGCTTACATTGTTTCGTCATAATTGGAAATATCTGTTTGTGTTCTTGTATGTTTAAAAAATAAATATTAATATGGGAATCTAAAAATAAAGATGCAGTAATATTTTGTAATTTTTAAATCTTTTGAATTGGTGGTTCAGCGCACGAGCGCACTTAAGGTACAGCCGCCACTGTTCTTAAGGCGTGTCCACTTCTCATTTACGCCCAGCATACTGGCTCCAGGACTTACTCTCCCTAAATCAAGTGATTCTAGGGCGAGTTCTAACGCGTTACCAAAGGTGTTACTGGTGTTTTCATTGCGCAGGGCAGCCGTGTTGATTCGAACCTGATCGGCGGATGCAATGCGTCTTCGCAAGGCAATCGACACGTGGTCTATTTGGTTACGAGTGACTCCATCAGGTGATACCCAGGTGGCTTTGTAGATATCTTTACGCGGGAACCTGGTACTCGCAACGACCATGTTTTTCGATGCTGCCAATTCTAAGACTCGAAGTCCATTGTCATTAGTGTTCTCATGCAAACTATGGGTGCCTGCGTAATGCCTGAATACCGGCTCCCGACCTATTTTTGCGTTCAAATCCTCAAGGATGATTTTAACATCATACCTTGGACAGGCATTGAGGGCCCTCTCGACTTGTTCGTAGTAAGTCTCTTTTTCTTCGTCTGAGGACTCCTCCGTATGTCCGTGAACGTTAATGAGGCTGATGTTCGTAAATTTGCCTCGCACGCGAAGGGTGCATAGGCTTTCACTTATAGCGTTAAAGCCGATGATGGTAGACTTCATTTTTTCGCTGACTAGGAAGCCTACCCCGAGCATGCATGACAGCTGTAGTATATGTCATATTCCTTCTTCTGTAGAACACCATTCCCTGTCCATCTGATTTCTTGAAGAGCTGTTATGTCAGCTTTATATTTTGACAGGGCATCGGCTAGCTGCTGAGCAGCTCGAGCTCTATAGAGCGATCGTACGTTCCATAAGAAAATTCGTAAAAAGTAAAAAGTGGAATAAATCTCGAAAAATCGGAGCATTGAAGTGGATTTTTTTTCCTTCAAAAGTGGAGCAAATTTGGTCCGAACGGAGCAAGGTTCGAATCCTGGGCCACAGCAATTCAGTACAAACTCAGATGTACGGTCAATAGGACTTTTTTATGGAGGAGTGCTTTCAATTTATTACTGCATATTTTTGTTTGATGAAGTATAGTATAATTCATAGATATTTTTCCTCCCTCTGCGTTTCAATTACTTTACCAGTCAAACGGATAGGTTTCATATGTGGTAGATGTCTTTTTCTGGTAGATGGTATGACTGTTGTCTTGGAAGAGTTTATTGAAAGCCCTACAGACCTACTCCATTTACTTGTAATTGTTAGTCCTCTTTGGATAATATCGCAAAGAGTTTCTTCAAACTTACCTACTGCAATGAAAGCGATATCATCGCCAAAACCAATGCAGCATATACCTTGGGAGGTAATATTTTCTAACAATTCATCTACTACAAGACTCCACAACAAGGGTGATAGTATACCGCTCTGAGGGCATCCTTTTGTTGTAATTACTTTTTTTACATTTTGTCCTGCTTGTGCATCTGCACTTCTAGTGCCTAACATTTCTTTTATCCATCTGGTTATGGTGATGGGTACGCCTACGCATTTCCTACAGCCTCGTGTAGAAAATTCTCCGATTTAGAACAAATCGGAAAATAATTTTCTCCGAACGGATACCTCGATAGGGCTGAATTTAAAATAATATAACCTACAATAAAGCGGTGGATCTACAATCGATGTGATCATAGGCCTATTGCACCAACTACAAATTACAAGTACAAATTTGTGATTAAAAAAAATTACATATGAAAAAAACTCGATTTTTGCAAATTTGTTAAAAAAATGCTTGAAATCACAATTTTGTGAGATGGTGCAATAGGCCTCTATCAATGGTGCAATGGACACTATCAATTTTCCCATCGGACAATGAATCAGAACAAGCAAATCCAAGAATGGATGTGTTCGTAGAGTAGAAATCTGATTTCGAAAGAATTCAGCTCAGAAAGCAATCCATTCATGAGCTTCGATTCCTTCCTGAGAATAAATATTTCAATTTAAATTGAACACGATGCTGATCGACTTTTTTGAGTTTGTTCATAGTTCTTAGATTTTATTAAAATTCTCTACAACTGAGGTCAAAAGCGTTTCAAACTCGCCAAGAATTCCACCGAACCACATTCGTTCAACATGCATTCTTCTACATAGAACTGTAGTAGCAAAAAACAGTACCTATCAAACACGGGAATGCTAATATGTGTTTTGTAAAGTTTATTCTCTACTGGAAAAAATATAGATACTAATAAAGTTCATACACAAAGCTGGTTTGTAATAATCCCTCATCAATTACGTAGCCTCTGCTATGAAGCTTCGAACTTCTGATTCGAAGTGATTTCTTGAAGCATTTAACGTCAGTGATATTTTTGCATACTAATGACTTTGTTCTTGTGACTGAAATAATGAAAAATTTCAGCTCGAAATTCTCCAAGGATATATGTGCATAAAGGATGCTCATTTGGCTCGTTGGAAAAAAAAAGAAAAACCGCATAGCTGGTATACTCGCTTTGTCCATGAACCAGGCTGATCCGAGCTTTGTTTGTTTCTCCCTTGGACCAAAGGAAGGCGGAAAAAACATGAACGCAAGCACATCGTATATGTGGGCGGTTGGCATAGGGTAAATTATTATCGTCCACCATCATGGTCGACGGAAATTTAATCTCAGATTTTCGGTCGGTTCTGGCCCCAGGAAGATGGAATATTTTAATTTATTCAAATGCACGTTCTGCCCTAGCCCACAACGTCAGGCGTACATATCTACCTATTCGTCGACCATATCTACATACATATACATGTAAGAAAATGGAAATAATTGCAACTCTCTCCGCCTCTCTGGCCTTGCCTTTGCAACAATTATTCAGCTCGTTTATAAGCCTTAAGATTAATCTTTTGCCTTGTAACGAAAGCCTTTGTCGTCACACTGATGGTAGTTTACTTAGTGGTGAGAGGAAATTTCTATTTCCAGTTCCAGTTTGGAGCATAAGCCCTGGCGACTTTAGAAAGCAGAGAGGTGACCGTTTTATCGTTGTTTATGACATTTTTAAAACAAACAAGCTTTCCTTTGGGAACAAAGTTAACATCATCTATAGACTATAGATGCTCTCTCTCTCTCTTGCAGGACTTTGTGGTCCCATAATTGCGTACAAATTTAATGTTCTATGGGAATGTTGGTTTCCCCGGTTAGCCTTTAAAGCAAACAAATCTTCTTATATGTGATGACGAAAAAGGGTTCATTAAATTGTGGAAAGGTATTTACGTTATATGTACTCTGGTGTGGTTGAAGTACTCGTACCTACACAGCATTTGTTTGTATTTGGTTTTATTTATAGTCTCCTCTGAACGATGTTTTGAAAGACCGCATTATGCTCTTAATACTGAAACAGAGAATTAATCTGACTCCTACCTGCTGTTCTTTATGTGATGATGGCCTAAGAAGATTTCCATATAAGATCTTACCCGTAATCGGATCAAAATTTGTACCAACCTGAGCTTTTAAGAATTTTTTTTTTGAAAACTGATTTGGGATTAGTAAATAATATATTTTTGCCCGAAAATATATACTTATTTAAAAAATTCTCTCGGTGATGTTAATTAAAAATGTCAAATTTCAGGTTTATGCGGCGTCAGGTTTTAATAAACCATTTTAAGCAAGAAATGGCTCAAGGTCTTATCACAAGTACGGACACAGAGGAAGAGGAGGTACAGAGAAATTCATAAATCACAATTTTACGCTTTAGGAAAATAATTTTAGGGTATTAAGGACTACGAACAAAAAAACTTGTTCCGGATCTTTTCTGCCTTTGACAAAATGTTAAAAAAAAAGACGAATAAAGTCGAAAGCGTACTAAAAAAAAGTTGACCCGTTGTATGTATTTCTATAAAAATATTCTTAGAAATATATTTTTTTCACAAATGCAAAAATATAATTTCATTTTTTGAAACACATATCAATTTATAAAGAGAAGTTTTATTCACAATCCAAATGCGGTCAAGGGTTTATGGAGAACTTTATAATGGTAAAGTTTAGGGAGGGTGTGAAAGAAGGTGTCGATGAACATTGGTTTTGAAAGATTGCAAATTGAAATGACAAGGAAAAACCGGGCCGGTCAAATTGTTCCATGATCGTGTTGTGTGACTTTAAAACGAATCTCTAGAGGGTGAACTTTTTTTTTTCGTGGGTAGGTGAAGAATCTTCATAGACACTATGAGCCTGGTACTCATAGTAGTGTGAGATTCTTACTCACTAAAACACACCTCCCTTTTGTTCGTGCGACTACAACTTAGTTACCTTATCAAGGAGTTTTAATTTCATAATATAATCACGTTTGGCAGGTAGCTCCCCACTGAGAGGACCTGCGGATACCGCATTTGAAAGCGGATACTCCTTATGGCGCTAGGTCGAACGGTCTCGTTCTTTGAAGTCGGCGCACAAGGTTTGTCTCATCAATTTCTTGTCGAATACTTCTATTACTATGGTCATTTAAATGAGTTCGTAGCTTCCCAGCGAAAACTGCAATTTCATCTTCAACAGTTGGTAATCGTCTCTGTGTAAATCACTGTTTCTAATGTACCACAGAACAGAGCATTAACGATTTCTCTGAGAACTTTGTTCTGATAAGATTGTAGTATTTGTCTATTGCTTGGTTTAGTACAACCCCAAAGTTGTATACCGTAGGTCCATACTGGTTTTATCACTTGCTTATAGATAAGCAATTGATTGTAGATGCTGAGTTTGGAATACTCGTATCTTCCAATAAGCCAATTCATTTCACGTAATTTATTTTCAAGTTGATCTCCTTTCTTTTTAACGTGAGTTTTCTATTTAAGCTTAGAGTCTACTTATATGAAGGTTTTTTATAATACAAACTCTATATACTACTGAAATAAATCAGCCAAGTAGAAGACTTAGCACTATTATTGGACTTGTTGAATTATTGATTCAAATTAGCTTTTTTGGCCTTTAGTCCACAAAAATTGGCGTTTCTTCCGGGTTATCTCACATGGACTCATCAGTTGACTTGTGAGGACCTTGTCAATACGCAATTTTTGTTAAGTTCAGTTCATCTTACATGAATTTTTTGACAAAAATCCAATGTGAACTATATCCAACAAAGATTAGAATTGTAATCATTAATGTTGGAATTTTTTTTTGCCCGTGGCCTGGCATTGAATATTTATATAGAGTCTACTGTCATTCCTAGGTACCTTGCCTTATTAGCATATGGTATTTGCACCGAATTAATGTAAGTGGGCAGATTGATAATTTTTTTGTAAGTAAAATTAACATGTGTTGATTTGGACTCATTAAGAACAATTCGCCATTTCTTAGTCCATACCGAAATTTTGTCTAGAGCTCGTTGGAGTTTTTCGGTTGCAGATTCAACTGAATCGGATATTGCAAGTATAGCCGTATCGTCTGCAAAAGTATCTATTATGGTATCTTCGTCTTGAGGAATATCGCTAGTGTATAGTACGAACAGAATCGGACTGAGAGCACTTCCCTGGGAACACCAGCATTGATTTACTTAAAATCCAATTATTCCTTTCCTTGCTTAACTCGAAATAGCCTATTTTCAAGGTAGGACTCAAGGATGTAATATATTTGATCCGGAAAGACCTGTCGCAGTTTAAACTTAAGGCCATCGTGCCAGACATTGTCGAAGGCTTGAGAGACGTCTAGAAATGCGCTTAAACATACATGTTTTCCCTCTAGTGATTTCTCAATTTCATTGATTAATCTGTACACCTGATCAATTGTTAAGTGGCTTTTCCAGAAACCAAATTGATGGTCAGGAATAAGCCGATTTTCTTCGATAATAGGAAGCAGTCACTTTAATAAGGTTTTCTCGAATACCTTGGAGATCAGTGGCAAGAGGGTAATCGGTCTATAAAATTTCGTTTTCTTCTTGAAATGGAAGGGATTGGAAGTTCGCCTAAACCGTAAAGCAACCATCGATCAGAAACAACAAAAAGTTTTCGAAAGTGAGGAGAAGAAGTGGAGCGATGTACTGTACCAGTTGCTGAATATTATCCAGTTCTTAGCCAAAAAAAATCTGGCCTTCAGAGGACATCGAAAAGACATCGACGAGATGATAGTGGCAATCGCGGGAACTTTCTGGAGTTAATGCACCCCGTAGCTAAATATGACCCTCTTCTAATGGAACACCTGACAAAGATAAAGCTGGAAGCAAGAGTCACAGTTTCGTATCTACCTCCAGAAACCCAGAATTGATAAACTTACTGGGACAGAAATTTCGATCCAACATCATCCGTCGCATTCAAGAAGCTAAATATTACTGCGTAATCTTTGATAGTATCCCAGACATCTCCCACAAAGACCAAATGAGCCAGGTTCTCAACTTGGCTGGGGTACACGCTGCTTCTGAATCAGTGAATTCCGTGATGTTTTTTGAAACTCTGGAGAAGCTATTTGTATTATTTTCTGCATCAACTACTTGGCGGAACGCTTTGGTTGCCGTCACAGGTCAAGCAGTCAAACGAGTCACTGAAACGAGCTGGAGCGCCAGACATGTAGCTGTCAAGACGCTTAAAATATGTTTGAGGAAGTTCTTTAGGTACTGGAAGAATTGACGGATTCATCTCAAACTTCCGAAACAAGATCGGGAGCCAGTCTTTTTCTGACAGCCATGCAGTCATTCAACTTCCTCACTTTTCTTGGCTCTCGGGCTGCAGTGCTACCTTACCGGAAGTAGATGACGCACAGATTTACCTGCAGCAACGAGGACTGAGTGTGGATAAGTGTGCTCAGAAATTCTGCGCTTTAAAAGCTCTCCTAGTGGAGAGCAGAGACTGTTTCTTCCAAGCCGCAATCTTCTTTGCTGCCACTCTCTGCGAAAAACTTGGAATCGAGGTCAAAATGAGAGGAATTCGTAGGATGCATGGCAATGAGTCCGCAGATGCATCTTTGTCTCACGAGCAGGAACTCTGTCGAGAGGTGTTCACATCATTTGACAAGATCAGTCAAGAAATGACGACTCGATTCCAGCAAGTTCAAGAAATAGCGGACAAGTTCGTGTGTGATCTTCCCCATGTATTAGAAGACATCGACAAGGACGAGTTTCAGATGGAGCGGAAACGTCTCCAGCAGTTTGTCGCTAGTTCTGAATCAGAGAAAGATATAAGGGGCAAAGGACCATTGGAGCTCCTCCAGTTCATTCAAAAACTGAATTTGGGAATTTCAGTTCCAAATATAGTCATCTTGATTCGTATATATTTGACTTTGGCAATTAGTGTCGCTAGTTGTGACAGAAGTTTTTTAAAGTTGAAGCTGCCTAATCAAAAATTATCTTAGATCTATTATGAGCTCCACTACACTATCACACTCGGTTATATTCTCGATTGAACAAGAATTGGCTGCAAATATTGATTTTGACAAAGTTATTTCTGACTTCGCTGCTCGTAATGCCGTATAATCCGTTTGTGAAACCGCTGATCCTATTTTTCCATCAATATGCCCCCCCAATGAGTTTCACCTTGTCGTGGTGCGGCGGCTTACGTCTTTTTCTCCGGCTTGCTGGGGATTAAGACAACAAAGAAAACTCAATAAAGACCTTAAGTGTCACGGTAATACATAATTTCAAGCGATCGAGACATCTCCTTTGCTCGATGTATGCATAGCAATCCATGGAATTGACGTAATAAAAATAAAATAGGATTGCTAAATAATAAAGATAAAATTTTGAAAGCAAAAGGACATCAGTTGTAGTTCAGGCTATGTCTGAAAAAAATATGGTGCTATATCCTATCTCAGTTATCTGAGTAACGGATTCCTGGTCTTGTTTTATACAAATCTTGAACAATGTGATGAGGGGGTCACTGCCAATGACAAAAGGTAGTTGAGCGAAGGCGTCTCTCTTGCCTTGTAGTCTTGGTTAAAGCAATCGTAATTGATGGTCCTTCTCGGTACCTGAAATTATAAAGATTGCTGGGAATATCTCTTTCCCAATTGGCTGTAGGGCAAAAAGCAAGACTAATCGTAAATTTCGGTGCAGATTGTGGTTGGCTTCGGTCAGCTATGATCAGCACCACGGGGTTTTAACTCCATTTGCTTAATTTATTAAGCGCATGTCATATAATTGGTGGTATTTCTAAAACAAATCCATAATATTAGTAACAAGAAAAGAATAAAATACCCTAATTGGGCACTTCGGGGATAGTGATTGTCTGAATCCCCGCTAATTAGAGCCCCCATGGAGTAAGGACCATGGAATCACTGTCACTGGGAAGGCCCTCTGTAAGGAGAGCTCGAGGTGGCTGTGGTTATACCAATCAAGATACGCGATTGGCTATTGTTACAATAGTTAGATAAAAACAATTAGATCCGTACCAAAGGTGGCACTGCCTACACAGCACAAATTTGGAACAGTCTGAAGATGCCTGACTCTTACCTCCGAAGACAAGACCAACGGTAAAACATTTAGTAGTGATGTGGAGTTGGTTTGTTTAGGAATACAGTCTTGCACCGGCTGGAAGGGGGTGGCGTCTTTTCATTCCGATAAAAAGCAACTGGGATTATGTCCTGGGCCGCAGTGCTTGGTAGGCCAAGTAGTGGAATAAAGTCCTAACGGACAGGTTTCCACTATAAATTCTATTTTCGTTTACCATCAATAATAGATGCCTGTGAAATGATGTCTCGAAATTTAATTTTAATTAAGTATTGAATGAGGGGGGCAAAATGGGTCTCCCGTCCCGGGCGCCGAGATGGCACTCTACGCCACTGGAACCAAGACCTAATAACTTACAACTCTCAACCATTTCTGTGTGCATGTTTCCAGGAATGAAAGGGACCTACAATTTTCTGCCGATTTCGAATGGCTTTTGATGAACAGCACTTTTAATGATAAGGGATACTCTTAGAGGATTTGTCAATTCCTCGCATAAGCCAATACAGTCCTGAAGTGGCTGAGAATCGAACCCAAAACCTTCTGCACGACAGTCCAACTCACTAACCATTTTGTCAAGTTATCTAACAAAAATTCTCCAGGATACGATCTAATAACTGCTCACATTTTGAAACAATTGCCTTCAATAGCCTTAAAAAACTCCAATTCATTAGAAAAACACATGTTTTACGCTTTAATATTTACAACATCATTTGAATATTACAGAAGATACTATTATACCCAAGCAAAGTTAGCCACCAATAGAATTAACAGCTTAGCAAAAATTTTCGGAAAATTGCTCCTGAAGAAGGACTTATCCCGAACCATCAGTTTGGATTCAGAAATAAACATCCCGCGATGCATTGAATTATGGATGTTGTAGAAATGGCACGTTGATATTGCATCGAACTTAAAATATAAGTATCCAACTCATAGGTATTTAAAATTATTAAAAATCCTGATATTTAGAATTTGAAAAATATTGCTCCCTCAGCAAAAATTCAGCTCTATTTGTACAAATCAAATAAAAAGAGTTCCGCACCCGTCACATTCTTTAAATATTCCTCCCATATAACATATGAGTGACAGGAGGAATGCTTGACACAGGTAAACATTCTTTTTCATCGAAGCTTTATTAAATTCCAATCCTCTGTGGAAAAAGAATCCATTTTTCGTCCTAGCTGTACACTATTGTTCGATCCAACTAAAATTCCCTACAGCAAATACCTACCGTTATTTGTCAAATTCAAATACAAAGTCACGTCATGGCCACTGGACATCCAAATCCTTTGAGCTAAAGGACTTATAATAAACTACCACTCAACATTACAGAGGACCGAATTCCGCTACTAATGGATTTCCATTTATTGATAAACGACAAGAGTGACATAGTATTTGTAGACTTTTCTAAGTAAAAGCGAAGTCACTTTCCTTCGAAAAGGATTCTTATGCAAATCGATATGCCAAATTAAGGTCAGCACAAAGGTATTCCCTTTTTTGTCCTCAATCTAATTCTTCTTAATGTCGAAGTGACATATCCTAATTCAATAAAAACTTTTTTCTTCGTCGTCAATAAAAAAATGGACGATTTTAAGAGAAATTTCATTGGGTTTGCAAAGAATGCAATCAATAAATTAATCAATTGCTCTCACTCATTTCCGATTTTCGTTCGTTGCTTTCATCGGTCGTGTCATTGATAGTGTTTTCGTCATGGTGAACCTCTTGTTGCTCTGCAACCCCATTAATAATAGAAAAAATAAAGAAGAAACTCAAGTTATTGAAGATTGAATTGAATTTAATCTCGAAATGTACATGGTTTTTGCTGAAATTGATTAGACTGTCAGTTGGAATTAATGGCTTCTCTTTTGATTTTTTTGCTGAAGGATAACTGACTTTCTAGTTTTCAATTGAATATGCAATTAAATTCGAAGGGATAATGTGCACTACACTTGTTCCGCCATAAAATGTCCCACAAAAATGAAGAAACAGGAAAACAAAAAAATAGGTATCCCATCATTCTCTTAGGCTAGGCGCGCACATTCAATTTTTACTTGCGATATATGTACTCATAGAACGAGGGCACGCGAAGAGGAATATAAAGAGCTCAGAAGAACAGAAAAACGGCTTCACAGACACAAAAAATCAGCCTTGGAGAAGAACCTAATCTGTGAAATAGAAAATAGCTGAGAGCGAGGTCCGCACCAGCCGCGGAAGTTCTACCAATCCGTCCGAAACATGACGCAGTACACACCACGCGGCACATACTGCAAGGACGGAGAGGGAAATCTGATCACCGATCCTGAAAGCATACAGGAGCGATGGGAAGTGTACTTTAATTAATTGCTAAATGGTCAGCTCACTGCAGAAACTACTTCAAGAAGAATACCCTATGTTCCCGCCACCAAGCATAGAAGAGGCTGAGAAGCCTATAGGCCGGGTTAAGCAGAACAAAGCCCCGGGACGATGGCATACCAGCCGAATTATTTCATCACGGCGGGACAGCCTTACGTCAAGCAATTCATGATATTATAGTACAGGTATGGGAGCAGGAAGGAATGCCAGAAGACTGGTGAAAAGTTTTAATATACCCCATACATAAGAAGGGAGATGTCACAACGTGCAGCAATTATAGAGATATCACGTTGTTGAGTACCGCCTATAAGATACTCTCCTCTATCCTACAAGACCGGATAACCCCATACGCTAAAACCGTCATCGGACAATATCAGTGTAGTTTCATTCCAAGCAAATCAACAACTGATCAGATCTTTACCCTCAGGCAGGCGATGGAAAAATGTCTAGAATTTAACATCCCAACATACCATCTGTTTATTGACCTTAAGGCCGCCTATGATAGCATAGCCAGGGTAGAACTTTACAAAGCCATGAGAGAATTCGGCATCCCAAATAAATTGACACGATTATGTAGGTTGACCATGACCAATGTAACAAGCGAAGTAAAAATAGCCGGATTGCTATCCAGACCAATCAAAATCTTTAATGGACTCCGACAAGGGGACGGTTTGGCCTGCCTCCTCTTCAACCTGGCGCTGGAGAAAGCAATCCGTGACTCTGGCACGGCAACAAGAGGGACCATCGTCAACAGGTCCAGCCAGTTACTGGCTTACGCAGACGACATTGACATCATCGGAAGAGCCGAACAAGCTGTACAAGATTCCTTCATCCAGATCGAGCAGGCGGCACAAAATCTGGGGCTGCACATTAGTGAAGGTAAAACAAAGTACATGGTGGCGTCGAATGCGAGAGGAACAGTTTGTCAAACAGTCAAAGTAGCGCAGCACGAATTTGAAGTGGTGCAATCCTTTAAATACCTTGGGTCAATAGTAGCAGCCGATAACAATATAGAAGAAGAAATACGCGGGCGGCTTCTCAAAACCAACAGAGCCTACTATAGTCTGTCAAAGCTCTTCAAATCCAGAAATCTCACCATAACTTCAAAACTGCTGCTGTACAGGACCATGGTCCTGCCAGTACTCACATATGGATCCGAGACTTGGGTGCTTAGCAAAAGGCACTCCGACCTCTTAGCTGCGTTCGAGAGAAAAGTCTTAAGGAGAATTGTTGGCCCCGTATGTGAGGAAGGACGATTCCGGAGACGGTACAATCATGAACTGTACGCAATCTACCTTGAAGCAGATATCGTGACAAAAATTAAGCTCGGTAGACTCCGGTGGGCAGGGCACCTAGCTCGCATGAGCGAAGAGGAACCTGCTCGGAAAGTTCTTGGTGGTACATTCTATGGTAGACGACAGCGTGGTACAACATGCTTGTGCTGGAGAGATGGCGTAGACCAGGACGCCCGAAGCCTTGGGTTGCGCAACTGGATGGCGTCGGCTCGAATACGGGATAGGTGGAGAGACTTGTTGAAAGAAGCCAGAACCGGAACCGGATGATGATGATGATAGGTACTATAGGGCAAGTTCTGCATTTGGAAAAAAAATCGAACTCGTGATTTATCAAAGTTGACATTACGATGATAGCGAAGGCGAAAAAAGTAGGTCCGGCAATTCCATCTGTCTGTCTGTATGTCGGTATTTCTGTTCCTCGAACTACAGCCTAAACTACTGGAAGTATTGTCTATAAACTCGGTACTTAAGGGTCTTCGGTGATTCCCTAGAGGAGAAATAGAAATTTTTTTTTAGCTCTTCTAAAACAAACGGTACCCCCCATATACTCATAGTGCATAATCTTATTTATCTCGAAAACTGCTATAACGATTTTGATATTACGGACATAGACTTTATTTTGGTCAAACAAAAATTTGGGGGGAAATGTTATTAGGGGTACCTGTCATAGAACCGTTTTTTTTTTTTGATTTTCGAATTCCCACCAACGGCTCTAACGATTTTGACCAAAAATTTTATGCAGGAACTGCTTTGCATTTGAAAAAATATAAACTAAATTTTTTTTTCGAAAAAATAGTTTTTGGATTTTTAAAAAAATAATACAATTTTTTTTTGAAAATTCAATATCTTGAAAACGGATACACGATTAAATTTTTAAATTACGTTTTAAAATGTATTTTATTAAATACTAACAATTTGCATATCAATTTTTTTTATAAAAAATTTAAGGAAAATTTAGTGCAAGAGAAACATGTTTCAGTGTGTCTGTTTGTCTGTACCTCTCACTACAGCCTTAGCCACTGGTCCTATTTTCTCCAATATCTCCCTAGAGGAGAAATTGAAATTTTTTTTTGCTCCAAAATTAACGTTACCCCCACATACACCCGTAATGCAAAATATTATTTATCTCCAAAAAGGCTCTAACGATTTTGATAAAAAAAAATAGGTGTGATATTATGGACATGGACTACATTTTGGTCAAAAAATATTTTGGAGCAAAATGTTATCAACGGTACCTGTCATAGAACCGTTTTTCATTTTTGACTTTCTCATTACCGGCTCTTAGGATTTTAACCAAAAATTTTTAGCAAGAGTCCCCTTAAGCTTAAAATAATATTGTATATAAAAATTTTCGAAAAAATATTTGTTGGTTTTTTTTTTGAAAAAAAAATTTGTTTTGTAAAACCAATATTATTTATGATTTTTATTTATTTTATATCCATTAATATCCATTAACTTCCCATAGGGAGTTATTGTAATCGGTCCGATTTGTCAAATTGGAATTTTTGACATTTCTCGACGTTTCAAGGTCCCTAGAGGCTATATCAATCATTTTTAGAGAGATGTCTGTGTGTGTGTGTGTACGTACGTTCGTACGTTCGTACGTCCGTACGTTCTTGTACCATTTTTCGTCGTCGATATCTCAAGAACGAGTAAAGATATCGACTTAAAATAAATTTTGTTTAATAGATAATAACTTCGAAAGAGGCTGAAAGGGCGTTTATTAAAATTCAGTGAGTAGTTTTTTCACTATAACGGTTTAAAAAAAAAGTAAAAATTTTGGTTAGTTTCAAATATCTCACGAAAAAATAATGCTATTGATTTCAAATAAAATTTAATATACTCATTATAAGGTCATACAGATTTGGTATGAATTTGGAAAAAAATGAACATACCGTTATTTTTTTAAATAAAAAAAACTGAAAAAAAAATTTCATAACCCAGATATTCTAAGAACGGAAAACAATTTGAAACTCAAAATAATTTTATTTTACGAAAAATAATGTGTTTGACAACTGGTGAAAATTTCAAAAAAAATCAGTTTACAGTTTTTTTAGAAAAAATAAAAAACTATATAAAATTCTATTGAAAATTGGTAAAAATTGTTTTTCGACTCAAATTTCTCGAGAACTGGTAGTGATATTGACTTCTAATTTAGTTTATTTTATACATAGTATAATTTTGTACAATTGGTAAAATGTTGACAAATATTGAATTAATAGCTTTTTTTTTTAAATAAAAAAACTATTAAAAATTCTAGTGAAAACTAGTTAAAATTGTATTTCAAGTCGAATTTCTTGGGAATAAACACCGACAGTGCCTTCTAAAGTACATAAGTTGTTTTATACATCGATACCTTCCCGTAAGGCTTCGGCCACGCACTGAGCGACGAGCGACTGAGCGATTAAGCGACGAGTCGCTGAGCGACGCAAAAAAATTAAAACACATGCAATTGTATGGAGGTGGCCACGTACACCCTGAGCGACTTGTCATTGTTTTAAGCGACAGAGCGACGTCGCTCAATCGCTCAGTCGCTCATCGCTCAGTGCGTGGCCGAGGCCTAAGAATGTATACTAAGCGACATTTCTAAAAAAACGAAAAAAACGAAGAAAGTTCGTTGGCGAAACCCAGGCCAAAACGTGGCCCTTAACATATATTATATTTCCTCATCATTCGAAAAAAGTGCCGCTTAGTACATTCTTACGGGAAGGTATCGACATAATACAATTATTAACATATGGTTAAATTTTGACAAGTATCGAATTGACAGTTTTAAAAAAAATATAAAAAAAAAATCTACTAAAAAGTGGTAATATTTGTTTTTCGACTAGAATATCTTGAGAACGAGCAATGGTATTGACTTTGACATTATTTAATTTTATACATAATAGAATTTCTAACAAATGGTTTATATTTGACATATATCTAGTTTTAGAGCGGATATATTTTGTAAGTACCCTTCCATCAATAACCAAACCATATCTTTTATATTTGAATATTTCGTTTTTAAATTTTTTTCAATTAAAATGTTTGGAACCAAAATAATAAAGTAATTTCTATAATATAATATTAAAAAACACGGAAATCTATAATTCAGTATATAATATGTACCTACCAACCTTCGTAATTATAACAAGTTTTCAAGACCACAAATGGGAAGTTATCAGTGTGGGTCGCACCCAGCCTCTTTTTTGATTAATTATTTCTTTAGCAGAAACAAATCGTACACCTTTTGATTTTGCTGAAGGAGAATCTGAATTAGTATCTGGGTTTAATGTTGAATATAGAAGAGGAAGTTTTGCTTTAATTTTTTTATCTGAATATGCAAGTATTTTGTTTATGAGTATATTATATACACTCAAAGGTTTTTTGTATACCCTTAATATGCCATAGACACAGTGTGGGCATTAGGAAAGGAGGTGTCGGTGTACATTGGTTTTGAATTCTTGAACATTGCAGTGCTGGGAAAGGCAGAGCATGGTAAGGAATTCCACATTCGCGCCGTACGGCTAAAAAAACGAATCTCTGTACTTCACAGTACGACCGAAGTTGGGCTCGAGTGTAAACTGATGGGCATTCCTAAAAGTGCGGGTATTACGGTTGAATTGTTTAAGGATAGGAATGCAGCTGGCTATTTCACTAGATCATAGTCCGTTAAAATAACGGTAAAAAAGGGTAAGGCAAGAAACATTACAACGATGTTGGAGTGACGTAAATGAATTAATGATGTTATTGTCACCAGTCATTTTAAAAGCTCTTCTTTGAACACTGTCCAAGAGACTAAATAAGTTACTGGAGCACCAGCCCATAGATGGGAGTTATACTCAAGTTTTGGGCGTATAAAGGTTTTATAGATTGTAGCCAGATCAGAAGGAGAGAAAAATTTCTTACACCGTCTCAGAAAACACAAACATCTTGCGGCATTTTTGGCAACATCGCGTATGTGATCGTTCCACAAGAGGTGGTTCGTGATGCACATACCGAGAATATCGAGATGTTCAGTTTCACTGATGCAAGTGTCACTCATAGACAGTGGCAAGGGTGGTTTTTATCGTTTAACGATATAAGACAGCATTGGTTTTTCGAAGCATTAAATTCGACGCGGTTTCTTATTCCCCATTGCACAATGCTGTTTAGGTCGTAATTTAATGAACTTATCATATTTTGTCGTTGCAGTTCCACATCCGAAGAGGAGGGATGTGAATCTGGAAACGAATATGAAAAGCTAAGAGTACTATCGTCAGCGAAACAATTAATTGGATTAGAAGTTATAGACAAGAGATCATTAATAAAAATGAGGAAGAGGGTCGGGGATAAAACGGTGCCCTGGGGCACACCAGCATTTATATTGTAGGTTTCACAATTGAATCCGTCTAGTACAACTTGTATTGAACGGTTCGAAAGAAAATTTCTAATTCAAAGAAGAAGGGATTCGTCGACACCGAAAGCACGCATTTTCGATAAAAGAGCAGGATGCCAAACTTTATCAAATGCCTTTGAAATATCAAGTGCAATAATCTTACTTTCTCCAAAACGATATAAAGATTTGTTCCACTCTTCAGTGAGATATACCATCAGATCACCAGTGGACCTATTGCTACGAAAGCCATACTGCCGGTCATTAGGAAGCTTTCGTTCTTCAAGATATTTCTTAAGCTGATAATTAATCAGGGTTTCCATGACCTAGTAGGAACCGAGGAAGAGGAAGAATTCCTCATATTTTTTACAAATGACCAAAAATTCTTACTGCCTTTGGGACATTGCAGAATTTTTTGCCTTGATTTTTGATCATGTAAAAATTTGGTCCGTTGAATATGGGCGTTGCAGGCCTTCCTGGCTTGTTTGAACTTTTTCCGGTTTTCCTCAGTTGGGTTGGCTCTAAAACACCGGAAGCTTACCTCTTTTTCCTTAATAACCTGTTTACAGCTCAAATCAAACGCTGGAATCTACGTCACTATCGAAGAAGCATAGTGACCAGTTAAAGATCCGGAAAAATTTATTCAAACCGTTCCAGTTGGCTTTCTCGTACTGCCATACGGTTCTTCTAGGAGCTCTTTCTCTAACTGGATTTGTTTGACACGAGAAATTCGCAGATATAACACTATGGTCAGATGTGCCTAGAGGTGTCAATACACTTATTGTGTATTTATCAGGGTCAGAGGTAAGAAACAAGTCAAGAGTATTTTCTGCTCGGCCATTAACGTCCGATATTCGAGTGGGCTCGTTGACAAGCTGACTAAGGTGGTTAAACTCAGCAAAAATCTCAATACACATTCCTTCGGACGTTGTCTGGCGCGAATGGAGAAGCCAAGAAGAATTGTGAACATTGAAATCACCCGTAATAACGATTTCAGTGTAAGGATATAGGGAAACAATTCTTTGGATGGAGTCGGACAGAGCATCAAATTCGTGAGAAGTTGAAACTCTATCCAGATTTAGGCTTCGGTAAAAAAAACAATAGTGAATGATATGCTTGTTTAAAGAGAATTTGAACCACATAAAATTGAAGAAGGAGTTGGTGCAGTGACCATATTGTGGTAAGAGTTGATATGCAACATCATTCCTAATGTATATGGCGAGACCATGGTGGGAAAAGAATAATGGCACCAAGCTATACCCATGAATAAAAAATTTGGTAGGATCGGAATTCTCACCTACTTGGGTTTCACTCAGTGCCAAAATAAATTATTTCCTAAAATCAATATTATTAAATACTCAAAATTCGCATCCCACATTTTTTTCTTGAAAAATTTTAAAGAAATTTCTTATATAAAAAATGTATTTAATAATAAAACGATTTTTTAAAGTTTGTTGGCATAAATTCATACTTTTCTAGAAATCAGACGGCAATTTTATGCAGTTGAACTTTATTATCTCATAAAAATCCATCTTTTATATTTATAAAATGTATATTAAATTCCAAAGTACTTTTATAAAAGAGCAAGTTCATGCGATCCAGTCGTGCATTGAAGTAGTCTCGTTCTACGCTGGCATTGGGTGAGCCTACCACCGCGGCTAAAATGCCATCCCTGCCCACAACCCACAAAAATCACCACTGACAACCGGGAATGAACACCCTGAGGACAATACAGCCAACCGAGTCGTGCATTTTATCAGTTTCGGAACTGCTTGGTTCGAGCAACTAAAAATTTTGTGTTTTGACACAAACTAAACGATTGCCTAAAATGAGTTCGCTATTATGTGTAACATTATAATCATATGCACCTGCGCGGACATTCAACCAAATAGTTCATCTGTTTTCTATAAGCAACCAAACGGTTGTGCAACTAAAAATTGAATGTGCGCGCCTAGCCTTAAAGCACACATATTTTCCAAGATAGAATTAAAAATCTAAGACTGACCGCCATTCCACTAGATGACTTGACCTCGATGCCGGGTTCTGTTTTGCATTTCATTACTAGACATTTCGTAAAGACTGTGCCAAGTTTCAAAAATGTTAGAATTATTTTGAGTAGAAGGTATATTTTTTTCTGGATAACTTTACATATGCTGGTGAAGGACTAGTAGTTTTCATTCATACAAACATGCGTTGCACAATATCTTTCGTAGCCAGTGCCCCTAACGTAAGGCTTAATATACGATACTAAATTTGTTAAAATATTCCCTCCGATTTTAGAAGAACTGATATCGTTCCAAACATGAACCAATTCCATCAAATACATGCGTATCATTATAAAATACAGCCCTGCTTCATTAATTTTTCCATCGCGAACCCTTCACTGCTTACACGTGTGCCCTCGTATCATTATAATTATTCAGCGAATCTGTTTCGCTAACCAACATTATCAGTCGTTGGCAAGTTGTATGCAAACAAGGAAAGGTCCACCTCAACTATCGATGACCACATGTGACATCAGCAGCAGAATACATTAGACTCTTTTTCCACAATGTCAGTAAGTTGACAGGATGCTGGGCCAAGGCTCTCCATCTCTCTGTTTGCCTAATTCGTTTTGGCCATCAACAATTTTGGCAATTGATGATACCATCTCTGACCAAATCCATGCTGATGCAACCTGCATTTGATGGACTTATTTGGCAAACAAGCTTCTGAACCTGTTGTGCTTGTGCCGATGCCGATGCATGGTTGATTTCTGTTGTTCTTCATCCTGTCATTGTGCGGCCGAAAGTAGGATATATACAACAATGCTCTATCCTGCCTGTGATGTATGATTTGTGTGTATACTGCTATCACTAACTTGCTAATTGCTGACCCAAACTGTGTCTGGTTAATGATTATGTTTCCGAGCCCAGGCCGAATACATATACAGAAGGAAGAATAATGCGGTGATGACATTTCCGCTAACGCAATGTTGTTCATGCCTTGAGAAATGAAAACCAATCAAAAAGGACTCGCATGCTATAACAGACCAATCCAATTAGTCACTGCTTGAAAACTTGTGTTCTTAGTGCATTTTATTGAATGATTGTCAAGACACACATGTTTGTGGACTTCTAAAAGGCAAAAGCATAAAACTTCCGGTTAACAAGTACTTCGTTGAGCCTCGTTGGATATTAAGTCAGGCGAATTTCGATTGAATAGATTTGCCGGTAATGAATGAGTTTTCCTGCAATTAGAACGCTAGCTATAATTCATGCAATTACATAATCAGTCGAACGTTTCCACATCCTTATATCCGTACTTTGCGTTGTGCCAGGGATTCCTGGGGGGGTTGGAGCTACTTCATTGTCAACAGGTAATTAAGCGGATCGAGAATATGGGAAGGCTTTGAAGAGTGAGCCAGCATTATTGAAAGTTATAGGATCAAAAGGACGTTAAGGTATGCGAAATATGCCGGCTTTGTAAAAGAAAGATTAGAAGGGAATATTTAATAAATAAATTACGGGATATGCTGAGTAAGAGTGTTTGTGTAAAAATAAATTCCAAAAGAGAAAAGCTGTTTTGCAACAGAAGGACTTTCATGCGGCATGTCATAAAAGATTAACCTGGTTTAAGAATAAATGATAAATCCTAACGGGGAAAGAATATATTTAAAGCGCATTTCTCGATATCTACGAAGCAGTCTTGAAAGTCAAGCTGGATCATGGCTGAACGTTGAAATTATGAAAAGTTTTTCAGGAAAATATCGAAACAAATAAAATACATTCAAGAATCAGAACAAGAATAGAAGGAAAGTTGGTCAAGTTAGAGGTCTAGGTTAGAATTGGGCATGTTCTCTCTCAATTGTTTTTGTATGAAAGAAGTGACAAATCTTGTGGATGTGACTAGTAGCGGATGCAATGAGACTATAAGGATTCAAAATCTATGCAGTCAATTCCGAAAATTAATTTAACTAATTTACCTGCCTCGTGCCTGATCAGGACTCTATTTATTGCTAAGAACTACGTCTGGGCTGGTAGAACAACAATCAGTCACGATGAAGTCCTCGTTTTACCTTCTCGTGATGGTTGCCAAATACGTTAATAGGAGTATTGCAAGTGTGAAAGACCAAGCTTCCTATGATAGGTTACGGAGGTTAACATCCTTCTCCTCACTAACGAAACAGATACTAACCTGAAGAAAAGCATTGGTAACACGTTGATAACATTTGGCTATTGTAAACGGACAAATATTGGTTTCTTGAATGTGAGGATGCTCCTTGAAGATGGAAGTGAAGATCCTCAATATGCCAGATTCCTCCCGTTAGAAAAGAAATTCGTGTGATTCACAAGTTGGACATTTCAAGATTTGGTGAAGTTCGATGGTTAAGCTCGGACAACTACAAGACATTAACTCGTAACACTTTACCAATTTATTCCGGAAAGGCTTTTGAAAGATTTCGAGAATATATCGTTAAATTGCAGCTTTCCAAATCAGCTCTGAAAAGCACAATATTCTGAGAGCCCTTAGAATCCTGAAAGCCAGTTTTCGGATTAGAGCACATCACGCCACCATCATACAGTATTACGTCCCAACAGAGCTCTCTTCTGTCGAGGTGATCGAGGTAATCGGCAGAGTGCTGCTTATGATCTACAGTCTACACCATGGCGAGTTTATCTTAAGGGTAATGGAAGTCTTGAAAGCAAATCCAAGTTTGACAGTGATAATGATGGACTAAGGACTGTTATGGGAAAACATGATTTTGGGAACCGAAACGACAACAGCGAAAGGTTTGTTGATCCTGCACCTTATAAAAGGAGAGACCATATTTAAATATTTAAGTACAAGAAGAGAAATGACCCTGGATCTTCAGATTACTAACAGTTGTATTTTAAAGATCCCAAGAAAGTACCCGAATGACAAAGTTTAATAGTCCGAATTGTTACAACATCAAGCAAGCTACTGAACTCATTAAGAAAGCTTCGAAAACAGAGAGCTTTTCTGGAGAGTTGATAAAGGGAATTATTGATCAAGGTAAAGAAAGGAGACTGGAGAGGAGTTTGGTCGCTGCCTGCAATCGCTAAAGTAATAAAAAGAATCGTCCTGGACCATCTTGAGTGAATCTTCGGTACTAGATATTCCTAACACCTTGCTGATCATCATTAAACAGTGTGTTGAATATAGACTACCAATTCACTTACTATGTGCTGTTCATCAAGTTCGAAAAGGTGTCACCAATACTGTTCCTCTTAATGATAAGCAATGTACTGAACTCAGCTTTATTGACTGAAAATGGGAGAATTCAGTGAAATCTGCACTCACAGCTTAAACATCCGGACTATGCGGATCACGGCCAAAACAAAAATGATCAGCCTTAGAATTTCCTCTGTATTTAATTTGATACTCTACTCTACTCTACAAGCTTAAAAACCAAGCTGCAACACTGTTTCGCTGATAAGTGGAATACTCGTACTTTGAGTACATGAATGCAGCACTTGAAATGTCATATCCACTAGCAAAAGAAATCTGGAGTAGTATAGGCTCTAGGCCGCACAAAGGCAACCTCGCAGTCGTAAGAGATACGAGTGTCTAAGTAAGTAATTTAAATAATATAAGTTGGAAGTTATATGTATGTGTACGAGCTAACATTTCTGTTCAAACCTTAGTTACTTAAAATGGCGCTACAGTCCCTTGTCGCATGACAAACCAATGCCTTGCATAAAACCTTTTTTTCACATCCAACGTGTGAATGAGGTCTTTGATGACCTTGATGGAGCATCGTTCATGCTCCATCGTAACTCACACAATCGGACTAGTCTGGCAGGGAAACCAGCACTACAGCCATTGCTGTATATTATACTCATCTCTATAGATGCCATCAAAAGCGGCATCCATTGAAGAAAACGTGGGCGTCATTTTGAAATTCCTCCAGACTTGTTGACACATGACAAGAACTCTTGGGATTAAATCCAGACCTCTTACATAATTATACAATAAATTAAATTCCAAGCCAAATGAGTTGGTTAATGCTGGAATCTTATGGCATTCCGGTCACAAGGGTTGACTGCCTTCAGGGATTTCTTCAGGCGGAGCAAGGTAACCACAAAATGGGCTCGGCACTCACTTCCATATCCATATCCCAGAGTAAACTCCTGCTACCCCTCCGCACACATATTCCTACCACCATACCAGTCGGAAATACCTGTGGTGAATATTTATGTGACACAGATTTCGAGAGCACGTATAGACTTACGACATGGCCTTGCTCATATATAGCAAATCTCGAGAGTACACAATATGAGGCTAGGACAGGCTGGCAGCTTACCTTACCCTCGAACAAGGAGCACCTGTTTCCTGTCTCTGTCTTCCTTTTTTTCGGGTGAAAAAACACAAAAATAATTCTCACTTTCCGGCTGCACACACACGTGGGATTGTCGCGCCATACGACAATAAATTAATATTCAAGAAGCGTGCTTTCGGGTTCATTCGGCGTGTTGAGCAGCGGTCTTTGTTTTTCTGACAGGGTAGATGCTTCGTGTTTCAGAGACGCGAGATGTGACTGTGGGAGCCGGAGCTGGAGCCGTAGCCGTAGCCATATAGCAGATCACATCACAGCACAAACAAATAGGGCTTAAAGTTCGTTGGTGGTGCAGCCATAATTAATGAGAGAATAAAATTCACCAAGGACCGCAATTACCATTTATTTTACTTTTCGCACGTTGACGTTGGTAAGTACGACAAGGCTATCAATACCGAGGAATGAACCTGTTGTGGTCGTTCCTTAAATAAGAGGAGACATATTTATGACATAAAGTAGAACAGGCCAAGCCCGGTCGAGTCGAAGCAGGTAAATAATAGAAGGAATATAGCTTTAAGTGTTGCCATGTACGTGTTTTCCCAGATGGTATTACCAAATAACTTTGAGAACAAAATATTTAAAATTTCTCAAAATAACCAATTGGAATTGAAATATTATTAAAAGGGCTAAAATTATGACAACGACACATAAAGCAACAAAGAAACGGGTGAACGGTCTGTGTGTTGGTGTCGTAAATAAATAAAACAACACTCATTTTGACAATAGAGTTTAATTATCATCACGTGCTGTTCAATAGTGTAACTTGTGGTGCGATTTGGCATCAGTAACTGAATAAATGATACAAAATTGATTTGACAGATGTCATTAAAACAACATGACCGGCACAGGTGTCCAAAATCTACCAACGACCTGGATTATCTCTCACGAAACACTTAAGGGAGTGTTAATTATTTAGAGGATTCGTTCAGCTTAGCCCTCCAATAAGTTCGAAGTCAAAAGCCTCGAAGCCAGCCAAATAATCGGGTGCTTAAATCGTAAAATAACTTGAGTAAATCAATGAACTTACCAATAATCACATTTATGGGCGACATTAATATTTGAGTGAAATCAACCATAATTTTTGTAATTGGCGCTATATAATTAGCCATTATATTATGAACTGTTAATATTTAGTGGACTCTAAATAAAGAACTATTCATTGTATGGAACCTAAAACATGAGACATAGCATTTGTGGTAATTCATTACATAATGACTTATTTCAAATATCAAAGTCGTCTATAAATTCGATTATTATCCAAGAACTCACCCCACCGACACGAGCTGAAAAGTGGGTAGATCAGCTGCAGGCCTAAGTACACAATGAAATCGGACACCACTTTTATTCTTCTGACTGGCAGAGTAAAAAGCGGAACGAGGTGAGCTTTTGGGATTTTTTTTTTGAACAAAAGACATTAAGTTCTGTTTTTGTTGTTAATAAATGATAGACCAATTTTGCTTTCCATTATTTCAATCAGCATATGTCCCTACAAAATTGTGTAGTAATCTAATGTTATTCATACTTCCCTCTATGGAATAATCTTTGACGTAGCGGAGGGTCTTACATGATTACTACAATGAAACTAAGAGCTATGCGATCACGGAATTCGTTTCCGCAGAAGGTATTTCATGTTCGACAGGTCGAAGTGGAGTAGGATATCATTACTTATTATTATAGGGTTCGGATTTTCATCCACTTAAAATCTGAAAATGTGAGCTTAAGATATGCGCTTAAAAATGCAAAATATGTATTTAAAATATGCACTTAAAACCAATTCAACCTAATTTCGGTTCAATTTAAAAACACATTTTCTTCAGAAGAAAACAAAAACACAGTTAGGCTAGGACCGCACTTGCGATTTTTCGTCGAGGCGATTAAAAAGGTGTAGTCGCTACAAATTACTGTCATGCACGCACTTGCGATTTTTTTCCGCGCGATTATTTAATCGCGAAAAATAAAACACACTACTTTTTATGTGAGTGCACGCATTTGCTACAAATAAGTAGCGACAGAAAAATCGCTTGAAAAAATAGAACTTGTTTCATTTTTATAATCGCTACGATTTTTAAGTCGCATGTGCGCGCATTCAGATTTAAGGCCATGTGTCTTACTTTTTGCGACTAAAAAATGGTGGATTAAAATCGCAAGTACGTGCATGCCAATTTCTCTTTGTGACTACGATTTTTAAGTCGTAGTAATTTAAATCGCTAGTGTGGGCATATCCATTTGAGTACATGTGTTTCATTTAAGTTTACGACAATCGCATTGCAAGAAAAATGAAACAAATTGCGACTTTTAAATCGTCATGATTTGTTGGTAGCAAGTGCGTTCATTCTCATTTAAATTCATGCGACTAAAAAATCGTGCAATTGAAATCGCAAGTGCGGTCTTAGCCTTAACGTACCTAAGCATAACATTTTCATTTCAATGTTTTGCCGGCACAATCTAGTCAAGTTCATACATGCAGCTTTGTTTATAGGTATAGTGCATTATAATGTGGGGTTTGAACATGGTTCAAGATTATGAAATGAATACAAGAAATAGATACTTAATAGTTTTAAGGTTCGTTTGCACCGACATAAACGGGATATTTTTTTACTATCGAGCTAAATTTTTGAACAATATACTCTAAAATATGAATTTATTATAAAAATATGGAAAACTATGCAAAATATGCATTCATAGTAAAATATGCAAAAATATGCACTAACGATTGAATGCCATTTTAAAGGAAATTTTCTGATTCGTATACATAATTCGTTGCCTTGTTTCCAAGGTGTTCCTAAAAAATATGCATTTGCATGTAAATCCGATCCCTACATTTTACCCTCCAACGAAATTGTGTAGGTACTCATCCAGGTGCTTTCGAAAAGACGGAACGAAAGTTTTCTTTAGATAGAATCAACATTGGTGTGTCCAGTTCCAGTTAAGACGAACTACTTAATGTCTATTTAGTGAAGGGGTCAGTAAGAATTTTCAGTACAAGCCAGGTTGCTGAAAAACAGATGGTGTGAATAACCCCGGATTGGGCCAACGGCATCTCGAATGTCTCTTTAATGGGTTACTGGCATCGGATTATCCTGTCTGCTGTCCTATAAGGGTTGTGTCGTCGGGTTAACTTACATACATATCACACTAAATTTTACGGTTATGAAGGAGACAAGATCGGCAACGCCAAAGGACAATGATCTGAGAGTAAGTTACTGGAACGTGAGCATACTTTTCACCCCAGGTGTTACAAAATAACGAGGTATATAATGCATATATTACCTAAATTCAGGAGATATCATAGAAGAACTGGCGACATTTATTACAACTGCGATAAAAGGATGCACATGTTAGAAAACCGATTCGTGGGAATTAGTCTAAGGGGCAAAGATATTAGGCTTGTATTTTTGCAAGTCTATAAGAAATTGTAGAAAAAAACGACATCGGGGCTAAGCGCGTTACATGTTAATACCACAAAAAAATACTTAAGTCTACACGGACTTAGCTAAGTCCAGATAATTTTCGAGTCTTGACTTAAGTCGTGATAAAAACGGTGATGCCAAAATGATATTATCTATATGTTATCGATAATTTGTTCCGAGAGGTCAAAAGTGACGTTTTTAGAGATGTGTTAAGAATCGATCCTTGTGACCCGTTCACCAAAAAGATTGATTGATTGCAATCACAGTAGACCAAAACAAAAAAATCCTAATGTCAATCTCTTGCCACTGAAACTGATGAACGAAATGAACGAAAAAATGTTATGTTTCGTTTATTCAACTTGTTCTCAATCATTTCACAATGGAAATGAAATAGAATGTATATTTTTCATTTTTACTTGCGATATAGGTACTATAGGGCAAGTTCTGCATTTGGAAAAAAAATCGAACTCGAGATTTTGATCAAAGTTGACATTACGATGATAGCGAAGACGAAAAAAGTGGGTCCGACAATTCCGTCTGTCTGTCTGTATGTCTGTATGTCTGTATGTCTGTATGTCTGTATGTCTGTACCTCGAACTACAGCCTAAACTACCGGAGGTATTTTCTTCAAACTTGGTAGTTAAGGGTCTTCGGTGATTCCCTAGAGGAAAAATTGAAATTTTTTTTTAGCTCCAAAACTAAGGGTACCCCCCATACACCCGTAATGCAAAATCTTATTTATCTCGAAAACGGCTCTAACAATTTTGATAAAAAAAATTAAGTGTGATATTATGGACATGGACTATATTTTGGTGAAAAAAAAATTTGGGGGGAAATGTTATTAGGGGTACCTGTCATAGAACGGTTTTTTTGATTTTCGAATTTCTCACCAACGGCTCTAACGATTTTAACCAAATTTTTTATGCAGGAGCTGCTTTGCATTTGAAAAAATATAAATTAAAAATTTTTTCGAAAAAATAGTTTTTGGGTTTTTAAAAAAATAATACAAATTTTTTTTTGAAAATTCAATATCTTGAAATCCGATACACGATTAAATTTTTAAATTACGTTTTAAAATGTATTTTATTAAATACTAACAATTTGCATATCAATTTTTTTTATAAAAATTTTAAGGAAAATTTAGTACACAAAAAAAATGTTTAAGTGTGTCTGTATGTCTGTACCTCTCACTACAGCCTTAACAACTGGACGTTTTTCTTTCAATCTCGGTAGTTAAGGGTCTTCGGTGATTCCCTAGAGGAAAAATTGAAATTTTTTTTTTAGCTCCAAAACTAAGGGTACCCCCCATACACTCGTAACGCAAAATCTTATTTATCTCGAAAACGGCTCTAACGATTTTGATAAAAAAAATTAAGTGTGATATTATGGACATGGACTACATTTTGGTCAAAAAAAATTTTGAGGCAAAATGTTATTAGGGGTACCTGCCATAGACCCGGTTTTTTGATTTTCGACTTTCTCATTAACGGCTCTAAGGATTTTAACTCAAAATTTTTAGCAGGAGTCCCCATAAGTTTAAAATAATATTGTATATAAAAATATTCAAAAAAATATTTATTGGGTTTAAAAAAAAAAAAAAAAAAAATTTTAAATCAATATCTTCAAAACCTATGAACGATTATTTTTTTGAAATTATTTCCTAAAACCAATATTATTAAATACTTAAAATTCGCATCCCACATTTTTTTCTTGAAAAATTTTAGAGAAATTTCTTATATAAAAAATTTATTTAATAATAAAACGATTTTTTAAGTTTTATTTGCATAAATTCATACTTTTCCGGAAACCAGACGGCAATTTTATGCATTTGCACATTATTATCTCATTAAATCCATGTTTTATATTTATAAAATGTATCTTAAATTCCAAAGTACTTTTACATAAGAGCAAGTTCGTGCGATCCAGTCGTGCATTTTATTTATATTTACAATGGAAGATGGTGTGAACGAAGTCAACAAAAGGAAAATTTTCACATTGTTTCGGTCTAGGTCAGAACGAAACGATTGGAAAAAAAGATTTTAGTTGATTGAACGATTGAAAACATTTCGTGTTAGTCTTTACCTCGTTCGGAACGAAACGGCGAAACGGATAAAAAATAATTTTGATTGAATGAACGATTGATTGAAAAGATCGAATTCTCGAACTAATCAATCAATGATTGATTCGATCTTTCAAAATGAACAATTGGCACAGCTCTAGTCTCAATACAATTTTTTGAAAAAAAGGTCCTACTCCCCGATGTCGTTTTTTTTCTAAAATTCTATATGGACTTGCAAAAAAAAACAGCTATTGACTTTAAGCCGATAAGTGATCGCCTGCCTATGATCCGCATCAAAGCCACCTACCAAAATATAAGCTGTAACATGGGTACATACCCCTACCAAAGAGCCTGTCGAATAGGAGTTTTATGGCTTTCTGGAAGGAACCTACGGATCCTGTCCGAAGTACGATGTCAGAATTGTGCTCGTTGACTTTAATGCTAAAATCGGAAAGAAAGACATTTTCGGAATGGTTACTTGGTAACCACCAGGAAATATTCATGTCTATTACAGAATTCGCAGAATTTTACTCCCGGTGAGTTGACTTGATTCGCATCCGCTGTAAAACTCAATTATGAAATTCGTCGGATGAACTACATTGTCGATTTCTAAAATTACCTTATCATTTATGAACTTTCGTATCGACACTGTCAGCTACAAACATTTATTCAACTGGCCTAGGGTGTGATAATAGTTTCGCTTTCGATCAACCAAATCAAGCATCGTTGAGAGTGGTTAGTACGAAGATGGGGGACGGACGGTTCAAAACCAACCGTGTAGATTTCTTGCTTTCTGGTTGCGTTGCTATTTGTGCGTTTTCTATTAAAATTTGTTAAACAAACACTTAAGCATTCAGTATAATAAGCTTTTGACTTACATATTTGTACTCTCCATTGTTTATTTTCGTTTAATCAAAAATTCACTTCAGATTCGTCTCGAAATTGGTGCGAATGTAAAATGATAGAAATTGTATGGAGTGCAAATGGATTGCGTATTCTGTAATACCATTTAAGTTGAACGAAATGTTAGTGGTGCAGGCATTGTTACCGACATTCGTTCAACTTTCATTCGTCGGATTCAGTAATAGCAAAAGTTTGGAAATGAATTGAAACTGTCACTTTAGCTCATTCGCCGAATTCTGTAATAGGGGTGATTAACAAACAACGGTTTTTGCAGCAGCTCGTAATACGGTGATAAGTAGCACCAGGTTTCTACGGACGCACAAAGCAACCTGTGGTTCTCTAGACGGTCGAACCAAAAAACAAATTGTCCATGTGCTAAACGATACAAGGCACGCATCGAAAATCTTAGAAAAGAAGATCTTGCGAAGAAAGAAGAGAGTTTACGCAGCCTCGCATCTCATGGAGATTGAAGATTTTCGCGATATGAACAACACCCGGAAGTTTTATAGAAACGGTAAGCCACTGGGAACATAGGTTATTCTAAGCAATGAAGTGTTGCAGAGGGAATTGTAGATGTTTTCGAGCAGCATTTCTAGCAGCTGTTAATTAGCGACTTTGCGTTTATTGGGGGAAGAAGACAACTCGCTTCCAATCAATGAGCAACCATATCCACTTCCCAGCATAGAAGAGATAGGCTTAGCTTTAAATAAGCTTGAGAACAACAAGGCCGCAGGATCTGATGGTTGACTTGCAGAGCTCTTCAAATTCGATGGTGAGTTTTTGGTAAGGTGCATGTATCAAACTATGAACCAAATATAGTTGAAAATGCTCCCGATGATAAAAAAGGTGATCCTATGTCTTGCAAGAACTATCGAGGCATATCAATGCTAAATCTCGCATATAAGATCCTGTCCAATGTGCTATGTGAGCGTCATACGCTGTTCTGTAATAATTTAGTCGGTAAGCCAGTATGATTTTCGGCCCGGCAGATCAACCATAGATCAAATGTTCACAATGAACCAAATCCTGGAAAAGACCTACGAATTTCCCCATTGGCTCGGACTCTGAAGCCGAGCTACTGGATTCGTCCTCTGAATCGGAAGACCTGAATCTAACCATGTTGGGGGTTGGTCTGGATGAGTGTAGCCAAAATGCTGCAACTACTTCAGATTAACCTTCAACATTCCATCAAGGCTTCGGCCTCACTTCTTCTCCGTCTGCACAAGAACCGAGAGGATATAGTCCTGATCCAAGAACCATGGATTGCCAAATCTGGAATTCAGGGACTCAGGACTCCTGGTTACTACTTGCTGTATGCATCGGACAAAGGTGAACCCAGATCCTGCATATTAGTTAAAAGTAGTTCTAATGTATATTTACTCCCTGATTTCAGCGATCGAGATATAACCGCCGCCAGAATGCACACCAATAATGGAACGTACTGGATAGTGTCGGCATATCTTGGCCACGACAACCCTGGCCCTCCTGGCGATACGCTCAAGAGGATCATCGCTGAGGCGAAAAGGCAAAATATCAGCCTCCTTATTGGGTGTGATGCTAATGCCCATCACACTGTTTGGGGAAGTACGAACATAAACGATAGAGGTGAGTCTCTTTTTGATTATATTCTTAGTACTAACCTTGTAGTCAGTAACATCGGTAATGAACCTACCTTTGTTACCAGAAACCGACAAGAAGTGCTAGACATCACTCTTGTCTCTGACACTATATATCAAATGATAACGAATTGGAAAGTATCAGAGGAACACTCATTCTCAGACCATAGATACATTCAATTCAGTTTAAATGATGTACCCACCACACGGCCAGTTTTTCGTAATTATAGGAAAACAAACTGGCAAACGTATAGAGATGTACTGGAAAGATCGCTTACAGCCGAATCTCTAGATATCCCCTCCAACACCTCAGATCTAGATAACAAAGTCAAGGATCTGACACTAATCCTGAACAATGCAATGAATATTTCTTGTCCTCTTCTTCAAGTTAGAGGAAAAAAGAAACCTTATTGGTGGAATTCAGGATTAGAACCGCTCAGGAAAAGTTGCAGAAAACTCTTCAATCGAGCTAAATACACAAAAGAATCCTCAGATTGGGACTTATATAAAGAATCCTTAAAGATTTATAAGAAACAATTGAGGACAAGCAAAAGATCTTCATGGCGGAACTTCTGTAATAAAATAGAAGATACTTCTGAAGCATCCAGATTGAGAAAAATCCTCTCAACAAATCCAGTCATGCCAAGCTCTTTGAAAATGTCAAATGGCTCCTGGACAAATTCATGTGAAGAATCACTCAATTTGCTACTTGACACTCACTTCCCAGGTAGCTCGCAAAACATTTGCAACATTAACTCATTAGAGTCAAATAACAAAGGTATAAAGATCCGAGGGTTAATAACAAGGGACAAACTAAAATGGGCAATTAACAGCTTCGATCCATATAAATCGGCAGGACCAGACGGCATAATACCAGCCGAACTGCAAGTTGCTTTAGACATTATCTTACCCACATTAGAGATAATAATGAACAGTTGTCTAAACCTGGTTCATATTCCCCGTATATGGAGAGAAGTCAAAGTAGTCTTTATACCCAAAGCTGGTAAATGCTCCCACGTTACGCCCAAGGACCTAAGACCTATCAGTCTATCGTCATTTCTTCTCAAGACACTGGAACGATTGATTGACATTCATCTGCGTAGTGCTATAAAACCAAACCTTTTTTCTACAGCACAACACGCTTACTGCAAGGGAAAATCAGTAGAAACTGCGCTACACACCTTGGTACGCGCAATCGAATACTCCCTAGATCACAAAGAATACACTCTAGTTGCATTCCTAGATATAGAAGGCGCCTTCAACAATGTCGACAGCGCCGCAATAGCGAAGACACTGCAGAATCTCAATGTGGATAGCTCACTTGGTAACCTCATAAATTTCATGCTGAAAAGCAGAATTATAAATGCGGAACTAGGTAGCTTTACTACAAGAAGGTCAGTCAGTAGAGGAACCCCACAAGGTGGAGTCCTATCCCCACTTCTATGGAACATGGTAGTTAATGATCTGCTAATAGACCTAGAAGAAGAGGGATTCAAAGTGATTGCATACGCTGACGATATTGCCATTGCCGTATCAGGAAAGCACCCTCAAGTTTTAACAGAACTTATACAAACCGCTCTCAACAAGCTACTAAAATGGACAGATCGATGTGGCTTAGGTGTTAACCCCCACAAGACTGAACTAGTCCTTTTCACAAGGAAATACAAAATTCCTCAACTAGACCCTCCATCGATTAAAGGTGTTCCACTCACTTTCTCAGATCAAGCTAAATACCTGGGTCTTATTTTAGACAAAAAGTTAAGTTGGAAACCTAATATACAGGAAAGAGTAAGGAAAGCCACGGTAGCTCTCTTTTCTTGTAAAAAAGCCGTAGGGAACAAGTGGGGCTTGTCTCCACAAATTACTCACTGGCTATACACTGCGGTCATCAGACCGATACTTACTTACGGGGTGACTGTATGGTGGACGGCCTTAGATAAAGCGATTAATCGCGATAAACTAAGCAGAGTTCAACGTTCAGCGTGCATGTGCATCAGCGGAGCTCTCCGCTCGACACCTTCCGCTGCACTAGACATACTACTCAACCTGACACCCCTAGATATTTACAGCAAACAAATGGCCGCGAGCACAGCCATACGTCTCAAAGCCATCTCTCAATGGACCAATAACTCTATTGGCCATACCACCATTCTGAATTTATTCGGAACTCTACCAAGTCACTCTGACTACATCACTCCCTCTTTGGTCTTCGATAAAAACTTTGAAGTCACCATTCCCTCAAGGTCAGCTTGGGAGGAAGGGACTTTGGCAGATAACAAATCAGTAAACTTTTTTACAGATGGATCGAAGACTGAAAACGGAGTGGGTGGTGGAGTGTACTCAGATGGACTAAATCTTAGTCTCTCCTTCCGCCTACCAAACCATTGTAGCGTATTCCAAGCGGAAATTCTGGCGATAAAGGAAGTATTGTCCTGGCTTAAAGAAAACGTGATATCTAACACGGATATCCGTATCTTCTCAGACAGTCAGGCTGCTTTGAAATCCCTAGCATCAGTCTCTGTAAACTCCATTACAGCCCAAGACTGTCGTTCGTCTCTAATGGAGATGGCCAAACAGTTTAACATTCACCTATTCTGGGTGCCGGGTCACAGGGACATTCCGGGGAATTGTAAAGCCGACGAACTCGCCAGAATTGGAACGGAAATGCCTATCTTACCCGAAAAGGCAAATATAGGTATGCCCATAGCTACAAGTAAACTTATGCTGAAACGAATCGCTCTGGAACAATCGAATACAAGATGGCTTAATACTACCACTTGTATGGCGACCAAGCGGATCTGGCCTAAACTGGATCTGAAACGGTCAAAATGTCTATTGTCCCTCAGTAGATCTCAGATCAGCTCCGTCATAGGTGTCATAACTGGACACTGTCTCATAGGTAGACACGCCGCACGTCTCGGTGTGCTATCAAACGATTTCTGCAGGAGTTGCATGGACGAAGAGGAAGAGGAGACAATCCCACACCTTCTTTGTACATGCCCTGCTCTCTCTTACAGACGCAAACTTCATCTAGGAGAACATTTCTATAATGAACCAAGCGATCTCATAGACAAAGACATTAAAAGTCTCCTTCGCTTCATCAGAAGCTCCAAATGGTTTTAACTAATAGGAAACCTTCTTATTTTTGTTCCCTATTAGATCGTGGTATCACAATGGACCTCCAATGGTCTAAGTGTGTCAGACGCTTTAATGACGGCCACTTTAACCTAACCCTAACCTAACCTACGAATTTCAGACTCACCATCCATCTACTTATTGACTTCAAAGCCGCATTTCATCGTCAGGAGCTCTATATGGCAATGGTCGCAGTCGGGAAACACGCCATGCAATGTGCAACTAGGGAACAACTCTTCTGAACTATTCCAAACATGTACAGGGTTTCAGCAACGAGATGCGCTATCATGCGACTTTCTTAATCTCGTTCTAGAGCAGATGGTGCGCGGGGCAGGTGTTAACACTGAGAGTGCCATATTCAACAAACAATAACGACATAATCAGCTGTTGAAGATCAGGCCAAAACGTCACTATTTAAAGCAAAAATTATGAGGTTATCAAGGAGTTCATCAACCGCGGAGATCCGACGGAGGATTACCCTAGGAAAACGCTGCTACTCCGCACTCCAGTCCTGCTTTACGCTACCGAGTGTTGGTGGAGAAGCAGAAGCAGATGATAAGCAGAAAGGGGGAGATGATACTGGGCTCTTTCGAAAGAAAAACTCTTCCACAAGTAGCACAAAATGGTATAATTTCGGTATCACATTTCTTAATTCATACTTTATTCCTTCTTTATTAGGTATGTCAATTTATGCCTACTTAATTCCATCTTAATATGATCTTTATAAGGTATTGTTTTAAAGAACTTAACTTGGTGTGTTTACTCTACTTAAAGCATTCTTAAATACTTCTTAAATTCGCATTTCTTAAATCGGTTTTTTTTGTTACTTAATTCCTTCTTTAATCCTTCTAAAAACATAACTTTTTTGTTTTGGTCCTAAATCGGTATTTTTCAGATTCTTTAATACGTATTTAAGTCTTCTGAAATAGTATGATTTATAACGCCGTTTTCGTACTTTTAGTTTTAGGTGGAAAGCAAAATGTGTTAACCGAATTTATTAAATCTTTAAAAAAAAAAAAAGATATTGTTTCATTATTGCAGACAAACAACAATTAAAATAGTAGGTATTTATGTAAAATGTGACTTTTTTGATGACATCCGTTTATGTAACTGATAAAATGTCCATACTTAATTCATACTTTATTCCTTCTTTATTGGGTAGGTGTGCCGATTTATGGCTACTTAATTCCGTCTTAATTTCGTCTTTTTTAGGTATTGCTTTACAGAACTTAACATGGTGTGTTTACTTCTACTTAAAGCATTCTTAAATACTTCTTAAATTGGCATTTCTTAAATCGGTTGTTTTTGTTACTTAATTCCTTCTTTAATCCTTCTAAAAACATTCCTTTATTTTTCCGATTCTTTAATACGTATTTAAGTCTTCTTAAAGAGTATAATATTAAAAACACGAGAGAGTTATTTGAGTAGCACTTTGAGACAAGATATTTTAAGTGTCACAGTGGCACAATAGGTAGAGCACAAGCACGGCAAGCGAGAGGACTCGGGTTCGAATCTCAGTGGAAGCACAGAGGTAAATTAAAAAAACTAACTTTTAAAATTCTTTCATTCCAGCAAAAATTCACATAAAGACTAGAATATAATAAACAATAATAAAAAACAAACAAACAGATAATAAAAAAAATTTATTTTTATTGTTTCTAATAATTTTTTTAAGACTCTTTAAGAAGGAGTTAAGAAGTATTTAAGAAGATGTAAGGAACTATTTAAGAAGGAGTAATGAAGTATTTAAGAAGAATGATATCCCGATTTAAGATCATTTTAAGACTCAATTTATCTTCTTATTTCCTTCTATCGGACCGCCCACTTGCGCCTTTTCTCTACTTAATAGGAACTTAAATCCGTCTTATAGAAGATGTCAGATACCGATTTAGAATTCTTAAAGACTTCGTTAAGTAATTCTGTGCTACTTGTGTCGGGGGCTATTTGGTCCTATGTGCGAGGAGGGCGAATGTATAGGAAAGGATATAACAAGAAAGCCAAAACACGTAGCCTACGTTGGTTTGGCCACATTGAGAGAATGGACAACAATGATCCAGCTAAGAGAGACTTTGAATCCCAGCCCGCAGGTTCGCGGTGACAAGGAAGACAGAACCTCCGGTTTAAGGACCAAGCTACCGTGGATTCCAGGGTGCTTGGCCTAGAGGGCTGGAAGCAGCGTGCTTGGGGTGGCAGAGGATGGAAAGGTGCCGTGTCTCAGATAGAGGACCTTCATGGATCGGGAGCCGGCTAAGTAGTTAAGTATTCATACATATAATACTCATTACACACCTACCAGAAGTTAGTAAGCAAAACCCACTTTCCAAAGTGAGGTTCTTTCCCAATGATTAGAGATTAGTCTAGTTTAGAATTGACTTCACTTTTAAAAGTGAAACAGATTTTCACCAAAAGTGACAATCACCAGCACCATCAACGTTAAAATATGTTGCAATTTTAAGTTTTGTGTACCCTCGATGTTTTAAATTCATAAAAACTGTAAAAAAAAAATATAAAATAAAAATTTTCAGATTCATGGAATTTCTTTCACATTATATTCAATATTTCCCTTGATTTTTATGGTGCGAGCAATTTAATTTAAAAATTCAAATAACACAATTCAATTAGGTTTTATATGTATTTACGCAAAAAAAGTAACAAAATTAAGGTTAAAATCCCACGATCTGGCAACGGCGTGTTGGCGCATTGAGTAAGCTCATTCAGCATTATTCACAATCACATCACAAGCCATAAAGCATTAATGGCGTCTGATCCTACATATAATTTTTTTTTTATGTGAATTCGAACAAATCATATTCAAATGTAGATTACTTGCATTTCACTAATGGACATCGTTCGACTGGACCAGAGCGTATGCTGTTCCCAATGCACCAATAACCATGACTTTTTCATGTCTCGATGGCCAGCATTATACCAGCCAGGACATACACACACACAATGGCCAATGGCCATTGCATTCTGTGAATGAGTTCGGACGTTGGACAGAGTGAATTGCACTTAAATATTTATTGCAATTTTCACACTTGAATATAAAACGTTCATTAAACAAAAATGTGCTCCTTTTTGCTGCGGGTGCGAGAGCGGGTGTGTGAATCAGAATGTGATATTTACGGTTTTCTATCTGTTTGTTTGGATTCAATATTCACAAATCGTAGATAGTACATACAAATATAACTAAAAAGGATAAAAGAAGGCAAATAATATGATGATTTTCTATAAATATTTGCCTGATGTGAGGCTGAGGACATTATTTGTGAACACAGCCGGGAGCATTCAAATAAGTGGCCTCCCTCATATGTATGTCTTTTTTCTTTATATCTGAACATACTCGTACGTATAAATTCACAGAATAACTCCCTGCTGAATCCATTCCCAGTCATCTTTATTGAAATGTTTACTTTTATTTTTGTCTCCTGAAATGAGGTTATCATTCCTCATCTCCCATCTCTTCGACATCCTTAGGCTGATGGATTTTTCAGACTGAATCAAATTGAAATTCTGTCTGCCAAATTAATATTTGAAATAAGAAACGCGATTGATTTGAATAGACTGATATAGTATAGGAGAAAAGAACCCCGAAGATTCTTTAAAAAAGTTTTTATGAACCGTTTTTAGTTGGAGACTTGTGTGAGTTGCATTCAGAGGTATTTCGTTTATTTTTTTTTTAATAAAATAATGGTTCATTTTTCATCTGTACTGGAGGTCAATTTAATTGTAATATTTAAATTGTGATGCTTTTTTTTATCAAAGGCTCAGGTAGTGTCAGCGATTCTAGGGTCAATCCTAAGAAAGCATAAAACTCGGTTTAAGAAAGTTCAGATCTCCAGTAATGTCTTCGATATTGAAAACCAGACTGGGAAGGAATAGCTGATCACTGGTCGCAGGAGCTGCTTGAAGGTTAATTAGGTAAGACCTGATCTTATTTTCAGCAATGGGTGCAAACGGCTGAATCCCCAGCTAGCGCTTTTCAGCACATTTCTTGAGTGCAGATTAAACCTTAGCAACTCGTTGAAGTGCACTCAAAGCAACTTTACGTTTTGTTTTGCTACTATGGTAGATCGAGATCCGGCAAGGAGTCTCAAGACCACATTTCGGCTAACGGTTGCGGTGCGTATGCCCCTACCAGTTAAAGGTCTCCTGAAGCAGACAAGTTCCGATTGAGGAAGTGTTGATCCGGATGCCCCATTTCTGGTAGAATTGGAAAAGTTTGTTTATGTGGTTTGCTACTTTTCGGACAGCGATAAGTAGTAGCGTATCTATAGGTAAGCGAGCCATCAGCAATCGAATTTTGCCAAGGTTGTTTATTGAACTTTAAATATATACAATTGGTAAACTGAAATTTAGGGATAATATGAGTATACAAGATTTGTCGGCACATATAGGGGACCTAACTTAAGCTATGACAAAAGTAGCACAGAATTACTTAACGAAGTCTTTAACAATTCTAAATCGGTATCTGATATCTTCTATAAGACGGATTTAAGTTCATATTAAGTAGAGAAAGGGCGCAAGTGGGCGGTCCGATAGAAGGAAATAAGAAGATAAATTGAGTCTTAAAATGTTCTTAAATCGGGATATCATTCTTCTCAAATACTTCATTACTCCTTCTTAAATAGTTCCTTACATCTTCTTAAATACTTCTTAACTCCTTCTTAAAGAGCTACAGCAATCCTTAAAAAAATTATTAGAAACAACAAAAATAAAGTTTTTTTATTAACTTTTTGTCTTTTATTATTGTTGATTTGATTATTTTGGAGTTCTCTTCATTATTTCTTTGTCTCCACATTCGATTCTTTATGTAATTTTTTGCTGGAATGAAAGAATTTTTTTTTTTTTTATTTACCTCTGTGCTCTCCACTGAGATTCGAACCCGAGTCCTCACGCTTGCGTGCTTGTGCTCTACGCTCTACCTATTGTGCCACTGTGATACATAAAATAACTTGTCTCAAAGTGCTACGCAAATAACTCTCTCGTGTTTTTAATTATACTGTTTAGGAAGACTTAAATACGTATTAAAGAATCTGAAAAATACCGATTTAGGACCAAAACAAAAAAGTTATGTTTTAGAAAGATTAAAGAAGGAATTAAGTAACAAAAAAAAAACGATTTAAGAAATGTCAATTTAAGAAGTATTTTAGAATGCTTTAAGTACAAGTAAACACATTAAGTTAAGTTCTTTAAACAATACCTAGTAAAGATCATATTAAGATGGAATTAAGTAGGCATTAATTGACATACCTAATAAAGAAGGAATAAAGTATGAATTAAGAAATGTGATACCGAAATTATACCATTTTGTGCTACTTGTGGACATTGTTTCTAAAATTATAATAAACATGACTAGTTATTTTAAATTAAAATTATGCCTCGGTTTATCTCTCGGGTTGTTCAGTCCCGGTTGTCCAGTAATCGAATTTTGCCAAGGTTTTGAAGGTGTTTTTATTGAACTTTAATATACCTATACAATTGGAAACTTAAATTTAAGGATAAAATGAATAAATAAGAAATTGTTGGCACATAGACGGTCTAACTTATACAATGACATTATTTCTAAAATTACAATATTTATAATATGCATAGCAAAGTATTTAAAATTAAAATTTAAAATCTGTTGGCACGGTTTTCTCTCGGGTTGTTCCGTTCCGGGTGTACAGTTGGAGGGTTTGTTGTGGGTTGGTCATCCTTCTCATCAGCGGGTTTGGGTGGTTGGCGGTGCTAGTTATAAGCTTCTTCGCTAATTGCACGAGAAACTGGTCCAGTGGCTTAATTTTGGCTTCTTCGTAGACTCTTTCGTTGCTGAAGTGCTTCTTTCGCTGTCGATCGAAGATAAGTCCGGGGCTTATCCTTAAAATTTTCCTTTCGAAGAGTTGGATGGTGTACCGTGCAGGAAAATTGTAACTGATGACAGGTCTGATTAGCTGCTTGTATATTAGTAGCTTCACTGGCTGGCTTAGTGCGGTTCTTCTGGCTAGCAACAGGTGCAAGCGGTGAAGCGCGAAGTTGGCCTTCCTTAGTACATAATAATAACACCCGAAGGAAGACATGTCGAGGTCCTTGCTGAGATGCACCAGCTTACTCAGCTTGTAGATGAGCCTGAATACCACATGTTGCTGGGCAATACTTTCAACTTATTTCTCACCCTGATAAGTATACCACAAAGGTTAACTCGACATTCGGTATTTCGGATCATTGTATAATATCTCATGTCCCATGCCCATCCATCCAACTAAGGAGCAACTTCCTACTAGAAAGCCAACTAAAACGGTCGAAATAACTTTTTTCGAAATCGGTTGCCATTGGTGGTGGGTCTCCTGAAACACACAAGCTCCGATTTGGCAGTGTTTATTCAGATACCCCACTTTTTGTAGTACTCGTAGAGTTTGGAGACGTGGGCTTCCACTCTCCGAACTGCAATTTTTGGCGCTATCGACGAGGAATAAGGTCAGCAAGTCGTCAGCGAAAAGCAAGTTCTCGCAGTCACTTGGCACGGGTTGATCAGACGTCATCAGGCTATATAGGAAGGGACCCAGCTTTGATCCTTGGGCGACTCCGGCTTTTATGGATTTAATAGAAGACTTGCAGCTGTCTAGTAGCTGAACGAAGAATTTCCTAAAAGAGAAAAAGAAAAAAGGATATAGGCCTGTTGTTGGAAACCAGGTTTCTAGCGCCTTTCTTCGGGATTGCCACGATTTTTGCCGTTTTCCACCTATTGGGGAAGTAGCAGTTGTTGACGCAGTTATTTATGATGATTGTGAGTAATATCTTCACTGCATATGGAAGCCTTTTGATGATGTAGTTGGAGACTGGATGCGGACCTGTCGACGGCAATATTATCATTTTCCCAACCTCCACTTGTTGAATCTACGACTAAGAGTCAATGTGAATTGAAATAAATAAACGACAAAATTGTGTGTGAATCAAAGTGGGCATTGATCACATCACTTCGGGTACACACTGGGTATTTGTAATATGATCATTTAATAAGGCGGTATGTAGTGTCGTAACCTTTCGCTCGGAAATATGATTAGGGGTCGTTGGTGTCGTAACGTTTTGCTCGCTAATATGAATACGGATGTAGGATTGTAACGCTTTGTTACAGACTTAACTTTAAAGCAGCGGAGGTGCTTACGATGACTACTAGATGAAAAGTGGAGGCATGCGATCACGAAAGTTATTTCTGCACAAGGACCTCTAATGCTTGGGATAGCAAAGCAGAGTAGAATGTTTCTTCTAATTAAACATGAATATGGCTATCGAAAAGACGTAAGAAGAAGAATTCTTTAGATAGAATCAACAATGGCGTCTTCAGTTCTAGTAAGACTAATCTACTAACTTTATTCATTTAAGATAAAATACTCTGACGTATAATGAAGATTTAAACTTTTACTATACAAGTTCCTGAAGAAGAGATAGTGGCTAGATAGAGGTTTGATGCAGCGTCTGATTCCATTTCCCGAATTGTTTCCCTGTGCACTGGCTCTGAAGTCGTTATTGGGGGCGACTTCAATGTATATACATAATTCACTTTGACTCCACTATTCACGACGAATAACACCCGAAGGAAGACATGTCGAGGTCCTTGCTGAGATGCACCAGCTTACTCAGCTTGTAGATGAGCCTGAATACCACATGTTGCTGGGCAATACTTTCAACTTATTTCTCACCCTGATAAGTATACCACAAAGGTTAACTCGACATTCGGTATTTCGGATCATTGTATAATATCTCATGTCCCATGCCCATCCATCCAACTAAGTAGAAACTTCCTACTAGAAAGCCAACTAAAACGGTCGAAATAACTTTTTCCGAATCTTTAACTGGTCACTATGTTTCGACATAATCTGTAAAAAAAGCTATCACGTTGAGAGAAGTAAGTTACAGCAAAAGTAAGTTACAGTAAGTTATTGCAAAGCTAACTCAACTGAGGAAAATCGGAAAAAGTATAAACAAGTCAGAAACTATTGCAACGTTATTACAAAACGAACCAAATTCTTATATGACCAGAAATCATTGCAAAAATTCTGGAATTTTCCAAAGGAGGCAGCAAATTTTTGTCATTTATCAAGAATGTAAGAAATTCATAATCATCTTCGGTTCCAAAGCTCATTTACAACGACACACCTGAAAAGTAGCTCCTTAGATAAAGCAAATGTTCATTTCTCATTTTAGCTCATTTTTCTACTAGATCTCTGTTGCCAGAAAGCAACATTGCCCCTCTTAAACTTGAGAACGTAAATCCTTCAATGGGACAGGTACATTTCCGCAATCGTACTATTTTAAGAACCCTTCGAGATCTTGATATATGTAAGTAAAACCGCTGGTCCTCTAAAGAGGTGTTCTTCCTCGCTATTAGAACCATTGTGTACGTTTTTCCATCGCTCTTATTGTTCTGGAATCTTCCCTGGAAGATGGAAAACAGCATTTGTCCAGCCTGTTCTTCAAAAATATGACCCTTTCACTTCTTCCTCCTATTGATTAATCGCTCTTACGTCCCTTCTTTCTAAGATCAAACGGTGATCAATCATTAGCTCAAGAAATATCTCAGAGATCAAAGCTTCTTAATGACCGGTAATCCGGATTTCGCAGAAATCATTTCACTGGTGATCTAATGGCATGTCTCACCGAAGAGTGGAACATATCTAAACATTGTTTTGGAAAAAGAAAGATTGTTGTCTTATAACTTCTTTCACAAGCAATGTTCACGCGAACTAGCCAGTTGCATTCCTCCCCTCAAACAGTTCACCCGTGATACCCATTTCGCTAGCAATGCTCATCAGTTCATCTTCGAGACGGCACGGTTTTCCCTTGCTATTCAAGAACAATGTTCATCGACACCTCATGATTCCTATTTCATCCACATTAAAATTCCTTAAATTAGACATCGAAAAAAATGATTTCGGCCTTATTTGTTTGGAATTAAAAATATGGATAGGGCTACACATTTTCAACGGTAATTAATACTCAGTTTGCCCTTGATCCCAACTTCGGACCTGCTGTTAAATTCAGATATTTTTTCTTTAACCACACTTCACGAATGTGGAATGCTTTACTCGTCTACCCTTTCCAAAATTCCCTCCCATTGCGATATTCAGACATCCAGAATTAATTCGCATCGGTTGCTCCTTTTAAATCCTGTCCAACTTTCCTTATTGCTTGCACTGTGCTCAAGCATTTTAAAGGTAGTAACAATGGGGCAAAATTTTAAACAACCTATTACTAAGGCTTAGTAATTTACTAGTTAGCAATTTGTTAAACTTTTAGTAATATACTAGCTCTTCGAAAATTTTAAACTTTTTTTTTCGTTTTACCAACTAGTAAATTACTCATATAAATTGCCAAGAAATTTTTTCGAGGAAAAGTCATGGATTTAACAAATTACTAAAAGTTAAAGTAGCCAGTTTGTGATTTTAAATTTAGTAAAATGTTAAGAGATAGTAATGTGTTAAAATCGTTTAAAATTAGCAAAATCCTTAGTAATTTAAAAATAAATTTGGTGGTGCAACAGCTCGGAGTGAACCAGGACCTATTGACTTACAACTCTCAACCATTCCTGTGTGCGTGTTACCAGAAACCGAGGGGACCTAAAATTTTCTGCCGATTACGAACGGCTAAGGAGCAGCACTTTCCATGACAAGAGATACTCTTGGAGAATTTGTCAATTCCTCGCAAGAAGCAGTACACCCCTGAAACAAACTTTCTTGCAGCGGCTGAGAATCGAACTCGAGACCTTTCGCATGACAGTCCAAAATGATTTTGACATATTACTAAATTGTTTAAAATTTTGCGCCAATAACTTTAATGGGGGCAGTTAAAAACAAAATGTGTACGTCTTAATAACAGTGCAATTTTCTTAGGGTTGAGCTTTTGTTGGCGTAGGTACTGTCGTAATATAAGCTTTATCTTAATCATCACTTATTGGAAATGGTGCGATTATACCAGCAAGTTCTAGACCAAACCTTTAATTTTCTATATAACTCTGCTGTTGCTAGCAATAGCATACACAAGCACTAACAATTCCCCAAACCATTTTAACCTCAATCTTTCGAATGAATTCTATTGTCAACTTAACTGATATTTCTTTTGAAAAAATACCACTTAAATGGCAAGGATATTACGCTAAGATATTTTGTTTAACAATAACGACTTAAAACCCTAAAATATGCTTGTTTAATGTTTTAAACAACTCGCTGACCCATATCTTCTTCCTTTATTTTTGTTTTTTCACATACTATCTATATTTAAAAGAATCTCAAGTAAGGTTAACCAAAACTTCTCTTAAAATAACTCAATGGAGGGAAACCTTTATCACAATTTGTCATCAACCGCATACTTGAAAACTTTACGAGCCATCAAACTAAATCAGATAAAAGGACGAAAGTATGTTTAGCTGCCATCGGGTGGGTATCTTTTGTTCTTTCAGAATATCTAAAACCCTTGTAGATAATGTAGAATGCCAAACCAAAGTTAGAAGAAATGACCATAAATAGTAAGAAGACATCCTTCTCTCTGCCAGAATCACAAGGACAACACGAGGATGTCAAAACATTAACATTTCAGACCCACACAAAAGATACGGATTTTTGTTGCTGTTGTTAAAAATAAGGCCTTTTCCATAATCTCAAATTCATTACTTCATGTAATCCACCTTCTTGAAATGTCATCACGGTGACATAGCTGTTGGCATAACACACTTTTAAAATCCACTCCAAGCCCATCATAATGACTCCTTCATGTGGTGCTTTAGCAGAGGCAACCCTTCTGATTCAGGTACCTATCGTCGCAGATCCTAGAAATGATATTGTTCACCACAAACATAACCCACAACTGACATGGTGTATCTCCGTTGGAACGACGACGACTACAAGTAGCTAGCTTGACGACAGTAACAACAACAATAACAAAAACATGACAATGGAATGAAGTCTTATGTGTATCAGTCTAAAAGATAACCCAAGTGGGATAACTCAAGCCCAGGCATGATACTCGCAAAGTATTATCGTAGAACCCGCAAAAAAAGGACTGGTTTTGATGCAGAAAAATATACCTCATACCTATAGCATAGCTCCTAGAATCGATTGTTTTACCGAGAATATTTATCAAGTCCAGGACTGAAAGCTGTGGAGAAACAAGCAAGGAAGTAGTTTAGAGTCCTTAATGACGTAAAGTGTTTATTTATTGTTCCCTTGGGGTTTCTGTTTCCAAAAGAAAATCTTTGTAAAGTTTTCCGGTACATGGATTCGAAAACGCAATTTCAATTAATTACCCCACATCGCACAGCACATAAAGTATAACTTAGGTATGAAAAGAATCAATTCCATGCGGTCATATATGAGTCCCTGAGGGGATACGGGATACACGAAGACTTAGATTTATTTTCCAAATATTGTTTTTGAAGCTAAAGTTTTCAACCATAGAAACACCAGACAATGGTTAGGAAATTAATTCAACGTTTTCGTTTAATTCGACGAACTTTAATTTCCGTTCTATAGGTAGGTCCTCCTCCAACAGGAAACCCAAAAGATGCAACAAAATGGCAGTCGCAAGTACAGTGTAGAAGTTTTCTTACATTATTCCTTGGAATATTTAACCTCTCTACCCTAACTGCTGTTGTGTATGCATTTACTTTTCAACGTGATACAATTCAATGAACGTGCAGAATGAATTAAAGTTTGAAAGTTTTATTGATGGGGGACAAAAGTGTTTCGAAAGTTTCTACTCGTATATTTATTGAGCATTTTTAGGCTTCAGGTGTATCTAGAATTTATGTCGCAAAAGCAATTGTTATTCAGTATTTTATTCGTGGACCCAGGAAATTGATTTTGTACGCTCGTAAACGTGTTTAACTTGTATTGCTGGGTGTGTAGTTATTTTTGTAATTTAACTTCGGACTTACACACCCAGGTGCGGATCATGGAAGGGTAAATCGGGTGTGTTCCTTTTACCTTTTTCGTGAATTTTTGGAGAGTTATACGAAAAATAAAATTACATGTGGGGATTTCAATGCAGACTTTTAAACATTTTTCAAATATCTCATCTCCCTCTTCTTTTCAATTCCTAGATTCCAAATCTATTAATAATTTTGCATAACAAAAAGACGATCTAAGTTGCCCATTTGATATTTGTCATAGCTTGTATTATGTTTATGATAAGGTCGATTTCTTTCAACATTTATTGCTTGAACTCTGCCTAAAGCGTGTTCCGTAGAAAACTCTCATAATCTGAAATAAGCACTGCTCTTGGTTTACTTCTGAAGCCCTCCATTCAATAAAAATCCGCCGTAAACTCTATTCTAAGCGGAAGAGCTAGACAACACCCATACAGTTTTGAGCTCGAATCCACATCCACTCGTCTTCTTTCGTAACTCGCAGAACTAAAAAATTAAAGATACTTTATTTCAAAACTAAGCCTTGATCAAACCTCACGTAAGTTTCGGAGTAGACTGATGCGTTTATTTGGATTGGTAGAAAAGAAGTAGTTGACAACTTTCCAGATTCAAATGACCTAAATAAAGGATTTTTTGATAACAACTTACATTCATCAAGTATTACAATTAACAACTTAGCCGTTTATGAACCTCCCACTGAACTCGAATTTGAAGTTGGTTCTGAGAAAGAATTGGTCATGTATACCCTCTATCTAAGATCCAACTCCATGTGTTTAGATGTAGTTGTTTTATGTTTTATTCATATTATAATATTACCACAAATTGTACCCACAATTTCTTCTTCTTCTTGCAAAGGTAATTCTGCCACTTAGAAAACTTATCCTTCAATTAAATCCGATTTTCGGGCCATAAGCCTTCCCTATCTTAAATCTTAGAAAAAGATTTGCTTAACCAGATTTCAATCCACATCCGGGTTCGTAACTTATTTTCTCCGATTGCGAGAAGTCCACAGTGGCTCTACGGCTATGGTTAAAATCCTTGAAGATATTCGAATTCAGAATGACCAAGGCATGTTAAAGCTTCTCAGTTAGCTAGATCCTACAAAGCCCTTTGACCGACTTAATCGCAGTATTCTGTGCAAGAAACTAGGACTATATACTTTGGTTTCAGTGGCAGGTCGGTTCGTCTTATTCATGGCTAAGTTTGGCATTATTTCTTCTGATTCAATCAGTTTTCTTGCTGGTGTCCCATAGGGTTCCATTTTAGGTCCTATTCTGTTCTGCATGCTTATAAATTACTCAGCGCATGTTTGAAAAAAATGTCATTTTATATATCTGCGTTGATGACGCTCAAATTGGCTGGTCATTCAGTCTAAAGCTCACATCTTTGGATAGGTGCAGCCCAAATTTCTTATCATTTATTGGATGTTTCTCAATACCATTAACTTGCCCCAGGATGCACTTTTGAACAATTCGTTAAATCCAGATGTTGTATAGTTTTGCACAAGAAAGTACGAAGAGGGTAACCATCACATTTTTATGAAAAAATATGCTTTGCGCAGTCTGATCGAACCATGAATCTCTGGAACTCGTTGTTCTATGAAATAAATAAATTGAAAAGTCGAAGGCAGTCAGACAGTATTGGTAATCTAATGTTATTCTCCTAACCAAGTTTTTCTTTGTCAAAATTTATATTTTATTATTTTGTCTTACAGAATTTGGTTGACGTTATTACACATTTAACATGTCCCTGTAAGCCAGTAAAATATTTCGATTAATAGGCGAAAAAAAAGAGCGGATAGGAGTGTTGATTTCAAAAAAGCTATTAAGTCAACTTTTAAAAACAGCTCATCGTATACAGAGCTTCATTAGCTTCGTAATTCAATCAAAGAGGGTCGCTGTTATTGACAATTGCATGAAATGTTATCGAAATAAGATATGATGAACCTTTTCCTTGTGTTTTATATTAAACTACAGCTACAGCATTGAAGATATGTGTTTGCGGCCATTTTGGTGTGAATAATATTTTTCAGCAACAAATAATAATAAAATAGTTGTTCAAACGTCAATACGTGGAGAAAATAACGTGGTATTCTTATGATGTCCATCATGTACCCGGCCTTCACAATCCCCAGATTTGACACTTCCCTTATGAGGGTACTAGAAGGTGTACACCTGTAAGCCAAGCCAACCTCAACTTTGACAACAATAACCGATTGACCGACATCATATTCCATACATAATGTCAAACATCATACAATAAATCAATAAAATATAATTTATAAAATTGTATTTCATTCATTAAAAAAAAACATCGATCTGGAATAAAGAACGCACCCTGTATTACATTATATGTAATAACAATGTTAAAGGCAAAAATCGAGCTGGTAACGGAATGTTATTTAATGAACGGAAAAATTTTCTCAAAAAATCAAAACTAATCTACATGTTAATTGAAGTTTTCGTCAAAAATCAATGCTGTGCTGGTTCATCAATTTGCATTTAATATCGAACTCAAAAAGTGCCCTCAGGAAAAACGGTATAATCTCCTTATATAATAAATTGTTGATTGGTTTATATCGTTTTGAATTTAGCCTTTTTAAGAGACGCGATTATGGTAAAAGGTTCTGATGACTGATGAAAATTTTAAATTTCAAAACAAAATGGAATGGAACCTCCTTTTACGCTTAAGAGAATTCAAATTCTAAAATTGGACGCCGCCATTTGTTCTCTGACAGGGGCTCGGAGCTTTTGAAAGATAACCCCAATTTTTGCCGAATATCATCTTTAGCGACGAGGTGCATTTTTGGAACAATGGCTATGTTAACAAAAAAATATCAATCAAAACGAGGTTCAAAAGGTGACAATTCATACTCAAAAACTAACCGCTTGGCGTAAACTTTGGGCCTGCAGCGTCATTGGTCCGTACTTTTCCGAACAATGTTGATGAGACGGTCACCGGCAATTTCGAGCGTTTCAGAAGGCTGATAACCAATTTATATGTCCCAAACTGAACCATATGGAACTAGATAACATGATGTGGTTCCACGTGCCACACAACTCCCGCCACGATTTGAGGGTACGTTTATATATTGCAGAGGGACATTGATCAGTCATAAAGGCCATCCAATTTGAAAATGCTAGACTTTTCTTGTGGGGTTTTCTGAAGTCGCAGGTCTACGCGAATAAAAAATTCTCTTTTTTTACATTTTTGATTTTTCCCCTACATGTTTATTTGATTTATTAATATTTTTTGCTCAAGAACTTTCCACAAATTTTTTTTAAAGAAATTCAAAAAAAATTTATATAGTAACACGTAGCTAATGGCTGAAAAAAATTTTGGAAAAAAATGTTGGTACCTCCCAAAGAACCATGGTTATTTGTTTTCAATTTCCTTAAAAACAATACAACCAATTTTGATCAATTTTTTATACTAAAGCTTTAAAGAAGCTTGAACAATATTGTGTACTGAAATTTTTAAAACTGTTTGGATTTCTAAGAAAAATTCAAAAAGTTTTTCAAACTCTTTATTTCTTAAACCCCATGTTTGATTTTTTTTAATCTTAATTCTTAATTCTATCTATAAGATTCCAACTCTGGTGGAAAGTGGTATTTTTATCGAAAACGGCAATCTGAATTATGATAAAATTAAAATTTAAATCAACACATTCTACCTACCATCAAACCATTCTTTCGATTTTTTTTTCTCTTATCTACATTACCTATTTTAATGAAATTTTTAATACAGAAGTTCCCGAAAGTTAAAAAATTACTGCATATAGGTTTTTTTTTTTTGTTAAAACAAAAATAATTTTTTATTGGAAAATTGAATATCATAAGTGGGTTACTATTTTTTTTTTTTAAAGTAAAATTATTTTTGTACAGCAACAAAAATTTTAACTTTTGCAGTACAATTTTTTCTAAGAATTTTATATATAAAAACTAGAAACCGCTCAAACCACTAAAGGAGTTGTTTTAGCTTTTAAACATGTATTGTATGTCTATGAACATTTTTCTGTAATAACATTGGCTCAAAATTTTAGTCGAATTAGTACGATGCTAAGACTGTTTTAGTATGATACTTGATTAAAACGACGATTTTGAAAATTTTAATCGATTATAGCATCATACTTTCTCTAACCTTTTATTAAGGTTAAAATCATCGAATGTCCTTGTTTTAGGTGTGTTCAGAAGCCATTTATTAAGAAAATTGCTTTAGTACGATACTAGTTAGAAAATAGTTAAAAATAAGAATGAGTTATGCCGGTCGTCCACTATGTGCACGATAAGTTCAACCAACTTCGTTCAACTTTTTATTCAACTCTTTCGTTGGATAAACGAATTTACAACCTCTTACACTAGTGCAGCAACTTACGTAATTCACGTTGAGCAACTAAAGTTGAACAAAATGCGTTTGGAGCCCCGTACACATAATTGACCAACTTTCCCATATGTTGATTAACCTCGCACACATAGTTGATCAACTCTTAAAACTTATTCCAGTGTTGAACAGCTCCGTACACCTACCTAGTTGATCAACTTACACAAATGTTGAATAACCTCGTACACTAGTTGATAAACTTTTTCGATTTTGACACAAAAAAAAGTTTTTCGAGTTGATCAACTGCGTTTTCGATATGGTTGCTCAACCAGTTGATGAACGAGTTGATACCTTCAAACACTTAACCAAGGATCACTCGTAGGGGAACGCGTTGAACGCACCACGATAAACAAAAAACTCAAACGTCAAACCTGAAACAATTTTGACTTCAGTTCGGTACATTAGGAAATTGCATTTTGAGGAAATTTGAGACCAAGCCAATTCCCTAGCATCTCGATTTTTATAAGAGGGGCTCTTAATGTCCCATATATTGGGCTTTTCCTCAATTGCTGAAATCAACTGCAAAATTAATTCCGTGGTCCACTCTGTTTTTTTATCACCTTCCATGACGAAAAACCAAAATAAACTACAGTTTTCAAGATGCAACAACTGCAAGTTCATGGCAACGCAATAGTTCAACTCTACATTTCACTGCAACCAACGCAACGCAACACAATATTACGTCAAGAAATCCCAAAGAAAATTAAAAAGTTGATCAACGCGTTGAACAAGTAATGTGCAACACATTACCTTGAAAATGTTGCTCAACGTGTTGATCGAACATTTTCAAGGAGCAACACGAGCTCGTACACTACCCGTACACTTGTTGCGCAATTCGTTGAGCAACGGCCAACAACTAGATCCAACACGTTGGTTGAACAGAATTGAAGGCACCGTACATTAGAGTTGAATGCTTTGAATTCGAAATTTGTGCGTTGATCGCCTAATGAACGACCGGCATTAGTTAACTACTTTAAAGTTAGCAAATTGTTAAGTAGTATCATACTAATATCTTAACACTAAGCTGTTTAAGATTTTGCATCAGTAATTTTTAAAATTCACATACTCCCAAGAATTATCACAAATAACTGATTTTTCTCTAAAATGATGTTCTAGGATTTATCTAAAAAAGTTTCTAACAAATTGCTCTTCTTCAATCTGCTCAACTTTGAACCTCATAATTTATGAATCATTTTCTTCTGGAGTTCTTTTCAAATGAGTGAGTTTCTTAATCTATTCAATTTGTTAACCCCTAAACAGTCAGGCTTTCGAAAGAAAAACAGCTGCATTACAGCTTTGCTAAGTATCTCGGAAGATATAAGGAAAGCTATAGACGAGGATCATGTCACATTTTTAATACTCCTCGATTTTTCGAAAGCGTTTGACAAATGTAAACCATGTGGTACTTTGCGAAAAACTCTCCCTTGATTTTAACTTTTCCTCCTCCGCAGTCAGGCTCTTATTTTCTTACCTTACTGATAGAGTGCAAGCAGTTGAAGTTGACAAAACTCTTTCCAGTTTCCTGCCTGTCGTTAGGAGCGTCCCACAAGGTTCGATTCTTGGCCCGTTGCTGTTTTCAATATATGTTAACGAACTTCCTACAATTGCAAGACAATGTTCGATACGCATGTATGCTGATGACACCCAGCTCTATTTGAACTGACCATTGGGGCTAATTGAACACTCTGCGGCTTGCATAAACGAGGATTTAAACTTGATTGAACGTTGATCGGTTGATAACTGCTTACTTTTTAACCCAAAGAAATCAAAGTGTCTCCTAATCTCAAAAAGCAAAATAGATGTCTTACTTTCCAGCAATTTTTTTAAATAATTGTCCTATCGCTTACGTTGATTCAGCTAAAAATTTAGTGGTGGTTTTTAACCGCAGCCTTACGTGGACACAGCATATAAACAACACAGTTGGAAAATCGTATGGTGTTCTACGTATGCTATGGTCAATGCAGCACTTTATTCCTTTAAAAATTAGAACTCTGCTAGTGAAAACGTTGATTCTAACTCTGCTCACTTACGGTTGTGAGATTTTTTGTAAATTAGACTTTGAGAGTAAAAGGAAATTAACGGTTGCATTTAATAGCGCAATAAGATATATTCACGGGCTGCGACGTTATGATAGAGTTTCGTAGTATGCATCACAGCTTCTTGGGATGTCTTTTGAAAATTTCATAAAATTTCGCACTATAACCTTGTTTTCTGACATATTTTTAACTCGCCAACCTGTGGATCTTTACAACGAATTAAATTTTTTCAACTCTAATAGATGTCGAAATCTCGTAATTCCGCGGTTTCAGTGTTTGACATCCGAACGTCAGTTTTTCGTCAACTCCGTAAGAATTTGGAATTCATTGCCGCGCTAAATAAAAAGTACAAATGACACGAAACAAATAGGAAAGGAACTTAAACTTTACTTCAGTAATTTATAGAATAAGTAATATCTCCATCTTCTTCTCTTTTTTTATTAAATATGGAAATGTAAAACTTGGATTAAACCAATTATGTAGCAACTGTACATTTTACAAGCTACACTACAAATAAGATATTGTATCTTACAGTGTAAGCTAATCATGAAATAAATAAATACTAAAAAAAAATACTAAAATGAAAGATATCTCTTATTGATCGAATTTATAATAGTAGGGAATAACACTAAGTTAAAAATTATTGACTAATTTTAAACTATCCGATATACTAATATTTTTTGAAAAAAAAAAACATACCTAATAAAATAATAAAAACTAGCCGACCCAGCTCTCGAAATTCGAGTGCCAATTTATTTATTATTTATTATTTATTATTTATTATTTATTATTTATTATTTATTATTTATTATTTATATTATTGGTAGTGTTTTCAAGCAAATTTATTAAATTAAATTTTATTTTATGTAATATGCAAAGTGTTCGACAGTGCAAAAACAAAAATGACCCACAGTGTGTAAATGCGTGTCTCAAGTACATTCTGCACATCTCCGTAACTGTGGTTTTCCAACCATATAAAATTTATCGAAATCGGTTAAATACTTTTGGAGAAAAGTGTACCACAAAAAACATGTTTGCCGTTTTATTATATGATTATTAGGAAGTATATTTCTCACTAAAATATGAATTTTCGTCCAAACAACATGGATTTGTAAAATGTCGGTCAACTACTAAAAATTTTAGTATGTAAGAATACTTATTTAAGCATGTAAGAATACTAAAATTGTTAGTAGTATGTTCGCATAAATAAAATGGAACAATGAAGGCAAATAGATGTTTTATCAAAAAATTTTGTAAAGGTGTTTAACCAAGTTCATCACGAAATTTTTTTGAAAAAATTGAGCATGTTAGGCTTCAACACAAATTTCATAAATCGCTTGAGTTTTCATCTATGCAATGCAAATCAAGCAGCTAACATTTACGGGAACTTCTTAAATTCTCTTGGAGTGTTATTGGGGCTTCCACAAGGAAGCCACCTAGGTCCACTTCTTTTTATTATTTGTGGTCTTAAATGTCTGAATATCATAGTGGGAGGGAAGTATTGAGTCGGAAGAATTTGCGAATTTACAAGTATGTCCGAACACAATTGTGTGTGGTTTGGTCGTTCCATACAATGTTGTCTGTAATGCACAAACCGAGAACTCAGAACTGTTAAATTTCCTTAAGGCAAGTGCCGCTTATTGAAATCGGGATAGAGGTGGGTTGTGCTTTAACGACAGAAGACAGCGTTGAGTTTTTAGAGCATTGAATACTACTCGGCTTAGGGTTTCCCGAAAGATGTTTGAAGAGGCGTAAAGAACTATTTTATCTTCAGTTCTTGTTATCCATTGATAAATAAATTATTGATTTACTTTACATTTCTTTATTTTATATAAGAATTTACATTATGTGAATATGATAAGCTAATAAATAGTTTCTGTGCAATACTTCAACAGTCGCAAGGCGGAGAAAACTTATTGAAGAACTTTTTATTTTTACTTATTTATGAATGCTACAACACCTTCAATTGAGGCGAAATTTCAAAGACAAGGAGCCTACTCCCAGCAAATCGAAATAGGGTCCATGTCACTAACGAAAGAAAGTAATTTAATCAAAAGGAATTTCACAAAGTTAAATTGAAACACCCCTTTTTCAATTATGGCCGAATACAATTGTTTGAGAACTTCTTTAAAAAATGTTCACAATGCTTGATGGGGTTTCTCGACGAAAAACAAAATTCATAAGAAAGTTCATTGCTCCACTTTTTCCATCACTCATGCTTAGTTTACGTCCCTTTAACCCTTCAAATCCTCTTCTTGCAATGTCATTGACTCCATACACTAAAACCCTCTTAGGGTATGTGAATGTTCTTTTGTATATTTTCTCAATTCAATGAATTTAATTCAAAGTTCTTTGAAGCAATATTGTGTATACATATTCAAAACCCTCGCGCAACATCTAAACACCATGTCCAGTTTATCCTTTAATTAAAAATCCCGCCACATGAGCTGGAAAAAAAGGCAGCAGCACCACATCCTCTTTTATCCCTTTTGGCTTCAAGCTTCCACCATTGGCTCCTCTCTACGGTGTGGTTTTATAGAAACACTCAATTTCAATCATCGCACATTTTATTTCATTTTGTCCTCTCGACACAGCCAGAAGAGGGGCTAAAATACCTTTTGAAAGACCTTTTAAGCCTTTGCGCCTTATTAAACTGTGACTATTTAAAGACACAGACATGAACACTTAAGACTGATATTATGGAATATGAAGTAGACTCAAATTTATACACCATTAATTATTCATAAGCTAAAAAAAATTATTCGAAAATATTTATGGAAATTCTTGAACTGTTGAACACCAAAAAGGCTAAAAATGCTAATAAGCTTGATAGAATTATTTATTTAGTTGAAATTTGATTGAACCTGTTTAAAGGGGTGATAAAGTCCACCTAAGTTACTCCAAGTTACCTGCCTTCCATAGATGTTTGTAGATACTCCTTTGCATGAAACATCTGCAAACGCGATTTTTTCTTTGCTTTCCTCCTTTTCTGCAGAATGAGACTATTAAAAAGTTTTTCTTGCTAGGATTCAACTTTATTCAAATTGCCCAAACCATGCCGATGATGGTGGGGCAAACGAAGTTGCCTCATTAAATTTGTAGGTTAGCAAAATACTCGTGTATAGAAGGAGATAAGGCATCTTCGTTTGCCTTGTGGCTGAACAGGGTTTTAAGAAACATTTGCAAGGATATTAGACTTCATATATGCAAATCATCTCCGCAGGCTGAGGTAATGAAAAGTGTAAACAATGTAAAGGATGAACAAAGTAATTTCGTGTTGCAAGGTGTGAACTTGGAGCTTAAAGTTTTTGATGCCTGGCAGTTGGGATTATAATATTTCACTTAGTTTTCGTAAATTCTGAAAAAATCAGAGAACTTAAAAATCTTGAATATCCTTGGCATTTTTGAAAACTATTTTTTATCGCTTAGCAACTTTGTAACCAGCACAAGGTACTTACGTTCACTATGAAATGATGCTTTGTTATAGTGACCACTATTCCATTCAAGGCTTGAAAGATGTTAAGGTGGATAGAAAGCTTATTTATCAACTAAAGAGCTGTTGGATTTGAATTGCTCATGAAGTTCTATGAATACAATAATACAGGAGAGACAGTTTCGTGAATGTTTCCCCTGGTGCAACTGCCCTTATCTTCTCCTTAAAAATGGATATATTTCTGTGGTGAGTTTGCGCAGTATTTTTGTTTTCATTCCTTTTCATCCAAAAATTATGTCCTTTTTGTGGGAAAACGTCACCTCACTACACAATTTCAAACGAAATGCCGGTATAATGTGAAACAAAGTTGACTGTTTGTCAGATATTTAATCTGACAAACCCGTGTTGGAAAATTGAAGATATTTAGGTGTGCTTATCCATGTGTTTCAGGAAGTGTGTCTAAATTCGGAAGAATTATGCATATGTCCATGATGGGAATATTCCATTTGAACTGTTAAGTATTTCGAAAACTCAAAAAAATGTTTAAAATTTTGAATCAGATCACAGGTTTTTTTTTAACGGTTAACGGTCATCAATAAAGGTTTTCAATTTTAAATTTTGTAGTATAACTCCGATTTTGATGGTTTTTCATTTGAAAATGGTATAATGCGCCTAAAAGTGATAATACAATAATACACTTGTAGTGTATTTGTGAGGGTCAGGGGTAAGAAACAAGTCTAGGGTATTGACAGATTGACCTGCAACCTTAGTCGGCCTGCTCCAGTAGTAGTATGTAGTAGTAGTAGCCAAGTTGCTTAACTCAGAAAAAATCTCGACAGACCTTCCTCAGGTTGTTGTCTGACAAGAATAGCCCAGCCAGACGGAAAAAACCGCCGTACTGATGTAGTCTCCAAAATAAAATTAAAGTCTAATGAATCATGTTACCTATGCTACGTCAGATGGACCAAAAAACTCCTTCGCCAAAGAATGACAAATCATAAATCAGACATTCGTTTGAAAAATGCTGGGAAGTTGGCGCTGGCTTGAGGCTTGGTTGTCTTTGAGAGTGGTGGAAATTTTGTCCACATGTGAATACGCCAGTGAAGATGCTATAGCTTCTGTTGGATACTTTCGATTCCAAGAAGGGAACGCTCTCTCATCTGTGCCAAAAACAAGGTTGCACCTCTGAAACCTTTGTCAATTCCAAGGTTGGAACTTCAGGCAGCGGTCATGGGTGCTAGATTGGTCAGCTCGATATCGAAAATGATAAATATGAACATCGAAAAGCGTTTTCTGTGGACCGACTCGAGAAATTTTATTTGTTGGCTAAATCCGATGCAAAAAGGTACAAGCAGTTTGTAATGTTTCGTATTTCTGACATTTTACAAAGGACTCGAATCGAAGAATGGAGATGGACTCCAAGGAAATATAATGTAGCTGATGAAGTTACCAAGTGGATGAGATAAAGAAGCTCGGTGGTTCCGCGGTCCGGATTTCTTGTACAAACCAGAAGAGACATGGCCAACAATTCCTGCATCAGTTATAAAACAGAAGAAAGAAATACGTCCAAGCTATATTTTGGTGACAAGTTCCTTTGCGCAAAGTTTCTTGATTGATTTTGAGCGATTTTCTTCTTGGACCCGACTAAAACGAACAATGGCGTGGGTATTAAGATATGTATGTCAACAACTTAAGAAGAAAAGCACGTCAAGAGTCAACATGTTGTCGATTGCTGTTATCAACCGAAGAACTTCAAAGCGCTGAACAACAATACTTTTTCAAATGGCACAGAACCATAGCTGCACTGATGAGATCATATTATTAACAGCTGGTAAAATGATGTTCAAGACAAGCCAGTTGTATAAGCTATCACCATACATTGATGAAGTTGGAGTTTTGAGATTAAGAGTAAGAATCGGCAATGTATGGTATTTTGAAGAAGATACTAAGCAACCAGTAATACATCCAAGAGAACATTATTTGACTTTTTTGCTAGTAAAGCACTATCACGAAGTATTCAAACATCAATGTCAGAAACTATCGTTAACGAAGTTAAGCAAAGATTTTGGATACCTAAGCTCCGTCCTTTGGTAAAGTCCATTATAAAAAAGTGTACTGAGTGTCATCAGAGGCAAACTAAATGGTTCCGAAAATGGCCCCACTACCAGATGCAAGGATGGCAGCATACACATGTCCGTTTTCGTATGCTGGTGCTGACCATTTTGGGCCAATCATCAGAAAAGTCGAAAAGCCAACAGAAAAAATATGGGGAGTGCTTTTTACAAGCCTCACAGTGAGAGTTCTTCACTTGGAAGTGGCTCATGTGCATCAAGAATTTTTTGTCTAGACGAGGATTTCCAAAGGAAATTTATTCAGACAACGGGACGAATCTCAGAGGCGCACAAAAAGAGCTGCGGAAAGCATGTTCTTATCTAGAATTTCTCAAAATACAAGAAAAGTTTACGACTTCAGAACCGAAATGGTTCTTCAACCCTTCAGCTGCTCCACATATGAGTGGTGCATGGAAGCGACTTGTTGGATCGCTAAAACATGTACTGCAGCTAGTAATAAAAAATCAGCGGCTGACCGATGAGTCATTGCTGTCAATGTTAATGGAGGTCGAAATGATAATTAATACCCGACCACTTACGTACGCGCAAGTTGAATCTCATGACGTGGAAGCCTTGACCCCGAAACAGTGGCGACGATGTCAACGGGTAGCAGATTTGTTTTGGAAACGGTTGGTACTTGATTATCTGCCAACGCTAACATCGAAGGACTAAATGGTTTGAAAAGGCTAAAAATATTAAAGATGGAGACTTGGTCATTGTTGTTGATGAAAATCTACCACGGCGATCTTGGCCAAAAGGAATCGTTACAAGAACAATCAAAGCAGCGGATGGTGTTGTTCGAAAAGCAACTGTGAGAACAGCTTCAGGATTGTATGATAGACCCATTGCAAAGTTGGCGGTTTTAGATTTCAGACAAATTAAAAATGATGGTGACTCAACAGCAGGAAACAGTAAAATCACCGAAGGAGAGAAATGTTGGTGATAGTTAATGGCTTCAACGGCATTAAGGAATATCAGACCGCGCTGAAACCAATTTAAGATTTGCTAAAAAATCACTGTTGAGAAAACCACTTTTATTTTAGTTATTATTCTATTTTATTTTTCCTAGAAATTTGTTTGCTTAATTTTCAATTTATAAAATTATATTTTTCATTCTTAATAAAGAAATCAAACGTAAAATACGAATTTACTTTAAAATAAATTCTCAACATTTTAAAATTAAATTCTCAACACTTGGTCAAATAATAAAAAAGTAACCTGGAATAAATTTCATCTGCTAAATCTTAAAAATCGAAGCTGTACTTTTAAAGATCGAAAATGAAACGATGTTTGATAGCCCAACTGATTGACCAATTATTCTCTATCAGTCTATTGGCTTCATCTCTGAGCAGGTTGCTCAGAGGCTTAGTCACTACCTATATAAAAATTCCAAATATTGGTTTTGTGTGAAAAATATAACAATTTCATGTCCTTGTCACGCCTACTTGCTGGGCTACTAGATCATAGCTAGATCTTAGATATTATAATCAATTAGTAAAAAATAAGAAAATGTATTTATTTATTACATTTTAGTTAAAAAGTTTTTAAGAAAACTAAAAAAATAAACTTCCAATAAACTTATAAAGTTTTATATAGATTATTATATGATTTAAAATATGTTATTATTTTGGTTTAAAGTTTTACAATTTAAGATGATTTTTTTTATATTATCGCGCACTAAATTGGTTTTGAATACCCTTAAAATGTTTAAGCACAGTGCGAACGTTTAGAAAAATTGGAGAGGATTTAAAAGGAAATACCGATGCCACATTGGTTTTGAATGTCGGGTAAAGAGAGTCTAAACCTTGTGATTTACAACTCTCAAGAATTCATGTGTACGTGTTTGCAGGTATGCAGGGGATCTACAATTTTATGTCGATTTCAAACTGCTACTGAGAATCTTCTTTAAATACTTTCAGCTGCAGTATCTTGTAACGAAGCGTTACCTACCATAGCTGGGCATTAACTCGTTAATCCGTTAATCGTTAATTAACGAAGTTAAGATTTTGATTAACGGATTAACATTTAAGTTAACTTTTAAGAATGTTAACGGACACGTTAAATCCGTTAATCCACGTTAAGTTAATCGTTAATCCAATGCCTACTATTTACCGCGCGGCGCGAAAAACAGGTTCAGACAAGTATGAGACAAGTGCCGTGCGGCGCGTGCCGCGGGTGAAACAAAAACAGCTACGTATTATATTTTGACGGCGCGTGCGAGTGAGAAAACTGCGAAGAGATTCGTTTCGTCTGATCATTTCATTATGCCGGTCGTCCACTATGTGCGCGATAAGTTCAACCAACTTCGTTCAACTTTTTATTCATTTTTTTTTGTTGGATAAACGAATTTACAACCTCTTACACTAGTGCAGCAACTAACATAATTCACGTTGAGCAACTAAAGTTGAACAAAATGCCTTTGGAGCCCCGTACACATAATTGACCAACTTTCCCATATAGTATGTTGATTAACCCCGCACACCTAGTTGATCAACTCTTAAAACTTATTCCAGTGTTGAAAAGCTCCGTACACCTAGTTGACCAACTTACTCAAAAGTTGAACAACCTCGTACACTAGTTGATAAACTTGTTCGATTTTAACAGAAACAAATTTTTTTCGAGTTGATCAACTGCGTTTTCGATATTGTTGCTCAACCAGTTGATGAACGAGTTGATACCTTCGTACACTTAACCAAGGATCACTCGTTGGGTAACGCGTTGAACGCACCACCATAAACCAAAAACTCAAACGTCAAACCTGAAATAATTTTGACTTCAGTTCGGTACATACATTTATTGTCGACGCACGCCTTCGCTTTAAAATATTCTTAAATTTGTTCCGTATGAGTATGATTTCCTCTAAGAAAAAAAAAAGTGGCTGCCGCATTAATAATATTAGAAAATGAACGACAAAGGAAGAAAAAACAGCCAAGACGATTCTGGGTGGATGATTTGTTCTTGAGTCGCGACGAAAATTGTTTTTTCAATGAAACATATGAGAAATTAAAATCGTTTAATCCCACCGCGCCCGTGAATTCGAATTCAAAGTTTAGGCAATTGCATTTTCGAGGAAATTTGAGACATTTTCAAGGAGCAATACGAGCTCGTACACTACCCGTACAATGGTTGCGCAATTCGTTTTCGTTGAGCAACGGCCAACAACTCTATCCAACCCGTTGGTTGAACAGAATTGAGGGCACCGTACATTGGAGTTGAATGCGTTGAATTCGAAATTTGTGCGTTGCTCGCCTAGTGGACGACCGGCATTACTTAGCGTCGGTGCTCAGAGTAAAAAAATAAAAAAAACGTAATTTTTATCACATGTTAACGGATTAACGATTAACGTTAACTTGCGTTAATTCTTCCGAAATCTAACGCTTTAACGTTTAACGAAGCTAACTTTTTTAGTAGCGGATTAACGATTAACGAAGTTAACTGTTTGATAAACGGTGCCCAGCTATGTTACCTACTTATCCTTAATCACATTAGCGAACAAAATGCTACGACACCAACGACCCCTAATCGTATTTCCGAGCGAAACGTTAGGACCTACATACCACCTTATTAAATGATCACATTACCTATATCCAGGGTGTACCCGAATTCATGTGATCAATACCCACTTTGGTTTACATGCAATTTTGTCATTTATTTGTTTCAATTCACATTTACTCTTAGCCGTAGATTTAACAAAATTGTCTTTTATTCTTCTCCAGTGTGGATACCAATCTAGTGTGTAGAGAGTTTAAGATCGGGCCGCAAACAAAAACCTTTGATAAGGCGTTTCGGTGACAGAGAGGCACTGCCGTAATGGCCAAGCTGATCTTAATTTTTTTATAAAATAGTAGAGTACTATATTAGCTAGAGTGGGGCAAGGTTTATTATTATTAGGACTATCGGCTAGAGTAGGGCAATATTTATTATCGTTATTATTAGGAGTATTATTATTTACTAAACACACCCGTTTCTTTCCTCTGATCTCCTCTTCTCAGTTCATTTGACAGGTTCTCTTTTTAGACTTCCACCGTTTTATTTCTCTAGATTGCGTGCTAGGGACCAGCGTTGCCGCGAAGTAAATACCAGAGAGGGCCATTTAGAAATTTTTTGAGGGCCATTTGACAAAAGTTGGGGCCAAATATTTTATTTACAAATCCGTCCTTAAAACATTAAACTATCTACAATTTATTAATATTTGTATTTATTGTTTTTTATTTATTTAATGCATTAAGCAGATTTATACAAATAATATATAATCTTACAGACTACCGAATAAAATCTTTTTTGTTGAAAAATAGAAAACCAAATAATTAATTAGTGGAGCCAACAAAATAACATTATACTCGTAAGCTTAATCGAAAAGAATAACTTAAATCCACCAGATTACGAATTAGGTATTAGCAATATGTGCTTCTTTAGAGATTCTAGACTTTGTTGAGAAAAAAAAATCAACATGATTACAAATCCTTTTGGCTTCTCTAATGCATCTAGTGGAAGGTTCATTTAGACCATAATTTACCCGATGATGAGGTTCATTAAAAAGGAAACGGGATCGCAGATGCCTTAACAGAGCATACACATTTACAAGAGACAAAAGAAAAGGGCAATTTATATGGGATATAATAATATCGCGCAAAAATATTATTGAACATTTTTTACGACGAACGACAAGAGATTATAGGCCAAGAAGTTGAGGAGTTTTATAAGTTGGGGTATGAATATTCCAGTTTAGGCTATGTAGAACAATTGGAGAAAATTTTGTTTGTATGTTTTCAATCCTATTAGAATGAACTTGATAAAATGAATTCCAAAATACACAGCAATATTCCAACGATGATCTTACATACGCAAAGAAAAGAGATCGAAGAGTAAGAGAATCAGTGAACTCTTTATAGTTCCGATTAATGCATCCTAACATAGAGTTAGGCTTAGCAATCTCAAAGTCTATATGGGACTTAGAGAAGAGTTTCGAATCAAACATGATACCGAGATCTTTCTTTTCGTTAAGTATTGAGATTTCCGTACCTTCTATAGAATACTGAAAAGGAATTGATGATGGGCTCCTAAAAAATGATAAGGTTTGACACTTTCATACGTTCAAGAAAAGCTGATTAGCTAAGCACCATTCAGACAAGCGATCAAGATCACATTGGAGTAAATGACAATCAATAATTGACGTAACACGACGGAATATTTTGATGTCATCCGCAAACATCAAACAAGAAACACTTTTTTAATAAATCAGGGATATCATTGATCAGCAGCAAGAATAGAAGAGGGCCCAAGTGACTTCCTTGTGGTACTCCTGATGTGACCTCAGTTACATCTGATAGTACGTCATTGATACGCACAAACTGTTTTCTTCCATTTAGGTAGGATTCTAATCACTTTAAAATATTTGAGTCAACACGCTGGACGAAATTGACGTGAAAATAGCCAAATAATTTAACAAAATAAACGAATGAATTCAGTTCCGTTTTAAATATGGTTATTTGTATGTGATGGAAATACATTGTAGTGCATCACGATGGTTTGTATTTAATTTTGTAAAGCTTTTTAATTATTTTTAGCACGATATGATGTGATGTTAAATCTTCTAAAATTTAGATTTGGGGGCCATTTCTAATTGGCCCGGGCAAAGGGCCAAAATATAAAACAGGGGGCCAAATGGCCCGATCGGGCACTTTGTGGCAACGCTGCTAGGGACACTTTATATGAAATACCGTGTTAGTTATTTAGGCTTTTTAGAATATTGTACTATTATGAAATATCGTGTAATTAATTTTAAGAAAAGAAATAATATTGTTAATAATATTATATGAAATACCGTGTTAGAAATACAAAACCACGAAATAAATTTATTAAGAGTTCAGCAGTATTAAAATACGTTATTTAATTCGGAGCTTTAGACCTTCCAAACGCAAGTTTGTTGCTTCTTTGGGAACAACCCTAGATACCGACGAGTTTACCTCAGCCACGAAGAAAAAGCAATCACAATCTGTTTAAACTTACTGTTTTAAGTTAAGAATCTGATATAAGAAGTTTATCATTTTTTGCAGCACTTACATACTATGTACTTACAATAGGGAAGACTATTCCAGTGCATTGTTGATTTGGAGACAAATAAATCTCATCGCAATATAAATATTGGTCAGATTGAAATAAAATACTTTATACATATCTTCATTCACTCTTGTGTTACAAAGACCCAAGACTTGTGGGTTTTTTATGAAGAAAACTGGTTCCTATATGTATTCCTGGATGTTATAGAAGTTACTCTGGATTGTTACTCATGCAATTACATCAGGAAACATGCCTCGTCATTCATCAACTCTTAACTTCATTAGCGGTAGATGAGCTTCCTGGCATTATGCTATTTTTATTTATTCCATTTCATAAATTGGGAATTATTAGTTTTCAGAAGTCTTATCATGATAAATTTGTGAAAACATCCATTTCATTTCATCATTTATCCTACAAAATAGTTGGCTTTTAGACTTTGAACATGTATGAATATTTGAGTCCTAAAATATGTCTTAGTTTTATTATTCCGGGGGTATTGATTGAACTCCCCGCCATATTCTGAATCAGTGGCGGCTGTACCTTAAGTGCGCTCGTGCGCTGAACCACCAATTCAAAAGATTTAAAAATTACAAAATATTACTGCATCTTTATTTTTAGATTCCCATATTAATATTTATTTTTTAAACATACAAGAACACAAACAAGTAAAATTTCCAATTATGACGAAACAATGTAAGCGCTTTGCTTTACTATTAAGACTTACTTTCCCTGCAAGTAAAAATTCTCGTGCGCTTCGGCGAGCGCACGAGGACTGCTAATATAACTTGTATGAGTTACAAGCAAGTATCCCTGACGCGTGAGACAAAAGATATTTCATTGAAATATATCGAGAAATTAGCCTGCTCTCGTGCAGCGCACGAGAACCGAAGATTAACTACAGCAACCGATGTTTGACTAGAATGCGCTGCGCCTGCGAATATGTAATGTTGTTTCGCTCTATCCGTGACTGGTTAAATAGTGTAGGTTTGTAGGAGTTAGGTTAGTAATTGTTTTTTATTTTGGTTTTGGTTCGATTCTCTATTGTGTACAGTGTGTGGTGTGGGATAATATTAGCAGTGATTAGGTATATTAAAGACAGTAATAAATTTTTTTAAGATAAATTTACATGAATTCACGATTTGACGCATTTAAGTGAAAAAATAAAAAACATGATTCCTTGCTAAATGTAATAAGTGTGTCAGTTTTATACATGGTCGAAATTCTTCGAACAATTATACAAAATAATAAAAAATCGACATATACATGTAAATTGTTGTTTTTTTGCGATTTTTAATCTTAATACCTACTTAGTGAGCAAGTAAAGTGCACCACCTGTTCAACAACCCACCAGCCGCCACTGTTCTGAATGTTAATGGTTATCACCACCAATTATCTGAACAGCAACGAAAATCCAGCTCGAAGGACCAAAAACGTTTTTGTGTGATAGAAAATTAATATTGATTTGTTTAGAAGTTTCTGGATAACATCTTAAGAATAAACTCTGAAACACACAAGATGTTGTCTTGTTCTCAAGCAAATTAAGAGGTATATTGGAATTTTTAATGATATACACACAAATTTATTCAGCGACGATGCAGCTCTTGCAGAATGTAAAAATACATATTCCAATTAGATTATATAGTTTGGGGTTGAATGGGGGTTGGCAATATGAAGAAAAATTGAAGAAATACCTCTGAACTATTTCTAATACCTCGAACAATATATGTCTGAAAACCTGCATAGCACGTGGTTACAAGTGGTAACAGTTGCGTGAAAAATACGATATATATGGACTCCAGATCAGTTTCTTAGTTCTCAAAGAAGTTGGACCTCATTAATATTTATTAAATGAAGATGGACACGTAGTTTAAACATCCTGCTCGAAATAAAGATACATATGCACATAAGCCTTAAGAAGAAACTTTATGGCTGTAACATTTTGTCCCATGCCATTAGCACACCCTACCGTTAAGGTAAACATCCGTCCCTACATTAAATATCCCAGAAAGCAAATTAAGTACAAAATCTCGTCATTCAGATCCTGAGAAATAAATATTTACTATCAAGTAACATTGACTTTTAATGGTCTATCGAAACCCATGAATTCTTAACGCAAATAACTCTTTGAGTGGTTGGATTTATATTCGGATTTCAAGTTCCACAGTGAATTCCTTTCCAATTAATCGAGCACGTTCATAGAGAAAAGGAGTCTTTTCCTCCTAGAAATACCTCTTGGTCTCTCTGATCCATTTACCATTCAACATTCCTCCCACCAGACTATCACGAAGTTAAATTATCGCTTACGGCAACTAAGTATCTAACACAAATAAACCGCATGTCTTTCAATCGTGCGAAGAAGGCCATCTTCCTCTCGACTGGGTTAAATTTATTTCTCCGAAACCAAACAGGACCAAGTCCATAATTTACTTGAAACAAAATTGGATTTTAAGTTCGAGGTTCGACAGGATACCTACTCTTGCCGTTATTGTCGTTGACGCCACCGCTCCCGCCGCGCCGCCGACGACACTGAATTTATTGAGTCATGGTTGTTTCATGCTGATGAATATTTATGCAGGAATAAAGTGTCAAAGTTGACTCCTCCTATGTTTCCTAATGCAATTTGCATAAATAAATATTATAGGGCCGATCAATCCTTATAATATCTTTGCCTGAGTCTTATATTATTGTGTGTGGGCTGTTGGTGTTGGTATGTGCTTTCGCCTCTGGGTTGTGAACTCTTAAATTTGCATAAATTTGTAAAACGAAGGTTGTCAGAAAATTTAATCAGACTTTAATTAGTTTTGAACTTATTTTCTTGGGGTGAACTTATTTTTATATATTTTATACAAAAATTATTATTAAAATTTCGTGCATGAGCTGGGTGTTCTGCCATTCGAAAATTCATGATTGTACATATTTATTTTGTAATATGTTCAATTCAGCAGTTATTAACGAGAAATAAGTCCAATATGCCTTGGGAGACATTAAGGCTTATTGAAATAATAAATTTGTATGGTAATGTTAAAGTTCTCTTTTGCTAAGAAGCAATCTTCTTCAAATTAGTTTTTCTACATTCGAGTGACAGTTTTGGAAAAAGTTTAATTTAAGCAGTTGTGAGATAGACATATGTATGTATATTGAACAGTAGAATGTTAGACAAACTGTACAATTTGTCCTGTCATCTGACAATGCCTCTTTTATTTATTCACAAGTCCTGTCCTTATATCTCATATCAATATTCAACACACAAAATACCTTTAAATAAAGGGCTTTTCAAAAAGGGCAGATAGACGTCGAAATGGAATAAAACAAACTGTGTTTTAGGAAAAAAACATATTTTTTTTTATTCAAAAGGCCCATTTTTTCCATGTTTGGAATATGACATCGTTTAAATGCCCGCCTCGGCTTCTTAGGGTGGCTTGAGCCCGAATGTTTCAATTTTCAATAACTCTTCCGCATAGACCCTGCCGAATTTGAGCAATTGCCCGTGTTATGTTCACCTTAAAGCATTGATTTACAGTGATTTATTTGCATAGACCTGCGGCTTTAGGAAAACTCACAAGAAAACGTCCACATGACCTTGGTGGCCAATTAGCGTCACCTCTGCGAGAGATAACCTTATCCTTAAATCTTTCATTTCGAGGCCTACGATGGGTTGCACGTAGCGCAGTCCTATTGTAACCACATGTCGTCTACGTTCTTGTGCACGGTGAGGAATTGAGAATGGACTGCCTCGGGTTCAGCTGCACACTTTCATGAATTGCGGGGATATTCTTGGCCGATCTTGAGTTTCTTTTACGGGCGAATTTTGGTATATTGATTATTATCGAACCGGTCGTCATTTGGGCACCAAACGTTAAAGAGTCGACTCAAAGGTAAACTGCCGGGCATTTCTTCAAGCGCAGATTTTAAATTATTTAAGGAGATAAATACAACTGTTTATAAAAATAACGGTAAAATAACATTGCGACGATGCTCGAAAGAGTTAAATGTTTCTACTAATTTCTTGCACCGTCGAAGGAAACCTAAGTAGTTACCAACGTTTTGGCGACGTCGAATATGTAGTTTTTCCACACAAGGTGGTCAGTGATGCACATACGAGAGCTAAGAGCTGTTCGGCTTCCTCAAGGCAAGTGCCGCCCATGGATAACGGCATGGGAGTGGGTTTGATGACAGAAGAAAGAAGGTATTGAGTTTTTAAGGAATGAATTTCTACGTGGTTTTCCGTTCCCCATTTGACAATGTTATCGAGATCAGAATTTAATGAGCTTATCATTATCATATCTTGGAAAACGAATATGAGGAAGCTGAAAGTACTGTCGTCAGCAAGTCAACAATTTAAAGGATAAAAAGTTTCAGACAAAAGATAATTGATAAATATGCGAAAGAGAGTTGAAGACAAAGGTTTTTTTAACAACATGTAATGAGTAAACCAGCAACCCATTGATGACAATTTTTAGAAGGTTTTTAATGGAATTAAAGCGACTGAACTGAAGACCAAATAGGTAGTATTTCGTACTATTTAACAAATGCCCAAAAATGATTACTACATTTGGGGCATTGTAGTAATTTTCTTCCATAATTTTTGAACATGCAAAAATTTGATTACATATACATGTCCTTCTAGTTTTTTTTTAACTTATTCCGGTTTTCCTCAAAAGGGTTGGCCTTGAAATATCGGAAACTTAATTCTATGACCCTAATAGCCTCTTTATAGCAAAATTGTTGAATTTGGGACAGTCACAATCTACACGAGATCTATTACAAGTCTAATAATATCAAATAGCACAATCTTGTGGGCTGTTTTCCTAAGCCTTTGTCAATTAATCACAAAGCATCACTGCCCCGAGGGCCACCATATATAACGCTATTGGTCTAATTCAGCCTGATTTATAAATATGCTAAAGTTGTGTAAAATAGGACTTTCATGATGTGCGCCACCCAGTGAAGTCACTGTAAACATTTGAATGATGATATATATTCCATAAACAACCATTGCTAGACTCATTTACATCAATTGGTATACAGAGGGTCGAAGACCTGGTAATTAGAGTGAAACTTGGAACTTTCTACCCAAGAGGGAATTTAAGAAAAGTTGAAGTAAACGTATATGTTAACTTAAGATCAACCTTGAAATGATTTCGATGACGTTACGATTAAGAAAGTTTTTAGAAAGCTTTGTTTTGTTTTAATATTCGAGTTATTTTTTACATGCACCCAATGGGCAAAATCAGATAAATAACGGAGTTAGATGAATTAAAATTTACTTGGCGAAAATCTACATAAGCACGGAATTCGTTCCTTAAAAAGAAACCTAAACAAAACTAAAAATATGGATTTTTGTAATAAAAAAATTAAAAAATCGATGGAGTGGTTTTTAAAAACGTGATTATTGCTCTCAAATTACATCAAAACCCAAAATTTAAAAAGACTAGATAGTATGTATCTGGAACATGGGAACACTTTACACACAGAAGCTTGAGTTTGTCCTCAATCCGGGAGATACGATAGGATCAAATAATGAAAAGAATATAAAGGCAACATTCATAACAACATGCGATAAAAGATTTTGGAAAGTGGATACGTCATGGAATATCAGCAAAAAAATAAAGTGGTTGACTTAAAGCAGATGCATGATTCCTAAACTAGGAACTTTGCAAAGCATAAGCCTAATATCCGATGAAGATGAATAACCTAAGAAAGATGAGTTACATGATCTCCTGAGCCGCAGCCTTCGAAGCTTGTCCGGAGTACGATACCTGAAGGCTTCACTATATCATTAAAAATGCTACCAAAACTACCCAAAAAAGAACTTATAGTATGATGATGACCTGCAGATGCACAGGGAATAGAAGATTTATTAAAACAGCATTTTCAACAGTTGCTAAATGCGCTTATATATGAAGGGCGAGTGACACGTTAAAAGATAACCAACTTCCAGTTAGAAAAGAAACAGTACCATTCACAGAAATTAAGAGGAGATAGGCCTTAGCTAAACGAGTAACATGGATTAAGAACAACAAAACCGCAGTATTTGATGGCTTAAGCAAACTGAGCTGTTCAAATACGCGAGTGATGTTTCAGTCGGGTGCATGCATCCAATCTTGAACTAAGTACCAGACGGTATAATACCAGCCGAACTGCAAGTTGCTTTAGACATTATCTTACCCACGTTAGAGATAATAATGAACAGTTGTCTAAACCTGGTTCACATTCCCCTTATATGGAGAGAAGTTAAAGTAGTTTTTATACCCAAAGCTGGTAAATGCTCCCATGTTACGCCCAAGGATCTAAGACCTATCAGTCTATCGTCATTTCTTCTCAAGACACTGGAACGATTGATTGATATTCATCTGCGTAGTATTATAAAACCAAACCTTTTTTCTACAGCACAACACGCTTACTGCAAGGGAAAATCAGTAGAAACTGCGCTACATACCTTGGTACGCGCAATCGAATACTCCCTAGATCACAAAGAATACACTCTAGTTGCATTCCTAGATATAGAAGGCGCCTTCAACAATGTCGACAGCGCTGCAATAGCGAAGACACTGCAGAATCTCAATGTGGATAGCTCACTTGGTAACCTTATAAATTTCATGCTGAAAAGCAGAATTATAAATGCGGACCTAGGTAGCTTTACTACAAGAAGGTCAGTCAGTAGAGGAACCCCACAAGGTGGAGTCCTATCCCCACTTCTATGGAACATGGTAGTTAATGATCTGCTAATAGACCTAGAAGAAGAGGGATTCAAAGTGATTGCATACGCTGACGATATTGCCATTGCCGTATCAGGAAAGCACCCCAAGTTTTAACAGAACTTATACAAACCGCTCTCAACAAGCTACTCAAATGGACAGATCGATGTGGCTTAGGTGTTGACCCCCACAAGACTGAACTAGTCCTCTTCACAAGGAAATACAAAATTCCTCAACTAGACCCTCCATCGATTAAAGGTGTTCCACTCACTTTCTCAGATCAAGCTAAATACCTGGGTCTTATTTTAGACAAAAAGTTAAGTTGGAAACCTAATATACAGGAAAGAGTAAGGAAAGCCACCGTAGCTCTCTTTTCTTGTAAAAAAGCCGTATAGGGAACAAATGGGGCTTGTCTCCACAAATTACTCACTGGCTATACACTGCGGTCATCAGACCGATACTCACTTACGGGGTGACCGTATGGTGGACGGCCTTAGATAAAGCGACTAATCGCGATAAACTAAGCAGAGTTCAACGTTCAGCGTGTATGTGCATCAGCGGAGCTCTCCGCTCGACACGTCCTTCCGCTGCACTAGACATACTACTCAACCTGACACCCCTAGATATTTACAGCAAACAAATGGCCGCGAGCACAGCCATACGTCTCAAAGCCATTTCTCAATCGACCAATAACTCTATTGGCCACACCACCATTCCGAATTTATTCGGAACTCTCCCAAGTCACTCTGACTACATTACTCCCTTTTTGGTTTTCGATAAAAACTTTGAAGTCACCATTCCCTCAAGGTCAGCTTGGGAGGAAGGGGCTTTGACAGATAATAAATCAGTAAACTTTTATACAGATGTATCGAAGACTGAAAACGGAGTGGGTGGTGGAGTGTACTCAGATGGACTAAACCTTAGTCTCTCCTTCCGAATACCAAACCATTGTAGCGTATTCCAAGCGGAAATTCTGGCGATAAAGGAAGTATTGTCCTGGCTTAAGGAAAACGTGGTATCTAGCACGGATATCCGTATCTTCTCAGACAGTCAGGCTGATTTGAAATCCCTTGCATCAGTCTCTGTAAACTCCATTACAGCCCAAGACTGTCGATCGTCTCTGATGGAGATGGCCAAACAGTTTAACATTCACCTATTCTGGGTGCCGGGTCATAGGGACATTCCGGGGAATTCCAAAGCCGACGAACTCGCCAGAATTGGAACGGAAATTCTTATCTTACCCGAAAAGTCAAATATAGGTGTGCCCATAGCTACAAGTAAAGTTATGCTGAAACGAATCGCTCTGGAACAATCAAACACAAGATGGCTTAATACTACCACTTGTATGGCGACCAAGCGGATCTGGCCTAAACTGGATCTGAAACGGTCAAAATGTCTATTGTCCCTCAGTAGATCTCAGATCAGCTCCGTCATAGGTGTGATAACTGGACACTGTCACATAGGTAGAGACGCCGCACGTCTCGGTGTGCTATCAAACGATTTTTGCAGGAGTTGCTTGGACGAGGAGGAAGAGGAGACAATCCCACACCTTCTTTGTACATGCCCTGCTCTCTCTTATAGACGCAAACTTCATCTAGGAGAACATTTCTATAATGAACCAAGCGATATCATAAACAAAGATATTAAAAGTCTCCTTCGCTTCATCAGAAGCTCCAAATGGTTTTAACTAGTAGGAAACCTTTTTGTTCCCTATTAGATCGTGGTATCACAATGGACCTCTAATGGTCTAAGTGTGTCAGATGCTTTAATGAGAGCCACTTTAACCTAACCTAACCTGAACTAAGTATTGGTGGAAGAAAGAATGTCTAGACTATCAGTCATAAAAAAAAAACATCCTACGAGTATTTAACTAAGTTTCTTAAGCTTTGTGCAACACTATAGTCGACAAGATCCAGAGAAAAATGATTCAGTTGTGTCGCTTGGAACCATGGAACATGTTTGGTGTAATGTTCAACTAAGGAATAGCTCACCCGAACAACTCAAAACATGTACAGGGTTTGGTCAAGAAGATGCCATATCAAATGACAAATCAGTCCAACTTTTGGAGTTAAAAGGACGACATATACATCATCGCAACAGTTGTGGGAGACTGTTGATTTCGTTACTTTTAAAAGTAAAGGTGTACATGTGTTGAAAGAATATCGCAGTCATAGCCATGAAGATGTAAAAGAGGATCGAAACCATCTTCTTATGGTAGGTAGTACAAGGGCTATCCGATAAGTACCTAGCCTTCAAAATAAAAAACAAACATTTTGGAATGGTGGCGATTTATTTCTCAACATAGTCTCCTTTTAGCTCGATACACTCGATACAAAGTCGCACGGGGCAAAATCAGGAGAATACGGTGGATGGGCCAGCAGTTCGTAGTGCAATTCGATATTCGAACAATTTGGCTCAATTCGGCTTTGGCCTCACTGTTGCGCTTGTTGTTCGGAGTGAGCAAACGCAGCACCCATCACGCCGACAACTTTCTCATGCCCAAAATTTCATGAAGGATATGACCCACGTGGTCCTTTTAGATGCCTACTATTTTAGCTATGTATCTCGCACACCTTCAACTGGCGGTCTGCCAATACGAGATCGTGGATTTTTGATACGTTATCCTCCGTGGTAGCCATTTTCGGGGCACCTGGGCCGGGCTCATTAAAAACCGATGTGCGACTAAATTGAAACTCGTTATATATACCAATTTTTGATGATGGCCATAGAAGGAGAAGAGTCACCGTACACAGCATCCAAGTGCCCAATGTCTTCCACACCTGATCAAAACGAAACTACAAGTCCGATTCAATCAAGATGTCTTCCACATATGGTCAAAACAAAACTGCAAATCCGATTCGGCTGAAATTTTGACAGTAGCCGTCTAAGAGAATGTACTAGACGATAGTAAAACTCTCTGGCGATACTGGCACCATCGGGCGGTGAGGCTAAGTACTTATCGGACCGCTCTCGTATGTGAGCATTGATTGTCGTGGAATAAGCTGCTGCAATTCCTTAGAAATAGACATGGGCGATGATCGAAGTGATATTATTTTTTTTGCTTAGAAGTGAATTTGTTTTAATTTTAATTTTTCAATGTATACTTCAGATATTTTGAAAAGCTTAGTGAATTATTTTTTTCAAAATGTAACTAAAAATAAAATCTAAACTGTATTCACATATTAACATATAATCACCGTTTACACAGTCATCACTAATGATTGCTGATGCCATTTTTGAATTTATCTTACCAAAAATCATAAGCAATGATACCCCACATGGGTAAAGCTATATATGTATAGTTAAAAACTATAATTTCAAATAGAGGGATTCCACTAGGAAGAATCCACCATATAAGATGAACATGTCATCATAGAGTGCTAGACTTTCACCCAATCAGTAGTTCGCCCAAATCTAGCGAATGAACAACCATACTCTATCCAAAGAAGTCTTCGAATCCCAGTCCAAAATTCGAGGCAACAGGGAAAACCGAACCTTCACTTTAAAGATCAAACGATCACGGATACCAATTGGCTTAGTCTAGATGATGAAGCAACACTTTCACGGTCGTAAATAATGCAAAATGCGACTTCTCTCCGGTAGATACCCTTAGTGGATAATTTATTTAACAGCTTCTGGAAATACTGCTTGAAAACATCTACTGTTCCTTGAGGCATGGGTGAAAAAGTTACCTTGAATTGCTTGCATTCCGTTCTCTCCGAGTATTGTTTCGATCGTTATTCTTGACCTAGGAGACTACTAACGAACGCCCTCTTCTTTCTTCCCATGATCATTCTATCGCTGAATCGCTAGGTGGCGCATCTGAAACGTTCAGTTTTCCATAACTCTAGTGCATGAATCACATTGAATTTAACCAATAGCATTGATAATGTTGACTTCTTGTTAAGTTGTGATTTCTGGTTTATTTGCATATTGTTTTTTTTTTATAATTTACTCGCGCTCAACGGATTATGATTACCCTTTAAATGTTTCAACACAGCGCGGGTGTGAAGTTACGGAAGAGAAAGAAGGATAGGAAAGATGTGTGGCACGATGTTGAGACTGAAGGTGGTTGTCTCAGATTTTGTATCTCCAGGGGTGGCGGCTGAACTAAAGCGGAGAATGCCGTATCTTATTTATATATCCCTTATAATTCGCATTATTTTTTTTTTATTCGTATTCATCCTTGTTGGGCATAGTAGTTTAACTCAATCACATGTTGTTAGTGTTATGCCTAAACAACATGTAATGAGTAAACAGCAACCCATTGATGATAGTTTTAGAAGTTTTTAATGGAATTAAAGAAGACATAGACGACGGCAGGGATCGAACCTGTGATAATGAGGTTGATAGGCGAGCACACAACCATCGCACCACGGCCACCCCTTGTGACTTAAGAAGAACTGACAAGAAGTCTAACGGGGCTTATTTGCAAAATCTCGGTGGCCGATTCACATTGTCTCTGGGATACCCATGTTCGAAAATCGCTAGTACAAAATGACTATTGTGGTACAGGCTTTGAGGCACGTAGCTCCATCTTGTAAAACCTCGTGTCGTCGGTGTCGTTTCATCAAATTATTGAGTTAAGAGAAATTGGGTATCATCAACCGATAGCACTCACCGTTGACGGTAATTGCAGGGCCAATGTCTTTTTTAAAGGAGTATGGACCGATGATGCCACAAGCCCAAAATCCACAACCAGTTGGTGGATCTTGTGTGGATTGTGATCGTCTCAGATTCAGCAATTTTGCTTTTTGAAGAACCTATTCATCTAGAAATGGACCTCCTCGCTTAATAAGATTTTTCGACTGAAGTGCACAAAATTCTACTCGAACAGAAGTCCACTTTCAATAAACAATTAAATCAATTGCACATCCTATTCAACGATTTAGCTTTCCATGTTAATTTGGCAAGAGAGGCTTAGTAAATGACAGCCAGTTTGACAGATGAAGCTTTAAATTTCTACCAATATTTATTAAAACAAACATAAACTATAAAAAACGACACATTTTGAATAGTAGAATCCCGAATGGCTCAGCCCTTTTTTTTCGGCATTTTAACCATACGGGTATTCGGCCATTTGGGATTTTGATCTTTTGGGATTCGGCATTAGGGATTTTGATATTCGGGATTTTAGAATTGAGATTATCGTACCCAACCGATTCTGTTAAATTTATTCATTACTGTCCACGACGACTTCTCTTCATTTATGAAACTTTAGCAACAGTAATCTTCTTCATAAACACCCTTCATTTCACTGCCTTCACTCAAAAAAAAGTGTTCAAATACATAGGTACTTAGGTACCTATGTCTTTGCAAGTAGGTGTCCGATATTTAAGTCGAAATCTATAGACTGCAAAAGTGGCCGCCGATAAATGAATAAAATGTTTCCAATGCAAATAAAAACAAAAACCAGCTACATCAAGAGATACCTATCATTTCAACGATTGTTGACACCAACCCCGAAGGATAACTAGGAAGGACTTTTAATTTGCCGCAAATCTCTCTTATTTTTCCGTTTGCTTTTCATCTTACTTTCGCTCCTCTTCCTGACCGACTAGAATCGAGAAAATAAAAATAGAAAACTTTTTCATTATTTGCTACTACCACAAAATCCACAAACCCTCAACGAATCATTTTTTCACCCCCTAAGCATTGTTAATTCAATAAAACTGAACGCCAACGCATTGCTTGACGCTGCTTGAAATGTTTGAGTATGGGTGAGTGTGTATGGTATCCGTTATATAAGGGTTGCCTCCTGCCTTTGCTCCAAAAAGCATGCAGCAAGAAAAGTTAAAAACACAAAGAAAAAAAACAAATAAAGTAAAAATAAAAATAAAATCAATTCGTGGCATTTTTAGAACCCTTTAATTGCATTTCTTTGCTGAAACCGCATTTTTATGGGTTACCCTCCATTGTTGGGGGGAGATCAAACCGCACCGCCCCACCAACCATAACACAAGTGCAAGAGAAAACAAACAAAAATTTTCCGTTTGCAATTCAATGTGGCAGGCTGGCAGGTTGAGGGCTTGTTCGCCATCACCCGACTCAGATTTAACCCCAAACGTGGGTTGACGTGGTTTAGGGTGGTTGGGGTTCGGTTCGTTATTGATGCGGTTGAGTGATTCTAGCTTGTCTGCGGCTTGACTTTCGGTTAAAATAATTTTTTTTAGCACACGATAATAATTTATGTTAACACAGAGTGCCATAACTGGCGCATGAATGACGTCACAAGGGCCACAGAATGGCCTGGCCTGGCCTGCCGGTGTTGAGGGGCCAAAGCCAATTTGTGCGCTGATGGAATGGAATTTCTGACACCCTCTCTCCTCCTCTCCACCACTCTATCTCCTTCTGTGAAAAGTGTAAAATTATTGTTGTGCCCATAATATGCATAAAATAATGCTTCTTTGTTCAGAAACGAAGGCCATTCGAATTATGGTTTCAGGTTTCTTAGGTTTTGAGTGTAATTAGTTGCAATGCTGGCTGAGCCATCAGGTTGGGCGCAGTGGCCCGTTGTAATGATAGAATTTTTTTTTTCAGCTTGAATTTTGTACCTATTGTTGTTAATGAGAACAAGAACAACAATTGTGTTTAGGTTGGCCTCGTTTCCATAAAAACAAAACACATAATTGGCTTCAATTTATTGTTGAGAGAGCACCTACAACATCGAAACGAGGGTAAACAATCAAGAATCCTTTTAATGGTGGAACATAATTATAACGGCTTTGGTCCAACAAAGTTTAGGTGGGTACTCGTATATGAGGTTTTGAATTCTGTTTTGTCCTATGATATTTTCCGGGAATGAATGTGTTAAAGTCGGACTATTTCTGGTCGATAAAATTAATTGGATTTGATTTGTGTTTAAAGTGAATTACCTATATGGTTCTGCCTTAGGCTGCGAATAAATACCACTAATAGTCGATTACAAGGCAAAGGAGTAATTTTATATTAAGCGGGTATTGGGTTTATTGGGTTGAAATGGGATAAAGTTAAGATGGTGTTATTGGCAGCTTAGGGTTAGGTGATTATGTTACGGCAAAGCCTCTGTATTAGTTCTGACACTATAATAAATATTCTTATATGGTACCGTTTAAACTAAGACAGAATAACTAATGAAATATGTAGATGAGTACAGATAATTAAGGTTGAAGCTTAAAGGACAGAAGCCATCAAAATATTAATCCATTTGTACATATGGCCACACTCTTTCGTTCCTTCACATAATTTTCAGCCACTCTCCTGGTTATATCGTGGCTTTGGCATTTATTGTTTTGAAACGAAAAACACTTCACTTTGTCAAAGCAGTGATACTCGTATTTAATTTTTCCCGGATTTATTGCAACTAAGGCTTAGGGATGTGCTTTCAAAACAAGGGTTTTTAGGAAGCACGATGGGATTTCTTCTATCATACCAGAGAAAACTACGAAACCAAGGGTCCATAATGAGAAATTAAGACATCAAACAATTTCAAGAAAAGATTTGAATTTCCAAATCGGTTTTTTTAATGTTTGTAACTATTAATACCTGTATTTTTGAATGTAAGACCAAGTTTATTTTCTAAATCATGTAGATAAAAGTACTTATTTGAAAAAAACTATTGAGTTCCAGGCTTCAAAAATTTGATATTGTGGAATCGAATTTTCGTCCAATTTTTTGAATGCTGCTTTGTGCAAACATTTGTAGCATTATTTGTTTTCTCAATGGCTTTTTCACGTTTAGATACAAACTTGTGACAGTCATCATTAATCGAGGTACTTGTTGATAAAAAAAGGAATACACTTCGCTCCAACTGAATAAGCACACACATTTTTTAAGGTTTGTTGTTCATTCTTTTCAAACTTTGAGTGTATCATTTGATGATGCTTACTGTTTGCTTATGATATTGAGAAAACAAATCAGAAATCTCTTGCAAAGCGTTCCATATAGAAAAATGCAGTTTTTTTTTTTTTTGCGTCAACTGAATAGACATACGGTCATTATCGGTCATTATTTTCATTGTTAATGAAAGTTTTGAGGTGATTGACACATTTAATCAAAAATTGAAGTGTTTTAAGTGAAATTTATCCGTTTAATTGAAATTAAAAAAACTTTGTAGATCAAAAGCTTTAAATAGTGTCGAAAGCGCTAAAATCGATTTGTTAAAAAAACAAGGACTAACCGGGCGTGCTATAGCTACCAACATTGAACGAAGTTTTAGTGTTGTCTATTCCTACCTAAGAAATAAAAGTTTATACGGGAAAAACATCAAAGGAGGTAACATAACGGCAACAACTGCAGTTGATCGAAGAGTCACACGAATTGGAAGCACATCTTAAAATCGAGATGTGCTTCCAATTCGTGTGACTCTGTGGCAAAAATTTAACTGCAAGCGTTTTAACAGTCCGCAGAGTAATGAACAGCGCAATTCATTTAAAACGACTAAAACTTCAAAAGAAACCACCACTAAACGAGCAACGAAAATGTATGCGTTTAGAATTTTCTAGACTCCATTAGTTTGAAAAATGAAAGGCGCCAAGTCGTTTTTCTGATGATAAAGAAGTTGAATTTTGATGGTCCTGATGGTTTTAATTATTATTTCCACGATGTGAGGAAAGAAGAACGATTTTTAGCGCGGCATTGAAAATAAAATCTAGGTATATATGACAAAAATGTAGGTTAATCTGATAAAAATTTTGTCAATATACGTCCAACAAAAAGGTTTGTCAAATTGATAAAAATTACAGAATTTTGTTGAGGTAACAAAAAATATTTTGTTGTATCCACGAAAGTACGAGTATTTTGTTATGCTAACAGATTAATTTGTTGAAATAACAAAAATATTTTGTCAATATGACAAATTTTCGTACAATTTACAAAATTAATTTGTCGTATTAACAATTCTTTTGTTGTATAACCAATTTTTTTGTGAGTGTTATTGTTTTTTTTATTATTATCGGATTAACAAAATTTGTTTGTTAAATTAACAAAGTATTTTGTTAAATTAACAAAAATTTCTTGTTACCTATATTTTGTTAAATTAACAAAATATTTTGTCAATTCAACAAAATATTTTGTCAATTTTACAAATTTCTTTTGTTGAATCCACAAAATTAATTTTGTCAAAATATTTTTTTTTTAGGATTTAAATCCACAAAACTTGGCGTTTCGTCCCTACCATCTCACATGCAACCATCTGTGTGGGCGTATGGACAATACGCAATTTTTGTTAAGTTCGGTTAATCTTAACAAAAACCAAATGTGAATATATCATACACAAAAGAAATGTCATGATCAAAAAAATATTCGCGCAGAATTTTTTGGTTTGCTCACAAAATAGTTTCATCTATATGATAATATTATTTTGTCAATATAACAAAATAATTCAACCCCAAAACAAAATATTTTTCATTTTAACAAAAATGTTTTCATTTTTTGTTAAATTGACAAAAAAAAATTAACAAAAACTTTGTGATATTGACAAACATTTACAAAACAGATTTTTTGTAGATACAAAAAACATTTTGATAATATCACAAAAAAGTTTGTCGATGTGACAAAAATCTCTGTTTTATTTTGTTATATTAACAAAACTTGGTTTGTTAAGCTGACAATATTATTTGTAGTGCTTATTTTGTTGAACTGACAAAATATCATGCTGAATTATAAAAATTTTGTGAAATCAACAAAATCATTCTTTCGTATTGACAAAAATTTAATCAAAACGATAAAATTGTTTTGTTAAAGGTCAACAAAACGTTTTTTTTCAATATTACTTAGGATTTTATTTTCAGTGATAGTCAAGAAGGTGGAGTTATGGTATGGGGAGCAGTAAGCTACTATGGTACTGTTTAACTTGAGTTTCAAACATCAAAAATGACTACAATTACCTACAAGGGAATCTTGGAAAGAAATTTTCCTAAATTTTCGGATATTTAAGGACCCGTTAACTGGACTTTCCAGCAGGACAACGCCTCCATTCATACCGCGCGCATTGTCAAAAATTGGATACAGGACCAGAATGTGGAATTGCTTCAATTGCCGCCGTACTCACCCGACCTGAACCTTATAGAAAATGTATGGGGATGGTTGGTGCGAAAATTTTATAAGTCAGTTTGAGGACAGAGAATCCCTAATTGCAGCCATTAAATTAGCCTAGAGGGAAATTTTGCTGGACTACTTAAAGAGCCTATACGATTCCATGCCGGTCCGGATTTATGAAGTAGTTACCAATAAAGGTAGGAGTATCCACTAGGTACTAGAAATAAGTAATACAAAAATATTTAATGAAAAACTTGTTTCATTTTATTCCGTTAGCTTTTATTTCCAATTTTAATAGTTGTGTCTATTCAGTTGACGCAAACAAAATCTGCATTTCTCCATATGAAACGCTTTGCAAGAGAGTGAAAAAAAAAATCACAAGCAAACGGTAAGCATCATCAAATGATACATTAATGCTCAAAGTTATGAACAAATGGACAACATACCACAGAAAATTTGTGTGCTTATTCAGTTGAAGCGCAGTGTATACATTTATTATATATATACATATAATATATTCTATATTAATAAATGCTGGTAATCATAATATACCGGCCTTTATTCTTCTGAAGTGGTGTTCCTCCTCGATGGCAAAACCATCACGTAAACTTTTCTCTCACTCCTACTGGAATGTTCTGGAATGTTCCCTGGAAGATGGACAACAGTATTTGTCCAGCATGTTCAAAAGAAATATGTCCGCTTTTTCCAAGCTGATGGAATCACTGATGAATCAGATTGGGCAATTCGTATTTTGGAGCAATCGTTCCTTTGGTGATCTGATAAAATGTCTCACCGTAACATGAGTGGTACATATTTTTAAATTGTTTTGGAGAAAGTATGATTATTGGGCTTGTTATTTATAAAGCATTTGATAGAGTTTGGCATCAAATTCTCCTATTGAAGCGATCATTAGATCTCAACGAAAGGCTTATTATTTGGATTATAAACTACATACCTTCTACATCGTTCAATACGTTTTGTGTATTGGACGGTTTCAAGACTTATCTTCACAAAATAAATACTGGTATATCCGAGAGCTTCAAAAACGCTGCTAAATCCTTAGGATTTCTCTATTGGTTTAAGAAATTGTTCTCCCCGTCTGATCTGGCCAAAATTCATGAGGCGTTTATTACGTCTAAAGACAACGTCGAAGACAACTCAGATCTGTGGGCAGGTGCAGACCAAGCTTCTCTTCATTCATTGGATACAATCCAGAACAGAGCCTTAAATCCAATAAGAAACAGAGCTATCATGGAATCATTCCCATCTCTTCAACACCGTCTCAATCTTTGATGCCTTTCCTATTTTCTCGCTTTTTCACAAGCGATGCACCCTTGAAGAAGCCAGTTGCATTCCTCCCCTCAATCAGTTGACCTTCGAGGCTTATTTTTTGCGTATTTAACGGTACATCCGTGAGGACCAGGGGATTTTCTTATATCAAGATCTTGAAAGGCTTCTGCAATTGTACGAATGCGGAAATATACCTGTCCCATTGCGAGATTTACTCTCAAGTACAGGAGGGGCAATGTTGCTATCAAGCAACATAGAGCTAACAGCAAAATGAGCTGCAAGTAGATTTGCCTTGTCTGAAGATCTAGTTATCAGATTGTCGGTATAGATGAGCGTTAGATAGACGAAGGCCTCCAACAGCCTTCTACTGGGGTTGTGACCCAATCTCCCAGTGGAGGTACTAGGCACCCGATGTCTACCGTGAAGAGGTAAAAGTATTAGGAGTCGATAGATAGATAAAAGTGGCATTTCAGAAAAACCTGTGGACGCTTGTGTCCTCCTCTTGATATTTTGCCTTAATTTCTGGTCATTTAAGGAATTGTATCTTTTTATAACACTGTTGCAATAGTTTCTTATTTGCTTATACATTTTTAGATTTTCCACATTTGGCTTTGTAAGAGCGGAAACTTACTTCTCTCAACCTGATAGCTTCTTTACAGCTTGTATCGAGCCAAGATTTTTCCTTAGGCTTTATACTCTTAACTTGTAAGTAATAAATTTATACGCATCCCAAGAAAAATCACTTCTATGATCATATCAGCACTGGCATTAACGTCACTATCGAGGAAACATGGTGACCAGTTAAACATTCTAAATAGTTATTCAGACCGTTCCAGTTGGCTTCCTCGTATTTCCAAAAAGGCGCAAGTGGATTGCTTCTCTTTAACTGGATGGACGGTACAAGAGAAATTGGCTTACATTACACAATGGTCCGAATGAAGAGCTTAGATACATATAAGAAACAAGTCGAGAGAATGGGAATTTTGCAAAACAACATCTGGTGTTCGAGTGGGCTCTTCTATAATCTGAGTTAATTGGTGCATTTCAGAAATTATCTCAATATATCTCTCCTCGAGTGTTTTCTGTCCTGAATGGCAGAGGCAACTAGAATTGTGTACATTGAAGTTGCCATCAATAACGACTTCAGTGACAAAGTACAAGGAAACAATTCGGAAAATGTAATCAGACAGCGCATCAAACTCATTAAGAGTTGAAGTGCTGTTGAGATTTGGATTCCTTTAACTGAAACAGTAATTAATGATGTGCTTGCGAACAGTTAATTTGAGCCACATGAACTTAAAGTTCATATTAGAACAATTTCCATATTGAAGAAGGCTCTGGCAAGCAAAATCATTATCTAACATATATTATAACGCCGTGATGGCAAAAGAGTAAATTACGTTATAACCAAGCAGGTGAAATTCTGAAAGATCAGTATTCGCACAAACCTGTTTTTCACATAGTGCCAAAATAGCTGGTCTGCATTTAACAGAATAGGCGTACACGTCAAGAAAATTCCTTCTTTTCTTAGCACACGAATATTTGAAAACACAAAATAAAAATGGCTTACCAACTGTGAAGTGTAGGTCCAATGAATTAATAATGCAGAATATAAACTTTTTTAGGTGTTACGCCCAAAGAACACTTTGCATTAGAAATCAATCAAGGCAAGAATCTTCAAAGTCTACAAACTTACCGTCTGTTTGGTAAAAAATGATCAACAACTTTTTTGAAAACCCAACCCCCTTGCCAAGCAAAGTTCAAATTGAAAACAAAATTAATAAATCCCTTAAAATTCTATTTCAAACACAACTGAGAATTATTATATTGCAGAAAAATGAAAAAGAAAATTCTTAAAACTCTACACCATTACCAGTCAATTGACCAAATCTGTTGCCAAAAACTTTGAAAACAAATTTTCACAGCATGAATAGTCAAATAAAAGGGAAGAAACATTATTGCAAAATGTTAAAATAATGTCTACGGCAAAGGACGAAAGGGTGATGGTACTATACTCGTACACCCAGTTAGCACTTCGTTTTTCATTATTCAAGTCACGTCTTTTGTCTTTTACAACCCGAACCCAAGAAACTAGCTCCGGCCAACTACGAGTATACACTCATACAAAACTAGAAGTGTCAGCATCTCTCTCAGCAATGGAGTATACTGCATTTTGGCCAATTCATACCAAATTTGTTATCAAAACGCTCCTTTAATCCAGATATTATCCAACAGGAAAATAGAAGAAGACGCTGACGACGACGACGATGGCGACGTAGAAAAGGCGAATGCGGCAGATTTAAAAATAAAATAAAAAACTCACACAAAATAGTAAGAAGTGTTCCAACTTCAATTCAACACGAACAAATGAAATTAGTCTGAAGCGTTGAAGCATCCTTGTGTCGATGTTTCCTGCCCCGGAGTATAACTCTCGTCATCGTCCTTGGTTCGGGTTTGTTTGGAAAAATAAAAAATCAACAGCTACAGCGGAAAAGAATTCATGTTTTCCAAATGAAGAGTTAGATGATTCAAGTAAGTTGAAACACAGTTAACAAAAATAACAGGATGGTGCCACAAGAGCAGGAAACGCCTTGTAACTCATTTATGCAGAGAAAGATCTTAGTTTTCTGAGCTTTCATAAGGTTATTAAAATAGTTCTCTAAATGATAATTAGGGAGGAACTTAATGGCATTTAATTTAAGGATGTTTTAAGGTTTAAAAATGTATTTTCATGGAAAATCTGTAAGAGTTACTAGCATGTCAATAGGAATTATGTTATATCAAAGTAAAAATTAAAGCGTGCTCAATACTGTTGGAAGAAGATTTTTGTAATATATAAAATGTGTTCAATATGAAAATAAAAAAACAAATAAATGCAGGACTCTTCAAAACATGAAATTGATTTCTTGAATTGACTTGGTACGCCAACTGAAATTTTTTAATGTTGGTCGGTCCCAATAAAAATTGAAGTTCTTACTTATAAATTATAAATACTTGATAAATCTTTAATCCGATCTTGAAATATGGAATTTTGAACGAACATTTGAAATATATTTTAGAAAATCAAAAAAAAAAAATGCACGACTGGGTGGCACGAACTTGCACCTATGTAATAGACTAGGAATTTTAAAAACGAATGTTATTAAAGAAAACTGTTCATAAGGACAAAATGAATTTTTTAAATTCTTTTAGTAATAAGAGATAAAAACAGAACGCTATGCAAATATGAATTCATGCAAGAACAAAAATTATAAGTCATTGTAGTGGTTCCTTAAAAAAATTTGCTTTTATGCACAAATTTTTTAAAACATTTAAAAAAAAAGTTGGTACGCCAACTTTAAGTTTTTGTTATTGTATGAATGAGAGTTAAATTTCCAAGAAAAATACTAACCCGTTCTTGGGATATCGAATTTTCCAAAAAAAAAATGACTTTTTTTTCCAAAAATTGAAAAAATATTTTTTTTTAACTTTTGAAATGCAATGTTTTTTAGGAGCTTCTTTATTAAAATTTTCATTAAAATCCGTTATGCCGAATAATGAGAAATTAAAAATTCGAAAAAATCGTTGTATGGTAGGTACAGTCAGTAATATCTATATTTCAATTTTTTTTCTTATTAAATTATAGATCGTAAGAATTAATCAAAAGAAAAAATTTTTAGCAAAGTTCTCGGAATCGTTTTCGTTTAAAATACGATTTTCCAAAATCATTTTTTAACTTTTGTATGGAAGATACCGAAGGTAGATAAAACAAAATTTTTTTTCTCAAATCTTGTAGATTATGTTAAGAAACTTTTATTTGTCAAGTTTGAAAAAAATTGAGCATAGGGTTTTCGATATATTGAGTTTCCAAAAAAAAATTTTGAATTTTTTTTTAAAAATCCAAAAAATATAAAATTTTAATATGTAAAAAATATTTACTTTCTAGGAGCCTTAGCATAAAAAAATTTTTTTCAACCATTAACTAGTTTTAACTAAATCAAATTTTTAATTTTTTTTTTTTAAATTCTGTGGGACAGTTTTTGAGAAAAAAAAAATATTTATAAAATTTCGAAAAAAAAACGTTAAAAAAAAGAAGAAAACGTGTGGGGGGAAAAATTAAAACCCATAGCTACCAAGTTTGAAGAAAATCGGCCGAGCCGTTAAGGCTGTAGTCGAACCGACAGACAGACAGACAGACAGAATTGCGAGACCCACTTTTTTGGTCTTCGCTATCATCATAATGTCAACTTTGATCAAATTCTCGAATTCGATTTTTTTTTACGAATGCATTACTTGCCTTATAGTACCTATAAGTCACAAGCAGGGGCGCAACAACGGGGGGTGTCCAGGGTGTCCGGACACCCCCTAGAGGTCGGTGGACACCACCTCCGAAATCGATAGACACCCGAGTAACGATTTTTAAAACATTCTTAACCCCACAAACCCGGGGCGTAGCGAGGTCAAGCTTAGGGAGACGATGCAAACTATTCCAAAAGCCATTAACCCGACAAACCCGGGGCGCAGCGAGGCCAAGCTCGCGAAGACGACACAAGCTATCCCCAAAGCCAATTACTCCACAAATCCGGGGCGTAGCGAGGCCGAGCTCGCGAAGACGACACAAGCTATCCCCAAAGCCATCAACCAAGGCCAAGCTCGCGAAGACGACACAAGCTATCCCCAAAGCCATTAACCCGATAAAACCGGGGCGCAACTGGCCAAGCTTTAGAAGACAATGTAAAGAAATAGCTCCTCCCAAAGCTGTGAACTCTTACAAATCCAGTGCTCGATTTACGGTTTCAAAGTGCGTCATACCTATCAAGGGACATGGACAATATTTATTACAGTTATTCAGCCTTATTTATTATTTTTTACTAATACTGGGTTCAACCTCGGAATAGTTAAACCGTGCCGAAGCACTTACTTCGAGTTTACGCCACGTCAAACAAAACCTTATTTAATATCTATATATTTTCTTAGCCGTATTAGCTACGCCTTCCTTATGTCAAATATACTGGGAATATACTGGGAAAAAAAGTGACAAATCTAAAACTCTGGTTATTATACACCTAAATCAAACCCCAGCTGATTTCCATTATTATTCATTTTATTATCTGTATGCATATTGGAAATTGGATACATTTAAAATTGGATTGTATAAAGTTCAAATCCAATAAATGAATGTACTCGTACCAACCAAACCACATTGCGTTCCCAATACCGTACAACTGTTAGAGCGTTTGGAAAATATAAATAATTTATTATTGCAAAATATCTATCCTTTTTGTCTTAGTAAGAAACGAAAAAAAAATTGCTTGCACTCCTTTTTGTAAATTTCACAAGATGTCATCTCATAATGACATTTAGATATTAAAACGGCCTTAAACCTCCTATGAACCAGTTTTAGCTTATTCCACCTCTATTCCTCGTGCATTTTCATTATAAATAAGGTTTTCAGGTTTAGAGCCGTTGTAAAGTCGAAGTAACTTTACTCCGTCGCTAAAACGAGTTAGTAAATAAGGCTGATTGTGTTTATATTTTATAAAGTATATAATATTAAATTCCGTAAAAATAGAAAGTTTTTACTATAGATTTTACTCAATGGGGGCCCTGTACTAAAATTAATACGAACCGAGATTTCATTATATTTTTGAAAATTTTCCCACCAAAAAAATCAAGCCGCTAAAAATCGGAAATATTTTAAGCCTAAATACACTAGGATTGGATTGAAAATTGTACATACTGATTTTTAATAAAATTCTAGTGTATTGAAGCTTTAATTATTCCAAATATTTGTTAAAGTATGAATTTGAAGCCATTTTTTGCAACAAAGTCTTTGGATTTTTAAAAAATAAAAAAATTAGAAAAAACTGAATTTAATCTCAGTATCAAATGTAGTGCTTGATGTTTTTAACTTGAATAAATTTTTTATTCCGACTTTAGATTATAAGATTGTGTAATATAAGGGTAAGAATGTTTTAAAAGTTGACACCGCAAATCAAGAGAGCTATTGAAATTAATTTTTTGAAATCCTCTTCGAGAGCTTGGCCTCACTGCGCCCCGGGTTTGTCGGGTTAATGGCTTTGGGGATAGTTTGCATCGTCTTCTTAAGCTTGACCTCGCTTCGCCCCGGATTTGTCGGGTTATTTGGGTTATTTGGATTATTTTGGGTTGGACACCCCCCTAGCTTTTTAGGTTGTTGCGCTTCTGGTCACAAGTAAAAAAGCGTCTAAAATCAGATGGAATACATGGATTTATTTTTTTAAGGTATTGGAAATATTTATGCTGCTTTTTAATCTATAGGAAATCAGAAGGAATATATACAGAAGTTAAAAATATGAACCACTAACGGCAGAATAATTGGAAAATGAGTTTGATGAACTTAGGTGAAATATGACTACATCAGCCAACGGCATTTGACTTAATTGAACGAATTGCTTCAATAACAACACATTTAAGGTTGTCATTATTTAAAATATTATCCAAATCATCAAAACCATCAACTTTATATTAGACACTTGAGGTGTATAAAATGTACACATATCTTCGGCACTAAGGTGACATTTCTTTCACTTAGTGTCTTTACAAACTCCTGCCGCCTTAAGATTATTCCATAAGACTTGGCAGTCAAGCACTGGGTTCAATTTTTTTGATTAAATAAATTCTTTTAGATGATCGAATAACACAAGATACTGTGGCAACACAGTATAAAGAAACACAAATGAATTTTCAGAAAAAAAGATATAATGAAGGATTGTATTAAATAGAAAGAGACTACCGGTTAGGTAGAAGAATATATTGAGAGAACTAAATAAAGATATGATCAGTTGTTGTGGATCTGTTGATAAGAAAAGACTTTTGATTTGTTTAACCGAATATCATTTTAGTTTTGTATTAACCGAGGTTTTAAACTGCTTACAATACCTTATTTTGGGCAGTATGATACTGCCTTTTATTTTATTCCGACAGGGATTGCTTTTAAATCTCCGAAAAAACGCTCTCTTTCTTTAATTAAATTCTTTATTTCAAGGTTGTACCACGGACACTATTTCACTGTTCTCTAATTGGAAGAAAGTTATCCAACAACTGGCAAATAGTATTATTGTATTATTTATTAGTGTTAGACAGATACCTTGCCAGTTAACATTACGAGTTGCATCTTCTTACTCCATTAGGTCAGTGTTGTGAAAAGATCTGAAGTTGAAACTGAAGCCCCTACATCCAATGAATCATTCCTATTAAATTGTTAATATCAGCAGATGATGTCATGGATGGACTCTCACAAGAGGGTCTTAACTGATCATTTCTCAAAATACGACGCTTAGAGTTTGTCAAAAACAGATCAGGAAGAGAAGGATTATTCGTGGACTGGAAACAGAAGCCAAATTACCACTTCAGTGACCGAGTGAGTGAGTCCCATCAGTGATCGAATGAAAATGTCAAATTAGTGTAATCGATTGCTCGATGACGCAACTCACATAATTCAATCACGTATTACTCGAAAACTGATGCGGTAAATTGACACTAGATTTACAACTGTGTGTTAATAACATACTCGTAGATTTAACTTATCACAAAAATATTAAATTCTTCTTGAATAATTGTTTTTAACTAGAATATTGCCAATAAAGTCTCCACCTAACAACACAGAATTATAGGAAGGACCAAGTTTGCTTACATATATTTTCTTCAAGTTCTTTTAGATCTTTCTATTTCATCTGCTATTTCAACACAAATAAACTCTATATTTGTTGATGTTGACTAACACATACTGCTAGCTAACAAATTATTTCTAACATACATACACACACCACTATCAATTCTGCTAACTCTGTAGTTTCTAAACGAGCAAAAATCTGAAAAATTTACTATGTGCTATAGATAGATAGATACATAGATATATAAATAGAAAAGATTTTCATTGAATAATAAATCGATTTCTTACAATACACGTTTATATACAAAAACCATTATGACATGGCAGATTGACAATTAACACATCTTAGAGTATTATACATAATTATCACAGTTTGATTTGATTAAATTTAAAGAAAGAATGAAAACTAATTAAAATTTTTTTCTAGAAAAAGGATACATTACAAAGTTAATTTTCGGCTATTCAGAAATCTTCATTAATTATTCTTTCTCTATACCTTAACGCAATTTTACAATATTCATACAATTTTGCAACGTTCATTTCATTTAATTCGATAAGAACTTCTACTTCTGAAGCTTCTGACAAAAAATCACTACCAAGAATGCTTCTTCTGGATTCTCTTAGAGTTGGAGACTTTCCTATGAAATGAATGATATCTTCTCTCTCCTCTGAGTTACATATACTACACTCCAACGGTAAATTGGATCCATGTGGTGTGAAGTTCAGGCTGAGTAATTCACTACGAAGTCTGACCATTGTAAAAATCACGCTGATATTATTACCATCTTTGAAGTATTTTCTGTCTGTCAAGTTGTGGTTCAGCCTGCTATATATTGTTCTATAAATGGAGGTGGAAGCTTCATCGGCATATTCGGCTCTACACTTCTCATCTATCTTTGAAATTACTTCTTATAGAAGGGCCTTGCAGCTCGATATGTTGCCAATGTTTAAATCAAAACTGAGATTACATCCTTCTGCGAGACATGTCCACTCATTGCACCAACTGTTTTGGTCTCGGACGGCTTTGAGAATTACTTTCCTGACCAGTCAAGACTCAGACAACTTGAAGACTTTCAGAAGGTAATCAGCTTGTAATTTCAAGGTTATTACGAAAAGAGGAGACAGTCCGGTTTTTAACATAATTCGATGGTAGGCAAAATATTATCTTAATATAATGTGTCAAGAGTTTTTCTACCGTGTGAAATTTTTTGCATCCTCACACTTGAGAGCCAAACAAAAGTATACTTTCAGCAACGGTTTCAAACATCTTAAATTTACTGCTATGGGTAATGCTCCCTTTCACGAAGCATTTTTTCCAGGTGATATTGATGGCAGTTTTTGCCTTTTGAAGTTTTTCAGTAAAATGTTTTTCTATTTTCAAATTCCATGAAAAGACTACACCAAGGTACTTGTATTCGCTGACACATTCCAGAGCCTCTAGGTTAAATGTTCATTTTTAATTCGAGGCATTGCGACCTCCACCTTTTTTAAATATCATCACCTTAGACTTTTGTGTATTAATAATTAAGTTCCATAAGCAACAGTAATGGTATACTTTGTTTATCATGAGTTGCAATGTTTCCGGGGAGTTCGCAAACATGATGATATCGTCAGCAAACAATATCTAATGCAGGAAGGCAATCGATGAGATCATTGGTAAAGAGCGAAAAGAAGGAGGGACTCAATGTGCAACCCTGTCTCACTCCCGAGGTAGAAGCAAACCAATCTGAAAGTTCCACACTATTCCACACTTCTCTCACTATTAGATTACATTAAAAATTAAATAAAAAGTTATTAAAGTAAAGTAATAATATTATAAAAAAATAAATGAATCGAAATTAATTCAAGACTTGAGCAAAAAAAAATTAGGCTTCCCAAAAAAAGAATATTTCATAACGTTAACAATAAATAATAATGTAATGTAACAATAAATAAAATAATTTGTCAACTAGAAAAAGGAAAAGTAAACAAAATAATAGATTACGTAAGATAAAGTGGGAACATTGAAAAAAAATTATTCGTATCATAATTTTAACTAGGTACTGCTCACTAGATAATACATGAAAACACAACAACAGCATGAACGTCAGCAATCATCTCAACAGAAGCTTCACTTGAACCGGTAGAGTTGTAACTTCAGAAGAGGATGCAATCACATCAGCAGGAGCGATTTCCATTACATTTTTAACGGGAATAGTTGTAGAGAAAGACGAAGTAGCAGGATTATTGTTATTGCAGACTGAATTAAGTGAGAACATGTTAGCAATGTATGTAGGTCTATCAAGTTCAGTTTTTTTCGACAAACACTCTACCTCTCCAAGTATTATTTATTAGTTTCGGCAAGCAAAATTGACCCAGCAATACATGCAGAAAGAAATGCAAGGCCTACTTTTTTCGCCTTCCTATCATTCCAACGTAAAATTTTATCAAACTCTTAGAATTCTTTACTATGATTGTAAGCTGATTAGCAAAATGGGAGAATTAAACTTACGAACCAAATAAGAACTTGCTCAACTAAAAAAAAAAACAGGGAAGAAGTACAAAACAAGCCAGGAATACCTCTGTAATGCTCATATCAAATAACAAAGTTCGTACCTGATCAAAATTTACGACCACAAATACTACAAACCTTTTGGTTGCTTGATACAAATTTTAAAAGGTCTTCTTCATCATCGGTTTCAGATTTCCAACACCCTTGTCGACAAATTGCAAGTAAAAGCAAATTTGGTTGAAGGCAAATATGCTGAAATGTTGACTTAGTCAGTTTTATATATGACTTCCCCCTAACTTGAAAGCATTTTCCAACGGGAACATTTTCTTTTGCACTCATTCAAATACAGGAACCCTGAAAGATCCTGAAATACAGAAATAGAATTGTATATCTTTCACACTTTTGAAATGCTATTCTTTTATGGTAGCAAACCATCTCGTTAAAACTTTTACATCAATCCTGCTCTTCTGGACTCTTTCCAAGTATATATGCAAAACGCCATTTATCCCAAACAGATGAATCTTTCTCGACCTTTGAACTGTTAAGTTTAGAGATTGTCTCTATATCCGTACTACACGAATGTGGAACGCTTTACCCGGCACAATATTTCCCTCACATTGTGATAAACAGTCATTCAAAACCAATGCACATCGATTTCTTCATTTAGACCCGTTCCAACTTTCGCAGCACTTAAAACAAAACACACAGGCTGACGGCACCGAATAAAATAAGAAATATATTGCGAAAACGCAAGCTCTTTCTTAGTTCTAAGAGAACAAGTCTGTCAGATCACTCAATAATAAAAGTAGTAAGTATTGGACGGTTTCAAGTCCGAAGTTTACAAAATATATACATATATGCTCGAGTGACCAAGGTCTTCATGCTCTTATTAATAGTCTTTTTTTTTAACCTGAAACCTCAATTTTTGTGTATCTGATTTCAACAGAATCGTACAGCGGGAAATTAAAAACCGTGTAGAATTTAATGCTTCTTAAACAAAACTCATCAATGTCTTCGGTCGTTTAAGCGGAAACCTTCTTCCATTAGTGGGACTTAAATCGAAGAAGCATTCCATTCACCAAGACTTCCGTCGTATTATTGTACAAAGCGCTTAGGTTTGCTAAGCCGATCCAAGAAGTATTTCACAACTTCTGATTTGCCTGTAATCTATATACGAATAATTTTTGGCAGGTCCCCCTTGAGATACCTAGTTGGGAGTTTTGAATGGAAAAAGCAAAGTGATTGAAACATTGCATGTCTTCATGTTTTATGTCTTTCACTTAAAAGAAACCGATTTACAACAAGACGAATAAGAAAAATCATCTACAAGATATGCAATGAAATTTTTCCAAGCCTCATGAATAATTTCCATATGAAGTAAATGACTCCGGTAGTCGGTACTAATAAAAACCTTATATCAAGCAGTTCCTAAAACTCAAAAGAAAAAATCCCTGGAAATAATTTAATATTAAATAAGATACAAGATACATATACACTATTTTATTAAACCATCTGCTAGGAAAATATTCAGAATATCTAAAGATTTAGAATATTGAATAATAAATCAAGGCAGGCGGCGCGAAGCATCTATCTCACACAGAGCACAGCACAGAGGCAAGGTTCAAGATTCACCACTTCTACATCACGCAATAACTGTGATACAGGAGTGAAAGTGATTCAGGAAACGAATACTCGGCACCTTAGCGTCACGTGAACATCTTCGAGCACGATATACAGAACCGCGTTTCACAAGTTTCCTAATGATATCATCCTCCCGGAAATACATACATCTGTACACATCGTTTCAAAAAAAAAACGTAAGACGTTTTTGTAACTCAGGGATCAACATTTTTTGTTGTGTTCGCCATGTCAAAGATAAGTAGATACTTTATGAATATGTAGCTGGTTTTACGAGGGCTTTTTCGAGGTACACGTGTTCTGTAAATCAGCGCCATATTACCACACACACTCACACTTCTGGCAACTCAAAATTGAATACTTCCTAAAGGCGTGTTAACGTTGTACGTCACAAAGGTGAGTCTTGTACAAAATCGATGCCGCAATACACGTTATTCAAGCTCCACAAGGGCACCCACTTCGTCTTTTGAAATGACCATCTGTCTACCATGAATTCTCCCCCAAAAGACAGAAAAACAAACCAATGTCGTAGGGATGCCAATCTCCTTCCGGGCTTCAGACACGAACTGAAAAAACACCCCCAAACACCACCTAAGGCACGTAGCCTGCTTTAAAAAAATCGACATAACTCAATCTTGCCTCTGTCTCAAGGAACACAGGTACTTCCGATGAGATTACGAATTCTACACAAAAACTGGTGATATAGGATGCTTCTGTTTACAACCAAAGATAAATGGCCAAATGGATTCCTTTACGGCCCCGGCGTTTCCATTTTCACGATTACTGCTCCTCGCTGCCGAAGCAGTCAAAAGAGGAAGCTAGAAAATGGTAGTATTTCAGTCAATCTGCTAAGTGCATAGTTTTGATTTGAAAGCAGGTAGCTTTTAATCAAATCTCGATTCAATTGAATTGTATATAGATTTCTTTCAGCTATAAGACGAGGGGCTGCTCTAGAAAAAATACAAAAAAATAGAAACAAAATCCGGAAGATACAGAAATGCAAAACGTTCAAACTTTAAGTGCCAGTGCCTTAAGCAAAATGGAAAATTTAAAGCTCCATGAGCACATGTGATTTAAGGACAACAAAAAATAAAACGAATCTAAAACTGAAGAAGCTTGTGCAATCGAATTGAAGAGTTGGTTCGAGTCCATTGGGCAGGAATGGAAGTAAATTTAGGTGAACTTCCTGATTCTGCTTCTGTTTAGGGATAGCTACGAGCTTATAGGTTCTGTAGTGAAAAACGTACGTTGCAATTTCCGAAAGTTGTTAGACAGGAAAACTTTCTAATTCGTTTCGTTATCGTTTGTGTGTTTTACTTTTGGATATTTTTTCTTTCCTATGATAGGGGGCAAGTCTGTTGTTTTCTTGTTTTGGCCTTTTGCCGTGAGACGACATTCGGCTCTTTTGGACTTTATTTTCATCCGCAAGCAGAGAGTTCGATTTGAAAATCCAATTTGGTGGATTCCCTTTGCTTTCTTTTGGTCTGTCATGGGACTCGGTAGGTTTGATATTTGTTTTTTTGTTGTTGCTTGGGTCTTATCTGTTTTAGGTGAGATCCTGAATATGCTGTGTAGCTGTGTAAATTGATGGCAAATGTGAATGCAGGGATTAAGGTGGTGTTTTTAATTATTTTTTCTCAAAGCAGAACTAGTTTTTTGTCCGTGTGATTAAAAGAAATTGAAATCAAAATCATATTTTCGTTGCTGTATCTGCGAAAAAATATCAAAACCAGGGTATGCGGCTTGCTCGTATTTTAAACGAAGTGATTTTGGTTTCCAATCTAATATTTTCGGGGTTTCCAGGCTCTTGTTGGTTGAGACCAGTGGTTTTCTTTCTTCTGTTCCGTCACAGTATTGAATTTTGCAAACATAAGCCCTTATAACCCCAATGCAACGTTAAGCAAACAATTTAAACAATTTAGGAACTTAATTGAGGCTCCTAACTCCTGCGAATAAGATACACCATCATTTCAGAAATGAGATGTAATGGACTGGGTAAACTGAAAACCTGTGATGTATATTAGGTTGACTGTTACCAAGAATAAAATCCTAGCCTATGAGAATGTAGATGTAGAATCGTCACTGGAAGAAGAATCAGGCAAGAAATCAATTATATGTGAACGAGCACTGCAGGATGATTCATAGTAAGGCAATGTTCGCCGGGATATGCAAAGAGTCTGGGATTGATTCTTGGCCATTGGAATTGTTTTTCAGCAGTGTACTGCCTCTTCTGAGGAATAAAAAAAAATATTTCAAAAGTTCGGAATAAGCATTAAACATATTCTTTATAGATTGCAGTTATTGAGAAGGAGTGTTTGGTTTCCACAATGGAAGTGCTGCTCATGAATAGCTTGAATGACAGGAGACAAGATTGAGTTTTTGAAACGCGATTTATAATACCCATTGACAAATGTAATGCGAGATCAGAATTGGAGGTTTATCATATGCTGCCGATCTAAATTCACATCCAAAGGACAAGACTTTGAACCTGGAAACAAATATTAGAAGCTGAAAGTACTGTCGTGCGAAAAATAAAAGATTATTGATGAATATGAGGAAAAGAGTGGGGAGCCCTGAAGAACATCAGATTTTATTTTATGTCCAAAATTAGTTGTATAGAATGGTTTAAAAGGTAATTCATAATCCAATACAGAAGAAATTCTTCAATACCAAATGTACGCCTTTTCGATAAGAGAGCTTGATACCAAACTCTATCAAATGCTTTTGAAATATCAAGTGCAATAAACTAACTGTCTCAAAAAATATGTAATGATTTGTGTCAGTGTTCGGTGAGATATATCATCAGATCACCAGTCTTCTACTTCGAAAGTCTAACTGCCAGGCATTTAGAAGCTTCCGTTCTTCAAGATATTTCTTGAACTGATATTGTATCAGCTCCTCCATTACCTTGGAAAGAAGGGACGTAAGTGCAGTTGGAAGATAGCGAGAGGTGGAATAATGCTATTTTTTATTCGCTTGGAAAGAAACCAGTAGAATAGGGAAGAACTTAGTTCGGTTTTCCTCATTAAAGTAGGGTTTCTCGTACTGACAAACAGTTTGTTTTTTCTAACTGGGTTTTGTTGACACGAGAAATTTGCAGATATGACACAATGGTCTGATATGCCAAGAGTTAATAATACACTTATAGTGTATTCATCAAGGTCAGAAGTAAGAAAAAAGTTAAGAGTGTTTGCGGATTGACCTACAATGTCGGGAATATGAGTAAGCTAGTGAACGAGCTGAGTCAGATTGCTTAACTCAGAATTGTGTCGAGTTACTATCTAAACTTGGACTGCGATAAATAAAGCTTAATTTAATGATGGACGGTGAATTTAAACAATATGAAATTAAAGTTTGTATCTACACAAGTGCCATATTGTGGTTGTAGCTGATAAATAACATCATTTTGTGATAAATCAGTACATTTTTATACAGATGGATCGAAGACTGAAAACGGAGTGGGTAGTGGAGTGTACTCAGATGGACTAAACCTTAGTCTCTCCTTCCGCCTACCAAACCATTGTAGCGTATTCCAAGCGGAAATTCTGGCGATAAAGGAAGTACTGTCTTGGCTTAAAGAAAACGTGATATCTAGCACGGATATCCGCATCTTCTGAGATAGTCAGGCTGCTTTAAAATCCCTCGCTTCAAACTCAATTACAGGCCAAGACTGTCGATCGTCTCTAATGGAGGTGGCCAAACAGTTTAATATTCACCTATTCTGGGTGCCGGGTCACAGGGACATTCCGGGGAATTGCAAGGCCGATGAATTCGCCAGAATTGGAACGGAAATGCCTATCTTGCCCGATAAGGTAAATATAGGTATGCCTATATAGCTACAAGTAAACTTATACTGAAAGGTATTGCTCTGGAACAATCAAACACAAGATGGCTTAACACTACCATTTGTATGGCAACCAAACAAATCTGGCCTAAACTGGATTTGAAACGGTCAAAGTGTTTGTTGTCCCTCAGTAGATCTCAGATCAGCTCCGTGATAGGTGTCATAACTTTACACTGTCTTATAGGTAGACACGCCGCACGACTCGGTGTATACTATCAAACGATTTTTGCAGGAGTTGCTTGGACGAGGAGGAAGAGGAAACAATCCCACACCTTCTTTGTACATGCCCTGCTCTCTCTTACAGACGTAAACTTTATATATACGAGTATATTTCCATAATGAACCAAGCGATCTCATAAATACAGACATTAAAAATCTCCTTGGCTTCATCAGAAGCTCCAAACGGTTTTAACCAGTAGGTAACCTTTTTGTTCCCTATTAGATCGTGGTATTACAATGGACCTCTACTCTGTGTCAGACGCTTTAATGACAACCACTTTAACCTAACCTAACCTACATAATACAGTGAGGTCATGGTGAGGGATGAATAGAGGGATTAAGTTTTAACCAGAAAGGCAGAATTCCGTGTGAACAGAATTTTTAACCACCTAAGATTCGCTAAGTGCCAAAACTTTGGACACATGTATATACAGCAGAGAAATTCCTTCTAGGCTGCCGAATGTTGCAACAATTGACCCTTAATACACTCGACATTACCCAAAAACAAACATAGAAATCTAAATCACGCAATAAACTATGTTGATATCGGGTTTTGGCCCCAAGGCAACTTCATAATACCATTTATTTATTAGTATTATGCCTTGATAGTATTATTGATGAATTGTAAATTGATTATTGAAAATCAATATTGAACATTGACCTAAAGCCCACTAAGGGACATATAATTAATAGTTAATGTATTGATGTACTCCTGCATTAAGAAAACTGATAACAGCAATTATTCATCCGATATAAATTTGGCTCAACCTATCACAAATATTACATGGCATGACGCAAACAATTAGGCATTTGGACTTTGGAGGTAAGGACAAGAGTAATATCACGACTCTCCCACGCAATCGAGCTGAGATGACGGCGAAATGCAAATTGGCAGTATGAACTTGATCACTAGATCAAACGCAAAACTGTAGTTCCCAGCTAATTAATCCAACTTTGAAAAATTCCCTTCGATGTTCTAAAGAGTGAAATCTTAACTTTTCTTTGTAGAAAAGAACGTTGCCTCAGAATTCACTATTAAGGTTATGATACTCGTATTTATAATCTTTGACTTTCCTATATATTAATAATTAATTTGAATAAATGACAATAGTCTAGCAACAATTTAATTTGAGTACCTGCAAAATACACTTCTTTTTGGAGAATTTTTGTGATGTCATCTATTAAAAAAGCAAAAATTACAGGACTCAAAATGCATTCCTGTGGTATTCTGTGCAAAATTTGAAAAAAAAAATCAAAGTTATTAAGGCTGTAGAAAAAAGAGCAGTAGTTTCCGATAGAACATTTATATACATTTTAATGAACTTTAGTGAATTTGAATATTTGAATATATTTGATTTGAAAATATTTGATCTGTAGTTGAATAACCTGCTCGAAAAACAATGATACGCTCCTTATAATTCAATGCACAAGCCTTCCGCACAAAACATGGGCAAAGTTTTTGATAATAGCTATTTTCCTCTATTCTTTTTAGATAAAAATAGCCTTTCTCGAAAATTGAAAAGATTATAGTTTTATTAAAATCTTTAGAGATCTCACTTATATCATACATTCATACATATCTGAGGCAAAATTACAAAGAGGTCGTGGTTATCAGATTCCTCGATATATTCGAAGTTTCTTATCTATAACCACATCCCATCCATCTTCTAAGACTGTTGCAAGGCGTATATCTATATTTTATTGATGTTTTATCACATAGAGTTTGGCAATAGAAGCGTTAGTTTAACAAACAGGTTTTCTCTATTAGCGAATATTGTTGTTCTGGCCGCTAAATGAAAATTTTCTCAAAGGAAAGACCAACCTTGACTGCGATGTTTTTAAGCAAGTTTAGTAGTGTTTCTTATGTACGTTCAGGATGAAAGGATGGAGTTTATTCATGTATTAGGAAAAGCTACAGGGACTGTCGCTTTTGGACCTCCATTATTTTTTACGGTGATCACTGATGTCATTGCATTCGTTTCGAACCTCATGTTAGGCATTAAAACTTCCTCGTTTATGAATTGGCCGCATTTTATGAACGTTTGACGTAGATTTTCCAAACCTGCGGTGATTTTTTCTATTTCTTCTGCTAGTTGTGAAATCAGTTGACTCAATATATCAAAATATCTCACCGAAATGTGGCACAAATCTTTACATCGTTTTGGAGAAAATAAGATTATTGCAATGGATATTTCAAAAGCATTTGATATAGTTTGGCATCAAGCTCTTTTATCGAAAATACGTGCATTTGGTATTGATGAATCTCTTCTTCGATGGATTAGACAGTACCTTTCAGACCGCTCAATACAAGGTGTATTGGACGGTTTTAAATCTGTAGTCCATAAAATAAATGCTGGTCTGCCACAGGGCTCCGTTTTGTCTCCGACTTTTTTTCTGATATTCATCAACGATCTTTTGTCTGAAACCTCTAAAATGGGGAATGAAAAACCGTATAGAAATGAATGCTTCAAAAACTCAATGCTGTCTCCTGTCGTTAAAGCAGAACCCACCCCCTATGCCGTTATCTATGAGTGGCACTTGCATTAAGGAAAGCAAACAGCTCTCAGTTCTCGGTATGTGTATCACAGACCACCTTGGGTGGAATGACCATAATATTCGACGTCGCCAAAGACGCTGCTAAGTGCTTAGTTTTCCTTCGACGTTGCAAGAAATTTGTTGCCCTTCTGATCTGGCTGTCATCTATAAGGCCTAAATTCGTCCAAAGCTAGAGTATAATTCCTATATTTGGGCAGGTGCTCCAATAACTTACTTGAGTCTGTTAGATAGAATTCAAAAAAGAGCTTTAAAAATGGTAGGTGATAAAAATATTACTTGAAACTCCCGAGCACCGTCGCAATGTTTCTTGTCTTTCACTATTTTACCGTTATTTTTATAAACACTGTTCTAGTGAAATAGCCAGCTGCATTCCTCCCCTTAAACTATTTAACCGTAATACACGCGCTTCAAGGAATGGTCATCACTTTACCCTTGAGCCCAATTTCGGACGTACATCAGTTGAATTCATCGATTCTTTCCTTAGCCGCACCACACGAATGTGGAATGCTTTACCCGACTCTATGTTTCCCTCCCATTGTTCAGATATTCAAAACCAATATGCATCGGTATCTCCTCTTAAATCCTCTCCCACTTTCCTAAAACGCTCGCACTGTGCTAAAACATTTTAAGGGTAGTCATAAGTCCTTAAGTGCGTGTAAATTATAAAAAGAAAAAAAAAAAAACGATTTCAAAACATATAGCTGTCGGTCCATTAATTAGAACGGATCCTCATTTCAGGAATTCCAAATGGTGGTGGACCTTCCTAACACCTTCGCTGTCCATCGTTCCAAAAGCCCATTTGCAAAAACCTCCGATGAACTCCAGTGCACACTTCGAGTGCATTAATTGTCTCATCTCATACAAGTGACAGTTTGTCGAAAGTTGAGGATGTTTGTCTTCGTTTCCTGAGCGATCAAGTGGTAATGGCATTGAAAGTCCTCGTTCGGAATGCTTCTACATATTAGCTTCTAGCCTGTTGTCACACTTCTTCACGACCTGCATCACGACTTCGTAGTGCATTAGTATGAACTTCTTCAAAATTGTTCATGTATCGCCTTAGAATATATGGCTTGTCTTAGCATTTCGAACCCTACTGGTGATTATTTCCTGCAGGGATAAATGTTTATATAGATAATTATTTTTAGGAAATGCAAGACTCCATAGGTGGAACATTGGTTATTTTGAAGTAATACCAAACTATGTATATGTATTTCCAAAATATTCATACAATATTACTTCCGTAACATTTTAAAGTAAAATGATTTATATTTTTGATCTCCTTTTGTTTTTTGTTTTTGTAAATATTTAAAAGAGAAGAAAAATAAGTAAGCGAACTTACTTTAGTATATTAAAAGTTTTCCGAATGATTTTCCCCTTTAAGGGAAGTGGGTAAAGTTTAAATTATTCATTATGTAATTCTCTTCTCCCAGTCTTCTGTGTCCCTGCTTTTACTCAGTAGGTTAAGAGGGTAATATAGGTCTAACTCAAAAACTCATAACAACATTAATTGATCTTCACAACAACATTAAATTTTTAATCTTTCCAACTGTTTTTATTTTCGATACATCTAAGATTGTTGTTGCTTTCACCTGGTCCTACTGAATTTTTAAATATCCCACAATAAATTATGCAGAAATCATAACTACCTACTGACACTACTTAGTCTTAATACGAATAGAACCAAAAGGCCAGGCTTGGCCCAGGAATAATTACAACATTTGAGTGATTTGCTTGCATTATAAGCTAATAAATTATAATAATCAACGTCGTTTATTCTTACAGACAATTGAATATTTAAAACGTTTCAATACGGAAAAGTTTATAGATAAACTTAATTAAAATGCTTCAACTCTTTTCAAGTTTTTCAACCATTTTGTTTTTGATTAGATAAACAATGAAACATTTCAAAAGTATCTGTCAGAGAAATAACTAATTATTTAAATGGATATGATAAAAAATATGTATTTGTGATGTGATAAAGGTACTTAATTTAATTATCTCATATGGCTTAGATGACATACAATGAATGAATAGTGATTATTTACAATTGAAAAGACACATACGTGATACATACATATATTATTTTATTGACGCACTCTATTTCTAATTCATTATAATAGAATTATTATTTTTATCATGCTTCAAAGAAACCATAGTTGATTTGATTTAATCAATTACGTATTCAATATTTAAACAGCGTTCGGCAACAAACTTCTTGTTTTGAAAGGAAGTCATTTAGGGTGTGGGGTTGGGGGTCGTAGAAGATGGAAGTGACTTACTCCGAGGAAGACCTAACTTTTAAAACATAAAGCTTGTATTTCCGCACTCTGTCAGTGTTGTGGACATCCGCACGCACTTATAGAACACAAAAGAAACTCAACACTATTTTAACCTGATTTACAGACAAACATAGAACATATTTTTATGAGAAACATAGTATTGACGCAAGTCGATTGTGTTCAACTCTATCAACTGGGTGTAGTCCTAAGTTCTGATGCATCTTGCGCTCGTTTGAAGTACGAATAATGGCTGATTGAAGAAGATTGAAGAACAATAAAGAGTCGACTGCGAAGGAATACCACGTCTACCGTAAAACGGGCGGAACACAAACATTCATTTTGATAGTAAAGAAAGTTTTATCATTTAGACCTGCCATGCCGTCCAATCGCGCTAATTGACAAACCCTTTATAATGGTGAAATTGAATGATTCAATTGAAGCAGGAGTAGGAGAAAACAAAAAGTGTTTAAGTTGTTAACTCTTATATTCCTATTCCGAAGATATTAGTATGCCATTGTTGAACTGTTGAAAAATGTAAAACGAACAGGGAAAACTACGAGACACGATGTCACAGTTAAACAAATGGGAAATCGAATACGAAGGAAATATGGCAGGTCAAATTACAGTTGAACGAATTGAAAAATACCAACTTCTGGCAAAAATAAGTACATACTGCCAAACAACTAGATTCGTGGGTTGCATTTTTAAAAACTTAAATTATTGATCAATAGATTTCAACTTAACACAGTGAGTTTGCTAAGAAATTAAATATTTTGCCAGTAATTTTGTTTGCCGAAATAAGGAAATCACAAACGTTGGGAGAGGAAACTGTCGCGACGCACAGTGCGGCCAAAAGTCGAAAAAAGTAGAGAATGATCCACAAATTGGTATATACGGGTTTTTGGGGTCGCTGATTGGGAATCTGTTATCAGAATCAGCAAATTCAAAATGGCCGACCCAATATGGCGTCATGTCATACGAAAAAACTTATCAAAAATGAAATAACTTTGATATAGTTGGTTAAAAAAATTTGTTTTTTTTTTATATTATTAGGGCATGTACTTGAAAATTTATTAAAAATGAACAAATTCAAAATGGTGGAATGCTATATGGCAATACATATTATATATCAAAAAAATGAAAAAAAAATTATTTATATATTTTTATTGAAATCGAACACAGTAATTTATAAATCATAAATTTAGAAATACAAAATGCAATATGAGCAAACAATAGTTATATAAGTTAATCCGATATTTACATGAATTGACCATCTCGTAGCAGTCACAATCATCTTCATCTGTATCTGCGTTTCAGAAGCGGAAGAGCTGTCAAAAGATTGTTGTTCATCTTCTGTTCGATTATTTACAGGTGGAGGTGCTAACAAATTGATACAGTCCTTACACGAAGACTTAAGTGGTTTTAGAGGTAATTCCCGACAACTAGATATGAATGGATCGGATGTGAATCTTTTAAAAACATCCTCCATTGTCTTTTGACGATAATGGTTTCTTGCGAAATTAGCTTGATAGATTTAAAAATAATTATTACAAGCTTCTTGTGCATCTTCCGACAATTGACAGATAGGTAACACTGAATATTTTATTATTTCGGGGCCATGAATTAAAAGTTTGTGACCTAACGTGGGCATACAATACCAGGGATATTGTTGTAAGTTAAGGTACTAGTAAGGTCTAGAACGCCAAACAACGCACGATTTTTGAGAATTTTTTTCTCGGAAACTTTATTAGATAATAACATATTTTTTTTTTTTTTAATAAATGAATACATGCAACAAGAAGTGTCCATTAGCATATCTTTATCTTAACGACTCGTGACGACGCTAACTAAGCAGCCACATTCAGGCTAAGATTATGGGGGGATTTGCGGCAAGAGATTCAACTACGAACATTTTTCGTCTCCTAGGGGTCTCCTTTAGACAGCCTGATGACAAAACACCCCTAACTCAAAACTTTTATTTTGGACTTTTGGCCGCAAAAAGATGTCATCGGCCGCACTGTGCGACAGTTAAAGTAAATTTAAATACAAATAAATAAGATCCAATATTCCGAATTTAAAGCTAATTTCCTTACATGCTCTTGCGAAACCTTGCAATCATGTAGTCCTAAAACACAAGATCTTTTAAACGAAAGAAAGAAATTAAAAAGCTAATAAGCTAATAAAGATGGACCATTAAGTGGACCCGAAAGTGTAGAATAATTTTTGAAACCGCTCACGAGTTCGTTACTTTTTCGTAATCAGTTCAAAACTACAACAATTTGAAAATTAAAGAAATATTAAAACAATATTTTACCAAATCACCATTCATAGCGGCCGAATTCTCCTTTATAAGGCGTTTTTCTTTTTTAGTTCAGAACAGAACCTGAGTTGTCAAAAAATAAATTGTGTTTCTTTTTTAGTTCAGAGTGTTCAGAGTTTCAAAAATGTGTTTCTTTTTTCGTTCTGAGCATGTTCTGAGCGTGTTCAGAGTGCGCTCTATGAGCTCAGAATAAAATAACTGAGCAGACAGAGTAAAATGCTTAACACAAGCATTTGACAGATGGAAATTAAAAAAAATGGCGACAGCTACATAAGTGTGCAGGTCTGTTTCAAAATATACTCAGAGAGCTCAGAGCACGATTGGTTCAGAGAATGTTCGGAACATGCTCGACATGCTCGGACTCTGTTCAGAGCTCTATACTGAAGTAAAAAAGAAAAACACCTATAGTAACCAATCATATGATCGTCTCTTCTAACGAAAATCCCTCCTTAAACGCTCCTCAAATTCTCCACAAATTCCTCAGAACTTTTCTTTTTTTTTATTTAGTTAACTGCTTGTGCTTCTACTTTTGTACTCTTTCAAATCTCTTTTTATTTTTTTGTTTCAAAAATGTTCCATTTTTTAGCACTATGTTCAGAACCTCTTATTAGACCTTTAGATCGCAAAGAAGTTATCTTCCAAGCCATCACCATGCCTGGATGATCTCTTCTCTTTTTCGAAACACCAGTGCTTTCAGCCAATCAGTGACGTGAGTTTCGATTGCGTCATTATTCAGCACCACTCGGCATATTTCAGTAATTGGGCCAATGCAGTTGTAAACCCAGTAGCATTTTGTCTCTCGCTCTTTGACGCCCCAACTATATGCACAACATAGCTGGGCACCGTTAATCAAAAACTTAACTTCGTTAATCGTTAATCCGCTACTAAGAAAGTTAGCTTCGTTAAACGTTAAAGCGTTAAATTTCGGAAGAATTAACGTAAGTTAACGTTAATCGTTAATCCGTTAACATGTGATAAAAATTATATGTTTTATATATTTTTACTCTGAGCACCGGCGCTAAGTAATGCCGGTCGTCCACTAGGCGATCAACGCACAAATTTCGAATTCAACGCATTCAATTCTAATGTACGGTGCCTTCAATTCTGTTCAACCAACGGGTTGGATCTAGTTGTTGGCGTTGATTAACTTTTTAATTTTCTTTGGGATTTCTTGACGTAATATTGTGTTGCGTTGCGTTGGCTGCAGTGAAATGTGTCTACGTGGTTGAACTATTGCGTTGCCATGAACTTGCAGTTGTTGCAACTTGCAAACTGTAGTTTATTTTGGTTTTTCGTCATGGAAAGTAATAAAAAATCAGAGTGGACCACGGAATTAATTTTGCAAATGATTTCAGCAATTGAGGAAAAGCCCAATATATGAGACATTAGAGCCCCTCTTATAAAAATCGAGATGCCAGGGAATTGGCTTGGTCTCAAATTTCCTCGAAAATGCAATTGTCTAAACTTTGAATTCGAATTCACGGGCGCGGTGGGATCAATCGATTTTAATTTCTCATATATTTCATTGAAAAAACAATTTTCTTCGCGACTCAAGAAAAAATCATCTGCCCAGAATCGTCTTGGCTGTTTTTCTTCCTTTGTCGTTCATTTTCTAATATTATTAATGCGGTAGCCACTTTCTTTTTTCTTAGAGGAAATCATACTCATACGGAACAAATTTAAGAATATTTTAAAGCGAAGGCGTGCTTCGACAATAAATGTATGTATCGAACTGAAGTCAAAATTATTTCAGGTTTGACGTTTGAGTTTTTTGTTTATCGTGGTGCGTTCAACGCGTTCCCCAACGAGTGATCCTTGGTTCCTTGGTTAAGTGTACGAAGGTATCAACTCGTTAATCAACTGGTTAAACAACAATATCGAAAACGCAGTTGATCAACTCGAAAGATTTTTTTTCTGTCAAAATCGAACAAGTTTATCAACTAGTGTACGAGGTTATTCAACATTTGAGTAAGTTGGTCAACTAGGTGTACGGAGCTATTCAACACTGGAATAAGTTTTAAGAGTTGATCAACTAGGTGTTAATCAACATATGGGAAAGTTGGTCAATTATGTATACGGGGTTCCAAACGCATTTTGTCCAAATTTAGTTGTTCAACGTGAATTACGTAAGTTGCTGCACTAGTGTAAGAGGTTGTAAATTCGTTTATCCAACGAAAGAGTTGAATAAAAAGTTGAACGAAGTTGGTTGAACTTATCGCGCACATAGTGGACGACCGGCATAATTAAATGATCAAACGAAACGAATCTCTTCGCAGTTTTCTCACTCGAACGTGCCGTCAAAATATAATACGTACCTAGCTGTTTTTGTTTCACCCGCGGCACGCGCCGCACAGCACTTGTCTCATACTTGTCTGAACCTGTTTTTCGCGCCGCGCGGTAAATAGTAGGCATTGGATTAACGATTAACGGACTTAACGTGGATTAACGAATTTAACGTGTCCGTTAACATTTTTAAAAGTTAACTTAAAAGTTAATCCGTTAATCAAAATTTTAACTACGTTAATTAACGATTAACGGATTAACGAGTTAATGCCCAGCTATGATGCACAATCATCATTGAATTCGCCGATCTCTGGCATGACTTTCAGTGGAAGCTTTTTCAGTGATTAGGTACATATAGATCTATAAAACCCTTGATTCAATATTGGAAAGATTACTTTTGAAACTCAAAGAAATTTAATTTAAGACTTTATTTCATTTCCAAAATAACTTAAAGCTTTATAAATTGCTTTATAAATTACCAAAGAAAAAATCATAATCAGTTAAAGATTCTTTAAGTTCAAAAAATGAAACAGTTAAGTATATTCTAAATTTTTAAACTGTTCAGACGTACAGTTTTTGTCTGCAACCAACTATAATTGTGGAAACTTGTTGGAAGCTTATTTCGAATATGATTATTTATAATTAGGAAAAATTTGGTAGAAATTCTCTAAGCCTCGAATTGAATCTACCTTGTTGGACATCTGCGCAGATTTCGAGGAATCAGGATTTGCGTCGGCCTTACATCCTGTTCATTAAATTTTATCTCGCAATCAAGATCAAAATAGACCACCTGTTTTTCTAGCTAGGCATTCTCTTCCCTTACCCTATTCGTTCCATGTTCTCAACCTTTTTTCAAAATCTTCCTTTCCTATTTTCGTAACCATTACTTTTCCTATTCTACACAATTAACCCACTCCTCACTGCCTCTTGCCTAGCAATAGCAGGTTAGATCTGCATGTTTAACCAACTAAAAGGCATTAACACTATCACTTGTCGAGATTCAATAGCAATAAATCGAGAAGCAATACATTTTTCGGATATTTTTGGTTACAACAACAGATCGTTATATTGATTTAAATAAAGAACTGAATTTTGGAGTATTTTTGAATTTTATCTTATTCCAATACAAAATGCACCAATCAATGAGAATATCCTTAGTCCTAGTGGTTGCAAATTATTTTAACATTTTTTTTAATTAAATATTTTAAGCATTGATACAAAAGAGGTGTCTCATAACCTCAACGAAACCACAGACAAAATTTTTAAAAATCTGTTTTTGCATGTCAATAACTTTTGTATTGAATATTTAATATAAATTTTTCGGACGAGTTATTTATAAATGCATGTCCATACTTATGGAATTTACACATTCAATTATTGAAAAAAAAGTTTGTTTGTTCACAGAATGTGGTTTTTAAACAGAATTTTTAAAAACTTACTATAGAAATAGGTATAGATATAGATAGGATAGTTCCGTCAAGCATTAGCAACCTAGCAACAGCAAAGGTTTGAGGTGCAATAGAATGAGTACCTATACGAAATTATGGCACTAGATAAGAACCTTATTCATGCGGCATTCGAATTTAAAATTTCCATGCTCGATGCTCCTACCCTCAAACGAGCAGGTGTTATTCTGAAAGCGTCCTCAAAATCTTATATTTCTTCCATCCATCCACGTATTGAAAGGCTCAAATACGTAGGAGTAATCAAAATTAATCTATTGGATGTGCTGAAAAAGGCTTTCAAAAACAAATCCAGAACCTCACTCCAGAGGTTTTCATGAAAAGAGTCTTTCGTTTGGATTTTCTTTCTTTTAACCAGAAAATTTATTTTCCGCATTTTTGTCTCAAAGACAAAAAAAAGAAAAAAATCGATCAAGACTTTTCCCACAGCAACAGCGTTCCTCGCGCAATTACAGATTTTTTTTTATTCCTCCTTTGATAGAATTATTTATAGCGATGTCCTTGTTTGTTCGTGAAAACTGTGCACACAAACAGATAAGCCAAATGCAAAGGATTTGCCTGTTTTAGCTCTCTTTCCCAGGTTAAGCCATCTTATCGTTGTGGAACAGGCTACCAAGTAAAAATCCTCGGCTAAACCTCCCGCCATAACTCCAAATGCCAGTGTTGTTCTCTCTGTAGCCTCATCACTGTGATGGTGATCTCCTCGATTACAGTGCAACGTGTGCCAAGGCCCCATGAGAATAAAGGAATGCATTTCTTCATCGAAAATGATTTTGGAATTCGTCCAAATAATATGTCCTTGTGGGGGATTTGAATATTTCAGTTGCAACTTAACAGGTCGCTTTATAGTGCCAACATTTTCAAAAATGCTTACCAATAGTATTTAGTTCTACGAATGCATATCCTTTTTACTTGCGATATAGGTACTATAGGGCAAGTTCTGCATTTGGAAAAAAAATCGAACTCGAGATTTTGATCAAAGTTGACATTACGATGATAGCGAAGACTAAAAAAGTGGGTCTCGAAATTCTGTCTGTCTGCCTGTCTGTCTGTCGGTTCGACTACAGCCTAAACGACTCGGCCGATTTTCTTTAAACTTGGTAGATATCACTTTTAATTTTTTCCCCCCACAAGTTTTTTTCTTTTTTTTTAAAACCAAAAATAACGGTACCTGCCATACGAATTTTTTTTCGAAATTTTTTAAATATTTTTTTTTCTCAAAAACTGTTCGACAGATTTTATTTAGTTAAAGCAAGGTATTGGTTGAAAAAATTTTTCCGAAAAATGGTTATTGAGGGTACCCCCCAAAGAACAATTTTTTTAGTTTTAGATTTTCTCAAGAACGGTGCAACGGATTTTGATAATTTTTTTTTGCTAAAGGTCCCCAAAAATTTAAATAGAATTGTGTATTCAAATTTTCAAAAATTTTTTTTTTTGGATTTTTAAAAAAAACTTCAATTTTTTTTTTTCAAAACTCAATATTTCGAAAACCTTAAACTATATTTTTTTTTCAAACTTTATAAATAAAAGTTTCTCAACATAATCTGTAAGATGTATGAAAAAAAGTTTTATTTTATCTAAAAATAAAGGTACCCACCATATAAATGTTAAAAAATGCCTTTCGAAAATCGTATTTTTCTCGAAAACGGCGCCTAGAATTTTGATAAAAATTTTTTTGTTTCAACTAATTTTAACGATCTTTAATTTAATACCATTTTTTTAAATTTTAAATTACTCATTATCGACATATCGGATTTTAATGAAATTTTTTGTAGACATGCCTCTAAAAGGTCTAGAAACCATTGCATTTCAAAACTTTAAACAAATATTTTTTGAATTAAAAAAAAAAAAATCAGTTTTTTTTTGGAAAATTCGATATTTCAAAAACGGTTTAATATTTTTTTTGGAAATCTTATTTTCATTTGTACAGTAATAAAAACTTAAAGTAAGCATACCAATTTTTTTTCTTAAAAATCTTTTAAAAAAATTTGTATATAAAAGTTTTTTTTTTGTAAGAAACCACTACAACGACTTATACATTTTGTTCTTGTATAAATTCATATTTGCATAGCATTCTGTTTTTGTTTCTTACTACTAAAAGAATTTAAAAAATTAATTTTATCCTTATGAACAGTTTTCTCTAATAACATTCGTTTTAAAAATTCCTAGTCTATTACATAGGAGCAAGTTCGTGCGACCCAGTCGTGCATTTTATTTCTATTGAGGCTCCCAATAAAAAGGGGATTGCCATATTGTATTAACCTTGTTCTAACAACTTTCTGTCGCATTCTAATGAAATTTAATTTTCCTTTCTCCCGAAATTGTTTTTCAAACACTCTTACTTACAAAGTGCTTCAGAGAGGATATTCACAGTCTTAGGAGTAATGGTTTCAAATGATTTGTTTAATAAATCATGAGAAAGCTTAAAAGGAATTTCGATTTGAAATGTTTTCGAGGATATTTCTATTAAACGTACAAGTGCAAATCGAAATTCTAAATTGGTCATAAATAAGAGTATTCCAATACCAGATTATTATCAAATATTGGAATATATGAATGATGTATGATGATGCTGAATTCTTATGGTTGTTCCTTCCCAAATACACTTTTATGGTTACCTGTCTCTACTTTTAAATAAACTGATAAAGCTCAATGCGACTTAAATATTATATTATGCAAGAGTGTAGGGGTTTCGAAACACAATTTGAGTTTTTGGGCAATTACAGTGGACTGTTGTGCTCTTTTCATTCATATTGAATTTTAAGTTCAATTGGCTATCATGTGATTTCAGAGAGATAAAGGAAGAAATATCTTACGCAACTTGAAAATGTAATGAATAATAAGGCAATTCAATTAATCAATTATGTTGCTGACGACACTACTCTTAGCTTCTCATATTCGTTTCCAGATTCACGTCCTTATCATTTGGATGTAGATCTAGATCACAAGTGTTTGATACGCTGAACAAAATTTGTTGTTGCGAATACATACTGCCTGCCTGGCTATAACTAAAAGCCATTATTCTTTCGTCATCACGGTCTTATAATTTATTTATGTTTGATATGATATTGCTTCCCAGAGCTTCCTCAATTAAGGACATTGTTCTAATACGAAATTTTAACTTAATGTGCCTCAAATTTAATGTCCGCAAGCACATCATGCTGATTCCATTTCTCGAATTGCTTCCCAGTAGCCTCAAAGTCGTTATTGCGGGCGACTTCAATGTAAACAGTTCAAGTTGGCTCCGCTATTCAGGACATACAATAACCGAAGGAATCTTTGCTGAGATGCACCACCTTACTCAGCTTGTAGATGAGCCCACTTCAACACCAACTGTTTCTGGGCAAATCACCCACACTCTCGATTTATTTCTTACTTCTATCGTTGATAAAGTATACCATAACGGTGAACTCTCTTTTCAGCATATTCAGCACTTCGGACCATTGTGTAATATCAGCCAATTTCACGTGTCATATTAATCCAGTATAGTTTCCCTATACTCTCATTAGGACCGTTTGGCAATACGAGAAAGTCCACTGGGACGGTCTTAGTAACATTTTTCGAATCTTGAACTGATCAGTATGTTTGGTTAAATACAAGCTGTAAAGAAGCCATCAGGCTGAGAGAAGTAAGTCCGCTCTTACAAAGCCAAAACAACTGATAAAAAGCATAACAAAGCTAGAAAAAACTGTTATAAAAAGAACTAATTCATTTCATGACCGACCAGAAATTAAGGCCAAAAATTCGGCCAATTTCTGGTCATTTTTCAAGAACGTACAAAATTCAACTTCATTTTCGGTTCCAACGCTCATTTACAATGATAACCTAATAACTAGATCTTTAGATAAGGCAAATGTACTCGAAGCTCATTTTGCTGCTAGCTCTACGTTGCCTGACAGCCCTCCTGTGAGTGAGAACTTAAATCATTCAGTGGAACAGGTACATTTCCGCACTCGTACAGTTGCAAGAACTCTTCGAGTTTTTGATATAAGCAAATACGCTGGTCCTGATGGTATACCACCATTTTTCTGTAGGGGTGTTCTTTATCGATGACAAACCATTGCGTAAGCTTTTTCATCGCTCCTTTTGTTTTGGAATCTTCACTGGAAGTTGGAAAACAACATTTGTCTAGCCTGTTCCTAAAAAAGTTGACCTAATCTCCCTCTACTCCCACCGACCAATTGCGTAAGTCATTTCTTTCCAAGGCCATGGAATCGCTAATAAATAATCAGCTCAAAAAATTCTTCGTTGATCGAAAGTTTCTGAATGCCCGGCAAAACGATTTTAGCAACTATTGTTTCACAGATGGCATATCTCACCGAAGAGTGTAACTAAATTTAAATTGGATAAAAAACATCTACATATTTGTCTAATGGGACCATTTTGCAAAACTGGTGATAAAAGAAACTTTTTCAACAAATTTATTAAATATCGTGATTTTGTATTCTGTACAATTTTTTTTAAACTTAAAAACTGAAATTAAATTTAAAATGTTACGAATTGGTGGAAACATCCGGAGCTTCGCAGCAACGAGAAAGGTGCTGCCACCATGACAATGCTCACTAGGAGTTCAACTGATCGATGTAATAGTTGATTAATTTTATTGATCAATTAATGATCGAATTATATTTTAATATTACGAGTATGCTAGGAGCTTATAAGCTGAAAGTAAAAAGATTAAAGGGGCACCAACAATTCATTAAGGAAACTTTTTTGAAATATGAGTACGGAAGATGGACCTTTATCGCTCGGTCCTGAACGAACAAAGAATGTTATATATATATAGGCCCCGACTTCCGGTTTATGAGAATTTAAGTGAAGCAAATGAGGTTAATAACTGAAAAATCAAACGACAAAATATCAATTACAAAATTTCCTTTAAAAAAAAAAAACAAGCCAAACAACTATTTCTGATATCTTTAAGAATCTCATTAAAAGTCCGCTTTCAGATTTCTATTATCGTGAATGGGCTCATCTTTTTTTCAGCTTTTAGCAAATCTGCGCCCGTGGTTTTCAGTCTTGTCATCACTCAGATAATCTTTATCATCCTCAGAGTAGAGAACTTACACAGTTGAAAACCGACGCACGGTCCTGCTTGCTCGTATTATTTCCCTGAATTTTTAAATCGTCATCATGAGCTTTGCTGGCCGCTGGTTTCACTTCTAGTAGCTGCTAATGCAATGAACGCGTGAGTGCATCTAGCCATAAATCATAATTTTTCGAATAAAAAAAAAGTTTTAGAAAACTAAAGAGATATACTATTTTATTTTATTTGTTCTATTTATTTTATTTATTTTTTTTTAATTTTATTTATTTTATTTATTTTATTTATTTTATTTAGATATTTTATTTATTTTATTTATTTTATTTATTTTATTTATTTTATTTATTTTATTTATTTTATTTATTTTATTTATTTTATTTATTTTATTTATTTTATTTATTTTATTTATTTTATTTATTTTATTTATTTTATTTATTTTATTTATTTTATTTATTTTATTTATTTTATTTATTTTATTTATTTTATTTATTTTATTTATTTTATTTATTTTATTTATTTTATTTATTTTATTTATTTTATTTATTTTATTTATTTTATTTATTTTATTTATTTTATTTATTTTATTTATTTTATTTATTTTATTTATTTTATTTATTTTATTTATTTTATTTATTTTATTTATTTTATTTATTTTATTTATTTTATTTATTTTATTTATTTTATTTATTTTATTTATTTTATTTATTTTATTTATTTTATTTATTTTATTTATTTTATTTATTTTATTTATTTTATTTATTTTATTTATTTTATTTATTTTATTTATTTTATTTATTTTATTTATTTTATTTATATTGTTTATTTTATTTATTTTATTATAATATGTCCACCATCGGTCCATTGCCACCATTCCTCGACAGTCTTTCGAGGTTCGTCGGCCTTCCCCTCCTCTTTATCTCTTCCTCATTACCTTCTTCCTTTTTGTCAGCCATTTATTTTAAATTATTTTAATTTTATTTTATTTTATTTCCTTTATATTATTTAATATTATTTTATTCTACTTCAATTTATTTTATTCTATTTTATTTTATTTTATTTTATTTTATTTTATTTTATTTTATTTTATTTTATTTTATTTTATTTTATTTTATTTTATTTTATTTTATTTTATTTTATTTTATTTTATTTTATTTTATTTTATTTTATTTTATTTTATTTTATTTTATTTTATTTTATTTTATTTTATTTTATTTTATTTTATTTTATTTTATTTTATTTTATTTTATTTTATTTTATTTTATTTTATTTTATTTTATTTTATTTTATTTTATTTTATTTTATTTTATTTTATTTTATTTTATTTTATTTTATTTTATTTTATTTTATTTTATTTTATTTTATTTTATTTTATTTTATTTTATTTTATTTTATTTTATTTTATTTTATTTTATTTTATTTTATTTTATTTTATTTTATTTTATTTTATTTTATTTTATTTTATTTTATTTTATTTTATTTTATTTTATTTTATTTTATTTTATTTCATTTTATTTTATTTTATTTTATTTTATTTTATTTTATTTTATTTTATTTTATTTTCTTATTTATTTTATTTATTTTATTTATTTTATTTATTTTATTTATTTTATTTATTTTATTTATTTTATTTATTTTATTTATTTTATTTATTTTATTTATTTTATTTATTTTATTTATTTTATTTATTTTATTTATTTTATTTATTTTATTTATTTTATTTATTTTATTTATTTTATTTATTTATTTTATTTTATTTATTTATTAAATATCGTGTAGTACATTCTCTTAGATGGCTACTGTAAAAATTTCAGCCGAATGGGAAAAATGGAAAAAGAGCAATATCGGTCGCTGATTCAATTCTTGTTTATGGAAGAGAATAGAGAAATCGCGCAGCGAAATCAAAGAGCGTTTGGATGCAATGTACGGCCACTCTTCTCCTTCGATGGCGACCGTCAAAACTTGGCATAACGAGTTTCAGCGTGGTCGCAAATCAGTTTTTGACGAGCCCCGCCCAGGCGCCCCGAAAACGGCTACCACGGAGGATAACGTGTCAAAAATACACGATCTCATATTATCTGGCAGACCGCCGATTAAAGGTGCGCGAGATAGCGGAAACAGTAGGCATCTCAAAAAGGTCATGAGAAAAGCTCCGGACAACTAGCGCAACCGTGAGACGACGGCCAAATTGGTCGAATTGCACTACGAACTGCTGCCTCATCCACCGTTCTGTTTTGTCTTGCTTGGGTATATCTATAGAAAGAGCAGGATTAACAGGAACTCAAGAGCTATAAGATTTCACAGCCCTTCGCTTGAGATATTTGTCAAAAACAAAAATGACACAGTAATCATTCTATGGTATTTATCTCATATATGCAAGTAAGCATATTGGCGCAAAATTTTAAAATCGTACTGATTGCACTAAAATTTTGCATCATTATATTTAAAATACGAGTAGTATATTTAACCTAATCTCTTGACTTGGCTAATAATTGTTTAAAAATAGTTGAAACTCCATTCAAAAGTCGAGACTATTCACAAAGAAATACAACACTTTATTGCATCGGATTACCATCTACACAACAGTTTCGTAAAGGCACGGGGCTTAGGGCCAAGCAAGAAGTATCCCCTCAACCGATATCCGAAGTAGGTGCTTCTCTCTGTGCAAATAGGCACACTAAACGGATGTGGACAGGCAAAAAATAAACTATTTACACAAGGATACACCAAAGGATTCCTAAAAAAACAACAACTGAGTGCCTAACGTTTTACATATCAAGAAAGGTACATCCAGCTACCTACCTATGTACATATAACTCTGACACGGAGCCACAGGCTTCCTTCAGCTTGATGCACTTTTTAAATCCCTAAGAAATCCCAGAAGGGCTTACTTCAAAATGCTATTCTTAACCCAAGAGTGTAGCTTTTGGTGTGAATTCATTTGAGTGAGCGAGCGAAGCTGAAAGAATTATACTGCTTTTGATATACTACCTATATGAATTCATTTTGCTGAAAACCCATAAGTAGGTAAGGTAGGTAATCTCTATAAGTTATGGTGTCATTGATTCAACATGTAAGGAATAAGAGGCAAGTTGTGCATACGAATGTCTCCAGTTGTATTTGTATAGCTCCGACAGTGTGTTCATTTCGCATAGGTTTACCAAGGACAGCAATTACTGGGACACATATTATTAAGCCTTATCCTTATCCTCATTTCTTTGTGTGGATGTTTGTAAGCGTAAATGTTTGCTTTTACAAATAGAAATAAATTTTCTGAGTGGCATAGAGACAGTTTGACATTTGCACATTCGCGTTTCAAGACTTGAAGAGGATATAAGGAAATGAATCCACATTCAAAAAGTGTTAACGTCTCAACAAAATATTTGTGTCAATAAGATAGAAATGTCTTAAGAGTAAAAGTAAGATTTTTAAGGCAAACAAAATGTAAAGAATTGTGCATACTTTGAGTTGTGTCATGATTAAAGTGGCCATGTTTCTTTGAATTGCTTTTGAAGGTTTTATTTTTAATTTGGGTTCTCCCAGTGTTTTGCCATGTAGACAATATAGCTATGTAGAAAACATGATTGTCTACATGTTTCTATGTTGATTAAGGTTTAGTATGAAATAGTTTAAAAACTTCAAACCTCACTTATTGAAATGGTTATTGAGTTTGAGATATCATCCGATTCAGATGGCCCTGTTGAAAGATTGCAAGCTTTTCTATTGCAACACTTTTTAAATCAATATTTAATAATAAAGTTTTCCATTACGTTTGTCTGCGAAGAAGGGTTTCAGCAGCATTTTGCAGATTCTTGTTGCAAATTGTGCGAAGAGCTTTGTCAGTGATCTTCACAAAAAGAAATCGTAGCTCTTCAAAACTTTGATTTTACATCGCCTGTGGTCAGCAAGACATGTCGATGCGATTGTCAGAAAGATTAAACCATCAGTCGGCATGGATGGAACTCTCGCGGAATTTTTCCAAGTTTCGCCAAAAAAGGGCAAGTTGAAAAAAACTAAAGCCTATTTTTAAGTTTCTTTCTCCCCTTCCTTAAGGGTTCTTCATCAAGGGCGTGTTGAAATTGACTAAAACAAGCTGCACGTGGGGTATTACCTAACAAAATTCTTAATTTATTCGCAAGGCCCTAGTTTGCCATTACGGAATATGAAATCGCTTAAATGCCCATGCCAGCTTTTTACGATAGAACGGATCCAAGTAGTCCAATTTTTAAATTTTCACCTTAAAGGCAACGGTCGATAGTGGTGTATCGCATAGACCTGCGACTTCAGAAAATCGCACACAAAAAAGTCTGGCAGTGCCAAATCATCTGACCTTGGTGGCCAATTCACGTCACTTTTACGAGACATAACTGTTGCCTATAACTCGAAGTAGGAAGGAAGGAAGAGAGTATGGGAAAATGTAAGATAAGACAAGGAAGTTGGAATGGTCAGAAATAGGGAACCGTTCGAATATTTAGACAGAATGAAGAGGAAATAGAAGGAATCGGAAACTGATAGTGAAAAGTGGACGAGGTTAAAATAGGTAAGAAAGAAAAAATGAGGTCAGGTTAAGAATTGGGCTAGAGGTTCGGAAAGAGATAAAAGATGTGGAATTTATATGTTTAAAGGTAAGTAAGGCTTATGAAAAAACAAATTAAGGATGAATAGTGGGGGAAAGAGTGTCTAACCAAATGACATGGTACGCTCACAGGGCACGGTTCAGCTCACCTTAATTTGGTTTGTTCTGAAATCAGACAGAAATTTAATCGTGAATATGGAAAACAAATCTTAAGAATATTTAAAATATCAAAATAAAATAAAATTAAAAAGTTAAAAATATTTGAAATAAATGCAATATATAAACATAAAAGGATCTAAACTTAAATAAATAAATAAATACATTTCTTTTTCTATTCTTTTCCCCCAAATCAACCTTTTTCGAGCAGTCTATCTACATTAGAACTCCGTCTTTAATTTCAAAGCCCCTAAATTCTCAAATCGAACATGATTTCCCAGACTCTACCTCAACAGAGCTCTATATAGGGATACGCCTGCCGAAGCTAAGACCAAATTGGCTAACCCACCGTTAGCGGCACTTTAGAAAGCGAGAGCAGAATTTTTTATAAGGCCCTCCCTCCTTTACTTTTATTATTAGAAATGAAAATATCCTTATTATAAACTACATACCTATATAACATTAAGTATGTATCAATATAAATAAGAATAAAATGCACGACTGGATCGCACGAACTTGCTCTTATGTAAAAGTACTTTGGAATTTAAGATACATTTTATAAATATAAAACATTGATTTAATGAGATAATAATGTTCAAATGCATAAAATTGCTAAAAAAATTTCAATTTCCCCTCTAGGGAATCACCGAAGACCCGTAGCTACCGAGATTGAAAGAAATAGGTTCAGTGGTTTAGGCTGCAGTGAGAGGTACAGTAATACAGACAACTTGAAACATGTTTTTTGTGTACTAAATTTTTCTTAAAATTTTTATAAAAAAAATTAATATGCAAATTGTTAGTATTTAATAACATAAATTTTAAAACGTAATTTAAGTTTTAATCCTGTATTGGTTTTCAAGATATTGAATTTTCAAAAAAAAAAAATTTTATTATTTTTTTAAAAATCCAAAAACTATTTTTTCGAAAAGAATTTCAGTTTATATTTTTTAAAATGCAAAGCAGTTCCTGCATAAAAATTTTGGTTAAAATCGTTAGAGTCGTTGGTGAGAAATTCGAAAATCAAAAAAACGGTTCTATGACAGGTACCCCTAATAACATTTCCCCCCAAATTTTTTTCTGACCAAAATATAGTCCTTGCCCATAATATCTCACCTAATTTTTTTTATCAAAATCGTTGGAGCCGTTTTCGAGATAAATAAGATTATGCATTATGGGTGTATGGGGGGTACTGTTTGTTTTAGAGCTAAAAAAAAAATTTCAATTTCCCCTCTAGGGAATCACCGAAGACCTTTAAGTACCGAGTTTGAAGAAATTACCTCCAGTAGTTTAGGCTCTAGTTCGAGGTACACAGACATACAGACATACAGACAGACAGACATACAGACAGACAGACGGAATTGCCGGACCCACTTTTTTCGTCTTCGCTATCATCGTAATGTCAACTTTGATCAAAATCTCGAGTTCGATTTTTTTTCCAAATGCAGAACTTGCCCTATAGTACCTATATCGCAAGTAAAAATAACAATAATCAAGTTAGAGAATCAAAGATCGTTTTTCCGCAAAAATTTATCCTAGAGTTCACTGTACACTGCTTTCGGTTCGAATCCTGTCCTTCTCTCCTCGATATTGTCAGTCGTTAGATGTTGATCATGTACCGAGCAAGTCAACCATTTAGCGTATTATTTTCAATTTCGAAAATTTGCATGCACTGGAAAATAAAGTATCTAAAGACTTGGCAGGCGACAAGTAACCCAAGTACGCCAGATAAGATTGATGAAGTGAAGCAGAATCTTATTGATGCACCATGAATTGTGAATATCTCCGTCATGTGTGCTAAAAACTCTCAAAAATGGTTTGCATTTATACACAAATAAAATTCAATTCACACAACCATTTCTGGAAAATTACCATCAACGTCGGCGAGATTGGAATGTCCGTGTCTTACAACTTGCTAAACGAATGCCATTTTAAGCAAAGAAGTACATTTTGACTTAGCAAGCTTTAGTAATAAGCAAAACAGCTGCCATTGAGGCAGTGGAAACCCGTCATTGATAAACCAGAGACTACTGCACCCTCTGTGAGTACCTGTATGATGCGCTATTTGGTTTAGCGGCGTAATCATTGGAACATATTTCTTTGATGTTCTTGCCACAGCCAATGCTCTAACAGTTACTGGTGACGGCCATCGGGGCATGTTTGAAAACTTTTTTGTATTTGCGTTAAGTCAATTAGGCGTACAGAATATATACCTACAGCTCAAGCTACTATGCGAATCTTAAGAGACATTTTTCCCGGCCCAGTAGTGTTAAAAAGTGGTTATGTTGACTGGCCTCCACGGTCTGATTTTAAGCCCGCTGAATTCTTCTAATGGGATTACTTAAAGGAAAAAGTGTATATCAACAAACCACAACTTCTATAACAACTTAAGTCTGTGAAAGCGCACTGCCAGGAGGCGCAAACTTGACCGAAATCATATTCTATACATAATGTTAAAGACCATAAATAATAATCAATAAATAATCAACCAAAAGTTATTGTAAAAAAACATAAACTTGAAACATTAAACGCATCCTGTACTAGATGTACCTTTATTTGATGTTTTTGCATGTTTTTCTCTGAATCTGTTGATTGCACCAAACAAAATATTTTAAACTTTCTTGTTCAGAAATGTACCATACAATGTTTGCTGAAAAGTTTTTTTTCAAAGCTGATAGTTTTGGAGAAATTCTCACAAAACAGAATTTAACCCCCTTTCTTCCAAATATGAAATAAATTATAAATGCTAAGTTGTAGCATCAATCCTAAATTCTTGCACCGGATGCTATATTTTATGAAAACCAAATCCCATTGAAATAAAGTTTTTAAGGATTCATTATGTTCACTTGAGTTCCATCGCGAGTCGTCGTCGGAAGTATAAACGGGGTTTTATTTTTGATTAAAGTTTGATAATTACATCAATCAAGTTAACTCAATCAGTCCTGCAAAGCCGACATTGGCTTGAAAGTAATTCTACCTACTTCAAAGAGAAATTATGACCTCTTCTTATTTTTAAACTCATTTATTCAATAACATAAACCACTCAAAGTTTTTAACATGAATCCATACTTAATGCCCTTTCCGTCACGACTAGTCATCCACCATTAATTTTTAAATTCAATTTTAAATTGATTCCCCGACACCACTACAGCACTAGGCGATGTGTGTTTGTATAGTGTTGTATATCACCGCTAGCCCCAACCAAACGTATCCAAGAGTGAAATCCAACATGAAATCGCTGAATGGAAATGGAATAGCCACCCAGCAGCCAAAGAGCTCCCTTTAGGCAAGAGTTCTATAAATTGCACGCTTGGAATGGTGATGTGACGACTTTCCATGCGAAACCCAAGAGGGTTTTTTCCTCTGCGTTTTGTGACAACGCGGCAGTTAAAAACTCCCGTCAGGGATGCAACAGCTCATTCAACCTCCCAACGCCCAGGCCTCATTCAGTTCGCACCACTTGGCATTTTAAAACATGCTTCAGATATACAATACATAGAGACATTGAGTGAATGTACATAGTTGGATTGGGGAAGGGGTGGTTCGTTGGGGTGTTATAGAAGGGTAGAATTAAAATTACACCATTTGTCACGTCGAGGACTCTTTTGGAAAGGAATGCTTCAAGAAGCGCCGCGCCGCCACTTCTGATTGATTAATTGATGACGAGCGTAAGAACACTCTACTCTCTCGGTTGGTACTTTGCTTGAGTATCTTGAGAATGCTATTAGAATGAATTTAATTGGATGAAAAGGCAGCTTTAAGTAATGAGCCCATTTAGGTTCCTTCTTGCAGAACACGAGAAGTTGCATTAAACACAAAGAAAAAGGGGAAGTCATCAAACTTGGAGGTTTTTATTGACTTATTTTTAGTCTGATTTTAAGTTCGTCATAAAATTGCAATTTGCAAACTTGGGCAAGAGATTGCCTTCATTTTGTTGAAGGTACATCTGACAATTTATGGTCAAATCAACAAGAAGAGTAATGAAAAAATGATTAAATTGTTTTTTGTTCGAGCAACTTATTGCGCGACATTTTACGGTCGCCATAGTCGTCTTTCCGAGAGGACAATTCCCAATGCGCTGGATAAAAACGAATCGACCGGTTCAGTGAACAATCTGCCTATGTCTGTACGTCAAGGAAATGCAAGATGTTTCGAAAATATCGCCTTTGCTTGCGAAGGAATGATTCGAAGCAGTCAATTTATCCCACACGGCAGTCAACTTATGGCGAATTTAGCGAAATGACTTTGGATCTATACCCGTGCAAACTTCAATCGACGAGTAGTTCAGAGACAATATGAAAGGATTGATCAACAAGCAAAATTGTCGAATCTGGGACGATCGAAAAAATTTGAATAAATGATAACCAATTTTACAGATATAGCTTGAACAATGTGAGGCCAATTATATATACATATGTCAAAATTTAGAAAACCCCATTGGAAATTTTTTTATTACTTGCGACTTATCTATACTATTATATAAAAGCGAAACCATTTTAAACCTTGATACGCACGATCTCAGAAAGTAGTCAACCGATTTATTTGAAATAAATTTTATTATTTTCTATATTGTTATAAGAGTGTTTATGGCTATAATGTTTTTTCATTAATAATTTGTCAAACTTAAATATTATTAATTTTACATTTTTTGTCCATTTTTTTTCATTAGTTGACTTATACAACCACTCATATCTTGAAACCTATACAATAATCAACAAAGATTAGCATTGCGTCATAAAGTCAATATTGTTGCGCAAATTTTAAGCCCAAAATCACTTCTAAATTAAACATACAACCTGAGAAATAAATAAAAACAAATTATAAAATAATAAACTTTTTGAATTTATTTTATCCAGGAATTAGATTTCATCACAATCGCGAGGTCGCTGCTTTGTTTCATTTCATTATCATTCCAACATTTTTAATTTTCTTTTCTTCCCATGCTCTCTCTCTCTTAATATGTGTTCCATTTAATACGAGTAGTTATGTTTTTTCTCTTACCTACCTACCTACATATTCAATTTTACTGTATTGTATTATATATGTATTATATTATATAGTTCATCTAACTAACCTACACACACACATTGTTTTTTGTTTCTCTAATTCTATCGTAACATCGCTGAGCAGTGTGGGCATTTTTTTACTTGCGATATAGGTACTATAGGGCAAGTTCTGCATTTGGAAAAAAATCGAACTCGAGATTTTGATCAAAGTTGACATTACGATGATAGCGAAGACGAATAAAGTGGGTCCGAGGATTCCGTCTGTCTGTCTGTATGGCTGTATGTCCGTATGTCTGTATGGATGTACCTCGATCTAGAGCCTAAGCCACTGGAGATATTTTCTTCAAACTCGGTACTTAAGGGTCTTCGGTGATTCCCTAGAGGAGAAATTGAATTTTTTTTTTTTAGCTCTAAAACTAACGGTACCCCCTATACACCCGTAATGCATAATCTTATTTATCTCAAAAACGGCTCTAACGATTTTGATAAAAAAAAATAGGTGTGATATTATGGACACGGACTACATTATGGTAAAAAAAATTTTTGGGGGGAAATGTTATTAACGGTACCCGTCATAGGTATAATGGTTTTTTTAAATTTTCGAATTTCTCATCAACAGCTCTAACGATTTTAACCAAAATTTTTATGCGGGAGCTTCTATACACTTGAAAAAATATAATCTAAAACTTTTTTCGAAAAAATAGTTTTTGGATTGTAAAAAAAATAATAAAAATTTTGTTTTGAAAATTCAATATCTAGAAAACGGATACCTACACGAATAAATTTTTAAATTACGTTATAAAATGTATTTTATTGAATACTAACAACTTGCATATCAATTGTTTGCATACAAATTTTAAGGACAATTTAGTACACAAAAAACATGTCTCAGTGTGACTGTGTGTCTGTTTGTCTGTACCTCTGCCTACAGCCAAAACTTCGAGGCCTATGTTCTTCAATCTGGGTAGTTAAGGGTCTTCGTGATTCTCTAGAGGAGAAATTGAAATTTTTGTTAGATCCAAAACTAATGATAGCCCCCATACACCCATAATGCATAATCTTATTTATATCGAAAACGGCTCTAACGATTTTGATAAAATTAGGACATTGGACATGGACTACATTTTGGTCAAACAAAATTTTGGGGCAAAATGTTATTAACGGTATACCTTTCATAGAACGGTTTTTTGATTTTTTGACTTTCTCATTAACGGCTCTAACCATTTTAACCAAAAATTTTCAACAGGAGCCCCCTTAAGTTTGAAATAATATTGTATATAAAAATATTCGGAAAAAAAACTATTTCTAAAATCTATACTACTAAATACTTCTCGAAAAATTTTAAGGAAATTTGTTATATAAAAAATTACTTTAAAAAGATTAATCAGACGGCAATTCCATATATTTGAACATTTTTATCTAATTAAATCCATGTTTTATATTTATAAAATGTATTTTTAATTCCAAAGTACTTTTACATTATGAGCAAGTTTGTGCGATCCAGTCGTGCATTTTATTTTTTAAGTTACCTGAATACACTTAATAGCATTTTGGGTGACAAAAATTGACTTTCAATTGACTACAGTGCACATGAACTATTCTATAAAAGCGAAACCATTTTAAAGTTTGGGTTGAATTATCTCAGAAAGTAGTCAACCCATTTATTTGAAAAAAGTTTTATTATTTTCTATATTGTTATATTTATAATATGCACAAACATGAACAAACTCTTTTTTTTTCAAGTGTGAAAGAGAATCTAATTCGATACGGTAAGTTATGCATATAAACTAAAATTAATATTATTGTAGAAAATATGCTCAGTCCCATTGAGAAATGTTTTCATATGCTAATATTAATATTAAAAAAATATTCGTAGTTACAATTTGCGAAGCAACGCGAGTACGGGTCGGCTAGTAGGTACTATAAGGCAAGTTATGCATTCGTAAAAAAAATCGAACTCGAGATTTTGATCAAAGTTGACATTACGATGATAGCGAAGACCAAAAAAGTGGGTCTCGCAATTCTGTCTGTCTGTCTGTCTGTCTGTCTGTCTGTCTGTCTGTCTGTCTGTCTGTCTGTCTGTCTGTCTGTCGGTTCGACTACAGCCTAAACGGCTCGGCCGATTTTCTTCAAACTTGGTAGATATGGGTTTTAATTTTTTACCCCCGGACGTTTTTTTTTTTTTTTTTTTAAGACCAAAAATAACGGTACCTGCCATACGATTTTTTTTCGAAATTTTATAAATATTTTTTTTTCTCAAAAACTGTCCCACAGAATTTTTTAAAAAAAATTTGAAAAATTTCATTTGGTTAAAACTAGCTAATGGTTGAAAAAAATTTTACAAAAAATTGTTATTTTTGGTAGACCCCCTGGGTCCATTTTTTTTGTTTTTGATTTTCTCGAAAACGGTACAGCCGATTTAAATAATTTTTTTTATGCCAAAGCTCCTCCAAAGTTTAAATATTATTGCATATTCAAATTTTCAATTTTTATTTTTTTGGATTTTTAAAAAAAAAATCAAAATTTTTTTTTGGAAACTCAATATTTCGAAAACCCTATTCTCTATTTTTTTCAAACTTGACAAAAAAAAGTTTTTTAACATAATCTACAAGATTTGAGAAAAAAAATTTTGTTTCATCTAAAACTAACGGTACCTTCCATACAAATTTTAAAAAATGGTTTTCGAAAATCGTATTTTTCTCGAAAACGGTTCCGAGAATTTTGCTAAAAATTTTTTTCTTTTGATTAATCTTTACGATCTATAATTTAATAAAAAAAAATTTTAAATCTAGATATTACTGACTGTACCTACCATAGAACGATTTTTTCGAATTTTGAATTTCTCATTATCGACATAACGGATTTTAATGAAATTTTTTTATAAAAAAGCTCCAAAAATGTTTAAAAAACATTGCATTTAAAAACTTAAGAAAAAAGATTTTTTCAATTTTTAGAAAAAAAAGTCGTTTTTTTTTTTTGAAAAATTCGATATCTCAAGAACGGCTTATTATTTTTTTTTGGAAATTAGACCTTTATTCGTACAATAATAAAAGCTTAAGGTTGGCGTACCAAAATTTTTTCTTAAAAATGTTTTAAAAATTTTGTACATAAAAGCTTATTTTTTTAAGGAACCACTACAACGACTTATAATTTTTGTTCTTGAATAAATTCATATTTGCATAGCATTCTGTTTTTATCTCTTACTACTAAAAGAATTTAAAAAATTAATTTTATCCTTATGGACAGTTTTCTTTAATAACATTCGTTTTTAAAATTCCTAGTCTATTACATAGGAGCAAGTTCGTGCGACCCAGTCGTGCATTTTATTAAAATTGAGAAAGTCACCGTTTTCAACCCATATCCTCTAATGAAGATGCCAAAACGTTTGAATTCGAAATCAAATTCAAAATATTTCAACATAAATGTTCGTGAATTTTCGCTACCCTAAATCCAAAAATTTTGTATCTGCTTTTGGTCTTTGAAGGTTGACAGCAGACTTAATGTTAGGACGTGTAGAGGTACGCCACAGGGATGTGCTTTATCTCCCTTTTTTGGCTATTGCTGCTAAACCAGATTTTAGTTAAATAAGGCCAAGGTGGTGTTAAAGTCGTGGCGTCCGCATGTTCATAAAGCTAAAGTGGGATCAGGAAAATTTGTCGGAACTCTGTACGAACTCCCTCAATAAGCCCTTAACAAGCTCAGTAATTGGGCCAGTAGCTGTGGACTTAATGTCAAGCCTCATAAAATAGAACTGAAACATACAGAATATAAATCCCCCACAATAAATAGGACACTGCTCCATATTTCTTTTACGGCCAAATGTCTTGGTTTCGTTAAGGGAAAAAAAGCTTCAAAAGCCTTCTACACCTGCAGCAGAATCTTTGGGAAGAGATGGGGACGAAGCCCCAAAACCATTCAATGGATGTACACAGCAATAATAAAGCCAATCCTGACGTACGCATGTTTGTTTTGGTGGTCAGCTTTGGATAAGGCAACCAACATTAATCATGAGAACCACACCAACCGCAGCCCTAGAAACTGTTCTCTCACTTGCCTCACTCGACCTATTCATGAAGGAGTTGTGGCCAAAAGTGCTCTACGACTTAGAAAGTGTACAAATTGAAAAGAGGGCCACTGTGATCACAGAACCATTGTAAACTTCACTTTTAACCCAGTCACACTAACAAATATTCCGACAAGGGAAATTTAAATGGAAAACCAGGTCATAAACGCAAAACGGAAGCTGGGATAGGGTCAGGCATCTTCTCAGACCACCCAGCATAAATAGATCATTAAAGCTCACAAACTTTTGCAGTGTTTTCCAAGCGGAAGTGCTTGCAGTCTGCGAGTCGCAAAATATATTTCCACATTTTAGCTGACGAACGAGAACATTGATATCTTCATAGATAGCGAAGTGGCAGTTAGGAGCCATTTCATCTATTGTCGCGAAGACAAAACTGGTTGTTCGTTGCCGTAGGGAAATAAGATTACTAAGCGAAACAAATTCTATAAATCTTCGATAGATCCCGTGACACCATGACATTTATGAAAATGAAATGGCTGATGAACTGACCAAAAAACTTTTCATCACTGGAGTCAGCACATCTGATCTATGCAGAAAGTGTCAGGACAAAGAGGTGGAAAGAGCTCATCTAACTTCCTTTGTGAATTCTGCAGCCTAGCCAGAACTAGAAAAGATGCCGTCGCAGAATACTTTTTCGACTAACTGGGCGACGGTTCATTTTTGCCACTTAATAGCATCTGTAACTTCATTTAGAAATCAGGACGGTTCTCAGAGAGAAACCTCATACCTAAGACTTCCACTTAATCCTATTTCATATCCTTCCAATTCCTACACTAACCCACACCCTGAGGAGCACAATGGATACATTGAGATCTGAGTGAGGTAATACGGCTTGCCGCCATTGCTGCCAAAAAAAATTTTCCAGCATTCAAAATGTGAAAGTACGAGTATGTTCAAAATTTATATAACCTTTCAAAAATATAAATTTCCGCCTGATTTCATTCAACGGATGGAATCATACTTATTGGAGCGTTGATATCGGGTCTTGCTTAGATATTCAATGTCAGATCCTTTTGCTGGGAAACCTGGCGTACCACACGACAGCCACCTGGGACCTATTGCTTTTATTCTGAAAATCAATGATCTACAATTGAAACTTCTGCTAAGGTTAGCTCAACTTCAGATCCCATTATGACATCATTGTAACTAGGACTAATTCAGCTTTTGGTTTCATCAAGCATTGGTCAAATAGTTTTCAGACCCTTTCGTTTAAAATTTTGCTTGTACGATCTTTTTTCGACCTCTGTGCGATTTAATAAATAAAAAATTAAGGGGTGGTTTTAAGGAGTTGAATAGACATAAAATTAAGGTTTTTCTAATATCGTTTTTTTAAAACACAAATTTAAAAACAAATTACTTGCATTTTTTTTTTGCAACCCGTTGGATTTCTACTTTGAATATGTTTGAATAATTATACTCGTACACCTAGTTTTCCTCATTAAGACTTGCCTGAAACACTACTTCTAAGATGCCCAAAAAATCGATATTGCCCCCTTTCTTTGTCATGTTTTCTCTATAGGTTAAAACCATACAAGTTTAAAAACCACATTCCACACTCAGTTTTCTAGTCCATTTCATCGTAAAAGGTTCAAAATTGACATTCTTTGTGTTTATATTAACCCAAGGTCGTTTTTGAAGAAAAATTTATGTTGAAAACTACCCCTTCTCTCTGAGCCCAAGCCTTAACACACTTGAAGAAGTCAAAAAAAAAAAAACAAGTCTACATTTTTAAATTAAATTATTTAATTATTGGCTTTTGCTTGTTGTTAGCTGAGCAAAGATACCATAGACTTAAAAGTGCTTTTTGTTCTTGTTGCTGGTTGCAATAAGCACCTTGAATTTGTCTACGGCATAAGACAAAGGTTCCCTATAATACTTCTACAGTTCAGCTGGTTTTGTTTCTAAATAAAATCTCAATTGAGCGGCTCACTTGTAGTTGAAAAGTGTTTATTTTATTCCTTCATTGAATAAAGTCTTAAGCCTAGTACTTACCTAGCGTGAAATGGAAAATAAATACGTTCCAAATTACATGCGGAGAATAAAAATGAAAATAGAATAAACTTTTCCACGTGGATTTTGGATACTCACCTGAAATACTGAATACTTTCATTAAGTAAACTCTCGAGAGCAGTATCAAAAAATTCGTTATCCATTCTTTATTTCTGTTTATAAATTTTCAATTTTTTATTTTGAAACAAAATATTTAAATAAACTGACAAATGTCACAGTTTTTCACGCTGCTGCCTTAAACTTTTTCCTGATGGTTGTACATTGAGAAATGAAAATTTGACATGGAAATAGTTGTGGAACATAATTGTTTTTCCATACCACATTTTGGTACTCACCTCTCGTTGGGGATTTCATGCGAGTGAACGAACCCCCACATTTATATGAAATTATCATTTTCACTTGAACTGAGTACTAGGCTTTAAACGTTAAGAAATTCAATTTTAATCATAAGATCCAGTAGTTGCTAAATGACCACCATATTAGAGGTGGACTAAGATAAGAAGAGTATCCAATTCCAGTCAGTGTACTCCCGTTTCACGGCGGCGGCGCTGCTAAGCTATCCAAACACTCAAGCTTCGGTCATCCATATGGAATACGATAGAACTTAAAATTCTTCGTAAAAAAAGAAGCAGGTCTAGGAAAAATTATACCAAATATCTGTCCTTCGTAACTCGTGAAGTGTACATTTCCCATTTTGAACAGTTTAGAAAACTCTCCAATCAATTATACATTGAAAACTTTCATAACATGGTAAGCATGACCCTAAGAACTTTTGGAAATTTGTCAGCTTGAAAATGGAATTTATTTGATATCCAGAAAATTTTACTCTTAAAAACAATGAGGCAAAATTTTAAAAAAACCTATTATTAAGGGCTTAGCAATTTACCAGTTAGCAATTTGTTAAACTTTAAGTATTTTACTAACTCTTCGAAAATTTTAAACCTTTTCTTTCGTTTTTTTAACTAGTAAATTACTAATTGCCTTTTATTAAAAATGGTGCATCTGAACACGTCCAAACAATGTCAGTTAGTGAAAAAATACAAAGCAAACAAAACTAAATTTGAGGAAGAGACTTTGTCAGAAGTCAAAGTGACAACCACAATTTTTTTCTCCCAAAGAAGTGTAATGAAACTAGTACTTGTAGTTCTGGTGAAATTGGAGTCCCATGTCCCAAGGCATGTAATTCGGTCTTGAATTTTTAGGTTTTCAACCAAGAACTGAACTGTTGTCTTGTCAAACTAATTCCTGGAGTAAAATTGTCCAACATCCAGCTCGTTAAAAGGATTTGCTAGGGCTTAAAACATCGTCATAGAACATATCGAAATCTTCGTCTTCCGAAAACATTTTATATTATTTTGTTTACCTTTAAAAACAATTAGCTCACGAATCATAAAAAAAAACACAATTTTACTTTTTTTGTGGTTCAGTCTCCATGTTGAGTGTATAACTTTGATTTTAAAGAATTAAAATAAACAAAAATTAAAAAGGAAATTTTTTTATTTTATTTATTTCGATTTAAACTTTCTTATCACAACATATATTTTTTCTTCTTTTTACTTATTAAGCGACGCGTTTCGGATTTGCATCCATCTTCGGGCGGAAAAAAAAAAGCCTGAAGATGGATGCAAATAAAAAAATAAAAAAAATTCCTTTTTAATTTTTGTTTATTTTAATTCTTCACAATTCACAATTTTACTCTTTCAAATTTAATTGTCAAGAAATTTTGTACGAGGAAAACGACAGAAGTCATATGGATTTAGCAAATTACTAAAAGTTAAAGTAGCCAGTTTGTGATTTTAACTTTGGTAAAATGTTAAGAGATGGTAATATGTTAAAATCATTTAAAATTAGCAAAATCCTTAGTAATTTACTAAAATGGCTTTAACATATTACTAAATCGTTTAAAATTTTGCGCCAATATTTTGAAGAGTCCAGCAAAACGCACTTTGGAGTTGAGGTCACTTGAACTTTCAATTGAATTAAATTCAGTCAATCCACTTTAACCTGAAATAATTTTCTTATTTCATAGTAAATTATACCTTCGTGATTTTAAATTACCTCCAAACTTAACACAATTTTTCAGCAGAACCAGACCCATCAATAGTTTTCTATTCTATATATTTTCAAGTTACCTCTTCAGCCTCATGCATTTCAAAAAATGTATGTAAAGGGTGGGCCATTTACAAACTTCTTTTTAAAAATGCAATAAAATGAACACACTTAAATTTTGTCCATGTATGATGGCTTTATTAATTATGAAACACAACGGGCCTTACCAATAATCAAATTTAGAGACGACTTTAATATTTTAGTGAAATGAACCAATATGTAATGAGCTCTATATAGTTAGCCATACATGTTATGAACTTAATATTTAAGTGAACTCTAAATTATGAACCATTTATTGTACGGAACTTAAAAAATAAAATGTAATATGTATGGTCAGTTATATAGAGTCCATTAAATAATGGCTAATTTTGCTCAAATATTAAAGTCGTCTCTAAATTTGTTTATTGGTAAGGCCCAACGTCTTTCAAGTGGCTGCCTCGGCTGGCTTCGCAGCAGCGCATTCTGTCACTCCAATTTTCCAAGACCATGTTGATGGTTTCGGGCTGTAGCTCACAGATTCCTTGGATGATATTGGTCTTAAGTACTTGAATCGTTTCCGAATTGTTGGCACAACATCGACCCTTCACATTTCCCCGCAAAAGAAAGTCCAAAGGGGTCAAATCGCAGCTCCGAGGAGGCCAAGTGACATCTCCAAAATGCGGCTGATATCACGATTTGGGATGCGCAAAAAATCGATTGTGGTATAGGCTGTGTGGTATGGCATGCATGAACCAGAGGTCGTTCAAATCCATGTCTTCAATTTCAGTAAAAAAAAAAAAATAGGTTAAAATGGCTCTGTAACACCTACCGTTAACCGAAACGTTTTACCCAGCCTCATTTTCGTAGAAAAATGGTCCAATGATGCCACCACTCCACTATCCGGACCAAACTGTCACTCTCTGTAGATGTATTGGCTTCTGGACAATAACGTTCAGGTTTTCCGAGCCCCTGAAGCAGCATTTTGTTTGTTAACGTAGCCGCCGATCTTTTGCCCAAGATCGTTGTCCAATTCAATCTGCTCGAAGGGACAAACTGCGAAGCGATAACGAAGTGGATGGTCATGCGCTTTCAATTGCTGAATCAATTGGACTTTGTAAGGGAATAATTCAAGATCTTTGTGCAGAATTCTCCTCATGCTAGTGCGTGAAATGTTGAGCTGTTGAGACCGATGGCGAGTTGATGTTCGTGAATTGAGTCTCACACTCTCGGCTACAGCAGCCATATTCTCGTTTTCGTGCACCGTACGACGAGGGGGACTATGAGTGTTGACAACTAGCATACTACGAAATTTTTGCACAAACTTTCGTACAGAAGGTGGTCGCTTCATTTCAGTCAAAACTTCTTTTCAAAAAACGTCCTTTTTGGTCTACACAGCACTCACTTTGGAAATAAGTTTTCATTATTTCCCAATTTGATCTAGCTCCCAGTGGCATACACAACGTTCTCGTACCTCATAATAAACGTTGCAATGTCGGGAGGTATGGATATTTTATCCCTTAAAGAGGAGAGTGGCCGCAGCCACTCATTTGGGTAGTGAGAATGTAAACTACCAAATAGAGCAATACGTTTTCAAGCGTCGCGTCGTCTCGATGGTGTTAACTGTTAACATCATCAACTTGGGCAAGACCTGGGAGAAGCTGATGTTGGCTGCTGGTGCTATTGCCACCATCGAGTACCAAAAAGACGTTTATGTTATCTCTTCACGTCCTTTGGGCCAGCGTGCTGTTCTCAAGTTCACCAAGTACACCGACACCGTACCAATTGCTGGACATTTCACACCCTTTGCATTCACCAATCAGATCCAGGCTGCTTTCGCGAGCCCTGTCTTTTAGTTGTGACCGATCCATCAACTGACCACCAGTCAAACATTGAGGCATCGTATGTCAACATTCCAGTCATTGCTTTCACCAACACCGATAGCCCATTGCGTTATGTTGATATCGCCATCCCATGCAACACCAAGTCTCCTCATTCCATTGGTCTGAAGTGGTGATTCTTGGCTCTTGAGGTCCTACGTCTGCGTGAAACCATCTCGCGCTACTGCGAATGGAATGTTGTTGTGGATCTGTTCTTCTACCGCGACCCAGAGGAAACTGAGAAGGAGGAAGCCGCAGCTAAGGAGCTGTTGCCAGCACCAGTCAAGGTTGATGAAATTATCGACATTCCAGTCGAGGAGACCAATAACTGGGCCGATGAGGTCATTGCTGCTGAGACCGCTGTTCCCACTTCAACCGCTGTTGGTGTAGAGGACTGGGCTGATTATAACGTCGAGATATCCTGGGGTGGTGATAGAAACTTCTAAACACGTCGAAACTGTTGAACTAGTTTTCGAACAGTTTTAACACTGAAATAAAGTATTTCTTAGTAAAAAAAAAATAATTGCTGAAGCGTAAAGCGACTCATTTCCTTCCGCGCAGGTATGATACTGGCAAGATTTAAGAGCTGTGTCAATCGCGATTGATTCGGTCTTTGTGACCCGTTCACCAAAATGATTGATTGATTGCAATCAAAGTAGACGAAATCACTCAATCCTAATGTCAATCTCTCACCACTGAAACCGATGAAAGAAACGAACGAAAAAAAGTAATGTTTCGTTCATTCAGCATGTTCTCAATCATTTCACAATACCAAATAGGAATAAACATGAAACAGAATATATATTCCTCTTTTTATATACAAACGAAGATGACGATAGCGAAGCAAGTATTTAGAAGTAGAAAAATGCCAAACTTTCGTTCATTTTCACATTGTTTCGGTCGGAACGATTGGAAAAAAGATATTTTAATTAAATGAACGATTGGAAACATTTCGTGTCGGTCCTTATCTCATTCGGAACGAAACGGCTGGATAAAAAATGATTTTGATTGAATGAACGATTGATTGAAAAGATCGAATCCTTGAACCAATCAATCAATGATTGACTCGATCTTTCAAAATTAACGATTGGCACAGCTCTTCGAGCGGGAAACAGCTGTCAGTGCCAAAATAACCTATTATTTAAAAACAAACCAACCACCAGATGGCCCACCCTGTATAATTCCTTTATTAATTTATTTTGGTAGATACCAGTATATCCAAGTCGCAGTAGTTCGGTCAACCTAAATATTACTTAAACCTAAACTTAACAAAAAAATTTGTAAAAGCAATTTCTTTTTTATTAGTAAACCAAAAATTCTGTTATGCCCTGCCCAGCCCATACTCGAATACAAAACATAAGCAGTAAACACAATTTTTTGCCTTCCTTAACCAAAAGACTTTTAAACATTTAAATTTTTATCTGAATATTTAATAAACATTTGCCGAAGGTTGGCCTCTTGGCAAATCCAAATGAGTGCCGGTCTCCTCCTCTATAATAGATGTTGTTGGCTTATAATAGATATACAAGTTTCTTTGCCAAATTAAAGGAATTTCAAATGAGATGCGCGCATGTTTGCAATTCAAAAGGAAAATGTAAGCGAAGCAATATGAATCCTTGCATTATTAATGTGGACGAAGGATAAAGAAACTAACGAAATATTTTATCATGTTGGCGGGAACGGCCGTTGACTCTCGTGTGTGGGTAGGGAGTCTCACTTAGCGGAGTTCGTGTGTCTATTAGTATTACTTTAGTAAGTTATCAAAAAAAAAATGTTTATGGTTTTTGGCAACACTTTTGACATTCTAATGAAATATGTAGATTACCTTATTTGAAGTTCTATTCATTTTACTTCCTTGCATAAAACATACGAACTAAGTGATTGTTTTTTTTTTTAGTATCAACATAAAGCGGTTTTCAATTGGCGCGTGTAGATTTTAGCGGCCAGGGGCGGCCATGTTGTTTTGATGAAATCTGTCAAATATATTCTTTATTATTCAGTTCTTGATACCAAGTCATGGCAAATTACACTGCACGTCCATGTGATTAAACTTAATTATCAAAATAAGTGTTCGTTAGCACGTTACTGTAGACCAAGAGCTCAAAAGTTCATGCTCAGATACAACGCCTTTTCTTCGTTGAATGGGCTTCGAAGCCATTGAAAGAGGACTTAAACAGTGCCGAAAAATCATCTTTAGCGACGAGGCACATTTTTGGATGAATGGCTTTGTTAACAAGCAAAATTGCCATTAATGAAGTTTACCAGGTGAGAATGCATTCTCAAAAAGTTACTGTTTGGTGTGGGTTTGGGTCCATACTTTTTGCAAAGGAGGTCACCATCAATGGCGAGCCCTGCAGAATTATGATAACTAATTTCTTTTGCGCCAAATTGAACAATATAGACCAATATAAAATATGGTTCGCACGCGGACGCCACAATTGACATTCTCTTATCTCTTGCATATAGGTGACGTGAATTGGCCACCAAGATCATGCGATTTGATCCCGCTAGACTCTTTCTTGTCAAGTTTTCTGAAGTCGCAGATCTATATGCGAATAAATCGATTAATATCCTTAAGGTGAACACTACACAGGCCATCGCTAAAAATTCAGTTAGATCTACTTGTGCGGAAGAGTCAAGAGTCATTGGATCATTCGGATCGATGCCGAGGCGGAACAATTCCATAAATTATGGCATGCATGTCTTCCAAATAAAAGAAGGATTTTGTTAATACCTCACACACACAGCCCTAATTGAAAAACACCCTTTATAAGTGATTTATGAAATAAACGGCATATATAAATAATTTAAAGGACCATTTTGAAAAGTTATTGCTTGCCATGATAATTCAAATTGATTTCAGTGGTATAAGTGACACGATTGTCTTAAAAATAGTTCAATAGTTCCGGAAGCTTTAATTTCCACAACTTTATGGAGCAAGCGATGACGTATATCAGCAATTATAAGAATTGTTCTGACTTAAATCTACTTAACCGATCCATGAAGGCTCTCTGCCTGAGACATGGAATCTTCTCATCTTCTCGAGGTCAGTCTTCTTTTTCACCTCGACCAAATTCCTTTTAGATATACGGCCCTAGCGTGGTGTCCGTTCGGATCGGAGGGCCGATAGTATTATTGTTCGTTCGCTTGATGTGGCCGTACTAATATCTTCGACATGTTTTGGGTTTCTATATCTTCATCTTTGCACAGTTCATAGAGTTCGCGGTTGTATTCTCGTGTTCATTCATCCTCCTCGCATAGAGGACTAGATTTCCGTTTAAGAATTTTGATTTCCAAGGAGCCCAGTAACAGCTTCCTTTTTCTGATGTTTATAGACCAACACTCGACAGTGTTTGTCATATTGGTTGTATTAGGGTTTTGTTGAGCATTTAATTTGTCTTTCGCTTAAGTAGTTTTGAAATAATTTACTTTGCCAAACAAAATGGTTTTCTAGGGTTTCATAAGGTAATTCTACGTTGGATCTTCACTAAGGCGTCGCTCATGGAACTAATATTACTGCGCGAGTGTTCCAATATCCCGCGACCCAGTTTCCTCAGGAAATTGGACTTGGAATCCGTAAGTCTTTTCGAGAATTTGCATCAATGTGTATATTTGGTCGATCAACTGGTCCGGAAAATACACTGGTACTTATTGAAATGCCGAGTATAGTGTTGAAGAACTAAATGGATAGGATGACTTTAAGGGATACGGCTCGATAGTTTTTGCAGGACATAGATATGTTCACTTTTTTTTTGCAAATGAGCTTCCGTTCACTTATACCTCGTTGATGGTTTAATGCATACCATCCCTACCAAAATTCCATATTTTAACAGCTCCGCATGTCATCGGATCCCGTTGTTCGTATTTTCTTACGCTAGGCCTAAATATTCCTTAATGGATTGTGGAACTGGTTCTTCTTTGACTTAAAATGAGTTGTTATCTGGTCCAATCGCTATACTTGTTGTCCATTTAGTACCTTCTAAAAATTCTGCTTACTAACATTCATTGTTCTTTGTGCTTTTTCAAAGAGCCTGCGTTTCGGTCTTAAAACCAGAAGCAATTTGGCTTGATTTTTTTAATAAAATTTCTGGATATTAATCCCATTGCGAGACTCTTCGATCTCTTTGAACTGGGATGTTGCGAATGCTCTCTTCTTTCTATGCAGAATCTTCTTCTAATCTCATCTCCTTACTTGTTAATCTTCTCTCTTATGTTACTGTTGTTTTGCTCTTTGGCATATTCGTAGGTTCATTTTACTAAGGATCATATTACATGACCTATTCAAAATATTTAAAATGGTACAATCCATACAACTCCTAGAGGCCTGCACCTGCATTCACTTGTTTATTATCTATTTCCTATTAGTTAATATTATATTATTATATAAAAAGGTATATAATACGCCATCTATCGAATATTTAGTAATGTATGCTACTCGTCTATCTACTTTAGAAATATCAAAAACCAATGTTCAATCTTAGGAAGTTAGTTGTAATAAAGCATTGACATAAGAAAGATCGTCTCTTTTATTTTCCTCTGGTCATCCTATAAAGCATTCATGACACCTCACGACTCACGAGTTCTTCTCTGGGGTGGTTGGTAACCTACGTTGGTGTCTTCAGCTGCCTCTGTGATGATATAGCAATCCAAGTATCCAAGCGTTTGCACAAAGGAGATTTTGTTGCTTGGATTCTCTTCTTGCAACTTCTGGTTTGCTAATATGTACAACGTCGAACATTTTCTTCTGGGTTCGCAATTCCTTTTTCTTGGAATTTGGGAAGAACAAGCAAATTTTCAGAGTCGACGGACGGTTACTCTTGTAAATGTACGCACGTCTAAAATGTCTGATACGAGACATGATTCAATTATAACATGGTCGATTTTATTGGCAGTTCGATCATCGGAAAACTTTGTTGATTTCTAGATCCTTAGTCTCAGAAACCTGAAGTACTTATTATCATTGTGTTAGGAACTGCTTCAACATCTATTTGCTGAAAGCTGTTATTTGTTGGCCTTTCCAGAAGGCTGCATTTATCAACTAATTCGTTGAAGATGTACTCTTTTACGGCTTTCACATTGAAGTTCTCGAGAATTATTTTGGCTTCTTACTCCAGAAAGATTCTGTCAATCAGGTTATATGATAAATCCTTGTAGACGTAGCACCATCCATATCATCCAGTTCGGGCGAAGAGAAATTTGTGTACATCGGCCGGTAGCGCTTGTCGTTGTCATTGACGATGAAGGCCCGGCCATCGTCGTTCTCAATAAATTGTGTACCGTTGGAACCGCCAGTCCAAAATTCACTCCAAACAGTGACTTTATCTTGATGCATTGCAATTTGGTGGATCTCGTGTGGATTTTGATGGTCCCAATAAGTATGATTATTAGATCGAAATGGGGATCAACTTCGAACCGCTCGGAGTCCAAAGCCCATTTAGCGAACACACATCGTTGTCTAAAGTCGTTGTCTCTAAGCTTCTGGGTCACTTGAGTTTCTTGATCGAGTGTAGTGTGTAGGTCCAAGTCATGAAATGAAAATCGCCAAGTTGTGGTCTGCGAAAGGCAGAGCTCTTGTGCGCGACGCGGAATTGACTATCACGAAGTCTATTAAATTTTCTCAAGAACAGTGCCGATATTTTTGACAAATCTTGCATTTCGGTGAATTATTCAGTGAATCAGTCCAGCTGAATCTATTCAATACGTTGCGAATATTCCTCTCGAAAAAACTATTATGCCGACTGCAAAACGGACAAAGTGCGTGAAATGTTACTCGAATTGAAGACCTACTTTCATAAAACAAGTTAATCATTTGCACATGTTGTTCAACGCTATAGATATCCATGTTGATTTGACAAGCTAAATAAATGACAGTTACTGTTAAATTACGAAATCCCTTTTGAAAACTTTGTATTTTGTGGATGATTTTTAAGTGGAGGGCTAATTAAAATGGAATCATCCAAACATAAAATTAATATCGATACCTTCCCGTAAGAATGTACATATTAAGCAATATTTTTAAAACTGTTCAGGAAACGAAAAAAACGTCTCATTCAATTTTTGTATGTGTATTTTATTGGAGGAAACAGATTTGGAGAGGGATTTTCATTGTAAAATCTGTTTCGTCCAATAAAATACACAAAAAAATAACTAAATGAGATTTTTTTTTTCGTGTCCTGAACAATTTTAAAAGTGTCGCTTAAGGTGCAAAGAGATCTCAAAATGAATCCAAAGTGTTTTTGGAATTTTATTAACAGCAAAAGAAAATCTTGTCCTTACCCGTCTGTTCTCAAGTTAAATGACATTTCAAGTCATGACCCACGGGTTATAACGCAACTTTTTTCTGACTTCTTTCAAAGTGCCTTCAACTGTGATACTTCAAACTGTGATACCTTTAACTGTGATTCCTCAATCTGTGATATATCTGACGAAATGACTCAAAGCTTTGACCATTTGAAATCTTTTACTTACTTGACTGATATGAACTTTAACATTGATATCGACAACATTGTAAAGTTTATATCTAACCTTGACGACAGCTCTATACCAAGTCCTGATGGTATACCCTCTACTATTTTGAAAAACTGTGTACGTCACTTGTCATTACCTTTGTCTATTCTATTTAACCTTTCAATGTCAACATGTTCATTCCCATCTATTTGGAAAAGTTCATTCATTATCCCTCTACATAAAAAAGGGAAAAAAAGACGAAGTGAAAAACTACAGGCCTATTGCCAAATTATCTGTGATTCCTAAACTTTTTGAGGCTATTATTTGTGAAGCTTTATGTTTTTATGTCAAGTCATTCATTGTTCCTAATCAGCATGGTTTTATAAAAGGACGTTCTACTGTTACTTTTCTAATAGAATTAGTTGAAAATTGTATTGATTCATTTAAAAACAGTAAACAAGAAGATCGTGTACTCACTGACTTTTGACAAGCTATCACATCGTGTTTTGCTTTTTAAGTTAAGAAAATTAGGTTTTAGCGAAAATTTTGTAAAATGGCTTCAATCTTATTTATTAGACAGATCTTATTCAGTGCTTTTTAACGGTTGCGAATCAAATAAGTTTAAAATCAACTCAGGAATTCCACAGGGTAGTCATTTAGGCCCTATCCTTTTAATTTTATTTATAAACGACTTACCATCTATGTTAAGATACTCTAAGTGCCTCATTTACGCCGATGATGTAACAATCTTTAAAACTATTACAAACACTCGTGCGATTGTGAAGAATTGCAATGTGATTTTAATTCGTTTTTTGACTGGTGTACTCGTAATTGTTTGTTTCTTAATATCGATAAGTGTAAAACTATGTGTTTTACAAGAAAGTTTTCTTTTATTTCGTTCAACTATTTGTTTAATGGCATATCAATATTCCGTGAAACAGTTATGTATATCTATTCTTGGCGTCACATTTGATCGCAAACTTGAATTCATTCAACATATAAACTCCATTTCAAACAAAGCTAATTCCATTCTTGGTTGGATAAAAAGAGAGTCGAAACAATTTTCAGACCCTTTCGTGACAAAGCAGCTTTTTATATATTTTGTTCGCCCCATTCTAGAATACGCTTGTCAGGTTTGGTCACCTCATTATGAATGTCATAAAAATAGACTAGAACAGGTGCAAAAAAGATTTATTAGGTTTGCGCTCAGGGGACAAGGATGGGATAATCCTTATGATCTCCCACCTTATAACAACAGACTTCGACTAATTGATATACCCAGTCTCGAGAACAGACGTTCCTATTTATGTTTTGTTTTCATTGTAAAATTAATTAACGGTAACATAGACTGTTTGCACCTTCTGTCCCGTATTAACTTTAATATTCCTCAAAGAAATTTGAGGAACATACCGGAGATTATACATATATATTTAAATCAATATTTATTATACATATTTCAAACTATCGTACCAATTATGAGAAATTTTCTCCATTAAATAAAATGTTTAAACTATTTAATTTCTACAATCAGAAATATAACAATTTGTTTGATAAAACAATAATAAATTCATATCAATTTAAATCAACATTTTTTCAATGAAATTGTTTAAAATCTTAGTATAAACCTTTGTTAGAAATTTTGTAATTTTTTTTTGTAAAACTAGCAATTTAGTTATGTAAATAAATAAATAAATACATTGTTTTGTTATGGGAAGGTATCGATATGTTTCATATACAGCAGTAGTTTTAGAACTCAATTTTCTTCAGAGAAGCAGATACGTGTAACTTATGAATTATAATAAATATCTTCGTACAAGAGACATTGGAAGTCAAAAACATACTTTATATTCAATTTTTATAAATCAACGTACTTACAAAACACTTAAATACAATTTGGCATTCAATTAAGCAAAACTCAACTTATTCTGCATCTCATTAAATGTAGGTAGACAAAATATATTAAGATGTGTACTTCAATCAAAAATAATCGCATTTACTCGAACTCGTAGTTTAATCATAGCAGAGACTTAAAGAAGCGCCAATTAAATTGACTTTGTACAAACAGATCAATTACCGACCGTTTCCCAAATTTTATCTTTCCAATCGTTGATTTTGAAGAAAACAAAATCAAACAAACCTTGAAGAATCAAGAGTAAAGCTTTTATTTAGGGAGTATCTTGAACTTGTCCCGCATCAGTAGAAGAACGAAGAAACACACCAATACCACGCCCCTTGGAGGAAACTCTGCGGGCGCAAAACTGAATGTAATGAATTTTTGTTTGTTTTTTTAATATCCTGCGCCTGTTATTCACCGGGGAATCAAATTCTAGAGAGCTGATTGCTGCAAATTAATTGTTAATTTTGTGAAAGTACCTCGGGAAGTTTTTTTTTATGAATATTAAGATGATGTTCGTATTGACAATAAGTAGTAATCAACATTTTTGAAAAGTGAAAAGGGAGATGTTTCTCCGACCGTTTGACTTCGAAGGGTTTTACCTAATACTCTTTTTCAAGAAATAATGACACCACCATTAAATTTCCCTTTTAACCTGATATAAGCTCAAAGTCCTTACACATAAAATTAATACCCTGTCTCTTATCAAAAGTTGTTAGCTAACAAAGAAGGCTCGTTCCTTATGAATGAGTATACTCTACATCAGATCCGCGATAAATCCTTGCAGCCCACACTCTTAGATATGATTTGTATAAGCGGGTTATCCTTGATGTCGAAACTAAATAACCCAGTTTGACAGCTGACAATAGCAGCGTAAGAAGACAACAAATCGTTTAGAAACCGCATATCGTCAGTGTGTATATAAACTACCCCCTCGAACGTTCATGTTTCGTCCGGAGCGGAGTTAAGTACTTCCATCCTACTTCACATAAATAAAACAGAAGGAAATGTCCGCCTCTAGGGCGTAATAGAGATAAGACTGTGCCATAGAAAAATCGAACGTCCTTTTTAGCCACTTAACTTGTGCCTATGGTGTGTGTGTCGGTGTGAGGACAATAGAGTCTTATTTTATGTACTGACATCACGAATGAAACTTTTGGGTGGGGAGGGTGATTTGAGCCCTAAATATCATCGCATAAACGTGGTAACGCCACGCCAAACAACAAAGGAAAGCTTCATGAGCTAAATGGATGTTTATATATGCATTTGATTTGGTTAGAAGAGGTCCTTGTGTCCTTGATTAGGCACTTTTGGGGTGCCCGTTGGTGGTGGTGTCATATAATAAAAATATAGAATTACACAAGCCAACACACTCTTATGTGACCTTTTAGGTCTTTTTACTTAATGTTCAATTTGTGCTTTGGTAATTTTCATAAGAACTTAATAAACTTTTAAATGAAAATCCACAGGTGTGTAAAATTGTTTTCCCATTTAATTATGTTGTTGTGTTTGTCTAGGTCTCGTTCACTACCTGTCGGGCGGCGGCATTCTGTATGTCCTCAAAACATCTTTTCCCAAGTTTTGCGATGGCAAAATTTTAATTTTCTCTTTCGAACGGACCGGACCCATAAAAGGACAACGATATACCCAGTTAAGCTAATGGAAATTCTAAAATCTGTTTATTTTTTCTTGTTATTTTTTTGCTTTTTTGTTGTCTCTTTGATGGGGCTAATTTGCTACAAAGGTTATTTTTGTATCTTTTTGCATTCTTTTTTTTTTGTGTTTATATCGAGTTTCCTTTATTTAATTTCGTTGTGTCTAAAGCGGCAAATACACACGACACTTGTGTGCACACCGGTGTCGGTGTACGGAAATGTGTCCCGTCTGTAGGCTGGTGCGCACACCGATTTTCGGTGTCCGACACCGTGTGGGTAAAATCAAAAGTTTTTGATTTTTGGTGTCGGTGTCTCGATCGGTGTGATGTGTATTGCGATGTGCGCGCACATTTGCTATTCAGTATTCACTATTCACTATTCAGTTGCAGCCGAATCGTTGTGCGGTAAAGCACGTCGAAAAATTTACTTGCGACTTATAGGCAGGGTTGCGAAAGCTTATGTCAGTGGTGGGTGACTTATGAATTAAAAACAATGAAATTCAGCATCTAGTTACTGATTTAGAAATTAAAAAAAAATAAGTCATGAGCAAGTGACTTAAGAATTAAAAAAAAAAAATTTATTTAAAAGTTTCCTAGTGACTTATGAATTAAAAAAAAATAATTCATAAGCTAATGGATGATATCTGATTAAAAAATTATTAATTGGAAAATTTATGAGCATGATAATTTTATGACACACAAAAGCTTGAAATCTACTTTCGTTAATAATTAAATAAATATGTATCCAAAACAAGCTTAAACATTTCCAATATACCAACTACATAGCTTAAGAATTAAATTTTTTTTCATTCATAAGTCACTTAGTAGGTTGTGAATTAATGTTTTTTTTAATTCATAAGTCACTTAGTAGTTTATGAATTAATTTTTTTTTAAATCATAAGTCACTTACTAACTTATGAATTAATTATTTTTAATTCACAAATCATCTACGGACTTATTACTTGTTTTTTTTTTTTAATTCAAAAATTCGCAACCTTGCTTATAGGTACTATAATCTATAATAATAATAATAATAATTTTGACATTACGATGATAGCGAAGACTAAGAAAGTGGGTCTCGCAATTCTGTTTATATGTCTGTTTGACTATACATAGCTTAAACGTCTGGGCCGATTTACTTTAAACTTGGTAGATATTATTTTTAATTTTTCCTCCCACAGGTTTTTTTATTTTTTTTAAGACCAAAAATAACGGTACTTTTCATACGAATTTTATAAATATTTGTTCTTCTCAAAAAATGTTCAACAGATTTAAAAACATTTTCCGAAAAATGGTTATTGAGAGTACCCGCCATGGAACCATTTTTTTTTTTTTGTTTTTGATTTTCTCAAAAACGGTACCACCGACCACACAGAACTATTTTTTCAAATTTTGAATTACTCATTATCGACATAATTGATTTCAATGAAATTTTTTATAAAGATGCATTCATTGCACATTGCATTCCAAACTTTAAAAAAAATATTTTTTGAATTTTTGAAGAACAAAAAATAATGTTCTTCCATGCAAGAAGCGATTTCAATTAACGCGCCAACCTCATCGTCCAATGGACGACGCACGTCCATATCACTCATGGTTAGATCTCTCCAGTATGAGATCTCTTGCACAACTAAAGTGTGCACGATTAGGTGTGCCGTGTGTAGTGGAATGCTACACCGGTGTAGGCACACCGGTGTGCACACAAGTGTCGTGTGTATTTGCCGCTTAAGGCTTTCCGAAATTAAAAGTGACATCATCTGAATTTTGTAGTCCAATGATTGCTTTGACCTCGAGCTGGGGTTTTCCTATTGTTTTCAATGGCTTAGGGCAACACTAATGTGTTATTGGTTGAACACAATGGAGTGCCTTATCTAGAACTGGAGAGATGCAGCTGGAATAGTGCTGTCGAAAAGTGTCCTACGTGTTATTTTTCGTGAACACAATGCTGCTCTGCAGATTTCCAACATTTGGTCGAACTTTTTTAAATCTTTTGCGAATTTAAACAAAACTATTATAAGAGGAATTAAAGAGAGCTTGAAGCTCACTTTGGCCTTATGTAAACCTACATCAAGTCATTTGACTGTTGTATTTTGAAAAGTCAAAAGTCCTACACGTAAAAGTTAAATGTTGGCAAAGTCTAGTAGCTATGGCTGAACCTCTATCTGAAGCTGCATCTGCAGTTTAACTATGTACCTTATAAAGGTCTGCATGAATACATTCATTTACCTTCTCTGAGTAAGCACAGTACTTCAGTGTATTCTGTTCGTTGCATGCATAGAAAGTAGTGTACACTGAAAATGAATACACTATTCTAAAAGAACAAACACTGCACACCATTCGATTCCTTTATAATAAAACGAATACACTGTTTGGTTTCTCTCCTAGGCTTGAATGCTTGAACCAAATAGAACAGAACAAGCCTAACAGTTATAAACACACCGAATACAGCGAACGCAGCGAGTATAAAAACGAATACACTGTTTGGTGTCTCTCCTAAGCATTTCTGGAATTATAGATAATTTTGTATAGCAAAATCGATAATAATTTACAAATTTTAATTATATGGGCTTATCCGTGCAAATTTTAACTTTTGCCATGCGTCGAAATATATAGACATTATTATTAAATATTCAGGTTTTGGAACTTATAATATTATAAATATATCATTGAGTTTTAACTATTCAATTTATAAAATGAACCATCGAGATAGTGCGAAAGTGTTTAAAATCGAAAAAATCATCGAATATTGAGACTTTTGGCTGCGTGCGTGAATAATTAACGTTTTGTATTATTGCAAAAATAATGTTTAACATAAGATTACTTAGTATAATTTTTGTTTTTTTTTTTCAGATAAATGAAGGTCAAAATTAATTGAAATCATTCATTTTGAGTGCGTGTCTTCCTTATAAATAATCCTATATGATATAAATTTTAAATTACTAGCACACCAAAGCATTGTTTGATTATACCCTTACAATGAGCGTAATTTAAACAGTAGAAATGATAAAAAAAATAGTAAAAGTGTTAAACAAATAAGTTTGAAAAAAGAAGCTGTGAAGATTAAAAATAAAAACCAAATCAATTAACTCGGTTCTTAAAATAAATTATTTTAAATTCATTTTTCTATTTTTTTGTTTTTTTTTTTTCAAACTCAAGAAGTTAAAACTTACAGGGATAAGCCCATATCTTTCTTAAAAATGAAATATTTTCAAGGAAAATGTACTAAAACTTTTTTGCAAATTTTATAGAACGTTATACGAGGGCGGGTCAATAAGTCCGTGACTTTTGGAATAAAACACAGATTTTTTGATAAAAAAAATTATTTTATTTTTCAACGTAGTCTCCCTTGAGTTCTATACACTTTGTCCAACGCTTCTCCAATTTTTTTATCCCTTCCAAAAAAAATGATTTGTCGAGGTCCTCAAAATAGGCCTTTGTTTGCAAGATGACTTCATCATTGGAGTCAAATCTTTTTCCACCAAGCCATTTCTTCAGGTTTGGGAACAAGAAGTAGTCGCTCGGAGCCAAATCTGGAGAATAGGGTGGATGAGGGAGCAATTCATAGCCCAATTCATGGATTTTTGGAAGTTGTTACACGATTGCGTTTGTGGTCGACTGTGAGCAAACGCGGCATCCACCTTGCGGAAAGCTTTCTCATGCCCAAGTGATCATTCAAAATTGAAACCACTGAGCCAAGCGAGATCCCTACGGCTTCCACAATCTCGTAATACAGTTTCTATGTCATTTATGGTAATGTTTTATATATTTGAATAAGAGCTTATTTGTAGGCAAGATAATTTTTCAAAATGCGTTAATAATGTCAAAACTAATGAGTGATATATGTATACTGGAACAAGCCTTTAAAAAAAACTTAATTGAAAATACTTTTATATCAGCTTTCCTCTTAGATTTAAGGTTTTGTAATCTTTTACATAATATGTTTATTTAAGAGTAAGCAAACCAATAATATAAAAATACTTATTTTCTCCATTTTTAATTTTGTATACAGATTTTACATTTTTAGTCAATGGAAAAGAAACACTACTTTAATTTCTTTTAATATTATTTTTTCAGATTAATCATGTAGAGTTGGATAATTTCTTTTCACAAATTGTATATTTGCTTTAATGACACTATTCTCAGACCTTAATTTTATAGATCTGTTGACGATTTCGGAAGTTAGAAACTAGTTTATGAACCATCTCGTTTGAATTGTTTTATGAAAATGGTTTTTTTTTTCAAATCCTTATGACCAATTTTAGTGTGTAACTTGTTGAATTGATCGTAAAATATTGTTCGGCATTATCTTAGAGCAGGGTTGGGGCAATAAATGAGTTTTAATTTTTGTTCAATATTCAGAAATTTTTCATCAACTTTTGAATTTTTAATTATAAGAACCTATCCCAGTTTTGCTTCACACAGCTTTTTAGTATTAAATTTGGTGTCAGTTTGGAAAAAATTTAAACAAAAATAAAGATGACCATATTTCATTGAACTATTGACCTCAATCATAAAGACTCGTAATACTCAAGTTAGAATCGATACAGTAAAATCGGCATTTTTTCACGATTTTAATTTTTAATTTTAGTGAGAAATTAATTAAAGTTGCATATATCAAGTTATTGCCTATGAAACATTATAGAGAATCATTACGATAGAAAATTTGCATCATAAGATTCTTAAAATTATTTAATTTTTCATCAACTTTTGAATTTTTAATAACAAAAGTTGAAATTAAAAGAACTTTACCCATTCTTTTAATATGGTCAGTTTTACCCTTTCCCAATAGTTCTTATCAAAATTTAGCTTGAGTTTTCCACTTTCTTTATTGATCCTCACCTTAATGATCGGATAATTTGATTAAAAGTTAAATTAAAGTTTGCCGTGAACAACTTTTCTATTTGTTCACCCTCACATTCTTTAGCAATTGAAAGTTCTCAGTTCGCTTGGTGTACTCGGTGTGTTTAGTGTATTATTTGGTGTATTCGATGTTTTCGATATAAACTCGCTGTATTCGATGCATTTGAGAAAACAAATCAAATGGTGTATTCGTTTCGAGTGAATACACGATTCTTTTGTTTTGGTATGGGGTGATGATTCATTTGTTTTGTTTTAGAAGAAGTAAAAGCAGCAAATAGTGTATTTGAAAAAATATAGAATGGCTTGGAAGTGGTTTCAAGCCATTCGTTGCAGATGTTTAGTACCTTATAAATAAATAAATTTGGTGGTGCAACATCTCGAAGTGAACCAGGACCTAGTGACTTACAACTCTCAACCATTTCTGTGTGCATGTTACCAGGAACGGAGGGGACCTACAATTTTCTGCCGATTCCGAACGGCTAATGAGCAGCAGTTTCCTTCCATGACAAGAGGCAAAACACTCCTGAAAAAAACTTTCTTGCAGCGGCTGAAAATCGAACTCGAGACCTTCCGCATGACAGTCCAACGCACGGGGGTACTACACTATGTACCTTATGCTTGGAGATATGTTAGAGTGGTTTTTGTCCCGAAAGTTAGTTTGGCCAAGGATTTCCGGCCAATAAGTCCGACTTCTTTCGCGCTTAAAACTTTTGGTGGCATTTTCGATATCCATATAAGAGATATTTTTAAAGGGATTATGACTACCCTTAAGACGTTATGGTGTAACACAGTGCGACCGTTCAGGTAAAGTGAGACGATTTAATAGGATATGTTAATGGACATTGTTCTTGAAAACTTGTGAATCATAACGATGGGCTAACATCGAGAATGGCAAAAGATTCTAAATCCTAGAAGTGCGACTAAAGAAAGAGCCTTTATATATGAAAAACTGAGAGGTTGCTGCCGTCAGCGAAACAATGAAGAGGATTATAAGTTTCATAAAACACAGCATTTATAAAAATAAGGAAGAGTGTCGGAGAAAAAACTTAGCCTTGTGGTACACCAGCATTTATTTTATGAATAGCAAACTTAAGACTAGCTAGAACAACTCGAATTGAACGGACAGAAAAGTATTTTCTGTTCTCATTGATACCATTTTTACGCATTTTCTATAAAAGAGCTTCGTGTCAAACCCTATCATGCGTCTTAGAAACATCAAGTCCAATCATCTTAGCCTCTTCAAAATGGTGTAAGGATTGGTTTCACTTTGAAACATGGGGCCTATGCAGATTATTTGGTACTTTTGGTGTCAGAAAGGTCACTCGTCAAGATTTTACGAGTTCCCTTGAAATGTAAAATTTTAACACAGTGCGATCGCTTAGGAGTCGACGGTAGGACCAAGTAGAAGATAACGATGTAAATTATTTTAAAATACCTGGGTATATAAATGAAAACGAAAATAGAATCGGTACATATACGTGTCGTACGGCTGAAGAATGAATCTCCGTGCTTAACAGTAGGACTTATATACTAGGCTCGAATATAAAAGTTTAATAAAATTCAAGTGAATAAATAACCAAAAACCACTGTTCCAAACAGAAGCAATAGCAACGAAGAGTGTTAAGAAGATGTTCTTGAATGAAACAATTGTTTCCGAAACTGATCTATCACCAATCAGCTTAACAGGTCTGTTATGGATTCTATCCACCAGTTGAAATAAAGTTTTTCATATAAATATTTTAACCAGTTGGGAAGAGGAACAAAGTTCTTATATCTTTTAAGGAAACCTGAGCATTTCATTAGACTCTTTGCAATGTCCATTTTGTGGAGATTAGAAAGCTTTTCAGTTTTCCACAATGTGACCACGATTTATGAATGGTGGCAATGAATTAAGGAATTTTCTGCTTTTCCAAACCCAGACAGCTCTATGTGATGAAAGTATTATTAATGCCCCATTTGACGATTCTGTTTAGATCGGAATCTTTAAATCATCACAATATTCAAAGAAGAACTAATGGAATCTGGAAAGGAATATGAAAAGCTGAACGTATCGTCGATTAGTAGATAAGTAGTTTCATAGAAGAGATCAAGTATAAAAATGCTAAAAAGAATCGGAGATAAAACATAGCCTTGAGGGACCCCAGCATTTTTTACGAATTTATACTAATCCAATGAACAAGAAAACCATCGATATTAAATCCTACTAAAATTCAAGCGTAATAATCTTACTTTCACCAAATTTAGTGAGATATGCCCTCAAATCAGTAATGGATCTATTACTACAGAAGCTGTATTATGAGTAGGTAAGCAGCTTTCGTTATTCAAGATATTTCTTAAGCTGACTATTGATGGGCGTTTCAATGACCTTGGAAAAAAGAGACGTTACTGCCGATTGTTAAAGGGTGAAGAAGATCCACTCATTTTTAGGGACTGGTTGAACAAACCCTAAGGCTAGTCGCGCACTGGTAAATGTGATCGAAATCAAATAGTTTAATCACCAGTTGAAAGAGAACTGCGCAGGCGCACTGGCAACTCCTTATTCACGCTCACACTCTTTTCTCTCTTGTGCTTATAGAAAACAGCTCAACTGTTGCGAATTAATTTTAGGCAATCGTTTAGTTTGTGTCAAAACACAAACTTTTTAGTTGCTCGAATCGAGTTGCTCTAAGGGCGCGTTGTCCCATATAAGCCCATATGATTCATTTTAGCAACTAAACAGTTGCGAAACTAAAAATTGAATGTGCGCGCGTGGCCTAATTTTCCATTTCTTTTCAAATAGAATACATAGATTAAAACAAATTACGCAGTGACACTATTGCAGAATAATATATGATAAGCAATCCAGGCCAGCAGATTTTTTATAATATCAAGGTCTTTGAGTAACTCCTGGGTGCAAAAATTAATGTTCCTCATTGAAAAGCTTACATTTTCAATTAAAGGTGTATTAATATTTCTATCAGGCAGGGTATAATTTTTTGCAAATATTTTTTCAAATAAATTGACTTTATTAAGAAAATTGACAACAGGGTTATCATAATTGTAAACGAGAGTGATGGGAAGAGGTGGAATTTTTATGTTCCTTAAGAATGACTAAAAGTTCTAACTGCCTTTAGGGCACTGGATGCACAAATTGTTGTCTTAAATTTTGTTCATGTAAGAATTTGGTTCTTCAAATCTAAGCATGCCTGCTTTTTCTTACTTACTTTGGTCCTCAGACCTTTTATGTCCGCGGAGGACCCCTAGTGGGACATAGGGCATCCACAACGCCAGCTCGCCATCGTGTTCGGTTCTTGGATATGAGTCGCAACTCCCTCCAATTCTTGCCTAGTTTAGTTGGGCTGACTCCTCCTCGACTGTCCTTTTCCATGAGCTTCTGGGTCGTCCAGCTCTTCTTCCTTCTTCAGTGAGCGGATTCCACTGTATTGCATGCGCCGCAATAGAGTTGTATGTCACCTTTTCGAAGCGTGTGTCCGATCCACTGCCACTTTCGACGTCGTATAATAGAGTCAATAGGTTCCTGACCCGTTTGATATACGATTGGCCCAGAAAATCCTAAGGATATTTTGTATACATCTATTAATGAACGTTTGCAGCTTCTTAGTGACACCTACTGTTCCTTTCCAAGTACTGCAACCTTAAAGTAAAATGGATTCGACGTTGGATCGAAACAGTCGTAGCTTGGTTCTTAAGCTTAGAGAGTTATTCCCCCATATATTTCTAACCATACCGAAAGCAGCATTTGCCTTCCCAACTCGACTGCTGATGTCCTGTTCGGTGCCACCCTCGGTAAAGATGATACTTCCAAGGTATTGGAAGCTCTGGTACTTTCTCTACGGGTTGTTGAGAAATATTTATGAGAGAAGATTCCTAGGCTGATCATCTTTATTTTGCCGGAGTTGATTTTTAGCCCCACGATTTTTGCTTCTCTCTCCACCTCTGTTGTTATTTGGTGGAGATCCATGATTCTATGAGAGAGCAAGCATACGTCGTCCACATAGTCAAGATGTTTCAGGTGAGACGTCAGAGTCCATCGAATTCATTCGTTTCCCGACAAGGCCACTCGTATAGGACATCGCTTATCACCAACAGAAACAATATTGGTGACAGAATGCAGCCCTGTCTGACTCCACTTTGGACTTCAAACTCTTCTGACAGCCTCCCTTCGTGCAAGTGACATTTGAATCAATCATATGTTGCATTAATAATAGCTATTAATTTATCCGGGATACCCCTCCTACGTAAAGCAAGTCAAATAATTTCTCTATTGACGCTTTCGAAAGCCTTCTCTGCTTTTTCTTTCCTGAAGGGTTAGTTTTGTGTGTTCGGAAGTACAACCCTCTTCCTAATAACTTACTTGGAACTGCAATCAAAACAAGAGTTTTGTTTTGGAATAATATTTTTAGTTCTGTAAGCAATAAACATAATGTTTGGCAGCAGGGTAAACCAGGACGTCTGGCAATGCTAATGAACGGCCAACCATTCTTGCTCTTTTCGACTTCAAAATTTTATTATTATTATTCTCAGACTGGAATGATGACGTCGCAAAGATTGAATATGGTATTGGTTAAGGAATTTTTGTATGAGGCTCTAAAAACTCTAAGCTCTTTCGACTACCCGATTTCGCTGAAACTGAAAGTGGCACAGTTCAACTAACATTAAAATAATGTTAGGAAGATTTGCCTCACCTATATTAACCCTGAACAGTTTACCTGATACACAGATGTAGGCTAGATATAGCCGAGACCATTGCTGCACGTAGTCAGTGGCCAATAGAAGAGCATCCAGTGTTGCGACAATGTTATAATATAAGTGTAATACTTCTGTAAAATTTCTTCAATAAATTATTTGTCTTGAATTTTTTCTAAGTACGAATGGTAGCAGTTTTCTTATTTTTGATGGGGGTTTATAGTGTCAGCTGCACACTATAGTTTTAGCACCAGTCAACAAGCTTGCTAGTTTGGCACAGTGTAGATGGTTTCGGATGCGGGTCATGATCTGTTTAATTTTGTGATCCGATTCTTTATAACTGTGCTTAGTTTGTCTTACCACACCCATAAAACACATCAAAACCTATTCTATCCCTTTTTGTAATTCAATACAAACTGGAGAGTTCTGTAAGGATATGTCCACGATCTCCCATAATAATTACATTCACAGGTCCAAACGAGTTATGGGATTAAAACGGCGCTCTTCAATGCTAATTGGGCCAAAGGGCTAGGCTTCCCGTGGTCTCCATTTTCATCTACCACGGTTAAACATACGAGCACCTAAGTTGTTTTTCTGCATGCCAGTGATAATTAAATTGTATATGAATCATCTCAGAGGGATACCTAATAGCAATACGAGGCGTTTCTTCGAGATTCAATGTTTATAAGTCATCATTGTGAAGTTTTTCTTTCATATTCCAGATATTCACTGGGGTCCAAATTTTTTTTTCTTTTATTCGCAAGGTCTATAAATGACATTATGAATGAAATATGACATTATTCAAATGCCCACCTCGGCTTCTTACAGTGGTGGTACATATCCGAGTGGACCAAACCAATTTACAATAACCCTTCCGTATAGAGCCGGCTGAATTGCAGTGATGGCCTGTGTTGTTCACCTTAAGGATATCGGTCGATTGTGGTTTATTCGCATGGAGCTACGACATCAGAAAACTACACAAAAAAAAGTCTAGTGGGGTTAAATCCCATGACATTGATGGCCAATTCACGTCAGCTCTACTCTCAACTGTGTTTTGGTAATAGTAACTGAATACAAAACATTAAATTTGACAGATGTCACAAAACAACATGGCCGCCACAGGCCGCTAAAATCTACCCGTGTCACTTGAAAAATCAGCGAAACTCAACCTATATATTCTGTGAAATCAAAACCGTCACTATTTTGATGAGGATGCCTTGTACCAAAAGCCGCTGACTTCCGATGCAAACAATTTATTATTCTATTACTTCGTTTATTGTACTAGAAATATTTATTTCTTTTTTTTTAATTAAAAAAACAAACAGTAGGTTGTTCCAAATTTTTAATCATAAAATAAAATATGTATGTACATATCTCTGAAAAGTTATATATTTATACCTACCTATCATTTACCTAAATTGCTGGAAAATATACGTTAAAAGAGCCTTATCTCTACCACAAACACTTAAGTCATTACCATTGACAACAATACTCTGCATAAAACAACAACACCTACACCATCATCAATTAGAAATGTCGTCTAGAAACTTTATGAGAACTGCTTTAAGCACAACAGCACAATCTCAATTAATCTCAAACACATTGTGTCGCCATTGCCATGGTTTAAGGCAGCTACACAGAGCCAGCTTCAAAGCCAAACGGTCCCTTCACGTTCCAGCAAACACTAAAGCACACAACAACAAAATTAAAACTGATTTGCATAATAATTGGATGAGGACCACTACCCACCCACCTATTTTAAAACCCCATTCTTCCACACCCCTTTTGGCTTACTTTATGGTCGTACAAGTTAAAACCATGGATAAGCAAAAAGCAAATTTGAATGTACAACGAAGCACAGCAAAGGGAGGGAGGGTTTTCTGCACAATAAAGAAATTTGTAAGTTTTAATTGACTTCGTGGTAATCAATTTTGTAATGTTAAATTTATTTATTTTTTTTACTAAAACTAATTTTTCTTAAGTTTCCTTTCCTTAAAATAATAACCTTTCCAGAAGACCACTCTAATCTTGCCTTGAATTAACTTAATTAAATCATTCCAATGGAATTTAAGCAATACTGCCGGCATACGTTCTTTTTATTAATTAGTGAAAATTATATTAAAAATATTCAACCCTCTTAATTATTCAAGGAATATTGTAAGCAGCTTATGGTGGGAAAAAAATATAAATACTCGAAACGCCTTTGTAGCAAGACGGAAAAAAGTCCATGACTCCTCAATGTTGTTTGTGCTGCTACCTTCTTCACTTTTTAATGTTCCCAACTTTTTTAAATATTTCATAATTTTAAAGAAAATTCTGCAGTTGAATGGATCTCGAAATATAAGCAAACACTCGAGGGTTGGTTTGTGGAGCGGGGCTTCTCGAGAGGCAGGGTAGACAATAGTTGTTTCGAAAAGAAGCTTTCATTAATATTAATGAGATGTAGACTTTGGAGAGTTTTTTTTTAAGAAGACAAGAAAAGACAATCCAAACATAAAAAAGGAATCTTACAAAGTGCCACAGTGTCTAAAATATTTTTAATTTATTATGAACAAATATCTTCACAGAAAATTATTATTTAAATATATACTTCTACACTGATGAACGGTGTGCAGCAAATATTTGCTCAAAATGTCAAAGAAATATCCAAGGGAGCACAGTGTTTGGTGTAAAACTCTCCAACAAATCAATTTGTTGTTAAGATCGCCAAAGTATTTTATTGGCAGATGTTTGTTCATACATGCGTATCCTTAGTAAGAAAACAATTAAAAAAAAAATTGATTTTTATTTAAGCTTCTATTTTTTATTCAAATTTTACATAAAATTTTTTTTTTTTTTAATTTTTAACTATTTGTATCAAAATCAATCCAACCGGAAGTGTAATAATTTTTGACCGGTTTATATCAAAGTTCGATAAATACTATGGAACATATGGTAGAAAAGTACATTCAACCCAAAAAAAAAAAATCTTAGCTATGGTGGGTTTTGCGCAGTTAAGATTTTTTGTATTTCCTCATTTACTTTCCTTATTTTTCGATGTTTTAAGGTTTTCTCGAATGCATTAAGGGGAAAGGACTTGGTCCTTAGAGAATCATGAATGTGGTGAAAAGGAATTTGGTAAAATATATCTGAAAATAAGCTACGGCGAACGGCGGCGAATTCAAAGAAAGACTATCATTGAAAATTAAAAAAGATTTCAAGTAAAATATACGTGTAGATGTAAAGGAATGTCATTGATGACGGTTTTTCAAAGTTAGTTCTTATTAAAGCATGTACCTACTAGTTTAAACAAACGGGTTTGTAATAATTTTTGACCGGTTTATATCAAAGTTCGATAAATACTATGGAACATATGGTAGAAAAGTACATTCAACCCAAAAAAAAAAAATCTTAGCTATGGTGGGTTTTGCGCAGTTAAGATTTTTTGTATTTCCTCATTTACTTTCCTTATTTTTCGATGTTTTAAGGTTTTCTCGAATGCATTAAGGGGAAAGGACTTGGTCCTTAGAGAATCATGAATGTGGTGAAAAGGAATTTGGTAAAATATATCTGAAAATAAGCTACGGCGAACGGCGGCGAATTCAAAGAAAGACTATCATTGAAAATTAAAAAAGATTTCAAGTAAAATATACGTGTAGATGTAAAGGAATGTCATTGATGACGGTTTTTCAAAGTTAGTTCTTATTAAAGCATGTACCTACTAGTTTAAACAAACGGGTTTGGTTACACAAAAGGCTTTTTGTCGGCTAAGAAAAGAATATGAATTCCCTAAAAGATTTTAATGCCGGCAACATGTCTTGTCATTAGAATTAAAAACTGAAAAGACGTCGTACAGCCTCAATTATTATATTTAACTAATACTCGGCTAAACCTTGGAATAGTTAAACCGTGCCGAAGCACTTACGTACTTCGAGTTTACGCCACGTCACACAAAACCTTATTTATAAAATATTTTCTTAGCCGTTTAAGCAACGCCTTCCTTATGTCAAATATACTATCAAGAAAATCACCAATCTAAAACTCTGGTTATTATAAACGTCAGCAAATCCCAGCTGATTTGCATTATTATTCATTTTATTACTCGTACATATGTGTAATTGGATGTATATTGAAAATTGGATACATTTAAAATTGGATTGTATAAAGTTCAAATCCTATAAATGAATGTACCAGCCACATTGCGTCCGCAATAGTGTTCAACTGTTAGAGCGTTTGAAAATGTAAACAATTTATTAATGCAAAATATCTATGTATCATTTTGTGTTAGTAACAAACGAAAAAATTGTTTACTCTACTTTTTGTAAATTTCACACGATCGATGTCAAGTCAAAATGACAAATATGTAGATACTAAGCCTCCTATGAACCAGTTTTAGCTTATTCCGCCTCTATTCCTTGTGTATTTTCTTCATAAATAAGCTTTTCAGGACTAGAGCCGTTGTAAAGTCGAAGTAATTTTACTCCGCCGCGCAGCTAAAACGAGTTAGTAAATAAGGCTGTAACGCTTTTGGAGTTTTATAAATACTTACTGACTTACTTACTTAAGGTGGAGCTACAGTCCGGGGTGGATCATAGCCTCAACTAACAAGCTTCTCAAGCTAGCTCGGTCCCTCGGTTGCGTGTCCTTTGTTGATGACGGCATATAATCGGTCTTGCCCTCATTTACAGCTAAACCCATCTTCTTCGCTTCCGTCTCAATGCTCACAAATGTCAATGTCGTCGGCGTATCCGAGTAATTGGATGGATTTTGAAGGATTGTGCGTCTTGTGTTGACGAGTGAGTTTTGTACTATTCTTTCAAGAACGATGTTGAAGAAGTTGCACAACAGAGCATCGCCTTGCCTAAAACCTTTTTTGACATCAAACACATCGGTTAGATCTTTTCCGACCTTGATGGAGCAGCGTGCATTCTCCATCGTCATACTGCACATACGGACAAGTTTTTCAGGGATGCCAACACTAGACATTGCTCTATATAGCTCGTTCCTATAGATGCTATCGTAAGCGGCTTTGAAATCTATGAAAAGGTGGTAGGTGTCGATTTGTAGCTCCTGGGTTTTTTCCAAGATCTGTCGTTACCATATGTACATTTTTGATCGAAGGTGGACTTTCCTGGTCTAAAGCCGCACTGATATGGACCTATCAAGTTTGTTGACGAAAGGCTTCAGACGTTCACATATTACGGCAGAAAGGATCTTGTACGCGATGTTCAGAAGACTTATGCCTCTGTAGTTGGCGCAGTTAAGAGGGTCTTCTTTCTTGAGGTTCAGATAGGTTTCATTCATCGGGCATGCTTTCTTCCGACCATATTTTACAGATGATCTTGTGCATACTCCCAACCAAGTCCGCGAGGCCGTCACGTCCAGCGGTTTTGTTGGACTTGCGATTCGATATAGCTATCTTCATTTCGTCCAGGTCCGGTGGGCGGTATTGTTGGTCTGCGTCGCCTAAGTCGAATGGTACTATCTCTATAGCAGCACCATTTTTTTCTTCATCGCCGCTATAAAGATTGGAGAAATATTTTTTCCATATTCTCAGTATGGACTGCGGTTCCACTGCGATGTTCCTTTGATTATTATCCATGCAGGTTTCGGCTCAGGGATGTTTTTTTTATCTTTTGGTAAAACTTCCGAACCTCATTCCTGCTATGTCATCTTTCTATTTTCTCGATCAAGCGCTTCTCATGCTCCTTCTTTCTTAGAAGCCGGTGTTCTTCTCTCCACTTTTGCTGGCATAGAGATCGCGAGCAGCTCTAGGTTTTCTTTGCAGCGCCGCTTTATATGCCTTTTGTTTTGCTGCATCTGCTTGCCGGCACTCATCGTCAAACCAGGGGTTTCGTTGTGGTATACTATCAACTATGAGTTATATTGGAATAATAAGTAGTAATCGTAGTGAAATTTACAACTATTTTGCAAGTTACTCTCAATCTAATTTTGTGTTAGAGTCTTGTGACTTTGTGTTACGGAGTAAAGGTGGCACATATGTTGATCTTGAGTGTATGTCCATTTCAGAAGAAGAGATCCTTACAGACTTATCATCTCTTCAAGACTCTATACGCTGTGCACCTGATAATAAAGATACCTCCGATGTTTTGAAAAAAAATAAAATAATGTTATTTATTTCTTGCTCACATGATTTTTAACCTTTCACTTACAGAAGGTATGTTTTTGGATTGTTGGAAACACTACTTTATTTTTCCAACTCATAAATCCGGATCTTCAGGTTATCCCTAAGATCTTTGAAGCAATTGTAAAGCAGAAAATAGATATGATTTATTAAAGAACTATACTCGCATATAAGAATTTCAACACTGGTTCTGTTGGTGAAAGATTAACCTCAACAATTTGGAAATTTTCACTAATTATTGCCGTCAAGGAATGGCAAATAGAACTCAAGTTGATGTAATATTCACTGATTTTGCGAAGGCGTTTGACCGCGTTCAATATGAAGTTCTTATAACTTAGTTAGAAGATATATGGCTCCATTCAAAATTCTTGAATTGGATTGAAAGCTATCTAACCAATCGCATTCAATTCGTCAAAATTGGAAACATTTCCTATAAAATTATAAAAAAAAATTTCAGGTGTGCCTCAAGGAAGTCACCTCGGACCACTTCTCTTTTTAATTTTTATAAATGATTTACATTCTTGTATTTTGATGGCGGAAAAGCTATTTTTTTGCGCATGATTCTAAAATCTTTAAGGGGGTAAGGTCATTGTTAAATTGCTTTCAACTGCAAAGCAATATTCAAAATTTATCTGATTGGTGCAACAATCACCACTTACATTTTAATATACATAAGTGTTCATTTATGACTATTAATCGAATAAATAACCCAAAAATATTTGCTTACATTATTTCAAACATTATTCTTAAAAGGTTGAAAATTCAAAAAGATTTGGGAGTTATTTTTGACCCTGAGCTGATATTCACTAATCATGTCAATAAAATTATTTCTAAAACCAACAGAATGCTTGGATTCTTTATCAGAAACTCACAAGCTTTTATAGATCCGTATACACTAAAGTCGTTATAGTTGCATTCATTCGTTCAGAATACTTCGCTGTTATTTGGTGACACTATATACCGTAACTATGCTTAGTATTGAAAAAGTTCAAAAGAAATTTACGAAATTCGCTCTCTGTAAATATTGCTGATATGGGCAAATGCCCATATCTCATATAATACTACATGTCAATTCATAAACCCCTAGATAAAAGGAGATCGTACTATTTTATTATGTTCGCTCATGGATGTCATATCTGGTCATATTGACTGTTCTACTCTGTTATCTCACTTTTCTATTTACGCACCTCAACTAACGGTCTAGAGTTAACGAATTCTTTGACATTCCTAGATATTTCGCCAACTATGACAAAAATACTCCATTATTTTAAAGTCTTTATAAGTTTTATATCTTCATTTGTTAATTAATTTAATTTTGCTATGTATTATTTTATCAATATAAAAAAGTTAATTTATTTCCTTGATGGATTTAGATAAATAAGTTAATAAATATGAGCAGTGTGATAATTTTCAAATATCATTTTGTCAAAACTCAAAAACAGATGTTTTTGTGACAAAATAAATTAAAAACTAAAGATTTTAAAAACAAAACCAACACACAGGTCAGTAATTTTTTTTTTCATTTGTATTTCTAATTTAAACAAAATACTTTTTTCGATACTTCCGAGGTAGTTTCTTAATTGAGGTAATTTTTTGACGTGTAAACATTTATGTCGGCGGTAGGGTAAGTCAAAAGCGTGGGTCTAACGTTTACGTTACGTTCTGTGTAGCCCGTTACGGTTACATTTATCGTGTAGCTCATTACAGATACACGTTTCCTGTAGCACACGTTACTTTATGGAAGATTTCATTTATGACTTTGGGAATATTGAGTACTTGCCACATCGTGCTTGTATTGGAAACTTTAAGGCCCCTAAAAAAAAGTTTGTCTATGGTGTCAGTAGAGTGAAACCTCGGTTATAGTAGTTTCCATTGATAGTTAGAATTAAATATCTACATTCCCCCAATATTTCTTCAACTTCACCAATATATCAAAAAGACCAAACAATTAGTCTCAAATTTCATTGCAGGGTCATTCAATGTTTTAAAGATGTTTTGATAGAGTTTGGCATCAAGCTCTCTTTTTGATTTCGACCTTTCGGACCGTTCAACTACAAGAAGTATTGGACGGTTTCAAATCTACTATCCACAAAATAAACGCTCACGGCTTCGTTTTGCATCCGACACTATTCCTTATGTATATGATCTATTGTCTGTAACTTCTAATCCACTTAAATGTTTCAGTACTTCAGCTTTTTATATTCGTTTTTAGATTCATATCTTTGTCCTTCGGATGTGGACTTCCAATGGCAGATTATGACAAGCTCTCTTTCTATGGATAACACCTGCATGAATACACTGAACAGTTCTAGATGTGTGCATCACTGATCATCTTTTGTGGGGTGATCATAATATTTGACGTCACCAAAAACGCTGTTAAGTGCTTAGGTTTTTTTCGCCAATGCAAGAAGTTTTTTACCCCTTCTGATCTGGCTGTAATAAAGCCTTTATTCTTCCGAAACTCGAATACAATTCCCATATTTGAGCATCAGATGCTCCAATAACCCACTTGAGTCTCTTGGACAAAATATATCTCTAAGATTGATATGCGACCGTTGTCGAACTGAAATATTTGTACCTCTTGAGCACGGCAGCAATGTTTCATGTCTATTTTACCGCTTTTTTCATAAATAGTGCTCTAGTGAAATAGCCAGTTGCATTCCTCCCCTCTAACAATTCAACTATAATACCCGTATTTCTAGGAATGCTCATCAGTTTACCATTCAGCCCGATTTCGGACTGTCAAGTAAGGAGATTCTTATTTTAGCCGCACTACACGAATGTGGAATGCTTTACCCGGCTAAATATGTCCCAGTCATTGCAATGTGCGGACATTCAAAACCAATGTGCATCGGTATCTCCTTAGGCTCTAGATCGAGGTACAGACATAGAGACATACAGACAGACAGACGTAATTGCCGGACCCACTTTATTCGTCTTCGCTATCATCGTAATGTCATGCTCGGATACCTTAACAGGCTCCGCCATATTCTTCACCTTACCCCTGACCTTTTTCTTTCCGACCTGCGCGTAGAAACTCAATTTTTCACTTTTTTACTATGGGTGAATATTGTTACCATCCGCTGACACAAGGGATGAGCTTTTGGCCTCCAGCGCGGAGACCATTAATGGTTGCTTAAATAGCGCAAGTAGTTCTGGTATTTTACAGAGAATAATTTGTGCTGGTATTTTGGGCAACACAAACCATCAGGAAGAACAGGCAGAATCAGCCCTAGTACTCCTTTGCTTCCTAAAACAACCAATACCAACATGTTACCTTCGTGTGGCGAACGCCAGCTACAGTAGCCCTGCACGAAGTAGAAAAATCAATCGCCGAGCGGCCTTATCAAGGAACAGTTTAAAAGGGCTTCGTTTTTTCTTGGAGAGATTGGCAAGAATGAGAAAGTCGGAACAGTTCATGGGAGCGATCCCGATGATAAAATAAAATACCAGAAGATCGTTGAAAAGTTCACGAATCTTCTGGAAATTTAAGAAAAAGCCGTTAAACCAAACAGATCTCAAGATGGGACTAATAGACCCTAGAAAAGAAGTTAGCTTGACGGTCCTGAAAAAGAAAGTAAGGATATCATCTCCTACAAGAGGGCAACTACGTGCTGTGGGCGCATCAGAGACGACCTCCAAGTATCGGTTGTGGATGAGCTCTCCACGAACAACAAAGGTTTGTTGACGGTGTGGAACTCCGGGTATGCCAAGCTCTCAGAAATATTATTTTTACAAACCATTCCCACAAAGGTCTCTACTCTAGTTTCAACTCTAGGGAGATTCTCGGGGGATAAATGGTTATAAAGTTTACGGACCAGTTCTCTTGGGATTCCTTAGTACAAGCGTTGTTGATAGAGGACTAGAGGACAATAAAGCTCAAGCTTATCCCGGGTAACGAAATCCCCAGACAACCAAAGGCCCGCATTTGGTTGCCCCTCATGGGCATCAATTTGAGTGGACAGGAACCTTCAGATCCTTCCACTGATTCCTATGCACGACTGGGTTATCGTTAGGATACAAGAACCGCAGAAGAACAGCGGATCTTATCTTTTGGGGATCAGTAGGGACTGCCAGGAGCTCTCGAAAGATCCAACTTTAAATTCAAGTATGGCATTTGGAATGTAAAAATAAAGATTATTCAGTGTCAGGGAGAAGACCTGAGCTGATGAAAGCGTCGAGATCGAGGTTTCCGGTGAGTCACTGGGCACTGTCTTTTCAGGGTCTTCAATAAATTAAAAACGCGTGGCAAGTCATCCAGATTAATCTGAAGCACTTCGGATAATCTGCGTCTGTTCTTGAAGGAAGGAAAAATTGACGTAGCTGCCATGCAAGAACCGTAGATAAATAGTCTCAAAAGATGACCTATACTTTTAAATTGCAAATGTTGCTAATGCACGACATACTCTCTGGAGTATTTCAGAGAACAATGAAAAAGGTAAGTACCTTTTTGATTTTTTAATTGAAACTAACATTACGATCTGCAACAGAGACAACACTCCCATTTTGGTTTTTCCCAGCTCGGAAGATAATGAAAGTTGGGCGGATGTACTAGATGTAAATAACAACCTTCATCCAATGGTACAAAATTGGAGAGTATCCGCTCTGAAACTGGAAGAGGTTCTCTCAGATAGTTATTTCTAAAGTGCGAACTACATATACCGAGTCAAATTTCAAATCCTTTTAAGCCAACTTTATATTGTTAGAGCGGTTCTTCTTTTTTCTAAGTTACTGCTGAAAAAAGTAATCTTCAAGTGATTTAAGCCGTTTTCAATGGTTTTCATAATGGACTCTTCTAATGGAATATAAAAGCCATTAAAAAAACTTTTCCTCAAGCCTGTATTTCTGAATTTTATTTCCACAAAAATCCAGTCGAAAATCCAGACAGCAAATAATGAATGGATGCAATTCTAAGGTAAGATTTAATAGCCATGAGGGCGAACTTTGATGCTTTATCCCCAGTCATACATATCCATGCATACATTGTACATATTCAGGAACTACTATGTACATAGGTATGTACTGTACACATATGAGATTGAATTGTGAAATTTGTTTCTAGTGGAACAGAAACGTTCATTTGAATATTGATGGAGATATGGGAACCATGAGATTTATTGCACCCTGATGATGATTTCGAGAAAATATAAAAAAAGACGAAAAATTGATAAATTCCAAAAGAACAGATAGAGATAGAATGGGAAGGAGAGTGCTGTATGTTAAATATCGGAAATCAAAGCTTTATCGGGTGGGAAAAGTCGATTCGAGAGTAAGGCAATTAATCCTCAAAATAGAACGATTTTCGTTTGCAACTATGTACAAACATGTATAAATTTATTTTTATCTGTTTTCAATTTCTATCATTGTGGATTATTTTCAGATTGAATGAAAATTCATTGCTAAATGTCGAATGATATTAGAAATGTCATTTATCACTAAAGTGACTGAATATACATACATAGATAAAGGCCTTAATTGTGTATAAGAACATTTGAACAGGGTATGCATTTACACAGTTTTTAAAAGCAACCCCAAGGAAGATATCGATTGTATAAGGCCAAGAATGTTGGAAAATATAGTTGTACCTACAAAATACAGAGTTCTAAAGAATCTATTCGAATTCGAAGAGCACTATAGGAGAAAACCTTCTTTACGTAAGGAACAGAAAAAATAAAATGCACGACTGAGTTGCACGAACTTGCTTTTAAGTAAATGAATGTAAAAGTATAGAAGCATCGTTGATGGATATCAATAGCATTAGCCGTCCAGTTACTTTGACGAAAACTACTTTGCTATAATTTCTTAAATCGATTGTTGTTTAATTTTTTAGCGTCGAGATTGTTTGAAATGTTTTCAATAGACTAAAACAACTCGTTTATTAGTAAGAGCCAAAAACATGATGCCATGTGATTCGAGCAAATATTAGTTTATGCAAGAACAAAAATTAAAAGTCGTTGCAGTGGTTTCTTAAAAAATAAGCTTTTATAAAAATTTTTAAGACATTTTTAAGAAAAAACTTTGGTACGTCAACTTACAGTTTGTATTACTGTACGAATAAAAATTAAATTTCTGAGAAAAATATACCCGTTTTGGAGATATCGAATTTTCCAAAAAAAAAAGGAAATAGATTTTCTTTTTCTTAATTTCAAAAAATATTTTTTCTTAAGTTGTGAAATGCAATGCTTTTCAAATTATTTAGAAGCTTTTCTATAAAAAATTTCATCAAAATCCGTTCGGTAATCAGAAATTCAAAATTTTAAAAAGTGGTTCTATGGTAGGTACATCTGTAATATATAAATTTTAATTTTGTCTTACTAAATTATAGATCGTTAGAATTAATTGAAAGACAAAAAATTTTACCAAAATTCGAGGTGCCGTTTTCGAGTAAAATACGATTTTCGAAAATCATTTTTCTCACATCTTGTACACTGTATTAAGAAACTATTATTTGTCAATTAAAAAAAAAATCGAACAAGGCGTTTTCGAAAAATTGAATTTTGAAAAAAAAAAATTGATTTTTTTTTTAATCCAAACAATTTTTTTTTTTGAAAATTTGTATATATAATAATATTCAAAGTTTTGAGGAGCTTTAGTCAAATGCTGTTGGCTGTAATAATATTTCACCAAAGTTTATCAAACTCATTTTGCCAATTATTCTTCCGTTATTGGTTCATATTTTCAATTTTTGTTTATATTCCTCCCAATTTCCTATAGTTTGGAAAGCAGCAAAAATAGTTCCAATACCCAAAAAAACAAACCCAAGTATTCCAGCTGATTTCAGACCCATCAGCGTTCTATCATATTTTTCGAAAGTTTTTGAGAAACTCATGTACAACCAAATGATAGGCTTTCTTAACATCCACCAAAAGCTCTCTAAATGGCAGTCGGGTTTTAGGAATTTACATAGTTGTGAGTCAGCAGTTATGAAAGTCACCTCTGATCTTCGATTTGCCCTGGATGCTGACAAAATTGGTTTTTTGGTGCTGTTGGACATCTCAAAGGCTTTCGATTGTATTGATCACTCTATTCTTGTTTCTAAACTTCAACAAATCTTCAAGTTCTCGAATACATCTCTTCGTTTACTATGTAATTATTTGAAAAACAGAGTTCAATCGGTAGAAGTTGAAAGCGGTATCTCTTCCCCCTTTTTTGTAAATACAGGAGTACCACAGGGTTCCGTTTTAGGGCCACTTCTATTTTCACTCTTTATCAATGATCTTCCTGATGTTGTTGAAGACTGTTCAGTTCATATGTACGCAGATGATGTTATAATTTACATTAATCGTCCACTTGGATTGATGGAAGACGCTGTGGTTCGAACTAATAAAGATTTAAAACGAATTCAACTGTGGGCTTGTGACAATAAACTTAGACTTAACCCTTCCAAAACGATTGCTATGATTTGTTCCCGAAATGAAATTAATTCGGTTGATTTCCCACCAATTATTCTCAATGGAGAAATAATTCCTTACTTAGACAAGGTTACATATTTAGGCTTCACGTAAAATAGCCGACTTAGTTGTTGTGATGCAATCTTTGTTACTATTAGAAAAATATATGCAGGTCTTCGTGGACTGAGATACTCTGCTCAATTACTTTCACCTTTAATGAAGCTTCGTTTAGTCAAAGCCCTTTTAATGCCATTTTTTATATTTAACTGTTCAGTTTACCCATGCTTGGACTATGAATGTAAGCGTAAGTTAAATGTTGCATTCAATGATTGCTTGCGTTTTATTTATAATAAACCTAGGTATGTCAGTGTTTCTCATCTTAGTCGATCTATTTTGGGAATTACTTTTGATGAATATTATAAATTTAGAAATATTTTAAGACTTCATAATATTATCCATGGTAGATGCCCAGAATATCTTAAAGATACACTGCAATTTGCACAGTCTTGCAGAGGCATTAAGCTCATTGTACCGCGTTTCTCATACACAACTGCAGAGCGGTCTTTCTATGTTTCAGTTATTAGAGAGTGGAATACTCTCCCAATTGATTTACAGAATATTGTCAATGTATCAAACTTTTGGTCAAAGCTTCTCTCCCACTTGGCGAATTAAATGTCTTATATTATTTATTTTTGTATTATAATGTTATTTGTAATATTTTGTTTGTAAAGCTTTTGCTCCTTTTTTTTTTTTAATTAGTTAAAATAATTATTTAAATAATTCGTGTAATTCTTGTAAGATTCTCTTAATAATGTACATTTAATAACTTTATCTTTTATATTTTATTTTATTTTGTTTTATATATCAAAACTTGTTAAGTCAAACTAGGATACTGCTCAAAGATTTTATCTTTTTGTATCTATTGTTAATCTTTTTAATTTAATAAATAATAATAATAAAAAAAAATAAAAAAAAAATAATTTAGTATAAAAGAAATCATCAAAATCGGTTGAACCGTTTTTGAGAAACGGAATATTTTCTTCAACCATTTGCTAGCGTTAACTAAATGGAATCTTTGAGTTTTGTTTTAAAAAATCTGTCGAACAGTTTTTTGAAATTTTCTTACCCAAGGCATAACTTACCATATAGTACCTAAAAGTCGCAAGTAAAAAGAAACTTGCAAGTTATTCTTTGTTTTTCGGTGAGCGCTCACTTTTAAGATATTTAAGGAAGCTCTATAAATTTGCAACTTCCAAAAATATTTTTCTTATTTCACAATTCCGTTTTAAATAAAATGCACGACTGGATCGCACGAACTTGCTCTTATGTAAAAGTACTTTGGAATTTAAGATACATTTTATAAATATAAAACATGGATTTAATGAGATAATAATGTTCAAATGCATAAAATTGCCGTCTGGTTTCCGGAAAAGTAAGAATTTATGCAAATAAACCTTAAAAAATCGTTTTATTATTAAATAAATTTTTTATATAAGAAATTTCTTTAAAATTTTTCAAGAAAAAAATGTGGGATGCGAATTTTAAGTATTTAATAATATTGGTCTTAGGAAATAATTTCAAAAAAATAATCGTTCATAGGTTTTGAAGATATTGATTTAAATTTTTTTTTTTTTTTTTAAAACCCAATAAATATTTTTTCGAATATTTTTATATACAATATTATTTTAAACTTAAGGGGATTCCTGCTAAAAATTTTGGGTTAAAATCCTTAGAGCCGTTAATGAGAAAGTCGAAAATCAAAAAAACGGGTCTATGGCAGGTACCCCTAATAACATTTTGCCCCAAAATTTTTTTTGACCAAAATGTAGTGCATGTCCATAATATCACACTTAATTTTTTTTATCAAAATCGTTAGAGCCGTTTTCGAGATAAATAAGATTTTGCATTACGGGTGTATGGGGGGTACCCTTAGTTTTGGAGCTAAAAAAAAAAATTTCAATTTCTCCTCTAGAGAATCACCGAAGACCCTTAACTACCGAGATTGAAAGAAATAGGTCCAAGAGTTTAGGCTGTAGTGAGAGGTACAGACATACAGACACACTGAAACATGTTTTTTGTGTACTAAATTTTCCTTAAAATTTTTATAAAAAAAATTGATATGCAAATTGTTAGTATTTAATTAAATACATTTTAAAACGTAATTTAAAAATTTAATCTTGTATCGGTTTTCAAGATATTGAATTTTCAAAAAAAAAATTGTATTATTTTTTTAAAAATCCAAAAACTATTTTTTCGAAAAAATTTTTAGTTTATATTTTTTAGAATGCAAAGCAGCTCCTGCAAAAAAATTTTGGTTAAAATCGTTAGAGCCGTTGGTGAGAAATTCGAAAATCAAAAAAACCGTTCTATGACAGGTACCCCTAATAACATTTCCCCCCAAATTTTTTTTTCACCAAAATATAGTCCATGTCCATAATATCACACTTAATTTTTCTTATCAAAATCGTTAGACCCGTTTTCGAGATAAATAAGATTTTGCATTACGGGTGTATGGGGGGTACCCTTAATTTTGGAGCTAAAAAAAAAATTTCAATTTTTCCTCTAAAGAATCACCGAAGACCCTTAACTACCGAGTTTGAAGAAAATACATCCGGTAGTTTAGGCTGTAGTTCGAGGTACAGACATACAGACATACAGACATACAGACAGACAGACAGACAGACGGAATTGCCGGACCCACTTTATTCGTCTTCGCTATCATCGTAATGTCAACTTTGATCAAAATCTCGATTTCGATTTTTTTTCCAAATGCAGAACTTGCCCTATAGTACCTATATCGCAAGTAAAAAGGAATATTCCGAATCAAACAGGGGTCATGATATCGGTATGTTTGTATTAAGGCAGTGGTGTTTTGCAAGGATGTCTTCTAAGGCATGAACGAAAAGACGACCACTTTCATAAACTAATTTAATTATTTGCACATGTGGTTAAAAAATTTTTTTTTAGGAAAACAAGGAAGGGTTTAAAAGAAAATACCGATGCACATTAGTTTTAAATTTTTGAACATTGCAATGGGAAGGAAAAATAGAGCTGGGTAGAGCATTCCACATTCGTGTAGTCCGGCTAAAGATAGAATCTCTGTATTTCACAGTACATCCGAAGGTGGACTCAAGGTTAAACTGATGAGCATTCCTAAGAGCGCGAGTATTGCGGTTAAATTGTTTAAGGGGAGGAATGCAACTGGCTATTTCGCTAGAGCATTGTCTATAGAAGTAACGGTAAAATAATGAAAGACAAGAAACATTGCAACGGTGCTTGAGAGATTCAAATGTTTCTGTTATACTTCTATCACCTATCATTTTTAAAGCTCTTTTTTGGATTCTATCCAAGAGACTCAAGCGTGTTATTGGAGCACCTGCCCAAATATGGGAATTGTACTCGAGCTTTGGACGAATATAAGCCTTATAGATTACAGCCAGATCAGAAGGGGTAAAATATTTCTTGCAACGTCGAAGGAAACCTAAACACTTGGCAGCGTTTTTTGGCAACGTCGAATATGTGGTCATTCCACACAAGGTGGTCTGTGATGCACATACCGAGCACAGAGAGTTGTTCAGTTTCATCAATGCAAGTGCCACTCATGGATAGCGGCATAGGGGGTGGGTTCTGCTTTAACGACAGGAGACAGCATTGAGTTTTTGAAGCATTAAATTCTACACGTTTTTTTATTCCTCAATGGACAATGCTGTCAAGATCAGAATTTAATGAGCTTATCATACGCTGCCGTTCAAGTTCCACCTCCGAAGAACAAGGAAGTGCATCTTTGAACGAATATGAAAAGCTGAGGGTACTATCATCAGCAAAACAATTTAGTGGATTAGAAGTTTCAGATAAGAGATCGTTGATAAACACGAGGAAGAGAGTCGGAGACAAAACGGAGCCCTGGGGTACACCAGCATTTATTTTATGAATTTCAGACTTGAGACCGTCCAATACGACTTGTATTGAGCGGCCTGAAAGGTAATTTCTAATCCAACGAAGAAGAGATTCATCGATACCAAAAGCACGCGTTTTCGATAAGAGAGCTTGATGCCAAACTCTATCAAATGCTTTTGAAATATCAAGTGCAATAATCTTACTTTCTCCAAAACGATGTAAAGATTTGTGCCACTGTTCGGTGAGATATACCATCAGATCACCAGTGGACCTATTGCTATGAAAGCCATACTGTAGGTAATTAAGAAGCTTTCGTTCTTCGAGATATTTCTTGAGCTGATTATTTATCAGTGTTTCCATGACCTTGGAAAGAAGGGACGTAAATGCAATTGGACGATAGTTAGAGGGGGAAGAAGATTCACCTTTTTTAGGGACAGGCTGGACAAATACTGTTTCCCATCCACTCGGAAAGAGTAAAGAAGAATAGGATAGATAGAAAACCTTACGCAGTGGTTTTGCCAGCGTTGAAGAACACCTCTTCAGAACAATAGGAGGGATACTATCCGGACCAGCGGATCTATGTATGTCAAGATCTTTCAGGAGTCTTGCAATTGTATATGTTGGAGTTACAGGAATTGTATGTTATTTATCATTAAGATAAATATTTCTTTCAGTGTATATACTCGTACATCTATATTTTCTATCTAGATTATTATATGAAATTCCTGTAAGTGCAAAAGGCATGAAGATCAACATGGGTTAAAGCGGGATCACACTATATGCTGAATTGTGTGTCTGTGCATGTGATCTGTCTGGCGTGTATCTTTGAAGTTTTTTTTTTGTTCATTCATTCGTTGTGTTATTTAGACGTGACAAGTCGCAGCTAAGTTAATTTTAATAAATAAAATATTTTAAAAACTTATATATTTCTTTTATTCAAAACAAATAACGATTCTCAATTTTTAATAGTATAAGTAAGAAAAAAGATTCGTCCCATGGAAAAGTTTGTGTTCTCAAGTACACGAGGAGTCATAACACTCTCTGGCAGCGTCGAATTGGCAGCAAAGTGTGCTGCCAGCAAATTGGTTTCATCAAGTGAGCTGACATAGGGAGTGTCATTGATAACGAGCGTTGGGACCGACGACCAAGTAGTATTTCAAATATTTTTTACAAATGACCAGAAATTTTTGCTACCCTTGGGACATTGTAGTATTTTTTGTCTAATTTGTTGGTCATGTAAAAACTTGGTCTGTCTGAAGTTTAAAAAAGTAGATTTTCGTGATACCTACTGCCCTTGCAGTTGTGATGTCCTAAGTGAATGCTATAAAATTGCGGTTTTAGGGAAAGTTCATATAACGAAAATATGACTTTGACGTTTTTTTTAAATAATTGTCTTATTTTGTTATAATATTTCTGTAGTGACTCAAAATTACATCGTGAACATCGAAATAATATTGAATTCCAAGATTTTACAACCATAAAACTTTTTTTTAAATCAAAAATTGTATCTATTTTTCAGTGCTTATGACTTCAGAAGCTAAAGGTTTAACACTTTACCGTTACAATGCTACAATACTAGGGAAAGGCATTAAGCCAATACGTCTTAAATGTTGGAAACATTATACGCTCTAACCACTAGAGAAAGTTCGTGGTGATTCAGTCGTTGATATTTTGTCTACACAATTTGGAGTAGCGAGTAGGTCTCCTCTATTTCTGGATAAACGAACATAGCAATGGTTGAGAATTGTAAGTCACTAGGTACTGGTATGCATACTGCATTCACCAAGATCGCTCCATAATGACTTCGTATAAGCCAGGTAGACGAGAACCACTCGATTTTAAGAACATTCGCCCACTTTTCTAAATAATTGAAGTGGTAATGAACTACCAGTATCAGTCGGTGAATTGGGGAAATCTTTTGAAAGATGAAGGAGAAGCTAGGTCGGTAACACTGTGAGTAGTGTGCACGAAACCTTAGACTGAATGCCATGGGATCGCAATCAGAATAGCTACAGGAAATTGTTAAAAAAGAACAAGATTGAAGCCTGGTTATAGTGTCAAGGAATGTTTTTTGTTTAAAATTATTCGACCTATATCCATTAACTTTAGAGCGACAAATTAAAATTATACAGAAAAATTGCTGGGCTTAATTTAAGGACTCAAATTTATATTCATACAAACATTAATTCCGTTCGGTCTTAAAAGCCAGGCTAATTCAAAAAGAATCCAAATTTTATGGAATTTACTTATTCATTGCCTATGATTTTTTAAACTGAAATGTTTGCCGATTATTTTTTTTTAATTAGAAATCCCTTATAATAAAATCAAATGAAAAAGGTTTTTTCTTGTAGCTTTTTCCTTCGATTTTGCTATTTATTAAACTGTGATATTTATATAAATTCAAGTGAGTCTTTAAAATTGATTATTGATTTCACTAAAGAATCACAAAAGCCCCCAGTTCAAAATCTGTTCAAGTGTCTACAAAAGAGCTTAAGGGTTAAAGTATGACAACAATAGAATCTTCTTTCAATATCCAGACGTTCATTCAATATCCGTTGTCAACGCTTGAGGTCAAACTTAAAAAAGGACAAAAATAATGGAGACAATATCACTCCTGATTGACAGAATAATCAATTTTGGTGAAAATCAAACCAGAAAAGAATAAATTTCTTTCAATGAAAAAAAAAGCTTTGATTTTCCCTTCCTACGGAACTGCGGGCATGAACATAGTGAAAAGGACTTCAAAAGGATTCTAACACAATGACGTCGTCGCTTAAAAGACTATATACAATTTGAATCACTTCATTTATCACTTCAAGTGTCTGATGCCATGAATGAATAAATGGATAAAAGGGAAACGGATCTTGGTGGCTGATTAATTGATTCCAATGTCTGTTTCAGACAAAGAGACACAATACCAAAAATAAAATATCCTGTTTGCAGAAAAAAAAGGACAATGCTCCCGTTTGACGACGGTTAAATGTATTATTAAAATGTCACTCCAAAGAGGATATCAAACGAGATGGATGAGGAAATAATAGTTTTGTATTGGCCAGTTTTTTGCATTGTTTCTGGAATTGATTCTGCATAAAAAGTATTTATTAAAAAAAAGTAGTATTTAATACCCGGAGAATTTGTTGATTTTTTTTTTTGAAAATGAAAGGTTCGAAACGGGTTTGAGTAGCTGTCATCGGTAATGGGAATCCATTAGAGGATGTTTTTTTCCCTTATGCTAAAAGCTTTTAGGGCGGTTCATTGTGTTAATGGACATTAGACATGGCTAGCAATTATGAGTGAGAAAAAGAAATGTCTAATAGCCATGAAAATTAATCTTGTACCTAACATTTTTGAAGCAAAATAGCTTAGAATTCAAACCAAGAAATAATTATTGGATTGCTGCTTGACAAGGGTAGGAGATTTTCATGATTAACGATAGAGTTCGAAAACCAACCTGTTACAAATGTTTGTCATGTCCCCGAACTTTTATTGACTTATTGCCCAGTATTTAGTAGTTTCGTGGTTTCGAAGCGGATTTAATTCATTTGAAAGGATTATTTGCGTTTAATATGTATATGTTGTGGACACTCGACTTTAGCGCTCAAAAAGAACGTTCGTCTTGGAAAATTTCAATTAATCATAATTCTCTCCTAAAATAAATAGGTTCCTAACGCCCGATAAAGAAACATAAAAAAGCCTTTAAGTTGCTGCGAGGCAAGAGGAAGTGAAGGATCGTTGGTATTATGGATTGGTAGGAAAAAAGGAAAGGATAGGAAAATGGAAAAGGAAGCGGTCAGAAAAAGGATCGGAATGTCAAGTTCCGGGAGCGTGGCCTCACCTGCAAGCAAAACATTGATCAGGCCAGAGGAAGTAAACTAAAAAAGACAGCGGACGGACTCTCCTCACTTCAAGGGCACTGTTGGTGTTATTACAGTGTACCCTAATCCCACCCAACCTGGAAGTTCGGCGGCCTTGTTTGAACCTCCCCAACGATGTCGATGTCCAGTTTCCGGTCATATCATCTTCACTGGTTATCTTCCGCACCCCTGAAAATTGTCTCTTCTATACATAGCGATTTCTACACCGAAATCAAATAAATACAAAAGTTTCATCCAAATCAGGCGTTAAATGAAGTTTTATTTAGCGAATTAACAAGAAACATCGAAGCAAGAAGTCTAATATGAAGTTTAAATGTATGGAATTAATCGGTAAAATACCTAAGGAATTAAATTTTAACTTATCAAATTTACTATAAATGTATAAATTAGAAAATATATACTTAATGAAAGACTAAAAAACATTATCACAAAATCACCAATAAAATGTGACTCAGATACGTTTCTCACAGGTCTTGAAAAATAACACGAAACCAGCGTCAAAATTACCAGTTTTGGTACTAATTCCTTTTAGACTACATGGACCTACCCCTATAGAGCTCTCTGGAGGTGGCTTAAGGAATAACCCAAAAATGAAAATGAAAAAACAATCCTAGAAACACTATCCTTATCACTTACAACCAAAAAGCGTGGTGAGAATAGGAAGATATTATTAAAAGTAATATGATATTAACATAAAAAGTAATTTAATCCAAAGCTATATAAATCAAGATCAACACAAAAACTTCACCGCCTTATTAAACACAAAAAAAAACATGAACAACGCAAAAAGGTATGTACGTAGGCACAAATATATAATAATATATTTATAAATGCTTGTTCGCTTTTGATTGATTGGTGCGATTTTATTTTCTCTTCATTAGAACTCACTGCGATATAGACAAATTTTTGCTAGGTACGATGCAGCTGCTTTGAACCTCGATCCGACTTCAACACGTATCCGGTCTTGCGGAGCGCCTGAGGAAGTGGGGCTTTCTACCGGAGGACGACCAAAGGGTCCTTCGAATCTAACACGGTCCAAGCTCTAGCTTAAATCTGGTTCGATGCGTATTCAGCTGATGATTTAGTCTCCACCAAAAAGGAAAATGACGGCCCAGATCTTCACTAACAATCTGGAGCCGCCAGAAATTCAAATCGCAGCGTAACCTATATAAATTTTTCCACCTTTAGCACTAATATTCAATAAAATACTTTCTGTGACAAACTCACCCTATTGTCTTTGTAATTCAGATAGTTAAACGTATATACTTTTTCCTGGTTTATGGGTAGATCCGACACGTAAGTAGATCAAACTTAATCTTTACTACCCAAAAAAATGCAAAAATGTAAAATTAACACAAGGTAAACCTCAACTTTTAAGAAAATACAAATCTTTAAGATCTTAATAAACGTACTTATGCTTTACTTTTTTTCACGTTCTTAGCAATAACTTTTTGGAAGTTCAGTCGTTTAGTTAAAGTTCCGAATTAGCTAATCCTTTATTCACCGTAGTGGCCCAAACTTCTATGTCACACGATGGTAACTGACATATAGAACTTGGTGGTTCGATGAACACCCCACTTTTTTTCTTCATTCTTGGAGATCTCTACCTCCTACGTGATTTACATCATCCGATCCCAATCAGAGGTTTTCTTTTCATAATCTGCCCATGTATTGGTTTCCCCTATTTCCCTCCCCCCTTTCGTTTAGACTTTTAAGAAATTGGCACATGCTAATCCATCCTGACTGAAACGTCAAAATGGACTTGTCTCTATTGAATAACAGAGGGCACTGATCCGAAAAGCGAATCTAGTACTTGTTTCCACTACGGGGTAGTCTAAGACTAAATAAAAACGACAAACTCCACCAACCAAGAAATTGGAGTTTTGTGGATAAATAAAGGAGAGAGGTAAGTATAATTAATTGGTGTAGAGACCTATCTCTCTAGGGCGAGGTTTTACCATATGAGGTGAAACTCAAGTTCTCAACATATCGTATCGTTATCAATGGTTGGACTTTTTCCATTGAACTCAACTCGATATCTGCCGAGCTTACATGGTGGACATTCAGTCAAAGAGTTTACGATCGATGATTTCCTTCATCTTTGGTATGTGGTCTCTTGTTTCCATCCTCAATAGGTATTCATCATTTCATTTCCAATCCAACCATCAGCTTCAGCCGTAGAAGGCCATTTTTGTGCTTGCTTGGTAAGTATTTTGGTGTTTTCTATTTTATTTTGAATTTAACCTTTTTTTTGTTTACAGATGATTTTTCAGGCGCCCACAACAAAGGTTAACCCAAATTGGGGAAAATAATTAATAATTTATCTAAATTAAAACAGAATAGAACATACTAGTTTATAACTTTGCGGTAAACGATTTAGTTTCTTAAATGCGGGGTGTACCACAAGGATCCATTCTGGGTCCACTATTATTCTTTACTTATGTGAATAACTTACCAAGAAACTTACAAAATGCCGAGACATGCTGAACAATATTTATAACACTAACCAAGTCAACCTCTGCTGGGTTCCTGGGCATAGTAATATAGAAAGGAATGAAATAGCAGATGAACTGGCAAGGAAAGGGTCAGTATCGAATAAAAACAGCGGTAGCAATTTTAATATGGCACCAAAAATCCCGATTGGCGTGATTAAAAGGAAAATAGACCTAATAACGAAAGAGCAAATCAATAACTTCTGGTCCTTCAGGGACGACTGCGTCATCTCTAGAAGTTTATGGCCTAAAATAACTCAATATATTTTATCGCTGAGTAAAAAGAACATTAGATATTAGAATCCTGATAGATGTACTAACAGGTCACTGCGCCATTGGCACAATGGCCACTAGAATGGGTGCATTTGACCTGATTTCTGTAGGAGCTGTCAGGATGTCGAGGAGATTGAAACCATTAAACACCTGCTCTGCGACTATCCGAACCTCCAAACAAATCGCCTCCGTTACTTTGGAAACAGGTTTGTTGGAGAACTGGACGATCTAACGCAGGTCTCAATGGCAAATATAAAAAAAAAATTTTATTGTAAGCACAGGCTGGTTCGCAAATGCACCAGTTTACATAAGACATTAGTTAGGAGCATCTCTGCTTTTATTAATAGGGGGTCACAATGGACCAATAGGCCCACGTGTACGCAACAGCCTCTGTGCTGTGCTCCTCCTAATCTAACCTAACCTACCAAGCATAGTAAAACGAGAATGTTTGCTGATGAAGTACAGTATCTCGGAAGTACAGCACTGGGTCTAACTGAAAATTGCATATATAATATCAAAACAGATCTGAATGCCTTATTTGAATGGTTTGGCGCCAATAGACCTGTTCTTAAGACTAAGTGTCTCCTCATTTCAAAGAAAACTTTAGACTTAAGTTTTTTTCCGACAATATTTCTCAGGGTCATGTATTATTGTATTATCGCCCTTGTTGAGGAGTGTTATAGTGGATGAATTGTTAGAAAATCTTTCCTCTCAAGGTATATGCTGCCTTGGATTTGTTGATGATATTGCTATCATTGCAGTAGGTAAGTTTGAAGAAAATCTTTGCGATAATATCCAAAGTTGACTAACAAGGAAATGGTTACTATCTGTAGGACTATCATTAAGTCCGTCCAAAACGACAATCATTCTTTTTACCAAGAAAAGCCTTCTGCCATACAAGTGAACTCCTGTGGATCAAACACTTAGAAGCCACAAAAGCGCTAATGATTTGCAAGAGACTTCCATGTAAGTCATGGGGATGCAAACCGAACATATCCTCAGCTGGATGTACAATATGATGGTTAGACCCATAATTACCTATGGTGGTTTTGCATAAGAGGACCGAGTTATCAACAACTACGAAAAAGTATAAAGTATAACTAGAAAATGTATAAAGGGTCGCGGGTATGTATTAGGGGTTGTCCTCCATCTACACCCTCTACACGAGGTCATGAGAAGTGCGGCAATGGGAGGTATAAAAGGAAGGAACTGTGGGACAGAGACTTAATCATCAGGTCCACAGTAGCAAGCTTTCTTGACATCCCAAGGAATTATTATGTCATCAAAAAATTTATTTTTCCGAAAAAACTTTTAACAAAGCTAAGCAACAAAAAAGTACTCCCAAAGCTGAGACAGACGAGACCACTACTGGGCAATTATACAGCCAGCAACGTTTCGAAAACTACATTAACTTAAGTAGAAATAACTTAAGAATACCAGGTTGTTCAATAAGTTTTGTCGTTCGATAAGAAAAACACAACTTTATGGTTCAAAATACACTTTATTATTCAGTATAATCTCCTTGAACATTAATACACTTGCTCCAACGATCCTCCAATCGGTGGATCCCATCCCTGAAGTGAGAATCCGGAAGGTCTGCAAAATATGCTTCAACAGCCGTTATGACCTCTTCATTTGATGAAAAACGCTTGCCACGCATAAATTTTTTGAGTTCTGGAAACAAATGGAAGTCGCTGGGGGCCAAATCTGGTGAATACGGTGGATGCTCCAACAATTCAAACTTTAATTCATGGATTTTAGCCATTGTCAAAATGCTCTTGTGACACGGTGCATTATCCTGATGAAAAAGGATTTTTTTCTTCTGCAAACCGGGTCTTTTTTCACGAATATTTTCCTTCAACTGGTCCAAAAGGTTGCAATAATATTCAGAATTAATTGTTTTACCAGTTTGCAAGTAATCCACAAACAAAATTCTTTTCGCATCCCAAAAAACTGATGCCATAACCTTTTTGGCCGATTTCCGGACACGAACTCATTTCGAAGCCGAACAACCAGGTTCATACCAATCTTTAGCCTCTTGTTTTGATTCGGGATCATGGTGATAGACCCAAGTCTCATCCATAGTGATGAATCGACGCACAAAATCCACTTTATCCTTTTTAAAACGCTCCAAATGTTGCTGAGGAAGTCGCATTCGAATGTGTTTTTGTTCCATCGTTAGCGAATGCGGCACCCATTGTGTAATAACAGGTATCCTGTTGCGTAAATATAAAAGAAAAGCTTATTTAATTATGAGGTCTTTATTCAATAACTTTCTAATTCTTACTGACTAGTAATAACTGGACAATGCGAACTTAAAAGACACTTAGTTTTACTTGGTATGGTGAGCAGTGTCACATGTAGATTACCCAGCATGCATGAGGAAACACCGGACCACATATTGGGAAGATGTTGTCCACTCATGTATCAAAGGAAAAACCATCTGGGATAATACCAGGTAGAAGAAAGCGATCCATTCTCTCTGAAGGTGTCCCAAATACTAAGATTCCTAAGAGCAATAGATTTAGAGGGAGAACTATAAGATAAGCAAGCTCATCCATTTATAATTGGGGGCACAATAGGTCTCCGTGTCGCACTGCAATACCCCCAATACATAATTCATTCATTCCTCGACCAGAAGGCTTAATTATCTGAAAGATCTAATTTATCCAAACACTAAGTTCTGCTTTAAACCAATAAAACATTGTGATATTTCCGCAACCTCGCGAATACCTCATTTATTAAAAATGCTGTTTAAAATCAATGTTTCCAATTAATAAATTTATTAACAACACAAAAACATTTTGAATTAAGCTATTAATATTAAAACTCTTCATACATACATAAATATAGTTTTGTTGTTCAAGTAATACATTATAATTACATTAAATGTTAAATATATTGTTTCTCACTTATCTATTCATAGTCGATTTTAATAACACGCATCTAATCCCGAAACAATGTTTAGTTAAATACTTTTGCTTTGAAATTTATAAATGGGTGCCATTTTAACAATATACCTTTCATGTAGAAGCATCAAAAATAAAACTATCAAAATAACGGTTTATTTTATTTGTCAGCCATCTAAAATAAGGCACAGCGGGCTCTAAACGTAAAGCTGTGTTTGTGTTTTATTTAAAATTTCATATGATTTTGGCGTTTTTGAAATTAAAAAAAAAAAACAATGAGATAATTGAATTACCCAGTATGGTTATGACATTGATGTTCAATTTTCAGGATTTCAAATTGTGGATTAAAGGATCTATAAAATTTAATAAAAAAAAACTAAACAAATAACCTCCACTTAACCCACTTAACAATTACATAAACGGGTAATCCTGTTTTTATTGTTGTTGAATTGAATTGGTATCTGAAGGTCTACGTTTATTAAATTAACATGAACGATTAAATTTTCTGAGTGATCTAGATCTAATCCATATAACGCCATACTACAGATAATATAAGTGGTGGATTATTCCAAGAGGCAGCTGGGCACGTCCAGTGCGGCAAATTTTTGGGGTTGCAAATTCTTGCAAAAAATATGCATTTATATATAAAAGGGTAATCAAATTATAAGCGACAAGAACATTTAACGACAGTAACTCAAATTAATTTCTTAAGGACTAACCTAGCCTTAGAAGGTTTAGGATACTTAATTCCTATTTTCATACACAAATACATATAAAGACCATTTAGTGGTTTCTTTTTAAATCATAAGTTATTTTCACACTAACAGCTGTTTCCCGCTCGAAATCTTGACAGCAAGTGAGTATCATGCCTCCGCGGAACGATATGAGTCACTTTACGCTTGAACAACGTTGGAAATATTGAAAAATTATTTCTAAAAGGAGTGCTGCTTAGGCCAAATATTGCGTTTTTTTTTAAAAGAAGTTTTGGCCGAAATGAAGCCACCACAGCGCCTGTTGTATGCAAGTTTGTGCGAAAAGTTCGTGAGACTGGTATGCTAGTGGAAAATATTCATGGTCCCCGCAGTGCGAGACTCAACATCAACACATCAATAGCTCAATATTTTACACACAAGCCTGAGGAGAGTTGTATACAAAGATCTCGGATTACTCGCTTACAAAGTCCAAGTGACTCAGCAACTGAAGCAAGTTAACTACCTATCTTTTAGCCCTGATTCTTGGAGAATTTAGCTGATAAAGACATTCGTGATGATATTTTTATTGAAAAAAAAAGAAAAGCGTTTAACGATGGCTTGGAGGATGGCTGGAATTGGTATCGATAAACCTCTTCTTCGTTGGATTAGAAACAACTTTTCGAACCGATCTATACAAGTTCTTGTGGATGGTTTCAAATCTGAAATTCATATAGTAAATGCTGGTGTGCCACATGGCTCCGTTTTGTCTCCTACTCTCTTTATCATATTCATCTTTTGTCTGAAACTTCTGATCCATTAGATTATTATTTGCTGACGACAGTATTCTCAGCTTTTTATATTCGTTTCCAGATTCACGTCCTTGTCCATTGGATGTGGATAAAAAATGGCAGTGTATGATAGCATGATAGGAACTAAAAACCGCGTAGAATTTAATGCTTCAAAAACTCAATGCTGTTTCCTGTCAATAAATTAAAACCCACATCCTATGCGGCAAAGCAGCACTTGCACTTGCATTGAGGAAACCAAACAGTTCTCGGTATGTGCACCCCAGATCACCTTGTTTGGAATGACCCCATATTCTACGTGACCAAGCCAGATGAACCAGCAATTAGCAAGAGTTATTCTGAACTTGATTTCAGCGCTGATGTCATTTGCTAAGTTCACAGCAGTGCCAAGGCACAAAAATTAACAGACGACGATATATTTTATCCATAGTCACATTCTGACCAAGTCTGCGATGGAAATCGATTCTATTCGACGACAGCATATACTTCGTCTTTTCATCATTTTTCTCGCTTCTGACTCGATACTGGAAAAGGCACCTGTAACTGCTCGCGAGCAGCGCAACTGTTTGGCAGGGATAACATGGCTTGGTATAGCTAATGCCTGTTTTTACTGTTTGAAATCTATGAAAAGGTGGTGTGTTTCGATATTAAATTCTTGGGTCTTCTAGAGGATTTGGGGCAATGCACTGTGGTTCCACTCCCGAACAAAGGCGGCCATAATTACTAACTCACTTGATAAAATCTCAAAACGATTGGTGCTAAAATGTTTTCAGCTCTCTGATTTCGAATCTGCAATCAGTTTTAAACTATCTCGTCGCGACTTTGAGAAACGTTCGATAAAAGGGTTGAAGATCGGTACTATAAGGCCAGTTATGTATTCGTAAAAAAAATCGAACTCGAGATTTTGATCAAAGTTAACATTACGATGATAGCGAAGACTAAAAAAGTGGGTCTCGCAATTCTGTCCGTCTGTCTGTCTGTTCGACTACAGGCTAAACGGCTCGGCCGATTTTCTTTAAACTTGGTAGATATCACTTTTAATTTTTTCCCCCCACACGTTTTTTTTTATTTTTCTTTTTTTAAGGCCAAAAATAACGGTACCTGCCATACGATTTTTTTTCGAAATTTTATAAACATTTTTTTTTCTCAAAAATTGTTCGACCGATTTTGATCATTTTTTTTTTGCTAAAGCTCCCCAAAACCATAAATAGAATTGTGTACTCAAATTTTCAAAAAAAAAAATGTTTGGATTTAAAAAAAAAACTTCAATTTTTTTTTTCAAAACTCAATATTTCGAAAACCCCATGCTAGATTTTTTTTAAACTTGATAAATAAAAGCTTCTCAATATAGTCTACAAGATGTGAGAAAAAAAATTTACTTTACCTAAAAATAAAGGTACCCACCATACAAATGTTAAAAAATTAAAAAAAAATGGTTTTCAAAGATCGTATTTTTCTCGAAAACGGCACCTAAAATTTTGATAATTTTTAATTTTTACGATCTTTAATTTAAGAAAAAAAAATTTGAAAATAAGATATTACATTTGTCATTATCCACATTACGGATCTTAATGAAAATGTTTATAGAGAAGCTTCTAAAAAGTCTAAAACACATAGCATAGCATTTCAAAACTTTAAAAAAAAAATATTTTTTGCATTTTATTTTATATGTAATCTGTACGATACGTGAATAAAAAATTCAAAGAAACGAATCCATGAGTGGAGTGGGGAAAGACCGAATTCATATTTGCATTCATTAACTGGCTTCTCTAAACATTTTGCAATGTTATTCACTGCTCTTGGCAAAATCTTTGAAAGGTCGCCCTGAAGTTGCAGGTTGCCCCGCAGAAGTTGAAGGTCGCTCCGCAGAAGTTGAATATGGCAAATAATTGTTATTTTCGGAAATGATACATACTTACTTCCTTTGTATTAAGCCATCCTGAATAATTTCTAACAAGAAGGCATCTCTTTCGGCAAGTAAGTTTTTTACAAACATATACGATTCTAGTTTCCAATACTGCAATTGGAATGTCATCTAAGGATTTGGAAATGACGTCTAATATTGAATGGGACTTATTTTTTTCGGTTCCATCAGCATTTAACCAATGCTGAAGCAGAAACATTCTCGTAAATGAGACTTTAGTTAAAAGCCCTAAAGTACAAAAAATGAGACTTTAGGTGGCTCAAAGATTAATTAAAAGTGAATTCGCAAGTAATCGCTGCTAAGTCAACGTGCATTAAAAATTACATGAAATTACCTTTCTGGTAATATATAACTTTGTGGGGGCGTAACGGGGCGTAACAGTTAAAAGTTTAAAAAAACAACATTAAGCTAATTTATTTTTATTTTTATTTTATTTAGACCAAATTTATAGACTCTTATGCTTAGTCGAAAAATGAATCATAAAAAATAAATAACAAATATCTTACCTTCCACTAATATATCCATTATAAAAAAAATAACGCAAACAGATGAAAAAAAATTATTTAAACAAATGCAGTCGCACTTACTCTTAGAGCACTAAAACTCAAATGCCATGTGTTTGCAATGTTATTACTCTGAAGATAAAAATCTAACGGTTTTCTTTTTCTATTTCTAATTAGTTTGGAATGTTCTCAGCTCATTTTAACCGTTTTATATAATAATCGTTACATTAATTTTTTTAGAATTTTGGCCTACGGTGGAACCACAGTGCAATGTGAAGATTTGGTCGATGGGGGACTTTCCTTTCCAGGTTTGAAACCACATTTCATCAGTAAATGGTTTCAGGTGTTCACATACTACGCTTGACAGGATCTTGTTTAACAAACTGATGCCTCTGTAGTTGGATCAGCTTTTTTATGGATCGGGCAGATAGTAGTTAGGTTCCACTCGTCATGCATACTTTTCTACGAACAAATTTTGTTTACGAGATGTGTATGCTCCTTACCAGATCATCTGCAGCGAGCTTGAAAAGTTCCGCCTGTATAGTGTACTCCATCGTGACCGTTTTCATTGATCCATTTTAAAGTGGCAATGGCTACCTTGACCGCATTTAGGTTAAGTGGGTGAAACTTCAGATCATCAACCAAATGACGGAATCTTGACTTTCATCGCTCTTATGCAGCTGGTTGAATTGATCTCTATAGATTTTTAACCTCGACTGCGTTTACACTATAGTGTTTTCTTCCTTATCTTTGCAGGCTCCAGGACAGTAAGTGATTCTTGTTGTCTTCTTTCTGACACTTCTGTAAAAGTTTCGCACCTGTTTTCTGCTAAGGCATCTCTGTATCTCCTCGACTTCACGCTGCTCATGACCATTTTTGTTTTTTCTTAGCAAGCGGTTTTCATACCTTCTCTTGTCTATGTACAGTACATATGTATATTATACCTATATGCTATTCAAATAAGTTGTCCAATTTGGATGGTATGGACCCCAAGGATATGTGATTTCAACAGGACGGTGGGGCTACGTGCCACACATCCCAAAATCGCGAAGGCGGACATTTATATCTTTATATTCCATATACAGGGTGATTGGCATAAGGTGTGACAAAAAGCTAGGGCGTGTAGGTTGGACTTATACAAGAAAAAAATCGTATGGGAGGGGGGGGTCTATTTCCCCCCGTTTAGGCGGGAGGGGCAATTTAAGAAAAAAATCACTTAAAACAGAAAAAAAATTATTAAAAAATAACGGTGATACCTAGAGAGTAATGCTATAGCATTTTGAAAAGCCAGAAATACATTCTTTAATTTTGTTTTTAAATAAAGTTGTTCGAGTGAATAGTTTTTGAAAAATTAATTTTCAAAATCAAAATTTTGAAAAAAAAAAATGAAAATTTTTTTTTTAAACAAATTTTTTTCAAAATTTTACGTTATTAAGTATTATTTTTTTATTCAATATTCAATGCTCATATTAATTTTTGATCAAACACAAAAAACCGGATGTCAAAATGTTTTGTAGTTTTTGAGAAAATCAAAAATAACAAAAACTACTTTTGTTCTAAGAAAAGCCTTTTATTTTAGTTTTTACGTTTTTGGATTCTTAGGTGAATTTACGATTGAAAGGATTTACTTTCTTTTTACTATTTTTTTAATTATCGGTCTTATAAGCATACAATAATGTGACAAAGTACTGGATTAACCATATTTCACACATTTTTTCATTGAAAACACCTGCGTGAGAGCATTGGATTAATATTGACCTGCGAATGTTTTTTAAATAATGCAACGTTACACGCAATAACTAGTGACAGAAAAATGCAATTGCGAAATAAGAACAAAAACAACAATGTTCCTGAATCTTGAAATCAATCAAAATAAGAAATACATGCATATTTAGATAAAATACATAATTACTGTTTATTTAAATTTTTAACTATTTTTTAACTAAAGCTTATTACAAAAAAATTTTCGATATGATCCCCATTTCGTAGTTACTACGAGACCTTCTGCTCGATTTGAATGACAACGTTCCCTTTGCCATAGCAGACAATTTAATCTACCAGCAAGATGGAGCTCCAGCACACTACAGCCGCACTGTAAGGAACTGGCTTGATGAACATTTTAGTGACCATTGGATTGGAAGAGGAGGTCCAATAGAATGGCCGCCTAGATCGCCAGATTTAACTCCGTTAGATTTTTATGCTTGAGGATTCATGAAGAACTATGTGTATGATGTGGAAATAGAATCTTTGGAACAACTGAAATAACGGATTGAAGTGGCTGGAGTCAAATTACAGGAAAATTTATCAAGTATAAATTTATGTGCAGCAATAAGAAGGCGCTATAATCTTTGCCTTCTACAAAATGGGGATCATATCGAAAATTGTTTGTAATAAGCTTTAGTTAAAAATTTAAATAAACAGCAATTATGTATTTTATCTAAATATGCATGTATTTCTTATTTTAATTGATTTCAAGATTCAGGAACATTTTTGTTCTTATATCGCAATTGCATTTTTCTTTCACTAGTTAGGGCGTGTAACGTTGCATTATTTAAAAAACATTCGCAGGTCAATATTAATCTAATGCTCTCACGCAGGTGTTCTCAATGAAAAAATGTTTTAATCCACTACTTTGTCACATTATTGTATGCTTATAAGACGAATTAAAAAAATAGTAAAAAGAAAGTTAATCCTTTCAATCGTAAATTCACCTAAGAATCCAAAAACGTAAAAACTAAAATAAAAGGCTTTTCTTAGAACAAAAGTAGTTTTTGTTATTTTTGATTTTCTCAAAAACTACAAAACATTTTGACATCCGGTTTTTTGTGTTTGATCAAAAATTAATATGAGCATTGAATATTGAATAAAAAAATAATACTTAATAACGTAAAATTTTGAAAAAAATTTGTTTAAAAAAAAAATTTTCATTTTTTTTTTCAAAATTTTGATTTTGAAAATTAATTTTTCAAAAACTATTCACTCGAACAACTTTATTTAAAAACAAAATTAAAGAATGTATTTCTGGCTTTTCAAAATGCTATAGCATTACTCTCTAGGTATCACCGTTATTTTTTAATAATTTTTTTTCTGTTTTAAGTGATTTTTTTCTTAAATTGCCCCTCCCGCCTAAACGGGGGGAAATAGACCCCCCCCTCCCATACGATTTTTTTCTTGTATAAGTCCAACCTACACGCCCTAGCTTTTTGTCACACCTTATGCCAATCACCCTGTATAATGTGATGGAAACGCTTAATAGAAAATTCTTTAGATGTTTATTAAAGGTAACCTAGTTTCAGATATTGGCCAGTTATACATTTCCTTGTAATGATTTTTCAAAGTTGTATTTTTCAAGGTTATGGACGATTTTTGTCCCTTCATTTGTTGAATATTCACAAAAAATGTACACTATCCAAAAGATCAGTAGATTATGATCAACCAAAATAAGATTTTATGCATTTTTTAAGTTTTTCTTAAGGTCACAATATTTTTATCCTATTACGTTAAAAAAAGCTTTTTATAGATTCATAAAAATTCTATGGCTGACCAATTACTGAAACTAAATGACCTTTTATGATGATCTAGTTACCTAACAGAGTTAACCTTTTAGCAGCGTACTTCATTTTGTAGTTTTAGGACAATATTTCTGATGTGTATAGATTATATGTGTATGACTTACGTAATATTTTTAACACTTTTTTCTGAAATAAATTATTTAGCTTACACAAATAAACTTTTTTAAATAATAATAAAAAAAACTCAACTAATTACCAATTACAGATTCCAGATTTGGTTGTTCTAAAATGTTCCATTAAACTCTTCTCATTAACTTTTCCCCCATTGTTTGTATGTATATTTGAATCCGGCACTTTTAAAACAAAAATTTCTAAGAGTTCAACGGATAATCTACCTTTTGGCAATTTTTAATTTAATGCTCAAACTTTTAGATTAAATTCTTAAACCTTACTCGTGTAAGTAATTTCATCAAATGAAAAAAAAAATCCTTCCAATATGAATGCTATTACAGCATAGTGAATTGCAGGACAAACTTTTACCCCTAAAGCAATGACTTATCACCCGACATAGTCTAAAACTAGAAGCTGAAACTTTCCCATGCAGAATCGTTTTAGGTTATTTAATGACATATTTTAATCTCTCTCCCTGAAAAAGGAGCACCGATTTGAGAATGTTTTATAATTAATTCATAAAAGTTATATCTTTACATGATAATAAAGGTACATTCGAGTGCATAGGTATGTGCCCTTAAGTCATTTATTAAATAATTGAATGAGGTTTGTAATCGTAAACTTTAGGGTCACTTACATCGTAGTCTTATAATAAAATAGATCTTAGCCCTGTGTTGTCTGTCTTGAGTCAGTGTTATTTCTAACTAAAGTCGGGGACAAAAAGTCATAATGTTGAGTTTAATTTGTCAAAAACATTTGTGTTAATGTTCTATCTCAATCAAACAATAATAAACAATAATACTCAAATTTTTAATAGATCGGTCCACCCTTGTAGTCTTGTAGACTATTGCTCGTTGTACAGTGACGCAGGAAAATGCGGACAGACATCCCAGAGGTCAATATCTTTCTACATAGATCCGCCTGAATTTGAGCGATAGCATCGGTAGATTGTGGTTTATTCGCAAAGACCTGTCCTTTCAGAAAATCCCACAAGAAGAAGTTTAGCCTTGTCAAATCGCATGGCCTTGGTTGACAATTCAGATCACCTCTGCGAGAGATAACCTTACCCTCCAATTGATCATGTAGAATGTCAATCGTCGCGCCGCCAACTGTGTGGCACGAAGCACAGTCCTGCTGGAACCAAATATCGTCTAGGCTGATATGGTTTGATTTAGGCCATAAGAAATTGGTTATCATATCCATCTGTAGCACTCGTCATTGTCGGTGAAAGCCTGAGTAGCAAAGTTTTCGAAAAATTACGGACTTAAGATGCTGCTGGTTTGCCCCGAACAGAAACTTTTTGAGGATGTCACCTGTTAAACCTCGTCTTGTGGAGTTGTCCCATAAATGGAAATTTTGTTTGTTAACACATACATTCATCCAGAAATACCCATCGACACTGAAGATGATTTTTCGCCCAAAATTGGCCTCCTCTTCCAAACGCTCCAAAATCCAGTCAGCGAACGAACAGTGTTACATATGGTCATGAACTTCGAGCCTCTAGGCCAGTTGGATCTTTAAGAGTGTAGGCGACGTAAAATTTTCCAAGGCGAAATTTGCGAAAGGTCGAGTTTTTGTTCACGGCGAGAAACCGACTGCCTCGGGCTTCGCTGTACATTTTAACGGAACGCGGCGATTAATTTTCTCGGCCGATCTTGCGTTCCTTTGAAGAATGAGGTTAATTTAGTACAGAACAGGTCATCTCAAATTTGGTCACAAAACATTAAAGAGTCGACTGAGAAGGGCCACGATGTCAACCAAACCAAATTCTAACATGACTAGAAATTATTGTAAGAAATCCTGCAATGTCCCAAAATCAATACAAATTTCTGGTCATTTGTCAAGAACGTAATTAACTCACTTCATCTTCGGCTACACTGCTCATCTACAATGAAAACCTGATAACCAGATCTTTAGAAAAGGCAAATGTACTCGCAGCTCATTTTGCTGCTGGCTCTACGTTGCTTGACAACTACTTTGCCCCTCATGTACTTACGTAAATTATTCAATAGGACTGGTATATTTCTGCATTCGTACAGTTGCAAGAGCCCTTCGAGATCTTGATATAAGCAAATCCGATGGTTCCATCAGGACCATTCTTCTGAATAGATGGCAAAACCATTGCGTATGCTTTTCAATAGCTGCCAGTGTTCTGGAAGATCTAGAAGATCGAAAATAGCATTTGTCAAGCTTGTTCCTAAAAAAGCGTAGTTTTCCCCCGCCTCCCCCTCCACCTATTGATCAATCAGCACAAGAAATATCTCGAAGATCGAAAGCGGCTTAATGACCGGCAGTGCGACTTTCGCAGCAATCGTTCAATTAGGAATCTCATGGCATATCTCACTGAAGAGTGTAACAGATCTTTAAACTGTTTTGCAGAAAGTAAGATTATTTCACTTGAGATTTTTACGGCTTTTGATAAGTTTGGGCACCAGGCGCTCTTATCGAAAATGCCTGCGTTCAGTTTCAACAAAATCCCTATTCATAAATTAATTCATTATTCATTACATGTTCTGTTAGACGGTTTCAAGTCTAATCTTCAAAAAAAAAAAAAATAATGATGTTCCACAGGGCTCCGTTTTGTCTCCGTCTCTCTTCCTCGTTTTTAGAAATGATCTCTTGTCTGAAACTTCTAATCCACTTCATTGTTTGCCGAATGAATGAATGAATAATTGGGGTATAAAAAGCACTGCGACCTAAAGATCTATTGTGTCCCCCATCAAGAACTGGATGAGGTTGGCTCATTATTACAGTTCTTCCTCCAAATCTGCCCCCCTGAGGAATCGAAGTATTTGGAGTATTTTAAGGGATGATAATTCACTCTCTTTTATGTGGTGCTTGCCCAGATACCTGTGCCTTTGATGCACGAGTGCATCACATTTCCCCAGTATGTGGTCAGGTGTCTCTTCGTGAGTGTTGCAAAATCTGCAAGTCGCGCTGTTCACCAGTCCAAGGATGTTGAGGTGTCTTCTCAACCTACAGTGGCCTGTGAGAATCCCTGTAATTTTCCTTAGGTTGTTCCTACTTAAGCTAATGCAGGTTAGGAAACGCTCTCGGTTGTAGTCCCCGAGTAGGAGTTTTGCCTGTCTTAGCTTAGGGAGTTCTTTCCAGATCTTTGATCTTTTTGTCTCCTCTTCTGTTTTGATTTTGTTTTTGATCACGTTTTCCCCTATTCCGCAGTAGGGCTCTGGCCTGTAAGGGGTGTCGATGCACCTATTTTTGCTAAGGAGTCTGCCACTTCGTTGCCCTGGACACCAACGTGGCCTGGTACCCAATGAAGCGTGACAGTGTTATTCTTGCCCAGTTTATTAAGCTTAGTCACGCTTTCCCAAACAAGTTTGGAGCTGATGGCGTAGGAGCTTAGTGCTTTTAGTGCAGCCTGACTGTCTGACATGATGGCAATGTTTTGGTTTTTGTATTTCCTATCGAGGTTTCTTCCAGCACATATGCCTATGGCATTTACTTCTGCCTGGAATATGCTAGTGGACTGTCCCATCGGTAAGGAGAGTTTAGTTCTAGGCCCAAAAACTCCAGCACCAGTCCCTTCAGCCGTCCTCGATCCATCAGTGTACCATTTGATGGTATTTTCTTTAAGACTATAGTATATTGTTTCGCCTAGCCAGTCTTTTTTGCAACTTAACTCCGTTTTGAAATGTTTCTCGAAGTTATATCTTTTGATCATACCATCTCTTGGGATGTCAATGAGGTTTGTTACTGAGGACCGGATTATCGATTCTTTTTCCCTGTTTCCAATAATTTTACCCGTCCCAGTACCCTCCTTGGCAAATCTCATTATGGCTCCCTTAGCAGCATTTTCAATGACCACGTGTAGTGGCGTCAGATGAAGGATGGTTTCCATCGCTGCTGTAGGGCAAGTTCTCATTGCTCCTGTTATGCATATACATGCAAGCCTTTGCAATTTGTCTAGTGATTTCCTAGTTGTGTTTAGTTCGGTTCTTTTATGCCATGCAATCGCCCCATAGGTAATGATGGGTCTTACCATCATGGTGTACATCCATCTTATGATGTTTGGTTTGCAGCCCCATGATTTACCTGCAAGTCTCTTGCATATCATAAGGGCCTTTGTGGCTTTCCCGACAGTTATTTCGACATGCTTGTTCCAGAGTAGTTTGCTATCTAGTGTAACTCCTAAATATTTGACCTCCCTCTGGGTGTGGATTACATCTCCCGCCAACCGAATGGGTTTCATGCGAGGTAAAAGTCTTTTACTGGTAAATGGTACTATCGTTGTTTTGGTAGGGTTGATGTTAAGTCCCACAGATATACACCATTTCCTAGTTATAGACAGCCCTCTCTGGACTATATCACAAAGAGTTTCTTCGTACTTCCCCAGTGCCGTCATAACGATGTCATCAGCAAAGCCAATACATCGAATCCCTTGGGAGGTTAGATTTTCTAGTAACTCATCAACTACAAGACTCCACAGCAAGGGTGATAATACCCCTCCCTGCGGACAGCCTCTTGTTGTGATGACTTTCTGGACGTTTAGTCCTGCGTATGCTTCCGCCGTTCTAGTACTAAGCATATTATTATTTATCCATCTGACTATAGTGCTAGGAACTCTCTTCCTTTCTAGAGCCAAATGAACTGCTTCGTGAGAGGTGTTGTCAAAGGCCCCCTCAATATCAAGGAAGGCGCATAATGCCGTTTCTTTAGTATCTAAAGCTCTCTGTATTATATTAGTTAGTTCGTACAGAGCGGTTTCTGTGGATCTACCCGCTCTGTAAGCATGCTGACGGTGATTTAGGGGCATGTTTACTAATACTTCCGATCTAATGAAGTTATCAATTACCTTTTCCAAAGTTTTCAGTAAGAAGGTTGTTAGGCTTATTGGCCTGAATGACTTAGGATGTTGTTTGCCGACTACTCTACTCTCCGCTTCTCATACTCGTTCTCACATTCATGCCCATCTCCTTCGGAAGTGGAATTGCAACAGAATCGTATGTTAAACTCCGATATTTACAGTAATCTTAAATGAGTAATACAAAATACAATGCTGCTAAATGCTTAGGATTTCTATATCGATGTAAGAAATTTTTCACCCGATCTGATCTGGCTACTATTTATAAGGCGTTTATGCGTCCAAAACTCGAGCATAACTCACATCTTTGGGCAGGTGAAGCACAAACTCTTCTTCACTTATTAAATGAAATTCAGAACAGAGGGCTTAAACTAATAGGAAACAGAACTATTATGTAATCATTCCCATCTCTTGAACACCTTCGGAATGTTTAATGTATTTTCCTGTTTTATGGCTTTTTTCGCAAGCAATGCTCACTCGAAGTAGCCAGTTGGATTCCTTCCCTCAATTTTACTAGGAATGCGATCCCAATTTTGGTCGTACCTTCAAATATAGAGATTCGTTTTTTAGTCGCACAATACGATTATGGAATAATTTACCCGGGACAGTTTTCCCTTGCCAACATTCAAGACCAATGTTCGGATTGAGGCAACTTTTTCTTCTGAATTTATTAGCAGTTTGTTTGGCAATTTATATCCAGGCACAACTTCGTGTGTGTGCCTAAAGACATCCTTTAAAGATTGTTCTGCACGGGAGATGTGTTCCGTTACCACTCATTAAACCGCACATAATATTTCATTGACATGGCTTCATTCAATTTCCCAGGACAAAGATTTAAAATAAAACACATGCCAGAGAACGAAATATCTGTAAACGAGCAGACATAAAAATTCTAATATAAACGTTTGAAGGTGTAGGTACGCATTCTTATACGTTATGGAGTCCTTCAGGTGCTTTTTTCCTTTTAAATATTTTATTATGTCCCGAATTTTATTCATACCGAAAGAAAAAATGGAGAAAAAAACATTCTATGATTATGGTCAAATTGGGATACAAAACATTCCAGAGCCAGAGTCCTTCTACATATTTCCTCCTCGATTCCTCCTCTTTCGTTTGGGATTCGTTTTATTCTGTCTGCTTGTGTATGTTTAGAGTGTGTGATAGAGGATATTTTTTCTCATAAAACTAATGGCGAACTACACTTCTTTATCGTCAGACTATGAGACCGATATTGCTTTTCTGTGGGAGAGTTTGTGGGACTCCTTTTCGGTCACATCATGGCAGACGATTATTTTTATGCTCTAGTTTTATTGCTGATGTTTAGCAGGAGAAAGGGAACACCCTCTGATAACGTGCCACAAAATGAAATCGATGTCGGAAGACGAGTGTAAAAAACAGAGTCCCTTCAATGAAATCAGGTAGTAAAATACTTCCACTTTCATTAATTCGATTTTCTTTTTTTGTTTAAGCTTTGTGGTCCAGAGAATCGTTAAATAAAATGGGAATCCTTCACTCAACGAAGGTACAAATTTGTGGAGCACACAAAAAACGCAAACATACCTACAACCAAAAAAAAAAGAAAATACAATGAAATGTTGTGACAATCGTGTACTTATACTGAAAGGACACACAAGGACTGTGCAACAATTTATACAGCTCATGAATGACTAAATGTGGCCTTGGTCCCAGTGGTCTGTCAGTTGTCGTATTATTATTCAACAGTTCATCACGGTCTTGTGGGAAGGATCTCAAATATAATTCTTCTGACAAGGGCTCAAGTGCAAACACGCATATATATAACGGTGACCGAAAACATTCCTGAGAATAAAGCAATTGTGTTTTGAACCCCAGATTATGTTTAATAAGATGGAAGTTTGGGCGATGATGTTGTGGTAAGTGGTTTGGTTTTTGCCATCCATTTGCGTGAGGATTATTGCTCATTTATTATCCTTTTGTGAGAAATTTGTTCTTAAGTCGTTCACTGTGGCGTATGTGGAACTATCTTATTAAGTGGTCTAGTGGGGGGAAGTATTGGTTTGATGTAAAAGAAGATGGGCGGGGATTTAATCATAATTAAAACTACGATTAGAGGGAAGTCACACAAAGTTGGTTATTTTTCTATCAGTCGTTCCTGAAACATAAAATGATAGTGTAAAATATTACTTTGAAATTTGGTGCAGTGCAAAGAGGACACAAGCGCTCATAGGTTTTTTCTTAAAACCCATGTCTGTGTATTAACTTCTACTCTCGTGGTAAATTTCATATTTGATATTTATTTAATTAAACAAACATTTACAAAGATTACAATAAAGTATCTATAATGACGTAAATGTGATTTTAATATTGGATTTTTAAAGAGTTATATTTATTTTATATAATTTAATTTAAACTAAATAATATACAAAAGTTAAATTAGAAGAAAAGATAAAGGTAAATAAAAGATACAAATCAAATTGAAAAGATAAAATTATGCCCCATCACCTAAAGTTGCCAGCTAAGTAAGAAAAGAAAGTAACACTAAAACGATCAACAAAACAGAGTCTTCTTATGCCAAGAGGAAGAGAGTTCCACAAGCGAATGGAGTAAACAAAAAATTGACGCTTAGTTGTAATGCAACTGGCACGCGGTGAAATTATAGTTAGGGTACGAGATGAATTTAAAAATTTAGTTTGTCATATAGGTATTCTGGTTTTCGAGTTATTATTATTTTATGCAGATATTTCAAAATGCAATAGTCTAAGTATGTATTTATCCAGTGTCAAGCCTAGAATATTGGTTTTATATGCAGATACATGATCTTGGCGCTTCAGACCATACACATAACGCGTCGTAACATTATTAAACACGACATTTAGTTTTCTTCTTGATTCTGCATTACAGTACATTGTTACTTCAGAACCAAAAGATACAATAGGAACAATAAGAGATCTAACTAACATTAATCTCGTTTTAACAGGTGTATAATACTGTGACATAGAAAGGTTACGAAGACATCCATATATTTTACGTACGGTAGTACGAGTGTGAAGATCCCATCTTAAATTATTATCAAACCAAATTCCTAGATTTTTGGCCTTATCAACTAATTCTATCTGCTCATTTCCCAGATAAATGTTAGGAAAAGTTGTTATAAATTTATCAAACGCGATTTTTACTTTATCAATAGAAAATTTAATCTTATGTTGGCAGAACTTTCAATCTGCAAATCCAATAGCCAAACAAAGCGAATTAAATATTTTAATAAATATACAAAATCTAATTAACGAAACCGACGCGCGCCGCCGCGACAACAGCAACCGAGAAGATGACACAAGACAAACTAGTTGAAATGTGTACGTTTGATAAACAACCAGCAGTATCAAGAGTACTGCCACCCACTAGCTCAGCGATGGGGTGGGTTCAGAGATTTAAAATTGGCGAAATTGATTACTCGTTTGATTAATCAAAACGTTATCAACAATACAATATTATTTTTGATAAGGAAAAATAGGAATAGGGTGTTCCTAGAATCGAAAAATTACGAATAAAGAAAATAAAAAAAAAATGGGCGCCAGTAATTTTTTTTTGTTTGAATTAAAGGAAATTACAAACCTTTTTTTGCGGAACCAAGAAATTTCTATTTGAATAAATAAGAAAATTTAAACTTTGTTTTGAAGAATTTTTAATTTATCAAGATTTTTGCTTGGGAAACCTTACTAGTAGGATTAAAACCCAAGATCTTTTAAGATTTTTAATGACAAAAAGGTTTCACAAATTCAAACTGTGAAAAACAAAACCGAACGCAAATTTAATAACAGAAAACGCAAGTGAAACGCAAATGGGCCGTTAACGAGCAAAAACCGTTCCCTCAATTTTCGGGGATAAAATTCGACACACTGGCTAACAAATTTAACTATGTCTATTAATCGACACTAACTATTCAAGAAAAATAAATCCTTCGAAATTAACACCAAAAAAAAAGGAAAACACTCTACTTATCTTTTTCGTATAATCTACGGATCTCCTATCCGTCTTTCCTTTGTCACCTCGATTTTTTTGTTCTCTCAAAATTCCTTCTCGCCTCGAATCTCTTATTCCTTTCTCCACCAAACTTTTTCAATTTTATTTTTAAAGAAAACAAAACTTCTTCCAAATTTTATCTTCTTTTAAGCTTTCTTCCTTTTTCTCCTTTTATCTAAAACAACCTTCGGTTTGAACAGTTCTCCAAAGAGTGACTTTCCAACCTATTCTTCTCATCCTTCTCGGCCATTCCATTCTCTCACACATTCATACGGCCAGCCAATCGTTTTCGAGATCATCAGTCACGGGATCACGGCTTCCTGGAAAGCTACTCGCTCTCCTTGGAAACATCCGTTTCTCCGTGGTCGAATCTCAACGAAACTTTACTTTCAGTGATTCAACAAGTTGTTGGATGTCTTTCTAAAACTTGCCGAATCCTAATGGCCGAGTTCAGACTCCCTTAAACTAATTTTTTTTTTTTTTTTTTGAGAAAATTTAAAAGAAGCAAAATCTATTAAATATTCTAATAATTCGAAACGCGAAGCAATCCCACAAAACCAACGTCGAGGTGAAAAAGGAATTCATTTCTTTAAATCCAAAGTTACGAGTATTTCTTTTTTTGTCAATTTCGAAAGCTCTTTTATCTAATAAAAATTCTGCTTAACGAAATTCGAAACGCGTTAACGACCCATTTTGCTGACAAACATTTTAAGCTACGTTAATATTGATCTTTTTTTTAAAATAAATTACGATGTCGATAAGTAAGAGTCCACCTGACTCGATTACTTCTTCAGCTCATCCGCTGGCACGTCCGAAAGAGACCGTCTGTCTTCTTTCTTTGTTTACTGGTCTTGGAACCAACTGTTCCACTAATATATCTCGGAAACCTATTTGTGTTACTTTTCCAAAATACTTTAAGAGCAGGTCTCTGGCTGATGGCTACCAGGTATCTACTGACTCTATAAGTATTTTGGAGCAGCAACGGAAAAAGAAACTTAAAATGGTTAAAGGCAGGTGAAAATTGTTGTGGTAAATTTTACCGCAACAAAGTACTAACATTAAAACCATTTTTAGATATAAACATGCATTTAGATTTCTTTGGGTTTAAACAAAGAGAGTTCCTTTTGGACCACTGGTAGATGCTTTCAAGGTCAAAATTGAACTTATATATGGCATCCTCAAAAAAATCTACTTTACAACTGAGATACATTTGGACATGATCAGCTTACATATGAACACAAGAATATGAAGACCTATTAGGTAAATCATTTATAAACATTGAGAACAACAGAGGGCCCAAAATAGACCCTTGCGGAACACCCATAACTGTATGGTAAAGATCAGACAGCTTATTACCTGCGCTAACTGCTTGATTTCGATCAGAAAGTAAGATTTTATCAATAAAGCTGCTGACATGGAGAATTCAAATTGTGTCTGAAGTTTTGAGACAAGTTTATAATGATTTACAGTGTCAAAGGCTTTGGAAAAATCCAATAGTGCTAGGAGTACAATTTTACCTTCATCAATTGATATTCTTAAATCATCTGACACTTTTAACAATGCAGAAGTACAACTATGTTGTTTTCGAAAACCAGATTGGTACCTAGAAAGTAGAGAATTTCGCTACAGATGGGCTGATATTTGGGTATGAACAATTTTTTCAAAGACTTTTGACAGAAACGGTAATATTGAAATTGGACGAAACTCTAGGGGTATTTCGGAAGTTGCTTTATTTTTAGGAAGAGGTATTATCTTAACAGTTTTCCAAGAACTAGGAAAAGAAGATGTCATTAAAAAAGTATTAATTATGTGGGTAAAGACTGCAGTCTTTTGGGTACTTTAGTCAATTGAATAAAAATACTGCTTTGCAAAAGTCTTTTAACTTACTAAAAGACTTTATCTATAATACTACAGTCAGCAGTCATTTGCAACACTCTGACTATGCAGTTAAGGAAAGCAGTCAATTGACTGTAAGTTAATTGACTGCAGTACTTTTTGACTGGTTCCAGTACTTTTGTCATTACAAAGTCCGCGGTACTTTTACGGTTTGGCTGATATTCAAAAAGTCTTTTAACTGCAGTCAATTAACTGTAAGTCTTTTAACTAATTTTCAGTATTTCAAATTTCAATACCATTTTTACTTTACTTAGATTATAGAAACGATAAGTCAAGTTAAAAAGTTTTGGAATAGTGATTTTTTAGTTCTTTTAAAATTCATTGTTCGATATTTTTCTCCCAAAAGTTTGTTTTTATATATTAGAGATCTAGTCTTTCTTCAAATAAAAGCTAGCGCATGTGTATTCGTCGTCCTCTTGTATCCATCATATTTTGTAGCGTCTCAGGTAACAGATACAAACCGTACCTGTACAAACTTATTGCTCAAGTCATTTAAGTCGACTCCATCAAAATCAATGGGTTCCAGGCTGCCTATTCCAATAACTCTTATGTTTTTCCACAAAGTCTTTGATGGTAAATCACTATTTAAGTGTTTTGCATAATATTCACGCTTGGCTTTTAGTATTTTAAAATTAACAATATTTCTTAGTAGACGAAAGTCATAACGAAGATCTGATAATCTAAATCTTTTCCATCGCCTAAATCTGGAGTAAAACAAGGTATAGTTGAATTTTTAACTAACTTAGTTTTGAGTGGGGCGTGTGTATTAAACACATTCAGAATAATTTGATTAAATAAGTTTAATTGATCATTAGATGATGAGTTGGTGTATAATCTTTGCCAATTTACAATTTCCAAATCAGATTATGGACTTAAAATGTCTGTATGTGACAGTTTTGGGGGCTTTGGAAAACGAAATTTTAAAAGTTGCAAATATTAAGTCATGCTTTGAAAACATATAGGGGCAGAAACTTGATTAAAATAGACATCACTCTTATTGTTCGAAAAAAAATAAATCTATTAAGGTACTACTAGTGTTAGTAAAATGAGTTGGAATATCTGAATTTATTAGATTTAAATTAAGAGATTTCATACTTCTTAGAAAAGAAGTAGAACTTTCCTTATTTAGAACATTACAATTAAAATCGCCACAAATAATAACATCCGAAAAGGGAGTTGTGATGTTTTCAAGCAATTTGCAAAAGGGGAATGTATCAACTTGATTGTTTGGCCTATGATATACTCCTAAAAGAGTTTTTCTTGCGCCTAAAATCTCAACAAAGCAATATTGCGTAAGACTTTCCGGAGGAGACGACGACGCAAGTTTACATTTAATACTTGAACGAACATATATTGCCGTACCAAAACCTTTCCTATTATATCTGTCGCCACGAAATAATCTAAAACCACTCATACTCGTATCATAGATAACATTCTGAACTTTTGGCTTAAACCAAGTTTCTGAGACACACACTACATCTACTTCAGAATCAACAAACAACTTTCTAAATTCATCAAAGCGCACGGTAGTGCCCAGCCAAGTTCTGGCACTGCACCCTTTTTACAGGAACAAACTCAGGCGATTTTTGACCCCTTCCTATCTTCAGTACCAATAAAGTCAGAAACTTAAAACTCCGAATATATGCTAAGCTCCTCAGGCACAGGCGCCTCACCAAATATCAATTTTCTAGCATAAGCGGTTCCTGAGATATAATGCCTCAAAAATCACAAAAACCGTAACTGACTGACTGACTGACTGACAGATCATCAAAATTATGGAGCATTTCCCGACATCGTAGAATCTTGTAATTTTGCACAACGGTAGGTCTTGTCATGCAAGCAGAGGAAAAAATCGAAAATTTGAAATTTTCCATTCAGGGGGCGTGGTATCCACCCACTTTCTCCGAATTGGTGTTGGTTGAATGGAGCACTTCTGACTGCTGTAAAACGATGAAATTTGGTGAACCGGTAGGGCTTATCTATACTATTATATAAAAGCGAAACCATTTTAAAGTTTAATACACACGATCTCAGAAAGTACTCAACCGATTTATTTGAAATATATTTTATTATTTTCTATATTGTTATGAGAGTGTTTATGGCTTTAATTTTTTTTCAATAATTATTTGTCAAACTTAAATATTATTAATTTTACATTTTTTGTCCATTTTTTTTCATTAGTTGACTTATACAACCACTCATATCTTAAAACCTATACAATAATCAACAAAGATTAGCATTGCTTCATAAAGTCAATATTGTTGCGCAAATTTTAAGCCCAAAATCACTTCTTAGTTAAACATACAACCTGAGAAATAAATAAAAACAAATTATAAAATTATAAACTTTTTGAATTTATTTTATCCAGGAATTAGATTTCATCACAATCGTGAGGTCGCTGCTTTGTTTCATTTCATTATCATTCCAACAATTTTAATTTTCTTTTCTTCCCGCTCCCATACTACCCATACACTCTCTCACTCTCTTAATATCTGTTCCATTCAATAGTTACGTTTTTTCTCTTACCTACCTAGACCTACCTATCAGGGTTACCCCTGGGATTTTTCAAAAAGTCGCAGAAAAAAGTCGCTTTTACAAAAAAAAGTCGCAAATTCGAATTCTTTGAAAAAGTCGCATTTTTGAACAAAAAGTCGCAATTGAAAGAAAAACTCGCATACCTAAATATTATTTTTTTTTACTATAGGAAAAACAATTTAGATATTTTTTTTGAATTTCTCTATTTAAACACTTAGATAGGTATACATTAAAAAATAATAAAAACAAAAAAAAAAACCTAATTTAAAGACTTCATTTTACATAAATTAATATGTATGTAGGTTTTAAGTTAAAATAAATATCTAAAAAGATATGTAAATCACATTAATGTTTCGTTTTTTTAATAGTTTCTCTATACTTTTTAATTAGGTTGTTTTCAGGAACCCACCCACTTATATCACAATCAATGAGATTTGTGGAAGCTAACATATTTTCGCAGGTTTCCCTTTGTAAACGGTTTGTTAATTTATTTCTCATAAGCGTAAGTTTGAATAAAACTTGCTCAGCGCAAGCGCTGCTGTGTGACAACGTTAAAATTTTACAAACAAATTCGTAAAGGTCAAAGTATAGGTTATCACCTAAACTATTTTTTAAAGTCCCAACCTTGTACCAAAACTCTTCTATATTTTTAATTTCAAAAATTTTGCCATAGTTTTTGTCAAACGCTTGAAGCTCTAGGTGTTTGTATTGATCTACCACTTTTTCTGGCTCATTGTAAAGCTAATAAAATTTGAAACCAACCGAAAATAGTTAAAATCATGATTTGACATAATTATTTTTGGATCTATATGTTTTAAAATAGAAAGCTTCTCATCTTTAACATTAAAAAATTTCTTAGCAAAGCGTCAAATAATACTGAAGTACATTTTTTTTTATGCAAATAATTTCAAAATTTGTGAGTTTTTTATCCTTTAAGCAATTTTCGGCTTCCATGCCGATATATATTTCTTCAATTTTTAAAATAATTTTCGTTTCGATAATCAATCTCAGAAATAAATTTTCCAAGAACACATTCTTTCAATAAACAATTTTGAAAAATAATAAATAGAGGATCTTCTATATAAGAGCACAAATAAGCAATTTGTGATGTTTCACTCTGAAAAACTTTGTTTAAAATATTTATTTTTGAAAGAATATATTTTAGAAACTTTAAATAAACTAAATTTTCGTTGTTCAAATTTTCGAGAATAATATCAATTTTTGAATTTGTACTTTCTTCAAATTTAGCCCTAATAAAAAAATGTTGCAAAACAACCCATTGCTCCACGATGCGGCATGTTACATGTTACAGACAAAGCACAAAGGTAAGGAGAAATTCCAGGAAATGTCAGTGTCAGTCGTCAGTGCCAAACACGTAAGAGAACAAAAAACAATCTAACAGCGCCCCCGTGGTGGGAATGGGAAAACAAAAACTACTTTCGAAAACGAGAATGCGAACAGAAAACAAAGAACAAAGCAAAGACAATCATACTCACACATTTTCAGAAAAGTTTGATGGCAAATGTTTAAGCAAAGAAAAAGTCGCAATTTTAAACAATTTTAAAAAGGTCGTCGCATAGTCGCACAGCACAAAAAAGGTCGCAAAAATGCGACTAAAGTCGCATAAGGGTAACACTGCTACCTATGTACACATATTCAATTTTTCTGTATTGTATAGTTTATCTAATTAATCGACACACACACACTTTTTTTTTGTTTCTCTAATTCTATCGTCACATCGCTGAGCAATGTGGGGGTGGGCTCTTTTTACTTGCGATATAAGTAGGTAATACATAGGTACTAACTATAGAGCAAGTTCTGCATTTGGAAAAAAAATCGAACTCGAGATTTTGATCAAAGTTGACATTACGATGATAGCGAAGACGAATAAAGTGGGTGCGACGATTCCGTCTGTTTGTCTATATGCCTGTATGTCCGTATGTCTGTACCTCGATCTAGAGCCTAAGCCACTGGAGCTATTTTCTTTAAACTCGGTACTTAAGGGTCTTCGGTGATTCCCTAGAGGAGAAATTGAAATTTTTTTTTTTAGCTCTAAAACTAACAGTACCATCCCATACACCCGTAATGCATAATCTTACTTATGTCGAAAATGGCTCTAACGATTTTGATAAAAAAAAATAGGTGTGATGTTATGGACACGGACTACATTTTGGTAAAAAAATGTTTGGGGGAAATGTTATTAACGGTACCTGTCATAGAACGGTTTTTTTTGATTTACGAATTTCTCATCAACAGCTCTAACGATTTTAACCAAGGTTTTTATGCGTGAGCTTCTGTACACTCGAAAAAAGATAATCTAAAATTTTTTTCGAAAAAATAGTTTTTTGATTTTTATAAAACTAATATAATTTTTTTTTGAAAATTCAATATCTAGAAAACGAATACACGAATAAATTTTTAAATTACGTTATAAAATGTATTTTATTGAATACTAATAACTTGCATATCATTTTTGTTTATACAAATTTTAAGGACGATTTAGTACACAAAAAACATTTATCAGTGCGTCTGTATGTCTGTACCTCTCTCTACAGCCTTACCCACTAGACATATGTTCTTCAATCTCGGTAGTTAAGGGACTTCAGTGATTCCCTAGAGGAGAACTTGAAATTTGTTTTAGCTTCAAAACTAACGGTACCCCCCATACACCCGTAATGCATAATCTTATTTATCTCGAAACGGTTCTAACAATTTTGATAAAAAAAAATTAGGTGTGATATCATGGACATTGGACATGGATTACATTTTGGTCAACAAAAATTTTGGGCAAAATGTTAATAACGGTATCTGTCATAGAACGGTTTTTTGATTTTTTGACTTTCTCATCAACAGCTCTAACGATTTTAACCAAAAATTTTCAGCAGGAGCCCCCTTAAGTTTAAAATAATATTGTATATAAAAATATTCGGAAAAAAAAACTATTTCTAAAATTTATACTACCTAATACTTAAAATTTGGCATCCCAAATTTTGTTCCAGAAAAATTTTAAGGAAATTTGTCATATGAAAAATTACTTAAATATTAAAAAGATTAATCAGACGGCAATTCCATACATTTGAACATTTTTATCTCATTAAATCTATGTTATATATTTATAAAATGTATTTTAAATTCCAAAGTACTTTTACATAAGAGCAAGTTTGTGCGATCCAGTCGTGCATTTTATTTTTTAAGTTACTTGAATACACTCAATAGCATTTTGGGTGACAAAAATGGACATTCAATTGACTACAGTGCCGTGCACATGAACTATTCTATAAAAGCGAAACCATTTTAAAGTTTGGGTTGAATGATTTCAGAAAGTAGTCAACCCGTTTATTTGAAATAATTTTTATTATTTTCTATATTGTTATATTTATAATATGCACAAACATGAACAAGCTCTTTTTTTTCAAGTGTGAAAGAGAATCTAATTCGATACGGTATGTTATACATATAAACTAAAATTAATATTATTGTAGCAAATATGCTCAGTCCCATTGAAAAATGTTTTAATATGCTAATATTAATATTAAGAAAATATTCGTAGTTACGATTTGCGAAGCAACGCGAGTACGGGTCGGCTAGTATTGCATATAAAGAACCAAAAATAAACACCAAGTTTTTTTCAGAGGGCGTGGTATCCACACACTTTCTCCGAATTGGTGTTGGTTGAATGAAGCACTTCCGACTGCTGTATAACGATGAAATTTGGTAAAGTGGTAGGACTTAAATTGCATACAAAGAAAAAAATATAAAATTAGCGATTTTCCATTCAGGGGCGTGGTATCCCCCCACTTTCTGAGAAAATGTTTAATTTATATGGAGCACTTCCGATTGCTGTCATTAATGTAGGTATGTTAGTGTTAGGTATTTTGCCACGAATAAATAATTGAAGCGCAAATCAAAACAACCAATAACAAAAATAAAATATACCAAAAGAAAAAGGAGCTATAAATTAAACCCTTCTATGTTTCCGTATCTTTCGAGATTTTGACATGGCAATACTCGTATGTATATTAAAATCTTTACAAAAAGGAGTGAGATCAGACCAAAAAAATAAATGTTAAAAAAAGAGCCAAGTTCTTCTATACAAAAAACTTTGTGTAACAAGTCAGCCGTGAAAAGTACAGAGATCTAAAAGTACGCCAAGTTCTTACTTCATGAAGGTTTAATACCGAATATTTAAAGTAGAATAATATTGAATAATATTGAAACAGCTACAATGTAATAGAGAAATTTTATTATTTAATGATTACCGACTAAAATTTGATGGGCTTACTTGGCAAGTTTTTTTTATGCCCAATTCAAAATGTTTTGAAAACTTGACCAGTAAGTTCATCAAATTTTAGTCAGTAATCATTAAATAATAAAATTTCTCTATTACATTGTAGCTGTTTCAATATTATTCTACTTTAAATATTCGGTATTAAACTTTCATGAAGTAAGAACTTGGCGTACTTTTAGATCTCTGTACTTTTTACGGCTGACTTGTTACACAAAGTTTTTTGCATAGAGAAACTTGGCTCTTTTTTTAACATGTATGTTTTTGGTCTGATCTATTTTACAGAATAAGCTCTGTGCGTTAATATGGCAGACGCGGACTACGCGTTTGTGTTTACACCTTCGCTATTTGAACGTATTCGACTCATAAGTAAAGATTAATGCAATTTATACAAATATCCTCAGAAACAACTGACCCTGGTTGATACGAAAAGTAAGACAAAATAATAAAAATATCAGGTGCCTTATATTTTTTTGGGTCCTAACTCCAGAGGAAAGTTGTTGGGGCCAGCAACCTAGAGAAGGGGAGAGGCGTTCCCACTAAGTCATTCCTCCATTCATCCAGGTGGCAGCGGAGGAATAATATCATGAAAGAAACTTCGGATCGGTACGTGGAATCTTAGGTCTCTTAATAGGCCACGTGAAGCCGAACAATCAGCGAAATTAAGCTATCTTAATTAATTTTATGCTGGCTCTGATTTCTGTACTATTCACTCACTTTTAGTTTTGTTATTGCTTGCGTGTATTTGCTGACTTTGCTATTCACACGGTTTCTATTTCTTTCAATATAAATGAAGAGCAAATTTTCATAACTGCGTGCATGCCTTATCGAGTGAACCGTACTGTAAATTCTTGGTAAACAAATAACAGATAAAGATATGAATGTGAAAATGTTCAAAACAAGATTACTGAACTAAAAAATTGTATCAAAAGGTTATTTTCGGCTTCCATATAATAAATTAATCATTCAACTTGGAATGTCAATAGCTTTGAACGTTGCTTTTCCTTGAAGCGTGAATCTCTACAAAATAAAAACATCATAGAGGGCTAGGGCATCAAGAGCATAAAGCTAGCAGATAGTTCTGTCCATCCTTTAATTAAAAATTCCTCTTATTAAAAAAACGAATAATAAAACACATAGAAACACTTTATCCTCTTATACATTTTCAACAAGACCATCCATCGCCTTTGTCTGTTTTGTGAACACGAAAACTCTCTATTTCAAATCATTCTACGTTCTTCTTTTTTTTTTTGTTTTTATTTAATTTAGTACTTTTGCTAGAGCAAGGGTCTGTGAACTTTTACTCAGGAGCCCTTTATTCTACATCGCTTGATAGCCAGTCCAACAAAAAACACAAAAAAACTCAAAGGACTCAGACTTGTATTTCTGCTCTCAAATAGCCTAAATAGGAACCACATTTCAAAAAATGATGAAATTTAATATGAAATATTCATAGACCAAAATAAAAAAAAAGCTATGCAAAAATATGTAGAGTGGAAGTGCGGGACACTTTAAAGAGCATAATTCCAAGCAGCCTTTCTTTATGGAAAGGTAAGAAAAATGATTGACCTTTTTTGCTTATTTTGCTTTCAGAAAAATCACCTTGTATATTTTAAGTAGAGCTACTTGAAAACATCTACCACGCTTAACCTTTCTTCCTTTTTGAAAAACAGGCTTTTGAGGAATTTTCTCTTTATAGTGTTGATCTCATTAATTTTGCAAGGCATATGGGAATAACAAAGAGAAGGCAACCATAACTTTTTCAATTTTAAGGGTTCACTATAAGACAGAAGATAGATTTATTAGAAATAGGACTACACATGTCCAAATCTTAAAGAAAGAGGGATGGTCGGTGTAAGCGATTTTTAATTAATATAATAATTAAAGTTGAAACTTTCACAAAAAATACTAAGCTTGAACAAGTTTGTGGAGGAGCAAGTGCCTTATTTCTGTGGTATGTGTAAACAGAATAGGTGAAATGCATGACTGAATCGCAAGAATTTGCTCATAAATTTAAAGAAGTTATGGCCGATTTCACGAAAGACTTTTAAACATTTAACAGGCTTTTAACCTTAAAATGGGATTTTTTGGTTTCGCCAAGCCCTTTTAAATGGAACAAGCTTTTTAACACTCTTAAAAACTAGATGCTCATTGTTGGCTCATTGAATTATAAAAGTGTCATTGAAATGACATCAGCTTTCTTTTTACTTGCGATATATGTAGGTACTATAGGGCAAGTTCTGCATTTGGAAAAAAAATCGAACTCGAGATTTTGATCAAAGTTGACATTACGATGATAGCGAAGACGAAAAAAGTGGGTCCGACAATTCCGTCTGTCTGTCTGTATGTCTGTATGTCTTTATGTCTGTATGTCTGTATGTCTGTATGTCTGTACCTCGAACTACAGCCTAAACTACTGGAGGTATTTTCTTCAAACTCGGTACTTAAGGGTCTTCGGTGATTCCTTAGAGGAGAAATTGAAATTTTTTTTTTAGCTCCAAAACTAAGGGTACCCCCCATACACCCGTAATGCAAAATCTTATTTATCTCGAAAACGGCTCTAACGATTTTGATTAAAAAAATTAAGTGTGATGTTATGGACATGGACTACATTTTGGTTAAAAAAAAATTTGGGGGGAAATGTTATTAGGGGTACCTGTCATAGAACCGTTTTTTGATTTTCGAATTTCTCACCAACGGCTCTAACGATTTTTACCAAAATTTTTATGCAGGAGCTCCTTTGCATTTTAAAAAATATAAACTAAAAAATTTTTTCGAAAAAATAGTTTTTGGATTTTTAAAAAAATAATACAATTTTTTTTTGAAAATTCAATTTCTTGAAAACCGATACACGATTAAATTTTTAAATTACGTTTTAAAATGTATTTTATTAAATACTAACAATTTGCATTAAAATTTTTTTTTTTAAATTTTAAGGAAAATTTAGTACACAAAAAACATGTTTCAGTGTGTCTGTATGTCTGTACCTCTCACTACAGCCTAAGCCACTGGACCTATTTCTTTCAATCTGGGTAGTTAAGGGTCTTTGGTGATTCCCTAGAGGAAAAATTGAAATTTTTTTTTTAGCTCCAAAACTAAGGGTACCCCCCATACACCCGTAATGCAAAATCTTATTTATCTCGAAAACGGCTCTAACGATTTTAATAAAAAAAATTAGGTGTGATATTATGAACATAGGCTACATTTTGGTCAAAAAAAATTTGGGGCTAAATGTTATTAGGGGTACCTGCCATAGACCCGTTTTTTTATTTTCGACTTTCTCATTAACGGCTCTAATGATTTTAACCCAAAATTTTCAGCAGGAGTCCCCTTAAGTTTAAAATAATTTTGTATATAAAAATATTGGAAAAAATATTTGTTGGATTTAAAAAAAAAAAACAAAAATCTTAAATCAATATCTTCAAAACCTATGAACGATAATTTTTTGAAATTATTTCCTAAAATCAATATTATTTAATACTTAAAATTCGCATCACACATTTTTTTCTTGAAAGATTTTAGAGAAATTGCTTATGTAAAAAAATTATTTAATAATAAAACGATTTTTTAAAGTTTATTTGCATAAATTCATACTTTTCCTAAAATCAGACGGCAATTTTATGCATTTGAACATTATTATCTCATTAAATCCATGTTTTCTATTTATAAAATGTATCTTAAATTCCAAAGTACTTTTACATAAGAGCAAGTTCGTGCGATCCAGTCGTGCATTTTATTTTTATATAATACCTGCGCTCAAGGGGTTATGAATACCTTATAATGTTTTTTTTTTTTTTTTTTATAATCTACCCGCGCTCAAGGGATTATGATTACCCTTTAAATGTTTCAACACAGCGCAGGCGTGAAGTTAAAGAAGAGAAAGAAGGATAGGAAAGATGTGTGGCACGATGTTCTGAGACTGTTGGTGGTTGTCTCAGATATTTTTATCTCCAGGGATGGCGGCTGAGCTAAAGCGGAGAAATGCCGTGTCTTATTTCTATGTCGCTTATAATTCACATTATTTTATTCGTGTTCATCCTTGTTGCGCGTACTAGTTTAACTCAATTACATGTTGTTAGTGTTATGCCTGAACAGGCACGAGTACGATAACTTGGCCGCCAAGATTTGATGACGGATTTTTGTAGAGGGGTCAAAAATAAGCACTTTTTACTATGGGAGGGGGGGTCTATCTCCCCCCGTTTAGGAGGTAGGGGCACATTTAGAAAAAATGGTTTAAATTGAAAAAAAAATATTAAAAAACAACGGCAACACCTACAATAAAGTGCTATACTGCGTTTGAAAGCCAGAAGATTGTTTTATAATCCTGCATTTAAATTTTATTACTCATATCAACAGTTTTTGAGAAATTCGCATTTAAAGTCCAAATTTTGATAAAAAAACGTGAAAAAAAAGTTTAGACCGGTTGTTTTCAAAATTGTGAAATGAAATTGTAAATTAGCTTATTTGTGTTTCATGTATCTATCAGTTCTTAATCGAACACAAAAAACCGCATGGTTCTATGTCTTCTGGTTTTTGAGAAAATCGAAAATAACTAAAACTACTTTTCTACAAAATGTTTGATATTTTTTGCTTCCTTACATAAATAAATCAGTGCTAGCTTCCAACATTACAATATATAAACAGTAAAGTATGTATGGGGGGGCATGCTGCCCCCCTGCAACCCCCTTGCTTGGGCACACTATAGGATTTGGGGTAGGTGCGAGGTTGGGTGCATGCAAAGTTTCTTTTGCATTCACAGAATCTGTATTTAAAAAAATTCAAATTTATTCTATTTATCCAATGTCCACTAAATACATATAAAATACAATAAACGATCTTGAAAACCAAAACAAACTTCCGACCATGTTCACCAATACATGGCACTATTTTTCTATCGAAAATACTGCCTAGAAAGGAAATATAAGGACGACTGGGGTTCGCAAATAATAGAGTTTTTATCAGATGTAAAAAAAGTTTACCCTTGTTATACCGATGGTGATATATGTGAGGGTTTACAGTTAAAAGACATCGATCCTCCCACCCTTCAGAGCGAAAATTTAGAAAGTGTTTTATCGCCAAAACATCCTCGGCTTCCCACCATAAAAGAGTAACTCAACGAACTCGACAGTTATAGTACGGACGATGGCTTTATTGACGAGACTTACACACCTTTTTAATACTCGTATATTTTGACCATTTTTAACTAACTATGACTGACTAACTCCTGACTAACTGACAAAATAACTGACCCAGATGCAATTCTACCTCCTCATGGTGCATTCTGGGTAACGCTAAATGAATTGCGGTACTGAACTAACAAAGATTCATTATGTTTATTTAACATTAAATGCGAATTTCTCAAAAACCATTGACATGAGTAATTTAATTTAAATACAGGATTATAGAACAATCTTCTGGCTTTCAAACGCAATATAGCACTTTATTATAAGTGTTGCCGTTGTTTTTTTAATATTTTTTTTTTCAATTTAAACCATTTTTTCTAAAAGTGCCCCTACCTCCTAAACGGAGGTTTTCTCAAAAACCAGAAGACATAGAACCATGCGGTTTTTTGTGTTCGATTAAGAACTGATAGATACATGGATCACATATAAGTTAATTTACAATTTCATTTCAAAATTTTGAATACAATCGGTCTAAACTTTTTTTTTCACGTTATTTTATCAAAATTTGGACTTTAAATGCGAATTTCTCAAAAACTGTTGATATGAGTAATAAAATTTAAATGCAGGATTATAAAACAATCTTCTGGCTTTCAAACGCAGTATAGCACTTTATTGTAGGTGTTGCCGTTGTTTTTTAATATATTTTTTTTTCAATTTAAACCATTTTTTCTAAAAGTGCCCCTACCTCCTAAACGGGGGGAGATAGACCCCCCCCTCCCATAGTAAAAAGTGCTTGTTTTTGACCCCCCTACAAAAACCCGTTATCAAATCTTGGCGGCCAAGTTATCGTACTCTCCCCCCTGAACAACATGTAATGAGTAAACCAGCAACCCATTGATGACAATTTTTAGAAGGTTTTTAATGGAATTAAAGCGACATAGACGACGGCAGGGATCGAACCTGTCATCATGAGGTTGACAGGCGAGCACACATCCATCGCGCCACGGCCACCCCCAAAAAAATGTTAAACACAAAGCGACAAATTAAGGAGGTAGGTTAGGATTTGAAAGGAGATACCGATGCATATTGGTTTTGAAGGTCTGCACATTGCAATGAGTGGGGAATATTGAGTCGGGTAAAGAATTCCACATATGTACATTTGTGCAGTGCAGCTCAAAAAAAGAATCTCTGTACTTGACAGTACTCCCGAAATCGGGCTCAAGGCTAAGCTGATGAGTAGACTAACGGGTATATCTAATGATTGAAGGAAGGAATGCAACTGGCTATTTCACTAGAGCACTGTTTATGAAACTAGCGGTAAAATAATGATAGAATGAAACATTGCGGCGGTGCTCGAGAGATACAAATGTTTCAACTAGACAATGGTCGCCTATCATTTTAAGACCTCTCTTTGGAATTATGTCCAAAAGACTCAAGCAAGTTTTTGGAACACCTATCCATATAAACGAATTGTTTTTATATAACAGCCATTTCAGAAGGAGTAAAACACTTTTGGCATCGGCGGAGAAAACCTAAACCGCGTTCTTGGCGACGGACGTCATATATGTGATCACTCGACAAATGATGGTTTGTGATGCACATAACTACAACTAAAAGCCATTCAGTCTCCTCGATGCAAGTGCCATCCATGGATAGTGGCATTGAGGGACGGTTACGCTTTAGCGACTGTAAACAACAATGTGTTTTTGAAGCATTAAATTCCCCATTTGGCAATGCTTTCGAGATCAGAATTTAATGAGCTTATCATGCGCTGTTGTTGAAAGTCCACATCCGAAGGACAAAGATGTGAATCTAAGCACGAAAATGAAAAACTCAGCGTACTGTCGTCACCGAAACAATTTATTGGATTAGAAGTTTTAGACAAAAGATCATTTATGAACATAAGGAAGAGTGTCAGAGACAAAACAGAGCCCTGGGGCACACCAGCATTTTTTTTTTTTTTTTTGTGGATATCAGAGTTAAAACCGTCCAATACTACTTGTAGTGAACGGTCGGAAAGGTAATTTCATATCTAACAGGGAAGGGATTCATCGATACCAAATGCACGCGTTTTCGATAGGAAAGCTTGATGCCAAACTCTATCAAATACTTTAGAAATAATTTTACTTTTTCCAAAACGATATAAGGTTTTTTTCCACTGTTCGCTGAGATAAACCATCAGATCACCAGTGAACCTATTGCTTGGAAAGATGCATTAAGAATATTTCGTTCCTCAATATATTTCTAAAGTTGAAAATTAATCAGCGTTTCCACGACCTTGGAAAACAGGGACGTAAGTGTAATTGGACGATAGTTAGAGGAGGAAGAGGAATCACTTTTTTTTAAAGACAGGCTGGACAAAAGCTGTTTCGGAAAGAGATGTTTTGATCTGTCTTGTGTTTTACATGGACACCTGTCGATTATGACTCAATTCCACGGTGGGCCTACCCAAATTGGAGCCAGATTAAGTCCTGATCATTAACTTCTGAGATAGCCGAAGCCATATCAGTAGCAATGCTGTGACATGTTGCAGGCATGTGCACACCTCTTGCTTAGAGGCGAGGTCTATCTAACACCTCTTGAATCCAGGCACGCCTGGAAACCATGTGTATTCACATTCGGAACAAGCCACGCCACCATGATACTCCTCCTAGGGGGGAGCAGAGAGTAAGCATAAGCAAACCCTCAAACTCAATGGGCTCTATCTCCGATGGTACCAGAATATAGCTTCCGGTGGAGCTTCGCAACCTGAGGTCACTTCCAGATGAGTTACTGCAAAACTCAGGGCCTGTCAACACAAACACACACCCAGCAATCAATCGAAGTAGTTACCTACAACTGGTGAGCACTGTTTACCCTTTTTGTCTTTATTCGTCTTGCAACGAACTAGGAATGCTAGTCCTACTCTTTGTTTACCTTACAGCAAACTAGGAACGATATTCCTAATCTTTGTTCACCTTACAGCGGACTGGGAACAATAATCCTAATCTTTGATTGCCTTACAACGAATCAACGATAATTACTCATTAATCCACAGGCACCACGAGAAGTCGATTGGAACCCAGAGGTTAACTCCTACCTGTATTAGATAGGGACACTAGGAAAATCTTTAATCCATTACGCAAACTAGGAACGATAATACTAATTTTTGTTCGCCTTACAGCGAACTAGGAACAAATCTAGTAGTTCAGTTACTTATCCACAAAGACCATGAGGAGAGTCATGGAACCCGGATTGTATATACATTCCCACCTGGTAGCAGGTAAGGACAGTAACCACCAACCAGTGTGCACCCATTGTTCACCTTACAGCAACTAGGAACGATAATCCTATTCCTTGTTCGCCTCCTTACATCAAACTAGGAACGATAATCCTAAATCTTATCTAGTAAGTTCAGTTACTTACGTACGTAACCTATCTTTCGACCACGAGGAGGTCGAAAGGAACCCGGAGCGTAATAGAATTGTGCATCAGTAGCCATCTGTCCCACTACTGCCAAGTAGTGACGATTGCTCCGAAGAGACTTACCCGGACCAATTGTATCAGCACTTCTCCACACACTCCTACCTGCTAGAGATAGATGGAAAAGCTTACGCAGTGAATTTTCCAGCGTTGAAGAATACATCTTCAGAATAATAGGGATACTTTCCGGGACAGCGGATTTGTGAATGTCAAGATCTTTTACTACTCTAGGTACTGCACGAGTGCAAAAGAAGATTCGTCCCATAAGATCATTTACACTCTCAAGTATAGGAGGAGTTATGTCACTCTCTAGTAACGTCGAATTAATAAATAGCAAACTGTTCTGCAAGCAAATTGGATTTATCTATCGAGGTTACAACATTAATATCATTGAAGACGAGCGTTGGCACTGTGGATGTCGTAGTGTTTCGTACGTTTTTTACAAATGACCAAAAATTTTAACTACCTTTGGAAAATAGTATTTTGTGTCGTAATTTTTGATCGTGTAAAAATTTTGTTCATCGGATATGAATTTTATACAGTTCTTTCCAGCTCGTTTGTACATATTCCGGTTTTTCTCAGTAGAGTTGCCTTAAGAACTACTTGTCTAACAGTGCCCGAATCAAAAAAATAGTTTTCTTACAGTTTGATGGATCTGTCCTACTCGGAATAAAATTTCTCATACCGCACAAAATCAGATTTGTTACCATATCTGCACTGGAGTCTACGTCACTATCGAGAAATAATAAGGTGATCAGTTTAGTTTCCCGTAGAAATTATTGTGACCAGCCAAGTTGGCTTTCGCGTATAGCGAAACAGTTCTCATAGGTTTTTTTCTTTAACTGGGGCTTATTGACATGAGAAATTTGCAGATATGACATAATGGTCTAATGTGCCTAGAGATGAAAATACACTTATGGTTTATTTATCAGGGTTAGAGGTAAGAAACAAGTCTAAACTGTTGGCGGATTGACCTGCAACATCATATTGGATATAGTCAACAAGCTGAGTTATATCTTTTAACTCAGCAAAATACCTCGACAAATCTTTCTTCGGGCATTTTTTGACCAGAATAGTGCAGATACAAAGAACTAAATACATTGGAAGCGCCCGTAACAACGATCTCACTGTGTAATTCAAAACTTTAGAGCACCAAGACAATGCACAACCAGGCAGTTTCCTGAACTTATCGAAGAAGTAGGAAGTCGCTTCGAGGATATATCAGCTACCACCGAAACCGCGACCTTATTCAACTAAGAAAACCTTTTGTTGGAGCCGCTACTGATGTCATACCGGAGTTCAAGTATGGCTTTCTAAATGAACACACCACCCTACATCCACTACTAGGACTTCATAGTGATATTACACTTGGACTCCATATAAAGGAAACGACTATAGCGTGGTTGCTGGGCATCAAAGAGCTTTCGATAGCCCTTAGATAAAAGAATTACTATTCAAATCTCATAACTTGGACTTCCTAATCACTTGGTAATAATTATCAAAAATTTCTTGACTCATAAACTTTCTTGTACAGAGGTAATAAAACAAGTATCATCAACCAGGGAAATAATCGCTGGAGTCCTTCAAGGATCAAAACTTGGACCGCTGCTGTTCAACATTTGTACTGCTGCATACCAGATATAAAGACAAAGCTTTATGCAGACGACTTCATCACATACACCACAGCCTTTTCACCAGAGATTGATGCCAGGAGAGTGCAAGAGCTCACATAAAAAACCTATGTGAATACAAATAATATAACTTATCTGCTTCCGAACACCAGTGACTGTCATTCAAAGACGAGCGCGTGCAATATGCTGCGATCCAATCAAACTAAAATTTCCTGACAACACTGAAGTAAAAATAAGTCAAATCATTAACGAAGTACTTGGGAATCAACTTTTCCAAGAAACTCAAGTTCAAGTGAAGCATGCAGACTTGATATTTTTTATATTATACGCGCACTCGAGAGAACCAACTATTCTCTGCAAAAGACATTCATAAGCTTTAATTTTATTTTAAAGCAAAAATGCAACAAAATTAAGAAAACAAAAACATACTCACAACAAGGAAATAATATTAAGGATTGAAGTATCCAGAATAATTGGAAACAGCAAACTTGAAAACCCCCCATTAAGTAAATTTTTTTTGTTTCGTTTATTGCAAAAATTTTAAAAATTGTTTGCAATAATTTGCAGCGCTTTTGCACAAAAGTTCTGAGAACAATGGAATAATTGCTGCAAGAATCGTTTTTTTTTTTTTTGTTTTCAACCTCAAACTGCAACCATAACAAAGGAGTCAAATACAATGGTCGATGAGGAAAATTGTAGCTTCGTTAAAATGCATTGCACACAATGAACTTATATCCCATAAAGCACAAGGACATCAAAGGCTGAAAAAATATACATATAACACACACTTTTGAATGTGAAAGTACAAAATGATGGTAGTTAAAGTGGATGGACAGCCAAAGTGATGTTCTATGCTGAAGGGACAGAGTAAGTTTTAAAAACGAGCTTGTATCGTTAAAATTTTAAAGTTTCAATTTTTATTAAAAAAAAAAAACCTTCATCATTTTTCATTGTGAAAAATCCTTTAGACTTTGAAATTTATTTTGAAATTTACGAAAAAAGTTAAAAAATACACATGTGAGATAAATATAAGGAGTAATAAAAGGAACGGATGTAAGCGGCTTCGATGTGTGTCAGGCATCCGAGGCATCGTTCGTCCAGAATTTCTTTTATACCATCACTATATATTTACGTACATATAAAGTTTGACCCATAGCTCCATTCTATTGGAACCAAATGCAGCTTAAATCCAATCAATGACAGCAGAAGGTGATTATCCTCGATCAGTATAGTAGCATGTTCTGTTTATGGTTGTGGCAATGATATTCGAAGAAGCACGGATCGATGCGATGATGCCACAGTGCCTGCGCTATGCCAGACATTGATGTTTGCCATGCAATGCCACTTAAGCTAAGTGTACACGATTGGTAGATCTTACAATATTTTGAGATCTGTCAGTGAAAAACATACTTACAATGTCTTACAACCGTGTAGTCTTGCAATTGTCAGAAAATTTGTCTGACAATTAATTGTAAGAAATCTGACAATCATTTGTACGCTAGCTGACAATCGTGTAATCTTCCAATTAATTTCAAGAAAATGTATCTGACAGTTAATTGTAAGACGGTAAATTGTAAGGTATGTAAGGGATGGTTAAATCTTAAGGGCCGATGTTGAATGTGAAGCACACCATAACGTCAGAAAAATTCTGAAACTTTTAATCCACTAAATTGTTTTTCTGAAAATAATGCTCTCAGTGTCTCATATTTGTACAATATCCAGATCATCGTCCTCGTTCTTGTCCTTTAGATGTGGATGTTGAACAGTAGTGTATGATTAGACCATTAAATTTTGATCCCGATAGCATTGTCCATAAACCACGAGGAATTTAATTCTTCAAAAACTCACTGATGTATTCTGTCATTAAAGTGCACTTCTGTTTTGTCAATTATGGGATCATTGCATAGTAGGGTATGTCACTTTTGTATGGCCGCAAAAAAGTACTCTGAGGTTTAAGAACATGTAAAAAAAAAATAAGATATCGTTCGTCTTTGGCTCGCTCAAATGGGTTGAAGTTTAAAAAAAAAATTAATTTACAGTAATTTTTTTTTTTTTTTACGTACTCATACTAAAAAAAAACTTAACAAAACCCAATCAAAACATGTGTGATTTTCCAGTCAATGTACCTTGTGAGTTTTGTTTTTGTTTACAACAAAATATCCGTAGTTTGAGACAAAATTTTTCGGTTCTTGTAGCTCATATTGAGTCGCTCATATGTTTACCTGTGGTAATAGTTTTAAGTGAAATCTGGATATATGAAAATGAACTTTGTTTATATAATATACCAGGTTATTCGCTGTTTGGTAATTGTAATGAATTATATCCATCGGGAGGTGTAGCTGTTTATGTGAAAGATGGTTTTGTATGCGAGTGCTCAAAAATTGAAATTTCTAGTGCAGATGCGTTGAAGTTGTCGTTTTGTTATGAAAATGATAACTACTTACACTATGTTGTGTATATATAGACTGCATGATTTTAGTAAAAGTATTTTTATTGATGAATTAAGCAATATTCTTGGTAAAATTAAGGCTAAAAATTTGATCTTATTAGGTGACATTAACATTAATATATTAAATGAAATAGATAAAGATACAGAGAATTACTTATTTCTATTGGCAGCAAATGGTCTTAAGAGTTATATAAACGAGCCAACCCGTGTGACAGGATCTTCGAGTACTTGTATCGATCACATATTCGCTAGATTTAATAAAAAACATAGTAGTATTTCTTATGGAAAGGTGTATGATCTTATGTTGACAGACCATCACATGGTTGCTCTTATCAACGTTTCTGATTCCACTTCAGGAAGCAATCGAAAAACACTCAAGAAAACTAAAAACTGCATTGATTACTCTTTATTACTGGAACTTTTAAAGTATGAATTTTGGGAGCCGGTTTATTTGGAAAGTAACCCATCTAAGGCCTTTGATTTATTCAATTCAATTTTACATAATCACATACATTCCTGTACTTTTAGTTCTAGTCAAAAACCAAACAGAAATAAGCATTTAAAGCCTTGGATGACTAATAATTTACTTAAGCAGATTTCTAAGAAAAATACTTTAAGTATTAAGTGCAAAAAACATCCCCAAAACAGAAATCTCAAAAGTTATTATGTCTCTTTATGTAAAACCATTAAGCATAAAATAGAGGAAACACGTAATAATTATTATATGGGTTTATTCGAAAAAGCAAATGGAAATATAAGAGAAGAATGGAAAGTGGTAGATAATATTTTAGGTAAGGATTCGCGGTTAGTCGAAATAGATAACTTGCAAATTAATGATATTTCCATAACTGACTTAAACTCAATATCAAATAAATTCAACGAATACTTCACAGAAATTTCAGATAAACTTAAACCTTCAGTTGATCCTTGCTCAAGTTGTGATTGTTCAATATTTTCAAATATAACGTCTGATAGTTTACAACCAAATAGTTTTGTTTTCAAATCAATATCTTCGCGTGAAGTTTACATGACTATTTTATCGTTAAAAAATAAGAATTCGTGTACTACTGATGGTATTTCTAGTATTTTACTTAAAAAAATTTCCCTATATGTAGTCGATATATTAAGTTACCTGTTTAACGCAAGTGTTGAAAATGGTTGTTTTTTCAAACGCCTTAAGTGTGCTGAAGTTGTGCCTCTTTTCAAAAAAGGTAATAGAAAGAATGTTTCCGACTATAGGCCAATTTCTCTGCTTTCAACTTTCTCAAAACTTTTTGAAAAACTGATAAAGGTAAGAATAATTTCCTTCTTGGACAAAAATAAATTTTTCAGTGATAATCAATTTGGATTTCGATCAGGAATGTCTACTGAAGACGCTATTTTAAGGCTGTGTATACAATTATATAGCAGTTTAAATTGTAATAAAACAACCATGGCTCTTTTCGTTGATATGACTAAGGCTTTTGATATGGTTGATCATGACGTTCTATTAAACAAATTGTATAATGCTGGTTTTCGAGGTGTAATATTTAAATGGCTTCAATCCTACTTAAAGGAAAGAGAACAAAAAGTAAATGTGAATGGAATTTTTAGCAATTCACTTCTTTTAAAAAATGGAGTCCCACAAGGCTCCGTTCTCGGTCCATTATTTTTCTTAATCTATATAAATTCTCTTTTCGATCTTAAATTAAATGGTTCCCTTACTGCCTTTGCTGATGATATAGCATTCACATATCAATTTAATACTACTTTTGAATGTGTTGCCAAAATTAATGAAGATTTAGAATTCCTTAGGACATGGTTTGCTGCTCATAAGTTAATTATAAGCGAGAAAACTAAGTTAGTAACTTTTAAGCTTTCTGATAATTGTCTTTTTGATTATAACCTTTGTTTCCATGCACACAATTGTAAACAATTCTGCTTGCCTGTTCATAAATGTGGTGAACGTAATTTCTATTCTTATAACCTTTGTTCCGATAATTGTTTTAAAATTGAGTCAGTGATGAAATTTAAATACTTGGGAGTTCAAATCGACTTCAACTTAAATTGGAAAGAACATATTCACTCCCTGAAATCTCACATGATGTTGGTTACTCGTAAAATGTATCTCATAAGACCATTTTGCTCGAAAAAAGTTTTAAAACTAGTTTATAATGGTCTTGCACATTCAAAGCTTCAATATGGAATTTCCAGCTGGGGTGGATCATACGCAAATACTTTTAGACCCCTTATGTTAGCTCAAAAACATGTAATACGAATTATTTGTAATAAAAACCGTTTTGCTGAAAGTTGGCCTTTATATAAAGAATTGCAAATTTTACCAATGAGACATCTCTATGTTTTCAAAGTTTTAAGAGAGTTCTTCAAACAAAGTGGCAATATTCCAACTAGAAACTCACAGCTTTACAGTCTACGTATAAATAACTCACATCTTGTTACTATACCACTCGCACGCAGAACTCATTTCTCTCTTTTTTTCACAAGTACAGCTCCCAAACTTTTTAATAAATTACCGTTATTTATAAGGCAAACTACTTCTTTTAGTTCATTTTTGAAAAAAGTTAAAGACTGGCTATTCACACATGACTATGAATGTATTGAATCCTTTTTAAGAACCTTATCATATTAAGCAGCACAAACATGTACATAGTAAAAAAAAAAAATTTCTTGTTGTTTTTTAGAGTATATTATTTTTGAATTGTTAAGTTTTTTATTTTGAATTTATTTTATTATTCCTTTTTTTAAAGTTTACTTTTATTATTAATCAAATTTTTGAAATAGTTAAATTCTGATTGTCACCCCACTTCAGATATTACTTGAATTAATTTGTTTTGGCGTGTCGTTCATCACTAACTTTTATAGTTACCGAATGTTCACTAATTTCATTCAATCTTTAAACATTTATATTGTATTTATAGCTTTAAGTTTGCTTGAATGAATAAAATTGTCTATCTATCTATCTATCTATCTTATCTTTACAAAAAGATATACCACGATATTGTAGGTGGTTCCGTTGATTTTTAAGAATTTTTTTTTGTAAAAAAAAACCATTTTACATAAAAAAAATGATTTTTCTTCCTTCTTTTATTAATTCATACCTTCTTTATCAAGTGTTCAATTTAAACAAATATAAGCTTAAAAGTGTTTCCTTGCAATTATCTTTGACTTGAAAGCCTAAAAATATTTTATATAATTTTTTTGTATCCGCACGGTGCAATTTAAAACAACACATATTTCAAAAATCTCGAAAAATCAATTTTTTTTGGATTTCATCCTATTTTTGAGGGAGCCAAAGATATTAATTAAAATGAAAATTCTAAACGCAGGATTAAATTTTGATAAGCAATGCAACTTTTAAAAGCTATTACATTTTAAAATACCATAGTTGAGCACTTTGACACACTCTATTGCATAGTTGTACATGATGGGCATCATTGAAGATGTTTTGAAGTAATCAGAAGGCATCGCTTCTAATGTAGCCAACCCATTGTGTCCGTGTAGAGTTCATTAATTTAGTTTTCAGGGCAATAAATCTGAATTAAATTATAATCTTCATTCACTTGCGGCAACGTAGATCATGCTCCTAATGATCGTTTTGACCTTGGATTGTGGATAGTGGAAGGAACCATTTATCCACATTGAATACATTTTAAAGTTTATCTGACGACATTGCCTTAAAGGTAGGATTGCAATCACTTTCTCCAATAATAGTGGCTTCAAATTACATAATTTTGAAGGAGCCGTGTTACAAGCTGCACCATTTAATTTTTATATACATACATAAATGTTAAAATAGTTAGGTGAGAAGGAATAAAGTAAGTAAGTATTTAAGTTTTCATATTTTTGAATTAAGAAAAGCAAACATGAGTCTATTGTAAGAATTTTATAATTTTGAGCTTTTCTACGAGACAAACCTAAGTTTATAATTTTTTATTTTAAGGTTACGATGAATAGATACATAAATGCAAAAGAAGGAAGTTTTTTTTTTAACAAAATAAATATGAAAAATAACTTTTTAGAACCTTTTGGTATAGATCGACCTATAAGACAAACAAATCTTAAAATTGAGCTCAGCATTTTTAGTAGCTGTCTATGTCTATAGACTTTCTTATCTTGACCAACATTAAACGAGCTATAAGACTTCAAAAATGTTTTAAGATTATGGCTGGTCTTGAAAGTATTACGCAAATGCCTACTTATGTTATTTCACATTTCGGAATATCAGTATCAACTTATCAAAAAGTCAGTCCGCAATTTTTTGACGTCAAAACAACAGATTAACTGTACTTCTACGAAACAATCCTGTACTGTATCGAAAAAATCCTTAAGTCCACAATTACCATTTATTAAATATTTTGAACGAGTCCTTTTGTGCCCACCACATTCAAATCGAACAATACTATCATGTATCAGCTTTCCTTTGCCATGCATTATCAAGCCAACAACATTATAAGCCTCAGCTTAATCCATTAAATTATATAAACGAGAAAACGTGTGAAATACATCATACTGCTTAATATTTTTTTCCACTTTAAACACGCTCATTAATTATCTTCGTTAATCCCTCCGAATGGACGATTGAGTTAAAAAATAAAAAATAAAAATAAAAACTGCACACATCTCTTTATGAAGCCACAATCAAAATGGTCCTGTAAAATGCAATCTACAAAAGGACACCTTGTCGGCCTCGTGACTCACACGGATGCCGACGCGGAGCTTAACAATTTTATTTAATAATGTGTCTGGGAAAATAATTATGCAAGCGGAGGTTTACACCGGCAATCCGAAAAGCTTCTCTTTATCTCCAGAATACGCGCACGGCCACACACACAAGAGATACAATAAAACTTTTCACTGTTTTTTTTTTTCAAAAAAGTCAAAAGTATACTGAAAAATTCCCTCGGAGAAAAATAATGATGCTTTTTGGTTAATTGGCTTAATTTCAACATCTGCACTAGCATTTTCGGTCCACACACAGTTTGAGTTTAATTCGATGCCCTGCTATTGTTGCACCGGGAGCAAGAGATCCATTGGTGGTTTTGGTGACAGTATCATTGGCTTGCAACACAAACCGCCATTAATTAACATTTGAACATCGATAAATAGTTATTTAAATGTAAAATAAATTATGTATGGAGAAGGATTGCGGGCGAAACTGTATATGAGCCTGCCAACCGGACATCCCTGCCATCAGTCGGTCCTCGATAATGGCAAAAGTTTCGCATGCCAGTAACTCTGTTTGCGCTGAATTCGACAAATAAAATTGGCTGATTCGAGTTGTTGCATTAATTTGTCGAAAGTGGCGAGGAAACTTTTAATGAGTTTTTTTGGTGATGCGTGGTAACTGTTTTATTCCGGTGCCGGTGATTCTTGTCTTTTTCGTAATTCTGTTACTTGGGCTACGGGCTATAGCTATAGAGTCATAGACTAAAAAAGTGGGTCTCGCAATTCTGTCTGTCTGTCTGTTCGACTATACAGCCTAAACGGATCGTGCGATTTTCTTTCAACTTGGTAGATATCATTTCTAATTTCCCCCCCCCCCCACACGTCTTTTTCTTTTTTTTTTAAGACCAAAAATAACGGTACCTGCCATACGATTTTTCTCGAAATTTTATATATTTTTTTTTCCAAAAACTGTTCGACAAGTTTAAAAAATAAAAATACAAAAAAAAGGCATTTTGTTTAAGCTAGGTAATGGTTGAAAAAATTTTTCCGAAAAATGGTTATTGAAGGTATCCTCCAAAGAACCATTTTTTTTTGTTTTTGATTTTCTCAAAAATAGTACCACCGATTTTTATCATTTTTCTTATGTAAAAGCTCCTCAGCAGTTTCAATATTATTGTGTATTCAAATTTTCAAAATTTTTTTTTTTGGATTTTTCAAAAAAATTTCAGATTTTTTTTTAAAGTTTCTCAATATAATCTACAAGATGTGAGAAAAAAATTATTTTACCTAAAAATAAAGGTACCCACCATACAAATGTTAAAAAGTGGTTTTCAAAAATCGTATTTTTCTCGAAATTTTTTTTTAATTTTTACGATCTTTAATTTAATAAGAAAATTTTTGAAATTAGATATTACAACTTGTACCTACCATAGAACCATTTTTTCAAATTTTGTATTACTCATTATCGACATAACGGATTTTAATGACATAGAGATGCTTCTAAAAATTCTAAAAAACATTGCATTTCAAAACTTAAAACAACTAAACTGAACTATTTTTGAATTTTTGAAAAAAAAAATCATTTTTTTTTTTGAAAATTCGATATTTCAAAAACGGCTTAGTATTTGTTTTGGAAATTTAATTTTCAATCGTACAATAATAAAAACTTAAAGTTGGCGCACCCAATTTTTTTCTTAAAAATCTCTTCAAAATTTTTTATACAGGGTGATTGGCATAAGGTGTGACAAAAAGCTAGGGCGTGTAGGTTGGACTTAGACAAGAAAAAAATCGTATGGGAGGGGGGGGGTCTATTTCCCCCCGTTTAGGCGGGAGGGGCAATTTAAGAAAAAAATCACTTAGAACAGAAAGAAAATTATTAGAAAATAACGGTGACACCTACAGAGTAATGCTATGGCATTTTGAAAAGCCAGAAATACATTCTTTAATTTTGTTTTTAAATAAAGTTGTTCGAGTGAATAGTTTTTGAAAAATTAATTTTCAAAATCAAAATTTTGAAAAAAAAAATGAAATTTTTTTTTTAAACAATTTTTTTTCAAAATTTTACGTAATTAAGTATTACTTTTTTATTCAATATTCAATGCTCTTTTTAATTTTTGATCAAACACAAAAAACCGGATGTCAAAATGTTTTGTAGTTTTTGAGAAAATCAAAAATAACAAAAACTACTTTTATTCTAAGAAACCTTTTATTTTAGTTTTTACGTTTTTGGATTCTTATGTAGGTGAATTTACGATTGAAAGGATTAACTTTCTTTTTACTATTCTTTTAATTATCGTCTTATAAGCATACAATAATGTGACAAAGTACTGGATTAACCATATTTCACACATTTTTTCATTGAGAACACCTGCGTGAGAGCATTGGTTTAAAATTGATCTGCGAATGTTTTTTAAATAATGCAGCGTTACACGCCCTAACTAGTGACAGAAAAATGCAATTGCGAAATAAGAACAAAAATGTTCCTGAATCTTGAAATCAATTTAAATAATAAATACATGCATATTTAGATAAAATACATAATTACTGTTTATTTAAAGTTAATCCTTTCTTTCGTAAATGCACCTAAGCCAAGCCGACCCCACCATAATAAAAAAGTGGCAGGTCAATTTTAAACCAATGCTCTCACGCAAGTGTTCTCAATGAAAAAATGTGTGAAATATGGTTAATCCAGTAGTTTGTCACATTATTGTATGCTTATAAGACGATAATTAAAAAAATAGTAAAAAGAAAGTTAATCCTTTCAATCGTAAATTCACCTACATAAGAATCCAAAAACGTAAAAACTAAAATAAAAGGCTTTTCTTAGAATAAAAGTAGTTTTTGTTATTTTTGATTTTCTCAAAAACTACAAAACATTTTGACATCTGGTTTTTTGTGTTTGATCAAAAATTAAAAAGAGCATTGAATATTGAATAAAAAAATAATACTTAATTACGTAAAATTTTGAAAAAAAAAATTGTTTAAAAAAAAAATTTCATTTTTTTTTCAAAATTTTGATTTTGAAAATTAATTTTTCAAAAACTATTCACTCGAACAACTTTATTTAAAAACAAAATTAAAGAATGTATTTCTGGCTTTTCAAAATGCCATAGCATTACTCTGTAGGTATCACCGTTATTTTCTAATAATTTTTTTCTCTTTTAAGTGATTTTTTTCTTAAATTGCCCCTCCCGCCTAAACGGGGGGAAATAGACCCCCCCCCCCCTCCCATACGATTTTTTTCTTGTCTAAGTCCAACCTACACGCCCTAGCTTTTTGTCACACCTTATGCCAATCACCCTGTATAAAAGCTTATTTTTTTAAGAACCCACTACAACGACTTATAATTTTTGTTCTTGCATAAATTCATATTTGCATAGCATTCTTTTTTTTGTCTCTTACTTCCAAAAGAATCTAAAAAAATTAATTTTATCCTTATGAACAGTTTTCTATAAAACAGTCGTTCTCTAACATTCGTTTTTAAAATTCCTAGTCTATTACATAGGAGCAAGTTCGTGCGACCCAGTCTTGCATTTTTTTTTTTTTGGCAAATAAAAATTAAATTTGGAAAACAAATTATTTACCCGTTTTTAAAACACTAAATTTAAAAAAAAAAATTCTGTCATTGAATGACAGGTGGTATATACAGTTAGCGATCAAAAAAAAATTTAAGAGTCGTTTTCGAGAAAAAATACGGTTTTCAAAAACAATTTATTTACATTTCAATAGTGAGTACCATTATTTGAAAAACAACTGTTAATTGTCAAGTTTGAGAAAAACGCTTTCAAAATATTTTGAGTTTTCAAAAAAAAAAATTGACTTTTTTTTATTGCAAAAATTATTTGAAAATTTAAATACTTAACATTATACAAAATTCTTAAGAGCTTAAGTATAAGAAATTGATCAAAATGAGTTGTACCGTTTTTCAGAAAATTGAATACTTAAAAAATCTTCATAAGTATGAGCTGCTGAGTAGACGTGCTTTGATTCTCGTGACACTGTTTTTATTTATTTTTGATCGAAAACGCATTCAATTCTTAAAAAAGTTATTGTGATTGTGGTTCTATTCTTGCTGAAACTAACTACACTATTGTTTTCCCGAAGTAGTGTTCTTTTTTTCATCAAATCAAAGTTAAATAAATTTGTTTAATTTCTTATGTTCTTTGTCTCATTTTAAACAAAGTAAATTCGTACATTGAGTGAAATTTTACCGGCTCTCTCCACCCACACTACTTATTTTACATAAAAAAACTCACCCGCTTACATACATACGTACGCGTGTAATCATGCAAAAAAATACACGTTCCACCAAAAGCTCCGCCACCGTAAATTCGCCCCGTGGCGTATCATCTCCCACCCGCTGCAAAACCCATGGGGCTGGATGATCACTCTTGGATGGATGATAAACTTCGCCAGCAAAGTGAGTTTATCGTTAAATTATTGTCTCAAAAACTTGAAGAGTCCGAGAAAAGGATAACAGAGGAGCTAAGCCGCGAAATTAAAGACATTAAAAATAGTATAAGTGACATTACTAGCCGAGTTGATCAATTAGAATCAAATAGTTCTGATATAAAATTAAATATCAATTCAATTCACACTGATATAAACAATCTTAAAACGTCACTCGTCAATGTCACCGCGGAGTGCACTAACACTAAAACTTTGTTAAACGAAAAACCCGCTGAACTTAGTAATGTAAACAATAATTCAAATTACACCGCCGAAGAACTCAACAAACTTAAACACACAATGAACACCTACGAAAATCAAATTATCGCCAGAGATGCTTTTATTTTCGGTATTCCGTTCTTGCAAAACGAAAATTTAAAATCTATTTTCAACTTAATTTGTGATACCATTAATATCAATCCACCGACACTGATTAATATATACCGCACTCGCCCGAAGCTTAATTCTCCAAACTCTGCGATCAAAATTAAATTTAATTCACCCTTTGATAAGAACTATGTTTTAACTTCCATCGCACAATTCCGAAAAATAAATAATAGACAGCTTTGCCTTGAAGACATTCACTTCGTTGTTGCTGGATCCCCCGCATCATCTTCCGCAATCCATATACGCGAGAGCTTGACACAAAACAATAAATTAATAATGCAACGTGCACTCGAGTTCAGAAAAAGTAAACGAATATCAGTCGTCTTCTCCGCAAGGGGTGTTGTTTATGTCAAAGGCAAAGCGGATGACACAGCTGTGCCTGTTGATTGCATCGAGGGACTCGAAAAATTTGCCAGATCATCACTTTCGAATGATAATTAATATTATTGATTATTTTTTTTTCCTTTTCTTATATTTTCAAAATTATAATTCAGTTTTAATATACCTATACAATTTACAGTCAATACTAGCGAACCAACTCACTATTTTGGTAGATGTGCCTCATTGTTGGACCTGATGTTTGTAAGCGATATTCATGACGTTGCTTTTTATGATCAGCCTTCTGCACCAGCCTTTTCAAAACATGATTTAATTTTTCTAACTCTCAGATTTAACCTTGATTACTCCGTTGAAAAAATCACTTATCGAGATTTCCACAATGTCAATGTTCAGGAACTTGAAGATCGTACACGAGAAATTAACTGGGATGCTATGTTTTATATGCCATCATCAAATGATCAGATTGAATTTTTAACCCATAACATTTCTTATCTTTGCAATAGTCAATTTCCATTAAAAACAAAAATTCTTAAACCAAACAATAAACCGTGGTTTACTGGTAATATTAGAAATTGAATCCAACGGCGAGATGATGCTTATAAAAATTGGAAGCGGTATCGTTTGAACGAGCTGCGTCGTGCGTTTTGTTCGCTTCGTAATAGAGTTGTAGCTGAAATACGAACAGCCAAATCCCATCATTTCTCTTAACAGCTCAACACATCTTTAAACGGACGTCAGCTTTGGAAAAACCTTCATTATATTGGGATAGGTAAGACAAAAATCAGACCAGCTGAGGATATCGATGGTAACATCCTCAACGAAACATTTGTATCCGCTCCATCGGGGCAGATCTCCCAAGACAGTGTCGAAAACTCCTTTTCGTTTATTGATCATCGCGATGCCCCTGGCTTTGGTTTTTCCGCAGTAATAAGTACTGATGTCGTCGAAAGTGTTCTTTCTATTAAGTCAAAGGCTGTTGGGCTCGATGATGTTCATCCTTCTTTCTTGTGTATGATTTTGCCAATTGTGTTGCCATATATAACCTTTGCTTTTAATACTATCTTGATGTCTGGCGTGTACACGGACTTATGGAAAGGTGCCAAAATCATACCACTTCCTAAAAATGCCAAAAAAGATGAATTTAGGCCTATCCCCATACTGCCATTTTTGTCAAAGGACTTTGAAAGGATTCTGCAAAAACAAATAAATGCTTATCTCGCTGTCAACTCATTGCTAAGTCCAAAGCAATCTGGTTTTCGTAAAAAGCACAGTTGTATTACTGCACTTTTGAATGTTACTGAAGACCTGAGGCAAGCATTGAATAAAGATGAGATTACTTTTTTGGTTTTGCTTGACTTTTCAAAGGCCTTTCATACTGTCAATCATGTCAATTTGTGTAGAAAACTTATGCAAAATTTCAATTTTTCTTCCGGTGCTGCAAAATTAATTTTTTCTTACTTGACTAACAGAAGACAAGCAGTGCAAGTTGGAGATAGCTTATCTAATTTTTTGCCAAATGTTACTGGTGTGCCTCAGGGATCTATTCTTGGACCCCTTTTGTTTTCAGTTTATGTGAATGACCTTCCGTCTTCACTTGCAAATTATTCCTCTCACATGTACGCTGATGACATTCAGCTGTATTTTAGCTGCCAATTGGGACTTATTGAGCATGGGGCATTTTGCGTCAATGAGGACTTGGAGAAAGTGGTGAATTGGTCGGAATTGAATGGTCTAGTTCTAAACCCTAAAAAATCTAAGTGCCTTGTCATTTCAAGAAAATCTATTGATCTCACGTATTTCCCACCGATTGTTTTGAGCAATGCTCCAATCGAATACGTTTTAACAGCAAAAAATCTCGGAGTGACCTTTAACCGCTTTCTGACCTGGGATAACCACATTAATGGACTTGTTGGCAAGGTATATGGCGCACTTCGTAAACTTTGGGTAACCCAGGCTTTTACTCCGGTAAAAACGCGTTTTCTCCTTGCTAAGACTCTGATTATTCCTATCCTGATATATGGTTGTGAAATTTATTGTAATTGTAATTATATAAGTAAACTAAATGTCGCATTCAATTCTACCGTACGTTATGTATACGGACTAAGTAGATATGACAGGATATCTGGTTTTGCCTCGCGCATACTGAATATGCCATTTGAAAACTATATCAATTATCGAAGTTTAATTTTGTTCTCTGATATACTTCTTACACGCCAGCCACAATACTGTTTTGAAAAAATTAGAAGTGGATCCTCGCACAGATCTCATCAGTTGATTGTCCCTCGCTGCTCATTCCTTACATCAGAGCGACAATTTTTCGTAAATTCTGTCCGTCTTTGGAACTCATTACCACGTAATATAAGAGAAAACCAAAATGCAACAAGCATAAAAAAAGTGCTAAAATTTCATTTTTCAATTTGAATTCAAACCTGAAAGTATATTAATTTGATTTTTTGTATCCTTTTAATTTTTAAATGTTTTCAATTTTATTAATTAAAGTAACCTTTTTGGCTCATTTGTGTAAAATTAGCTTACTACTATCTTATAAGATTCTATATCTTACAGTTTGTTAAGCAATCACGAAAAATAAAATAAAATAAAAATAAAATTAAAAAAAATATCGTTTATAAGGAATTTACCATTGATAGCCTTTTGTTGTTTTCTATAATTTTGTACATACTAAAAGGATTATGACTAGAAAAGTTGGAAAGGAGATGCACATTGGTTTTCAATGCCTGAACATAATAGTGGGAGGGAAATATTCAGTCGGGTAAAGCATTCCACATTTGTGTAGTGTGGCTCTCTCTAATATTAACAGTACGTCCGAACTTGAGCTCAAGGGTAAGCTGATGGGTAGAAGTATCACGGTTTATTTGTTTGAGGGAAGGAATGCATCTCGCTTTTTTAGTAGGAAATGTTGTTATGCATATCAGGGTAAAATAATGAAAGACAAGAACCATTGCGGTGGTGCTCGAGAAATCCAAATGTTTCTTTTATAGATAAATCTGTCCAAATATGGGAATTGTTATAAAGCTTTGAACGAAAAAAGCCTAATAGATAACAGCTAAATCAGAAGGTGTGAACAAATTCTTGTGAATTCGCTTCGAAGGAAACCTAGGCACTTAGCAACGTTTTTAGCCACGTCGTCGTGGTGGTCATTCCACACAAGGTCTGTGATGCACACACCCAAGACTGAGAGTTGTTCGGTTTCCTCAATGCAAGTACCGCTCATGTATAACGGCATGGTGGATGGGTTCCGCTTTAACGACAGAAGCATTGAGTTTTTGAAGCATTAAATTCTACGCGGTTTATGGTTCCCCAATTGAGAATTCTATCGAGATCAGAATGAGCTTATCATACACCACTGTTCTAAGTCCACATCTGAAGGATAAGACGTAAGTCTCTAAACGCATATGCGAATCTGAGAGTATATTGTCTTTATCAAATAAATTTAATGGATTAGAACTTTTGGACAAAAGATCATTGATGAATATCAGAAAGAGAGTCGGTGACAAAACGAAGCCCTGGGGCACACCAGAATTTATTTTTTTGATTACAGTCTTAAAAGCATCCAATACTTGTATAGAGCAGTTCGAATGGTAATTTTTAATCCAACGAAGAAGAAATTCATCAATGCCAAATCCACACATTTACAATCAGAGAAATAGACGCCGAACTCTATCAAATACTTTTGAAATGTCATGTGAAATACTCTTGCTTTCTTCAAATATTGGGTCTGTTTACATCTTTAGAAGCTCGAACTGACCTAGGAGCTCAAAGTTCGTGGCCATAGACAACACTGTTTGTTCGCTGATTGGGCTTCGGTGCGTTTGGAAGAGGACCCCCATTTTGGCAGAAAAATCATGTTTAGCGAAGAGGCGCATATTTTTGGATGAATAGGAACACCAACACACCAGGTTCACCATGTGACAATGCATCCTCAAAACGTAACCATTTGGTGTGAATTTTTGGCCGTCCGCGGCGTCAATGGTCCTTTTTTTATAAAACGACGTTGGAACGATGATGGGTCAAAGTGAACCATTTGGACATGTTATTCCAGCAGAATGGAGCTACAGCGGACGTCACACCTGATATTCTGCATGCACGATTAGATGTGTAAGGTTATCTCTTGCAGAGGTGACGTGAATTGGTCACCATGCGAATTGACCCCGCTTAAATTATTCTCATGTATATGGTTTCCTGTAGTAGCAAGTCTAAGCGATGCCCTTAAGGTGACTATAACAAAGGTCATCGGTCAAATTCAGCGGGAACAATGCGGAAGAGTCATTGGATCCGTGTCACCGTCAGAATCCGCGGTGAGCATTTAAACGATGCCATATTTTATATAAAATGGCTTACATGGGCCTTTCGAATTTTGCTAATAGATACCTAGAACACAATTTATTTTATTAAACATTTAACATCTAGCTGCTCTTATTAAATAAAAAAAACCTATAGAAGTATATTTGTCTGCTGGCTAAGTTCGGGTTTAAGCTTAAGAAACAAATTTTTGCATTTTTCTGCTGACTGGCTGCATCCGCAGTTATAACTTTGAGGCGTCGTTGGTTTTAATTCCCCTTTTTCCTAACTACGAAAAAATTCTACGGTAGTGGGCTTCAACTTTCTACTCAGCTATCAATGGTGATATCGATTAGTAGTAGGTCAGCGATTCATCAGCGAAGAGAAGGTTCTCCCAATGTTTAGGGATAACATGGTCGGAAATCAGTATGCTGTAAGGGAGTGGCCCAAGCATGGAGCCTTGGGGAACTCCACCAAAGACGTCTTTCACTGTCGAAGTACATTTCTCTAGTTGAAGAAGTGCCCGGAAAACAGAAAGGAATGGATACTTTTAATAAGTGCTATGGAAAAGCTAGCTAAGTAGAGTTTGTGGATGAGGCCTTCAATCCATATATATACGCTGTCGAATGCTTTCTCGACAATAATCAGGAGGCAGTCGATAGTGACTCGACGTGTATGTAGTTCATTTCATGTTGGGATTTCAGGAGTGTCTTAAGACGCCAAATTTTGTTGACTTACTGCCTAAATTGAATCTATACCTCACTATGTTCAATGTCTTCTTATATTTGTAGTCTTGAAATACACAAGCAATTACGTACCACCATTTAAATTATTTATCCTAGACAAGTTCGAATAAATATACTAAAATGCATGAACGAATATCCCGAAACCCCCGACGACGAATTTATATTTACGAAGTCAAAGCTAACTGGGATTAAATTCTCACATCGATCATCTCCATTTCTTTTTGTAATAAAGTGTACCCTAAGCGAAATGTCAAAGGAAATGAAAGACATCCATTTTGAAATGAAAAAAAAAAATACAAACTATAGCGAAACGAATTAGAAAGTTTTGCTATCTGTGAACTTTCGTAAATTGCAATCTTCCCCATTCGAAAGTTTAGAACTCACATCACACAAGATGATGCCAACTGATGCTACATACATACATTCCTCTTCAATTCCTGCTCAATGGCTTCGAATTCACTCCTCAATTTTATTGCCAGAAATAAATGCCTCTTTTCCAAGGAGCACATGTGCCCTCGACCCTCCCTATACACAGCAATCCGCAATTGTAAAGCTTTAACTTTTCTATGTGCTTGAGCCAAATACTCGTATACAACAGTCAGGGCAGGATGATCGGTAGCAGGGGGCAGATTTTGCATGTCTATAAAGTCTGTTTCCGTCTTCCATCAAAATCATAAAAGAAACAAGACGATGAAAAAAGATATATCTACACATTATACAACTCAATTGAGCTGAGATTTGATTAAGAGCAAGCTGCTATCAAATCAAAGCTGTGCACTTAACAGATTGACTGAGACCCTAGGATATAAATACACAAATATAGGTTAGCATACTCGTACATGTACGGGTAGAAATACAGTTTTATCCCCTAAAGCAGTAATCGCGGAAATGGAAAAGCCATAGAGGAATCCATTCAGCTATTTATCTTTGGCCGTACAAACACAGAAGGATCCTTCTCAGATTTCTATGCCCTTCGTTACCCATTCCAAGCATACCATACTACCTTACACAGGTAAAATTGAGTTAGGAATGTTGAATTCCTTGAAAAAGAGGGCTACTCGTAGGTGTACGGTGTGCTTCAATGAATGTTTTCATTCCATTAAGTTCAAAGTCTGAAAGGTGAATGACACTCTTAACAAAATGTTCATCGTGCTCGCCGACAGAAGGTCACTCACGATGAGACGAATGTGCTAAGATTTCTCCAACTATAAGGATCTACAGAGTCAACTATAGATTGCCAACAAATACGAAGTCGTTTTGGTTAAGTGAAGTGGAAAAAAAATTAAACAGTCGCAGTCCTTCAAAATTATAATCCAAAGCGTCTCCAGACCGGAAATGAGCTAAAACTTGTAGCCATTACGGGTCAATTGCCCGAGTCTGCTGGCAGGAACTTGGAATACAAATTTTTATAGTAGATTATAGCAAAGGCAGCTGCAGACTTCGAGCTTAAGAAAGGTATTAAAAAAAATATGAAAGTTGGTGTGATGGACTCTGGTGGTGGTAGGTTTTTGGTTCTTTGCCCGGAAATGTTAGCACTTTAATTATTCAAGTCACGTCTTTTATTACAACTCAAAAGTAGCTAAAGCAGCTACTATACAAAACTATAGTGTCAGCAACAGCAATGGAGCAGTGCATTCGGCCAATTGATGCCAAATTTGTTATCAACGCTCTGCCCTATCAAATCCTTAAATAATCCAAAAAGGAAGTGAATAACTAAGTAGACAAAGTTGGAACTGAACAAGGAATAAAAGTAAAGCAAGAAAAATAAAAAAACGGAAAAGAAAAAACAAACAGCGAGTTCATCTTGAATTCAACAAGAACAAATCAAATTAGTCTGAAGCGTTGAAGCGTCTGTGTGTCAATGTTTCCTGCGGGTCCTTCATGGGTTTTCTTCGCCTCTTTTTCTCCCTAACATGGCCTTCAAAAACGAAAAATTACTGTTAAGTATTCATGTTCTTAAAAATGAGATTGGGTGATTTTGCGCTGAGTTTATAACATGGCTGGTGCCGCAAGTTGAATATTTTAAAACTTCATTATGCAAGAGTGCTGGAGTTTAAGATTTTGATTGGTTTTCGAGTAAAATTTAATGAATACCTACTTAGGTTTGATAAGAAGATAATGGCTTTCTTTTTTCACGTTTTATGTACTTAAAAAAAAAGTTCATCATGGGACATATTGCAAACATAAATTTTGATAGAAAAACGAAATTGGATTAAAAAAGTTGAAAAACTGTTTTCATAAAATGCCCATGGTGGGTTGAATAAATATTCTGCTGATATTGGAACTATTAAGACTAAGGGTCAGGAATGGAAAAAACATAATTTTATCATTAAATAGTAATTTTTTAGAGTTTTTTTAAGAACTTTTCGAACATAAAGCCACGTATAACAATCAAAAAAGCATTGCAGGATAATTGGAAAAGTTGACTTTGACTTTGAACTCAATTAAAAAGTATTTAGTTAAGATCATTGACTCCGTTATTTCAGAAACGAATAAATAGTCAAACTGGAAAAGTTCAATTTTGTTTTATGTACGCCTAACTTAAGTAATTTTTAGATCTCTCAAATTTTTGGGTTCTCAGAAATTAGCCTAACAGAAATTAAATCGTTTTTTTTTTTTTGGAAAAAAATGTAGGTTTGTATGTTTGATGCCTTCTATTCTTTTCAAGGAAAACAAATCGGATTTTTTTAACAAAATTTCAATATGTTCACATTTTATTCATATATTTTGTATCCATTAAAAAATAAATTAAAAATTCAAGGAAGACAAAAAACGAGAACAATTTGTGTGGGCTTATATTTAAAATACAAAGGCTAAAAACAATATCAATTACTTATACTCAAATATCTGACATACATACATACATGTCAAAACCAAAACTATATTAATGATTTCTGCAATTTTGCAATGATGGGGCGCATATCTAAGCTTAAAGCATGCGTTTATCTATTATGAATTTGAGTTTTTTTCAAAGCATTTCTTTCAAAACGTGAGCAGTTATAAGATCATACCTAAGATCATGATTCTTACTTCTTTAAGCGTGACAAAGGGACTTTCACATTCGTCTCTTCTTTCAACAAAATGTCAGTCAGTTATGGCTGCAGTTGCTGATAATGGCGTAAAGACATTCACCCTTATTCCGATAGTCGTTTTACTAAAACGCCAGTAAAACGACAAGGCTCTAGAAACGAAGATTGGAATTTTATTGAAACGAATATCGTTAAAATGCTTAGAAAAGTGAAGAACATAGAGAACGCTGCCCTTTTCCTATTATTTAAACCCAAAATGTGGACTCTGGAGCCTTCTCGTTTTAAAGGCGTTTTATTAAAACGACTATCGGAATAAGGGTGATTGGCAAGATGTCGAGCTGTTATAAATTTTCTCATCGGAGGAAAATCAACTGTCAAATCAGCTGGAAAAGGTTCACAACTTCAGCACCAGGTGCTGACAATCGGTAGCTCAGTCTAGGGGGTGGGTTCACGCAATAGTTTTTTTTTTTTATATCGAGAAAACAATAAATTTACCTATCAAATGAAAACAAACCAATCAAGTGGGAAAAGTATCAAAAATAAAATTAATTGAACTTTTATCAAAATCCAAGGGCGTACTTACGCTATATAAAAATGGGCGCCAGGACACTTTTCTATGGTAGTTTGCCTTACCAGTTAAAATAGAATAATCTGAAAATCTTCAATAGATGAAATAAAAGAAAATAATATTAGGTAATTCCTTCAAGGAATTTCAGGAATTTATTAAGATTGAATGTATTGCCCGAGAAACCGTGGCAGAAGCCTGGATAAAAACTCGGGATCTTTTCGAGAGGAATAACAATGAGAGAAGGCCAATTGCAAAATATAATAAAATGAAAATAGAGAACAATGGTGTGTCACAAAGGACACAAAGAAGGGTCACCTTGAAAACTGTACCCGGGCAAGTCACCGGTCGCGAGTCCGTTAATTTTCTTAACAAAGAAAATTACGGAACAATAAACGGTCAACAAAAGTCACGCTACTATTATTGAAAATCGATTTTTGTCGCTGCCAATTCCCCAGCCAAAAAAAATATTATCGAGTTTGAAAGAATAATAAAATTGGTACTTAGCTTTTCTCTGTGTCTTCGCTCCACCTGCGTCGACAACTTCAACCGCCCTCGAGTTGCTCCTATCGCTTTTCCCCACTAGGAAATCTCACGGATAACACAAGACGAGATTTTATTTTCTTTCTGAACCAAAGAAAATAAAATCGTTATTTTCCGAAAAAAATACAAATTGTTTCAATGATTTGGAAACTATCAAAATATACTATCGCCAAAGCTGTTCGCACAATTTTTCTCAACTTTCTTCTTTCGCAAGAAATCAGAGATTGAAGTTTTGAGAAGGCTAAACTTACATCTCCCCTACGACCACCATTGGCCATCCATTTTGATCCATGGTGAAGTGTTCTGTCTCAGTCATTCTGCAGCATTCAGCCATTTGACTGGAATGTGCGACTGAGAAGACCAGAACTCAACCAATACCCCCGATCTTGACGATTGGTGAAAATTTCACCAGTAGGCTAATGGATGTGTTCAGCGATCTAACCTCAACTTTGCGATCAAAATTTGAGCGAAAAACTAGAACGCGTTAAATCAAAATCCCCAAGCTCAAAACCGACCCAGACTACAAAAATAGTGAGAAGGACAACTTCGAGCTGGATTGTTATTTAAAGCAGAGTAATCAATCAAACACAATATTAAAAATGTAGATATTTGTAGTTGACCTTTGTTTGTTTTGTTTATAATCATGAAGGAAAAATCGAGTTCAAGGTGAACTTCCTTTGATGTCAGACACTTATGGTGGGCACTCAGCCATATTAAATTTGGTGTGAATATGATTCACACATAGTTGGACATGGGTAGTTTCTTCATGCCGTTTTCCCGTGTGGACCAACTGTCGCAAACCCGTTGGTTGTGTGGACCGCCTGTCGCACAATATCAGATGTTTTGGGTTTTGTGTTTTGTGTTACTTTTCCATAGATGCAAAAAGAGCAGGACTCTGGCTGATATAACAGATTTCATCTGAACTCTTTTGGCGGCTTGGAGCCGCAACGGAATATTGTTCGGGAAAAAGGTATTAGGGAAAAGGAAATAAGGGAAGCGAAACTTGTTGTGGTAAAATTTACTGCAACAGAGCGAAGATGTTATCCTTCTGTTTCGGTTTCCGATCCAATTTCCAGCTTGAGATTTTACTGGCTGTGGATTATATGTCTGTGGTATTTTTATAGACACTCATCTGCTTTGCATTAGGAGCACTCGGTTGAAGTACTAGTAGTCGAACTTTTCAGAAATAGTGAATCATTTTTGAAGTTCATTGTTAAGACGGTTGAATACTGGCTTTTCGGCTGGGAATCTCTTAGTTTGCCATTTTTTGCCATTTTCTTCGAGCTCTTTTTTTCCCAATATCAGCTTCTTTATTTCGACACGGTATTTCCATTTAATTTCTCTCCATATCGTTGGAGTACATTCTTCCGCAGCCTGATGCACATCAGAAATAAATTTTTCTATTTTATCTACATGATCAAGTTGTTCAATTATTATTTTCATAGCAGATCTGAGGTTTATAGAACTGTCAAGTTTTTCTCTAAATTTGTTCTACTTTGTTCTCTTATTCACGAGCTTAGGATTGCTTTCTTCTATTATTTCTTCCTCACTCAGTGCCAAAATTACTGGACTATGATCTGTCAATAAATCGAAATTACTTTCGTCACCTATACAGGGTGGGTAAAAAGTGACTTCCTAATTTAAAGTGATTATAACTTTTATAGATTTAATTTTAGAATCACAAAGTATGATTTATGGAGATTTTTTTGGGCTAAGTATGGAATATAATGTCCCTCAAGTGAGCACCAGCTTCATGCTCACAGAAACGAGCTCTTTCTAGATTGTTTTCCATAACACTTCGTAGAGTATCATTTTCAAATTAAGAAAAAAATTTTGACCCACCCTATACTTATATTTCATTTAGCTACGAAAAAAGCCAAAAGGTCTGGTATTTTGCTAGTATCAGATGCCCAGTATATTGAAGATCTGGTACAATAGAAAGCTTAGAAACGATAACTAACAGAAGGGGGCTCGCATTAATTCTCTAAGACCAAGTTCGTGTTCTCTAAGACCAAGTTCGTGTCTCCGTCAACACTTAACCCTTTGAATATCCACATTCAGAGGATAATTATTACTTGCAACTTTTAGATAACACTGAACAAAGATTTAATTTTACAGATGAACCATGGTCCATCGAATCAAATGCTAATTTAAATCCTTAATTCCGTCCACAAATTCTAGAATTTATAACCCCCATACTTATTTATCTCAATATTAACCACATGCGAGTATCCAGTATTGTGGAAGAATGTTAAGATGCTTCCAATTCCTAAGACATACAATTATGCTAATACCGATTGCTTTCTTTTCGGTTTTGTCAAAAGCATTTAATAAGTCCATTTCAGACCAAATGCAAGAACATTTAATTAGTCCAAATCAGTGAGGCTTACGTGCAGGCTGGAGTTGAAAAGTTATAACATAAATACTAGTTTTACAACCTTTCTACCATTGCTAGACTTTTTGAAAGCACTCGACAAGCTTGATCATTTGATACTTTGAAAAAAACTTGGGCAATATTTTAGTTTTTCTTTCTACACAGCAAAACAGCAAAACTTTTGCGCTCTTACCTAATTAATTGTCGCCAATGCGTGGCAGTCAGAAATCAGTTGTCCTCATATCTTGCAGTCCCTTGAAGGGTGCCTCCGGGTTCCATCCTTGAATCCTTATTGTTTTCTCAGCATGCAAATGAAATTTCTAGTTCAGTAAAGTTTTGTAAAGTTCATTTGTTCGCTGGTGACGTTTTATTATGCTTGTGAAGTTCGCTGGAAAGTATTAGTACTGCTGAAAGCCATGTAGACGAGGCCTTAAAATTATATTTATATTTATATATTTATATATTTAGTGATGGGCACTAAAACACAACTTTTCTTTAAAGCGAGGAACCCTTAGATGTATCATATTCGACTATTCAACTTTTGGTATAGATCAACTATTGGCTGTGTACATTCTGCTCGGAACCTATAGGTATAGTTGTCAATGAAACTTTAACTTGGAATTTTCATGTAGCTACTGCAATAGGTAAAATACATAGTGCATTGTGACTACTATGGTCAACCCAAGATCAAGTTTTAAAAAAGATGATGGCTTTGATTTTTTTTTTTTACAATTTTGACTCCCTGCCAACGCGAAAACTTAAACTAATTTACAATAACCTTTGCTAGATATAGCTTCAATATTTTATATTTTGACCATATTTTAAGTTATTTCGAACCACTTTAGGGTTTGAAGCAACAATAACACAAAATAACATTCAAAAACCACCTTTTAAAATACTTGCTCAATGATACATAGAGAAAAGAATTTAAAATAAAAATTTCGGCAACTAATTGCGGCCACATTGTTAAAGCTATATCTGTCAGAATGGCTGCCATTTACTGGGTCTTTCTTACTAAATTCAGCATCGAGAGTAATAGGGTTCAACAACATGTGCAAATTCTTATATGAAAGTAGGTCTTCTTTCATGAGCTGACCCTTATACCACCAACACCGTACCTCAACGAAATACGATATCTGCCAAAAATATCGCCGCTGTTCATGATAGTGTGCACTAATAGAATCCGAGGCATTCAATTCCGCGCACAAAAATGCAGCTTTTCGCAGACCACAACTTGGAGAATTTTGCATCATTACTAGAACCTACACCTGTACAATCTTCAACTGACCTAGGAGAATAAACGATCATAGACCACGACTTGCGGTCGCTATCTGGGTTCTCGAGCAGTTGGGATTTAATCCCAGTATCGGTCAAAAACCGTATTCAATAACGTGGGCCATTTCTTGTTGAATGATGAGTTCGTCAACAAGCAAAGTTGTCAAATCTGGGACGATTGCAATTCTCACTAAATTGCAACACATCCAGAGAAAGTTACTATTCAGTGTGGTTTTGTGCTGACATCATTAGCCCATATGTCCATACTTCCTTAAGAACGATGTTTGCTAGGACATCACCGTCGATGATAACCAATATCTTTTACCCCGAATTGCATGATATGCACACGGATGACATGAGGTTTCAACAGGACGGCAGCGATATGTATCCCAATGGACATTTCGTACGAGCGATTTCCGAACATGGTTATCTCACAAAAAGAAACTCTCCCTTTATAAAAACCAGCTCAACAGCAGGGTGAATGTGATTTGTTACATGACCCTTATCAGACCGATGATTGCCTATGGGTGCCCGGTGTGGTTTAAAGTTGCTTATATTAAATGGAAAAGACTTGTGTGTTTGAGAGGCAATGTCTTAGACGTTCTCTTTTACCATAATTTCAACCGGTCTTATACAACTGAGCCAGCAAAAAACGATTAGTTAATTTTATTTAAAGCTGATTTATTGCAAAAAGCGATGTCGTCGACAAGCATTTTTGGAGCTTATTACTATATGAGTACGTTGAAAACGTTCCCCTCAGCGGCTCTACCTTGAAATCGTGAATCGGTGCCTCCTTTATGAGTATTCGGCTCAGTAGGACGGAACCGAAGAGATAAGAGTAAATCAGGAAAACCAGGTTTGATGGCTTCTCCATGTAAATTATAATGAGGAGTCGATTTGGAATTTAGCGTTGAGTCTTGACCGACTTATGTGCATAGTAAAGGAGTCTAAGTATAGTGGGAAAAAGTCAGAGTAAAACCATAAGGGTTTTTAAGTAAATTTAAGTAGTATTAAGGATAACGTAAATATATTAGGGTTATATTTAAGAAGTTTGTAAGTTCTACAAAATAAAAAAACAAAAGTCTTACAGAATGTTTGTTAAAAAACTTTTCTTGGTTGAAAAATTGGAAATATATAAAATTAAACTAGATTTAAGGCCAAGAGACATTAGATTAAGTTAACTAACTAAGAGAGCCCGCGAGGGGCCAGTTAGTTTTAAAATATTCATAGCAGGTTAAATTGAATAAAAATTGATACAATGAAAAATACCCTGAACAAGATTTCAAATCATTTTAACGATGTTATGCCATCCATTAAATTTTCCTAATCTCATGTATCAGTTTCAATGTCTGACAACAAAGATCGTCGTACTTTTAAAATTTACAGCGAATTAACTTTGAAAATAATCCGTTCATGCTCTCAAAGCTTTTAAGATAAATTATCTTTATATGCGGAGACAGTAAACGTCAATTATCCTTCTTAAAAATATCAAACTGTTTTCCCAAAAAAGCAAAACCTTTCAACATGAAAAATGTTCATTTAATGGCTTCGTCTATCATCGAGCTCCGCATCCATAATCTCGATTAAATGTTAAAATTCAGTTCTCCTCATCTTGGTGGCATGTTAAACCCCCCACCACCCCCCTTCCCACATAAATAATGCAAGCCAAGGTATACATCCTTTTGAATTGCAAACATCCGCGTATCTCATTTGAAATTCCTTTAATTTCAAGAAAAGCTGCATACATGGGCAGGTATACTGCTCCTGCCATATACATTTCACCTCACGTCGAGCAAACATAAGGACTTTTTTTATTTTGTGATAAAATATTCAGACTTCCATTTAAATTTCTGCTTAGCTTTATGCTTTTTTTCTGGTGGATTAAATCTTGCATTAGAACTTCCTTTCTCGTCCACGTCCATCACGCAAGCTTGACTAGACGAAGCTACACACAGAAAAATAACAATGTAAAATCAACAAAAATAAATACAATTCAACATTTTTTAGCTATGATTTTGCTTTCATACCGTTTCGCGTTGATTTAAAATTTTTTTATGTTGAAAGAACGAGCTTAAATTTGATGTAAAAATAACATGAAATAAACTTAAAGTGACATGAATAGCATAATGATTCAACTCATAATTTGTGTTGAAATATGTTTGCTCACATGTGAAAATGATACTCATTTCATTTTGAATCGAATCGAAGCTCGTAATGAAATAAAACGAAGATTCCTGTTGAATTGAAGCGAAAAACTTTTTAAAATGATGTAAATAAGTTGTTGAAATAAAATAACCTTCGTTATGAATTAATACGATGATTCCTTTTAAATCAATCGCTTCCCTTGTTGAATGAACATGAAAATGCCCTTAAAACGAAATGGTTCCCACTTTAAAATAACATTAATGTTGACGTTGAATTAACACTTCCCGCAAGTAAAATAATATTATATTGCTGTTAAAATTCTGATCTTTAGGGTGGTTCAAAAAAGAACTTTTTTTTAGATTTTCGAATAGTAATACCACGAAAATATTACTATACGAAAATCTAAGAAAGTTGTTTTTGAACCACAATAATACATACTTACATCTTTTAAAACCGTTAAATACATATATGGCAATTATTAAGAAAGTTCAAGTTGGTTTTAGGTTTATTTATTTATTCAAAACTTTTTATATTACACAAGATTCATAAAAGTAACTATAAACATTTATTCCTTAAGTATAATTTTCGCGAAAACAAGCTCTCAGCCCGATAGGTTGTATTGCTTTTTTAATATCCTCCTTGGACAAGTACTTCAAGCATTCATATGTTATCGATGCTTCTAGAAAAAAGCAAAAACTTTTAATACAATTCTACACAAGATTTATAAAACCTAATTTTTCGCGATTTAATACTCCCGGGAATAAAATATGCCGAATTCTTTAATAGGGGTGTATAATATTTTTTGGTTTCGTTGCTATATGAAATAGATTATTATGCTTTACTTACTCAATAAGTAATATTTGTATCCTGGAAGATTGAATTTTTCCAGAACCTCGTCTAGCTTGCTTCGGTTGACATCAGCAACAGGTAAGTTTAGAACAATATTCCCCTGCTCGTCGGTTGCAAAATTTACTGTGGCAGTTGTGCACAATGTTGGGATGCTATCACTCTGGTTTTCACCAAATAAATTTATATCATAATTATGCGGATTTGCACTTAATAAATTAATGTTTTCATTTTGTCCCGCCATAACACTTTGAACAAACTTTGCACTACCCGAATACTCGTACAATAAGAACAGAACTCTGCAACGCGATTGCACACAAGTTATTAGAAAAGGCATGTGCTTGAAATCAAATAACGGATTTTGATGGAATTCAATGTTATTTGAACACCGCTCAATAACACTTCAACACGGATTGAATGTTAATTTAACACAAAAGTTTTTTTCATGTAATACATTTGAGGCAGACACAGTCTCAAAAAGAAAAGAAAAAAAGGAAAATAATGGAGAATTTAAAAATTGTAAAACTGTTGAATTAACATGAAAAGATGTTATATCACAATCATTCAACTTTGATTCAAGACAATCTGATGTAATTACTAGGAAGTAAGTGAACAAAAAAAAAAAAAAAAAAAACAACATTGATATGCCATGTTTAAGACTTTTGACACGACTTAATGATAATTTTAATATCAACAATAACATTTTAACATGAAATTCATGTTCAAATGACATTGCTTATAGTCAAATCAAAATAAAACATTTTGAAATGTTAAATCAAATGAAAATAAGATTGAATCAACGCTAAAAATGTCGTTTTAGAATGAAAAAATGATAAATCAACATTTAAAGTAAAATAACAGAATAATCTTAAAACAACATTTTTTCATGTTATTCTTACATTAGTGTTTTTTTCTGTGTGTATGTGTTTTGCATTTTTGGATATCATGAGAGCATATTCATCTTCGTTTCCATGCAATCTACATTTTAGTACTTGACTGCATCCATGCAGCAAAAACAAAATGTCCAATTTCATTCAAAATTATTTAAAATATAAAATAAACCAGCTGTGTTGTCTAAGTTCCATTTTTCAGACTCTCAGGGACCTTGTGTGATTAATTCTCAGCGAGACCATAGAAATTAAGCGAATCACTCCCAACTGCACGTTCCGAGAGTTAATATAATTAAGAATGCACAAGTGTTATCCCTGAAGCCATCGATGTCCGCAAAACCTAATTACGCTAATGCCAAGCAATGACCGAACTAATTCTCTCTTTCGCTTTTTGCTAACAAAGTCCCCATTAATGAATCTTCGTCATGAGGAGTCAGCAGGGTCGATCCAATTGTCCTGGGATATTAGTCTTAATCACTTGCCACATTCTGCTTAGTAAAACTTCTCCCAAGACGCCGATAGAAAAGGCAACGAACAAAGAAAAAAAAAAAACAAGAAAAAAAGCGACACATCAAGCGTTAAGTTTGACATCTCTTCTTAGTTCGTCTTGCAAGAACTCCTTAATCCTGACGAGAGGAGCAAGTAAGCCAGCGATGCGATGGAAAGAAAACCCACATGCTCAAGCGAATCGGGCAGGCAAAAAAGGATGTTCTCCTAAATGAAGTATAAGCTCGGGGGAAAAACTATCTCACAGATACGAAAGGTGTCAAGTCACGATGTTCTTTGATCGCACAATCTATTAAACGGCTCACGAGGCAATGGAGATGCACGAATGAACTGCCATACCGCAGGAGGAAGTTCTTCTCCAGGATTTCGCAAGCCATGAATTCTCTCTTTTTCTCCTGGGGGTTATGCTTTGCAGTCTTAACAGAAATGAATGGCTTCAATTGTTTGCCATGACGGATGAATTTACGGATTTTTTCGTCACTCTTCGCGTAGAAGATGATGGCATTGGTAGACAACTATTTACGGGATGCTAGTCTCTTTCTTTTACATACATGCTTTAAGGATCTTTCTTTATCTCAAGTGGCATTGCTGGGGAGTGCTTTGTGAACTTAACTAAAAGGAGCAAATGGGCAGAGAAAAAAGCAGTTAACAGCAACAAAACTTCTGTAATTTTTCCTGCAATTCTTTTCGTTGGAATTGCTTGCATCACTTGGGTGGCGGGTGGTGGTAAAAAGGAAAAGTTTTTCGTTTGTTTAGAATTTAGGATAATATGGTCGGTTAGCTTATAAGAAATGTAACTTTGGAGAATTGACATCAGTGTGCATTTGAGAAGGAAGAAATTGAGTTTTATTTTGTCACAAAAAATCAGAAGCAAGAAGTTTCTCAAGAATTGGGTAGATGACGGTAAATTCTTTTTTTTTATTTTTTATTATTTCAAAGATTTAACTTTTTAAATAAAATTTTCTCGTTCGCCTTCAAAACATGGAGTTATTTTAAGAAGTCGGTTTAATTGATGCAGAAAAATAGTGAAGTAATGGACTTCCTAGAAAATATGATAAATGTAATGCATTTAGCATAAATAAAGAACAATCGTACATCAAAGTGTAGAATTATACTTTTCCCTTGTTCAATATTTATGTAATTCTCTTTCAACTCAATTCAAATTTAAAAACACGTCGAATTTAATTCAATTAAGTTTTAAATTAATTCAATTCGATCAAAGTGCAAGATTACTTTTGTTGGTTTAAATTTAACTGCTACTGAAGCTGGTTTTCTACTTTAACTTTTGGGTCGTCGCGTCGTGAAGCACCTTCTCGGCCTGCAGTAGTGAAACTGATGAAAAAATTTCGGCTGTTGGCCACAAGTTAGTGATGTGAAGAATCGACACCGATCGCGTCGCTCAAGAACAAGTGAGAATATTGTTGCTGTAGCCCATAGTGTTGACGAAAATCCAGGTTTGTCTATTCGTCATCGATTTTTAGAATTAAACCGTTTGGGGAATAAACGACATTACACCGAGCTATGATCAATAATTTTTATTACCGAAATTGCAAGATATCGATGTGGATGACCTTTATTTTCAACAAGACGGCTGGCGGCAAGCAACGAAACAATAGGAATTTTGCTAGAAAAGTTTCCTGACCGTGTTATTTCTCGAAGAGGTGATCACAATTGGCCACCGAGATCTTGTGATGTAACACTTTTAGCCTTTTTTTCTTGCGACTTATAGGTACTATAAGGCAAGTTATGCATTCGTAAAAAAAATCAAACTCGAGATTTCGATCAAAGTTGACATTACGATCATAGCGAAGACTAAAAAAGTGGGTCTCGCAATTCTGTCTCTCTGTCTCTCTGTTCGACTACAGACTAAACGGTTCGGCCGATTTTCTTTAAACTTGATAGATATCATTTTTAATTTTTTCCCCCCACACGTTTTTTTCTTTTTTTTTAAGACCAAAAATAACGGTACCTGCCATACGAATTTTTTTCGAAATTTTATAAACATTTTTTTTCTCAAAAACTGTTCGACAGATTTTAAAAATAAAAATACAGAAAAATTTCATTTAATTAAATCTAGGTATTGGTTCAAAAAATTTTTTCCGAAAAATGGTTATTGAAGGTACCCCCATGGAACCATTTCTTTGTTTTTGATTTTCTCAACAACGGTACAACCGATTTTGATCATTTTTTTTTGCTAAAGCTCCCCAAAAACATAAATAGAAATATGTACTCAAATTTTAAAAAAAAATTTTTTTGATTTTTAAAAAAAACTCCAAAATTTTTTTTTCAAAACTCAATATTTCGAAAACCCCATGATAGATTTTTTTTTAAACTGGATAAATAAAAGTTTCTCAATATAATCTACAAAATGTAAGAAAAAAAAATTTTATTTTACCTAAAAATAAAGGTACCTAGCATACGAATGCTAAAAAATTTAAAAAAATGGTTTTCAAAAATCGTATTTTTCTCGAAAACGGCGCCTAGAATTTTGATAAAATTTTTTTTCTTTCAATTAATTTTTATTTTACCTAAAAATAAAGGTACCTAGCATACAAATGCTAAAAAATTTAAAAAAATGGTTTTCAAAAATCGTATTTTTCTCGAAAACGGCACCTAGAATTTTGATAAAATTTTTTTTCTTTCAATTAATTTTTACGATCTTTAATTTAATAAAAAAAAATTTTGAAATTAAGACATTACAGCTTGTACCTACCATAGAACCATTTTTTCGAATTTATCATTATCCACATAACGGATCTTAATGAAAATTTTTATTGAGAAGCTTCTAAAAAGTCTAAAACACATTGCATTTCAAAACTTTAAAATAAATATTTTTTGAATTTTAAAAAAAAAATCTATTTTTTTCTTTTTTTGAAAATTCGATATCTCCGAAACGGGTCAATATTTCTTTTCGTAAATTTAATTTTTATTCGAACAATAATAAAAAATTTAAATTGGCGTACCTAAATTTTTTCTTAAAAAGCCTTTAAAAAGTTTGTATATAAAAGCTTTTTTTTTAAGAAACCACTACAACTTTTAATTTTTGTTCTTGCATAAATTCATAGTTGGATAGCATTCTGTTTTTTTCTCTTACTACTAAAAGAATTTAAAGATTAATTTTATCCTTATGAACAGTTTTTCTCCAATAACATTAATTTTTGAAATTTTTAGTATATTACATAGGAGCAAGTTCGTGCGACCCAGCCGTGCATTTTATTTAATTATATCTTAAAGTTTCTTTTTTCAACGGCAGGAATAGTTTTTGACACCTCATTTATGTAATTTTCCACTGCGTGATCTTGGAAAAGTTTAAGTCTTGATTACAAATTCTCTACGGCTGACCAATTTTTAGAACAAGTTGACCTCTTTTGACCAATTACTGATCAATTAGATGACAAAGTTTTGTTACGAATATCATATACATGGGGTGTCAAGATCCCAGCGCCTGAATTTGGTGGATGTTTATTATATTTTATGCGCACGCGCAGTCTTTGTTTCTGTTTTATTATTTCAACTTTATTCAAATTCAAAAAACTTAAACTGATTTCAGTTTAATTTCAAATCTTTTCAATTCAATTCTAGTAAAGATAACAAACACTAATAATTCTAATATTGAATTCCATTTGTGCTCAATTGAAATCCCAAGACCGTTGAAGTAATTTTAATCAAATTTAAAATCTCTTCAATTACATTGAATAACTTCCAACTCAATTAATTTCAATTCAATTAAACTCGATACAATCAATTGAATACCATTCAATTCTAATTGTTCAAGTTTGGAGCCTTAATGAAATGAAATATTATAAAACAGGGTTTTGTACAAAAATAAAATTTGATACATATTTATATTTTTGTAATCTTTTCTTTCTGAATCCTTAGAACCTTTAAAATATTTGTTTATATCTTTCAAACCGACATTCTGATAATATAAAAGAATAAAACGACTTTCCACAGGACTGTAAGAAATTTAAAATTTGCCAAAACAAAGCAGATTAACTTTAAAATCAATAAAAACGACAACATCGAACAGGACTCTCAATAATAATGACTACCTTCAATGAAGCATTCCAAACAGATATAATGCAATATTAAAAAAAATGCAAAAGTATAGTGATTTTATTTTTATAATATGTAATGAAAATGTAAAAATGTAAAAATGTAAATTTTTCTCCATCAATGGACATTATTAAATATGTTTCATGTTGCATACACTCAGTAAACACATTACAAGTGGATCCATAAAAAAAATAAAATTATGCTGAGCAACGCCCGCCGCGCCGCGCCGCTATCGAACCGTGTAATTAAATTTTCACATCTCATTAGTTGAATTTAATGAAATTTTCAATACTAAAAGTAGTCTGCGCTACAACAAAGCAGCGATGCGAAAGTGTTTTTTTTTTAATCTCAAATATGTGCAACGTTTGTAGTGGAAAATTAAAATGAAAACTATGGAGAACATTTTTTGTATTATAAAAAATATTTTAACATAAAGGAAGTACTCTATAATGGGATGAACTAGCATCTGTTGTGCTGAAAGCTGAGGTGAGAGGTACTGTTTGATAGCAAAATAATAGTAGAGCAGAGTCTCTGAGGGATTTAAAGGAGCTTTTTTTAAATGCAAATGTGATGAAGCACTTGACCTGTCTATAAAAAAATATTCAACTTTTTTTCGTCCAGAAATAAATAAGAGCGTAAAACATCATTACTCTTCCTATTAGGACATTTTTCGCCCCTAAAAGTGAAAGCAAAATTCACTCCAAACGGGTCTTATTCCATGTTTTTAAGATTGGAGTAGATTTGTATGTAAAGGAAATTAAATTTATTTTAAGGGTAGAATAATATATACATATATATAATACTTATATCCCTACCTAATAAATTTCATATCTAGAAATAATTGAATTAAGAAACAGAAATAGAGTTTTGAAATTACAACCTGTTTATAGCTTTGACATTGACGCAGAATTTTTACTTCCGACTTATAGGTATTTTAAGGCAAGTTATGCATTCGTAAAAAAATCTAACTGGAGATTTTGATCAATGTTGACATTACGATGATAGCGAAAACCAAAAAAGTAGGTCTCACAATTCTGTCTGTCTGTCTGTTCGACTACAGCCTAACCGGCTCGGCCGATTTTCTTTCAACTTGGTAGATATCATTTTTAATTTTTCCCCCCACACGTTTTTTTCTTAATTTATAAATATTAATTTTATAAATATTTTTTTTTGCTCAAAACTGTCACAGAATTTAAAAAAAAAATCAAAAATTTCATTTAGTTAAAGCTAGGTAATGGTTGAAAAAAAATTACAAAGAATGGTTATTTTTGGTAGCCTCCTGGAACCATTTTTTTTGGTTTTGGTTTTCTCGAAAACGGTACAACCGCTTTTTTTATGTTAAGGCTCTTCTGAAGTTTGAATATTATTACATATTAAAATTTTCAATTTTTTATTTTTGATATTTAAAAAAAAAATTCCAAATTCTTCTTGGAAACTCAATATTTCGAGAACTCTATGCTCGATTTTTTTCAAACTTGATAAATAAAAGTCTCTTAACATAATCTACAAGATTTGAGAAAAAAATGTGTTTTACCTAAAACTAACGGTACCTTCCATACAAATGTTAAAAAATGGTTTTCGAAAATCGTATTTTTCTCGAAAACGGTTCCGAGAATTTTGCTTAAATTTTTTTTCTTTCTATTATTTTTTAATATCTGTAATTTAATGAAAAAAAATTTGAAAACAAGATATTACTGACTGTACCTACCATTGAACGATTTTTTAAAATTTTGAATTTCTCATTATCAGCATAACGGATTTTAATGAAATTTCGTAGAAAGAAGCTTCTAAAAAGTCTAAAAATCATTGCATTTAAAAACTTTAAGAAAAATATTTTTTTGAATTTTGAAAAAAAAAAAAAATCAATTTTTTGTTTTTTGAAAATGTCTCGAAAACGGCTAAATACTTTTTTTGTAAATTTAATCTTTATTCATACAATAATAAAAACTTCAAATTGGCGTACCAACATTTTTTCTTAAAAATGTTTTAAAATTTTCTTATATAAAACCTTATTTTTTAAGAAACCACTACAAAGACTTATAATGTTTGTTCTCGCATAAATCTATATTTGCTTGAATCACATGGCATCCTATTCTTACCTTTAACTACTAAAGAAGTTTTTTTTAGTCATTTAAAAAATGAATTTTATGCTTATGAACAGTTTCTCTAATAACATTCATTTTTGAAATTCTTAGTCTTTTACATAGGAGCAAGTTCGTGCGACCCAGTCGTGCATTTTATTTAAGAAACCACTACAACTTCTTATTATTTTTGTTCTTGTTCTGCTAGTTTATGTAGTTGCTTGAATCACACTGCATCCTGTTCTTAACACCAACTACGAACGGAGTTATTTTAGTCATTTAAAAAATGAATTTTATGCTTATGAACAGTTTTTCTCTAATAACATTCATTTTTTAAATTCTTAGCCTTTTACATAAGAGCAAGTTCGTGCGACCCAGTCGTGTATATCTCCGCAGATCCAAAAATATATCCTGTAACACTTTTAAAGACAATACTAAGTTTCTTTCTGTCCTCGCAATCACAATAATTACTAATAAGTTAACACCCAAACAAAATAAGTGGCATAAGCAGCGACTTAACAAGAATTATTCTTGTTTTGATTGGAGATATTCTTTGGGTTGTCCATAAAATATGTTAACCTTCGTGTATCGAACTGCATGAGCCTGGCAAGTCTGCAGTCGATGTTGTATAGAATATTATAAGTGTTAGTAAGAGAATTGAGAGCCAAGAGATATGTATACTAAAAACTAAAAGAGAAGCGATATTATTTTAGAGATAAATCAGACTTCGACCAAGACGGTCGTACCTGTGAAAGAATGGAAAGAATAAAGTGAAAGAATAGTGGTTTTGGATTTATTTTCCACTCTAAAATCTGTGTTTTATTTATTAATAAGATTTGCCTTTTTTACGGAAAGATTAACCTGAGCTATCGATACACTTCGTATACTCTACCTATGAAAGATTTAATGTGATTTGTCCAAGTGGGTGTCCTATTCAATACTACTTCAAGATTCTTGGCCGAGTCAACAAACTGAATAGGTTTGTTATTAAGTTGTACTGGAGAAAAGAAGGATGTGTCTGTATAGTCTTTTGGAATGACTAAACATTTTGACTTAGTTGGATTTAAACAAAGTCCGTTTGATTGAGAACACACCAAGATCTTACTTAGATCTTCGTTTATCTCCCAAATACCATTTTCAATTAACCCCATTGGACAGCTATACCTAAGCTGTACATCATCTGCTTAGTAACGTAATAACATACACAGAAAAAAGTAATGAGCCTAAAGTAGAACCTTGGGGAACACCTCGGGATAGCGAAAGAAAACTTGAGGTTTGTTTGTTAGCATATACTCCTTGGGACCTGGAACTAAGATACGAGAAAATGACTCTCACTGATGATGACGAGAATTCAAATTCATTTCTAAATTTGATGCATAAATTATTATGGTTGACAGTGTCGAAGGCTTTGGAAAAATCCAAGAGAGTGAGAAAAGTGACATAGATATCGAATCACTGTCACACTGTCTCTCATTTCTTCCACTTCATTTATAAGTTCACTTGTACATCTGTGCTTGGAACGGAAACCGAATTGATTGGGACATAGCATGTCATTGTGTCTTAGATATTGGCGGATTTATGTGTTCATAGTTTTTCCAAATCTTTAGATAAATAAGGCAAAATAGCTACTGGCCGATACTTATTTCTGTTCTTCTAATCTGTTCTGATAGTAAAAACTCCAGTCATACGAACAGTGTTGAAAAGGTGTTTTAAATATCTCAAGGTAAATGGTAGAGTTGCCTTTACAAACACTAGAATTTCGTCGAATGCTATACTGAGTTTAATTTAACAGATAAACAGGTTCTTAGAACATCTACAACATTAATTCCTGAGAAGCTAAATCCAGTTGAAAGAAAAATTTCGGTTTCTAAAAATCCAGAAAAGTCTGCGCTATCATAACACTCTAGCGATGATAGGGATGTAAATTTTGTAATAAGTTCATCACAATTAATGTTAGTTGAAGCACTGTTCAGTGGTTTATCAACCCTAATTTCTTTTAAATTTTTCCAAAGTTTTTGACCGGCTAGTGAAGGATTAAATCGAAGAGCATAGAAACCTCTCTTAGATTCCCTGATCTCAAGTACGACTTTATTCCTCAAGTCAGCAAAGGATTTATGAATTTTTTCGATTCTTAAACGTTTCCAAGCCTTGTAAGCTACAGCCTAAACCGCTATGGCTATTTCTTTAAACTCGGTATAAAGGGTCTTTGGTGCTTCCCTAGAGGTTTTTGATAAAAAAAAATCAGTTTGTTCTATTATAGGCATGTACTACATGCAACAATAAAATGCACGACTGGGTCGCACGAACTTGCTCCTATGTAATAGACTAAGAATTTCAAAAATGAATGTTATTAGAGAAAAACTGTTCATAAGCATAAAAAATAAATTTTTAAACGACTAAAACAACTTCTTTAGTAGTTGGATGTAAAAATAGAATGCCATGTTATTCAAGCAAATATAGGTTCATGCAAGAACAAAAATTATAAGTCTTTGTAGTGGTTTCTTAAAAAATAAGCGTTTATATACAAAATTCTTAAAACATTTTTAAAAAAAAAATTTGGTACGCCAATTTAAAATTTTTATTATTGTTTGAATAAAAATTAAATTTACCAAAAAAAATATTGAGCCGTTTTCGAGATACTGAATTTTCAAAAAAAAAAAACGATTTTTTTTTTTTCAAAATTCAAAAAAATATTTTTCTTAAAGTTTTGAAATGCAATGTTTTTTAAACTTTTTAGAAGCTTCTCTATTAAATTATAGATCTTAAGAATTAATTAAAAACCATTTTTTAACATTTGTATGGAGGGTACCGTTATTTTTGGATAAAACAAATTTTAAATCTTATAATTTATATTAAAAAAAACTTTTATTTATCAAGTTTTGAGAAAATCGAACATGGGGTTTTCGAAATATTGAGTTTTCAAAAAAAAATTTTGAAATTTTTTTTTTGAAAATTTGAATACACAATAATATTAAAACTGCTGGGGAGCCTTAACATAAAAAAAATGATCAAAATCGGTGGTACCGTTTTAGAGAAAATCAAAAACAAAAAAAATGGTTCCAAGGGGGGTACCAAAAATAACCATTTTTTGGAAAAATTTTTTCAACCATTACCTAGGTTTAACTAAAAGAAATTTTATGATTTTTTTTTTAATGTGTGTGTACGAAAGTACAAGCAGCATAATACTTATTCAACGAAACCAGAAGAAATAAAATCCTGTATACATCGGAACGTACCATTATAATTTAAATACAGTCCACAAATGAGCTACTTTCACAAATGTCAAATAATTAATGCAATTAATATACAATCGACTATACCTTGAGTCATATGACCAAATAAAAATCAATTCGAATTAATTTATGAAACAAATTGGTTGTTTAATTTTATTTGGCAAATTTAAAGATTTTTTACTAATTTTTTTATAACGAAAAAACAAACTTAGACACGAACATTTGGTCCTTCTCGAACCGTTTATATGAGCATTTAACAACTTTTAGAACAATAAACATTAATGAAAAGTGTGTGTAGTGAGTGATTTGAGAACAAACCTAAGAAAAGATCGAATTTACAATTCATCAAAAGATAGTCACGTGATTTAAATTTTGCATTAACAATAATCGGTTTAAATCAGTGATTTATTAACATTTTGCAACGATAATCTTAAAATCTACTTAATTTAATTTAAAATTAACTTAAACAGTAAAATAATACCAACTTTACATAAAACATCAGCGGAAACTCCTGAAAATAGCTTTCATCAGCAACGAAGACAGCAATTTCATATAAGCAGTAAGTTTACATTTTACGTGTAGTAAACTTGTCCTTTTCGTGAATTCTATTAATTAAAAGAAAAATAAATTATTATAATGTCTGAAACAAAAAATTATAAATATGGTGAGCTGCAGAAGGGTATTCTGAGCAAAATTATTAAGGATCTTACCAATTTCAAAAAAGCACCAAAAGAACGTAGGGTAAAATCATATGCTACAGGTCGTCTTAGCAAATTGGAAGATGATCTATTGACGTCAAAATCTTACCACGAAGCCATAATTGGCGCAGGTATGTTAGAAGACAATTTGAAAATAGAAGAGTTAATGGTGATCTATGAACAGATTAATGATATATACCTTGAATATCGTGCGGAGTTAGTGGAGGCGATAGAGAAATCTTCTCCAATCATTGCAGCTTCGGGAGACATAGGTGCTTCGCACATTTCTACAGCTACACCATCGCCTCATTCGGGAATTCGACTTCCACGAATCGATCTTCCAAAGTTTGATGGCTCATACACCACCTGGCGTTCTTTTCATGATAGGTTTCAGGCACTCGTACATAGTAACAAGAACCTTGACGACATTGACAAGCTGCATTTTTTGCAATCATGTTTAGTTGATGACGCAAATCGTTTCTTGCAAAATTTGTCAGTGGAGGCAGCTAGTTATGATAAGGCTTGGGAGCTTCTAAAGGAGAGGTATGATCATAAGCGCATTCTGGTCCACATCCAAATGCAGAAGCTTTTTGGTCAACCCTCCTTATCTCGTGAATCAGCTACTGGGCTTCGAGATCTGCTATATACGACTAGAGAATGTTTTCTTGCACTGGAAAATATGGAGGTTCCTGTATCGCAGTGGGATACAGTGCTAATTTGGTTCATTTTACATAAACTTCCCAGCACGAGTCAAAAACTGTGGGAAGAAAAATTAGGAAACAGAAAAGACTTACCGACATTTAAGGAGTTTACAGATTTTTTAGAAACTCGTTTTCGGACTCTCGAGGTTGTTGGCCAACAGGAACTAGGACCAGCGTTTCGAAACAAAGATGAGCCATTAGCCAACACAAGGCCACGTTTTCAAGCAGTCAGGCCAAAAGTGTTGCATGCAAAGCAAGTCGTCAAGCAGCAGTACAAACCAGCGGTTAAGACAAGCCCCATAGATTTATCATGCAAATTGTGTAATCAAGGGAAACACACGCTGAGGAAGTGCCAGCGGTTCCTGAACCTAGATAATATGAGAAGGAAGGAAACTGTTTGTAGACTAAAAGTTTGTGAAAATTGTTTGTCATATGGGCACCTCGTACAAGATTGTCTTAGTCTTAGCTCCTGTTACTTCTGTCAACAGAGACATCATTCGCTCCTTCATTTAAATGTGCAACAAAGTAGCAACACGCACTCACAACAACAACACACACCTGGTACATCAGCTCAGGCGAGAAATACCAGTTCAAATGTATTTCAGGCCTCCATGAACGCAAACGCGTCCGAGTTCCAACCAGTGGTGGAACAGCAGCATACTTTTAATTACCACACGTCGCATGGTGATCTTCGTGGTGCACACCAGGTGCTGCTGGCAACAGCAGTCGTAAAGTCAAGAGCAGTAGATGGTAGAATATGTCTCTTACGTGCTCTGATAGACACTGGCTCAGAGACGTCGTTCATTACCGAAGCTGCCGCACAACTGTTGAAACCGAAAAAGCGGCGTACCATTGTCGAGGTATCCGGGTTAGGGTTGGTCAGCAGTGGCACTACGCAACACTCCGTCGAGGTTCGTTTTGCATCCCGCTGTTCGACGTTTGAGACTGCCGTACAGGCTTTGGTTTTTAAGTCACTGACTGGGCATCTCCCGACCCAAAAAGTGATACCCGGCAATTGGAATCACCTAAAAGGGCTCTCGTTAGCAGATCCCCATCTCTACGAACCTGCACCTATAGATTTATTACTCGGAAGTGACGTTTGCGCCCAGATACTCCTTCCTGAGATAAGACGCCCAAAGGATGGTATCGGACCGATCGGTCAAAATACGCAACTAGGGTGGATAGTGTTAGGGAAAGTTCCAGCGGAAATTCCACGGCAAGTTCGCAGTTTCGTTCAACTTACAGATCTGAGAGCTCAACTGGAGAAGTTTTGGGAAATGGAAGAAACGCCTTTCCAGAAACTAGAAACCGAGGAGAATATCGCCTGCGACGACCACTTTGAGCAGCATACAAGACGCTTACCTGATGGTCGTTATGAAGTGAAGCTGCCGTTTTATGGTAAATGTCTTCCAGCGATGGGAGCAAGTAGACAAAATGCTTTTCGGCGATTTCTTCATCTCGAAAAGAGGTTCGATGCCAATCCAAAAATTTTTGAGGATTATACGAAGTGTATCAGAGAATATGAAGAACTCCATCACATGGAAGAAATAGATGCAAATGATGCGGTTTTGCAAACCCCGTTTCACTATTTTTTGCCACACCATGCGGTTTTCAAAGAAGCTAGCTCCACTACGAAGCTGAGAGTAGTGTTTGACGCAGCGGCGAAGGCTTCGGATGGGAAATCCCTCAACGATCATCTATTTGTGGGTCCGAAATTGCAGTCGAGTATCATAGATATCGTACTTAAATGGCGGACACACCGAGTCACATTTACGGCCGACATCGAGAAGATGTACAGGCAAATTTTGGTAAGTTTCCCAGACCGATACTATCAGCTGATCATGTGGAGAGAGCAGAAGACTTTACCCATGAGGACCTTCAAGATGAACACAGTCACCTTTGGCACAGCAAGCGCACCTTATCTAGCCATTAAAATCCTCAAAAGGGTAGCCGAAGACGAAAAACATAGTTTTCCAGAGGGGGCGAAGGTTGTCCGTGAGGACATGTACGTCGACGATCTTATAAGTGGTGCAGATTCATTAGAAGATGCACGAACGAAACGCGACCAAGCTAAGGATCTTTTGGCATCTGGAGGTTTTTACCTGCGAAAATGGACGAGCAATGTTAGGGAACTCCTCGACGACATCCCAGTCAAAGACCGAGAACTTGATTTCGAGTTACCGTTTAATTTATCAAATCACGTCAAAACTCTCGGCATCAAATGGTTTCCCATTGACGATTATTTCTCATATAATAATCTGCAGCCTCCATCAGAAGTCTCTACAAAAAGGTCAATATTGTCGACTATAGCCAAGCAAGACTAACAGAGCGATCGAGTTGCACGGTTTCAGTGATGCTTCAACGAAGGCTTTCGGTGCAGCAGTCTACCTCCGCGTTTTGGATAGCGATGGACACATCCACGTTAATTTGATAATATCAAAGACAAAAGTAGCACCACGTCAAAGAACTATCACACTACCTCGTCTTGAACTTTGCGGTGCGATAATCTTAGCACAGTTGTTAGAATACACTAAGAAAGTTTTGGCCATTCCCGATGTCAAAATATACGCTTGGACAGATTCGACAATCGCACTTGCCTGGATACGAGCCACTCCCGTCAAATGGACGACATTCGTATCCAACCGTGTGTCAGAAATCCAGCGGTTAGTGGGGATTGATTGCTGGCGACATGTCACAACGAGTCATAACCCAGCCGATCTGGCTTCCAGGGGTGTGTTTCCGTCGGAACTGGAGACACTCGAAGTATGGTGGATCGGGCCCGAGTTTCTGCGTCAGCAATGGGAATTCGATGCTCCGAATGAATCCATAGAAAGTGACACCGAAGAAGAGAAACGCACGGTTAAAGTGCTAAATATTCACGTTAGCGATAGCGACAGCATCTTACAGGCTATACATAACTTTTCGAGCCTTCTCAAAGTTATTCGAGTTGTCGCTACCTGCTGTCGTTTTTCATTAAAATGCCGACCAAAATTGGGGCCTATAGAAGGTCCATTAAGCTCCAGAGAACTTGGAGCAGCCCACATTATAGTCGTCAAAGCAGCACAACTTGAGATGTTTGAAAACGAGATTCAGCAAATCGTAACAAAGTCTAAGATTCCAAAAAACCTACGTTCGCTAAATGCATTTATCTATGCCAACGGGATTTTACGAGTGGGGGGACGTTTGGAGAACTCCCTCCTCCCCTACGATGCACAACATCCTATTTTGTTAAAAAACAACCACCATTTTACAAGTTTGGTTGTCAGGGATGCCCACAAAAACACCCTTCATGGCGGCATTCATCAAATGGTCGCCTACATACGGCAAAAATATTGGATAGGTCAAATACGAAGAAGCGTCAAACATCAGTTGCATAGGTGCACTTCTTGCTACCGTCAAAAGGCATCTGAAATTCAACAACTAATGGCAAATTTGCCTGCTCCTAGAGTCAGAATGTCTCGACCATTCAGCAACACCGGCGTAGATTACGCCGGACCAATTGAAATTAAATCTTGGAAGGGACGCGGTGCAAAATTACTGAAAGGGTATTTTGCAGTTTTTATTTGTTTGGCCACAAAGGCTGTGCATTTGGAAGTCGTGTCTGATTTGACAACCCAAGCGTTTTTGGCAGCATTTAAACGTTTCACTGCTAGAAGAGGAAGCTGCAAGAAAATCTACAGCGACTGCGGAACTAATTTCGTTGGTGCCAATAACGAGTTAGCCAAGATGCTAAAGGAAGCAAGCCATGACTGGAATGAAGTTGCAGAAGAGCTATCAAATCACGGTACAGAATGGCATTTTATTCCTCCTGCTTCTCCACACTTTGGTGGATTATGGGAAGCAGGTGTGAAATCAGTCAAGTATCATTTAAAACGAGTTGTTGGAACCGAAAGGCTAACTTTCGAGGAGCTCGCCACGCTTCTAGCTCAGATAGAAGCGTGTCTGAATTCGAGACCCTTATGCTCTCTCTCCGACAGCCTCGATGATTTAAATGCACTCACCCCAGCGCACTTCCTTGTTGGCGAATCTTTGCATGCCATACCCCAAGGCGAAACTAACATCAACATCACACATATCGAAAGATGGAAACGTGGTCAAGCATTAGCAGAAATTTTTTGGCGAAAATGGAATTCTGAGTATCTCGCCAGGCTTCAGCAGCGCCCAAAATGGATGCAAATCCAAACAATGCCAAAGATAGGAGATTTAGTTCTCCTAAAAGATGAACGACTTCCACCGACCTTCTGGAATCTCGCGCGTATTGAAGAAACACATGAAGGATCGGACGGATTAATACGCGTTGTCACAGTGAAAACACGAAATGGGTACATCAAACGGCCAATAACAAAGATCTGTCTTCTGCCTTCGAACGAAATTCCAGAGCACACCGCTATCATTTAGAAAAAATTTTCAATAAAACCAACCAAAGGATAACAAAACAATCGTTTTTTTTTTCTACATAGTTCTTATTTATTTAAAATTCATCACTCATCAGCATAAATAGATTAAAACTCTTAAATATTTAAAATTTGAATGGATACGGAATCGATTCAGATAATTCTACGATTAATTAAGACACTGAAACTAACAACAATTTAATATTTTATAAAAAAAAAAAAAAATGCACTGCTACTCCGCATGCAGTCAAAATCTGTCCTTTAGTAATTTGCAAAACAAAATAAAATGATGTAAAACATTATAAAACAAATTTCACAATTTTTTTATTAATTTAAAGTGATCATTTTTAAAACAAACAAACATTTAAGCTTCAAATTGAGCTAAAACATACTATCCACAAAATGTATGTCAACAAATATTCAGCATATCAAATGTCAACACGTCATGAAGTCGAAATGACTAAATAACTAAAATTCAAGAAATCACATCGAAAAATGTCAAAAGAATAAAATGAATATATTTATAAAAATTAATTCGACTAAGACAATTCACAAATTTAATAATTAATTACAACAACACACCGCAGCGGTTAAACTCGATTAATATATAACAATTATCACAACAAATATTCAAGAAATAAACACTGATTCAATCCATAATAATTTCACTGAAATTCACACATATTTCACTAAGCAAATAATTTATTATTTTGGTTTGAAAACATTTTCAACAAGTTGATTTGCACTCAAATCAAATGTAAACAAACTTCCCGATAATTCCTATTGGAAGTCGAACACTTTCCAACTGGAAACTTCACTTCTGTGCTGTATAATATACTAATACATAAATTGTACATAAACGCTTAAGCAAATCACGCCATATTTCTCATTTTAAGATCTAAGGCCAAAATCTTTTATATCAAAAAAAAAAAAACTCACACAACACACAACCACACACCGCGACCCGAAAATTAACGTACGAATGCGCGCGCGCTCACTCCGTTAAAGAGATGCATTCATTACCATTCCATTCAACAAACACTTACCTGGATTTAATTCACTAAATTTAATTCACTAAATTTAATTTACACCGAATTAATCATACTACCGAACAACAAATAAACCCACGGCGATGGCGAACAAAACGACAAACGAGGTACAACACGAGACTGCGTGAAATCCTATCACAATTCACAATATAGATTGTACTATGACTGTCTATCTCGGTCTACTATTACTATGAATTGGTTTATTGATATAATACTATTAGCAGAAATGAGAGCTATATATGTGTATGTAAATTCAACCACCCTGCATTCATACATTTGTTTGCTGTAAAATTTCTTACTGACCTTGTCTGTTGTATGTGTTTTATATATATATCATTTTATTAATACGTTTGTCTCTTTTCATGCAATCTATGAATGAGATAAGGTGATAAGGATAATGATGAGGATGACAGTCACAAACAGCTAGCCATTCATGTCGATAATCTAGAGTAAAAGGAAAGATGATGCCAAATCGTAATTATATCAACACGATCGGATCGTCTCGTGTAACTCTACATTGGGAGTATGAAATTAATATTCCTTGGCGATGGGGGAGAATGTACGAAAGTACAAGCAGCATAATACTTATTCAACGAAACCAGAAGAAATAAAATCCTGAATACATCGGAACGTACCATTATAATTTAAATACAGTCCACAAATGAGCTACTTTCACAAATGTCAAATAATTAATGCAATTAATATACAATCGACTATACCTTGAGTCATATGACCAAATAAAAATCAATTCGAATTAATTTATGAAACAAATTGGTTGTTTAATTTTATTTGGCAAATTTAAAGATTTTTTACTAATTTTTTTATAACGAAAAAAAAAACTTAGACACGAACAGTGTGGGACAGTTTTTGAGGAAAAAAAAAATTTATAAAATTTCGAAAAAAAATCGTATTATTTTTGGCCTTAAAAATACATACATATCAAGTTTGAAGAAAATCGGCCGAGCCGTTTAGCTACAATCGAACGGACAGACAGACAGACAGAATTGCGAGACCCACTTTTTTGGTCTTTGCTATCATCGTAATGTCAACTTTGATCAAAATCTCGAGTTCGATTTTTTTTCCGAACTTTCCTTATAGTAGTACCTATAAGTCGTAAGTAAAAATAAGGAAAAATATTATTAATGGTACTTGTAATAGAACCGTTTTTTTTATTTTTGACTTTCTCATTAATGACTCTTACGATTTTGAAATACATTTTTGTATCGGTATAAAATAAAAAAAAAATTTGATTCTTGAAAAAAAAATCCAAATTTGTGCTTCTAATGCATTATGTAATAGATGTAGAAAAATATTCTTTATTAAAACTAGAAATATTCGAACATACCCGCCACACAGTTGTAAAAAACCTTAACAGAGAATCTGTCAAGAATTTGAGTTGATAACAAATATTTGTGGTTTTATATATTTTTTCTGGTGTGCTTCAGGACTCCGTTTAGTCTCCGACTCTCTTTTTCATATTAATGAATGATCTTTTTTCTGAAACTTCTAATCCATTAAATTTTGTTTTTGACAACAGTACCCTTAGCTTCTCATAACCGTTTCATGCTTCATGTCTTTTTCCTTTGGATGTGGATCATGACCGGCAGACTATGACAAGCTTTGATTTCGATAGGATTGTCAAATTTGGAACCATAAATCGCGAAGAATTGAATGCTTTAAGAAATCAATGCTGTATACTGTTGTGTTAATGGAACTCACCCTCCCATATAGCGATCCAAAATCGGCACTTGCATTGAGGACACCTTATGTCTAAGCTAAGGCTTAGGTTTCCTACAACGCGAATTCCAAAGAAATTGTTCACCCCTTTTGATCTGGCTGTAATCTATAAGATTTGCATTCATTTTAAACTTAAGTACAATTTTTGATTTCAGATTCGAAGCCAGATATGTTAAAACTTTGACTCACACATTACACGCCAACGCACTAAGATATAAAATTGTGCCCATTGACTATTAACGTTTACCGTCTAATCGTAGACTAATATTTTAAACAACATAATTTTTGCTCTAGTAGAAAAAAAAATCATAAAATGAACAAATATCACCGAACACATCCTCAAATTATTATCGAAACCTGACAATCTTACGCAAAAATCATTTTTTCCCAACCAATTTGAACGCCATTCGGACGTTCCAAAACTTTATCCGCACTATTATATGCACTTTGTTTACTGGCTAATTTTTCCCCAGTATCCCCTTGTTGTTGTTGTTTACTGTGTACAATTTTGCAGCGCTGGCTATACATTTACGAATAAAAAACGACTTATTTAATTGAAAAGCTTACTTTGACACGTAAAAAGCAAGAGCAAAGAAAAGTTTCGTAATCGAGTGTAAACTGTGTCCCACAATTATAATTCGGAATTTAATAAATTAAAAGAACGCATTGTTCTGAACAACAACAGAATCACTGCAAATTAAAAATCGATTAAATTTAGACATTCTGTAAAATGACTGTTGTTCATACAATAGTTTTTTTTTTTTAATCACTTTGTCGTGGCTATTAAATTAATATTTTTCTTAGGAGAAAATGGTCCGTCTCTTACTCTTTATTCGTATATTTGTCAGTTAAAGAATTTTTGTTTCATTTCGCTTTGATTTTACAACGAAACGAAATTAAAGTTTTTAAATTTGGATTAAATTCGGTATATTATTGAACTGGAACTGGTTAAAATTCGGAATGAAAATCGAATCGGAACAGTATTGAATCATTTGAGTGAAATTAAAATCATCGAATGATTGAAATGATCGAATCATTTTGGTAATCAATTGTTGAACGATACGATGAATTGAAATGAATGATTTACACACCTTTAATTATCTTTTTTTTGTATCTGCGAATCTCCTATCCGCCTTTTTAGCATCAAATTTTTCTCCATTTTCTCCAATTTTTCTTCTCCACCTTGAATCCCCTTTGTTTTCCTAAATTTCCTCTAGAATTTTCTCTCTAACTTTTTTTAAATTTGTTCATATTTGTACCAAATTTTTTCGTCGGATTTCGTAAAAAAACAACTTTACGTCTGAAATATACTCCAAAAAGTGAACTTTCCCCGCAAATGCCGGATCGGCCATTCTAATCTTTCATACATCCATTCAACCAGCCAATAGTTCTCAAAAACCTCTATTGTTGAATTTCATAGAAACCTTCCACATTCAATAATAATTGGATTCCTTCCCAAAACTTGGCAAATTCAAATACCCGAGCTCAGACCTCTTTCAACTAAATTTTCCGAGAAAATCTAAAAGAAACAAAACCGAGGAACAGTTTTTCCAAGGCATTCTCCTATTTACTATAAATCATTCGCGAGTGATTCGAAGAATTGACTAATCTTTCAAAAACCAAATCTATCGAGACCAGGGAGGAAGGTATATCGTTGAACTCTAAAATCTTAAAATTTACTCAGTTCGCTTTTTTTATGTTTGTTGGTAGTTCCGATAAACCTATGCTCTTGATACTCAAGAAGTTGAAGTTCTAGGAATTTATGACCTTACAAAAATATTAGGTTAATTTTACAATTTAGGTCTTTAGATGGAAGCAAGAGTCTGTGGAGCGGAAACAAAAATCCTTGAACTACCAAATACTTTTCCTCCTTGGTCCCTTAATATATTTTTCCCGATTCCACCTTAATAGTAAGCGATTACCCAATACTTCTTAATTACTGTTTTCAAAATGTTAAGACAAATGTTAATCACAGCAATAAACACAGTATTAAATGCCGCGTTAATGGCACCAATTAATTGAAGTCTCGAAACGAATACCTAATGTCAACCCTTTAGCAACTGCCATTAATACTCACTTACTTTAACTAATTGCTCTGCGTTGCTCAACAATTATTGATGAATCGCTTTAATCCAATAACAAATTAACATCAAACGGCGGAAGCTTTCTTGAAGCGTCATCATATTCATCAATAATTGCTGACACCCCGAAGCCTTTGAACTTAAATCAAACCCTAAAACATCATAGTATTAAACATCAAAAGCAAATTGGTCTTCATAAATGAGTGTTAATTATAATGACATTCATATGTCAGAAACACAACATCTATTAACGCACTGTGCACACAATTATGGCAACTTCACCGTGGGTACTAAAAAATCCCATATAACAACTTGGAAAATCTGTAATTATTATTAAATCCAGCTAAAGTCTCTCCATTAAGAGCAGAAAATTGAAAAGCTTTACTTTAAATTCAGCGTTCTACTCGTAAAATTATACATACAATATTAAATTGCTGTTATAAAAAATCAATTAAAATATTTTTTCAGTTAACTGTTTTATGGAAATTTAATGCGCATTAATTAAAAATTGTGTAGAGAACACAAATACAAGTAGGTAAGATTTTAATGTGTTCTCTGTGCGAATACACATTTCGTTTAGTTAAACGTGCTGAAAGAATTTCATATTCATGCGACAAAAAGTCTGAATCAAACGTTTTAAGGGAATTCCCAGAAAATCCACACTTTTAGCACACGCATACGCCCCAGTGAACTATATTCAGATTTATTCAGAACTGCCGGTACTAACGAATAAATAATTATAATTTCTGATTTGATAAACTTTTTCCATTCTAAAAATAACATTTCAAAAAAAGTTATCTTGTATCTTGCATTAATTGACCAAGCTCATTATCACGGGTAGAATTGGGATACTGGTGAGTGTCTGTGAGTGTCTGTGAATTTCAGATCAGTCGTGCGAAAAATTACTTCTGTTTGGTTAGTCATGTGCGGTGCACATTTTTACCCCAGACTGAGAATTAATGTGTGAATAAGCCGGTTTATCTAATAAAATGTCTTTCTTGGTTTAAAGAATTAATTATGATAATTAATTTGGGAAGTACAACTTGGTGTGAGTGGATGGTGATTTATTCAAAATGCACAAAATTTTGTCTTTAAGGAAACCACCTTGAAGTGATGCACGCATTTGGAGCCAAGAGTGTTAATCCCATAAATTTTTCCCAAAATTACTTATTTTATGAAATTCAATTTAACCCAGGATAGTTGATTGCAAATACCGAGTGGTTTTTTTTAATGATATGTGAAGATGTGGTTTTGCAAGAACTGTTCTATGCGGTTGAATTTGACTTGAGTGAGATTAAAATTTATGTAAATGTTTTTTGATTTCGGTGGAATTTTTGGAATTTTGGGGAAAATTAATTTCTCTATAAAATGTTGTCATAGCCTAGAATTATTTGAATGAATAGAACTTGGAACCCTTTGAAAGAAGTCAAATAAATTAAGATCAACCGGTTTGAATTTTTAAACCATGAATATATGAAAAAATAAAGGTGACTTTGAGATGTGAGCATTTTAAGCTTTTGGTTCAGTTGTCTTAGATTTACACAAATACTGACTTTAATTTTTATGTACATATGCACACTAGAATGAATTTGACTTTACTCGGCTATTGATTGGGTTTCGAGGAGATACCGATGCCCATTAGTTTTGAATGTCTGAATATGGTAATGGGAGGGAAATATTGATTCACTTTCGCGTAGTGCGCCTAAGAAAAAAATCTCTGAATTCAATAGTATGCCCGAGGTTGGGTGCAAGGGTAAACTAATAGGCACACCCTGAAGCGCGAGTATTGCAGTTGAATTGATTGAGGAGAGGAAGACAACTTCCTATTTCAATAGAACACTGTTAATAAAAATAACGGTAATATAATGAAAGACAAGAAACATTATAGCGGTGCTTGAGAGATTCAAATTTTGTATCACCTATAATTCTTAAAGTTTTTTTTTTTTTAAATTCTATTTAAGAAACAAAAAAGGGATATTGGAGCACCAGCCCATATATGGGAATTGTTCTCGATTTTTGGACGAATAAAGGCCTTATAGATTACAGCCAGACAAAAGGGCTGACAAATTTGTTGCATCTTAGAAGGAAAGCTAAGCACTTAACAGCATTTTTGGCGATGTCAAATATGTGATCACTCCACAAAAGATGGTCTGTGATGCACATGCCTAGAACTGAAGGCTGTTCAGTCTCCTCGATCACTCACAGAAAGTGGCACAGGGGGGGGGGGGGGTACGCTTTAGCTACAGTAAACAGCATTAAGTTTTCGAAGCATTAAATTCTACACGGTTTTTGATTTCCCATTGGACAAAGCTGTCAGGATCAGAATTTAATGAGCTTATCATACGATTTCCTTGGAAGTCCACATCCGAAGGACAAGGATGCGAATCTAAAAACGAATACAAAAAGCTGAGGGTACTGTTGTCACCGAAACAATTAAGTGAATTAGAGGTTTCAGACAGAAGATCATTTATAAACATAAGGAAGAGTGCCGGAGACAAAACGGAGCCCTGTGGCACACCACCATTCATTTTGTGGATATCAGATTTGAAACCGTCAAAAACTACTTGTAGTGAACGGTCCGAAAGGTAATTTCTAATCCAACGAAGAAGAAAAATCACGTTTCGCAATTCGGCCTGCTGTTTGACATTGGATAGGTCGATTTTCTAAATATAATTCAATTAATTCTCTTTTCAATCCAATTCAATTTATTATATTCTTACTTATAAAATAAATACTTACAGTTTTTATTCAATGATCTAAAATTCAATAGTTAGAATAATTAGTGGCCTCTTAATATAAAATAACTGATTGAGATAAAGTCACGTTAACTTGATAGATAGCTTTCTTTTATTATTCATTCGACACTTTTTTAAGACCAAAAATATCGGTCTCATTAAATTGATATAAATATTTTTTTTTCTCAAAAACTGTCGAATGGATTTTTATAAAAAAATGATTTTCAGCAAAAGCTAGCTTATGGTGGGGAAAAAACTACGAAAAATTAATCTTTATGGTACTTTTCATAGCAACCTTTTTTTTTTAATTTCTACTTTCTAAAATTTTATCATTTTAAAGCTCTTTAACAATTTAAATAGTGTACCTATTTAAATTTCCGATTGTTTTTGATTCAAAGAATAAATGAAGTTTTTTTTTGAAAACTTAGTTTCTTTTTTCGTAACGCATTTTTTTTAAACTTGGCTCCAAGAATTTCGATGAAATTTTGTATGGATCGCGTAAACTATACAATTTGTCATTAATTATCGTTATTTTTTAAAAAAATGTTGTAGTGAAATAGCCAGCTGTATTATTCCCTATAAACAATTCAACCATAACAGGTACTCACGCTTCAGTGAATGTAATCAGCTTTATCCTTGAGTTAAACTTCGAACATATTAATAAAAACAGAGATTCTTTCGTTATCCACACAATACGAATGTTGAGAAGTTTTATTAATAAATTATTTTTATATCCGAAATATTTTTAAAATCTTAATAATATTTAATTTTTAATTATTTAATAATATTTATCATCTAAGAAAATAACTTCGAAAGCTGATTGTTCACATGTTTCCAAAAAATATTTGTTCGAAAATTATATATTCAATATTATTTTTAACTTGAAGAATTTTCAGTTAAAATATTTTGATCAAAATCGGTTCACTTACTAACAGCGTCGAAAAACGGTTCTATGACAGGTCTATAGTAACATTTTTTGTTAATTCTTTTTGACCAAAGTATAGACTATGCCTACAATAGTACACATAATATCAAAATTGTTAGAGCAACTTTCGGGAAATATAAGTTTTCTCATAACGGCTGCATGGCAGATAGCGTTAAATTTAGAGCTAAATAAAAATTCAATTTCTCCTCTAGAGAACCACAGAAGACCCTTAAGTACCAAGTTTGAAACAAATCTCTTCAGCGGATTAGGTTGTAGGTCAAGGTACAGGCATACAGACAGATGGACGGGATTGCGGGACACTCTTTTTTGGTATTCGCTATCATGACAAAGTCCATTATGATCAAAATCTTGAGTTAAAATTTTTTCCACATGCAAAATCTGCCCTTTAGTACATTATATCGCAAGTAAAAATGAACTTCATGCTCGTAAACATTTTTCTAAGTTAAAGTCTCTAAAACACAAGGGCAAACTCTTGTTACCCAGTCGTGCATTTTATTATCTAATAAAGCTTTTTTAATCAATAGTTTTTATAAACTTAATTTTCAAACTCAAATTTTTTAAAGAAAACTATAACTATATGATTATTTTGTTTTTAAAAGATGGATTTAATTTTTCGTGAATTTCTAGTTCGAATTTAATAAACGAAAACTTTATGATTAGAGATTAGTGTATCCGCACCCCATTGATTTAAGTTAAGCTATCTTCTATAAAAAGGCTAAAATTAGGTTAACCATAGCAAGAAGAACCGCCGAAAGAGTATTTCATGGTTTCAAAACAAAAATCAAATATTAAGGCGCAAGACCCTACAAAGAAGGAATTTCTAAAACAAATATAGTTTCACTATACAACTTTTTTCAGAAGCAAAAACCTAACTATAAATAAGAAAGACGATTAAAAAATAATAAAATTTTTGAGAAAATCAATTCAAAGATTTTTTTTTAATTTTCACATTGAAAATTATTTGTTCAAAACCAAGTCATTTAAGCAAAGTGATTTAGAAATAAAGGTTTTTTCTATGTTGGTAGATGTTTAAATGAAATAAAACAAGCTGTGTGTGAGTTATTGACAAATTCTTATTTTATGTTAAATGCCCATGTATGCCATATTGTATGAAAAATGACATCGTTTAAATGCCCAACCCAAAATCTTACGAAGGCCATTATCCGAGTGGTCTGATTTTCAGTCAATATTGAACATAGACCCAGGCACATTTGGGCGATAACGTGCTTAACCCACCACTTTAGGAAACATCACAAGAGGAGGTCAAGCGGGGTCAAATTGCATGACATTGGTGGCAATTCATGTCATTTCTGAGAGTGATAACCATACCCTCAAATATTTCATGCAGAATGTCAATTGTGGCGTTCGCTGTGTGGCACGTAGTGCCATCCTGCCGGAACCACATTGCGTCTAGGTCCATTTCAATTTGGGTGATAAGAAATTGGTTATCAACGTTCTGTGGCGCTTTACCAACGTCGTTTTCGAAAAAATACGGACCAATGACACCGCCGGCCCAAAACCCACACCAAACGGTATCTTTTTGAGGATGTATTTTTACCTGGTGAGCCTCGTAGGGGTTGGTGTTGTGTGTTGTCTCATATATGACAATTTTAGATATTAACACAGCCATTCATCCAAAAATGCATTTCATCGCTAAAGATGTTTTTTCTGTCAAAGCTGGGATCTTCCGGAACCTAGTCAGCGAACAAACGGTGTTGTCTCTGGTCATGAACTTTGAGCTCCTGGGTCTGTTGGATTTTGTACGGGTGTAGGCCCAAGTCTCAACCAAAAATTCACGAAGTTGAAATCTGCGAAAGGCCGAATTGATATGCACACCGAGGAATCAACTGCTTAGGGTTCTGGTGTACCATTTTCACGGACCACGGCGATGTTCTCGGCTGATCTAGCGTTCTTTTGATAAACAAATGTTCACTTATTGACTACCGTACCGATCGTCTTAAATTTTTTCACCAAACGTTGAAGAAGAGTCAACAGCGAAGGGACACCACGTCTACCTTAAAATGGGCCTAACGCGCTAAGCGTTTGCACTTACGAACAATCGATAATAAAGTTTTATCGTTCTTACTTTCTGCTCAGTAGTGCAACTTGCCATGGTAATTTGGCAACAGAACCTGAATAATCAACAAGAGATTTGACAGATTTCACCAAAACGTAATGGCCGCCACAGGCTACCAAAAACTACCCGAGCCTATTGCCTATTGAAAAACCCTTTAAAATTTTAGAATGAGTTTCTGGCATTATCACAAGCAATGTAATAATATTGGAGGTGTTGCCCTTGGCTTCTTTGTTTTGTTTCCATTTTTAGTTAATTGTTTATAAAATAAACCCTGCCGTAAAAACATTTTTCACCTTAAACATTAAAAAGAGGGGCATACCAGAATACAACTTCTAGGTTTCGTCTCCCTCTAATCAAGTGAGAATCGCTTGTCATGATTAAATACCTTTCGTATAACTCGTTCGGATTCAGCAGAGAAAAGTACGTTCTTTCCATTCCTGTGAACTAACAACCATTACCCATTCATTTCACAAGTATTGATTGAACTTCTCCCCAAGCAAATATTTAATTTGAAATATTTTGCTTCAACAATAACGACTTTTTAAAATCTTAAAATCTCGAGATCTATTTTTCGAGAATACAAAACCTGTGCGTTCATATAAATTGTCTTCAAACAAAATTTTAAAAATTTTTCTTTAATTAACTTCAAATTATAGATAATCCAAACATTTTTTTTTTTTTAAGCAAGACGTCAGCCGTTCTGTTCTAAAAATTCAAAAACTTTTCAGGAAAACCAACAACGAGAAATGCTAAACGAATGAAATCCCATTTTTTTTTTTTTTTTTTTCACTTTCATGACATCAAAGTTGTAATTCCCATTAATTATCATAAAATTTATCACAGATCGGTTATTTTATTAGAACCAGTTGATGTTGTATTTTTATAAAAAGGCTTTCAACTGCTTCATTGTTTAACAGTTGTAGCATTGAGTTGATCGCGTGAACTCCACTCGTTGCACTTGAAGGTTATTTTTGTAGAAGCCTAATCATGAGTGTGTCTCTAATTGCGGTCTTAGTGCTAGCTTTATCTTCAAGTACTTATTTATATTGAAGAAAAAAAAATAACACAAAACATAATCACTAAACATTTGTTCTTTCAATTCAGGTTTAGTGACGGGTGAAACTGAAGAGTGGGACGAATGTGGTCTCGACTTAAGCAAACCTACTGGATTGGATGGTCTGATTGACTTCAAATTTCTAGGCAGGGTTCTGCGCAGTCTGGTGCCATTTCAGAAGCCAGATGTAACAATGAAATTCTATCTGTACAAGAAGGATTTTCCAACTTGTGGACAAGAATTACGGATGGATGATGACTCTCTTCAGAACTCAGGCTTCAATAGCGAACATCCCACAAGGTGTGTTAGATAGTTGTACATTTAGCAAAACCAAACTTAAATTCATTCTTTGTTCTCGCAATCTAGAATCATTATTCATGGCTGGATGAGTCAAAGTAAAGCATCTTTAAATCGTGACATCAAAGACGCCTACTTGAGCGTTGGTGACTTCAATGTGATCATAGTGGACTGGAGTGTCGCGTCAAGCACGCTCAACTACTACCGGGTCGTGAGATTGATCGAAAACTTTGGTCAAGTTGTTGCTGACTTTGCAAGACACCTGCATAGTACACTAGATGTGGACTATGACAGCATTTATTTGATCGGTCATAGCTTAGGAGCACAAATTGCCGGCAGTGCTGGCAAACGTCTGAAACCCGGGCTATTTAATACAATTTTCGCCCTTGATCCAGCTGGACCGGCTTTCAGAGAGAAGGACATGGAATGCAGAATCGATCCCACTGACGCCAAATACGTTGAATCTATTCAGACGAGTGTTAATTTGGGATTGCTGCAGCCTGTTGGTAATGCAACATTTTTCCCCAACAATGGGGTTTACCAGAAGTGCCTAGGTTTTGGATGTTCACACAGTCGAGCTTATCAATTCTTCGCAGAATCAATTGTTAGTTCAAGAGGATTTTGGGGAACGGTGTGCGATAATGAGACAAGGAAGTGGCACTGTCCGGAAACGGGGAAGCAATACAAAATGGGCGGTGAACCATCACGCTTTAAAAATGGAACGTTTTATGTCAGAACAAGGGCCAGTTCACCATATGCGATAGGAAAAAATTTAAAATACGTATACTCTTGAACATTCGTAGGGCCTATGTTCATCGCCTGTTTCCTTAACATATGTACATAAATAAATTTTTTATAAGACTGTTTACAATATACGTGTAGAATTATGAATATTTTTCTAAATAAAATTTATACAAAACAAAAAATACATAATACAAATTTTTATTTAAAAATCATTTAACAATTGTGAGGTGCACTCAAAGATTGAATATTTTTCATCCAATCATAGTCAGGATCAGGACGAAAAAGTTATACCAATCAAGAACTACAATTCTCAAACGCTGTTAGCTTTTAACAAACATTTAAATTTGGGTCTTCTTTTAGCTGAAATTTCACTGCACTCCAGTTATAGTTGAGACTATAAGATTATCAACGAGAAACAACAAATGCTTTGGCATCTTTCTTAAGAGAAACTATGAACGAAAAGCTTTACCTCTGTATATTGAAAAGTTTAACTCAATCAGCCATTTCTAAGACAAATGATTAAACATTTACATATATATATATAAATCCTGCAATAGGTTATGAAATGGCCCATAACGGAAAGGAAATATTGAGCCTGGTACAGCATTCCACATTCGTGTAGTGCAGATAAAAAAGAATCTCTGAATTAACAGTACGTCCTTAGTTAGACTGAAGGGTAAACTGATGGACATTAGCCGAAGCGCGAGTATTACAGTTGGATTCTGGATTCTATCCAAGAGACTCGGGTGGGTTATTGGAGCACCTGCCCAAATATGGGAATTATACTCGAGCCTTGGATGAATATAGGCTTTATAGATTTACAGCCAGATCAGAAGGGGGCGAACAAATTCTGAGAGTATTGTTGTAAGCCAAACAATTTAATGGATTAAAAGTTTTAGACAAAAGATCATTTATGAACATCAGAAAGAGGGTCGTAGACAAAACGGAGCCCTGTGGCCAACCAGCATTTATTTAATCAACTTCAACTTTAATCAACCGTCCAACGCAACTAGTATTGAGCCCTTTGAAAGGTCACTTCTAATCCAGCGAAAAATAAATATATCAATACATCAATAAGGCTTACTACGAAAGTCATACTTTCGGTCATTGAGGAGCTTTCGTTCTTCAAGATATTTCTTGAGCTGATAATAATTTATCAGCGTTTTCATTATCTTGAAAAGAAGGGGCGTACGTGCAATTAGACGATAATTGGAAAGGAAAGAAGATTCACCTTTTTAGGGGACTGGCTGGATAAATGCTCTTTCCATCCTCTCGAAAAAAGCCAAGTAGAGTAGGAAAAATGGAAAAGCTTGAGCAATAATTTTATCAGAACAATACGGGGGATACTTTCCGGTGTATATCAAGATATTTCAGTAGTCTTGCAAATCGTTTACGCTCTCAATTACAATAGGAGCCAGGGCACTTTCTGGCAGCGTCGAATTAACAGCAAATTGGCTCTTTCTTGTCAGCTGACATACGGAGTGACATTGAAATCGAGCGTGGGATCCGAAGAAGTATTTCTAAATTTTTTTACAAATGACCAAAAAATCTTACTACCTTTGGGACATTGTAGTATTTTTACTTGCAACTTATAGGTACTATAAGGCAAGTTATGCATTCGTAAAAAAAAATCGAAATCGAGATTTCGATCAAAGTTGATATTACGATGATAGCGAAGACTAAAAAAGTGGGTCTCGCAATTCTGTCTGTCTGTCTGTTCGACTACAGGCTAAACGGCTGGGCCGATTTTCTTTTTAATTTTTCCCCCCCACACGTTTTTTTCTTTTCTTTTTTAAGACCAAAAATAACGGTACCTGCCATTCGAATTTTTTTCGAAATTTTATAAACATTTTTTTTTTCTCAAAAACTATTAAATATAAATATTTATTTAATCCGTTAAAGTACTAACGTTACAAAACTTAAAACTAGATAACATTACAAATATGAATTTACTTACAATTTTGTATTAAAAAAGTTTTCTTTAAATTTATTACATTTTAAATTGTCATTAACTGAAGAAATTAAAAAATTATACTTATTGAAAACTGAAATCAATTGATTTAAGGGACTGTTCATACCATAGTTTGTTCTGCTAAAGTTAGGATATAGAGACCGTTGATTTCTCAAGCTAGCTTGACTAAAACTAAAATTCAAGCGGCACACAGCTGATGGAGATATTATTGATCCGTTGACTAATTTTATAATATAACATAGTTGTAGATATTGTCTATGCTTTGAGAGTAAAGGAAGATTTATTAAGATGAGTCTATTGTTATAGGGGGGCAGGTCGATCTTTGTGACCAAGGAAGAAAACGAAGACAGAATCGTAAGAATCTCCTTTGGATTCCCTCAAGTCTGTTTATATGAACTGAATAGTATGGCGCCCAGACTACACAGCCATATTCGAGTACTGGTCTGACAAAAGATATGTAGAGAAGCTTAAGAACGTAAGGATCCACGAAGTCACGGGAGAATCTTTTTATAAATCCCAAAGTTTTATTAGCTTTTTTAATAATAAAGTTAATGTGATCAATAAATGTTAAACTAGAATCTAGAATAATGCCTAGATCGGAAAAAACGGACACTCTACATAATGTAAAAGAATCTAACATATAGTTGTAAGTTAATACATTTTTTTTGCGCGTAAAACACATTGTTTTACACTTGTCAATATTTAACAAAAGACGGTTAGTATTGCACCATTCCCTGAACCTATAAATGTCTTCTTGAAGTTGTTCACAGTCGCTGATGGAGGCTATTCTTTTAAAAATTTTGATATCATCGGCATAGATAAGCACAGATGAATTTTGTATAATTGATGTCAAGTCATTGATATATAGAACGAATAGTAATGGGCCTAGATGACTCCCTTGTGAAACACCTGAGTTGACCAAAAACTGATCAGAACGCTCATTACGAAAAGTAACACTATACTTCCTGTTTTCTAAATAAGATGATATCCAGACTAGAAAGTTTTCATTGAACCCTAAGCCAATTAGTTTATTAATTAGAGTTTTGTGACAAAGCTTATCAAAGGCTTTGCTAAAATCAGTAAATACACAATCCACCTGTTTTCGATCTTCAAAGGAATCGATACAAAAAGAGGTAAAGTCAAACAGATTTGTGACAGTTGACTTCTTTTGGACAAAACCATGTTGGCTATCACAAATAATAGATTTACAATTAAAAGATAAGACGTTACAGATAATGGATTCAAATAATTTGGGAATTACAGACAATTTAGCAATAGGGCGATAGTTAGTTATATCGTTTTTTGACCCTTTTTTATGGATGGGTATAATGAAAGCACTTTTCCACATAGAAGGAAATATTGAAGAATTTAAAGATTCATTAAATAGAACATATAGGGGATAGGATAAATAAGATACACATTTCTTTAATACACTTGATGGTACGCCATCAGGACCAGGGCTAAAACAATCGTCGAGTTTCAAAATATTCTGTTCGACAGATTTTAAAAATAAAAATGCAGAAAAATTTCATTTAATTAAATCTAAATATTGGTTGAAAAAAAAATTCCGAAAAATGGTTATTGAGGGTATTAACCATTTTTTTTTTTGTTTTTGATTTTCTCATAAACGTTTCAACCGATTTTGATCATTTTTTTTTTTACTGAAGCTCCCCAAAAACATAAATAGAATTGTGTACTCAAATTTTCAAAAAAAAATGTTTGGATTAAAAAAAAAAACTTCAAAATTTTATTTTCAAAACTCAATATTTCGAAAACCCCATGATAGATTTTTTTTTTGAACTTAATAAATAAAAGTTTCTCAATATAATCTACAAAATGTAAGAAAAAAATTTTTATTTGAGCTAAAAATAAAGGTACCTACCATACAAATGCTAAAAAAATTAAAAAAATGGTTTTCAAAAATCGTATTTTTCTCAAAAACGGCGCCTAGAATTTTGATAAAATTTTTTTTCTTTCAATTAAGTTTTACGATCTTTAATTTAATAAAAAAATTTTTGAAATTAAGATATTACAGCTTGAATTTCTTACCTCTCAACATTCATTCATGGGCAGATGTGCCTAGAGGCCATAATACATTTACAGCCATATTTATAAAGTCATTATAGTGAGTACATAAGACTATGCAACCCTTATAATGCCTCTAAACGCAAAATTGTTATTTATAACACTTATGTGACGTTGAATAGAGGCATTATAAGCTAAACGCGTTTGTAGGTTGAATAGTGCCTACATAAAGACATTTTAGTATTGAACTGTCACATTCACTTTGACATTATATTGAATTATAAAGATTATCAACAAAATAAAATGCCTTTGACTTGATATTGAAACTAAAACTTTGTGTTATTTTTATTTATTGAAACAAAAATGTTATACTAATATATTAAAAACAAATTGAATTGAAAATTGTTTAGAATTAAATATGTAGATAAATATACTTGTTGGTGATCTTTCTCCACGCATCCTTCTTCATCCGGTGTTAGTGTTGTAATTTTTATTTTGTATTATTGAATTTTATCCTCAATAACTTGTCTGAGGAGTATTCCAGCTAGTACAAAACGAATAATAATTTGATTTCCAGTATGTGCTAGAGATAATTACATACCTTATTTGATGAATCAAAGTTAATTGTTCGAATTCAATTAGCCTTTTGGTAGTTACATTTTTGTTTAATTCGTATTCGATAGACATGATGTTTTTTTTTTTTTGACAAACAGCTGAGTGTTATGAAGGCTAAATGTAATAGATTCTTACTTTTTGGTACTTTATTTGACACAAGCTCATTATAACTATGCAGGGTAGGCAAATGTTTTATAAATATGAATTTGCATAGTGGATGAATAAGTCCTTATTAATTGCATAACTATTCACGCGTTCAGAGATTTCTAATAAATAAGGCTGTTATAGTTTATTTATAAGGCTCAGAGCTAAGAAAAAAGTCTAGAGTGTTGGCGGATTGCCATGGTGTGGTTATTTTCATTGATATTGATCCTCTGCAAGAAGGGTTTTAGACGAATAATTGTAGCCCTTTGTTTTCCCAATATGTTAGATGGAACAGAAGTCCAACGGAAGGAGTCGTCTAAAGTATTCCGCCCATGCAAAGACAAGCTGACCGTGCACTTTCCTCAATAAAAAACAATTAGTGTTTCCGCCTAAAGCTGCCCACGATACTACCACGCCATACATTGGAATCGGTTTGGTTACCAAACTGTCCACAACGATCGGCCTCGTTTGTTAGCTTGCTTAGAGCATATTGTAACAGATCTTTTAGGGTATTAGAATGCTTCCTTGATACGCCAGTAGCAATATCATCCTCATAGGAAATCTCCCTCTAACTCTCCATCTTCCAGATATCTCAAAAGCTCATTCGCTACCAAGCTCCAAAGAAGGGGAGATAGGACATCGCCTTTCAGGGTCCCTCTACCGAAAGATCTTCTTGCAGAATCTTTGAATTAATAATTTTGATTGGTCAATTCTCCAAGAAAACTTTCTACATTCGGAGATGAGAGTGCAGACTCGATTGCAAATGTATCAAAATTCTAGTGCCACCGGGAAACTGGCAGTTTGATGCTATATGCGATTTTGACTACGCAGATTGTAGCTGTGCCTAAAAGGTTCTGACTCTTGCTGTTGATTTGACAAGTTGAGAGCAAACCGTGACCGAAATTTGTAGCGAAACGTTCGGGGTAACGGTAACAAAAAAAAGTGGATCTCGCTATTCTGGCTATCTGTCTGTTGTTTATCTGCCTAGTTCAACTACAATCTCGGTCGTTATACTCTTATACCTACAAGGGTATAGGTTTGCCCTTTGTTGATTTGTTTTTAAACCTAGAAAAATATCTTGACTTTTTATTTGACAAGTGGAATGAAATTTTAGATGACATTCACTTGCATATATTTTGCATATTTTTAATATGCATTACTATTCCTGATAATTGAACAATAAAACATCTAAATAAAAAATTTGGTATCATTATGTTAAAAAATGGGAAAATATGCAAAATCCGAGATCTACTTATAACGTTTCACATAAACATAACACGAGCTATGAAAAAATTATATTGAGGAGAGAAAGGAAATCTCGATGAACATTGGTCTTGAATGTATGCAAATTGTAATGCCAAGGAAAAACCGTGCTGGGTAAATTTGACCATATTCGGGTTGTGCGACTAAAAAACGAATCTCTGTATTTGACGGTACTACAAAAATAAGGCTCGAGGGTAAACTGATGAGCATTCCTATCGAAACGGGTACCACGGCTGAACTGATTTAGGAGAGGAATGCAACTGGCTAACTTGAGTGAGAATTGCTTGTGAAAGAAGCAATAAAACAAGGAATGACATTAAAGAAAAGATTAAACATTCCGAGAGTATTCAAGAGCTGGGAATGATTCTATGATAGTTCTGTTTCCTATCAGTTTTAACGCTCTGTTATGGATTCTATCCAATAAATGAAGAGAAGTTTGGTCTGCACAATGCACATGCACAAAGATGTAACTTGTACTCGAGTTTTGGACGTTAAAGGTCATTTTTATTTGGAGCCAGATCAGAGGGGGTTAAAAATCCTAAAGCATATAGCATCGTTTTTGGTGATCTTGAGAATACATTCATTCCAACAAAGATCGTCGTTGATACACATACCGAGCATTGATAGCTTTTCGGTTTCTGGGAAGCAAGTGTTCTTCAAGTCAATGGCTTAAGGGGTACATTTTACTTCAACGAAAATAGATAACATTGAGTTTTCGAAGCATAAAACTCCAAACAATTTTTAATACCTCATTTAACAATGCAGTAAGGATCAGATTTAAATAAGCTTAGCTCACGATAACGTTGCAATTCCAATTCCAAAGATATTGATATTGATAATGTGATAATGACAGTAGATTATATTCAAAAGAAATTTCGAGACCCATTCATCAACTCTCTTGCCCGATCGAATGCTATAGGTGCATCCCGATCTTTAATATCTATAGATTTTTTAAGTAAAATGTTTATGAAATTCATGAGCCCTTGACTTATAGATTTACAGCCATAAATATTTAAATGTTTTACAATTTAATGTGCAAAAATACTTTTTGGAAAAAAAATTAAGATAAAGAATTTTACAATTTCGAAGCTCTGTATTTAAAAAAAAAAATAAGAGCTTAATAAATATAAAAAATATATTGGGTGGTGACTTTGCTTTCAATATAATAGAGGCAGGACAATGCAAATCTCATCTCATCAATCAAAGATCAAAAAATGTGTTCACATTCTGGTGGGCAGATGGCTTTTTATGGTAAGGTAGTGTAAATTACAGTGTTAAGAAAAATACAAGAAATAGCTAATTAAGAATTAACAAACATAAGGATAAAAGAGATGTGCATATAACACTGCTAACACTATTATCCATTTCGTTTTATTTTCAAAGGATAATCCATATGGCGATATTAAAACACGGCTTATACAAACGACTCTAGCCGATCGTCAAAGTAAAATAATCCCATCATCATTAGAGTATTTTAAAAGATTAAAAATCTTTTTTTTTAATATTTGTTTTACTTAAATATATAAATTTAAAAAAAGAAGTATCTATACGTTGTTGCAACAAGCAGATATGATCTCTTTTTTTGCGTATTCCAAAATGAAGTATTTATATTTGTAGACATAATGCTACTGATGTCTTACTGCCTCATATTTGTATTCAAAGAATCTTTTAAGTACAACAGAAAACGAATGTCAATGACACGCCATATTATACAACATCACTGCAGCACCTCATAAAAGTTCAACCGCACGATAAAGTTCAGAATGACTAAAGTGCCATTACAGATGATTTTTTAATTCATCTAATACATACGAGTACAGCACAGCATCTTAAACTAAGCCTCTTGTGTATAAAAGAAAATGTTAGCTTCTGCACTGCTCATAGTATTCTAGTTCTAGCATTGCAAACAGCAACTGCACACATAATAATAAGACCCCTTCTTCCAATCGATCGACCTACAAAAGTAGTGTTTTTTAATTCAAATACAAAAATCATCATGATGAGTTTCCTACAAATCACAACCTTAGTTTTAGTTTTCCATTTGGGTAAGTTAAACAATTTCGTAGATATTTTTCACCAAATATTTTTAATAATTTTTTTCTTTTTGTTTTTAGTTTTAGTTACAGGTGAGACTGATGATTGCGGCCATGACCTCAGCACGCCGACTGGCTTGGACAAGTTTATAGACTTCAAATTTCTGGGAAGAGTTCTTCGAAATATGGTGCCTTTCCTAAGTCCAGATATTAAAATGAAGTTCTACTTGTACAAGAGAGCGTTTTCAACATGTGGACAGGAACTTCGAACGGACGATGATTCTCTTCAGAGGTCGAGTTTTAATGTTTCACATCAAACAAGGTATCAAAAACTCAGTTGAGATATTGAAAGACATATTTTATTGACACTTTAATTTAATTCCAGAATAATTATCCACGGTTGGATGAGTCAGAGTAAGACCGCACTAAATCGTGATATAAAGGATGCTTACCTAAGCGTTAATGACTTTAACGTGATCATAGTAGACTGGAGTGTGATCTCAAGCACGTTGAATTACTTCAGAGTTGTGAAACTAATCGAGATCTTTGGCCGAATCGTGGTAAACTTTGCAAATCACCTTCATTCTACATTGGGTGTTGACTATGACGACATTTATCTGATTGGTCATAGTTTAGGGGCGCAGATTGCTGGCAGTGCTGGAAAACAAGTCAAACCCGCACAGTTCAATACCATTTTCGCTCTAGATCCAGCTGGTCCAGCGTTTAGATTCAAGAAAATGGATTGCCGCATTGATCCGACGGATGCTAAATACGTTGAGTCAATTCAGACGAGTGTGAATTTGGGACTAATTCAGCCAGTGGGCCATGCCACTTTCTTCCCCAACAAAGGTGTATACCAGAAATGTTTAGGCTATGGATGTTCACACAGTAGAGCTTATGAGTTCTTTGCTGAGTCAATAACTAGCACACGAGGATTTTGGGGCTCGTTGTGCGATAAGAACGAGAGGAAATGGAACTGCCCGGAGGAGGGAAAGCAATATAAAATGGGTGGCGAGCCATCACAACCAAAGACTGGTACTTTTTATGTTAGAACTAAGGCAACTTCTCCCTATGCACTAGGGAGATATCATAAATATTTGTATGCATAAAATGAATATTGAGTTTTTCTTTCTTTCGAGCCGTGAAATAATTTCTTAAAGAATGGAAATGGAGGTTGTTGTAAAGAGTTCTTCAATTGGCTAGGGTAGATCTCGGTGGCATGTGGTGGCAATGTTGGTTTAGTGACATTGAAAAGGCTGTGCACATTGCACCTATTTTACTGTTGAAGTATTGGCTCTTCACAACGTTTGGTTGCCATATATGAGAAGACTTTTTTGGTAATCGATTAGCCAACATTCGTACGTGCATGATTGGCCGAGAACATCACCGCGGTCAGTAACTTAAACTTGGCAAATTTTGCGCCTTGACTTGGGGCTTTCATATAAAAACAGATTTTTGTTAAAACCATACACAGATCGTTTATTCCCTATCTGATAAACCCTTTTTAAGTCCAGTTCATATTTATTGAAAAATTCTTACCAAATCTTTTCTCCGATGGTTTGTGACATTTTCAAAGATTTTTTTATTTAAGTGTTAAATTAATTAATTAAGCAAACAGTCCAGTTGATGTTGTCACAAGCAAATTTCAGTAAGGCCTTCGAAAAAATTTCACATAAGCTTATTCTATTCAAATTTTACACCCTTGGGCTTGAACCTATCTTCTTTAGATAGATTTCTTCTTACCTGAAAAACTGTTACTACAAAGTTCGATTCAGATCTACCTTCTCCGATGACTCCTTAGCTACCTCTGGGGTCCCACAAGGCAGCTACTTAGGGCCTCTTCTTTTTATTCTTACTATTAACGATATTGAAACGGTCATCAAATATTTCCATATCTCATTCTACGCCGACGATACCAAGTTTTTCAAGACCATTTCTTCTATTCTTCTTCAACTTGACCTCGACAGTTTTTCAGTCTGGTGCCTGAAATATTGATTAGAGCTAAATATTGGCTAATGCCAATCATCAACTATTCCCGAAAGTGCATCCAATCTGCCTCTCGTATCTACCTTCTCTATTATAAACCCATATTCACTGCTGTTTCGATTCGTGACCTTGGTATCTTATACGATAGAGAGCTCAACTTTTTCACACATATAAACGAGATTATTGTCTGAACCGTTCTTGACCCGATTCGTTTAGATAACCTTTGTTCGTCCCATTTTTAAATACCTTTGTCAAGCATTGTCTCCTTATCAACAAACTCATTTACCCACAATCAAGAGCATTCAAAGTATTTTGCCCTTCCTGGGCTGTCTTGGAATAACCCTTTGATTGAACTTCCGTATCAATGCCGACTTCTATTAATTAACTTGAATACGCTGGAAGAACGAAGAGAAATAAGGGACTTGCTCTTTATTCATCGACTACTTTCAGAATCTGTTGACTGCACAACTTTTTAAAATTTCATATCTTAAAATACTTATTCCCGTAATCTAAGAAATCCGCGCCTTCTTCTATTTGCCCACCCATCACACCTCGTATAGATCCAGCGAACCTATTACTATCATGCTACGTAGAATTACATAATTGTAACATCAACTTTTTTTTCACCTTTAACCTCAGTTTACTCTGTCTAAAACTCCGTTTTCTTAATCATCCTTTAAATTCACTCCAATCCTAGATTTATATAACATTAAGTAAGATTTAGAGTTAGCTTGTACTAAGCCTAATAAATGGGGGTGTTGCTCCTATCAAAGTTTATATTATTCGCACTACTAGAATTATCTACACTGTCAATTTGACATAAATGTCAATTTGAAGCGTTTGGAATGCATTGACGTTTTATTTCAAGAGAGCTGAATACGTAAGTATCATTTTTAATAATTCCAACATCTTAATTTTCATGGTCTTCTAAGCTTTATTCATAACTTAAATTACTGTACCTACGAAAATGAATTAATAAGCACAATACAAATACAAAAAATTGTGGAATTCATTTTGACAGTTCTGTGTTGATATTTGATTTTCAATCCTAGTGTGAACTAGGTGTAAAGAAAACAAAGCATGTGTTCGTTTTTTCTCAAGTAGAAACCTTTCTTGCTTTTAAAATACACCAACATTGTAGGTATGCAAGTAAATTACCTTCTTAGGACTTTTCTTCCTTTATAGATCAATAACCTCTCTAAAAGCTTCTGTACTATTTTCAAGATATGAGATCATTAATCATTAGCTCCTGCTACTGAAATAATTCTTTAAGACTTTCAGCCATATTCAAATGAATTCACATCACTAAAAGCCAAACCCCTTGACAAAAATAGCACATTCCAAAAGGCAGCCACCCTCTCTTCCATCCATGCTACGCCATCATGCGGAAGAATGCACACACCTCTAGTTTAGCCCAATGTGCCCTCAATCCTCGCTCCTCATTCCTCACCCAACCAACCCGAACGTCAATTCAGAAAACGTTAAAACGTTTCTCCCTTCAGAAATACTTTAGAATCCTTGTGTAAATGGCTGGCTTTTTTATTTCGCCTCCTGCAGGTCCTCGGAAAATCGGTTGAGTGGCCACTTTTCCGCTAGCCAAACTGAGTGGCAATCTCTTGTGCGAATTAACTGCCAGAATGGGACGAGAATTGGTGGTGCAAAGACCACGAGGACGAGGATTATATAGAGACTAGAAATGCTTGGCCATCCCGCAAGAGATTGACTATTCTCATTTGTGGCTCGAATGGAACTCGCTTGATTGATTGCAAGAGAATTTTTGTGTGGCATTTTGGATTTGTGTGCTAGAGAAAGTAATGTGAGTCAAGATTCAAGAACCATTCACACTTTCTAGCGCTGCCACTGCCACTGCCACCGCGCGCCACGCCGCGTGCCAGCGCACATCGCAATCGGGATTCAGGTGGGATGACTTCAAAGTGACATTTTTTGTGTTGCCTCTTGTCTAGAACATCGATTATGTGGCTCTACACACGCTTGTGATGTACCATGGAAGCAATGGGGTGCAAAAACTTGCTGTCAATTCAATTCCAGCGCATAAATTGCTTGCCTGTGTGAAGAATTGCTTGTCGGGGTGTGAAGAGTTTTTTTTTTTTGTTCATTTTCTTTTTGTAAAGGGTTGTGATGGCATGCCATTATGGTGGAGTATGATTTTTGTTTATCTTCTTTGGTTGTAAAAACATCGTGCTACAACTTGAACTCTTGTTTTGCCTGATAAATTTTTTGACAGAAATGTCAGGATAAGTAAGCAAATTTAAGCAACATGGTGAAAAATGTTCAATTCATGCATGCTGCAGTGGTTGCAAGTTTTAAATAAACAACATGGTGTGCGAAACACACTGGACATTCTATAGTTTTCTTTTTTTCAAGAAGAGGACAGTGACAGTTTTTGTATTAAAGAAAAAAATAAAATGTTACGAAATCCACGAATCCAAAAAAACCTGTTCTATTTATTCCAAAAAGTAACCATTTTTATAAGATCTTCCTAGAAATTGTTCATTTATAAAAGGAAATTACAATGTAATTAAATTAATCCTAATTACTGAGCAATTGTAATTAAAAATTCCAATAATTATTATTCCCGTGATTTAATTACATTTACTTACTCGGGAATTTACGAAAGTAATTAGATTGTAATTAAAAAGTAATTAGAATGTTGTTGGAATTTTTTTTTCCATTTTATTTTGAACCGAGACAAAAGCTTTCGTTGATATACAAAAGTTTTTCCAGCGGAAAATACGACTACTATCAAGAAATTTACAACATTTCACATTTGCTTTAAGCAAAATAAGTTTCTCGAAATTTGTGTCAAACAACTTATTCCTACGCGGTGCTTTATTATTAAAGAGAAGGAGCATCGCCTCTCAATGGGAGGGGATGATGGAAGTGCTGTCTTGTTCTTAAAAAACAGCTGTTTTATCTTTGGATATTGCAGAAGCATCTATTAGATGCTTAAGGTAGGATAGTAGCCTCAATTCTGTTGGACTGGTATTGTACGGTTGTACGATTATGTAGTATGTTGTTGGATATCATCATTGGTAAAATACTCGTAATTTATTGTAAGTACAAGAATAATTCTTAAAAATATTTTTTCTATTTTTATTTACTTTGAACGTTATTCTTGTGGTGAGTTCAACTACGGTTTTTTTTATTTCTTCATCAATTTTGTGTGGGCGTTTGGGTTACCGCGTTAAACGACTTTAATACTTCATGAGAGTTCATGATTACTTCCAAAATAGAGTCAAATCGTTGCATTATCTCTTACTCCATTGCAGTCAGTTCTGTGATCAAATGTTTTAAGGTATGTACTGGAAAAAATCAACCTACGGAACTTGGTTCTGATCGAAATTATTGATGTGATGGGATGAGATATCCATAGAAAGTTTTTGTTTTTGCCTTGTAAGATATTCATGCATGCCACTAGTATGGAAGATGCTCTATATCCACAGAAGTGAACTTCGTGATCAACAACTTCTCATAAAGTTCACCGAGCTGCATGATAGACTGCATAGAATCACCACAGTTAATGAAATTATTTCGCTAAACTTGAGCCTGCTACATCCCTGAGATTAGAACACCTAGCAAAAAATTTAGTTTAAAAATAAAATATTGAAATAATCTCGTTCAAAATCTCGAACGTAAAATCTCTAAGCTTTAAAAAAAAATAAGGTTAATTGTTGTTGTATGCAAAATATACATAAACACTTAGTCATAGAAGCTTGTGGTTTTCACTTTTCTGACATATGAGGGGTATTCCCTGGTCTAGTAATTTATTTTCTTATATCTACTCCAAAAAAAAATTATATTGATCAAAACCTAACAATACTTTTACTTTACCAAATCCAACTGCAACAAAAAGAAAATGCAATTCTCTACAAGTTTTATCTCTGATTAACAGTTCACTAAATGTCATTTCGTACTGTCAACTCTTATTCATTTCTGAAATTTTATGAAGAAAAAACTTTGGCGCAAAATTTTAATTGAATTAGTACGATGCTAAAGCTGTTTTAGATCATTTATAAAAATGAGGAAGAGAATCGGAGACAAAACGGAGCCCTGAGGAACACCAAGCATTTAGTTTTTGAAGATCAGACTTTAAACTGTCCAAAACAACATGTATTGAACAATTCAGAAGATAATTTCTAATCCCAAAAAAAAAGGGTTTCATTCATACAAAACGCACACATTTTCGATACGAGAGCCTTGGGCCAAACTCTATCAAATTTCTTAGAAATGTCAAAGCGCAATAATCTTACTTTCTCAAACGATGTTAAGATCTGTTACACTTTTTGGTGAGGTATGCCATCATATCACCAGTGGAACGATTGCTACGAAAGCCGTATTGCCGGTCACTCAGAATCGTTCGGTCTTCGAGATGTTTCTTAAGCTATTGATTGATCAGCGATTCTATGATGCTGTTTTTCATCTTCTAGTGAAGATTTCAGAACAGTAGGAGCGATGAAAAATCTTACACAATTGTTTTGCCATCAGCGATGAAGAACACTTCTTCAGAATAATGAAGGGTATACCATCAGACGAGCTGATTTGCTCATATCAAGATCTTGAAGGGCTATTTCAACTGTACGAATGCGGAAATATACTTGTCCCGTGGAATGATTTACGTTCCCAAGTGCAGGAGGAGAATGTTGCTATCAAGGACTGTAAAACTAACAGCAAGCTGCAAGAATATTCGCCTTATCCAAAGAGCTAGTTATCGGTTGTCATTGTAGATGAGCGTTTGAGCCGAAGATAAAGTTGACTTTTTACGTTCTTGACAAAATACCGGAAATTTCTACTGCCTTTGCATCGATTTCTGGTCATATAAAAATTTGGTTCATATTATAGCAGTAGCTTAAAGCTTTTTTAATGCTTTTTCCGATTTTCCTCAGTTGGTTTGGCTTTGGAAAAGTGGACTTACTTTTCTCAGCCTGATAGCTTCTTTATAGCTTGTATCGAACCGAGACTTTATTTAAGGTTTTATGCTCTTAATTCTGTTAGGAATAAGAGTACGCATCCCTAGAAACATTACTTCTGTGGTCATATCTTCACTGGCATCAACCTCTCTATGGAGGAAACATAGTGACCAGTTAAAAATTCGAAAAAAAAATTATTCAGACCGTCCCAGTTGGCTTTTTTGTATTGCCAAGCGGACCTAGTGGGATGTTTCTCTTAAGTTTAATTCAACTGATTCTGATTCTCTAATCCCTTCGTCACGGAATCACTATGTTTTACTTTCGTAAGACCTTTGTGTGTCAGATTTGATCATCATGTTCATATTAAATGTATAGAAGATTTATTAGATTTGCTTTGCGAAAATCGTCATTAACTTACTTCGCAAATTTAAGCAGAGCACAAACCTCCGTCATCTTAGATCAATACTTTTCCTCTGCATTCCCTTTTAACGAATTGAGTTCGGCCAACACTTCAACTGTATTTTTTTAAAGTTGTTCAAAAAACCCCTCGAGAATGAATGCTAATAAATATCCTTTCATTTCCGGCCATTCCAACCCTATTAATTTATAATTTTCATTTTATTAAATTATTTCTTTTAAGCATTATATTATTCTAGTTTAAGACTTTCGATGTTTAGTTTAAGTCAATTCCTTTGTCAAACTAAGAACAGAAGGCATCTTCGAACATCATATCGTCTATGTCGTATTTGACTTTGTTTAAGGACCTATATTTATACTTTCCTCCAGGCTATACCTACATACAAATATCTCTCAAAGATATATTTTTCAAATTTCTTTCCCTAATTTATGTAAATATCTTTTACATAATTTAAAATTTATTTCCATCTATGTCGTCAAAGAAGATTAATATCACATTACAATAATGGCTATGCAAATATACTCGTAAATAATCTTAATTTTCCTTTAGGGCAAACTTGTAGAAGCAATATTTTCTTGAGAGTACTTATGTAATCCTGTAGAATGATAAATGATATATAATACCTTTTCTCTAATGGATGTTTCATTTTTTTTTGTAAGTAAAACTTTGGTGATGGCTCGAATATTTCGGTCAAAATGTTATTCGATCAAATGTAACCAATAGCACCAATTGGTTGGTCTATTTTATGGTCTGAATTCCCTTAAACTAATGTTTCTACATAAATTTGAAATTCCGATGACTTTTTGAAGTTAATATCACAATATATTGGGATCAAGTTAAGCTCATAAATTTGTATAACAAAACACAAACCAACATTAGTGGTTAAAGAGGATAAATTGCACCCCTCTACGGTTTTGTTTATTGAAGTTAATAAAACACAACGATTTAGGAATATCAATTATGTCTTGTGAATTAGGAGAATTATATACCTATAGGGATTCTTTTTGTTATGCTTTTTTAAATCTGAAGCCGTAAGTATGTTTTTTTTTTCAGAAAATGTCCATTTTATACGGCTATTCAGATTAAGAGTAGTTTATTATTGGGTTTTTCGTTACTTTTTGTGCACCGTGTTATATTCCCACTGACAGTTTCTTCACGCTCAATATATATACCCTGTTTCAAATCTCTGCATAGAGAAATTAATTTCCGACGCTTATTTAAAACCTTTTGAACGAAGTAAGTATCGGTAAAGCGATACTATAAATGTGCTGTCGACTTCTTTTAGATGTTCGGAGTGCTCCTTAAGCACTCTTTTCTTTCGCTCCTGCAAACTCTTGATGCCTTCCATTGCCTAAGCTTTGACGCAGGGCTTCACGAAAGTGTTACATTTTTACTTTCGTACTTAAAAGAAAAATATTTTTTTTCGCAAAACTGTTCCACAGACTTTAAAAAAAAATCAAAAAACTTTATTAAGTTATAGCTAGGTAATTCCCGAAAAAATTGTTATTAAGGGTACAGCCCCTGAAACCATTTCTTTTCTTTTTGTTTTTGATTTTTTTTTAAATGGTACAACCGATTTTTATCTTTTTTGTGTGAAGGTCCTCAAAAGTTTCGATAGTATTGTACATTAAAATTTAAAAAAAAATGTTGGGTAAAGATAAAGAACTAAAAATAACATTATGTAGCTACAATAAAAAAATTGTTTTCGGAAATCGTATTTTACTTGAAAACGGCACCTAAAAATTTGATAATAAAATAAATTTTGAAATTAAGATTTTACTGACTGTACCTACCATAGAACCATTTTTTCAAATTTTGAATTTCTCATTATCGATATAACGGATTTTAATGAAATTTTAAAGTTTGAAAAACAATGCACGTCAAAAGTTAAATAAAATGCACAAACAATGAATGTTATTAGAATGTTATTGAATGTTATTAGAAAAAACTGTTTATAAGCATAAAATTAATATTTTAAACTCATTTTGTAGTGAGGGATAAAAACAAAATACCATGTGATTTCTTAAGTAAACATAAATTTATGCAAGAACAAAAATTAAAGTTGATGTAGCGGTTTCTTAAGGAAATAAGCTTTTATATGAAACAAATTTAAAACATTTTTAAGAAAATATTTTGGTGCGCCATCCTTAAGTTTTTATTATTGTACGAAAATAAAAAAAATACTGACCCGTTTTTGAGATAGATATCGAATTTTCAAAAAATTTGATTTTTTTAAATTCAAAAATTTATAAAAGCTATTTTATAAAAAAAATCCTTAAAATCTGTTATGCCTATAATGAGAAATTCAAAATTCGAAGAAATGGTAATGATAAGTAGGTACAGTCAGTAATATCTTAATTTCAAATTGTTTGTATTGACTTATACATCGTATAAATAAATCGATAGAAATAAAATTCTATCAAAATTCTAGGAGCCGTTTTCGAGAAAAATACGAATTTTGAAAACCATTTTTTTAATTTGTATAGTGGGTACCTTTATATTTAGGTATAAAACACTTTTTCTTTCTCACATATTGTATATTTTATTAAGATACATTTAATTGTTAAGTTTAAAAAAAAATGTTGAGTTTTAAAAACAAGAAATTGATTTTTTTTTAATTCCGAAGAATTTTTTTTTGAAAATTTGAACACACAAATACTATTTAAACTTTTAGAAAGCCTTAGTATACAAGAAGTGATCAAAACAAAAATTCTATTGAACACTTTTCGTGAAAAATTCTATTCTTTTTGGTCTTAAAAAAAAAACAGAAAAAAAGCCCATGGGAATTAAGAAATGCTATTTCCAAGTTTAAAGAAGAGTTGACATTACGATGATAGCGAAGACTAAAAAAGTGGGTCTCGCAATTCTGTCTGTCTGTCGGTTCGACTTCTTTAAGCTTGGTAGATATGATTTTTAATTCCCCCCCCCCCCCCACGTACCTGCCATACGAATTTTTTTTTCGAAATTTTGTAAATATTTTTTTTTTCTCAAAAACTGCTCAACAGATTTAAAAAAAAAAAAAACACAAAAAAATTGTATTTAGTTAAAGCTAGGTACTGATTGAAAAAAAATTTCCGCAAATTTTTTTAGTTTTTGATTTTCTCAAAAACGGTACAATCGATTTTGATCAGTTTTTTTTTTGCTAAAGCTCCCCAAAAATTTAAATAGAATTATGTATTCAAATTTTCAAAACAAATTTTTTGGATTTTTAAAAAAAATTTCAATTTTTTTTTTTCAAAACTCAATATGTATTTCGAAAACCCCATGCTAGATTTTTTTCAAACTTGATAAATCAGATAAATAATAATTTCTCAACATAATCTAAGAGATGTATGAAAAAAAGTTTTATTTTACTTAAAAATAAAGATACCCACCATACAAATGTAAAAAATGACTTTCAAAAATCGTATTTTTCTCGAAAACGGCACCTAGAATTTTGATAAAAAATTTATTTTCCAATTAATTTTAACGATCTTAAATTTAATAAAAAAAAATGAAATTAAGATATTACAGCTTGTACCTACCATAGAACCATTTTTTTAACTTTTGAATTACTCATTATCGACATATCGGATTTTAATGAAGTTTTTTGTAGAGATGTCTCTAAAAAGTCTAGAAACCATTGCATTTCAAAACTTAAAAAAAAAAATATTTTTTTAAATTTTTGAAAAAAAAATCAGTTTTCTTTTTGGAAAATTCGATATTTCAAAAACGTCTCAATATTTTTTTTTGGAAATTTAATTTTCATTCGTACAGTAATAAAAACTTAAAGTAAGCATACCAAATTTTTTTCTTAAAAATGCTTTAAAAATTTTTTATATAAAAGCTTTTTTTTAAGAAACCACTACAACGACTTATAAATTTTGTTCCTGCCTAAATTCATATTTGCATAGCATTCTGTTTTTGTCTCTTACTACTAAAAGAATTTTAAAAAATTAATTTTATCCTTATGAACAGTTTTCTCTGGTAAAAATCGTTTTTAAAATTCGTAGTCTATTACATAGGAGCAAATTCGTGCGACCCAGTCGTGCATTTTATTTCTTTCGTTCCCGCAAACTCTTGAGGTCATCGATTGGCGGGGCTTCACGAAACTGTTACATTTTTTTTTTCGACTTATAGGTACTAAAAAGCAAAATATGTTTTTCGCAAAACTGTTCCACAGACTTTAAAAAAAATCAAAAAACTTCATTTAGTTATAGCTAAGTACTCGTAATACCCGAAAAAATTGTTATTAAATGAACAGCCCCTAGAACCATATTTTTTTTTTGATTTTTTTTTAAATGGTACAACCGATTTTGATTTTGATTCCTTAGGAATTTTGTTACTTGACATTATACTTTGGGGATTTTGGATTTGGGGATTTTACTTTGGAGATTATGTCTTTGCGAAAAATGTCACAAATCCGGAAATACTCGTATTGTGATGTTTTCTTCTTGCTTTTGTTCTTGTGTAAGGTGGCTAAAAGCTAAAGTTCGTGTCTTATGTAGTAGTTCTAAAAGTTGCCCTATATGAGCCTGGCTATGGAAACATTACACATGAGATGGAGTCATCAATATTTAGTTTCGTAATGATTCTTGGCTTGTTATTATCTTTACCAAATTTGCTGGTAGGTCTAGTTTTACCATCCAAATTGATCTAGACGATTTCGAAGGCCTTCTCGATGTTAACGAAGTCCCTCCGTGATGATTCCAGGATTCCATATTGAAATATGGGCTTACTTTATAAATAATCATCAGCAGTACTCGTAGTAACTGTAGTAGTAAGCAAGCGGTAATATGGGACCTTTTCCTTCCAGGTATTGGCTGCTGGAAATTGGAAATTGCAAAATATTTTCATACAGTTTATTAAACATGAACAGGGAAATGGCTATGTTGGAAAACTTTTTAGAACAAAGTTGAGGGTACCATCGCTCTTTGACGAATTCTTGGAGTTTCCTTTGTAGATAGTGTCACCTTAATCATAAGGATTCGTTAATACGTAATCAATAATCGGACGGTGGGCAGGTTCTTTTCATTTGTGTTTCTTTTGCAAAAGTTTAGTCCTCGCCGAAGGAGTGGAGGGCTATTTTAATCAATAAGTGATTATTTCCAACATTTGTATTCAAAGTTTTGAAAAGTTTTGAAAATAATTAAGCTCCTGATTAAACGTGATTTAAGTTGAGAATATATCTTCTTATATTCATCTTTTTCAGTGTTTTAAGTCCGATAAAGTTCCTGTTGGAGATTTTTCTGTAGCCTTTGTCTGTGATTATTGATGACTATAGGATGTGAGAGGGAAGATTGCTTTCTTTTTCTTTAAGACTTTTGGTTGTCCAACGCTTTGTGCTGCTTAGTAATTTTCTTACTTTCTGATTAAGATTTTTCATCTATCATAAGAAGAAGAAAATTTCACTGAAAGTAAAAATTACTTACGCTATAAATTTAAGTGAGAATTGTCAGCTTTTCGTAGAACTAAACTATGTTTGATTTTGATGTTATTTTAAATCCAAATTGTAGAGCATTAAATCTATAACTTTTTTTTTGATAATTTTAACATACCTACATTACATAGTTTAATTTTGTTTTTATATAAAGCTTCTGGCGATGGAAGCCTAGGTTCCCAAAGTGTTAAGGTAAATAAATAAAATAAATCTGTTTTAAGGATATTAAAATTTATATCTTTTATTTATTTATTTCTTATCCGAAAATTTGATTGAAAATCAAAGTACACTTTCATAAAATAAATTCCCAACTATAGTACCTGAATGGATCAAAAACAACTGGATTGTAACTAAGCCACAAAAGACTTTCAATTGAATTTCAGACAAACACCTATTGTGGAATCAACAAAATTCTCAACCTTAATATAAAGATAAATGTAAAACTCTTTACTGCAATATTTTAGATCCCTCTACCTTAACTTTTATTCTGAAACCATTTCAGTATCGAGTTTTGTTTTTGCCCACTCCCAAAATGTTTACAATCTTTGAAAAAAAGTACGAGTTCTATTTCCCTTAACCACAATCAAAAGAAAAAATAAACAAATCCAAGTTCTATATTTTAAACAACAGAAAAAAACTAAAGTTACTTTGGGCTTAGAGTCAATAATAGTTCAGAAGTTAAGGCTGCCAAAGATAATGTTCGTTTACAGAGTCTTACAAATATACTATAATTTAATCCTTAGAAGTTCGATCGATGCCGAAGCAAGTTTGATGGACATTGACAGTGTAAATCATATATGACGGGCACACTTAAATATGTCCCGTATTTTAAGAAAGGACGCACTGGTGAAACCCGTTTCAAACCAGTTTAATTTTTGAGACATAATATCTCTCCCTTAAATGACGATGTATGCAGAGTTGAAGCGACATTGAATTACGTTTCAACCACGACGCGAAGTCAAATTGGAATTATGGGTGGTATGCAAAAACCATTTGCTCAGTCTCATGAGAATGAGCTCTGAGAATGAGCTCCAGATAGTGAGATTGAGCTTTTGCAATGAGACAAACCTCAATTTGATATGCAAGAGACTTGTCTCATTTTATGTCACATTCTCAAAAAGAAAACATTCATTTGAAAAATTTATTCATCAAGTGAAAGTTACAGTAATAGCCCCTTAAAAAAAAACTAAGGTATCCTTAGTTTTGCTTTTTTGTGAACTTTTTAAAGAAAAATATTATGCTCATAACAAAAAGTCAAATTCCGGAAGTAAACAAAAAAAAAATAATAATAATGCTTTATTAGCTTTTAAATCTGAGTGCGCAAAGAATTGGAAAACCAATAGACTTGCAGCAAATTGCTAAGAAAATACCTAATATCAAAAACAGATTCAAATGAATTGTTTCAAAAATAAAACAGGTAACAGAATAATGAAACCAAAATCATAGGAACAAGTACAATGGGATTTGTTTAATAGAGATGGAGACTCACAAAATCCAAATCCTGTACTTAAGAGACTTGTAGGTCAGAAAATATTTTTTAGAGCTCATTTATTATTACTATTACAACAATTTGTACACGTATAGTTAGTGTAGCCATTAGTCCATGCAAACTTCTACTACTTCTTCTGCAACTTCTACAATTACTCTTGATGCTTAAATCTTCGACAATTCCACTTTAGAAACCAATATCTACGAAGCGAAAGAAAACCATCATTTAATTACTCATCGACTTTCCTGAATTTCCTCATTATTTGTAGAAAAATTATTTTTCAAGGCTTCAAAATGGGATGGGCTAAGCCTATAAGGAGTTTCATAGTTTCTTGTTGGTTTTTAAAGGGATCAAAAATATTAATGTATTCAGCCATTGTAATTCCTGAGACTAATTTCTTGGTTCAACATTTTAGTAGCTTTATCTCATTAGAATGAGATTTTGGTTTTTTCCTGCATACGGAAATCTCTAAAATGAGATAGATCTCTTAAATAAGATCGATCTCTTTTTTGACAGAATTGTATCAGAATTATTCTGCATACGAAAGCTAGCAATTGCTCAAAAAAGTGAGATTTAAGACTGAGATAAAGCTTTCTGCATACCACCCTATGTTTAGTTCAACTAGATTTTACTCGTTCAGTTGAGTTGAAATATTATCATACGCAACTTGCACATTACATCAGTGTTTCTGGGATGCAGGTCTTTTAGACTTAGTTGTAAATATTTGAATAGGGAACTTTACAATCCGTCAATAACAAAAACTGACAATAATAACTTTGATGAATCTGAAAGATATACTCGGAAACAAAAGGTATTTTTATATCATTAATAGGCTTTTTTTCATTTTTGTAGTTCAGCGTAGAGCCTAAGTTGTCAAAAAATAAATTGTGTTTCTTTTTAAGTTTAAGAGTGTTCAGAGATTCCAATATGACGTGTTTCTTCTTTCGTTATGAGCAGGTTCGAAGAGCGTTCAGACGGCAGTCTATGAGCTGAAAATAAAATAACTGGTCAGACAGAGTTAAATGCTTAACACAAGCATTTGACAGATGGAAATTAAAAAAAAAAAATGTTGACAGCTAAGTGTTCATTCAGGTGTGTTTCAAAAACAACTCAAAGTGCTCAGAGCACGCTTGGTTCAGAGGATGTTCAGAACATGCTCGACATGCTCGGACTCTTTTCAGAGCTCTGTTCGGAACGAAAAAAGAAAAATGCCTAATATATCGCACACATTTCCAGTATTTCATTGACGTATTGTGGATTGATATTTAATTATCGCTTCCATACATTTCTTGTTCAGAAAATTGTTAGAAGAACCTGACACATTTTTGACGCTTAAGATTGCGACTTTTAATAACAATATAATGGGATCCGTAAAAGTTAGTTTTTTTTTTAATAAATTTCGTATAGTTATGATTTTGCACACAATTTACCGTCCGATTTTCTTTGTTTGCTTATTTTTTTTAAAATGGTTCTTATTGATTTATTGTATTTCCTGAAATTGCTTGAAGTATCTACCCTTGTTCACATTAAACTATGCACAAATAAATGTTGTTAACACATACCTACATTTATTTTTTTTAACTTTTTGAAATAGGCTCTATTAAATACCTATAATTTTCTTATAATTATTCAAATATACTAAAAAATTGACCTTTATTTTGTAAATAGTCCTTTACTATCTTAATTTTGATTACATAAATCATTTATACATATAAAAATCCATATGTGACTGTATGTGTGTTTCCTATCGACTCCAAAATGGCTACAGATTTTGATGAAATTTACGGGCAATCTATAGATTAGCCCAACAGCTACAATTTGGTAACTATCAACAGATTTTTGTTTGCAATTTTGTGTCATAATTTCGATATACATAATATGTATGTATACACAAATAAAATTCAATGTGTGTATGTTCTCCAAAATGCCCGTACAAATTTTGATTTTGACAATATTACATTTTTAATATTTATTTCCATATTCCATATTCATTACATTACATTTTACACTACTCCGTAGAAAAATCTATGAAGTAGAGAGACAGAAAAGCACTGGAAACTGAGGCCATCGGCTTTAGACAATACAACAGAGAGAGACACACAGAAAGAAAGAACAACAGAAGAAACACATGTCAACAGCACACGATTGGTATTTGAACGGTCCTCCATCCAAGTACTAACCGCGCGCAATGATGCTTGATTTCGCTGATCGATGGGAAGCGATGCTTTCACCAAAGCCAAGGCCGTTGGCATTATTCCATATTCAATCCCACTGTATGTCCCTTTAAAGAAGAAATTGAAAATTTTGTTAAGCTCTGAAAATAAGGACACCTGCCATATAACCTCTCATATTGATCAATCTCTTTTTCGTTGGATTATAAACTAAATTCTCAATATAAAATTTCATTGGACGGTTTTGAGTCTGTAATTCATAATAAAATGCCACAGGGTTCCGTTTAGTCTCCAACTATCTTTCTCATATTCCATATTCGCTAACAATTTTTTGTCAGAAACTTCTAAGCCATTAAAGGTTTTTGGTGACGACAGTACTCTCAGTTTCTCATATTTGTTTGCAAATTCACGTTCAAAAACTCAATGCTGTCAAGCACCCATTAAATCTCTTGATTCTGTCCCTGCCAACTCAAAACCAGCCCTTAACTGTCAATCGCTATATTAAACAAAGGTGTAACACTATCACCACCTGCTTGGTGGCACAACAGATTTGCCCAATGCTGTATCTGAAGCTGTTTAATCTCTTTGAGCAGATAGCACTTTGGGGTCCATAATAGGTATTATATCAGGCCACTATTTAATAGTCAAGAATGCACTGTGACTTCGAGTTTAGTCAAACGATTTCAGAAGAAACTGCATGGACGAACTCACTTTATTTGTACATTTCCTGCTTTATCCCAAGGACACATTGACTCCATCTGGAAGATTTTTACTACAATTATCTCAGTGACCTGGCAAATATAGATATAGGCAATCTAGCTCTTTTCATAAAGAGCTTCAATTGGTTTAACGACTAGTGAAAAAGTCTCTATGATTTAATGTGGTATCACAAAGACACAACTCAAGGTATAAGTGTGTCAGCTCTCCTGCTAACAGTCACGTTAACATCACCTAACGTAACCATGACTACGTTAGTTGCACGTAAAATAGCTTAAACCTTAGCATTTGTGTACCTTCTTTAAGTCTAATCACACTCAATTTGTAATGGTTTAATTAAAATTCTCGATGAATCGATCTAAAATTACTTTAACGTAATTTAATAATCCAACATTAACATCCAAACTGTGAAAAGGATAACCACAAACAAATTTTTCTAGTGCCACAATTCCAAAAGTTATGTTTTCCCTTCTATTTATGAGTGGAAAATATAAAGGGAAACAAGTTTTCATATTATGCCAGCCAATTTTTGTTCAAGCGGGGAAACTGTTTCCTTTTTATGGTGATTTTCTTTTTCCACTTTTCCTCTTGAGGACTACGCCAGAGATTTCTTGCCCTGCAAGCAATTTTCCTTTGAAAAAAATCTCCACAAAAACACCACAATTTTAACTTTTCCGACGATGCTATGCAGAACTAGATGAGCTGAATGAGCTCATTACTTAAAAATTCGCCATCCTCATGAATAAAATTATAAAGTATATGCGATTATATTCTCATCTGAAGAATACGAGTACAATATATCTCAAGGATATCCTTTTAAGAGTGAAGTGTTTGCGTAAGCTTGTCATCAATTAATCAATCAGAAGTAGTAGTGGCTGCTGAATTATCCTCTCTAGAAATCCTCGAAATGATAAATGGTTTAATCTTAATTTTATTTTCAGACCGAAACACATGCACTGCACATGGAGGAATGCTTTTGTATCTGAGAGGTCTGTTGCATACTCAGTGAAAAATTTAATGTTGCTGTCATAAAGAATGAAGCAGGAAAACCCTCGGGTTCTACTCTGCTGCAAAGCCATCAACTTCGTGGAGGGTTTATTATTTAATATTTACACTCTTACGTAAAAAATCAATTCGGAACAATTCGGAATTGAGTTAAAAAAAAAAATATATTGAGTATTTAACTATAACCACCATCCCCATGACCGGGAGCAAGTTAAGTATTTATTCGTGTTGTTTTTATAATAAAATCATATTTTAACATGGAGATTATTTTATTATTTTTGGTTATTGGTAATTGCAATGAAGTTAAAAATAAAAAATAAAAAAACACTTTTATCAGAAATACATTTTTAATCACAGTAAACGATGTTAATTGATAAAACTTTGAGTACGGAGGCTTTTCAACACAGATTTTTCATTTTGCATAAATGAATGAAGTCCCGGCTATAAATTTGATGGCAACACACGCTTAAGTTGTTCTTATTCCATAAAGCCCATTGAGAGTTCAGTTTTGTTTTTAAAATAAACACCAGATTAATGTAGGTTACTAATAATCAAAGTTTTCGTAAAAAACTTATATACATATGTATATATTTTTATATTTTTTTTGTTTTCTTTTTTTATAATTCACACGCGCTCAAGGGTTTATGGAGAAACTCTTATAATGGTAATTAGGGGGAAGAGAAAAGAGGTATGCATGAACATTGGCCCTGAAAGTTCGCAAATTGAAATCGCAAGGGAAAACCGTGCCGGGTAAATTATTCCATAATCGTGTTGTGCGACCCAAAAACGAATCTCTGAATTTGTCGGTATGACCAAAATTCGGCTCGATGGTGAACTGATGAGCATTCCTAGCGAAATGGGTATCACGACTGATCTGATTGATGGGAGGAATGTAACTGGCTACTTCAAGTGCGCAATGCTTGTGAAAGAAGCAATAAAACAAGGAAATACATGAAACATTCCGACGCGACGGTGTTCAAGAGATGGGAATGAATCCATGATAGCTCTGTTTCCTACCAATTTTAACGCTCTGTTCTGGATTCTATCCAATAATTGTAGAGAAGTTTGTGCTGCAACTGCCAAAAGATGTGAGTTTTACTCGACTTTTGGACTTATAAAGGCCTTTTTAATTGTAGTCACATCAGAGGGAGTGAACAATTCCTAACACGAATAGTATCCCTGCTATTGTTCTGAAGAGGTGTTCTTCAACGCTGGCAAAACCACTGCGTAAGCTTTTCTATCTATCCTATTCCTCTGGACTCTTTCCGAGTAGATGGAAAACAGCATTTGTCCAGACTGTCCCTAAACAAGGAGAATCTTCTTCCCCCTCTAACTATCGTCCAATTGCACTTACGTCCCTTCTTTCCAAGGTCATGGAAACACTGGTAAATAATCAGCTCAAGAAATATCTCGAAGAACGAAAGCTTCTTAATGACCGGCAGTATGGCCTTCGTATAGCAATAGGTCCACTGGTGATCTGATGGTATATCTCACCGAACAGTGGCACAAATCATTACATCGTTTTGGAGAAAGTAAGATTATTGCACTTGATATTTCAAAAGCATTTGATAGAGTTTGGCATCAAGCTCTCTTATCGAAAACGCGTGCTTTTGGTATCGATGAATCTCTTCTTCGTTGGGTTAGAAATTACCTTTCAGGCCGCTCAATACAAGTCGTGTTGGACGGTCTCAAGTGTGAAATTCATAAAATAAATGCTGGTGTATCCCAGAGTTCCTTTTTGTCTCCGACTCTCTTCCTCATGTTTATCAACGATCTCCTATCTGAAACTTCTAATCCACTAAATTGTTTTTCTGATGATAGTACCCTCAGCTTTTCATATTCGTTTAAAGATTCACTTCCTTGTTCTTCGGAAGTGGAATTTGAACGGCAGCGTATGAAAAGCTCATTATATTCTGATCTTGACAGCATTGTCCAATCGGGAATAAAAAAACCGTGTAGAATTTATTGCTTCAAAAACTCAATGCTGTCTTCTATCGTTAAAGCGAAATCCTTATCCTACCCTTTTGCCGCTATCCATGAGTGGCACTAGCATTGAGGAAATTGAACAACTCTCGGTGCTCGGTATGTGCATTACAGACCACCTGTGTTTAGGTTTCCTTCGTTGCAAGAAATTTTTTACCCCTTCCGATCTGGCTATAATCTATAAGGCTTATGTTCGTCCAAAGCTCGAGTACAATTCCCATATTTGGGCAGGTGCTCCAATAACACTCTTGAGTCTCTTGGATAGAGTCCAAAAAAGAGCTTTAAAAATGATAGGTGATAGAAGTACAACAGAAACATTTGAATCTCTCGAGCACCGTCGCAATGTTTCTTGTCTTTCATTATTTTACCGTTACTTCTATAAGCAGTGCTCTAACGAAATAGCCCAGTTGCATTACTTCCCTTAAACAATTTAACTACAATACCCGCGCTTTTAGGAATGCTCATCAGTTTACCCTTGAGTCCACCTTCGGACATACTGTGAAATACAGGAATTCTTTCTTTAGCCGGACTACACGAATGTGGAATGCTCTACCCAGCTCTGTTTTTCCTTCCCATTGTAATGTTCAAAAATTTAAAACTAATGTGCATCGGTATCTCCTTTTAAACCGTTCCTTGTTTTCCTAATGCTCGTACTGTGTAAATCATTTTAAGGGTATTAATAACCCCTTGAGTGCGCGCTAATTATAAAAAAAAGGACAATGGCATAAGGGGAACATTTTGCTTATTAACGCAATGAAGTGGATTAGAAGTTTCAAAGGGCACGGTAGTGCCCATCCAAGTTCTGGCACTACACCCTTTTTACCGGAACAAACTCAGGCGTTTTCTTACCCCTCCCTTTCTTCAGTACCAATGAAGTCAGAAACCATAAATTCCGAATATTTGCTAAGCTAGTCAGGCACAGGTGCCTCACCGAATTTCTATTTTCTAGCATAAGCGATTCCTTAGATATAAGGCCTCAAAAATCAAATCAGATCATCAAAATTATGGAGCACTTCCCGACATCGTAGAATCTTGTAATTTTGCACAACGGTAGGTCTTATCATGCAAACAGAGGAATAAATCGAAAAATTGAGGTTTTTCATTCAGGGGGCGTGGTATCTGCCCACTTCCTTAGAACTGATGTAAATTATATGGCACACTTCCGATTGCAGTAGAACAAAGAAATTTGGTAGAACGGTAGGGTTCAAATTGCATATAAAGAAACAAAAATAAAAATTGAGGTTTTCCGTTCAGGGGGCGTGGTATCCGCCCACTTTTTGAGAAAATGTTTAATTTATATGGAGTACTTCCGATTGCCGTAGAATGATGAAATTTGGTAGAGGAGTAAAGCTTAATGTACATTCAAAGCGAAAAATAGAAAATCTAAGATTTTTCATTCGAAGTGTCTTTTTATTGTCATTTTGAAACTTGGCAAGTTTTTTTATGCCCAATTCGGAAGGTTTTAAAAATTTGACCAATGAACCCATCAAATTTTAGTCAGTAATCATTAAATAATAAAATTTCTCTATTACACTATAGCTGTTTCAATATTATTCTACTTTAAATATTAGCTTATAAATTTTCATGAAGTAAGAAGTTGGCGTACTTTTAGATCTCAGTACTTTTCACGGCTGACTTGTTACACAACGGTTTTTGTATAGAAGAACTTGACTCTTTTTTAACATTTATGTTTTTTGTCTGATCTTACTTTCTCCAAAAAAATGTAAGGATCTGTTCCACTCTTCCGTGAGATATGCCGTCAGATCACAAGTGAAAACATAGCTGCGAAAACCGTATTGCCGATCAATCAGAAGCTTTCGATAATCGAGATATTTCTTGAGCTGATGATTGATCAGCGATTCTATGACTTTGGAGGAGGAGGAGGAGGAGGGTGAGGAAGGTTTGCTTTTTTAGGAACTGCCTGGACAAATGCTGTTTTCCATCTTCTAGGGAAGGAAATATACCTGGCCATTGAATGATTTACGTTCTCAAGTACAGGGGGTAGGGGCAATGTTGCTAACAGGCAACGTAGAACTAGCAGCAAAAAGAGCTGAAAGTACATTTGAGCTAGTTATCGGTTTGTAATTGTAGATGAGCGTTGAAACCGAGATAGAGTTGAATTTTGTACGTTCTTAACAAATGACCAGAAATTTCTACTGCATTTGGGACATTGGAGGATTTCTTGCCTTAGTTCCTGGTCATGTAAGAATTTGGTTCTTTTTTTATAACAGCGTTGCTTTGGTTTCTGACTTGTTTATAATTTTCCGATTTCCCTCAGTTATGTTGGCTATATAATAGCAGAATTTTACTACTCTTAACCTGATAGCTTCTTTACAGCTTTTATCGAAACAAGCACCGTTCACGGGGACCATAATTGTTGTCCACTAGTATAGCAGTCTCACGAACTTTTTGCACAAACTTGCGTACAGCAGGTGCGGTGCCTTATTTCGGCCAAAACTTCTTTGCTACACAGCACTCACTTTGGAAATAAGTTTTCAATATTTCCCAAAGTTGTTCAAGCGTAAAGCGACTCATTTTGTTCCGCGAAGGTATGATACTGACTTTCTGTCAACATTTCGAGCGGGAAACAGCTGTCAGTGTCAAAATAACCTATGATTTAAAAAGATACTACTTGATTGCTCATACTTTATTATAAAGCCGTGATGTCGAAAGAGTAAAGGCATTCAAATCTAGCCCGGCACCCAAAATTCTCAAAGATCAGTATTCGCACCAACCTGTGTTTCAACTAGTGCCAAAATAGCTTGCCTGTACTTAACATACTGGGCGTACCGGTCACAGAAATTCCTTCTTAGGCCACGAAAACTCCAGACAAAAATCACTTACCATTACAAAAATCACAAACACTTAAAACGCAACTGTGACGATCTAAGTTCCACTGTGCATTATTATTATTACTACTATTATTGTAAACTAAAATATTTTTAAAACTAAAAAATTGGACATATTGCCACTAAATGAAAGACGTTTTCAGCTGCATTAAGATTACACAATATAAAATTGAGATTAACATCAGTGATGTGTGGCCTGTAGTTGAGCTTTAGCATCTCCGTGCGAGCTTTAGATATAAGACTCATGTCTCTTGCATTGAATTCAACTTAAAAATAATTACACTCTGTTCAACAAAAATTGTCAGTACAGGCCTTATGGGAGAGCTTTTTCCAAACCATTGGCGCCTCATGCATTCTCACTATACTACGTTGGGAAAAATTATACTTAAAAAAGAGCAAGCCACTGGCTTTCATTAAATAATTGTTATTGTAATTCTTCGCAAAAAGTTGTACACCCCAACGCGACCGTCGCGTCATATCCCACTGCTGAAGAAGGGATACTGTCAAGTGTCAAGTCAATACGATCGTGCGCTTGTTATATACATCAAAACAGAGTTACCATTATCATTCTAAATTACAAGCAAGGAGCTTATTTAGTGGATTTTATCAATGAGCTTTTGGGCTTTGAAGCTTTTGAGAACAAATTTTATGAAGTTGGGTATGTTGAGTGTTGGCAATTTATAATGCAAACTAGGGAAACCCTGTGAGAGCTTTAAAAGGCGACACGCTTATGCAAGCCAATGAAACCAGAGTGAGAGGCAAACGTCCTATCTTCCCTGTACTGACAATTTTAGTTGAACACAGTATAGCTTCACCCAAAATTGAGTTAAGTTTACTTTATATTGTTTTCGAAGCAGGATTCTTCGCCCGATCGAGAAATGCCTGAACCATTTTCACATTGATGGTTGAAGTGCAGTCATAAAAAGGTATCCAATTTAGAGGTTTAAAGGGAAGTTGTGTGCTCATAGCAGTCTTTTATAGGGGTATACCGACATCTTTTAGAAACTAAGAGAATCGTTTTCTGCAAATTATAGTTTGATCTTTGCATTACCTTGAGTATATAGTCAGCATTTGCTTTTAAATTCCTTAAAAATATTGGAGGCAGTTCCCATTCAATACGACTTTAACTTGGTAGATATCATAATTCTTTCTCCTGAATTTTGTTTTATTCTTTTTTTAGCCCAAAAATAACGATGAGCCTAACCGCTAGCTAACACACGCTAGCGACATTGCACTTCGGAAACGTGAACCTTTTAAAGGGTTAGATAAACTGAGCACAAATTATTTGTTGGAACCTGGTGACAAATTCTGCATATTACATTACTTTCAGGCAGTGTGAATTACTATAGGTCTACAGCCATCTAGTAGGATAAATAGCTAATTCAGTATTGTGCGTATTTATAGGAACATATCAAATAAATGGGTTAGGGAGTCGGTCTTGTGTGAGACGCATAGGGAGATAAAACAATAAACTTAAAAATATTTCTTATAATAACTTTTTTCTACTGAACTAAATCCCGGTTGGACACAATTGGGTCGATTAATATAGGCGTTTGATAATTTTAAACTATTCACGATGTAACATCCTTAATTTACTCTTGAAAAATCAGGACCGAAAAAAGAAATTGATAAGAAGACAACAACGTCTCTTAGAGATCCTAAAATTAGTGACTTTAAAATCTCAACCATTCCCTTATACGTTTTGTCAGGAATAGAAATTGTCACTTCCTTGTAAGATGCAATACACACACCACTGAAAAACATTTTTACATACAGCGGCTGATGGAAATCGAACACGACTGTCAAACGCATAAGCATAACCCTAATTCCAAGCCAAGGCGTACTTCAAAATCAGGGCCTACTGGCTTGAAACTCTCAAATATTCCAGTGCTCGTGTTGTCGACAAGAATGAATAGAACCTACAATTTTTCGCTAAATCTTTAAGGCTGAGTTAGAAGCGAGAGATACTTTTGGAAAATGTGTTACCTTCTCTCAAAAGACAGTACTCACTTAAAAGCAACGGTATTTATAAGTGGAAGATGGGGCTGATAACAGAACCCAGACCTCTCGTGCGTTACCTACATTACAAAGCACTAACAATGACACTAAGGAAAAGAATAATGGCACCATCTGGCTTAAGTAACCCTAAATTTCAAAACAAAACAATAAGCACAAATAAGTCTAACTGCTTCCAAATACTCCAAAGGGTTGGTATTTCCAATCTCTATAGTTATTTATAAATGAACGTCCTGCAAAAAAAACTATTAAAATCTTTTAAAATCGAATTTATTCTGCTATTTTTTTTTTTTTTTTGTTTCCTCTTGTGTCAAGTAAAGAATTTAAAAAAAACAAATCTCTCAAGTTATACCGCACCAAATCTGTTCGAAGGATAAAATCAGCTTAAGAAACGAATCCTTCTTCAAACCTATTTGGCGCTGTGTCAGCAAATTTGCTCCTCTTGTATTATTGTTTGTTTTCTTGTTTTTTTATTTTTTTCGGATCTCCTTGGGAGATGTTGACAACTATTGCTTTTTTTCGTCTTAGCTTTTGAAATATTTATAGCCAGGTCCTTACCTTATCCTGTGCACACATTATACACAGAGGAAATGTTTTCAAAATCCTGCTTAGTCTGCCTTAGTTCTACAACAACTACACACGTAAATAAATAGTTATAGTTAAATTGTCTCATTCTCCACGAAATCACAATGATTATAATCTGGATCCGTTTTATTGCTTTACCCCAACTTAAGATGCATTTTGGAAAATATAATTTGAAAGTCTTGGAGTTGGTCCAAATATTTATTCAAGGTATCCTTGTCCTTGTGGGAGAGAATTGGAATATTTCAGAATTGTAAGTCATGCTTATATGTATGTAGTTGTAGGCAAATGAAGTGGGATTGGTCTTATGTCACAGAGATATCAGATTATTATATCACATCGAATAATAATTTTGCCAGCTGAAGTCTGGAGAAGTTCTTCGGTTTTGTAAATACTTTGCAGTAACCAAAATCTTGATGACGATGATTTCAATGTCTCAGAGTAATCCCTCAGCAGCATACCCTTTGGTTTGATTGGAAAAGGTTCAAGTTCAAATAGTATTGCTCAATTATTTCATCGAAACTTCACATATTATTGAAAATCTCTTTTAGAATGAGCAGCTACGAGTATGTGAATGGCCAATAATTAAATATTGAACACAAGCACATTATTTGATTTCCATCCTTTTGAATAATTTCTCTCTGTAGAACAATTAAGAATTTAAATTGAAGGTAAACGTTTACTCAGTTTAACAATTATTGTAATAGAATTAATGTTAATTAATTTATCTGGAAGCCCACAAAGCTTTATAAAATATGAAGCTACAGAAGTAACCAGAAGCATAGGAATTCACATGACTCGTATTATAGCAAATATTAATTTTGGGCTTAAGGCAATACCTGATTCTAAATATCAACAGAAAATGTGACTATAGGTAACTCCATGTCCTTACGATCTATGGACAAACATATTTTATCCTTTCTTTACTTTCTACCTATAATCAACTTGATGCATTTAAATTTTCAAACTGATTGAATTTGTTTGTCGGCATAAGTATATCTATGATAACACCAAAATAGGAAATATTTGCATTGGTAAAAACTATCAATCTATCTATAAAGAATCTATTTTCAGCATGGGATTTAACAGGACTTGGTAAGCTATGTGACTATAATAAGGAAACAATGTAGTAAAATGCTTTATACTAGTTTAGAGGAATTGGGTATGTCCCGCAAACTTTTCAAACTACAGACTGGGCCAAATAAGACCTACCAATTTTAAATACGTATACCTCTAGTTATAATTATTCGTTGTAATTAATTTGTTCATACATGGGCCATCTAGTAGTTTGTTTTTAAGTCATAGGTTATTTTGACACTGACACCTGTTTCCCGCTCGAAATATTGACAGAAAGTCGGTATCATACCTCCGCGGAATGAAATGAGTCCTTTTATGCTTAAACAACGTTGGGAAATTTTGAAAACTTATTTCCAAAGTGAGTACTTCCTTGAGACTGGTATACTATACTTCTATACTGGACAACACTCATGGTCCCCGTCCACGCACGGTGAGCAGAGACGAGAATATGGCTGCTGTAGTCAAAACTATGAGCCTCAATTCACGAACATCAACTCACCATTGATCGCAACAGCTCAACATTTTACGCAATAGCCTGAGGAGAATTCTGCATAAATATTTCGGATTATTCGCTTGGAGTGACAGAATGCGCGGCTCAACTTTCCAAAACGTAAGCACGAATTTTCACACGCAGTTTTTTTTATTCGATAGATAATCACTAAAAAACACTATTTATCGCAATCTTAGAGTGAGGAAACAATTATTTTTATTTTTAATTAATTTTTAAAGTTTCACTTTTTCATACAAATTGAACACAATAATGGCTGCGATCCATATGAAAAACTTTTATTTTTGCTTTATTTTGACGTTTCTCCTTTCTTTCTTTGGTGCAGTGATTTTATACGCGCTGTTTTTTTGGGATATTCTTGAAATTTTTTGTTTTCGTTTGTTTTTTTTTTTAAATTATTCATTTATTTAAGGGAAATTTTTGGGGCAATTTTTGGGGGCAATTTCCTTTTTTCGAATTTGAACATTTAGAAACAATAATATTAACAATATTTTGGTAGTACAAAAGAAACTTTGCAGGCACCCAACCTCGCATCTACCACAAATCCTATAGTAAGCACAAGCAGGGGGGTTGCTGGGGGGCAGCATGCCCCCCTTATATATTTCACTGTTTATGCGCCATAATGCTGGATGTTAGCACTGATGCAGTTTTGTAAGTAAAGCCTTGTACGCAGATCGGGAAAAATTTTGTCTCCGATACATTTTTTTTTCCTGGACAAATTTTGTCTCGGATATTTTTCCGAGCAGTAGGCAGTTTGCGCGCAAAATTCATACTATTGTGAATTGCTCTAAAAAAGGTCTACACTAAATTTTGCCAGGAAAAAGAATGATACAAGCATTATTTAGCGGGACAAATTTTGACAGCCACCGTATTTCCGAAAGTGATTTTTGTCAAAACTGGTTTTATGTAAAAGATGTTGATGCTTCTTTTGAAAGCATCAAGAGGGGATTCCAAAAAGGTATGAACGACTTTTGTATTAGATTAGATTTTAAATGATTTTTATTTCATAAAATTTACAAAATTTTGTCTATCTTTCATTAGATGACATGGCCTACGCCGTCTGTCTGTTTGTAAGACAACCCGTTCCAGCGATACACTACAAAACACATTAAATTAGATTTTATCTCTCCAAATTCAAACTTTTGCGCGAGATTTGGAAATGTTTTATAGAGATTGAAATTGTAGAGATAAAATTTGTCTTGTCTCGATCTGCGTACTAGGCTTAAGCAAAAGTAGTCTTAGTAATTTTCAATTTTCTCAAGAACTAAAAGACATAAAACCATTCGGTTTTTTGTGTTCGATTCAGAATTGATAGTTACATTGACTAAATAAACCAATTAAGCGCTTTATTTTACAATTTCGCCAAAAAAAATGGTCTGAGTCAAACAAAAAGTGAGGTTAAAACCGAAAAAGAAAATATTTTCTTTCAGGATTTAGGGGGGTTTCCTCACTCTAATATTTTAACCCTGTTCTATTGAACCCATACCTTACTGTAAAAAAAAAAATCAAAACTCAACTCCTGTGCTTACGTTTTGGAAAGTCGCCCCGATTGCGCTCCTGCGAAGCCAGCCGAGGCAGCCACTTGAACGTGGTTGTGTTCCTAATCAATGGGAATGTTTGTTCTTACTAATAAAGCCATAATACATGTAAAATATTTAATTTTGTTCATTTTATTGCATTTATAAGAAGAAACTTCTACTTGGCCCTTTCTTCATATTCAATAAATTTTATAGAAATTAAGGCGCACTTTGTATAAAGTATGAAATCAATTTCTCATTATATTTTTTTTCGATATTTTTTAGAACAGTGTTTAAGTGAAATAACTAGTTGTATTCCTCCCCTTAAACAATTAAGGTGCCCATCAATTCACCCTTCGGACGGGCTGTTAAGTTCGGAGATTCTTTCTTTAGTCGCACTACAAGAATGTGGAATGCTTCACTCGACTCATTATGATATTCAGACATTAAAAACCAATGTGTATCGGTATCTCCTTTTAAATTCCATTCCAAATTTCCTTAAACGCTCACACTGTCATCAAACATTTTAAGGGTGTCATAATCTTTTTAGTGGGCGCAAAATCGTAAAAAAAAAATAAATGCACGACTGTATAGCTCGAACTTGCTCTTATGTAAAAGAACTTTGGAATTTAAAATACATTTTATAAATATAAAACATGGACTTAATGAGAAAAAAATGTTCAAATGCATGAAATTGCCGTCGGATTCCCAGAAAAGCATGAATTTATGCAAACAAAGCTTAAAAATCGTTTTATTATTAAAGTAATTTTTTATACATATAAGAAATTTCTTTAAAATTTTTTAAGAACAAAATTTGAGATCCTTATTTAAAATATTTGGTAGTATAGATTTTAGCAAATAATTTCAAAAAATAATCGTTTACACGTTTGGAAGATATTGTTTTTTCAAAAAAAAAAAAATTGGATTTTTTTTTCAAAAAACCCAAAAAATATTTTTTTCGAATATTCTTATAAACAATATCATTTTAAACTTAAGAGGGCTCTTGTTAAAAATGTTAATTAAAATCGTTAGAGCTAATAATGAGAAAGTCGAAAATAAAAAAAAAAACGTTCTTTGACAGGTACCGTTAACAACATTTTTTCCTAATTTGTTTGTACCAAAACGTAGTCCATGCCCATTATAGCACATCTAATTTCTTTTTTATAACGCATAACGGGTGTATGTGGGGTACCGTTAGTTTTGGGACTAAGAAAAACACTTCAATTTCTCCTCTAGCGAATCATCGAAGACCCTTAAGCACCGATTTTAAAGAAAATAGCTCTAGTGGTTTAAGCCTCAGGGAGTGGTACAGACATATAGACATAAAGACAGACAAACGGAATTGCCAGAATGTCAACTTTTATCAAAATCTCGACTTCGATTTTTTTCCAAATGCAGAACTTACCCTATAGTACTTATATCACAAGTAAAAATAGCGATACTTTTAAGCTTACAATATGATTTTTTTCGCTTTTTCTTACCACGATCTGTTCTCTCACAGGATCTATCAAAAAGTGATTTCGTGACGGCCTCCTTCGTTCATTTTAGCTCTCTCCAAAAGTTGCCCCCACTTTCCAAGAAACTCTTTACTGGTGGTATTCGGTCAAACACAAAACTTCGTCCATTGTTTGGAAGCTTGATAACAACTTTTATTGTAACATAAATGAGAATATATATTTGACCCATCAAATAACTTCCAAACCTACCAATGTCCTTTTGAAAGTAACTGCTTATCCTAGTATTAAAACTAGAATCTATTTAACTTCCTTGCCACCCGGTAAGCGTGGTTTTAAAAGGTCAAACCCCAATGGTGGTAAGTGAAACTTTCTGCACATTCAATGGTATCCTCTATTCATCCTAAAATTACAGACATTGTCTCTGCGTTATAAGTTTTAAACAATTATTCAATTTTTGCTTAAATTGAAAACCCACATCAACTATAACATAAGGTATCCATATATCTACAAAGGTTTTTATTCCGATGCCAAAAGCGTTTGTCCGACCATGTGTTCCATCGGACAAAAGAAACGAACACGTAGACATAACTTTTCCTCCATCTACGAGTCGTTAAAACTGCCTTTAGCGTTTTTATTAATTTAAAATTATTTTAAATCTCAGTCTATTTAAACTTTTGTAAAATGAAAAGGATTTATAAAGTGTGTTTTTTTTTCTGATGGCGGCAATTATAGCGTGCATTTTGAATTTAATTTGAAATTAAATTACATTACCTCAGGGAAAATCGGTTTTATTTATTTATAGAAGTTGGAGTCTATAGGGAAACACGAAATGTAAATCTTAAAACTTGTTGGGGTTGATACTTTACACATTGGAATTGACCAATTAATTAATTTTCCTCCAAATCCTCAAACATTTTAAGGGTGGTCGAAAATCCATTTAGTGCGCGCAAAATATAAAAACAAAAATGGTGGAAAGACACAAAACAATTTCTGTACTACCTTAATAATTTCAACCATCAAACAAAACACCCTGTATAATATATGAATTGAAATTTTTAATTGATAGTTATGATATGAAATGAACGAAAACTCTCACATTATTCGAAGTTCTGCATGTGCACTTGCCACTTAAGTGGGTTGGAAGCATGGTCTGGGAAAAGTTTTGTATTTTATGGGTAATAACTGGAATGTAACTTTATTCAAGGAATTTTGTTTAAGTTTAATTAAATCAAACTTTGCGGTATTGCGTTTTAAAGAATAGGCAGGGAAATGGTTTATTAGCAACACTTTGTATATTGTTCATTCGTAGTTGAATTATTTATAAGGCTTAGACAGCATGAAAAATCAATAATATGCTTCGTATTTTGCGTGGGCTGGCGGGTTAATATAAAATTTCCTGGATATCTTTTGAGCAGCTGAAAATCGCTGCTTCTGATTTTTTCATGGTGCAGTGGTCGAGACATTCAAATCTTTCTGTTAAGTTATATCACCTTTTACTTTAAAAACTCTTTTTTGGATTCCTTCCAATAGAATCAAGTGGGTTATTGGAGAACCTGCCCAATTATGTTAACTGTGGGATGACAAATTTCACGCAACGTCGAAGGAAACCAAATTACTTAGTAGTGTTTTTGGTGACGGTCATTCCATACAAGATGGTCTATGATGCACATATCGAGATCTGAAGGATGTTTAGTTTCCCTGATGCAAGTACCGCTCATGGATATCGACATGGAGGGTGGGTTGCGATAGAAGACAGCATTGAGTTTTTAAGCATTAAATTCTACGCGCTTTATGGTTCCCCATTTGACAATGCTATCAAAATCAGAACGACACACCGTCGTCGCAACTAATTGATATACTCTATCAAAATGTAAGAGGCCTACGGACAAAGACTAATAAGGTCTGCTACAGCTCTTCAAACTCTACTTACGATGTCATATCTTTGACTAAAACATGGCTGTTTGGCGGGATAAATGACTCGGAACTTTTTGATTCTTCGTTTAATGTATATAGACGAGATAGACACTCCGATCCGAGTATCAATACTGTCGGCGGTGGTATCCTTATTGCTGTTAAATCTTGTTTTGTGACGTCACTAGTCAATGTTCCTGTTTATCTGAACGAAGAGTTCATATGTGTAAAGATGGGTCTTCCACACAAAAATATCTATCTTGTCACTATATACGCCTTCTCTTTTTTGAACTGCATTTTTGAGATAATGAGTTATAATGATGAAGTTATCTACCTTGGAGATTTTAATCTTATACCAATGAATCTTGGAAACGTTGTCCCGATACATACGCTATGGTTCCAACAGGAAATCTATCAATGGATGACTCCCAAGCTCTTGACATTCTAACGTCACTTGGTCTTCACCAAATAAACGACTTCACAAACTCTAACGCCAAGATCATCGACTTAATTTACACAACAATTGATGCCGGTATTTCACTTGACAGATCAACTGATCCTCTTGTGAACGAAAACTCTCATCATCCAGCACTCACCATATCTATTCAAAATTTTGAAATGAATAATCAAGATCCTGATAATGTTTTTAAATTTAACTTTAAAAACCTTTAAATAATTTTCTGTTTAATTGACTGGTCATGCCTTTCCTCTTGTTTAAATATTGATTCTATGGTTTTGAAATTTTATGACAAAATATTTGATTGTTTTTTAGCATCTGTTCCTCTAATATCTATCAGACCGAAAACATAAATGTTAAAAAAAGAGCCAAGTTCTTCTATACAAAAACCTTTGTGTAACAAGTCAGCCGTGAAAAGTACTGAGATCTAAAAGTACGCCAAGTTCTTACTTCATGAAGGTTTAATACCGGATATTTCAAGTAGAATAATATTGCAACAGCTACAATGTAATAGAGAAATTTTATTATTTAATGATTACTGACTAAAATTTGATGGGTTCACTTGTCAAGTTTTTAAAACCTTTCGAATTGGGCTTTTTGCCTCTATTTGCATGATAAGACCTACCGTTGTGCAAAACTACAAGATTCTACGATGTCGGGAAGTGCTCCATAATTTTGATGATCTGTCAGTCAGTCAGTCAGTAAGTCAGCGAGTCAGTCATCAGTTAGTTACGGTTTTTGTGATTTTTGAGGCTTAATATCTCAGGAACCGCTTATGCTAGAAAATTGAAATTTGGTGAGGCGCCTCGCCTGTGCCTGACTAGCTTAGCATTTATTCGGAATTTCAAGTTTCTGACTTTATTGGTACTGAAGATTAGGAGGTGTCAAAAGTCGCCTGAGTTTGTTTCTGTAAAAAGGGTGTAGTGCCAGAACATGGCTGGGCACTACCGTGCCCTTTGATTAAATAAAAATCGCTAGCTCCTAGCTGGTATGATAGTGAAGTGCGAAGATTGAAAAACCGTAGAAACAAACTATGGTTTAAATACAACCAAACTGGATTAGTTACCGATTTTATTAATTATTGTGAGGCCAGAAATAGTTTCAACAGAGAATCAAGTATTAAGTATCTTTACCTCATACAAAAGGTTCAAAGTAATTTAAAAATGGATTATAAATCCTTTTGGAACTTTATTAATAGCAAACGAAAATCTAGTCCATATCCGTCCGTTCTTATGTATAACAATATCTCAGACTGTGAAAACCTAAACGGTGATAATCTTGACGATCATTTTGAAATCATATTCTCACTTGACTGATATAAATTTTCATATAATTATTGACGATATTATGAAATTTATAGCTAATTAAGAAGATAATGACGCGTCTGGTCCTAATGGGGGACCAGCTTCAGTTCTGAAAAAAATGTGTCAATCATTCTGGTGTTCGCCAGGGTAGCCATTTGGGTCCAGTTCTTTTCATCTTGTTTGTAAATGATCTTCCTTTAGTTTTAAAGTACTCTAATTGTCTTAAGTATGCAGACGATGTTAACATATTTAAAACCATTTCTAGCAATCTTGACTGTGAAAAGCATCAAATTGATCTAAATGCTTTCAACAATAATTATTGGTGTGCACGTAATTATTTGTTGTTAAATATCGACAAGTGTAAGATTATAAATTTTACAAGAAAATTGTCCGTTTTACCTTTTGTCTATAGTTTCAATGGCGTAAATCTGTTCAATGTAAATGATGTATCTATCCTTGGTCTATTGTTTGATAGAAAACTCGAATTCACACAGCATATCAATATGACATATGTAATAAAGCCAATTCAATATTAGGTTGGATTAAAAGGGAATCACGTCAGTTTTCTGATCCTTATGTTATCAAACAACTTTTTACCACATTTGCTAGACCCATTATAGAGTATGCTTGCCAGGTACGGACCCCCTATTACAGTTCACACAAAATAAGAATTGAACAAATTCAAAAAAGATTCCTAAAATTTGCTCTTAGAGGCTTATAGGCTGGCAGAATCCATTAAATCTTCCTTCATATAGTAGCCGTCAAAAACTTATAGATTTACCCAGTCTGGAGCGCAGACGTTCTTATTTTTATGTTTTGTTTTTATTGTTAATCTTATTGATAGTAATATCGAATATTTTTTAATATTTTTCGAATATTTTAAGAAATATTTTTGTACGCTAGATATTAATTAGCCTGATTCAAATAATTTAAAGAGTTTAATGACCTTATCAAATGCTTCCGTACTAAATCCACATCCGAAGAAGAAGGACGTGAATCTGGAAATGGATATGAGAAGCACTGTCGTCGTCAAAAAAACAATGGACTAGAAGCTGCAGACAAAAGATCGTTCTTAAATATGAGAAAGATAATCGGAGACAAAACGGAGCCCTGTAGCACACCAGCATTTATATTATGAATGACAGACTTAAAACCGTCTCATACAATTTGTATCGAGCAGTTCGAAAGAAGAATCCGAAGAAGAAGATCAGTACCAAATGCACTCATTTTTGAAAGGAGAGCTTGATGCCAAACTCTCAAATGTTTTTGAAATATCAAGTGCAATAACCTTACTTCCTCCAAAACGATGGAAATATTTGTGCCACTGTTCGGTAATCTCATGATCAGCAGTTGCCCTATTGCTATACGAAAGCCATATTGTCGGTCATTGAATATCTTCCGTACTTCAAGATATTTCTTGAATTGATAATTTATTAGCGTTTCCATGATCTTTGAAAAAAGGGACATAAGTGAAATTGGACAAAAGTTAGATGGGGAAGACGACTCGCCTCTTTAGGGACAGGCTGGACAAACGCTGTTTTCAATTTACTTGGAAAGAGACCAGTAGAGTACAACAGATGGTAAGAGTAATTTTGTTTGTATGATTTATGCTTTTCGAGTTGTGCTCTGAGATATTCTAGAGCGTATAAGAAAGTCCCATTCAAATAATTGTTCGTTATGACACTATTCCAATAGATAATTTGTATATAGCCAGTCATTTCTAATTGTTGTTCTTGAAATAATCAGGAGATTTAATCTACAAAACAAGGCATCCGGTAATTCAATTTCAGATTACACATGGTAGTTTGAATTTATTTCTTTATGAAGGTTTTTATAATACAAACTCTATATACTTCTTCTTTCTTCTTCCTTTTCTTCGGCGCTGTTATGATCTCGATGTCGAGGGGATCATAACTCTCCCACGTATCTGCTTCACACTAGTGATCCGCCTGTGGGGTTCGCCGGGTTGACCTCAGAAATCGGCGGCAAGCCTCCCGGTTTTGTATTGTTCCATTTCTGAGGCCAACTGAATGCTGGTGTTTTTGCATTTGTTTGTACCAGGAGTGTTTAGGCCTACCTTTCTTTTTATTTCGAATTGGAACGTTGTATGATATTGCCTTTTTGACGGGGTTCTCAGGATCTCTCCTTTGAACATGGCAATACCAACTGAGTCGGTCGTGTTCAATTTTTTGGGAAATGGTATTCTTAACATGAAGGCTTCCTCGGATCTTCGTACTTCTAATTCGATCAAGCTTTGTAACTCCTGCTGTCATACGAAGCATCTTCATCTCAGCTGCCGTTACCTTACTCTCATACTTTTTGTACATTGTCCAACATTGTGAACCGTATGTGAGTGCTGGACGCACAACTGAAGTGTAGAGCTTTCCTTTCAGCTAAGGGGGCATTTTTCGGTCACAGAAGATAGCAGAATTTTCCCGCCACTTCATCCACCCTACGCTTACGCGATGATTGATATCGTCATCACAAGTAGCTTCGTTATTTATCATAGACCCCAGATATTTAAACTTTTCACACTTGGGAAGCACTACTCCATTCAAATAAATGTCTGGAATAGGCCTGTGTGGATCAGAAAATGGGCAGCATAGGTATTCTGTCTTTTTCGCGCTTATGCGGTACCCACTTCCTTCTAGAACATCCACCCATACGTCAAGCGCTCGTTGTAAGGATATCGGGTCTTCACTTATGATGGCTCCATCGTCAGCAAAGAATAACTGATGTACTTTTGGATCCGTCACTTTGCCTTCAAGCAGGTAATCAAGAACTGTAATAAAGAGCAGGGGACTCAAGACACTTCCCTGGTGTACACCTACTGTGATTTCGAATTCTTCGGTGACTCCAGCTGCGCATCTTACTTTAGTAACTGCTCCATCATACATGTCCATAATTATCCGCACATAGGTTTCTGGAACTCCTCGTTGCCTGAGGGCCACCCATATTAGATCTCGTGGTTGCCGATCGAATGCTTTTTCAAAATCAACCAATACGACATGCAAATCCTCCAAAGAATCCCGATGTTTTTCCATAATTATTCTTATACTCTGGATTGCATCCGTGGTTGACCTACCCCCGACAAACCCGCACTGGTCATCAGATAGCCTAATTATTTTTCGCAGTCGGCTACCCAAGACTCGCTCAACGATCTTCATGGTGTGTGACATCAGCTTAATCGAACGGTAATTATCACAGCTTCGAGTATCACCCTTTCCTTTATAAATTGGAAGAAGGTAACTTTCCCTCCATTGATTAGGCATGCGATCACCTCGTATAAGTTTGGAGACAAGAATCATGAGCCATCTAAACCCGATGTCTCCCATCTTTTTCCAAAACTCTGAGGGTATTTCGTCTGGGCCAACAGGCTTTCCCTTTTTGGAGTATTTTACTGCCTCACTAACTTCTTCGACTGTGACGTCGGATACTTCGCTTAAGTTAGGTGAAGCTATTGGAAAGTATAGCCTTGGAAATTGTTCGTTTAGAAGTCCGTCACAATACTGTCGCCATCTGTGAAGAATTTCGTTGTTTTCCACAAGTAGTTGGTCTTGAGCATTGTTAATGAACTTTGGCGAACAAATCTCCTGGGCATTTCTTCTTCTTTGAGCGGCTATTTTGAAGATAGTTGCGCCCTTATTCGTGTTTTGCCGTAGCTCTTGAATAGCACCAGCTGTCGGGGTAGAAATTTCATCCAGCTCCCGATACAGGTTTTCTGTATTCTTTGCTTGAATTTGGGCGCACTTCTTCTTCGCTTCTTTCTTGCAGTTTCTATATTCCACTTCGAGGAGTGACTTTTGCTCTGTATCATTAGAGGAGCACTTCGACCAAGCCTTGAAAGCCATTTTCTTCATACTTATAACTGATTTAGCTTCATCATTCCACCACCATGTTTCCTTGCCTTGTTGGTTGTGTCCTTTTGAAACCCCTAACAGTGTTTTGGCTTTTTCTTTTTCGCTTCTCCTAGTATCACTTTACAATCTTTTACCCGGGGTTTCATGAAACTAGATACCAAATGGTAATCAATCTGGGTTTCATTTCCACCACTGCTGTACGTGACCAGGTGTCGGCTTTGTTTGACGAACATGGTATTTAGTACGATAAGACTGTATGTTTTGCACATGCTCAGGATGTCTTCACCAGGAGGGTTCCTGGTGCCGTATCCGAGGCCTCCATGGCAATCTTCATAGTCTTCGTTTGTCTTCCCGACATGTCCGTTCAAATCTCCGCCCACGAACAAAAACTCTTCCTTTGGGATGTCCTTAAAACTCTATATACTACTGAAAAAAATCAGCCAAGTAGAAGACTTAGCACTATTATTGGACTTGTTGAATTCTATTATTGATTCAAATAGCTTTTTTGGCCTTTGGTCCACACAAATTGGCGTGTCGTCCCGGCGGCGATCTCACATGGACTCATCAGTTGACTGTGAGGGCCTTGTCAATAATATTCGCATACAAGATACTTCTAAGAGGTTTTCAGTAACTTTTGAAAGCGAACTGCAAAGCGAAATTATCGAACAAAAATCCTTACCGACCACTCGTTTTCTAAAGAGGACTGTCTAATCTTTCCTTTGATATCCGACTTATATAAGTGCCTCATGAGATAGTAGGTGTTGGTGTAATCAGTCAAAACAACTGTTAAGTGACTTTTCTGACCAAAGCTAACCGAAACCCTTGACCGACTATCGATTGCGTAAATGTTTCGACAGCAGCCGCCGTGATACACGTAATCCTCCCTTCCCCTTCCTTACAATTCCTCATATTGTTTCAATTTTTAAATATTAGAATTTTAGTCGCCTTTATTATCATTCTATTCCAATTTAAATTAATGTTTATACTCAGGTAAACATGGCGAATTGTTCCGGGACCTGACCACATCGTCGTTAAAAGCATCATTTCCAGAATACTAAATTCTCCAAGGAGCCATTTTATGCGATTTCAGCAAGAGCAGCGAAATTCATTCCCGTCGTACACAAAAGTCACTCGCTGAGCTGGAAAAATAATAACTTTCTCCAGAGTAATGCTCACGTTAAATGAAATTTTATTACTTTCTGCGTTTGTATATGGCGGGAATAAAAGTAGGAAAATTACGTGCTTTGCATTCAAATGTCACCACCTACCCTCCTCTATATGACGTACTTCAAGGAAGAAGGTCCTTATTCTCACTCTTCTTAATGGCTCGTAAATGTGGCCAAAAATCAAGCGGCTCATTTGGCAAAACATTTAATTTATGGCACTCACATTATAATTGCCTTGGTCGTAAACGTAAAAAACATGATTTTTGTGAAATAGCGTATTTTTTAATTTATTTTTGGTTTTGAACTTTTTTTTAGTAATTTTTATGACATTCCTACAATTTTCAGTTCCACTCAGCGGTTATGTTATCGTATTCAACTAAAAAAATTTAAGATTTTTTTTTTCTACTTTGGAACCCCTAAAAAAGGCATATTCAAATGTCCTGATGTGGAAGAGGAAACAATGTATGTAGGTATTTAACCGGAATTTTTTCTACATGTTAAAACACTATCAAGGATATCCGAGAGGCTTTAAGTTTCTTTTTTTTTTTTTGTGTGTTAGGTCCCTGGTGCAGTGACACTTGTTTTCAGATGTTTTTTTTCTTTTTTTTTTTATAAATGGCACGTTGAATAAAATGTGTTTTCTATGATCCACATCCTGAAATATATGTATATTTTTGGTTGTTCGCATGATGATGGGCGAGCACCGTCCATGCATGTAGGGAAACATTATTTTATCTGCCATTGTTATGATAGGGTATGTGTACATGTTTCTGTTTGTTTTGAGTTGTATGCAAAATAAAAATTGATTTTTCATTATTCTAGTTTTTAAAAATATTGCTTTTGGTGAGAGCCAGGAACTCTTGTACATTCTAATTTCAAATCGATAACTAAGCTTAAGTTTCGTTTTAAATTCAAGTTTTTTTTACATACGTAATGCGAAATAAAAAAATCATAAAAATTAACAAAAGATTTAATTTAAAAAATATACTAACAAAAAATAAAATGAAAAATAAAAACAAAAAATAAGATCAAGAATGAAAAAAATGTAAAATATAAAATAAATAAAAAATCAAACTAATTTTAGATCAAAATGTTAGTAATAATAGAATCAAGACTTTCATAATTTACACAAATTAGATAAGAGAACATAAAGGAGATACAGTATTTCTGATGTCGGAGTTGATAAAATTTTTGTAGTTTTATGGATGTACAGCGACTTAAATTATTTACATGCTTTAGAAGACGAACACTTTCAGGGTTGTTGAGGAGGGTTGTTGTCATCACACGATGCAAATAAATGTGCTCCTACTGCTGATCGAGCCATTTATTTGTGTTTAACACAGCTGGTGTGCTCTTTTAAAGAAGCCTCAATCCCTCGTAGCGTCTGGCCTACGTACTTAGCTGAGCAGTTCAGGCACTCTATCACTCTTCGAAGCTTTCGTCATCTCATCTTTAGTTGAACCAAGAAGGTTTTTTAATTTTTCGCTGTTGTTGTAAACTATCAGTACGTTTTCTTTCTCCATTGTTTTTCGTAGTTAATTGGTGATAGCTGGGATGTGGTAAAAAGAAACCCGTTGCGTGTTATTTGTTTTTCCCGTTTCATTCTATCTAAAGAATGTAGTGATCTCATTTCGTTTTTGTTTGATTGTTTTTCGATTATTTTCTCAGCGAGTGTCTTTTTAAACCCATTTACGTTAGCTAGGTGCACAATGTAATCAAACTCTTTTTTGAAGCTGTGGAGGGGTAAGGTAAGCTTGCATAACCGATAAGCCATAAACCCCATTTAAACTTTCGTTCTTCATTCGTTGTACGTTGTACGTTGTTCGTTCTTCTCTCAACAACGAACAAAGAAGAAGCATTTATGTACATTAATTCGGTTTCGTTTTCAGTTCGTTCTCAACAACAAAATTGATAACAACACATTGTTGGTAGTAGCTGCACTATTAACATTTGAAAAAAAAGAAGATCCTATTGGACGAAGGGTTTATTGGAAAGGAAACGATCATCACATACAAATATAATAGAAGAATTAGGATTACAGCCACACGGCGGCGGCGTGCGACCGACAACAAACAATGTACACAGAGCATCATTTAACATCATATGTTGGTGTTAAAAAAAAGTCAATTGTTATGTAGCGATCTGTGGCAGTGGTTTTTCGGTATACATACCTAGAATTCGATTTTGTTGTTGACCTTTTTGCACATTACAGGAAGGGGATTCAATTGTTTTTGTCTGTCTTCTTCTTCGACGGTGAACTTCATGCTTTCATATTGACTACTTATTATGCTTATGACATTCTCGGCTCTATTTTTCTATGTTTCGTTTTCTATATTGGCGTTCACGCAGTGAAATGCGCTTAACTGAGTAGAATAAAGAGTCTAAGAGATATATCATTTTCGGTTGAACAAGGTTAGCTTTTATTAAAAATTGCTGTGTTAAAAAGCACCCATGCAATCGAAAGGAAGCCAAAAGAGAAACAGAGATTATAAATAGTTTTCGTGTAAAAGCAGTCTTTTTCGTATCAGATACTCGTAACATCTCTGTTTGAATATTTAATGTTGCATCAAACAACATCTCTTTTTAAACATAAGTCTAACAAACTTTACGTAACGCAGCGTAGCGTAGTCCAGTGGTGCGTTCTTTTTCTTACAGTGCTTTACTTTGAAACTCTTCAACAGAGACGTACACTCACACTTTTTTTTTAGGTGTGTCAAAACTATAATTTTACTTCCGACATAGGTATACATATACATAGGTATAAAATACGGGTCAATAAGTCCGTGACTTTTTGAATTTCTGACCTCTTTACTGAAACAGCAACACTGCTCCTGTCAACAGGCATCTGTCAGTTGACTCCTGTCAAAATTTAAACTTGCTGCGTCAGTTAGTTTGTGTTTGACAGCTATTTTTATCAGACTACTCACTAATTTGAGGAGAAAATGTATAGAGCTCAAGGGAGACTACGTTGAAAAATAAAATTATTTTTTTATCAAAAAATCTGTGTTTTATTCCAAAAGTCACGGACTTATTGACCCGCCCTCTTACATATGCATATGAAAGTAATGGATTCGTAAAAAAAATCGAACTCGAGATTTTGATCAGACATGATATAGCGATTATGGGTAAAACCAAAAAAAGGGGAGCTCGCAATTCTGTCTGTCTGTATGTTTTAATTCTTAACGGCTGATTTTCTTGAAACTTGAAACTTTGTAGATAGCATTTTTAAATTGTTCACTCCACCCATTTTGTTGACATTTCTTTAAGATAATTATGCCAAAATTTCTAAAAAATTTTAAGCATTCAATATTCAAAAAATATATATGTACGACTACATATTTGGATTTTTAGAAATATTGTTCAATTTTTTTTTCGGAAATTCAGTTTTGCAATATTGCAGCATGTGTAAGAGGTATCAAGATAGGGTAAACTGCCCAATTGTTGGCACCCCCCCAATGATTGGCACTTACAGTTTAAATTACTCGTATTAATAACATTTAAAAGTTTTCTAATAAAATCTTTTTAAAAATATTAGCCTTAGTCTATTTCTGATGATTTGGCATCATTTCTTTTGGCATCTGAAGTTAGTAGCAATTAAAAAAACGCTGTTAAAAATTTATAATCAAGTTCGCGCCAAATTTAATGTGAAACTTGTGAAAACCGTAAGGAAAGTGGTGACATTGTAGTGTAATTTAATAATAAATTTAAGAGGAAAACCATTGTCAAGTGCAGTTATTATAAAAAACTTAACTATAACAAAGAAGTTACTTCTTTTTATTTTAATATTTTATTAAAAATATAGTTTTTATAAGGGGTGTCAACTATAGGAATGTAAATCCATCAAATTTCCATTTATTGGCACATGCCAATCATTGGATGAGGTGCCAATCACTGGGTTGATTGGCACTATACCAATCTTTGGATGCCATGCCAATCATTAGAAAAAGTGCCAATCATTGGCTATTGGCACTGTGCCAATCATTGGTAAATGAATAAGTTATAGATTTTCATAATTTTGTATCAATTTTAACTTTAACTTTTTTATCAATCAATAAAAATCTTATCTAATCTCGGCCTCAATTTAAACATAATGTAACTTAAAAGACTTAAATATAATTATAAAAATAAATTACCTTTTATTTATTAAATTATATAATTGAGTTATACTATTTGTTTATTTTGTTTTTATTGGTTTTAATAAACTTTAAAAATTAAACAAAATCAATGTGCCAATCATTGGTTTGTTCAGTGCCAATGATTGGAAAATGGTGCCAATCATTGGTAAAAGGACATTGTTTTACTTTTTATTAATTATTTATTAGTTTTAACAAAAAATAATGTATTTAATGTTTTTCACTAAACAAAAATATAATTAAAAATAGAAAAAAATTAAAAAAAACTGTCGTTTCTTAATTCCCATAAGTTATATAAGCCGAATAAGTGGTGAGTAACCTTAAGGTGCCAATGATTGGTCGGTTTACCCTACTTAATATCTTATAAGTTTCTAAAATAGGGTAAGCATCATATTCCTTCCAACAAGCACCTAGTTTTTCTTAAAAAAACACCATATTTCTCAGATTGTCAGAAAATTTTTTTTTTTATGGTTTTTCGGCCAAATGCGGTTGGTTAAATGGTCACTGTAAACTGTAACACTTTTTATATTTTATTTCATACTAAAGGTTTTTTCAAGTTTAGATTCATTCAAAAAACAACATTAAAATGTGAATCATTTGAAATGTCACCTTACGTGATTTATTTTACACCAACAAAAAAAATTGTTCCAAATCCCTTATTCATTATTCAGTGTGAGTCTCGAATAAATCGCTATTAAAACTGCCTTTTATCCTTTACGGTGAGCAGAAAAAAAATAAAAAGAAATGTTTGCATTTCACATTCATATAAATACCTCCATTTTTTATAAATAATAATTCTCATCAAATTCAGTCAGAAATGCATGTAATAAAGGGAATTAGAAGGAATGAGGTACCTATTTTTGTCGAGCGCTTTGATATGATTTAGATATCTAATTTAAGTTTCAGAATTAAACAATGGCCTTTGATTTTACTTACCTTTAGTTTTCTTTTCCTTTGTTCCACGGACGCCCTCAGGACTTTACATTATTCATTCAGATACAAAAAGTCATTTTCTTCGAAGGTCGACCTTAAAGTATGCATCGAATATCTTGTATGACAGTCTCCAAGTAAAATTGAAAAATGTTTGCATACCCAGAGGATGATTCGAATTATAAAACTGTTATACAAAAATATTCCCTTTTCGAATTGGAACCTTCAACTTCCTGACTGCAAAACTGAGTTATTATTATCACTTCTTCAATTTTTTTTTTAAATTATTAAAATAAAATGAAAAACACAAACAATTTTTCTAAGAGCACCTCCTGCTACACAACACCGAACACGCCCACACATAATCATCAAAACAAAGAAAAACCAGCAAAAAATGGAAACTCATGGTCTTATGCCTTTTTGTCATTCATTAGAAACTCAAGCATAGACTTCCCCTCACTTTTATTTCACCATGCAAACTCTCAATAGCTTTTCAAGGATCCTCTCCTGTTGTCCTGAGTTCTATGGGTTTCGTGAGGCTGCTGCTTCACATGTTATATTTTCCTTCCTGCAAAATGTTTTCATTGTCATTTCGGAAATACAAAACAAAAAGTTACTTCTTTTGAATGGTAAACCAAGCAACTTCAACGTACCATACACTCCACGACTCAGCAATCAAAAATGCTCTTTGAGAAATTACCCTCCTTAGTGGCTATGGTTTGGTTGGCCTTGGTGTGATGATCTGTCTTCATCAGAAATTCCTTTGCATCCGAAAGATACAACACATGGGTGACGAAGAATGAGCCTCAAAAACAGATGCAGGCATTGCTTTTAAATGTGTGAAAGTTTTTCCTTAAAAAAAAAACAACAAAACGTACTTTGTCTAAAAAAAAGAAAAACCTAGAGCGGAGGATACCAAGTGATTTTCATTCAAGAAGTTTGCGACTTTTTGGTTAAACTTTTGGTTTGGTTTTGATGTGAGTTTATTTAAAATTCGTGCTTTAAAAAATATGAATGCGAATTAAATGAAAGTGGATCCATGTATTGAAATAGAGTGGGGGCTTTACAAACTGATGCTTTAGGACAATATATGCCTACCGAGGCCAGGAACTTAGTTAAGTTTCACTTGAAAAGGTACTGAACAATAGGAGCTGGTGTCTTTATGAAGTGAAAATCTAATTTTGAGTTTTACGGTTTGCTGAACTAAACTTTGGGTAGGGATGACCAGGAGAACAGAAAAGTTTAGTGAGACAAGACCGTAATTGTTGGACTTAAATTTACCGAGTCCCATAAGCACCGGCCGAAGAGATTAAAAATAAAAAATATATATTTTTAAATTAAGAAATAAATAATCTACAGGATTCACAGATTGAAACTCCCCTAATGGGTAAGCTTTGACGCAACGGATGGGCTGATGGTGAATACTACGATGAAACCTTAATAAGTGAGGAGCTCATACTGAACTTGCTCTTCCGAAAGAGAAATTATTTGATGAGGCCGAATTGAGGAGAAAATACAACCGCGAACTCTATGAGCTATACCAAGGTGTGAATTTATTATTTATTATAAGCTTGTTAGAAGAAAAGATTTAAAACTAACCAAGGTATTTCTTAAATCTTAAAATAGCTAAGCGAAGATGGAAATGTGCAGCGGGCTTAAGAGAGTTTATGATAAGTTGTTTTGAGATGAATTAATGTTGACGTTGAAGGTATTTAAATAGTTCGTTTGCGTTGCATTCGTATATAGGGTTCTTTACTTGCTTACTTAACTGACGAGTGTTCAAAATTGAAGAGATATTTCGGAAAAGATATACGATCGCAGTTAGAATTTTGGAGGTATAAAAGTTCATTCCGGTGCCCTTTAGAAGTTACTTAGTCTGATATTACACGATGCATCTAGACGCGTGCGACTTTTCGAATAACGTAAGTGCAAAAGAGAAAAAAAATCGAAAGATGGGACGGAAAAAAAAACTGCCCTGTGTCGCGTGGGTAAAATTTTCGGTGCAACAAATTGACGTTTCTCTTTTCTCTTATCCGTTTTTCTTCTATTCTGCTTCATCAAAGGAAATGTAATGCATAGAAATACTTTTTTCTGATTGCTTCTTTATTTTAAAGAGCACACACACTGACCAACACCGAAATATAAAATAAAGAGAACTGTCAAATTGGATTCATGAATCTGGTTTCAACGTGTAATAGCGCTTGAATCAGTGGATGAAATACCAAAGAAGAATTCGAAGAAGGCGCATGCATCTAGATTCATCGTGTAATAGCAGACTTACCAATATGATGCGTTGAACGGGCTTGAATGTGGATAGGGTCAACAGGGTGACTAGACCTAATGGCTCATTATAGGAGTAGTCTTACAAAAATAATCCAAAGGAACGTAACAACGTAGAGGTTTTTCTTAAAACCTACCCTTGTCTATCAATTTTTACACTCACCTCCTCAGGATGAAATCGAGTGCGTAGTACCTCAACTGATGGAGATTGGGTCCCAACCCCAGTTGGTGGTAGCAAACGAGAGAGGGGAGAGTTGTTGCCACTAAGGCATCTCTCTATCATCCAGATGGCAGAGGAGGAATTCTTTAGATGGATTCAATTGTAGCGTCTACAATTCCAGTTAGGTTAAACTATACTTAGTGAACTCTTTTTAGGGCTACAACGACATAATCGGAGCTCAGACCTGTTAGTAGCGGTTTATCCATGTCTCAGTTCATGAAGTTATTCTAAGGACCGGGTCCGCAGGTTGGGGGTTGTGCCGTGGGAGTGACTTCCCGGCCACATAAAATAATTTATTTGCGAAGCAAAAACAAGCTTCGTATACGGACGGATTTACTGATGAAAAACCCTGCAAAAGAAATGAGGACAAGGAAATTTGTATCGGTACGTGGAATATAAGGCTCCTAATAGACGACGTTCACCCGAACAATTAGCAAAAGCCTTTAACTGCTGCAATGAAGATATTACTATGAAAATATCAAGACTGCGAAATCTACTACGGTGACTGCTTTCGAGAACAAAAGCAGCGTGTTTTTGGGTGCGGATTTGATGTTAGAATTATACTCAGTGAAAAAGTATTGAGTTTCAACAGTGTGAAAGGCGCCGAACGACGATCTCCATCAAGGCTAAGTTCGCCAATATTGTATGTAAGCCTTATTTGAGGACATGCCTAACAGAGGAGAAAGCCGATGACACCAAAGACATATTCTACGAGCTCCTGGACAATACATTTAAGCAGTGCCTCAGACATGACATTCAATAGGTATGTCCTAGAAGACTTTGTAGTAAAGCTAGGAAGAGTACCAACCCATGTTCTAGGTGCGTCGGCTCTCCTGCAGCCACGTCAACCTCTCCTTACCTTACCTAGGAGGAAAAGACATCTTTGAATGCATGGTCGGAAGATATCTACAGCCTGCACGACGCTACCTTCGGTAACAGATTCAGGCTGATCGACTTTGCTATGGTGCGATACGTTCTGATAACTAGTACGCAGTTAAATCAATCCATGGAACACCAATCAATACCGATAATACCAAACTGTATAACGGCTATGACAAAGAGAATTTAGCTGTTAGGGAGATAGTACCATTCGACGTAGGCGACACAGATCGACATTACCGCCCACCCGACCTGGACGAATTGAAAATAACTATATCGTGATGCCTTGGTTGGGAGTATGGTCGGAAGAAAACATGCACGATGAATGGAATCTCAGCATTGTTTGCCCGATCCTCAAGAAAGGAGACCCTCTGAACTAAAAAGGCATCAGTCTATTAAACACCGCATGCAAGATTCTTTCTACCGTTTTATATGAACGTTTAAAGCATTTCATCAACAACCTTATAGCTTCATATTAGTGCGGTTTTAGAACAGGAAAGTCCACCATCGACCTAATATCAATATTACGGAAGATGTTGAAAAAACCCAGGAACTTCAAATCGACACCTACCACCTTTTTCATCAATTTTAAAACCGCGTACTATAGGGACTAGCGACGACCTACATATATGTCTAGTTTTGGCATACCTGGGAAACTTGTGCAGGATGACCATAGAGAAGGCATTCTGCTGCATTAAGGTTGAAAAGTATCCCATGCATTTGATGTTAGAAAAGGTTTTAGGCAAGGCGATCCCCTGTTGTACGACTTCTTCAACATTGAAAGAATAGTACAAAATTCACGTCAATACTAAAAGCACAATCTTTCAAAAGTCCTTCCAACTACTCGGATGCGCCGATAAGTCGAAGGCCCATTCATGAACATTGTGATATAAGAGAAGAAGATGGGCTTAGCGATCAATGAGGGCAAGACCAAATATATCGTCGCTGTAGATCGAATACCTCGTAACCCAGAAAAAATCGATTTTTAGGTAATGATGCAATTATATTGTAAAAAAAATTCCGGATCTAATGTAAAATATCCTGTGAACCTAAAAGCTATAATTGCAGAGCCACGCGCATAATTAACAACACGTCTCTCATTGCCTCTCATTGATTTAATAATAAGTTTTTTGTCTCTCCTGAAAAATCGACTTTTCTGGGTTACGAGGTATTCGATCTACAGCGACGATACGCTGTCATTAAGAAATGACACTCAACATGTGCATCTTGGACTGAACGTCACCGTAGACAGCTATAACTTTAAGGTAGCCAAGGACTTTTTCTATCTATTAATTCAGACAATGACAGCAAACGCTGCGGCCCGGAAAGTCGTGGAATCTTATTCCTAAAGGATGGCGAAGTTGAGGAATACCTCGACTCAGGTGGCATGCGGAAGTGGGAGAGGACCTCAACCAACTTGAGACTGAGCACAGCTAGCTAGGGACCGAACTGGCTGAAGAAGCATATTAATTGAGACCCTCGTCCACCTCGGACTACAGCGCAAGGGGAGTAGCGGGAGGGTGCAAAAATGACCAACAATGCTCCAGCCAAGAGTGTCTTACATAGCCTAGCTTCTAGGTTTATTATGACAACATAATAGCCACAAATATTTACATCGTTTTTTAAGGAAGTTAAGTTATTCCAATTTGTATTTTAAAAGCACTTGATACTTGGCTGTTGATCAATCTCTTCTTCGCTGGATTAGAAACTACCTTCCAAATCGTTTAATACAAGTTGCATTGGACGATTTTAAGTCCGAAATTCAAAAAGTAAGCGCTGGTGAGCCACAAGGCTCCGTTTTCTCTCAAACAATCTTTCTCATATTCTTCAATGATATTTTGTCTAAAACTTGTATTATGGTTTGCAGACGACATTACCCTCCGCTTTTCATATTCGTTTCTAGATTCTCGTCTTTGTTCTGTAGATGTGGAACTTGAACGGCAAGGTATGATAAGGTCTTAAAATCCCGATATCGAAAGAACCATCCAATGGGGAATCAATTACCGCGTAGAATTAAATCTCCAAGAACTCAATGTTATCTTCCGTCGTTGTTGAAACGGAGTTCGCCACCCATGCCGCTTTCCATTAGTGGCGCTTGCATTAACGAAACCGAACAGCTTTCAGTAATCGGTATATGTACATTACAGACCACCACTTTCTATGAATGAAATTGATGTTGCCAAAAAAAGCTGCTTAATGTTAAGGTTTTTTTCGACAGTTTAAAAACTGTTTGACCGTAATCTTGAAAGACTTTATTCCTTCAAAACTTGAGTAAGATTCTCATATTTGGACACGTACTCCAATTAACTACACTTAAGTCTTAATATACAATCGAAAAAAGAGTTTTAAAAATTATAAGTGAAATTATAAGTGATAGAAATATAATGTTTCTTGTTTTTCATTATTTTTTCACTATTTTTATGAACAGTATCGAAGCAAAATAGCCCGTTACATCCCTCCCCTAAAATAATTCAATTACTATCCTCACGCATCAGGGAATTCCCACCAGTTTACCCAACTTCGGACGTACGTATTAATCGTATTAATCTCAGAGTTTTTTCTTTAGCCGTACTACACAAATGTTGAGTGCTTTATTCGGCTCAATATTTTCTTCTGATATTCATACATCCAAACCATGTGCAGTGGTATCGTTTAAATCTTTCCTACTTTCCTAAATGTTCGTACTGCGCTCAAACATTTAAAGGGATCCATCTCTTGTGTATCAGGATGGAAATCTGCAGTGTCTTGGACAAAGACCCTTCAGCCTTCACGAGTCGGGATCGTTGAATTCCTAATAATTCAATCGAAACCTAGGAAACCTATTATGACAATATTCTTATCCAGAGGGTTAGCCCTTCCATTTGGAAACAAACACCACAACAGTTAAGCCTTGTAAAGGTAATGGCTTAGGTTAAATTAAATTTTTTCACTACAATTACTATTCACCTCCTCTTAAAAAAAAAACACAAAAAAACGCTTTCGAAATTAATTTTACAGAAACCAATTCTCCAGTGACAATATATAAAAATGTGAATAGTCCACTGCGGGATGATGAGGGCGAAGGCTGAACACCGTCCAAGAAAAAACTGAAAAACTAACAAATGCAGATTTCCTTCTTTGCTCGCTGTCAGTTTTTTTTTCAAGTTAAATATTCCACCGAACACAGCTGCCAAGGTAAAAGTTCAATTTAACCCACAAAGGTCATTCGTTAAAAGCAGACCAATTTTCAGCTTTGCACTCAACTCAACTTTTTTGCATTTGGGAGTTCAGACCTTTTTTTCGCTTGAAATGGTTCTTCCTGGATCCTAGTGTAATATTTATTGCATCACTGCATGCATTTGGGATTTAATATTTTCTTCTTTTATTTTTACATAAAATGAATAAAAGCAAAAAGTGGTCTCCTTAAAGGACGAGACCTATTTAAATGGTTGCTGTATATGTCTGTATGAATTATAGCGCGTCTGGTGCATCTCAGTGATCTCTGTATGTCAACTTTTTTGTTGGAAAATTTCACGCCAACTGACAGAATCTAACATCAGTGCGGCTGCCTTATGTCATTTATGGCAAAATTGAGTACTTGGCAATTAGGCATGGTGACACTGTGGCAATGGTGTGACGACGGCACTGGTGTGTGAATTAATTGAGGGTGAAATGATGAATGGAATTTTATTTCTCCCTTTGCGATTTGAAAGTGTGACGGAGAGAGTTCTTGGAATAATTAGCCCGAGGCAGGGTGGGCTTGTGTGTGGAGCAGCACAAAGTTCTGGAGTTTTTTTTATTACATAATCGCTTACAAATGAGTTGTGAAACACTTTTTAGGCTCATTTTGCTTTAAATACAAAGAAGCATCGTTTATTTGAAAAAAGTGACTTTTAACATTTTTTATTTGAAAATTTCTTGGAAATGAGAAGGTTTTGAAGGCGGGCAAATGTGTATTTCATTATTTAATGGGTTATCAACGTGTTTTTGGCTACAAAGATTCTTTTGGGAAAACCCCGGAATTTTGGGAAAATATTTCATGTGTTTCAGGAAGTAATACTTACATTATTTGATTTTAGGTTAACCTATAAAAAGAAACTGAAATTAAATGTTGTTCCTTGCAATCAGTACAATATCTATTTTATCAGTTTAGCATATGTGGTCATTCCACACTATAAGTAGTCTAAATGCAATGGTTTTTTCAATGCAAGTTCCCCTCAAGCATAATGGAATAGAGTGTGCACTCCGCTTCAATCACAGGAGACAGTATAGAGCTTTTCAAGCATTAAGATTTACGTTGTTTATTTCACAATGTTGTAGAGATCAGAATTTAAGATGTTCTAACGAGTGATTTTTTAAGAGCTATCGAAAATTAAAAAAAAACATATAAAATTCAGAAAAATGCATAAAATCTTTATTTTAATCGATAATAATATAATTTATAATTTAGTGATATAATTTAGTGTTTTGAAGATTATTTCATGCAAATGTTGGCCGCGGCTGCGCTTCCAATGGTCCATCCGCTTAGTCAAATTTTGGCATACTCTTTCTAACATTTCGGCCGGTATCTCACGAATAAATGCTTCAATTTTGGCTTCCAGTGCGTCAATCGAAACGGGCTTGTCGCTATAGACATGAGCCTTAACATAGCCCCACAAAAAATAGTCTAGAGGCGCACGATCTAGGCGGCCAATTGACAGGCCCCAAACGTATAATAAACTGTTCAACAAACTCGCCTCTCAATTGGTCCATTGTTACGCGTGCTGTGTGGCATGTGGCACTGTCTTGTTGAAAGCACATGTCATGCAAGTCAAGCTCTTCCATTTTGCGCAAAAAAAGTTTATTATCATCGTACGGTAGCGTTCACCATTCACAGTAACGTTGCGATTCGAGTCATCTTTGAAGAAATACGGCCCAATGATTCCGCCAGCCTTTAATCCGCACCAAACAGTGAGTTTTTCTGGATACATTGGTAGCTTTTGCAATGCTTTTGGCTGCTCTTCACTCCAAATACGCCAGTTTTGCTTGTTCAGTTTTGCTTCGTCGCTAAACACAATTTTTTGATAAAAAAGTGGATCTTCGACCAACTTTTCAGGAGTCCATTCATTAAAAGTCAGCTTCAATTCTTGCACCAGCTGTATTTTTAAAGGCTTCACACCTAAGTGCTTCCGCAAAATTTTCCACGTAGTAGAGGAACAGAGGCCCAATTGCTGCGAACGGCGCCAAATCGATAATTCACGGTCATCACTAACACTGGCCGATACAGCTGCGATATTTTCCTCAGTTCGCACTCTACGTAAGCGTGTTGGTGGTTTAATGTCCAACAATGTAAATTTGGTGCAAAATTTAGTCACAATAGCCTGAATAGTCGTCTAAGTAGGTCGATTAAACTGACCATAAAATGGACGAAGCGCACGATGAACTTTCTTAACCGAGCACGCATTTTGATAATAAAACTCAATAACTTGCAAGCGTTGTTCGTTTGTAAGACGATTCATGGTTAAATTATAGACCAAATTGAAGATGTTTGACAGTGGCACAAAACACGAAACGAGCGTGAGCTGTCAAAACCAGTATTGCCAAAAAGAAAATAGCAAAAAAATCACCCATTAGTTTCACATCTCAAGACAAAAAGTTATTCTGGAAACGAATATGAAAATCTAGGGGTATTGCCTACAGCAAAACAATTCAATAAATTTGAAGTTTTAGACAAAAAAGCATTGATAAATATGAAAAAGAAAGTCGGAGACTAAACGGAGCCCTGGGGCACATCAGCATTTATTTTATTAATACCAGATCGATTGCAGTTGTGCTCTATCAAATTACTTAGATACAAATATTTCAAATGAAATTTACTTTGTTTCTCCAATATGATGTAAAGATTGGTTCCATTTTTCGGTGAGATATGCCATCAGATCAGCAGTGGACCTATTGCTTCGAATGCCATATACTGGCGGTCATTTTCCATGACATTAGAAAGAAGGGACGTAAATACAATTGGATAATAGTTTGGGATTAAGTTTCGCATTCTCAAGAGGCAGGCTGGACAAGTGATGTTTTCTATTCATTCGGAAAGAGACGAGTAGGACAGATGATAACAATTTGGTTTTGTAAGCAGGACTATACTATCCGGGCCAAAGGCAGGTGAGTAGTTTTTAGGCTTGTCCGGGGCTTTGTTTGTATGATTGCTGAAGCGCTAATATTGGTTTGATGTTCTGATGAACTCGTCCATCGATTTATCGGTAGGCCGGTATTGCTACCTCGCACAAAGCTGTCATTCCCGGTTCCTATCGACCTCCTTGCGGTTCATGTAGATAGGTCAATGTAATAGTAACTGAACTAAATTGATAGGAACAGTCTGGACGGTGTCCTTAAGGTAGGAATTCGCTAAGGAGTGTGTAACAACTCACCAGGGGGGTGCACATTCTTGGTTGTGGTTTCTACCTCGACTATAGCTGGGTGTGTGTATATCTGGGGTTGACAGGCCCCGAGTTTTGCAGGAACTCTCTGTAAGTGACCATAATGGTGGCGAAGCTTGACCGGAAGCTATATTCTGGTTCCACGGGAGATAGTGTCTGAGGGCTATAGCGTACGTATTCTGGCTCTCCTATTCTATTTTCGGATAGTAAGGTGCAGCTGTCGCGTGCGTTCTCTCTTTCTCAAACTACCTATGAGGTAGGCCCCCTAGTGGGAGTATCGTGGTGGCTTGGTTTATTCCGAATACGAAGACACATGGTTTCCAGGCGTGTCTGGATTCAAAAGGTGTTATATAGACCTCGCCTCCTAAGCAAGAGGTGTGTTCATGCCTGCAACATGTCACAACTTTGCGACCGAGATGGCTTCGGCTATGTCAGTGTTAATGGTCAGGACCCAATCTGACTCTGATGGAGGTAGGCCTCCCGTGGGGTAGAGCCGTTAATCGGCAGGTATCCACGTTAAACCCAAAGATGATCTATCCGGGCCAAAGGATTTTTGTACATCCAGTTTTCTCCATACGCTTGTAACTATACGCAAGGGCAAAAAAATATTTCTCCCATAAATTCGTTTGCACTCTCAAGGACAGGAGGATTTATTGAAGATGAGTCTATAGGAACTTGGGGGCAAAGTAGTATTTCGTATTGTTTTTTACTAATAACGTAATTTTTTTTATTGTTTTGGGACATTTTAAGAATTAAGGACGAATCTGGACATACCTTCCTCTTCACTGTTATAATGCATGATAATTATTGGCTTTAAAGAAAATAAAACTTTGGCACTACACAAGTTCTATAAAGCCACACTCACTTTCCTACGACCCCTAGAGACTGATCAAAGCGCAATTCAAAAGTTGAACTTTGGTTATTGCTCCTTCTATAATTTTCATCACATAGGCAATTAAGACTCTGGCTTCGGAAAAATTCCAAAAAGCTTAATTTTGATGAAGATTTTTGAAGTACCTATATTTTGTAGGGATATGGGGAATTTCAAGGTCTTAGAAATCTTCTGAAAAAACTGTCAGTTAAAAAAAAAATTAAAACAGAAATGCAAATTAATGCGATTCCCGTATAAACAAATCAGCACATTGTTTTAACAAAACTAAAGCAAAAGTTTGAAGTTGAGAAGTAGATTAAGGTAGAGGATAAATACATTGATCTAGCCAGTATTCTAAACTCGTTTAGCTTTATTATGCCCTTTTTCAAAGTTTCATAAGTTTTATTAATAACACTTTTGTGTTTTGTATACCTTTATGTACTCGCTATAATGAGTTTAAAAGTATGGCAGTTAATTTGCAAATTTTCAAAACCAATTTTCATTGATATCTCCTTTCTCTCCGTCCCAAATTTTCCACTTTGATCGTGCTGGGTTTATAACTATAAGGGTCTGAATAAACCGTTGTGTGCGAGAGAATTATAAAAAAAGTGTTAGTGCTGTGACTCAAGGTTAAGAAGAGTAAACATCAACGTTCGTCCGAGAGCCAAATCTTGTCAACATTGTTCTTTAAACATTTAAAACATTTTCTGTGCATTTAACTAGAATTTTATTTTTTGTATAAGAACTTTTGACTGAAATTCAGAGAATTGAGCAGAAAATCTCAGAGTTTCAAAGTAAAGAAACGAACCTATTTATTTCAAAATGTAAATACTTTTGGAAAAAGAACGCACTCCGCTACGCAACGTAAAGTTTAATAGACTCATGCTAAAACAGGGATGTTATTTGATACCACATTAAGTTTGTCCAATTCAAACAGAGATGTTTTTTGATACGAAATAATGTTTGACAACCACGACATGATAAATATTTATTTGATGGATGAAAAACATTAGAATGTTGACCATGTCGAACCATATCTGATTATAGATGAAATTTCAGATAAGAAATTTCCTTGATTTTTATATTCCAAGTCTGCAGAAAACTTATATTTATCTAATAAAATTCACCCGAAGTACCGCTATTGCTTTTAAAACTCATTTTGATATATTTTCTTATGATGTGCACAGCTCGAGAACTTTATGGAAAATGAAATTTGCTTCAGGCTTGACAAGCATGCATGCACATTCTCAAATATGCTTGTCATGCAGCAAAAATATCAACAAATTTTGACATCCATCCAATATGCTTGACAATCGCTGGATGGAACTCCACATTATAAAAATCAAGCCAATTATTCAGTGCTTGTCAAACAAAATGGTGCACGAAAATGTGATACTCCAGTTCGATTACACGATTCTTTTTTTTCGTTCATTATGTCTTTCGTCTTTTTCACGGTTTGGGTGAGGGTTGTGGAAACGTAGCTTCATATTCCGCAACACTTCTTCACCTCACACCAATTATGTGAAAAAGATGAAAGACTAAACTACTGGAAAAAAGAATCGTTCAGGCTCTTAATATCTTTTTTTCTACTATATACGGTGTTCACACTGAACCAAATCCTCCTATTTATTTGACATTTCTGTACTTTATCTCACTTTCTCTTTCGGAGCAGAAAATAAAATACAATCGTCCATCACTAACGTGGAGTGGATTTTTTAAAACATTGAATGAACCTGCAATGATATTTGACACCAGTTGTTTCGTCTATTTGGCATATTGGGTGAGAGGTGAAAAAATGTTGAAAGAATAATATAAAAAAAATATAAATGGAAAGTACTAAAATCGAGATTTTAATTTATTGACACCGTAGCCGAATACTTTTTGAGGTGCCTCAAAGTAGTAAGTATACCTACGCAATATCGCCAATGTAAACAGGGTCTTAAATGCAATCTTCCGTAAGGTCAGTTGCTTTGGAACGTGAAACCGTTTTTGATTGAAACATATTATGGTATGAACATTTTTAATTAAAAAACCTTTTCCCCAAAAATGGTATCGGAGAGTATAACCAGAGCCGTTAAGTATTTAAGTTTTTCAAGACTTCAAGGACATGTGAGGAGGTGATTTCCAAAACAAGCTATCGGACCTAAAGGTAGTTTTGAGTTAAGTGCCAAAAACCTTTACTTCATAATACAGAAGATATAGCGCAAAATTATCTTCTACAAATTTATTCTTCACGAAATTGTAATAAAATTAAAGATTTCGAAATAAATATAACTTTAGACGTTATATAGAAAATTCTTCATTAAAATTCAGTATATCTGCTTTTGGAAGTATAATTGAATAATGTCTTCTTTTGGAAGTAAAATTATTTAAAAAAAGCTTCTTTTGGAAATAAAATTACGAAAAAAATATTTTTTTGTAAATAAACGTTTATTTTTTTTATAACAAGGAACACAAATACATTTATAAATTTAATTAAAATAAAAATTAGAATTAACAGTCCATTAGTATAAGTAATCACAAAACTGGTTTTCATTTTTAAAACCTATCTTCGTAAGAAAACGAGATATTTTCATCCGCTTCAACGTTAACATCTTCATTTAGTGGTATATTAGCAATTTGATTATAAAAAGGTATTGTTTCTGGTTCAATGCCCATAGCCTTTAACAATTTGAAGACATCATCCCGTTTGGTTGGCTTAATATGGCTTTCTGGAGTTTTGCATTGAGACGAGATTCGAGACCGGCCCAACTAACTCCTCTTTTTAGTAAGTTGTGGGAGGTGGTTTCTCCACTATATGTTTCAGAAAAACTTATTTGCGTCGAAGAAGTTGTCATACCCAATATCTTGGAGTCAGAAATCTTAAAAGTTTTTTTTGTTTGAACCACAGCTTTTGATAAATTTTGCCAATCAAAAAGATGAACATCATCAAAGAGGGTATGAACATTTCCAAATTTATATAGTTGGCTATCATACGTTGCTGGGGAGGTAATTGTACCAGTTCTCCTTAGTTCTTTTTCAACAAGGCCAAAAACTCTGTCAGCTGGCATTTATGAATGACCACTAACAGGCAAATACTCGTACTATTCAAAATTTAATTTATTCTTTTGGCAAGACATTGCTATCATTAATAGAACGGTATAGTTTTTGCCAATGCTTTTAATATTTTTTGAAACAATAAGAGGTTTTAAAATAGTTTTGAGAAAATATCCTATTGTAATTAAATTAAGTTAAAATAATTACCAGCCAATTAAGTTTTATGTATCTTATCGTCCACTCAGCAAATAAAATGTCAAACCGACACAAAACCAAACGCAACTTAATATGTTTTGTACTGCATAGGCCTTATTGCAAGGAACATTTTGTAAAGGCCATTTTGGAAAAGACATTTTGTGTTCAATAGGCTATTTTGGAAATAAAGTCGTTTTTTTACATTGAATTACTATGTCTCTGTGCTGTTTTGGAAATTATTTTTGATTGAATCAGACGCGCGTTCAAAAGACCTAAAAAATGACATACATATCTCATTTTCCGATTTTTTCCCGATAGCTGGTTTTGGAAATCTGCTCCTCATGTATTAGGTACTTGTGCTTGTATTTACTTTAGTACTTGAAAGGAAAGTACTTGCCTAGTAAGTACTTGGGAATTGTTCTCAAGTACTTTGGTACTAAAGTACCTACCCGATACTAAGTAATTGCGAAGAAGTACTTGAAAGATATTCATACTTGGCATTTTTAGGCACTTATTTCAGAGTACTGAAGTACAAGTACAATCCTCGGTTATGATACACTGAAAATAAAATCTAGGTATATACGATAAAAATCTAGGTTGATTCGACAAAAATTTTGTCAATATACGTCCAACAAAAAGTTTTATCAAATTGACAAAAATCATACAATTTTGTTGAGGTAACAAAAAATATTTTGTTGTATCCACAAAATTATTTTGTTATGCTAACAGCTAAATTTGTTAAAATAACAAAAATATTTTGTCAATATGACAAAATTTCGTAGAATTTACAAAATTAATTTGTCACATTAACAATTCTTTTGTTGTATTAACAATTTTTTTGCTAGTGTTATTGTTTTTTTATTGTTATCAGATTAACAAATTTTTTTTGTTAAATTAACAAAATTGTTTTGTTAAATTAACTAAATTGTTTTGTTAAATTAACAAAATTGTTTTGTTACATTAACAAAATATTTTGTCAATTCAACAAAATATTTTGTCAATTTTACAAATTTTTTTTGTTGAATCCACAAAAAACAAAATTAATTTTGTCAAAATAGTTTTATTTTGGGATTTAAGTCCACAGAAATTGGCGTTTCGTCCCTACGATCTCACATGCAACCATCTGTGAGGGCGTATGGATAATACGCAATTTTTGTTAAGTTCAGTTAATCTTACAACGATTTTTTAACAAAAACCAGGTGTGAACTATATCATACACAAAAGAATTTTTTTGGTTTCCTTACAAAATAGTTTTATCTATCTGATAATATTTTTTTATCAATATTACAAAATAATTCAACCGCAAAACAAAATATTTATCATTTTAACAAAAATGTTTTCATTTTTTGTTAAATTGACAAAAAAAAATTAATAAAAATTTTGTGATAGTGACTAACATTTACATAACAGATTTTTTGTAGATACAACAAACATTTTGTTAAAATCACAAAAAAGTTTGTCGATGTGACAAAAATCTCTGTTTTATTTTGTTATATGTATTAAAAAAACTTGGTTTGTTAAACTGACAATATTATTTGTAGGTAGTGCATATTTTGTTAAACTGACAAAAAATCATGCTGGATTATAAAAATTTTGTGAAATCAACAAAATTATTCTTTCGTATTGACAAAAATTTTATCAAAACGATAAAATTGTTTTGTTAAAGGTTAACAAAACGTTTTTGTCAATATTACCTAGGAATTTATTTTCAGTGTACTGTCAATTGACAGCAAACTGAAAAAGAACTAGCGAAACACTGTAATAAACCTCCATTAGGCTATAGGAAGCATAATGTAGTGACTAAAGAAAACTATACATAAAATCGTTTTACGGTTAAGAGTAAAAATCAAGTTTTAAATGCAGACTCAATAAATTGGATAGCTAACTTCTCTGGAGTAACTTAAACAAGCACAGCTGTTCAATTTATTGCAAGAATCTACCAGGCTAAGCACAAGCTTATACTCAAACCTTAACTTTGTTTAATTTGCTGGCGCTTCAATATCGAATATACCTACATGAATACTATCTATCTAAAAATCAGTTATTTATAGGTTTTCATGATACATCAAAGAAGTCAAGGCCAAGAAAAGCCAACCACTAAGTCCAATATTCTGGTTTTGTCATAAATCAAAAGAACCCCTCCCAACCATACCCAAATGATGTCCAATAGTATTTTCTATAATCCAAGGTCGACAAAGTGATTGGTTTCCCATTCAACCAACAACTGTCGCACAAATTTTGTGGAAACCACAGTCTGCATAACAAATTCCGTCGAAATATACAAAGCCAAAATGTGACCAAAACTACAAAACCACACACCTCCTAAACCATGACATACCACAAGAAATGGGTACCTTAACGACAATCGATGACGACAACGACGGGAGGGGTAACAAATTTTATTCAGACCAAAACCAAAAAAAAAAAAATACGCCACCAGAACGAAATTAAAAATTCGATCCGCCATACTTGCAATGCTACCACTACATCTTTCCGTTTTTCGACAATCCAAACGAAAGAAGGCGGAGCTAATTTGTATTCTATTTTGGTCCCAAAAAAAATGAAAACGCACACATAGAAAAGTTTCAAAATTTCCATGACCATTGACGAAAATTGCCGCCAACAATCCAGGACTAGAACGACAATAATGATGCCTTTAGGACGGTTTGTTGTACAGTAGTTCCCCGTGGTGACACTTTTTCAACACAAAAACAAATACCTACCTATGCCTGAATATTGCGCGACTTTTTTTCATCTCGGAAGACCCTATTTTTAGGCAAAGTATTTATTTGCAAGAGGCAACGAGAATCCCGCGCTGCGACACTAATAAAATCTTTATTTGTTCATCATCGTCGAAGTGAGTGAAAATTTATGACGGCTTACCTGGATTCTGGAAATTCGCCTCATAAATACACATTTTCTTTTGACTAAATGCCTTAAAAGGTCCTTTGATGAGCTCAAATGTAACAATTTCACGGTCACTGATAGTTGAAACAATACCCGAATAGACGTTTATTGCTTTTTCTCGCTAACACGTCCGGGCTTTGTATCTCGAAAATAAAGAAGTGAATTTCCCTGAACAAGCAATGCCAGGCCTAAAGTGAGATTTTGTTCAGGTTCTGTTGGGCCTCGCGAGATTTATTGCGAGTGGTAAAGGAATAAAATATTTATCACTTTATTTGTGGGTAGTTAGGAGTCAATTATTATACAGTTTGTTGTTTTAGGCACGAATTCGCGAAGCGTGCGTTACCACGCGATATCATAAGCGCCCTATTCATGAATTAAGAGAAATTGATGAACTGCGTGCACCAATTGGTATGAGCTGAGCATGAGCCCATATATGACCATTTGGGGCCTAATTGCTTCATCCAATGTCTCAATTTGTTGTCCAGAAGAAAGCTAGTCGGAACACCTTTTGCGGTATTTTGGATAATCCCAAATTTCCTCTCTGACTAAATGAGCAAGACAAATCCATTAGCTGCCTTCTACATTCGATGGAGAGTGCATCTTTAAGATAACTTCCTCCCTGAAAACGAACAACGAACAAAGCATTTCCAATGCCCAATGGGTGGCAATTAACGAATGTTGAGGATGTTCTTCAGAGGAAGTGCACAAAGGAGCCAAAAAACTAGTACAAATATACACAGACAACTATTTATGCTGAGAAGGTAACGCAAACATCTCTATTTTAGGAGATCTGCTCTGCTGATTTCCTGGGGATTTATCCTTGAAGTCGGTTGCTGAGAGGAACCCATCTAGTAGTCAAACCAAAATGTTTTCAAACATCCTAACAAAGATCAGAGGCCATTATCGCCCGGCAGGAGTCCACCCATGTCCTTGCTAGGTTTCTGCTTTTTTTCTGTTTGCCTTTGTGAGAATGGGTATATGTGTTCTTCTAATACCCCATATCGTGTTAGACACCAACAACAACGGCACTTGTGATTTTGTTGTGATTTTCTATGGAAAAGAATGTGATTGTTGTTTTTGTTGTTGTTGTTTGTGTTTTGCAGAAACAAGATGAGGAGATTCAGATTTGTGGTTTTGCAACAGAGTCTGGCTATTATGGTGGCATGGGAATGGGCTTAAAGGAGTGAGAGGAATGGTATCTCTGGAGTGATAGAGATACGTTTTTGAGATTATGTTCACTAATTGGGGGAAAACAATGTAAATGTGATTTGGTTTTTGGCAGAGAACGATTCAGAGCAGAGCTTTGAACACAATTAGAAACATTTAGAGAGGGATTACAATGTGGGTTATGATTTTGATGTCATTTGAATCTGTCAAAGGAAGGAGTTTTTGAATACCTTAAAACCTAGTTTGTAGCTTGGATTTGAGTAGGAAGTAAGATTTTTAACTAAATTAGGAGATTTAAGTTTTGAAGTAGCGATTTTTAATTATTCTCTTAAGATTTCGGTTCATTGGGTGCTTTATTTCGAGTCTCAGATCTAACAAAAAAAGAAACATATTCCAAATACAACAGTTAATCCGAAAACTTGATTTTAAAAATATTCAAACTTATAACCAGTGCAAATTTAACGTGAATTAAACTCCTTGTCACCGATTTTTTTTTTAATTTAAAAGTGGGTGAGCATGAAAAATGCAGTCACATTCTATGGTAAAAGCAGTGCTTTATATGTATATGTACATATGTCACATATCACAATTGTTGCACATGAGCTTGGGAGAGAAAGAAAGCATGGCCGAATATTTAAATCGTTTCTCAAGTGTTATCGAGAAGCTTAAAGAGATTGATTTCTCTATAAATTCTATAAAAACATGAAGCGATTGGAAAAGATTACGTGGTTTTCGATGCACAGGCTTATGCGGTACGACAAAGTTCGAAATTTTCTCATAAAAAGAAATCTATAGGAAAGTGTTACAATTGTGGTTAGTTGTCCAGAACCAAAGAAGCGCCATAGCAATAAGCCTGTTGCTTCTTTTTCTATGCTTTCGGCCTCCCACAACAATGTTCTTGGCCCGCAATTTTGTGTCCGTTTGCAAGGCTTTAGAAAGTGGATGCTCAGTTGAATTCTCAAAGAACTTTGCTTCTATAAAACAGAAAGGTAATATAATTTTGAATACTATAGTCTCAATAATGACTTGTTTGTTTTTCAAATGCACAAACAATTATGAAAAATGGCATCATAGATTCGGACATCGGAATGTAAAAAGCCTGAACAAAATGCGAACAAGATGGTCAGTGGGTTCTCGTTAGGAATCACGCAGTGCGAAAACTGGAGAGGAATCTGCGTGCTGCCTGCTAAAGCAAAGCTAATAGCAAGAATCGTCCTAGGTCGAATAAAACACCATCTAGAAGACACGCTTGACGCCGAACAAGCAGGTTTCCGCACTAGATCTTCCTGTGTGGATCACATCAATACCTTGCGGATCTTCATCGAACAGTGCGTTGAATATCGATCACCACTTCACCTGCTGTTCATCGATTTCGAAAAGGCATTTGACAGTGTCAATAGAGAATTTATTTGACTGATCGCTATTATCAAGGCTACATATGAAGGATCCAAATGTCACGTTCTGCATAAAGGAAGATTGTCAGAGGAGTTTGAAATCCAAAGTGGTGTTAGACAAGGTTGTATACTGTCACCAATATTGTTCCTGTTGTTAATAAGTGATGTGCTTTAAATGGAGGAATTCAGTGGAATCTGCTATTACACCTGAAACATCTGGACTACGCGGATGACGGACGTATGCTTACTCTCTCATAGAATCATGGATCTCCATCAAATGACAACTAGGGTGAAGAGAGAAGCTTAAGATCAATACGGCAAAAACTAAAAGGATCAGCCTTGGAACTTCCTCATCTACTCAAATAGATATTCCTGGACAACCAGTAGAGACGGTAGAGAGTTTTCAATACCTTGGGAGTATTGTCTCTACTGATGGCGGGACCGAACTAGATATAACCAGCTGAATCGGGAAAGTAAAGGCTGCTGGAATGCTATCCAAAATATGGGGAAACAACTCTATAAGCCTAAAGACCAAACTACGACTGTTCCGCTCCAATGTAGGATGTAGGATCAGTGCTTCTTTATGGATGCAGCACTTGGAAAGTAACACCCACTGTCACAAGAAAGCTGCAAACGTTCGTGAATAAATGTCTGCGAAACATCTTGCGGATTTTCTGGCCTAACCGTATCTCCAATGATGAACTTTATGCGAGGACAGGTCAGGAACCCATCGACTCGATAATACGAAAACGTATGTAGCAGTGGATTGGACATACGCTTCGAAAAGGCCACGAGTGCATTGCAAGTCAGGCGATGCAATGGAACCCTCTCATGCAGGGAGACAGAGGAGTGGGCCGACCCAGAAGTACTTGGCCAAGAACAGTCGAAGAGGAATCAGCACAACTGGGGAAGAGTTGCAGAGAGCTGAGAAACATCTCCAGAAACCGTACACGATGGCGCGTAGGAGTAGTGGAGGCCCTATGCCCCGCAAGGGGTACCACACGGACTTAACAGATCCGAGGACCTTAGTAGTAGTATTAGTAGGAAAAATTTGCACAAATTCATTTGGTCAACGAGACCCCAGAATGTTTTGGAATTCGTCCATACTAATGTTTGTGGACCAATGAGGAGAGAGTCCTTAGGAGGTGCAAGATACTTTGTTACATTCATTGACGATAAGTCGCGTAAAGTATTCGTTTATTTTCTAAAGGTAAAAGATCAGGTTTTTGAAGTTTTTAAAAAACTCAAGGCTTAGTGAAGCGTGAAACAGGAAAATTTATAAAAACCTTACGCAGTGACAACGGTTCCGCTAGTACTGATGTTGCAACACTTTTACAAATGTTCTTGAGAAAACAAAATGGAGTTGCAGAGAGGGCCAATAGGACTATTGTCGAGATGGCGAGATGTATGATCTTGCAGTCCGGTCTAGGTGAAAGTTTATGGACAAAAGCTGTCAACACAGCAGTGTAATTAGGGAATAGATGCCCTACCAAAAATTTAACTAATGTAAGAACACAAGAAGTTTAGAGCAATAAAAAACCAGATGATTCGCATCGAAGTCACTTTGCAAATTTCAACATAAAGGAGAGGAGTAAATTATGGTAGGATATTCAGCTATTTCTAAAGCATATAGGTTTTCGACAAGTCCAAAAGAAGACTTATTGAGAGACGAGATGTTTCATTCATTGAAAGTAATTTAAGTAAGGATTTGGACGTGAGTAGATTTGAGTTTTTGGAACTGGAGGGAATTGAACCTGAGAAGGTGGATATCCAGGCAGAGCAACGGGTAAGGGAGAAGTTTGATTAATAAGTTGGCCATGACACGAAACATACAAGTTCGATCGAGCGAGGTGAAGTATGTGAACAGGTGCACGACGATCAACAGCAGGGAAAGTCCCTTTTAAGGCCTGAGAGACGAAAATGGCAAGTGGCAGAGGTATAACGCCAGGAGATTTGGGATAGATTACACAGAAACGTTTTCTCCCGAGGTGAGGTAATCTACAATCCGATTAATTTTAGTTATAAATGTAAAGAAAAGGCTTATTCTGCATCAGATGGATATGGATGAGACCTTCAGGAGGATTTGTTCATGGAACAGCCGGAGTATTTCGTCAATCAAAATAATCTGCGAAATGTGTTGAGGTTGCGAAAGGCTTTACACGCATTAAAGCAATCGGGAAGAGCATGGAACGAGAAACTAGATGTGGTTCTTAAGAAACTTGGATTTCAACAGTGCAGTAGCGAATCATGTGTCTATGTTGCCGATAGAGAAGGTGACTTGAAGATCATAGCTGTTTATGTTGATGATTTGATTTTAGGCGGCTTAAGGGAAAGTTCTATTAATAAGATCAAAGACCAAATAAAAAATTAATTTAAAGTCGTTGGCAATGGAGTTCTACATCATTTTCTCGCATTTGAGATAACGCACGAGAGATTAACATTTCGATCTGTCAAAGCCAACTTATATGGAAATTCCAATGGAAACTACTTCGAGAATAAGGCATGGTTGATTGCCGACAAAATCAGACGCCGCCGTTGGAAGCTGGTCAACAGTTTGGCTGTAAGGACGAGAGCTGTAAACGAGCTAATCAAAAGCAGTACCAATCTATAATTAGTTCGTTAACTTATCTCGCAATATCGAAAAGGCCAGATATCATACAATCAGTCAACAAACAAGCACGTTTTAATGTGGATCCTCATGAAGAACATCTAAGCGCTGTCAAGCACTTGTTGAGGTACTTAAACTCTACGGTTAAATATAAATTGCGTTAATTTTCCACAGGTAAACAACTAGAAGGTTTTGTTAATGCTGACCGGGGTGGTGATGTTGTGGATCGAAAGTCATATACTGGTTTGGCATTTACGCTTGGTGGTGCTGTCATATATTGGGAGTCCAAGAAATAATCAACATTGGCATTGAGTAGCACAGAGGTGAAATACATGGCTCTTTCCGCTCCATCAAAGGAAGCGGTGTATTTGTATTTAAAGAGTCTGGTCGCCGAGCTTGGTGGGTCTCAACTTACTACATCACACATACTTGGGTGAGCAGCAGCTGGTTAAAAGCCGAGTACATCATCCTCGTAGTAAGCACATTGACATCAAATACCATCATATCAGAGAAGTCTACAGTCTACAGGCGATATAAAAATGAATTATGTCCCAACAGATGAAATCTTGGCATATAAGATCTCCAAAAATTAAAGCATCAAAAATTTTGCAAACTTTTAGGACTTGTACTATAGAAAAGTTCATTTGCTAAATAATCAATTGAATTAAAATTATCCTATTGAATTTTTTGTTAAACATTTCACACAATATAAAGGGTGGTTAAATTTTAAGGGCCGATGTTGATTTTGAATAAAACACAAATTTATTTAGCAAATTATTGTCATTTCTTTTTATTATGGATAATATTGGTATGGTTCAATTATGTATGGAAGAAAATGTCGCGACCTCGGCGGCCGGCACACCTCCATCCGATGGTCCAAATTTTCGATGACGCTGAGGCATAATTGAGGTTCTATGCCATTAATGTGCCGAATTATTTAATCCTTTAGCTCTTGAATTGTTGCTGGCTTATCGACGTACACCGTTTCTTTCAAATAACCCCAAAGAAAGAAGTCCAACGGTGTCAAATCACATGATTTTGGCGGCCTATTGTAATCGTCATCACGTGAGATAACACGGCCATTGAACTTATCGCTCAAAAGAGCCATTGTTTCGTTAGCTGTTTTGCATGTGGCACCGTCCTGTGGAAATCACATATCGGCCACATCCATATCTTCCAATTCGGGCCATAAAAAGTTCGTTATCATCTCACGATAGCGAACACCATTTACAGTAACTGCCTGACCGGCCTCATTTTGGAAAAAAAAACGGCCCGATGAAGCCGCCAGCCCATAAACCGCACCAAACAGTCACTCTTTGTGGGTGCATTTGCTTTTCGACAATCACTCTTGGATTATCATTTGCCCAAATGCGGCAATTCTGCTCATTGACGAATCAACTGAGGTGAAAATGTGCCTCAACACTAAAGATGATTTTCTTCGAAAATTTATCATCCACTGTTGCCATTTCTTGCCACCATTCTGACCATTGACGACGCTTGAAATGGTCAAGAGGCTTTAGTTCTTGAGTCATGCTGTACGAGCATGCACTGGTGTTTTCACATCTACTACAGACCCGGTTTGCTCAAATTTTTGCACGATTTTTCCGATTGTACGCACCTTTGGACGATTAAATTGACCGAAAAAATCACGAAGTGCACGATATGCATTTTGACTTGAATGCTCATTTTCATAATAAGCCTGAATAACTTTAACGCGTTGCTCGATTGTGTATCTTTCCATGGTTGAAATTGAATTAGTCTGAAATTTGGAAATGTCAAATGAAATGCAGAAAAAAACTTGACGTTTAGGTGTGGTTCACATTCAACATCGGCCCTTAAAATTTAACCACCCTTTATATAAAAATAATGTTTATAAAGTAAAGTTTTCGCATTGAGGAAAAGTGTTAAATACTTATTGTGATTTGGCCTTTTCTTCAGCTAAATCAATACGAGCCCAAACTCAAAATAGTTGGTCTACCGAGCAGCGGCGTAGCGTAGGGGGGGCGGGGGGGGCGGTCCGCCCCGGGCGGCAGGCCTAGGGGGGCGGCAAAATGTCGCCGGTGATGAGGGTAGAGTAGAAATCATATGTTTCATGACAGATCGTTTGACAAGTCAACAAACAACAATGATGTAAATTTGAAATTTGCCACCCTATCTGTGGTTCGTCGTTGACCGCTTTCGTGAAATCGTAGACGGTGAGTAGGGCCGTAAGAGTGCATTCCGTATTGTCGCGCTGATCGCGAAACTAAAACAAAACGTTCCGAAACTCTCGCGAAACTGAAAGGGAGTGTTCCGAAACATATGATATGCATATGCGATATATGATAAGATAACTAGGATTCGACGGAAATGTTATTCTAGTCTCAGCCAGCTCAATGTTTTTGCTCCCTCCCGCATCACAAAAAGTTATTTCGATTGTGTTGTTTATAGTTTAAATACTGTTGAATCTTCTAAAACTAAGCACTTAGTACTTCACTCAACCTTTGAACTAGTTTTTGAAAATGAAAAGAGTTAAAGGAAGCGGCGCGGAATACCGCAAGAAAAAGGCTAAGAAAGAAGCAGACGCGAAGACGCGAAAAATTTCAGTTCTAGTTCTGGTTCAAAAGCTACGTTAACGTCTTCGGCGGCATCCAGCAGCAGCGGAAGTGATTCCAATGTAAGTAAGATTCCTCCATCTACAATCGTGAGTGGCCTAGAATTGTCCTCCGGCCAATATTCATGGGAATGCATAACTTATTTCACGGGCAGAAGAAGAAGACGTGCCTGCCGTCGAAGTTGGAAGTCGTTCTGGTCCCACCACAGAGCAGGGTCAAGACGAAGTCGACTCACCAGAAGTATCTCAAGGATCTAGTCACAAGCCTGCAGAAAAAGTGAACCTCGTGAAGCTGTAAAGACGCTTAAAAATAAGTTTGTGGAAGTTCTTGAGGTACTGGAAGAATTGACGGATCGGTAGCCAGTCTTCTTCTGACAGTCATGCAGTCATTCAACTTCCTCACTTTTCTTAGCTTTTGAGCTGCAGAGCTACCTGAAGAAGATGACGCACAGATTTACCTGCAGCAATGTGGACTGAGTGTGGATAAGTGTGCTCAGAAACTCTGCGTTTTAAAAGCTCTCCTGGTGGAGAGCAGAGACCGTTTCGTCCAAGCCGCAATCGACTTTTCTAAGACTTTTTGGAAAAAACTCGGAATCGATCTCAAAACGAGTACAATTCGCAGGAAATAAAATGCACGACTGGGTCGCACGAACTTGCTCCTATGTAATCGACTAGGAATTTTAAAAACGAATGTTATTAGAGAAAACTGTTCATAAGGATAAAATTAATTTTTAAATTCTTTTAGTAGTAAGAGAAAAAAACAGAATGCTATCCAACTATGAATTTATGCAAGAACAAAAATTATAAGTCGTTGTAGTGGTTTCTTAAAAAAAAAACTTTAATATACAAACTTTTTAAAAGCTTTTTAAGAAAAAATTTAGGTACGCCAATTTAAAGTTTTTATTATTGTTCGAACAAAAATTAAATTTACGAAAAGAAATATTGACCCGTTTCGGAGATATCGAATTTTCAAAAAAAGAAAAAAATAGATTTTGTTTTTTCAAAAATTCAAATAATATTTATTCTAAAGTTTTAAAATGCAATGTGTTTTAGACTTTTTAGAAGCTTCTCTATAAAAATTTTCATTAAGATCCGTTATGTGGATAATGAGAAATTCAAAATTCGAAAAAAATGGTTCTATGTTAGGTACAAGCTGTAATATCTTAATTTCAGAATTTTTTTTATTAAATTAAAGATCGTAAAAATTAATTGAAAGAAAAAAAATTGTATCAAAATTCTAGGCGCCGTTTTCGACAAAAATACGATTTTTGAAAACCATTTTTTAAATTTTTTTAGCATTTGTATGGTAGGTACCTTTATTTTTAGGTAAAATAAAAAATTTTTTCTCACATTTTGTAGATTATATTGAGAAACTTTTATTTATTAAGTTTAAAAAAAATCTAGCGAGGGGTTTTCGAAATATTGAGTTTTGAAAAAAAAATTTTGAAGTTTTTTTTAAAAATCCAAAATTTTTTTTTTGAAAATTTGAGTACACAATTCTATTTATAATTTTGGGGAGCTTAATCAAAAAAAAAATGATCAAAATCGGTTAAACCGTTTTTGAGAAAATCAAAAATAAAAAAATGGTCCCATGGGGGTACCCTCAATAAAATTTCGAAAAAAATTCGTATGGGGGGTACCGTTATTTTTGGTCTAAAAAAAAAAGAAAAAAACGTGTGGGGGGAAAAAATTAAAAATGATATCTACCAAGTTTAAAGAAAATCGGCCGAGCCGTTTAGCCTGTAGTCGAACAGACGGACAGAATTGCGAAACCCACTTTTTTAGTCTTCGCTATCAACGTAATGTCAACTTTGATCAAAATCTCGAGTTCGATTTTTTTTACGAATGCATAACTTACCTTACAGTACCTATAAGTCGCAAGTAAAAACGCATGCATGGAGATGAATCCGCAGATGCAGCTTTGTCTCACGAACCTCATTCGTAAGGCTCGTAAAATCCGTTTATGAAACCGCTAATTCTATTTTACTTTCAATAAAAGATATTTCATTGCCTGTGAAATGATGTCTTGAAATTTAATTTTAATTTAGTATTGAAGGGGGGCGGCAAAATGGGTCTCCCGCCCCGGGCGCCGAGATGGTACGCGACGCCACTGCTACCGAGGATAGAATGCAAATATGTGTTCATTCTTAACCTATTTCGAAACAAAAACTATTTTTTGATATACATATAAAGTCCTATTCATTTTAAATAAGAAAAGTGGACAAAAAAAGAAAGTGGCTTAATTAAATATTGATATGGAGTCTCTTTACAAAACTAAATAACGATTTATACACATTTCTTAGATGCAAAATAGTTGGTCTATGATTCTTTATGTTGATTTTACCACATTGTTAAGCGACCTTTGGCCTTAATCACTGCTTCTATAATGCACCTTGGCATAGTGTTAACTAAAAAACAGTTTCGATTGGTGAAAGATTAGGGCTGCTGGAAGTAAATTCCAATAAAGAATTGCTTCAGCAGTTAACCATACCATTGTTGACCTAGCCGTATGACAAGAAGCACCATTCTGTTGGAAAATATACTCCGCATTGCTATAATGAAGACGTAGTATTGACGGAGGCATCTCCTGTTCCAAAATGTTGCGGTACTTGACAGCATTAGCTATCCCAATTACAAAATGCAAATTACTCATACCACATCCCGACATGTACCTCCATACCATTAGAGATACTGGGAGCTTTACGGTTTGTTTAAGGCAGTCCTTGTGAGTTGTGAAAGGCTTCTTTAGCATTTTTTATCACTGGTTCTCGTTCATCACCAACACAAACTTCCAATCTGTACTGATCACTCCAACTAACGGACCGCCATTGACTAAAAGTCCAAATTTTTAAGTTGATTGGCCCACTCAATGCGCCTTTTCTTTTGCTTAGGTGTCAGTAGTGATATTTCTTTTGCCTGCGTTTTTAATGATTTAAGTTGTCGTAATTCATGCAAAACTTAAATATTTTAAAATAAACCTTATAAAATTTGTGTCCAATTTTTTTCATCATCTGCTTACAACTGTCCACCGAAACCCTTTTTTGAATTTGTTCTCTCCACTGAACCGTTATTGAAGCAGATAAATATCGTCGATTTTCTTTAAAAATTTGGCAATCGCGAGGTTTTTCTGTTAGTGGATGTCCCGTTCTGTTGCATATATCCACATTTCCAGAATTTTTAAACTTTGTTATTATGTTCTGCACTGACGAGGGCGGTAAATTAAAATTTTCAGGGATTTCGTAGCTAGACAATCCTGTTTCAAACGCTTTAATCATTGATTCCCTTAGGTCTCCTGATAATGCAACGCCACGCGCCAGGATTAACATGAAACTCTCGCTAGCTTGTATAAAATCATACAATAATCATTAATAAAACCAGTGCTTGTCATTTTTTTAATAACGGTTAACTGAAACTATATTTAAATAGTCTTAGATCAACTATTTTGCACCCAAAAAAGAGTAGACCAACTTTTATGCTCTTATCTTTGTCTGAGATGAAAGGAATATTGTTGCTATTTGCTCTCTCAAATTTTGTTTTGTTAGGTCTAATTTACTCTCAGTGAAACTACTTTATTAAATTGACAACATTTTTTAAATGAACAAAAGCTGACTGCCACTAAATTTAGGATATATGAAGAATTAATGTGTTATTAAATGAATAGACCAACTATTTTGAGTTTGGGTCGTAGTTAACAAATTTAAGAATATAATTTGCTAAAAGTGTTGCTTTTGAAGTATCTTGTTGAAAAAGCTTTGAGAATACGGTATTCAAGGAAATGAGCTGGAATGGTTTCGTTCGTATCTAACACAAGAAACTAAAATTAATATCGAGTTTTCAGAGGCAGTTGAAGTAACGTTGGTAGTACGCCATGGATCGATCTTAGGAGTTTACCTCTTTTAAATACACATAACCAATATCGAAAACAATATTGATTACTGCAAAGTAATACTTTTTTTCTGATGATACATTGATTTACGTGAGCGTAAAAAATATTGAAGAAATGATTTAAATTTAAATCAGGATCTTTTTAACATATCTCAGTAGTTAAAAATGAAACACCTCAAGCGTAATGTGAACTAAACTAAAAGCATGAACTTTAACTGCAGAACTAATGTCACAGTTTTCTTGGACAATGAGCAAATCAAATGAATTGAATAGTATTAAATACCTGGGCTTTGTGTTGCATACAAAAATAGTTGTGTTACCACATTTCACATACTGTTTGTTCAACACTCTTGGTTCGAATGAAATAAAAGACAGATTTCAAATTCTCCAAAACAAAGCAATGCGAATGATATAGAAGTACAATACACCTCAATACAATTTATGGCCAAAGCATTAAACTGGATGACTGGAAAACATTATCTAACCTTTAACTCGATGGTTTTTATTTTCAAAATTCGTTGAAATTTGCTCCCCGAACATTTGAGAGATTACTTGGTTGATGTGGCTAACGTTCAGCCCTATAATTTAAGAAGGGACAACAACTTTAGACTCAAAAGATTCAACAGAAGCAGCACGCAAAACTCTTCACTTAAATTTCAGTCTTCCTGAAGAACTAAAAAATTAACATATTTTCATTATTAATAATTTATAAAGTTAAAAGAATGATACATTTATCTATTTTAAATTGTCAAAGTTTTCTATTGTAAGAGTTTGTTTTCAAACCTAATAATATATGTATGTATATTAAAAATACTAAAATCCGAAATTTGGATCACCCACCCAACCGGATCAGCACACTCATCCGACATCATTTACACTGTGCAAGTTAAGCACTCTGTTAACTCTGAGTTCCTTGCATGCTTCTTTGATATCCAGTAATTCAGCTTTAAAAACACAAGCAAAGTCGAGTAGTCTAAAATAGATAGATATACATATGTATACTCAGAGTCTCAGAAAAGATTACTAAACCAACACCATATTCTATCCTTAAGTCATCAATAAAGACAGTCCTTTCTTGATGGGAACATAACCTTGAATTCATTATTGATACCCATTTTAGGGGTGCAGCAGTCAGTAAAAGAAGTCGAAAAAATGCATAATATTACTGTGGCCATAAGGTTTTACAATCCAAGAGTTCAATTCCTTAAATCAATTAGTAAAAGGTATAGAAAAACGCTTAGGGCATCAGTTAGGCAAGATCTTAAAGCCCCTGTGGTACCAACGCTAGCAGTTCTTTAAACCTTTTTCAGTTTATCGATGTTATATGCTTTGGTAAGCGCCGGCCAAAATTCAATCAATCCATACGTGAGGATCGGTCCTACCACGGCTTTGTATGTCCACAAAATCATCTTAGATTAAAGACCCCTCTTTTTACCAATGGTTTTACTACAGGCGTAGAAAGTTATTCAGGCCTTCTTTTCTTTAATATTCAGTTTTCAGTTAAACTTAGGGTCTTGAATAACACCTAGATATTTTGCACTGGAAGAGAACAAAAGTGTTTAGTTCTTTAGTCGCGGTAGGACTTTTCTTAAAGCCATTTATGGATTTCACTTAACACAGGGGTGAACTTTCCTGACACTAGTAGTTTAGTTCCAAGTCATCTGCATATACGCAACCGCCTTCACACCACATCATTCCAACCTAACACTGGGCCTCCACTTGAAATAAATGATTGCAAGAAATGTGTCATGTAGCCAATATTTCTTGTGGAGCCCCCTTATGTCTCGATTTTTGTTATTTTTAGACATTATTTTTACTATTTATTTCTTGTCTTCGTAGGAGAAATAAATGCAGATATAAATTTTGACGTTTCATGACTTGTGACTTCACTAGACACAAATTTCTCACAAGACGTCGAGTCTTGACACCAATTCCCACATTTTCATGTAACATTCCTTCATTTCATTGACGAACTAATGTTATGTTTTCACTTCGTATAGAAATTATGTCCTGTGAAGCCAAGATGTATTTTTTCTACCATTTACTGTCTGTTGAAGTACATATATAATGTTGTTTGTTTGCTTGCAGGCCAAAATTAACATTAAAAGAATTAAACATTGAAGATAGTAAGTATTTTGATTAATTTTTTCAAAATTAGTTAGGGCATTCAGAGACTTTTCATGCTTGTGGGACTACTCAATTATGTTTTGGAGCAAATGTTCTTCAAGGTCCTTTTGTATTCTTCCCGTTTTGCCTCTTCCAGTTTTTCCACTGCGTTTATCGCTAAAATCAAATGACGTGACTTACCTGGTGAGATTATAGCGAGGAATGAATAATCACGACATAATTTGCCCACAGAGTTAAAGAAATATAAACTTCAGATATAGTGTCTGATATAGTGTCAGAAATAAATATTGCTAATGGAGGTGCGGCGTAACGAAAATTGTATCTTTTCATGATTAAAAGCCATAGAAGGGGGACAGAACTCCGTCCTGGAGTGTTCCTCTACTAACGTGCTTTGTCTAGTTTATATTACCTAAAGAACCTACAATCCTTCCCAGAATGGAATTGGTAACGGATTTGTTGAAAGCCCCTTCTACATTTAACAAGGTAGCAAGAGTTTATGCTTTAAATCATTATAGTGATAGTTCGTGTGACCCAGTCCAGCATTTTATTTTATAACATATGTGTATACTGCCCATTTCAATAATAGACGCTATATGGATTGGCTTGAAAATAAAACGATATGGATGATAGTGACATCAGTGTTACATACCCATCTCTCTTATCCTTATGTTTGTTGATTTTCGATTAGTTCTTTTTCCCTTACACTGTAGTTAACACTACCTTACCACATCTACCCGCCAGAATAAGAACTAATTTTAAGATCTTGAAATAGATCTAGACAGAGAACAAGATCCCAAATTGTTTTTGTAATATATGTGTTGAAAATTAATCCAGATCCGGGTCCATAGATCCGTAGGTACATAATAAAACGCACCTAAAGCCGGATACTATTGATTTTTAATTTTTTATTTTTTTTTTTGGCGACTGCAATGAATCTTTGTAGAAATAGAGCAGCTACGCTCTGCTTGTTTCCGCCATAAAGGAGTGACTTCATGTAAAAATCAGATTATCGACAAAATGAAAATAAAGTCTCTATAATTCAAGATCTGATATAAGACTTAAATATGTATGTAATTTATTTTTATGAACATTACTTTAGATAAGTATATTTCCATTGAAAATTTAGGAAACAAAATTGAATAATTAAACATATGACAAATTGAAAAAAAAAATACCCACTGCTTCAATTCTACGAAGATACCTATATATTTCTCTTTTCATAATTCGCTTACTGTTTAGTGTTTACAGAGGAATTCTCCAATCCTCAAAGGTAAATGCTTCATTCCTCTCCACCTCCACTAATAAACAAAGGCTTTGCGAAAAACCATTCGAAATACCGTCATAAAAAGAATTCATCAAAATTTGCCCAGTAGCTATGCCAAAACGATGCATGATGCTAAATATTTTGCAACCTTTTCGTGCAAATTAAATCCATTAACCAGGATAATCTCATTCAAAAGGTAGCATCATGAAATTTTTATTGATCAACATTTGTAAACGACACCCGTTTGTCTTTCGCAGAGCAGCAAGAGTATCGCACCATAATCGCATTTAATACCAGGTAACAGGATTGATGCAAAACAGCCCCGTTTTGCGACCTGCCGCACCTCCAGCACACCATCTTTTACAGGTTACACCCTCATTTTTATATTTTCCGGGCAAGCTTAATCGAAGGATTATGCGTTTATGGGATGTTTTGTTTGTTCGAAACTTCTGCCGAATGGTTATGAGGAGGAATTTTAAAAATTTTTCACGCTTCAATGGTTGGCCGCAGAAAATATTCGCATTGTTTGAGTGTGGTTTTGGTGCTTGTGTTCTCGAAAAACCAAAAATCACACGCGGTTTAAGCAAAATGCGTGTCAATTTCGATGCGGTTAAACGGGTAAATGCGGAGTAAAGAGATATAGAGTTAAAATCACATTTGCTTCCCTGCTGTGGAATGAACTGGAAAACTACATTTAAAGGCTATATCTTGAATAGCATCACTGTGGGTTGGTATAGAGTGGCAGGTGTGAATAGGTTGGTTTGCCCGCCTAGCACGTCAGTGTCAATTTGATAGGTTAACTGATTAGCTTAAATTGAAAATAATTTCTAGACTGAGTGCATTTGGGATGAAGCAAAGCATGAACCTTCAAAAGCCAGAAGACTCTTATTTGATCCATGTGAGATGTCAGTTAATACCTATATTTGATTTGATTAAAACTTACCAGTATATTATGTATATGGTATTAAGGTGTTTTGAATTTCAAGATTTTTTTTTAATAAGAGGGAAATTTTCCTAAAAACTTTCTCTTTCCAGGATTGAATTGAGAATAGGTATAAATTTAATACACACATGCAAATAAGCGCAAATACAAATGTGAAGACCTATGAACTTTGAATTACCAATTAAATATCATAAACTAAGCAGTGACGAGTTAGTGCCTCGGGCCCTTTTGTTCATATAAAATGGACTGGGAAGTTAAACAGCAATCAACGACAGTTCAAATCACATCAACACTGACAGATTCTCATACCAAAAGACTCCAGTTATAGCTTCCATTGAAATGCATCATTGATTTAATGTTTTTGACAAGTCTAAAAATTGTTATCAGTGCGAGATCCTGTCAGTGAATGACAACAAACAACTCTGTGTATTTGAGGTTAGAGTTATTCATTGAAAGCAAAACTGACATTTGGGAATAGAATGAGAATCAAACACATCCTGTCGAACTATACTAAACTTAATTTTTTGGACAAATTTAATATTCCTGGAATCATAGAATGCATCGATGGACGCAAATCAAGTTCCATTTATTCATATTTTTCTTATGGATATTTCATAATAAATAAAACAAGTCCAATAATAGTGCTAAGTCTTCTACTTGGCTGATTTATTTCAGTAGTATATAGAGTTTGTATTATAAAAAACCTTCATATAATAAATAAATATGTATAACACAACTAGATCTGAACGAATTCAAACCACTTGAAAATCGAAATCTGGAACAAGGAAATTCACATCAATTTCACATCGAAAAAAAATTAAATCGATACCGGTTAATAGAAGTGAATTGTAGAACACCAAATTTAATTTTGTATCGATTCCAATCCCCTTTCGAGTGAAAGTCATATATTTAACACCTGGTCGTAAGAACATTTTATAGAAATTTAGGCATACTAGGTATGAAATCATGACACCAGACAAATGTCCACCACTTTGCTCGATACAGACAGAGACACTGGCTTTCACGTTTTACTCGTACATCACTTATAGCAATGTTTCTGGTTGCTGTTTTCTACTTCGTGTTAAACATTCTGCTTCGCTGTCTATCTAATAATATAGTGTTTATTTAAATACACCTTCGCCCTTATTACGGTTGTTAAAGATCAATACGATATTTGATATTTATCAATAAAATTAATGAATCGGTATTATCGTTGTCAAAAATCAAAATTTTTGATGAATTGTGAGCGCACTTCAGATTTAAGATCTATTGTGAATGGTTCAATTGACGAAATTGGTATTATCGTTATCAAAATATTATTTTGCTATCAAATTCTTAGCCAACCAGAATTTTTGTTCAGATCGTAAAAATTAATTGTGTAATGTCTACAATAGAACTTTGTTTTAAATGAATATGACGTTGAAGAAGAAAATACTTCGGAGGAAGCGAACATTTGAAGAAAATTACGCGATGCTTTGAGTCCAATGGATTTAGAAGAGCATATGTATGCAGATAATTCAATCTTTTGTTTAAGTTTTATTCAGACGATAACTAATTTGGACCGGTTTTACATTCGTACAAAACTTTAGACTTCCCATAAAGAAGACTTCCAATATATTTTTAGATATAAACGACAAATTAAAACTACTGAAAAGGTAACAATCCATCCCGAACATAATTAAACTTGCAGCTAGCTTAAAATTCCTTGCACAAGGAAGCTACCAGTTGAGCGTTGGGAACGACAACCCACAACCCCGACACTGTGGGTCGTTTTAAAAAAAGTTTTATTTGCTATCGGCCCTCTTCCACCAGCTCAACCAATCTGAAGAGCTGTTTTTTTGCTTACAATTATACTCCTAAGTAAAGAAAACAATAGAAAGTAAATAGCAATGTTTATTATAAGCATATAAACTACTTACACTTTTAAAAGAAATCACACACGATTAAAATGTTAATACAGATTGGCGGAAAATTATTTAGAAAATGTAAATGTCAATCAAAACAGGCACTTTTCACAATTACACACACTACATTACATTTTGCACTAGGTACTATGTAGATAAATCTACGAAGTAGACACTTAAAGCAGTGGCAGAGGCCATCGGCTTAGACAATACAACAGAGAGAGACAGACAGAAGGAAAGAACAACAGAAAGAAACACATGTCAACAACACACGGTTGGTATTTGAACGGTCCCCCATCTAAATACTAACCATACGCAATGATGCTTTTCACAATAGATTTTTGATCGTTGTTCACAATGGATCAAAAATTAATCCTTTGGAGTTCATAATAGCGTTTTATCAATTAATTGATAAATTTTATAAATTTCCAATTTATTGATTTTTGACAACCGTAATAAGGCTGTTTGTCTTTTAAATATACCCTTCAAAAAAAGTCGGGCTCTTTTAAATCCTGTGAATAATGTGGATTAGGAATATCTGAATTTTTGTAAATCGAAGGTTGGTCAAAAATTTCATGCAGCAGGTCCATAGTTTGCCTTGCAGTTCAGGCAGTCGCTCCATATTGTTGTAACAAATAGTTTTCAATCATTGTTCTGTAAGAAGCCGAGGAAATGTTTTCTGACGTTTTATCCTCTTTCTCGAAGAAATATGCGCTAATAACTTTTTTGGTCATAACACCGATCCAAACAGTACATCCGGATGGGTGTAACTAATGCTGGTGTGTTGCTTTTGGTTTTTGCCCCACAATCTAGAGTTTTCGGCTGATCAAATACTCACTAATCATGAAGCCAGTGAGAGCTTACCTTGAATTAAAATATTGGCGATATTTTCACTGCGTCATAACAACTGATCGTTGACTATATCCATTATGAATTAAATTATAATAATAATAATAACAGAGTTTCTGAAATCATCTCAGCTTACGCCAAGAGTACCTATCTCTGCATTGCAGGAGATTAGGCTCTGATGTGTGCTCTAGATTCTAAAATACTCAATATATAAGGTCAGACAAACCTTTACAATAAAACATCTATGTATTATTAATCACAATTTTTTATATACAAAATAAGTTTAATTTTAAAAACATTTATACTTAGCTCATTCTTCAATTCACTTGGAAGTCTATTAAAAGAATTTATTCCCATATACATTAACTGAGTCCTGGGTGCTACTTCTGTTATACACCTATTGGGCCTCAAATTTTCACTGTTGCGTAAATTATAAGGTTGTAATTCTCCAACGTTGATAATATTAACTTTTAAGTATTCAGGAACCATATTGTTTTTCATTTTATATATTAATAACATAGCGCTATATCTAAGTCTCTGTTTAACACTCATCCAATTTAAAACTTCCAACATCACTCTTATTGGGGTGTAGACATTCACTCTCAATATCATTCGCATTGCTTTATTTTGCAATAATTGAAGCCGATTTACTATTTTTTGTTGACAACCATACAAAAGAGTTGAACAATAATTAAAATTATATTATAACCAGCAAAAAAAGAAAAAAAATAACAGTTATTCGAAAACAAAAAAGTTAATCGTGTTTAACAATGGTAATTCTTATTTGGCACACCCTGTAAAACTGGTCACTAATTCTTTAAACATGTAACTAAAGATACTTAATTATAAAGATGAGTTAACTTTCGTTCATCTTACTCTCATAAACAACGTTCTTCTTTTTGAATGTTGTATTCGTAATTTAATTGTGTGTAGATGCAATAAAATAGAAATTGAACTGCTAAAAATATAACTGCAGCTATTGCGTTTTTCTTTTTCAGTCCCAATTTCTAGAAATACCCAATTTCGCAAACAAAGCTGACAGTTTTAACAGTTTATTAATTTAAAGCCCCATTTGATCATTTCAGTTTCAGTTGAGCTATCAGTTAAGCTTTCAGTTAAACTGATGTCTTGATGCAAGAACTGAAGCGTTTAACTGAAAATGATGGAATGCTAATGCTAATGTTAAACTGATGTGTAAATATGAGTACGTTTCAGTTCAGTTGTCAGTTCGTCTTTTTAAGTACCAATCTTTGCTCCATTTCTTTCTTCTTCTTTTCGATATATTAAGCGACAAAACTATAGCTATTGTAATAAGGCTTTCATCGTCCATTACGGAATGTATTTTTTTGCCATTCGACAGTTCACAAGTAAAATTAAAGCTCAACTGAACACCGGACTGACAACTCAACTGATAACTGAATTCACAACAGTTCAGTGCTCGATTGCGTTTCTTAAATAGAGCGGAGCGCCTTAAATATATAAATATAAAACCTCATGATCACAGGTTCGATCCCTGCCGTCGTCTATGTCGTTTTAATTTCATTAAAAACCTTCTAAAATTTTCATCAATGGGTTGCTGGTTTACTCATTACATGTTGTTCAGGCATAACACTAATAACATGTAATTGAGTTAAACTAGTATGCCCAACAAGGATGAACACGAATAAAATAATGTGAATTATAAGCGACATAGAAATAAGACACGGCATTCTCCGCTTTAGTTCAGCCGCCATCCCTGGAGATAAAATATCTGAGACAACAACCTTCAGTCTCAGAACGTCGTGCCACACATCTTTCCTATCCTTCTTTCTCTTCCTTAACTTCACGCCCGCGCCGCGCTGTGTTCAAACATTTAAAGGGTAATCATAATCCCTTGAGCGCGTGTAGATTATAAAAAAAAAAAAAAAAAAAAACCCTTACAGTAGGCGAAATGGAATGACAGCTGAAGTTTCCTATACTTGGTGCACGTATTTGGCACTGTAAAAATAAAGCACTTATTAGAAACAAGAAAGTGCCGCATTGGCAAAAAACTGAACGGTTTGAGTGAAAGGAGTGAAGCCTAGTACGCAGATCGGGAAAAATTTTGTCTTCCATAAATTTTTTTTCCTGGGACAAATTTTGTCTCGGATATTTTTCCCAGCAGTACGCAGTTCGCGCGCAAAATTCATTTTCATACTATTGTGAATTGCTCTTTAAAATGTCTGCACTAAATTTTGCCAGGAAAAAGAATGATACAAGCATTATTTTGCGGGACAAATTTTGACAGCCACCGTATTTCCGAAAGTGATTTTTGTCAATTCTGATTTTATGCAAAGGGTGCTTATGCTTGTCTTGAGATCATCAAGAGGAGATTCCAAAAAGGTATGAACGACTTTTATAAGACAACCCGTTCCAGAGATACACTAAAAAACACATTAAATTAGATTTCATCTCTCCAACTTCAAACTTTTGCGCGAGATTTGGAAAATTTTTGTAGAGATTAAAATTGTAGAGATAAAATTTGTCTTGTCTCGATCTGCGTACTAGGCTTAAATATATGTAGAAAAGTGGCGTCTTTTTTATCTCAGTTAGAATTCATAGGTATTTTGTAAAGTAAGACGTTAGCCTTTCATTCTCAACTAAGTACTTCAACTTCCTGGTTTTATTTGATTGACATCATAGAAGGTGGCTTCTGTATGTTTGTTACTGCTCAAGTGTTTCAGACATTTAGTTAAGGTGTTTTGAGATCGGTGACGATGGGAATGCAAATGCTTGGCTATAGGTATTTTAGTGATCTAATGCGTTTTTTAATTGTAAATACCCGTTTGTCTACTTGCTTTAAGTCATCTGATTATACATTGCTAGGTGACATATTACCGATAAAATTTAATTAGAATCCTACTACGGATGGGTTTTGACCCTCTTTTGAGTATCGAATGGAATTTTTGTGGTTTTATTCTGACATGTTGTTTTTTTTTTAATTCTAACTGTACATAAAGGGTGGTCCAACGAAAACGCAATTGTAAATAAAATGAAAAGTTTTCAGAGAATTATCTTATTATGATAGAAAGATCTATGACAATTATGTGTAAAGCAAAATATCGACCAAATGCTCGCCACGGCATACCTCTATCCGATGGTCCATATTATAAATGACTCTGAAATATAATTGACGTTCAATGTCGTTAATGTGCCGTATTATCTCATACTTTAGCTCTTGAATTGTTCTTGGATTTTTTTTTTCTTTTAAATATCCCCAAAGAAAGAAGTCCAACGGTGTCAAATCACATGATCGTGGCGGCCAATTAACATCGCCAAGACGCGACTTGAGATAACACGGCCATTGAATCTCTCGCGCAAAAGAGCCATTGTTTCGTTGGCTGTGTGGCAAGTGACACCATCCTGTTGGAAGCACATATTGTCCAAGTCCATATCCTCAATTTCTAGGCCGAAGAAATCCGTTATCATCTCGCGATAGCGAAAATCATTCTCGGTAACTGCTTCGCCGATCTCATTTTCGAAGGAGTACGGCCCTATGAGGCCGCAAGCCTATAAACCGCACCAAACAGTCACTCTTTGTGGATGCATCAGCTTTTCAGCAATCACCTGTGGATTCTCATTTGCCCAAATGTGGCAATTCTGCTTGTTAACTAATCCCCTGTTCTTGAGCCAATTGAACCTTTTTAGCGTGTAAATTAAAATCTTTAAAAAAATTTGCATCAGTGATGTTCGTGAGATATTCAATTGTTGGGCACGACGACGAGGTTGACTGCCCTTCTGCCACACTATCGCGAACAACAGCAATATTTTTCGCAAAACAAACTGGGCGACCATGCACAATTCTACCGATTGTGAACACTTTTGGTCACTTATGCTGACCAAAAAAATCACGAAGTACACGAAATGCATTTTGATTTGAACGCCCATTTTCGTAAAAGGCTTCAACAATCTTAGCGCGCTGCTCAATTGTGTACCTCTCCATTGTTGAATTTGTCAAACACTAAAACAAAGAAATGTCAAATTAAGTTGGGAAAAAAACTTGACGTTAAGATGTGACTGACAATTAAAATCGTGCATTATGGTTGGACCACCCTTTATAAGATCCAAAAAAGCACATTTTCATATGGATCTTCACATAGGGTAAACTGCCCAATTGTTGGGACCCCCCAAGGATTGGCACTTACAGTTTAAATTACTCGTATTAATAACATTTAAAAGTTTTCTAATAACATCTTTTTAAAAATATTAGCCTTAGTCTATTTCTGATGATTTGGCATCATTTATTTTGGCATCTGAAGTTAGTAACAATTAAAAAAACGCTGTTAAAAATTTAGAATCAAGTTCGCGCCAAATTTAATGTGAAACTTGTGAAAACCGTAAGGAAAGTGGTGACATTATAGTGTAATTTAATAATAAATTTAAGATGAAAACCATTGTCAAGTGCAGTTATTATAAAAAAATTAACTATAACAAAGAGGTTAGTTCTTTTTATTTTAATATTTTATTAAAAATATAGTTTTTATAAGGGGTGTCAACTATAGGAATGTAAATCCATCAAATTTCCATTTATTGGTACATGCCAATCATTGGATGAGGTGCCAATCGCTGGGTTGATTGGCACTATACCAATCTTTGGATGCCATGCCAATCATTAGAAAAAGTGCCAATCATTGGCTATTGGCACTGTGCCAATCATTGGTAAATGAAAAAGTTATAGATTTTCATAATTTTGTATCAATTTTCCTTAGGTTGATAATACACTTTTTTATCAATCAATAAACATCTTATCTAATCTCGGCCTTAATTTAAACATAATGTAACTTAAAAGACTTAAATATAATTATAAAAATAAATTACCTTTTATTTATTAAATTATATAATTGAGTTATATTATTTGTTTATTTTGTTTTTATTGGTTTTAATAAACTTTAAAAATTAAACAAAATCAATGTGCCAATCATTGGTTTGTTCAGTGCCAATGATTGGAAAATGGTGCCAATCATTGGTAAGAGGACATTGTTTTACTTTTTATTAATTATTTATTAATTTTAACAAAAAATTATGTATTTAATGTTTTTCACTAAACAAAAATATAATTAAAAATAAACAAAAATTAAAAAAAACTGTCGTTTCTTAATTCCCATAAGTTATATAAGCCGAATAAGTGGTGAGTAACCTTAAGGTGCCAATGATTGGTCGGTTTACCCTATTATAATAAACGGAAGATGAAATTTTAACCCTAGGCAACGCCACCAAAAATGTTTTCACTGTCTAAAAACGATATTGTGGGGTATGTTATTTCTGCCTGACAGATTATTCGCTCTATTTTTTCCAACTAGAGAGACACAGTCAGTGCTGGCTGTTGTATATTTCCGAATGATTGAAATGATTCACGATTTTCGTACAAGGTCCGCCATCTTTTATGTCTATATTTGACATATGTATGCATTATGTATGTATATATAGGCATGTATTCCAAATAACGTTTTTTGTTGACCACCTATTAAAGTCTATCGGTTGATAAATGTCAAAGTTATTCATGTTTTCATATACCGAAATAAAAGATGGCGATATTTTATAAAACAGTGCTAATAACTCAGCGTTCCAGGTTGTTCCCAAAAAATTCGAATAATGGAAATATGGTTTGGATTTTATTTAATTATCTTTGTATGTCACCAATGTAGCAGATGAAGATGAGTGATTCGTTTTTTTAAATTTTAAATTCATAAAAGACGCTAAGAAGCAGAATGCCAAACCTGACGAAATGCTGAATTCATTTGGAAAACGAAATAACCGAATATCTGAAAAAATCAATCACTTGAATAGTATTATTTAATTGCTTTGGTTTTGCGACACCCTAGGTCAGCTGACTCATCTATCTGTCTCGAGGTTTCCTTGCTCTAGAAAATTTCTTTTCCAATTTCAACATTTAAGTCAATGCGCCTTAGCATCACTTTCAACATTGATTAATTAGAATTAAGTTTAAATGACATGATCTTTGCGAATACAATCAAAATTCATTTCATGGCATAGACCACGATAGTACCTTCTTCGTCTTAACCTCGATGAAACTTATAAGATTAAACATCGAGCTGACAGCTGTCCAATATCTATTGATCCAACTAATTTAAATAATCCCATCAATTGCACGTCTCCCCCAGTCAAGCAGAGCAGGTGAACTGCAACAATTACAATCAAATTGATACCACCGATATAGATCAATGGTGTTGATGATTCCCTCATCACACCTTCCAGCCAGCCAGCCAGCAGCGTAGCGCAGCACCCAATTGATGAAATCGAGAGGTGTTGGACATTTGCGGCGTTATGCATCTTGCACATCGGATAACTATCATCAATTTCAAATAAATTTCTTATGGTGTGGTGCTGTGCGGTGCGTTGGTGGCGTTAGGGGAAAGATGGAGACTTAATTAATTGCTGTGTCGGACAGTTGTTCCATGAAATTTTATCATTAATCAAATTCACGCCGCCAAGCACCACACCACAACGCACCATAAACAAACCGACATTGGAAAGGTTAGTGTGTGTGGGGGCACAAAGCGCGGTCCAATTGTTGTATTATTTATATACATATCCTTTTGTTGGTCGAACAGTTTCTATAGTCCTCACAATCATATGGTATTTTACTCAAATTCAAAGCGGCTCATTTCTACTACCTGGCTAATGGCAATCAATCAACGGTAATTCAATAGAAGCTATAGATTTTGCACAAGACTTCAATCCTTCGTGTTCATAAGTTAGCTATATATGAATTGCAAATTATCTTGGCTTTACATTGTCTGTCAATTGAGCTCCTTTGAGTCTGAATCACTGAATGCAAGTTCCTAATGCAAGATGTCAATCTTCCTTGGAGATCCCTAATTGTCATTGGAACATTGTAAACCACACAAAATGTCAAAATATACTCTTTTTGGCTTACTGTCCGGCCACACTGATAACCACTTTTCTAATGAATGTATTCTCCTCAGAGACGATGGATGAATACCGAAATACTTTGAAAACAATTCCAGACCATGGAAGGAGCTGTCAACACCAACAGTTCTTAAGTGCAAATTTGACCTTGTTGCAGTCGCCTTTATGTTGTGAATCTTTAAAAATGAATACATCTCAATCTGTTTTAAACGTGTGTCCTTGATGACAAACATTGAGGAACCAAAAAGTGAAAAAGGTTGCCTCAAGTAAAATGTGTATTTTGGCAATTTGTTTTCCTACTCCAATAGATATAAAATACATGAAAGAGTCGCGCGTACCTGCTCTTATAGTTCAAGTTCAAGTAGCTTGGCATTTTCGAGATTTTGTAGATAGATATAATGGGTGATTTTTTTGCTATTTTCTTTTTGGCAACACTGGTTTTGACAGCTCACGCACGTTTCGTGTTTTGTGTCACTTTCAAACATCTTCAGTTTGTTCTATAATTTAACCATGAATCGTCTAACAAACGAACAACGCTTACAAGTTATTAAATTTTATTATCAAAATGCGTGCTCTGTTAAGAAAGTTCATCGCGCGCTTCTTCCATTTTATGGTCAACGGCTGTTGGGGCTATTGTGATTAAATTTCGCACCGAACACGCTTACGTAGAGTGCGAACTGAGCAAAATATCGCAGCTGTATCGGCCAGTGTTAGTGATAACCGTGAATTATCGATTTGGCGCCCGTTTGCAGCTCCACTACGTTGAAAATTTTGCGGAAGGACTTAAGTGTGAAGCCTTTCAAAATACAGCTGGTGCAAGAATTGAAGCCGAACGACCTACCACAACGCCGAATTTTTGGTGAATGGGCTCTTGAAAAGTTGGCCGAAGATCCACCATTTTATCGAAAAATTGTGTTCAGCGACGAAGCTCATTTCTGGTTGAATGGATACGTGAACAAGCAAAATTGCCGTATTTGGAGTGAAGAGCAGCCAGAAGCATTACAAAAGCCAAAAATTCATCCAGAAAAAGTCACTGTTTGGTGCGGACTATGGGCTGGCGGAATCATTGGGCCGTATTTCTTCAAAGATGATGCGAACCGCAACGTTACTGTGAATGGTGAGCACTGCCGTGCGATGATAACAAACTTGGTTTTGGGCGAAATGAAAGGTTTTGACTTGTATAACATGTGGTTTCAACAAGACAGTGCCACATGCCACACAGCACGCGTAATAATGGACCAACTGACAGGCGAGTTCGGTGAACAGTATATTTCACGTTTAGGGCCGGTCAATTGCCCGCCTAGATCGTGCGATTTAACGCCTCTAGACTATTGTTTGTGATGTTATGTTAAGACTCATGTCTATAACGATAAGTCCGCTTCGATAGACGCACTGGAAGCCAACATTGAAGCATTTATTCGTGAGATAACAGCCGAAATGTTAGAAAGAGTATGTCGAAATTGGACTAAGTGGATGGACCATTTGAGGCGCAGCCGCGGCCAATATTTGCATGAAATAATCTTCAAACATTAAATTATATCGACCGTACTATCGATTCAAATAAAGATTTCATGCATTTTTCTAAATTTTATGTTTTTTATTTAAATTTCCGATAGCTCTTAAAAAATCACTCGTTACATATACATATTATTTGCTGTTAAAAAAAAAAAAACAGAATAAGTTATTTGTTGAATAAATATTAATTTCTTTAAAAATAACAACCTCTGAGATCCAGACCAAGTGCTCTCGTATCCACTGTGGCTAATTCTTTGAACCGGAGGTTAGGTCTCCTTTTTGGATGCGAGCCCGGGGACTGGGATTCGAAGACTCTATTAGCTGGAGCATTATTGTTCATTCGCTCAATGTGGCTGAGCCAATGTAGTCAAGTTATTTTGGCTTTCTGGACTACATCCATTATTTTCTCCTCAATTCGGCTTCCTCGCACCCAGGACCAAGTATCCGTCAAAAGAAGAACTGGTAGGACTCTGTATCTGTAGAGCGTGTACTTCGTCTTAAGAGTCAGGAATTTTGAACCCGTTTGTTTTGCAGGATAGGGCGCCATACCGCAATCGATCTTTTGCTCACCAAATTTCCAAATCGTGTTAACAGCCGTCTTGGCGATGTCAATTGGCCGTCTCGGAGTTGCGATTTGACCCCTTTGCACTTTTTTTTTGTGGGGAACCGTGAAGGAGATGGTTTTCCAACTATCCAGAAACGGTTCGTTCAAGCACTTAAGGCCAATATCATCCAAGCAATCAGTGAGCTACAGCCCGAAATTATCAACAAGGTGTTGAAAAATTGGAGTCACAGAATGCTTTACTGCGAATCGAACCGAGGAAGCCACTTGAACGACTTTTTGTTGCATAATTAATGGGAATGTTTTTCTTACTAATAATAGATGGGAAAAATTAATTTTTTTCCATTTTATTGTATTTTTAAAAAGAAACTTGTATTTGACCTTCAAGACCAACAAGTCTGACCTGATTTTCAGAATGTTGGGAACGGCCCATGATGTCGATATCGTCTGCATATATCCCAACTGCTGGGCAGATTTGGTGAATACAGTTCCCTCAGTGTCAAAGCTTACCCTGCGTGATGCACCATCTGCTTTAGAACGAGAGTGAAGAAATCACATGAAAGCGCATCTCCTTCCCGAAACCATGTGCAAGTTTAGAATAGTTCATAAGGGTTGCTCCCTAATGGCACATTGCACCGCGTATTTTACAATGTTGCCCGACCTAGTTGGATCACTTTTCCGGGGATCCCAAATTCCCATATAGAGCTCCTGACAATGAATCCTATCCTATGCGGCTTTGATGTCGAAAAAAATATCGACTTAAAATTTTGTTTTTGAAAGGCCCATGTATGCTTTTATGTAAGAAATATGACATCATTCAAATACCCGCCTCGGCTTCTTTTGCTTGAAGGGATCCGAGTGGTCCAATTTTCAATGAGATAGATCCATAGATCCGAATAGATTTGAGCGATGGCTTATGTTTACCTTAAGGACATCGTCCGATTGTGGTTTATTTGCATGGACCTTCGACTTCAGTAAACTACTAGCGGGGTCAAATCGTATGACCTTGGTAGTCAATTCACGTCACTTCTTCAAGAGATAATCATCATCATCATCGGCTCGACAACCGCGTTCCGGTCCTGATCTCTTTCAACAAGTCTCTCCACCTATCCCGGTCTCGAGCTGACGCCATCCAGTTGCGCACCCCAAAGCTTCGGACGTCCTGGTCACGCCATCTCTCCAGCGCAAGCATGGTCTACCACGCTGTCGTCTACCATAGAGTGTACCACAAAGAACTTTCCGAGCAGGTTCCTCTTCGCTCATGCGAGCTAGGTGCCCTGCCCACCGGAGTCAACCAAGCTTAATTTTTGTCACGATATCTGCTTCAATGTAGATTGCGTACAATTCATGATTCTACCGTCTCCGCAGGCGCGGATACAGGGGGAGGGCAATGGGTGCAATTGCCCCCCCCTGGACAATTCCGGCAATTCTTCGTTTCACAATTATAAAGTAAATTTTTTTCAATCCTAGCCTTAACCTATAACAACCAACACGCAAACGCTTACGCATCACTTTTCACTTTTCATGTTATTTATGTAGGTACCTTTATTTTCAATTAATTTTCCTAATATCAAAAAGATGATGATTTTGCTTAAGAAAAATCTAATTTTATATGATCTAAGATAGGAAAAACGCTTTATTAAATATCTCTTGAGCCGTGCATCGTAGATATTAAAACAAAATGGTATTTATTTTTGAAAGTATTAAATGATATGCATAATAGAAAAATTCTTGTATCTATCGTTCTAGATGTAAACCAAAAAGGCCCCAATATCTCAAAATTATTGGCTCTGCCATTTTGATACTAGCTCTTTCTCTTCTACCTTTTTATCATTTTTGTTGGTTGGAACACATAATGTATCCACTCATATTAACGCAAGTTAACATTGTTTATAGGGAGATCACCGACTAGGTCCGTCAAAAAAGCGCGATTCAAATAACAGAAGCATTGACTCATTTTTTCAACCGATCAATAAGAGACCAGTTTTATCTTTTACTGAAACTTCTGATTCTAAAGTGGATAAAAGTAATAATGTTGATCCTGTTGCTCAATCTTCTCACCGTTCTCCTAAATGCACAGAGAGAAGTGAGAGCTCAATTAGTGCGAGAGTTGCACCTGTTTTTCCCTCGGTTTCTGGGTCTACGTCTTGTTATCAGTCCGATGCCCCCTATGATATTGGAAATTTTTTGAATAAACAAATTGATGACTTCACGAAACATCAGCTTCTATCAAATCCTTGGCATCCAAAAGTGGACTACAAGTTTCCATTTTCTTCGTACTTGCTCAACGGTAACAGGTAAGGTGGTCAAAATGTATTTTAGCCAGAAATATCTCAGCAAATATTCTTGGCTTGTGTTTTCACCATCAAAACAGGGTTTGATTTTTAAATACCGCCCTTTCTTTGTCACTGGAAGTGTTGGAGGTGGTCAAAAAACCGTGCCTTTACAAAGCCTTGTGAAAAAACCCTTAATAAACTTTAAAGTCGTTTCTGGACAAAAGGGAGACTTGGAAAATCATGCTAATAACAGTTACCACAAGTGAGCTGTTGATGACGGAACTGAATTTCTTCACACTTATAATAACCCAAACCTGGAAATAGTCAACCGTGTAAGCCAACAGCGTCTTAAAAAGGTAGAAGAAAACAGGAAACGCATTCGTCCCATAGTAGAAACCATCATCTTCCTTGGACGGCAAAATTTAGCATTTCGTGGTCATAGAGATGATGGAGCTATACTTAGAAACACAGTTGATTCAAACCAATCTGACGTGACCGTGACCGAAGGAAATTTTAGGGAACTTTTAAGGCTTCGAGTATATGCTGGAGACAAAAAAATTAGAACAACATTTGCAGTCAGCCTCTTCTAATGCTACATACATAAGCAAAACAACACAGAACTCACTTATTTCATGCTGTGGGAATGAGGTTTTCGATCAAATTTTGAGTAACGTTCGGGCCTCACGTTACTATTCCATATTTTTCGATGAGACAACGGATGTATCTCCATCTTTCCCAGCTGAGTGTAATCTTACGATACGTTCATGAAGGTCATATTCGTGAGGATTTTGTAACTTTCGTAGATGTATTTGAGGAACTGACTTGTTCCAGAACTGACGAAGAATACGAGTCAGATTAGGAAAACTGGAGAGAAACCGGAAAAATATTATCTGCCGAAGAGAAGTTTGAGGGAAGTTTTACATCAAATGACTTGTCCTTAACTGGCAAAGCTATAGGGCAAATTATCTTGTTCCAGCTAAAAAAGAAGCTCAAACTTCCTCTTGAATCATGTGTGGGAATAGGGACAGATGGGTGTGCTGTTATGCTTACAGAAGTTCGAGGTGCTGTGACGGTGATTCAAAAGGAAGCGAAAAATGCTGTGAAGACTCCATGCTACAGTCACAAGCTTAACAACTCTATTTCTCGAAGTTCGAAAGTACCTGCCATTCGAGACGCTGTGACAATCATGAAAGAGGTAATAATGTTCTTCAAATCGCACCCTGGGGTGTGCACTCACATCACTTTGTGAGACTAGGTGGGTAGACCGGCATGAAGGTGTACTCCAGTTTTCCTTAGACATAGCCAAGATTGTGGAGACATTGGAAACGATTTCGCAGTGGAGTGACCCAAGTACAGCCAGCAAAGCTTCCTCGTATGTAACAAGCTTATGCAATACCCAGTTTATTCTCTCAGTATTGTGTTTAAGTGATGTGTTGTCTTTAACACAGTCTTTGAGCAAATTGCTACAAACGAAATCTCTTGACCATACCAGCAGCTCTATGCTGGTGAAAGACACAATTTCCGTTATTTCAAGTCACCGGTAGAACAAAGATACTAATTTCAAAAATATCTGGCAGAGAGCAAAAAATTTAGGTGATCAATTGAATGTTGAGTTGAAGATTTCTCGTATCCCACGTCATGGTGGACGCCAAATCTACCGAGCCAATTTTGACACAAATTCAGCTGAAGAATACTACAGAATATCTTTATATGCACCTGTACTCGACTTTGTCCTAACTGATTTGCGTGAAAGGTTTCAACCTGAACCATTAGATGTGTTTAAGCTCACGATTTTCATCCCGGAAAATATAATCAAATATAATACTGATGAGCTTGATACCACCGTTAGGTCCCTATTGGATCGCTTTGGAAAATTCCTAAACTTAAATATAGATGTTGCCCTTTTTTTACTTAAAGATGAGCTGGTGATGTGGCGCGAAACTGGGTAAGAGAAAATAAGCAGAAGAACAAGCTTCCTGACACTGCCCTGGATTTAATTGATAAATGCAATAAGGATGTGTTTTGTATTATACATAGTTTCCTTCTTATTCTTGCAACGCTTCCAGTTACAAATTCTTCGGCAGAAAGGTCTTTTTCTTCGTTGCGGCACCTTAAAACATATTTAAGATCAACAATGGCTGAAAACCGCCTCCGCGGTGTGGCACTCATGCACATCCATAGGCAAATCCCGATCGATGTTGAGAAAGTTATTACTAGGTTTTCAAAAACCGGCCATACAAAAAGATTAGAATTAAGTATTTAAGAACTATGTACACATGTACAACACTATCATTCCTTCATTTAAATTAATTAATTAATTTATTTTTTTAATACGTAGGAGTTCCTATTTAATACTTTAAGACATGCATACAGAGCATTATTGAAAGAGGCTAAAGTAATGTAAACGAAGATGTTTGATTTACTATTTTATAGTTATTTATACACGAACTTTATTATGTACCTGCACGTACTTTTCTTAATTCAATTAAATAATTTGTTATTTTTATATTCGATTGTGTTTAAACCTTTTAAATATTTTAAGACAAAAATGCAGAGAATCATGAAAAAATTAAAAAAGCGTAAGTATTCGATGGACCATTTTTTTTTTAAAGTTAAGCAAAATATCAGGAAAATTGCCCCCCTCTGAACGAAATCCTGGATCCGCGCCTGCGTCTCCGGAATTCCTTCCTCACATATGGGGCCAACAATTCTCCTTAAGACTTTTCTCTCACACGCAGCTAAGAGGTCGGAGTGCCTTTTGCTAAGCACCCAAGTCTCGGATCCATATGTGAGTACTGGCAGGACCATGGTCCTGTACAGGAGCATTTTTGAAGTTATGGTGATATTTCTGGATTTAAAGAGCTTTTGACTATAGTAGGCTCTGTTGGATTTGAGAAGCCGCCCGCGTATTTCTTCTTCTATATTGTTATCGGCTGCTACTATTGAGCCAGTAAATGGCTGGACCTGTTGACGATGGTCCCTCTTGTTGCCGTGGCAGAGTCACGGATTGCTTTCTTCAACGCCAGGTTGAATAGGAGGCAGGCCAAACCGTCCCCTTTTCGGAGTCCATTAAAGATGTTGATTGGTCTGGATAGCAATCCGGCTATTTTTACTTGGCTTATTACGTTGCTCATGGTCAACCTATATAGTCGTGTCAATTTATTTGGGATGCCGAATTCTCTCATGGCTTTGTAAAGTTCTACCCTGGCTATGCTATCATAGGCGGCCTTAAAGTCTATAAATAGATGGTATGTTGGAATGTTAAATTCTAGACATTTTTCGATCGCCTGCCTAAGGGTAAAGATAATTATATCTTTTTTTAAATGTTTGACTATTTATTCTGTTTTATAAAAGAAAATAGTTGGAACCCAGCAGGCGGGAAGACAACCGTTAGTATGGCACATAATATGTTTGGAAAAATAATACTATAAATCTGAATAAATTAATGACTTGCACTTATTTCTATCAATCACCCCTTCCCGACACTTAAGTCCTACTTCTCCCAGATCAGATGAAGTAAAATTTGTACTTTCACCCTTAGCTGTTACCACCGTGCAATACCTTAAATTCAAATCCTGCAGCTACGGCCCTGACAGCTATAAAATTACTGCTTGAGCAACAAATTTGCATTTAAAATGTTAAAACTCAGCTACCAAAAAAAATTCGTATTATTTTCTGCTAACTAATGAATATCTAGAATATCTTCCAGAATTATTTTCTGGAAGACCTGAATAACAGATAGTCGTCCAAAATTCCAGGTCAAAAACATCATCGCGTCTTAGATGCATTGAAGATATAAATAAAAATCCTATAAGAGAATGGGATTCTTGACTTGGAAAAGCAGATTCACTATAGGCTTTCTAGTATTAGTTTTGAATAATTAGTAATATGTTCATATTAAATTCATCAAACGCCAGAGTGGCTACATAACATCATTGGGAAATCGAATTAATTTAAGCGGAAGTGAAATCAATGAACTGAGCTATGTGTGGTATGTATTCGTACAGAAATCAGTTCTTGACCGTAGAAATTCCCACGAGATACAAGATACAACTCTCAGATTTTCATCTTACGCAGCTATTGATTAATGATCTCTCCTCAACACGACTTGTGTATATTCACACATTTTTTTGTGTTAAAATAGGTACAACAACAGTAAAATATCTTTCTCAATTAGTTCGCAGATATAAGAAATTGGAATTAAAATCAAATTCAAATTCAAAATCTATCTAGCCAAGAATATGTGCATATTGTGTTCCTTTCACCAATATATATTTATCTTTCATCCTCTTTAAGATCAAAGGGTGGGAGGGAGTTGACTTAATCTTTATTGATATTGTTTTCCTTTTGATCTGAAAAGTCTGATGATGATTTTTACGAATTAGAAAAGAAATATAAAAGAAGATCCTTATTGAAAGTAATCTCTCTTCCATTAGTTAAGTTCGTGATATTCATTCACATTGCACCAGTGTTGCCAAAAACCATTGCAAAGTATCTCTAAACAGTATATACATAGGTGAAAAAGTTACCTCAGGATGGAAGGTCTCGCGAAGACATCATGTTACATCATGGACAGGTCCTTCGAAATAAAACTTCTATTTGCTTTAGAAATTGACTTTAAAAGAATTCAAAATTTCTAAATTCTTCAAATTAAAAAAGAAAAAGAAAACTCAATTCCAAAAATCAATCCCGAACAATTGCAAAATTTTATTCGTTTATTGACCTCACAGGAGGTGTCATCATAAATCTCTCTTCGTGATTCTATATTTGTGCGTCGTCGTTGTCGTCGTTCTTGTGTCAAATAAAACCATTGTGAGCGTGTTGCTGTTAATATCTTATTTCAAGTCATGATGAAGAGTCCTTTTCCGCGTGCACAAGTCAAACAAAAAATCAAGGATAACAAGCAAGGATAGGGAATATTGGATTTGGGTGGATGCTGTAGCATGACTTGGTTTAGATGGGATCTGGATGTCACACAATGTGTTTTTTTTCCTTGATTTTTATTTCACGGAGGATGTATGTTTTGTGTCAATGTGTCACAACTGCCCTAAATATGTTCATCGGTGGCTTGAAAGCGTGATATTGTGATTTAGATTTTTTTTTACAAATTGATTTCAGTCACAAAAATGTGATACGATAGTCTTGATCAGTACCGACATTTATTTTTTGAGGGGAATCACTTGATTTAATGTTCAGCTTTGTTTTCCAAGAAATCCAAGAACCTTTACATTTTAATTAAAACTTTGGATTTTGATCAAACTTGAAATTACTATGATATAAAACACGAAATAAGTGAGTCTCAAAATGCCGCCTGCCTGTCTTCATTGCACAATTTTTTTCCAGTTCTATCTCATTGTAATGTCAAGTTTGATCAACAACCCAAGTGTACATGTAAGTAACTCGACGTAGAGCCTTTAGCTCATCATTGCCTTTGAAACTGACACCGACAATTGTTGCCTTAATAAGGTTTCCGAAAATTTAAAGCCATGCCAACGCCACTGAGGAAAACCGTAATAAATTCAAACCGGCTTGCAACGGTCATATTCGACAACATTAAGACAAAAAATACTACAATGTCAAAAGGGTAGTAAAAATATTTGGTATTTTAAAAACATTAGAAATACTTCTTCGTCTTCGGTCTCAACGCTCGTTCTCAATGACATATTTCTTATGTCACTTCACAAGATAAAGCCAAGTTGCTTGCATCACAATTTGCTGCTAATATGACGCTGCTCCTCCTGTACTTGAGAATACAAACGTTTACAAGGGTTCAATCTTTTTTCGTACTTGTACGGGTGTAAGAGTTCTCAAAGATCTTGACATAGTTTCCCATCCATTGTTCTGAAGAGGATGATCTTCAACGCTGGCAAAACTACTCCGTATGCTTTTCCGTATATCCTACTTCACTGTTCTCCTTCCAAGTGGATGAAAAACAGCATTTGTCCAGCCTATCTATAAGTAAAGCGAATCTTCTTCACCCTCAAACTATCTTCCAATTGGACTAATGTTCCTTTTTTTCAAGATCATGAAAACGCCGATAAAGTATCCGCGCAAAAAATATCTTGAAGAACGAAAGCTTCTCAATGATCTTTAATATGGCTTTCGTAGCAATACTTCCACTGGAGATCTAATGGTATATCTTACCGAACAGTGGAGCCAGTCTTTTCGTTTTTGAGAAAGTAAGATAATTGCGATTATTTCTTATAGAAAATGCGTGCATTTGGTATTGATCCATCTCTTATTCGTTGGATTACGTAAAAACCGTAAAAACTACCTTTCGAACTATTCCATACAAGTTGTATTGGATGTTTTTAATTTGTAAAAACTACCTTTCGAACTATTCCATACAAGTTGTATTGGATGTTTTAAGTTTGTAATTCATATAATAAATGCTGGTGTGCCACAAGGCTCCGTTTTGTGTCCGACTCTCTTTTTCATATTAATTAATGATTTTTGTTTCTGAAAATTCTAATACATTAAATTGTTCTGCTAACGACAGTACTCTTAGCTTCTCAAATTCGTTTTTCGATGCAAGACCTTATTCTTCAGATGTGGATTTGGAACGGCAGCGTATGACAAGCTCATTTAATTATAATTTCAACAGCATTGCCTATTGGTGAATAAAAGGCGAGTAGAATTGAATGCTTCAAAAACTCAATGCTGTCTATGCCGCTATCCATGAGCGGTACTTGCATTGAGTAAACCGGACAGCTTTCAGTATTAGTGCATGCATGACAGACCAAGGCCACCATGTGTGAAATGATCATATATTTGACTTCGCCGTTAAGTGTTTCGGTTTTCTCCGATGATGCAAGGAATTTGTAACCCCTTCTAATCTGGCTGTACTCTCTAAAGTAAATTTTCATATATGTAGTATCTTTAAGCCAAATTATAAATATTATGTTCAATAATACAAAATTGAATGGAAATTGAAACTCGAGCATAATTCTTATATTTGGAAGGTGGTCACAAAACCTACTTGAGTCTTTTGGACAGAATTTAAAAGAGAGTTTAAAAAATGATAATGCGATAGAAATATATCAGAAACAATTTTATCGCTATTTTTATAAACAGTGTTCTAGTGAAATAGCAAGTTGCATTACTCCCCTTAAATAATTCAATCGTAATACTCGGGCTTTAATAATTGCTCATCAGTTTACTCTTGAGCCCGTTAGTTTCACCGGTTAGTTTCTATTGAATTTGTTCATTGAGATTATATTTTGCAGAGTCCATTCGTATTCTTCTAATTGTTTGTTGGGCCCTTATATTGAAAACGGCTTGAATATTCAGTTGTATTTGACAAAAGTTTGAAGTGAACTAACTCGCATATGTGGTGTGATCAATTTGAATAGATACTGCCATTTCCGATATCTAGCAGTTGTTTTTGAGAGTCTTTGGGCAGACGGTTGCAGCAAATACACACGCAAATTCTTCAATAGTGTTGATTTACTCGGTACTCGGTACTATATGTATGACGATTTCAACCACGCGTTCAGGTCATCTGAGGGCATTGATTCTCAATAACAGGTAAAGTTTGGCGAAAATCAGTAGCAAGAAAAATAAAAGCGGCACCCATCGGTCAATTGCTTCCTCGAAAAGCTCGCAGGGTTCGGTTAAGCGTTTCGATTGATTTCTTATGGGCCATTATGCATGATAATTTTTCACGTTTTGAGGATTTCGGTCATACCTCATATTGCAAGTTGGTGTTTCTGTTTTTGTTAATTTATTAAAGTTAAAATCATCGAATACCTACTTTATTTTAACTTGCGACTTATAGGTACCATAAGGCAAGTTATGCATTCGTAAAAAAAATCGAACTCGAGATTTTGATCAAAGTTGACATTACGATGATAGCGAAGACTAAAAAAATGGGCCCCGCAATTCTGTCTGTCTGTCTGTCGGTTCGACTACAGCCTAAACGGCTTGGCCGATTTTCTTCAAACTTGGTAGATATGGGTTTTGATTTTTTCCAACCACACGTTTTTTTCTTTTTTCTTTAAGACCAAATATAACGGTACCTGCCATACGAAGTTTTTTCTAAATTTTATAAATATTTTTTTTTCTCAAAAACTGTTCGACAGATTTAAAAAATAAAAAAAAAATCATTTAGTTAAAGCTAGGCAGTAGATGAAAAAAAAATTTGCGAAAAATGGTTATTGATGGTACCGGCCATGGAACTATTTTTTTCGTTTTTGATTTTCTCAAAAACGGTATACAACCGATTTTGATAATTTTTTTTGCTAAAGCTCCTCAAGAACTTCAACAGAATTGTGTAAGATTCAAACTTTCAAAAAAATTTTTTTAAAAAAAAAACTTCAATTTTTTTTTTAAACTCAATATTTCAAAAACCCCATGCTAGATTTTTTTTAAACTACATAAATAAAAGTTTTTTAATATAATCTACAAGATGTGAGGAAAAAATTTTATTTTACCTAAAAATAAAGGTACCCGCCATACAAATATAAAAAAAATTAAAAAAAAATGGTTTTCAAAAATCGTATTTTTCTCGAAAACGGCGCATAGAATTTTGATAATTTTTTTTTCTTTTAATTAACTTTTATGATCTTTAATTTAATAAAAAAAAAATTGAAATTAAGATATTACAGCTTGTACATACCATAGAACCATTTTTTCGAATTTTAAATTTCTCATTAATGACATGACGGATCTTAATGAAATTTTTTACAGAGATGCTTCCATAAAGTTTAAAAAACATTGCCTTTCAAAACTTTAAGAAACCAATTTTTTTGAATTAAAAAAAAATTATTTTTTTTTTGGAAAATTCAATATTACAAAAACGGTTTAATATTTTTTTTTTGTAAATTTAATTTTTATTCAAACAATAATAAAACTTTAAATTGGCGTACCAAAATTTTTTCTTAAAAATGTTTTAAAAATCTATATATATAAAAATCAATGCCACTTTTCGTTGTAATTCCATAACTCAAGAACGGGCTCACCTATCCAAACCAAATGTTAAGGCTTTGTTTGGACTATTTAGTAGATGATTTATGTGAAGTTTGCACAAAATTGGTAAAGCGGTTCTTCATTTATCACATTTCTTGTAACAAATGAATTCAATAAATGTCGGATCATTTTGTTAGTGGGGATTTTGCTGTCAAATTGAAACTTATATTTTTAATTTGATTTATTCTTTTTTCTATGAAAGAATAATGCCACAAGCCGGGCGAAAAAATATAGGTCGGCGAACGCGTAATGCAAATGATGTGGCATTACTAAGTCGATCACAGACTGCAGATGAACGCGCACAAGCTAATGCATCGCAGTGAACGTAATGCACGAAATAGATCTGTTGACCCTGTACCTGTACTGAACCTTGCACGCCGATCACGAATACGTCGTGCTGCTCTTTTGGCTAAAATGATGCGTGCTGCTTTTAATTACAACAGTCAAATTGATTATAGTATGTACGGATATATTGGAATGATGGACGCAATACATATGTACACATTGTGATGCCGCTAACTTTCCAGGTGAAATGTCCGGCATGTGTTGTGCTAATGACAAAGTGAGATTTCCAGCAATAGAAACTCCACCCGAACCATTGTATTCATTTATTTTTGGGACATATCAAACGTCGAATCACTTTTTGATCCATATTCAACAACACAATACGGCATTTCAAATGACTTCTTTTAGTGCTACTAAAATTATTAGAGATAATTATGCCGACGTTTAAGGAAAATACTTCAACTTGATTGTCCCATGTTTATATCAATCTGAATCATAAAGTATTCGATAGTTTTAAAAATTCTGATCCAACATCTACCTGAAATTGCATACATGTTACAGATTCAGGGCCAGATTTATCATCAAGCTGGTTCGTTATTGCCATACCCCGACGCTGATCATCAATTTTAGCAAATTTATTTTATTGGTGATGAAAATCGTAAATTGGATCAACGTTGTGAAATTGTCTCGAATACAAGACGAGAAATTATTCGTGAGCTACAAAGGTTTTTCCATCAGCATAACGCATTAGTTCAATTGTTCAAAATTGCTTTCGACCGTATGCTATCTGATAATCACAAAATCGTAATAAGGGCTGATAGAACATCGACAATTGATGAGGTTGCAATTGTAATTTTGGTGATCAGTTTCAATCCCGTGATATTGTACTTCATAGCAGAAATGAGCAATTGCAACATGTTTCGGAACTTCATCGTATATGACACAATCTCGCAAGCCGTTTCCAATAATGCAGGTGGATTATATTTCTTGGATGCGCCTGCTGGTACAGGCAAAACGGTCGTTATGTCATTGATTTTAGCTATTCTAAATATTCGATCGGAACAAAAAATTGTATTGGCACTTGCATCTTCGGGAATTGCTGCTACATTATTAGAAGGTGGTCGGACTGCACACTCTGCACTAAAATTGCCATTGAATGTACAGGTGATTGAAACTCCAACTTGCAATATTTCGAGAAATTCTGCTATGGCAAAAGTTCTGCGATTAACGCCAATTATTTTATGGGATGAGTGTACAACAGCGAATAAAAAATCACTAGAAGCATTTAATCGAACAATGCAAGATTTACGTGGTAATCAACAGTGTTATGAATCAAGATGAGGCAATGAATTATCCAATTGAATTTTAAAATTCATTGGAACTAGCTGGTATGCCACCGCATTGCTTGAATCTGAAAGTTGGTTCTTTGATTATATTATTGCGAAATATTAATCCACCAAAACTGTGTAATGGCACCAGATTGGCAGTGAAAAAGTTATTGCCAATTTTGATTAAAGCTACGATTTTAACTGCTAAATCAAAAGGAGAAGTTTGTTTGATACCACGTATCCCTATGATTCCAACTGATGCCATTTGAGTTCAAACGATTACAATATCCTGTGCGTTTATCATTTTCGATGTCCATCAACAAGGATCAAGGGCAAACAATTTTGTGGTGTGAATTTGGAGGAATCATGTTTTTCACATGGCCAACTTTATGTTGCCTGTTCCAGAGTCGGTACCCCCAGCCGTTTGTTTATTCATGCTCAAAATGGAAAAACAAAAAATATTGTTTATCCAAATGTTTTGAATTAAGTTTAAAAATAGCTAGCAATTAATAAAATATTTTTTTGTTTGAATAAATGAATTTGATGTTGCAATTAATTTTTTTTTATTATTTCACTTTATACGTAGCGAAGCACGTACCGGGCCGCTAGTCTTTTATATAAAGTCTTATTTTTTTAAGAAACCACTACAACGACTTATAATTGCATACTCGTAACATTCTGTTTCTATCTCTTACTACATTTTATTTTAGTATCGTGCATTTTATTTTAGTATCGTGCTAGCTTCATAAATGACTCTTTGACATTTGCAAACATCAAAAAAGGTTCGTGTACTTACTTTTCTACACGAAATTTCATTGTTTTAGGTGTGTTCAGAAGCAATTTATTAAGAAAATTCTTTTAGTAAGATACTAGTTAGAAAATTTTTAAAATTAAGAATGAGTTAGTAAACTACTATAAAGTTAGCAAATTGTTAAGTAATATCATACTAATAGATTAGTAATAGGCTGTTTAAAATTTTTCGCCAATGATTTTAACTTTAATAAAAGGGTAGAAAAAGTATGATGTAAAATCGTTGTTTTAACCTAGTTTCATACTAAAACATCTTTAACAGGTTACTAATTCAACTAAAATTTTGCGCCAATATTTCTTAATTATGTATGTCCTTAAATGTGTATATTATCAAAAACTAAAAATTGTCATTAACATGTTGTTTAGTCGTGTACTTTGTTATTAATTCGTTAAAACTAATAAAGAAAATTCGTTAACGAGTTAAAACTGCATATAGCGGCGAAAATGGTCCAAAATTATGTTCAAAATTGTTTTCCACAACAAGATAAAACCATTGAATTTGTCAAAGTTGCATATAGGTAGACCCTTCACACTAAACTCAAAACGGGCCTTTTCAGCGAAAAGTTTTCAAAAACTCGTGAAGCATCATCTACATCGAACATTTGAGCGTCTTCCTTTGACATTTCAATTTTTTCACACCAACTGTCAAATTTTAACTTGTTTTTCTTCTCGGTCTCTATCATGTTCTAAAATTAAAAACGATTAATATTAATTTTATGAGGATCTTTATTGTAACAATATGACGTAGCGCGGAAAAATATGTTTTTAATTGCTGAGAAAATGTAAGTGAAATACTTATACCTATACCTAAATTGTTTCTATAAATTCAAATTTGTGTTTCAGTTGACAGCTGTCATCAGCTTTTATTTAATTAATTTTGAAAGCATTGTTGTTTGACGTTTGATTAGCAGTGAATTTATGAAAAGGTATGTTTGTTTAGTATCTCTCTGAATTTCAACTAGTTTTCTAGAGGTTCTATATAAAGCTTGTGGTTTACAGAAAAATGAATTGAAAACTTGTGTTTCCGTGGTAGGTTTTTTTCCAAAACCGATATTTCCACTAAAACTCACTAAAACTCTGTTATGGGTTTGTCGTGAAAATGCTTTTGAGGGTCATTAAGTTTTCTTAAGTTATTTATAATTAATTAATTAATTTTTCTCTAAACACATACATATAAAGATTTTTAATTTTCTTTAAAGGACTTTTATAAAAGTCGGAAAAATGGTAGATACCTTAACTCTGAACTTTTCTGAAAACAATTTAAATGATTTTTCTAACAAATAGCGATTTTTTTAAAAAAAGCTTAATGTTTCGAAAACAGCTGAGTTTAGTTTTTTGAAACTTTCCAACTAACCGATCTTAAACATTATCTAAAAGATAAAAAAAGCAATATTTCAAGTAGATACCTACTAAATATATCTGTAGATACCTTAGGTTAAAGTGGATGCCAGCTTCGTAGCTGACACACTTAGACCAGAGTTCATTATGGTTTTATAGATACATATTTTAGAAATGTTCAGAAGCATTAACGAAAATCTCATATTTCTCGAAAATGGTTCGACCAACATAATCGTATAAAAAAAGTGCTTTACCGGCTCAATTAGTTCTACCAGGTCATTTTATATCGAATTTTTCAAATGTCTTAAAAATATTTTGTATCTACCAATACACTAAAAAAACAAATACATGCTTCGAGTTTAAAATGAAAGATTTTTCACTTTTTGTTCTTGTGACATCTGTCAAATCTACAGTTTTGTATTCAGTTACTGTTACAGTTACAGTTACAATATCCAACTGACCCAGGAACTGAAGGCTCTACAGAGCGATGATAACCAATTTCTTATGGCCCAAATTGAAGCATACAGACCTAGACGACACATAGTCCCGTCTTTTGAACTCCAAAAATTAGAATTTTAATGTTTTGATGTTTCATACCTACAAAATCTTTTCAAAAGCCCAAAATTGAATTTGTAGCTCAAATTGTTTCTTAATATTCAAGGTTTCTCTAAGAGAACACATTTTACTAAAATCTAAGTACATAATAACAAGTTTTAGGTTTGTAACTGAATTTGAAGTTTAAATTTAAATTCCTCCACTATTTCTGAGTAAAGCTCGGTTTCAATTTGCTTGCACAATTAACTATTTATTTTCAGATGTCCTCTATTTGGAGCAAATTTTGAGAAAAGTAAAAAAATCATTAAAGAAGCTTATGCTAAATTGTATGTATTTCGCGATGAGTCAATTTTGAATAGGTACCTACCTCAGGGGCGAACGCAGGTAGGGGTTTTAGGGGTTCAAACCCCCCCCCGAAACGACCAAAAAAATAAGGGTTTATTTTGTTAAAGAAAAAAAAAAAAAGTGTTATTTTCATGCCATAAATTCTTCTGTTAGTGTTGTTTTTCCTTACGACTTATAGGTACTACTTGCCTTAAGTAATGCATTCGTAAAAAAAATAATCAAACTCAAGATTTTTATCAAAGTTGATATTACTTTGATAGCGAAGACGAAAAATGTGGGTCCCAAAATTCTGTCTGTCTGTCTGTTCGACTACGGCCTAAAAGGCTGGGTCGGTTTTCGTTAAACTTGGTAGATATCGTTTTGAATTTTTTTCCCCCACACGTTTTTTTTTTTCCTTTTCTTTTTAAGACCAAAAAAAAGGTAGCTGCCATACGATTTTTTTTTTCGAAATCTTATAAATATTTTTTTCTCTAAAACTGTCCCACAGAATTTTGAAAAAAAAATTCATAAAATTTCATTTTGTCATTTTAGGTAATGGTTGAAAAATTTTTTTCAAAAAATGATTATTCTTGGAAACCCCCTTGGGACCATTTTTTTGGTTTTTTGATTTTCTCGAAAACAGTAAAACCGATTTTAATCATTATGAAGCCCCACCAAGGTTTAAATATTTTTGCGTATACAAATTTTTAAAGTTTTATTTTTTGATTATTCAAAAAAAATTCAAAATTTTTTTCTGGAAGCTCAATATTTCGAAAACCCCATGCTCGATTTTTTTTAAACATGATAAATAAAAGTTTTTTAAATAATCTACAAGATCTAAGTAAAAAAAAAATTTGTTTTACCTAAAAATAAAGGTACCCACAATACAAATGTCAAAAAATGGTTTTCGAAAATCGTATTTTTCAAAAAAATGGCTCCGAGAATTTTGATAGTTTTTTTTGTTTCGATTAATCTTTACTTTTAGAGAAGCTTCTAAAAAGTTTAAAAAAACATTGCATTTTAAGACTTTAAAAAAAAATATTTTTTTTAATTTTTGTAAGAAAAAAATTTATTTTTTTTTCAAAATTCGATACCTCAAAAACTGCTCAATATTTTTTTTTTGTAAATTAAATTTTTATTCGAAAAATAATAAAAAAGTTAAAATATGCGAACCAAAATTTTTTCTTAAATATGTTTTAAAGATTTTGTATACAAAAGCTTATTTTTTTAAGAAACCACTAAAACGAATTACAATTTTGTTCTCGCATAAACTAATATTTGCTCAAAACACATGTCATCCTGTGCTTAGCTCCAAGTACTAAAGGAGTTTTAGTCATTTAAAAAATGAATTTTATGCTTTTTCTCTTAGCATTAATTTTTGAAATTCTTAGTCTTTTACATGAGAGCAATATCGTGTGACCCAGTCGTGCATTTTATTTCATGTGTCTTCGTATTTTAACGCAACTCTCTTAATTTGAATTGATGATTAAAAAATAGAGACGAATCGAACAGCAATTGCGTTTTTGATAATTAACATTATGTATAGGGCAGAAAACGGACTAACGGAGCAAATATACCGATACAGATATCCGTGTTAATCTTAAGGGGCGATTTATGGCTAATACAGCAATAGAAAAAACTCACTCATTTCGTTTGTGTGAAAGTTACAGTTATTACAGATGAGTAGCACAAGGCACCCTCTGAGAGCGTTTTGGTTATAATTATGTAGTATACTCGTAGTTAACGTAGGTACCAATTGAGTTGAGTGTCGATGGTGTCCTTATGTTTTCGTATAACTCTTTGTCCTATGATCACAAAAGTACAACAAGTTATAACTTCACGTACTAATATATACCGGATTTAGTTTTGCAGATTTGGACCACTAGGCGGACCTAGAACTTATTATAACTCTATTGTTAGGTACACTTATGGAATCACTTACACTCTTTTTCTTCTTGTTGCATTAATGATATTTTACGAACCAAATGATGGCCTCCATCACAGGGCCCGTAGTAAAAGTCTATGTCTAAGAATTAATTCCGGAATAAAAATGCCCAAATGGGAAGCACCAAAAAACGCCCTCGTAGTGAATATTTTCCAACTTTTGGTAACATTATTTAAATTTGCCAAATTGGTATCCGTTGCAACATCTTTATGATGTTTTGTTTTTGCGATTAGCTGTATGAAATTGTTCCGATAGGTCCTATCCCTAAGAGCAAATATTATTTACTTATAACATATTTATGATAATTACAATAAAGAATATGTAATTAACAAGTACCTACAGTATAGTAATAAAATAATATATTAAGAAAATCTCATATTTTTTTGAAAACCCCCCCCGAAGTTATTTTCTGCGTTCGCCCCTGACCTACCTACATTAATACCTATTTTTCGAAAAAAATCCAAGCATACCCCATAAATAATTATGTACACAAATTTATGTTTCTACTATTTACTTAATGGGACATATTGGTAAATTCCTAAATGAATTGAAAAAAGGTGTATGCAGTCCTTAAATTTTGGCAGGATGGTTCTAAACTTAATTGCCCTAACAAAATAGTCCATCTTCTAAATTTTAACGTGAAACTATTTATAGATAATAACTTATAAAAAATGCCAAAAATATATAGTCGAACTAATGAATATGTTAAAAATCTAATGTGTAGGTATTTAAAAAATATTCATTTGCGTTTGCACAAACGGAATGCAAAAAAAGGGGCCAATATAACCCAAATTGCCTTCATTATCGCTTTGCGTAGCCCTATGATAAACTCAGCAATAAAATACCTTTCTAACCTCTATTAAAACAAATTAGTACGTCATATAATTTCGCACTTCTTAGTTACCTCATCAACCAAAACAAACACAACAAATAAACGAAAAAACTAGCAAAATAAACAAACAAAAATGCGCGAAATGCGAACAAATTCAAGTTAATAATATGTATCAATATCTTGGCAAGTAGGCGGTGCTTAAAGCAAGTGTAACTTAGAAACGGGTATTTTTAACAACAAAAGATACAATATCTACGACACTACCTCGTAGACTAAGGCTAAGACTAAGGCAAGAAAGAGATGCCATAAAATAAACTCCTACCATTCGCTGTATTTCAACAACCTGCTTTCAATATACCTACCTAATAATCGACATCTTGACGAAGGAAATTATTTCATACGGTGAAGAAAAAGATACACAAAGATAAGCACCCAAAAAGGCTCGAACAGAGCAGAATCGATGATCTGGACGAAAGATCTTCGAAGTGAGTCAGTTGAAATAGTTCTTCGCATCTGACAAGACGTGCTCGGGAAATAGTTTGTAATTTTTAAGATTGGAATCCTTCGGATACATTTAACGAACAATAATTGAAACCAATAAGTGAAAAGTGATCGATCGTGCAGTTTAAAAACCAACCAGATAAACATTAAGTGAAAAACAAAAAAAATTGACACATTTTGGATTAAACAAGCTACCTTGGTATAAGATGACAGTAACCTTTGCAGAATCTGTGCACAGGCCCTTTTTCAATGGATATCATTTGCAAGGTAAGTTCTTGAGTATTTATTTGGAAAGTCGGAAGCGTTACCTGAACTTAAGAGAGCTATAAAATATCCCATGACCGCCATAAACGTACGCGGATCAGGTAGTAGGAGTTCCTCTTTAATGTTAACTCACGCTTCTTCTGAGAACCTTTCCAAAGAAATCATCCATCGGAGACTTTCTTTTCTGAGGAAATTTAAGATAATGTGTAATGTATTTTGTTCTCCCAGCAGACATGTCAAATGGACAAGGACGAATGAATCAACTCGGTGGGGTGTTCATCAATGGCCGTCCTCTTCCCAACCATATCCGCCTCAAGATTATTGAAATGGCTGGCCAAGGCGTTCGACCATGCTCCATATCACGACAGCTACGTGTCAGTCATGGTTGTGTCTCAAAAATCCTTAACAGATACCAGGAGACTGGTTCAATTCGACCCGGAGTGATTGGAGGATCCAAGCCAAAAGTTACTTCACCCGAGATTGAGAAACGTATCGAAAAGTATCAACGTGAAAATCCCCGAATTTACTCCTGGGAAGTTCGTGACAAGCTCATTAAGGAGGGAGTTTGTGACAAGATTTCGGCTCCTTCGGTTTCGGCAATCTCAAGACTTCTCCGATCTCGTGATAATTCGACCGAAGATGGTTCCAAGTCGGAGCATTCAAATACAAATGAGGGACAACTTGATGGATCCATAAAATCAAATGACGATGCCACTCTATCGGACTGCGATAGTGAACCAGGAATTCAGTTGAAGCGAAAGCAGCGACGATCAAGAACCACTTTCACTGCAAGTCAGTTGGATGAGCTAGAAAAGACTTTCGAAACTACACAATATCCAGATATTTACACTCGTGAGGAACTTGCTTTGCGCACTAAGCTCACCGAAGCTCGTATTCAGGTATGGTTCAGTAACCGTCGGGCACGTTTAAGGAAACAGCAAACATCGCAGCCAACCATTGCATCTTACGGCTCCTCCGTACACTCAGCTTCTCAAGCTATGTCCAACAGCTTCTACTCTCAAATGATGCCCAATGGGGATGCTACAATACCAGATCCAGCTGCTTACGCACAAAGTCATATGTACGATTTTTACAATAATTATTCCGGATCACCCAGCACAGCGGCTTCGGTCACACCACCCCATCAAGTGTATAATTCATCGGCCACATATCCAGGTCATCATCAAGAACAATACGTTCATCATCCAACAGTTCTGCCAAACTTAAACTCAGCATACACTAAACTCGAAACAAATCCATCCACACCACGGAATGATAGTCCGGCGGAATCCAACCATGGTTACTCGTGCGGGTTTCAGCTACCGCCCACACCAAATAGCCTGTCTACAGCAGCAGGCTCGAATTCTGTAAACAGCAATAGCAATGAGGATATCCATTCGGCAACAAAGCTCGAGGAGACTACAGTACCAGCAGTTCAACAACAGACAAACACATTTTCGCCATGGAATCCTATATCTGCTACAACAAACCCACGCCCCACTGCAGCGCAGGAGAATGTCCATGGAATAAGCAACCCTGTCAATGGCTTATCCAATAATTCCAACTCTTCCTACGGAATACATCATCCTCATCACTATCATCATCATCATCACCCCCACATGCCAATGCATCCCAATCCACCAACTTTTATGCATTCCAATTTTTCAACAGCTTTCCCTTCGCCACCAAAGAACTTCGGAATGCCCCAAGCGTTCTATCCGTTTTATTCTTCGTAAACAAAATTTCATTCATTATATTTTCATTTCCATTTAAAGATTGATCTATTTTATTCGTATATATTTGATTGTATATATAAATTTAAATATGTTTTTTAATTAAATTTAAGTGTTAAGTTTTAAGATGATTTTTCCTTTCTTAATTTTTTTAATTCTGAAAATTTTACTTAAGCAATAAATCACTAGATATTGGAAATAATGAATGTGGTGTCATTTTTGAATATTCTTTAGACTTTTAGATAGGTTACAATTTTCCAAAGGCCTTTGATAATGCAGATCTACGAAGAGCCCAAACGGTCAAGATGAGAAGCGCTTTTCACAACAAGAGATACTCTTGGAGGATTTATCAATTCTTCGTACGCGGCTGTACTCCCGAAACGATTTATGTTTGGGTGGCAGTGGCTAGGAATCGAACCCAAACCTCCGGCGTAGCATTGCTTAAACAACGAAAAACTCTTGTTACTTTCTTTAACACAGCCAGCAAACTTACCCGGTTAAAATTACACTATACAACTCGGTTAATTTAATAAATAAATAAATCTAATTGATTGTTTCAACCAAATCGGTTTGCAATTTTAACAATCTTCAGTCAGTTTAAATAAGAAATTGAATGCGTTGTTTTTACCACCCCCATTCGGTTAGATCAAAGGAGAGAATTTTTTCGATCTGGGTTAAGATTGAAAAAATTCTTAGTAAGATTAAATAAATTTGGTTAATTAGTTTTAACCTAGATTCTCACTTAATTTAAACAGCATAACCATTAGTTTAATTTTACTAGGAAGATTGTTTAATATTAAAAAATAAATGAGTTAAATTAATTAAATGTATCTAGTTATTTAATTTAAAACGTCACTTGTTTAAAATAAATAGTCTTAGAAATTGCAAATTATAGCCTCTTGATAAATATTACCAAGTTGTTGGATTAAACTAACATTCTTAGTTGTTTATTGGAAAAAATTTCATTTAATCGAGCTATTTTTTTTTTGTTATCATTATTTGCACATATACAAGAGGTTATGACTACCCTTATAATGTAATGGGGTAGTGCAGTGCAAGCGTTAACGTAAAGTCGAGAGGATTAAACAGAAGATATCAATGCCCATTGGTCTTAAAAGCTTATTTATCACAAGGAGGGGAACAAATCTAATAGTGCGGCTAAGAAAGAAACTCTATATTTAAAAGTATAGCGAAGTTAAACAAACTGGTAAGCATTCCCTGCTAGACGTTTGAGGAGATGAATGCAACTGGTTATTTCAATTGAACATTGTTGCGATGAAATAGGCGAAAGATATGGGTATATGTTCAAGAGAAACCAAATTTTCGTAATGGATGTGTCTTCTATCTATTCTGAATTTATCATACAGGTTGAAATTGGTAATGGGGTGCACCAACGCAAATAAATATAAGAGTTATACTCAAGTCTTTGGCGGATGATGTATGCTCTATATATCGTGCTAGATTAGAAGGGGAAACAAATTTCTTGCATCTTTTTAGAAAACCTAAGCACTTTGCTTCGTTTTTGGCCACGTCGAAAAGATGATAATTCCGTAAGAGATGGTCGATAACACACATACGGACTATGGAAAGCTTTTCAGTTTCCTTGACGCAAGTGGTATATTTCGCTGGCTGACAGAAGACAGCTTTGTGTTTTCGAAGCATACAATTCCGCGCGGTTGTTAGTACTCCATTGTAACGAGTGATTTTTTAAGTAATGTTTGAAGATTATTTCATGCAAATGTTGGCCGCGACTGCGGCTCCAATGGTGCATCCACTTTGTCCAATTTTGACATATTCTTTCTAACATTTCGGCCGGTATCTCACGAATAAATGTTTCAATGTTGGCTTTCAGTGCGTCAATCGAAGCGGGATTGTCGCTATGGACATGAGCCTTAACATAGCCTCACAATAAATAGCCTAGAGCCGTTAAATCGCATGATCTTGGCGGCCAATTTACCGGCCCCAAACGTGAAATAAACTGTTCACAGAACTCCCCTCTCAATTGGTCCATTCTTCATTGTTACGCGTGCTGTGTGGCAAGTGGCACTATCTTGTTGAAACCACATGTCATGCAAGTCCATTTTGCGCAAAAAAAAAAGTTTGTTATCATCACACGGTAGCGCTCACTATTCACAGAAACGTTGCGATTCGCATCATCTTTGAAGAAATACGGCCCAATGATTCCGCCAGCCCATAATCCGCACCAAACAGTGACTTTTTCACGTATCAACCAGAAATGAGCTTCGTCGCTGAACACACTTTTTCGATAAAAAAGGCCAACTTTTCAAGAGCCCATTCACCAAAAATTCAGCGTTGTGGTATGTCGTTCAGCTTTTTCTTGCACCAGCTGTATTTTGAAAGGCTTCACACCTAAATCCTTCCGCAAAATTTTCCACGTAATGGAGTAACAGAGGCCCAATTACTGCGAACGGCGCCGAATCGATAATTCACGGTCATCACTAACACTGGCCGGTACAGCTGCGATATTTTCCTCAGTTCGCACTATACGTAAGCGTGTTGTGTCCAACAATGTAAATTCGGTGCGAAATTTATTCACAATAGCTCAAATAGCCGCCTGAGTAAATCGATTAAACTGACCATAAAATGGAAGAAGCGCGCGATGAACTTTCTTAACAGAGCACGCATTTTGATAATAAAATTCAATAACTTGCAAGCGTTGTTCGTTTGTTAGACGATTCATAGTTAAATTATAGACCAAAATGAAGATGTTTGACAGTGGCACAAGACACGAAACGTGCGTGAGCTGTCAAAATCAGTATTGCCAAAAAGAAAATAGCAAAAAAATCACCCATTATAATGCTGTCAACAATCGGAATCTGTTGTTGGGAGTCTGGAATGAGTGTTGTCGTCAGTGAAACAGTTTCAGACGAAAGATCATTTATGAAAATAAGGAAGAATGTCGCAAACACTGCGCATTGGTCACACGAGCATTTATTTTATGAATGTCCGACTTAAAACCGTCTAACACAACTTGTATTGACCGGCCCGAAAGGTAATTTCTAATCCAACGAAGAAGAGACTCTTCGTCACCAAAAGCACACATTTTTGATAAAAGAATTTCGTGCTAAACTAACAAATCCCTTTTGCGCGCACTAAAGGGATTTTGACTACCCTTATTATATTTGGGCACATGTACTAGCGCTTATGAAAGTTGGAGAGGATTTAAAAGGAAATACCGACGCATATAGGTTTTAAATGTCTGAATATCGCATTCCACATTAGTGTTGTACCGCTAAAGAAAGTATCTCTGAATTGAACAGTACGTCCGAAGTTGGGTTTTTTTTTTTTTATAATCAGCACACACTCAAGGGGTTTTTTGTATACCCTTAATATGCCAGAGACACAGTGTGAGCATTAAAAAAAAGGGAAGGGTTGGAAAGGAGGTGTCGGTGTACATTGGTTTTGAATTCTTGAACATTGCAATGACTGGGAAAGACAGAGCGTGGCAAGTACGGCTGAAGAACGAATCTCTGTACTTCACAGTACGGCCGAAGTTGGGCTCAAGGGTAAACTGATGGGCATTCCTAGAAGTGCGAGTATTACGGTTAAATTGTTTAAGGGGATGAATGCAGCTGGCTATTTCACTAGAGCATAGTCCGTTAAAATAACGGTAAAAAAGGGTGAGGCAAGAAACATTACGACGATGTTGGAGTGACGTAAATGAGTCAATGATGTTATTGTCGCCAATCATTTTAAAAGCTCTTCTTTGAATACTGTCCAAGAGACTTAAGTAAGTAACTGGAGCACCAGCCCATAGATGGGAGTTATACTCAAGTTTTGGACGTATATAGGTTTTATAGATTGTAGCCAGATCAGAAGGAGAGAAAAATTTCTTGCACCGTCTCAGAAAACCCAAACATCTTGCGGCATTTTTGGCAACATCGCGTATGTGATCGTTCCACAAGGAGTGGTTCGTAATGCACACACCGAGAATATCGAGATGTTCAGTTTCATTTATGCAAGTGCCACTCATAGATAGTGGCAAGGAGGGTATATCACGCTTTAACGATATAAGACAGCATTGGGTTTTCGAAGCATTCAATTCGACACGGTTTCTTATTCCCCATAGTACAATGCTGTTTAGGTAGTAATTTAATGAACTTATCATATTATGTCGTTGCAGTTCCACATCCGAAGAGGAAGGATGTGAGTCGGAAAACGAATATGAAAAGCTGAGAGTACTATCGTCAGCGAAACAATTAATTGGATTAGAAGTTGTAGACAGGAGATCATTAATAAAAATGAGGAAGAGAGTCGGTGACAAAACGGAGCCCTGGGGCACACCAGCGTTTATATTGTGGGTTTCAGACTTGAATCCGTCTAGTACAACTTGTATTGAACGGTTCGAAAGAAAATTTCTAATCCAAAGAAGTAGGGATTCGTCGATGCCGAAAGCACGCATTTTCGATAAAAGAGCAAGATGCCAGACTTTATCAAATGCCTTTGAAATATCAAGTGCAATAATCTTACTTTCTCCAAAACAATGTAAAGATTTGTTCCACTGTTCGGTTAGATAAACCATCAAATCACCAGTGGACCTATTGCTACGAAAGCCATACTGCCGGTCATTAAGAAGCTTTCGTTCTTCAAGATATTTCTTGAGCTGATAATTAATCAGCGTTTCCATGACCTTAGAAAGAAGGGACGTTAGTGCGATCGGTCGATAATTTGAGGGAGAAGAAGAGTCGCCTTTTTTCGGAATCGGCTGAACAAATGCTGTTTTCCAACTGCTCGGAACGAGCCCAGAAGAATAGGATAGATGGAAAAGCTTACGCAGGGGTTTTGCTAGCGTGGAAGAACACCTCTTCAGAATAATAGCGGGGATACCATCTGGACCAGCGGATTTATGTATGTTGAGATCCTTTAAGACTCTTGCCACGGTACGAGTACGAAAGAAGATTTGTCCCATAGAATCATTAACGCGCTCAAGAATTGGGGGAGTCATGACACTAAACGGCAAAGTGGAATTTGCGGCGAACTGCCTTACAGACAAGTTAGCTTTATCAATAGAGCTAACAAAAGCAGTGTCATTGACAACAAGCGTAGGAACCGAGGAAGAGGAAGAATTCCTCATATTTTTTACAAATGACCAAAAATTCTTACTGCCTTTGGGACATTGCAGTATTTTTTGCCTTGATTTTTGATCATGTAAAAATTTGGTCCGTCGAATATGGGCGTTGCAGGCCTTCCTGGCTTGTTTGAACTTTTCCGGTTTTCCTCAGTTGGGTTGGCTCTAAAACACCGGAAGCTTACCTGTTTTTCCTTGATAACCTCTTTACAGCTCAAATCAAACCATGAATTATCCTTGGGTCTGATACTTTTAACCCTATTCGGGATAAAATGTTTCATTCCCAAAAGAATTATTTTAGTTATCATATCTGCGCTGGAGTCTACGTCACTATCGAGGAAGCATAGTGACCAGTTAAAGATCCTGAAAAAGTTATCCAAACCGTACCAGTTGGCTTTCTCGTACTGCCATACGGTTCTTCTAGGAGCTCTTTCTCTAACTGGGTTTGTTTGACACGAGAAATTTGCAGATGTAACACTATGATCAGATGTGCCTAGAGGTGTCAGTACACTTATTGTGTATTTATCAGGGTCAGAGGTAAGAAACAAGTCAAGAGTATTTTCTGCTCGGCCATTAACGTCCGATATTCGAGTGGGCTCGTTGACAAGCTGAGTAAGGTGGTTAAACTCAGCAAAAATCTCAACACACATTCCTTCGGGTGTTGTCGGGCTTAAGTACTAACTGATGAGCCTTTCTTGAAGCGCGAGTATTAGAAACGGTTAAATTGTTTAAGTGAATGCTATTGCTATTCCACTAGAACACCCGAAAAAATAATGTGGCAAGCACTTTTGCATAAACGAGCCACTGTTCGTCGATCGTGTGAACATATTTCCACCACGGGCATGTTTGCAGCTGTCGATTCTTTGAACCCAATTTGCGATGACATGCCATGGCCACACGTTTCGACGGAAACGGCAGCTATCTCTCGTTTAATATTGGTCTTGAACTTCTCTAACGTTATCATCAAGTCCCTATAAACGAAAGTCTTCTTCTGTCAGAACCATTTCTTGTGGGCGGCACGGAATCGACGTAATTGACGGAATTGACACGTACGGGTGTTGAATAAATGAATATATATTAAAAAGGGACTTACACTGCGACCTAAAGATCTATTGTGCAACCATCCAGAACTAAATGAGCTGCTAACTCTATACAGCTCCTCGTAAAAACTTTATCCATTAGATGAGTCTGATTATTTGGAGTATCTTCAGAGAGTATAGATTAATCTCTTCTAACTTATGCCTCTTTTTGATAGGCCTCACATGTCCAGGTACCCATTGAAGTTGGACATAATTGTTCTGGCTAAATTTCGTTTATGTTGCCTACAAATTCCCACACCAACTAAGAGGTAATGGCGTATGAGCTTAGTATGAGTGTGGCTTGGCTATCTGATATAATGGTAATGTTTTGGTTTCGATATATCACTGACTTCCGCCTGGAAAATCCTAGTGGATTGTCCCATTGGTATGGAAAGTTTGGTTTTAAGCCCGAAAATTCCAGCATTAGTCCCTTCTGTCGTTCTTGAACAATCCGCGTTTCAGTTGAGTGTTCAGTTTTCTGTTTCGTATTATAATTTTTTACAAAGTTGTATTTTGTAATCATACCATCCCTAGGAATGTCGATATAAGTTAGTTACTGGTGGCTTTAAAATGCAGTCCCTTTCCCTGTAATTTATACAATTGCCGCGGACCCAGTCCCTTCCTTGGCAAATCTCATAATGGCTCCCTTAGCAGCTCTCCAACAACTACACGTAAAGAAGAATAACCTCTATAGCTGCTGTACTAATGCATAAACAAGCGAGATTTTCTAGCAGTTCATCAACTCCTAGACTACACAGCAGGGGTGATAGTACCCTGTATAGTAGTAAGATCTTCTTTTGTATAGGAAGGCAGGGAAGATACTATCTACACCCGAGGATTTTAAAGGGTTTATCAGTCTATCCTTTAAATTGAACAAATCGTTGCAGCTATCCTCCAGTCTCCTCTATTTGATTTAAGAGGTATTCTCTCTAGAGAGTCTCCTGTTAAAGGTTGACTGTCTGGAAAGTGCGTTTAAGGCAGCAGAGAGAACAGCTTTTCTATTGGAAAACACTATACAAGCGTGGCACGTTTGTCCTACTTTTTGTCTGATTTTTATTTGGAAGTTAACGTTACCAGTTTATCCAAAGATAAGAGATTTTCTTCTTCAACATTTCTTATGAAATAATTATATTAAATTATGACCTCATGAACATAGAAATATTATTTTCCACATTTACACAAAATCCTTTTGTTCTTATTATCACCAAAATCTGTATCTTATTCCCTATTCTCTTATATGTTATTTTTGCAAATGGGGCTTATCTCTTCTATTTCTTCCAAAAAACAATAAAAATACAAACCCTTGTCCTGTTTTCTTGGTTGAAAACTACAAGTCATTAGTACGTCAAAATGTAGATCAGATCAAAATATTATCCCTGAATATGCAATTATAGGGGACAAAGGACCTCAAAAGAGTCACTTGTTTATTTAGGTGTCAACACTTAAGAGAGATAAAAATCAAATCTGGACGGACACTTAGTTTAATCCTTGTACGAGTACATTAGATGTCTGGCCAATGTCGGATAATAGTTTTTAGCATCAATTTTTGATTGGATGTCGCCAGGATTATTTTTTTTGTTTTCTTTTTTTCACTCTATTCAACCCTCTCCACTTTCTTGTGCAATTTTTGTTTAATCCGATATTAATCCTTAGTAAAAAAAAATTCAACAAAAAAATTGACTGTGTAATTTTTCAATCATAAAGTTTATCACACTCATCATTCAACTGAAACCCACAGGTAAGTAATCTTCGCAAATTTTGACAAATCAGCCATAAAACCTTAACTGTTTTGTTTGCTAAAATAAGGTCAATCAGAAGAAAAATAAGAACACCTTCAGTGAGTATTCAGTTCGAAGGAACTCTCTGGCCTACATCTTTGGTTTAAGTAATCCTTTTTGGTAGAATAAAAGAAGGCAATAAAAACACTCCTTTTCTACGATTTGTTTGTTGTAAGGATAACCAGGGGCGGACTTAGACGATAAAATTCCCTTAAATGTTGAAATTTTGGGTTTTCCACTTTTTTGCAACAACGTTTCCTTTAACTTAACAAAATACTAGACCTAGAACCACTTTAGAAGTGTCCATATTTTCAACATCTGGATTAAGTTTTATATATATTTTTTTAAGTAATAAATGACACTCAACATTTTTATTTGAAGTAAAATCTTAGTACAAAATGAAGTTGAAGCGCAATTATCAGGTATTGCATATTTGTGCTAACGTTTTCGTATAATATTGATATCGCAAAAAAATTCAGAAAAATGCTTTCGACATGAAAAAGAATAAAGATATTTCTAGTTTCCAAACTTCTTAAAAATAACGAAAACAAAAAAAATTTGCATATGATAATCTTTAAACTGGGAACACAATAAAATTGCTGAAATAGCAGAAGCTAGTTTCAGTGCACTTGACACATTTAAAAGAAAACATAAGACTTTTTAAATGATGTCCTAATGATGATTTCCTCAATTCTTTAACTAGAAAATCCGTCACTGGTAGTCAGAGCATTCCCTTTCGCACATTCAGTAGTTTCTTAGGAAAGGATACGATAGGGTTGCAAAGAATAAAAGACTTCTATTTCTACTAACTCACTCCTTTCGACGTGCTTTCCCATTCGGGTTTACAAATGTTGATCAATAAAACTTCCATGATGTCTCTATTGACTGAGATTATCCATGTTAATGGTCGTCATTTTCGTCGCCCTAAACAGGACTTCAACAGATCCATAAGTCAAGGATAAACCTGAATTCTGAATAGAACAAAAAAAATATAACTGAAAGAGTATATATTTTCCTGCAGGTAGTTTCAAGTCATAGTCAATTTTCCTTACGAGAAAAAAAAGGTTGACTCCTGTCGAGCTCTGAATGGTTCTGTTGCTTATATAGAATTATCCTTTTAAATGTTCTGTTTCTGATTTATATCCGCTATAAACATCAATAAAATTGCACAGAAATGTGTAGTACTTTTAGCTGAATCGGGGGTTAACTTATGTTTGGCAATAGATGGAAATCAGGATAGTTTCCCTTTTATCCATAAGTGGTTTTTTATTATTTACCACAAATTTGATTCCCTATACGTGCTATAAGTGGAAATAACACCTGCAAGGCAGTAAAAACTCATCATGTCCCGATTGGACATGTGATACATGATAATGAGTCTATCCAAAAAGTATACACATGGGTCACACGGCCTTGGCATCACGCACCAAGCTTATTCAGTGGTTAATCATTTTCAGGACTGATGCTTTGTATTGGTACTTATGTAATGAAAACTGATTCAAAGACACAAATTTGGCGGCACATTCCAATAATTTATAATAGGCTATAGATCACTGCACTCCTAGTATGGGGTCAGTAAGGACTTTTAAGATATTTATTTGCATTCAAAAAGAATTGAGAGGATAACGATGTGAGACTTCGACACAACCATCTTTACTGATAGCTCAAAAATCTCAAAGATGGAGTGTGGTGATGGTTCGAAAATTATCTCTGAGTCTTAAAATGTCTCTAGGTTTTCTTGTCTACCTGATTTTTACAATGCCTTTCAAGCTGAATTTCTGGCAATATGGAAGCAGTCAAAATACAGGAGACTTTTAAAGTTTTTGGGGCAAAATTTGAGTCGAATAAGTACGATGTTAAAATTTTTAAGCATGATGCTTGGCTAAAACGATAACTTTGAAAATTTCATTGAGTTAAGCTTCATACTTTCTCTTACATTTTTTAAGATTTAAAATCATCAAACAGCTATTTTATTTTCTTAGTATCGTTTTAACTTCACATCACGCTTTGTTTATTTTAATTCGTTAACCTCATTTGACTCTTTGACATTTACAAACGTCAAAAAAGGTCTGTTTGCTTAGTTTTTTTCTGAGAACTGTTTTTGTTTTAGGTGTGTTCAGAGCATTTTATAAAGAAAATTGCTTTAGTACGATACTAGTTAGAAAATGATTAAAATTAAATTAGGAAAGTTAGTAAATTGGGCTTCTTTATCGTAAATTGGTCCAGCAATGCTCGCGAGTAGTACCTCTTGGCATAATGGTTAGTGCTTTGGACTGTCATGCGGAAGGTCTCGAGTTCGATTCTCAGCCGCTGCAAAGTTTTTTTTTCAGGGGTTTACTGCCTCTTGCGAGAAATTGACAAATTCTCCAAGAGTATCTCTTGTCATGGAAAGTGCTGCTCATTAGCCGTTCGGAATCGGCAGAAAATTGTAGGTCCCCTCCGTTCCTGGTAACACGCACACAGGAATGGTTGAGAGTTGTAAGTCACTAGGTCTTGGTTCACTCCGAGCTGTTGCATCACCAAATTTAATTTTAATGCTCGCGAGCCACAACATTAAATTCAATTTCACTCTTATCTGGTGTTCCGGAACACAGTGGAGTTATGGATAATGAACGAGCTGACGATCTGACCAAGCAAGGATTAGCCCTCTACATCCTACTTACGGAAACAGTTAACATACCTCATGGTGTTATGAAGGACAAAATTCAAGAGTAGGTGGAGCAGCTTATCCAACTGCATTAACAAATGACCTAATAAGCAGACTCAAGCAAGGCATAGCCAGGGTAGTTGCAACCTGTATTGCACACTGTTCAATAGGAGAACATTGAGCGAATAAACTGGACAGCCCTTACAATACTCACTGTCGTAGTTGTGATTACTCGAAAAGAAACAGTCACTTTTTTTATCTGTAAATGTCCTGCTCTGCCCAAAATGAGATTCCAATTATGTGTTGAAATTTACTCCACGACGAGCTTAACAAACTATCTGAACTAAAGATAAAAGACTTTTTCTCATTTCTCAACGTGACCAAATGGATCGCTAGCGAATAAACTTCAAGCTGATGAAAGCGCATGAATACCTCATCACATTCCATTAAATCCAGAGGTCAAACGAGCTTATGGCATCAAAACTGCGCACTCCATCGCGTATTGGGTCACTGTCGCTCGTTCTATATCTTCCTAAATTAGCAACACTTTTTAATATTTTAATCTCTTCCACCTTCGCTATATAATCCAAAGCAATCTGAATAAAGACCCAGTGTGTCAACTTTAAACGAAAATCCTCAATAACGAATCTTCAAATCGAATCTTCTTTTAAAACAATCTTTTACCGATGAGTTCTTTATACTTGGTTATAATAATATCAATTATTTACCGAATTTTTCCCTCCTATTTTTTCCTCATACCATTGACCCATTTCTCATCGAAAATTAGCTAAATCAACCGAAAGTACCCCATCCATATTTAAAAAAAAATTTTCCTGCCACCTCTTTCCCACTCAATTTATCCCTATCTCAAGGAGAATTCCCTCAGTTATGGAACCCTCATTCATAATTCATAACGTCAATAAATAAAAAGTGTCCAAAGTGTGAAGTTACAAACTTTAGTCCCACGGCTTACAACTTTCGCACATTCCCAAAATCTTTGAAAGCAAATTGCACGAAATTTCAAGTATTCGTTCTTACTCTTTCATTTCCTCCAAGCAATACGGCTTTCTGAAAAGTAGGTCCACTACAACTTTTTACATCCTTAAAACATTCAGCCTTAAAGAACGGAAAGCAAGTCGACGTTGTCTCAACAGATTTCAGTAAGCCGTTCGAAAAAATTTCAAATAGAATTATACTTTTTAAACTTTCCACTATCGTGTTTGAAACTTTATTCTTAAGATGGATTTCCTCTTACCTGAAAAACGGTTACAGCAAAGTTCAGTTTTAGATCTACCTTCTTCGATGATTCCTTAACTACCTCCGGGTCCAACAAGGCAGCCACTTAGGTCCTCTCATTTTTATACTTTCTATTAACAATTTTCAAATGGCCATCAAATATTCTCATATGTCAAAACAATTTTTGACACATTATTCCATTCAACTTTCTCTGATTGGTGCCCGAAAAAATGTTTAGAGCTTTATATTGCTAAATACCAATCAATCACATTTTCACGAAAACATATTCAATCTCCTCCCTGCCTCTACCTTCTCCCTTATCAAACTTTTCCTTCGCTGAGTCGATTCACGGCCTTACTATTATATGAGGTTAACATTTTTACACATATGGACGAGATTATTCTTAAAGCAAACTCAGCAATAGGCTCCGTGAAACGATGGTCCAAAGAATTCTCGGACCTTTATGTGACCCAATCCCTTTAAATAACCTTTGTTCACCCCTTTCCTGAATACCTTTGTGAATTATTGTCTCCTTATTAACAAATTAATATATTCAGAATCGAGAGCAACGTCGCTTCCTAAATTTTGCCCTTCGTGGTGTGTCTTAGAATAACCTTGAAATAACCCGCGATTTTACCTCAGTATCGAGACCTACTTTAAGGATCTGTTGACTGCCCAACTCTCTATAATTCCATCTCTTTCAACACTGATTCCAACAATCTAAGATTGCCTCGCCTCTTCTATCTGCCCACCAAACGTATATGGTGTCATCATCGCTCAGTATGTTAGTTTTGCGAAAACAAGGATTGGATTGCCATAACCATCAGCATAGATGGTGTGGACGAACGTTTCGTCCCAAACAGATGATTCCATAACAGACATTCTGCACCAGCGATTTGCATGTTCTTGTGGGATTACCTCAAGTAGCAGACTCATGCCGACAAACGATCGGTGCCCTCAAAGCCAACATAACTCGTGACATCGCTTAAATTCAACCTAATTATGAGCCAGAGTAATCGAAAAATCGACTTCTCAGTTATCACCACAACCGATGCCACCAAACTAAGCCGTGGCGGCCATTTTAACTATGCAATATTACATGCGTATCGCCGATAAATAATTGATCTTTCAAATGAATCAAACAATTGATTAATATCTTAGGCAGCGTCCACATTATGATCAATATCATTGGTCAACAATGTTGGTTAAGTATAGACGTTCTGGATCAACAGCACCAATCAAGTTTTGTTGACCCGACCGACCCGAACCCAGCTCGATTCAAATGGATAGAAATCAAAAAAGTTGTGTCGACTGAACTGTAAGATTTGTTTTGTTTGCGGTCAGTGCATTATCCTAAGTTCTAGAATTCATTATTGTTTTCTTATTCCGAAATTATTTTCAGCACTCTAGACGTCAAAATTTACAGTTATAAACTAATTAAGACTATACAAACTGGTTAATGTATCGACATGTTGATCGACAATGTAAATACAAATTCTTTTATCGGTATAGTGTGGACACAGCTTTACACACAACCTGATTTATTCAATTCCTACATCTGCCCTTCCATATTGGAAAACTCTGTAATTATAATCGATCGATGGTGTTAGCTCAGCGTGAATTTCGCTGTCGATTTCTTAATCGTGTTCCGCCAACTAGCAAACATTCTAGCCCTTAGTTACTCGACTAGAACTGACTGGAACCACAGGAGACCATGCATGGCGTGGCCACCATCCAACTGGTCGTTCGGACGAGAATATCACTGCTGTGGCTGACGATGTCGCTGAGAACGAAGAAACATCAACTAGACGACGGATCACGCAATTGAACATCACCAGACGGACGCTACAGAAAATTTTAGTGAAAGACTTACTAAGCGGGGCTTAATAAACATGTTATTTCAACAAGACGGTGCAACCGCACACACAGCACGAAGCACAATGGATATTGTGAAGAAAACGTAATGTCCCGTTTTGGCGATTTGGCCTGGCCAGAAAGATTGCCCGATTAGTTCATCCTAGACTTCTTTTTGGGGCTACTTAAACTCGTTTATGCAAACAAGCCTCAGACAATCGCAGCCCTTAAGAAGGTTATCGACAGGAATGCCAGCAGTTATCACCGAAAATCTTGCGGAAAATCATGAAAAATGTGAAAAACGGGCACAAATGTGTATCAGCACTGGCGGCAGCCACGGATATCATCATCTTTTCAACTAAAAACAATAATAAAAAATTATAAGGGTCCAAATAAAGATTTTCAACCCATAAATGATATCTACAAAAAAGATGACAGTTAATAAAAAAAAATCTTGTTGCCAGTTGATAATTCAGTGACACAAATTGATATGTATCATTTTATTTTTTAATAAACTTACCTATTTAATAGTCAGTCTGTCGACTATTTTTCCAATCCTCAACTATTCTTGGAACGAATTGATTCAAACCAAAAAATATTTCATTAAAATATTTTGCTGCCATGTAGCTATTTACCTGTCACAAGCTTCCCAATCAGACGCCAAGTCTTCTTCATAATGTTTTGACATGATATACTCTCATGTCCCATCACTAATGAATTAACATTCGCTGATAATTTGGCTCCACTTTGTTGCAAGAATCTCTCCGTACTAAATTAATAATGGCGACACTAAATGCAACGTTTACAAAAACATCACAATCCAATGAAGAGTCTGACTCCCCGAATTGACGACGACTTGTCGCCATAACTTTACCAACTACAACTCCATTTCGTTGGTAGACTATTTGACAATACGTCTTGACAAATTGCATTGTCATTCTGTGACGTTACGTTTTGATGGCTTCATATTCATACTTTTTTTACAATTTCCGGTCAATGACAGTTACTACATGCACTGAGTTAACTGGCACAAATTTAATTTGACTGCGCGCAACTAATTTCGTTAATTTTCGGTAGCGCGTAGATTCGAATGTTAATGTTCGAAAAAAAGAATGTAGATATAGGTACCGAATATGGGGAGCATAGAGCATCTTAAGAAGGTTAATCTGTCGATTTCAGTAGACAGCTTGGGATGCCCCATAATGCCTGATGGATTTGAGGCGATTTAATTAAAAACAAAGTGAAGGCGCTTTATACAACGAGAAGTTACCTCCATAACGCTTCAATCCACAGAAGCCTCGAACTCTGAAGAATGATTAATGGAAGTTCCTCTTCCGAGGAGAGTTCAACAAAAAACGCCGAAAACAGATTATTGGATGATCCAACACTTTGTTGGACATGACGTGAGAGATGTTTTTATTGTTTCAGGAAAAAGAGGCGAGTTGCATCTTTACACTGCTCCTCGGATGTGCATTGTTCTTTCGGTGAGTTGGGAACACCCCTGGAATAGATTTTCACTCAGCCCACATGGTATCTACTTATGTACATGCCAGCCGCTCTGGCACTGGCATTCTAAATTAATGATGATCCCTCTCTTTTTATCAGAGGAGATACCCATACCATAGAGAGATACCGCGTGTGTTAATGACTTTTCATCCTCCAACACGACCACCGAAAGATGATTAATGGAGGGGGTGAGTCTTGAGTCCTTTCTCTCTCCACTGATGGTCCTCGTGATGACGCTTGACATATGTAGAACAAGTTCTCGTTAATTTTGCCTGAGTTTAGGAACTGCCAATAAGTGCCCTTAATAGCTTATTAGTCCTTGAACAGTTAACATTACAGACAAAACTCCAGGATGCCATTATCCTAAACACCTTTAAGTAGCCGAATTCTCTGGCATAGCATGAAACTTTTGGCAAATTTTGACCCATGTCACATCTTGCATTGTTTCTCTACAAAAGAGATACATACAAATACGAGTACATAGGTCCTTGTTGAATTTGTCATCACTAAATTTCAGAAGTATTGTAGTTCCTTACGGATGTTTATCTAGCCCTCCCGGGGAGAGAAGGATGTCTTTGTTTGGCTTCACAAATCATAGCACAAATCATGAGATGTTCATTTCCTCAAATCATTGAAAATGAGAGGTGTTAATTGGAGACTATAACCTGCATTCACAGAAAACAGATTTTTTTTAGTGCCCACAGTCTGGGGGATTGTTGATGTGAGAGTTTGCCATTTTGTGGGATTTTTAATATTTCTGGGAATTTAATGTTATGTCTTTGCGCACTTTGTGGTCCATTAATTTTGACGTATAGTCGACTTGTCGGCCGTCTTGAGGATGATGTTATTTAGTGACAGCAATTTTTTTTTTATTACAATTCGTTCTGCAGTATTCTTGTTACTGTTAAATGAGTAAAGGGATTTTATCAGGTGAGCCACGTCGCAAGGTTTTCAGTGAAGGGTGACCTTACATCGTTAAATGGTACTTTGAGAAGTTTTTATGCGACATTCGTAATTATTTCTTAAGTCTTTAAGAAGTCCACAATGACGTTTTGGTATAATAGATTTAGTTTTATATAAATGTTTAAAAATGTAATATAAAATAAAAAAATCTGTGTCGGAATTCTGTCTATACGTAAGAGTATCTAGATACACTTCTCACGACTAAACTAATTAACTGCTTCTTTTCCAATTTAAAGCGGGGGGTGGATATTGAAATCGAATTAAACAAGCTGTGTGTGAGGTATTAACATGTATGCCATTCTGTAATGAATATGACATCATTCAAATTCCCGCCTCGGCTTCTTACAGTGACACGGATCCGAATGGCCTAATTTTCAATGACTCTTCCGCATAGATCCCGCTGAATTTGAGCGATGGCCTGGCCAGTGTTATGTTCACATATCACATTGAGGGCAACGGTCGATTATGGTTTATTCGGATAGACCTGCGACTTCAGGAATCCATACAAGAAAAAGCCAAACGAGGTCAAATCGCACGATCTTGGTGGCCAATTCACGTTACCTCTTCGAGACTTAACCTTAACCTTACCCCAAAGTCGTTTATGCAGAATGTTCCAAATGCTCCGAAGCCCAGTCAGCGAACAGTCAATATTTTCTATGGTTATAATCTTTCGGCTCATGGGTCAGTTGGACCTAAGTCCCGACCCAAATTGAAATCTGCAAAAGGCTGAATTCTTTTGCACGGCGAGGAATCGACTGCCTCGGGTTCTGTTGTAAACATTCAAGGACCGCGGCGATGTTCTCGGCCTATCTTACGTTCCTTTGACGAACTAATATTGGCTGATTGATAACTGAACCGGTCGTCTCTTTAGGCTATAAACGTTGAAGAGTCGACTGTGAAGGGCCATCACGTCTACCGTTAAATAGGCGCCACGCGCGCAACGTATTATTATTTGTAATCGAGTAGCTTGTCATTGTCAAAACAACATGGCCGCCAAAATCTACAAGTGCGGCGAGCTGTTATGACGAAGGCCTGAGTGCGATTCCCAGCCACCGCCGCGCCGCGCCGCCGCCGTGTATTAAAGTATAAAATTTTGTATTTCTCTGCAGAAAATTGTACGTCTCGTCTCCATTTCTCTCGAAAATGTTCCTGTTTGCTTAATAAAAAATATTTTTGAGGTTATAGCCTAACAGTGGCCTACAATTGTTCAGATTTTATTTATTTTATTTAATGATTGATCCTTGCAGTTTGCACAATGGTGCTATGAGCAGTCATGCAGAGGGTCTTGGTTTCGATTCTCATCCACTGCAAAAAAAATTTTTATGTTTATAATGCCTCATGCGAGGAAGTCCCAAATCCTCCAAGTACTCATGAAATCTGCTTCTAATTATACCAGTTTGATCTCGGAAGAAAATTGTAGATCCCCTCCATTTCATGGTAGCTCGGACACAGGAATGGTTGAGGTGTAAGTAGGGATGCCAGACGTTCCGCCAGGCGCGGTACTGTCCCGCAAAACTTTTGTCCCACAAGTGTCTCGCATTTTCAGCAATTTTATATAATGTCCCGCATATCCCCCAAAATATTTAAAATGCTATCTACGAGTAGATTAAATTTATTTTATCATTATAAGTGTTACATTTGCTTAACTTTTTTATTGGAAAGCGCTTTTTCCCATTGATGCTCACTGAACGCAACAATTCATCGAGAAACGAAATACTCAACGAAAGAAATAATAACAAAAACAATTTTGCAAAGACACGCCATATAAAGATACCAGGCTTTTGCTCTAATTTGGCTTTGCCTACAAGCTGAATAACCATGTGACTCATCTGCTGAAGTAAAAGACGCTGTTCACATTAGACTTATGTTGTTTTTATTTGGCATTCTCCGCTTTAGTTCAGCCGCCATCCCTGGAGATAAAATATCTGAGACAACAACCTTCAGTCTCAGAACATCGTGCCACACATCTTTCCTATCCTTCTTTCTCTTCCGTAACTTCACGCCCGCACTGTGTTGAAACATTTAAAGGGTAATCATAATTCCTTGAGCGCGGGTAGATTATAAAAAAAAAAAAAAATCCGGAATCTCTCCGATCCGGAATCCCAACTGAACACTTTTGTTTGCTTCTAACGATTCTGAAGTTTTGTTTGATTTCATATGTGAAACATCAAATGCGTACAATAATCAAAATCAAGAAAAATATTTGTTGAAAGCAGGGTTGGCCGAATTGTCACTTTTTAGAAATAACTACATTTGTTACGTCTGCTACGTAGTTTATGTAGTTAATGTAGTTAAATGTTAATTGTAGTTAATGTAACAAATTGTAGCATTGCTGTCAATTAACTGTCAGTTGTGCATTTGAAATTTGAATTTTTAAATTAAACATTCAGTTATTCCTACAATTCTTCATCCTTATGGTAAATGAAACTTTTTTTTTACAAACCTTCATTAGATCATAAAAGTGCAAAATTGTTTTTTTTTTCTTCATTATATTGATTTTTTATGATTTAACTACATACATATGTAGCAGACTTAACAATTTGTAGTAAATTAGGCATGTAGTTTCTTCAATAAACTACGCTTAGTTAAATACTACGTTTATATGCATTATCGAAAGATCGAGTTGGATTAGGGTCGGATTTTCGACCCACATTTCTACTCGACACCGCTGAGCGATTGGGATCGAGTCGAACGAAGCTCATTTCAACTCAATACAGATATATAAAGGTTCGAAGCGAGCTTCAAGCTCGCTTTAACACCTCATATAAACGTAGTAAATTATGTAGAAAATGTAGTGTAGTTAATTCGTCCAACCCTGGTTCGCACATTTTGGATACCAAAAATCACAGCAGTTGAGTTTGACGTTTAAGTATATGAATGTGTGAGTGCTCCTGGTTTTGCTTCTGATTTCAAATCCAGAAGCAAATTTCTCTTCTTTTCAGAATCAGAACTGTCATTTTTTCCCAAGTAAACACTTTCAGAAGAGTCCGGAAGGCTTCCGGATTGCCAAATAAAAACGACATTACTCAACCGAATTATTTTGACGTAAGGCCACCCTGTTGTGATCAGACCAAAAGTAGTGTGAACACTCCAGACTCACTTTGACGTCTTGTTGTTGTCATAATTGTTGGCCATTTACTATGCCACTACAAATATACAGTGAATTACAAAAGTAAGTAAGCACATCTTAGTTTAAAGATTATTTCCTTCAAATAATCGATAGTAATGTTAAAAACAAAAACTTAATATTTTTGTCTATAATTGATATGTATTTCGAAATAAAAAGTAACATTTCAAATAAAACAACTGTGTTCTAAAATTCTGCTTGTTTAGATTCATGGGTTTTTGCAAAGAAGAGCCGCTTTTGGCGATTTATTTTCTTATGTAAGGTTTCTTTCTAATATTTTGACCATGATAGACGGATTGGTAGAGCACTCGTCGAATAATTTGAGGGTTACATGACTTACTTGGTTATTTCTGCTGATATCTTTGATGGGCTTACTTTGGGATTCCTCTTCACTTTCCTAACAATAATACTGCATACCTGCTTGTCATTGTCATTGATAGAGGGTACTTTTGCAAACTTTTAATGTTTTTTTATTTGGTTATTATTTTGTGTATAGTTGATGGACTTTTGTTAACAATTTTACCATTCTCGCACTCCGATTTATTTTCCAAATAGTGTTTGATTATATTTTTTTTAATGAGTGCTTACTTACTTTTGTGATACACTGTACCTTCGTGTGTCACCAAGCCAAATGTCAAAAAAAAATCCATTAACTTTTAATTTGTTTTAAAAATCCTGCCACACTTTCTCGTCTCTTTCTTACCATGAAGTGCGAATGAGAAAAAAACACAGAGACGTCAAAATAAGTTGGCGGAGTGAGTCCAATGGGAACACCGTCTATAAGAATGCATAAGTATGTTTAAGATGACAGGTTGACACTTTCTTGAAGGAGATCTTGAATACAAGGAATACATTTCATTTGGCTGTGTTCGTAAAAATTGCACATGATTTTCTTCAAAACTTCGTGCAAATTTATAATATGAATAACGAAATTTGTATTTGAAATTATAAATAAACTAGCGGCCCGGTACGTGCTTCGCTACGTATAAAGTGAAATAATAAAAAAAATTAATTGCAACATCAAATTCATTTATTCAAACAAAAAAATATTTTATTAATTGCTAGCTATTTTAAAACTTAATCCAAAACGTTTGGATAAACAATAATCTTTGTTTTTCCATTTTGGGCATGAATAAACAAACGGCTGGGGGTACCGCCTCTGGAACAGGCAACATAAAGTTGACCATGTGAAAAACATGATTCCTCCAAATTAACTCCACAAACTTGAAGTGTTTGCCCTTGATCCTTGTTGATGGACATCGCAAATGATAAACGCACAGGATATTGTAATCGTTTGAACTCAAATGGCATATCAGTTGGAATCATAGGGATACGTGGTATCAAACAAACTTCTCCTTTTGATTTAGCAGCTATGATCGTAGCTTTGATCAAATTTGGCAATAACTTTTTCACTGCCAATCTGGTGCCATTACACAGTTTTGGTGGATTAATATTTCGCAATAATATGATCAAAGAACCAACTTTCAAATTCAAGCAATGCGGTGGCATACCAGCAAGTTCCAATCAATTTAAAAATTCAATTGGATAATTCATTGCCTCATCTTGATTCATAAAACTGTTGATTACCACGTAAATCTTGCATTGTTCGATTAAATGCTTCTAGTGATTTTTTATTCGCTGTTGTACACTCATCCCATAAAATAATTGGCGTTAATCGCAGAACTTTTGCCATAGCAGAATTTCTCGAAATATTGCAAGTTGGAGTTTCAATCACCTGTACATTCAATGGCAATTTTAGTGCAGAGTGTGCAGTCCGACCACCTTCTAATAATGTAGCAGCAATTCCCGAAGATGCAAGTGCCAATACAATTTTTTGTTCCGATCGAATATTTAGAATAGCTAAAATCAATGACATAACGACCGTTTTGCCTGTACCACCAGGCGCATCCAAGAAATATAATCCACCTGCATTATTGGAAACGGCTTGCGAGATTGTGTCATATACGATGAAGTTCCGAAACATGTTGCAATTGCTCATATCTGCGATGAAGTACAATATCACGGGATTGAAACTGATCACCAAGAATTACAATTGCAACCTCATCAATTGTGGGTGCATTGAATCGCCTTATATGCTCTCCAACAGGTGTTCTATCAGCCCTTATTACGATTTTGTGATTATCAGATGGCATACGATCGAGAGCAATTTTGAACAATTGATCTAATGTGTTATGCTGATGGAAAAACCTTTGTACCTCACGAATAATTTCTTGTCTTGCATTCGAAACAATTGCACAACGTTGATCCAATTCACGATTTTCATCACCAATAAAATAAATTTGCAAAAATTGATGATCAGCGTCGAAGTATGGTAATAACAAACCAGCTTGATGATAAATCTGGCCCTGAATCTGTAACATGTATGCAATTTTAGGTAGATGTTGGATCAGAATTTTTAAAACTATCGAATACTTTATGATTCAGATTGATATAAACATGGGACAATCATGTTGAAGTATTTACCTTAAACGTCGGCATAATTATCTCTAATAATTTTAGTAGCACTAAAAGAGGTCATTTGAAATGCCGAATTGTGTTGTTGAATATGGATCAAAAAGTGATTCGACGTTTGAGATGTCCCAAAAATAAATGAATACAATGGTTTGGGTGGAGTTTCTAATGCTGGAAATCTCACTTTGCCATTAGCACAACACATGCCGGGCTTTTCACGAGGAAAGTTATCCGCATCACAATGTGGACTGTTGTAATTAAAAGCAGCACGCATCATTTTAGCCAAAAGAGCAGCACGACGTATTCGTGATCGGCGTGCAAGGTTCAGTACAGGTAGAGGGTCAACAGATCTATTTCGTGCATTAGTTTACTGTGATGCATTAGCTTGTGCGCGTTCATCTGCAGTCTGTGATCGACTTAGTAATGCCACATCATTTGCATTACGCGTTCGCCGACCTACATATATTTGTTCGCCCGGCTTGTGGCATTATTCCTTCATATAAAAAAGAATAAATCAAATTAAAAATATAAGTTTCAATTTGACAGCAAAATCCCCACTAACAAAATGATCCGACATTTATTGAGTTCATTTGTTACAAAAAATGTGATAAATTAAGAACCACTCGACCGATTTTGTGCAAACTTCACATAAACCATCTACTAAATAGTCCAAACAAAGCCATAAAATTTGGTTTGGATAGGTAAGCCCGTTCTTGAGTTATAGAAACACAACGAAAAGTGGCATTGATTTTTATATATATAGATAAATAAATTTTGTGGTGCAACAGCTCGAAGTGAACCAGGACCTAGTGACTTACAACTCTCAACCATTCCTGTGTGCGTGCTACCAGGGACGGAGGGGACCAACAATTTTCTGCCGATTCCGAAGCGGCTGAGAATCGAACTCGAGACCTTCCGCATGACAGTCCAACGCACTAACCATTATGTCAAGGGGAAATTCAGGTTGAACATTTTTATTTGCAAATTTTAATAGGTTCTTATAAAATGTTAATAATATTTTGCTCTTAGAATTTTTAGAGTCTTAACAAATAACTAGTGCTTCATATTTTTAAAATAAGTTTCACGTTTTCAGAAAAGCTATTTAATCGCGATGTTTTTAACTGATGTGCCCAACATGTTTTCTTGGACAGAAGTATCTTATTGGGTGCCCTATTTCGCTTTTTCAAAGGAATTCAACTCTCTCTGCTCTGTTTACGCAACACCGTTGGTCCCCTAAGGTTATGTTCAGTCATCAGGTCAGCATCACAGACAACTTTTAAAAGTTTAGTGGCTGGGCGAGTTTTTAAAACCAATTTTAAAAAAATTCATGGACTGGACTTACCACAAATTGCGTAATCACCAGTGATGCTTCCAAATATTTCTGGACTAAACACCAATTTTTGGTGGACTAAAGGGCATTAAGAGCTAATTTGAACTAATAATTCAACAAGTTTAATTAAATAGAACTAAGTCTTCTACTTGGCTGATTTTCAAATAAGTTAAATAATATTAATAGCTTATTAAAGGTACGTTTCCGTTTTTATTTTATAAACTATATTTTTGCTTAAATAATGAATAATACATTTTATGAAAAAATAATATGTACTGCCTCTTTTCTTGGAGTGTACTGCTTTTTCAAAAAATTAAACGACAGCCCTGATGTGTCTTCCTCTGTCTGCCTGTGTTTGGTGCTAAATTAATCTATCTTCTATTTAAATATAATTAAATTTTAAAATCCACCAGAAAAGTCAAAAATTTTAGTGGTATTTTTGTTTGAAAATGTGTAATAAAATGTGACGTTCAGTTTGGCACTTCTTCTGACACATGTTTTTAAATTGGTATCTACCAAAATATCAATCGGCATAAGCGCAACTCAAATCAACTACATGATTGTTGAGTCAATGAGATTGACGAAGAGCGTAGACAGCTTTTTTGCAGAAAAATGTAATAAGAATTTATGAATAAATCTCTTCTTCACAAGATAACTGACTGACTGCGTTTAGGCTCTAGTTCGGTTTTTCGATACATTGGAAGCACAGACACATAGCTAAAAAGATGCACAGGCCGACTCATGTAAGCTACTACTTGTTTGTACATCTTCATCAATCATGGACACCTTGAAAATTTGGCATATCGAACAGCACAAACTTTAATAGATCTGGTTGTTGACCGCAAAATCTCTTGTTATGAATCGTCACACATCACACGAGACAATCTTTATTATAAAATATACATTAATTTCCCATTAAGCTTCTTTTAAAGCGACAGAAGAAAATTTTAAATTCTGCAAAATAACTGCATAACTAAAATAACGGGGTTTTCCATTGGATTCAGATTGATTTATTTTTCTTTAAACTTCAAAATAAACAATATGAACCTTCTCGCACAAACTCACTTGAAAAAGTGGTCGAAAAAGTTTGTGAGCGAAATGCTTACGATAGATATGCGAGAAACTCAGAACACTCGCATTGCCGCGAAGTAAAGATTAGCAAAATTGATTTGAAATAAAAATAATAAATCGATTAGTTTGCCGAATAGAAGGCAATATTACCAAAATCAGCATTTTGACAGATCGAAATCAAATTAGTTTGAAATGTCAGAAAAGAATAAAGTTTACTGTAAACGAACGTTTATTTCTTCCTGAAAATACTTTCTATCAATTAAGTCTACGCCTACTTTGAACACCAAGACTTTTATCCTGTTTTGCAAAATTAAAAAAACCATTTAAAAGCTAATTTAAAATCGGTCAAAAACACTTTTACCCGAAACATGGGGCCAAATTACCGCTTCAGTGACCGAGTGAGTGAGTCCCATCAGTGATCGAATGAAAATGTCAAATTAGAGTAATCGATTGCTCGATGACGTAAGCGGTAATGCCAAACACACATAATTCAGTCATGTATTTCTCGAAAACTGATGCGGTAATTTGGCCCCTGCATAGTACGAGTATGTGAAATAATACATAATATGTTTGAACGCGCAAGTTGGTATTCTATCGCCAACACTTGCTTCATATAAGTATACGATACTCGCGCATCTCCACTGGCAGCTAGCTGTACTAAGTTAGATTGACGTTGAAATATCCGCAACATGGTCATTTAAATAGTACACATGTTTGTAATAACTTTAAACACCTGCTGGTGGTTATGTGTCTACGTCTATACTTTAATCATTTTGAAGTAAATTTACCAACAAAAAATTATTATATTCACATTTCTGGGCGAGGTTAAAGTTCGCATTGCAATCTACTGTTAAATAAAACTTGAATGCCAAAATGTTTGTATTTCTAACTATCATGAAAAAATTAAATAATTCAATCCCCAAAACCGTAAAATTAATTTCAAATGCCCGCAGCCTTATTCAAAAATTCTCAAAAACTAGTTTTCATTCTTATTGCCTAATAGACCGCATAAAATATTACAAAAATTAACACTCAAGAAGCCCAGCCATTGCCCCAAACCCATGCCAATACTGACCAAACCTTTGGTTCTTCTAATTATAAAATGGTTCTTAACTTTTCGAGCAAGACCTTGGACCTTGACTTGGTTGACCAGTAGGAAAAAGTTTTTCTTGATTCGTGTGGTCGGAACTTTAGAATTTTGGGTGGACATAAACTACAACAACGACGACGACCATGGCGTACCGCTTGGCTGATCTCAATTTTCTCTCGGTAGATGGAATTGCAAGGCGCTTTTAAATAGCTTTTGTATATGTATACAAAGTGCAAGTTGGTTTTTTAGCTTGTTTCCTAGTTAACTACGAGTAACTTTGTTTTCTCAAAAAGGACATTCTGGACACACAAGTACAACAAACCAGCGAAAGCAACTTTTCTCCTGCAGCAAACAACTTTTGGATGTTGGCCTTTTCCAGACCTAAGATTCTCTCTCACAAAAGTAAATAAACCTGTTTCAAGTTTAAAGTTGAAAATGCTTTTTAGTTTTCATATTCACAATGTCACATACAAAAGAAGTATAAAGTATTCCTTTCTTAATTAGAAAATAATTGCTGCTATGCGATTTCAAAGTCTTTGCTCATAGAAATTGATTCTATACTTGAAATAAAATTATACACAAATGCAGTTGAAATTCAATAGACAATATCATTTTCAAGGACATCACTCCCACAAGGCAAAGCAAATCAACTCAACTACTCACCTTTTCCGAAGCTAATCAATTTTAAAAATTCCACAAGGAAGCTAAAACCTGCCCAAACAGGAGACACCAGAAAAAAAAAAAACACACATACACCCGACCAAGCGATGAAAATCCATTTCGATATCCTTTATTCATCATTGAATCGCACACAAGAACCAAGAACAATTCAATCCACTTTCGCAAAATGCTGATGACAACAGAATTTACGAAATGGAATCCCAAACAACACCATCTACCCATGGGTGGCATACAAAACAGAAGTACAAAATATACTCGTATTATGGGAAAAGGATCCTTAAAATTGACACGTAACTAAAACAGAATACATGTAGTATATGGGGAATGTCCTTGAACAGGACATATCATCCCATCTCCAACGTGCACATAGCTGATAGCTAGTAGTCAAACCAAAACCCAATGTTTTCAAACATTTCCAAAGATCAAATGCCATTAGGACGCGCAGCATGATTTGGCTCATCCGGTAGGGACATATTGAAGAAAAACGATTAACTCCGAATGTCCTTGACAAACTATTTTGCAGTTTCAACTGAATGCTGATGCATTTGGTCCTTTTCTCTTTTCTGTGATGAACAGTCGTAAATCTTCGATGATCTTTTTACTCTCAGCTATGATTGAGTTGTTGTCTATATTCATAGACAAAAGTCGATAGTGTGACAGGTCACTTTGGACTTTTCAATCCTTATTAGTGAGATGAAAATTTAGAAACGAAAAAATTCTCAACAACTTGATGGAATGAGAATTCGATGGCATCCATTTATGGCTGATTGGATTCAAGTTAATCCAGAAACTAGAATGCTGGGAATTCAAAGACGAACATCGAGAAAGTTTATTTGAAATTAAAAATATGCACAGTTGGATAGCACGAACTTGTACTTGCGGAATAAGGCTATAATGGAGTCAAGTTTTCAGGAAAGTTTAATTCTTTTAAAATGTGTTAAATTGCTTATTACTACATAGGAAAATGTCTCGGAAGTAAAGGGTTTTCCAATAAGAGGTGTTATTTTGAATAGCCCGCTATTTCGGTAGCTGCCACTTTTGAAGCTGTCATTTTTTGACATTTGACAAGTAGAAACTACGCTATTAATAAAAATGGAACGATACACGCTTCAACAACGCATTGAAATTATTAAAATTGGGTCCTTGAAATGCATGAAAATGAACCGGAATTTCATCGAAAAATCATCTTGACTGATGAGGCCCATTTCCACCTCGGAGGCTACGTCAACAAGCAAAACTGTCGCATCTGGGGCTCGGAAAACCCAAGAGTTATTGTTGAAAAGCCTCTCCATCCTCAACGCGTGACTGTTTGGTGCGGTTTATGGTCCCGCGGGGTCATTGGACCTTACTTTTTCGAAAATGAGGCTGGAGCAACAGTTACGGTCAATGGATTGCGCTATCGAGAGATGATTAATGATTTTTTATGGCCTGAATTGGATGGTATTGATCTGGACAACGTTTACTTTAAACAAGACGGCGCTACGTGCCACACAAGCAATGAAACCATCGATCTTTTACGGGAAAAGTTTCCGGACCGTGTTATCTCTCGAAGAGGTGATCACAATTGGCCACCGAGATCTTGTGATTTAACACCTTGCGACTTCTTCCTTTGGGGCCATGTGAAAGATAAGGTCTACGCCAACAGCCCAGCGTCGATTCAAGACCTCAAAGATGAAATTCGTGAGGCTATCGAGGACATAGGGCAGCCACTTTGCGATTTGGTTATGGAAAATTTCATGAAAAGGATATGGTCCTGTAAGCGTGGTCTTGGCGGCCATTTGGCTGATGTTGTGTTCCATTATTAACGGCATACCTTCCTCTTTATAATGAAATAAACATCCGATCATTTATCTCCAAAAATGCTATTTTTCTTTGAATATCAAAATAACACCTCTTATTGGAAAACCCTTTATGATAATACTTTGCAAGTCTTAGAAATGTAAAACTTGCACAGTCATAGGATTTGTATACAAATTTTATTTGTTTTATTAATTTCTAAAATTAGGCAGTAAATAGAGAATGAAAATTTTATTTATTAATATTTAAGACTGTATTTTAATTACAAGGAGTCAAAAGTGAAATTTTGTTTTAATAATTGTTTAATTTTTATATTCTTACCCAAAAGTGTGAACAAGTTAGTCAAAAGTACTAAAAAGCTGATTTTTCCTCTGATTTTTGTTTGTAAGTGCTTTGGCTATGCTATGGTACTTGTATCGCTAAGGAATTTTTTTTGTTTCAAAAATTCAAAAAGATTCTTAAAATGCAATGTTTTTTAAACTTTTAGAAGCTTCTATAGAAATTTTTTTATTAAAATCGGTCATGCCGATAATGAGAAATTCAAAATTCGAAAAATTGGTTTTATAATAGATGCAGTCTTTAATATCTTAGTTTCAAAATTTCTTTATTAAATTACAAATCGTAAAAATTTAAATTTAAAATACGATTTTCGAAAACCATTTTTTAATATTTGTATGTTGGGTACCGCTATTTTAGATAAAATAATTTTTTCTTCTCACATCTTGCAAATTGTATTAGGAAACTTTTATTTATCAAGTTTAAAAAAAAACTTGCAGGTGGTTTTCGAAATATTAATTCGAAATATTTTTTTAAAAATCCAAAAAATAAATATTTGAAAATTTGAACAGACAATATTATTCAAAATTTTGTTGAAATTCGGCATGAGAAAAGTGATCAAAATCGCAACCACAATATTGTTTGAGCAATTGACCGAAAATATCAAAACTTTTTGATATTTCTGGCAACGGTTGCAGCAACACAAAATCAATAGGCAACACAGCTAAACACGAAGCAACGGTTGCTTCAACATGGCTGTGTTGCTGCAACGGTTGCCTCGTGTGTATCTAACATAAGAACTAGATACAATTTTTTGAATTTTTTTTAAATCTGTGGGACGATTCTTGCGAAAAAAAAAATTATTTATAAAATTTCGAAAAAAATCTTTATTTTAGGTCCTAAAAAAATAAAAAAATATGTGGAACGAAAAATTTAAAAACGATATCTACCAAGTTTCACGAAAATCGGCCGAGCCGTTTAGGCTGTAGCCGAACAGGTAGACAGAAAGAATTTTGAGACCCACTTTTTTCATCTTCGCTATCATCGTAATGTCAACTTTGATCAAAATCTCGAGTTCGATTTCTTTACGAATGCATAACTTTCCTTATAGTATCTTTAAGCTGCTAGTAAAAATAATGGTCTTGAGAAAAAAAAAATTAAGCTCAAAATGTTTCCCAAGTTTCATAAAGCTGGGTTTTTTATTGTGGGTCTTGCAGAAAATTTGTTTTTGTTCAATTTTGCCACATCTCTAGAGTTTCATTTATATTGAACATATTTTCAGAAAAAATTGTGTACTTTTTTTAAATATGAGAACCGAAGAAACATTTTAAAACAAATCTGACAGCTGAACGTAATCGTTGTTTTAATTCATGAAAGTTCCACAATTATCAAAACTCAAATCCAAACAGTATGGCTGAACACAAAGGAGAGCTCCAACTGAAAAGTTAGCTGAAATAGGTGTCAAAATATTGAATACACATAAAATCAATATTAAGAACACAATGCAACGCAACTACCCGCAGCAGCAAGGGTTGTTCAATTTTTAACTTTTGCATGCAGCACTTTTATGTTTTAAAATCAAGCCATTACATAAGGCTGAAGTGAGCTAAAAATTCTTTTCAATTCCTCATATAATGGATTTTGTTTTTGCCGCGGGACTTGGGCCTAAGCCCGTGCCAGATGCAAATAACCCAGGATCTCAAAGTTCATGACCATAGATAACACCGTTTGTTCGCTGACTTGGGTTCGGAGCGGGTCGATACCGATTTTGACCGTAAAATCATCTTTAGCAACGGGTTGCATTTTTGGATGAATGTCTGTGCTAAAAAGCAAAGATTTCCGTACATGGGACGACACCGACCCAGACGAGGCTCAACAGGTGACAATGCATTACCATTTTGTATGGATTTTGGATTTTGTACTTGAAAGCGTAAACGATTTTATAGGAGGAAAATTCTTTCGCACTTGTGCAGTTGCTAGAGCACTAAAGGATCTTGTCATTCACAAATCCACTGGCTCGGATGGTATCCCATTATTGTTGTGAAGAGGTGTTCTTCAATGATGGCAAAGCCCTTGTTTAAGTTATTCTATCTGCCCTTCTCTACTGATAGTAGATGGAAAATAGCATTTGTCCACTTTGTTCCTAAAAAATGCGAATCTTCTTTTACCTCAAACTATCGTTCAACTGCACTTACGTCATGGAAACGCTGATAAATTATCAGATCAAGAAATATCTTGAAGAACGAAAGCTTCGCAAGGACCGGCAGTAGGCTTTCGTGGTGATCTGATGGTATATATCACAGTGGCACAAAATATTTACATCGGTTTAAAGAAAGTAAGATTATTGCACTTGATGTTTCAAAGACATTTGATAGAGCTTGGCATCAAACTTTCTTATCGCAAATGCGTACGAGTACATTTGGTATTGATGAATCTCTTCTTCGTTGGATATGAAATTACCTTTCGTACCATTCACTCCAAGTTTCAAATCTGATATCCACAAAATAAACGCTGGTGTGGCCCAGGGCTCCTTTTTGTCTCCGAAACTCTTCCACTTTCATAAATGATTTTTTGTTTGAAAATCTTATCCAATTAATTGTTTCGCTGATGACAGTACCCTCAGCTTTTTATATTCGTTTTTAGATTCACATCCTTGTCCTGCGGATGTGGACTTGCATCGGCAGCGTATGATAAGCTCATTAAATTCTGATCTTGACAGCATTATCCAATGGGGAATCAAAAACCGGGTAGAAATTAAATCCTTCGAAAACCCAATGCTGTTTACTGTCGCTAAGGCCTAACCCTCCCTCAATCGAGGAGACCGAACAGCTTTCAGTTCTAGGTATAAATGCATTACATACCACCTTTTGTGGAGTGATAACATATTTGAAGTCCCCAAAAACTATGCTAAGTGCTAAGTTTTCTAACTCATTATTATATTTATTAATTTTCATTTCTATCATTATTTTATCGCTAGTTTCATAAAGTTCATGAAGTGGGTCAGGCGGTCACTTTGAAATGCGGAGCACTACAGAACTATAATTACCAATTTCTTATGGCGCAAAATGAACCATATGGCACTAGACTACATGTGGACAGGAGCAGGAGGACACAATCAACCGATGCACTTAAGGTGGATGGCATACATGACCCTTTCAAATACAATTTATTAAATTCTATTCCAACATCTACCCGCCCTTACTAATAGAAAAACTCTTTATTAGATCTCACTACTTTTCACGGCCAACATTTGGTTTTTGTATATGTACATACGAATACGAATTGAGTCTCTTTTTTAACATTTACATATATTTTTTGTTGTGATTTCCGTTATTTGGTAAGAATAGGTGATTTAAAGAAAAAATTAAAACCAAAAACATTCATATAATAACATACATAAACAAAGACAACCTTGGCGATATAGTTTTTGGCATTGTTTTCAAGGCTTTTATTCTTATTATTGGGTTTGTGGTTGACCCACACTGAAGGACTAGAATAAAATGTCCAGTTTTTGTCCAAATTAAAAAAAACAATAAATACAATTACCAACATAAATATAAGTACAATCGCATGTCCGAAGTACATTTAAGCAAAAGATTCAATCCAGCCCGTTTGCCAACAACTTACATAACTTAACTGGAATAATTATTTTTATTTATTTATTTTTATATGACCATTTTAATAAGTCTTTCAAAAAATAAATATCTAAGGCCAAAAAAGAGTGCGAGGCTACACGTTGTGGCATACAACCAATGATGTTGAAAATGCAAATGAAGTAAAAATTTGCTCCTTTATTTTAAATAATTAGGATTTGTTACCTCAATTACGACACGTTCTCTGCAAAACTTGATCCTTTAGGACTGCATTCACAATACATTCTAAAGGGAGAACAGAAAGCAATGATAGTTTTTCCAATTGTAATGTTTCAGCAGTTGTCAAAGTCCATGAGTAATTGGTAATTTGACGATGGAAATGTTGATAAGAGATCCAAATTTTGACTCAAAATCACCTTCTTGGACGAGCCCCGTTTTAGAATGGGCGGATATGTCAACAAGCTAAGTTGCCCTTGTTGTTTGTTTGGTGATTGTCAGCCAGAGCTTAACAACATCGGTATATCCGAGCTATGGTTACCACAAGATGGTGCTACATGTAATTCAAGCGACGCAAAGCTCATTTGTCAACTGTGTCATCTCCCAGCGAGCCTTCATCAATTATTTTTACTTGCGACTTATATAGGTACTATAAGGCAAGTTATGCATTCGGAAAAAAACTCGAACTCGAGATTTTGATCAAAGTTGACATTACGATGATAGCGAAGATTAAAAAAGTGGGTCTCGCAATTCTGTCTGTCTGTCTGTCTGTCCGTTCGATTGCAGCTAAACGGCTCGGCCGATTTTCTTCAAACTTGGTAGATATGGGTTTTAATTTTTTCATCCGGATGTTTTTTGATTTGATTTTTTAAGACCAAAAATAACGGTACCTGCCATACGATTTTTTTTCGAAATTTTATAAACATTTTTTGTTCTCAAAAACTGTTCGACAGATTAAAGCTAGGTATTTGTTGAAAAAAATTTTCAGAAAAATTGTTATTGAGGGTACCCCCCATGGAACCATTTTTTTTCTTTTTGATTTTCTCAAAACAGTACAGCCGATTTTGATCATTTTTTTTTGCTAAGACTCCCCAAACACCTGAATAGAATTGTGTACTCAAATTTTCAAAAAAAATTTTTTTTTGGATTTTTAAAAAAAACTTCAAAATTTTTTTTTCAAAACTCAATATTTCGAAAAGCCCTTGCTAGATTTTTTTTAAACTTGATAAATAAAAGTTTCTCAATATAATCTACAAGATGTGAGAAAAAAATTTGTATTTTACCTAAAAATAAAGGTACCTACATACAAATGCTAAAAAATTAAAAAAAATGGTTTTCAAAAATCGTATTTTTCTCGAAAACGGCGCCTAGAATTTTGATAAAATTTTTTTTCTTTCAATTAATTTTTACGATATTTAATTTAATAAAAAAAATTTGAAATTAAGATATTACAGCTTGTACCTACCATAGAACCATTTTTTCGAATTTTGAACTTCTCATTATCCACATAACGGATCTTAATGAAAATTTTTATAGAGAAGCTTCTAAAAAGTCTAAAACACATTGCATTTCAAAACTTTAAAATAAATATTTTTTGAATTTTTGAAAAAAAATCTATTTTTTCTTTTTTTTTGAAAATTCGATATCTCAGAAACGGCTCAATATTTTTTTTTGTTAATTTTTTTTTATTCGAACAATAATAACAACTTTAAATTGGCGTACCAAAATTTTTTCTTAAAAAGCTTTTAAAAAGTTTGTACATAAAAGCTTTTTTTTAGGAAACCACTACAACGACTTATAATTTTTGTTTTTGCATAAATTCATATTTTATCCAAATATGTTTTTGTCTCTTACTACTAAAAAAATTTTAAAAATAATTTGATCTTTATGAACAGTTTTCTCTAATAACATTCGATTTTAAAATTCCTAGTCTGTTACATAAGAGCAAGTTCGTGCGACCCAGTCGTGCATTTTATTTTGTTACAATTGGGAGACTTTATGATTCCACCACTAGAGAGCTTGACAACTGTGGAAGAAACTGTTGTCGATGATAAGGATCAAATAAACTTGGCTAATTCGAGTAAGTAGTTGAGATTGAATCCCTAAAGATCCAGTCCGTCTCCTGGCAGTGCAGGCTGCATTGAGCAGTTGCTTCCAAGGGAGGATGTTGAGCATTTGGTGTTACTAGTTTGCGCTGAAATATAGTGAATCAACTCGTGAAGTTCTTCGAAGAAATTTTGAGACATTCGAAAGTAAGAATAAAAGCGGTCCCCGTGCGACTCTAGCTCCCGGCACAGCCGGTGATATTCGCCAATTCCTTCTCTTTTTTTGTTAATTGGATGTAACCAAATTCTTTTTCTCTTACTGGAGTTTCGTAAAATAGCAAACACATGTGTAGAAGCAATAATTCCTCTTCTGAATCTCAGGTGCTTGAAATTATTTTTGTTAAAGAATGATTGTTTTGTTTGTGCATTGGTTTACAACTCTCTTTTTGACTTCCCCTCACGCGGCGGTTGCATCGTCGCGTCAAAATAATCCTATAGTCGCGTTAAAAAATCCTACCGAGCCTTAACACAACTATTCCAATTCATATGCATAAAGCTATGTTTCTTGGTTAATTTTTCACTACTCTGCAATTGTTTACTATTTGGCAAATAGTGACAACGACAGCACTGATCAGAACCCCCCTTTCACACCTAATGGCCTTCTTAACTTGAAATGGAATATTTCGTATTATTATTGTTCAGAAGTTAAATGTGGAACTGTTACAACAACAAATGCCTGATTATTGCAGGAAAAGCCTATAAGTGGTATAGCGATCTGGTAATCATATGGTAAACTTTTGATGTATACAAGGTACTCGTACCTCCTATTTGTGGAAATTGAAGAATAATTGAAGCTTATCGCATTTTAGTTAGTCGAGTCATGCATTGCGCCTAGGACACATTAAGAAATTTATAAATACAATTCCGTTTAAAAGAGAGTATTCATTTATGCCGGTTTCAATTTGTTTCATCAGCCTATTTGTATGCAATGGAACTGCGGAAAATTTCCCTCACACTCGTTAAAGTATGTGCCATTTTGTGGCGGAGTTTTCTGTTATAATTTAAAAACAATAATCAAAGTTTGTATGACATTCACTCGATTAAATTTGCCGTTTTCGTTTTGATTTTAGAAAAATGTCCGTCAAGAATTCTTCATCTGTTTCGCAAAGGGTTATAAAATTTCAAACTGCATTTTATCCACAAATGAGTGTAGTTGATTCGAGGACAAATTATATTGAAGATCTAGATGATTCTTTGGTAATAGAAGACTTGGATCTAGGCGATTTGGAAATAAGTTCTTCGAGTGTCAGAGAAAGTGCGTCAACAGGGAAATATGATTATGATTTTGAAGACCAAATTCCTGAAGTAATATCCAAAGCTTGCACAGAAAAAAATCTCTATATATTAGTTAGAGTACCGACTAACACCAAAAAGCTCCCTTCAAACGCAACATCGACGGCCTTTTCCCAGACAACTCCAAATATGTCTGAAGAATCAGCAACTTCATATTCAAATGCGAATCGAACTATTTTTCCCATTCTTGAAGAGGAGATTCCAAATTCAATTGAAGAAACGCCACTTACAAAACGAAGACATCACAAAGTGACGTGCTGGACAAAAGACAACGAAGTTAAGGAGGAATTTTCATCCAGAACAAATATAATTGGTGAAGCAATTCCATGTCTCCTACCAAATCAAGTTCCCGATTCAACAGAGAAGGAAGAACATTTCGTGCCAGATAATCATCCAGCTCCTATTCGATGCCAAAACCAAATAGAACTGCAAGAACTAAACTTAAATGCGCTTCAATTTAGGGGTCCGCCTAATGTATCCCTAGAAAACTATGGAATCTTAATTACTCCGACAAAAAAGCCAAAAACAGAAAATCTTCTCGTTTTTCAAGTGGATACGGAAGGTGAGAAAACAAAACGGAGTAATGGTTCTTCCTGTTTTCAGTGGCTTAGAAAATTATTCCGAATGAAACAACGAAATTCTGGCCTTGTTCATGCAAAAGTATACAAAACTTACTTTGTAAAATGGAAAAAGTGTTCGGAGGAAACGAAATGTTCTTGTCCGAGACAAATATACGCAAAAGGTCAAAAGTTTCGCAGAAATTCTACATGACTTTTGTAAATGTGATTTTTCTAAATAATTATAACTTAAAGAAAAGAAGGCATAGATAATAAAATTTAGATATTCTGTTTATAGAAACTCCGGCGCAATGGTGTTTGGTTGAATTTTAATTAATTTTTAGTATAGTTCTACCCATAATATGAAATTAGAAGACGTAGGTACCTATTAAAAATGTATTTTTTTAAGGAACTACAGACTTAAATTTGTATTTTGATTTGGATACTTGGAATATGGATAAATGGAAGAGGACAACATTTTTGACAGTTAAAAATTACACCAGAAAGTGATTTGAATAGATTGTTCAAATATGGAAGAAATGTCAAAAAGAGGAAATTTATTTTTTCATAGATACGTCAAAGTGACATTTTTATTCAACATGGAAAAAGTTAAGCGTGTACAGGCATATACATATATCTTTTTTTATATATGTACATATTTTTTGACACTTAAGCGATATGACTCGTCTTAAAATATTTAAGCACATTGGAACACTTTTAGGAAATTTGGAGAGGATTTAAAAGGAAATACATACCGATGCACATTGGTTTTAAATGCATGAACATAACAATGGAAGGGAAATGTTTTAACGGTGTAGTGCGGCTAAAGAAAGAATTTTTGAATTAAACAGTAAATCCGAAGTTGGACTAGGGCAGTGTTTTTCAAACTTTTTGAGTACGCGACCCCTTTGCTAGTAACAAAATTTTGCCGACCGCCCATTATAATGTGTCAGTTATTTAAAAAGCTACATACCTACACTGAACCCCTTCCAAGCCAGGTCTAATTACACAAGATCTTATTTATTCGCGATGAAATTTTCTCCCGTATTGCCAAAAAGAAGCAGGCCTTGCAGTAATTTTCGTTTTGTTGAATTCTTAAGTGCGCATCAGAATTGTCATTTAATTTTTTTCAACTGAGAGTAAGTACTCGTACTTATTTAAAAATTAAATGTTGTGTTGTGTTGTTTACGAGCAACGAAAAAAAAATAGACTTTATGACGTAAGATATCTTAAATATGGTTTCACAGCTTTAAATAATAAGCCTCAATGTGTTCTTTGTTGTGAAGTTTTATCTACCGAAAGTATTAAACCATCAAAGTTTATGCGACATCTCTCAACTAAACATTCCAAAGAAGCAGATAAACCGTTAAAATTTTTCGAACGAAATTTAATTTTGCCAGCGGCCTTTGGTATGGTTGAAATTATTTTTGGCAAACAGGAGGCAGATAAACTTAAAAATATACCACTTTCTGACAATACAATTGAGCGGAGAATAAGTGACATGGCCGTTGACATTCAAGAACAATTAATTGAAAATTAAATATGAGTCCACATTTTGCCTTGCAACGTAGATGAATCTACTGATGTTTCAGAGGAAAACATTGGAGAAGAAATTTTATTTTGCAAAGCTCTTACTGATAATACTACTGGCCAGTGTTTGTACGATATGTTTTTAGAAAGCTCTCGCGACTACGAGATTGATTGGACAAAATGTTTTGCTATTTGTAGTGATGGTGCTAAAGCTTTGACGGTTAACAAAAGTGGGCCTATTGCAAAATTAAAATTAATAATGCCAAACTTTTTATGGACACACTGCTTTCTTCATCGACAAGTTCTGGCATTCAAGGTGTTATCTTCTGAATTAAATGAAGTGCTTAAAGATGTGATTAACGTTTGACATTAAAACTAAAAAAAGAAACAGACTAAATTTGGAAATTGATTTAATCTTAAAAGTGTAGAAAACTAATCCAAGATTTCAACGTTTATTAAAAATAAACAGGCGCATATATGTATGTATGTCGCACTAAAAAATTTTTTTTAGCACAGGAATTTTGTTTATTAATCTTACCGGCTTGCGACCGCGACCCCCCCAGGGGCTTATTATACGCTGGCCGTTCTTAAACATCTGAATAACAAGGACGTGCATCTGGAAACGAATATGAGAAGCTGAGAGTACTGTCACCAGCAAAACAACTTAATGAATTTGAAGTTTGTTTCAGACTAAAGATCACTGATGAATATGAAAAAGAGATTCGGAGACAAGACAGAGCCCTATGGCACACCAGTATTTACCAGCTGATTTTTGTATATCGAGATTATTCAGCACTCTTGTAACTGTACGAGTGCGAAAGAAGATCTGTCCCATAAAATCATTACGGCTCCCAATTACAGGAGGAATCATGACACTATTTTATTATGTATTAGGGGTATTTCTGCGACCTGGAGATCAATTGTGCCCTTTATGACACCATCTGACAGCGTTGAATTGACAGCAAACTGTGATTCAAGCAAATTCGCTTTTTTTTTGTGAGCTGACACTAACGAATGTCATTGATCGTTGGATCCAAAGACGAATTAGTATTTCGTAAATTTTTTACAAATGACCAAAAAATTTTACTAACTTTGGGGCATTGTAGAATTTTTTGACTTAATGAATGGTCTTGCAAAAATTAAGTTCGTCAAATATGATCATTACAGGTTTGTCTAGCTTCTTTGACCCTATAACGCGCTTATAAACCGGTGGTTCCTCTTGAGCATTACAGAATCTGCATGTGGCATTTGATCACCAGGTCAATATTACTTGGGTGTCTTCTCAGTTTGCAGTTTCCTCAAATCGAAGTATTTTAGATAATGGCGATCTGCCTCTTGTGTGATCTGCCCAAATGTGACATTATTTAGCTTGCCAAGGTCATTTAGTCTGCCTACACATTCCCATACTAGATTAGAACTAATGGCATAAGAGTTTAACGCTTTCAGTGCTCTTTGGCTTGTCGACATGATGGCAATGTTTTGGTTGCGGTAATTTCTTTTAAGATTTCGTTCGACACATTTTCCTATGGCATTTACTTCTGCCCGGAAAATGCTTGTGGGGACAGTCATCGACAAAAAATGTTTGGTTATTGGCCCAAAAATTCCTGCACCTGTTCTTTGAGACGTTCTTGAACCTATCATTTGATGGTCATTGCATTAAGAGACGAGTTCACTCTCTTTCTTACTACTTACGACGCAAAGGAGTTTGACTATGTAGATTTCATCGTCTAACTTCCGTATATTCCTCTCAAACACTCTCGGAATCTGTCTTTCAAATTTGTCAACACGCATTTTCTTTTAGGAAATTGTTTGGTTATTATTCATAAAAGCCCAATTCGTCCGCGGTAGACAAGATCTACAGGATGTGTCCCGCGAGAAATTATTCTCCTTTAAAACTCTAGCTGCTGAAATTGTGTTCTGTTAATGAACTCGGGAAACACGAGCAGTTAAGATACCAAAAAAAAAATCAATTATTAATTTGGTAATACGAAAAAATATGGACCAATAATTCCAAGGGGAGAAAAAAAAACTTGGAACAACGTCATCTCACGGGAAGCGTTCATCAATTGGCCGAAGCGATCATATTCATACGACTTGATTCAACTAGCTATGTCTAAGCTAGTAAGCCAATGTCTTTGGATGAAACCAACATTCGAACGCTTTTGCCGGAATAACAGCGCGAGTTAATAAACATTGAACCTACCGCTTGAAGCACTACCCGCGAAACCGAGGCGGACATATTAATGATGTGCTATTCAATACATATAAGGGCATGAATGTACCATAGCCTCAAAATATAGCCAGAATCAATTGTATATCTCATTCTCATACTGTTGTTTCTTTTCCTTTCTTTCTTTACTTAACCTTTACCGTACATCTTATGACAAAGCTAAAAGAATGAAAAGTACAAAATTTATCTCGAGAAAAGTTTCTATTATTTTTATTTAAGTTTTAATCTAAATTTTTATATTTATTTTATTTAAAATTTTCTTAAGGCATGGAATTTCCTGCAGGGAATCTGATAGTCACTTATAAATATAAAGGCATTCAATTAATAGAATGCGTTTCATATTCCTGGTCGATGTTTTTTTTTCCAATAACTTTCAAATGAAATACAATTTTATAATTTATGGAATATGAGGTCGGTCAAATGGGCGCCTCTAACCCGTGACGCAAAGACCAGCTTTTTTAAGCATATTTTGTATAACAACTTCGCAGAATTTCATTGCAATTTCGTTTTTAATTTTTTCTTAAACATTGCCGTTATGGTTCGTTTGTTGATGTACATACATCTTTGGCCTCATAGAAGAAATCGAGATGTGTCAAATCAGATGGGGGCCAGCAGATATCACCAATTTTTGATAGAAACATTTCTCGTAAGAATCGAATTGGGTGTGATGAGGCACCGTCTTGTTGAAACCATATGTCCTGTGCTCTAATTGATCCAAGAGAATTTTCAACATGTGTCACGATAGCGTTCGCTAGTAACTGATGTTACAGAATTGCAAGGATGCTACCCTCAAAGAAATATGGATGCATCATACAGTTACTTTTCGAGGGTGTAGTTGTCTTTGGTGTAAGCCAACTAAGGACAAATGTTCTTCTTCGCTCATAATGTTCTTTTGCAAAATGGCAATTGTCTATAAAAGCTGTAATTCTCGAGCATTCCATTCTATTTAATTAATTAATTAATTATTACTCTCTACGGCTGTCAAATATTAACTGACAAAATTCACTCACACAAACATTGAAACCAAAAAAAATTACCTGGAACATAAAACGCACCCTGTATTACATGCATACATATTGTCAACAGAAATGGAGGGGATATACAATTTCCTACCTAGTCCGACTCGAAGTAAATCAACCCTATCGAGGTATCCGTTTGGAGAAAATTATTTTCCGATTTCTTCGAAATCGGAGAATTTTCTACCGGGGTACGCTGTCCAATTGACATATCGGAAAATCTTCCGATAAAATTTGACACTCATCAACGCATTACGTACATTCAGCAAAGAATTTTTGACAGTTGTGCGTTGAATTTCTTCGAAAATACTCCGACAGAAAATAGTTGCGGATTATTTTAAGAAAAATGGAATAGAATGAATGCGATTGTATGCTTCATTTTTGTTTGTTCTGAAGTGGATACCTCGAACGAAATCAAAATTCCGATCGGAACGGACTATCGTTTCGGAACTTCTTCCGAACGGATACCTCGATAGGGCTGAATATCTTGCTATAGCTTTTTTCGATTTTTTTAATTTCTTTTTAAATTAAAGTTGTTTCAATTTTGATTAAACTAAATTTCAAAAAAGTTGTAACATTTCTTTTATTTTAATTTTGTCGTTTATTTTGTTTTTAAATTGAAAAGATCAAAATCTTCTTCACAAGTTAAAGTGGAAATAGTGTCCTTAGAGCAACCTTACCAACGGATAGAGGCCAAATTATAAGAAACTTATTTCTGATATATATTTCAATATTCTCAAAAAGGTATCAGGTTCTTAGTGTTTAAATTATTTGTTCCTCAAAAGTCTGTTAGAAGCAATAAGAAACCTTTTTTTTCTTAATTATTTTTCAACCGAATTTCTTTCATGGATGAGTCGAACTGAGATCCCCGGGAAGAGACCACAATTTTTTCACACTAAATGTCACTTTGCTTTTGATATATTGATCTGTATTCAGTTTTTTTCAAATGTTCTTAAGAACCCCTCCAAAGATTTTAATAAGACTTCGTACGTCTGATGTTCTTAGTGTGAAATTGAAATAAAACTGATAGTAAATCAGATAGGGCATTATTCTTAGATGTTTGCTTAACGCTTGCTACGAGTATGTTGTTACTAAGCAATAAATAAATTTAAGCCTAAGTTTAGGGCAAGACCTGTGGTCTAACTTTAAACATAGGAAATGCTGTGTTTAAGTAGTTGGTATCAAAGTCAAATGTCAGATTTAATTGATACAAAAAAATTCCAGACTCTTGAGCCCTTTGCATTAGAGCATTGCTTTTGTTCTTCATTTAAAAATTAATAAAGAATATTTGTTTGAGCTTCTTGTTTGGTTTTTTATTTAACAATTTTGGTTTACCTAATTTTTTTCGAAGTGCAATATCAAAAAATACCACAAAAACGGGTAATAGAGATGCTAAACCTAGTGTTTTTCAACTCTCAACCATTAAATTTTGTTCAACCTACAATTTTCTGCCGATTCCGACAAGGATTTGTCAATTCCTCGCAAGAGGAAAAAAAAACTTTTTTTTTGTAGCGGCTGAGAATCGAACCCCTGCAAGACAGTTCAACGCCCTAACAATTATGTCAAGGGGTACGACACAAAATTTCCATTTTCTTTGAACCGTCATTATTTGAAGGATAGTTGTAGTAGAACACAGCCTTATACTTAGGTAACCTGGTGTTCCACTAAAAACAGCTGGGAAACTGACTATAAATAGAAGCTGTGTTTATTTAACCAACAAGCCTTAAACTAGCAATCACAACTTAAATAATTCTCTATGAATACGCCCCATAATAGTTTATAGCGTACATTAATTACGGAAATACAACAGGTTTTGTTAATTTTTTCATGACTACGTATTTTTCAAAATTTAAGAACTTTTGTGTCACTTTATTAATTTTCTATTCCAAAAAAAATTATAGAAAATAAAAAATAAACTTCTTTCACTTTGAGTATCTATCTGTAAATTCATGTTGACAAAATCAAAAAATTATAAAAATACTAGCTGACCCGGCCACGCGTTGCTGTGGTTCCCCTATTATTCTCCTCCGTAATTTGAATCCACCTCAATTATGTAACGGTACGCGTTTGGTCATCAAAAAGATCACCGGAAACATTCTTGAAGCAACCATTTTGGCTGGGAACTTTAAAGGAAAAGTGGTCCTGCTGTCACGTATTCCGATGATACCATCAGATTCTACCATACCCTTCAAAAGGCTACAGTTTCCAATGTAATGAGGTAGGCAAGGCAGACAGTCTTAAACTTTTAAACATTAATATCTATTTTTTTGAATTATAAATACTTTCAATTTCAATTTAATTTAACACCAATCGATGCACAATGTTTTTGGTTAACCTGTCTTTAGCTAACACAAATAGATTCGACGGTTTCCCAACACGTGAACACGCAACATATAGTTGCCCATGAGAAAAACATGGATTTTCCAAATCTAAACCACAAATGGACATTGTTTGACCTTGAGATTTATTTATAGACATGGCGAAAGCTAAACGAATTGGAAACTGTAGCCTTTTGAAGGGTATGGTAGAATCTGATGGTATCATCGGAATACGTGGCAGCAGGACCACATTTCCTTTAAACTTCCCAGCCAAAATGGTTGCTTCAAGAATGTTTCCGGTGATCTTTTTGATGACCATACGCGTACCGTTACATAATTGAGGTGGATTCAAATTACGGAGGAGAATAATAGGGGAACCAATCTTTAATCGAAGATTATGTGGTGGCATTCCAGGGATATCTAATGAATTTAAAAATTCAATCGGAAAATTTACACTTTCATTTTCATCAACAACAGTATCGATTGATTTAAAAGACATCAGATCGCCTGGTAACAACTGTTGTATCTGGAAGTTAATTTCGTCAACATCAACGTTTTTGGCTGCCAAAATCGCCCGTTGACTAAGCCATTCATGATTCAAATAACTATTCTGTATATCCGGGAAATTACTCTTGTGCCATTTTCTCATTGATATATTAATTAACTTTTATAAAACTATGTGATATTACTTACATATATAAATTGAAATTATTGTTCCTGTGCTCCTACTGTGGCTATGTCTCGTTCTCCTGCTGCTCTTGTTCTTATGATATTCTCTTGAAAACGTTCGTTCTTAATAATTATGTGATAATACTTACATACATATATTCAAATTAAATTATAAAGTTTTGATCAATGAAGCACAAATAAGTAAAAAACAGGTTTAATTTCACTGTATTTTCTTCATTATAATATGAATGCAATAAATTGCGACTATAATTTGAGATTTAAACTATCCTATCTCTCAAGTTGGATCGAACTGCACATGGTGTGCGAATTTTATTATAATCGGTTAAGTGGTTTAGGAGTCCATTGAGGACAAACATCGTGACACGAGATTTATATATATTAAGATATATGTAAAATACATCTTACTCGTATTTATTTAATTATTTATTCATAATAATACAGAGTAATAAAGTGAATTTTAGAATAATTTAGAACAATTTACTTAAAACAAAATTCTAAAGTGCATTTTTGTAAAAAAAAAAAGAGGCCAGCTTTAGTCTTGAAACTTCAAAAACAAGATTTCCTTGTTTAAGAGAATCTCAGAAATCTAAGCTGGCCTAACCATTAAGTTTTAATTAGTATTTTTTTTTATAATTTTATTAGGATATTTTCGTTTGATTAAAAAACACTTCACCTTAAGACTAGGCACCTTACTGAGCTAAGCTTAAAGTCTCTAACATCCTATCTCTTTACAATCAACTCAATTCAACAATGAGAACAAAAAACAAATAATAAAATCCTTATTAATCAGAATGTACACCACTATCAATATAATCCTTAAGAAGCTCAGCACAACTCCTTGGCAGATTTCGGCAAATATTATTCAGGTACAAGAGCCCACGTGGAACCGTTGCTTCGAGTACATCAGTTCGTTGTGCCTCAACAATTGCACTGGCAACTTGTTTGGGATCCAACAAGCCCAGGATTTTTGGAAATTTCACTTTGGGATTTTTACACAATCCCGTATTGGTCATGTACGGATATATCGTTGTGGTTTTAATCTGTAACATAACAAGCAGGTAAGAACTTCGAAAAGCTTCAATTGCTTAACGTATATGCTATATGGGTTACCAAATTCTTGTGCGGTCCTTCCCGGATCTCCTCTTGCAGAGACTCCATGAGTCCACGAACGGCAAATTTCGATGCACAGTAGGGAACCAAATTTGAAAGTCCTACCACTCCAGCAATTGACGAGATACCCACAATATGACCACGATTCTGTTCCCGCATGTGCGGGAGGAAGGCCTCCAGAGTCCAGAAATGCGATAGAACATTGATGTCGAAGGTTTTGCGAATCTCCTCAGGTGTTTGTTTATCCAGGGAACGTGTGGGCATTATACCGGCATTGTTCACCAACATTGTTACAGGGCCAACTTCAATTTTAATTTTAGTAGCCAGTTCAAGGACCTTTTCTCGATTGGATACATCACATCTATATGCGGGGAGCAAATCCCCAAAAATGAAAAGGTTGAGGAGAAATTCAATGAATATGAATGAAGGAACATTGCCAACTACTATTGATTGTGGCTATTGAAACAGTAATCGTACGTGTATGCTTGGGCGGCTCCTCGTTGCAAACCATTGCAATCGGACACTGTCTGTTGATTGCCACTCTCGTTGATGTCCACACAGACCACTGTTGCACCTAGATCTGTATATTGCAATGCCAGTTCCCGACCGATTCCATGTCCAGTTCCTGTAATCTGGAATTCGAATATGCAAATCAAAAGAAGAGAATAGGATTAGAATTAAGGATAGGATTGGTCTTTTGTTTTATTTGAAGTGAATCTATCCCACTTACCACAATGATTTCTTCACTGACATCCTTTTGTTCCTTTCTGGTAAACTGCTGAACAGTAACAATGAACATTTCGAGAAGCATGCGAACAAAAAAGGTTGTAAATTCAAATAGATCCACAAGTACATTGTATAACCGGGATCCGATTTGTCGAGATCTAAAATAAAGAAGAATAAATGTTTTGGATATAAGTCAAGTTAATAAAAAAGTGACAATGCAAGTTCAGACTTTGATCTGAATAAATTCTCACTGCTCATTAAGACTAAAGTATTTTTGGAAAAATTAAACACTTAAAATGCAGACAATAGAATTAAATATGTACATAAATTTGTTGATGGTTATATCTAGGTAGAGCCTTTACAGTTTACACCTTTTTCCATATAAGATTCGATTGGTTCACGAGTTGAAAGCAAATGATTCACAAGTACGCAGAATGCTCCCAGTTTTCCAGATTTGTTCCGAGAGAATAACGAGTGTATTCACAAACTCAAAATGTGCGCTGAGGCCCATTTTAACATCAACGGTAAAACGTGGATAAATAAAATTTCAGAATATGGAACATCGAAAATTCAAAAACAATTGGGGAACGTCAAATGCCCCTTCTTAGATGCACATTATGGTGTGGAATAACTTCAGAAAGGATCATTTGACTATAGTTGCGGTTAATGTAGAGGGCTTTCAATATTGTTTAAGATTGAAAATTTTGTAATTTTGTAAGACCAAAGGTCTTTGTAAGAGCCACAGGTCATCCAACTATAACTTTCCTGAGGAAAAGTTTTGGTGATCGGATAATATCGCGTTTTTCTGATTTTAGCGATCGCATGATTTAACGGATTAAGAATTTTTTCTTTGGGGATTAGGTGTATTCTAATAAGCCAAGAACTGGAAGGATGCAGACTTGTTGTTGAAGAGACCCAACAATTCTCTACTTAAGATGTGAAATAAACTAAGTAAGAAGACCAAGCTGCTTGTGTAAAATCAACTTATCCGACCCGTTCTGACCTATGCCTTTCTCATCTAATTCACTATATAACCTACAGCAATGAAGCATTTTTAAAGAAAGATGGTCAGCATTTACACTGGACTACATCGTAACCCACTGACGAAAATACATTAGCACAGCTCTTCACAAAAATCATCAGAAACCTGGAGGAGGATCCCAAATCGGAGGTGCAACAACTTCTACAGCATCAACTAGAACTTAGTAGCTGGTATCTATAGATAAGTAGAAATGGGAACCACTGGAAGCCTAGCCCTGTGGCCAATTTTGCGCTTAAGTACGCCATTTTGATACCATTATTCGGGTAAGCCTCTGGATGGAATTGGTAAGGGGAGATGTGGACATTCTCACGGAGCCATCCAGTTTGAATAGGGTTTAAAAAAAGGAAAGGATCTAGGATGTCTAGGATGTATGTTTGTTTTTGGAATATGAATCACTCACTCAACCGGAACACCACACTAAACCGACACAAACTAGGCAGGTTGTTGACAGGTGCTGGAACAGAAACCAATCCAAATGAAAGATCATCCGGCCCCCCGCACCGTAAACCTCTATCAAAACCCTCAGTCGGCTAGCTGAGGATCTAAAGAATCAAATGGTGGGTAGGCACAGAAGTAACCAGAGTTCGTCCTAGAGTCATTACGTCGCGTTAAGAAAAGAGAACAGGGGTTTGATCATCATTTCCGAAAGTTCGTTAATGTCGTCAAAAAATGTCCATCCTAGTGATTGTGCTCTAAGTTTGGCTAGATCTAGATATTTGTAGAGAAGATTAAAAACGATTTCGTTTTCCAGCTCGTCCCCACAGCTAAGACAGTGAGTGTTGTTAGGAATACCTAGCTTGCTGATTGCTCTCCTATTGACCAGTGTCCGCTCCAGGTAGCTACGATCCTAGCCATGTCTTGCCTGGGTCTGTAGATCAGATCAAGCGTTCGGGATTTATTATAGGTTTATCCCCATCAATGCCACGATGACCTTGAACCCAGATAGGACTGGTGTGCCCCAAGGTTCCGTTTTGTCACCGACACTCTTCCTTATTTTTATTAATGATCTTTTGTCTGAGACTTCTAATCCACTTCATTTTTTCGCTGACGACAGCACCCTCAGCTTTTCATATTCGTTTCCATATTCACAACACTGTTCTTCGGCTTTGAAATTGAAACGCCATCATTAGATTCCGATCTCGACAGCATTATATACGTCTCCTGTCTTTCACTCTTTTATATCGCTTTTTTTATCAACAATGTTCAATTGAAATAGCCAGTTGCATTCCTCCCCCAAGCAATTCTGCCGTAATAATCATCTAGCGGGGAATGCTCATCAGTTTTTTTAACCTCGGACTTACTGTCAAATATAGAGGTTCTTTCTTCAACCGCACTACTAGAATGTGTAATACTTTTTCCCTCTCGATTTTTCCCTTCTTTGTGATAAACAAGCTTTCAAGACCAAAGTTCATTGACATCTCCTATTAAATTTTCTCCACTATACCTTAAACCTCAGACTGTGTTACCCCATAACATTATAAGGGTAGTCATAATTCCTTGAGTGTGTGCAAATTATAAGAAGAAAAAAATATACACCCTTTTTTATGAGATCAAAAATCTAAGAACAAAACATTTGTTTTTTGACTTTCCATAGTCCTTGAACATAAGGTAGGCTCTTGTATTGCTTTGGAGAGAATACCTAGTGCTTTTCTAAGCATGATAAATACTCACTTCCCGGGTTCGGGTCAAATGACAGCAACCCGGAAACAGAGTCCTACACGGAACACATTATACCATCGGATATTAAAACGGATGAAAAGATCAGATGGGCAATCCATTGCTTTTCTCCGCATAAATCCCCTGGCCTTGATGGAGTATTCCCAATGATGCTCCAGAAAAGCGAAATCCAAATAATACCGCTCCTGAAAAACATATTCCTTAAAATGGGGATATATTCCTTTATCATGGCGTAGAGGTTTTCATTCCAAAAGCTGACAAGCCCAGTCATACCGAAGCAAAAGATTTCAGGCCAATTAGTCTGTGTTGAGAATACAATGAGCGACAAAGAATATACCCTTGCTGCGTTTCTTGATATTGAAGGAGCTTTCAATAACATGAACAATAAAGCAGTTATGGCAGGTCTAGTAGAAAATAAAATCGATAATTCGATAATAGGTTAGGTTATGTGCCATGTTAAAGAACAGGCAAATTGACTCGGAACTGGCAGGGATACAGATTAGAGTATCCACATCCAGGGGCACACCACAGGGGGAGTTCTCTCATCACTCCTTTGGGTGCTGGTTATGAACACAATCCTCATTAATCTGAAGCATTGATGTGGAGTAAAGGTAGAAGCCAACGCGGATGATCTTGCATTATTATTAGCGACAGGTAAATTCTTACCCACTATCAGCGAACGGATGGAATACGCCCTTTCTAAGGTCAGTCGATGGACTAGAATGTGCGGCCTGATGGTTAACCCGTCAAAAACAGAATTAGTAATTTTTACAAACAAAAGGAAAATACCAAACTTCAGAATACCTTCAATTGAAGACACCCCGCTGAAGATTTCAGATCATGCAAAGTATCTTGGTGTGATTCTAGATAGGAAATTAAACTGGAGTCTTAACACCAAGAAAAGAACGAAAAAAGGAATGATTGCATTCTACTCCTGTAACAGAATCTTTGGGAAATCCTGGAGACCGAGCCCAAAAATTATCAGGTGGATGTATTTGGCGATAATCAGACCAATACTAACTTATAGTAATTTGGTCTGGTGGAATGCAACGGAAAAAAGCACGAACCTCAAAACTTTGACAAAAGTACAGAGACTTGCGTGCATTGAAACTACAGGTTCCATGAGATCCACATCAACTGCAGGGTAAGAGGCGATACTCAACTTGAAACCCTTAGACCTTTTCGTACAAGAATCCGCAGCATGTAGCGCCTTAAGGCTAAGCCAGACTAATTCTAATACCTGGAGAAACAGCGCAATAGGACATGCTCAAATTTTTCAGAAATATTTGGGTGATAATATCATTACAGATTATACAACACCCGAACTTGACTTTTATAAACCATTCCAAACTGCCTTTCCAAGCAGAGAAGAATGGTTGAACAACCAACCCTACACCAGTGAATTAGCAATAGCAATCTATACTGATGTTTCCAAAATGGACACGGGTGTTGGTGCAGGCTTTTTCTCAGAACCTCTTGAACTATACAACTCACTGGGAGCCTTGATTATAGTAGTGTCTTCCAAGCGGAGGTTCTGGCAGTGACAACAGTTGCTAGACAGGTATCAATGATGGCGATACCACGGGCTTATATCACCTTTTACATTGATAGCCAAGCGGCAATAAAAGCAATTTCTTCCACTGTGATAAAATCGAAGCTTGTTTCTTGCTGCCGCGAAGAGCTTAAGGTTCTTGGCACGCAGCACAATTTTAGACTCTCCTGGGTTCTGGGACACAGCGGCATACCAGATAACGAAAATGCGGAAGAGTTGGCAAGGCAGGGATTAGCGCTTGACGCTAGACAAGCAGAGATGGCAAATATCCCACTGTGCAACACTAAACAGAAAATTTCAGAATTAACCCTAAAGAAATCCAATCAAAGGTTGAGTCTACTTGGCACCTGTGACACTAGTAGGAAAGAATGGCCTTGCTTTAACAAGCAGAGGACCGACAAAATTATGCAACTTAGTAAGAAGTGCCTACGCTCTCTTACGAGCATAATCACCGGACATAATTTATTGAAATATCATAAATTCAAAATGAAACTAAGTACAGATGACTTATGCAGAGAATGTGCTGATGAAGAGGTACATGAAGACACATCACAATTTCTCTGTCATTGCCCTTCACTAACACCAGAGAAGAAAATGGCTTGGTTGTTACTTCTTTGACAATCTAGAAGAACTTTCCAATATTTCAGGAATTCACATATTGAACTTCGTCAATGCCTCAAAATGGCTTGACTGATTAACAAAACACATCGATTTTTATCAGGAAAGAGTGATTACACTCACGGGTAACACAATGGGTCTACATTGATCTAAGTGTGACGATAACGACATCAATTGTCAGCCCAACAACCTAACTTTACCTAATTTAACCATGCCTTAGTGAAAAATGCTGGTTTTCTCGTCGAAAAAGTCCTGATCCTTAAAAAAATGATTTTCTTGAATAAAGTTAACACGATTTTTTGCCTATTCTGATCAACGCTATTCAGAAAGTCCAAAAAAAATCAAAAAGGCGTGTATAGCTTAAACACCACCTTGTACTGAAAAGAAAAATATACATAAAATGACAGTTAACACGTAAATTAATAAAGGTTAGGCAGCGGCCGGCCATTGGTATATTTTTCACAAATGTCAATGAAGTTTCTCAAGCACACTTTTCGTAATCAGAATTGAATACACAAAATAATGTGTTTGTTTTTCTTTATCATTCATTTAAATAATTTATTTAAGACCAAATTGATACAAAAAAAGCACATCATACGATTAAGTAAACGCATGAAGTACTACAAAGAAGTTGGAAGTACCTACGTAAAATCTTAATTACGGCTGCAAATTTAGTTATATATTGAAATTAATATTCAACTTATCTTTGCAATTAATATTATATTGGCGACATGGGATTGGTATAGATAAAGCTAGCCTCGTGCTTCACCTTTAAGATGCATTTTTTTCTGCAATTGAATCTTTCAAATAAAGAACATTATCTGATGTCATTGAATTTGTTTAATTTTATTTCTTAGGAGAGTATAGTTGTTGCATACAAATGAGCGCAATAACTTTATTTAGATTTTATTTTATTCTGTTTAACATTAGTTCACTGGAATCAAAATGATGTTAACTGAATAACGAAATAAAATCAAACGACCATTTGATTCGATACATTTATTCATACGCTTATTGCATACCAATTCTTCATTTGGGGATAATTTTTTTATTTAACACTTTGAATACTATCTCATAATATAAGCCATACTTCTTAAATGGGGTACGTACCAAAATTTCGGTAATTTTTTCTTATTTCTTTTCGTATCATTCTGAACTTTTGCTTAAATCTGAAGGCTTTAGTACTTGGAAGGAAGTATTTAAAGATACATGAAAAAATCACACTTTTGGAAGTTGAAAAGGTCAACTGATTGCAGTATAAAAAGTGGGCCATATACAAGTTTCTTTTTAAAATTGCAAGAAAATTAACAAAACTAAATTTTGTCCATATATTACGGCTTTATTAGTAAGAGCAAATATTCCCATTAATTATGAAATAAAATGTCGTCCAAGTGGCTGCCTCAATTGACTTCGCAGTAGCGCATTCTGTCTCTCCAATTCTCCAAGACCTTTTTCATGGTTTCGGGCTGTAGCTCACGGATGGCTTGGATGATATTGGCCTTAAGTACTCGAATCGTTTCCAGATTGTTGGCGTAGCATCGATTGTGGCATGGGCTGTGTGGCATGGCGCGCCATCCTGCATGAACCAATGGTCGTCGAAATCCATGTCTTCAATTTAAGTAAAAAAGAAAGTCCGTTAACATGGCTCATTGATGCCCACCGTTGACCGGAACGTTGTTCTCAGCCTCATTTTCGAGAAAAAATTGGTCCAACGATATCCCAACGATGGTGGACACGTGCACCCAAGAGGACACCAGCGTCCACAGGTGTTTTTTCAAAACCCACCTCTGTCCACCAACTCCTACTCTCACCTCCCGGGGTGAACATCGGGTACCTAGTACCTCAACTGGAGATTGGGTCTCAACACCAGTGGAAAGTTGTTGGGGGTAGCAAACCTCCTTTTACCCAGACGGCAGCGGAAGAATTTCCCCAGATGGAATCAACGGTGGCGTCTACAGTTCCAGTTAGGATGAACTACTTGGTGAGCACCTTATATGGGCTACTACGACATATTCGTAGCTCAGGCCTATAAGAAGCGGATTCGTCCGGCTCCCTACCCTTGGAGTTATACTAAGGGTCTGGTCCTCCCAGGTTGGGGGTTGTGCGTCGGGGTAATTTCCCTACCACGTAAAAATGTAACGGTTCCGATAATTTTAATGTTGACGACCCCAGCAAACGAAACAAGGACAATGATTTTCCGTTCTGCACGTGGAATGTCCGGATCTTAAACAGGCCACGTGCTGCCGAACAAATAGTGGAGAGCCTGGATAGGCTAAAGGCTGATATTACAGCCATCCAGGAAGTGCGATGGGATGGAGAAGGCATACGAAGGATGAAAACGTGTGACATTTACTTCGGCGAGTGCTACAAGGAGCAGGGTCAGCGGCTTTTCGGATGTGGATTTGTGGTAAGGGGAAGACTTAGGCAAGAAGTCTTGGGCTTCAGAAATGTAAGCGAGCGCCTGGTCACAATCCACATCAAAGCGAAATTCAAAAACGTGACGCTGATCTGTGTCCATGCCCCAACGGAAGAAAAGGATGACTCAACCAAAGAAGAATTCTACGACCATCTCGAGGAAACGTATGATAAGTGCCCCAAGTACGACGTCAAGATTATTCTTGGCGACTTCAACGCCAAGATCGGAAAGGAGGGCATCTTTGGTTCGATAGTCGGAGGACACAGCCTGCACGACAACACTTCCGGTAACGGACACAGGCTGATTGACTTTGCGGCGGGGCGAAATGTCATCATAGCCAGCACTCGATTCCCACACTTCAATATACACAAAGGGACCTGGCGGTCTCCGAATCAACTAACCGTCAACCAGATTGATCATATTGCGATAGACGCGAGACATGCTTCCAGTATCCTGGATGTCCGAACATTCCGAGGAGCCAACATAGACTCGGATCATTACTTGGTGGTAGCCCAAGTACGGATGCGGATATCCATGACGCGAGGTTAAAATCGCAGCAGGTCGCCAAGACTTTTGCAGACAGAGTCTCTCTTAATCTCTCAGCAAGCCCGCCTTCAGCTTCATCTACGGAGGACCTGTGGAAGCACTGCCAAAATGCCATCAGTAGTGCTGCCACTGATGTGCTGGGTTTCACAAGGCCACCACAACGAAACCCCTGGTTTGACGAAGAATGCAGGTTGGCGCATGTAGCAAAGAACGAGGCCTACCAATTAATGCTGCAGGCAAGAACCAGAGCTGCTGAGAGACATGCCCGGGAGCTCTACGGGCAAAGACGAAAGGAGGAACGCCGACTTCTGAGGAGGAAAAAGAGAGAGCATGCGAAGCGGGCGGTCGAGTCTATTGAGGACTGTACCGGCAGAGGGGATGTTCGAAAGTTTTACCAAAGGGTGAGGCAATCCACCCAGGGCTACAAAGCTAGAACGGAAACCTTTCGGGATGAGAGTGGGAATATGGTAGTGGACACACAGTCCGTGCTGAGGATCTGGAAGCAACACTTTTCCAGACTGCTGAACGGCTAGAAAGGCCAACATTCCGCAGCTAGGCAGAACATTCCATTCAACCTGGACGATGATGGTCAAAATTTCCGTCCACCCGACTTAAATGAAGTGCGGTCAGCGACAGCCAAGCTGAAAGCGTACAAAGCAGCTGACGCAGATGGCTTGCCAGCTGAGCTATTCAAAGCAGGTGGGGATGAATGGAACCTCGGCATAGTGTGCCCCATCCACAAGAAAGGAGATGCTCTGACGTGTGCCAATTACAGAGGTATAAGTCTCCTCAACGTCGCATACAAAATCCTGTCGTCTGTACTGTGTTAACGCCTAAAACCGTTTGTCAACGAGCTGATCGGCCCCTATCAGTGTGGTTTTAGGCCCGGAAAATCTACTCTGGATTAGATGTTCACACTTCGACAGATTTTGGAAAAAACCCAGGAGTTCCAAATCGATACACACCACCTTTTTATCGATTTCAAAGTCGCGTATGATAGCGTGAACAGAGGACAACTATATAGAGCCATGTCTCATCTCCGAATCCCTGCCAAGCTCGTCCGCTTGTGCAGGATGACGATGGAGAAATCTTGCTGCTCCGTCAAGGTCGGTAAGAACACCACCGAACCCTTTGATGTCGAGAAAGGTCTGAGGCAAGTTGATGTGCTATCATGCAACCTATTTAACATCGCTCTTGAAGTAATTGTACGAAACTCAAACGTCAACAACAGAGGTACAATTTTTCAAAAGTCAGTTCAACTGCTTGCTTATGCGGATGATATTGATATCATTGGGAGGACGAAGCGAGCTGTTACCTGTGCGTTTGCAAGTATTGAACTGGAGGCGGCGAAAATGGGTTTGGCTGTTAATGAGGACAAGACGAAGTATATGTTATCATCGAGAAAGGAATCTCAACATCGTCGACTCGGGCAAAACGTCACGATGGATAGGTATAACTTCGAAGTCGTCAAAGACTTTGTCTACCTGGGCTCCACTATAACATCGCAAAACGACATCAGTGCAAAGATCAAGCGAAGAATTACTCTTGCCAACCGCTGTTTCTTCGTGCTAAGAAGGCATTTGAGTAATAAAGCCCTATCTAAAAGAACCAAGGAGACTTTGTTTAAACCCTCATCATCTTCGGTCCAGTCTGTATCGATGGAGTATGGAGAAGAAGTTCAACAACGAGCTGTACGGGCTTTACAGCGACGTTGACCTAGTCAAGAAGCTAAAAACACAACGGCTGAGATGGCTGGGACACGTGGAGCGTATGGACACCGACGCACCAGCACGTCGAATCTTCGAATCCACCCCTGAAGGTCCGCGCAGCAGAGGGATACCCCACCTCAGGTGGCGCGCACAAGTGGAGAGCGACCTCCACCAACTTGGAGTGCGTAACTGGAGGCAGTTAGCTAGGGACCGAGCTAGCTGGAGAGGCTTGTTGGTTGAGGCCGTAGTCCACCCTGGACCGTGAGCGCCATCTAAAGTAAAGTAAGTAAGATGCGGCAATTTTATTCTTGTTAACGTAGCCGCCGATATGCAAAAAGCGAGTCGTCAGAAAAGATGATTTTTCGCCCAAAATCGTTGCCTAATTCAATCTGCTCTAAGACCCAAACTTCGAAGCGATAACGAATCGGATGACCTTGCGCCTTCAATAGCTGAGTCACACACTCGGCTACAGCACACACATTCTCGTTTGTGTGCACCGCAAGACGAAGAGGACCATGAGTGTTGTCCACTAGCATACCAGCCTCACGAAATTTTTGCACAAACTAGCGTACGGCAGGCTCGGTGGGTGCTTCATTTCATCAAAAACTTCTTTTCAAAAAACCCACTCTTTGGGCTACACAGCATACACTTTGCAAATAAAGTTTTCAATATTTCCCAACGTTGTTCAAGCGTAGAGCGACTCATTTCGTTCCGCGGAGGTACTGACTTTCTGTCAAGATTTCGAGCGGGAATCAGCTGTCAGTGTCAGAAACCACTAGATGGCCCACCTTTCAATTGATAAGAAGTGGGATCATATAGGTAAAAACTAGAAAATACTTGAAACTTTTCGTATTCAATTTAAAGCTTTTGAAATCGGTGTTGCCGTTTAAATTGAGGTACAACTATGTCAATGTAGATGGGAAAATTCTAACTTATGCTGGATCTAGGCGCTCGCTGTCCTTAATCGTTTTAATTTTTTGAGCCTGAGTTGTTAAAAAATAAATTGCGTTCCTTTTTTAGTTTAGAGTGTTCAGAGCTTCGAATATGTTACTTTTCTTGTTGTCAGCATGTTCTTAGCGTGTTGTGAGCTGGGTGCGTTCTATGAGCTCAGAATAAAATAACTGAACAGACAGAATTAATTTCTTAACACAACGATTTGACAGATGGAAATTAAAAAAAATGTCGATAGCTAGGTCTTTGGGTGTGTTTCAAAAATAACTCAGAGAGCTCAGAGCACGCTTCGTTCAGAGGATATTCAGAACATGCTCGGACTCTATTAGACTAAGAGCCCACAGCAATTTTTGGGTGTGATTGATAACAAAAAATAATTAGCATAATTAGGTAGGCCTTTAGTAGTTATTTACAAATGTGAACGTCTTGCATACTCTAGTGGGCGCAATAGTGCATTATAGTGCATCAAGTATGCAGTTCTTTCCAAGTCCAAATAATTGTGATAACAACTTTGCCAAAATGTAGAGTTAAGCCTCTTGATTCACATTTGTAAATAACTACTAAAGGCCTATCTAATTATTCTAATTATTTTTTGTTATCAATCACACCCAAAAATTGCTGTGGGCTCTCGGTCTATATTTAGAGCTCTATTTTGAAATAAAAAATGAGAACGTCTCTTATGACAAGAAGTAATGCTCCTCTGTAAGGCGTTAGATACTGTATTTAATAAAGATTTACTTCTTCATAACGAATAGGTCTATACAAATACTCGTAATATGGTTTATGCGGAGAAAAGAAGTAATCTTTTATTTAAAAATCAATCAACACATGAGTTGTGTTCCTGGACGCTGAATTGACTTATTTATTTTCATAAGCAAATAACCTCTAAATATCCCTCTAATTAAGTTATATTATTTTGTATGCCTTCACGCCTTCTTTTTTTACTTGCGACTTATAGGTACTAAGGAAAGTTATGCATTCGTAAAAAAAAAAACTCGAGATTTTGATCAATGTTGACATTACGATGATAGCGAAGACCAAAAAAGTATATGTACATATACAGTAAATATAATATTTTTATTTCTCAAAAGCTGTCCCATAGAATTTTTAAACAAAAATTTCAAAAATTTCATTTAGTAAAAGCTAGGTAATGGTTGAAAAAAAAAATTCCAAAAATGGTTATTTTTAACAGCTCCCCTGGAACCATTTTGTTTGTTTTTGATTTTCTCAAAAACGGTTAAGCAAATTTAAATATTTTTTTATGCTAAAGCTTCTCTAAAGTTTGAATATTATTAAATATTCAAATTTTCAATTTTTTATTTTTTGGATTTTTAAAAAAAGTTTCAATTTTTTTTTTTGGAAACTCAATATTTCAAAATCACATGTTTGATTTTTTTCAAACTTGATAAATAAAAGTTTCTTAACATAATCTACAGGATTTGAAAAACAAAATTTGTTTTACTTAAAACTAACGATACCTACCCTACAAATGTTAAAAAATGGTTTTCAAAAATCGTAAGTATTTTTCTCGAAAACTGTTCCGAGAATTTTGAAATCAAGATATTACTGAATGTACCTACCATAAAACCATTTTATCGAATTTTGAATTTCTCATTATCGGCGTAACGGGTTTTAATGAATTTTTTTAAAGAGAAGATTCTTTTTTTGGAAAAATTTGATATCTCAAAAACGACTAAATATTTTTTCTTGTTAATTTAATTTTTATTCGAACAATAATAAAAACGTTGTGTAGACAATCGGGCTTAATGATCTATTAAGAATAATGCAATTAATTTAAAAAACTAATTCATTCTTGTCCCAACGTTTCACCGGTTTCTTTCCGGCTTCATCAGGGGTTTATATTTATTTAATCTTAAAAAAACAATATGAAATAATTAATTGGAATCAAATGCTTAAATATAATATTGCACTTACTTTAAATTTTGCTTTTTGTTTACATTTTTTGTTGTTAAAATTTTAAATAAAATATTGACATATGAAACAATTAATTGACATTAATACTTTAACACTATAAAATTTAAGAAACATTAACAAATTAACAAGATGAAATTTAGACAAAACAAAGATTAACCTAATATCACAGATTGCTTGTTATGGCTATGGCAACACTATAACTGGCGCTTATATCATCTGTGTCCTCTTTGTGGTTCATCGTCTTTTTTATATTTTGTTGAATACGCAAACTCTCTAAGGTGAGGCGTGTGTTCATGCGCTTCTCTTTGTCTAATATTTTTGTGTTGTTAAAATCTGCTGTGTGGTTGTGTTCTACCATATGTTGCGAGAGAGCTGTAGACATTTTCTTTTTTCTGATATCAGCTTCATGTTCTGACAATCGTACTCCTAATGCCCGTTTTGTTGTACCAATATATATTTGTCGACACTCTTCGCCAGGTTTTCCTTTGCACGGGATTTCATAGACAACATCATGTTGCTCTGTTTTTTTGGTTGGTGGTTTAGTGTTTGTGAATATTGTGAATATAAATGGACTCATCAATACTAAAATACATCAAATACAAAACACCAACAATCAACCTAAAGCAACAAAACAAACAATAGGCAACCCTAGATATTTTTCACTTACCTACGTCCCACACCTAACCGACAACCTTTCTCTCAATAATACCATAGCAATTGATAGAGGTAAAACAATATTTGCACACAAACCCAATTCAACACTAACGACAATATTCACAAACACTAAACCACCAACCAAAAAAACAGAGCAACATGATGTTGTCTATGAAATCCCGTGCAAAGGAAAACCTGGCGAAGAGTGTCGACAAATATATATTGGTACAACAAAACGGGCATTAGGAGTACGATTGTCAGAACATGAAGCTGATATCAGAAAAAAGAAAATGTCTACAGCTCTCTCGCAACATATGGTAGAACACAACCACACAGCAGATTTTAACAACACAAAAATATTAGACAAAGAGAAGCGCATGAACACACGCCTCACCTTAGAGAGTTTGCGTATTCAACAAAATATAAAAAAGACGATGAACCACAAAGAGGACACAGATGATATAAGCGCCAGTTATAGTGTTGCCATAGCCATAACAAGCAATCTGTGATATTAGGTTAATCTTTGTTTTGTCTAAATTTCATCTTGTTAATTTGTTAATGTTTCTTAAATTTTATAGTGTTAAAGTATTAATGTCAATTAATTGTTTCATATGTCAATATTTTATTTAAAATTTTAACAACAAAAAATGTAAACAAAAAGCAAAATTTAAAGTAAGTGCAATATTATATTTAAGCATTTGATTCCAATTAATTATTTCATATTGTTTTTTTAAGATTAAATAAATATAAACCCCTGATGAAGCCGGAAAGAAACCGGTGAAACGTTGGGACAAGAATGAATTAGTTTTTTAAATTAATTGCATTATTCTTAATAGATCATTAAGCCCGATTGTCTACACAACATACGTCACATTAAATGATCAAATACCATTACAAAAAACAATAATAAAAACTTCAAATTGGCGTACCATAATTTTTTCTTAAAAATGTTTTAAAAAATTTTATATATAAAAGCTTATTTTTTAAGAAACCACTACAATGACTTATAGTTTTTGTTCTTGCATAAGCTAAAAGTTGCTGTTTTTAGCACCAACTACGAACGGAGTTGTTTTAGTCATTTAAAAAATGAATTTTATACTTATGAACAGTTTTTCTCTAATAACATTCATTTTTGAAATTCTTACGAGCAAGTTCGTGCGACCCAGTCGCGCATTTTATTTATTCTTGTATTCTTTCTTCTTTTGGTCCCATAAGAACAGACGATCTACATATTATTGAACTTCAGGGTCTTCCCATCTGTCCAATGTATCTCCCGAAAAATGAAATATGCAAAACAAAAAGAAATAACATATTTTAAAAGTTATAATAGTGCACTGACCGCTGTCAAAGAGAATCTGACAAATGACTATCGCCGTGATGAACACGTCCAGACAGTAAAATTATTGTTCAGTCGACAAAACTTTGTTAACTTCTATTCCTTTGAATCGGGTTGGGTTCGGATCAACAAAAGTTGATTGGCGATGTTGGTCTGATCAGCATGTTCAGTCACACATACTCAAGATTGTCGATCAGTGATGATAATTTACAGTACAGCTTTGACTCTAGAGAAATTTACTAGCTAATCTATCTAGGGCATAGGAAATCAATGATAAGCTTTTTAGGTCGGGTATTTAAATAAGACTGTTTTTCTCCCCTTTGAATGAATAAATTATGTATTATGCGACCTAGAGATCTTTTGTGCACCTACCTGAATCTGGATGACCTTGCTCATCTAACAGTTCTTCCTCTAAATCTATTGCTCTTAGTATTTGGGACACCTACAGAGAGGATAATGTCGCTTTCTTTCACCTGGTATTGTCCCAGTAGTTTTCCTGTCGTGCATGAGTGGACAACATTTTCCTAGAATGTGTTCCGGTCTTTCCTCATGCATGTTGCAGAATCTGACACTGCTTACCACACAAAATGAACCTATTTAGCTGTGTTTGAAGTTTGCAGTGCCCAGTATAGTATAACTGTTATTGTTCTTAGGTTTGTCCTATTTAAGCTTATGCAGTTTGTGAATCGTTCCTGGTTGTATGTGGCCAGTAGTAATCGCCGCCTTAGCTTCGGGAGTTCTTTCCAATTTTTGGATCTACTTGCCTCCTCTTCTTGTTAAATTTTGTTTTTGATAATGTTTTCTCCTACTCCGCAATAGGGATCAGCCCTAAATGTTTCTTCTTTTTGTTTAACTCTTGTTCAATAGAAATTCCAATGGAATTCTGCAAATTCTTGAAAACTTCTAAAATAAAAATGTATTGCATTATTACGTATTCACTTTATAAGCGAATCATTTATAGTTCCAACTAACACCGACTTTAGTTCCTTGGTCTCCGAAGTTGAAAACCAGTAGGCCTAGTTATGTGTGTTAAATATGTATCGTATTTGCAAATTCGAGATTACTTATAAACTACTTCAAGCAAAAAGTTAATGAATACTTCAACTAATAGATTATAATTAGACCTTTTTCAACTCAAATTTTAACAGTTAAATACCTATACAATATTCGTCAAATATTTACAAAAAATACTTGAATGTGAATAGATAAACATTTACTCGTATTGTTAGCTTTTCTTTCTCATAGCTTTAGGTTTTGATTCTATCACGTAGGTGTTAATCATCAATAAAAAAAAGTTAACTAGCTAAAGAAGGTTGTTCGAACTTGAGTCAAGTTCACACTAAGGTGGGGCACGTCGGCGACACACGATGAATAGCGTGATACATTTTAATAACGAATATTTATAAAAGGAAACAAACAAAGTCTTTTTTATTGAAACTTAACAATTTCAAACTTTTTTCAATGTTGCTCAATGTCAATATCTTATTGAATTGAACTTTGGTGGTCAACGATTGACTTAAACGGAATTTTTAAGCTCGGATGTTTAAGATCGTCAATGATGTCCAATTCTCGAAAATAAGCTTCATAAACAAATTTTGACCGCTGAAATAATTTATACTCAGTATGGGATCGTTACATTTTCCCGCAAAACAGTTGCCCGTGTAACGTTTGCCCGCCGATTTTTTTGATACTTTTTTGACGTCAATCCCGCAGCACGATATCCCGTCGCATGATATCCCGTAGATTTCTTCACGGGATTGACGACGGGATTGGCAGTACTAAATACTACTTTTAAGATAGTACTTTTTGGATTTATTTAAGCAATAGTGCTTCCATAAAAATCCTCAGTTCTTGTCAGATCTCCGTGGAGGTAAGACCTCAAGAAGAGATCTTTGGGTCAGTTGTATTATGGGGTGATTAGTGGTTGGACGACTGACTGGTTGGGTGACTGGTTTTTTGAACGAAGAGCTGGTGGGAGGAAGGAAATGACAAGTGGTGACATTGAGGTTGCATACGTAGGCGAGTCATCAACATACAGCAGGTTTTCACAGCCAGTTGGAATGGGTTGGTCTTATGTCATCAGACTGTTTTATTAATTATTTGATAGCCGAAAAAAATATGTGTGTAGTAGTTCTTCCATAAACATTCTCAGTTCTTGTCAGAACTCCGTAGAAGTAGGAACTCAGGAAGAGGTAGGAACTTTTATTCAGTTGTGTCATGGGGTGATTGCTGGTTGGGCTACTGGCTATTTGGGTGACTGGCTGTTTGGGTGACTGGCTTGTTGAACGAAGAACTGGTGGGTGTTCTTATCGGTAATTAGAAAACAAGTGTTTTTATTTATTATTTTGTATTTATTTAATGAGAAACAACTCTTTACTTTTGCTGCCAAACTTCAACTAACTTAAAATAATTTTAATTACATTTTATTTAGATGGAATAACTGATGAGTCGCGGAATGCGACATAGTAAATTGTGTGCAAGTGATGCACACAATCAATCGTGGGTGGAAGGTTTATCTTTTGCAATTATAGTCGCGTTCGTGACAAAGGGTGACATTTGATATTGTATATCCCTTTTGCATTGGGAATTGATATCAAAAATGATGAATAATATGAATAATCACATTGGGTGGTCATTATACATATATGTAGGTTATAATATATCATGATATCAAAAATGATGAATAAAAGGTTATATAGGAATATTTATAACATGATATAAAAAATGATGAATAATATGATTATATAGGAATATATAACAGGAGGAAGAAAATGACTAGTACTGACATTGAGGTTGCATACATAAGCGAGTTATCAGCATAGAGCAGGTTTTCACAGCCGGTTGGGATGGGTTGGTCTGATGTCATCGGACTGTAGAGGAATGGGCCAAGTTTTGAACCTTGTTGGAATCCGGCTATAATGCTTTTCATAATTAATGAGCAGTTTCCAAATTGCACAAAGAAGTAGCTGGGAAAAAGAAATGAAAAAATAATTTTTATTAGTGGCGGGGGTGGATGACGCTGTCGAATGCTTTATCGACATCTAGAAAGTTTCCGATGGTTACACGATGACTGTTGAGGGCATTGGTTGTGTCATGCCGGAACTTCAGAAGCGGGTGTAATGTTGAGTTCTTCTCTCTAAAGCCAAACTGGATGTCAGGTATTTACATAGTTGTTATCTCTGCAAAACTTCTTAAGTTTCCTTAGTATCAGCTCTTTCAAGAGCTGGGTTAGGTTATTGAGATCATGATCCTGACACCTTTCTTCTAGATCGCCACAATCTTTGCAGTTTTCCATTTTTAAGGGAAGAAGTTGTTATTGAAGCAGTTGTTCAAGATGTTGGTTAGAAGCATCAGGACTGTCCCTGGCATCCTCTTTATGATAAAGTTGGATAGTCTATCTGGTTCGTTTGAGTTCTTAGGCCTGAAGCTACTGATTTTTTCAGCTATTTCTTCTAGGCTGCTCAGGTTTGGGTTGTCAACTGGGTCACTCGCTGGATTGGTGTCGCTGAATATCGTTCTATTTGTGTTTGGTGCCAGTGTCGGTTGGTGTTGGATGGAATCCTTCACTTCTTTAGAGAGTTTATTCCGAAGTCACTCCTGCTTAAATTCATTTTATTGTTCGATTTATTTGGTTATTTGTTCTTCGTAATTCTCACAATTATATAAAATGGACTGACATTTTGAAAACAGAGTAGTTCACGTATAAGGCGCCAAGCTTATTTTTGGTGCCAATGCCAGTAAACATGTCGGTAAATGGATCCTGCCATACAGCATAAAACGTTTCTGAGACGGTTTTAAGCTATTAAATGCTCTTTTAAGAGCTTGAAAAAGATTGTAATGAGATATTAATTCATTCAATTATGGATATTATTTTTAACTCGGTAGCATTTTCGTAGTTTTGTTCAAGCCGTTCGAAAGGATGACCTTAATTGCTTCAAACACTTCACAAGGTTATAAAAAATTAAATACTTTGAATCCACTTAAGGTGCCACCCATGGTACTGATGTTCAAGAAAACTGCTGAGATAGGCGCCTGCCTGGCGACTGAACATACCCTAAGCGGAGCAACGGAGTTGCGTGAGCGGGTGACAGCCCCAAAAAGGGAGTTAAAATCCTGAGAACCCGCGAAGCGGGCCACCCAAGGTACTATTGCCCAAGAAAACTGTTGTCAGAGGCGCCTGCCTGGCGACTGAACATACCCTAAGCGGAGCAACAGAGTTGCGTGAGCGGTCGAGAGCCCCAAAAAGGTAGTTAAAATCCTAAAAGAAAAGATCTTGAAGCTTTTTTTTTTGCATAAATTCATGCTTTTCTAGAAAACAGACGGCAATTTTCTCAAATTAAATTCATATTTTTATATGTACTATTACATAGTTACGCTTAAAGAACTTCTAAAGCTAGAAAAAATAAAAATTCATAATCTAAAACGTTTTTTAAATGAAAACCCAGACCATTTTAGGGATTACCAAAAAGCTTTAAACGCGTTTTAAGCTCTGAGCAAATAAAATTCGCTCTAAACATTAACTGAAACTGAAAAAAAAAAATACTTAAGCCCTTAAATAAATGTATTTATCTGTGCATTCTTTTGTTCATTGTTTATAAATTTATCTGTTATTTATTTATTTAAATCTCTATTTATGTATTTATTTATCTGTTCACGTATTTATTTATTTATTTTTGTTCATTTATTAATTTATTTAATTATTTTCTTTCCTTGCTTTTATTTATTTATTTGACTATTATTTTCAATGTTTATTTATTTGTTTATTTTGCAATTGATTGATTTTTGATTAATTTATTTATATAAACTTATTCACTTCAAATAAAATATTTACTATTAAATAATAAACAAATTAATTATCTGCCAAATTCCATTATTTTTCTTCATACCTAGTTAACAGACTTCTAAAAAGAAGTCCATGTCATAAATTTAAAAATATCAAATGAAAGTTTTCTACGTAGTTTTTATTCAAAAATAAATTCCCTTTTCGTTTTGTAATTACTTATCATCATTTTGAATTTATTTTTCAGTTATAAGATAGGTATAAACTTAGTATCCCTGTGCAAGCTATGTATGCACAAAATCATTGGGGCCTATCGTGAATAAAATTTCCCTGGGAATTGTTCCCAACTTTCAAAATTGTTATCTCGAATAATGTTGAAAGTTTCCCTTGAAATTTATTGATATTGGGAATTAAGTTTCATAGTGACTTTGACTCTCATTTAAAAAGGCCAGTCACCAGCTTACAATGAACAGTGCAGAAGTATTGACCTTTCCAATTTTCGAAGATGGGGAAAATTCCGAGGGAAATTTTGATCACGATAGCCCCCATTGTAAATTGTAAAGCCTTTATTCTACGATAGTTAATATATATCAGTCTATCTATTAAACCCTTAAAATGTATTGCAATCCTTGAAGAACATTTCTCTATAACAATATTGCAAGCGATCGCCACAACCACCATCATCGTCACACTTCGTCCACCAACCACCCCATCCCGTGCACCAATTACCATGTCAGTCAACCCACCAACGTCATCGTCGCGTCCAACAACCATGCACTCACTTACTCAGTACCAAGCACCCCAAACCTCTAGCAAGACATCTCTCATCTCTCATCTCTCATCTCTCAATGTCTTTCTTCTATGCAGGTCCTGCTTCCTCGGTGATCTCTCATGTTAGTGTGAGCGTGTGAGGTATGACAATCGTTCTCATTCTCATTGCTTAGTTGGTAATTAATACAGCGCTGTCGCTTTGTATCGAGAAAGGTAGGAATCGGCGGGCAAACGTTACACGGGAAACTGTGATACGGGATATCGTTCTACGGGAAAACGAGTTGCGGGAAAATGATTTTCGGGCAAACGTTACGCGGGAAAACGTGACGCGGGAAATCGTTTTGCGGGAAAACGTAGCCAACCCCTCAGTATTAAATATGAATTGTCAAGAAGGACAATAAATAATAATTTGTCGGAAATTTAATTGAACATTTAATGTATTGCTACAAAATCAAATCTACTATACTTTTTTCTTATAAATATTTATGTCCTCTATAATTATATCATTCACAAAATAATCCGCTGTACATTTTCTTTAAACGCAGCCGCAGATAATTCGTTGAGGATTTCCCCTCAAAATTTATAATTGAATGATTTCAATCATAACAAAATCCCTGTTTCGTCAAACTAACGTTTAAATAACTAACTCTAACTCCGCAATACACTTATTGCTCTTGAAAATCTTGTTTCTTGTAAGGAAATGAATAGTATGGGGTTTTTCAATAAGAGCGCTACAAAAGTTTTTTTTTAAATAAAACAAAAACGGTTTTGGATATCAATTGAATTCTTTATTTCTGTGAAAGTACGTTTAATGCCATTATGTATGGTTTTCAAGCATAATGCTGCAATTTCACGTTCGATATTCGTACGAAGTTCATCAATCGTCGCTGGCTTGTTGGCATAGACCATAGACTTGACGTAGCCCCACAGTAAATAGTCTAACGGCGTCAAATCGCACGACCGAGGCGGCCAAGTGACTCGACCATTTCGTGAGATAACACGTTCTCCAATTGTTGATCTGCTAGGACGATTATGACGACCATAAATTGGACGTAGCGCTCTTAACGTTGAGGCCACTGACTCCGAATTTCGGTAGTAAATTTTAATAATTTCGACTGGTTGTTGGCTCGTATATCTTTCCATCATGAAATGGCAAACCTTACTAAAGAGAAATGTCAAAAGAGCGGCAAGAAATATGGCGTCGTTTGCTGTCCCTGTCGCTCTACTTTTGTAGCATCCCTGTTGAAAAACCCTTTATAGGGAATGCTTAAATTTTTATATAAAAAAAAAATTAAAAAACATTTTTTAGAAAATAATTAAAAAACTTAAAGTTTCTATTATTGTACTAATAAAAATTAAGTTTCCAAAAAAAAACTATTGATCCGTTTTTGAGATATGGAATACAAAAAATAAATGATTTTTTTTTCAAAAATTCAATAAACATTTTTTTTTTAAGTTTTAAATTGCAATGTTTTTAAAACGTTTTTGAAGCTGCGAAAAAAATTTGTATCAAAATTCTAGTCGCCGTTTTCGAGGAAGATATGATTTTCGAAAACTATTTTTTAACATTTGTATGGTAGGTACAGTTATTTGAGATAAAATAAAAAAAAATCTCAAATCTTGTAGATCATATAACAAAAATTTTTTAATTATTAAGTATTATTAGGTTTAACAAAAATCGAGCATGAGGTTTTCGAAATATTGAAAAAAATTTAATTTGAGTACACAATACTATTTAAATACCTTAGCATTAGCCTTAGCATAAAAAAATGATACAAAATGATAAAAATCTGTTGAACCATTTTTAAGAAAATCAAAAACAAAAAAATGGTTCCATGGGGGTACCATTAATAACCATTTTCGGATTTTTTTTTCAACCGTTAGCTAGCTGTAACGGTTTTAAAAAAATGTGTCGAACAGTTTTTGAAAAAAAAAAAAAAATAAAAAATTTCGGAAAAAAATCGTACCATTATTTTTGGTCTTAAAGAAAAAAACGTGTTGGGGGAAAAAATTAAAATGATATATATAATACATACCAAGTTTAAAGAACATAGGTTGAGCCGTTTAGACAGTAGTCGGAGATACAGACAGAATTACGATACCCACTTTTTTTGTGTTCTTTATCATCGTAATGTCAATTTTTTTTTAACGAATGTATAACTTGCCTTAAAATAGGTGAGGGTACTATGTATATAAAAGTATAGTACCTATAAGTCTAAAATTGTTCTAGAAAAAAATTTGGCATGCTAACTTTAATTACTTAAAGTTAATATAGATTTTAGGAAATAATTTCAAAATTCAATGGTTCACACATTTTCAAAATAACTTTTTTTTTATAATTAGCGCGCACTCAAGGGGTTATTACTACCCTTAAAATGATTAACACAGTACGAGCGTTAGGAAAACAAGGAAGGGTTTAAAAGGAGATACCGATGCACATTAGTTTTAAATTTTTGAATATTACAATGGGATGGAAAAATAGAGTTGTGTAGATAGATGGTATATATTATATTATATAAAATAACTGGAATGTTTGTTATTATTTTTTCAAATATGTATTTGTATAACAATATTATTTTAAATTCAAAAATAAAAATTTTCGTCAATATCATAAAAGCCATTAATGAGAAAGTCGAAAATAAAAAAAACGGTTCTATGACAGGTACTCTTAATAATAGCACACTTTGTTTTTTTATCAAAAACGTTAGATCCATTTTCGAGATAAATAAGATTTTGTCCAACGGCAGTATTGAGTATGGCAGGTATCTTTATATTGAAGCTTAAGTACTTATTAAAGTAGGTTCTTTTAAACATTCTTCTCCCTTTGCAAAATTTCGCATTCTCCTTTGTCTCATGTAAATTTTAATAAAAACCAGAAAAAATAAGTGTCGGACTTATTTGAATACTTAATAAATATGTCAATCAAAACTTTTAATTGTATAATTATACATAAGTCAAGTTTCAGATTTTTTTGAAATATTGACGTTATAGAGAAAATTAATTTTCAAATATGTAGTACAAAATAAAGACTATCAGTAAACAACCAATTTAAGAATTAATAATCTTTCAAAAAGTCAATTTCAAGTCATGTCACATACACACAAACATATATCTACATGTGTATTCAATGTATGGACATTTATTTAAATTGGTTTATATCAAGTATGTAGCTTCGTGTTGTTAATAGTTTTTTGTTACAATAACCCTTCAGATACTAATAAGTATTGTAAAAAGTATTTTGACAGTTGACACAGTACACAGTTGTTAAAATAACTTGATGGATATTTTTTTAAACCATTATTTCTTCGAATTTTCTCAAGTTTCTTCAAATTTAATAAAATATTTCCTTATTGCTCATGTTTCTAAGAAATAAATGTTCAAAAATTAATTGTGAATATTTCACCAGATAAGAATTAAATCTCCATCTCCATCAAAATGCAATCCGGAATAAAAAATTAAAAAAATGATTTGCAGATTCGGGGATGATATATGTATGTATGTATGTATTACCTAGATAAAAAGGGTTTTCTGATTGGCGCGGGTCGATTTCGAGACCTTTGGCAACCACGTTGTTTGGTGGCATCTGTCAAACCTCTTATTTATTATTTAGTTAATGATTCCAAATCATCATGGCAAACAACACGGTTGAAAACCAAATTATAATTATAAAACTTTATAATCAAAGTGAGTATTCGTTAGTGCCAACTTTTCGCCCATTTTAGGGCAGACGGGGTGGCCCTTCACAGTCGACTCTTTCGCAGACTTCAACTTGGCAATATTGCGTCGTGACTTCGGCCTACACCCATACAAGATCGAACTGGCTCTGGAGCTCAAAGTTCATAACCTTAGACAACGCCAGTAGTAGGAATAAGGATACTTGAGACTGGGAACTTTTTTTACGACTTTTGTTCATGGTTTTATGGTTTTTAATGGCTTTTTGGGTTTTAATGGCTTTTTAAACGTTTTGTTTTTCTTTGTCGGCATGAGCGGCCCTTTTTATATTGGTTTTTGTTGGCTGTGTTTTTTTTTATTGCTTTTTAAATGTTTGGTTTTTGTGTTGGGAAAAAAAAAAGTATTTTGACATTGTCATTGAGGATCGGTATTGGAAAATATCAGTCAAGTGCATTTTTTAAAATGTACTGTTGCCCGTTGATGTTTTTCAAGTATCTCGTTGCAGATAGGGATAAATATACATCTGTTTGTCATCAGATATACGGACTTTTTACATGAGGACTCTGACCTAGTGCGATAGGATTTGGTGGTGGTTGTTTTTAACACGTCGTACTGTTGCTGTCCGGTTGTGTGTTTCAAGTGTCGTTGTAGCTAGGAACATATTATTTGTATAGATATTTTTGTTTGTCATCAGGTATGCTGACTGTGTTTAGATAAGGGCATCGGTCCAGTCGGATATTTTTAATAGATTTTTTATTGTTTTGTTTTTTCTCTGCGGTACGAGGCTGCTGGTTTCTTGTTGATTTGTTTCGGGGGTGGGTGAATTATGGATTGGTTAAAGAAGATGTGGTGCTTGATGAAAGAAAGAGATCTTTTGTATATTATTTGTAAAGATATTTTTGTTTGTCATCAGGTATGCTGACTGGACTGTGTTTAGATGAGGGCATCGGTCCAGTCGTTTTTATTGTTTTTGTTTTTTCTCTGCGGTACGAGGCTGGCTGGTTTTCTTTTGTTGATTTGTTTCGGGGTGGGTGAATTATGGATTGGTTAAAGAAGATGTGGTGCATTATGAAAGAAAGAGATCTTTTGTGGAGTTTTAATTGGTTTTTGTATATTGAGGATCGGTATTAGGTAATATATGTCAAGTGAATTTTATGCACTGTTGAAGCTAGAAACATATGTGTTTTATTTTATGACTTTTTAGATGAGGGCATCGATCAAGTGCGTTAGAATTTGGTGGTGGTTGAGGGTTAAAATTGATATCAATTTTGTGGTGTGTACTAGCGAGAAGTGTGTGTGTTGGAGTTTGAATTTAAATGAGTAACGATGAGAAGGGATATGTTTTTGTTTCTATTCTTGTTTTAATGGTGTGCCTTGGGGATGATGTATTGTTTGATGTTTGAATTAAAAGATTGGTGGTTGCTTGTGCGCCATAACGTGTTGTATGGTTCCGCTCGCTATTTGAGTGTAAGAAAAACTATTGATGTGACGATGTCGTCCCATAATGAAGTTTTTAAACAAAGAAGAGTTACACGCGATTATTTCCATTGTCTGTCCAATATGCCCCATACCGACTAAATCAGATTGCCATAATCATCAAGCCCATTGATAATGAGGAAGATGAATAAGAAAACTCCACATGAGAAATAATAGCAAGCAAGCCGATATACCCAACACTTGAGTTTTTCATTTATAACTGCCCTTATCGTTAAGTCTCGAAATTATTAATATAAGGAATGTACGCCATAGAAAAGCAATCAATTAAGAGAAGTATATGTATTTGGTCACTTGGCGAAATACGACTACAATCAATAACTTCACTTATGAAACTCCAATGGAAATAATTTGAAATTACTTGAAGTCAATCATCCAATAAATTAAAAATTTTATTTGATTTCCTAAAGTCTAAAGATGAATAAGAAAAATTCCATATCATAAATTTTTTCACCATGAAGCAACAAGCAAGTAAGCTGATATTCTCAACACTTTTAATTTCATAATAAAATTCAGAAGATTTAATTACCGAAACAAGGAAAAAAAATGGGGGACATTAATTGGGGAATTCAACACTTGACACAAAATAATTTTTAGAAAAGGCACGTTCCTCTTAACAAAGAGGAGGTTTAATACTTTAGGAATAGGAATTTATAATCATAAAAAAAAACAAGCTCATCATAAAAAAAAAATCCCGTTCCCAATGACCATCATGAAATACATATTTGTAGAAAAACGCACTCAAGAGTATAAAACTAGGTCTTTCTTTAGTTTTTAATTCAGTTGTATTCCAACACAAAAAGTGAACGTCAGTTTAAAAATAATTATACGTAAATTTCAAATTTAAAAAAAAAATGTCTTCCTTATTAAAAAAAATACGCGCTAACGCTAATGTTTTTGCTGAGAAGCAAATTAATAAACCATTGACCAGCCTTAAAAATTTAACGCTAAAAAAGCGTTATAATATTGTTAAAGCAAAACGATGCACAACGCGCTACGGTCAGCAAATTTTGCTGGAGTTAGAAAACTCATCGGTCTTCTTGCCAAAAAGATGTGCTGGGCAATTTGACGACGATGACATCGCGGAGCTCCCCAATTTGGCGTTAGAGGTCGTCGAGCCCTGGGACCAATCATTCAAGTTGGATTTTCACGAGAAAATCCAGCAACAACAGCAGCAACAACAACAACAACATCAGCAACAGCAGCATCAACCACAACTTCAACAACAACAACAACAGCAGCAGCAGCAGCAACAGCAACAACAACAACAACCGAAAGAAAAAGTGGAGGTAAAACTTCCTACCGGCAGCAAAACAAAAAATAAAGAGGAATTTTCAGTTCCTCTTAGTCAAAAACATATTTTTTATAACTCCTTATATTAAATAAAATTTTTCTTGATTCTAACTTCAAAACATTTTTTTTGTTTTTTTGTTCTTATTGTCGTTCATTTTCCTCTTGGCTTTGTTATATGCTACATGCATATACATATATGCGTTTCTCTATTAGTTTTCTCATTGAAACGTATAGAATAGAAAAAATATGTTTTTAATACCTTAAAATAAATAAAAAAAAATTGAATTGAATTGTTTTTTATTATTTTTTTTTGTTTGGTTTTGGTTTTTCTCAAGATTATGTTGTTTTTCTGTTTGTTACTTTTCTAGCGAATCCAGATAATCAGCGAGTTGGAGACAAAAATTAAGCGGTTCGACCTAATGGGTAGAAAAATCCAATTCAGGATTAAACCCATTCCAGAGAGGGAAGAACCAACGTCATGGATCAGGGAAGCAGTCAACGACATGTTTAAACATGCGCTAAAGGATGTCAGCCCTGCAGATAAAGTAGGAATTACTTTTTGCGGGAAGAGTTTCAGTGCTGAACGAGGAAATGGATGGATCAACTTCAAAGATTGTGCAAATGTGAAATTTAGCGACGTATGGGAGATGATTGCTAAGATCTTTCAGAGCAATTCGGAAGGTTTGAGCACGGATGATTTTTCTTTGACCATAACGTCGGTTAAGCTCCCTTCAGGAACAGGAAAAGTCCAAAGTGGGAAATATAATACATTCACTGAGGAATGCATTAATCGCCGAGGCATAATCAGCATAAAAAACAATGACAATTTATGCTTGCCTCGCGCTTTAGTTGTGGGTAAAGTGTATGCAGATAAGGAAAACAACCTAAAGGCAAAAATCAGACGAGACATTGGGAAAATTCAATCCCAAAGAGCCCTTCAACTTATAAATGATGCACACATAAGTGTACCGACTGAAGGTTGTGGAATTCCGGAGCTGAAAATATTCCAAAATCATTTAAAGGAATATAAGGTGACTGTGTACGAGTATGGGTCAAAGGGACAAAAGGTGATATTTGAAGGATTTCCCGCTCAAGATGCTGAAGAAAAGAAGAGCATTAATTTGCTTTATTATAACAATCATTTTAATGTTATAACATCGTTAACTGCTGCATTTTGTTGTGGATATTATTGTGAAGATTGCCATGTCCCATACAATTCAAAAAGTCAGCATAGATGTAAACGATCCTGCCCACAATGTCAAAACACACCAAGCTGCCTCAGAAATGAAAAAGAAATCATGTGTGAAGATTGCAATCGAAATTTTAGAGGAAAAAACTGTTTCGACAATCACAAAGCGAGCAATTCAACAGGTAAAAATTCAATTTGTGAAAAAATGCAAAAATGTCTTTTATGCCTCAAAACATACGGAGGAAGTCGCCAACATATCTGCGATGAATATTTCTGCAAGATGTGTAGTAAACATGTAGCAAAAGATCATATGTGCTTCATTCAGCCAGATAACAAAACACCAGCATGTAAAGGCATCCTGTACATCTTTTATGATTTGGAGAGTCGCCAAGAGAGAGTAATAGGCGAAAAAATGATAACGATTGCAAGCGAAGCATTAGCTACTCCGATAAAATTGCATGAACCCAATTTATGTGTTTTTCAACAAAAGTGTGATCACTGTTTACATGTTCCAAATTTGTACTTCTGTCAAAAGTGTAATCTATCGCTAAACATAATTAAGGAAAAAGAAGACGAAAGTGTTGTAGCTCAATTTCTGAAACACATACTTCATGTTCGGCAAAAGTTTAAAAAAGTAGTTGTGATAGCACATAATGGGCAATCCTACGATCACCAATTTGTGTTAAATTACATATTGGAACATACAAAATTGACCCCAATATTAATCATGCGAGGAAGTAAAATTATATTAATGGAAATTGCAAATATAAAGTTCTTAGATTCATTAAACTACTTTCCGATGGCTCTTTCAAAACTCCCCAAAGCATTCCAACTTTCACCTGTTTTAAAAAAAGGTTATTTTCCGCATTTTTTCAATATAAAGGAAAATGCTAAATACATCGGGAAGCTACCTGCAATAGAATACTACAGTCCGGATTCCATGAAAGCTGAAGATCGTGACGACTTTTTAAAATGGTATGCGGAACATCAAAACGATAGCTTTGACATGGAGCGTGAACTAGTAGAATATTGCATTAGCGATGTTAAAATTTTGGCTGAGACTTGTTTAAAGTTTAGACAATTGTTCCTCGAACAAAGCAATGTTGAACCATTTTTGGAAGGAACAACAATAGCATCAGCTTGTAACCTCGTGTTCAGACGGAACTTTCTGCAACCAAATACAATTGGGCTTATACCTAAAAACGGGTATAGGTGCACAGATAATCAATCAACAGTTGCAATCAAATGGTTGATTTGGGAGCAAAAGAAGCGAAAAATTGACATAAAGCATGCCGCTAAAGGGACAGAACCGGTAGTAAATGGGATTAAAGTCGATGGATTTTGTGAAGAAACGAAACAGATTTTCGAGTTCCATGGTTGTTTTTATCATGGTCATCCTACTTGTTTAAAACATAAACGAGACGAGCCTTTATCAGAAGACAAATATGACACCCTGAATCAAAGATATGAGAGAACGTTAGCCAAAACAACACGATTAAGGTCATTTGATTACGAAGTAATTGAAATGTGGCACTGTGAATTTCAGACTCAACAAAAATTCCTAAATAATGAAGAACTCAATTTCTTGGATGATCATCCATTAATACAGAACACACCTTTGAATCCTCGAGATGCTTTTTATGGTGGACGGACAGGAAATACATTTAATTACTATAAATGTAAGGAGGGGGAAAAAATAAAATACATAGACGTATGTTCCCTTTACCCCTGGGTTTGCAAAAATGGGAAATTCCCTGTTGGTCACCCAAAAATTCACACTGCTAATGATGATATTTGCTCTGCTTTGGAACTCGAGGGTATAAATGGACTCGTAAAATGCAAAATTCTTCCGCCAGAAAATTTATTTCATCCGGTCTTACCTATGAAGCAAAATAATAAGCTGATGTTTTCCTTATGTAGAACTTGCAGTAGTAAAAAAACTCAAGAACAAATCTGCACTCATTCTGATGACGAAAGAGCATTACTTGGAACCTGGGTAATCGAAGAAGTTGTGAAAGCAGTTGAAACGGGGTATAAGCTACTTGCTGTTTTTGAAATTTGGGAATATGATGTTACTCAGTATAATCCAGATACAAGTTCCGATGGTCTATTTACTCGTATGATGAATACATACCTAAAAATAAAACAAGAAGCATCAGGATGGCCGAGTACATGCACATCTGAAGAAGATAAAAACAAATATGTTGCTGATTTTCTAGAAAAGGAAAATATAGAGCTAGAGTTTTCTGAAATAGAAAACAATCCTGGGAAAAGATCACTAGCCAAACTTATTTTGAATTCTTTTTGGGGTAAATTCGGACAACGAGAAAATCATACTAAAACTTGTATCTTGAACAAACCTTCAGATCTGTATCTTCTGCTAACTCATCCTTCTATTGAAGTCTTGCATATTTTACCAATCAATGAAGACAATATTGTGGTTAATTTTGAGTTGAAAGAAGAAGCTGCTGACTCCCTCCCCACGGTAAATGTTTGTATTGCCGCATATACAACAACACAAGCCCGTCTTAAATTGTACACTTACTTGGAAAAACTTAAAGAAAAAGTTCTCTACTATGATACTGATTCCGTTATCTATGTAAGCTGTCAAGGAGAACCGGATCCTCCTACTGGAGAATTTATAGGTGATATGACTGACGAATTAGAGAGCTATGGTCAAGGGAGTTACATCACTGAATTTGTTAGTGGCGGTCCAAAAAATTACGCCTATAAAGTCTACAGCACTAAGGATAATAGTGAACACATTGTGTGTAAGGTAAAGGGCATCTTCCTGAACTATGAATCATCCCAAAAAATTAATTTTGATTCAATAAAAGAAGCGGTATTAAACTTTTCTGCAGAATATGATGACAGCATAGTTATTAAGTCTAATAACATAAGACGAACCAGAGAACATCAAGTGATTACTGTGGAAGAGGTTAAGACATATAAACCCAAAGCAGAAAAACGTCGTTTTCTCGAAGATCATAGTTCCGTACCGTACGGTTTTAAAAGACATTATTCTAGTTGATGAAATAAAAAAATATATACATACATATACACAAGATTTGTTGTTTTATTTATTAATTGTATTTATTTTACAACAGGTTTGCTTGTCTTATGAACTTGCTTAAAAGATAAACATTTTGAAGGGCGCAACATTTTCCATGGCTTAGGCATTTTATTTGATTAGGAAAAATTCTTCGGAGTTCCTTTAAACTTGGACAGCTGTAGATATCTTCTAGGTTAATGACTTCTATGTTTTCGCTATTGAGTAATTCTCTAAGCCATTGCGATTTTTCAGTTCCTTTAACGTAAACAACTCCACTTTGGATTTGTTCTCGAAGAAATATCTTTACTCGAGAAAAATTTGTAAACCCACTATTCCAGGTTAATCCATGATAATTTTGATATAACCAACTTGCCTGCCTTCTAAGTGGTGTGGACAGAAGATTTAAATTAAATGGAGAATTAACAACGAAATGATGATGGTGGTCATTATGAAATACAGCGATTTCTTTCAAAATGAAGCCATTGTTAAATACTCCAAATCCTTGAAAGTCTACAATATAGGTATTCATATTTAAGATACGTTCTTGATAAACTCACTTTTTCTACTGACAAGCTTACAATAATGATGACAATAAAATTAAGTGAGTTTGTTAACTTCTCCTGTTAAGGGATTATACTTAATTATACGATCATGAAGTATAAGGCAATACATAGTTGTTGAAGCTGGAACTGGAATTGTTGTCTTAAGCTCAATTTTTACATCTACTGGTCCTGTTTTAATTGATTCATTTTGACGGGAACAATCAATCACCATTATTGGGGCGATATCCTTAAAGTCTTGTCGAGATAAAAGTGGTTGTGATTGTTTCTGATAATATGAGTGTTGAAATTTACTGTACATTTCATAGAGAATGGCATACCGGTCTAGCTCATATTTAAGATTTAAATCTTCACGAGGGTAAGATTCAGAGTTTAAATGCACCTTTATATTGCTAACTTCGCAATGGTCGAATTTGCTGGCATCCTTGGTTCGTTGGTTTTTTTTATCGGTTTGTAGAGCAATAATAACATATCTTGGCTTCTCAAGTTGACTTGAAGTTTTAACTGTCCATACATGATCAGTGTTAGTTGGTAGTGTTGGGTATTCGTACATTTCCCAATTTCGAAAATGAATTTGAATTGGATTTAACTGAATTTGTTTCAATAATGTAAGTTTATTTGAATCGGATAATGTTATATGAGGAACTCTCCATTGCAACTTAAAAATTGAAAGTTTTAATTCTTCGTCAGAATAGTAGGCATTCTCATTACTTCGAGTACGAATTAGAATCAATTCATGTCTTGCATTTACTATAATCTTTTTATAGTCTTCAGCAAATCCCAAAAGATTTTTTAGTGGTATGCAAAAATTAAAAGTACCTGATACAGGTGTAACGGTGGAGTTTCCAGTCCATGAAGCATTTTCTAAGCTTTTACTTTCATTCTCATTCAATGATATATAATTTTTCAATGATGTTGTAATGCCAACGTTTTTGTTGCTCTCAATGTCCACTCCATTTAGCTCATAATGTATTTCTTCAAAAAGAAATGCCATAGCATTATTTGCTAATTTCCCAGTAGAAGAAGGCTTTCCATCTGATTTTGTTAGACTTCCTTCTATATAAATGTAGCTTTCACAGGGTAAAATGCACAAGTCCTGTTGTTGTATAGGGATACGAATTTCATCACTTGGATTGAAGGACTGGAGGAATGGCGAGTAACTATGGTACTCAAACTTAGATATGCTGTTATCATAGCTCGGTCCATGAGTAATATTTAATATTTCGTTCATATTGCTCATTATTTTAGTTTAAATCCTAATGCAAGAAGATAGGTTTTGTTTTCAGATGAAAGTTCTGGTCTTGATAGTGTTGCTGTTGTATTAGGACTAAATGAATGATAACCTTTGGTATCTATTTTATAATAACTATTATAGATCAACATTATTGTGATTTTGGGGTTAAATGCAATCGCACAGTTATTCTTTCTCCCCTGAAGTTTATCAAGTCACCGTCTTGGTCCACGAGTTTTAATGTTAGACTGCTTATTCGTTTGACGTTCACAGGTAAATAGATGACATTTCTGGGAACTTCTATAATTTTATACCCTGCCCCAGTTTCTGGAGAAAATTCATGTATAGTATGTACAGGACTATTGTTAAAATAGGAGCCAGTAATGATATTACACTCAACTCGTATTATATTCACCTTATTTATATCAACAGGTAAATCCGACAAATGTAACACATCGGAGTCAAGAATACATTTACTGAAACCCAGTAATTTTCCAATAGTTCTATCCTTATTAAAATATATTTTCTCGTTGCTTTCGATTTCAGACATCATTGTGTTATTATTTGCTTCTATTCTAACTACAGCCGTAGAATTTCGCAATAATAATTCTTCGGAAATAAATTTTGCAATGTCATCAATTTCATAGGTCCCAGTTGGTATTTCAATTTCATATTCCCCTATATGGAACAAATTGTTACGCTCATCTACATTCGGTATAGAGTTGTAGGTTTGAAAATCAATCAATCCACAAACGTAATACTGATCCAGGTTCAAAGGTGGAAAGTATTCAGCAGATAGATAGGAACTTCTTCCGCTTAGCGTAAGTGTCAACGCCATGGTGATAAGAAAAACAATGAAACCATTTTTAAATAAAACTGTTTATTTATTTAAAATAACAATCATATAAAAATCTTAAACATAAATGACCACAATTAAAAGAGTCATAACTTTGATAATTAGAATAATTATAATTAAGTTTTTCACCCAAATAATTTATTATTTCAATAGGAGGTTGAAGATTTCCAAAGCTATCAAAATATTCAGTTTGGCTACCTCTTTTATTATACGCTACCCAGTGTGTCCCAGGACCTGTTGAGCAATCAAGATTGATAATCCCACACTCATTTTTTAAAGGTCCAGTCGTTGGTAAATTATCACGCATGAAAACTCCTCGAAAATTTGGAATTAAATTGGTTGCAAAATTTTTCAAGTCTACACTAGTCGGCATAAGTATTTTGACGAAATAAAAATCGTGCATTTTTCAGTTGAACTTTTTAATGGCTTTATAAAGAATTTTTGTTTATTTTTTTTCCTTTTTATATATAACTAACACAAACTTAAAAATAGTCAAACAAATATTTTTTCATAGAAACCTAAAAAGATATAAATAAATTATTAATTTCACTCGTTGGCATAAGTATTTTGACAAGTATGCATTATTAAGAAAACAAAGTTTAAATTTCACAAAAATAAAGAAATGAAGAATTTAGTAAAATGTATAACCTCCTTTGGCTTCAATAACTTTTTGAAGGGGTCTCGGCACTGAATCCACTAATTTTTGAAGAATATCTGGAGATATCTCTTTCCAAAGGGAAGTTACCTCAGCAATAAATTGTCTCCTCTCTGGTTTTATTTAAAGAAACTGTTCTTTTGCGTTTCAAAAGAGACCAGACGTTTTCTATAATATTTAAATCTGGCCAGTCCAAAGTAGTAACACCAATATCCTTCAAAAAATTCATTACCAGCCGGGCTTTGTGGCATGGGGCATTGTCCTGTTGCAGGATGAATGATTCGCCAATAAGCATATCTCCGGATGGAAAGGCATTATCATTTAGGGTACTAACATATTGGCTTTTTTCATAGAGCCGGTGATAGGAACCAAGTCACCCAGTCCATTATAAGCAACACATCCCCAGAACATGACAGAGCCTCCACCGTGGCTCATTTTTTGACAAACGGGCCTTTTTTTTGCCTTACTACCTTTGGCAATCTTACAAAAAATTTATTTTTTGATAAATTATACGCAAAGGAGCTTTCATCTGTCCATAGAACGCTTCTCCAGAACTCCTTTGGCTTGTGCAGATGTTCCTTTGCGAAGGCCAGTCTTTTAAATTTGTTTACCTTTGATATGTACGGCACGTCCTTAACTTTAATTGTCTTGAAATCTCCTTCTTTTAAACGTCGTCGGACAGTACGCTCACTGATTTTATTCTTGGCCGTCAAATTCCATTTATCTGCAGCAGATTGATGCTTCACAAAAATATTTTTTTTAAATTCCCGTAAAAGGATTCGGTCCTCAGTGGGCGTTGTTTTGCGCCTAGCACCTAATCTTCTTAAGTTTCTTATGTCATTATGCTTTTTAAACTTATTAATTTGATAGTGCACAGTTTGACGTGACACATTAAACTCATTTGCAATGTCTTTTACTGCCATTCCAGCGTTAAACTTTGCTACAATGGAAGATCTGATAACCAAACTCAACTCCACTGTTTTAACCATGTTTTTTTAATAACTTTTGATCAAATTTTATTTTTTATTAACGTTTCACTTCAAATAAAGTTTAATACTGCATAATTTGCTTGGTTTTCACTTGCAAAGTGTAAAAACAGACACACAAAGATTCCGTCAAAATACTTATGCCACACAAAAATTCGTTGTTTACATGCATTTTTATGAGCAAAAAGAGAATGCAAAATGTAAACAATACAAAATTTGGCATGCATAGAGCTTAAAACATATTCTTTGTTTTGCACATTATTTTTTCGCCGTTATTTAACGATAATTAGCAAAGTGTAGGTTCAATAGTCAGAAAAAGGTTTCGTCAAAATATTTATGCCAACTACTGTATTTCATTTAATGCACGATTGGGTAGCGAACCTAGAAGTTTTTTTCCTGTGGATTTAAATAAAGCCCCAGTCCTTTTTTATAAGGTTTAAGGTGTAAGCCATGGCCAACTGCAATCGATTCCATTTTTTCATTATGACGTTTTTTCTCCTCCAGATCTTTTTTAGCAATACTAATATTATTGACAGCTTTGGCTACTCCTGCAGCGCCTCCTGTTAAAGCTCCAAGAGCCGAAAGTCCAGCAAATAAAGGAACGAGGAAAGGAAGTACTCCACCAAGTTTTGGTACTGAAATAACTCGCGGTGTCTTAATGTTATTACTGTTTTTTCTAACAGTTTTCTTAGCCGATGATAATGCTATTTTAATTGCATTTTCTATGTTGAATGGTTTTTTACGTTTGAGATTATTTCCAATAATCTTAATTACTTTCCTCAATGAGACTTGTTTAGTCTTGCTATCTTTTTTAGACTTCTTAACACCGTTTTTATGCTCTGAACAACTCGTTTTTAGCTGATTTCTAGCCTTTTTGTCTGTATTCTTAGAGCACCCCATGCCTAATTTTACTTTTGCCTTCATAAGATTGGTAACCAATAGTGCATTTGCACGTTCAGCTATACTAGCGTCCTTGGATTTTACTCGTTGCCAAGCTTTTTCAGATAAAATCTTATCAGCTATATGCCGATCACTTGTATTTGTAAATTTAGAATAAGATATTTCATGCTGTTTGCACGCTTGATCAAGCAAATTAATCCCTGGATCCCTTCGAGCTAAACGTTCTTGAAGTTTTGTTCCAGGTCCACAGTATTGATAACCAGGTAGATGTAGTTCGAGTGGTAGTTTGTTTATTACAGTGTTTAATAAACCTTCCCCTTTCACAATGTTTCGCTGACTGTTGCAATTTTTTAAATAATCAATCATTTTATATGATCATCTTTACGTTGCGAGAGATGAAAACGATATGACGGGTTTCGAATATAAACTTCGCATATAAAAGTTATTATTTAGTTTTTATCAATATGCGATTCGTTAAACAACAATACCAATTACCAGTAAAAAATATGGATATGGCTAGCAATATTGAAACAAAAAAACATGGTAAACTGTTTCCATATAGTATAAGGGGGTTAATTACTGGTCCCTCAAACTGTGGAAAAACAAATGTTATGATGAGTTTACTCCTACACCCAAACGGCTTGAAATTTGAAAATATCTATATATATTCTAAATCTCTACATCAACCCAAGTATGAGTTTTTGCGAAAAGCCATAAAACCAGTGAAAAATATGGGTTTTTTTACATTTTCCAATAACAGTGATGTTATTCAACCCGAAGACGCTAAGCCAAATTCTATATTCATCTTTAACGATATTGCCTGTGAAAAACAAGACACAATTCGAGTGTATTTTAGTATGGGACGACATCATCACATCGATAGTTTTTATTTGTGCCAAACATATACAAGAATACCGAAACACTTAATTCGAGACAATGCGAATTTTCTAATCATCTTCAAACAGGACGATATGAATTTAAAACACGTTTATAATGATCATGTCAATTCGGATATGACATTTAAAATGTTTCAAAAGGTATGTGCAGAATGCTGGAACACAAATTATGGTTTTTTGGTAATTGATAAGGACAGCCCTTTGAATGAAGGTCGTTATAGAAAAGGCTTTGACTGCTTCCTCAAGTTATAAAATAGACAAAATTTTTGATTTTTGCATCATATGAACAGTTATGTTCTATAAGAGCAGTACAGAGCAGTTCAGTGAGCAGATTATAGCAGTAAAAAGCGGTTCAAACCAGTTTGAGACTCAGTATTTAACAGTTAAGACCAGTAACTACAATATAAAATTCAGTTTGAAAACCATCGAAAGGCTTTTCCAACAACTTCGAGTCTTATTTTTCAACTGCATTTGTATGAAGAAATAAATCTTAGAATATGATTAACATAGACGAAAAACTAACAAAGGAGCTTATTAAAACCACCGATGCTCTGCGAAAGAAATACAAAGCTCTAAGGACTGGTAGAGAAGCTTACGAAACCGAAATTGAGGAAACTCTAAGACCCATTACCAGACCCCTTAATGAGTTAGTGAAAAAATCAAACACAAAACAAGAAGAACAAAATCAAAATTACTTTATTGAAAGTCCTATTAACAAAACAAAACGCAAATTTAAACAACAACAAGTACAAGAAAATGAATTTGAAAGCCCAGCAAAGGAAAAATATTTAAGAGATGAATTCATCACACCAAACACTTTTATTAACAGTTCACCTGAATTAACTGATAGCATCACCCCAAAACGACCAAAGAAAAGCCTTAACCACCGTAACTTTTCAGAGCTCATATTACAAGAAGAATTACATGATACACCTAAAAAATACGTAGATTTGTTTATAAATAATTCAAACACGCTTGATAAAACGTATGGGGTATATTCAAAAGATGAGAAGTGGTACATTGGAAATGGTGAATTAATCATTCTTGGAAAAGATATACAAATAAAAAATAAAACCTTTGAAGGAACAAATGGTTTGTATGAGCTTATATTTAAGAAAATACCAGATAAAAGCATCTACACTGATGAAGATTTAAAAAATTACAAGACCATATTATATGAAACAAATACACATAGGGTTGGACATGATTCACACGGACAAATACGTGGCAATCGGGGTCATAAGTATACGAAAATAATTAAGAAATTATTAGGATTCAATACAAATACTTCTAATAATCCAACACATTCACTATCAACACCACAATCGGGAAATGGATTGATGCAATTATCAAAACTGAAAAAGGACTATATATTTTGGGATAACCCTAATGAGCTTGTAGATCGAATGAGACTTCTCATTGCTTCACAACAAGCTGGAAATAACAATCATTCTAACGAAATTGTGTCAATTATTGAAGAACTTAAAGAAGCCGATATTATCGAATAAAAAAATGAGTGTTGATAAATTTGGTCGTTATTCATATAGGACCCCACCTAGGGGTCCAAGAGGCAAACAAGGAGAGCCGGGACCGCAGGGCGAGTCAGGATTGCCTGGACCACCTGGCGAGGGATTTCACAAAACAGAAAACGGTGATTACAACATAAATGGAAAACGATTAAAAAACATTCAGGAACCTGAAGAACAAGGAGACGCTGCTTCCAAAAGCTATGTTGATCAGCAAACTGGTCAATTAAGACAAAGCTTTCAAATCGAAATTGAAAAATACTTTAACAAGGGAAAACATATCATGTCTAATGTCTACTTAAAATCAATTTAGTCTTTACTTAAATACCTAGGTGAACAGTCATTAAATCGCGATGCCCAAAATAAACCCCACATTGATTTTTGATCAAATCTTAAAATTCGTTATTAAAAATAAGAACATCTTACTAGACGAACATCATACGGAACTTTTGAACTGCATGGTCTTCTTGAAACGATTTATCAATGTATCTTCGACAACATCTGATTATGGTTGCCATTTTCCTACCTGCCCTTGGTCTTCAAATTTATGCAAAGAAGGACCAGATACATGTGCATGCTATATGGTTGAAAATAGGTTGATAAGAATTAAAAAAATAATGTCGTTGTATGAAAGATTAAAATAAATATTTTTAAAAATAATGTTTCTTATTTACTTTATTTTGAATTCAGTTTCCATTCATAATTCAAACGAAAAACATGTCTTCTTTTAAAATTAAATTAGTCATTGATGATCTTCTAGCCTTTTTAAAATCCAACCAACATATCATACATGAGGCACACTTTTCAGAAGCTATGAATTGTATTTTGTTTGTAAAGAGATTCGAAAAGGATGATTATATTATGTCACCAAATAAATTTCATTTCCTGAACTGTGCTTCAAACTGGTCACCAAACTTGTGCTATGAAAGACCAGATACTTGTGCATGTTTTCAAATTAAAATAAAAATTAATAAAATTAAGAGAATTGTAAATTTTTATAAACAAATCTTAAATGAATAAACTAATAAAAAGGTAAAATGTTTTGTTGTTTTAATCATTCTGTGAAAAGATGAGTAAAAGAGACGTTGTCGAAGAACTGCATAAGTCAGCAAGAAGAAATTTCCAAAAAAGGCGAGTCATTATCAAGGGGCTTGATGATTTATGGCAAGCTGATCTAGTAGAAATGGGGGCATATTCAGCAGATAATGAAAATAATCGATATCTTCTTACGGTAATTGATACATTTTCTAAATTTGCTTGGACAGCTCCTATTAAAAATAAAACCGGATCGAGTGTCACTGAAGCTATGGAAAATATATTAAATAAAGGCCGCATTCCCAACAATTTACAAACAGATGACGGGAAAGAATTTTTCAACACTACTTTTCAAAGTCTTATGAAAAAACTTCACATCAATCATTATTCAACATTTTCACCTCTTAAAGCTTCTATTGTCGAACGATTTAATCGCACTTTGAAAAACCTTATGTGGAAAGAGTTCAGTGCTAATGGTTCATACTGTTGGATAAATATGATAGATACACTAACTAAAAAGTACAACAATTCAAAACATCGCACTATTAAAATGAAGCCGTCCAAAGTCAATGCTACAAATGAAAAGCAAATACTTTCAACTATATATGATCACATCAAAATTCATATTACTCCAAAGTTCAAGGTGGGAGATTTTGTAAGAATTAGTAAATACAAGCATGTATTTGATAAAGGATACACACCGAATTGGACAACAGAAATCTTTAAAATAACCAAAGTTCAACATACAAATCCAGTTACATATCTGTTAGAAGACTATCAGGGAAACCCCATAAAAGGCGGGTTCTATGAGCTTGAACTACAAAAATCTAAGTTTCCCGATACTTATCTAATCGAAAAAGTGCTGCGAAGGAAAAAAGATCAATTATTTGTAAAATGGCTTGGTTTTGCATCCGATCACAATTCATGGATACCTATTTCAAAAGAAAATAAATAAAAACCATCTTTTATGTATATTATTAAAATAAAAAGCTTTATTTTATTACAATGATTTCAATTTACTTTTATTTAAGATATATTCATACTCATTTCATTTAAAAATAGCAACCGTAGACCCCAACACACCACCGTGCGCCCATCTGCGCACAAGCAACCACCAATCTTTTAATTCAAACATCAAACAATACATCATCCCCAAGGCACACCATTAAAACAAAAATAGAAACAAAAACATATCCCTTCTCATCGTTACTCATTTAAATTCAAACTCCAACACACACACTTCGCGCTAGTACACACCACAAAATTGATATCAATTTTAACCCTCAACCACCACCAAATTCTAACGCACTTGATCGATGCCCTCATCTAAAAAGTCATAAAATAAAACACATATGTTTCTAGCTTCAACAGTGCATAAAATTCACTTGACATATATTACCTAATACCGATCCTCAATATACAAAAACCAATTAAAACTCCACAAAAGATCTCTTTCTTTCATAATGCACCACATCTTCTTTAACCAATCCATAATTCACCCACCCCGAAACAAATCAACAAAAGAAAACCAGCCAGCCTCGTACCGCAGAGAAAAAACAAAAACAATAAAAACGACTGGACCGATGCCCTCATCTAAACACAGTCCAGTCAGCATACCTGATGACAAACAAAAATATCTTTACAAATAATATACAAAAGATCTCTTTCTTTCATCAAGCACCACATCTTCTTTAACCAATCCATAATTCACCCACCCCCGAAACAAATCAACAAGAAACCAGCAGCCTCGTACCGCAGAGAAAAAACAAAACAATAAAAAATCTATTAAAAATATCCGACTGGACCGATGCCCTTATCTAAACACAGTCAGCATACCTGATGACAAACAAAAATATCTATACAAATAATATGTTCCTAGCTACAACGACACTTGAAACACACAACCGGACAGCAACAGTACGACGTGTTAAAAACAACCACCACCAAATCCTATCGCACTAGGTCAGAGTCCTCATGTAAAAAGTCCGTATATCTGATGACAAACAGATGTATATTTATCCCTATCTGCAACGAGATACTTGAAAAACATCAACGGGCAACAGTACATTTTAAAAAATGCACTTGACTGATATTTTCCAATACCGATCCTCAATGACAATGTCAAAATACTTTTTTTTTTCCCAACACAAAAACCAAACATTTAAAAAGCAATAAAAAAAAACACAGCCAACAAAAACCAATATAAAAAGGGCCGCTCATGCCGACAAAGAAAAACAAAACGTTTAAAAAGCCATTAAAACCCAAAAAGCCATTAAAAACCATAAAACCATGAACAAAAGTCGTAAAAAAAGTTCCCAGTCTCAAGTATCCTTATTCCTACTACTAACGCCGTTTAATCTCTGACCAGGCTTTGGAGCGTTTAGAACAGAATCCTGATCTTAGCCAAAAAATCATCTTTAGCGATGAGGCATCTTTAAAGATGAATGACTGTGTTAACAAGCAAAATTCCCGTATGTGGGGCGACACCAATCAACGCACGATCTCAACAACTGGCAATGCATCCTCAAACAGTTTCCGTTTGATGTGCTTTTGGGGCGGTGACGTTCGTTGGTGAGTCGGTCACAGTCAATAGCGAGTGCTGCAAACCCAAATTGAATCATATGGACCTATACAACATTCAGTTGCTACAGAACGCTGTATTATTTATAACACATATAAAAATATATAAAAAACAAAAATATGTGCCACACAGCGGACGCCAGAATTGACATTCTGCATGAAAGATTTTTGGGGTAAGGTTATCTCTCGTTGAGGTGACGTGAATTGGACACCAAGGCAATGCAATTTGACCCAAATAAATATTTTCTTGTTGGGTTTCCTGAAGTCGCGGATCTATGCAAATGAACCACAATGATTGATGTCCTAAAGGTGAACATATCAGAGGCCATCGCTCAAATTCAGCCGAATCTATGTAGAAGAGACATTGAAAATTGGACCACTCGGATCCGTGCCATTGTAAGAAGCCGCAGCAGTCATTTGAACGACGTCATATTCCGTACAAAACAACACACATGGGACTTGTGAATAAATATGACATTTTGTTAATACCTCACACAAAATTTGTTTAATTCCATTTCAACATCAACCCGCCCTTATTGGAAATCCCTTTAGTTGAACGTTACAAACTGTCCCTTACTATACCTTGAACTTTGTTAGAGGAAGTTAAAGTGCTTATTTTGTAAGCATATCAAAATATTGTTATTAAACAACACAAACTCGTATCTTTTGACTTGAACAATATTTAATTATAATTTATGTATTTTTTGCAAATACAATTAATTTCTACTTTGGTAAAAACAAGGTCATGACTGTTTCGGGCTTAACCCAAACTTTAATAATAATAAATAGTGGAAAAATATGGCTTGAATAACTTGTATCTGACACATTATTCCTTTATTGTAAATCCGAAAATATTGCTTTCAAAATTGTTTATACAAATAAAACGAGTCCAATACCAACCTTATGAACATGTTAGGTCTTTTATATTTAAATGTGACTTTAATTTGTCAAATATAAATAGAATAAATGTGTGGAAGTTCAAAGTTGAACAACAACTTTTATATTTTTGAGTAAAATTCGTTTCTATCATACTTTTAAGGAATTCCGGCCTTGAAACGTCTAGTTTATAAATGCCTGGAAGATTCTTACACAGTAAAAGTCTATTATCTATTTATTTAAAACAAATTAAATGCACTGCTGGAATGCATGAATTTTATTGAAGACCAATACAGCAATACCTCGTAGAAAACCAAAACCTAGTGAATCACAACTCTCAAAGAAGAGAATCGTTTTGAAGTTTCTTTTATTCGTGTACAGCGCCATTATTTCTCATAATTTAAGCATCAATTTTAGATCCATACGTTGAACTTAAATGAAGAAAGAATCTGTTTATAACAAAAAAAAAAAAAAAATCCATCAAATTCAAGTTGGCCTCAACATTTATACGTTGTAATATTTTAGTTGTTTCTGTTTTGAGTTGCCTTACAACTGGAATAAAAAATATATTTTGACTTACGTGTTAATAGATTATGTCACATAAGCTATTAACACAGGTTTAATTACATTACAATTTTTGGACAACAGAAAATTTTAAACTAAAAAGCTGCTTTGGAGTTAACCTGAATTCAATTTATTTGGAACATCTACTAATCCTGGGTTATCCCAGAGTTAAGTCCCAGGACTGAAAATATTACCCTTTTTTGACAAAAATATTACCAGATTTAAGAATATTTGGGCCCAGTTTTCAATTCTAGTGGTAATTTTGAGCTAAACATGCAAATATATTGTGACTCTCGAAACAAAGATGTATACATGTGGTACTATACAAAGGGTGATTTCCATATCACATACTCAAAATCAATCTATCCCTCACAAGATACATAATTTTTCTTGATGAATTGGAAAATATTTATGGAAACTGGAACATCGGTAGATTTTGGGTGGGTGGAATGTCTTTATGGATATAAAACCTAACTGTCGCACTCTATGCGGTTTTCAGTAAAAAGAATATGAAAACAGACACTTACCGCCATATTATTCACATCCAGATTAAAACTTAAATCCGGATGTATTTACATTGAATTTGGATAATTTACATCCGGATTTATGTTTTAATCTGGATGAATCGAATGTATAATATGCCCGTTAGACTCTGTTTCAATAGTTTACAGAGCTCCTCACGGATCTCATCGACAAAAAAATCGTCATGGATGGCGTAATGAAAAGTCACAATCTAACAGCGCACCTTAAGTGGATGGCAAATATGAACATCGGCGCTGTTATCGTTAAGATGACCGTAAATACTGTAATATTTTTTTGCTAGGTTCGTTAAATAAAACTTATTACTCTTTTTAGTATCTCTTCTTTATTTACACTTTCCAAATCAAAACAATAAATCTCAGTTTATAATCAACTCAAATACTTTTATTCAAATTTAAATCACACTTGTTTAATAACACTTTCCACAATCCAATAAGCAAACCTTTTGCACACTTTCCCGCTCACCGTGAACACTCCCTTATATACTCAAATTAGTTGTTCTCGGAGGTTCTTGTCTTGGAATGTTCTAGTTGCTTGGAATAAGGGGAAATACATATGGAGGTTCTTGTTTAGAATGTTCAAGTTGTTTTAAGGGGAAATTACATAATTATGACATTGAGAAAGAGCTTTTTTTGTTCCTTTCATAAAGTAGATATGAAATTCTCAACAGATGGCGCTGTAGGAGTATGAAGCTCTGTTCGCAACAATACGAAGAATATTACAGAATCGTCAAAACACTCAAAAATGGAATTCCTCAAATTGTTTCCATATTATTACGATTTTTACTTGCGACTTATAGGTAATACATATAAGGCCAGGCGCGCATATTTAATTTTTAGTTTCGCAACTGTTTAGTTGCTAAAATGAAACATATGGGCTTATATGGGACACCGGGTAGCGTATTGCCATACTGTATATCAGCACAGATCTCCTTAGTCTGTGCTCAGCCATTTTCTGCTCACCGAATTTGAAAGTATTGTAGAGCAAACTGTATGCTACCACAGAGCGCTCTGTGGTCACATGCAGTTTGCTTGTAAAATATTAAAAAAGCTGAAGCCAACTATATACTATTTCAGATCGAGCAAAGTACCTGTGATTACAGAGCTATCGTTCACGTTGGTGTGGTTATTGTGTATGGTGTGTGGTGCCGTGACATAAGGCCAAGTGACAAAAGGCCAAATTTGTTTGTGACTTAAGGCCAAACATAAAATGTTTTGTCTTGAGCAACAGCACCTTGTGTGGCCCGCTTCGCGGGTTTTCAGGATTTTAAATCCCTTTTCGGGGCTCACACCCGCTCACGCAACTCCGTTGCTCCGCTTAGGGTATGTTCAGTCGCCAGGCAGGCGCCTGTAGCAACAGTTTTCCTGAGCAGCAGTATAACTGTTAGTTGTTTACTCCAATTAATGTAAAATACAAAACTGTTGCTACAGGCGCCTGCCTGGCGACTGAATATTATTGCGTATTCAAATTTAAAAATATTTTTGTTTTGGATTTTTTAAAAATTTTCAAAATTTTTTTTTGGGAACTCAATATTCCGAGATTTCGAGATGCTCGATTTTTTTCAAACTAGATAAATGAAAATTTCTTAATAAAATCTACAAAATTTAAAAAAAAAATTGTTTTACTTAAAAAAAAAAAATTAAATTAATTTATTACTGACTGTACCTACCATGGAACCAATTTTTTTTTTCGAATTTTAAATTTCTCATTATCGGCACAACGGATTTTAATGAAATTTTTTATAGAGAAGCTTCTAAAACTAAAAAAACATTGTATTTCAAGACTAAAAAAAAATATTTTTTGGATTTTTGAAAAAAAAAGTCATTTTATTTTTGGAAAATTCGATACCACGATATATATATACTTTTTTGGAAATTTAATTTTCATTCGTACAATAATAAAAACTTAAGGTTGGCCTACCAAATTTTTTTCTTGAACATGTTTTAAAAATTTTGTATATAAAAGCATATTTTTTTAAAAGAAACCACTACAACGACTTATAATTTTTGTTCTTGCATAAATCCATATTTGCAGAGCATTCTGTTTTTATCTCTTACTACTAAAAGAATTTAAAAAATTAATTTTTAATTTAAAAAATTAATTTAAAGTATGCTTTTAATTTAATGAGTATAGTTTATTTAGCAAATATTCCCCATAACAGATAAGTAAAAAATTTATAATGTAACACTTTTATAAGATTGTAGGACAAAATTCACAATCCGTGTGTCCCAATGTCCATTTTTCCCAAAATGTAATTTCCCAATTTTTGTCATTCCCAAGGCAATGGTTTCCAATCATTATTTGCCCCAATGCCAAGTTTTTCCAATAATAATGTTCCCAATGTGTAAGCAACCCTATTGTGTAATGAAATAAAAAAAACAGCAACGTTGTGAAGGTATAAGGTTGTGTAATGAAATGAAAAAACAGCAACGTTGTGAAGTTGACACTTTATGTGCATTGAAGTTGAAAAAAAAATAGAACAAAACGTTTTCTTTAGTTTTATAAGAAAGATTAAAAAAAATTATAAAAATTGTATTGGGACACCAATTTTTTGGGAAAAAAAATTGGGAAAGCATATTTGTTGGGAAAAAAAATTGGGAAAAATATCCCGTTTGGAGCCATGGATTTTGGGAAAAATGATTTTGGAAACTTGACCCTCTACCCTTTGATAACTATAATGGTATAAATATGAAGGTACAAGATAAAACCCAAAAACATGGTAATTTTATTTTTGATAGAACAGGTCAGATTCTATTTATAGCCCAAAATGTAATTAAAATAAATCAATTAGAGGTTATGACGGCTCATAGAGAGCCTAAATCTGGTGACTTACAACTCTCAACCATTTCTGTGTGCGTGTTTGGAAGGGCCTAGAATTTTTCCCCGATTCCGAACGGTATATGAGCAGCACTTTTTATGACAAGAGATACTCTTGGAGGATTTGTCAATTCCTCGCAAGAGGTAGTACACCCTTGAAAAAAATTTTGCAGCGGCTGAGAATCGAGATAGTGACTCGGCCGAATACCGAATACCGAATTATCGGCCACACTCGTCGGCCGAATACCGAATATTTGGCAGCCGAACATTCGACCAACGAAACGAAGGGCCTTACCAACAATCAAATTAAGAGACGACTTTAATATTTGAGTGAAATGGACCATTATGTAAAGAGTTATACAGAGTCCATTAAATAATCGGCCGAATACCGAATTACCATTATGCCAATAATACTTAAACATTTATAACCTTGAACCACAGAATCAAGAGTCTAGTTCGTACCTGAAAGCCAATTGTACACTTTTTAGGAGTAAAAATAGGTAAAAAACATAGGCATTATATGGCAAGGTATTTTTTTCGTGAAAACAAATAATATACGTAAAGTACGTGAGATATTAATCAAATCTGCCATTCTGATATAGACAGAACCACAGAACACAAACAAAGTGGTTTCATGAAATTTCCTTCACCTGTATTTGTTTTTTTATGTGCACCGATCTACATCCAAAACAGCTGAATTAATTTTCTTGTTGATATAAGGGGTCTTATGTTCTCTATATCGGAAGTTAAAATTTTTGTTTTAATAATTTTGCGTACACTTAAAGGCAAAAATGCTGCGTTTTTTTTTTCAAAATTTTTGGAAGCTTCTCTATAAGAAAATTTCATTAAAATAACTTATGCCGATAATGAGAAATTTAACATTAAAAAAAATGGTTTTATGGTTGGTACCATCAGTAATATCTTAATTTTAAATTTTTTGTATATTGAATTATAAATTGTAAGAATTAATTGAAAGAAAAAAAAAATTATATCGTAATTCTGGGCGCCATTTTCGAGCAAAATACAATTTTTGAAAACCATTTTTTAACATTTGCATGAAGGGTACCGTTATTCTTAGGTAAAATAAAAACATTTCTTAAATGTTGTAAATTGTATTAAAAAACCTTTTTTTAAATCTGTCGAACAGTTTTTGAAAAAAAAAAAAAAATGCACGACTGGATCGCACAAACTTGCTCTTATGTAAAAGTACTTTGGAATTTAAAATACATTTTATAAATATAAAACATTGATTTAATGAGATAAAAATGTTTAAATGCATGGAAATGCCGTGTGATTTCCGGAAAAGCATGAATTTATGCAAACAAAGTTTAAAAATCGGTTTATTATAAAAGTAATTTTTTATATAACAAATTCCTTTAACATTTTTCAAGAACAAAATTTGGAACTCCAATTTTTATTATTTAGTAGTATAGATTTTAGAAAATAATTTCAAAAAATAATCGTTCGCAGGTTTTAAAGATATTGATTTTTCAATTTTTTTTTTTTTAAAGCCAAAAATATTTTCTCGAATATTTTATTTATTACGTGGGTAATATGACCTACTGCTCTATTTCGCAAACCAAAACCCACAGCGAAATAAAAAAAAATTCATTGCGAACACCTTCAAACTGGTTTGGACTCAGCGTCTTGTGGTGAGTGTGGCGCGGCGATCGGGGAAGATATACGGCGTATTCCGTTTTTTTATTTTTGTTGTAATTTTTTGGCAAGTTTCCTTAAGTGTTTTTATATCGAATTTTGTATTAAATTGGTAACTTTTTTCTAAAATTAAATACTGTTATGTATTTTCTTCATTTGTGTGATATTATTTAAGAAAAAAAGTTTATGAAGTGTATTTAAAATTAAAATGAATGAAATAATCACAATGGCGCAAAATTTTAATTGAATTAGTACGATGCTAAAGCTGTTTTAGTATGATACTAGGTTAAAACAACGAATTTGCAAATTTTAATCGAATATAGCATCATACTTTCTCTACCCTTTTATTAAAGTTAAAATCATCGAATACCTACTTTATTTTTTTAGTATCGTGCTAGCAAACATCAAAAAAAAAAGGTTCGTGTACTTACTTTTTCACACGAAATGTCATTGTTTTAGGTGTGTTCAGAAGCAATTTATTAAGGAAATTCTTTTAGTACGATACTAGTGAGAAAATGTTTAAAATTAAAAATGAGTTAGTAAACTACTATAAAGTTAGCAAATTGTTAAGTAGTATCATACTAATACCTTAATAATAGGCTGTTTAAAATTTTGCGCCAATGTGTTTAATATGGCCATATTTGACACGTTTGCTTGAATGAAATTAAATTATTTTAATTTTTTATTTTGAAGGCTAAAATGTCTAAATGAAGTCAAAAACCATGGACGAAATATAGAGCTTGTGGACCTCGCAAGAAAAAATCGTATCCACGTTCTGTCCATTCATCCGCATTCGAGCCATAAGATACAGCCGCTTGACCGAGGAAACTCGACGATTGGTCATCATTCATCAACAACTATAAAGCCTTATCACACTTCGACATAATTGAGCTATTCGGTCGAGCATACCTTAAGACTCAAACTGGACAGATAGCAGTTAAAGGTTTTTCGTCGATAGGGATATGGCCATTTGATAAGAAAATTATTCAAGACCACGATTTTGTATCAGCAGAAGAAGTTGATTCAACAAAATCTCAATGCAACGAAGAAAATCTTGCGCCTACCAATCCATGTGATATTGAGGGGGCATGAGACGACTCATGAAATTTCTCCTATTCCTGTAAAGGTTAAAAAAAAACATCGAATCGTAGACGAAAACGAGGAAAATCGGAAATCATTTCCTCATCTCCTTATAAAACTTCTCTGGAAGAATCAATAAATCTGAAGAATAAGAGGAAAAAGAAACTAAAAAGAAGAATATGATGTTGGAAAGCGGACAGATACCGAACAAAAAAAAACGCATTCGCGTCCAATTTCATTCCATAGTCAATGGGGCCTATCGTGAATAAAATTTCCTTGGAAATATTGGCCAACTTTTAAAATTGTCATCTCCAATAATTTTGAAAGTTTCCCTTATTGATATCGGGAGTAAAGTTTTATAGTGACTTTGGTTCTCATTTAAAAAGACCAGTCGCCAGCTTACAATGAACAGTGCAGAAGTATTGACCTTCCCAATTTTCAAAGATGGGGAAAATTCCGAGGGAAATTTTGTTCCCCATAGCCCCCAATAAATATTAAGTATTTAGTTCCACTAAAAAACATTGTGTTAAATATGGCCTACCCTGGGCCATATTTAACACCAAGTGTGCCATATTAGCCGCAATTTTTTTACAACTCAAATATGAAGTCCCTTTAATTTTGTATTATGTTTGTTTTTTTGATTATAGTTTTTAAAGACTGAACTTAAAATTATTTCTAAGACTGTCTACGAAAAGAATAAATGAATTAGACTTAAATGTATGGTTTTATTTAAAAAAATGTTAAGGGTAGGCCATATTTGCTACACTTACTCTATATACATTATTAATTTAAACTTAAGGGGGCTCCTGATGAAATTTTTTAGCTAAAATCGTTAGAGCCGTTAATGAGAAAGTCGAAAATCAAAAAAATCGGTTCTATGGCAAGTACCGTTAATTACATTTTGCCCCAAAATTTCGTTTGACCAAAATGTAGCCCATCTTCATGATATCGCACCTAATTTTTTCTATCAAAATCGTTATAGTCGTTTTCGAGATAAATAAGATCATTACCCGTGTATGGGGGGTACCGTTAGTTTTGGAGCTAAAAAAAATCAATTTCTCTTTTAGGGAATCACCGAACACCCTTAAGTACACAGTTTGAAAAAAAATAGCTCCATTGGCTTAGGATTTACGTCGAGGTACAGACATACAGACATAAAGATAGACAGACGGAATTGTCGGACCCACTTTATTCGTCTTCGCTATCATCGTAATGTCAAGTTTGATCAAAATCTTGAGTTTAATTTTTTTTTTTCCAAATGCAGAACTTGCCCAATAGTACCTATGTACATATGTACATACTTATATCGCAATTAAAAATATTTATAAAATTTCTCGCATGGCAGGTACCGTTATTTTTGGTCTTAAAAAAAAAAAAGAAACGAACATATGCGGGGAAAAAAACTAAAATGACATATGTATACCAAGTTGAGCCGTTTAGGCTTTAGTAGAACAGACAGACAGACAGACAGAATTGCGAGACCCACTTTTTTCGTCTTCGTTTTCATCGTAATGTCAACTTTGATCAAAATCTCGAGTTCGATTTTTTTTACTTTGATCAAAATCTCGAGTTCGATTTTTTTTACGAAAGCATAACTTGCCTTAAGTCGCAAGTAAAAATGATATTTAAAAAAAAAAAACTTTTTGTTTTTTAAATAGTACCTATTAAAATTATTTTTTTTTAATTTTTTGTATCACTAAAACGAACATACATACAAATTATCTCAAATTATCTTGAATAAACAAAGCACGCAATAAATATACTCACTCTATAATTTCCGTTTCAATCATTTTGAAATATTTGGTTGAAAAAGTAGATTTTTATGCTGCCACAAACTCAATATTTCTAAAACAAAAAAAAAAAAAAAAAAAAAAGATTTAACGAATCGGTATCTAATTAGAAGGAAGTAAGTTAGATTCAATATCCGACCAAAGACGTCGCGTCGTCGTTGACTGCGTCACTTTCGATTTCACTTTTCCTCAAAGCTAGACTGACTATTCGATTAGACTAAAAATAAAAAGTATCTATCTAGCTGCAGTGTTACGTCACTTTGAATAATGCAACAAACAACCGAACCATCCGTATTTATGTGCAAAAATGCAGTAACCACAATCTCATATATGTGTGTACAAGTAGGTATTTAGCAACAGACGAACTTACTTGCCCGCACTATAGCTCAAGAGTCACCACCGACCGCTGGCGTGCCGAAAGGAAGAAAGGAAAACTAAAAATATATATTCAGAGATACCCGAAGCACACAAATTTAATGTGGAGGAAATCCAAGAACTAGTTTTGTATCTTTTTACAACTTTGTCTATCTATCAAGCAAGCTATACACTCCAATAAACTCAGTTATGTCGAATTAACTCGTTGAGCAAAAAAAAAATAAAAATAAATACAAATCGAAACTTAAAACCACGGAAGTTTAAAGTTGTTTAGGCAGTTAAAAAAATCAGACTAAATTAAGTATACTCGTATGTTGCAACTTGCAGACTGAGTGCCAGATACGAACCACTATATACCTATGTATGTAGCTGATTATAGTCACAATTTTTGAGATAATGTGGGAGTTTTTTTTCTTATTTGCTATCAACTGCGCGACTGTTTTTGTTTTTTATTTTTTATTTTTGGTTCTTGTTTTTGTTCGAAAAGTTGCCTGAATAATACGTCCGATTGTGAACTGCGGTTGTTTCCAACTGATCTGCCGTCATATCAGTTTGTTTGTTTCAACTTCAGTTTGAATAAGTTATCTATAGTAGCACCAGTTAACAAAGCTCAAGATATTGTGGTAGAAGGGAGAATTATAGATATAGATAGGTATGTCGGTCGAAGATATTGGATAGCTTGATTGTTTGATCAAGTTCGGATGCAAAATTATACAAATTTGTTTGCGTATATGAAGCACATTTCGTCAAACATATTGTTATACATATAATACGAGTGGAAACTATAGAAGCTTTGACCGCCAAAACTATATTTCATTCACTAAGTTCATTCAAGGTCAATTTAAATGAATCATTCTAATTTTAACTTCTTTTGTGCGTTTGAGTTTCATCTATTAATTGGATGAGACTATTGCGACATATACTGATTCCGATCGATTTTTAACACGTTAATTTCAAAACAACAATCCTGGGGCCATGGCGAAATAATACCGTTCGATCGTTTTCGTTTTACGTAATTCGACCCCTGGCTTATATCCATTACAAGAATTCAAAAATTAGTTTTCAATCTGCTATGTATGTATATATGGCTTTCATAATTTTACAAATGGGTTAGGTAATTGAAAGAAAAAAGACTATAAATACCTACATACAAAAAAGCAAGTATAGGCCGCGTTCGCCTACGTAGCCAAAGGTATCCGAATATGTTTGTGTTGTTGTAATCCCATAGGAAAACTCAGCTGATAAATGAAACAGCTGATGTCAAGCAGAAATCTAAAGCTATCCCAAAATGTTTGCTAAACTAAACTACCCGAGGGGAATTTTGAAGAACAGCTGATATTTCAGCTAATTTTGTGTCGTGTCCAGAGTTGGCCGAACTGTAACGAGAACGTAATTTATTAACGTAGTTAATGTAACAAATTGCAGCAGACGTAGTTTTAAATGTCAAATGATCTGTCAGTCAGGTTGTCAGCTGTCATTTCACTGTCAGCTGTGCATTTGAAGTATGAATTTTTGAAATTAAACGTTCAGTTATTCATTTTTAATAAGCGACGTGAAAATGGCTGGTCGAAAGCTATATAATTATTGGGCTGAAGGTGGATTTACTCCAATTAAAATGGATAATTATCGTAATGGAACTCTCTTCGACACGTGTGTTGCACATCTTAAAAATAAACAGTTTCAATATAACTACATCAGTTCTTGTTTTGCCGACGACATTACCCTCAGCTTTCCTTTGCAAGTGGAATTGCAACGGTATCGTAATAATAAGTTCCATAATCTCCGATCTCTTTACAGCATTTGTTAAATAGGATATCTACAAATCGTGTGGAGTTTAAAGTCTCGAAAACTCAATAGCATTGAGTCGCTGAAGCAAAATGTAGATACCCCTATGTCATTGTCCTTGAATGGCTCTTTCATCCAAGAAATCGAAAAGCTGTGAGTACTCGGTATGTGTGTCGACGACGAACTTCGTTGGAGTGACCACATTCTCGAGACCGCCAAAAACGCTGCTAAATGCTTTAAGATTTCTATATCTGTGTAAGAATATCTTCTGATCTGGCTAGAATTTATAAGGTGTTAATACGTCCTAAGCTCGAGTATAACTCACATCTTTGGGCAGGTGCTGGACGACCTTCTCTTTATTGCATAGAATCCATAACAGAGCGTTAAAACTGACAGAAAACAGAGCTATCATGGATTCATTCCCATCTCTTGAACACAGTCGGAATGTTTCATGTATTTCCTTGTTTTATGGCTTCTTTCACAAGCAATACTCGCTCGAAGTAACCAGTTGCATTCCTCCCCTCAATCAGTTCACCCGTGATACCCGTTTCGCTAGGAACGTTCCTCAGTTCACCCTCGAGCCTAATTATGGAATAATCTACTCGGCACGGTTGTACCTTGACATTTTAATTTTCAAACTTTCAAAACCAATGTTCATCGACACCACCATTCTTTCCCTTTCTAATTTTCCTAATCACTCACGCTGTGTTAAACATTATAATGGTCTTTTTGAGAGGAAGTCATTCAGGTTGTAGGATCGAAGTCTTCTCATTTCGACTGCTGTATCGCCATTATGCGTTGGAAGAGTAAAGAGCAAGTGTTTACCGCCTTTTAAAAGGGTATGTGCTTGGAAAACAAGAAGTGTTGTTGTGCACCCTTTAGATTTTTTTTTCAGAAAGCATAAAAAAAATTTTGAAGGAAATCCTCATGTTTTGGTATAGTTCATCACTCATCATGAAATTTCAACGAAGGAAGGAAGTTTTTTGGAATCTACTCGTAATTTCTGTTTCAAGTGGCTTAGATTTTAGCTTACCAATAATCAAACTTAAAAATTAATCTATCCAAAGCAGAGAATTCTTGTACATTTGAAAGTGGGTAAATATATGTAGGTCATTGTTGATTGCTGGTTGGTCTTTTGGTGGCTTCAAACCTCTGTTGTGCTGCGTCCATGCAACATCACAGAATTTCCTGAAGCTGTCTTCTCGAGCTATTCCAAATGCCGGGTCCATCATGGAGAGCACCTGGAGATATCGGTTGTCTGTGGCCGCGTTACTTGTAATAAAATTAATAAGAGGACTGGGATGGGTTGGGATTTTTCTCAGCATCTTACTGCTGAGGTTGGAGATATATTTTTCAATCGGGACTCAATCAGGACGATTCCTGATGATTCGTACAGCCTTTCATTGCTATAATAGCGGTAAGAGCTGGGTTTCCGGTAAAGGGAGATGCAATCGCGGAGAGCTTTTCGCTCGAATAATTGCAATTTTTTCATATACATAAGTGGGGCTTATTGTAAGCCATATAGGGAAACAATATGTTAATATAGGGCGAATGAGTTGCTTCGTCCTGGTTTGGAGACCGTTTCTCACTTTCATAAGGGGTCGTTAAAGGGATAAAGCATAATTTGCCCTACGAGTTGGGAATGAACATTCTGGTATTCATCCCCGTGTGTACTTAAAGTACGATGAAAAATCCTTTGCAGAATTTTCCAAAGCTTTTGCCTATATTTATACATATTTTGTATATGATGGGCGAGATCTTTGTATTTCGGTTTGAAATTTCGTGGTTGTGCCTGTTCAGAGATAGTATCAGTGATTGAGCTTTCGCAATAATATCGGTTGCAGAATCGATTTCTTGGTTGCTAAGCTTTATCAATGTGCTGGGCGTGTTATTCCGAAGTTCATCCGTTAAGGAAGTTTGGAATACTTCCCAATTAATTTTTTTATAGTTTATGAATTCCTGCTGAGGAGTGGCAAGAGTATTAAGATTTGTCAGAAGACGAAGAACTAGTTTTACCGCTTAATGCTCAGAATCTAATACAATTGCAGTGCAGGTAAAATTAATAAGTGAAGGAATTCTACAAATAAGATGTGGAGAGCACATGAAAAAGTCAAGTGCCGAAGGAGTTCGGAAGGAATGTAGGGATTAGTTGAGATAAAATCTCGAAGTTGTGCGAATTAGCGCAGAGCCAGTCAGAGATAGCTACTCCATGAGGAGAGTGCTTAAGGTATCGTACCACAGTTGATGGTGTGCGTTGAAATCGCCACCAATAAATTGGGTGTTATTTTGGCAGAATGTGTTAAGCAAATAGAGATCGTGTTTGTATTAGTTTGGGATGCGGAGCACTGATTATACAAAGATACCATTAGGATATTTTCGAGTGCAATGACTACACAAGTTACTTCAAAAGCAATCAAACCGTGGATAATGACCTTTTGGCATTGAAAACTTGATTTCACCAAAATTTCAATACCAGTTTTGGCAAGATCTTTGTCTGTGCGAAAAAGAGTATTGTGTGTAAGAGTGTATTGAAGTAAAGCCGATGCAAAACGGTGTCGAGTCGATTTGACATCAGTAACTGAGTAATAAACAACAGATTTGACAGATGTCACCAAAACATCAGTAACTGAGTAATAAAGAACAGATTTGACAGATGTCACCAAAACAACTTGGTCAGCAGAGGCCGCCAGGATCTACCCGCACCAATTGAAAAACCATTTAGAAAAAGAACAAAAGAGCCTTTTTTGAAAATTCTATTTAACAATACCCTTATAAGTGGGCTAATTCTGAAGTATATTATGTCAGTACTTTATTACGACTAGTATGATGTTATAACTAACTTATTATGATACTATGTACATACATAGGTTGAAATTTTTGTTTAAAATTTTTTTTATCGAATTTATCATCAAAATTTCTCTAAGATTTTATCAAGCTAATAATCATTGAATACCTTTTTTGTTACTTTGACATTTCTAAATGTCAAAAAGGTGTGTTTACTTAGTTTTTTTTTTTTGCACGGATTATCATTGGTTCAGGATTCAGTTGTGTCAGAAGTAAATTATTAAGCAATAGCAATTGTATAATACTCTTGTCTTTTAAACTAAGAAACTTTTTTGTAGTATATGTGATATGAAATCAGCAAATTGTTAAGTATTATTATACTTATATCTTAAAACTAGACTGTTCAATATTTTGCACATTCTTACTAAAATATGTCAAACTACATGAATTCATAGTTTGGCTACTTATGTATGTATGTATTTGATTTCAATTATACATTTGAATTGGATTGTCATTCTTATATTGTTTGTTCAAAAGCCAATTCTCGAATAAAAGAAGTTATTTTGTCAAAACAAATATGACATGTCTAACTCAATATTTTTAAACTTATGAAGGTAAGGTATTTCGCCAAGGTCTAGTAGTCAAATAAAACAGCTTTAGCAAGTGATGACAATTCAATAATAAATTGTTTAAGTACCTACTCAAAACCTAGTTACATAGCACATAATCCATTATTTGTTCTTGTACCTACGATTAATTATTATGCTTGGTCACGTTTATGCTATGAATACAATTTGAATGTATCTTTAGACCTTTTTCATTTGCTTCTACAACACTCATAATAAGCCAGAACTATGAAATAGAAATTATTCAAATGACTTTTGGGTATGCGAACCAACATTGTTATGGCTACGCAGAGCTCTTGTTAGTTGAATAGAATAAGCCAATAAGTGACATTGACATCTCTCGTTCGTTAATAATGCGTTCTCGTTATATGGTCATGTTGTCGATACTGTTTTTAATGGCTGTCGTTTTTCAACTCTGTGGCCTTGGTTCTATGTTTTGCTTAGAACATTGATAGATGATTCAGTTTTTTTATTGATTTGAAAAACTCTTGGCGTTTGTAAATAAATGGACGTCAATTATTTTCGACTCATGATAAATGGTTCTTTTTTCTAATTTTGATTCAAAAATAACAAACAAAATAAATTACTTTAAGGTTTATGTCAAAACTTGAAGACAAAACTTCAGTCAAAAATAAATAAATTTGGTGGCGCAAAAACTACGGCCTAGTGAATAATTTAAGCTCTCAATCACTTCTGTTTGCGAGTTTTAAGTCTACAGGAACGAAAGGGACCTTCAATTCACTGACAAATTTGACTGCCAAAGATTTGGAGCACTTTTTTATGACAAGATATACTCTTGGAGGATTTGTCCCTTCCTCGCAAGACAGTTTCCTGAGAAGAAAATATTTTTGTTTTTATATGGCGAAGGGGTTCTGCTATTGAAATATTCAAAGTATTTTTTGTTTAACAAGTATAGGGTAGATAGTCCATAGCTAGACCATAAGAACTACGTTTGTCATTCCAACTTTACTCATATATTTATAAGCAGCTTTAAGCGGAAAGATTTAATATCCTGATTCTAATGATCATGATTCATGAGTGGTTTACTTACCTTTTAAAACCTCATGGCATTGACCATTAAATAATTTTTATCTGCAATTTAATCACTACGTTATTAGTTCGAAGATCAAACACCTTTAAGAGCTTTAATGATGATCTGACTAACATTATTTAACGATCAATAAAAATAATTCCAAACAAAATTAAATACATGCATATTCAACTTCAACTCGTGGTAGGTACTTAATGAGCTTGACCCACATCATATCGAACAGTTAGCTAGCTCGCAGAAGTGGCCCGGCTAATGTAATTTTTTTTTTCTATTTTCATAAATATTCAAACCAAGTTGACAAATTTTCAAGGTCAGTTGCAGAGCCATAATATATGCTTTGAGAAAAAACAAACCAAAACAAACTAAAGTATAAAACATACGTGTGGAGATCGAAGCAATAAAGATATAGAAGAAGAAAGAGGAACAAAACAAAGAAAAGAAAAATTAAGCAAAGAAACTCGATTATTGAACAACTTTTAAGTTCAAGTTCATGCTTTGAATGAGTGGTCGCTGTCGATGGACTATTTGGCTTGAGATTGGATTAAGTCGTTTCGCAACTACTTTTGTTAGTAGGCAACCAGACGCTTCGTATTTTGTTTCCCCCTTAATAAGGAATGTCTTTTTTATTTAAATTTTTCTGAAAGCCTTTGTTATGACCTTCTGTTACACTGCATTAAGATGCATCAAGAGTGGAAGTGAGTAGTGTAGGTAATAAAATTATTCGATGAACGTGCAACGGGGGTTCAAGACCATTTCTAGGGCGAAAAAACACAGGCGGCCTTATACTTCCTGTCACGCCTTTGCACTTTTTAACACTGTTGTCACGTTCTGCAATAAAAACCAATGCGTATAGTCACATAAGTAGGTGTATGAAGTTGTTATTGTAGAATGGTTGATATGGCTTTAATGAATGTCTTCAAGGGACTTTTGTCCTTCACATGACCACCCGACATAATATTAAATTGTCAGGAAAATAAGTTCGGTTTTAACAAACATACGAGCACTTTCATTCCACAAGCATATTCAATTACTTCAGCAGCATAACAAGAAGACAAAGACCAAGTCAAAGACGAACGAGGTAAACGTGGTTATTTTCCATTGAAATGTTGTGGTAGGTGTAAGTTGTAGGTATAGTATAGGTTAGTCAAGGCGATAGAACAAGATTTCGTACTTTTTAAAAAGTCATTTAGTTTATTACGTGAAGCCTTACAAACAGGTCAGAGATCTTTCAGTCAAACATGTGATACATATTTCGCTTCATGGAAAATTGTTGTTATATAATTAAAAATTATGTCCACGACACACAACATGATTTAACATAGTTTAGACCATTGTTAACATGTCTTGATTCGGACCAATTTGATTTATTCAAGAAATAAACTTGAGTTGTCAGCTATCACAGAACTAGAAGTCTCTCTTAAAATAAGGGGTCAGAGCATTTTTATTTACTTTTAAGAACATACTGCCCAGCTCCGAAATAAAATAACGGGTTGCACCTGATGCCCCTTACGTTCAAGTTCTTTAGAATTTTGGAAATTCTAGATATAACAAAATAATTGATGTTATTAGCGAAAACTTTTCAAAACCATGAAATTACTTGTTGTAAATTGCTAAACAACTTTCTCATAGTAATACCATTTGATTGAAATTTTTGAATAAATATGAGGACTGAACGATTTCGATTAGAACCAACCTTTCAAATCGCTCAATACAAGTTGTATTGGGAGGTTTCAAGTCTGATATTCAAAAAATAAATGCTGTTGTGCCACAGGGCTCTGTTTTGTATCCGACTCTCTTTCTCTTATTCATCAATGATCTTTTGTCTGAAACTTTTGATACTGTAATATTTTTGCTAGGTTCGTTAAATAAAACTTATTACTCTTTTAGTATTTCTTCTTTATTTACACTTTCCAAATCAAAACAATAAATATCAATTTATAATCAACTCAAATATTTTTATTCAAATTTAAATCACACTTGTTTAATAACACTTTCCACAATCCAATAAGAAAAGCTTTTGCACACTTTCATAGTCAAAAATCAAGTGTCCTGTGCTCACCGTGAACACTCCCTTATATACTCAAGTTGGTTGTTCTAGAAACTAATTCGCGAAGGTTCTCGTCTTGGAATGTTCCTGATGGTTGGAATAAAGGGAAATAAATTTGACATTGGAAAAGAGCTTTTTGTTCCTTCCATAAAGTAGTTATGCTATTTTCCAACAGATGGCGCTGTATAAAGCTGTGTATCGGTGTTGTGCGTAACATTGCCCCGTTCTTAAGATTGTTTGTCCCGAACGATTCTATCTCCAGCTTCGCCACTATATCGGTGCAGTCGATCGCTATGCACAACTTTTAACTTTCCTCTTGACCCTCTTTGAATTCGGTGAACGACATCATTGATTTTCGTGACGATAGTATAAGGGCCTTCCCAGTTTTGTTGAAGTTTCGGCGACAATCCCTTTTGACGATGTGGATTACACAGCCATACACGATCTCCTACTTGGAATCCTGTCGTGTTTGCTCTTGTGTCGTACCTTGTCTTCATTCGATCGCTGTAAGCGCTCATTCTAGTCCTGGTCCTTTCGTGGATATCGATTACCCTCTCTTTTAGGTCACTCACGTAATCCCCTGTTTCCTGAGACTCTTGTGATGGGTGTCCAAACATTATCTCACTAGGCAGCCATATGCTTCTTCCGAACAGGATTAAACACAAAAAAAATCATTTAATTAAAGCTAGGCATTTGTTGAAAAAAATTTTCAGAAAAATGGTTATGGAGGGTACCCCCCATGGAACCATTTTTTTTTGTTTTTGAATTTCTCAAAAACGGTACAGCCGATTTTTATCATTTTTTTTTGCTAGGGCTCCCCAAAAACCTGAATAGAATTGTGTACTCAAATTTTCAAAAAAAAAATTTTTTTAATTTTTAAAAAAAACTTCAAAATTTTTTTTTCAAAACTCAATATTTCGAAAACCCCTGGCTAGATTTTTTTTAAACTAGATAAATAAAAGTTTCTCAATATAATCTACAAGATGCGAGAAAAAAAATTGTATTTTACCTAAAAATAAAGGTACCTACCATACAAATGCTAAAAAATTAAAAAAAAAATGGTTTTCAAAAATCGTATTTTTCTCGAAAACGGCGCCTAGAATATTGATAAATTTTTTTTTTCAATTAATTTTAACGATCTTTAATTTAATAAAAAAAAAATTGAAATTAAGATATTAAAGCTTGTACCTACCATAGAACCATTTTTTCGAATTTTGAACTTCTTATTATCCACATAACGGATCTTAATGAAAATTTTTATAGAGAAGCTTCTAAAAAGTCTAAAACACATTGAATTTCAAAATTTTAAAATAAATATTTTTTGAATTTTTGAAAAAAAAAAAAATCTATTTTTTTTTTGAAAATTCGATATCTCAGAAAAGGCTCAATATTTTTTTTTTTTTGTAAATTTTATTTTTATTCGAACAATAATAAAAACTTTAAATTGGCGTACCAACATTTTTTCTTAAAAAGCTTTTAAAAAGTTTGTACATAAAAGCTTTTTTTAAGAAACCACTACAACGACTTATAATTATTTTTGTTCTTTCATAAATTCATATTTGGATAGCATTATGTTTTTGTCTCTTACTACTAAAAGAATTTAAAAAATAATTTTATCCTTATGAACAGTTTTCTCTAATAACATTCGATTTTAAAATTCCTAGTCTGTTACATAAGAGCAAGTTCGTGTAACCCAGTCGTGCATTTTATTTTTTTTAATTTAACTTTACCTAGGTTTTGCTTAATGCAATTTTTAGAGCTATTTTTCTTAAATTTGTGGAATTGTTTTTGAGAAAAAAAAATATTTCCGAAATTTAGAAAAAAAGTATGGAAGGAACTGTTATTTTTGGTTTAAATATTTTTTTAATTGTGGGGGAAAACTTAAAAATGCTATCTATCAAGTTTAAAGAAAATCGACAAAAGCCGTTTAGACTGTAGTCGAACAGATAGACAGGCAGACAGAATTTCGACCCCTACTTTTTTCGTCCTCCCTATCATCCAAATGTAATGTCTGATTAAAATCTTGAGTTCGGCTTTGTTTACGAATGTATAACTTTTCATATAGTATCTACCTATATGTCACAAGTAAAAATTAGTAGAATTAGTAGAACCCTTTTTGAAAAACTCGAAAACCAAAAAATGCTTTATTTGTAGGTAACATTAATAACTATTTTGCGGGAATGGTTTGTAACAAAAGATAGTAATTAATCGAATATTTTTTATAAAAATCTGCGGGTACACTTTTAAGAAAAATAAGACTTTCCTTAAAGCTAAGCAAAATTGTATAGCAGGTTCCGTTATTTTTGGCCTACTAAAAATGAAGAAAACATGTGTGGGAGGAATCAACAAAAATCGTAAGGTATCTACCAGTTTTGAATTTTCAGGCATAGTCAAAAAGACACAGATGGACAGAATTGCGGGATAAGCTTTTTACATCTTCTTTATTAACTAAATATCAAATTTGATCATAATCTTAAGTTCATTTCTTTTTATGAATTCATAATTTGACATAAAGTAACCTAATGTACACATGTCGTGAGCCTTACACGAATTTGTATAACTACTTACATCGATAACACAATTTATCGATTTCAAATGCAATATACCTTTTCTTTTCTTAAAGTTACACATATCGGTACCTAAATGGAAAATTTTGAGGGCCACCTTTGTAATCTATCGCCAACTGCACCGAAAATCACCTGATCTGATTGGAATTGTTCCCTCATTTATTATAATTAATATGTTTATTCTTTAAACAAGTAAACTAAAAATTAATCAAAAGAAACACAAAGACTAAGGCTGAAAACACACCGGATAAAGCAAAACGTGTTTTTTTGTTTCGTAAAATAACAGAACATTGGGCGCATTCACTAACCTAGTCACTACGTAGTCAACTCGTTCTGATTGGCTAAAGACAACTAAAAATTTAGTTGAAATTTCCCCTCAAACGTAGTGTAAAAATTTCTGCTTCAAAGCTAGTGGATATTGATTTTGACATTTCACAATCAGCTGTTCGTTGAAAATACAAATTTAATTTTTGGTGGAAGATATTTTCGAAGTGAAATTATTAAACAAATTAATATTATATCTTATATTTGATGTTATTTAATTTAAACTGTAAAAAAAGTTTATTTAAAGTTCTCAAAACACAATTTTTCTTATTTTATATGTTTACATCTGTCATTAATATGACAGTTTGAATTGACTAGCTTTGTAGTGCAATTTTGCATTCACAAAGCTAGTTGACTTTTTGACTACGTAGTGACTAGGTTAGTGAATGCGCCCATTGTTTCTTATGAGACTACACACACCAAAGAAAACGAAACAAAACACACGTTTTTGTTTTAAAGTGTTTCGGTGGTGGTTCTCGAAAATGCATGCTGTTGTATAAGAGCAACACAAACTGATGTAAATGTACCATCAACTGCGAACTTCAGTTGTAAACGTCATCCGTGAACATCATCTCTAAACGTCATCATATGACGTACTTATTTCAACATCCAATTGAATTTGTGATCGACTTAAATAAGCACGTGCCTCTCACGTTTACTTACATTTGTCTTAATTTATAACTTGAATTATTTTTAATCAATTTAAATAAAGTATTCTTTTGTACTAATATGAATTAGTAGTATTTGTTTAATTCCTCATATCTAACATTCTGGCGACGAGATAATTAAAGTACCCGCGTAAAAAAAAAAAAAAAAAATGGAAATGGAAATGGAAAATTTCTTACGATCTTTTTCTATGGCACTCGATAGTCAAAAACTTTTCATGGAGAAAATGTTAAATGACCAAAAGAGTTGGATGGATTTACATTTAGCACAAGCATCTCACGATTCATCTAGGATTGCAGTTGGAACAGTTCCTGCGTTTCATACTTTTGATAAATCAAAAGACAATTGGGGTACGTATCAATCGCAATTGGAGCAACACTTCAAAGCATATGAGGTAACTAAGGAGGAGTCTCGCAAAGCATATTTTCTATCATGGATCGGAGCTGAGCTCTACGAGCTTTTACAAAAGCTGTACGGATCCAACGATTTAAATGATAAGGCATACACGGATTTAGTTGTAAAACTGACGGAACATTTTGAGTCAAAGACACATGTGTTAGCAGCACGATGTGAATTTTTTCGATCAAAGATGAAGAGCAATCAAAGTTATGGTGAATGGGTAGCAGAGTTAAGGGGAATAGCTAGGCAATGTAAGTACACATGTAATAATGATTCATGTAAGCATGAATATGTAGACGAGCTTATAAGAGATGTAATGGTGCTGCACACACCACATGACACCGTGCGTACCGCTGCTCTGCAGAAAGCCAATCCATCGTTGGCTGACGTTTTGACAATAGCGGAAGCTTTTGAAGCTACCCAAAAAACAATACGCACAATCACAAACGAATCAACAGCAGTAGAAGTCAACCAATTATACGGCAACAACAATTTTACGAGAGGTAAAAACAAAAGCAAACATTACAGTAAAATCAAGTCGAACAAAGACAAAGCGGGCATGCATCCCGTTAACATCAGGCAACAAAATATAAACGGTAATCTCAATCGGGAAAGTTTAGAGAGCAATAAAACAACTGTACAGTCGTGTTCCGGTTGTGGGTCACACCACTTACAAAAGTACTGTAAATTTCGAGATTCAAGGTGTCACAAATGTGGAAAAATAGGTCATATCGCTCCTGTTTGTTACATGCATCATAATAAACATAAATTTAATCCGCGTAATAGAGAAAATATAAATAACATCGAGTCAATTGAGCAAATTTATACTATAAATTCGATATTTTCAATACAAAGCGGTAAGCATGATAATAAATTTTTTATTAACCTAAATGTAAATAACACTCGCATGGAATTTCAACTGGACACCGGAGCGACCTGTTCAATAATAAGTATGATTAGCTACAATCAACTTGGATGTCCCCCGTTTAGAGCAACGTCACAAAAACTTCTAGCATATGGAAATAACCCAGTTCCAGTATTAGGCCTATGTGAAGTGTGCGTAGAATTCGATGGTGAAGAGAAGTTACTGCCGCTCATAGTCACAAAGTCAAAGGAAGGTGGAAATATTTTTGGCATGAATTGGTTCAACGCTTTCCACTTAGAAATCAACAAAACTAATTGCAGTGTTAACCAATTAGCTATTTCATCAAATGCGCAATCTTTGAATTCAAAAATTAATGCACTTTGTGAAAAATATAAGTTAATTTTTGATTCTTCCCTAGGCACATGTTTAAACTTCAAGGCCAGCCTGCAGTTGAAAGCAGATTCAAGACCAAAATTTTGTAAGCCGCGGTTATTACCATTCTCTCAAATGGAAGCTTTTAAGGCTGAAGCTAAGCGCCTTGTTGATGCTGGTATTTGGAAGCCAATTAAATTCAGCCAATGGGCAGCGCCAATCGTCATAGCCCCAAAGCGAGATGGAGGAATCCGTATATGCGGAGATTTTAAAGTAACTGTTAACGCACAACTTGCTATAGATAAATATCCAATTCCTAGAGTAGAGGAACTTTTTTATAAACTTCAAGGTGGTGAAAAATACTCAAAAATAGATTTATCTGATGCTTATTTGCAGGTGGTACTCGATGATCACGCAAAAGAATTGCTAGTTGTGAATACTATCCTTGGATTGTTTCAGTACCAACGATTGCCCTTTGGTATCGCCTCAGCACCTGCGAAAGGTTACTTGAGCAAATTTTTTCGGGAGTAGAGCACGTTGTTAACTACCTTGACGACATAATCATCACGGGTCGCAATGATGAGGAGCATCTCCGAAACGTGGAGGAAGTTTTCAAGCGCCTTCAGGAAAGTGGACTTCGTTGTAAGAGAAGCAAATGTGTTTTCATGCAGCCTGAGGTCACGTATTTGGGACACAAAATCAACGCATCTGGTATTTTTCCCTCGGAAGATGGTGTAGCAGCTGTAAAAAATTTACCCAGACCCAAGGATTTGAAGCAATTGGAAGCATTCATTGGCAAGGTAAATTATTACAATAAATTTATCAATAATTTTTCGGAAATTTGTGCTCCTTTAAACCAGCTACGTAGAAAAGGTGTACAATTTAATTGGCAGGAGCAACAAGAGCAAGCTTTTCGAGAATTAAAAAACCAAATAGTTTCAACAACTAATTTAGTTCATTTTAATGAAAACTACCCCATTGTATTAGCCACGGATGCGTCAGCTTACGGCATAGGTGCCATAATTTCTCACATCTTTCCTGATGGGTCTGAAAGACCTATTGCGCATGCTTCTAAGACTTTAGATGTGCATCAAAAAAGATATAGCCAGTTAGAAAAAGAAGCCTTATCTATTGTTTTTGGAATTGTTAAATTCCATCAGTATCTATACGGTCGTGAGTTCATTCTCTACACTGACCATAAGCCATTAACCGCCATTTTTAGTCCAGATAAAGATTTACCGGTGATGACAGCCAACCGTCTGCTGCGTTGGGCAATAATACTAATGGGCTATAAGTATAGCATTCGTTTTAAGCCTACTCATAAAAATGGCAATGCTGACGCATTGTCCCGCCTCCCCGTAGGACCTGATCCTTGTTTTGATAACGAAGTTTGTTTGCAATTAAATATGGAGATTCAAACTCTTTTGGAAGATTTTCCAATATTCGCCACAACCATAGCAGCTCATACAAAACGTGATCCTATTCTTAAATGCGTTAGAAAATATATTTTACAAGGATGGCCAGAAAAACTACAAGATCATGAAAAAGAGATTGCACCTTTTTTCACCCGCAGGTTTTCTTTGAGTATTGAAAACGATGTTATTTTGCTTTAAACTGGTTCTACTCGTGTTGTAGTTCCATTAGCCCTCCGAAATCGTATTTTGCAAATGCTCCACGAAGGCCATTGGGGTGTTATTCGCACCAAACAGCTAGCTCGCCGCTATTGTTGGTGGCCAACTATCGATAAAAGCATTGAATCTAAAATAGCCACATGCGAAAACTGCCAGCAACGTAGTTTGCTTCCCAAACAACACTTCAGCTCATGGCCGCAGCCTAAAGAAGCATGGGAGAGGTTGCATATATCGACTTCGCCGGCCCCTATCTTGGAAGTTATTGGTTTATATGCATAGACGCTTTCTCAAAATTTCCTTTTGTTATTAAAATGAATTCAATAACTACATCTGCTACTATCAAAGGCTTGAAAAGTATTTTTTCAATCGAAGGATTGCCAAAAATTATCGTGTCTGATAATGACGCGCAGTTTACTGCTAAAGAATTTCAGTAATTCTGCTCATCAAATGGTATAGATCACATCACCACTGCTCCATTTCATCCAGCCTCCAATGGAGAAGCCGAACGATTCGTTAGAACTTTTAAAACTTCGATATCCAAAATTCTTCATGATCCAAACAGCGCAGAAAATGCTTTATCTATTTGCCTCAGGACATACCGAATAACTCCTAACCCCATTACAAACAAGTCCCCAGCCGAAATTTTACATGGAAGACAGCCTCGCAACTTGCTATCTCTACTAAATCAAACTTCAAACTGCAATAAACCTGAGCACTCAATCCAACAACCTCGTTTTGCTATCGGACAGTTAGTGTTTGCTAGAAACTATAGTCGAGGTCCGAAATGGAAGGAAGGTACTGTGGTAAACCATTTGGGAAGGATGATGTACACAGTCAAATGCGACACATTTATATTGAGACGGCATCAAAATCAACTTAGACCCAGATATACCGCAAAGCCAAGCATTAAAGTAAATGATCCGATTTTACCAATTCCAAGTGCCAATTTTAACAATGCCAACTTTATCCCGACTCGACAATCTTCATCGTCTAACGTTAAGACTACGAAGCCAGAACACTCATCAAATTTCTTTAATATACATACTCAGCCTCGACCGTCATTATTGTCCGCTGATCAACATTCAGAAACATCAGCATCTCAAGTCCAGCCTGACATTCCAGAATCGACCCAGCTACCAGATGTTCCAGAAACTATTACTAATAATACTTCTTTTAATTACAGAAACCCAACCAATGTAGCTGTACCAGCTCCCATCAGTCCACGAAGATCCAGCCGTATTCGAAAGCCTCCAGAGAGACTGATATACTGAAATAGGAAAGGGGAAATGATGTAAATGTACCATCAACTGCGAACTTCAGTTGTAAACGTCATCCGTGAACATCATCTCTAAACGTCATCATATGACGTACTTATTTCAACATCCAATTGAATTTGTGAACGACTTAAATAAGCACGTGCCTCTCACGTTTACTTACATTTGTCTTAATTTATAACTTGAATTAATTTTAATCAATTTAAATAAAGTATTCTTTTGTACTAATATGAATTAGTAGTATTTGTTTAATTCCTCATATCTAACACAAACTAACTAACTAATGTGGGTTTTACAACAGAACCTAAGCGAATTTGCGTTGAACAACCCTTAATTTGACAGATACATAACTCACACAACTACAAAAACACAAAAAAAAGTAAAAAGAACAGTCAAACCAAATAATTTTTCGTCGAAAAAATTACATTTTATATACTACCTCGGTACAGATTTTGATTGTTTATAAGTTATTTACATTATTTTAGATTGAAATAAAGTATACATCGCAAATTCACCTCATAAAAACTCCATTTTGATGTTGCAAGGTAGAGATTCATTTAGCTATACTCGTCTCGGCGGGTGGCGTGCATACATAAGATATGTACATTTGTATGTACAGATTTGTTAATCGTAGAGCATTTTCGTACGATTGTTTCGAATTTCTAATATTCAGTGATTCAGTCTATTTACAAAAAACATCTTTAAAAAATCAAATAAAACATCAGTAAATATTTTTTCTTCGATTTGCTTTGGTATGAAATGACCATTGTCAATATGGATAAAGTATACTTTTAAAAGATAAACTAACTATTTGCTGCTGTTAAAGTAAGACGAGCTCTTTAACGTTAAAGTATAGTTTATGTCCTTTAAAATTAACAAAAAGTCAGTTCTCATTTTATACTCAATATTTAGAGTCGACTCCCATTCTTAAATTGATTTAGAGTAGGTTTTAAATGTTTAAAATTTTGCGCCATAATGTCTATTTTGTAAACACAAGGGCGCAAAATTTTAAAGAGTTCTCGTTTAAGCAATAAAACCGGGTCTACTTAAAGCAGTCGTTTAGCTTGGAGACTTTGTCTAACTTTTTCATAATTTTAATCAAGTTAGACAACTCTTCTAACTAATGTGGGTTTTACAACAGAACCTAAGCGAATTTGCGTTGAACAACCCTTAATTTGACAGATACACAACTCACACAACTACAAAAACACAAAAAAAAAGGAAAAAGAAAAAAGAACAGACAACTTCAAACCAAATGATTTTTCGCCGAAAAAAGTGCATTTATATACTACCACGGTACAGATTTCGATTGTTTATAAGTTATTTACATGAAATATATATATGTATATATATAAATCGCAAATTCACAGCATAAAAATTCAATTTGTTGTTGCAAAGTGCGGATTCATTTTGCTATAATCGTCTCGGCCGACGTGCATAAATAAGATAAGTATGAACATTTGTATGTAAGATTTGTTAATCGTAGAACACTTTCGTACGATTGTTTGGAATTTATAATATTCAGTCTATTTATAAAGAACATCTTTAAAAAATCGAATAAAACATAAGAAAACATTTTTTCTTCCATTTGTTTTGGTATATAATGACCATTATCAATATGGATAAAGTATACTTTTAAAAGATAAACTAGTTATTTGCTGCTGTTAAAGTAAGACGAGCTATTTAACGTTAAAGTATAGTTTATGTCCTTTAAAATTAACAAAAAGTCGGTTCTCGTTTTATACTCAATATTTAGAGTCGACTCCCATTCTAAAATTGATTTAGAGTAGGTTTTAAATGTTTAAAATTTTGCGCCAAGATTTTTATTTGTGTTTACTTTCCGTAGAGTTATAATCTTTCAACCGGAGTTAAGCTTTTACGATAGTTCGTATTTTGTTTCATTTCAACGCAAACAAACGAAACAAAAAACAAAACGTTTTGCTTTGTTTTATTCTGTTTCGCTTAGTGTGTTCAAATAAAAACTGTTTTTTTTTTTACTATCGAATTAAAAACGTTTTGCTTTATCCGGTGTGTTTTCAGCCTAAGATATAGGTAAGTCAAATATTTAAAATAATGTATGAACTTAAAATAAAATAATAAAACCATTTATAGGAAGTTAGAGACAACTGTTTATTCAGTTTCTTAGTACTCGAAACAAAAGCCTTGTTTTTTTTTAATTGGAGTGTGATTTAATGGTGAAAAATATTCGTTATAACATTCAATTAAAATATTCAATGTAAGTAGTCCACGAAAAAAAATATAATTCTGTATGGTTTTCTCTTTCTTTTTGTCAATAATAAACATTATTTCGCAACATAATAATTTGTCCACAAAAAATTTCTTACGGTATCTCAAAGTAGGTATTTTTTTTTTCAAAATTAAATTTGGATCTGTGAAATATTTTCTCTTTCTTGGGTTATTACTTATGTCGTTTTTATTTGGCAATCCGTAAACCTTCTGGTCTTTTTCTGAAAGTGTTCACTTGGGAAAAAATGACAATTCTGATTCTGAAAAAAAGAAGAGAAATTTGCTTCTGGATTTGAAATCAGAATCGAAACCAGAAGCACTCACACATTCATAACTTAAATGTCAAATTCGACGCGTTGCCAATTTCTGTATCCTAATTGTGCGACGTGATTTTTTTTCAACAAACATTATTTTTGATTTTATTCTCTTGCAAAATTTGTTGGAATCCTCTTCATTGTAATCAAGTGATGATGATATATCAAAAAACCAAAAGTGAAGAACTTCGTGGAGGATGTAGTAGAAAAATATTCACAGGAACAGCTTTAAGCTTTTAAAGTTTAAAATATTTCATTAGTTTCGTATTCTAAATATTTAGTTTCGCATATACATATACATATACAATCACACCAAACTTCAGAATTGTCAGAATCAAAAAAAGGTGTTCAGTTGGGATTCCGGAGCGGAGAGAGATTCCGGGTTGCCAAATAAAAACGACTTAAAATACAATTCCTTATCAATTACCGTTGCAAGCGGATATGAATTTGAAATTTAAATCAAGTGCCTATGTGAATAAATCTGCAATTTCTCATTCATAGATGCCGCCACCATTAACAAAGTAGTTGCTTTAGATACACACAGCTGTTCAAATGTCAAAACTGACAAAGCATAATACGTCATTTATATTTTCTTTGTGGTGTTTAGTGTTTACAACGAAATTTTTATCCAAATAGAAGAAAAAACCAAGAATAAAACTATTTATGTTTCTTTCTTTAAAATTGCAAAATCATAAAAAAAACTGTATATTCCAATCATATAAATAATGGCATGTGAGGTGAAAACATTCGCCAGCATAAAGGATTTCCACAAAGTTCAGGAATTCTTTGGCTTAACGCACGGTGAGTTGATGATAATCTTGCAAAACTTCAATTTGTACCAACAAACCACATTCATAACTAAAATCTTTAAAATTAGATGAAAGCTGGTTGAACGCAGTCCAATATGCCATATCTCCAACTAGCGAACTAATTGCTATGGCTCTAGGTGAAAAGTTGGCCCTACTGTCATCTCAATGGGACAACAAAAGTCAACTGGCAACCTTCGCTCCAAGTTGGTCCGGCGAAATTGTCAATCCAAATGAAATTATTACCTCCCTAATCTGCCTGCCAATTTATGGAAAGAATGTGAGTTCAGGTGCTGAATGGACTTGCGTGGCAGTAGGACTTTCGTCTGGTTATGTCAATTTTTACACAGAAACAGGCATCAAACTGTTCACACAGCAATGTCACGACAACGCTGTCTATGGCATCAAATCACTGTACAAACGTGATTCAGAAGAGTCGCTCCTTTATATACTTTACGATATCGGTGTTTGTATATTCAAGGGTGATGATCTCTTCCCATTTCTTGTCAGCAAGAAGAATCATCTTGGTCATAATACAGAACCAGCCTATGGCAGCAAATACTTCGGCGATCTGGAGACTCCAGAAATTATTCCATATCAGAAATTCAAATATCCTAAAGACCGTGAATGCATTATCAACGACACTGTTATGGCGGGGCCAATTAGACCTCGAACCTTTGACCACATAGTCCAGCAGAGCTTGAGTTCGGGACTATATGCTAAGGTTGGAGACTTTCCCGCCCAAAGCTCACTCGTCTTAGGAGTTGGAACAGAACCATTTCTGGGACTCTATTATGCTGAGGAAGGCTATCGAACTATATCCGTGGGTGATGTGGCCAAGGATGTTCTTGGAATGGTCTACAAAAATGTTCTGGGAGGATTTTTCAGTTCAAAGCAAAGTCCTAAAACACCCGAGGAGCAACCAGCTGGGAAGGAGACTTCAATGCGATCTGGAAGTAGAATCTACGATGGAAAACGGGATGGTTTTAGTATTTGGATTGCCCCAGGGAATCAGCTGGCCGTCATAGCAGATAACCTAGATCGTGTTATCCTAATAGATTGTCGAAGAGGGGTGGCTCTTCGTGTTTGGAAGGGCTATCGAGATGCCCAATGTGCCTTCGTTAAGGTGAAGGAGAAAACTCTCAAAGGCGACAAAAATGATCGAAGAAGAGCATTGTTCCTTATTATCTATGCTCCTCGATTGGGCTGTCTCGAGATTTGGGGCATGCAAAATGGACCCAAAGTAGCCGCTTTTACCGTCAGCAAAAATGGACAGTTAGCGTATACTACCCACGGTCTGATGGGTGTTGTGACTGGAGCCAGATGCAAAGCCACAGTCAATTCATGCCTATTTCTTGATCCTTCTGACCAAAGTCTCAAGGAGATAACTATTCCATTCCACTTTGCGTTGCGCGAAGCGAACTCTAAAACTGCCAGAGATATCCACTTAGTTAGACGGCTAAAGACCATTCTCCGTGAAGATCCTGATAGTTGTGCTCAGGATACAGTCCGTGAAATTTGTGTCGACTTTCAAACTGACGAAGTACGCCTCCAGTGTCTGGAGATGATGACAAAAAATAAAAAAATGCCACCAGAGTTCTTCTCTGCTGTTGTTCTTTCCTTCACTTCAGACTCGAATGAGAAACTAAAACAACTTCTAGAATTCTATCGACGGCTCACAGGTTTTTACATTGCCATGAAAAATCCTCCAAACGAAGAAGAGAAAACCTATGAAACCCTTTCTCTATCAGACAATGATTTGGAAACAATTGAACAGATTATGCAACTCTTGGCAGATCGACCATCATCCAACGCACAGCCTTCTTTATCCAAAGTTACTTTTCAAGTAAAACATCAGCAAGATGGAGAGTTTGTCGAATACCTGAGGGTGTTCACATCCAACGATGGAAAACCACAACTCAATCCCGATAAGAGTGCCTTGTTTGGATGCATAAGTGAGAATCTATTTAGGAATTATTTCAAGGGTAGTTTTTGTGAGCAGCACTTTAAGCATGCTGCTCAGGAATCTGCGCTCTCCAGTCAAGATCTTATTGTCTTGGGATTGAACTTCTGGCTAGAGAAGACATTCACCTATACTTCCAGGTTTGGTTTTTCTTAATTAAGATTTTATTATTATTGAATCTTATCTTCCAGGGAGGAAATAATTAACGACATGATGCATCTTGGTACGATTGTTCATGCAATTTGTGATCTAGCAGGAGATAAAGTAAAAAGTTTTACGTATAATTCAATTTGTCCCTGGTGGCAGGCCGTACGAGAATTGCTTCTAGAAAGTCCACGTTCCCTAAGCTTGATGGTGGCAATTGTTTGTAGAACTGTAGCAAAGACGATTAGACGCTCGCAAAATGATGTAAAGAACTCTTTCATGTTTCTTGTTTAATTTTTTGTTATCATTTAATGTTTAAGGGATCTTGCGAAGAAGGAGAAGAGGAAGTGTGGGAACAAATTTCGCAGGACGAAGCCCAATGGTCTTTATTAATTGGAAAACTCGATGATATCGCAGTTTTGGGAGCAATTTTAGAGTAAGTTCAGGAACAATTTATGAAAAAAAAAATGTCTAGAGGGAAGAAGCTAAAAATGTGAATTATTCCAATGTTTAGATCACCCATGCTCAGCTTGGATCCAACTATGACCGAACTACCTTACGAACCACCTGATTGTAGCTTAAAAGCAATTGTTACCAAAGGCAAAGGTGTGGTTTCCGATTTGGTAACCAAATGGCTTCTATATTCTCGAATTCATCCCACTAAAATTCTAGAACGTGAATGTGCTGCCGAACAAGATGAAGAACCTGTGCCGAAGCGTTTACAAGTTTTGCGTCGACATTTTCCATTTAGCTTAGAATCTGGTGTTATTCTTAGTTTGATGTCATGGGAATACATGGTGCACTGGAGCAAAGATCTTCAAAGTCTAGACCATATGAGGGCCAGTCTGATATGTTTGGGCACCTTTAAAGAACCCGACTACGCCCTTAAACATGGTATGTGCTGCATGATTTGGAATGCAACTATCAAATATCCTCTGCAATCCACAATGAAAATGATCCAAAAAGCCGGACGCACACCGGATGATAAGATATGTCAACAAGAAGTCGGAATTTGTGCCAGCTTGGTGGGGGATTTCCTTGATCTCTGTCTGGAATTTCTTATGCACTTTGATATTTCTATGAGTCATCGCAAGAGAGAGTTGAAATTTGAAGAAATTCTATCTGATGGTCAGTTGCCTTTGCATTTTATCGCACTGCAGCGGAATCATGCTATTCAAGAGATTCTTCAGCTACACATTGAATTGTCCAGAGTTCTTCAATTTATAGTGTTCTTCCAAATGAAGTTTTCTAAACCAATTACAACTCTGTTCGATGCCATGGCCAATAAGACATTTTTCGCTGAAATAAATAAGGAACTGCCATACGTATTGCCAGAGGCAGATATGGTTCTTCAAAAGCATCGTGAGGAGTTTCTTTGTCGAGTGGTTACCGCTTCGATGGATCTAATTAGAGAAGATCTCGAGCGATTGTATGTGGTAGAGCACACTTGTTGGATGGAAAAGGTCTATGAGTTGGCCGAACTGTGGAAACTCGATAGAACAGGTATCAAGAGGCATCAGGTAAAGAAGATTGGCACATTTGTTTTGTTTTTTTATTAATCCTGAATTTGTGTCTCATTTCAGATTGTTGAAATGTATGCCCACGGCTGGGACTCGTATGCCAATGATCTCTTGCGGGACATGGTCGACGATATGGAAATGGGTAAACTTCTTATAGAAATTGCCGGCCGTCGAATGAATCTCTTTGCTAAAACATCCGGTGAACGTTTTTCCAAAATCGCATCCGTTGGCCAACAGCTGCTACATTACCTCGACAATTTAGTAAGTGTCGGAGGCGTCTTCCATCCCCAGACTTGATTGATTTTCTTTGAATTCCGTATCTATATATATGTATTTCTAGAACGAGAACAAGTCAAGTGGTATTCAGATTACAGCAACGAGTCCGGAAGAAATTGATCTGATTTCTTTAACCAAACTAACCACTGTTGCCTATGAATGTTTGTCGAAGAAGGAAAGTAAATTTTTGCACATTGCTGGGCAAATGTTCGATGCCTGTAGCGTACTACAGGAATAGGACATTCAATTGTTTATGGTTTTTTTGTTGTCTTTCTCTTTATTTTCTAGAAATAAGAATGAAAACATATTCAATTATTGTATCAGTTTGTATATCGTCAGTTGTGGCTATTTAATAATAAAAATCGCAGCCACAAAAAAATGTTCAAAAACTCAAAAAAAAAAAAATATTTTAAAAATAAATTAAATTATCCTTTTTTTAGTCTATATAGCTTTTTATTTTTGAAATCAATCATACCTATGTATGTATGTATATATATAAAGAAAATATTTTTGACTTTTTTATACGAGTATCAGCCACGGGATTTTTAAAAACCAATTTTCGATAACAACGGCTGTTTTCTACTGACGTGAAAATCGTCCACTAAGAAGTTTACTCCAGATATCAATATCAAATTTTTCATCGATTGCGGTGGTTAGATCCAAATCCAGAATCCACAATTATTTTTTTCAAATTTTTGTAAACGTATTGGCTCTGTCGACGTGCTCTGAAGATTCGCGCGAATCTGATGAAACATCAAAATCTCTCCGGCCTTGACCTTAACTGAGACTACCCAGTTTCTCATTTAATTTCATAGATACACATTAAATTTTATCATTCTAGTGGACAAAGACCGTGTTTTTAAAATAGAACTCTCGTTCACTGGGGCGTATACGTAATATGTTTTTTTGTTAATCCTCAAATACAAACTATTTCTTATCTCCTTCGAAAAATTCCATAAATTGCAATTCTTTTGTCTTTTTTAATATCTCAGGAGTTGGCGGCCTTTCAATTTGTATGGTTTCATGAATTTGCAAATGTGAATAAACCGGAATATAAGATAGCGATGTATCCAAAATTGGAGGTTGAATCACAGTTGATTTGCCTGGCAATTTAAAATGATTTCCTAAGATCGGATGTCGCAAAGATTTTCCATACATTTGTCCTTTAATATCTTCCACTTCATCTGTGTCATTGTATTTAACTTCCATTTTAGATGTCTCTTGGTACTGTTTTATGCAATCCACATAAACACCACTCAGAACTTTTAATGTCGTGGAACTTGCTACTTTTTGAATATCCGGAGGTAAGCGATATGTTTGATTTTCGTCGACTGGATCTAAAGGTGACAAATGCAACCAAGGTAATGGACTTCCCAGAGTGCCAAGATAGCGGCCTCCTAAAGACCATAGCCTGCATGAGAAATCATGACTTCCGCTGAAAATCAAATGTTTAATTAATTTGAATTTTCTTCAAGGTACTTTTTAACCTACGATAAGACAATCCGTGGTTTATTGATGTAAACGAGAGAAGTTATTGCTCTTACGTGTGCCTTATACGAACTGACTAGCATCGGTTCAGGTTGATAGCGAACTATCCTCTTGGGCCTCGGAGCAAAACGTTCCTTGCGCAAAAATATGAATTGCAGTCGCAGTTTTGGCATGCTAACCTTGTTTATTTCCTCCTTTGGAATACTGAAATTAAGCAACAAGTTTTAGGTAGCAAGCATTCCACAATGAAATTCACAAACCGTGGGAGGATATTCAAATTAGTCTTAACGTATATATCCCCATAGAATGAATGTTAGTTCCATTAAAATGTCAACATAGAATGGAACAACCTAAAAAATTAGTAAATAATTGGTTATGGGGAGTCTTATGGCTGAATGGTAGTAAACCACAATCATACATAAAAATTAAAGGGTTTGGATTCGATTTGACTTGTTAGTCGTAGATGGAAACAAAAATGAAATAAAGTAGTTAACCCACATTTGACATGCAATCGTATTTAACAAAGTATTGGAATAATTTTATGTGGGGGTGGAATTTATGATTTTGTCAACATTTCGTGTTTGTGTCACAAAAGTTTTGCAAAACTATTTTTCTTTTAATTATTTATTTTTTTTCTGGTTTGAATTCAGATTTATTTTTAAATAAAATTATAGGGTCGAAGTATTAGATAATACATATTTGGAAATTGTATTCATAAAGAATAAACAAAAAAAATCTTAAACAGGAAGATCAAACTGAAAAAATTAAATATAATTAATTAAATAAGAATAATCCGTCCGAAGGTGGAAAAGCTTAGGCTTTCAAGTAGCAAGTGGTCAGAACCAATGTATTTTTTAATATATCTTAAAATTAAGTTTATTCGTATCAACTTATATATCGTCGGCTTATTGCGAAAAGTCACTAAGTACACTTTTGATGGATTTTAATCTAAAAATGCAAAGTTGTGCGTTTCGATCATAGCTATCGATTAAATAACGCTTAAACGCATCAGAACAGCAGAATTCCTTTTAAATGTAAAAAATGGTTTCATTAAGTACACAATGTAATGATGTTATAGTGCAAAAAGTCATTAAGTTACTTAGTGACTTTTTGCAATGAAATCCCGATTATTACATAGTGCGAAAACTCACTAAGTGGCACTTAATGACTTTTTGCACTGAAAAGTTGGCCATGACACATGATGAATCGTTCTCGAGATATTGGTTAAAATAAATTTTTCAAAATGTGACATAACACATAACAGGTATTATATATAAAGACGCAACATCTTTTTAATATACTCAGATATGAGCTACCTTTCCATTCCAATCGTACAATTTCACCGGTATAGATTTGCAAGGGAAAATCCTCTACCAATTATCCGGAAAGTAGTGTTTATTTATTTTTATATTACAAAGAACCTGGATAAAGTTGAAGATGACATAAAATTAAATAGCGACAATAATATCCTGGAAGAAAATAATAACATTACTGTACATGCGCAATCTAACGAAAAAGCTAACCAGAAAAGTGACTTGAGTGCTTCTTTTGATATAATGAATCTTCCTGTTATTTTTGCTGAAGACGTTTCGTACGTAACAGAAAACCAAGAATCCTTGGATGAAACTTGGAATCCTGAAGATCATAATGAATCCAGCAATTCTGAATCAGAACTCAAAGGCGAACTTCGTATGACTTCCACAATATCAATTACGGCTAATATAGAAGAGCACCATGATCCTGAAGGAATGGAGATTCCAGGAGCTTCTTCCATACAGAGAAATAAAAGAAGCAAAAACTCAAGGTGGGGCATCCGAGATGAGGGCAATTGGGAGAGGAATGTTATTAAAAAACGTCGTTACGATTGTGTGCTCAATACAACTAAAAGCGATCATGAATTATTCAGAAATATGAAAACCATGGACTGCAGTAAATGTCGCTTTAAATGCAGCGACAATTTTTCTGAAGAAGAAAGAACAGCTATTTGCATTCGGTACTCAAGTTTGGCGAACTATCCAACGACAAAAAGACTTTATTTTAAAATACGTGAAGCAAAATGATCCTCGGAGAGAAAAATGTGATGTTGAATCCAAGAGAAGAAAAAATAAGAGTTTGTAAGGCATTTTTTGAAAAACGTTATGCATTAGTAATGGACCATCACAGGAAGTGATAGAAGAGGAAAATAAACTCCTCACAATAAAACAAAAGAAGAGGATTTGGCATTGGTCAGATCTCATATCGAAACATTTCCTGCAGTGGAGTCCCACTACTGCAGAAAATAAAATAAAAGAAAATACTTGGATTCCAAACTAAACATGATGAAAATGTTTCAGCTATATGAAGTTCAATGTGTAGAGGAAAACATTAAGCCAGTTTCATCAGCGGTTTATAGAAGCGTATTTTCTAAGGAATATAATTTGTCTTTTTTCGTTCCACGGAAGCACCAATGTGCATTGTGCAACAAGTTTCATGACCTTAAAAAAAATGGAACCTTAACTAAAAAATGCATACATCATCGAGAGGTCGCCAAACACAAATAACAAAGGAACTAATTCAGCCTTGCTACAATAAGTTGCTGCCTTTGAGCAAAGAAAAGAAAACAGATCTTGTGAAGCCTTGCGAAAAAGGGATTATTCCACTAGAGCTTCATAAGTGGTATAAATCTCTTCCGGAAGCTTCCAACAAAAGGGACCAGGGCCACAACCTGGAGTTGAGGATGATAAAGATGAATTCATGCAAGAATAATTTTAAAATTTTCCTTCGCTAATACCTAATAAATGTTAATTAAATAATAAAAACAACTCAAAAATTAACAATTTTTCTAATTTGTTTCGTTTAATACTTTCCTTACAAGCGTATACAAAAATGTTGTTTTTTCACAAAATATAGAGTGCAAAAACTCACTAAGTGCGTCCTGGTTTTAGTTTTTTATGTTTTCTTATATTTAAAATAAAATATTCAATTTTAAACATGACTGTCCGAGGTATAAGACATTATGCAAATCCAAAAAACATAAACTAAATAACAAAATTGATATCCTAGTACTTGATTAACTAATCTTTAATTATTAAAAATTTTGAAATTCGATTATCTCCAAACCAACAAAATGTTACTTAATGACTTTTCGCAATAAACCGACGATATTTTATATAAGATAAGATAATTTATTTCAATACATGGTTCACAATAAGTAGTTATCATTAAGCAATTCAAATATTTATGTTATAAACCAAGAATTATGGATTGAAATGAAGTTACTCGTAAATATGCAGTTTGTGGTACTAACACCAGCTTTAAGTGCATCATATAAAAAAATAATCATTTAAATATAATTAAAGTCGTGCCGAGAATAATAATGGGGAAAGCAAATTTGAGTAGTTTGTAATTGTATAACTGTCTGAGTGGTAATACCTTAATAGATTTAAAAAATGGAAATGGTGCTCCCATCAAGGCTTGAAAAGCATTATCCAGACTATCTTTTTCTTGGCTGTGATAATAGGTTTCAGTTATTTTATGAATGCACAATTTCAAGATGCATGTGTACATAGTTTCAAAGTGCCAATAAAAAGACACTTCGAACGTGGACTAAGCTATACCGCTCTACCAAATTTCATCATTCTACAGCAATCGGAAGTGCTCCATATAAATCAAACATTTTCTCAGAAAGTAGGCGGATACCACGCCCCCTGAATGGAAAACCTCAATTTTTATTTTTAATCCTTTATATGTAATTTGGGCCCTACCGTTCTACCAAATTTCATTGTTCTACTGCTATCGGAAGTGTGCCATATAATTTACATCAGTTCTGAGGAAGTGGGCGGATACCACACCCCTGAATGAAAAACCTCAAATTTTATATTTTTTTCTTTGTATTCAATTTAAGCCCTACCGCTTTTCCAAATTTCATCGTTTTATAGCAGTCGGAAGTGCTCCATTCAACCAACACCAATTCGGAGAAAGTGAGCGGATACCACGCCCCTGAATAAAACCTCAAATTTTCATAATTTTGATGATCTGTCAGTCAGTCAGTTACGGTTTTTGTGATTTTTGAGGCCTTGTATTGCAGGAACCGCTTATGCTAGGAAATTGAAATTTGGTGAGGTGCCTGTGCGTGACTAGTTTAGCAAATATTCGGAATTTAAAGTTTCTGACTTCATTGGTACTGAAGATGGGGAGGGGTCAAAAATCGCCTGAGTTTGTTCCTGTAAAAAGGGTGTAGTGCCAGAACTTGGCTGGGCACTACCGTGCCCTTTGATACTTTGTTTCACATTTTGTATAATGTAATTTCCAATTTAGTTTACTGTCTATAGTAACTCATAGGTACTTAAATTCAGAAAATTCAGCAAATTCAAGTTGCAAGCAAAAAACATTGCAGCTATGACGATCACAATTTATGTCATGTAGACCAACTCCTTGGATAAAGTACTCGTTTGTTAGAGAGAAGCACATTACTTACGATTTGCTGCTAAGTACCAAATTATAATACTTAAACCAACATGCTAAGACAGTTAGCTCAGCATTCATTAAGTCATTAAGATCTTTAAGTCCTCAAAAAGGGGTACAACATATTATGTTACCATTTAGATTAAGCTTAGAAATGGAGTTTAAGTAAATAAGGAAGAACAATAGTCCGATGACTGAGCCTTTATAAAAAAATCGAACAAAAGCATTATAGCACGATCAAGTTGCTTTCTATTCTGAAGATAGGATGAGAACCAGTTCAAAATGTTGTATCTGAAGTCATATTTGTAAACTATCTTTAATAATAAATATATCCACATCAATATTTCAAAGAGAGCAAACAAAACCAAGGCAGCCGATTCCTCGCTTTCCACAACAACTCGGCCTTTGACAGAATTTAACTTGGCGAATTAATTTTGTGTCGAGAAGTGGGCTTACAGCCGCACAATATCCAAGTGACTCAAGAGCTTATAGTTTATGACCATAGGTAACGCCGTTTGTTTGCTGAATGGGCCTCGGAAGGGCACTCCAATTTTGACCGAAAAATCATCTTTAGCGACAAGGCCCATTTTTGGATAGTAACTGTGCTAACAGAAAAATTGCCGTACATGGGACGACACACATCCACACTAGGTTCACCAGGTAACAAAGCATCCTAAAAAAGTTGCTGTTTGGTTGGATTTTGAACCGGCGCACAGTGTGGTATTTTGACCTGAAACGTGGCCATAAATCAATTTTGTCAACTTTCACTCTCAGGATTAAGCATGTGTCCCATAACAGGTATATAACCAGGCTATTGTTTAGTGAAGTCGATCTATAAATTCGTCACCCCCGTTCGCGTTACCCTCAGTTGCAACTTGCACTTGTTGAATAAGCACGAGTTTGTTTGCGATTTTTAAAAAAAAAGTGTATTTTCTGTGTGTTTTTTTTTAAATCTTAAAAGTGATTTTTGTGAAAAAATTTGATATGGATATCGTAAATCAAGGTATGTACAATATTTTAAGCAAAGAAATTTGTATATATTCAACTTAAGTTCTTCATATCGATGAGCTAAAGAATGTACTTACAAAATTTGCACTTTTTCCGTTGTTTTTACCAAATATTAGTGTTTTTGAATATTGGCAACACCCCGCAACAAAGTTTGTCATATATATTATTTAACTTCTGGATATGTAGAACAATCTTGCATTTCAGAACCATTCACAAGTTTTCACCTAAGAAAAAACAAAGCATTTGAAAAAATCAAGCGACCATAACTAAACATTTTTTATATTATTCCAGATGACTCTAATTCCATCTTGACTCTGACCAGGAAACAGCTCCATGAGTTGGTAAGAGGAAGCTCACAAAGACTCCTTGACGGTAAACTTAAAGATTTGGATAAAAAATGTATGGATATCACAAACTGTCCCCCAGAGAAAATAGATGAACTTACAAAAATTATCAAGGCGTTCAAAGCGAACTATAAACGGAGATGGCAACTCTGCAACTGCACAGAAAAGCATTTCTTGGATAAGAATGAAGAGTGGCTTAGCGAAGAAGTAACACTACCTGTAGGCATACTTCCCGGAAGGTGTAAAGGTCGCCCAAGCAAAGAGTTCGGGGAATCAAGTGACCGAACAAAACGTCGAAAAACAGAGGAACTTCGAAAGAGTGTGTCCTTTGATGAACTGACATACGCAGCAAAGATGAGTCAACGAGCAGCGGGAAATATTGATGTCGCAAAAGTGATGGAGGTTGTGACCAAAACTCCAACCAGGGCTATGAATTTCCGGAAAGCAGCTGCGATTGGCAGTAAAACCCTGAAAACTGAGAAACACACTGCTGAAAACGCTTTGAGGATATTCGTCGAAGCTAATTTAACTGCTAGTCAATACGAAGTATTCATCAGGCCAACAAAGATATATCCGTACTATACCTACGTGTATAAAGCTAAACACCCACCAAAAAGCGTAAGTGAGACAGTTGCCGAAGTGAAGCTCCAAGATTTAGTGGATCACACAACATCACGTTTATATAAATATTTGGAACCACAACTCCAACAGTGCCTTGAGACCAGTGAAACAGATTTAGAGCTCATATACAAGAGGGGATGCGATGGGTCTACTCAAATCCAGTATAAGCAGAAATTCGAAGATGACGATAATAGTGATGCAAATATATTTTTGAGTTCCCTTGTACCTCTTCGTCTCAAGTATGGGAGTCAAATCTTATGGCAAAACATTCACTCTTCATCACCGAGATGGTGCAGACCAATACGGATTCGTTTTGTAAAAGAAAATAAGGACATAACCAATGAAGAAATCGAATACGTTGAAAACCAGGCCCAAAATCTTCAAGCAACAAAAGTAAGCGACAATATAAGAGTCAACCATGTACTGCTTCCAACAATGGTCGATGGAAAAGTGTGTAACGCAGCTACGAATACTGCATCTACATTACGTTGTTACATATGCGGAAAAACTTCAAAAAGTTTCAACGACTTGGATTCTACAGAACCGGAGAATCCAGATACTTTCAGATTTTGGGCTATGAATATTACACGCCAGGGTTAGGTTTTTTGAATTTCTACTGCATCTGTCGTACAAACTAAAAGCGGAAGTGCATAAGGGTCGCGTAACAGAAACAGTTGTCCGAATAAGCTGCTGAAGCTAGAAATAAGCATTTGCGCCAATACAGGGAACACTTTTCATGAAAATTCTTCAGGACTGCATGCAACGAGGATGTGCTTAACCGGCTTCTATTGACGTCAGACCCTTATCACAGTAGTTTAAGGACAAGCAATACAAAAAAACAATCGTTTTCAAAGGAGGCTCTCGAATTTTTGATTGCAAATACCAATGATGAAGGTGTTAATGATGATGTTTCTGATGAAAGATGAAGAATAAATAATAAAATAAAAACTATAAAATTAAATTAATCCTGGTCATTTTTTATTACTTGCTATAAAACAAAAGTTGCGGAAGGAAAAACAAAAAAGGATTAATCTGTTTATTCAATAATTGACCTGTACTAATAAAATATACAACTAATCCACATCTCGAATACTTCGTATTTTGAATTAAGAGGGTCGTAGGTATTTTAGACTTGGTTACCTGCATACTGGGACATAAAATTTTGGAATGAAATTTGAACACCCGGATTAAGAAAATCTTACTAATAAAAAAAAGGAAAAAAGGGATTTTCTAGGAAAAAGTATCTTTCAGTTTTTTTCTAATTTCTTATAAACTATGACATTTATCGGAATGAGGTTTTTAGTATTTGACTAAAAATATATCAGGTCATTGAATATTGACAAAAAAAAATCTCCTTGATAAACAAATTTTTTAAAAAAAATAAATTAAAAACCGAAATTTTTTTTTTTCTAAATTTCAACTTTAAAACTTAATTTCTCAAAAACTATTTAATTAAACAACTTGAATCAGAAAACAAAACAAAGAATAAAATAGAATAAAATATTAGCTTTAAAAAAATTATAGCGCAGTGTTGTACGTGCTTTTTTTGATTTTTAATAATTTTTTTTCTTTCCGCTAATCGGAATGGGCATTTAAGTGGGTTTTACTGTACCTAAAAAATGAAAATTTATCCTTCCAAATAACTTTTTAGTCATTTGGTACCTATTTGATATGAAAAATGTGCCCAAATATTTTTGGCCAGGTTTTCGACCAAAATACCGCACTGTGCGGCGCACTGTGGTCCGAAAAGGAAAATTTCGTGGCAAAAATACTAATTTCGATGTTTTATTTTTAAAGTTTTGTTTTTTATTTCTAATAGAAATATAAACGGAGCTTCAAAAACAGCAAACAAAAAAATTTTCCGCTAACTAGTTTGACTTATAGAGCTTTTCAAAGTTGGTCAATTTAGTTCTAGATTTTAAAAAAAAACAGAAAAAACTAACTTCTTTATTTTCCTATTTGAAATTTTGGCATATTAAATGTAAAATATTAATTTTCTATAGTGTATTCTAGTTGTATTATTTGTCCGTAAATCAAAATTTTAACAAAAAAAAACAAAAAATATTTAGTATTTTTAATAAATAAAACAAAAAACACCCTTTTTTAGCAGATTTTTTCGGTTTGAATAGAGCTACAAAAAAATACTCGCGAGTTCGCGCGGAAAATTGACCATGATAGTTTACCCTAACTATTTCTTAAACCATATGCAAAAATGTAGCTGCAACTATTTGCAACCTTCAGAGAAATTGTAATTTGTTTAAAAAAAGTCGTGTTCCCAGTGCTGACCTTTTGGTCTTAAAAGCAAATTCCCTTATGGAAAATTTCAATTATTTTATTAATTAAAATAGTCGAGAACGTGAAATTTTTTTTTTAATTAAAAATCGTTTTATTACTATCTTGATTCTGATAAAAAAAAAACCCGCCCACTTCTACGCCCCTTTTTATGCAAATGCCAATTATTATTAAAAAAATATAAAATATTGTACACAAACTATTGATTACTTTATTGAACATTAAATTTTTTAATCCGCCCACTTTAACGACCCTCTTTGAATAAATTCCCCTTAACTTAAATTACTGTAAATATTTATTGATCTTATTCTAATAGTACCTAAGCATAGATTAACTTGCCAAAAGAAAAGGATTAATAGCTTTATTGCCTACTCCATATACAAAGTTGAAAGAATTATTTAATTTTGGATTATTATTTTATGATCTAATAAAACAGGTAGGAATAATAATTTTCTTCCGATACCCCATATTGTTAAGCTTAAATTTCACAGGTTAAATAATCCTTGTGTATATACATTATGGAGGTATATATAAACTATGACAATGGATATACATATGTTGTTAGTTTTCAAGAGGCTTTACTGACGAGTGGAGTTTGCAAATTAAATACCAATATGAATATTTCAAACTGAACAATTTTTGAACATTTTATCAATGTTTCGAATTCTGAAGAATTTGTAATTCTGATCCAAAACCAATACGAAGATATAAGTGACAACGATGAAACGAAAAAGAAACTCCAAAGATTATACGCATCATTTAAAAAAAAAATGGATTGACTGTTTTAGAGTTAAAACAAGATTTTTCTCAAAATATGAAGAATTTTTGAATGGAACATTTACAATCCAATGTAATGAAATTGAAGACAATGACGTGCCAAGTACATCAAGAGGAAGGCCTTCGAAATTCTTAGATACATGTTCAGTATATACCAAAAGGAGGAATCTATTGGCAACTACGGGCCATATTTCGACTGAAAATGTTTCCACAGCTCTGAGTATAAAATATAAAAAGGAACACGAAAAGATAAAAGCGGATATCACAAAAGCAGTTTTTAATGCAAGTCCATTGCGAGTGCAACGGATAAAGGAGAGTATTCCCACACCTCAAAGGGATCCAATAAAATACGATGGTCCCACTGCGCTAGCCTTGTTCTTGGATATGGGGCTTTCTAAAGAAAAATATAATTTGATGAGAAAATCATTAAGAAGCCATAACGTTGATGTGTTTCCGAGCTACAATTTTTTAATGGAAGCTAAAATACAAGCAACTCCATCAAATTTGATAGTAACAGAAACTTCTGTTGAAGTGAATCTGCAAGATTTGGTGGACCATACAGCAAAGAGGATTTTAAATAGCCTAGTCAATCAGGATCACGCTAGAATAAGATGTATGGAGTTCGTTCTTAAACTAGCTTATGGACTATACCAAGAAGATGAGACAACCGACAAGAAGGAAGCCGAAAGAAGAAGAAAAGCGGATATTCAAAAGGAATTTAGGGAACAACTCGGGTTAATCATTGATACGCCAAAATTCGGTAACACAAATGATTGAAACATTTCACGTAGATTTTTTGAAAATCCAGAAGTTACGTCAGCTATAACCCGAGTATACAAGGATCTTATAAAGAAACTGCAAGGTATTTTAAATGCGCTGTCATCTAAAGAATCTATTAATGTAGATAAATTCAACGAGTATACCAAAACCACTTCGGATCTTTTAAAAGCCAAATGCAGCTACAAACTCCTGACACCAACTCTGCACAAAATTTTGGACCATGGAGGGGAACTTATAAGACATCAGATTTTGCCAATCGGGGAGCTTTCAGAAGAAAGGATAAAGACTACAAGCGATATCGATACTCAAATACATGCAAAGGCTCACGGAAACGACAAAATGAAGATTTATTTAATATGCTAGCTACATCAGATCCACTTGTTTCATCTTTAAGACTCGTTAGATCAAAAAAAAGAGCTGAAAAAGAGTTACTGTCCAGAACTAACAGGTCTATTAATTGTTGAAAATGATAACGATGCCGATGAATTTTTTTCTAAAAATTAGATCTATAGTAGTTGATTATAAACAAATATTTATAATGTATTCTATTTTATTTTGTTAATATAAATTTTATATTCTATTTTATTTTTTTGTTCGTCCGTTTACTTTTTTCCTACACTGTTTCATATAAAATATATCAGTCAAACAGTTTATAGAATAAACTGATGCCCCACAACATGAAAAAATACTGTTTTATAATACTCCTTAAAAAATATTTCTGAAATTGGTGCGTTAACTTTAAGCATCCACTGTTGTTATGAATTCACTTGAATAGTCAAAAACTTTTTTTTAAAAATTTAGGACTGTTTTTAAAAGGTTTACTTTCAGAATTTATTCTGTTAACTCCTTTTTTTAAGAAAATCTTACATCAACCAATTATTCTGAAACACCCTGTAAAGTAATTTTCTTAAAATTCACTATTTATATAGCCTTGGAAATTACCTTTAAGGGAAAAAAAAATTGTTGCGATAGCTTCACGTGTTCAAAAGTTATGATTTTTGCAACGAAAAAAGTCATTTTGGACCACAGTGCGGCGGTGACATTACTCTGTAATTTTTTAAAAAGCGTTCGTGAGGCAGTCACTGTCAATGGCGAGCGCTATTGAACGATGAAAACCAATTTCTTATAGCCAACATTAAACTATATGGACCTCTAGACAACATGTAGTTCCAGAAGTTTGGTGCTACGTGCCACACAGATGAAGCTAAGATTTACATTCTGCATGAATGATTTGAGGGTATGGTTATCTTTCGTAAAGGTGACGGGAATTAGCCACCGAGGTCATGCGACCTTTCTAGACATTTTCTTCTGGGGTTTTCTGAAGTTGCAGGTCCATATGAATAAACCACAATCATGAATACATATACAGCTGGATATATGCGGAAGTCATTAAAAATTTGATCACTCGGATCCGTTGAAAACCGAAGCGGCCATTAGAACGATTACATATTTCATATATAATTTTATACCTACATGAGCCTTTCAAATAAAAAAAAAGGATTTTATTAATACCTCACACACAGCTTGTTTTATTCCATTTCTACATCTAACCGCACTTATTGAAAATCCCTGTACCTATATCCATTAAATGAAAACTAAACCAATTTTAAAATCTTTTTCACGTAATAATTTCAACCTCACATGACAAAATAAAAAGATTTAGTAGAATAAACAGTTCAAGTTTTTCATATTTCAGAGATCTTAAGCAATATCAGAAATCTGAATGCAATTTCACAGTAAAGTTCCAGATTTTGATTTAAAAAAAAAGTACGGGGTTTTTCATTAGTAAACATTTTAAACTGCTTCCATTTTGTATTACAAGGGATTTCTTTCATGTAATGGAAATGATTTTCACTTTGTAAGCTCACAGCCGAAAATTGTTTTTTTATTAGGTTCATTCGTTCAACTTTACCCAGGGTTGACCCAAGTTTTCTTGACAATCCTGAGAGCTGTCAAAAGAATTGGGGTTTTTCGGTTTTCAAAAAAAGTCAAGAGTTGTCAATTATTTTTGTTGACAGCTAAAAGCAAGAAACAAATAATATCTACTGTGCTCTGGTAAAAATTTAAAATTGTTTTAAAAATGAACAAGAACAAATTTTGCGTTGTTACTCAATATTTCATCTGATGAGGATGATGATTTCAACAAAAATTTAATTGCAAATATAAATAATAACATGCAACATACGAATCGAAAAATGACAACAAAAGAAATGGATATGAAATCTTATGTCACTCTTGATAGTATGACCGTTACCTGAACTCACCACAGAAAAATACCTAGATCTAGTTCAGGGCGACTTCAGGGCGTTTCTAGGTCTCAAGAAACCAAAAATCTACTCACGAGGGCTCATCTCCTAACGAATTTGTTTTTGAAAAATTGATTTGAAATCGAAAAATAAATCGAGTTTTTACCCAATGGAATACAAAAAAATCGCCATTTTGAGAAATCAGAATCAAAAATAAATTGATTACCAATGGAAAACACCATAAGACTAAATTAAAAACTTGAAATGGTTTAACATTTGTATCATAATAATAAGACCTCGTAATAATTCTCTAGGTATGTTGGTCCATTTTTCTGATAACCTCAGTTTAGTCATCAAAATTTACTTACCAATAATTTTCTATGAGCCAAATTTTTATATATCCAAAAGCACTTCCGGTGAATAAGTAACGGTTTTTCTTATCCGTAGCCATTGTCAGAATACAATCCCCCGATTTGTGAACAGCATTGAATTCATTCATATAACCACCGCCTTGATGATGTGAATACACTTGAATCGTCCCACTATCTAAAGCAACCAAAAGGCTTCCTGTAATTAAATCACATTCTATTTCTTTATCTCTGTGTATAAAGAAAGCTTTTATAAACAAACCATGAATTTTACTCATCGGTCTAGATTGTAGGAACAATAGAGCTTGAACTGAAAGTGTAAGTGTAGTTTTAGTTGCTGCTGAGCTTAGGTCATTCAGATCTAAATCGTCTTCTGGGCAATCAAATTGAAAGCTTCTAGTCTGCATTGATATAGACTTCCGAATGAGACGAGATACACGAATCTGTGAAACTTGTTCGGATCGATCATCTTCGATGTGTTCCTCTTTCTTATAGATAAGCTAGAAAATATGATCAAATCTACCGGAAATCCTTATTGTCTGTAATGAAAACAAACCTCGACAAATTTTTTAGGATGTTGAACATTATAGCGTCGATATGGTTGACCAGTTTCCAATTTCCAAAAAATCAACTCCCCAGAATAAGTTCCCGTCACTAGACCCTCACCTAGCTTAACGTCAGCACAGGTTATATCGTCGTCATGAAACTTTAACCATTTTTTAGGATCACTGTATTCTTTGCCCTCCACATCGGCGAATTCGGTAACATGTCGATCCCAGCCAACGGCAAATATTCTATCAACTATCCATGATACAGCTGTAACTTCATGTACAGGTGTTATGCTCATATTTCGCACGCACACTGCGTTGTTGTAGTTCCAAACTTTAAGTGAGCCATCCCGTGCTCCAGTAAGCAAATATTGCTCCAGAGGATCAAAGCAAGCAGCGGTTATTTCAATATCAGTTAATTCGCCGTAAATCATTTGCGTATGGCAATTCTTGATCATAATTTGCCTACGACCTGTCCATGGATCCCAAACTATGATAAAGCTATCTAGACCACATGTAACAATATTCCTAAAGAGCTTATTGTATAAAATCACTGACACAGTGGAAGCATGAGTATTGCCATCGGTAAGATCCGTTCGAATGCGTGGGCAACACTTAAGGACAATGATTTTTCGGCCTCCAATAAGCAAGTTTCGAGAATGTTTGTCATAATAATAAGCTATTTCGGTTTCGGTTTTCGAGACCATTTGAGTCAGATCACTGTAAGTTTGCAGTAAATTATGCTCAGTAAGATGCCAAACCTTGATTGTCTTCAAATAGTCGACGCTGTAGACTTTTTTCTCAATTGGTTGGATGAAGATGAAAATTATGCCACCATTGTGGCCTGTTAGAATTGCAGAAGGCTTTGACGGAATATAAGGGTCCCAGATACGAAGGTATGTATCGGGCCCACCAGTTGCTAGAATTCTGTTTGTCTCGTCGAGATAAAACGCTGATACTCCCTAAAATATTGACAGAAAGTATACTTTTTGTCAACAGAATAAATTAATCAGCCCTATCACGAATTCCATCGTAATCGGAAACTTTTACGAATCCCGAAAAAGGCTATCACCAAATCCGTTCGTAATGGAAATTTTTATGAGATTTTCCACTAGGATGGATTTTGTGATAGGGCTGAATAGGATCTTACCAATGGTATTCGGAAAATAGTTTGGCTTGAATCCTTCCAGTCAACTGCAATACCACCTGGACACCGACCCCTATATTTTTTTGTGTTCCTGTACTCTGCTGCAGTTAAAAGAATATTCATTTCATAAGAAAAGTAAACTTTTTGCAAAAGCTCTGTGTGAATATTGAGAAACTCTCTCGGCTTAAACGTCGGATATTTTCCATTCAGCACATCTGACCAAAAAAGTTCAACAAGTGCTGTTCCTGGTTTGCTTTGAAATGGACCCCGCAGTATTGGTGAAAACTCCAACACCCTAACATTCCCTCCACTATCGCCAAGAACTAATTTTGACATTGCAGTTCCTTTTTTATCATACCTATAAGCCATGCAATAGACCGCAAAAGGCATGCTGCGAATAACAATTCGAAGACTAAAATTTGAAGCCATAGTCTCATGAAATCGTAGCTCCCTTTCGGTAGAGGAGGTACAAATTATGGCAACATCGGACAAGGCTTGTATGGCCAATATCCAAGTGGGCATTTTAAGGAAATCTAAAAATAATTATTTGAATTTGAATATATGTACATATGTACATATCTAAGGTTTAATTTTAAACTTCGTACAGCTTTCTGATATTCCACTGCGAATTGGCTCCAGCTGGGAGGACCAAAATCTGATTGTACCCTCTTTACTTGCTGTTAGATACATTCCCTTTGATTCTGTTTGTTCATCTCCCTTTAAATAAATAGATTTTTTTTTTAATAAAAAACTAAGCTCAGGAACATAGGTAATACCTTTTCAAAACTCTTCAAATGACTTATCGAAACAATCGGAGTACGGTGTTCCGATTTTTTTATCAATGGCGATCCAGAAATAGGTAAGATCAGTGTTTCTTTTTCACTATTCGGATCATCATCTTGAAAGCCAAATATCAAATGCGAAACAAATTCATCCCAATCGCATTTGTAGTCTTTGTTTTGGTTGATTTTCAAAAATAACCGATTGAACTCATCATCGGTAAATGTTATGTTAAGGCTTTTGAGAGCCACTCGAAGTTCTTTGTGATTGAGTTCTTGTTGTGGATGATCACGAAAAACCCTGTGCAACTTTTCGATTTCTTCGCTTCGCAGCCATTCGTGCAGTCGTGTAGGGCGCTCTTCGATGCGTGTGGCATATGAAGATACTGATGGTCGGATTACCTTTTCGGAATTATTATCGGTAAGAGTAAATGTCTGTGACATATTTAACAAATTTGAATTATTGATTGATAATTTATAGCTTTTGACCTTTTTTCAAAAATTATGTTTTTTTTTTCTATTATAGAGGTTTAAATTGATCTTAGTACTGTTTGAAAAAATTGACAGAAATATAAAGACCTTAAGAGATCTGTTACAGAACTTAGATCAAATGCACTGTCACGCATTCTCATTATACTTCAGTTGCTTTTGACGTGGAAGCTCTGTCCCGCTATTGTCGAAACCGCAATTTATTCTCGTTCTACTTTCGTTTCTATGTAGACGTACATATATGCTCTGTCGCGTTTTCCGGAAGACGTGATTTGCATAACTTAGTTACTTACTTAGGTCCTTGGACCTGTTACGTCCGTGTGGTTCCCCTTACGGGCGATAGGGCCTCCACTACTCCTACGCGCCATCGTGTACGGTTTCTGGAGAAAAGTCGTCAACATGTTATCGTTCCTTATCCGAGGCGTAGTGTCGGTTTGGTTAGCGTGAAATTATTTCAGTTACGAAAAATGCTAACCTCCGTAACCTATCCTAGAAAGCTAGGCCTTTCGCACTTGTAATTTTAGTGTATTTACGAATATATAGGGATACGCAAATAGTTGCTCGGGGACCAACACGAGGAGGTAAAACAAGCACTTCACCGTGACTGATTGTTGCACTACTGGCCCAGACCAAGTTCTGAGCAGTCAATAGTTTCCCGATCAGGCACGATGCAGGTCGCCATAGATGCTTTTTTTGTGGCATTTTTAGAAAACTATAATCGGCAAAGACCCAGTGACTTACAACTCCCAACTACTGTGCGTGGTAGCCATGAATGCAGGAGACCTTAAATTTTCTAATTGAACCATAATATATTTTAACTATGTAAATGAATTTTTTTAAGTTTGTTTAGATCTGTGGAATAGTTCTTGAGAAACAAAAAAGAAATATTCTCTTTAATCTCGGCAAAAAATTGTATAATAGGTACCGTTAGTTTTGTATTGAGAAAATAAAAATGAAAAACATGTCGGATGAATAGTCAAAAAACGAAAAACGTCTATTTAGCCGAACAGACTGATATAACTGTGAACTTTTTTCGTCTGCCCTGTCAAGTTTTATCAAAATCTCGAGTTCTTTTTACGAATGCATAACTTATTTTATATAATTATGAAGGGCGAGTATTACGGTTGAATTATTCAAAGGGAGAAATGTAGCAGGCTATTTCAATGGAAAACTTTTTATAAAAATATCGGTAAAATAATGAAAATGTTTCGGTTATACTCGTACTTCTATCACCTATCATTTTTAAGGCTCTTTCTTTGGTTCTATCCAAGAGACTCAAGGGGGTAATTGGGGCGCCTACCCAAATATGGGAAGAATAAAGACCTTAGAGATTATAGTCAGATCAGAAGGGGAGACAAAACAAAACCTAAACTCTTAGCAGGTTTTTTGCTACGTCGATTATGTAGTCTACACAAAATGGTCAGTGATGCACATACCCGGAATTGAGAGCTATTCGGTTCTGTTTTCTCAATGCGAGCTACTCATGGATGGTGGCATGAGGTGAGGCTTGTGATTTAATAACAGAAGACAGCATTGAATTTTTGAAATGGTTCCCCATTTCACAATGCTATCGAGATCAGAATTTAATGTATCTGGAAACGAATATTAGAAGCTGAGAGGCTTGTCATCTGCAAGAGAATTTAGTGGATTAGAAGTTTCAGACAAAAGATCATTGATAAATATGAGAAAGAGAGTTGGAGACAAAACGGAACCCTGTTGCACATGAGCATTTATTTTATAAATTTCAAACTTAAAACCATCCAGCACAACTTGTATGTAGCGGTTCAAAAAGAAGTTTTTAATCGAACGAAAGAGATTTATCAGTACCGAATGCACGCATTTTCGATAAAAGATCTTGATGCCAAACTCTATCAAGTGCAATAATCTTACTTTCTCCAAAACGATGTAAGGATTTTGTGCCACTGTGTGATATACCATAAGATCACCATAAAAGCCTACTGCCCGGTCCTTGAGAAGCTTTCGTTCTTGAAGATATTTCTTGATCTGATAATTTATCAGCGTTTCCATGACGTAAGTGCAGTTGGACGATAGTTTGAGGGGGAAGGAGATTCGCCTTTTTTAGCAACAGGGTGGACAAATATTATTTTCTATCTACTTGGAAATAAACCAGTAGAGGGGCGGATAGAATAACTTACGCAAGGGTTTTGCCATAATTGAAGAACACGTCTTCCCAACAATATTGGGGTACTATCTGGGCAAGCGGATTTGTGTATATCGAAATCTTTCAGTACTTCTACATCTATATGAGTGCTCTCAATTATAGTAGGAGTCATGATGTTACGATCATCAATATACATAAACGTCGAATATATACCGACGATTTGTTTTTCTTTGAGATAACCAGGATCGTTGGGTGTCCTTTGAAATTCTCCCTTGTGCACAGCGAGTAGCCAAAGAAGGCACAACGAACGTTTTAAGTTGTTCTTACTAATGCTTGCTACAACGTACCCTTTACCAAATCACCATGAGATAATTTGCTGTAAGGGATTTTGAACAAACCATTACTGCTTTGGAAGAGGAATAAAACGGGTGTACCTTCAGCGTAAACTTAGGTTGATACAATTTACTTACTCTATAAGACAATAAATGGAAAGGGGCTTGTTTTGGTTGTTCGACCATTTTTGCAAATGCCGAATATATTTTGATTGTTTTTACCATTTTCTTAGCCAAAGCAGTTTTTTGTTCGATCAGTTGATGGTACTGCTTTGTTAGTCAAAAACAGAACCCTTGCAAATCCTAAATATTATCGACAGCAGAATAGGATGCCCAAAGGTCGTAGCTGGAAGTTTGCATTTGAACTTATGTTTCAAATTAATCGGTATGAATACTCGTATGATCAGTCATAAATTTGTGGGGATCTCACATCTTCCTTGAAAATTATTTTAAGTTCAAGCCAAACAAAAATATATATGTATGTATGCTTAGGCTATTTCAGCGTACGGTAAATTTCCTATTTTACTTTTGCATTTCATTATGTTTATTTTTATTATTTTGTGGCCACCGGCACTATCTTTAGAATTAAATGTAAGTCGTGTCGAATATTAAACTTGTGAATGACGCCAACATATTTTTATTAATTGTGCTAACTTGGAGTGCGTAACTGGAGGCAGCTAGCTAGGGACCGAGCTACATAGCTGGAGGGGCTTGTTGATTGAGGCCTTAGTCCACCCTGGACTGTGAGCGCCATCTAAAGTAAGTACGTACCTAAGCTTTTCGAAAGCACGATGGTTTGGTAATGTGTCCTCTTGAATGCTGTAATTCCGGTGGGAAGGTTCCGGCTTCATGAAATGACCTAGAGATGAACGACTTAATTATAGCTCGACCGAGTTCCAGTTTGGGAAGAAAGGAGGGAAGCATTAGCATCAGCGGCGTTCTCGGTGTGGATGGGGTACTCGAGTCAAAGACTCGAAATTGAAAAATAAAGTGGAATGAATGAATTTTGTTAGAGTTGGGGGCTAGTTTCGAGGGAACGCTGAGCCCTACGTCGCTAGCATGTCACTGCCGCCAATCTAGTTACTCTACGCTTCCTACCAATCCCAGTCCTGGAATCCAAGTTCTAATATCGATACCCTACTCTGCCCCTATTCCTATTCCACTCCGCAATAATGACATTCGAGGCCCCCTGCAACAGCTTGTGCTCACGAACACGGCGACGATTCCTACTCTAAAATTGAGAATTCCGTACCAAAACAAAAACGTTTAAGCAACTGTTTGAAGAAAAGATTAGTTGGCAATCGAATTTTTCAAAAGTTGGAAGGCTTTCATCAGAACGTTTATTCCCATTTGATGTGAATAGAGAGAATACCACAAAGCCCTGTTTTTCAATATTTTCTTTTAACAACTTTTCAAACCACAAAACCAATAAAAGACAAAATTTCATCGTTAAGTAAATTTAATCCCACATTCATATCACCCCAACGAGCAATCTATTCTTAGGTGTACAATTCTCAGGACGTAATCGTGTTAAAATCACCTCGTAGCCAGCTTCCTCGGCATGAAGTTTCCTATCAGAATCAACAATATCCATGCACATTTGCCCTTGGAAAGTTGTCTCGGGCTTGCAATTCAATGTTCCCAATTCGTGGGCTTGATCTGCAGCGTGAGCTATGTGAAGAAAGTCCCTTTCGTCTAAAGCCGATTGAAATCTCTTACTCAAGGGATACTTTATGTGCGGCATTGGCTGAATTGATCCGTAACAACACGGACAGCAAACAAATTTTGCCCTGCTGCGAATGCACTGACTCAGCACAATGTCAGTGGCGGTGCCGCAGGCATGCAGCGATGTACCAATATCGAAGATGCCCTCAAAGTAGTCAATGTTGCATTGATAGAACAGGCAGTTGGTCAGACCCAACTCCTCGGCTCGGTTTTTGGCCTTTTTCAGCGATATTGCTTTGTTCTCCAGAAATATTATCGAACAGTTGGGTAGTGTGAGAGCCAATAAGATTCCCAAATGCCCAGTTCCACTGCAAAAGTCTATTATTCTATCGCCATCCTCGGCCAGAGATTTAACGGCATTAGCTACGTTTTCCAGCTGCTGCCGCTTTCTGTCCAGCCGCTCCTCAGGCAGTGCACTTGTTTTACTTTGGTCTGGCTCGATAGCATTCCAATCGATAGGCATGTCATAAGCCACGCCTGTGTCGCTCGAGAACTCAATTTGGAGAGGCGACAGCTTTTCCAAACTCGAATCGATCTCACCTTGGTCTGTGAAAATTCTTTTACGGGGTTTGTAGCGCTTCGGGTCGCTCTTGTACAAACTCTTGTGCTCGTAACTCGGCATTTTGTACGATGTGTGCGTTTTCTTTGATATGTTGACTTCGGGGTAAAGTTCCTCCAGAACTTGTTGACACTGTTCGTCAGTTGCTTCAATCTTAAAGGAAAAAAGTAAAGACAAATCGAGGGCTATTTTTTCAGTAACTCACCTCCTTCATCCAACGGTGGAGCCGAGGAAATTCGTCCGCCGTCACTAAGCTGACAGGCATTTGTCCTAAAATCAGTCTGAAGCATGGATAGAGCATCAGATCCGCGATAGTAAATGTGATTCCCTCGGCGAACCTATGTGTGATCCCCAGTGTTTCCTTTGGTGTTGTGCATTCGATGATAACTTTGCCTTTCTTTTCCGTCTTCACGTTGGCATTTTCCCTAGCCCACTTGTAGATGTTATGCATCCTTACTGGCTCACCCATGTGGGCTTCAAATCTCGGAAGCTCCTGTGGCAATTCGTATATCTTTGATTCCGCAATCGGTTTTCCCACGAGAATTTCCTCCAGAGCTCGCAGAATATTCACCTCACAGAAGCATGTCCAAATAGAACTCTCCGCTGGGGCAAGCAGACAACTCTGTTTGAAACCCAACAGTTCTCTTCGATTAGAATCCGAGTTGCGGTCAACAACTTCCCTGCAGACAGCACATAATCCAGAAATGAAAGTGTTTTTGTCCTTGACATAGGCAGGCAGTTTGAGATCCTTGATAGCTTGAATTGTGCTCTTATTCTTACAAATAATCCTATCATCGTTGAGCTCCTCCAGAGCTTCAGTGTTAAGTCTTATCTTAGCGTGTTCGTGGAAGTATGTCTTTACATAGTTGAGTTTGATATTGCTCGGAGAGTTCAGGTACTTGTAGACATACAGGGCAATGAACGAGTGCACGGTGGTGTATATTTCAGTTTGGTTATCTCTGTTGATCAGTTCGATTTCGACAAATAGTTGATCCATGTTGTTTATTTTAGAAAGGAAGCAAAACTTTTTGCAGGAAGACTTTAATAAGGTTGGCAGAATAGATTTCTGGATAAAAAAAAGTTGTAGAAAGTTAAAACAAAAAAGAAATATTTTTTTGTTTTTCGTTGGTTTTGCTTTTTGACAGAAGAATAATGGATTGAATGGATAGTGGGATCTGGGATGTGTTCAAGAATGAATTCTGATAACAATTGGATTAACTGGTCTTAGAACCTGTTTACATTGTTACGATTTAAAACCATGTGTCATTTGTTTTAAATCACACGTAATTTGTGCAAATATTTATTTTTTAACACTTGCGAAATATAGAAATAGATAAATAAGAACTGTCAATACTTAGTCCAAGGATCAAAATCAATAACTTTGTTCCCAATTGATATATATATTTCATAAATTATCATTTGTTGCTTTAATACTGCGTCTCCACTGAACGATAATCTGAGATTTACTCAAATCTACTTGAAATCTTTTTGAAATCACTAGATTTACCATACAAAAATTAATCATCTCGATTCGAGATTTCAAATAAATCTACTTGAAATCTACTGTACGGAGTAACGGATTCACTTTTCCATTTCCAATGAATCTGACATTTTGATTTAAGAAAAAAAAAGCAGTCTGTTGACAAACTGAAGCATAGTACGCTGATCGGGAAAAATTTTGTCTCCCATACATTTTTTTTCCTGGGACAAATTTTGTCTTGGATATTTTTACAGGCAGTACGCAGTTCGCGCGCAAAATTCATACTTTTGTGCATTGCTATACAAAATATCCCCACTAAATTTTGTCTGGAAAAAGAATGATACAAGCATTATTTTGCGGCACAAATTTTGACAGCCGAAAGTGATTTTCGTCAAAACTGGTTTTATGTAAAAGGTGCTGATGCTTGAAAGCATCGAGAGGAGATTCCAAAAAGGTATGAACGACTTTTGTAAGCCAACCTATTTCAGAGATACACTACAAAACACATTAAATTAGAATTTATCTCTCCAAATTCAAACTTTTGCTCGAGATTTGGAAACGTTTTGTATTAAAATTAAAATTGTAGAGATAAAATTTGTCTTGTCTCGATCTGCGTACTAGGCTTAAGCAAAAGATGTGAAATGTAATTTTGATGCACATGCTCTCATATAAAATAATAACCGTTTTTTTTGGAAAAGTTATCCGTAGTACAGTAGGATCTTATATGAATAACAAATACAACATCCGCAGTAGGATCACTGCCGATACTCGAATAAACGTCATATCTCTATCCGCAGCAATATTTCACTTCTCCTTTTATCGGCAGTGATCCTACTGCCTATGTTGTATGTGTTACTCTTATAAAATCCTATTGTACTACGGAAAACTTTTCCAAGAAAACACGGCTAATGTGATATTTGTAAGGAAATAAATTGCTGATGTCTATTGAAAATGGCTGATGAGTTCTTTGCCACGTCCAAAAGAACACGGCTGTTTAAATTAATATAACTGTGGAAAAAGTATTTTTGCGCGAACTGCATACCGAGCTTAATGTAAGCGTACTATAATATTTTTTAACTGAATACTTTTGTTCCTAAGTGTACAAAATCAAACTCCAACTTACTTCATATCTGTTTGTCGGATTGTCAATTCTGACATATTTCTTTTCCATCGCACGTGTTTACGTGCGCAACTTGTTTTTCTTCCGATTTTATAAATTCATAAATTAAATTTTAAAATCATGTCGGACAAGTAAATATATATATAGTTAATAATAGTAATGTAAAGATTAAACACCTTAACATCACCCTTTATAGATATGCAGTGCCTAACAAACTTCCTGGCAAAACTGTTGCAGTTCTCACTCATCGTAAGCGCAGAATTCTACAGGACAAATCGGTAGTTGAGCAGAAACGCAAGGAGCGTGTGAAGCGTATCGCCAAAGCAAAGGACCACCACAAGTTCAGACGTGCCGAATCCTTTGTCATGGGCTTCATAAAAGCCGAAAGGACTTCGAATCGCATCAAACAAACCCTTTTGCACAGTAAGGTGACGCGGGAAGAAGATACAAACCAGAATCTGCTGATTGTGATGAGACACGCAGGGTACATTTGCCGAAATTACTTTCAATGCATTTTTATTAAATATTTTTTTTATCTTGTGCAGAAAGAAAATCTTTGACGAAACAACAAACAAAATATTCAAATCATGGAACATGACAAAACGCCATCACGCCGTATTCCTCAAGAACAGCAAGGAAAACCAAATTCTCCTTAGACTTGCAGAGCCCTTTGTGTGCTATGGTTATCCGACCCTAACTACCATCAGGGAATTGTTATTCAAGAAAGGTTTTGCCATGATCAACAACAAGAAATGCCCAATTCAATCAAATACAATGATTGAAGAGCACCTAGGCGAAAAGGGCATCATTTGCTTGGAGGACATCATTCATGAGATATTCACAGTTGGGCCTAATTTCGACACAGTTGCCTCATTCATCAGCCCATTTATGGTGAGTTGATTGGTTTAAACAAATTGAAATTTATCAAAAATCTCTGTTTTAGCTTAATAATCCTAAAGACGGTTGGAAAAAGAAAGTAAGTGTGAGTTACAAACGAGGTGGAGAATATGGAAATCGTAAAGAGGCTATCAATGAACTCATCAGCAGGTGCCTTTAAGTTAGATTTAGTTTTCGGAACTGTGTAGATTTTAAGTTTAATAAAAAATTTCCTCTGCCTTCGGTAGTTTTTCTTGTTATTTATTTCGTTACACTTTCCACGCATCTAAGGAAAAGCCTCTTGTTACCTTTAAGGGAAGGAAGAGTCGAGTTTTTCCACTTCAGTGCTTTTACGGATATGTACAGCCGTTGACAGCTAATTAGAAACGATTGAGTATAAAGTGAAAATAATTGAAATTTTAGGACAAAATATCCGTTTCTAACAAAAACTGTTGGGACGAAGGTTTAAACAATGGGCAAAGGCAGCAGTTGTGCACCAGAAATCCGAAGCGCTATTGTTGACCAACTTAATTGTTCCAAAAAAAATGCTGTTCGATTTCCCATTTCCGTAGATATAAAACCACAGACAATGTTCCGCTCCGAAAAAGATCCCAAAAAAGTGCAGCAGTCATTCAGGCGAAGAAATGGATGAATCTGATGCCCGCATATCAAAAAGAACTTGCACGTACATAGTTTTGTTGAAGCTGGACTCTATGGACGAATAATTTTACGCAAGAAACCAATGGTCCCAAAAGTGCAAAGATAGCTGCACATCGAGTTTGCCAAATGACATGCCGATTGGACGGTGAATCGATGGAAGTTTTTGTTGTGGAGCGATGTCACGAAGATAAGTCCCGGCGGCAGAAAGTATGTCAGACGACTAAAATGTAAGGAACTTGACCTAAAGTAAATTTAACCAATAATCAAACATGGCGGTAGATCAATCTGCGTTTGAGGATGTGTAACTTGGAACGACACACAGTTGTTTGGTTTGTATGGGAGAGCGGAAAAAAAATTAGTAAAATCTGAACTACTTAACGGATTTAAAAGAAATTTGGCACACATGTTTATATCTATCTTCTACGTATGTATGTGGTCTAAATTTGGTTAAGAAATAATTATTAGAAAAAAAGTTATTGACATTTTTCTAAAATGTATGGGTTTTTGATGTTGTACTAAAATATATTTTTTGTTTTTTTTTTTAGTAAAATACCTATGAACTTTTTATTTTGAATAAAGCAGAACAAACTATGTTTGTATATTATAAACATAAAAACAAATTCTTTAAAAATAATATTAAAAACATAAATAAAACATTTGCAATAAATTAATAAATAATATAAAAAAGTAGAAGCAGCTATTTTACTGTGCTAAAATGAGGCTTCTAGCATCTGCACTCATTTGTAGTATTTTCTTTTTTGCCTGTAGCCTCAATCCTGTCATTATTGTATCTGAGGATACGGTGCATCACGTCTTCATTCGTCGCATTTTCTCGAATTGAAACTGCGATAGATTTTATAGTCCTTATTTCTCTAAAGGATAGCACCTTTTTTTTGCCTCCAGCAATTTATAATGAGGTGGAAAAACATCATGCCCTTCGTCTTCAAGGGCATGTCTCAATACTTCATATTGGTGCTTCGACAATTCTGCTTGCATATAATACAAAGGTCCTTATCTGGGTGAAATTGTGATGAAGAAAAGCTTTCTGATGTTGCTGCATAGTTTATCTCTTCTTGAGTAAATAAATTTCTAATTTGGTGTCTCTTATACCTTCGGTCCACCGTTTTGAAAATTGAAATAAAAAACGTTTCTGTAGGTACTTCTGACAACACAGTTTCTATTTGCCCAGAAGTTAAGTTGGGGTATCGTCTTTCAAAATATGGTCGCATATTTTTTACTTTGCGACCATTAGTCATAAGTTTGGAAAACAAAACCGAATAAGGAATTGCGATTGAATCCATTTTAATGGAGGGAAATCATCGCTCGGGCAATTCAAAAACAGCCGCTGATTAAACTCACTTTTTGTTTTTATTTATATTTCACTACCACTTTTGCTTATTGATTGATAAAAGAGTTATAATTTTTCTTACACACCTTGCACAAATGCACAATCAGTCAATAATGACTTATTTTTGTTTTTAATCCTTTATATATATATAGTTTTAAGTAAGAATTTAAACATTCTTATGGGGCATTATATACTAATCCTTAAAGGTCATATACAATTGTGCAATACACAACAAAAACAAAGCAATAAAACTTTAAACAACAATACAAATTGTGAGTTTTCGATTTATGCCGGAAACGGAACAGGTAGAGAAAAACCATCCATATCTTTTTTTTAGATAATCAAGAATAGAATGCCGTAAGCACGCAAAACTTGGCAAGTTTTTTCTTATGCCCAATTCAAAATTTTAGTCAGTAGTCATTAAATAATAAAATTTCTCTATTAGATTGTAGCTGTTTCAATATTATTCTACTTTAAATATTCGGTGTTAAACCTTCATGAAGTAATAAGAACTTGGCGTACTTTTAGATCTCAGTACTTTTCACGGCTGACTTGTTACACAAAGGTTTTGTATAGAAGAACTTGGCTCTTTTTTTAACATTTACATATGTTTTTTGGTCTGATATCTTTTAACATGCAAGAACAACATGTGGTCCAGGTTTCTATCGGAGGTTATTTCAATAACGCAAAAGTAAGTGTAATGGCGGCGGCTGAAATAATGTATTTCTTCAAAAAATTAAACTTTGTTAACACGAACTTATTTATTTTTAGTCTATAATAACTTAAGTTTATTTATAATGAATTATTTAATGTTTTATTAGGCAAGTATAAAAAGGGCTCGGCTCGTTTGGCTCGGATAAAAGGCTCGATTCGTGGCTAGTTCGTGGCGTGGCTAGAAGGCTAGTTTTCAAATTGTATTTTGCGTCGTCCGTCTTCTTCGGCGTTATAAACTATACTCACTAAAGGATTGGATTCGAACCATCTGGCAAGTAGAAGTATATAATGTATCTGCAAATTATTTGCAGACGTAGATTGTTTGGTTCTCTCTCTCTAACACTCCTCCCCCCGTGAATCGCTCTGGGATTCACCATCAATGTTTAAAACGGCTAGTCTGGATGCTAGTCTGCGAATAAGTCCATTGGATGTTTTGACTTCGGCTACACGGATCTGGCCATCCTTCGCTGGAAATACTTTGGTAATTCGGCCTTTGCGCCACTGGCTTCGTGGCTGATTTGAGTCACAAATAATGACTATGTCGTTGATTTGTAGCGGGCGAACTTTATCATGCCACTTTGGTCGTTTCAGTAATTGTGGCAGGTACTCTGTTATCCACTTCTTCCACAGGCGGTCTTTTAAATTCAATGCAATCCTCCATTGCTTCCTGAGACATATCTTTTCATCAACTGGATTAGGCGTTTGAGTAGAGTTAACACATCCTAATAGGAAGTGATTAGGAGTTAAAGGATCATCTTCCTCCATGGCAATTGGTATATCTGTAAGCGGACGTGAATTTATAATGTTCTCGGCTTCTATTAGGACGCTTCTAAGAGTTTCCACCTTTGGAGCTTCTTGTGAAAGTGTCTTCATCATAAGACGTTTAATTATTCGGATGAGGCGCTCCCAGCAACCACCAGAACTTGGATTTGATGGGCAGTTAAAATCCCACTTGATGTTTCGGCTTGTGGCTTCTTCGCGTATGCGGTCGACATCGAACAAACGTTGTTCATCTTTAAGTTCTCGGCGAGCTCCGATGAAGTTGGTACCATTATCACTTCTTATTTTGACCGGAGTACCTCTTCGATTTAGGAAATTCCGTAGGCAGAGGATAAAGGCGTCTGTGGACAAGTTTTCGGCTAATTCAAGGTGTGCTGCACGAATCGTCAGGCATGTGAAGATTACTCCCCATCGTTTTTCTTGTCTGCGTCCAATTGTCACATTCAAAGGGCCAAATAAATCAACTCCGGTGTATGTAAACGGGCGAATGTACGGAGTTATACGGTCGATTGGCAGTTGACCCATAAGCGGAGGCATTGGCTTAGCTCTGTCGAATTTACATTCCTGGCATTTGAGTCGTACGAGTTTGAGAAGACTCTTGGCGTGTGGAAACCAAAACTTCTGGCGAGCTTCATTAAGTATAACGGCTGAGTTTTGATGATGTAATTTCTCGTGGTAATGCGACATTATGAGTTCGGACATCTTATGTTTTTGTGGCAGCAAAATTGGACGTCTGGCTTGAAACGGTAAGTATAGTGCTTCGTCGAGTCGACCCTGTACTCGTAGAAGTCCATTTTCATCCAGGTAGGGGTTCAATGAGTATATTGAACTTTTTCTTACAATGGGCAACGAAGACAAAAGTGTTTTGATTTCATAATGGTACTGCTCCCGTTGTACTATCTTACATAGATGATTCTCGGCTTCGTTGATCTCATCTACTGTTAAGAAGTAATTTGTGGCTGGCATCAAAGATTGGACCTTCCCAAGACATCGAAATTTACTTATGGCACGAAGTACATATGCCATTGTTCTTTTGAGCTTCGGATAAGACGAAAATCTATTGAAATTTATTAAAGAATTACCTTTTGTGAGTTGAAGAAACAAACAAGGTTTAACTTCTTCTAGGTCTGTATTGACTGGAGGCGGCTTAATGGTAATTGCTGGCCAATATTCCTCTTTTTGCTTAAGGAATTCGGGGCCGGAGAGCCATACACTGTTTACATTAAGTTTTGGATAACCTTTTGCTCGAGTGGCTACATCTGCACTGTTTTTGTCGGTAGGAGTCCAACGCCACTGAGATGGTTTTGATGACGATAATATCTCAGCAATACGGTGTCCAACAAACGATTTGAATTTACGTTCTGTTGAAGTAATCCAATACAAAAGTGTTCTTGAATCTGTCCAGTAGGTAATTTTGGCAATGTTGATGTCATGGTTTCGAACTATGGCTTTGCTTAGGCGGATGCCAAGTACTGCTGCTTGGAGTTCCAATCGAGGAATTGACATGGCTTTTTGAGGTGCTCCACGAGTTTTTCCAAATACGAAAACTACGTCGGTTTTTTGGGCATGTATTACTCTAAAGTATCCGGCTGCGGCAAATGCGACTTGACTTGCGTCCATAAAGATGTGCAATTCTATTGTTTGTGCGCGGAAAAGATTCAAAGAATAACAACGTGGAACTTGGAATACATTAATGTTTTGAAACTCCTTCCACCAAGCTTGCCATTTATTGTTGAGATCAAAGGTAAGTAGATCATCCCAGGCTATGTTGCTCTTCCAAGTGTCACGAACTAAAATTTTAAAATAAAGAAGGAACTCTGCTAAGATTCCGTAGGGATCATAAATGGCCATGACTATCCCTAAGAGTTCTCTTTTTGTTGGCGATCGACAACCTTCCAAGACTTCCTTGGAAATGCGGTGGAATTTTGTTTTAAATTCAAAAGTGTCGCAAGTGGTGTTCCAATGCATTCCAAGGATCTTTTCTGACGTGGCTTGGCATTCCATGTTTACAGATCTAGATATTTCTATAGATTTGGCGTTCATGGAATGTTGAAGTTTTGCTGAATTGGATGTAAAGTTTCTCAAATCGAAACCAGCTTTACTGTTGACTGTAATCACATCCTTGCAAATGCGTAAGGCTTCTTCTTCAGTTCGGAAACTTGCAACATAGTCGTCAACATAGTGTTTGTTGACAATTGCTGAAACGGCTTGGGGGTATTTATGTTCAAATTCTTGGGCGTTTAGGTTTTTGATGAACTCTGCAACACATGGCGAACAAGTAGACCCAAAAATCATAGACACCATGGCATAATAACTGATAGGCTGTGTTGCATCTCCATCTCTCCATAAAAATCTTTGCGAGTGCTGATCATTCGATCGAATTCGGATTTGTGAGAACATTTCCCGAATGTCTGCTGCTACTCCAATGATGCCTTCACGGAACTTGAATAAAATGCTCATTAACGGCTTGGCTTGCTCGGGTCCTTTGAGCAGGGCAGAATTAAGGCTCATTCCATTGACGGCAGCTGCAGCATCGAAAACGATTCTGAGCTTTTCTGGCTTGTGCGGGCTCTGCACGGCGAAGTGTGGTAAATACCACACTGGCTGATGATACTCATCCTCGATTTCGTGCTGTTGTAGTTTACGGGCGTATCCTTTATCGATATACTTATTCATTTCGTCTATATATCTTTTGGCGAAATCTCGATTGGCAATCATCTTTTTCTCGATTCCGAGAAGGCGTTTTTTGGCCATCTCAAAGCTGTTGGGCAAAATTGGTTTAGGATCTTTCCATAGCAATCCAGTTTCAAAACGATTTCCGATTCGGCATGTGGTGTCCTGCATAATTTGACGGGCTCTTTGGTTGTCATCTGATTCCAGAATTGAAGGCGATGGATTGACACCAAAATTGTCTGCTGAGAAATACTCTTTTATCAAAGTATGCAAATCATCATCCGGATGTCTTTCTCGTATAGTTAGGACAGCTGGTGCCGAAGCGGCAACATTGTTATTACTTGGCCCATAAGCAACCCAACCCAGCTTTGTCTTCATGGCTAGAGGCTTTTTATTACCAGACTGAACAATAGTAGATGATGTTCCTAAATAAACGTTGTCTAAGCCGATAAGTAACATTGGTTGGACGTTTTTGTAGCTTCTTAGCGGCAAGTATTCGAAATGTTTGAATTCTGACTTGTTAAAAGTCTGGACCGGCAGATTTAAGTTGCGAACTGTGCGGCAGTTGGTAATCACAAAGGAAGCTGACTCACCTTCACCTCTTATTTCAATATTGACGGCTGTGGATGGTTCTGTTGTGGTATTTTGGCCATACCACTGAAGAGTTAGAGGCTGCGATCGTCCTTTGAGACCAAGCTTACTTGAAACTTCTTCTTCAACAATTGATATGGCGGATCCCTCGTCAAACATGGCAAAGACATCAAGTTTTCCATTAGGTCCGAACAGCGTTACAGGAATGATCTTGAAAAGTAGTCCCATCGACTGTGTTGTTCGGCAACTCAAAACTGGCTGGATGGTTGTTATGTTTCTTGGCGATAAATCATGGAGGCTGCTATGATGATATCGACGGCAATTCTGTACACCACATAACCTTTTGCTTCGGCAATTCGCAGTGCTGTGACCTTTGCGTAGACATGTGAAACACAAATGATGAGACTTTACTTTTTTCCAACGATCTTCAACACTCATAGATTGATTGAAAACGTTGCACTTGGAAATAAAATGATTCTCGCCTTATTGGTAGCATTTTGGTGTTGCATGCGCATCCTGTTGAGCGGCTTCAGTGTTATCGTTTACATATAGGACGCGTCGAGTATGTGGCAGTGGCTGTTGTCTCGATGAAGCAGTATTTCTTAAAGTTGCTGGCGGTGGCGGTGGTGGCATGAGACATACAATTCTTGCAAGCTGGCACAACCATTTCGAAAAATCAGCGATTGTCGGATATGTCACTATTGTCGTTGAATGTTTTGCCCACTCATATTGCTTGTCTTGTGGTAATTTTGAAACCAATTCATCTAAAATTGTAGAATTGTTCAGGTTGTGTTCACTATTTGAGGATCTCAAAAACGCAACGACATTGCGCACCTGGGTGGAAAAGACGAGGAGTTGGTCCACTTTGTTTTCCGTCATCACTGGAAATTTCTGAATCTTTTGCAACTGGTGTCGCACGAGTACGTCCGGGCGTCCAAAGCGAAAGTTTAGTTCATCTATAGCGTCTGGAACACTTTGCACATTGATGAGCATAGAAGCAACAGCTTCTCGGGCTGGTCCGGCCAGACATTTCTGCAGTCGTTGAAGATTCTGGCGATTACTATATTTAAAGTCTTCTGTTGAATCTTGATAGTTGGCCAGAAACAGAGGCCACTCTTCAACATTTCCAGAAAATGTAGGCAGATCGTGAAGTTTGACTGTGGCTGGCGGCGGATAGCTTGTGGAGGCAGAAATAGTTTGGCTTGTTCCAAATGATAGCGGTGGCGAGACATCTCGAACTGTTTGGCTGTGATTTCCCATATTGGCATTGGCATTGCCGGCAGTGGCTGTGGGAACAATTACATTAGATTCGTTTACCAAATTTATTTTAGTATTCAGCTTCTCGATGTCCTTTTGGCTTTCCATTGTGTGGTTCTTTAAATCCTGAACAGTTGTGCTCAATTCTTTAAGGCCATGAAGAATTAATTTTAAAGTTTCTGCATCCATTGTAGTTTTTTCCACCATCGTATCTTCACCGGTGTGATCATCATCGCTCTCACTAAAATGTTCGGCATCATATTGCTGGGCTGCTTTTTCCTTCGGCATTTTGTTTGACAGGAACAAATTGAAATTATTTGGTCGTTACAAAATACAACGACTGATCTGATTGGCTGATAGAAACTTGTGCGTTATTGCAATTTCCACCCTTATTTATTAGAATGAAAGAAGACGGACAAACAAAATTTGAAAAACATGTAATGGCGGCGGCTGAAATAATGTATTTCTTCAAAAAATTAAACTTTGTTAACACGAACTTATTTATTTTTAGTCTATAATAACTTAAGTTTATTTATAATGAATTATTTAATGTTTTATTAGGCAAGTATAAAAAGGGCTCGGCTCGTTTGGCTCGGATAAAAGGCTCGATTCGTGGCTAGTTCGTGGCGTGGCTAGAAGGCTAGTTTTCAAATTGTATTTTGCGTCGTCCGTCTTCTTCGGCGTTATAAACTATACTCACTAAAGGATTGGATTCGAACCATCTGGCAAGTAGAAGTATATAATGTATCTGCAAATTATTTGCAGACGTAGATTGTTTGGTTCTCTCTCTCTCTAACAGTAAGTTTTCGCTTTGACGATGGTAAAGAAAAAAGACATCATTAAAGTTGAAAAACACCATGGGGTAAATAGAGATGGGTGCATTAAATGCAGTCTTGTAGATATTTTTAACGATTTAATTTAAGCATTTTTTTGTTTTTAATACTAAAGTGGATAAAATGAAAAAAGCTAAAAAAAAATTTTAATTTAAAAAAACTTGAAAATAAATAATACTTAATACAATGAAAAGCTGACGAATTTTTATAAACTATTCCGAATTAAAAAAGACGTCTTTTTCTGGAAAATTTTAAGGACCAAAGTTAGTTTTAAGTATTTTTCACACTTTAGTATTAAAATACTTAAGCATATTCTTACTTATTTTGTTGACTTAGAAACAGTCCAATATGAGATTAAGTAAGGTATACCCACTAAATTTATAATATTTTTTGTTTTATGTTCTTATCAATAAAAATAAAATTATAAAAAATAAATAATGCCAGTGTTTGTGAATTTTTTGGTTCTTCTTGCTTATATTGAATTACCTCCTTTCAGTGCACAAAAGTCCTATATCCATAGGAAATTTTCAATTTGGTTTTCATCGATTTCGCATTCGTATGGAAGAGGGTCCTATATCCATTTCTGACTTTTTTCATACTTTTATTTTTAAAAAAATAACCATTACAGTTTTTGACTTCTTGTCTTCAAATTCCAACAGAGATATTTTCAAAAAATGTATATAAACATTATATTTCTCAAGAAGAAAGTAAAGAAATTATTTTTTAAACCTTAAAATTCGTTTTCTGGGGAACATTTTTTTTTTGGATTTGGGGCATTTAAGTACTCAAGCGGCGAAATATATACCAACTTCAAATCCGTGTTCTTAAAACACGTGTAATTATTCACTTTATTATCCGTGTAAGCGAATCCTTAGTACACGGATGAGGCTGAAATTATAATTGATCTTTGATTTGCTATTCTATCTCACTCTCACATTTGATACGTAATTAGTAATAATTGAATAACGAGGTATACCTAGACCGTGCAAAACAACAGCAACTTGCTTAAATTATTTCCGTTATGTAGTATTCCTTTTTAAATTTTAGTTTATATTTCTCTAATAAATTACTATTTTTACCAATTTAGTATCCCTAGTTTACTGAATTCGACTTACTTAACGCTAGAAATGGTAACGGATATTTTAGTAACACGTATAATTAAATACACGGATGCACGTGTATTTAATTTATACGTGTTATTAAAATAACACGTGTAATTATAATTACACGGATTCAAATCCCGGTCCAATAATTACACGTCTATCCGTGTATTTCATTATCCATGTAATAGAGAGCTCTAGTTCAAAACAACGATCTTGGAAACCAAAAGAAATTTCAATACATCAAAATAAAAAAAATCTTTTCTTCCGGATAGAAAAGGCGTTTCTGAAGCAATTGGAAGAATCCTATCAAAGCATGGCATAAAGTCAATATTTAAGCCACCTGAAAAAATCCGCCAACTTCTAAGATCCCCAAAAGATAAAATTCCTCTACAAAATCCAGGAGATTATTCAATTCCGTGTAGCTGTGGCTTATCATTTATAGGTGAAACAAAACGAGCAATCTCTACAAGACTAAACGAACATATAAGAGCCATACAAAAGAACGAAGTAACAAAATCGGCAATATGTGAACATTTTAGCTTATAATGAGGATCACTTTATACGTTTCGATAAAGCTAAATCAATCTCCACAGAAAGATTTTATGTCCCCAGGATAGTACGCGAGGCAATCGAAATAAAAATGCACTCAAACTTCAATCGAGATCAAAGTTTTAATCTCTCTGGGACATGGGGTCCTCTGATACACAGCTTGATAGAGTCCAGGCTAAAAACAAAAACAAAAAACACACAAATCAAAACAACCTGCCAGCTGATGCTGTTAGCTTTGCCTGCTCACAAGAGTATATTAATTCACAACAACAATCCCTGCCGTCGTCGTCTATGTCGCTTTAATTCCATTAAAAACCTTCTAAAAAAATTGTCATCAATGGGTTGCTGGTTTACTCATTTCATGTTGTTCAGGCATAACACTAACAACATGTAATTTGAGTTAAACTAGTATGCCCAACAAGGATGAACATGAATAAAATAATGTGAATTATAAGCAACATAGAAATAATACACGGCATTTCTCCGCTTTAGCTCAGCCGCCATCCCTGGAGATAAAAAATATCCGAGACAACCACCAACAGTCTCAGAACATCGTGCCACACATCTTTCCTATCCTTCTCTCTCTTCATTAACTTCACGCCCGCGCTGTGTTGAAACATTTAAAGGGTAATCATAATCCCTTGAGCGCGGGTAGATTATAAAAAAAAAAAAAAAAAAAAAAAAAACAACATGTACCATCTCAACTGCAAGCTACTACTACTTACGCGGTAAGTCCGTAAATTTTTCTTTCATTTAAAATGTCTCAGAACCACAATAAAAATAGTCTTTAATTTAGTTTATCAGTTTTTATTTCTTCTCTTTCCTCATAAAATTCGTGAGATAATTTTATCAGCTTTGCAACAGTATTTTTCATACATATTTTGACAGCTCGTTTCTGCGGAGATAAAATTATCTCGTTTCTAAAGTTTATCCGGATTTTCTAATTTAACGTGAATACCCATATTATTTACCACATCATTCAACAAAACTTCTTCCTATCCACCCTGTAAAGAAGCTATTTCTCCAAACATATGCTTCCAACATCACGTAAGCAATCTTCATACGAAAACCATTTTTCTATCTCTCCAAACTAAAAAACCACAGTCTCCACTCCTCAATGACGTTTCTCAGTCGACCAGAGAAAGGGGAATCAATCGTCAAAAAAGTGAAAAGTTCTCCAGGTGAGGACGACAAAAAGTACCGAGTTAAAAATATAATTATTTCAAAAACGAACTCTACTCTACTTAAATTTAATATTCCCCCAAATAAAAATAGCAATTAACCATCCTAAACAACCAAACTCAACAACCCATCGCCAGCAATACTTTTTTTTTGTATAACCTTTTCCCAATAAAATCGATTCGTGAGTACTGGTGTGGGCGAGACGCAAACAAAAACAAGAATTTAAAAATAAAAATCCTGAAAAATGTAAATTTTTCGCACATCCAACCAAAAAATTAGTTTGATCAATTTTATTCATTAAAATTAAACCACATGAAGCCGAGCTTTGTTTGGACAGAGAGATACAAAAGTGATGAATTATAAAATATTTTAACGCCCATCAATCTGAAATTCCATATTTTTTTCCAAAGAAAATTTTGATTTGAAGTTTTTGTGCAAATTACGGATTTGGATCTTCGACGACGTCGTCTTTTCCAATAGGAAAGGAAAGCGGAAAATGCAAATCTAGTTCGTCGTTGTCGTCGCCAACTCGTCGTGTGTTATTATTTAATTTTTCTGTTTTTTTTTTTTTCGTTTTTTTTTTTAATAAATATTTTTATTGCTTAAAGAAAAGATCAAATCGTGAGGAGAGGAGGTATTCACGGTGACTCTACAACTGTGTCTTACAAAAAAAAAAAATTGTGCAAACAGGGGGTGTAATTAGTGTTGCCAGGTTGCCACCCACTCACAGCTCTGTTGAAGATTATTCTTTTGTATAATCCGACCAAGAGAAGCAGGAATCTGGTGCAGAGATTAACCTACACCCGAAGGTTAATCTTGGCCAAAAACAAACAATCCATAAGTCGACACACAAGAGTTCGTCCCAAATTTGGAACACAAGCAGCAACAGCAGCAGCAGCAGCAGGCACGCCACAATGAAGAAAATATTTTCTAAGTTCGACAAAAACGAGAAGCTCGAGAACAGCACCACCACCAAGGAGACGAACAGTTTTGTCGGCAAAGTGTTCGTTGTGGGTCGAGTGTCTGTGACGGTTGAAGATGTGCTCGCAGAAGGTAAGTGCGCCTTTGAAAGAGCAAATACAAACTCTATTCCCACAGCACTTGGGGAAAAATTCAAATAATTTATGATCTTTTTCTTTTAATAATTAATTTTTAAAAAAAGCAAACAATCATAGAAATGTAGATAAATAGCAGGTGGTTCCCCAGTGTTGTTTTGTTTTTCCTTCGAGTTTACACATTTTCTTTATCAACAAATCAACCTGAAGAATGCGTAGATTGTTCCTATACTTATTATTGCCTTTCCAGCTGTCTACATAGCCTACTGTATTATGTATCTGTGTTATAATAAGAGTGATAAGATAACAAATTCAGGTTAATTTTTAGTTTTTTTTTATAAAATTGTATCGCACTTGTGACGATAAAGACATGAAGGCCATGTTGCGAATGGACTGAAAACCCAGGCACCATAAACTTAAATATGGATTGCCAATGAATTTCATAAATTTTGGAAAGGGACATTGAAGTTTCCTTCAATACTCACTATTTTCTTTTGTGTGTATGCTGCGAGCAAAAAAATAGCAGTTTAACGGAAAATAAGTTTCTATTTAAATACACAATAAAAAGACGTTTAATTTTAAGAAATGGTTGTTTGTAAATCTTTTTATAATATACCAGATGACCCGGTAAACTATGTTTCACCTACATATATTTTTGGAGAATATGGTCAAAACTTAATACAAAATACGTATCTATATTAAATGCAACACAATTATAAAATTAATCAATTTAAGACTTTCTGATGTATTATATTTTGTGTCTTTTTTTTCGGTGCGTAAATTTATAAAGATGATGGTTCTCCTACTTGCAAACACTCGAAGAATAATTGCCCATCCGCGAAACAGAGAAATTCCCAGTCGATTCCGCAAACTTTCAACGAATGGCCTTGCGATTTATTTATGATTACAAAGGTCAGACGGACGGAAAATTTTAGATGCTTAAAATCGAATGGCAAATCCGTTGAAATCATCGGTACACGCGGGATCAAGAAATCCTCTCCTTTTTATTTTCCCTTGAGGATCTTAGCCTCGGTGACATTATTCATTAGCTTATTTACAGCCAGTCTCGTTCCATTGCACAGTCGAGGTTGATTAATGTTACGCAGCACAATCACAACTAATCCTACTTTTAATTGTAAATTGTGAGGTGGTAGTCCAGACAAATCCAGAGAATTTAAAAACTCTGTGGGATAATTGACTACGTCATCCTGGTTTGTAACTGTGTCAACTGATTTGTAAGAAAACAACTCTCGGGGAAGAAAATTCTGAATGGTTACATTGAGATCATCGACATCTTTGTTCGTGGCCGCCAATATTGCTTGTTCACGCAGCCAATTATGACTTCTGATCTGTTATTTTATGTCCGTAAAAATACGCTGAATAAGCTCGTCTTTTAAGTCGATGAAGTGTCAAAATTAATCCGATCGAGGTGTCAACTGCGACCTTACCATCTCCAATATTTAATAACTGCTTCGAAAACATAATCGCAGTTTGATCTTTTTGCAAAAACACTCGCATGTTAGTTGTTGATTGGAGTGTCTTTACATGCCGCCACAAATTAGATGATTTTAAGCATGTGTTTAGTTCGTCAGCAACAGTTGATCGGGGAATATTTGGAAGAGTCTGACAAATGTCACCTGACAACAAAATCATGGCTCCATCATTTGGTTGTCACGAAGATTTTTTAACGTTCTGCGCAGTGCCTCATTCGGGCCATCGTACAATCATCCCAAACGATCAATTTGCATATCTGTAGAATCTTCGCCAATGCGCCATTTTTGGCGATGTTGCGAACTGGTGCTTCGTTGATTTGTATGTTTAGTGGCGATTTCAATGTAGAATGTGTAGTACATCCACCTTCTAACAATGTTGCAGCTGTTCCAGGTGAAGCCAATGCTAGGGCTACTTCATTTTGTGATCTGATCTGATCTTTGCCAACAGCAATGAAATTAGGAACGTTTTTCCAGTCCCCCCGGCAGCATCAAGGTAGTAATTTCGACCAGATCCATTGTTCATAGCTTCGATCAAAGTAACGTACGCAATTCTTTGTTGTTCATTCAATTGCAAAACATTTGGATGAACTGTTTCGGCCAATACTTCAGTATCGTATTGTTGTTCACTTTGCAATTCGTGGTTAAATGCATCGCGTAATGGAATATTGGGTGGTGTCATGCCCAAACACGACAATACTTTATTTACCATCAAGAAACACATATCTTCTACCATGATCAATGACTCAGTGTAAATTTGTGCAGTAATTTGTAGTGTAAAGACATTAATTTTTTGACAGCTAGAAACATTTTGAATTAGAAAATTAAATTGTCGTTTTTAGTATTTTCCGTTAATTATTATTTATTTTTCTCACCGCTTAAACCTTCCCTGAACTTCCACAAATATTTCAAGATCAAAATTAGCAAAATCGGTCTAGCCATTCTCGAGTTTTAGCGAGACAATCCAACAGCAATTGATTTTTATATATGTACTAGCTCAAATACACCCGCTTCGCCGGGTGCTATAAATTAACTAATTCAATACAACATACAAAAAAATTTTATTTGTATTGTTTTCAATTTTTAATACATTTTATTCTAGTGCTTTTTGATATACTATATTTTTCGATTTTCCATCTGTTAAAATTATTAAGGCAGATGGCTTGCCTGCACGTGAAGATGTAACATATAGTTGCCCATGCGCAAATACTGGAACCTCTAAGTTAATACCGCATATTCCCAAAGATTGGCCTTGTGCCTTATTAATCGTAATGGCAAAAGCAAGTCGTATAGGAAACTGCAGACGTTTGAAATCGAATGATAAATCGGTTGGAATCATTGGAATTCTCGGAATTAAGACAACTTCACCTTTTCACCTTTGTATTTCCCTTTTGATATTGTTGCTTCCATCACATTGTTAAACAACCTTTTTACTGCAAGTCTTGTACTCGTACCATTGCCAAGCCGAGATTGATTATTATTGGCGCGCCAGCTTTTAATGGTAGATAATGTGGTGGCAAACCAGGCAAATCAAGAGAATTTAAAAATTCAGTGGGATAATTCACAACATCATCTTGATTCATAACTGTGTCGATGGACTTGTATGAAAAAATTGAGTTGGTATTTTATTCAGAATTATTTTTTCCAGCCAAAATTGCCCTTTCACTCAACCAAATATGATTATTGAGTTGTTGTGCTATATTTGGAAATACACTATTAATCAATTCTTGTTTTGATTGAGTCATTCGACAGAAATTGGTTGGTAGTGTTACTAAGCCAGTTGAATTATCAACATGTAATTTTCCATCCCCAATATCCAATAACTGTTTAGAAAATTCGGCTGCTGGTTGATCATTCTCTAATTCAACGCGAATATTTTTAGTTAGGGTTAATTTTTTTACATGCCTTCACAAATACGATGATTTCAGACACGCTTTCAATTCATCAGCAGCTGTAGATCGAGGAATAACAGACAATGTTTGGCAAAAATCACCTGCTAACAATATCAAGGCACCACCAAAAATCCGTTGATTCCCACGTAAATTTTGCAACGTTCTATCTAACGCTTCCAAAGACTTTTTGTGAGCCATCGTGCATTCATCCCAAACGATTATACTACATTTCTGCAAAACTTTTGCCATGCCTGAGTTCTTAGAAATTTTACATGTAGATGTTTCAGCAGCATGCATGTTCAATGGCAATTTAAGTGCAGAATGTGCAGTTCGACCGCCTTCCCATAAAGTTGCTGCAATTTCAGAAGAAGCGAGTGCCAATCCAATTTTGGATACTGATCGTATGGACGCTAGAAGTAATGAAATCAAAAATGTTTTTTCCAGTTCCACCTAGTGCATCTAAAAAAAACATTGCACCACTTTCATTACGAACAGCAAAGATTGTATCATATACATGCTTCTGTTCAATATTTAATTTTGGAACATTTGACCGCACAAATGCCTCCAATTCAACACAATCGTGACATAATTCATGCCGCATTTCCATGTTGAATAAATCTTGCGCCGATCGATTAGGTGCTATCATTCCCAACTGAGATAAAGCTTTATTTGCAATAATTGACATACAAATATCTTCAATCAAAATAAGAGCTTCGGTGTGGATTTCCGGATTAATTATCAAATTTGGATTTGAATTCATGGTATGTAATCTACGCAAAATATCATCTGACAATTCATCTTGATGGTTGTGCCATAATTCAAACAAATTTGAAGGTGAAAATGTTGAAATTATTATTGCGAGAGCCAATGATCGATTTGATGATGGATCCTTTAAAAGAGAAGCACTGACATTTGAATATTGTTCATTTGACAAATCTGCAAATGAGATACATCGAATTCAAAGAATAATGTAATCGATCGAACCATTTAAGCCAAACATTAATTGTATCTATCGAAATAGAACTTGTGCCTTTGATTTTGTAAAATGACGAAGCAGAAGCATTCTTCTCTTTCTCATTTTTTTTAAGTCATATTTTCCAGACATACATAAGTTAATCAGATATCAAACTTAAATCCAAATTATCTTCATCCCAATCTATACATTGAAAAACTCCCGTCAATTTTTTTAAATCACTGGCATATAAAATATATATATTATATACCAAGCACAGCGGTGTCACTTTTTTTATTTGCGAAGATGTTTTGATTGATGTCCTAAAAGCAGTTTCAAGGCCAACAATTTTAAAAATTTCACTTATGGGCATTTCTTCACGATCATCATCAACTTTCTTAAATTAACGTTTAGATGTAGATGGTTTATCAGTTGAAGGCAGTACACTACCACCATCCTTTGATTCAATATTTTTTTTCAAAGCATCCCTCTCTTTAACTACTTTTACAACAATTTCTTTAATATGGTCTTCCATCCTTTTTTCGATTGTTTCAAGTATTTTTTTTTTGTTATATGTGATGCTTTTTGAACTGTTCCCTTTGGTCCTTTATTTCTTTTTTAAGCCGTTCTTTTTTGCACTGCCATTGCTTGATAACTCCATCTGATTCTTCCTTATAATATATTTTGTTGCCTTCCATTTTTCTATATACTAAATCAAATACATATTAAATTATTGGATATATCTATACAACTTAAAAAATAAATGCAATAACCTACTCAAGAAAAATTCATAATCCACGATTTTTAAAAATAATTTAGAAAACCATTTAAGGTAAGTACTTAAACAAATCTGATTAAGCTGAAAATTGAAACTTAAAAAAACTTAACGAAAAAACACTTGCTGCTAGAATGTTGCACCAATTAAACAGAAAGTTTTTTTCCGAGCCTCACTTTCACGAAAGAAAAACAAATTACAAACAGACATACATATGTATGCCTTAAAAAAATTTATAATTAAATAATTTTTTCCACAGTCAACGTGTCGAAAAATCAATTCGAAATTCTTATATATTTAATTTATTTTATAGTGTGGGTTGTGTTGGTGTATTTTGATCGAGTTTCGCTCATTTTAGATAGTTGCACGAAATCGAAAGGTATTTAGATTACGTCTGCTAATAACTTCCTTTATAATTATGTATCTAATCTTCACGATTGAGGTATTATTTTAAATGTTAAATGTCGCTCGGATTACAAAACTTCGGCTGGACCAATTTTCAAAAAGTTTGTTTCTAAACCATCTCCAAATAGTCCCCTTTCATTTAAAAAACAAATTATAAAAATCCATCCAGCCGTATTCTAGTTATAAGGTCACACACAAAAGTTAAACTCGTTTTTATATACATACATATATAGATATAGATATGTATAAATCAAAAAACAATTTTTAAACAGAACCTGACAATCGATGCTATTTTACGCTCCTAATATACAGAAAGGCATCAGACAAAGTGACATTTAACAAGAGAAGAGATATTGTGACGTTAAATTTATCACTTCAAACGGTGAACCTAATTGCTATGAGTACCACTTTACAGTAAAATTTAGAAAAATAGTGACAGTACTTTGAAGATATGAAAAATTATAATTTTTAACATCTTACACTACTATTATTTTGCTCGGCACTGAACATACATACCTACCGACTATTGGTACAAATTTTGCATTTATAAAAAAAAAGAATTTTGGAGATATACATCGTGTGAAAAATAATAGGTGTGTGCTAAAAAATCTTCAAAAACGCCTATAAAAATTGTAAATTTAAACACAGACGCGTGAAATTAACACAATTTATTTATTTGTATCCAGTTATAAATTATATAAACAAAAAATGTAACAAAAAAGTTCCGTTTGATTCACAGACGAATTTTAAGAATTTTCTGCTGTGCAAAAAAATAGGTATAAGAACTTGAACCTGGAAATTATCTGAAAATAAAGGAATTTTCGAGGATTTTCTTAATGTATAATGTGCTTCATACTTAATATTTTGTTCCAAATCCATTATTATTAAGAACACTTTGACACCTTTTTGGCATGGAGTCCACTAACTTTTGACACCTGTCAATAGGAATAGACTCCCAAGCTTTTTTTACTGATTGACACAGTTCATCTTTCGAGGTATGTTTTTTTTGGCCCAGAGCCCTCTTCACATCACTCCACAAGTTCTCTATTGGATTTAGATCTGGGGACTGGGCCGGCCACTCTAAAACTTCGATGTTATTCCTCACAAACCACGTCTTTGCTGCTTTCGAGGTATGCTTAGGGTCATTATCTTGTTGGAATGACCACCTAAGAGGCATTTCTTCTCAGCATACGGCAACATCACATTTTTGAGAATATTTATGTACCCTACTGAATTCATAATCTCTTTAATCCAGAATATTGGCCCAACACCAAACCAGGAAAAGCATCCCCATACCATCACACTTCCGCCGCCATGTTTGATAGTTTTAATGGTGTATTGTGGTGAAAACTCTTTTAATTTTGGTCTTTGTACAAACTTTTTACCACCATCTGCACCAAATAAATTTATTTTTGACTCGTCAGACCATAAGATATTCCGCCATTTTTCTTTGTTCCATAGAAGATGCTGCTGCGCAAAGTGTTTCCGTCTTCGTCTATGTCTAAATGTTAACAATGGGCATTTCCTCGGCCTTCTAGAGGGCAGTTTGTTTTCCAGCAACCTTCTCCTAATTGTTGAGGTGTTTAAATCCAGGTTTAGGTCCTTTTTTATTTGGGTTGAACTAATAAACGGGTTGGTCTTAACAGCCCTTGTAATCTGCCGATCTGTGGTTTTGGTAGTTTTTCTTTGCCTTCCTCGGGTTTCTGGGTGGCTGGTCCATTTTAAAGCATTCGTAACCATGTTTTGGGAACAACCAACTTGTCTCGCGATTGTTTTATAGGTATTTCCTTCACTTCGAAGCTTTTTGATAATTTCTCTTATCTGATGAGAACAATGTCGTTTACGACCCATTTTCACTTGTTCTATAACAATTTAAAAATAGTTAAAATAATTAATTCGAATAAACAAATGATCAGCAAACTAATAACTTACTGCTCTTGACCTAAAACAACGAATGAGAGTGACTTCATTCTAATACACCTATTTTTTTGCACAGCGAATTTTAACAACGGTAAAAATTAACGGGTCAATAAATCAAAAGCAACGGATGGATGCACGTGAAACAGCAATAAGGCGATACAAGAGCATGTGACATATTTTATGTCATTTTAGTAGCACTTGTTTCACTCTTTCTTGAGGAAATTAAAACCTTTTCAACCTATGCAATGTTGCACCTATTATTTTGCACACCACTGTAAATGTGGCTAATGTGACTTGAATAAGAGTTATCTCCATACATACGCTATGTTGTCAACAGGCGATCAGGATCTCAGATAACCTAACTCATTTCTTTTGAACAGAACCAATGCCAAGATCTTCAAATAATTAATGTTTTGTGTAGACAATCGGGCTTTATAAAAACTCAACATCGACACATATTAATTTTTTGTTATTCAAGGTAACGCGACATTTCCTGAAGAACGGGGACTGGTGACTTAGAAGTGTGTATGTATTTGTTTCTGCCGTGTCTGATTCCACAATTCTGGGAAACTTTTTAACTTTAATAGGTTCAGGTTCTATAAGCCCTGTTGGTCTTTTGTTTATTTTATTAATTTAAACTTAAAAATCCATGCTTCTTGCATGGTCAATTTTATGTAGCCTCTTCGCTTGTTGAAACACTATCAGCGCCAGACAACAAAACAAAACTAGTAAGAAATAAATGGATGTCACAGCAAACCACTCCTTGTTTTGACTATTTATTTATATTTATGACTAATTAACTAATTCAATAATTGTGACCTACATTTTAGAATGAAATATCTTGGTTCAAAGTCGATCACATTCAAGTCACACATTTTAAGCATTTCATCCATGTACTGCCGATATAAGATATTTCGAATTGAAAAAAACCATAAAATATTTCAAAATTTGTACATGACTGCGTCTATAGGGTCAGCTTGTTGTAGGTAAAATTGACGAAGATAACAGAATTATAAGACTTATCAAAAAGTAGGTAAACAAAATTGGTTTAATAAATCGTTTCATACATGTTACAATTCAAAATGGTCTTCACGATGCGAAAAAAATATGGTTTCGATGGATCGTCCAACATGACAACAGTCCTTAATATATAAGTATTGGATGGTTTTAAGTCATATTTTTATTAGTTGGTAATTTCAAATCTTTCCAAGTCATATAGAAAAACAACGGTCAACAAAATTTCCCATTCAAAAGAGAACGTTAATATACAATTTCTACCATAAGTGATAGTCAAGTGTTTAAACCTTAAATTAATATTTAGATGCTATAATTGTTAGAAATAAAAGTCGCACAACGACGTTGCATCGAATTAATAAGATTTTCACATTTTTCTTCAGGTATTTACCTCCAAGACTGCGGTATAGCTTCCCAGAGGGCTGTGTTAGTAGTTGGCTTACAACTAGCAACATACTTCTTGACATCGCACCAAAGATTTTCTATGGGATTGAGGTCTGGGACCACTCCATGACATTAACCCTCTTTTTTTGGAACCACTGCTTCGCAAGTTTACTTGCTGGATCCTCCATGTTTTATTGTCTTGGCTGTAAAGCCTGGATTATAGTTTGTGTTTGGAGGCCTTCTTACATATTGACGAGATCCCTTTCCACCATATAACACAATCTTGGACTCGTATGACCACAGAATATTCCTCATCAAAAACATGAAAATTCAGAATTCATCTGGCCAGTTTATAGTTTTTCCTGGATTCTCTTTAAGAAGTCCACGCTTAAAATGTTGTTCCAGATACAACTTGAAGATTGGTCAGAGTCGAGTGATTATTTATATGTTGAATGAAATAGGTTATACCTATATACCACTAGGTATTTTCTAACTAAATTCATACATTGATATTCATACATAAGAATTTAGGTCTTCTAAAACTCCTTACTATTAATGCATGTATTCTACTTGATGAAACACAATTGAAGCAGAACACATCAAGCCATCAAACAATAGTCACATTGCAGCCTACCACACCATGAATATTTTTTTGTCAACTAAAAAAAATCAGACAATGAGCAAAAACAAATAAAGAAGCAAGAAAAGAAGAAGAACAACTTCAAAATACATATGAGTCAAGGAATAGACAGTTTGCAGCCTTGAAGGAAAATAGTATTTTTTTTGTTCTTACTACTATCACATTGTCTTGATTAGATTTTAATAAAATAAAACGATACCTAATATTGTTCCATATAAAATAAACCTTACTTTTTTTAGTACATATCAAAAATGTGGGTCACAATTTTTGTATTGATCCAACGGCATAATTTGCTTAAGGTTAGTTTAATGGGCTTTTGAAGTATTTTGTTTGTCTATCTGTCGACGCCATAATCGTTTTGTGTTTTTTTTTTCAGTGCTGCCCTCTATGCTTAAACATTGTAGATACATGTGTATAACTCTAATAAATTTCTCAATTACAATTTATTGCACTCAATTAGCATTGTTATCGCTAGTTTATTTTTTTTTCTAAATTAATTTGTATCTTACATGGAATTGTGTACAATGTATTGAACTTTAAACATTTCCAAACGTACGAATCAATCAAGAAAGATGGAGGATAAAAAAAACTTATGTTTTATGTAAATTAATTAGATTTGTACTAAAAATTCGTAAACACTTTAAATATTGAAAAAAAAAGTGCCAAAGCTGTCTTCGCTTTGCTCTGTGGATGAGATTTTCTTGTGGATATGACCTTGTTCTGAAATTTTATTATGTTGAGTTTTCTTTGCTTTCCACGTATGTATGTACTTACATGCACGAATATAGTCGATAACTTAAATATTAATAAGTACATACTCGCGCAAAGTTAACAAGCTGATTTGGAAAACTATTAGAAGCAAAATGTTGTTTCAGGGACGACAAAAGTGTGTTTAATAACTTAAAGCACAATGAGCAAACTCATACCGTTTGGGTTGTATGGTTTGGTAAAGTATACATATGCACAGCATAATATGCATATGTACATTAGGGTTTTTCTTATAAAGGAAGAATTTAATTATATAATCAATCGGTTAAAAAAAAACAACATTCATGTACAGTTTTAGCCTTTGATATATTTCATAACGCTTATAAAAAACTCATATATTCCAAAATATTTGTTGTTCCTTTTAACCGATTTATGTACATCCTCACAATAGATAAAAGAAACAAGTTTCTTTTACGAAAAAAGAACAAAATTAAAGGGTGGGCCAAATACAAGTTTCTTTTTAAAAATTCAATAAAATGAACAAAATTATTTTTTCCATGCTTTAAATTAAGAGCAAAAATTCCCATTAATTATGGAACACAATGTCGTTCAAGTGGCTGCCTCGGCTGGCTTCGCAGTAGCGCATTTTGTTATTCCAATTTTCCAAGATCTCGTTAATGGTTTCGGGCTGTAGCTCACGAATTGCTTGGATGATATTAGGCTTAAGTGCTTGAATCGTTTTCGGATTGTTGGCACAAATAACGTCGGTTCTTCCCGGTTCCCCACAACAAAGAGTTTAAAGGGGTCAAATCACAGCTCCGAGGCGGCCAATTGACATCGCCAAGACGGCTGATAACACAAATTGGGAATTTGGTGGTCAAAAGATAGATTGTGGGATGGGCTGATAGGCATATCAGGCCATCCTTCATGAACCAAAGGTCGTCCAAATCCATGTCTTCAATTTCATTAAAATAAAAGTCGGTTAACATTGCTCTGTAACGCCCACCGTTGACCGAAACCACCCGGTTGTTTTGAGTGGATTTAACTGCAGCTCTTGAACCTCTTCCAGTTGTCGTTTGGCCCAAATATGGCAATGTTGCTTATTGGCATATCTATTGAGCCAGAAATGGGTCCCATCGCTGAACAAATTGTTGGTCCAAAACAGTGGATCTTCAGCAAGTCCCTCGAGAGCCCATTCACTGAAACAATGTAGCAATGGCAGGTCAGCCTCCTTCGACTCTTGCGTCAGCTGAATTTTGTAGGCTTCAAACCAAGATCTTTGTGTAGAATCGCCCAAATTGTTCCATATGACAGGGCAAGATTTTCGCCTACACTGTCATCTACAGCCGTTATATTTTCAACACTAAGCGATGAACCAGGTTCATTTGGTTGAGTGTCATCAAATAGTGAATATTGAGTCTCCAATTTCTTCAGTAGGTTGATAATGGACACCATAATTTCGCCGAAGCGCACGAATTTTCTTAATATAATTGAACGATTTGGAAACGTTGTTCTTCTGTCCTCCGTCTTACAAAAACCTGCCAATGAAAAGGCTAACGGGGTCAAATCCCACGATTTCGAAGGCCAATTCACGTTGCCTCTGCATAAATCAGTCCTCCTCAAATCGGTCTCGGAGAATGTCTTGTTGGAACAACATGTCTGTCACATTCATCATCCAATTTACTTACTTACTAAGGTTCCAGACCTTTTATGTCAAGGGGGAACCCTAGTGGGGCATAGGGCATCCACAACGCCAGCTCGCCATCGTGTTCGGTTCCTGGATATGAGTCGCAACTCCCTCCAACTCTTGCCTAGTTGGGCTGACTCCTCCTCGACTGTCCTTCTCCATGAGCTTCTCGGTCGTCCACCTCTTCTTCCTTCTTGAGTGAGCGGATTCCACTGCATTGCATGCCCGCAATACAGTTGTCGCCTTTTCGAAGCGTGTGTCCGATCCACTTCCACTTCCCATGTCGTATAATAGAGTCAATAGATTCCTGACCCGTTTTCCTGAGGAGCTCTTTGTTTGATATACGATTGGGCCAGAAAATCCTAAGGATGTTTCGTAGACATCTATTAATGAACGTTTGCAGCTTCTTATTGACACCTACTGTTACTTTCCAAGTGCTGCAACCGTAAAGTAACACGGATTCGACGTTGGATCAAAACAGCGGTAGCTTGGTTCTTAAGCTTAGAGAGTTATTCCTCCATATATTTTAAAGCATACCGAAAGCAGCCTTTAGATTTCCCGATTGGACTGCTGATGTACTGTTCGGTACCACCCTCGGTAGAGATGATACTTCCAAGGTATTGGGAGCTCTGTACTTTCTCTACCGGTTGTTGAGAAATATTTATGAGAGAAGATGACTGAATGATCATCTTTGCTTTGCCGGAGTTGATTTTCAGCCCCACGATTTCTGCTTCTCTCTACATCCCTGTTGTCATTTGGTGGAGATCCATGATCCTATGAGAGAGCAAGCATACGTCGTCCGCATAGTCAAGATGCTTCAGGTGAGACGTCAGAGTCCATCGAATTTCTCCGTTTCTCGTCAAGGCCGCTCGCAGGGCATCGCTTATCACCAACAGAAACAATATTGGTGACAGAACGCAGCCCTATCTGACTCCACTTTGGACTTCAAACTCTTCTGACAGCCTCCCTTCGTGCAAAACGTGACTTTTGGATCCATCATGAGTTGCTTTAATAATAGCTATTAATTTATCCGGGATAGCCATCCTGCGTAAAGCATGCCAAATAAATTCTCTATTGACGCTATCGAAAGCCTTCTCAAAGTCAATGAATAGCAGGTGGAGTGGTGATCGATATTCGAGGCACTACTCAATTATGATCCTTAAAGTATTGATATGATCAATGCATGAGGATCCAGTGCGGAAACCTGCTTGTTCGGCATCGAGTGTGGCTTCTAGATGTTCCCTGATGCGTTCCAGTATTATTTTCGCTAATATTTTGGCAACGGCAGGCAGGACGCAAATCCCCCTCCAGTTTTCGCACTGTGTTAAGTCTCCTTTTTTAGGGAGCTTGACTATCATTCCCCTTTTCCACTCATTCGGAAATCCGTCGGAGATCCAAGCTTTCTTTATGAGTGGATGCAGGAGTTCGCTCGATGTCGTTGGCGCCGCTTGTAGAAGCTCTGCAGGAATGCCATCAAGTCCTACTGCTTTGTTGGTCTTCAGTGCTTTGATTACGTTGCGGATCTCATCTCTACTGGGGGGTGCAGTGCGGATTCGGGAATTTGTTGTTCCTGTCTACTCAGCAGGTATCAGTTGCGCATTGCTGTCGGTAACTCGGTTTAATACCGACGCCAAATGGTCCTTCCACCTTCTCAGCTGATCCTCATCCGAACTAAGTAGCGAGCCGTCTGAGTCTTTTACGAGGTGTTGTTTGGAACTGCGAGCACCAATCAGTTCCTTTGTAATGCTGTAGACGGTTCTACTGTCGCATCTGTTAGCAGCCACTTCTGCTTGTTAGGCCAAAGCGTTGATGTCATTACGCTTGTCACGTCTTACACTGCGGTGAACCTCTCTCATCATCCAATTTGGGACTAATGAAATTGGTTATCATTAGTTTTGTTCAGTGAATAAAAGTTCAGAGTAGAACAGAGCAGAGTAGAGCAGAACAGAGCAGAGCAGAACAGCTTCCATGAGAAATGTCAGACAAGTTAGAACAGTCAGTTATCTGTTCTACCTTTCTCTAACTAAAAAGCGAGGGCAAGAAATCTTGTTCTAAGCTGTTCCAAACTGTTCCAGACAGACTCATTGAACAGCAAATCAGAACAGTTTAGAACAGAAAATTTCTCATTGAACAGCAAAAAGGTGTACTTTTCTATTCCAAACTGCTCTAAACTGTTCGGAACAGCGTCACTGAACACAACTATTGATCGGTTAATAGTGGGTGAGGGCAATATCGTCTTTAGTTTTTATTAGTACAATGTTAAAGCTGTTTTAGTATGAAACTAGGTTAAAACAACGATTTTAATCGAATTTAGCAACATACTTTTTCTACCCTTGTATTAAAGTTAAAATCATCGAATGTCCATTTTATTTTCTTAATATCGGACTAACTTCTTCTGACTCTGACACTCATAAACGTCAAAAATGTCTGTTTACTTAGTTGTTTTCATGAACTGTCATTGTTTAAGGTGTGTTCAGAAGCAATTTACTAAGAGAATTGCTTTAGTATGATAGAAAGTTTTTAAAATTAAGAATGAGTTAGTAAACTACTTTAAAGTAAGCAAATTGTTAAATAGTATCATACTAATACCCTAATAATAGGCTGTTCGAAATTTTGCGCCAGTTATTTTAAAGTGGACTTAGTGGAGAGTGGACCTAGTGTGGATTTCCAACATCCCAAATCTGGCAACCTTCGCGTTTATGCATTTTTATTATTGAAATCGGGACCCGCTTCCTGTTCCAGAATTTATAACTTGCTTTGGTGATCTTAAATATCTTAAAAATAAAATATAAAAACAGAAAATTGAACGACACATAAACAACATGGCCGCCATAAATGTTTAAAAAATCCTTTAATAGTTTTTGCGGTTTTATTTTTGTATTTATAATTCCATTAGGTCACTCTGCTTTTCATGACCTCAATTGACCTTTTTACTCTTCGATTCCGATTTATTAACTCAATTACGCAGCTTTTAATAATATTTTATTTTTAAAACTAAATTGTTATTGTTCCTTTGAACAAGGTTTCAAGTCAAGATTCATATTTCCTATAATGAACTACTATAAAAAACAAATCCCCCAACAGCATACTAATATCAATTTGTTACTCTTTAATTCCAATTACATGGCTTAAAGCAAGAAAGAATACAAAAAAAAACAACAGCATCAGACGTTTTTGCAATTAAAAATACCAAACCGGTTAAAGTCAATGCAAAGAACCGCCCAACTTAAATTCAAACAACAAACGGCGTTTATTTTTATTTTTGCTTCAATTTTCATAAACAATTAGGTAGTTAGCTTTTTCATCTGTTTATCGCTGTATTTAGTTTGTGGCAAAAAGCAAGTCTAATCAGAAGCACTGTTTGCAGCTGTGTGAGCTGTTAGCCTTAGTGTAGGGTAGGCTGTGTAGCTTCATTGGAATTCAATGGCAAATGCGGTGGAGCACCGGGGCACTTCCATTATTCAAATTTTTTTTTCTTCAATATTATGGACTTCAAATCGACAGTGCAGTGTGAATGAACTGCAATACTGCTTAGAAGCAGAGCACACTGATTACTTCACTGGGAAGAATTTTTTTGATTTTTCTTCTATTTTTGTTGTTGCAATGAAGCAGAAGCACACACGCTTCTCAGCCAGCCGAATAAATTGGTTTCATAATTTTTGCTATAATACTCTGGGCTGCGCTTATAGCAACGGTGAGTCAGCTGTTCCCGCTAGACTATGGAAACGTGTCCTACTTTTATTTATCGCAACCACAAGTCTACAACACTCACAGTTCTTGGCATGTTGCTTTTACGTTTTATTCGTCCATTCGTTGCTAGTATTCGCTGCTGCGAATCTAACATGTTAGTTGAACATTCAGTTCCTATGTTTCTTCTGTAACTATGGCTTGAGTGAAGGAGGAATGGAAAGGGGGAGCAAATTGATGTCTACTTTTCTTCCTTGAGGTGAGGCAGAAAACTTCAATAATTCTACTACTCAGTCGTGAATACATGCATATAAATACATAAGTACATTAGGGTGGTTCAAATAAAATCGTCTTATTGGCTGTTGAAGGTTGGTTGTATTTCCGATATTATCTACAAATTGTGTCGAAAAAATATGAATTTTAAAACTTTTCTATGTATACATCTGATAATTTATAATTCTTATTAATAAATGTGTAATAGTTCGACTAAAATGGCCGGTGGATAACTTAACCTCAATAAATTCGGAGTCTAAGGAACGGATAACTTCTTAATATACTAAATTACATACAGGGTGGCGCACGGCAGACGTTTGGATTTGAATCGTTCATAACATTCTTTCCAAAAGTTGTAGATTGTTAAATGGGTCATTTTAATAAGGAGTACTTATGGCCAATTTCATAAACAAACACTAAAAGCACTTTTATCAAAAATCCTCTTAAATTTTATCGGACTCTTAAATCTTTCGAGTTTCACCAATCTATTTAAAATTGAGTTCTCTTCACATCCCTGTAAAAAAGAAATTGGTTCTTTCTATCTAAGAAGCGAAATGTATGAGAAAAAATGAGAAAGCATTATGTGTTGAAACAAATGTCAAGAAATGCAAAAACAAATATATTTCGAAAGATTCTGTGGCATAAAATGCTTAAGTAATAACCACTTTATTTATTGCACTGACGGGTTTTTATCGGTTCCAAATGACGACCAAACAAATTCAGCACCTGCTCCACAGATGCTTTTGGAAAATCGGAACCTCATTTTGTAGTCATAGTCGGAGAATCGATTCCTGTGAGCCCAGGAATACTCTTGCTCGACGAATAACAATGTGTTGCACTTTATCGTTGGATGAAGATTTATTTTATGTTTTATTCTAATTAAAAAACAGATAATTTAAATATTAGTATTTGTATCTTAAAAAATTGAAGACTAAAATATTATCTACAAAACAATAATTTAAGCTGCTATAGCCAATTGTTGTTACCTACATCTGGTGACATTTCATTGACACTTTTAAGATTTATTCAGCCAAAAATGGGCATTTAGTTTATAAGGGTGTTTAAAAGCTTGTTTAATTTAAAAGCTCTTGGTGGAACCAAAAGATCCCATTTTAAGGTTTAGAAGCCTGTTAAATGTTTAAAAGTCCTTCTAGACCGAGAGCCCACAGCAATTTTTGGGTGTGATTGATAACAAAAAATAATTAGCATAATTAGATAGGCCTTTTATAGTTAATTATAAATGTGAACGTCTTGCATACTCTAGTGGGCGCAATAGTGCATTATAGTGCATCAAGTATGCAGTTCTTTCCAAAGTCTAAAAATTTATAATACAAAATTTGGCATAACTTTAAAATGGAGAGCTAAATGCCCTGGTTGCAAATATCGAGGTCCAAGACGTTTTGAAGGTGGCCTTCTTAGTGCAAGTATTAGCCTATTCTTATCGCGTCTGGCAGGCAGAAGGCTGTCTGTAAAACTTCTTGGACCTCGATAGTTTCAATTAAGGGGCTTAACTCTGCATTATGGCAAAGTTGTTATCACAATTATTTGGACTTGGAAGGAACTGCATACTTGATGCACTATTATGCACTATTACTCCCACTAGAGTATGCAAGACTTTCACATTTGTAAATAACTATCAAAAGCCTATCTAATTATGCTAATTATTTTTTGTTATCAATCACACCCAAAAATTGCTGTGGGCTCTTAGTCTATTCGTGAAATCGGGCATTAGTCCATTAATAGTTTATATAAAATTTGAAAGTTTTCTACGATATTTTTGTTCTAGAAGAATATAGATGATTCTACGTACATATGTACGTAATAAAGTATTGAATGTAAACTTATATGCAAAATTTAATAATAATCCATTTGCTATGTACACAGTTATTAATGACAGTTTTATATATTTTACGTAAAATAGCAACGTTTAAAACTTCACGCCGAAATAAATCGTACAGCCCTCTCATGCTAAAGAGGGCTGATTGTTCAATTCCTTTATCTATTAATTGATTAACACCATTCAATTTTCTCTAGAAATATTCTAAAAAATTTCGAGTTTTAAAATTTCAGAGATTTTCCCATTATGGGCTCAAATAAAAAATCTGTCTGCCTGTCTGTTCGTCTTCAGCTTAAACGGGTCAACCGACTTTTTTGAAATTTAGTAGATAGCATTTAAAAATGTTTCCCCCAGACATTTCTTTTTGTTTTAAACACTAAAAATATCGGTACCTGTCATTTAATTTTTTTACGAAATTTTTGAAAATATTTTTTTTTTGAAGGGGTTTTTTGTATTGTTACATACATGCAGTGTACCTGCGAAAAATTCATTCAAAAATTCATATATTTTTTTTTTTTCAAAAACTCGATTAAGTAAAATGCTAGGTAGTTGAAAAAAAAAATATTAAAAAATAGTTATCAATGGAAGTAACCTCCTAAAAGTGTTGTGTATTCAAAATTTTTCAATTTTTTTTATTATTTGAAAACTGTGCTTGATTTTTTTGAATTTTGATAATTAACAGTTTTCTAATACTGTCTACAAGATGTATTAACTTTCGCTTTATTTTCACCATCTATTATAAGATAAAAAATAAAAATTTAATTAAAACATTACTGACTGTATACCATTTTTTCGAATTTTGACTTTCGCATTATTCGCATAACAGAAGTGTACAGAAGTTTCTAAAAAGATTGAAAATTAGATATTGCTTATCAAAATTTAAAAAAAATATTTTTTTTGATTCTTGGAAAAAAATATTTTTTTTTTGAAAATTTAACATCTCAAAAATGTTTATCTAGTATTTTTTTTAGTTTAAATTTTATCTGTACAATATTAAAAATAATAAAAATGTTTTAAAAATTTTATATATAAAAACTTATTTTCTTTAAAAATACCCCTACAACGATTTATAATTTTAATTCTTGCATTTCATTTTTCCTTAAGAAATCAGAAGGCATTCTGTTTTTATCTCCAACTACTAAAAGATATATTGAGGCCTTAAAAAAAATAAATTTTAGTCTAAAAACCATTCTTCTCTAATAACATTTATTTTTAAAGTTCGAAGTCTTTTACATAACAGCAAGTTCGTGAGACCCAGTCGTGCAATATATTTATAAGAGCTCCCAGCAACAAACTTTTCATGGTTTCGGAAAAAAAAAGAAAATTGACTTTATTTGGCCCACCCTAATATTATACATTTTGTGCTGCGGAGTTGCCGTAATGATGTACGGTAAATATGCAAACATGAACTTGACAGATGATATAAATATTAAATTAACTGCAATTAAAGCAATTTTTGCTCTCAAAAGAGTTAAAGTTGAATTTGTTTCAAAACCGTAGCACCGTACTTAGTTTTATTGTTTTTATTTGATTTTTTTTAATTATTGCAAGATGAAATAATTCAATAATCATTGATCATTGATATTTTAAACACAAATGAAAGATATATGTATACAGTGGCTCACTGCTTATTTGACCCAGCCCACATTTACAACAGTATGTCTCCTAAACGAAAAAACTTATCAAGAAAATAAAACGAAGAAAGTTTAATTGAGTTTTATTTTAAAACAGAATAGCTTCTTTTATTAATTTTTACTTTCAATTAAATAACAAATAAAAAAACACATATTTTGTCATATTCATCATCTCAATAGGAAGTTTTGGTGCCGATAACTTGGGGTTTTGCTTCACTTTCTGTACGATATGTCGTTCATCCTGGGCACTGAATATTTTATTTTGAGGGGTTTTTCGTTTATTTTTCAACACGATCGGTCACAAAACGATGGATGATTATATATAGAAATCCCATTCCTGTAGTGAGGGAGGACAATTTCACGCTGTTGAATTGTTGCGCGCTTTCCCATTGTCATTACACGTGCTTCCATGATGAAAACTAACCGAAACTGCGGACTCTATTTGCAAATGCAACAACTAAGAGATAAACGCAACTAGGATCGTTATCCTCACTTTCTTTCGATCGTAACTGATAATCAACTGTAATCAACTATATATGTATGCTTTATAGTGAGAAGTTAAATTCATACTTTTCTTGTATGGATGATAAAAAAACATAAAATTCAGAAAAATGCATGCAATCTTTATTTGAATCGATAATACGGTCGATAAAATTAAATGTTTGAAGATTATTTCATGCAAATGTTGGCCGCGGCTGCGGCTCAAATGATCCATCTGCTTAGTCCAATTTTGGCATACTCTAACATTTCGGCTGGTATCTCACGAATAAATGCTGTTGGCTTCCAGTGCATAAAGCGAAGCGGGCTTGTCGCTATAGACATGAGTCTTAACATAGCCCCACAAAAAGTAGTCTAGAAGCGTTAAATCGCACGATCTGGGCGGCCAATTGACCGGCCCCAAACGTGAAATAAACTGTTCACCGAACTCGCCTCTCAATTGGTCCATTATTACGCGTGATGTGTCGCATGTGGCACCGTCTTGTTGAAACCACATGTCATGCAAGTCAAGCTCTTCCATTTTGCGAAAAAAAAGTTTGTTATCATCGCACGGTAGCGCTCAGCATTCATATCATCTTTGAAGAAATACGGCTTAATGATTCCGCCAGCCCATAATTCGCACCAAACAGTGACTTTTTCTGGATGCATTGGTAGCTCTTGCAATGGTTTTGGCTGCTCTACTCTAAATACGGCAGTTTTGCTTGTTCACGTATCCATTCAACCAGAAATGAGGTTCGTCGCTGAAAACAATTTTTCGATAAAAAAGTGAATCTTCGGCCAACTTTTCGAGAGCCCATTCACCAAAAATTTGGTATTTTGAAAGGCTTCACACCTAAATCCTTTCGTAAAATTTTCCACGTAGTGGAGTAACAGAGGCCCAATTGCTGCAAACGGCGCCGAATCGATAATTCACGGTCATCACTAACACTGGCCGATACAGCTGCGATATTTTCCTCAGTTCGCACTCTACGTAAGCGTCTTGGTGGTTTAATGTCCAACAATTTAAATTTGGTGCGAAATTTAGTCACAATAGCCCGAATAGCCGCCTCAGTAGGTCGATTAAACTGACCATAAAATGGAAGAACTTTCTTAACAGAGCAGGCATTTTGATAATAAAATTCAATTATTTTGCAAGCGTTGTTCGTTTGTAAGACGATTCATGGTTAAATTATAGACAAAACTGAAGGTGTTTGACAGTGACACAAAACACGAAACGTGCGTGAGCTGTCAAAACCAGTGTTGCCAAAAAGAAAATAACAAATAAATTTTGTTTTGATAAAATTGACAAATTTTTGTTTTCAGATTGCATACAATTTGTTCTAAATTAAACAGTTATATTGTATTTTTTCATTATGACCGTTTTCGGAAACGTCAAAGCAATGACAACTTGATCGTCAAATATCTTAGTGCTTGCTTACACAAAATCTGTTTGATCAACGTTAGTCACTTTTCTTGCCAACGCATTTAACATGTTCTCTGCGGCTCTACTTTGTAACTTCATTCTAATTTCTATCTATTCGAAAGTCGTTTTCAATGCTAATTATAAATGGTTATATGTATCAAAGTAAGATCAAATATTAGGACTTCCGACATTTTGCCGAAGAATCTCAAATTAGCGCTGTTCAACTTCAGTTAATAAGAGCGTACCATACTATTCAGTTCAAGTTCATATATCGAGTTATGTACATAGTTGTCGTTAACTCGATTTTTTACTGCAGAGTTGTGTCGCAATAGATGTAATTGAACATATAACTGTGTAAACTGTGTTATCAAAAATAATGTTTTTGCATACAAATTTTTTATTGTATTTTGCTTAAAAACATCTTTCAATTGCAATTTTGATGCAAATTATGTACGTTTCCGAAGTAAGCCTATGTGTTCAATGATTTTGTGATTCGCGATTTAGTACACAACATTTTTATTTACTCATTCTTTTTCTTTTGTCTTATTTTGTTTACTTTTGCGTTAACTAGCAAAATGTGGTTTATAATTAAATTTAAACTTATGTAATTAATTATGTTCATACTCGTTTATTGAGCCCTATCATTGTATCCGAGCGGAACAGAACTTTTTCCGATTTTGCGAAATGTAATACTTTTATATCATGATATGGTATTTTATATGTGATTGTTAAATCGCACATACCTCCGAAGAAACACGTACAATACGTCTCAAATTCATACGATCCATGATTATTTTTAAGTTCCGATTGTCTGCGAAATGAAAATGGGAGTAAAATTGTTTCCACAGAAGTTTAGCGAAATAAAACAAGAACCGGAGAGCAGAAATGGATGTTGACCAAGAAAATGAGGTGTGAAATGGTTTTTGGAGCTCTTTGAAGTTCTTAAATATTTGATATACATGCATTATGTCTTAAAAATCTTATTTGCAGTTCTTTGCTTATACAAATAAATATCGGTTGTTCCCCGTGAATATTTCCTTTATTTATTTGACATTCAGTAACTCCTAAATTTTATCACCGGATTCGCCTCCGCGTTTACCGGATTCATACACAAATTTATTAGGTTTTGCTGTGATTTTACCGAATTCATCCGTGATTTTACTTTTGTATATAAAACTTATAGTACTATCAAGAAGACGAAAGATTGTGGCGACATCTTAAGGCTAGGGACTGCAATTGCTAGATTTGTCTTTGCTAAATTTAATAATAAAATATTCTCTTTTTTACTACTTGTTTTGTATTTTATCCTTACTGTCCACTGTAAAACCGTGTGCTAATTTCTGCGCCACCAGGCTAGCGTTCGCAATACAAAATCACGCTCCATGATAATACTATAGGTTATATATACAAAGATTTTACCAGCTTCGACTGCGATATTATCGGATCCGTCCGCTATTTTACCAGCTTTGGCAGCGGTTTTACTAGCTACGGCTGTGGTTTTAATGGCTTTGGCTACAATTTAACCAGCTTAAGCTGCAATTTTGCCAGTTTCGGCTGCGATTTTATCAGCATCATTGATTACCGAGATCATCCGTTGATTCTGCAGTGAATAAGAATAACAAGCCAAAGCGTTGGACAACATATCAACACTCAAGGACACGACTAGTTAAGTCACAGAAGATATCAAAAACATCAAAATTAAGTTAATTTTAAGCAAATTTATGATCCTGATAATACTTACTTAACCATGGAGGGTCTCTGCCTGAGTTATTGCGGTCTTCCATCGGTTGCGATCCATCGCGAGCTCCCTCCAGTCGTCGGGACCAAGCGCTCTTGCGTCTGTAACCGCCTGACCCTGTATCGGAGGTTCGGTCTTCCTCGTCGTCTCGAAGCTGGGGGCTGGGATTCGAAAATTTTCTTGGCTGGAGCGAGCGTTGTTGTCCATTCGCTCGATGTGACCAAGCCAGTGTAGTCGACGTGTTTTGACTTTTTGGACTACATCCACATATCTTGGTACAGCTCGTATAATTCACGATTGAATCTTCTCCATTCGCCCTATTCGCATATAGGACCAAATATCCGCCGAAGAATTTTTCTCTCGAAAGTGCCTAGTATCAATTCCCCTTTTTTAATTATCGTCCACCCCTCGGTGCCGTAGAGTAGAACTGGTAAAGTTAGCGTTTTGTATAGCGCACTTTGTCTTTCGAGAAAGGTGTTTTGAACCCATTTGTTTGGCCAAACCGAAGTAGCAGCGATTTGCTAGGATAATTCTTCGTCGGATTTCCACTAAGGTGTCATTCGTGGGATTGATGTTCGTTCCGAGGTAGGTGAACTCCTTGACTAACTCGAAATTACTGCTACTAACAGTGACGTTTTGTCCTACTACTGTTTTGTCCTCATTAACTACAAGACCAACGCGTTTCGCCTGTTCATCAATAGCTGTGAACGCTTCTGATATCGATGTCGTCCGCATAGCCAAGCAGTTGGGAAGACCCTCTGAAGATAGTGCCTTCCAGGTTAACACCACTCTTGCGCACTATCTGCTCCAGGACTAGGTTGAAGAAGTCACATGACAGCGCATCTCCTTGTCGGAAGCTTGCACATGTCTGGAATAGCTCTGATGAGTTGTTACCCATTTGCACGTTGCACCGCGTATTTTGTAACTTCATGGGGCATAGCTGGATCAGTTTTTTCGGGATCCCGAGTTCCGACATCGCCAATAAAAGCTCTTGGCGACTTATGCTATTATATGCGGCTTTAAAGTCGATGAAAAGACGGTGGGTCTCGTCTTGAAATTCGTTGGTCTTTTCCAGGATTTGCCTAAATGTGAAAATTTGGTCTATCGTTGATCTGCCTAGGCCTGAAGCCACACTGGTACGTGCCGATTATAGTGTTGCAGAAAGGTTTTAGACGCTCACATAGTACAGTGGATAGGATCTTGTAGGCAACATTAAGCTGGGATATGCCCCTGTAGTTTTTGCAGGACATAGGATCGCCTTTTTTGTAAATTGGGCATATGGAGCTATTTGACCAGTCGTCGGGCATACTTTCCTCCTCCCACACTTGGTTGATGAGCTGATGCATGCACCCTATCAGGACATCTCCTCCATACTTAAAGAGTTCCACAGGTAGTAAGTATGATCCTGATAATATTTGTATTAAAAATAATAAATAAAAAACGTAAAATCTTAAGTTAGTACTCCTTTGGATATAACCCTGGTAAGCCTGCTAGCAAAACATCAGACTTTGACAAAAGTACATCACAACTTTCTTTTATCAAAAATATTGTTGAGTTGTCAATCGAAAATATTCCGAAAAAAAAAATTTCGTTGCCTTAAATTTGCAACCCACTAATTTCTGTATTAAAAGTGAAAAATTAAACCATTTGTACATACGTATATTAGCAAACATTTTTCGTTTAAAGATTTATTACGAGGATGACTGAACTTGCTATTTAAACATATTAAATAGCAACAATAGAATGACTATTCTTCTTTTTTTGCAATTCACGACTCAATTAAAACTTATTATTTATGTCATCTTTAACTTTCAATTGTCGAAATTCCAAACCAAACAGTGAAACAATAAAGCCCACACGTTCTACATGTTCATAAATTGAAAGTATACAAAACTAACACCATTCGTGATTCATTCAAATGTTTGATTTACTTGCATACTCTTTATGTGTTACTTCTTTGAAACGTGATTTCTCACTTTTTATTTATCTGAACATTTTTTGAGTTTGAACAATTGGACTTTTAACAAACAACTTTCGTTTTTAATTATCTGCATAAAATTGAGATTATGTATTTACCTAAATAACTAAATAAATAAAAATAACGTTTATACTTTACAGACATACACAATATTGTATGTAAATATGCACGAGTATGCATAGTGTACATAAGAATTATTTTATTTTCATTTAAAGTAAGGCGCTAACTATGAATTCATTGAATATTGCTAATTTATTTTATCGTTGTGTAAGAACATACACAATTTACATCTAACAAAGTGTTCAAGGACAATAATTATGAATAATATATGAATATGTAATTGATTTATAGATATAATCAACATTGCCAGAAGATAAAATACCATAATAGTTTTTTAAAAGTCACATAAAGTTGAAAACTAAATCAATTTAAATTTTAAATTGTTGGCAACACTTACATTACATGAGCCGTTTTATTGTTTTCTATTAGTGAAGATTTTCAATTCTCTTATTTCCTTTTTAAATTAATTAATTATGTGACCGATGGATTATATTAATTGGTTTAGTTTTTTTTTCGTTTAAAATAGGGTTAGTAATTTTCAATTAGGTAGTGTTTTGAGATCTATCAGACTAATTTACGTCATCGCATCGACCTACAAGCAATAATGTTTTATAACAATGGTTTTGCAATTGACGCGGGTAAATTTTGACGGCCTGTGTTGTTTTGATGACATCTGTCACATTTGTTGTTTATTATTTTAATCAACATTGCAAGTAAAACGATTGAACAGTACGTCTAAATTAAAAAACCTGTTTTATCAACATTGTTCGCTTGTGTAAATTTAGCGCGGGTTGCGCTCATTTTACGGTAGGCATGGTGGCCTTTCACAGTCGACTCTTCAACGTTTGGTGGCCAAATTTGAGACGACCGTTTCGGTAGTCCCCCTTGGCATAATTGTAAGTGCGTTGAACTGTCATGCGAAAGGTTTCGAGTTCGATTCTCAGCCGCTGCAAAAAAGTTTTTCAGGGGTGTACTGTACTGCTTCCTGCGAGGAATTGACAAATCCTCTAAGAGTATATCTCTTCTCATGGAAAGTGCTGCTCATCAGCCGTTCGCAATCGGCAGAAAATTGTAGGTCCCCTCCTTTCCTGGTAACACGCACACAGGAACGGTTGAAAGTTGTAAGTTACTAAATCGAATTTTGCGTCGGGACTTGAGCCTACACCCATACAAGATCCAACTGAACCAGGAGCTCAAAGTTCATGACCATACACAACGCCGTTTGTCTGTGCTTCAGAGCGCTTCCAATTTTGTATATGGTATGACACCAACCCACACTAGAATCACTAGGTGACAATGCATAATCAAAAATTAATATTTGGTGTGGATCTTGGGCAGGCGGCGGGCGGCGTCATCGGTCGAGCTCTACAGGACGATGATAACCAATTTCTATGGCCCAAATTTCCTCGTCAGCGCATCCTCTGCATACGTCTTCCATACTAAGTTTCATCTTTTTCTTGTGGTAACCCAGTTGGTTGTGACCTGTGGTGATGGCCACGAGAAGACAAAGAGACTTTTTCCCTCAATTCGGTGATAATGTCGGTCTTTTGTTTGCTGAAATTATGCCATAGTTTTCTGGTTATAAGAAATCTCTTATTTTCTCTCGATTACCTGTTTAAGATTACAGGGTGAGACCTAAACTGTCAGGGTGTGTCGGCCTGATTAAGATCAAGTGTTGATCCTATTCTTGCCAGCCCGTCAGCGTTTTCATTACCTGGGACACTACTGTAACCAGAAACCTAACATAGCCTTATTTTGTGTTGTGTACCAAGGACCCTTAGCTTTTTGCGATAGCAAGCTTCGATTTAATTTCAATGGAAGACATCGTTTTTATTGCCGCTTTGGTATCAATATAAAATGTGATATCAGATTGTGGTATTGCCATTATTAAGAGTTGTGTAGCAGGTTTCGTCACTGCCAGTACCTAAGCTTGAAAGACATTGCTATTTACCGGAAGTCTAAACGAGCTGGCTAGTCCAAGGGTATCTGAAAAGACCATGAACCAATACTAGTTTCCATCTTGGAACCATCGGTATATATTGATATCATCGATTGAAAGGTTTATGGCTCGTCTATTTGCCAGTCATCTCTCTTGCTTAAAGGCGAGGTCTATCTAACACCTCTTGAATCCAGGCACGCCCGAAAACCATATGTCTCCGCATTTGGAATAAACCACGCCACCACGATACTCCCACTAGGGGGCCTACCTCAGATAGTCTGAGAAAGAGAGGTTGCACTACGCAACCACCTCTAACTCCTGGGCACTATCTCCCATGGTACCAGAATATAGCTTCCGGTCGAGCTTCGCAACCATTATTTCACTTACAGATGAGTTCTGCAAAACTGAAGGCCTGTTAGCCTTAGGTACACAATCCCAAGCTATGATCGAAGTAGAAATTACAACCGAGAATGTGCACCATCTGGTGAGTTGTTGCACACTCCTTAGCGGATTCCTACTTTAAGGATACCGTCCAGTATGTTCCCATCTAGTTAGTTCAGTTACTTACGTAACCTATCCACAGGCACCACGAGGAGGTCGATGAGAACCGGAAGTGATAGAGTTGTGCATAGGTAGCAATACCGGCCAACCGATAAATCGGTGGACGAGCCCATTAGAACTACAAACCAGCATTACCACTTCAGCACCCATACATGTTAGTGCATGGTTTGTGCATCCGTAGCAATACCAGCAGAGTTCACAGAGCCCCGGACATGCCTTAATCTACCAAACACGCTATCACCCCCACCTGCATGTCTCCAGCTACCAGTTTGTCAAAACCAAAGTGCGCTATTAGCTGCCGATTCTTGTATAAAAAGATCTAGGGTTTTAGTTGAGTATAGCTTCTAAACCCGCCGCCGTGGGGGTGGACCTCATTGCCTCAGTAATTCCTATACATTCCTTGTACCTTGGTCATGATCTCATGATCAATTTTGACCATAGGAGGTATGCATACCTCCCCGTGTGCCGGAATCTCCAAGGGATTTCAACCTTATAACGGCATACCGGCTATACCTTCAAAAGTGTCTTGACGATCACCCCCTCGGAACTACTTTCGTATTACTTCAAGGGGGGGGGGGGGTCATGTTTTAGTCGTTGAAGTATCCATGTCCTGTGAGTAACTGGGTGACGTAATAGTTAACCTCACCGTGTTTCCGGTCCTTCCACTCAGCCACATTCCTGATCGTCCTCTGCTTTCCGAGATCCATTTTGACTGTAGCTATCTCTATCATATCAATAAAAAAAATATAGAGAAAACGATTGTCAAAACGGCAATCAATTAATTTAGTGATCACTTTACTCTTTCGCGATACGGGCCCAGATCTTACTATGGCCGTGTATATCTACTTGATAATTTTTAGGCCTGGGCCCCAGGTTTTACCAAATACTCTCTTGCAGGAGGAGAAAGCAGACATCGCTTTATTCGTTCTTTCTTTAATGTTGAGACTTCAGTTCAATTTCTTAGCTAAGATCACGCCAAGATATTTCGCGTTATCGGACGTTTTGAGTTAAGTTCTTTCAATAAAGGGAACTTTGAAAGTCGGTAATTTCCTTTTGTTCCAAAAAAGGACCAGTTCATTCTTTTGCTGTTCAACCGCTAGACTGCAGTTCTTAGTCCATGTATTCATTATTGATAAGGCATGGAGGGAAATTTATCTGTCGCTAGTAATGCTAGGTCATTAGCATATGCGATTGCTTGGACTCCATCGTTTTTAAGTATCATTAAGACTGCGTACATAACGAATTTCCAGTAAAGCAGAGAAAGGACACCAGCTTGTGGAGTCCCTCTGGAATTAGATACTTTGATCTGCTCCTAGAGAAAATTGAAAATTACAAAAGCTGTCTTTCTCTTAAAAATGAAATGCACGATTGGATATATATATTTTGTGAAACAAAAAAAAAGAATAATTGAAATGTAATGTTTAGCTAATTGTTCCTATTGTTGCCTTTGGGTTGTCCGTCCAGTTCTTGAGAAACCATTATAGGATTTTGCCAGCTCCGGATGTTCTTGCATGAACGTTGAAAGCGTAGCGATTTGTTTCTTTGTTGTTGTTAGAAAAAACAAATTTATTTTAAAAAAGACGCACGAAACCATTATTTCATACCTATGAATATACGAGTACTAACTTATTTTGATAAAAATATCCAAAACTTTGCAGGGACAATATTGTTAAATAAATTAAAAAAATAAACAGATTGAACAGAAAGCCAAAATGCCATTTCATTCTTTAAAGAATTATAAGTGATGCCAAAAAACTAACATTTTTTTGTGATCACTTTACTCAGAGCAACCGAAAGTTGATAATCAAAAACGACAATCAACAAAACGACAGTCAACTATCACCTTACACGATTCCACCCCCAGCATTCTAGGATTTTGTCAGTCTCGTTTTGTAAAGCCATTTTCATATTCTTATTTTGTGTAAGATATAACCTGTTTTGAATAAAAATTTTCAAGATTTTATAAATTGTAAATGTAATTACTAGTCCAATCAAATTAGTATTTTATATCTACAAAAAATACTGCGTCGATTTTTTTTTGTTTCTTAAAGAGTACCTATTGAAGAGTGTAAATCCAAAAAGTTCGAACAAAAAACGCCCATGCGTTGTCCGCCATTTTGAAAAAGGCTTTGGAAAGCTTGAACTCGATTTTCTCGGCTCCTATCCTATATAGAGCTGTATTTTTTTTTAGGTTTGTACGTTAAAATATCTTCTTTGACTTTTGTTGAGAAACAAATTTGAAACCTCTTTCCAAAAAAAAGTTATCGACGAAAAACTGTCGAGATTTTGAAGTAAAAAATGGTTTTTAACGTTTATCTCGCCTCATGTTCATCTGATCAAAAAAATACTTAAGTTGTTTTTTATAGATCACTTTATTTCCTACATTTTGGTATATTTAAATTTTATGTGCGAGAAAAACTGTAGGAAATATAACCTGTCAAAATGGCCAATAGCCTGCGAAAATTAAAAAAAAAATTTACTCACGCTCGAAAATTTTCAAATTTGATTATGTTCAACTCTTTTCCGCAACACCACCGAGGTAGAGTTACGGCGCATTTTTTTTAATATGGGGTCTCCAGGAGGTATAATCCAGATCCAACGATGTTGATAGCAACGTTTTGTGAGCCGCCGGAGAAAAAGTTTTTATTGCGTTGTTCAATGGGAAGGAAATGGCTTTGCGATATAGCGACTTTGTTAAAACGTCAAAAAAACCAAGTTTAATCTATCTTCATTACCGAGGAATTAAATTATTGACCAATTTGGATATAAGTAAGATGATTGAAAAAGGTTTTTCTTCGGCTATTTTGGTCACAGTAGTTTTAGTATTGAAACAAAGTGTGTTGCATACTTATCCCGACGTTTCGACAGGGATTGCTGTCTTCTTCAGGGGAACTATTTTTTTATTGCATACAAAAATATAAATATCTTATTACAAATTTAATACAACAAAATTAAACAATACAAAAGTTAAACTTACACTTTGAGAATATAATTTTTAAAAATTAAACAACATTTTTTTGTGAAACAATTGATAATAACACTTCTAATAAAGAAGTTAGTCTTAAACTAAAACTAAGACAGAAAACATAGAGAGATGGTTAGCGGGAAGTGATATTGTCTATGTGACTAGTGAGCAATATACCGCTGAGATGTTTTGTGTGTCCTGTTTACGATTCATGTTATTTTTGTTATTCAATATATGAAGTGTTTCGAGGGTATAACGCTTCGAAGTATTTTTTTCAGTTTGAAGAATTTTGACACCTTCAAAATCTGGATAATGGCCAAATTCAATAGCATGATTAGCGAGTGCTGTTTTAGCAGGGTTATTTGTGTTGATGTCAGATCTGTGATTTGACATACGCTGACGTAGAAATTGTTTAGTTGTGCCAATATAGCATAAATTGCAGGATTCACCAGTCTTACCCTTGCAGTTGATCTTATATATAACATCGGTGCGTTTGTCTTTGTCGGGTTTAACCTTTAATTTGGTAAAAAGGTGTGTCAATGTTCGGTTGGATTTAAACGCTAACCGACTATCTTTAACTTTTTTATTAACAATTTCTTTGAAGTTCTCAGTTAATTTTGGAACATAAACCACACTTTTGAAAAAGCCATCAGGATTTGGGTTACGTTGTTGGTGGAGGGTTTTATTTTTGTTGTATTTTAACAACAAATTACGAATGACCACAGCAGGATATCCATTATTGATTAGAATATTAGTAACTTTTTGACGATTAGCAGAGTGAAATTTTTCGTCACTCAAAGTAAAAACTTTATTTATTAAGTTGAAAGCCGTATTCATTATAATGTGTTTGGCTTGGTTAGAACGGAAGTTGATGAGTCGCCCTGAAGCTGTATTTTTCTGATACCAATCAAACGAAAGATGGTTTTCTTCTCTGAAGATTTTGACATCAAGAAAGGCTAATGTATTATTATTTTCTTTTTCAACAGTAAACTGTAATTTTGGGTTGAATCCGTTTAGGATGAGCAAAACGTCATCAATTTTATGTTTATCTACCACTGCGAATAAATCATCTACATATTTTGCGATGAAAATAGGCTTCACTTTAGAGACAGCAAAACATTCGTCCAACAAATAATCCATAACAATATCAGCAATGGTGGGTGAAAGTGGGTTGCCCATCGGCATTCCGAAAATTTGCTTAAAAATATCCTCTTTAAATTGTAGAAAATTGTTTTCTCTTATGCAAAAGTCGAGAATTTCTAGAAACTTCTTTTGGTTAATATTGGTGGTTTGGCTAATTATTTCCCATTTATTTTTGACTATATTTATCGCCAATTGTACTGGGATATTGGTAAATAGCGATACCACGTCAAAAGAAACCAACACATCATTCTCACTTAGTTTAACTTTTTTTGCCTTTTCTACAAATTCCAGAGAATTTCTTACAGTGTAGCTCGATTTTTTCGTTACACTTTGTAAAATCTTACCAACAAATTTTGAAAGTGCATAGCAGGGCAATTTCATTGATGATATGATGGGACGCATAGGCATATTTGGCTTGTGTGTTTTCGGCAAGCCATAGATGGAGGGAAGCTGCGCAGTGTATGTTGTCATCTTTGCTCTATCTCTATCATCTATGAAGTTGTTGTTGTTAAGCCATTTAACTAACTCATTATTGCGGGTTTGAAGCGTTGTTGTTGGATTATTTCTTATTCTCCGGTAAGTATTGCGGTCCGCCAACAGGTCACACATTTTTTCTTTTTTTTCATATTCAGTGCGCTCCATCGCCACAGTGACATTACCCTTGTCAGCAGATAGAATGATGATGTTTTTGTGCTGCTTGAGAAAAGAAATAGCTTGTTTGTTGACGTTGAGCACGTATTTGGCAAAAAGATCATTGTGTTGATGACGTTGAAAAGAGTGCAACATATTACTATATTGTGCTCTGATCGATTCTTGATCTCTTTCATCTTGTACGTTGCGTATGATTTCTTCTCCGTCAGCTATCAACTGAAACAGGGGAAAAGTTTTTTTATCAACGGGAAGCGCAAATTTTTTTCCCATCGATAGAAGCCATTTGATTTCAAGAGGAAAGTCAATGTCGGTTCTGTTGTCAAACCATTGCTCATGCATCACGATGTTAAATTGTTTCCAAAGAGATGATTTTAGATGGTCTATTTTGTCTTTTTTAGTTTAAGACTAACTTCTTTATTAGAAGTGTTATTATCAATTGTTTCACAAAAAAATGTTGTTTAATTTTTAAAAATTATATTCTCAAAGTGTAAGTTTAACTTTTGTATTGTTTAATTTTGTTGTATTAAATTTGTAATAAGATATTTATATTTTTGTATGCAATAAAAAAATAGTTCCCCTGAAGAAGACAGCAATCCCTGTCGAAACGTCGGGATAAGTATGCAACACACTTTGTTTCAATACTAAAACTACTGTGACCAAAATAGCCGAAGAAAAACCTTTTTCAATCATCTTACTTATCTTCATTACCTCCTAGTGCAACAGATGCTAGGCAACACACATTCCGTACCTACCATCAAGTACAGACTTGGATCGATGTTCACCATGACCCACTAAAGTGGGGTTGGAAAAGAACTCCGAGAGGATTAGAGCCAGTTACAACCACTCAGGATCCAGCTCCACAAAGCATATTGCAAACTATACCCTGCAAATGCAAGGGCCAGTGTGGCCAAGCTTGTGGCTATCGTAAAACTGGTCTGAATTGTTCCTTATTATGTTTCTACTGCAGTCGAAAAACATGCGAGAATGTACAAACCTTGCAAAATTTACTGGAAGATGAAGACGCATGTGAAGACTTTTCCTCACCTGAAAACATTGAAAAAACTACCATTGACAATAACAGCACAAACAAAGTTAATATGATCATTCATGTCCGCCCGCCTAGCCCCAAAAAAAAAAGGTGATGGGAACGACATGAAAAAACTATGCCACATTGAGCTATCGATAGGCTGATATAGAAACGAAAACGATTTAATCGTGGATTATACCTCCTGGGGACAACACATTAAAAAAAACGCCCCGTAACTCTACCTCGGTGGTGGTGTGGAAAAGAGTTTGAACTGTTTTTTTTAAATTTCATAATGAACATAATCAAATTTGAAAATTTTCAAACGTGAGTAAATTTTTTTTTTTTTAATTTTCGCAGGCTATTGGCCATTTTGACAGGTTATATTTCCTACAGTTTTTGTCGCACATAAAATTTAAATATACTTAAATGTAGGAAATAAAGTGATCTATAAAAAACAACTTAAGTATTTTTTTGATCAGATGAACATGAGGCGAGATAAACGTTAAAAACCATTTTTTACTTCAAAATCTCGACAGTTTTTCGTCGATAACTTTTTTTTGGAAAGAGGTTTCAAATTTTTTTCTCAACAAAAGTCAAAGAAGTTATTTTAACGTACAAACCTAAAAATAAAAATACAGCTCTATATATGATAGGAGCCGAGAAAATCGAGTTCAAGCTTTCCAAAGCCTTTTTCAAAATGGCGAACAACGCACGGGCGTTTCTTGTTCGAACTTTTTGGAGTTACACTCTCCAATAGGTACTCTTTAAGAAACAAAAAAAAAATTCGACGCAGTATTTTTTGTAGATATTTCGAATTAATTAATTTAATTTGACTGGACTATACAGAAAAGTAAAGAAAAAATAAAAAAGTTACCTACTGTGAACAGGTTCCCTTTTGTTTTTTTTTTTTTCAAAAAAGGTTGAAACAACCACACCTCTTTAACTAGTTAATTTATATTTAAACACTTTTATGTCTAACAATATGATTTTGAACTCGAGCGCTGAAGTCAAGGTTGAATGTTTGTTTAATTTAATTTTGTAAATTATTGTAAGTGTGTAATTTTACTTACTTTAGGCGTTTTTCTTTTTTAGTTCAGAACAGAGCCTGAGTTGTCAAAAAATAAATTGTGTTTCTTTTTTAGTTCAGAGCGTTCAGAGCTTCGTAAATGTGTTTCTTTTTTCGCTCTGAGCATGTTCTGAGCGTGTTCAGAGTGCGCTCTATAAGCTCAGAATAAAATAACTGAGCAGACAGAGTACAATGCTTAACACAGGCATTTGACAGATGGAAATTAAAAAAAAAAAATGTCGACAGCTAAGTGTTCAGGTGTGTTTCAAAAAATACTCAGAGCGCTCAGAGCACGCTTGGTTCAGAGGATGTTCGGAACATGCTCGACATGCTCGGACTCTGTTCGGAGCTCTATACTGAACTAAAAAAGAAAAACGCCTTTTATTATATTTTAAACCCAACAAGGCATAGAAAAATAACTTTTAAGATGACACGTTAAGTAAGCAAATCATAAAATATGATTGGTATTTAGCTTCCAAACGCAATTTAAGTTTAAATTAAAATAGATTCAGAAATAGTCGTCTATGCATGGTTAAATATAAATGTTTTAAAAAAAACTTAGGTTTTATTAACTTTCAGCGACCTTGAGGCCATTCAGCTCCGATGTTGGGTTCTGTTTTATTTCTGATTGACATTTATGCCGTAGCTTTTGTTCCATCCGGTTGACTGATGTTTTACCTTCTTGCATTAGGTCGCTATTTATGGAAATTAATTAGATTGCAATTTTTCAAGTAATAAGTTTACAAGAGTAAATAAGGATAAAATATGAGTGGATGTGGGTGTGGGGTAAATTAAGTAATAACAAGTTCGAAAGTTGTCAGAATTAAGTTAGTTTATTGTTTATGTTTTAGATGTGAACTTTATTGAATATATCTTGGTTACGTTTTGTAAAGTTTATGGAAAAGTTATTAGGAGTAAAAACCTTAATACAAGCTTTGACGTTTTATTCAGAAAGAAAAATGATGAAAAATGAAAAATATATGTATATATTTATAGAGTTTTTCAATTGGTGCATGTAGATTATGTTGTTTTGGTGACATCTGTCAAATCTTTTGCTTATTATTCAGTTACTGATGTCAAATTACCGTGGCAAGTTTCACGATTAAATAGCACGTCCAAATGATAAAACTTTAATAACAAAATGGGTGTTCGTTAGTGCAAGAGCCGCGCCCATTTTATGGTAGCCGCTGTGCGTGAAAGTGTACAGTAGGACCAAAGGCAGTCGATTCCTCGGCATGCACAAGAACTCCTCCTTTTGTAGAATTCAACTTGGCGGACTTGGGCTTATACCCTTACAAGATCGATAAGAAAAATTTATTTGAACAAAAATCGACCCAATACCACACCCACAATTGTAAAATGATTAGTTAGAAGCCAAACATTTAAAAAATTTGATGATTGTACGATATACAGTAGTTGTAATATTTTAAAGTTTAGTAGGAAAGTATACATTTTCTCAAAGCACAACGACCACAGAATATATTGCATAAAAGATCTTGCAAAGTATAATGGATGTTTTTATTGTTGACAAAAATAATTATTCAAAAAAAATAACAACAAAAGGAAAACCCGAAAAATAAACAATTACGAAAAAATCACTATCCGAGTCTTTGAGTGTAAGCGATGAAAGTGATAAATTTGTAAAATTTTCATCCATTTTGATTTATGGCCCGATATCACTATGGTCAATTTTTGAAAGTCTTGAATCTGCTTTCCTTAAATTCAAAATAAAATGATCAGACTTTAAAAGTAATGTTGTCAAGAGGTCTTCGTTTGTAGTATAAACTCGGGACGATTGTCTTGTGTGAGAAAGGCCTGTATTGCTTCTTCAGAAAGCTGTTGAAAAGATGAAATTATATCTGGACCATGAATCAGAAACTTATGGACACTTATAGTACCAACTGTAGAGCTCAAGATATTTTTCTTTAACTTCAGCAAGCAGTTAAAAAAAGTAACGTATATCAATAAAAAATCCTGAAGCTAAGATTCTTTATTCGATTGGAAATTTATATACATATTGTTAAGTTGTTCATCAAGTCTTATTATTTCTGCAGTTATTTTCGATTTCTGAAAAAAAAAGTTTTGCCGTGCTTCCATCATTAGTTGACCCAAATCCTAGCTTAGGCTTATCAACAATGAGACTCAATTTACTTTTGAACTTTTTATTCATAAATTGAAGCATTTTCCAGAAAATTAAGAATGCTATTTGAAAGAATAAAAGACGGTCTCAACCAGACTCTGTGGCGTCTCGCAAAATGATCGCCGTTTCGTGCACAAGACCTCCACCTACGTTTAAGATTTTTGAAAAGAAGTAATACTTTTTTCACCAAAATCGTTCTTAGTTGTAACCGAGTAACCTTTAATTTTTAAATCATTCAATATAAATTCAAAAACACCTTCAACTTTTGTGTTTTTATCAAAAGAAATCCATTTTTTGAATTTTTTTTATTTTTTATGGTTTAACCTTGCCCTACAAAAAGTGAAATATTTTGAAAGTTATCAAGTAATTCAAGATGTTCTTAAACAGGTTTAGAGCATAAAAACAGGATTTGCATTTTTATTTTTTTTATTTTTGTCCACTAGTCAACGCACTGTGCAGTGTGCGGCAGCGTCAATAATCCGTACTTTTTCGAAAACTACGTAAGTGAGGTGGTCACCGACTATAACGAGCACTATAAAACTATGAAAACAAATTTATTTTGACCCAAACTGAACCAAATTTAAAGGTTAGGTTATCACTCGCAGAATTGACGTGAATTGCACATCAAGGTCTTGCGATTTCAGCCCGTTAGGATTTTTCTTGTGGGCTTGCCTGAAGTTGCAGGTATATGCGAATAAACCACAATCGACCAATGCCCATAAGGTGAACGCAACACGTTCGAATTCAGGTGGATCTATGCGGAAGAGTTATTAAAAATTAGACCACTCGGATCCTTGCGATCCTTAAAATGCGAAGCAGGCATTTGAACGATGTCATGGGTCTTTCAGCTTGTTTTATTCCATGTCAATTCCTACCCACCCTTATTGAAAAACTTTTTACATTGGGTACTATTGCTTCCAAGAATTTTAACTCCCTCTTTGAACTCCCGTTGAACGGCTTGGGGTACGTTCAGTCCTCAGACAGGCACCTACGTATGTTTAAGTGAAATTCTTTCTCACTAAAAATTTGAAGTACATTCTTACTTTAGTAGGGAAATATTTTAACCAAAAAAAAAAAAAACTCAGTTAATTCCCACAAGTAATAAATTTGGTTCTGCAACAACTAGAAGAGAACCAGGACCTAGTGACTTACAATTTCCAACCATTCCTGGGAATTTTTTCATAATAAGAGATACTCTTGGAGAATTTGTCAACTCCTCCCCAGAAAAACGTTTTTGCTGCAGCTTATTATTTATTTATTTGTTTATTCATCAATCAGACAAAAACATCTTACAGACTACTAGAAATAAAACATTGGCAAAAATATGGTATACGTATAATACAGTTGAAAATCAATAAAAAAATGAAGCTGTAGATTAGATTTAAAAATAGAGCGACTGATATGAAAGTTTAAATCAATAACATAAGAAATACGATTAATTTCTTTGACACAGCGAGTTAATGACTTATTAAGTGCATAACTAATTATATGCTCGTTTTCAAAAAATAAAATACTTTTTCTCAGATGACGACTCGGAATTTACATATGAATGATAGAAGAGAGCAATAATACGATAAGACAAAATATCACTTATAAAAATTACAGAGTAATGTTTTCAAGTGACTGAATACTAATAATTTGACATCTAGTTGAATAAGAGGGCATATCAACCTTCCATCCAAACTTCCATGTAACAAACCTAGTGAACTTTTTCTGGCCATTTTCAATTCTCAGAGAATGGATGTTGTGATATAGATTCCATATAGCATAGCCATTTATTCTAAAATATAGGGATCGGTAAAATCGGAAGAATTGCTATTTATAAAGCCAAGCATGGAGTTGGATTTTGGACGATGCCGATTTAATTTGTGATCGAATACTGTTCCTAAGTTTTTTTTATCAAAAACTTTCTAAAATATTCACGTTTATTTTGTAATCAAAATATATTGGGTACGCATTTCGAGAGAAAGTAAAACACTGACATTTAGAGACATTCAAAAAGAAGTCATTCAGTGAACACCAATCAGTCAAAATCAGTCATTAATCGAACACCAATCATTCAAATGGTCAAGATCGTCTTGAAGAAGATGGCAGTCGCTTGAAGATTTAATACTTTAGATCGTCCGCAAATAGAAGGCGATATGAGTTTTTGAAAACGTTGGACATATCATTAATGAAAATTAAAAACAAGAACGGTCCAAGATGACTTCCTTGCGTGACGCCAGAGGTAGCTTAAATAGGAGAAGAATAAATATTCATGTGTATTACAGAATTCGCAGAATTTTACTCCCGGTGAGCTGACTCGATCCGTTGACCTTTCGCATCCGCTGTAAAACTGAATTATGAAATTCGCCGAATGAACTACATTGTCGATTCCTAAAATTACCTTATCATTTACGAACTTTCGTATCGACACTGTCAGCTACAGACATTTAGTTAACGGCCTAGGCTTTGATAATAGCATCGCTATCGATCAACGAAATCAAGCATCGTTGTGCGTGGTTAGTACTTGGATGGGGCACCGTTCAATACCAACCGTGTGCTTTCTTTTTTTTTTTATATTTCTAGCTCTCCGATTGCGTTGTGAGTTATGCGTTTTCTATTCAAATTTTTTAAACAAACACTTAAACATTCAGTATGATAAGCTTTTGACTTACATTTTTGTGCTTTCCATTGTTTATTTTTGTTTTAATTTTTCGTTTAATCAAAAATTCACTTCAGATTCGTCTCGAAATTGGTGCGAATATAAAATGATAGAAATTGTATGGAGTGCGAATGGATAGCGAATTCAGTAATACCATATGAACAAAATGTGGGTGGTGGAGAGATTGTTACCGACATTAGTTCAACTTTCACTCGTCTGATTCAGTAATAGCAAAAGTTTGTAAATTAATTGAAACTGTCACTTTAGCTCATTCGCCGAATTCGGTAATAGGGGTGATTATCTATACACACAAGTTGCGTATGTTTTGTTAGGTAAAAAGAAAGACACAACAACAATCTTAAATGAAAGCTTATACTTTTCAGTTTAAATAATAATATCGAATGATTAATTCTATCAAACGCCTGTAAATCACATCTATCTGATAACCTTCTTACATAACATAATTAGAAAAACGAACAAGGTTAGTAGATGTGGATCTTCCAGCAACGAAACCATGTTGGTAAGGCCATATAATTTCTTTGAACTAAAATGATAACTTATCATAAACAATTTTTACTTGCGACTTATAGGTACTATAAGGCAAGTTATGCATTCGTAAAAAAAATCGAACTCGAGATTTTGATCAAAGTTGACATTACGATGATAGCGAAGACTAAAAAAGTGGGTCTGGCAATTCTGTCTGTCTGTCTGTCTGTCGCTGCGACTACAGCCTAAACGGCTGGGCCGATTTTCTTTAAACTTGGTAGATATGGGTTTTGATTTTTAACCCCCACACGTTTTTTTCTTTTTTTTTTAAGACCAAAAATAACGGTACCTGCCATACGAATTTTTTTTGAAATAAATAAATATTTTTTTTTTCTCAAAAACTGCTGAACAGATTTAAAAACTAAAAACACAAAAAAAAAAATCATTTAGTTAAAGCTAGGTAATGCTTGAAAAAAAATTTCCGAAAAATGGTACCCCCCAAGAAACCATTTTTTTTGTTTTTGATTTTCTTAAAAACTGTACCACCGATTTTGATCATTTTTTTTTGGCGAAGGCTCTTCAAAAATTTAAATAGAATTGTGTATTCAAATTTTCAAAAAAAAATTTTTTTGGATGTTTAAAAAAAACTTCAAAATTTTTGTTTTCAAAACTCAATATTTCGAAAACCCCATGCTTGATTTTTTTTAAACTTGATAAATAAAAGTTTCTCAATATAATCTACAAGACGTGATAAAAAAAATTTCATTTTACTTTAAAATAAAGGTACCCACCATACAAATGTTAAAAAATTTAAAAAAATGGTTTTCAAAAATCGTATTTTTCTCGAAAACGGCACCTAGAATTTTGATAAATTTTTTTTTCTTTCAATTAATTTTTATGATCTTTAATTTATTAAAAAAAATTTTGAAATTAAGATATTACAGCTTGTACCTACCATAGAACCATTTTTTCGAATTTTGAATTTCTCATTATCCACATAACGGTTCTTAATAAAATTTTTTATAGAGAAGCTTCTAAAAAGTCTAAAACACATTGCATTTCAAAACTTTAAAATAAATATTTTTTGAATTTTTGAAAAAAAAAAAAATCTATTTTTTTCTTTTTTTTGAAAATTCGATATCTCAGAAACGGCTCAATATTTTTTTTTTAATTTAATTTTTATTCGAACAATAATAAAAACTTTAAATTGGCGTACCAAATTTTTTTCTTAAAAATCTTTTAAAAATTTTTGTTAATATGCAAAAGCTGTTTTTAAGAAACCACTAAAACGACTGTTTTCGTCTCTTACTATTAAAAGAATTTAAAAAAATAATTTGATCCTTATGAACAGTTTTCTCTAATAACATTCGTTTTTAAAATTCCTAGTCTATTACATATGTAGGAGCAAGTTCGTGCGACCCAGTCGTGCATTTTATTTTCAAAAAATTTAGAAATTGCTGAGAGTTTGCAGATCGGGCGATAGTTTGATATTTCCTGTTTTAAACCTGGGGTGGAATCGGGTAAGGTGATAGTTGATTGTGATTATCATTTTGACTATAGCTGTCTCCATCATATCAATAAGGAAATATAGAGAGAGCGTTGTAAAAATGACAATCACAATCAACTATCACCTTAGCCGATTCCACCCCAGAATTGGTGTAATCAAAGAGTTCTTCCTCAGAGAGAGACAATGCACATTTTTTTTTAAATAATTTGGGGAATTTCATCTGGACCAGCATTTTTATTACATCTTAAGCCCCGTAAAGCGTTTTCAACTTAATTTTCACTTAGTAGACATAAGCTGCTTGTAAAGGAAGACGTTGAGAAGATGTGTAATTAGATTTAAAAAATAAAATGCACGACTGGATCGCACGAACTTGCTCTTATGTAAAAGTACTTTTGGAATTAAGATACATTTTATATATGTATATAAAACATGGATTTAATGAGATAATAATGTTCAAATGCATAAAATTGCAGTCTGATTTCTAGAAAAGTATGAATTTATGCAAACAAACTTTAAAAAATCGATTTATTATTAAATAAATTTTTTATATAAGAAATTTCTTTAGAATTTTTCAAGAAAAAAATGTGGGATGCGAATTTTAAGTATTTAATAATATTGATTTTAGGAAATAATTTCAAAAAATAATCGTTCATACGAGTAGGTTTTGAAGACATTGATTTTTCAAAAAAAAATGTTTTTTTTCGAAAAAACCCAATAAATAATTTTTCGAATATTTTTATATACAATATTATTTTAAACTTAAGGGAGATGCTGGAGAAAATTTTTGGTTAAAATCGTTAGAGCCGTTAATGAGAAAGTCGAAAATCAAAAAAACTGTTCTATGACATGTACCGTTAATAACATTTTGCCCCAAAATTTTTGTTGACCAAAATGTAGTCCATGTCTATAATATCACACCTAATTTTTTTTATCAAAATCGTTAGAGCTGTTTTCGAGATAAATAAGATTTTGCATTACGGGTGTATGGGGGGTACCGTTAATTTTGGAGCTAAAAAAAAAATTTCAATTTCCCCTCTAGGGAATCACCGAAGACCCTTAACTACCGATTTTGAAAAAAATACCTCCAGTAGTTTAGGCTGTAGTTCGAGGTACAGACATACAGACAGACAGACAGACAGACAGACAGACAGACAGACGGAATTGCCGGACCCACTTTTTTCGTCTTCGCTATCATCGTAATGTCAATTTTGATCGAAATCTCGAGTTCGATTTTTTTTCCAAATGCAGAACTTGCCCTATAGTACCTATATCGCAAGTAAAAAGTGAGAAAACGCATTGCAAATAGATGGAATATCAGAGTATTGTCACTTAAATATTGTCACCTTATATTATTCCCAGAAGTGGATTAGTTCTGTGGACCATTTATTTCTAATTTTTAATGCACTGAAAATGAACATACATAGTTGCTTTCGCGTTTATCCCGTTAGTGTGAGAACGTATTAAAATTGTCATTTGACAATGGTTGTATGCTCGCCTGTCAACCTCATGATCACTCACAGGTTCGATCCCTGCCGTCGTCTATGTCGTTTTAATTCCATTAAAACCCTTCTAAAAATTGTCATCAATGGGTTGCTGGCTTACTTATTAGATACATGGGCGCAAAATTTTAAACATTTAAAACCTACTCTAAATCAATTTTAGAATGGGAGTCGACTCTAAATATTGAGTATAAAACGAGAACCGACATTTTGTTAATTTTAAAGGACATAAACTATACTTTAACGTTAAAGAGCTCGTCTTACTTTAACAGCAGCAAATAGCTAGTTTATCTTTTAAAAGTATACTTTATCCATATTGACAATGGTCATTTCATACCAAAGCAAATCGAAGAAAAAATGTTTACTGATGTTTTATTCAATTTTTTAAAGATGTTTTTTTTTAAAAAGACTGAATAACTGAATATTATAAATCCGAAATAATCGTACGAAAGTGCTCTACGATGAACAAATCTGTAAATACAAATGTATGTAGGTACATACATATCTTATGTATGCACGCGCGCCGAGACGAGTATAGCTAAATGAATCTGCACCTCCTTGCAACAATAAATTGAGATTTTATGCTGTGAATATACAATTTATACTTTATTTCCATCTAAAATAATGTAAATAACTTATAAACAATCAAAATCTGTACCGAGGTAGTATATAAAATGTACTTTTTTCGGCGAAAAATTATTTGGTTTAAAGTTGGCTGTTCTTTTTGCTTTTTTTTTGTGTTTTTGTAGTTGTGTGAGTTATGTATCTGTCAAATTAAGGGTTGTTCAACGCAAATTCGCTTAGGTTCTGTTGTAAAACCCACATCAGTTAGAAGAGTTGTCTAACGTGTTTAAAATTATGCAAAAGTTAGACCAAGTCTCCAAGCTAAACGACTGCGTTAAGTAGAGCAGGTTTTATTCCTTAAACGAGAACTGTTTAAAATTTTGCGCCATATGTTGTTCAGGCATAACACTAACAATATGTAATTGAGTTAAACTAGTATGCCTAAGGCTGAAAACACACCGGATAAAGCAAAACGTTTTTTATTCGATAGTCAAAAAAACATTTTTTATTTGAACACACACCAAGCGAAACAGAATAAAACAAAACAAAACGTTTTGTTTTTTTGTTTCGTTTGGTGTGCGTTGAAATGAAACAAAATACGAACTATCGTAAAAGCTTAACTCCGGCTGAAAGATTATAACTCTACGGCAAGTAGACACAAATAACAATTTTGTGTTTACAAAACAGACATTATGTGTTTATTTATAAGAAAAGATTTTAATCTTGCCAATCTTCAAATGTCATAGTAGGAAGTAGCAATCCACAGCTTATCAATAGTAAGTTTATTGGCATGTTCCTTATCTTTGTAATTATAGATAGGGCTTCTTGCCTTACTCGTAATTAAAAAAAAATTAACTTCTCTCCATTTACATATTTCATATTTATTTAAAATTTGCGCACAGAGTAAACGTAGAAGCAAATAAATCTGTAAAGTACAACGAAAGAAGAAAATAAAAACAACGGAATCAAAATTTCGTTTTGCAAAAAACAATAGGTCAGCTATCGGCAACGAAACATGTTTTTCTGTTTTGCTTTTGTTTTTATGTTTTGTTTCATTTGGTGTGCGTTGCGCCATAAGAAAGTATGCAATTATCGTCAACGACCCTTCTTCGAAACAGTTTTGTTACATTCGGTGTGTGTTGCTCGTATACAATAGCATGTATTTTCGACAACCACCATCGAAACACTTCAAACAAAAAACATGTGTTTTGTTTCGTTTTCTTTGGTGTGTTCAGTCTCATAAGAAACAGTGTTCTCCTGTTTCACGAAACAAAAAAACATGTTTTGCTTTATCCGGTGTGTTTTCAGCCTAACAAGGATGAATACGAATAAAATAATGTGAATTATAAATGACATAGAAATAAGACACGGCATTTCTTCGCTTTAGTTCAGCCGCCATCCCTGGAGATAAAAAATCTGAGACAACCACCTTCAGTCTCAGAACATCGTGCCACACATCTTTTCTATCCTTCTTTCTCTTCATTAACTTCACGCTCGCGCTGTGTTGAAACATTTAAAGGGTAAAATGTACATCAATACAAATCACTTCAATCTTATCATAATCTAATCACCTTATATGGAACCCCTGGAGTCAATATTTTTTTTTTGTATTTAATACCTGTAATAGTTATTTTTAGTTTTTGATAAATTTTCAGTTAAAAAAAGAAGTTATTGAAAAAGATCTAAAAATGCTCGTTCAAAGTTGTGCAATATTATCATATCGATCGGGGACGTGACTGCAGCAGACAGTCTAAAGGAATTCTTCTATAGCTCCACCACTTTTTTCTGATGCACGAATATTAAGTGTTTTATTTTAAAATGCAATTTTAGTATCCATAACTTTCACAATAAAACAAGATGGCATAGACTGTGGCCAGTCAGCGTACATTTCGCCCATCGTCAACAAAAAAAAGAATAGCCAACTTTTAGGTTTTACTCCCTTTCGAATTCTGCCGCTGCTAAACGCAATTGCCTGTAGTGTGTGCATGATATGAATCCCAATAGTCTGTCCGCACTGTGCTTCAACACCAGTCCATCGAAGTAATATGATTAGCCGGGAATGATGGCGGGAACCACTTCCGGTTATGCTTCCGTTTAAATTACTTTCCGTTTATTTTGGAGCAGGTGCGGTCCAATTTATGTTCCTCTACTGATGGGTCTATATGAAATATTTCTGAAATGGTGCATCGAAAAGGAGAATCTTTTGGCCTTGGCACAGGAAATTTGGTAGAATGAACAAATTATTGATTTTAATTTTTTTTTTAAATTAAGCTAAAAATAGGAAATGTTTCATGTACATTTGTATGTATGTTTTTTTATATACATACATACATATATGTACGAGTACATACATATATTCTAATCGATTTATTTTCAGTGGTTGAAAGTTTTGATGCAGTTTGTACAAGAACACTTGATATTTTTAGGGTTATAATATGGACAAAGGGCATGTTATGTTTTTGGCCAAAAATACTTTCAAGTACATCGAGTATACTTTTCAAAGGATAATATATATGTATGTACTTGTTTATTTCTAAACATAGTAGCCAATATGATTTATTTTAAACTTGCGACGCAGGTACGATAACAGATAGGCATTCGCGAAAAATAGCACAAAATTTTAAACGATTACAATATGAGTAACTAAAGGAATTCGAGTGGTTGGGCGAAAACTAAAGTGTTCTGTGTGCATATAATAAACATAAATGTACAGCATCTGAAAAAATATCTACATAGTTTCCAAAGTCTCATAGATTTTACTAATTATAACGCCAATATTTGAGTTAAAGAAAGAATAGTCTTAACATTAAGACTTCTTTATTATAACTGGCTAGTACCTGAATGAATGATTGAATGCCCCATTCAGAGATAGATGAGTTGCTAACCATACAGGTCTTCGTCCAAGTTTAACCCTTTGATGAGTTTGATTATTTGGAGTACCTTCAGAGAGAATAAATCACTATCTTCTACCTGGTAGCGTCCCAGATACTTGATTTCTTTGTTGCATGCCCGAGTGGTATCTCCTATTGTTCTGAAGAGAAGTTCTTTAACGCTGACAAAACTATTGCGTAAGCTTTTTCATCCGTTCTACTCCATTGGTCTTTTTACGAGTAGATGGAAAACAGCATTTGTTCAGCTTGCCTCTAGGCGAATCTTCTCTCCTCTGTAACTATCGTTCAATTCTTTCCAAGGTCATGTAAACGCTGATAAATTATCCGCTCAAGAAATATCTTGAATAACGAAAGCTTCCCAATGATCGGCAGTATGGTTTTCGTAGCAATAAGTCCACAAGTCATCTGACAGTATATCTCAGCGAACAGTGACACAAATCTTTATATCATTTTGGAGAAAGTCAGATTATTGCACTTGATATATTTCAAAAGCATTTGATAGAATTTCGCACCAAGCTCTCTTATCGATAATGCATACATTTGGTATTGATCGATCTCTTATTCGTGGGATTAAAAACTATCTTTCAAACTATTCCATATTTGATGGTTTTAAGTATGAAATTCATAAAACAAATGCTGGTGTGCCACAGGGCTCCGTTTTGTCTCCGACTCTCTCATATTCATCAATGGTCTTTTATCTGAAACTTCTAAGCCATTAATTGTTTTGCTGATGACATTACTCTCAGTTTATTATATTCGTTTCCAGATTCACGTCGTTGTCCTTGGGATGAGGATTTAGAATGGCAACGTATGAAAAGCTCATTATATTTTGAGAGCGTAGAATTTTATGCTTCAAGAACTCAATGCTATCTTCTGTCGTTGGATAAAATTAAAAAAGAGCATTGAAAATGAGAGAAACATTTAAATCTTTCGAGCCCCGCCGCAATGTTTCTTGTCTTTCACTATTTTTCCGTTATTTTTATAAACAGTGTTTTAGTGAAATCTAGCCCTTAAACAATTCAACCGCAATATTTGCGTTTCAAGGAATGTCCATCAATTTACCTCAAGCCCACCACCTTCGGAGGTACTGTTCAATGCAGATATTCTTTCTTTAACCGCACTACACGAATGTGGAATGGTCTACCGGACTCAATATTTCCCTTCCATAATGATATTCAGACATTCAAAACATTCAAAACAATGTGCATCGGTACCTCAAAAATTATAAAAAAAAGGAAAACTATTTCGAAAGCTTTGCATTCATCGTCAGTAAGCTTTATATAAATATACTAATATATAACCAAATTTTTGACTAATATTCAATACAAACAAATAATCAACTACTTGTTATTTCAAAAGTATTCCGAAGAGAATCCTTTTTATATAAAACCTTAATATACAAGGCTGAAACTAAAAACTGCGAAACTGCGATTCTCATCTTAGCCGTTTGAACTTGCCATTAAATTGTAGGGTCCTTCCTGAATACACGAGCTAGGGTATAATTGAGAGCAGACCTGTAAGGTACTTAATTATTTCAGAAGATCATTCCTCTGAAGTACATGTCCTGGGTAATGGTATTTGTACTTTAGTACTGTTTCAAAAATGCAAGCTCCAAAATTTTTCAAGTATTTCAAAATCTTAACAAAGTATCGGGTACTTAAGTGCCACAGTACTTGAGTAGCACTTTCAAGTAGCACAGTGCAATCAAGTACCGGGCAGTTTCATGTACTTTTAAACCTTTAGAGAAATGTTTGTTTGTTGAATCAAAGACTCAAGTACTTGGAAGTACTTTGGTATCTGAATACGCAATACTTGGTATATGTATGTGACGAATTTCTTGAAAAATACTTGTACTTGTTTTTTTTAAGAATCATAATCTCAATACTGAAGTACTTGAAATTTAACATCTATAGTTGAGAGTTATAAGTTACTTGGGTTAGCCTAAGAACCGTTGGCTACTTATTCATTTATTTTTAAAATCAAGATTTTTCCTCTTTTCAGACAATATACAATTGGTAGTAGATAGATACTCACAATCTTAACGCTAATTTTTATTTATTAAGTGACCAAAAGCTTTTTTTGAGAGCGTTAAATATTCGACAATTGGGGATTCAAAAATTTCCAAGGCTTTTTCCACTTTTTTCGCCATACAGTAAATGAAAAACAAAACCTAAAATATTGAGCCTATATTTTTTTAAAGTCCTTTCTTAGGTCCTCGGGCAATATTTTTCCATTGTATCATGGCTTTCAAAGCAGCGGTAGATACATATAAAAAGGTATACATTTTGAGTGCAGAATACAATACAGGTCATGGACACAATGTTTATATCATATTTTTAATTTTTTGTATTCTTGAATCCCGAAAATATTTTGAAGTCAAAAACAATGCCATTGACATCATCATTAAATAGTTTGTAAATGTTTTTATTTTTTTTAGGTGGATTTGCAATGGTATTTCTGGCAAAAGCCAATTCAGGAAATGCTAAGTACGCCCTTAAGCGTATGTACGTAAATAACGAACATGATCTGAATGTAGCGAAGCGAGAAATTCAAATATCTGTAAGTTTTTGAAAAATATTATTCAAAACATCAAATTAAAAGTATTATTCTCTCAACAGAGCAATTTAAATGGCCACAAAAATATAATCGGCTATGTCGACTCAAGCATTACTCATACGGGCAATGGAGTTTGTGAGGTTCTTCTTTTGATGCCTTACTGCAAGCATCACATGCTGGCCATGATGAATGCAAGGTAAATCAACTACATATATTCCTTTTTCATAAAAAATCTTTGTTTATTTGATTTCAGATTGCAAGTTGGCTTCACTGAATCAGAAGTTTTGACTATATTCTGTGATATCGCTGAAGCAGTTTCACGCCTGCATTATTGTCAAACACCGATTATTCATCGTGATCTTAAGGTAGAGAATATATTGCAAAATGATGCTGGAAATTTCGTCTTGTGCGACTTTGGCTCAGCCACTGCAAAGATTCTTAATCCTACGACTCATGGTGTGACTGCAGTTGAAGAAGAAATTCAAAAGTACACCACCTTGTCCTATCGGGCACCTGAAATGATTGACTTGTACAGTGGAAAACCAATTACAACAAAGGCAGATATTTGGGCGTTAGGCTGTTTGCTTTACAAGCTATGCTTCTTCAATTTGCCTTTCGGTGAGAGTACACTTGCTATTCAGAGTGGTAATTTCTCGATTCCCGATAATTCGAAATACACAAAAGGAATGCATCAGTTGATCAAATTTATGCTCGAACCAGATATGGACAAGCGACCCAATATATTTCAAGTGTGTGAGATCGCCTTTAAGCTGGCAGGCAAAGAGAATCCGGTACAAAATCTGCACGTAAGTATTTTTGTTTTCTCAATTGCTTGGCTTTTTTTATCGAATTAATTATGAATCGAAGACAATATGTAGTTGGATGGACGTGGTCTTGCTTTTTATTGTTTCATGTTGAAAATGATTAAGAATTTATTCATGTTGCCTTTTTCAATGAAAGAAATTGAACAAAGAATTTGTATTTTAATTGGTATTCATTGTTTAAAGAGATGCTGTTTGATTTGGTTTCAACTTGTTTTGGACAGATTATGTATTTGTTTTTGCCTTGAGTAATATAGGACTTTAGTAATTTTCTTATTATTTATTGTTATTTTAAATATGTTATTTAAAAAAAATATCATGTGTGCTTCTAATGTTTTACATAGTAATCAGTTTTTATAAATATCATAACAAAATACAATATTTAGCAAACCTTTCAAATATTTAACCGAAATGTAGTGAAATATGTACTGCCTCTTGCATGAAAGTAAAAACTCCTCCAAGAATATCTCTTGTCACTAAAGCCTTTTGGAGTTGGCAGAATATGATATGTTGCTAGGAGCTATTGTGCCAATAACTTATTTATTTGTTTAGTTAAGGCAGGACGATAAGGCTTAATTCATACTATAAAACCGAAATTCAAACAGTCTTCACACGATCTTCCTATGATGAAATATTCTTACGTAAGAAACAATGAGTGTGTTCATACTACCGATACACCTCCAATAAAGATTAAGTTTGATTAATTTTAAAGAATAATATATGGAAGCGAGAAGGTATCCATAGCCGTATCAGTACCGAATATGTGAATACGCTTCCCTTCAATCCAGATGTACATGTATACTTGGAAAACTTTTTGATAGGTACTCGTATGTACATGATAAAAGGATCTCAAACAAATATTGGAGCGCAATGTGATCATAAAAGGAATTATATTGGAGTGAGAACTATTCGAAACTTGTCGGTATCGACACAATAGTGTGAATCAATCCTACATTTTAGTGCAAATATTTGTTATATTTTTATATTGATGTGTGTGTGTTTTTAAAAAGAACTTTTTAATTTTTCAGAAATCTCCTCTACCCGTACTCGAGCAGCTGGCGGTGCCTCCATTCGAGACTGAATTCAAACGCCTCCATAGTTCTACTTCCGTTAAAGTCAAGCCCCAAAGTGTACCTATTGTAGAATCTGGAACAAGTGTTGCACCTAGACAACGACCCAAGGGCAGTTCAGCACACAGTCAGCATCCACTTTCGCTGGGCTTACCACCTAGTCCATCGCCACGCAATAATATAACATCACCTCAACCGGTAGTAGAGCAATTTCAAGCAAACTTCCCAGCAATTACTGCTCCATCTCAGCAACCGGCACAAACAATCGCAGCTACACAAGCACAGCAGCCAGCAGTCACATCACCAGTTCAAGCAATGCAACAGGCAATATCGACGGCACATTCACAGGTACCGCCTCCGAAAGGCAATACAGCCAATTTGGATAGACTTTTTGAATCAACGTACCCAGATCCGTTTAGTGAAGCCGCCAGTATTGCGGAATCGGTTGCTTCCATCGAAAGTACTTTGCCAGAGCAGCCGATGTCACTTCCACCCGATATGATCGCAGCACTAGGAACTCCAACAAAGACAATGCTTACACCACCCAAGTCAAGTGGTGGCCATAGGCGTAATGTAAGCGACACCTCGGCTTTCAATAAGTAAGTATCGTCTTTTTCTTTTGCCCTGCTAACTGATCCTTTCAGAACACTGTCCATTTTGATTTAATTTTTATTAAATTTTAATTCGGTTCGTGTTTTGTTTCATTGTGCTTGCTGAATGATCCGATCCAAACTGCCCGTCTATTTATTCAATTATCCCCTTCCCAGAACTTTTGCAAACGAAACATCCCAGTTCCTTGCTCCTTACGATCAGTCTGTGAAGAGCCGCAGTGGTAACGTTGAATCACCACCCAACAGCGCTGGCGGTGGCAGTCAAGGATCTAACCCTGGGCTTTTCCTATCCGAACAGAATATGGCCAATGCACGCTTGCTATCGCAATCGATTTCTGCTTCCATTTCCAATACAGAGCTTTCTAGTTTGCCAGCAAATACGACGGGAACGTCATTAGAATCAGCTGCAGCAACTGCGGGTGCTTCGCTCACCTTAGAAGCAAGAGTCGATGCTTGGAATCCATTCGAGGAGCAGCCATTCAGTCAGATGACTGAGGATCACATTTTTGAAGTGGAATTTGACAAAATTCGTCAGCGTGGGAGTCAAGGAAGTGAGTTTATTAAAATTGTACCGATCATAAAATCTAAAAATGCATTTTTGATTTTTTAAGGCATTACAGCAAAATCAGGCTCTACTGCATCCACATTGACGCCGACTGAAAACAATCACTGCAACAGCAATCAAATGCAACAGACACCAATTCCCGTGGTGCCCGCACCACCAGCAGGAGTAGCTGCAGTTGTAGCACAAGTAGCTGCGCCAACTGCTGTAAGTGGTGGCCCGACTATAAATCCAGTCATTCCCGAAGACCCATTTGGTTCGGCACCATTCAGTTTGCCACCGGGATTGCGTGAGAAAGCTTCAGCACTTAGGAAAACCGGAGGTAAAGCATGAATTTTTTTTCATATACAATTTATATTAGCATAACTTAGAAATCGCACACACAGACGATATAGATGACGTCGTGTTGATTACCCAGTGCAATGCAGAAGAGGAGTAGTTCCATTTTAGATCTAGTTGTATTTTCTTCCAACTCTTAGTAAATACATCAGTCGATGTCCTTCAGGAATTCAAAATTTAAAATAAACAAAATTTAAGCTCTCATTACAATGTTGTGGGTTTCGCGAAAGAGAATATTCTAGGGATTTGTATCTGCAGTGTAGTAAATTGACTGTGAATTTTACAATTATAATTAAATGCTAAATTCATTGCATATCAGAGTAAATGTTCGATATTGTGAGTTTTTTTATTACTATACACATGTAACCAAACAGATTAATGTAGAAAGCTGTATTACTTACATAAATCTAGAAAATTTGAAGCAATATTTTATATAGCCTTATGGTTAATTTTAAATTATTATTAAAAATAAAATAAATAAAATTTTAAATTATTATTTTTGTGCGGGTGGATTTATTTTAATTTGTTTATTGTAACTTGTTTGTATCCATAGATCGGTAAATAGACTGAGAATTTATTCTCATCAATTACCGCCTATTCATCTCTATTCGCACAAATGAACACAGAAATAATAAAAAATAAGATTTAATTAGATATCGTAAAAATCTAACAAAATTTGTATTCACTGCTCCACATTAGCTAACATTTCAAACTCGATTTCATTTTGATCTATTTGCTTGGCTTCTTTATGATTTTTTGCTTTTGTTATTTGTATCATTGCTTACCTATAATAAAGAAGGAAGACTGACATTTGAATAAATCCAATAGAAATTCTCTTGAAACAAAGCCCCCAACATTCTCAACGCTCATGTAGATTAAATGTGAAAATTTAGCAGCGTAGACAACCTTTATTGTTCTGCGATAAAATGCAACAAATAAAATTAATCAAATTTAATTTTGTGTTCTATGTAGTGTACTTAAAGCTCTCTTCTGTCAGGATGTTTCAACAATACGCAAATAAGAGAAAATATTAAAAAATAAAAAAAAAAGTAATTCGCAAACAATAATAGACAAATAAATTTAAAAAAAAATGTTAAAATACTTATATATAAATAATGTTGTATATACGGGATAGAGAAAATAAGATAAGGGATTTTTAAATAAAATATTAAAAAAAGATTTTCTTTTAAATTTCATATACATTCATAATTTTAATTTGTTAACGGTTCATATTTATTTTGTTAAATATTTTAAATTTTGATTTCTAACCTTAATCTTCTATCCTCTTTTTTAAACAAACTTCATTTATTAATAAGCATACAATATCATAATATCATCCAAATTTGATTCTAAACTTTTTTCTTCCTTCTGTAATTTCATCAACTTCCTTAATCATGCAACACAAATAAAACAAATTCCTTAATAGTATGTTTGGCATAAGTTAGAAATAAAAAGATTTGCATGTAATCATAATACTAGATCTATTTTTAGGTCCCAGTTATAGCTTTCATTGAAATCCATAATTAGAACAAATCAATGGAATGCTGACTTTATTTATTTGAGGTTAGGGATGATCATTGAAAACAAAACTGACATTGGAGAATAGAAAGAGAATCGAACATATTCAGTGGAAAGATTGTGTTCCAAGTTAAAGAAACGAAAATAAGATGTTCATTGAAATTGATTTCTATCAGTGCAATAATTAAAGTGGATTTATAAGAAAGATTCAATCAGAATTTTGTATTTTTTAGAGTTAAAAAAAATCTACTAATTAACTTCTTTTTGGTATAAAGCCATTACATTTTGTTTAATCGATTTAAAAATGGAAATGAAAATTTTAATGATAGCTATAACTGACCCCTACGTTCATCATTCTTTTCAAATGATTCCCTTCATATTAAAATACATTGAAAACACTGATCTCCTTATGTTTTACAGTAAAATATAAATATGTAAGAAATTTATTTCCTACACTGCGAGGAATTACGGTGGATAGTTTGGTTTCAAGATCAACTTCATGCATTATGCTTTTCTATATATCCCCAGTTTTAACTGGACACCACCCGATTTTATGACTTATTCTCAATCCACTCTACAACGAAAATTCTTTCCTATCAATCTCATTTCAACTTTTATCGTATAATTCAGGATGCATTCAAAATATTTAAGCTCTTGCAGGCATTATGTATAATGTAATAAACATTAAATTCTAACCAATACTAAACTTTTATTTCGGAATTTCTTCCACACGAAAACCTCGATAGGTTTGAATATTTCAGTTTTTTTTTACATTGTCAGATAGATTTACAAGTTACATAAATGGATGAAAATTGACGATGTCTTAATGAAAATCTAAAAATATAAATACCTTCAATTTAAAGGTCTCAGGACCATTATGAATACATGAAGGTTTTTTTTATAATACAAACTCTATGTACTACTGAAATAAATCAGCCAAGTAGAAGACTTAGCACTATATGAGATCGCCGAAACGAAACGCCAATTTTTGTAGACTAAAAGCCAAAAAAGCTATTTTGCATCCATTATGAATACAGCTATTTTATATTTTTCCATTCATAATTCCCATAAATATTTCTTGCATTTCAATTTATGTTGGTGTTCATGAAAATAGTTATCTTGATTTCGCAAAATTCGTAGCAGAGTTACAAATTGTAATTTTATTGTAAAACAGTTTCAAGAGTAGTTAATCACACTAGTCTTAACAAGAATGAACCTTCTTTTTTATTGGATTCTTAATATAATAAAATCATCTCTTAAGTTCAACAAAAGTTCAGCGGGATTTCAGTCCAGACAAACATTAATTCTTTGATCCCAGTGATTTATGTACTTGCAATAATTATCAGTTCACTAGTGAACCACCTTGTTAATACACAATTTAATTAATTGCAAGAACAAAGCAAAAGAACTTTTTATTTCTATAGAATATACCAAAACTTTGACGTAAATATAAGCCTTGATAACCAACATTGCTTAGTAATATTTATACAAATTATATTTCTTTATCATCATACGTCATCAACTTACATCATCATTGATCACCATCATAATCAGAAAGTATCATTTTTAGCATATGTAGTCGAATTGAACACACATTACTTCCTAAATTTTCGTCTGAACAAAATTAAATGCTAGGTACAAAACCAAATCGATATTAACTATATAACTTTTAATCATTAAATATGATATATTTATATACATACGTATATATGCATATTTGTTAAAAAAAATTATAAATTGTAAATATCTTTTTAATATTTTTCAGTCAAGTGTACAAGTTTGATTATCATATAGAAAATAGAAAACAAAAAATGGGCAAGGTTTTTAAATTAAGTGTTTTATTTTAATTCTTATTTTTTTTTTAAGAAAAAAAACGATGATATAAATCTGTTAATCAATCGAACAAAATGGGTCTAAGAGAAGAATGAATTTTCAACATTTTTAATAGCTATTGTCAAATGCATATATAAAAACAAATTATTTAATATATAAGCTATACATTATAAATGAAAATATATATATATATTTATTTTAATTGATTAAATAAAATGCAAATACTTATATATTATGAAGAATGTGGCACTATTCAATTTTAATTTAATTTTGAATACTCATTGCATTACTTTTATTATTTTTTCCTGCATTTTTAACATAGTTTTTATTTTAATCTTTACTAAAACAAATTGGAAGATGGTCCTTTGTGTTTTTCTTTCTTTTTTGTTTAAGAAAAGAGCTTTCTTCTCTGCAGTTCGTTTCCATAAATAAAAAGAATCTGAATAGTTAAAATTAGCCAAGAGAGAAAAACATAGACAACTTTGATGGTGGTGGTGGAGGTGATGGTAATAACTATTGCTCTTTCTCTTCTTCTATTTCTCTTGCTTCTCTCTTCCTCTTGAGAAAATCAATAAATGCTTAGTAGGTAGTTAATGAAAACACAAATTAAAAAAAAATAAACCAAACACTCACTCAATTTTTATACTGCATAAAAGACCTCGATTTATTTCAGCTCATCGTGGGAGCGCCAGCTGTAGCACCTCGGTGAATATTCCTCAAGCCTGTGGAACTACATCGTCAACATCATCCAAATGGCTACTTTCACCAACATTAGAAGTGATTTCAAGTGAAGAAAAAGCTTCTTTGCTTAATAATTTGCGTTCTGATTCCGAACGAGATGGCGAGAGTATAACCATAGCTGGTAGCTATGTGAAAATACCTTTAGAAGATCGAAATAAATATGAAAAATTGAGAAGCAATGATAATCCAACATCTGATGACTCGGACTCTGAATTCTTTAACGAGGACTACGGCAGCAGTAAGAAAGCCATTTTCAAACACATCGTAACGAATAACATTCCAGAAAAGATACACAAAATACAACAGGCAGCTTATCATAAGGTTGATAAGACTCAAATTAAAGTTCCCATAGTTAAAAAGCTACGATCTTCTACGAAAGCAAAAAACTCCACCTCTCAAGCTGCGTCTGCAAGCAAGAATGAAAAGAAAATTAATTCAGAGCTAGCTGTCGATGGTAAAAAATCTTCTGAACGTGACGAAGATGCAGATTCTATTGGATCTGCAAGTGATTTGCGTGCTGAAGATGATGACTTCTTCGATGAGAATAATATGAACTCGGCAAATAGATTCAAAAAACCTGTCATGGACGATGGAATAAGTGAGAGTGTAAAGACATGTAGCTCGTCGGCTTATCATGCCGAATGTGAGAGTGTCACGACTCACGAAGACGATGTAAGTCGGGTAGTTGTAAAAGTGCGAATGAGGAAGAAGGACCGCATGAGCGAAGGGAATAATAATGTTAATGAGAACGAACTCAGTCCATCTTCCAATGATTTCTTACATAAATTTGGTGATAAACCACTTCTCCTCGACGATGAACTGGATTATGGTTCTGGAGACAGTGATTCGAAAGGCAAGAGTGAAGAATCTCCAGAAGCTCCTAATGACGAAGAAGAGTTGGACGTTTTTGCTATGGCGCCATTTAAGATGCCTGTAGCACTACCGAAAAAGAAGAAAAGTCGAGCTAAAAGTCTTCCCGTTGTCGATTTAAAGAAAGAAGAAGAAGAAATCTGGACTTCCACCCCAATAAAGGAAGAAAGCCGTCAAGGCAAACGCAACTCTTTCGTAACTTATTTAACCGAGGCACCAACTTTACCAGCACCACCTGTTTCAGTGCGTCCCTCAACCCTGACACCAAAACCTCGAAGGCAACAACTAGATGAGTTTAATGAGCCGGTTTTTAATCCGTTCATTGATGGTATAACACCAATAAAGCCTCCTCCAGCGATTCCGCCTAAACCAAAAGTGACGGCAGCATGTAAAGTTCAAAGTTCCTCAGATTTTGGTATGGTGACAGTAATATCGGCACATTCGCAACCACCTGATGTCCCATCGACTAATGGGCGTGATCTCTTCGGTTCGGAGCCATTTCCACAGGTAATTAGTAAATGTGTCACCCCTATAAGTCAATTCACACCCGATCCGGTCCAGCTGGTAACTGTTAATCACTCGATAATTATAAACAAGACCCCTGAACCATCTCCAATTATTGTACACCATCAGCAACAGCAGCAGCTAAGCCAGCCAATTCCCTCCTCATCCTCCACCACCAACGCCCAATATATGGGGTTTCCCGTGTCCAGTGCTCTTAAAACCCCACACGATTTCTACCCAATCGCCGATAATGACTTCGTACAAATTGCTCAAGATCATTGCTCCGACTTTACCCCAGACGATGAAGAAGAGCCTGTTGTGCCACCATGCAGCAGTGGTGGTGGTGCTGGTGGTAGTAGTAGTTCCTCGAAGCCAAAAAAGGAAAAATCTCATCTAGGAGTGCGAACTTTACCTGCAAAAATCTCACAAAAAGTTAAATCAAATGTCGGAACCTACAAGAAAGTTTCTTCGTCGAAAAGCAAGAAACAATCTTATGACAATGACGAAGAAGAAGGTGGCTACTTTAAGTCAAATACCATTCAAAGTTCCAAAGCCGGTTTTAGTAATATGAGCTTTGAGGATTTTCCATCTGATCAAGAGATTGATCGTATGTCAAAAACGATTCCATTTGAAGTGGTTCGCAATGAAAAAATGCTTCTAGAAGCGGAAAAGAAATTCGGCTCTTTAAAACGACGGAGTAATCTTTTCTCCTAGAAGCGAATCTTTGAGACTAAAAAGTCTTTGAAGAAAGAATTTAAGCAAGTGTTGCAGAAATACTTTTAATTCAATTGAGAAAAAGTATTTTTTTACATTAAGTACATATAGTGTGTTGAACAGAAAATAAAATGTTGTTAAAAGTGTCAAACGTGTCAATTAAAAGAAAACAAAAAGAAATCGAATATATTTTTCGAAAGTCTTGAATAAAAACAAAAATAAGTAAATCAGAATTGTGACGAAAGAGACTGATGAGAAACTATACAAAACTATTATTTTACGGAAATTTTTAACTACATACATACATATACATATATACGCGCAATAAAACGAAACTAATCGAATCTTAGCCCTCAATGGAGTGTCATTCCTCTGTCTATTTCCTCCCTTGAATGTTATGTTCCATTGTTGTTAAGTAAAAAATTGTTACATATATGTTTGTAATTTGATATTTTTTCTTTAATTTATTATTTCAGCATTTTTAAGTGAAAAACAAATTCATATACAACTAATTCACAAACAAAATAGAGATACACAAAAAGAAAAATAGAATTATTGAAGAAGTTAAAATATTTTTAGAGAAATTTATTATACGAGTATTAAAGCAAAAATTGTATATAAAGATCGAAATGTTAAGATTTATAAAAGCTGTAACAAAATTGAATAAAATATTTTTTGAATTTCTGTAAAATTAAAGCATGTATGATATATATATATCTAAATACTAATTTTTAAATACTAGTTTATTAAAAGAAGCACGATACACCATTTTAAAGAACTTCCTATACCTACCTATTATTATCTCAAAAAGTTTTTTTTTAATAAAAAAATTAAATTTGTATGGCAACTGATTCCGATCGGTTTGAAACTCTTATTGAGTTATCAACGAATTTAAAGAGCAAAACTCTTGTGTTAGCTAATGAAAACGTTGACCACATTTATAAATTTTAAAAGTAAAACCATAGTCGTGACATGAAATACCACTTCTAACTCAACAATTTGGTCAACTATAGCATCTGTTCTAGATATTTAAAATATTTACCATTTCTGGAATCACTAAAACTCAACCGAGTTGATCCTGAAAAGTTATTTTACATGAAAATATGACATGAAATAGACCAATTTGAATTTTTTAAATTAAAGCTATAATGTTGTCAAATTCTGTCTATTCATTCTTTCTGAACATCGTTTTATTTAACAATCTTTTAATGTAATTCATGTTTTCTGAGCATAATGTCATTAATTAATTATACGGACTTATTATTAATATAAGACGGTTTCCTTCATAATAGTATATTCTTTTGAAGTATACTTTTGAGCTTAGTTTGTACCAAATCTATGATTAATTTCGCAGAAAAATATGTTTGGAACTCTGACGCTATAAATGAAAGTGCGATTAAGTAACAATTATTCAATGAATTTTTGTGTATTGATATAGTAAATCACAATAGAAAAAATACGAAATCTAAATCAATCAAAAATTCAAATATGCCCTTTTTCTTAAATCCTGAGCCCAGAAGATTTATGAATACAAATTTCATTCTCACACAGTTATTCCACTTTTGTTTGTCTTCAAAATAAGTTATTCTTCTCATAATGCCAATAATCAAATATAATATAGATGAAAACTATTTTTTGCATTTCCTCAACTAAAACACATACATATTTCGATCTTAATACAAATCACAAACAACATGTAGCAAATATATCGATGGCATCCTGCAACTTTATCTTTCAACTTTCGGAATACTTACAATGGTTAGTGCGTTGGACTGTCATGCAGAAGGCTGGATTCGATTCCCAGCCGCTGCAAAAATATTTTTCGGGTTGTACTGCCTCTTGCGAGGGAGTGACAAATTCTCCAAGAGTATCTCTTGTGACGAAAAGAGCTCGTCATCTTGAGGGTTGTAAGTCAATATGCTTAACCTCCCCATGCCCCTTTGGCCTTGTATTTATTTTTTATAAATACATATTTTATTAATTAGTTTTAAAATAATTTCGGAAAAGGATTCAAGATAAATAAAAAATATAAAAGAAGGAGTTATTAGACTGTATACCGAAGATCTTTTTAAAGTAAATAGTAAACAGATAGTAATCTGAAAAGTTAAAATACAGCTTTACGAGGCCATCGATATGCATTTAGAAAAAATAATTAAAACCCCTTAAATTTAAATGGAGGGAGACCAAAACAATGTTTCTTATTACACACATGCAAATAAAACAAAACTAGATCTTATCAACTTCAATGAAAAAAGATAGTATTTTAGGTAAACCAAAGTTATTTGTGAGATCTTTTTCTTTCTGTTAAATTTAGACAACAAATCAACACACAATATACATACCTACATATATATAAATGTTAGCATTTTATTAGTTGTACAATTAAAAATTATTTGTGATTATTGCGAGGTAAATTTATTAACATACATATTAAAAAAAATATATTATAATTAATGTAAGCGATTTTTACACACAACAAAAAACCTTAGTTAAAAAAAAAGACATTCCTTCTTGGAAATGTGGTTACAAACAGAAAAAAAAACACAAAAACAAAAATAAAGTACTTCACACGTCCACTTACAATAAAATACAAAGTGAAATAAAAAAATGCTTTAGCAGCACACGCAAAACAAAATTCAGGTAAATCTTTACACTTAGCAAAACAAAGTTATTTAATTTTAACAAAAATCTACATCTACTGCTCTGATAAATAAAATAATGCAAATTCACAACGAAATGCTTTTATTTTGGTGTTTGATATTTTTTTAAAAGATCTTAATAATTGTTTTTCTTTTAAATAAAAATATTTGTGTCTTTCATGCAGATGCACTCATTCAAACAACAACAACAACAATAATACAAAACATTGTGTATGATTTGATAAAAATACAATTTATTATAAAATAAATAAATAAAGGAAACAACAAAACTAGAGTATTAAATAAGTGAGAAGAAAAAAAATTATGGAAACCTTTATATTGTTATAACTCATATTATACATACAAAAATATATATTAAACATAAAGTATCTACATATATTATATAAAATACTGTACCATAGTTATTATTCAGTTATTTATGTACCATTAAAACAAATTAAATATTATTTATTGGAAAAAAAAAATACACAGCCAAGCATTTATTGATTTATTATTTTATTCATTGTGATTTTTTCACTAATTTGTTGTTGTTTTTTTTTTTAATATTGCGAAAAAAATTATCAACATTCCTTGAGGATTATCGGAACGCTTAAAACGAGGAATTTTATAGAGACAATTCCTTGGAATAATTAAACGAGGTTTGTATTGGAAGTCCTTTGATAATATTTTTAACACATTTAAAAGTTGATAAACCTATCTTACAGCTTTTATACAGGTTCTAGAAACCGATTGAACTCAGTTCTTGCCTAAGCAGAATATAAATTTATTAATAAGTAAATAGATCTGTAATGGTTTTTCGTTAAACTTCATCTTGTCTATCAAAACCCTTTCATCAGTTGAATAATGTAGTCCTGTTTCCATGTACATAAATGAGAATTTTTATAGAAATTTATCTTAAATCCGCACATTAAATCTTACCCCTTCTATGAATGATTATTAAAAATTAAAATCATGATATTACTGTATAAAATTGATATAACTTTCAAAGAATCACTATTACCGACAATTCCTTAAACTTTATTTATTTTACCTTACATACAAATGTTGGAAATGGTTTTCGACAATTGTATTTTCTCGAAAGTGGGAATTTAGATACAATTTTTTTGTTTCGCTTATATTTTACTTTCTATAATTCAACAAAAATAAAATTTTAGACTTGCACGTACTTGTTTTTATGGACAAGTAATTCTGGATATAAAATGGTATACATATGTATATAAAAACATGGATGTAAGTATGTAATTAGAAAAAAAATTTATTTTTTTTATAATTCACACGCGCTCAAGGGTTTATTAAGTCCTTATAACATACCTGTAAAATTAGGAAGGGATAAAAACAAGGTGTAAATAAACATTGGACTTGAAAAGGTCCGGATAGATTATTCTTTAATCATGTTCTGCGACTAAGAAACAAATCTCTGTACGTCCAAAATAAAGCTTGAGGGTAAACTTATGACATTCCTAGAAAAATGAGTATCAAGAGAAAACTGATTTCGGTTAGGAGTGCAACTTGCTACTACGTACTTGCTCTTATGTACAAGCAGGTACCTACTTTGTGATTTAAAATTTGTATACATAAAACATTAATTAGAGAAAAATGTCGAAATGCATAAAACACGTTGTTTAAATTACTAAAACAACTTCTTAAATAGTCTTAGTTCAAAACATAAATTAAAACTATAAAAACCAAAATTAAAAAAATCGTTAAAGAAGTTTTAGTAATTAATTAATTTTTTGTAAGGGAAATTTGTTTAAAAAATTTTTAAAAAACAAATCTTGTATGCCAATTTTAAGTGTTTAATGATACGCATTTAAGAAAATAATTTCAAAAAAGAATTGATTTTTTTTTTCAAAAATCCAAAAAAAAAGAGAAACTTTTATATACAATATTTGTTTGAATTTGAAGAAGCTCCTTTATAAAAGGGGAGGAGTGAGAAAGTCGAAAATAAAAAAAAATATGACAAGTACCGTTATTTTTTTTGTTATTTGGTTCCCCAAATGTAGTCCATAGCTACAAAAGTACACATACACCCATGTTCTGCATTTCACTTATTGTGAATTCGAGCAACAAAAGTGAATTTTGATGTTCTGCATTCCGCATAAAATGACTTTTGTGATTTGTTCATTCCGAATGTGAAATGTTGGTGTTCTGAATTCCACCCGAAATGAAGTTTGTGAATTGAGTTTTCGGAGATGAAAATTCGTGTTCTACATTTCGAATACATAGCGTTTTACAGTGAATTCAATTCACTTAGTTTTATTTGGTGAAATTGATAAACGTGTAAATAAAGATTTGAAATTTTGATTGATTGATTTTGATTTGATTGATTGATAAATTGTTGTTTACAAGAAAATACAAAAGAGCTCCCGCTTAAGGAAATTGAAGTCGATTTTATTAAGGGATTTATTTCAAAAATGTAAACAAATGTCTCTTCGCTTAGTCTGAAGCTTCTTTTGAAACTACAAACAATTCAAATATGACCATGTTAATTCATTCCCCATTTTTTACTTACGCTGCTTCTGGAAGATTTAAAATTATGGCTTTACTACGTAAAACTTTTCCACAAACTCTCTATGATTGTTTTTCGTCCCTTCTACCACTTATTAATAATAATAGTGAATCTATTTTCGTTATGCACAAGAAACAATGTTTTAATAAATGATGCAAATTGTCTTTCAACTGATTTTGACATTTCACAAATAAATTCGGAGTGAATTGAATTCACTCGGAATGTAGAACATGCCTTTTCATTTTAAGTGAAATTGAAATTCGTTTTCAATTCACTTTCACTCGGAATACAGAACATGGGTGATAATTTTTTTCATATCGAAATCTCAAAAGAAATTTAAGGAAAATAATTTCATAATGGCTGTATGGAAGGTACCGTTAGTTTGGAGCTAAAAATAAATTCCAATTGTTCCTCTAGGGAATAACCCAACGCCCTTGAATAGCTTCAGCGGTTTAGGCGGTTGATCGCGGTAAAGACATACAGCCCTATTATGAGTATCAATTTGATAGTCGATAATTTCTATCAATCAGTTGATAATTTGGTATTATGGGTATCAACTGGAAATTTTAGACCTATTGTGAATATCTACTTATAAAAAGTTCATTGTGAATGATTTTTGTTTATTTTGTTTAACACTCTGACTCCACAGGAGATAAATTCTCTCAGGATGCTCATCATGATATGAAATCTCCAATGGAGACGCGATATTTCCTCTTATGATGTGATGTCAGCGATCTATGTCAGCGGTTTTGTCTTGATATAGATGTCTGATATGAAATTTGACAGATGGTTTTTTTTCGTACTTTTGTCTCATTATTTCGTGTCTTCTCATTTGGTTGGTTCTTGTCAAGTATTCCGTCGGCAAATATTTTTTTTTATTTTGTAAGTAAATACATTAACGTGTCTTGTTATTCATTTGTTCGTGCGTTAAGTTATGTTTGGTGTTATTTATTTATACTTTAAGTAGATGCGCATTCTTTTCTTTGCAAATATATATAATTTTTGTTAGTTTTACCTTTTGCTAATTTCTGTTGTCCGCACAAAACACATCCCGTGCAGTAGGGATAGAAATGAAAAATCATGACATAATTTGCCCAGCGAAGCAATAAGAAAATGTAGAGATAGAGATGTCAGACATTGAGTTGGAGAGACAGATATCTTGTGGAGTCGGGGTGTAACGTTCCACGTTTGAAGTATTTATTTGTTTTTTTGTCAGCCACGAAAAGGTAAATTCTTTGTGCGAAAATGTAAGTTGTTCTTATAAACATATGTAACTTCTCAAAAAACAGTTCTATTGAAGTTAACATTTTTTTAAACTTTGTTTCGCTTTTAAAAATCCTCAATAAACTTGTATGTTTTCGTTTCAATCAAGAATTTGTGGTTGATAAGAAAATTGATGTGTATGTATCTATTTTGTTGATATCCCTAAGGCTAGCCGCGCACTAGCAATTTTTAGTTACGAAACTGTTTGGTTACTTATAGAAAACAGATGAACTGTTTGGTTGAATGTCGGTGAATTTGCAGATAATTATATGTTCAATAAAATGGCGAACTTATTTTAGGCAATCGTTTAGTTTGTGTCAAAACACAAACTTTTTAGTTGCTCGAACCAAGCAGTTTCGCAACTAAAAGTTGCTAGTGCGCGGCTAGCCTAATACCATTGACTTATTGTATATGGACTGCTAGTTGTGTATAATTCTCATACAAAATTTGCAACGAAAATGGTCCAACGGATACAATCGAAACTAGCCCTCGTGCCGACACTAGTGGCAAAAATAAACAACATATTTAACGCCATCTCTTGTTCTACTAGTGCCAACAGAAATGTTTACTCATAGAAACTAAGGACATCTATTGACATTGCTTTGAAGAAACGGTGCTAGTCTATGGTTAGAGAGATAATCGGCTGAGAATAGTGCTAAGGGATCTCGAAAAAAAATCCCCTTTAAAATATTTTATGAATCATTTTGGTTTACTTAATGATTTTATGGCCGCGCAGGTGCATATAATTATATATGTTACACAAAATAGCGAACTCATTTTAGGCAATCGTTTAGTTTGTGTCAAAACACAAACTTTTTAGTTGCTCGAACCAAGCAGTTGAGAAACTAAAAATTGAATGTGCGCGCCTAGCCTTACAGTTCTAGTTTAAGATAAGGTGGGTTTTATTATTGACAAATCTATCTGGATCCGGATCTGGATTAAGTTTTAACAGTTATTACAAAAACAATTTGGGATCCTGTTTTCTATCGGGATCTATTTCAAAGATCCAAAAATCAGTTATTACACTGGCGAGTAGATGTAAAGAAAAAAGACATGACATAATTTAAAATTTACAAACCCAAGGATAAAAAGAGACGGACTTATAACACTGCTGTCACTAAGATCCGTATCGTTTTATTTTCAAAGGAAGATCCAGATCCGGATCCAGAAAGAGAGTTTTTTGTAAATTTGATACAAATTGTAGGATTGGTTTTTCTCTAACGTGAGTTGTTAATTTAAATCAAAATTAGGATTTATTTGCATAACTAATTTTTTTGCAAATATTTTCGCTCTAGCCAAAAAGATCTTAGCTTATCTCTTGATTTCTAGTATAAAAATTAAAATTATTTGTAAAAGTGAAACTAATTGCTTTAATAAAAGTATTTTTACAAACAATAATAATATTTGTTAATAGATAATACAAGTAAATGCAACGAAAACTGTCTTGCAGTATATATTTATACGTTGAAAACAAAAATGAAAAAGGGAAATTTTCAGATTTGGCAATAGGACTATTTGCACATTAGCCCCTTTAGCACTGGTTCCATTTCATAGTATTCAAATTTTCCGTCAGTGTCGGCACGAGGGCTAGTGTCGTTTGGTAATCCGTTGGACCATTCTGTAATCAGCTACTAGCAGTCCATATCTAGTATGTCAATGCCTAATACCATGTCTATCAAAAAAATCATTCACAATAATGATCAAATCTAATAAAATTCACAGTCGATAAAAAATGTTGATAGTTGATAGCCATAATTACTACGTTTATATGCAGTATCAAAAGATCGAGTTGGATTAGGGTCGGATTTTCGACCCAGGTTTTTCGTCATTTGAGTTGAGAGCTCGATTTGGAGTTGAGTTGAAATGGTGTTGAGCGATTCTGAAACATTTTGTTAAGCCAACTCCTCGACCCAGGTTTTTCGTCTCATATTCCGACTCGACACCGCTCAGCGAGTGAGATCGAGTCGAACCAAGCTCATTTCAACTCAATACCCGTTTACAAAGGGTCGAAGCGAGCTTCAAGCTCGCTTCAATACCTCATATAAACGTAGTAAATACCAACTCATTAAATTTGTTGATATGTATTAAGTATCTTGTTGATAGTTGATAGCTATAATAGGACTGATAGACACAAACAGACTGAATTGCGTGACCCACTTTTTAAGATGTTCTTTAACATTGTAATTTCACCTTTGATCAGAATCTCGATTTATTTTTTTTCCAAACGCAAAACTTGCCCTATATTACCTACAGTGATGGAAATAAAATGCACGACTGGATCGCACGAACTTGTTCTTATGTAAAAGTACTTCGGAATTTAAAATACATTTTATAAATATAAAACATGGATTTAATGAGATAAAAATGTTCAAATTCATGGAATTGCCGTCTGATTTCCGGAAAAGTATGAATTTATGCAACAAACAAAGTTTAAAAATCGTTTTATTATTAAAGTCATTTTTACTTGCGATATAGGTACTATAGGGCAAGTTATGCATTTGGAAAAAAAATCAAACTCGAGATTTTGATCAAAGTTGACATTACGATGATAGCGAAGACAAAAAAAGTGGCTCCGACAATTCCGTCTGTCTGTCTGTATGTCTGTAGGTGTGATATTATGGACATGGACTATATTTTGGTCAAAAAAAAATTTGGGGGGAAATGTTATTAGGGGTACCTGTCATAGAACGGTTTTTTTGATTTTCGAATTTCTCACCAACGGCTCTAACGATTTTAACCAAAATTTTTATACAGGAGCTACTTTGTATTTGAAAAAATATAAACTAAAAATTTTTTCGACAAAATAGTTTTTGGATTTTTAAAAAAATAATACAATTTTTCTTTTGAAACTTCAATTTCTTGAAAACCGATACACGATTAAATTTTTAAATTACGTTTTAAAATGTATTTTATTAAATACTAACAATTTGCATACCAATTTTTTTTATAAAAATTTTAAGGAAAATTTAGTACACAAAAAACATGTTTCAGTGTGTCTGTATGTCTGTACCTCTCACTACAGCCTAAACCACTGGACCTATTTCTTTCAATCTCGGTAGTTAAGAGTCTTCGGTGATTCCCTAGAGGAGAAATTGAATTTTTTTTTGGCTCAAAAATTAAGGGTACCCCCCATACACCCGTAATGCAAAATCTTATTTATCATGAAAACGGCTCTAACGATTTTGATAAAAATAAAATGCACGACTGGGTCGCACGAACTTGCTCCTATGTAATAGACTAGCAATTTTAAAAACGAATGTTATTAAAGAAAACTGTCCATAAGGATAAAATTAATTTTTTAAATTCTTTTAGTAGTAAGAGATAAAAACAGAAAGCTATGCAAATATGAATTTATTCAAGAACAAAAATTATAAGTCGTTGTAGTGGTTCCTTAAAAAAATAAGCTTTTATGTACAAAATTTTTAAAACATTTTTAAGAAAAAATTTTGGTACGCCAACCTTAAGCTTTTATTATTGTACGAATAAAGGTCTAATTTCCAAAAAAAAATAATAAGCCGTTCTTGAGATATCGAATTTTTCAAAAAAAAAACGACTTTTTTTTTCTAAAAATTGAAAAAATATTTTTTCTTAAGTTTTTAAATGCAATGTTTTTTAAACTTTTTTGGAGCTTTTTTATAAAAAATTTCATTAAAATCCGTTATGTCGATAATGAGAAATTCAAAATTCGAAAAAATCGTTCTATGGTAGGTACAGTCAGTAATATCTAGATTTAAAATTTTTTTTTATTAAATTATAGATCGTAAAGATTAATCAAAAGAAAAAAAATTTTAGCAAAATTCTCGGAACCGTTTTCGAGAAAAATACGATTTTCGAAAACCATTTTTTAAAATTTGTATGGAAGGTACCGTTAGTTTTAGATGAAACAAAATTTTTGTTCTCAAATCTTGTAGATTATGTTAGAAAACTTTTTTTTTGTCAAGTTTGAAAAAAATCGAGCATGGGGTTTTCGAAATATTGAGTTTCCAAAAAAAAATTTTGATTTTTTTTTTAAAAATCCAAAAAAATAAAAATTGAAAATTTGAATATGCAATAATATTCAAACTTTGGAGGAGCTTTGGCATAAAAAAAATTACAATATATTATATATAATAACAATTTTTTGTAAAATTTTTTTCAACCATTAGCTAGTTTTAACCAAATGAAATTTTTCAAATTTTTTTTAAAAAATTCTGTGGGACAGTTTTTGAGAAAAAAAAATATTTATAAAATTTCGAAAAAAAATCGTATGGCAGGTACCGTTATTTTTGGTCTTAACAAAAAAAAAAAAAAAAACGTCCGGGGGTAAAAAATTAAAACCCATATCTACCAAGTTTGAAGAAAATCGGCAGAGCCGTTTAGGCTGTAGTCGAACCGACAGACAGACAGACAGACAGACAGAATTGCGAGACCCACTTTTTTGGTCTTCGCTATCATCGTAATGTCAACTTTGATCAAAATCTCGAGTTCGATTTTTTTTACGAATGCATAACTTGCCTTATAGTACCTATAAGTCGCAAGTAAAAAATTAAGTGTGATATTATGGACATGGACTACATTTTGGTCAAACAAAATTTTGGGGCAAAATGTTATTAGGGGTACCTTCCATAGACCCGGTTTTTTATTTTCGACTTTCTCATTAACGGCTCTAAGGATTTTAACCCAAAATTTTCAGCAGGAGTCCCCTTAAGTTTAAAATAATATTGTATATAAAAATATTCGAAAAAATATTTGTTGGGTTTTTTTGAAAAAAATTTTTTTTTTAAATCAATATCTTCAAAACCTATGAACGATTATTTTTTGAAATTATTTCCTAAAACCAATATTATTTAATACTTAAAATTCGCATCCCACATTTTTTTCTTGAAAAATTTTAGAGAAATTTCTTATATGGGTGATTCTAAAAACGATGGAATTTTGGGTGGCCCAAGAAATATTTTAAAATCCGTTCAATTATTTAATCTGTTTTTTTTTTTATAAAATTAAATCTTGTTGATATCTACCTGGCCTAACAATACTATTAGGGTGACCTTAAATTCTTCAAAGTGTCCGATTCTCAGTCCCCTGACGTGTCCCCAGTGCGTTTTCGAAAAGAAAAATTATTACCGTTCTCTTATTTCAGGTCTCATACTTAGATGAATTGCACCAAAGTTACGGAAAATAACACATCTTTGCTACAAAATAGATAAATATTTTTTAGTAATTTATTTTATTACAAAAAAACTTAATTAAACTTTGTCCGCCGCTTTTTGTATCAGTCCCCTGGCATATTGAAACAGTCGAAAAAATCAATAACTAGGATATCGATCGAATTTCCAGCACTGGCAATTTGAAGTACCAAATCTCCTTACAATAAAATTGTGGTGCAAATCGATTCTGTTTCTTATGTAAGTATTGTGAAAAAGACATTTGTGCAAGAAGTCGTGGATTGTCCCTTTAGATTATCAGTCCTCTGGTGAGGTTTTACAAAACAAATTTGTATGTAAGAAGGCATATTTGTTAGAAGTAAAGCATAGGTTTAATAAAACTGTAATATTATATATATATTTTTATTTTTTAAAGTAAAACCTCAATACCTTTTTTGTGCAAAAACCATGAAAAACCTCAGTCCCCCGGTCTCAGTCCCCTGGTTAATAAATGAGCAAATGATATTTTATTCAGAAACCTGAGAAATTTTTAGTTATATTGAACTTCGAACTTCATTGCGAAATATTTTTAAAATTTTTAAAAAGAATATAATATATTTTAAATTGATTCTTAGAAAAAAAAATATTTAATTATAATATATTATATTTTCTTAATAAAATGCTAAATAATATTTATTTAGAATCACCCATATAAAAAATTCATTTAATAATAAAACGTTTTTTTTTAAGTTTATTTGCATAAATTCATACTTTTCCGGAAACCAGACGGCAATTTTATGCATTTGAACATTATTATCTCATTAAATCCATGTTTTATATTTATAAAATGTATCTTAAATTCCAAAGTACTTTTACATAAGAGCAAGTTCGTGCGATCCAGTCGTGCATTTTATTTATATAAGAAATTTCTTTAAAATTTTTCGAGAACAAAATTTCGGATGCCAATTTTAAGTATTTAGTAGTATATATTTTAGGAAATAATTTCAAAAAATAATCGTTCACACGTTTTAAAGATATTGATTTTTCAAAAAAAAAAAAAAACTTGTAATTTTTTTTTTTCGAAAATCCCAAAAAATATTTTTTTGAATATTTTTATATAGGTACCATGTTATTTTAAACTTAAGCGGGCTCCTGCGGAAAATTTTTTGTGAAAATCGTTAGAGCCGTTGATGGGGAAGTCGAAAATCAAAAACCGGTTCTATGACAGGTACCAATAATAACATTTTGCCCCAAAATTTTTTTGACCAAAATGTAGTCCATAATATCACACCTATTTTTTCTTATCAAAATCGTTAGAGCCGTTTTCGAGATAAATAAGATTTGGCATTACGGGTGTATGAGGGTAGGGTACCTATAGTACCTACATCGCAAGTAAAAGTAGAAACAAGCTTCTTCTGTCCCATTTTTCGATATTGTTTCTAGTACTGCTTGTAACAGGCGCATTTAACTCGATTTTCAACTCGTTTGAAGAAGAAAAAGGCTTTTTTTTTACACAGCCGTAATATTATCTTGTCAAACCGCGGTGAAATCTTTATTTTCTGACTCTTATTTCTGACTATGGACTTCAATGCCTCTGCTATTTCATCCATCGTTATCTCATTTTTTCAGTAAAAACACAATGCACTCCACGATCCGTTTTTATAAGATTTTGAAATAACTTATATTGCTTTTCCTAAAACGACTGAAACACTTGAAAAAATAATAAACAAACTATTTCACCTATTTCAATAAAAAAAAACGAAATTTAAGTCAAAATGACAGTCAAAATACCTTGTTTCTGTTATTTTTTCTTGGCGAAATTAGCACTTAGCTTACTTTTTTCACCGTTAAGCTCAAACAAAGAGCCAACAACAATAAGCCGCTACAACACTTCAAAGTCATGCTAGGTGCAATTAATATACAAATTATAACGGACAAAGATAATTATATGTAACTAGTTGTTAGTCTTTGATCATTATGGTAAAGATCTTCATAATTGTTTCTTTTTAAAATTTATGAGTCACGCAGCTGCACTCATTAAAAGACCAACAACCAATACAAAACATAGAATATGATTTGATAAACATAAAATTTACTATAAAATAAATATTTAAAGGAAACATGAAACTACATAGAGTATTAAATAAGTTATCAAGCCATTAAGAAGATATACGGGACTAAAACTAGAAAAAGGCAATTATTTGGGCAGCTGAACAAACACTTTAAGAACGAACATATCTACTAAAAAATAAAATATTCACATTGGTAAAGTATCTACGACGCAAGTAGAAACCATTACCAGGCACCCAAGCGAATAGGATGGGACAACAAATCCGGTCTGTTGAATTAGATCCGGGACACGGAACGATACATATAGGTCAACCGACATAGCTGGGCATTAACTCGTTAATCCGTTAATCGTTAATTAACGAAGTTAACATTTTGATTAACGGATTAACTTTTAAGTTAACTTTTAAAAATGTTAACGGACACGTTAAATCCGTTAATCCACGTTAAGTCCGTTAATCGTTAATCCAATGCCTACTATTTACCGCGCGGCGCGAAAAACAGGTTCAGACAGGTATGAGACAAGTGCCGCGCGGCGCGTGCCGCGGGTGAAACAAAAAACAGCTAGGTACGTATTATATTCAGAGCTGTCGAAGTACTACAATTGCAGTATTTTTACTGCTTTTTGAAGCTCCGTACTGCCGTACTGCAAAGATACCCGAAGTACTGCTTTTTTTCTCGTCAACTTTTCCATACAAAATCTTTAAAGCATTATCTAAATGCACTCAAAAACTATTCTCTGCGAACATACCCAAGAATCAAATCAAATCAAAATCATTTATTCTATTCTCTTCTCCCTCCGTTTGTTCTTGTTTCTATTTCTGTCGTCATATAAACCGTTTTAACATTTCTTGAATAAACTCTTTGAATGAAACTCATAAAATTTGAAAAATCTACCACGTGCCGCTTATGTATACGTAGTTAAAATTTGTAAAACACTTTTTTTAGCACTTCAATTAAAAATTTAAATTCTAAAATTCTTTTTTTTTTCTAAGCTTTGATACATATGCAATGTTTCTTAAACTTTTTAGACGCTTCTGTATAAGATATTTCATTAAAATTCGTTATGATAATACCCACAATGAGAAAGTAAAAAATCGAAAAAATGGTTCTAGGGTAGGTACTATCAGTAACGACTTAATTTGAATTATTTTTGTTAAACTGTAGATCGCACAAACATTTTTTTTATTAACATTCTAAGGGCTGTTTTCGAGATAAATACGATTTTCGAAAAACATTTTTTAACATTTCTATGGGCGCCGTTATTTTAAGGGGCTGGTTATGGCTATCATTTAAATGCATCATTGAACATTTTCATTTGGATTTTTAAGACAATTAAACAAACTGCAATGGCTTTAATTGGTACCAAAATGAAGCTTATAATTATGAGAATTTTTTACTCTATAAAATATAGAACTCTGATTAAAATAGAAATCAATTTCTATGAACAGCTGATTTTCGTTTTTTTAACTTGGATCACAATCGTTCCACTGAATGTTATCGATTCTCTTTCTATTCTCAAATGTCACTTTTGCTTTCAATGATCAACTCTAACCTCAAACACATAGAGTTGGTTGTTATTGGCTTGTCAAAAAAATGAAGTGAGCAGTGAGCATTCCACTGATTTATTCCAATGATGCATTTCAATGATAGCTATAACTGGCCTCTAAGAAAAAATAATTTTTTTTCTGCATTTAGTTTAAAAAAAAACGAGTATGTGGCTTACGAAATATTGAGTTTTAACATAAATTTGAATGATGTTCATCTTCTGTTAAGTATTAAAGACGTCTAAATTGGACCTAAAGCGGAACTCTTGATAAAAGCAGAAAATATTATGTCGAATTGTTGAAATAAAATCGATTTGCCTAAAAAAAAAACATGTCAATGAGATAAATATAAATTTGACCATTCTTATTTTTTTATAAAAATAAAATAAAAAAAAAATTTATGAAAAAAAGTTTCATTTTATTGCCGTACTGCTGTGTACTGCTTTTTTTTCTCTTGAAGTACTGTTTTCTCAAGGAATGAAACCCTGATTTATATTTTGACGGCGCGTGCAAGTGAGAAAACTGCGAAGAGATTCGTTTCATGTGATCATTTCATTATACCGGTCCACTATGTTCGCGATAAGTTCAACCAACTTCGTTCAACTTTTTATTCAACTCTTTCGTTGGATAAACGATTTACAACCTCATACGCTAGTGCAGCAACTTACGTAATTCACTGCAGCCAACGCAACGCAACACTATATTACGTCAAGAAATCCCAAGAAAAATTAAAAAGTTGATCAACGCGTTGAACAAATAATGTGCAACACATTATCTTGAAAATGTGGCTCAACGTGTTGATCGAACATTTTCAAGGAGCAACACGAGCTCGTATACTATCCGTACACTTGTTGCGCAATTCGTTGAGCAACGGCGAACAACTATATCCAACCCGTTGGTTGAACAGAATTGAAGGCACCGTACATTAAAGTTGAATGCGTTGAATTCGAAATTTGTGCGTTGATCGCCTAGTGGACGACCGGCATTACTTAGCGCCAGTGCTTAGAGAAAAAAAATATAAAAATGCAATTTTTAACACATGTTAACGGATTAACGATTAACGTTAACTTGCGTTAATTCTTCCGAAATTTAACGCTTTAACGTTTAACGAAGCTAACTTTTTTATTAGCGGATTAACGATTAACGAAGTTAACTTTTTGATTAACGGTGCCCAGCTATGTCAACCGACTAGAAATCACAGAATCCATTCGTAAAAAATCAACAATTCAGTTACCTTATAAATATGTAATTGGTGATCGACTAGAATTCTTCAGGCGAAAGGGCGATTTGATAATTCAGAGAAAACTTTTCCACTACAAATAGATTCTGTGATTGATTGAATTTATTGATCACTCGTTTATGTGTTTATGTAATTGTTAAGCGTTCACAAAAGGGTTTTTCAGTTGGCGCAGGTAGATTTTGGAGGCCTGTGGCGGCCATTGCTTATTAATAAGTTTCTTGTAGCCCAAATTGAACCATACGGTCTAGGTCCATGCGGTTCCAGCAGAAAAGAGTTACTTGCCACACAGCGGACGCCACTGTTAACATTCTGCATGATAGATTTTAGGGGAAGGCTATCTCTCGCAGAGGTGACGTGAATTGCCAACCAGGGTTATGCGATTTGACCTCGCTAGACTTTTTCTTGTGGAGTTTCCTGAAGTCGGAGGTCTATACAAATAAACCTCATTCGGCCGATGCTCTTAAGATGACCATAATACAGTCCATAACTTAAATTCAGCCGGATCTATGCGAAAGATTCTTTGAAAATTGAACCACTAGGATCCGCACGACCGTAAGAAGCCGAGGCGGGAATTTGAATTCTATACGTAATGGGCCTTTCAAATAAATAAGAATTTTGTTCATACCTCACACACAGCTTGTTTTATTCAACTTCTTTCCATCCTTATTGAAAAAACCCTTTACATAAATAACTATTTTTTCGTACTACTAGCCGGGAAAATAATTTTCGGAAAAATTGGCTTTATTTCTCTTCTAATTTATGAAAATAATATTTGAATTTATAGTGATCGAACAATTGGTGACAATATGTGATCGATAGTTATAATTATAGGCAATTCAATTATTCTTTGCTATAAACATTAAAGGTAAGCGAAAACTCAAAAAACTACATTCCACCCCACCCCATGACGCTTAGGCGAACTTTGAAGCGCTGGAAAGATAAATCAATTAAGAGAGGTCGTTAATAAGTAATTTTAATGTAATTTTATTTTTTACAAGGTTTTAGTTGGTAAAAATGAAATCTAAACTAGTTATACCTATAAGTTATACTAGCCGACCCAGCTCTCGAAATTCGAAATTAAATTTTATTTTATGTAATATACAAAGTGTTCGACAGTGCAAAAACAAAAATGACCCACGGTGTGTAAATGCGTGTCTCAAGTATATTCTGCACATCTCCGTAACTGTGGCTTTCCAACCATATAAAATTTATCGAAATCGGTTAAATACTTTTGGAGAAAAGTGTACCACAAAAAACATGTTTGCCGTTTTATTATATGATGATGATGATGATTAACGTTATTGTTCAGTTAAGTATGGCTTATGTTGCCAATTGTAAAATTTTATTTAAAAGTAAATTCTTCCAACTGAATTATTTATTGTATCATCAGAACCAGATTGGATACAATCTAATAAAAGTAGGTAGGTATGTGATAAAGAATGAAAAACAGGCAATAAATAATCAATTGCTATCAATAAAAAGCACTGTGCTTTTTGCCGAAATTTACTTTAATCATTCGACATAAAAAAGAATCGAACTTATAAAAACAAAATTAAATAAACGGAACACTTATCTTTGGTAACTTCTTTATCGAGTATCGATTGACTTTCCCGTCTAAAGTCTGCAACAACTTTATTCCATCATATCCAAAAAAGCTTTTGAGCTGATGACACTTGCTGTTTGCTGAGCTGCTGCTTTCTTCATTCTTCATTTAGTTCATTAGTTGTCAAGATTTGTTTTGATTTGATTGTCGCGGTGCCCAAATTATTTTGTTGCAAAATCTATCAATTTCTATTGCAGTGTGTGAAGTTATTTTTTCTGTTTGTTGCGTCTCGTTTGAAAATAATTTCAGAAAACATTCGATCTCCTCGCTTTCGGGGTTTTTCTTTTGGAAGTTCAATATGAATCAAAAAGGCATCCTTGTTAAATGTGGAGGATTCTCGACGCAACTATCGAAGCATGTAAATGAAATTATCGACGGTGACCCTCTCTGGAGTGCGCGCTACGACGTAACTCATCCTGATGCAGTTATTCGAACTCACTTGGATTTCCTTGAAAGTAAGTATAATATTCAAGAATATGAGTTATGTTTGCAACACAATCGGTTTTTATTACGTATTCATCAATTCGACGAGTTTTACCTACGTGCCTAAAAAATAATGCCCAATTAACAAAAGATGAATGTGCAATAGCTGACATTGCCCTGTCTCATTCTTTCAATCTCAACAAAATAACAAAAAGTAAAAAAAAATAAAATAAACAAAATTATTCACCACAGACAAGGTCATTATCGTGACACAACTTCTTTCAAAATGTCTGCAATACAAAAAGCTCTGTTGTTTATATTCTCTGAATGAACAATTTTGTGAAAGTTGTGAGTTCAGGGAAATTACATTATTTTTTTGATATTGAATTTAACGGTCAAAATTTAAATTGCATTTATCTAGATGGCGCTGATATCATCCTGTCGAATACGTATCAAGCTAGCGTGCAGGGATTCATGAAGCATTTAAATCTAACTCGGGATCAAAGTATCGAAGTGATGAAAAACAGTGTGAAGTTAGCTAAACAAGCCAAGAACATGTTCTTGAAGACAAATTCTTCAACAACTGATGAAAGTGGTAAGTACTTTTGTTGGGAATGCTTTTAATACGAGTATACATATCTATCTCCATTTGTTTTATAAAGATTGGTTGATTGGGGAAATACAAATCTCGCGGGTTAGCAGCGTTACATATATCATTTTCGTGCAGTTTAATAGTGAAATTGCAAACCCAAACAAAATTGTTTAAGATTTTAATTTAAAAATGTATGTACTCTATGGTATATGAGTTTAAGTAACCCGCGTCATACTTTTCACGGATGTGTCGACTTTTTTGATATTTTTTCTATTGAAGAACTTTATTTTGGTTTTATAATCATTCCTTTAAAAAGATGATTTAGCTATATGGATCAAATCCGATAGTAAAAAAACGGGTATTAATTTGAAAGAAATTTAAATTGATAATTTATCGCGCTTTAAAATTTATATTTTTCTGTTTAATTTTTGAATGTGATTATTAAACGGAATAATTATTATAAATGAAAATCAAACAAACAAATCTAAAATAACTGCTGATGTTTGAATGAAACAAAAAGTTTAAATGCACAGCAAACATTTTTGGAAAGAAAGACTTTTTTTTATAATATACCTACATGTTTTTTTTATATTTTGCGCGCATTGGAGGAATTTTTGACTACCCTTAAAATGTCTGATCACAGTGCGAGCGTTTAGGAAAGTTGGAGAGGATTTAAATGCACAGTGGTTTTGTTTGAATGTCTGAATATCCTAACGGAAGGTTAAACTGATGTGCATTCCCTGAAGCACGAGTGCTACGGTTAAATTGTTAAAGGGGAGGGATGCAACTGGCTGTTTCACTTGAACAATTTTTATAAAAATAACGGTTATATAATGAAAGACAAAAAACATTGCGGCGGTGCCCGAGAGATTGAATTGTTTCTGTTATAGTTCTATCGCCTATCAATTTTAAAGCTCTATTTTGGATTCTAATTAATTGAGAAAATATGACACCTTAAAATTCTAACAAATTACAAGTGTTACGAAAAAAAATCATACACAAGATATGAATGGACGTTGGCTTTGAATTTCTTAAAATTACAAAAAGAATGGAAAAATAGTGTTAGGTAAAGCATTTCACATTGTGTATATAGTAGAAAAAATCGTTGAAAAAATTATAGTATTCCTAAAACTACGTGTGTGTTCACTATGCTTAAAAGAATAAATGTGATTGGATACGCCATATGTTTTTAAAAGTAGTGAAAAGTAAGGGCCTGCTCAAAAGACATAAAGAAATACAGACATAATAAATACTTGAATAAGTTCTAATTTAATAAAAAAAAATACGCTTTATTTTCTCTTCAATTCCAATTTTGTTTTCCCATCTCAAAATTTTAGAAATATTTTCTAGATTTTGTTATAATCTACACACATAACAGAAATGAAGCATAAGCATAATTTCCTTGATCGGTTTTAATTAGTTCTAAAATTATAATTTTATGACTTTGTTTCGAACTCGGTTATCCGAAGCTTTATCTTAGAACTAGTCGAATCCAAATGATAGAGTGGTGTTTGATAAGAACTGGCTAACGTTGAGTGTCAAAAAATGAACTAGCTAGTAATTTTTTCAGATCTTAGAATTCTAAAAACAAAGGGTAAGGTTTGTATTTCCGTATTTCTCAGTTCGTATATTTCTGATTCATTTCTGATTCTGTATGGTGAGAAATGTAAAATCAAAAAAACCTTTTAAGCAAAACTGCTAGTGCAGAACCAAAATTTTCAACTCTCAACAATTTCTGTGTGCAATGAAAGGGATCTACAATTTTCTGCCGAGTCCAACGACTAAGATAAGAAACAATTTTCATCAAAAAAGATACTCCTGAAAAGTTTGTAATTTCCTCGCAAGAGACATCACCGCAGAAAAGAAATATTTTGTTTTTAGGTGGCAGCGGTAACTTGACTGTACTCATATATGGGTCTTCCAAGAGCTAGTTAAAAACTTAGAAATCCTAGAGATAAACACGATTCGTCAGATTAATTCCCCTGAAATTAGTTCACTGAATACTGAAGAAAGAAACATTTGATTTTCCTCTGTTTGATATAGTTAGAAGTAAATCTCTGAAAAAGCCTTCACTTTTGCTGTAAAAAAAAAACACTGAAAAAGGTTATATATATATTATAAAGAAGGTACATAATTTTAGAGCTTGAACTATTTTATATGGGCAAGTTATGTGAATACATAATATGCATTCAATAAAAAACCGAATTTAAATTTGACATTTTTTTATTTAACTTCCTCAATATTTATTAGGTTTTCCGTCATATCAGCCAAAATATACTACTTTAACTTATTGCTTTTGAAGGATTACCTCTTGTTATGGCGTCTATTGGACCCTATGGTGCACATTTATGTGATAAATCGGAATACAAAGGTACCTATGCAGACACTGTTACAAGTGATGTGATGCGTGATTGGCATAGAGTTCGAATTGAAGCTTGTTTATCTGAAGGCGTTGATGGACTTGCAATTGAAACGATTCCATGTCAAGTAAATCAAATTCCTTCATTTAATTTTTGTTTATAATATTTGTTTTTTTTTTTTTTTTTTAATATGTGTATATAATGTTTTTGTAATTATTTTAAAATACATTTTAGAAAGAAGCAGAAACAGTTGTAGACCTTCTGTGCGAGGAATTCCCAAGCGCAAAATTCTGGGTTTCGTTTCAATGCAAAGTATGAAAATTGTCTTCAATTGGTTTTTATTTAAAATTTATTAATCAATTTAGGACAAACTGCACCTCGCGCATGGCCAAAAGTTCAGTGATGCATTTTCGTCCATACAAAAAAGACTTGAAGAAAAATCAGCCACCAACAATTGTATGGCTATTGGCGTTAATTGCGTTGATCCAAAGGTATTTTTGAAAAGTTAAAAAGAAATATAACCAAACATGTATAAAAATGTACCATATTATTTTTGTTTTTCAGATTGTAGCATCACTTTTTAAATCCGTTCAGGGCAACAACATTCCATTTATTGTTTATAGCAATCGTGGTGAAGAATTCGACGAACAAAATGGCTGGACGGGAGCCGACAAATGCGTTCCATTAGCAACATTTGTTCCAGAATGGGTTCAATTGGGAGCAAAAATCATTGGAGGATGCTGCCGAGTTTATCCAAGCGATGTTTTAAGTATAAGAAAATGCATCGATAATATGTCTAAAACGCTTACTATTCCATAAATATTGTTTGAAACTTGATGTATGTACATTTGTTTCCTAAGATTTTTATTTTATTTATGAAATGTTCCTTTTTCGAAGTTTCTTTTTGTAATTCAAAGAATAAAATTATTATTGATTCTTCGCACTATTTCACTTTATTATATTCTTGAAAGGAAAGATATGTACATATTATTTATTGTATACATAGTACATATACATATTATGTTAAATGATTGTATGCATATTCAAGTTTGTGTTGACAAATAGCATAGACATCTCAATTGATTTTAATTGAAATATTGATGAATTTATATTCGACATCATAGAACCGAAAAATTAATAAATACTAATATTCAAAAGTATTAAGGAGCTACAACTTATAACATGGTAAAATAGAATAAGAGTTTAAGATAGATATTGGGCTAGAAAATAATTAACAAAACAATGTAGTTGGACCTTCATAAAAAATAACTCAGCGACTTTAATACACATATTTGCATTGAGTTCAGGTTAAGATTTTTATAATTTGCGATAGACAGTTCATTATTTTATCGCTTTATACGACACCTTTTAATACGTTTCAAAATATTTTACCTATATGTCTAATCTTATGTGGCTTCTAAATAAATTGAAACAACAACTAAAACCATGTTAAATTAATTTTCTCAATCAAGAAAAACAAAACTTACCTGATAGCACAACACTAACATTAATATACTTAGTAAATAAGCATAATCGAGAACTGATGTATGTGAATCATTAACAATACATTCATAGCTGAAGCCTGATAAGACTAGACCAGACAGATGACAACAAATATAAAAGGCCGGACAGTTTTGCGGCAAGCAGTTTAAAGTAACAAACAAATACGATTAACAGTGCAGAGAGGAGCAGAGCGAATTGAGAAAAATACAAAATAACAAATTCGGTTTGATTATTATTATTCAAAATGTGAGTTCAATTTTTATGTTTACCTAATATCGTACCATGGCCACAAGTTCACAAGTTTATAGAAACCTGTGTTAAAGGTAACCCTGGCTAAACGATTTTCATTAATTTTATTATTATTATCAACCACGAGTCTTATTAAAAGTGAAATTAGTTTGCGTGTATGATTGGTTAAATAAAATTTACTACAAGTATCGACTAGATGTAAAAACTGCCTTCTATTTATAAGCTTGTAGGTGTTGATACTTTTTTTTTGTTTATATTGTAATTTTATTATTTTGTTCGTGTTAATTAATTGAGTTCTCCCGTCAGTCATCGTCAAGAGTTTGAGGTTGCTCTACTCATAGGCAACTTGTAAGTTGTGGTTTTGTTGATAAAATAAATATTTTTCACTGAAGAAAGCTAGTAACTGATGCATATTAGGGCGTCTTTAATTTATTCATCGTTATATTGTATGGAAATTCGTTCTTTTAATTAAAAGAAAAAGAGAAACAGACTCCTAGTAAGTAATTTAAAAATAAAACTACACCAAATCATTCAATTAATTTCAAGTTAGGTTATGTTTTTAACTATCAATTCATTAAATATCGATTATTAAATTGTCAAACATACATAAGTTTTGAAGTGATATTATTAAATGTGAAACAAAAATTCATTTGTATAATCGTTTTAATGCATTTGTTTTTAAGATCAATTTATGTACGAAACAAATAATCTAAAACGTATTGTTTAGAATCATGATTTGAGTGCGTGCATAATCTTTTGTCAAAACCAAACATCTTAAAATAGACTCGAAGCTAAAATAATTTAGACACAGCACAAAAAAGTTGTTGATCGTTAGTACATAAACAAAACACTCTTTTATCTTTCGCTGTGGGAGGTTCAATTCGAATTTATAAAAATATAGGCATATTATTTGTTAAAAAGATAAGATATCTCTTGGAAAAAAATCCTAATACTAATTCATAAAGTATTAAAATTGATGTCGATGCAAAATTATTTTTTTTTCTATAGCACATTTCAAAGAGAGTGAGGGGATAGGAAATATTGAAATATGTATTTTTGGTACAATCTAAGTACATACATATTATGTATATGATAACTAAATGCTTTCAAATATGTGGTCAAATATTCAGGGAGAGTTGCATGAATTGCAAAATATCACAGAAACTCAACCTAAAAGAAAAAAAAATAAACAATAAATTATGACTTTAATATGCTCGTGGAATTGATAAATGCAGAATGAAATATTTGTTAATGATTTTGTCGTTTCATTGCTTTCTGAGATTTTTCTTTATCACCTCCGTACTTTAGGCCTGTTTCACTGTTCGAATTATATATCAAGTACATAAATATATTTTGGGTAATTCAGTTTTAGAGGTCAGATATTGGAGGACCATAGTTTCTCTTGAACAATGGCACTTTAGATCTTCAACATATAAATGTTTCTCATTTTCGTGACCTTTTTTTTAATTGATTATATGTCCTAAAGCCCATATATTTTCCAAAAGAAAATAATCTAAAACTTTGTACTCATGTGCCTTTTAAGCTTATTTTTACCAATACAAATGTTTGAAGAAGACGATCCTATTAAGGACTAAACACAAATACCAAACTGGTTTTTTTCCCCCAAAACAAATCACTCTCATAATAAATACATACGTGTTTACGTATAGTTAGCTTGAATTAAAAATTTAATATAATTTCGTGATTACAAATAAAAAAATGATAAATTGTGTCCTTTTCTAACAAGTTGTAAAGAAATAAAGATATACAAAAACATTTCTGAATTTCTTATTTTGCTTCTCTTGAAAATACGGATTTTTGAATTTTGACGATATTATTATTTTCAACGATATGTGTTAGATATGTATTTGCATACATAAATGTATGTATGTATATTTCTATTCAAATAATAACGCTGACCCAATCCTCATATCATAGTACATATGTAGATCTTCTTGATCTTCATTCTTGACAAATGCCAAATGGATACTTTCATTTTTGATAGTTTAATAGTGTACTTGATCAAGAAGTATTAGTTTAAAAAAATTGCGAGGTTTAATCAAACCTAGCATTGCGATAATGGATAAACCCAAAAAAGTGGATTAATTTTTGGCATATCGTCAGTCGGTCTTTATGACTATGCATCCAAGTTAGAACTAAGTGGGATGGATGGATTTGGTTTTCGAAATTATTTTAATAGAAATGAATATAGTTTACAATGTAGGTAGATATTGTACCCCTTATTGTTAATAACAAACTCAATTTCAACATTAATGTTAAAAACAAAAAGACTTCTCAAATATTCTATAACTACAACTTGCCTTATTATTTTATTGCACAAACTTGATCTTAAGTTTAAGAGACTTTTGTTAAGTTTCAAAATGGATGTGGTTAGAAAAATATGGTCAAAAGCATAAAATTCATGTTAAAAACACCTCGTTTAGCAGTTGGAGCTTTGAAGCGTTTTTAACCTGCGACTTATAGGTACTATAAGGCAAGATATGCATTCGTAAAAAAAATCGAACTCGAGATTTTGATCAAAGTTGACATTACGACCAAAAAAGTGGGTCTCGCAATTCTGCCTGTCTATCTGTCTGTCTGTCGGTTCGACTACAGCCTAAACGGCTCGGCCGATTTTCTTCAAACTTGGTAGATATGGGTTTTAATTTTTTCCCCCACACGTTTTTTTTTCTTTTTTTTAAAGACCAAAAATAACGCTACCTTCCATACGATTTTTTTTCGAAGTTTTATAAATATTTTTTTTTCTCAAAAACTGTCCCACAGAATTTAAAAAAAAAAAATTTGAAAAATTTCATTTGGTTAAAACCCTCTGGGTCCATTTTTTTTGTTTTTGATTTTCTCGAAAATCATTATTATTATCATTAAATCATTTTTCTTATGCCAAAGGTTTAAATATTATTCCATATTCAAATTTTCAATTTTTTATTTTTTGGATTTAAAAAAAAAATCAAAATTTTTTTTTGGAAACTCAATATGGTATTTCGAAAACCCCAAGATCGATTTTTTTCAAACTTGACAAATAAAAGTTTCTTAACATAATCTACAAGATTTGGGAAAAAAAAATTTGTTTTATCTAAAACTAACGGTACCTTCCATACAAATTTTAAAAAATGGTTTTCGGAAATCGTATTTTTCTCGAAAACGGTTACGAGAATTTTGATAAAATTTTTTTTCTTTTGATTAATTTTTACCATCTATAATTTAATAAAAAAAATGAAATCTAGATATTATTGACTGTACCTACCATAGAACGATTTTTTGAATTTCTCATTATCGACATAACGGATTTTAATGGCATTTTTTTATAAAGAAGCTCCTAAAAAGTTTAAAAAACATTGCATTTCAAAACTTAAAAAAAAAATATTTTTTTCAATTTAAAAAAAAAAAGTATTTTTTTTTTTTGAAAAATTCGATATCTCAAGAACGGCTTAGCATTTTTTTTGGAAATTTAACTCTTATTCGTACAATAATAAAAACTTAGGTAAGGTTGGCGTACCAAAATTTTTTCTTAAAAATGTTTTAAACATTTTGTACATAAAAGCTTATTTTTTTAAGGAACTACTACAACGACTTTCTAATTTTTGTTCTTGCATAAATTCATATTTGCATAGCATTTTGTTTTTATCTCTTATTACTAAAAGAATTAAAAAAATTCATTTTATCCTTATGAACAGTTTTCTTTAATAACATCCGTTTTTAAAATTCCTAGTCTATTACATAGGAGCAAGTTCGTGCGACCCAGTCGTGCATTTTATTTTATTAGTTTTTATATATGTATTATGAAGATTCGTTTTTTGAGCAAAATACGATACGAATATCAAAAACCATTTCTTTTTATACTTGTATGGCTATTTGACGAGGATATTTTTAGATAAAAGAACCGTTTTTTTCTACGTTAGGCAATTAGTTTTCGAAATATTGAGCTTTCAAAACAAAATTTAATTTTGTTTTAAAAATTAAATACATTTTTTTTAATTTTGAATACACTATACTATTTAAACTTTTTGGGAGGCTTAAAACGTTTATCAAAATCAGTTGCACTGTTTTTGCGAAAATCGAAATTAAAAAAATTCCAAATAATTTACATACATTGGAATTTTGATACTCAAGTTGATTGCAGTTAAACTGGTTATTTTGAGAACAACTTACTATACGTACGAGTACATTACGGAGAGAGTTTCAATATTTTTGGAGATAATTTGTTCGTCCTAAACCGTTCTGGTTTCATCCAATCCCGCTTAATAAGGCCGTTTTCGAAAACGTCATTTGCAAAAATGCAATTGCAAAATTTTCTCAAAAATAAACTGCAAAAGTCAACTGTTCGAAAACCCAAAACGAAATTTTTATTCAAAACCATTATTTTACCATTATTTTGAATAAATTGATCATCCTTTGCCGATTAAATTTAAGTTGGTTTGAAACCGTGCTAAAATATCTGTGCCTCATATCTTGTTGTCATTTACTTTGAAGTTAAATTAAACTATAATTTATAAAATTAATTCTATTGTGTTGTTTATAAATGCCGAATTTTATTTAAAGGAGAAAGTCGTTGATAAATTCGTCCGATAGTTTGAAATACAGAAGTATACAATCGGCCAAATTTATCAAACTTATTTGGGAAATGTTAAAAGTAATACGAGACAGGAGGTGCTAAGAGTATATTACCATCTAAAAGCTTGAAATGAAATACTTAATTAGTCACGGTGTATAGCGATTTTGAGAAACGAAAATGCAATCAAAGAAGTGTTGCCAAACAAAAATGAAAAATAAAATTTTTTTTAAGCGCAACAGACTTCACACCTATTAGCAAATGTCAACATACAAGTGTTTATAAAATTTTATGTTCAAATATTTTTGAATTCTGAATAATGAATATTCATCTGACGAAGAAACTCGTATAAAAAGAAGACTTATTAGAGATTCATCGAACCCTATGAGCCTTCCTAGTTCTACGCAAGTAAAGTTTAGTCCTTCCCACATTGTATTTAAGGATTGGATTGGTTTCCATTAAAGTAACGAATAAATCCAATTGTTTGGCATTAGTTAGAGGCCTAGAAATATAAATATGTATGTTTTTGTTTTTCACACTTTTATTTACTACATTTGACTCACATTTTTTAATTCCAATCAAAACAAAACAGTCGAGGGCCAAACACAAACAAATGACAACAAACTCAAAACGAAAGCCAAACGAAAGTAAATGTCACTCGTTAATTTGAAATGAGTTTCGTTTTCATTTACGAGTCTTGTTACTCGTAATCGCAAATAAAATACGAGTTTCGTTTTTTTCTACTACAATTCTCGTTTCTCATAATCGCGATCTAACGAATACGCGGTATTACTTACGATTATCGTTTTACATAATAAGCCCCCTGACAAGCATATTCTAGAATGGGTCGAACAAATGACATAAAAAGCTGTTTGATAACGAAAAGATTGGAAAACTAAATTGAATTGGTCTTACTAGCTATGGCGTTAATGTGTTGTATGAATTCAAGTTAACGATCAAATAATACACCAAGGACATTTGTATCACTTACAACTGACAAGAGTAAACCGTTAAATAAAAAGTTAAAAGAGAAACAGAAATCTTTTTCGTAAAACTTATAGTCTTGCATTTATTGATGTTGATAAACAAAAAATTACGAACACATCAGTTGAAAAAAAAATTTAAGGTCATAATGCAACTCCTCAAAATCTCTAGTATTCGAATTATGTTTGAAGATAGTTACATTGTCTGCATAAATCAGATCGTTTGAGTACAAAGATCATTATTATTCATTATTGATTGAAAATTTGACCCATTTTGGCTGTTTCAGCTTTCAAAAGAGGCCTTTCGCGTTTGTTTGTCACATTTTTATTTATTTTAATGTAAACAAAATACCATTCGCTGATCGTTGTACCAATTCTTTCAAAAAAGTTATTAAAAATACACGCCGCAAATATCAAAATATTAGATATATCACATTCGCTTTCGATTGAGAAAATAGGGCGAATATATGTAAAACGATAGTGTCGAAAGTATTGCCAAAGGTTAATTTCGACAGACAAAAGGATTTGCTTCGTATTCCCTAATCTGGATACTGTAGGTTTGTTCGTTGAGCTCTATAGTTACCCTGGGGTGGAATAAATTCTGTGTTTTTTTTTAGACCTGGAGTCGCCCTGAACTTACCTCGAAGTGGATCTAGGTATGTTTGTTGTACTCATCACCCTGGGTAAAGTTGAACGAACGAACCTTGTATATAAGTAATATTTGTCCTTAACGACAAACATTACTTTTATAAAGAAAAGGTCACGAAAAAAGGAATCACTTGTATATAAGTCATCTATGCTCACCTCTAATAACCACCCGCCATAAATATTCTTTCGACATATTCCATATACTAAAAACGAATTTATTTATTGCCTAGCTCTCTTGTTAATCCATAACTTTATCATCATGTAAATTGCTTGTAACTATGCAGTAAATGACGCTGATCGGACTTTTGCCCGGATACAGATTACAGATGCGAATACATATGAACAATAGATAAGCTCTTGAAACATTCTCTATGCGAAAAATTTTCCTTTAACGCCTGTTTCATGTTGACTTAATTAATTAATTATTATTGCTTTCTGATAAGAGATTTGATAAAGCTAGTGTTATGATGTTCCTTTGTTTTTGAATATCTTCCAATCTATCACTTTTGACTCCTAAATGTCTATGCACATATTTGCGTATGTACATACATACTTATGTTGCCAAAAACATTTATAAATAAAATAAATCTTTCATTTTAGAAAAATTGACCCCTTATCAGAAGAACTTAATATTATTTGTTTGAAATATCTTTGTAAATGTTTTTGTTTATTTATGAAAAACAAATCTCAAAAGACCTTTGTACTCGATTTTGATGAAAATAATTCTATTTTACTTTTAACATTGCAGAGGATCAATTTAAAATGGGACTTGGACGAGTGTTAATTAAAGATGGTGGTTTTGCAACTCAACTGACTGTACATGTGGGTGATCAGGTGGATGGGGATCCACTATGGAGTGCGAAATTCAATGCCACAAATCCACAGGCAATCATAGATACCCACTTGGATTTTCTTCAAGGTAAAAACATATTCGTATGACATTTACATAATGTATGTCTCTGACGACAGTTTTTGGTACATATGTCAATCTCAAATAAAATATTTCATTAAAGCTGGCGCAGACATTATCTTAACTAATACTTATCAGGCAAGTGTGGAAGGTTATGTTGAGTACTTAGGCATGGATGAGGAGCAGAGCATTGAACTGATAAGACGTACTGTCCAGTATGCCAAGGTAGCTAAGGAGAAATATCAACGTGAATGCGATAATGGCAATCAGAGATTACAGGAAGGTAATATTAATAGTTGTTAATATTTTCGTGACTTATTTTATTCGATATGTTAAACTTCTACGTGGACAATATCATTCCATCAACTGAGGAAAAGAGTAATCACACTTGAAATATTTTTGAATTGAAGTTAATCAAACTTCGAATTATTGTATTTTAGAAATGCGAAAAGCCCTTTATATGTATATACATGTGCCCAAATGTATGTATCTACATATATACCATACATACAGTACAAAAGTTACTGAAATTTGTTGCATATTCCCTCAGAAGTAGAGTTTGAAAGTTATACTATACTCCCACTAAAACGAAATACCCCATTTTGGCTGAAAATTTTTGATATTTCAAATGGATGGAACAAGATTCCATGGAGATTTTAACGTTTGGTGGGAACATATTGTATAGGAAAGTATTTTAAACAAATATTAAAAACAAAATATTTTGATTCACTTTTGGAACTACTCGTCGTCATAATATTTACAATGTTCCTAGTTAAAACAATAAGCTCATTTATTCTTCGTAAAAATGTTTTTTAGATGATGAAAAAGTACAAGAAGTTTTTTAACTTTCCTTTAGTTTTTCGGCTTTCGAATTTTGTTTTTTCAATCAAGTTCCTTCCAAGATCGTAACAGTTGTCGTTGGAAATACAACAAATTTGTTCATATTTTAAAATGTACATAACGTACATTATGTATGTACATATGGCATAGAGTTTTTAAAAATTTCAGATCAAAACAATTATCAATATGAAAATATTGAAACAATGGTACACTAAGGCGTATGCGCACTTTTTTCTATTTATTTTTAATTTTTCATATTTCATTCCTTTTTAATGTCAAATTTTGTTTCATTATTTTTAGTAATTTCTCTGTCTATCACCAAAACATAATTTTCGTGTATTAATGTTTTTTTCTTAACACTCTTTGCCCACTAATTACCACTATAACATGAATGTATGATATTATCAATTTCGTATCCCTTTGCTGCCTTACTGGTTACTACGCCGAACTTTATTTTGTATCTTTGAAAATTTAATGTTATATTACTCGTAAATATGTAGAATTTAATTGAAAAATTAAAAAAAAATTAATACATGTTCTATTGAACGGTTTCAAGTCTGATCTTTACCAAATAAATGCTTTTGCTCCCCACGGCTTCGTTTTGTCTCCCACCCTCTTCCTCGTTTTTATAAATGATCTCTTCTCTGAAACTTGTAATCCAGTTCATAATTGCCAACGACTTTACCCTCAGCTTTTCGAACTCGTTCTCAAATTCACGTCCATTTCCTTTGGGAGTGGAATTATAACTATATCGCATGCTAAGCACATTAAACTCCGATCTTTACAGCATTGTTAAATTGAGTATAAAAAATCGTGTGGAGTTTAATGCTTCGAAAACTCAATGCTGTCAATTTTCGTTGAAGCAAAAAGTACCTCCTATGTATGCCATTTTCCTTGAATGGAATTTGCATCAAAGAAGCCGAAAAACTCTCAATACTCGGTATGTGTGTCAACGATGACCTTAGTTGGAATCACCACATTCTCAAGACCGCCAAAAACACTGCTTAATTCTTAATTTTATTATTATATTTTTATTGGACCTAAGTATAACACGTTACAATTCTTAAATTTTGAGTTCTAATAATTTTGATATAATTTTACTTACTATTGGCAGTAAAATTATATCAAAATTATTAGTACTCAAAATTCAAGAATTGTAACGTGTTATAGGTCCAATAAAAATATCCCTTGAAAAAGTTGGAAAATACCCAACGAAACGTCGGGAATAATTTAAAAAATGGATTAATTTGTTTTATTAATTGCATAAAAAAATAAAAGATCAGAAAGCCCAATTAACACATACATACAAATATGTATGTTTTGTTAAGATAGGCAAAAAGCAAAAATGAACAAAAATTACACCACAATTACAGCCCGCTCTATCTGACAGAGTAAGTACTTATTTTTGGATCGTGAAAAGTGATCCAGATAAACAGCAGAATATAGCGTTGTTGGATATTTGATAATATAAAACTACTATTTTTTTTTCAAACAATCTAAACAAAATGAAAAATGAAATGCTTACAAATTCTTACAGGGTAATGTACACATTGCTTAGTGAAATATTAAAAAATATAGCCCACGTAGAAGTCTAACTTTTGAATAGTATAAATTTAAGTTTATTTTTTTTCTTTTAATATTTTCTTAATCTGTCAATTTAGGACTTCCAATGATCATAGCTTCTATTGGTCCATATGGAGCACATTTGCATGATGGTTCGGAATATACAGGAATATATGCAGATTATGTAGCACCAAGTGTGATAGCCCAATGGCACCGAACTCGAATTGATGCCTGTCTCGAGGTCGGTGTTGACGCTCTGGCCATTGAGACAATTCCGTGTCAAGCTGAGGCTGATGCATTAGTTGATCTGCTTTGCGATGAATATCCTGAAGTTAAATTTTGGATTTCTTTTCAATGCAAAGTAATGTTTTATCTATGAAAAAAAAAAAAAAAAACAAAAAAATAATAAAATTGTAAACTTTGTAGGATGGTTCAAGTTTAGCTCATGGTGAGAGTTTCCGAGAAGCAGCATTGTCTATTTGGGAGAAGTTGAAAAAACGAAAGGCTCTTGAAAACTGTTTGGCAATAGGAGTTAATTGTCTTCATCCAAAGGTATAAAACATAGTTTAAAAATTTTATTAATAAGACAAGTTTTTTAAATATCGCATTTGCTACAATTTTCAATAATTATAAACAATCAATTTATTATACATATATAAATATTTGGTATTTTAAAAATTAAGTTTTTAAAAAAACTGATAATCTCTAGTTTTAAATATGTATGTACTACTAAATTATGTTTAACATTCAATATTTATTAATTGATAATTAACAATCGTAAAGAGTGTATATTTTATGTTTGTCGACTTATTTTAAAATATTGAATTCAATCTTAGAGGGGATTAAAATTCTTTTTTTTTTATTTTATGAAAGTTTGTAACCCAACTATTCCAAAGTCTGAATGGAAATCGTGCAGAAAAAGATAAAATTCCACTTGTAGTCTATCCGAATAGTGGGGAAGTATATGATGTGAGGAAAGGCTGGACAGGTAAAGAAGACTGTGTTCCTTTGGAAAACTATGTTCCCGAATGGATTCATTATGGTGCTAAGATCCTTGGCGGATGCTGTAGAACGTACGCTAGAGATATTCGACGAATTGGAGATTGCGCAAGGGGACTCAAGGGAAATAAAATTTAGACTAAGCATTATTGTATTTAACTACATTATACCATGTTATATGAATATCGATTGTTGTAATTTTTGTTGATATATTAAAAAATCAATTTTTATACATTTCAAAAAATTGCTTTTCAAAATTAAAACCCTCTTTTTACGTTATAGGATATTCTTAAAAGCTGACGAAAACCACCAAAAGTCGATATTTTTCACTCACTGTTGTATGTATTTGGCTTATAGATGCAAGGATTTGGAGATTTTGTTTGACACACACGGGTAATCAACATTTGTCGTCAACTTGATATGTGATATGAGTATTAGCTTATTCCGAATAGACAGTTGAAACATTAAAATTCTAAAATACAATTTTTTATTAAATTGTGTGATACAAATTAAGACAAAAAAAATGACGCTTCCAGATTAAAATTTTGTATACTTTGTTTTAATAATAAGAAAAAATCAGAAAATATGAAATAGTAATCGTAAGTCATAAAGTCTAAAAATAATTATGGAGTCCATCTTGGAATTAGAACCAAAAACAATAACTTTTCAAATTAACTAAAAATACATTTTGCATATACAGAATCGAATATGATCTACATACATTATATATGTAAAAATAACGTCTTTTTTTTTAGTCTCTGCATTGTCTTTTTTCGTTACAGCACTTTTACCAAACTTAATAGACTTCTACCCGTCAGATTAAACACTAGTTTTTAGATCATAATCCATTGGAACTTAACCCTGATAATTTATCAGATTTCGTGTTGTTTTATATCGTGTATATCGATCAAATAAGATAATAAAAATGAGCTTATGATGAAGGTAAAATAATATAACGAGAACGTTTTTAGTGAGATTACATTCCCATCTTCATTTCTCGTGTACTGAATTTTTTTTTTTTTGAGAACTTCGAAAAACACTTGTGAGTGGTTGGTGAATACCCCAAAGAAATATCAAGTTAAGAGCCTCGTAAAGTTAAGAGCCGTTTAAGAGCGTTCGGTGAATACCAGCCTAAGGAAAGACGGTTGGGCTCTTCAGTTAGTTGCTGTCGTACCTTTCTAAGACGCAATATAATTAGTCAAAGGTTTTCAATTTAACACAAATAAAATGTACAGATTTATACAACGTGAATTATATTTTCTAGGGGAATCCTAGCTGTCTAGCTGTCTCTTTTCTACGTGTGTTTGCTTATTTTCAAGAATTTGTTGTCTTTTTTCTATACACTATTGACAAAACTCGAAAAGCTAAATATCCATCTATCCGTCGGAGTAAAACCTAATTTTTAAATCAAGAAACATTAAGGTTCGTATTCACCGAGCGCTCCTAAACGGCTCTTAACTTTACGAGGCTCTTAACATGAAATTTCTGTGCGGTATTCACCAACCACTCGCAAGTGTTTTTCGAAGTTCGAAAATGAGAGCCACTCTCTCTTGTTCAGGCATACCCAAACTGTGAAATGTTGTGTAATGTTGGTCTTGACAGCAAATGGATACTCTTCTACTTGGCATTGCTCACATGGATTCGAGTCAAATGCGTGCGTGGCACACGCACAAGCGAACAAATTTTCGAAGAGAGCGCTCGTAAGTTAGGAGTGGTCGGGACCACTCCTAACTTTTAAGAGCGCTCGTAGATCTTCACTAATATTGCTTGGTGAATACGTTTATGAGCTTCTTAAGTTATGAGCGCTCGGTGAATACCGGCCTAAATGCGATAAAGGGCAGGATCTCGCGTTGTTGGTAATAATGTTGGAAACAATCCGCCTAAAAAAGATCGCACTAAAAGGGAAATTGCACATATTCGTTACATATGTAACGAACCCTTGTGATGCTTTTTTTCTTCCCGGTTGCATGTAAGAAGACACTTTGAATACTTTCAGCCCTGTTTATTAGATTTAGCTAAACGGGTGAAAAGCTATGCAGTGCATAAGGATTTATTCATCCACTATACAAATTCATATGATAACACAGATCAGCTTTGTTAAAGAAAAAAAAAATCTTGTCTGCCGGTCGAATTTAATAAACAAAAATTTAACTATCAAAAGGTAAAAGAATTCGGTAATCAAATTGGTATTCGTTTTTTGATAATCTGCAGATAATTTACATAACTTTTTGAAGATAAAATCTTCATAATCGAAAATATAAATTGCGACACATAACTACATATACCAGATGAAGAAGGATGCGTGCGAGAGAGATCACCAATATTTATCTGTTTAATTCTAAACTATTTTCATTTTAATTTGTTTCCTAATATAATATAAAATTTTAGTTTCAATTAATAAAAATAAGTTAAAGTTTGAGTTTCATTAATAACTAAGAAGTTTTTTTTAGTGATCAGAATATTTAATGTGATGTCAAAATGAAAGTGATAGTTCAATTCTAAAAACGTTATATAAATGTTATAAATAATTTTTTCGCATTTAGAGGCATTATGAAGGCTCCATAATCTTATGTACTCTCTATAATAAGTTTATAAATATGGAGGTAAATGTTTTTAAATACTTGTCAAAGTGATATACTGGAAAACCATTTTTTTAAAATTTATGTCTTATCAGCCTGTGTCTTAACATGGGAATTTTCACATTGCGACAAAAAGAGACGAAAATGAAGCTACTTAGATAATACTATGTTTTGATATTTCAAAAACAAGAAACAAGATTTTGGGCCGTACCAACAATCAAATTAAGAAACGACTTTAATATTTGAGCGAAATGGACCATTATTTAAAGAGCTCTATAAAGTTAGCCATACATGTTACGAACTTAATATTTATGTGAACTCTAAATTATGAACTCTAAATACGAAACCTAAAAAATAAAATGCAGCATATATAGTCAGTTATATAGAGTCCATTAAATAGTGCTTCATTTCACTCAAATATTAAAGTCGTCTCTTAATTTGATTGTTGGTAAGGCCCTTCATGAATATTTTGACGAAATCTTAAATGAATATTTTGGATCTCAACGAAATATCAGCCGCGTTTTATTATCGCCAATGATCCATATAGATTAACCCTCGAAAATAAAACGATACGGATCATAGTGACAGTTGTGTTGTATGCGCATCTCCCTCTTGCTTATGATTGTTGGTTTTCAAATGTGTCTTGTCTTTTTTCTTTACACTAGGTGCGTTTTATTATCTACGGATCTATGTGGATCCGGATCTGGATTAATTTTTAACATGTATATGTATTACAAAAACAATTTGGGATCCTGTTCTCTATCTGGATCTATTTTAAAGATCCAGAAATTAGTTCTTTTTCTGGCTAGTAGATGACTTTTTATGGTAAGGTAGTCCAGATATAGAGAACAGGATCCCAAATTGTTTTTGTAATACATGTTAAAAATTAATTCAGGGGCCCTACTCTGTATTTCGTTCCGAAAGTGAAAATTTCCGAAAACGTATATTTGGTACTCTCTATTTCTAAAGCCGAATGAAATCCACTACTTTCGGAATGGCACTTCCGAAAGTGGAATTTTCGTACCTGATGCGTTTCCGAATGTCAAAAGTTTTCTAATACGGAAAATTTGTTTCTACAACAATTGTGATGACGAAACTAACAAGGAATGTATTAAAATGTATGTTTTTTAGAAAATCTTAGTTATAATAATAATTTAAGCAAATATATTTAACTACAGGGAATCTGCGACCAGAAGGAGGCAAGGGTCATTTAAAAACTCTCATTTTAAAATGTATGTGTTTTGGACACAATATATTTTCTATCGCATTACAGACTTCTGCAATGGAATATCATGTGATTTGTTGTGCCATGCCAACGGAATAGTTGTGTCCTATTTGGTGCTGATAGCCTCCTTGCCCTAAAAACTTTAAATTTACAGCTAATTTCAAGACGCCTGGAACTGCAGTTGATCGTAAAGAAACAGAGAGTTAATTTTGTTTTGCATTTAAAACGCACAGAAAGCCTTCTTGGATAGGCGAAAGTTCTGAACAAAACTTAAATGATAAACAATAGTTAAATAGTGAAATTAATCTTTACCACCAATCAAAGTTTACCTTTTATCACACATTTCCATAATAATTTATTTGTCCTGTATGGTTTTTCGTTTATCCTGTCTTCATTAATTTCTTCATCCATGCAAAGAGCAACCGATTCTATTTTCTTTTCTTTTATATTAAATTCTGTCTTTAAAAACCACAATTTGTTCTTATCCGCCTTGTTTGTAAATTGTTTTGATTTCTTAATTTGACAGATGTCATGAGAAATATTTCGACACTCGAAAAAAACTAATCCGTAAAAGGGAAAAGTATCAAGTACTGTTTTTTCCGTTCCGAATGTTTTATAGAGTAATATAAGCACTTTCGAATAGGATTGCCTTTCGGAAAGAAATACAGAGTAGGGCCCCAGATCCGGATCCACATAGATCCGTAAATAACAAAACGTACCTTGCTACATCACTCTTATACGCTATTTGGGGGTGGCCGTGGCGCGATGGTTGTGTGCTCGCCTGTCAACCTCAATATCACAGGTTCGATCCCTGCCGTCGTCTATGTCGTCTTTAATTCCATTAAAACCTTCTATAAATTGTCATCAATGGGTTGCTGGTTTCCTCATTACATGTTGTTCAGGCATAACACTAGCAACATGTGATTGAGTTAAACTAGTATGCCCAACAAGGATGAAAAACGAATAAAATAATGCGAATTATAAGGGACATGGAAACAAGACACGGCAATTCTCCGCTTTAGTTCAGCCGCCATCCCTGGAGATAAAAAATCTGAGACAACCACCTTCAGTCTCAGAACATCGTGCCACACATCTTTCCTATCCTTCTTTCTCTTCCGTAACTTCACGCCCACGCTGTGTTGAAACATTTAAAGGGTAATCATAATCCCTTGAGCGTGAGTAGATTATAAAAAAAAAAAAAAAAATTCACACCAAATCAAAATCTAGATTTCGAGCAAAATTCTCAAAATCTCATCCAAATCTACTAGATTTCCCATACATTTTCAGATTTCCAAATCTACTAGATTACGACAAAATCTCCTCAAAATCTACTTTCAAACACAAGATTGTCAAAACAAACAAACCTTTAGAAATGTTCTGATTTGTCAGCAAATTGTCAGCAAGAGAAGAGGTAGATAAAAAGCAGATAATAGAGTCGAGTCTCGAGTGACTATTTAAAATTTGAATTGTGGGGAGAGAAGGAGAGAAGATAAATTATATCCGAGAAAGCAGGATAAATAGACAGAAACGTCAAATGAAATCCTGGTTCTGTTCAGTGTGAACGCTTTGGGCCTTACCAATAAACAAACTTAGAGACGACTTTAATATTTGCGCAAAATTTGCCATTATTTAATGGACTCTATATAACTGATCATACATGTTACATTTCATTTTTTAAGTTCTGTGCAATAAATGGTTCATAACTTAGAGTCCACTTAAATATTAAGTTCATAACATATATGGATAACTATATAGAGCTCATTACATATTGCTTCATTTCACTCAAATATTAAAGTCGTCTCTAAATTTGATTATTGGTAAGGCCCAATGAGATTTCGTAATCTTGTTGCTGAAATCCGAGATTTTAATTCGGTGTGAAAAACCTATTAAATCTCAATACAGTTTTTTGCACACTTACCCTTAGCTGTTAATCCAATCTACCTTTTTTCAACAGCAGCGCCGTCTGTAAGAGCTTTCAGCCAATCATTTAATTTCGATACTCGCCTTAAATGACAATTTACTTTGCTCCATCTGTCAAAAAATATCAAACTATCATCAGCGGCGGCATTTTTTGCAAACCAATTTCTCAAAAAAAGTGAAAACCCTTTGCTTAAATCTAATTTATTTTATTAGATTTATAAAAAAACAAAACTCTTCAAAATGCTCATTAAAGTCAAAGTAAATTATATTTTATACATACTTTTAGTCTGAGTTATTATTATTTTGTAATATGATTTTTTCTTCAACTCGATACCAGACTTTAACTGGAAAGGAAATCGAAATTGATATTGAGCCCACTGACAAAGTCGATAGAATCAAGGAACGTGTCGAAGAGAAAGAAGGTATTCCCCCACAGCAGCAGCGATTAATTTTTTCTGGCAAACAAATGTAAGTTTAATTAAAAAAATCCTGAAATCTATTGTTGCCTAGGTGGTCGTTAATGGAATTTCTTTGTCTTCCGCAAATAGGAATGATGACAAAACAGCTGCGGACTATAAAGTACAGGGAGGCTCAGTTCTTCATTTGGTGCTAGCTCTTCGCGGTGGGTTTTAAGATAACTTTATTTTAATTTATTTTGTTTTTGTATATGCACCACTCATGGCAGGTAATGCAGATTGAATCTTATTGCTATGTGTAAAATTTAAATAAAATTATTGTTTAATATAAAAATGTTCATATTATGTTACATTTATAGCCAAATTGATTTAGTTTTCCATGTAATGGAAAGAAGGGTGTTCTCCATAGTTCACTGCAATAGCCATCGACGCTTGGGTACTTGGATGTCTGTGAAGTATCAGTGTGTCTCATATTTTGGATGATGTCGATTTCTGAGGTATGCAAGCAGCTATGTTGGGATGATGTTCACACTTATGTCGATTTCCTTCACACTGTGTGAAGATTTCGATCTCTCGACAGATTTTACGTTCCTTCACACCAAAAAAATCGTTTTTTTTTTTGACAGATCAAATTCTTCGAATCCGTATTTGAAGAGGGATTTACATGTATACAAAATACGCACAAGAGAAGAAAAAATTTGACAAGGGATCGAAATCCCTAGTGTGTAAAGGAAATCGACATTATTCTGATTGTCGTGTCGTTTTACAGATGTTTTAGTAAAACTAACGTTCATCGACACCTCCTTTCTCTCACTAGTTTGAAATACTAAATAAACATACATACATACATACTCCTCATTTGTTCCCATCCCTTGCTGTATTTAATATTATAAGGGTCTCAGTAAACCCTTGAGCACAAGTGAATTGTTAAAAACGGCTACCGCAATAAAGTGACTAACATTGTTGCCTCGTTGATTAATATCGGAAATAAATCTGGAATAATACCTTCCAAAATGATGATCAAAAAGTCAAATAGCAGAGAATTGATTTATATCTACCAACAACATGAAAAAAATGGAATTTCACTGCAAGATGTTTGCGAGGATACGATAGGGCGAGCTTGTTTTTATTATACCTGACAAAAAGTTATTGACTAATTAGTGGATAACTGATAGCCTGTCTGTGATCCGCATCAAATAATAAAGTCGGAAAGAATTATTTCGAAAAATTGTTGGACCTCTCTCAGAGTCGAATGATAGTACCTAACTCTCTTCCTGAGGCTCTTTTCTGTGAACTCAAATACCACAGACCGAAGCCAAAAATCTATATCACAATATCATGAAAGAGGAGGCAGAGAAAAAACTAATTGTCATCGAGCCATAAACTCTCCACAAGAAAAAATTATTATTAAATTATTTTGGCAATACCGCGCCACAAACCAGAAGAATAAGAAAAACAAGATAAAATGTCAAAAAGTTCGAGAAATGTGCCGCCTATTTTTTTTGTAACCTAACCTTTAAAACGAGTTTTGAAATGGAGTTTGAGCACATTGGCCGCAGCTTAAAGTTAAATTAAAAAAGAAAAGGTTTTCATACCTATGTAAGTCTTTTATAATTTCTTATTTCTTAAGTATCTAAATTGTTATTTTTAGAAAATAAAATCAACCAACTTCAACGTATTGGATTAACCACATAATACCGATTTTTATTTGGGAAGAATATTTTTTTCTAAAAGAAGCTGCGCGCCGACATAATTTTATTTTATAGGTGGTGCTAATTGGAATTGCACCACGAAGACTTCAATAGGCCAACAGACATGGAACACAGTTGTACTTCATCGAAGTGTGCTTTGCCCGATGACGATGAGATGGTTTCGTGTGAAACATGCCAAAGGTGGTGGCATTACAAGTGTGCGGATTTTAACCCTTCTTTATTTGACACTGCTACTCCTTGGTTTTGTCGTAGAGATGATTGCGATGAAATTGGAAGTCAAAATAAAGAACAGGTTACACACAGTGCAGGTGTCGTGGCAAGTAGCACCCAAAATGACGTTTTAGCTGCTGTGGATGGATTGATTGAGGCGGCGAGGGTGGCCCAAACGATCGTTGACACGAGAGATCAGGAAATCGCTTCTCTGAAAGCAGAAATGGACACACTGAAAGCGCAGTTGGTTGCAACATCGTCAGTTGCAAGGCAAGAAGTGAGTTCAGTTCATTCTGCAGATTTGAAAAGGCTTGCTAGTGAGAGGCTGGAAGCGATTCGCCAAATTGATTGCAGACACAAGCAAATGGTAGGTTCTGCTGCTGCTCACTCCACTCCTTTGTCAGTTGGGCAAAAAGACTGCAATGTTAAATTGCAAGATGCGTCACAAGACAGTTCTTGCCATCAGTCAGATATGGCGAATTTATTGACGATCTTGAATCGCAGTCAGGTCCAGGAGTTGCCTTCTTTTTCAGGGCATGACAATAAAGAATGGCCGTATTTTGAGTCGGTATTCATGTCAACAACGATTGAAGGCAGATACAATGCCAAAGAAAATGTTGCCCGTCTAAGAAAGGCACTGAAAGGCGAGGCTTATAATCTGGTGAGCGATCGTCTGAGATATTCCACTGATGCAAACGCCGTAATGGACTCATTACGTGCGATTTATGGTAGGACAGATATTTTAGTGCACAGTCTCACTACGAATCTGCTTAAGTTGCCGTCGTTGAGCTCAGCGAGTGATTCAAGACTACGTCAGTGGGCTGTGGTGCTGAATGGGTTTGTTGCGGACATCAAGTCGATGGATTTAAGTAAGGAACTAGACAACAACTATATCCTGACAGATCTAGCAAGTAGGTTGTCTCCTGGTCAATACCTCGACTGGCAAAAACGAAAATCAAAGAAGACTCACTCGAATTTGGAAGATTTCGCAGTTTTTCTCACTGAGAAACTGTACGACTTGCCACCAGAGTTATCTAAAGCAACAAAGCAATTATCGTCAGTCAAAGCCAACGGCTCCAGTTCATCAAGGAAGGTTCTGACTCACCAACCAGTTATACAGCTTGAAGAAAAATGTGTTAAATGTGAAAAGGCCAAACACACATTAAGTGAATGTGAAGAATTTAAAGCTTTGTCACTGGACGAAAGGTTCTCATTTGCTAAGAGCAATGCTATTTGCTTTAGGTGTTTAAAGTTATCACCACATAGATGGAAAAACTGTTCACAAAAGAAGTTGTGTGGTGTCGAAGGCTGCTCGAAGAATCATCATCCGTTGCTTCATCCGACAACAACGAAGACAACCTTGAATTCATCGGCTCATCCTTTTGTTCCACCGTCGCAAATTCACTCGTCACATCTGGAACCTAAAGCACCAGTTATGTTCAAAGTTGTTCCCGTTCGTTTATTTGGGAACAATAATAAATCTTTAGACACATTTGCATTTTTGGACGATGGGTCCTCCATTACGATGGTGGAGAAAGATGTTTTCGATTTTCTGGACTTGAGAGGAGAACCAGAGCAGCTTACACTCCAGTGGACAAAGGGCGTTTCCAGAACTGAAGACTCCTTGCGTACAAATTTACATGTCTCTGGCATAAATAAACGTAAACGACATATGCTAAGGGACATTTATACAGTGAAGAATCTGGAACTGCCACATCAGAGTGTTAACGTTGCCGCTTTAAAGCAAAAGTTCTTGCATCTAAGAGACTTGCCGTTGGCGGATTTAAATGATGCAAGGCCGAAAATATTACTGGGCTTAGATCAAGCCAAGCTTCTTGTGGGTAGTCGTCAGCGATCTGGTAAAGATGATGAACCACATGCGATGAAGACACTCCTAGGTTGGACTGTCTTTGGTACAACAAAGATGGAATCCAGCGTATCCTGTATTAGCTCTCCAAGAATAGCTTCGATTTCTTACTTTCATGGGATCAGCAAGCAAGATGAAGAACTTCATGATCTAGTGAAACGTCATTTCTCAACCGAGGAGTTTGGGGTTCGGCCTCCTTGCGGAAATTTTGTTAGCCAAACTGACACTCGGGCCTTAGAGGTGATGAAGCGCACCCTGCGCTATGTTGAAGATCACTACGAGATTGGTTTACTTTGGGCTTCCGATGATGTCAAGCTTCCTGATAGCTACCCCATGGCTGAGAAAAGACTTATCAGTTTTGAGAAGTCTTTGTTGAAAAAACCTGAGCTGTTGACGTGGATGAACCAATACATGCGAGAATTATTATCCAAAGGTTACGCTAGGATTGCATCAGATGAAGAGCTGAGTCAAGAGTATCCGAGAGTTTGGTATGCACCTACATTTATGGTTGTGAACCGGAATAAATATCCGCCGAAGCCAAGAGTTGTTGCTGACGTTGCTGCGAAAGTTAATGGAGTCTCCTTGAACTCGCATTTATTGAAAGGTCCAGACAACTTGGTACCTCTTCACGCTGGGCTGTTCAAATTTCGCGAACGAACAGTCGCTGTAAATGCTGACGTTCGAGAGATGTTCCACCGCATTAAGATTTGTGAAGCGGACCAGCATTGCCAGAGGATTCTTTGGCGAGATGGCGATATTTCTAGAAGGCCAGCAGTCTACATTATGCAGGTGATGATGTTCGGACCTTCCTGCTCTCCCACATCTGCACAATTTGTGAAAAATCATCATGCGAACCTCTATAAGCAGCAGTGTCCCGAAGCAGTTGATGGGCTAGTCAACCGAACGTATGTCGACGACTACTTTAATAGTCACGACACGGTTGAAGAAGCTGTTGCTGTCAGCAAAGATGCCATTAAAATCTGTAAGGCAATGAACTTTGAGCTGGTGGGATTTCAATCGAACAGTCGTGCATTTTTGGACCAGATTCCCGAGTCGAATATCAAAGCAAGCCTGGTCAGCATCGATCCCAATGAGTCGGAGAGTTACGTCACAAAGATTTTGGGAATGTTATGGCAGCCTTCATCTGATCATCTGATTTATAAGCTCTGCGATGACGAGTATTTGAAGAAGATGTCGGATTCAAAAGCTGATATAACCAAACGAGAAATATTAAGAACGATTATGAGAGTTTTTGACCCCCTTGGTCTTATTTCCTGTTTTATCATCAGAGGGCGATTTATTTTGCAAGAGATCTGGCGCGAAGGTTTCAATTGGGATGAGCAAATATCCTATGTGTTGAGAGAGCAGTGGCTGAATTTCGTAAAGATCTTGCGGCAAATAGAGGAAATCAAGATTCCTCGTTCGTATACGACATTGACCCCGGGCTACTCAAGGATCAGTTTGGTAGTTTTTGTGGATGCTTCGGAGAAAGCATTCGCTGCTGTATCATATTGGCGCTTCGAGAATAATGGAGCAGTGGAAGTAGCAATCGCCATGGCAAAGGCGAAGGTGGCTCCGGTTAAGAAACTGTCAGTGCCTCGCTTAGAGTTGCAGGCGGCTGTGCTTGGTGTGCGGGTTGCGGAAACCGTGAGAAATTCTCACTCAATTCGAGCTGATGACATAATCTTTATGTCCGATTCTAAGACAGTGCTCTCATGGATTAGCTCTTCCACCTTTAAGTTCCCAAGTTTTGTTGCTGTGCGTGTTGGTGAGGTTTTAGAAACCACTAATCCGCATCAGTGGTGGTTCATAAGATCTGCGGATAATGTTGCGGATGACGGAACCAGATGGTGCGACAATGCAGAAAGCTCTAATAACTTGAGATGGTTTGCAGGACCTGAATTTTTGAAGCTGCCCCAAGTTGATTGGCCAGTTACGCCAGGGAAAATTATCGCTGACGAGAATAGGGTAAGCGCAATTGATTTATCTAAATTCTCAGTAAATTTGCATAGACATCAACCAATATCATTCAAAATATTTGATGAGTTGAAGCCAAGGTTTCGAGCAAGATGGTTTTCGGCAGTCAGAGTAGTGGCATTATTACTTCGTTTTAAAGATTTGCTGAGTAAAAAGGGCATTGAAACAGAGCCCTTCGCAACACCGTCAGAAATTTTAAGAGCTCAAGATTGGTTATTTCGAAAAATCCAGCAAGAGGCTTTCTCGGATGAAATTGCTTGCTTGCAATCTAATCGGAGCGTAGGACCCACGAGTCCTTTATTGAATCTGTCTCCGTTTATTGATGATGAGGGTACTATGCGACTAGGCTCGAGAATACAAAAAGCAAATATTTCATACGCGGCACGGAATCCTGCTATACTGCCAAAAAACCATCCGCTAGTTGAGTTATTAGTTCAGCACCACCATGAAGCTAACAATCACGTTGCAACGGCAACGACAATTTCAGACATCAGGGAAAGAGCTTGGATTATAAGCATTCGTTCGACAGTGGCACGAGTCCAATCAAAGTGTTTTATGTGCAAGAGGCTCAAGGCAAAGGTAGTGATGCCATTTATGGGTCAGTTGCCTGAAGGTAGATTAGCTTTTGAGTTGAGACCTTTTACCCATGTGGGGGTAGACTGTTTCGGTCCCATGCATGTAAAATATGGGAGAGGCACAGTAAAACGATATGGGATGATTTTTACCTGTTTGAGTTTCCGTGCCGTTCACATTGAGGTACTCAATGATCTCACCATGGACCAGTGTTATATGGCTGTTCGTCGATTTCTCATTATTCGTGTGGTCACCAAATTTATTTATAGCGACAATGGTCTCAACTTCGTCGGCACAAAGAACCGCTTAGAGAAAGATGTAAGGGAGATGGAGGCTACTCTCGGTGAGTACTGCGCCAAGTACGAGGGCCTACTATGGCGTTTCATACCTGCATACTCACCGTGGATGGGTGGAGCATGGGAGCGCCTTATTAAATCCATTAAATCCAGCATAGAATTTACCTTAAAGGGAGTGACACCTCGAGAAGACGTTCTTTTGAACGCGCTATATGAGGCACAAGGGCAGATCAACAGAAGGCCGCTAACTCATATACCCGTCGACCCGGAGGATCCTCGACCACTTACTCCAAATTCGATACTTTTTGGCGATGCCGATCGGGATTTAACCGCACCTGGAGTGTTTTCTGGCAACGATCAATGGAGTAGGCTGTATAGCCGTCGAGCGCAACACCTAATGAGAGAGTTAACAAGGCGTTGGTACACAGAGTACCTTCCTGAGCTGACGCGGCGATCGAAATGGTACACAAAAACAAAGCCGGTAGAGATTGGAAGCATTGTTCTTGTTATTGAGCCGGGGGAAGTTCGATCTGCTTGGAGGCTTGGTAGAGTGGTAAACGTTTTTCCAGGCCTAGATGGAGTTGTGCGTGTAGCTGATGTTCGCCTGGCAAATGGAAATATTTTGGTGAAGAGATCGGTTGGGAGGCTCGCTGTCTTGGATGTAGAGTCTTCAGATAGAGCTTCAGACGGGCCCCGGGATGTCATCGAGCCATAAACTCTCCACAAGAAAAAATTATTATTAAATTATTTTGGCAATACCGCGCCACAAACCAGAAGAATAAGAAAAACAAGATAAAATGTCAAAAAGTTCGAGAAATGTGCCGCCTATTTTTTTTGTAACCTAACCTTTAAAACGAGTTTTGAAATGGAGTTTGAGCACATTGGCCGCAGCTTAAAGTTAAATTAAAAAAGAAAAGGTTTTCATACCTATGTAAGTCTTTTATAATTTCTTATTTCTTAAGTATCTAAATTGTTATTTTTAGAAAATAAAATCAACCAACTTCAACGTATTGGATTAACCACATAATACCGATTTTTATTTGGGAAGAATATTTTTTTCTAAAAGAAGCTGCGCGCCGACACTAATGGTGAAGGTGGCCTCGCATCTCAAGGAGATAAGAGAGGTATACGTAGTTATTAGAAAAGCTTAAGAACAGCAAGGCGTAGTATCTTATCATTTACAGACAAACCTTCATGGTATATGCACAAGAACAATATTAAAATCCGACCAAAAGGCTTGGAATCTAAAAACTGTGCATAAAGGAGAATGTTAAGCGGAATGAAACTAAGCAAATTGTTTTTTAGTACTCGCTTCTATTCTAGGGCATTATATCAACTAGCAGAACATGTACACCCAGTGACAAAAAAAAACCCTCGCAGTTGATCTGCTGAATAAAACCTCGCCTGTTTTCATAATTCTTGAGATATATTTCGTTTTCTTTTGTTTAATTTTAAATTAAAAAAACTGCTTTTTTGTTTTTAAAATGTATTTATCTTATAAAAAGCCATAAAAGTAAAAAATTAGTCATATTTCTTAGTTTTGGAAAATTCGTATTTACAAAATTTTATGGTAAAAAAACCTTGTTTTCTTAAAAAATATAACTTAAATTATTTTAACAGTATTTTTTTAGAGATTACATACGTACAAAAATAAAGAAAAAAAAATAGTTTTTCGTCGTTCCGCCCCTTTTTTCCATAACTTAACGAATCCGGTTTGACATCCATTTAAACAATTTTTTTAAATAATTTGCATTTATTTCCTTACACCAAGCTTCTTCCATTTCTTATTTCATGTCAACATTTTTTTTTTGGGATGTTTTTCTCTTATTTTTTTTTCTATTTGCTGAAAATAGTTCTCAATTCCATTCAGGTCCGCACTGTCCTGGCCATGAAAGTGACGAAATCCCAAGAGAATCTGTGTGATTTTTTACCTGAATATAAAGAATTCATCCATGTTTCTAAAAATGTCTAAAACAACGCATTAAATTTAGCCTTAACGTACCGTTTTCGCTAGGTATTGAGTCATCTTGGAAAATTAAATTCCTACAGTGCTCGGAAAATTGCTCCAATGTTGGCAAAACACTTTTAATTATGATTTTAATTTATTTTGCAGCATTAACAATGGCCCCAACACCAAACATTGTAATAGCTCCCCATACCATCACATAAGGAGAGTGTTTTGCAGTAGAGAAAACACATTCATCCGAATACTCTTCTCCTTTTTTGCGGTGGACTAAATGGCGCATTGCCATTGTGTCCGAACAAATTAAATTTGGATTCGTCCGAAAAAACAACTTGTCCCTAAACATTTCCGAATCTTTATAAATTTTGGCCCATGGCAACATTTGTTTCTTCATTCTGCAAGTAAGAAAAGGCTTTTTTGCAGTTCGCCCTGCATTCAAACCCACATTGTTAGCTCCAAATGGTTTAGCGAGTAAGTGTGATTTTTGAAATTCTGTGGTATCACAACGGACCAAATATTGGTCTAAGTGTGTTGGCTTTTCCGGTCAGCAGCCACCCTAACCTAACCTAAGGCTTCAATTTGAGCCTTTTGTACTTAAGACAAAACGATAACCAAATAAAGCAAGCAGACCAAACTATGACTTTTTATATTGGATCTTGTTAAAAACTCGCGTACCTAATTCTATTAACTGCTTATTTGTCAAAACAAATGCCAAAATAATAAAAGAAGAGACAAAAATTGGATGAAAGCTAGAATTTAATGCACTCGTGCATCAAAGGCACAGGTATCTGGGCAAGCACCACATAAAAGAGAGTGAATTATCATCCCTTAAAATACTTCGATTCCTCAGAGGGGCAGATTTGGAGGAAGAACTGTAATAATGAGCCAACCTCATCCAGTTCTAGATGGGGGACACAATAGATCTTTAGGTCGCAGTGTTTTTATACCCCAATTATTCATTCATTCATTCATAGTAAGTATTTTAAACTTATTTTAGTAGGCATATCTACATAAAAACAAAAATTAAATACTTTTGAAAACTAAAAAAAAATATTTTTTTATTAAACAAAATTATGTGATATTCATGATTTTAAGTCTTGGTTGTATTTGCTAGAGAAAACGTTTTTGCTAAGTCGACACACCCAAGATATGGAGATGCACCTTTTTTAACTAAAGAAGACACTAAAAACTTGCTTAAATTTAAATTATAAAAGTTAAAAAACGTTTTTTAACCTGTTTTTTAAACAAAAATAAAGCTAGAAACAGAAAAAGTACAAATCATAAGCAAAAGAAAAACAAAGTTTCCTAGGCGGACGCAGTGAAACCCTAAAGCCCCATTTAGACTTTCGTTCTTCATTCGTTGTACGTTGTTCGTTGTTCGTTCTTCTCTCAACAACGAACAACGAAGAAGCATTCACATTAATTCGGTTTTGTTCTTAGTTCGTTCTTAACAACAAAATGGATAACAACACATTGTTGGCAGTAGCGGCACTATTAATTGTTCAAAAAAAAGAAGATCCTGTTGGATGAAGGGTTGGGTGCTGAAAAGAAAACATTTATCACACACAAACATAATAGAAGAGTTAAGACTTCAGCCAGACGATTTCCGGAATTATTTGCGAATGCCCGAAGAAATATATGTTAAGCTTTTTGGTTTGGTGAAACCTTTTGTAGAAGTCAATAAACTCCTCAATTACTTCTTTTGATAAATTCCTTAAATCAGACATTTTTTAATCAATGCAACATCAATATGAACGTACACGATGAAAGTATTAAAAAAAAATGATTATAAAGAACATGAGATAGGTGAATTTTTTTTCAATTCTCCTCATTGTTTTTGTTCGTCTGCTACTATGAACTGAATAGACTAAGAGCCCACAGCAATTTTTGGGTGTGATTGATAACCAAAAATAATTAGCATAATTAGATAGGCCTTTTATAGTTATTTACAAATGTGAAATTCTTGCATACTCTAGTGGGAGCAATAGTGCATAATAGTGCATCAAGTATGCAGTATGCTCTTTAAAGCATCAGAAAGTAAACAATCAGATATTTCAAGTGGTAAGAGTTCGTTCGCTTATAATGCTTATTGAACACATTTGTCAGTCCAAGCAAATGACCGCTGATCGTATACCAATAATTCATTCATAAATATTTTGTTATGCGAGTGCTTTTGCCCTTCATGCAATTAGTGTTCCATCAGGACACACTGACGCAAAATTAGGCAAGACAATGCTTTCGACTATAAATTGGAATACGAACTTGATTTTAACCATAACCAAGACATTATCATGTTTTTAAAAAAATGTATGGTAGGGACTCTACGTATAACAAATAAATTTGGTGGTGCAACAGCTCGAAGAGAACCAGGACCTAGTGACTTACAACTCTCAACCAATCTTATGTGCGTGTTACCAGGAATTGAGGGGACCTACCGATTCCTAACGGCTAATGAGCAGCTCTTTTCATGACAAGAGATACTCTTAGAGAATTATATCAAATTCTCGCAAGAGGCAGTACACCCCTGAAAAACTTTTTTTTGCAGCGGCTGAGAAATCGAACCCAAGACCTTCTGCATGACAGTCCAACGCATTAACCATTATGCCAAGGGGTACTACATGGAAATCTATGTGAGCATTTGATTGCGTGTTCCCAGATTAAATTATGTTTCAAGTGCCTAAGGCAAAGCATGGAATATGAACATAATTTTATCCATCAATTAAGTAGTCACTAGTGTGATCCTTTAACTATAGGCGTGTTTTTTGTAAGTCCATAAGGAATTGTAGAAAAAAAAACACATCGGGGCTAAGCAATTTACATGTGAAAACAACAACTACTTAAGTCTATACAGGCTTAGCTAAGTCCAGATAATTTTCGAGACTTAATCTAAGACCCGATGATGCCAAAATAATAGGCGTTACTTTTTGCAAGTCCATAAGGAATTGTAGAAAAAAAAACGACATCGGGACTAAGCGCACGCAATGAAAGTTCTTCTCTACTTCGATTTCTACCATATTTTCATTTAAACACATGGTATTGTCTACTGAATTATATTAAAATCAAGTCGGTATTCTAATTAAGAAGTAATTTGCAGTCAATGGCCGTTTTTCAAAAACGTAATTTGCTTCAAAAATGCATCTGCAAGATGTTCTTTTACGTAAACTGCAAAAGTCAACTGTTGGAAAGCCCAAAACGTAATTTGTATTGTTAAAAATTAATAAGAATGAAACAATGCGGAATTCTATTTACACATATATCTAAATTTCTTTATTTTTCGTTGTAAATACATAAGTGTGTATGTGTTAACGTCTCTATTTTCATGAATGTATGTATGCAGTTATTTCTTTATATATTAATTATATTTAACATGAATTAACAGTTTCTCTTTTCTAATTTTGCATTATGTAATTATGATCTTAAATCAATCAGTTCGCTTTGAATATCAATCGTAGTCACACCGAATGAATTTGTACGCGGTCTTTGAGTTTAAATAAAATAACTTTATTGTAAACGAGCCTTTTTCATTTTTACGAATTTCATCATCGGGTTCTTTTAACATGTATCCAAGAGCAATAGTTTCACAATTCACAAGTACGTGAAACGTTCAATCTAATCTATGAACATCACTCACACAGAAGAGTCAGTGAATAGTCTAATAAAGCAAGCTGGTAGTGAAGGCGCTTTAAGACGATGTTTTGGATGATTAATAATTAATTCAAGTAAAAATAATCTGCTGGCAAATAATTACAAACAAATTCAATTCAATTTCTAAATCCGCAATTCAACTGCTTTGCAATACGAGTGTTACTTGAGTAAGTGGATTTCAGTGGAATTCGTCGTTCACGTAAGCAACTTTAGAAGTACTCACACCAACCATGTCAATATCCTCGTATCGTCATCTATGTATGTGTATTGCAACAAAAGAGATGATAGTTGCACGTCGTGGAATAGTCTGCTTTTAAATAATGCAATATCACCTTACTATTTTTAAGTCCGTTGGCAAGGGACTTATGTATGTGGTGACGCAGGTAGACGAGACAGCTGAGGTTGTCACAATAGCAAAGTTATCGTTTTTGAAGTAAAACTTCTTTTTCGGCCTTGGGGTGAAAAATTGTCTATGCAGCTGTCAGGGACATGTCAAAACGACACGTTATCAGTCAAAGACAGCGACATGTTTTAAGAATACAATATGTTTGCACGTTTATAGGTTAGTTTCTTACAGAGGCTTTGCTTAATTGAAAAGAAGTTTTACTTCTGCCGCGCGTACTTCAGTACACACAACCTTTTTTTTCCTCTTTGTGGATTTCCTTATTTCTCGGGTATATTTCATTCCTATTTGCTTTCGCTCAGTGAACTTCTCTTAATTAAGTAGACTGAAGAATGCGAAGAGATGTCTTCTTTTCACTTGAACAAAGTTCAATTATAATAAAAATCGCTGTGTTTAAAAGCATGCATGCAATCGAAAGAAAGTCAAAAAAGATAACTTTGTAACTCTCTTAGGCCGGTATTCACCGAGCGCTCATAACTTAAGAAGCTCATAAACGTATTCACCAAGCAATATTAGTGAAGATCTACGAGCGCTCTTAAAAGTTAGGAGTGGTCCCGACCACTCCTAACTTACGAGCGCTCTCTTCGAAAATTTGTTCGCTTGTGCGTGTGCCACGCACGCATTTGACTCGAATCCATGTGAGCAATGCCAAGTAGAAGAGTATCCATTTGCTGTCAAGACCAACATTACACAACATTTCACAGTTTGGGTATGCCTGAACAAGAGAGAGTGGCTCTCATTTTCGAACTTCGAAAAACACTTGTGAGTGGTTGGTGAATACCCCACAGAAATTTCAAGTTAAGAGCCTCGTAAAGTTAAGAGCCGTTTAGGAGCGCTCGGTGAATACGAACCTTAAAATATGTTTTTAAATATTGCCAGAACCCGAAACGTATTCCAACAAGATTTCGAGGTTCATTCTTCGAGTATCGTCGATCAAATAAACTGTCAAATATCTACCAAAACAAAATTCTTCCAATTTATCTTGTGCTCCAAAAATTAATTTAAAATATTAAAAATAAACAAAACATAAATAGTGTAATCCAAAAAAGAAAATGAAAAATATACCCAAATACTTATCTGCCATAGAGTCCATTATTCTCGTTCCTGATGAAAAAGATGGTAAGTCAATTTGTTGATAAACTTTTTGTGTAGGTACACTATGAAATTCCTTCCATAGAATTGCCCCGAATTAAGAAGAATCTTGAAATCTTATGTACGACAATATGTTCCGAGGAAATTGTCGACATTATATCTGAAGCGTTCAATGGAGTATCCCAGGAAGATCACGAATGGAAGTATTCACTGTATATCTATCAGATTATTCTCTCGGTGATAGATGAAGTTGACTTCGACTCTGACTCCAAGGAAGACCTTATATCTACAAAGCATGTGAATTTATTGATCAATGCCATTCAAGATGTGTCTGGTTTCGGCCTGCGTGCCAACCTTCACTCAATTCTCATCGAGCATCCGATTTTCGCTCCAATTCCCACAAAATCTCCTCCCAACACCGACCACTTGATTGTATCACTTAAAGCTTTCCGTAAGATCCTTGCAGTTCGTAAGTTCCATGTAGGTGGTAATCTAAGCGTGGTCACACGAGACTATATAGCCGGAATTCTTACCATCATCGAGCACGATTTGGAGAAAAAAATCCATTTGACCGAACCCCAACGGAAACTTTACCAAACCGACTTGAACACGATTTGGAATGAATCATCAAAGTGCGATTATTTTCGAAATATTCTCCTCTTCAGAGGTCTGCCGAATCTCCCACCAGCTCTGCAAACACGACTCCATATGGAATTACTAAACAAATTGATGGCCAAAGGAGGCTTTGCTCACTTCGTCAGCACTTTGCTTATGAATCGATCAAATGTCGACGCCGCAGAGTGTGATTACTTTGAAGTGATTGCAAATATTGTGGCTCATCCAAAGCATTCGGTGAAATTCTATAACTGCCTCATAGAACAGATCTTTGAGTTCTTGAATCTTTGTATTTCCAATTCGAATATGGCCTTCTGCATGGGAGCAGGTCTGCTAACGCTCAAAAAGCTCTACGAACTAAATTTAGATACACAAAAGGTGATCACAAAAAGGCTGGATAAAGTCTTCCAGAAGTTCGCACATCCTGAAGACATAATAAGTGGATTGATTGTCATGGAACACAGGGAATTTGCCTTCTTCGCTAATTTTCTTTTCACCTGCTTCTGCTCTTCATCTATGGAGTGTCTACCAAGTGAAATGCTCAACAAATATCTGCCATTGCTTTTGTCTATCTACAGTTATATACCTGACAAATTTAAAGAGCAGGTCCAGATCCGAGGTGTAATTGTTCGTTGTCTAGCTAATCGATCGCGCAGCGAGCTGGATCGGATTATAAACGCCCTTGTTTCCAGGCAATACCCAGATGAGTGGGTACAGCTACATCCTCGAGTGTCCATTCTACCAGATTCGACATTCAGTCAGTTAACAGTGAAAATAAACTCTCCAGACATGAAACCAGAAGATCTAAACATCTCGAATGTCCTTCCAGAAGTATTGACTCTATCGAATCATAATATTCTCACTTATGTTGTGTTCATGTGCCTCTTAGGCATGATGCAAGAGGCTCTTACTAGAGACGATGATATTTCGGATGCTTCCATAGATCTTCTTCGCAGCGAAGAGGAATTGGTAACATTTTTAAACTCAAAATATCCAGTAAAGGTAGAGATCGTTCTCTGTTTGAGCACATTGGTAAACCATTCGGGGCTCAAGGCACAGATAAGTGAGAATTCCAGTGAATTCCTAGAGTTTCTACGGACATTTATTCAACGGAGAGCCGGTCAGTCATTGAGTAATCAAGAAAGCACCGATCACACCCTTCTCCTTCTCCTAACAATCACCCAAGAGATGATTGAAAACTCTGACATTCCCGAGAAGTATAGAGATTTTACGAAAGTTCTGCGAGAGCTCAGGAAACAAACCCCCAATGAACTGATTGTCCACAGAATTGATAAGTTGCTTCATTTGTTAGAAGGTGGACTGAAAGCATCGTTTGTGAATCGAACTAGTCAATATAATATGGCAAGGGGTCTGATGAAAGAGCATGAAGCTCATCTAAAGGCTTATGGTATCAATTTAATGATTGACATGCTTCGTCAAAAAGATCGCGATGCCGAGGCGAATGGACATATAACATTGGCATTAGCCTTGCACGCTCTCAAAGAACCGGAATCATATGTTTTTTTGAATTGCGTTCGATTGTTTGTTGCATTGCTAAATGTTATGGAAGCTGAAGTCTTGGAAACTCTTTCCCATGAGTATTTGAATAAAGAGAACAAAATTGACTATCGATTGGTAGTGGGAGAAGCTATTCTCAAAGTAACCAGAGAATTGGGTAAGAGAAATGTATTTTTGTATGTGACGCTGATATTTAATACAGTTTTTATTTTTCAGGCCAACTTTCCTATAAGTATAAGGAAGTGCTTTTAAATTGCTTCATTAATGGCTGTCGATCGGATAGTAATGAATTTCGATGGTCAAGTTTTTCAAATTTGGCAACATTGTGCAAGTTGTTGACATTCCAAGTGCATAGTTTCTTTCAAGAGGTAATTTCTATTTTTGAACAAAAACAATGTTTTTTGAATAAAAACATACATATATTTCGTTTTCTTAATTAATAAATGCACATAACTAATAATTGTTACTTCAAAATACCGAGTTTCGTTTCAAAAATATTGTTTGGCCAAGTTAGGGTTTCCCATTGCATGTTCTTTAATGTTCTTATTTTCTGCAACAAAATTTACGATAAGTTATGCACTGCCCATTTCTTTTTTAGTTACGGTAATGTTAGTTTCTAAATGAATCTTTATTTAAATGCAATACAATAATTGCTTTAAACTTATGATAAAATGGTTTTGGCCAAAGGTAGTCTGCTAGATGGAAATTTGCTTACATATTTTTCAAACACATTTTTTAGTTATTTTTGCTATTTTGAAAATTAGCCTTCAATAATTCTTGATCTATAACTAAGTGCTGTCGCTGCGCATTTAAATATAACTTGCCATCCAAAATCCCAATCCACTAGCCTTTTCCAGTGGAAGTCAATGCCATAGCGGAATGTGCAGGTCGAAATCTCGAAAGGAATTACCAAAACCAAAACATTGCCATTATGGCGTCTCTAAGTCACGTCTAAGTTGGTGTGGGAATGTGCAGCCAGGCTAAATGAACTTGGCAAGAACAATAATGTCTCACTTCATTTTGTTTTATTGAACGTACTATTTACAAGTTGGCTTACAACTAATATGATATTACATACAAATGGAGGCCAGAAGATCCAAAAACTGGAGAGAACTCTCAAAACTGTAGCAAACCAAACTAGTTCTTGAACACTATAACCAAGATCATTTCAAGAACTGTATCAGCTTGAGTAGGAACAATCTACGAATAGTAACTGGACTCCTCACGAGTCACTGTAAACTAAGAATACACTTAAGTATTCTTGGCCTGGAAAACAGCCCCATATGAAGATTATGCAATACTCATGACGAAACGCTAGAACACATATTAGGCAGATGCGAAGCCCTAATGCATCAAAGAAACGAGTGTCTATAACGCTGCCAGGTAGAAGAGAGTGATTTTTCTTCTCTGGAGTTGGAAATTAAACTCGTCAAAGAGACAAACTTGAAGGGTTAGCACCTCATCTAGCTCTGGATGGGGGCACAATAGATCTTAAGGTGGCAGTGCGAACTCCCACTCAATATTCATTCATTCGTCCAAAATCATCATTGAAAATAAGCAGGACTTCGTTCATCTTCATCGCAGTTTGGCCGAAGTATCTCTTAAGAAATCCTCTTAAAATCGAACATTTGGCGATAAAATGATACACTTAAGGCTACATAGTTAGCACAAAATTGGCAGTTGGGGCCGATGTGAGATGTAGTTTAATTTAATTATTTTAAATATTAACTTTATCATATGAAGCCTACAATCTTCCATCTCCAAAATTTTCAATACATAATCAAAATGTAGTTTAAGGGCGTCTAGGAACAACATATGTATGTGCGGTTGTTTCCAAATAAAGCATATAATAAGGTGTATTCGAAAATTCGCTTCAACTAACTTCAATTCAAGATGTTTTTTCATGTTAAGGTTTCATACTCGTACTTTTAAATTATTATAAGATTTCGCCTTTTGTAGTCCCACTTTTCGCTCCGAGCATAACTTCCGCCGCCCTCTCTGAAAATTATCATTTTCGATTTTCTAGTTTATCTGATAAATTTCCAAGATCGCTGTAGTTTTCAAACTAGTTAATCATTCGCTGCACTCCTTCCAAAGAATCTGCTAGCAACATTTTTTAAAAGGCAAATATGAGACATGGTTTTTTCATTCGACCAAACTCTATTCCTCCTCCGATTGGCTCTCCAATGTCCTCAATAAAAAGAAAAAAGAGTAAGGTACACAATGCACGTCCCGCTTTACTCCCACCTCCGTTGAGAAATCATTGGAAATAAGATTCCCATCTTATATAGTTTATAAAAAGAGCCTCTCGTGCAATCGAATCAAAAGCGGCCCGAAAATCTACATAGAAAGCGTAGAGTTTCTTCTTCTTTCTTTTATAACTGTCCGCAATGTTGACTAGAGCGAATATTTGATAGAAGGTAGAGTGATTTTTCTTAAAACCAGCTTTTGAAACTCATCAATTATTACATTATAGTTAGCCCACTGTGTCAGACCATTAAATATCAGCATACTGAATAGCTTAACCCAAGTATTAAGAAATGAAATACCACGGTATTTCAAAACGTTATTGTGAGCCCCTTTTTTGTGCAGCTGGTATATTATTGCTCTTTTGAAGCTATCTAAAACATCTGGTGTTTCGAATATCCTATTAAATTCCTCGTTCAATGAAGCCTAAAATTGCGTTGAACAATATTTATAGAGTTCTTTCAGGTTTTCAAAGTAATCCCTAAGCTCCAAAGATTGCAAGATGTTTCAATCTTACTGATTCTTTATTAATAATTTTGCCTGCTTTCCAGAATTCCACCAAGGACTTCGCAGTTTTGAAAATTTCTAATGTTTGGCGCTCCTGTTGTTTTCTTTTCTCGCAGCAGTTCTGCTTGTACTCCTTATTCGCATACATGGTTTTAAGAACAGGGCTGTTTCATTTCTTTAAGAGGTTTAAGTACGTAAAAGATCTCTTTCTTAGTTTAAGGCAATCCGCGTCGTAGTACTCCTTCTTAAAGCTCTCCTTACTCCTCCATTTAGAACTTACCGAGACCGAATCTTTAATAATTGGAGTAAGGTGCTCCATTCGCATTTGATTATCTTGCAACTTATGCTTGAGAAGTTCCTCGCTCCAATTATTTTGGTATCTAGGCTGAAAACTATTCTTCCAATTTAACTTTGGTAGTAGCTCCAGTCGCTACTTCCATGAAATACGCACGCAATCTCCAAGGGCATGTGGTCTGAAAACGTTTGCTCAGATATCCTAAAACTATTCAGGACCGAATAGTCTACAGTAGCTACGCTAATGTAAAAAAAAAACAATTCTTCAAGATAGATACATATATATATCCCTCCTAGCAAATGATAGTCAAATATGGTCTCAATTTAACCAATGATTTTATTTAAAAAAAGTTCAAATAATTTTCATTCCAGATGCTGCTCCTTATAGAAAATGAAATCCAAACGGGGAAGTATGCTCCCGCCAAACGGGCTGCAGTCCTCGTCCTCAGTGAACTCCTTCTGGGAATGGAAAATCTATTGGATCACGAAGAATATCTTCTTCCAGTATATCGAGTTCTCAAAACTTTGTCAACTGATTCTGATGATGAGAAGATACGACTTCATGCAGCTAATGGTCTAAAGGCACTCGGTGATAAATGCAAAAAGTTCCTCTTTCCCGAGGAGAAGAGAGAAAAGGAAATCAAAATAATGGGAATTAAAGATTCTCCGAGTAATAAGAACCCAAAAGGTCATATTCTTGAATTGAATTAAGTACAATAAGCAATTGTGTGTTGTTGTTTAATTTTATTTCACATAATCTTAAGAATAATAATTAATTAAAATATTTACCTAATTTATGCTTTTACAATCAAAGTTTTAATTTTTTGTATAAGAGAATTTTATAATTTATCTTAAAAACTAACGAGATTTGAATTGAAATAGGAGCACGTCAACTACGCTCAGTCGTCTTGAGTCAAAAAGTGAGAAACAATTACGATTTGACAAGACAAAAGAGCGTAGAAAAGTCTTTCGAGTTATTTTAATGCCGGGGTTTAACTTGTCACTAAATGACACATATTATATCTTTTATTTCTGTCGACAAAAAGAAAGACGACAACAAAAAATAATGAACTCAATTTAAGTGGCAAGAGAATTCCCAGCATCATTTATAGCTTATGAATATGAATTATAAAAAAATAAGCTTAAAACGTTTATGGGCTCTTAGGGAGCTGCTGTATATTACTTCGCGATATTATATTCCGCCTTGATTCGCGAAACATTACATAAACAAAAACTCCAATCATTATCACAGACAGGGATACTGTTAATACCACGCTTCCTAAGTTACCAGCAAATGTTTGGAATTCACCTGTGAAAATTTAATAAGTAAAAGATTCCTTAACAAAGTATTAGAAAGAAAATTTACTCTTGATTTGATGTGTCCCTCGTTCGTCTTCGAGTTGGTTGACAAGTTTCGCAAACTTTGCCTGACGATGATACTTAATTGGTTGTTCAGTCAGCTCGTGTTTTATGTCTTCTTCATTCACTCCAGGAATAATATCTTCAATTATCGCTAATGTTGCGATGGTGTTGACTTCTTCAAGGCTAGTCTCTTCCTTCAGGACCAAACCACTTTTGTCTACAAAATTCATTTGTCGTTGCTCCCTGCCCACTCGATCAGGCTCAAATGGGTCATTTTCAACGGCAGCTGCTACTCCCCCTTTTCCAGGGACTGTGAAGCTAGCTCTGACAGTTTGCATTCCTGACTGAAAACTGCAAACCACTACAAATCTCCGAGTGCTGTGTGTGAAAATTCCTAGATTTTCCTGCACCGTTATAAAAGTTTCCACTGTGTTGGTTTCCGGCTTTACTAAGCTTCCACACATCTTGTGGTCGATCCTCATCACATACCTTTCTGTTGATTCTTTTGGATTACCCTTGACTCCACAGTTTCCACCATCAACGGCTATTTTCCCGCCAAAATACGGTCCGGTCTCAACTTCGATTTCGGACGCATGAGGAAGGCATTTAGTAGCTTGCGCTGAAACTGTAAAAAAAGTTGTTGTAATTACATTTTTAGATTAATTGCTCTAACGAGCTTACATCCTTTAGTTGGAATAATAATTGATTGACCCTGAAATAGGTCATTTTCGATTTCATTGTCCAAAAGTTCCGACCTGCCACTGATTTTTAAATACTTTTTCTTCTGCTGCGGTTTGATGTGGAAGCTATATTTCGTTGCCATTCTAAGATTGTCAACTCTAGCAGTATAATGCCTAATAGGTCTGCAATTAAGGCCAATCAAATTTCATTACATATTCATGTCACTTCCGAACTATACTCACTCATTTGCTTTGTCCAATTCTAATTTTTTATCTTCGATGACTTTCGATCGACATCGGTGCGGTCCGAACGATTGCATCTCACAGTAGAATATTTGAAAGGTTTTTGGCGGTGGCACTGCATCGGTATCATTAGACGTAGCCGGTACAAATTCTACTTCCCACGTAAGGTTGACTGACTTGTAATTTGGTTCTCCGGAAACGGCACGAATTTCTAAAAGAATAAAGAACAAAGAAAAACACCGATCATTATAAGGTTCTTCCAAGTTAAATTAAATTATGCAAAGTTTCTTTATTTGGAAGCAACAAGTCGAGCTGACCAAAATATATGTTCATATGAGTGTAACTCGTATGCGCTGCATTTGCATATCATGGACATTAATTGGGTCAATCATTCAACAATTACCTTCTCAACCTTCTGAGATATCTTTCTGTTGCTTTTCTACAACTCATTAAGCTGCCCAGCTGTTGTGTGATTCCACCTGGATCGTTAAGATCAATTGAATTGAATTGAAAGAACATTGGCATTACAAATTGTCTTGAGTGGAACCCTTCTGAGCGCCATCCCATTAGAAACTCGGAGATTTGTGTTCCGTTTCGCGTGAGTGTGTCTTCTTGAACGAAAGAGGGAAAAGAATCTTGATCTAAGCGAGGGTTATTTTACGAGCTCTTCATTTTGTATTTTATGGGCAGAGATGTGTCATTGCAAAATGTAAATCACTTGCAAGTTTAGCACAACTGGTAAACGAGTAGTCGTAAAATTAGGTTTCAAATGATCATCATTTAGATTGCGTTACAAATGGTTGTTATTTGCAAAATAAAAAAAAATATTTTACGTACATACATATGTATGTTAGACTTTATATTTTCCTAGTTGCGGAAGTGTGGTTTTGACTATTGGGGGTAAACTACTTTGACGCAGTAGTTAAATAGTTTTTTTTTCCATTTTCTCGTTTAAAATAAGAAGTTGTTAGGTTTTTTTTTGTTGCTAGTTATGTTGGACTAAATGGTTCGGAATATACATATAAATATATATGTATATCTATATATATATATATCGATCTTACTTTTATTTCAATATATTGTTTGGATCTTATTCTTTACTGGCCATTACCGGACGTTTGTACACCAAGTATATCCGTTTGAACTGTGTCCATAAACACGATCCTTTGAAAAAATGTAAAATGAACTCAAAAAACGTGTCTGCGAAAGAAAATGCAGATAAACATTGGTCTTGAGGGCTTGCAAATTGAAATGGCAAGGGAAAACCGAGTCGAGAAAATTATTCCATAATCGTGTTGTGCGACTAAAAAACGAATCTCTATAATTGACGGTACGACCAAAATTATGCTCGAGTATGAACTGATGAGCATTCCTAGCGAAGCGGGTATCACGGGTTTAATGAGCTAATAATACGATACCGTTGCAATTCCACTTCGGGAGCAGACGTGATATTGCGAACGAGTATGAGAAGCTGAGAGTAGAGTCGTCGGCAAAACAATGAAGTGGACTAGAAGTTTCAGACAGGAGATCCTTTATAAAAATGAGGAAGAGTGTCGGAGACAAAACGGAGCCCTGGGGAACACCAGCATTTATTTTGTAAAGATCAGGTTTGAAACCGTGTAATACAATATGTTTTGAACGATCTAAAAAGTAATTTCTAATCCAAAGAATAAGGGTTTCGTTGATACCAAAAGCACGCATTCTTGAGCTGATGATTTATCAGCGATTCCATGACTGTCTATAGGGGGAGGGGGAGGAAGGGTCGCCTTTTTTAGGAACAGGCTAGACAAATGCTGTTTTACATCTTCTGGATTGCCCACAACAGCTTATACCCGTATTTTTTTATTAAAAATGTTATGTACAGCGTGTTAAGTATATAACACCCACTGCTTAAGTTTTCCCCATATTTTCACACTCAAAAAATTTATTAGTAAAATGGCTACGAATGGCATTCGTGAAAAAAATATTCGTGCATTGTACTAATATTCGTAAAATATACGAAGTATTTGTACAGTGAAATATCTACGAATGCATTTGTAAAGTTTTACTAATAACTGTGGTAGAATGCACGAATCTATTCGTTTAATGCACTAATTTTATTCGTAAACAAGAAGTTAACAATTTTTTGGAGTACATTGTACGAATTATTGTGTACATATAACTAATAACATTCGTTAATTTCTCGTACGAATGACTTCGTACTTTAATCTTTTTCATTCGTAGTATTTACTAATAAATTCGTACTATTTACTAAGTAAAACTAATATTAGTAGACAGAATTCATTCGTAGGTAGACTGTACGCATTATGCGTAGAATGTACTAATAACTTCGTACTTTCATGAAGTGCATTAGTATTATTTAATAATCATGAGTACAAAAAGTAATATGTGTTCAGCTCTAAAAATTAAATGTATTCCATTCGTCAACACGTTGAAACGTGTTATTACAGATTGCAATATTGCAAAAAAATGGACTCGTGATACTTTTTTTTCGTACGGTGTATCTTTAAGATACAAATCTTGGGAACCAGACTTTTTTTCGAAAAGACGAGGTGAGTACCTAGACTTACATATTCTTATATACAAATAAAGCTTATTTTATATTTTACATACAGGATCCTGAAGCAGCAGAGCATTCATATGTGGGAATTTTTTACAAAATAAAAATTAATGTAAGTACAAATGTTTTTCGGAAGATTTTTAATGTTAAATGTTAAATTTATTTTCAGTGGCCCTTTGATAACAAGCAGTTTGGAAATATAATTTTGGTTGTTAATTATATTTATGAATTAATTAATTTATAAGATACATTTTAGTTTTTTTTTTAACTTCATTTGTAATTAAAAATTAAATTATAAAATTAAAAAAACATGAATTATATAATTATTTTTAAATTTAAACAATACATTAGTTTTTGTTATTATTTCTTATAATGAATATTTTAGGAAATTTCGGAGTATATATTTATTTATGGTAAGTTCTATATACTTTAATGTTTGTAGATACAATATACGAATGAATTACAAGGGCATTAATAAATATTACTATGATATTCGTAGAATATACGAATGGAGCTGTACAATATACGAATGAATTACAAGAGCATTAGTAAATATTACTATGATATTCGTAGAATATACGAATGGAGCTGTACAATATACGAATGAACTACAAGGGCATTCGTTAATATTACGATGATATTCGTACATTGTACCAATAGTATTCGTACAATATACGTATGGTTTTCTACGAATACTAATAAAATATTAGTAAAATATACTAATAAACGTCCATTCTACGAATACTATTCGTGGCTGAAAACCACGAATAAAATTCGTAGAATGCACGCATGAATTAGTACTATTTACACATGAAATTTTTTGAGTGCAACTATGTATACCTTCCGATCTCTTAAAACCCAGCTTTCGCAAGTCTGTCCTAAAAATTGGTTGATTGATTTGATGGTTTAAATTAATTTTATAATAAAAAGTACAAGTAGATATACACTGTTAAAAGTTCAAACTGTTGTGCATCGTGTGGCCATCTTCGATACCTTCATTTTGGTATGCATGTGAGTATTCTAGGGTCCTTGGTTTGTCCACAACAGCTTATACTCCTATTTTTTATTAAAAATGTTATGAAGTGCATATGATTGCAGACATTGCACTTTTTATTTGTGCATCATGTGGTTATCTTCGGGACCTTCATATTGGTATGCATGTAAGTATCCTAGGGTCCCTGGATTGTCCACAACAGCTTATACTCCTATTTTTTATTAAAAATGTTATGAAGTGCATATGATTGCAAATATTGCACTTTTTATTTGTGCACCGTGTGGCCATCTTCGAGACCTTCAGTTTGGCATGCATGTAAGTATCCTAGGGTCCCTGGTTTGTCCACAACAGCTTATACCCCTATTTTTTATTAAAAATGTTATGAAGTGCATATGATTGCAGATATTGCACTTTTTATTTGTGCATCGTGTGGTCATCTTCGAGACCTACATTTTGATATGCATGTAAGTATCCTAGTGTCCCTGAATTACCCACAAAGGCTTATTCCCCTATTTCTTATTAAAAATGTTATGAAGTGCATATGATTGCAGATATTGCACTTTTTATTTGTGCATCGTGTGGCAATCTTCGAGACCTTCATTTTAGTATGCATGTAAGTATCTTAGGGTCCCTGGTTTGTCCACAACAGCGTATACCCCTATTTTTTATTAAAAATGTTATGAAGTGCATATGATTGCAGATATTGCACTTTTTATTTGTGCATCGTGTGGCCATCTTCGAGACCTACATTTTGGTATGCATGTAAGTATTCTAGGGTCCTTGGTTTGTCCACAACAGCTTATACTCCTATTTTTTATTAAAAATGTTATGAAGTGCATATGATTGCAGACATTGCACTTTTTATTTGTGCATCATGTGGTTATCTTCGGGACCTTCATATTGGTATGCATGTAAGTATCCTAGGGTCCCTGGATTGTCCACAACAGCTTATACTCCTATTTTTTATTAAAAATGTTATGAAGTGCATATGATTGCAAATATTGCACTTTTTATTTGTGCACCGTGTGGCCATCTTCGAGACCTTCAGTTTGGCATGCATGTAAGTATCCTAGGGTCCCTGGTTTGTCCACAACAGCTTATACCCCTATTTTTTATTAAAAATGTTATGAAGTGCATATGATTGCAGATATTGCACTTTTTATTTGTGCATCGTGTGGTCATCTTCGAGACCTACATTTTGATATGCATGTAAGTATCCTAGTGTCCCTGAATTACCCACAAAGGCTTATTCCCCTATTTCTTATTAAAAATGTTATGAAGTGCATATGATTGCAGATATTGCACTTTTTATTTGTGCATCGTGTGGCAATCTTCGAGACCTTCATTTTAGTATGCATGTAAGTATCTTAGGGTCCCTGGTTTGTCCACAACAGCGTATACCCCTATTTTTTATTAAAAATGTTATGAAGTGCATATGATTGCAGATATTGCACTTTTTATTTGTGCATCGTGTGGCCATCTTCGAGACCTTCATTTTGGTATGCATGTAAGTATCCCAGGGTCCAAGGTTTGTCCACAACAGCTTGTACCCTTATTTTTTATTAAAAATGTTATGAAGTGCATATGATTGCAGATATTGCACTTTTTATTTGTGCATCGTGTGGCCATCTTCGAGACCTTCATTTTGGTATGCATGTAAGTATCCCAGGGTCCCAGGTTTGTCCACAACAGCTTATACCCCTATTTTTTATTAAAAATGTTATGAAGTGCATATGATTGCAGATATTGCACTTTTTATTTGTGCACCGTGTGGCCATCTTCGAGACCTTCATTTTGGTATGCAAGTAAGTATCCTAGGGTCCCTGGATTGTCCACAACAGCTTATACCCCTATTTTTTATTAAAAATGTTATGAAGTGCATATGATTGCAGATATTGCACTTTTTATTTGTGCATCGGTTGGCCATCTTCGAGACCTTCATTTTGGTATGCATGTAAGTATACTAGCGTCCCTGGTTTGTCCTCAACGGCTTATACCGCTATTTTTTTATTAAAAATGTTATGAAGTGCATATGATTGCAGATATTGCACTTTTTATTTGTGCATCGGTTGGCCATCTTCGAGACCTTCAATTTGGTATGCATGTAAGTATCCTAGGGACCCAGGTTTGTCCACAACAGCGTATACCCCTATTTTTTATTAAAAATGTTATGAAGTCCATATGATTGCAGATATTGCACTTTTTATTTGGGCATCGTGTGGCCATCTTCGAGACCTTCATTTTGGTATGCATGTAAGTATCCTAGGGTCCCTGGTTTGTCCACAACAGCTTATACCCCTATTTTTTATTAAAAATGTTATGAAGTGCATATGATTGCAGATATTGCACTTTTTATTTGTGCACCGTGTGGCCATCTTCGAGACCTTCATTTTGGTATGCATGTAAGTATCCTAGGGTCCCTGGATTGTCCACAACAGCTTATACCCCTATTTTTTATTAAAAATGTTATGAAGTGCATATGATTGCAGATATTGCACTTTTTATTTGTGCATCGTGCGACCATCTTCGATACCTACATTTTGGTATGCATGTAAGTATCCTAGGGTCTCTGGATTGTCCACAACAGCTTTTACCCCTATTTTTTATTAAAAATGTTATGAAGTGCATATGATTGCAGATATTAAACTTTTTATTTGTGCATCGGTTGGCCATCTTCGAGGCCTTCATTTTGGTATGCATGTAAGTATCCTAGGGTCCCTGGTTTGTCCACAACAGCGTATACCCCTATTTTTTATTAAAAATGTTATGAAGTGCATATGATTGCAGATATTGCACTTTTTATTTGTGCATCGTGTGGCCATCTTCGAGACCTTCATTTTGGTATGCATGTAAGTATCCTAGGGTCCCTGGTTTGTCCACAACAGTTTATACCTCTATTTTTTTTTTAAATGTTATGAAGTGCATATGATTGCAGATATTGCACTTTTTATTTGTGCATCGTGTGGCCATCTTCGAGACCTTCATTTTGGTATGCATGTAAGTATCCCAGGGTTCCAGGTTTGTCCACAACAGCTTATACTTCTATTTTTTATTAAAAAAGTTATGAAGTGCATATGATTGCAGATATTGCACTTTTTATTTGTGCATCATGTGGCCATCTTCGAGACCTTCATTTTGGTATGCATGTATGTAAGTATCCCAGGGTGCCAGGTTTGTCCACAACAGCTTATACCCCTATTTTTTATTTAAAATGTTATGAAGTGCATATGATTGCAGATATTGCACTTTTTATTTGTGCATCGTGTGGCCATCTTCGAGACCTTCATTTTGGTATGCATGTAAGTATCCTAGGGTCCCTGGTTTGTCCACAACAGTTTATACCTCTATTTTTTTTTTAAATCTTATGAAGTGCATATGATTGCAGATATTGCACTTTTTATTTGTGCATCGTGTGGCCATCTTCGAGACCTTCATTTTGGTATGCATGTAAGTATCCTAGGGTCTCTGGATTGTCCAAAACAGCTTATACTCCTATTTTTTATTAAAAGTGTTATGAAGTGCATATGATTGCAGATATTGCACTTTTTATTTGTGCATCATGTGGCCATCTTCAGGACCTTCATTTTGGTATGCGTGTAAGTATCCTAGGGTCCCTGGTTTGTCCACAACAGCTTATACTCCTATTTTTTATTAAAAATGTTATGAAGTGCATATGATTGCAAATATTGCACTTTTTATTTGTGCATCATGTGGCCATCTTCGAGACCTTCATTTTGGTATGCATGTAAGTATCCTAGTGTCCCTGAATTACCCACAAAGGCTTATTCCCCTATTTCCTTTTAAAAATGAATGTTATGAAGTGCATATGATTGCAGATATTGCACTTTTTATTTGTGCATCGTGTGGCCATCTTTGAGACCTTCATTTCGGTATGCATGTAAGTATCCTAGGGTCCCAGGTTTGTCCACAACAGCTTATACTCCTATTTTTTATTAAAAATGTTATGAAGTGCATATGATTGCAGATATTGCACTTTTTATTTGTGCATCGTGTGGCCATCTTCGAGACCTTCATTTTGGTATGCATGTAAGTATCCTAGGGTCCCTGGATTACCCACAACAGCTTATTGCCCTATCTTTTATTAAAAATGTTATGAAGTGCATGTGATTGCAGATATTGCACTTTTTATTTGTGCATCGTGTGGCCATCTTTGAGATAGGCGGGAATCATTGTCGTCATGAATGACCATTTCAAATTTTCCATCGGCGCGGCGGCAGCTTCTTCTGCTATACTGTGAGCAATCTTTAAGTGAATACTCGTATAAGAACACGTGAAAATTGCGGTAGTCCAAGAATTGTGGAGTACTCACTGGTAACGGAAATCAAAGAGGGCGCTGGAGTCTTATGGTAAGGAGTTTCAAACCTGGTTAGGATTGTTTTGTGACATAAATTGTGCCTACGAAATCAATTCAATATTCACTGTCTTTTTGTTGTTTTTAATTTGATGGTAGTAGGCTTTGAAATCCTAAATTTACTATATAAGGCGGTGAGAATTCGAGAAAAAATCATTACTGAAAAGTATATGAATGAGAAGGATGAAGAGCTCCGAAGAAAAAGTGAATTTGAAGAAAATGGGAATTTGGAAAAATGTAAGAAAATTTTATTTTAAATATTTAAAAGTTAAGGAATATTATGGATAATTTTATTTTATTTTTTGTTTATAGGTTGTTGGTTTATTTCAAAAAAGAAACAAACTTGAAGAATTTCTTGAAAATAAAATAGAAAATAAAAAATGGAGATTGACATTTTGGAAAAAGCGTTCTGAAATAAAAGTAGTTTATAAAGTGAGTAATTTTGTTTTAATAAATAAATAATAAATAAAATATTTATTTTATTTTTTTTTTGCTCAGAATCCATTTTGTAGGGCAATTACGCATTCAGGTAACACTGGCAGTAACAGTAGTAGTAGAAGTGGTAGTAGCAATGGTATTAGCAGATGTTCCAGCATAGGAAGATGTAGTATAGGGAGTTCTAGCAGTATAAGAAGTAGACTTAGATGCAGTACTACTAGTAGAAGTGGTGGTAGAAATAGAATTTGTAGAACGGACAATAGAAGTAGCAGAAGCAGAAAACGAAGTTTTAGAAGAAATCGAATTAGATATAGAAGTAGAGTATCCATACGTAGTTGTATTAGCAGCAAAATTATAAGTAGTTGTAGTACTAGAACAACAATAATAAGTTGTAGCAGCTGTAGAAGCAAAAAAAATAGGAGTAGTAGAAGAAAAAGACTTATTTTAAATAGAAGTAGTTGTGAGAGAAGTACTAGTAGTGAAATTATTAGTAGTATTGGAAGTGGAAGTGTAAGTAGTAGAAGTAGTTGGCTAAGTATTAGTGGAAGTATGAGTAGAAGTAGTTGTAGTAGTATTAGTGGTTGTGGAAGTAGTAGTGGAAGTAGTATAAGGGGTGGTGGAAATAGTACTAAAAGTAGTAGCAGTTGTGGTGAAAGAAGTTGTAGCAGTAGCAGTATTAGTAGTGATAGAAGTAGTTGTTGTAGTAGTGTTAGAACTACTTTTACTAGATTAAGTTGTAATAGTAGAAGTACCTGTACTAGTATGGAAAGTAGTTGTAGTGGAAGTAAAAGTACTTCTTCTACAGGACTAATTTTCATTAGTAGAAAAATAAGAAATATTTGTAGAAGTATTAGAAATAGATTTAGTTCTAGTAGCAGTAGTGGAAGTAGTAACAGTAGTAGTAGTAAGGGTAGTAATAGTCCAAGTAGTAGAAGTGGAAGTAGTTATAGGACTAAAAGTAGTTTGAGCTATATTTGCAGTAGTAGAAGTAGTAGCAGTGATAAATTTAGTAGTAGTTCTAGTGATAGCGGAAGTAGTGCAAGTGATAGCAGTTATAGAGTTAGAAGTAGGTTTAGTGATAGTCGCAGTAGGAGAATTGGTATAAGAAGTATAAGCAGTTATAGAATGTTTGAAAGTACTTTTACTACTACTACAACTTTGTAATACCTGAAGATATTGCTGTAGTAGTTTTTGTACTAAGATTAGTAGGAGTAAAACAAGAATAAGTTGCAGTAGAAAAAACATTAATAAATCCAAAGATGACAATGAGGAGAAATGTGATGTACTTTTCATATATTATTTAAACCAAAAGTGTACATAAATGGTATGTTAAAATATAATAAAAAGAAAAAGTTCTTATTTTAATATATTTTTTCTTTTAGATGTTCGAATGTTGTGATGCAATTATTAGTGGAAGGAAATGTCTGATGAATCTTTTAAAATAATTCTGCAGGGATTTCAAGAATATAAATAATAAAAAAAATTTGTTTTTAATATTTCTTTTTTTTTTTGTGGATTGCATTTACTTATAACTAGTTATATGAATTTTATTATTATTTATTTTTAGCTTATTAAAAATATAAACTCAGGAATTATTATTTAGTTAATAATAGTAATTTTGTGTTCTTATTTTTTGTATATTAATAATTATACATATAATAAAACTATTATTTTAACTAAAAATAAATTAATTCACACAGAATTGAAGCCAGCATATATATATTGAAGTTATTTTTTTTCTTATTTGATAGATATTTTTATTCTTCTAGGAATTCAATGGTTTTTTTTTTTTTTGAAAACAATTAATTATTTGTTTAATTAACCAAAAATACAACCTTTATACGCCAAAAGGAAGCAGGAAATTTTGGAAAGTGGATTCATTTATAAAGTCGATTATGTTTGACTAGGTCAAACCTTTTTTGCTATCATGTTCAAATGGTTAAGAATTAAAAAAAAGGAGTTTCACCATTCATGTGAAGTTCGTCCTTTTAGATCGCTTCAATATGCCCTCAAATTGTTTGATTTAAAAAGTGCCACCTGACTTCTTCACTCAGTTTCAACAAGTTTTTCTATAAGAACGGATAGATGTTGGGTTAGGTTAGTTTGAAATGGCTGCCAGCTTCACAGCTGACACACTTAGACCGGAGTTGGTTGAACCATTTGCAGATCCTTATGAACCGTTGAGAGACTTTAAATGTCTATATTAATTAGACTCTTCAAAATGTAGACTACGTATACGTACATATGTATGTACTCGTATATGGGAAAGATCAGGGCATGAACATAGAAGACACGCGAAGCCTCGTTGCGTGTTTGCCTATAAGACAGTATCCAGATATGACACATATGGATATCATACACTTGGAACGTTTTAGATAAAGTATCAGCCAGATCTGTATTGTTATCCGACAGGTGGCTATATTATTTCATGTAAGGTTTGTTCTCTTAATAACATCTTGCTTCAGCATAAGCTTACATGCAGCAATGGTATTCCCATCCTTATCAGCTAATATATGTAAGTAATTTTGTTTCACTTTTGGCGAGTTCGCCAGCCTTAGAGCTCCCTGGTAGGTTCCTGTGCTCTAACACCTACCAGGGGTGAATATTAACCTACTGCGACATCTCCATAAGAGGGCTGTAATAGAGTTAATAGAGACTGCGTTTAGTGATTAAATAGCCAGAGATAGTCGATGAATCCTCCTGAACTTTATGGCGTAAATGATTTCATGGGATGAATATACATAGTTGCAAGGGTATACTTAAATATCTTCATACACATTAATCAGATGGGTATAATATCTCCCAAATTGTTTTGAAAAGGTGTGCTTCTACGCTGACAATTGGGAAAACCCACTGCATAAGTTCTCCCCATATTTTCAACTATGTATACCTTCCGATCTCTTAACACCCTGCTTTTGCAAGTGAGTCCTTAAAATTGGTTTATTGATTTGATGGTTTAAATTAATTTTATAACCAAAAGTACATGTAAGTAGGTATACACTGTTAAAAGTTTAAACTGTTCTGCATCGTGTGGCCATCTTCGAGACTTTCATTTTGGTGGATGTGAGTATCTTAGGTTCCCTGGATTGCCCACAACAGCTTATTACTCTAACAACCAAAATAATGTTTTTAATTTCCATGACTTTATTTGACTGATAGTTTTACGGCATTAATATTTGCATATATGATTTTAGCAAGCGAGTACACGGCTTGGTATAGAGCTCGAATTTAATTTTAAAATTTTTTTTCAGTTATAAGCCATACTTGTTCTAAAAAGGCTATGTCAATAAATAGAATTAAGGCTAGGACCACACTTGCGATTTTTCGTCGAGGCGATTAAAAAGTCGTAGTCGCTTCAAATTATTGTCATGAACGCACTTCTGATTTTTTTGCGGGCGATTATTTGATCGGAAAAAATAAAACACACTACTTTTTATGTGAGTGCATGCATTTGCTACAAATAAGTAGCGACGGAAAAATCGCTTGAAAAAATAGAACTTGTTTCATTTTTATAATCGCTACGATTTTTAAGTCGCATGTGCGTGCATTCACATTTAAGGCCATGTGTCTTATTTTTTGCGGCTAAGAAATCGTGGATTAAAAATCGCAAGTGCGTGCATGCCCATTTCTCCTTGCGAATACGATTTTTAAGTCGTAGTAATTTAAATCGCAAGTGTGAGCATATCCATTTGAGTACATTTGTTTCATTTAAGCTTACGACAATCGCATCGCAAGAAAAATGAAACAAATTGCGACCTTTAAATCGTGACAGTTTGTTTGTATCAAGTGCGTTCATTCTCATTTAGACTCATGTGTTCTATTTTTGCGACTAAAAAATCGCGCGATTGAAATCGCAAGTGCGTTCCTAGCCTAACGCATATGGAGCTATGATAAATCAGAAGTCTGTCGAAACACCATAACATTAAAAAAAAAATGTTGCATGTAGTTTCAACACGACAGCATAGCACCATTAATACCATTAATTTAGCGAAAGAAATACATATTTGACGAACGATACATTTCACGATAGTAGGAAATATTTCTGCATCATTGGATTTTTTATTTTTCTTTATGGAACGTCAAGTTAACACTATCAAAAGATTGAGAGGGAGGAGATTTAAGTGCTCAGCCAAGTTTGCCACAGTAAATTAACCCTTACCCAACACCTCACGCCTACATTATCCATTTGGGCAGTATTGTGATGGACCGTTTTTGAAAACTTCAATTTGTTCGTCAGATAATCATTTTTGACAGAAACATGTTATCTGCTTCTAAATTGATAAATAAAATAAGAAGCCTGCCGCAATTATATTCCTTTTCGAATAGTAATTAGGTTATCATTGCCATTATATAAACAACCACGTACGCTTATAAAAACGTTTCCCATTCAAACCAAAGTACTTATTACAATTGTAATCTATCACATCACACCCATTCATCAACGCAACTTCAACTACTTTATAAAGTAGAATGTATGAGATTGTTTTTAAGGAAAACCCAAAAGATTGCAATTGCAGCTTATGCAAATGCAACTTCGTTTTGTTACGTTTGTATGATAATCCTCAGTCAACGATGGTTTTGTATTCACCTCTCAGATGGGTGTTTCCAAATGGATTTGATAATGCATGGTCGCATTTGTAGAAGTGAATTTTATAATTGTATTCTATATGACGACTTTTCGTAACCAAATAACATAATAATTACAAACATAATGTACATAGTACATAGTAATCGAGTGATAAACTACATAAATATCAATTCTTCGGGGAAATTATTTTCCTACAAACAACCGTTGGTGATAATTCGTCGACTTGCTTGACTTTTCAAAAGCTTTCGGTGCAGGCAATCATTTCTAATTATATAAAAAGCTTATGTAGCAGTGAAACTTTTCATTAGATGCCGTAAAGTAATTTTGTTCTTACCTTACTAATAGAAAACAAGGAGTTGCTCAATTTGGGGACAAATTATCTGACATTCTACCTTATGTTGTTGGTATCCCTCAACGTTCCATTTTTGGGCCCTTATTATTTTCGATACGTCAATAAGCTTCCATTTAAATTGTACACTGATGACGTACAATTAATTATAATTTTTGCTACGTATATTGTGGGTTACTAAGGCACTTAAACCTTTTCATACACGTTTATTACTACATAAATTAACTGGTGTGAAACTTTTTTGTAACTGCAACAATGTAAGCGAAAGAAAGTTTAATGTCGTCTTTAGTAGCTATATATTTGGATTGCGTAGATATGACAGACTGTCTGACTTCTGTGTTCGCTTCAACTCGAATTTACTAGATTTCTAAATCTGTACAGCAACGGGCCTTAGTCTATAAACTTAGCTCTGTGCAAGTTCGGTCATGGAAAATTTGCTATAACTAGAGCAGCATATAATTTGGTATTCCTGTTTAAACATCCCAGATCCATATTCAAATGTGTATATGCTTTCACCCTCACTCACTTCCTCAATATTCAGAATAATAAAAACCCTCGAGCAAGACTAAAGTTTTGTAGAAACAATCCGTGGTAATCACGAACTTTCGGACGCGATTTGAATAACACAACAAAAGTTAAATGTTAAACAAAGTTCTTTTTTTTCTTATGCACTCTTTCAGCTGCGCCGGTTGAGAACTGTTGATTCCCTTAAGTAGAACAAAGTCAGAGTTTATCTAGATGAACATACCATGCTTACAGTGCAGCGCAGCACAGCGGTAGCAGGCGGTGCAGATGGTATAACAAAACGAGGCGAAACATTCCAAATGCAATGTAGAGAGACCACGAAAATCGTGCTGCCACTGATTGATTGCATTGCAGTGCAGTGTATAACTCTTCAACCAAAAGAACCTTTTCAAACGGTAGATTTCATTAATTTCTCTGCTGATGGAAGATATTTTGAAATGGAAATTTTGTGTGTGTGCCCTCAAGTAAGCACTCATAAAGTTGACATATTTAGATAAAACGGTTAACGGATTCTAATTTGAACACACAAATCCAAGACCATATCGTTGACATGATTGGTTTCTCATAGAAATGGAAAACCAAATGAAAGAGATAGCAGATTTCTGGGTCAATTTTCGATTGAAATAAGTAACAGCCACGCATCTTGTGACTTTTGCGGTTGAATAAATGCCATCTTGGCCAAAAGCCCACACCATTCGGACCCAATGATCCCCTGTGCTGTTAACAAGAGGCCAACAAAACATTCTCGTATGTTATGGTTGAATGTTTTTATTCACAGGCGTGACAGTGGGGGCAAAAAGTTAAGCTCTTAAAAATATTTGAAATAAGTTAAGATGTGTGTATGTAGGTATGTACTATGTAGGTATACATGAATGTGTAAAGTTACAAATATTTTTGCATCGCTGAGAATGAATTTGAATATTTCAACTAATTTGTCCAAAGATTTCAGCCATTTTAAGATGGTAGGTATTTTATTAAATAAAGGATTTTTCATTTCGGACTTGACAACTTTGAACTGCCACTGTGAACGCACCCTTAAATTAATAACCAAACTGTCAATATCAAAAAATCAGTAAAGCGCGGAACAGATTGAACCAGCAACAGCACCGTCAACAGCAACAGCGGCAGCCATTAATTTAGAGCCAATGTATTTCAATTGTTCAACACACATAAGAACAGCAACAGCAACGCCAACAGCGTCGTTAGGCCAAAGTCCTAAATTTGCTGTTGCTGGTGCGGTGTTGTCAACTTTCCCACTGCAATATTCAGTGGCACCACAATGAAAAACTTCTTTTCTATATGAAATGTCAAGCAGATGATTGACGTTGCTGGTCCTGGTGGCAATGTGTTTGAGAAATGTTTGCTGGCCAGCGTGCTGTTTGCTTTGACGATGCTGGTGCTGTTGCTGGTTTAATCTATTTCGCGCATAACAACAACATTTTCATCATGGTAAAGTTCACGAACGAAGAACGTTTACAAATAATTGAAATTGAATATCGCAATTCCCAGTCGTTGACGGTGATTTCGAGAGCGTTAACGTCAATTTTATTTCATAATTCTCATAATCTCGTCACAGTAGAGAAGCAATTATAGGCTGTGAACAAATGTCAGTCTTAAATTTCGATGCTGGATGTTTCCGTGCCACTGCAATAGCTTGTTGGAAGAAGTGCCGAGAATATTACTACAGTTCAAGCGTTCGTTCTCAAGAATTGAGCATGGCTTAGACTGCACTATGAATTTTGTGAAAGGATCTTGGTGGCGCTCTAGAAATGTTGGAAAAATGACACATTTCATCGAAACTCATGTTCAGTGATGAAGCTCATTTTTGGGTAAACGATCTCTTCAACAAACAGTATATGCAATATTGGTCTGGTGAAAACCCTCTTGGGATTCAAGAAACACAGAAATGACTTAATGGTGTGGTGTTCATGATAGTGGAGTCATTAGGCCATTTTCTGTTTCGAAAGAGCTCAATAACATCCCTCCCTTTCTGCTTATGGTTTAAAACTCGGCGCTGTAAAGCCGGACTGGTAGTATAAGAGTTTTGTAGAGTGTGATATTTGTCTTAAGAGTAAGGAGTAACAGTGGTTTCCTAGGGTAATTGATCTATATGGTGGATCTGTCGGGCCGGAAGCCACATTGGTATGTACTTGGGGATTAAATTATTACAGAACAGCTTAACACCTTCACATAGCACGTTGCATAGGATCTTATATGCGAGGTACTTAGGAGGATAGTTCTTGCAAGAATACGATCACTTTTTTTGCAGATGGAGCATATGGAGCTGATGGCCTAGTCATCGGGCATGCTCCCTTCCACCCATATTTGATTGATGGTTTGATGCATGCACCCTACCAAAACATAACCACCGCATTTGAAGAGTTCTGCAGATAAGCCATCAGATCCTGAGGGATTCCACCACGGATTCCTTCTCTGGGTGATAGCTTTCGGTGGTGGTGGTTTCGCCTACATCTTTGAAGATATCGCGATACTAATTGTTGGCGTCTGTGGTAGGTGAATTCACAGTAGAGAGCTTCTCGTTGAGGTGCTCTTTGAAAGCTCTAGGAACTCAAGGTATGCTAAGGCGCCAAACGTCAAATTTTAACACTGCTTTCCTTTTTTTTTGCTGAATTATAATTCATTTCTAGTTTTTAAAGAATATTAACAAGGAAACCCAAAGGCTCTTAACAATCTTGACTTCATCGAAGAAGCGGAGAACTACTCTAGCTTCTTCCTACTATGTACTTCAGTGTTTTTAATACGGAAAACTAAATATAATCCATTATCAAGTGGTGCTATTGTTTTGACCGGCACTGTAGAATCTTTAACCAAAAAACTCTTTCATTCCTAGATGTAGTTTCGTTGACAAGCAGGCAGACAAATGGACGGGGAGATATTATTCCTGCATCATTCGCGTCATCATCATCATACGAACACAAACTCAGGAGCCTCAACAACATAATCATATAAAAACAAAAAACTATACGACTATGGATACATCCAAACGTTGTGTCTTCCTGGTTTGTATTGAACCGATTGTATATAACTTTTTGCGTCTTTTTGTTGTTACCACTTCACCATCCTCTTTCAGCCTCATCGACCTATACAGAGCTGTGGTTTTGAAGTTTTGCAAATAACTTAATCAACAAAATTGGATATACCGCTGGGCATCAAATTCCGTCAGATAGTTCCACGGGCTTCCACGATAGAAACGTCTTACATGGCCTCGACGCCACCATTGACGAAGTACGATGATGTTGCACACAGCTCGTTAACAACCTTAACACTGGCGACATAATCACCATATATACATTTTGGATTCGGCATTTTGTCATCATCTATCTCTGTAGGTCTTGTGTGTGCACTTAGCTGACTTCAGCTAAGACGAAGACGGTTAACTGTTCCGGGGAAAATTAGCTTGCAAAAGCCATATAATTGCCTGTATAGCGTGCTGGCTTTCTGTTCCAGAAGAGATGCATGCATACATTCCGCGTGTGATTAAGCGGTTAGAGTTTGAAGTTCATGGAATAATAATACTCTGTAAGGTAGTGTTAAGTCAGTGGAGCACCTATGGTTATACTATAAGAGTAGTACATATGTATGTAGGCATGTCACGTGGGAGCAATTAAATAAGAAAGTTTCTTCCAAGCTTTACGCATAATCATTTCAAGCTGAAGTTTCCTGGTATGGAAACTACACAACCGGCACGCGTCCCACTAACGATAAATTGGTTCCATACAAAACCGGTACTCAGCTTAAAAGAAGAAGAATCCCATAGGGGCCAATCGCTTGTTGTCGGATTTTAGCCAGTTTGAAACTAGTTGCAGGTGGTGTATACACTGTGGAGGCTTATTGCGTAATGTTCCTGAAAACCACTCACAATAATGATAGCCAGAAGCTGGAAGAGTTTTTATTTTATTGTTTTTTGGCATAAAGTTAGAATCAAGTATCAGGTTCTATCCTATATGTGGACACGGACTGCATTGCCAAAAGTCCACGCCCAGAGGGCGTTGTCGTCTCTTGTTAAGGAGATAAATAGCACATATGTTATTGCTGATATATTTCTCAGGTAATTATAGTGTTAGTTTTAATCTCTAGGATCCACAAAAAGAAAACTAAGTGGTGTTTGTATAAATAACTTACCTCATTTTGATGATGATGATGATGGTCCAATTCAAATAAATTGCTCAGTGATTCATTCAATCTGATTGCCTATTTTTTCTCAGTTTATATAATGTATGGTGGTCCGGTTTATAAAAAATATGTTCAAATTGCTCATAAGCTTGATCGGTGATAAATTTCTTGAAAGTGCAATTTATAGTTTTCGATCTTTTCTAAGATTTAATTTTTATTCGTGTTTCCCGAACATTATTAAGGAGGGACTAGAGCCATCGGATAAAAATATTGTTTTAATTTAATATCAGGTAATTTTCTAGATAATTAAACATGTTCATGATTTATGTCAGTTGTAACAAGCATTTGTATCGAAGCATAGTTGGGGTAACAAACATTTTTACCCTCTAGCTTAAACGAATTTAAGCACATTTTCTACGTATATCTTTGTTCTGTTCGGTCGAATGTTTTCATCATTTTAGAGAAATCATGTTTTATTTAAATTTACTCCATGAATACAAATTAAATGTCTAGTTTTCTGCCGCAGGGAACAACCCAGGACTCCTGTATATAGTAGATGAGTGTTCATGTCGTCGAAGCGAAAAAGCATATCTTACCATATCATTAAAGGCATCCCAATAAATAAAGAAATGTTTTAATCAACTTTATCTTCGTGTTTTCGTAATTAAGGATAGAGTTTGCGTAAGCGACATAAATTTGGCCAACAATATAATTTATATGGTCACAAGCTAATAGTGAACGAATAACTTTGAATCCAAGAATAATTTAATCGAAAAATGAATTCTGATTTTCAGCTAGATAAACGTTAGGAATTATTCCCGGATCATAAAATTTTTTCGAAATAATTTGTTGGCTAGATTGAGTGAAATTCTATTTGTAGAAGATCACTGTAGATTAGCGGATAAGTCCTTATTAACTCGATCCACAAGAACTTTATCTAGTTCAATTGGTCTAGAGAGATAAATTTGCACATAATCTGCATATAAATGGAAATGAACAATTGAAAAAAAAGGTTGTGTGTACTGACGTACGCGCGGTAGAAGTAAAACTTCTTTTTCCTCAAGCAAAGCCTCTGTAAGATTCTAACCTATAAACGTACAAACATGTTGTATTCTAAAAACATGTCACTGTCTTTGACTGATAACGTGTCGTTTTGACATGTCACTGATAGCTGCATAGACATTTTTTTACCCCCTACGCCGGAAAAGAAGTTTTACTTCAAAAACTTTTAGTTCAAAATAGTAGACGACCAATAAATTGAACCTCGAGGTACATCTGCTACGAGTATTATGTTTTTATATTGCGAGAACCTGCTATCAATCATCACTTTTGTTTTCGGGCGTTTACACAGTTATGTAGGCAGTCCGATAAGAACTTAGCGTCACCGAAGGATGGTGCCAGTATCGCAAGGGAGATCTACTATCGTCTTATAGATTCTCTTAGACGGCTGCTGTCAAAATTTCTATCCTTCTTTCTCTTCATTAACTTCACGCCCGCGCTGTGTTGAAACATTTAAAGGGTAATCATAATCCCTTGAGCGCGGGTAGATTACTCGTATTAAAAAAAAAAATCGGACTCGTAGTTTTGTTTTGACCACACGTGGAAGCCAGGTTGTCCGCGAATTTTAGAAAAATGGAAAAAGAGCAATATCGGCCGGTGATTCGATTCTTATTCGCACAGGTTGCGTACGGTGACTCTTCTCCTTCTATGACGACCGTCGAAAACTGGTATAACGAGTTTCAACGTGGTCGCACATCGGTTTTTGATGAGCCCTGTTCAGGTGCCCCGAAAGTGGCTACCATGGAGGATAACGTGTCAAAAAACCACTATCACGTATTGGCAGACCGCCAATTGAAGGTGCGTGAGATAGCTGAAATGGTAGACATCTCAAAAGACCGCGTGGATCATATCCTCCATGAAATTTTGGGCATGAGAAAGCTGTCAGCACGATGGGTGCCGCGTTTGCTCGCTCCGGACAATAAGCGCAACCGTGAGACCACTTCAGAGCAGTGTCAAAATTGGTCGAATTGCATTACGAACTGCTGCCCCATCCACCGTATTCTACAGGTTTGGGCCCGTGGGACTTTTTTTTGTTTGCAAACTTGAAAAAATCATTCGCCGGGCAGAGATTTGAGTCGAATGAGGAGGTCATCGCCGCCATTGAGGTTAACTTTGCAGACCTCGAGAAAACCTTTTTTTCGGATGGGTTAAAGAAGTTGGAGCATCGCTGTTCGCTGGATCAAAAGTTTTGTTTTCCTTTTGTAGGCTAAGTTCTCATTGGACCGCCCTCGTAGATGCTCCATCACTTAAACTACATTTATTTAATATAATTTTATATTGTGGACTAAAGGCCACACTTCTATTGTCAGTTCACAACAAAAAGCGAATTCGCTTGCACCACAGTTTGCTGTTCTACGCTCCCAGAAAGTGCTATGACTTTTCCTATATTCGAGATTGTAAACGATTTTATAGAACAAATCTTCTTTCGCTTTTTCTTCAATGCTGCCAAAACCATTGCGAAAGTTTTCCATCTGTTTAGTAGCCCAAATCTTTACATGGTTTTGGGGAATAAGTGAATTTGGTATTGATCAATTTCTTCTTCATTGGATTATAAATTACCATTCGAACCGCTCTATACAAGTTATATTGGATGGTTTTTGGATGGATAGTATGAAATTCATAAAATAAATGCTGGTGTGCCACAGGGCTCTGTTTTGTCTTTCATTCTCTTTCTCATATTCATGAATGATCTTTTGTATGAAACTTCTAATCCATTAATTGTTTTGCTGACGACGCGACAGTACTATCGGCTTATCATATTCGTTTCCAGTTTGACGTCCTTTTTCCTATCCACATGGAACGCAAGTTTGACATTTACGTCACTCAAATAAACATACTTCAAGTTGAAGTGCATTCTTAGAATATACATATAACATATGTATAGATTTTATATCACTAACTTCAAACTAACTCGGAGCTAAGTTAGTAACCAGAAATAGGGGATGTAGAAGTAGGTTCATAAAAGAAGAATCCTAAAACACTTTTTGTTTTAACTGGGTTTGTGGAGCATGAGAAATTTGCTTATATGATACTGGGGTGCGGCTTGATAAGGGTACTTAACTTATAGATTAATAGTGAATTTATTAGGGTAAAATGTGAAAGACAGATCAATCGTATTAGCGGAATGACATTCAACATCTGGTACTCGAGTTGGTTCGTTTGCAAGCTAAGTTAAATGGTTTTACTAAGGAAAGATCTGACATGATAGCAATGTTTTGGTTGTGGTAATTTATTTCGAGATTTTGTTCAAATGATTTGTCACTTCTAGCCGGAAAATTGTTGTGGGACTGTCCACTTTGACAAAAAAAGTTTGCTTCTGGGCCCACAAATTCATGCACGGTGACTTAACACGTTATCGATCCATAAAAGTGTACCATTTGATGGTACTTGTATTTATAGAGTAGTTCACAGTTTCTTCAACCCATTTTTTCATGCTAACTTACTTCTGATGACCTTAACGAACAATTAAAAACTTGATCTCTTTTTCCAACGCGACAAAATAGTTCTGAGGCGAAATTAAACGACTTCTGTAACCGGTTCTCCCCGATCTAAAGACCTCAAGCTAACGAGCTTCAAGTAGAGAGCAGGTCATAAATCCATCATCATTCTACAAAATAAATCAATAAAACAACAAAGTTTAAAGAATGCGTATAATACATTATTCATCTATTTTAATGTACCTTCACCATTTATTCATTCTTTAACTTCTCTTTTAAAAAATAATAAAATTACATCACTGGCCAAAATACTCTCACAATCATAAATGCACACCGGCACACAACTCTCAACTGTTCTTTGTCATTAAGATAAATTAAATCTTGAAACTTGAATGAAATTAGGTTTTATAGCGTCAAAAGATTAACGCTCCTGACAATCCGCACTTCGCATTCGAAATGAAGCTTGTGTTGTTTTTCTCTACCAAATCTATACAGAACCATACAATAATGATGGCACTCGTGAGTTATTACCAAAGAAACTAGACCACACCAATGACGCCTTCTTTCATGTGAACGTTGCGCTGCAATCTCAAGACATAGACTTCTTGTCAAAATGTCGCTCAAAGCGGGAGAAACAAATTAAGGCAATTTTTAAAACCACTTAATGTTCCAATTAAAACAACTCAGAGAACTCTATTATAATCTGCAATGGATAAATAATACTAAGTTCCTTTTGAAAGGTGTTAGTTGTTTCTTATTAAATAATTCATGAGCCTGCAAATCTCATGACTAAAAGTGATTAAAATTGAAGTAGAAGATCGAGTTTAAACTTCATGGAACTAATGCTGCTGCAACTCTGTCTACTTAAAACTGTAATGTATTATAGATACCAACTATGCCATACACTTTGACCCTTGCGCCAAATAATTGAAACATTAGAAAGTTTAGACCACAACTGATTGAACGCCCCGTTTATACCCAAGCACGTCCGTGGTCTTTTCCTAAATAATATAGCAACATCTTGTGAGACCACTTAAAATCAATTTATCTAGCCCAGCCTCCTCCCGACGTGAAATAGCTTCATACTTCGATTTAATTTAAGAGCGCAATTTTGATTTGTTACACGAATCAATTGGAATGGAATTCCTTCGTTTAAAAGACGTAGGATGTTAATGATGGAGTTATTAAGTGAAGCGGACAGCAAGTTGAAGAGAGTTATCTGCGTGTGGATAAGGGATAATTCTGTTGTTTGTTTCAGTAAATGCATAGGTAATGTTATTATTATATTCGTTTTGAGTTTTAATAAGATAAAATTGTTGGAACCTTCTTGAATCTATCTAGCATTTTTTTTAATTTATGTCTTTTTTTGTTTCAATTCAAATAAAAGAGATTTTTAACAGGGATTGACCCGATGAGATTTTTTTTTTCAGAAGGCCTATCAATGACATTATGTGAGTTACAGCACATTTTTTGCTGGTTGAGGCATATTCGAGAGGCCCAATTTTCGATGACTCTATTGGCGAAACACATTTTTATGAAATCCCTTGTGCACAATGTTCGTTTTGGTATAAGTTGTGTGGCAAGTCCTGTTGTAAAATTATGCCAACAGAAATTGGTTATCATCGATCGGTAATGTTCTGTCATCGTCACAACATTAACCCTGGAAAGGTAATCATATTTTTTAGTACGTTAAAGGCAATCATTCGTCGAATCGACGAAGTAAAATTTAAATGCAATTTTTTCGAAAAGTTATTAACAAATTCTTGTAGATGTTAATAATTTATTTTTATCAAACCTTTCTTTTAATAAAAACACACTTTTCACTTTATTTTTTAGATTTGTGACTTTTTATTCTCCTTAAAGATCTATGAAGACGAAGATTACCTTTCTAGGGTTAAAAACTGACCTTCTGTATTCCACTTATTAGACACACGCGTTCAAGGGTTTGTTGAGTATAATGTTGAACATAAATAACATAGCACGGGCGGCGGTAGGGAAAGAATATAGATCTAGAATGCTTGGAACTTGAAATTGCAAGGAGAAAACCGTGTCGGGTAGACTATTACATAATCGGGTGAATTGATGAGCATTCCTAGCGAATCTGGTATCACCGGGTGAACTAATTGAGGGGAGCATTGCTAGCGATAAAACAAGGAAAGATATGAAACATTCCGACGGTGTTTAAGAGATGGGAATAACTCTAGGATAGTTCTGTTTTCTTCAAAGGAACGCAAGATCATCAGTCAAGAACATTGCCACCGCCTGTAAAAGTGTATAGCATACCCAAAGGCAATCGATCCCTTGTCGTGCTTAAGAACTTGGCCTTTAAAAGGACACAACTTGGAGAATTCGGGATTGAGACTTGAGCCTAAATCCATACAAGATTCAACGGACCGAGGAGCTCAAATTTTATGACCATAGACAACGCTGTTTGTAAGTGAACTGAGCCTTGCAGCGTTTGGAAAAGCACCCAATAATGTGGTCAAACAATTATATTTAGCGACAAGGTGCAATTTTGGATGAACTGCTGTGTTAATAAGTAAAATTGCCATATATGGTATGACAACAAACAGGATGAGGTTCACCAGGTGACAATGCCTCCTCAAAAAGTCACCGTTTGGTGGGGATTTCGGGTCGATACACAACGTCATTGATCCGTACTTTTTATTTCGAAAACGGCATTGGTGAGGTGGTCACCGTCAATGGCGAGCACTACAGAACAATGATAACCAATTTTTTATGAACAAAATTGAACATATATAACTAGATGATATGTGGTTCCTTAAGGACACACGTATGGGGTATACATGAGCCTTGCAAATAAAATTATAAATTTTGTAAATACCTCACACACAGCTTGTTTTATTCCATTTGAACATATACCCTTCCTTATTAAAACAATCTTGGAATTTCTATTAGAGATTCCCAACCTTTAACAGGTGATTGCGGCAATTGTATTAAATATTTCTTGCCAAATGAACATACAAAGGAAAAGTGGAATGCAAATGAATAAATTGTTTTTTGAAAGTGAGTCTCCAGTTGAAATAACACTTCGCGAGGTTCACCCATTTGAAGGTCACCATAATCGTCCTTTCGCATGAATGCGTTTGACAACAGAAAAATTGTAAAATTTGAGATGATCAAAATCCGCACGAAATCCACCAAATTGCAATGCAGAAAGTTACTGTTTGGTGTGGATTTTATGATGGCCGTATCATCAGTCCATGTCTCATGTCTGGTCAAGTCAGCACCGTCACTACGTCCCACATAGTTCGTGGTACAATTCACATTTTGGAGGTAAGATGAATTGGCCACCGAGATCGTGCTATTTTATCCCAAATTCATCTTGTGGGGTTTTCTTAAGTCTCAAGTTTTTGCCAAAAAAAAAGCCATTACTGATCTGAGAGCAAACATAATTCATGCCAAAGATGAAATCAGGCTACTTTATGCGTTAGAGTTATGGAAAATTGGACGCTTTGGGTGTACGCCATCCAGCAAAGCCGCGGCGAATATTTGAATTATGTTATATTGCATAGATAGTGACATTCATGCGACTTCTAAGCAAATGCAAATTTGATAGATATCCTGTTTTAAATTTGTTTTATTCAAATTTAAATATAGAAAACACCTTAATGAACAATATCAAACTACTCTTTAAAAATATTGAGTCAAACAACGAACAACTTTCCCATTTAAAATATATTTAATATTTTTATTCATTTTCAACTTAATCTACGATGCTTAAAATAACTGTAAATAGACATAAATCTGTCATTGCCATTATCTTAACTCCACATTCTTAATGAATCTTGCATTCGACAGGATTTCCTAATTTCTCAAACAATATTCGTTAGCAAATATATTTCAAATAAAAGAATATGTACATATATCTTTATTGTGTTTAGATAATTAATCCCCTGACAAATATACTCTTTTAACAAGAGGTGAAAGCTTTTGTTAATTTGTAAGAAATATATTGAATTTATCTTTTGTTTGACCAGTTAGTGATATTTCCTTTCATAGAATAAATTTTATCAAAAAATTTATGAAAAAATGGAGTGAGTCCGTAGTTTTTCAACAATTCTATTGAAAGAACTAGACCCAGAACAATGAGAATTATATGACTCCGTCTAACCAGGTCATAGAAGAACAATAAACAAATTAACCATACTTCAATAATTATACAGAAAACAGATAATACAAAACAAAACTCACAATATTGGGTGTTAAACAAAAGAGCTGAGCGTCGAACTTGCTCGAAGGAAATAAATCACTTCAAGCGACCCAAATTATACTTAATTGTCTTTGTGTCAGATTTTATATCTCTCACTGATTTATGGCATACATTTTGTCTTTCTTTGGTACAACGAATCATAACACGGGCTCGACCCATTTGATGTGGCTTAGAGATTGGCTTAAAAAAAAAAACAAACTTTTTACCATAATTAAGAAAAACAATATTTATCTAAGAGAACTCGAAAAAGGAAAGCATTTATTATTATGAGAAAAACTATTAAAAGTGAAAAGTGTTGTTTTGTGTATGTCCCATTTCACTGACTTTCTGACCACAAACTGCCACACTGAAAACCGCACGTTAAGGCCTTAATGCCAATGGCGTCATAATGCCTTTTTTTATTTTTTGTTGATCTAGTTCTTTGAATTCTGCCAGCATCTTCTTTAGGCCACCATCTTTTGCTTCTAGTACTAGTTGACACAATTGTCGCCGTGTGCATGTCTGTTGAATGGTTTTACTATATCACTGAGAGGATGTCTTTAGACGCGCTGAGCTCTTGAGGGATTGTGTGCAGTGAATGCGAAGTTTATTTTTTCCTAGAATATGTGGGTACAGTTTCACGGAGTTGAAGTGTCGACTGTGAATCTTTTGGGCCAATTAAAAGACCTATCTAAGCAACCAACCGAATATAGCGATGTGTGTGTGTCTGTGAATTTTTTCATTTGGCTGCTTCGTTTCACTGGCCCAAATCGTAAGCTTTTGGGTTGTTGGAAGATGACAATCCCTTTTTGCTTTCATCAGGAAACGCAACAAAATCCGACAGAACAGCAACATCAGCTGCATCAGCATCACCATAATAGTATACCTATATATCTAGACTTAATTGAATTGGAATCAAAGGGCAGAGAGGAAGGGAAGAGGAATGTTATTGTGTGATTTATGGGACAGTCTCCATTAAAAGAGAATCTGGAAAGTTTTTCTTTATCAAAAAGTTTTTTGGATTCACATTACCATTTGCTTTTGGTTTTCAACATTCACAAAGGCCTTTGTTTGTTGGAAATGAAAACAAAGTTAAATGTTATATAATAAGAGAAGTAAATTTTCTGCAAGAGACTTGATACAATAAAAAGAAAAGAAAATGTAGTTTTACTTTTTTGGGCTATATAAAAGTTTGTGAGATTGGTCAATAATTGAATTTCAAGATTTCAATACAAATTTTTTTCACTCCATAATCTCGAAAGATTTAAGTGCATACCTGGTCCATCAAACGAATTAATAAAATATAAATAAATTAAAAGGCACAACAACTCTTAGAAAACTTGAACCTGGTCAGTTACAACTCTGAACCATTCCTTTGTGCTTGTAGTATGCATGATTATGGGAGATTAAGTTTCTGCCGAGTCCGAATGGACCCTCCATGATAGGAAAAACTCTTGAAGGAGTTGTTAGAGCCTTGATAGAAGAAATACATTTGAAAAACATCTTCTTGTTTTTAGGTGGCTGAGAATCGATTTGATGGCCTTGAGCGCGACACCAATGACAACGATAAACTAGGATACTCGTAGTATATCGTCTTACACTTATAACAAATACAACACCTCCGATGATTTCTATTCAAGTATCGAATGAAATTTTGGTAAATTCGTTTTATACGAGAAACAGTTTCGCACAGCAACTTCAACAGCAACTTTGACAATCACATTACTCTTTTTAGAGCCACTGGTATTATATGGCTTTAAATACATTAACACAGCAACATCGACAACGACATCAACGTTAGACCTAAGCCCTAAATTCGATGTCGCTGTGCAAATGCTACCAACTTTTAAGCCGAAATTTTTCAGGTTTATCAACACTCAAATGAAAATGTGATAACCAATTTTTTTGTTTCGTCTTTTCATTTTGGTTTTGACAATGGAAGAGCGTGTTATAGAATAACTAAAAACAAATCCATTTTTGTACGACAAAAGGCCAAATCATTCTTCTATTGCTTCCCGCGATCTACAAACACACAGTGTTTGCATATATGTAATAGTACGGTAAAATCATTTAGCATTTGCAGCTATTTCAACTATTTTGTTTATCTGTTTTTATGCTGTTGTCAAAAGCGCTGTTCACGTTGTAATCTGTTTCACACGACTTTTGATGTTGGAGTTTTCGTTGCTGTTAAAGTTGCTGTGTCAATCTATTTCTCGCATTAAGATGGTAGTAAAATTGGCCGATGGCCGTGTTTATAGAGTACCTAGTTGTAATGTAGTTTATTTATTTGACAGAAAAGTGAATGTTTTTTTTGAGATTTGTTTTAATTGGGCAGATTTAAGATTTCAGAGCGATTTATATTCTCATAAATATGAATACTATTCCTGAAAGTTTTTTTACTTTTGCTTTAAAAAATGAACATGGTTTTTGTTTATCCTGCAATAATCCTGATGACAATTAATTCTACGTGTATCACAAGTGACGAAATTTATTTAACTTTAGTCTACGAACAAACCCAATCACTTATGTTTACTGTTTTCCTAAACAGATCTTAACAACATGACTCTTTTCTTTTAATATTTTATAGGGATTATGACCATCCTTAAAATGTTTGAGCACAGCGCGAGCGTTGGGAAAGTTGGATAGGATTTAAACGGAATTATCGATGCACATTAGTTTTGAATATCTGAGCATCGAAATGGGCAGGCTAAAGCATTCCAAATTAATGTAGGGAGGTTAAAGAAAGAATCTCTGAATTTAACAGCATGTCCAAAGTTGGGCTCAAGGGTTAACTGATTCATTCCCTGAAGCGGGAGTATTCGGTTGAATTGTTTAAGGGGAGGAATCCAACTGGCTATTTCACTAGATGACTCAAGTGTGTTATTGGAGTACCTGCCCAAATATGGGAATTTTACGCAAGGTTTGGGTGAATATGTTTTTTATAGATTGCAGCCAGATCGGAAGGGGTGAAAATTTTAAAAATACGATACTATACGTGCAGCAAAAATATTGATAGTTAATAGTATTATTTGTTTGTTTTTATCAGAAATGTTGCATTCTTTAAAACTTAAATTGAAACCCTACAATAATCAAAAGCATTATGTCTTGTCTCGTGTGGTATGTTGTGAATACTAATCAAGCTTGCTGTGTTGAAAGGAGTGGTTTTTCTTTTCGAATCACCATTCCAAAACACACTTTATCAGATTGAATAATGTCTGAAATTGGGTATTGGATTTTCATTTAAATCCTCCAATCTTTTCAACAACGTTATAGGGATATTTTTTAAATTTATTTTTCCAAAATTCGAAAATTATTTTTTGTCAAAAATTATTATTTCCAATTTAAAAGAGCCCTTATATAACATTATTTAATCGAAATCGGTAAGGTCGTTAAAGATAAAAATTATTTATAAAATCTGTAGCAAAGAACAACGTTTATGCAAAGTTTTGTGTTGGATTCCCAGCTGCTGTTACTTAAAAAAAAAAATATTTTTTGTTTGTCAGGGTTTGTTGCTGAATCTTATCTAAGCCATTCAGATTTGGCATACAATTCTATTAAGGGGCGCAGCCTGTCGTGAGCAAGTCAAAAAATCCCCCAAGAGTATTGTCTTCCCATGAAAAGTGCATTTTATACAAGTCATTTGAGTTCGGCAGAATATTTCCCACTCCATTCTTATAGAAAACATTCACAAAAATGGTTGAAATTTGAAAGTTCTCAAAATTTGTTTATAATTTTTGTTAAGATTCATGAACTTCAATGATTCTTTCTCTTAAAGAATTAATGCCTAAAAAAGCACCTGGTACATATTTATCAAAACTCATTGTGGTGTCGAAAAAATAAAAATTAATTTTGTAGTTGTTGTGCAGTTTAACTTACCACCTGGTAACGCTGGTACGTTTTATTAAATTAAACTTATGCAGCACGGCAATATGAGATAGACTTATGAAATAAGCTGCAACAAAACTAATATGCAAATGTACTATCTTCTCTATACTGACAATATTAGTAGGACAAAGTATAGATTTAGGTTCTTTACAAGATTCTGTCCATCTTATTAATGTATCTTATAAGCTATAGCTATACGTCAAAATAATAGTAGTGAACCTTTTGACACAACAAAAACTAAAATAAATTAATCTACTAATTTAAAAAAAATAGTCATCTGATTTTCAAATTAATGATTTTAAGGCTTTTAATTTCAGAAAAAAATCATTTTAAAATTCAATAAATTAGTTGGTAATTTCAAATCTATAGAAAAACAGCGGTCCAAAAAATAGTAGCGCATTCAAAATCCACCTTTAAATATTATAAAAATGAAAGTTAATAGACAATTTCTACCATAAGTATTAGTCGAGTGTTTGAAAGTTAAATTAATATTTAGTTGCATGTCCATTGTTAGAAATAACAGTAGCACAACGACGTTGCATCGAATTAATAAGATTTTCACATCTTCCTTCAGGTTTGGACCTCCAAGACTGCTGTATAGCTCCCCAAAGGGCGGTGATTTTCTATAGGGTTGAGGTGACATTAACCCTCTTTTCTAAGAACCACTGCTTCGGAAGTTTACTTGTATGCTTTAGGTGGTCGCTTGTTGAAGGACCCCTTTCAGTGCGGCATTTCGTCTTCAGCATATTGGAACATAACTTCCTCCATGATCTTCACATAAAGATGCTGATCCATAATGCCTTCAATCCGGTATATGGGAGCAACACCATAAGGAAAAAACATGCCCAAACTATTAAAGTGGATCCTCCATGTTTTATTGTCATGGCTTGGAAGCGTCGATTAGATATATTCTGTGTTTGGATGCCTTCTTACATATTGACGAGATCCCTTTCCACCATATATTGCACAAAATATTCCTCCACAAGAAAATGAAAATTCAGGAACTTCCCAAGGATTTTATTTACACTTCTATTATTCAATTAATACGAACCAAAATCCAAAAAGAAGGTGAAATTACATTTCCAATGCTCTGATTTAGTTATTCTTATACTGACTGCACGAATTTTATTTCTTTCATTGTCAAGAGCCTCTTAACACACATGTAATTAAAATTATGTCTAAAAATATGCTTTGAGCGCATTTTTGGTCGCTCGTCAACCGAACTTATAATTATTTTTATAGCTTTTACGTTTTCATAGATGTAAGGTAGATAAATTAAGTAACATTTCCATAAAATGTTTTGTTTATAATTTCTATCGTTCGTTCATTTTATGTTCAACATATATCTAAGATTTCTTGTTTTTTGTGGCGGTTTCCAATCAAGTGAAAGTTATATTTTATTAAGCCTTTAGAATTATGTAACTTTCATATTGTTTTTTCAGGTCTATGCAATATGTGTTTTCCACAGCAAAAATAGGAAATTTAAAAATATAGTTTTGAATCAAGATCAAAAATTATATTTGCTTTCTTGGATTTCTATAAAATTGAACTAAAAAGTTTTTTGATAACTTTGAACTTTCGCTGTGAATGCACCTCTTAAGCAATGACCAAAATGTCAGTTAGGGCAACTTTAAGAGCCTTAACTTCAATTTTAACAAAAAGAATATGTATTTTTGGTCAAATGAAAACCCTCGTGCGTGCTTCAAGAAACACCAATTCATCCACAAGAAATAACTATGTTGTGGTGTTCATATGGGTGGTGTAATTGGGCCTTTTCTTTCGTTCATAAAAATAATCGTTACGTTATAGTCAATGGGGGTTACCATAATAACAAATTGCAACGTTATTTATATGGTCTTGGGCTAGACATTGAAAATATTTGGTTCCAACAAGATGGTGCCACAAGACATGGTCCTAATTCGACTTAAATTCAACGTCATAGTTCTTAAAGCAACTATTATCCCAAAGTTATTAAAATTGGGAAAAAATATGAAGAGTATCTTCAAGACATTAAGTCTTATAACGCAGCCGCGCGCCCGCTCCAACAGTTTTCGCAGTTGTGTATAGGGAAAAGATTGAAAAGTGTATAAGATCTGATCTGCTAATTTGAATATATTTCAATGGCTCATCAATCACTAAAATAAATATATATTATAAAATATTAAAATATATATTTCCTTATCCATAAAAACTCTATATAAATTTCAACTAAAATAAGATACCGTTCTAAGTTTATCTAAATCCATCGATCTCTGTTCGAAAAAAACACTAGTGAAATTCCTGTTTACTATTCAAACTTTCGTCCAAAACATGAATCTCTTAGTCCGAAAGGCATGTGCGACATAATTAATGGACAGTTTCCTGATGTCATATTTCTTTCGATTAAATTGAATCTTCTTAGCACCACAAGGGCGTTAGTCTTCTATATCACATGATAGCTTGGTCAGTATCCCAGCTTTGTAACCAGTACGGCATCTTTGCATATCACGCACTATCCGTCCGCTTTATGTATGTATATATTTTCTCATCTATCTGTACTCAGTACATGATCGCAGATGGATGAAACCATATCAGTAGGCCAAGTAAAGAGAGATAGATTTGCATACGAAATGTTACAAGCCAGATACGTGGACCAGGCTAGATTATTATTAAGTCCCGTTTTTTGTTGTTATTGTATATTCATATTTTTTTTATGAATAACCACAAGGTTATGGCGCAAATGCAACGAGTTGACATGGATTTGGACTCTTCTTCTCCTTCTTCTGCGAAAATAAAAACAAAAAAACAACAATAAACGCTCTTTCAAGGAAAACAAACTTGTTCTCGTTTAAAGCGAACGCATTAGAATCGGCATAAAGCTCTCTTTTTGTGGTTGTTAATAGTTGTGAGGATGGCCATCTTCATGCGGTCGTATCGTCATAAAACCGGTACCATTGCATTAGAGTTCGGTGGGCGCGATGGACTCGAAACAAAATACCCCACCGCCGAGTGCCACTTTTGGTGTTTATAATTTGCTGCCTCGTTTGAGGTTCTCGAGTTCTACTGACTGAGTTGCATCAGTGAATCTCACTTTGAAGTGCTAATCATAACCATTAAATTGAATCATTTCGTGTTCGTTGAACTTGGGCGGTGGAGATCAAAACACCTCTTCTATCTCCTCCCCCTCTTTAAGCAAAAAAAAAAAATCTGTCCCAAAAAAGAGTAACCAATTTTCAACAAACCGCTAGGGAAGCGTGACACGAATTCGCATATAAATTTGCGATAACGAAAGATGTTCACGCGAAGACAACCAAACACGGTTGCCATAGTAAAAATAAATCACGAAAAAAACTAACAAAGTTTTGAATTATTATTTAAACAAGCACATAAAGATAAAACCCCTGCGAACATTAAATTTGTTTTCAAATGCCAAAAATCTAACATTCAAGTTAATCAAATTTTCTATGCATACAAAATGGCTCCCAATCGTGAAAAACAAGTTCAACAAAACCTTGAACTCAACTGACCTATTAAATCGAATAAATTGGACAATTTTTGTATGGAATGATAATAATTTTCAATGAAAGCCCTGGTAGGTAGAGCTCAATTCTTCAATTATTGATTATGTAATTTATTTATGAATCAATAAAATTGTAATAATAATAATTGAAGAATTTTATTTACGCCTTTTTTGCCCAAAACCTTTTTTGATGTGAAGTGCAAAACGAATACGATCTACATTTTTTCAGAACAACATAGGCGCAAAATTTTAATTGAATTAGTACGATGCTAAAGCTGTTTTAGTATGATACTAGGTTAAAACAACGAATTTGCAAATTTTAATCGAATATACGAGTAGCATCATACTTTCTCTACCCTTTTATTAAAGTTAAAATCATCGAATACCTACTTTATTATTTGAGTATCGCGCTAGCTTCATATAACTCTTTGACATGTGCAAACATCAAAAAAGGTTCGTGTACTCACTTTTTTACACGAAATGTCATTGTTTTAGGTGTGTTCAGAAGCAATTTATTAAGAAAATTCTTTTAGTACGATACTAGTTAGAAAATGTTTAAAATTAAGAATGAGTTAGTAAACTACTATAAAGTTAGCAAATTGTTAACTAGTATCATACTAATACCTTAATAATAGGCTGTTTAAAATTTTGCGCCATTGTATTAAATATACTATTATCTCTTGGTGTTATGGTTAGTGCTTCGAACTATCATGTCAGAGGTTTGGATTCAAACCCTCCTGATTCTTATTAAATATTGTTTTCAGGAGTATTGTTTTTTGGGAAGAACTTACAAACCCTCTGCTGTTTTTTTTAGATGAGTTTTGTATGTACAAATTTTAACTTTTGCCATGCGTCCAAATATATAGACATTATTATTAAATATTCAGGTTTTGGAACTTATAATATTATATACATATATCATTGAGTTTTAACTATTCAATTTATAGAATGAACCATCGAGATAGTGCGAAAGTGTTTGAAATCGAAAAAATCATTGAATATTGAGACTTTTGGCTGCGTGCGTGGATAATTAACGTTTTGTATTATTGCAAAAATAATGTTTAACATAAGATTGCTTAGTACAATTTTTGTTTTTTTTTTCAGATAAATGAAGATCAAAATTAATTAAAATCATTCATTTTGAGTGCGTGCCTTCCTTATAAATAGTCCTATGATATACATTTTAGAAAAAAACTGCCATGCGTGATTTTTCGTAAATCTTTAATTGTCACAAATTTTCGTGTCTATTTTTTTAACATTGATCATGGGGCATTTTTTATGGTCTGCATCATTATTCAAGCTATCTAGAGTAAAAAAAACTTTGGCTTCAATGCGTGCCTCATTATGTACAAATTTGATGAAGTTAACAAAACGAACGTAAAAAACGTAACTGTTTCAAAAAAGGCACATTTTTTACTAGCACACCAAAGCATTGTTTGGTTATACCCTTACAATGAGCGTAATTTAAACTGTAGAAATTATAAAAAAAAATGGTAAAAGTGTTAAACAAATAAGTTTGAAAACAGAAGCTGTGAAGATCAAAAATAAAAACCAAATCAATTAACTCGGTGCTTAAAATAAATTATTTTAAATTCATTTTTCTATACTTTATACCTTTATACTCTTCAACAAACAATACATATGAGTTATTTTGAAGTTTTTTATTTATTCGTGGTCTATAATTGAAGAATAACTCAAATTTACATGCGTGCCTTAATTTTTGTTTTTGTTGTTTTCAAACTCAAGAAGTTAAAATTTACAGGGATAAGCCCATATTAGTCAATCAGAAATCTTATTCAGAATAAATACGATCGTATATATCCACAGAAATATATTAATTGCAATAATAAGGAATTATTAAAATATAAGGTATTACAAATATTTATACGAGTATATGTTATTCAATAATATAGATAGAATTTTATGTTTGAAAGTTTCTCTTGAACAATTTTCAAACATAACTACATTTTGACAAATTAAGGTTGCCTCTTTGATGAGAGATTGATTTATTATAACCATAATTTGTTCGGTAAAATTGTGTAAAAAATAATACAGTGGAGAGAGTATATCTTAGGGGAAAACTTTTGCTAAGATAAATGAGCTTTTAATACGAGATGTGAGAATGTCATGAACAAACTTGATCGAGAAGATTTTTCTGCGAAGGACAAGAGTACTTATAACTATAATAGAACATCGAGTACTGTAACTGGCAGCCTCAAAATTCAAATCAAGTTTAGAGATAGTGATAGAGATAGAGATAGAATTTCGTAGCGTAAAAATATCAGAAAAACCCTGGCATTGAAAAATCAAGATGGGATTTAAGTGCTAGTTTATCAACCCAGTATCACAGCTACATATGTAGATCTTTTTTGTGGATGACTCTTTGCAGAGTTTCATCCAATAAACCATAGCTATAATGAATGATTTCTGTTTTTTTTGGAGCAAGAAACTTGGCATTTGTATACCATTCAGACAGCTTGAAAAAACCTCTTGAAGAAGGGTACCGTCTTGATGAGTGACTATTTTTCGATAAAGCTTTGAATCATCAGCATATAAAAGGTACTTGGAATTTATACAAATTTTAGATAGCTGTTAGGAACGATATTTCCCATTCATTTATCCACTTCATAGAGAAATATTAAAGAATATTGATAGCGGTTATGCAAGAGAAGCAACTGCATTTTGTAATAGTAATGGTGAAAATCCATCAGGTCCAGGAGATTTGGAACCCTCAATTTCCTTCAAAGCCTAAACTAAACCTTTCAGCCACAGTCGGCAGGTTTTGAGACGAAGAGTCGAATGCATAAGCAAACTTGAAATATCTAGCAAACGGATCAGAAATTTCAGCAATGTTGCTAGCCGAAGAACCCAAATAACTCATAAAGCTTGTAAATTTTCAAAATCGACTACTATCATCCTTAATTTTATACTCAGCTGAAAATATATATTTTCTATAAAGTGATTAAGACAATTGAAATCACGTTGGAAGGAGAAATACAAGTTTCGTAGTACAGGATCATTTTTATTTGCGACTTATGTGTATTATAAGGCAAGTTATCCATTACGATGATAGCGAAGATGAAAAAAGTGGGTCTCAAAAATGTGTCTGTCTGTCTGTCTATCTGTTTGGCTCGGCCAATTTTCATTAAACTTGGTAGATAGCGTTTTTAAATTCACCTCACACGTTTTTTTCTTTTTTTTTAAGACCAAAAATAAAGGTACCTGCCATACGATTTTTTTTTCCAAATTTTATAAATATTTTTTTCTTTCAAAAACTGCCCCACAGATTTTGTTATTATTTTTGGTACTCCCTTTGGAACCATTTTTTCTCAAAAACTGTACAAACGAATTTGATAATTTTTTTTATGTTAAGGCTCCCCAAAGTTTAAATATTATTGTATATTCAAATTTTGAAACTATTTTTTTATTATTTTACCTAAAAATAACGGTACCATACAAATGTTAAAAAAATGGTTTTCAAAAATCGTTTTTTTTCTCGAAAACGGCGCCTAGAATTTTGATGAAATTTTTTTCCTTTCGATTGATTTTTACGATCTATAATTTAATAAAACAAATTTTGAAATTAAGATTAAGAGATTGATTGATTGACTGTACCTACCATAGAACATTTTTTCGAATTTCTCATTATCGGCATAACGGATTTTAATGAAATTTCTTACAGAGAAGCTTCTAAAAAGTTTAAAAACAAATCCAAATCCGATTTGAATTACTTACAATTTTCTTTATTGGAAAACCTTACCCAACTTATAAGTAGAACCGATGCCAATTAATGTTTTTTGGGGAAAAATATTTATAAGTTCATCTTTAAGATCATTAATTAACACAATGGTTTATTGTTTTGGACAACTCTTTAAGTTTTTCCAATAATGTGAAAGTAGACATGGAAACACATTTATCACATTTGTACAAATAATTGTTGCTGGATTTAAGTATATTTAGAAGGGACTTTTAAATATTTGCACACAAACAGCACATATTAACATCTTGGGTGTTACGATACTTAACAAAAAAAGCAAATTTGATTCTTTGTGTTAAGGCTTAAGCTTAATGATATATTAAGTACACGTCTAATCAGTATGATGGTTGGTTAACGATGTCATGATAAAGTTCCTCTTATCTGTCCTGATTCTTAATTGTGGCACCAATTTGGCAATCATTCCGATAATGGAACCCGCAATATTTAATTCCCGGTGAGTGTGCTCAATCCACGAAGCATATCCATTTGCATCGAGCACTTTAAAAACTCTTGCAACTGCACTAGTTTGAAGAAAGATTCGTCCTATGAAACCGTTAGCCCTATTAAGTACAGGACGAGTAAAAATTTCTTATGCATATTTTTTAAGTAAAGCAGAATCTTAAAAGGTAAAACCTACTTGTACAGCATTAACCATTTGACAGTGACACGCCGAAACCCTTTTGAATGTTCATTGAAAAGCCTACATTGATCTAAGAACGATTTTTTACTACTCTCTTGAAATCAAGACTTTGGTAAATGGTTGAAGCACACAAAAACTGCTTTTTTTACCAGCGAATTCTCAAATAGTAAAAATTGCGAAATTCCATCGGACGCAATCCGCAGCCCATTCATCGGAATCTGTAAGGTGATTATCTTAAAAGGGGTTTACACGCAAGGGAAAATAGATGAAGTTTCGTGGAAACGTTTAGCTTATATTTTACACAAACATTTTTTCTTTTGTAAAATTATTTTCAGTGGAACTGTATCTATAAAAAAATCTTACGAAATAATTTTAGTCTGACATTATACGGTTAGAAAAAATTTCAACGAAATCCTAAAGAACAGAACCATTTTATTTGAAAATTATTCCCAAAAGTGGTAACCATGAGGCCAATAAAAGTTGGGGAATAAAACAAATTAAAAACAAAAACGAAGTGAATTCCCCAGGAAGTCATAAAAAATTAAGAACAATACAATGGCACACACGGATCGTTCCGCCACACAGAACAAGCAACACTGAGTTGACATCGCATGCGCGCAAGTTCGTTCTATGGTTGACTTTCCTCTCGATACCGCGACTAAATCCTCGCCACCAAATACTGGAATACTTCCTAATATGACAATTGTAGGCATGTTCCTCTGCGGTCTTTTGCCATGCCATACAATTATTTAGCATTTTTCTTACTGCTCTGTGCAATGCTGTCTGGATTGACATGACAATGACTTTCGTGTGCTCGATGGCTGGATCATTCCCAGAGGATTACACGTTGCTATTTCATCTCGCAGGCAGTTCCATTTGTACAGACAGCAGCTTTTACAATGCTTTTAGGCGAAGCAAACAACTTGGCGTAGTTGATGGATGTGCGAATGCTTTTGTATCTTTTGTTCTGTTCTGTTCAGTTTTTTTTTTGTTTTTTAATTTGGATTCCCTTTGGCAGTGTAATTCTTTATGTAATCATCGAGCGCAAGGTCTTTCGCATTAGCGAAGATAGTTTTTCCTTATGTTTTTGTTGTTGTTGATATACTTTGCACAAATTGTCCGGATGCTTGAGATATTTCACGGCGAGCCTCAACCTCAAGTCGAATCCTCTCTCATTTCATCATCAATCTGAAACAAGTGGGGTGCGGTTGCAAAAGTGTAAAATTGCAATGGGAAATGTGGACGATGTTGTATTTTACAAATCTTAGCTTAACACGGAAAATATCTTTTTAAGAGAATCGTTCGATTCATTTTCGCTAAATTATAAAATTGTTTACCTACTATCATCATCTTAGATACAATATATAGAAGCACAAGGGCAGTGCACCATCGGAGATCTGGTTTTCTATTTTGGTGTTTGCAATAGACATTCTGTACGCGCGCCTCTTCTTGTTTATAAAATGAGGAAGACAAGAGGCAGTCATTCCAAACATCATTGTTGAGTTGGGGAAAGTGTATCAACAACACTGGATTATGCGTTAAATAGCGAGGATGACGATAAATGAACGATGGTTGGCCAGAACCAGTATTAATTGTTAATTGATTTTGTTTGTTTTTTTTTTTCTTAAAGTATAGTTAAAGCAACGAGAAACAAAACAGAATATAAAAAACAAATTGAGAGGGTGGTTGGAAATGCTGAATGAAAATTGTATACTTTGGATAATAAAGCCTATGAATATTAGACTTCCACTTTTAAAAAAAGGTTAAGACATATGCGAACAAAATTCAGTTCTGTTGAAATTTTTTCGTCGTTTGGTCATTTTTTTGTCTACTGTCATATTTTTCAAGAAACTACCTTGAACTTTAATTGGCAGATAATTCATTTCATCTTAAACCTATATATTGGTGCAGAGTGTAGACCTCACCAAACCATCTTTTAAATATTGAAGGTTTGGAGTGAAACAGCTGTCATAAAATTTATAGGCTGCAGTTATAAATATTTACGAGTACCCACTATACCAATAAAGCTTAGTTCTTGGTTCGATGCCAGGTGACGGAAAAAGTTTATCGATTAAAATAAACATAGATCAGCTATGAATATCTTCAGGTTTGTTCTTCTAAAATAAAATTATTCATGTTTTTGTTGATTCATTCAAATGTATTTTGACTCGGTAATTCTGAAAATTTGCAATCAATCCCTTGGGTTCTTCTACTATTTCTTTTGAAATACCAACATTAGTTACTATAGTATTTCACTAAAATATATGTAACATGTCAATTTTTTCTTTCTCTTGTATTAGAAGGTTCGAACGTCAAATCTTTTGTTTTTCTATGTTGAAAACGATATAAATCACCGAAACCCCTTCGAAGTCCTCAATTCTGAGTGTGAGTTAGTTAAAAAAAATTCTTAATACCATGAAAAAACTAAATGCACTACTGGATCGCACGACTGGATCGCACGAACTTGCTCTTATGTAAAAGACTAGAAATTCTTTAAAAATTAATGTTATTAGAGGAAAATATTTGTAACCATACAAATTCTTTTGTAAATGACTAAAATAACTCCTTTAGCAGTTGGACCTATAAACAGGATGTCAGATGATTTCTCCAGCAAATATTAGTTTATGCAATGACAAGAATTATAAATCGTTGTAGCGGTTTTTTTTTAATAGATTTTATATAAAAAACTTTTAAAACATTTTTAAGAATAAATTTTGGAATGCCAACTTTAATTTTTTATTATTGTAATGATAAAAATAAAATTTCCAAAAAATATATTGACCCATTTTTAGATTTCGTATTTAAAAAAAATGATTAGAAAAAGTGTTTGTAATTCAAAATTTGAAAAAATGGTTCTATGGTAGGTACAAGCTGTAATATCTTAATTAAAATTTTTTTTATAAATACAAAAAAAAATTATCAAAATTCTAGGCATCGTTTTCGAGAAAAATACGATTTTTGAAAACCATTTTTTAACATTTGTATGGTGGGTAACCTTTATTTTTAGGTAAAATCAAACTTTTTTTGAATACATCTTGTAGATTGTGTTGAGAAACTTTTATTTTTTAAGTTTAAAAAAAATATAGCATAAGGTTTTCGAAATATTGATATTTTTTTTTAAATCCAAAAAAATTTTTTGCAAAATTTGAATACACAATTCTATTTAAGTGTTTAGGGAACTTTAGCCGATTTGCCGATTTTCGTCAAACTTGGTAGATATCGTTTCTAATTTTCCCCCTCCACACGTTTTTTTTGCTTTAAAGACCAAACAAAATGAAAACTCAATATTTCGAAAACCACATGCTCGATTTTTTTCAAATTTGATAAATTAAAGTTTCTTAATATAATCTACAAAATATGAGAAAGAATAATTTGTTTTATTAAAAATAAAGGTACGAGTACTCTCCATACAAATGTTAAAAAATGGTTTTCGAAAATCCTATTTTTCTCGAAAACTGTGCCGAGAATTTTGCTAAAATTTTGTTTCTTTCGATTAATTCTTACGATCTACAATTTAAGAAAAAAAAATTTCGAAAACAAGATATTACTGACTGTACCTACCATAGAGGGATTTTTTCGAATTTTTAATTTCTCATCATTGGCATGATGGATCTTAATGAAATTTTTTATAAAGAAGCTTCTAAAAGGTTTAAAAAACATTGCATTTCAAAACTTAAGAAAAAAATATTTTTTTGAAGTTTGTAAAACAAAATCTATTTTTTTTAGAAACCACTACAACGAATTATAATTTTGTTCTTGCATAAACTAATATTTGCTAAAAACACCATGGCATCCTGTGCTTAGTTCCAACTAATAAAGAAGTTGTTTTAGTCATTTAAAAATGAATTTTATGCTTATAAACAATTTTTCTTTAATAACATTAATTTTTGAAATTCTAGTCTTTTACATAGAAGCAAGTACGTGCGACCTATCCGTGCATTTTATTTGTATCAAAATCGTTAGAGCCTTTTTTAAGATAAAAAAGATTTTGCATGACGGCTGGCTTTGGAGCTAAAGAAAAAATTCAATTTCTCCTCCAGCGAATCACCGAAGGCCCTTAAGTACCTGGTTTGAAGAAAATAGCTCCAGTGGTTTAGGCTGTAGGGAGAGGTTCAGACATACAGATATACTGAAACATATTTTTTATGTACCAAATTTTCCTTAAAATTCTCATTAAAAAATTTTATATGCAAATTGTTAGTTTTTGATGATATATGTACATTTTTGAACGTAATTTCAAAATGTATACGTGTACCCGTTTTCAAGAATAATAAAGCATAGGGGGAGAGAAAAGGGACATCTTTCTCTCCGCTGATTGGAAGCTCTACGTCTACATACGCCTTAAGATTTTGTATATTAGTTGAAGAGCGGAGAGAATATGGGGAACGATTTGTGGATCCAAAGAAATATAACTTCTAACGCGGCTGCATTAGTTAACATAGGCTCACACACTGCTGTTTACAAGTGATAGGAATCGTGGTGACAATTTCCAAGAACCATTTAATGTTAAATTAAAAGCATTTCAAAAGAGAGAGCAAGTCAGTCAATTTTGTCAAAAAGGTCAAACAGCCCCAGCTCTTCAATTAAAGAATAGTTTTTGTTACTACTTCTGAGATAAAACTGTTTTGGTTTTAAAATTACAAGCTTTATTTTTTGATGAGCCTAACCAAGAATCCATGGCCTATAAGATGTGTCTTGGTCTTATAAAAAGATAAATCAAAGAAAATTGATTCGTTTCTTTATTAATTTTATTTTTCCTTTTAACGGAAATCCGTCCTGTTACAGCTCACAATGCATCAGCCATATAATCAGCTTAAAAAATCCTCTTCTTTCCTACTTAGGGTAGTCAAGATCTCTTTTGTTAACGTTATTTTACCTCTTGCCCTATGCTATACTGGCAATTATTTCACTGAACGACTATTATTAAAATGTTAAAATATATGTATAGAGACGCCATAAGATGATGGTACAATTTCCGTCCAACACTCCAACGGAACCTATAATACTATTTAATGGTAATTTTAAGGTTCGCATAGGAAATTACATAGATACAATAACAGGTATTTCTGAAAAGCACAGATGGTGCGATTGTAATCAATGTACTTTTCATTGAAACAAATTGCCAATAATTATATTGCTGACACGGTTTTCATGTAGACCAAAAGAACTATCCTTCTTTTGCACTAAAAGTAGGTTGTACCTTGTATATCACAACGCAAGAACACAGCACGCGGCCGATATGTGATGGATGCACCCAACGGACGACCCTTTTACGTGCCCAAGTCTTTCGAAATAAAAATTATTAATCTGAAACCGTTTTCTGCACCTAAATAGTTGCAATTTGTTGCAATAGCAGAGCGGTAGCGTTTTTTTGTGTTCATGCGCCATGTGGCACGTGGTATCTATCATAGATACCTATAGATATTCAAACTGTATCGATCCTCGCCTAAGGCGCTGAACCTGCGCGATCTGAATCTGACCAAGAGATGTAGATGATGTAGGTTCGTCTGGGAAAATAAATGTTCATATTTTTCTTAAACAATATTTTACGTGAGATGAATTATGATCGATGAGATACGGCAGCTCTTTTATAGGAACCTATGCCATAGAGATACATAGAACCACAAGGTTATGTACGAGGAAGTGAAAGAGAACTTGGAATGTGTCCATATTTTAAGGTTATAAAGATGTATATCGGCTTCCGCTTGAAGGGAAATAATTAAATAGACATTTGTGTATATATTTTTGTTTTAAATTGAAGAGAAAGAAATTTTGTTCTCATCTTTCCATCACTAGACCAAAGACCAATTTATGACTTCTTTCAAACACAGTGATTGTATACAGTAAGTAAAACTATTAGAATCTTACTTTTCGATAAGAAATATTTTCTCCAGTGAACAAAAAAAAAAGAATAAATTGATGATGGGAAAGCAATTAAAGATGTTAAGTTCTGCAATTAAATAATTTAAGTCCACACACGCGTATGTGTATGCAATCTTATGTCACGATTAAGTTCTTAAACGTGGAAATATATGGCGGAATGTTAGAAGATGCATCAAACAATGACACTCAGGGCTCGATTCAAGTTAGGCAAGAACTATTAAATAGCTTTTCGTAATACAGTGGAAACAGCTCCTCACAGAAAGATGCGGATCTAGAATCAGTTTTTTTTTTTTTTTAATTTTCTTTGTTCCTTTAATGTACTAACTTTTTGGCGAAAAAAAGGTAATTGAATTCTTACCAAATAAAACTTTTCAAATATTTTAAAATAAATTTAGTATGTCAATTTTTATTGGTAATAAGTGTTCATTTAAAAATTCACTAACCCGTTTTTTGAGTACAGAATGGAAATTTTTTTTTTAAATTCAACAATTTTTTACTTGCGACTTATAGGTACTATAAGGCAAGTTATGCATTCGTAAAAAAAATCGAACTCGAGATTTTGATCAAAGTTGACATTACGATGATAGCGAAGACCAAAAAAGTGGGTCTCGCAATTCTGTCTGTCTGTCTGTCTGTCTGTCGGTTCGACTACAGCCTAAATGGCTCAACCGATTTTCTTCAAACTTGGTAGATATGGGTTTTAATTTTCCCCCCCCGGACGTTTTTTTTTTGTTTTTTTTTAAGACAAAAAATAACGGTACCTGCCATACGATTTTTTTTCGAAATTTTATAAATATTTTTTTTTCTCAAAAACTGTCCCACAGAATTTTTTAAAAAAAATTTTAAAAATTTCATTTGGTTAAAACTAGCTAATGGTTGAAAAAAATTTTACAAAAAATTGGTATTTTAGGTAGCCCCACTGGGTCCATTTTTTTTGTTTTTGATTTTCTCGAAAACGGTACAGCCGATTTAAATAATTTTTTTTTATGCCAAAGCTCCTCCAAAGTTTGAATAATATTACATATTCAAATTTTCAATTTTTAATTTTTTGGATTTTTAAAAAAAAATCAAAATTTTTTTTTGGAAACTCAATATTTCGAAAACCCCATGCTCGATTTTTTTCAAACGTGACAAAAAAAAGTTTTTTAACATAATCTACAAAATTTGAGAAAAAAAATTTTGTTTCATCTAAAACTAACGGTACCTTCCATACAAATTTTAAAAAATGGTTCTCGAAAATCGCATTTTTCTCGAAAACGGTTCCGAGAATTTTGATATTTTTTTTTTTTTGATTAATCCTTACGATTTATAATTTAATAAAAAAAAATTTTAAATCTAGATATTACTGACTGTACCTACCATAGAATGATTTTTTCGAATTTTGAATTTCTCATTATCGACTTAACGGATTTTAATGAAATTTTTTATAAAAAAGCTCCAAAAAAGTTTAAAAAACATTGCATTTAGAAACTTAAGAAAAAAAACTTTTTCAATTTTTAGAAAAAAAAGTCGTTTTTTTTTGAAAAATTCGATATCTCAAGAACGGCTTAGTATTTTTTTTTGGAAATTAGACTTTTATTCGTACAATAATAAAAGCTTAAGGTTGGCGTACCAAAATTTTTTCTTAAAAATGTTTTAAAAATTTTGTACATAAAAGCTTATTTTTTTAAAGAACCACTACAACGACTTATAATTGTTGTTCTTTAATAAATTCATATTTTCATAGCATTCTGTTTTTATCTCTTACTACTAAAAGAATTTAAAAAAATAATTTTATCCTTATGAGCAGTTTTCTCTAATAACATTCGTTTTTAAAATGCTAGTCTATTACATAGGAGCAAGTTCGTGCGACCCAGTCGTGCATTTTATTTTTCAAAGTCATTCTTAAAATAATTTTTGGTACTGAACCAAATCTGTCATCCGTTTCACCATTGCAATATAAAATGCTTAAAAAAAAACGGTTTTCGCTTTTTTTTCCACAAAATTTGCGATTATTTTTTGGAGCATATCATACATATCAAGCTTTTTTTTTTTAATTTCTAAGAAACGAAAAGAGATTTTGGAATTAAAGTGAAAAAGTGAAAATATAATATTTAAAATAACGCCGCAGCGCCAGCGCCTGGATTATCTTGATTAAATTGAAACGTAAAACATGTATTTCCTAAATACAGCATTTCATACCAATCATTAGAGACGTTTTCGAGAAACCAATGAATAAGAATGGCGAAGTGGCAGTTCGGGAATTTTACTAAAACCCCTTTCTTAATCCGTTGGTCCCCAAAAAAAATTAGTGCTAAAAATGCGTCATCCAAATCATTAGCACCGTTTTCGATAAACCGAGATAAGAAAAGCGTGGCAATATGCGAATTCATAAGTATGGCAAGTTATGCAAATTATGCATTTAAAAAAAAAAAAACTAACTCGAGAATTTGATCAGACATTACTTGATGATAGCGAAGACGAAAAAAGTGGGACTCGCAATTCTGTCTGTCTGTTCGACTACAGCCTAGAGCTGTATCAATCGCGATTGATTCGGTCTTTGTGATCCGTTCACCAAAAGGATTGATTGAAATCAAAGTAGACCAATTCAATCAATCCTAATGTCAATCTCTTGCCACTGAAACCGATGAACGAAAAAAAGTTATGTTTCATTTCACAATACCAAATAGGAATTGACATAGACAGAATGTATATTCCTCATTTTATATACGATGGAAGAAGGCGTGAACGAAGCAACGAAGTCGAAAAAAGCCAAACTTTCGTTCATTTTCACATTGTTTCGGTCTAGGTCTGAAGGAAACGATTGAAAAAAAAAAATATTTTAGTAGAATGAACGATTGAAAACGTTTCGTGTGGGTCTTTATCTCGTTCGAAATGAAACTGCTGGATAAAAAATGATTTTGATTGAATGAAAGATTGATTGAAAAGATCGAATCCTTGAACCAATCAATCAATGATTGATTCGATCTTTCAAAATGAACGATTGGCACAGCTCTACTACAGCCTAAAGGGCTCGGCTGATTTTTTTTTCAAACTTTGGTAGATAGTATTTTTAAACTTTTACCCCCACACGTTTTTTTTATTTTTTTTTTCAAGACCAAAAATAACGGTAGCTGCCATACAATTTTTTTTTTTTAAATCTTATAAATAATTTTTTTTTAAACTGTTCAAAAGATTAAAAAAATACAAACAAATTTTATTTAGTTAAAGCTAGGTAATTGTTTAAAAAAAAAATCCCAAAAAAGGTTATTAATGATACCATGCTTGGAACTATTTTTTTTTTATTTTTTCAAAAAGGGTACAACCGCTTATGCTAATAGTTTAATGCTGTGTATTAAAATTTTCAAAAAAAAATTTATGGAATTTAAAAAAAATCAATTTTTTTTTTTTCAAAACTCAATATCGAAAACCCCACTCTTGATTTTTTTTAAGCTTGATAAATAAAAGTTTCTCAATATATAATCTACAAGTTGTATAAGAAAACATATTTCATTTTACCTAAAAATAACGGTACCCACCATAGAAATATAAAAAAATGGTTTTCAAAAATCGTATTTTTCTTGAAAATGGCGTTTAGAATTTCGATTTTTTTTTTTGTTTCAATTAATTTTTACGATCCATAATTATTAAAAAATTAAGATATTACTGACTGTACCTACCATAAAACCATATTTTTAAGTTTTGAATTTCTCACTATCGGCATTTTAATGAAATTTTGTATAGAGAATCTTCCAAAAAGTTTGAAAAACATTGCATTTCAAAAATTAAAAACAAATATTTTTTTTAAAAAATCCACAGTGTCTATGTACTTAAAAAAAATCATAAAGCTTTGAGGTTGTATAGTAAAAATTATTATAAATAAAAACACGGAGAGAAAGTAGACTTTTGTATTTTCCCGGGACTTATTTGGTAACATACAAATATAATGATTTACATAATGTAGTTTTGTACCAAAACCGCTAAATAAGAGCTCAGGTATTGTGTTTAACACTAGTTCAGGAGATTTTGATTTTAGCCACTCACAAGAAAACTCGTACCGAAATTTCAAAAACAACAAGGAAAAACCTTTAAACCAAAATAACGTAATTCCTTTTCGTACATTAATAATTAATTATATTTTTTAAAATATCATTTATATTTTTGTGTAAGTTACACAGACAATAATGAAACAATCAAGTGTTTCCGTGGTGTAGTAGTTATCACATCCGCCTAACACGCGGAAGGCCCCCGGTTCGATCCCGGGCGGAAACAGATATTTTTTTTTAATTTTAAAAGAAAAAGTTCAATAAAATAAAATCAGCAAAATAACACAAGTACTAAAAAAACGTATCTCTTTCTATATAGTGGGGGAGATTTAACACCCTAATGGATGGAGAATTTGTTTGTATCAATGAAGATTACGAAAAAAACCCTAATGTAACTTAATGACTCCATCTTTTATTTCAGTGGTGATTTTCTTGAGATGAGTGCCTTCCAGGTACAAATGTTTCTGAATTAGCTCCCATTTTTCATAAGGCCTTTACTGAAAATGTAAATTGGAAAGATTATAATAAGTGTGCTACGAGTTGTAAACTAGATACAAGCAGCCGAATCTATAAAGAAATTTTAAAGGTTGTTTAACTTTAAAATACTTCTAAACAGCTCTTAAGTATAAATTCGTCATCTATAATCAATTTTGACATTTAAGTATTGTTACTTAAAGGCCACTTAACTTAAACGCCATCGTCGCCATCCACCGCCTTTAAAGGTCACTTAAAGACGTTTTAAAATGTCTTTTGACATATCAATTGTCATCTTTGATATTATGAAGTCTTAAATTGTGAGTTTGTTTTGTCTTTTGTGATATTTTAGAATTATAAAATGCAAAGGAATAAGACACACAAAATTTGTATTGATTAAAATATGTGTACGCACAAAGAATTTTCGTCCACGCGTTCCCTCTTAGCATTTGAAGTGTTTTTATCGACACTTTTATCCTCGTTGGTAGAGGAGAATCTGTGCATAGAAATAATTCTTTTTTTTATTTATTACAGCATATTATTTTAAAATAAAGGCAATTCCTTGTCGGAAGCATTCGAATTTTCAGATCTTCTTCTTTTGTTTGTGGCGACGGGTGTATGTGTGTTCTATGGCATTTTTCTTAATTTCGCAGATTTAAAAATGTGGCTTCCAAATTTTTAATAATTCAAGGTGCTACAAAACAGCTGTGTTGTATAAAATGAAGCAGTATGAAATTTTCACATCCTTTTACGTTACGTGACACAACCATCCTTTAGTTAAGAACCGATAAAAAATTGATTACAGATACGAATTGAAGTTTCATCATTTAAAGGCAAATTAAATATGCTTAACTAAATAACCTCTAAGATGCAATTTAAGAAAATCTTATAGATACGGCTGAAGATGTGTCTGAAAAAGTGTCTTAAAAGTAGGGAATCCATTCAAAGATGATATTGTGCTATCGAATACGGCCGATTTGCATATATCGTTCCGTAAACTTGTAGACCGAACTTAACAATGCGTATATCATCAATAAACATAAGAAGGTGCTAGGAACAGTTAGCATCGGCTTGACAAGAGCTCTTAAGTCCTGGCCCCACTGATGTCTTAAGCCTTTTACAAGCCAATTAACATTTTTAAATTTTAGAATATTGAAAATAAAAGAAAAAAAAATTTGTTTTAATGCAAGCAATATTATAAATTTAATTTCCACTGAAATTATTTCGCACTTTGTGACTAAATTACACTCTTATTCGGAGTAGGGTAGCCAGATATGTTTAGATGAAACTAGTACTGGAGTTTCAAAAACCCGGACTTTTCCGGACAAATTAGGATTGAAAAAAGAGTACAAAACAAGGACAGAATATACACATTTATATTGTAAGAGGAAACAAAAAATTGTATTAACATTTAAATAAAAATAAATATTTAGTTTAAAAATCACATTTTTAAGTTACAAAACATCTTTGAGGTATAAAAAAAGAAACTTAATTTGTTTTTGTTTTTGAATAAATAGCCTTTACAGTGCTTGTTGTACTTTTCATTACATCTAATATTGTTAAGTATATCACTGTTGCTTTTTTGTTAAATTAATTCCTTTGTTAAAATAATTCCTTTGACGGAATCAGGTAACAGTTTGTTTCTATCTTTTGTCCACGTGAATTTAATAACGTTTTCTTTACAGCCGGAATCATCAAGCTTCTTCACAATAGATTTAATTTTAAGTGGAACAAAATCGTTATCGATTCGCTCGTAAATATTATTGACAATATTTTGTAAAATTTCAACGGTTTCAATAATAGAAATGTCTTGTTTTTCAAGTTTTTGAATATTGACGTTGAATGTTGACATGAGAGAATGAACCAAAAATAAATACGCCTCGCTTAAGTCGTCTTTAAAAAATGTTTGCAATATTTTAGGCGGATTCTCGTACATAAGTAAAAGACGTTCAACAGCAAGATAGAGAGAAAGCCATCTGGTTTTCGAATGGTATAAGTAAGGCTTATATTCATTTTCAAGAAATTCAGAAAAATCTCGAAGTCTTTCCGTTCTGACTGTGTAGATAGAGAAATAGTTGTATATTTTTACAATTATGATATCGGCGTCAACTGGGAAAGTATCACATCCATGGTAGATCGCATTGACTAATGTGGTGGACATCCTATACCTATCATGTTTTGGTTGACTAAAGATTTTAACTTCGAATAGACATTGTTCGAACCTTTCCTTTGTCTTCCACCAAAATTGGTATTGCAATAATTGTCAGCGCAAAATCCACTTACTTTTGATAATAAGTTATTTTGTGTAAGAGCTTTAACGATAAGTTGGGCAGTTGTTCTATAATTTCTTTTCTCATATAATGGATCTGTTCGTTCACTTAATTTTAATGGGCCTCGGTTCATTTTTGAATAACCATTTAATTATAAGTAGCATAAAAGTAAATAGATACACAATGGGTAAAAGGAGTACAATCCCGGACAATTATCAAAAACTATCCCGGACCTCCCCCACACAGTGAAAAAAGAGTACATGTCCGGGAAAATACGGACGGATGGCAACCCTAATTCGGAGCCTCCGTAAGAATTTAAAAGTTTGATTTCCGTTCAGAAAGTAGTGCAGGAATAGCACATGCCGTCGTCGAGTAGTAACCAGAGTCTTCAACACATGAATCATGGTGGTGTTGTTTTAGCTATTTTTTACGAGTCCTTAAATGTCTAGGTATTTTTAACTTCCCATAGGGAGTTATTGTAATCGGTCCGATTTCTCAAATTGGAATTTTTGACATTTCTCGACGTTTCAAGGTCCCTAGAGGCTATATCAATCATTTTTAGAGGGATGTCTGTGTGTGTGTGTGTGTGTGTACCTACGTTCGTACGTTCGTACGTTCGTACGTCCGTACGTTCTGGTACCATTTTTCGTCGTCGATATCTCAAGAACGAGTAAAGATATCGACTTCAAATAAGTTTTGTTTAATAGATAATAACTTCGAAAGAGGCTGAAAGGGCGTTTAAGTAGCTCGAGATTTTGTAAAAAATGCAAGATACACAGTTAGCGGATGATCATCAACAAGTGACCTTTGATAACACAATTGCAAAGGCATAAAGTTGACGAGACAGATTCCGTGTTTTAATTATCGCAGTGCAATTTTGCATAACCTGCCTGACTCTATCCAGAAACTTGTTTCTCATTATCCACACAGAGAAATCGTTTTACTGCCGATTTAAATGTACACAATAATTTTCCGGGGCTCTGTATTTTGCTCAGACAATACCTAAAGGAAGGTATGCCGAGATTTTTTTTTACTTAAAAAACCTGAACTAGTTCGTGGATGAGCCAACGCGGATTCTTGACGTTGCAGATCAATCTGAAAACACACTTGACTTGATTCCCACCTCTGATCCTGATAAATAAGCAATAAATATGCCTGTAAGCATATCAGACTGCTGTGTCATATGTATGTACATACCTGCTAATTTCTCGTGCGAACAAAACCAATTTATAGAAAAAATCTCTAAGAGAACCGTTTGGCAATGCGAGAGACACAATTGGGACGGCCTAAATAATTTCGTCAGTAACTTTAACTGGTCATTAGAAACCATCGATATTCTATCAAACCAAATAAGAATTCATGGTATGATACCAGCTGGTATCCAAGAATTTATGGTATCAAAAGGTCGCATTCCATCACTAAATGGGTCATCAAACTAAGGTAATGACCTCCATTTCTGACAGTTTTGGTTCTCGTCCTGACACACCTTTTTATTCCGACATTTTGTCAGTTTATATTTCTGCCTACTCGCAGAGATTCCAAAAATTAGTTTTCGAAGAAATGATGCTGAACGCTTAAGACTAATAAATTGACCAATTCCATTGCATGCATGAATCATGTTTTCACGGTGATTGTTGTGAAACAAACATCGTTTTCAGTCGAAGTGAAGCAATTACTGTTACTCTCTGTGTATAAACGTACATAACTATGTATAGGTCTTAAGCAAACATTTTGATTATTGTTATTTGTGATCCCTCATTAATCGCTCTCAGATTAACAATGACCAATTTCATTTTCACGCGGATTGAACAAATCAAACTGCCGTCGAATGACGAACGACTCGACGTCGACACATCCATAGTTGGCATTCACATGATTCCACCTATAGCACTTCATTCCATTGAAGCTTCAAATGATTCTCGAGTGCAAGGCACCAATTTACTTAGGACAAAGTGGCACATCACATCACATTTAATTTATAGTTTCGCTCCATAGTTCTGTGATTGCCAGTTGTTCTGCAAAATTCACTTAACCAGTCCAAATTGCCCACGTAATTACAGTGGTGGTCGTGGTGTTGTTGGTCAATTTGTATCTTAAGCCCGCACGCTCAAAGGAAACATAAGACGTAGTTTGTGGTAAGAGAAGGATCTTGGTTTAGGTTTTTGTTGGTTGGTGAGGCCCATTGTCCCTTCATCATGATGCATCATGAGTACATCATGAGATGACTAATAACTTGGAATTAAGTGCAATTCGTTGTGACTAAGTGGGTTTCAAGGTTCCAACCTCTATGCAAAATAATCCACAGCATAACATTTCTCTAAAGGAAAAATTAAAAAAAGTTTCATCTTCTGTGAGCAATAATGGGAGGGTTCACTGCGCGATTTGACTGCGTGAACGAGGGACTCTCTTGATTGTGTCTTCACGCTTTCGTAGTTCGGAAAGATATTTACTTTTAATGTATGGATAGGTGAAAGATTATAAATTTTCAGGTTGGCTGTTTTTGCTGCTTGGAAAATACTAGAATTGCCATTATTTATTTTATGCAAGACTGACTTTGGGTGATGGCTCCATGGAAAATTCTATGACTATCCAAGAATAGTTCCATAAAATATATTATTTTGAACTAAATTTTTAATAAAAAATTTTTAACAAAACTCTAAGTTTGAGATTGGAGATATTTGTATGACTCCCAAATTTTCATGATTTTCATTAATATGTGATAACTGTTTTGGAATATTCTCCTAAATTGCAGGTAAAATCAGTCAAACCAAAAGTTTTTAATGTGCAAATTTATGAAGTGTGCAAGGAGAGTTGCCGGTTTACCGAGCAATGACGCTGCCGGCCCAAAATCCCCACCAAACGATAACTTTTATCAGAATTGTTACTTGGCGAGCCTCGAGTGCATTGGCGTCGTCGTTCCATATACGACAATTTTGCTCGTTAAACATTTATCCAAAATTGCGTCTTGTCGCTAAAGATGATTTTTCGGAAAAAATTGGGATCCCCTTCCAAACGTTCCAAAGAAATCACAGTTAGCGAACAAACTAAACTCTCTATGGTCATGAACTGTTCAATAGTTTGATTTGTGATTTGGCATCAGTTATTACAAAATGAGCAATAGATTTGACAGATATCACCAAAATAACATGGCCGCCAAATATACCCACGCCAATTGAAAAATATTTTCTAAAACTCTTGGAGCAATAGGGCTCGCATGCATATGCATTATTGGAACAATCCTTTACCTTATTCCAATATAAATGTGGTAATAGGAAGTGCAGCTACGATTGGTAAAGAAGGAGATTGGGAGAAGTAATAGACTAAGAGCCCACAGCAATTTTTGGGTGTGATTGATAACAAAAAATAATTAGCTTAATTAGATAGGCCTTTTATAGTTATTTACAAATGTGAATGCCTTGCATACTCTAGTGGGCGCAATAGTGCATTAAGTATGCAGTTCTTTCCAAATCCAAATAATTGTGATAACAACTTTGCCAAAATGTAGAGTTAAGCCCCCTGATTGAAAATATCGAGGTCCAAGACGTTTTACAGACAGCCTTCTGCCTGCCAGACGCGATAAGAATAGGCAACTTCTTGCACTAAGAAGGCCACCTTCAAAACGTCATGGACCTCGATATTTGCAATCAGGGCACTTAGCTGTTCATTTTGAAGTTATGGCAAATTTTTTAGAATAAGGAAAGAACTGCATACTTGATGAACTATAATGCACTATTGCGCCTACTAGAGTATGCAAGACGTTCACATTTGTAAATAACTACTAAAGGCCTTACTAATTATGCTAATTATTTTTTGTTATCAATCACACCCAAAAATCGGTCTAAATTGAATAGAACTTAGAGAAGTAGACATTTTCAGATCTTCAGTATGAAGTTAACTTGAAATTCCAGGGATTGGAATGATTAAAAAATATATCTTCGAGAACAACTTCTGAATGGAGTTGAGTTGCAAGAAAGAGTGGGTAGGCGAAACAGTGAACTACTCACCCACAAGCATTTTCCAAAAAGAAGTGTATGTCATAGTGTAACCTCGAAATGAACTATTGTAACCAAAACATTGGCAGTTCTCCTAAAACTGGGCATCAAAAATGCGTCTTATAGGAGCTACGAGCAAGAACGCTTTATATCCTGCATCGGCTTAAGCAGGAACAACTACCGAATAATCGCGGGTTTTCTAAATGGCCCACTGACTGTAAGCATAGAAGACACCTTAATATTGGTCTAATGAGCAGTGCCACGCCACATGCACTCATCCATCAAATACGTAGACATGTCACCAAATAGAAGAGAACAAACTAAAATCTCTTAAACCAATCCATAAACTTAAATTTCTTAAAGAAACTTACCTGAAGGGCTGCAAAATGAGCGATATCATTTAGCTCAAAATGGAGACACAATAGATCTATAGGTCGCAGTGCACTTAACCTCCACATTTATTCATCGCATTCAATTCAAGTCAGTTACGCAAAATATCAATATTCAAAGCTGAATTTGTTATTTTTATGTAAATATATGACAGTAGAACTGTCAGAATAAACGTCATATTATTTTACTGAGATTTTTATACAAAAATTCCATCCAAATTTCAGACATCTCCTGTCGGTTGTTCAAAAATTTTCTTTCAAACAAATCTTGTCCTAGCAATAGGTTTGTTCGTTAAGCCGTGAAGTCACCGTGTGTTCGTCCTTAATCGTTTTTTGAAAAACCTAAAGTCCCCCTGGTGAGTGAATTCAGTGTTTTTGAGACCTGAGGTCGCCCTGAACTCAGCCTAAAGCTAGCCCTAAACGACGAACATGCTCGCCGAACTTGTTCGTTTGCGTTAGCCCCTACACGGCGAGCACATTTGGCGAACATTCATTTCGTGTTGATTCTTCACAGAGTAAGCATCCGCGACATGAACTCGGCGATGCGACGCACAGTGGCTTAGCTTGTATGGGAGAGCGGAAAAAAGTCTGTTCAATCTGAATTGTTTAATTTTTAAATGAAACTTGGCGCACATGTTTAAATCAGTCTAATAAATATTTGATCAAAAACTATATTTGTTAAGAAAAACTATTTGAAAAAAAAGTTAATAACATTTTTATAAAATTGGAGGGTTTTAATGTTTGTATGGAAGAGCGGAAACAAATTTGTAAAATCGAAACTGTTCAACTGTTTAATTGAAATTTAACACACATGTTAAAATTAATCTTATACATATTTGGTCATAATTTAGTTATGAAAAAATCATTAGTAAAAAAATTATTGAAATTTTTCAAAAATTTTAGTTGAAAGTTAAAAATTTTTCGGCCAGAAATAAATGTTTTCGCAAAAATCGAATTTCTCAGACCTGGCTCAATGTATTAATTTTACTTTTTGAATAAAGGTAAACATTTTTTTTTAATAATGGGCTTAACCAGTTTGTTCTTACAATTAGTACCAATGAAATCAAAATTTTTGATAAACACTGGCAAGACGAAGTTTTTTGAAACCCGATTCAGTGAAACAATTTTAAACATTAACTCCTTCATCTGCAACTGATTTTTTCTGTGCTTTAACTTAAAAGTACGGAGCATACGCTGGTATTATAATTCGTTGCTTGTAGTCTTTTTGAACTTTTTTGAAATCAAAAAACTAAAAAAAAACATTTTTTCTTAGTACCTACCAATGTTTTGGGCTACTTACAGAAGGCTTCTTTTATAAATTTTCATTTTTTTTTATTTTTTAGGTAGTCATAAAATGAGATAAGAAGTTACAAAATTTATTTAAAGGAACTTCGGAAAAAGACATCTAAAGGTTTGTTGAAAATATGGTTCGCAACTTGAATAAAATTATTTTCCAACTTTGAGGGCTTGTAAATCAGAACATACAATAGAGTACATAAGAGTACATAAGAGTACTTAAACATAAAGCTAAAAAGGCTAGATATGACTTTTTCCACAGACTTTTTTCAGAAATGTTTCTGATTTGTTTTTTTGGTGTAGACGCTTTGAGAAACATTTCTGAAATGTTTCTTTGTTTTCCATTGTTTCCAGATTGAGTTGTCTGTAAATTTTTTTCTCGCCTATGTTGTACTTTAAGCGCATGAATTTTTTTTTAACTTCATCTTTATCACAATTTATATTTTCGCAAATTTCATATATATCATTGGCTTTTTTGATTTTATTTTTAAAATTTTCGTCAAGAGTATATCCGAGCGTCCAGACCAAAGAAAACATTTCAGAAACATTTAAGAAACATTTCAGAAATGTTTCTCTGTTTCTGAAATGTTTTTTAAATGTTTCTGAAATGTTTCTTAAATGTTTCTGAAATGTTTAAAAAATGTTTCTTTGGTCTGGACACACCTTAAAATATTGAGTAAGAACGCAAAATTGTTTTTGTTTATTCTTAAAACTAATTTATAACAAATTTATAGTTTTATCAGAGCACAGAATTGTTGTTTCTTGCTTTTAGTTCTCAACAAAACAATTGACAGCACTTGGGTGTTTTTTGAAAACCGAAATACCCAGTTTTTACAACTCTGAGGGTTGTCCAGAAAACCTGTGTCAACCCTGGGTAAAGTTGAACGAACGAACCTCATTATACAGCACAACAATAACAACAACAAAAAAAGTAGCCAGATCGGTCGAGCCGTTCTCAATTCATTAACTCTCATGCATGCGGTAATTGATTTTTATTAATAAATATGGCATTACAAGAAAAACAAGGTTTTCGAAAAAGATTTCATTACATTTCTGAAGGTGTAAAATGATATAATCAGGCATGCCAGCATCATTGCCATGTCCAACTGGTTATTCAATTTTATGATGAAGTCAGTCTATATCATTAGCTTAGAATTGATTTCCTCATTATGTCATTTACTCCACGAGGAGGTCCCACGAAACCTATTAAGACCCAGGTTAACTTAAGACTGAAAAGAAAAATTACTAAGCGCATCATCGCAACCTCAAAACATGCACGTCTTAAATTGTTTCAATCCATAAGCCACCACAAACACAGCTAAGCTCAGCGATTCATTGAAGCTGAGTTTTCTCGTTGCCTTCGATAACAAGTAAACTGCAGTAAGCGTTAACCTTGTCATAAATCTAACTCTAACAATGATTATATCTGAGCAAAGTAGCTGTAAGTAGAAGTAGGTGGCTGGCTGTTGGTGGTCTCTCACCAGGAACCGATACGACGACATTGCCGCCGGCCGTGGTAACAAATAACCACCAACTGCCATCAGCAGCGTCATTGGGAATCGTGATCGACCAGAAGCACATTTTCCATTCAATCGATATTCACGTAATTTGCTCGTTGAATTCAGTCTTGGTCTTAGACCGTCCAACAATTCTAATTGGCATAAAGAGAAAAACCTCAGAACCGTCTCTGTGAGTTATGAATGGCTCTTGGAATAATCGCTTAGATAGGTATGTGTACAACACAAAGGTTCCTAACCAATGCTAACAAAGCGATATCTTCCTCAAAATGCAAGCGCAGTGTGGTAGGACTTTGTCTAATTACGAAAAGTAGCTTTACTATTCAACGGTGTATCTTATAAAGTTTCATTTAGGATCGGTTGGTCGGTTTCGAATTGTTGAAATATCCATTTGACCCAATTCTTCTTGGATGAATATGACATAGCGGTGGCGTGGAAGGTCGCATTTTGTTGGTTTCTTCATTTTCTCATTAGATATTCGATGGCATTGTATGGATTGGGTTAAAAGTTCTGCCATTGCAGGTCTTCATTTCTTCACAGTCCATTCACACACATACACACACACACCAAGTAACCTCAAAGTGATAAATAATTCCAAAGATAGATGCTCATAATATACTCGATGCTCAAGCTCATATTATGTGGGATTTTATTTTTGGTTTTGTCTTTGACTTCTTCGACTTTTGCAGCCAGAGTTTGTCTATTGTGGTATGGTATGGTATGGTATTCTACTGACACATTTATTCTTCTTGCGGTATTTTTACAGTTTGGTGTTTTTTTTTTCAATTTTTTATTTTACAGTAGAAGAATCGATATGTTTAAATGGGATTTTATTGATAAATTTAGTGATTTGTTTTTGTATATTTGTAGTTTGTATAGGTACTTGAAGATAATGTGAAGAAATTAATTTGAAAAAAAAGTTGGTATTGTCTTTTAGAAGGAACGGATAACTAAGATAAACAGATATACCGATTACATTCTAAGAAAGTAGGAACAAATAGATTTGACTAAAAAATGCAAAAATGTTTTCCAAAAAAAAGTGCTCTTCCGGTCCGAAGATGTATCATGGAGGATGTATTGTAATCGATTAATTTAAAGGGTTTTTCAATTGGGGCGGGTAGATTTCGGCGGCCATGTTGTTTTAGTGACATTTAGTTACTGATCACCATGGCAAGTAACACGATTGAACAACTCGTCCAGGTGATAAGACTTTAACATTAAAATTAGAGTTCTTTAGTGCAAACGCTCCCGCACTTTGCTCATTTTACGGTAGACGTAGTGTTTTGGAAATTTGCGATGACTGATTCGCTAATGATTCAGCCAACATTCGTACGTCCAATGAACGCAAGATCGGCCGAAAACATCGCTGCGGTCTTTAAAGTGTACAGCAGAACCCGAGGTAGTCGATTCCTGCCTTTCACAGACTTAAACTTGACCAACTGATCCAGGAGTTCAAAGTTGACGACCATAGACAAAGCTCTTTGTTTGCTGACTGGGCTTTTAAGCGTTTTGAAGAGGACCAAATTTTGGCCGAAAAATCATCTTTAGCTATGAAGTGCATTTTTGGAGAATGGCTGGGCTGCATTAGCAAGCAAAATTCTCGTATATTGGTCGATACCAAGAGGTTCCTTGACAATGCATCATCAAAAAGTTTCCGTTTGGTGTGGATTTTGTGTCGGTGGTGTCATTGGTCCGTACTTTTTCAGAAACGACATTCTTGATGGCGAGAACTACAAAACGATGATAACTAATTTCTTATGGTCCTAATTGAACCATATGGGCCTAGACGACATGTGGTTCCAGTAGGACGGTACTATGTGCCACACAGCGAATAAAACAATTGACATTTTGCAAGAAAGGTTTGTGGGTAAGCTTATCTCTCGCAGAGGTGACGTGAATTGGCCACCAAGGTCATGAGTTTTGCCGCATGGGACTTTTTCTTGTAGGGTTTTCTGAAGTCACTGGTCTATGCGAATAAACCACAATCGACCTAAGACTTAAGGTGAATACATAATGCAGCCGGAACTATGCGGAAGAGTTATTGAAAATTGGACCACTCGTATCAGTTCCACAAAGCCGAGGTGGCCATTTGAGAGATGTCAATAGCATGTATGGGCCATTTGAGTTACATTTAAGCATGGAATTCGATATCGCTGATGCATATGTCCACCATGGGCAAGCTTGGAGTCGTCGATTCATTGAATCAAATTAACGATGAATCGGCCTCACATTTTAACGGAAGGGGCCAATATCTCTCGTTCAATATTGGCATACATCAATGATGAAACGTAGCGCCCCACAAAATAGAGTTGCTAAATCACATGATCTAGGTGACACGTTCCCATATTTTTGATTTCAATAAGTCGATTGTTACACTGTGTGGGTTGTTATTGTTACACCGTCTTCTTGAAACCACACTAATGTCTACCATGCAATTTACCAAAGAAATAACTTTGAAATATGTCTCGGTAGCGCTCTGTATTGACTGTTTTACTTGATGGTCATTTTCATCGACGAAAAAAGCGGCCCAATGACACCAAAAGAATGAAAACTGCACAATATATTATATATAGTTATTTTTTTTTTGTGGATGAATTGGTGTTTCCTGGAGGGCATGTAAGTGGGTTTTCAGCTGAACAATAACGCATATATTATGTTTGTGGTTGAAGCCGTGTAGACAAAAATGAGCTGACGTGTTTTACGACCAAATATTGGCTTTAACACTTTTAAAGATCCCATCACACTGACTGAGAATTCTGGTCATAAATTTTAATTATTTTTTGTAAACGTTCTTCGTTCGTGAACTTCACGATGGTAAAAATGTTGTTTTTACTGAATATTATGATACTGACAGTTTTATCATCGGCTTAAGGGTACGTTCACAATTTCCCAATTGGAAAACACTTTACATTGTTAGAGGAAAAGTGTAAAAAATTTGAAAATACTAAAAAAATACATTTTACTTGAACTTCTTTTCGTTTGTAAAAAAATATTTGTTAAATTTTTGGGTTCAATATAGTTTAGAGCACCGGTCTCCAAATTATTACAAAATCGCCCCAGCAATTGACACTATACATATATGTGAATGTTCCACCAAAAATCTGAACTGCAATATATAATTTTAATTAATTATAAAATTACATTTCCAAAGTTTAATCAAAATCGTTAGAACCACTTTTCAGAAGTTTTAATGAAACCGAAATCATTCACTTTTTTTTAGTTGTATCGTACTAATTGAACTTAAACTCAAATCTTTCTTCTATTGGAAAATAAAAATAAATATGCCATGTACCAAACTTAAAGCTTTAATCCATTACGGTTTTATCTCAATGTGCACCTGAATTCATGGATACACTGACAAACAGACCCACATTGGAAATATAACAAAAAACACTTTCTTGGAATTCTCCATTTTCGTAATGTTTTAACCACAAAACTTAATTTTTTTTTGACATGAAACCACTATGAACTTCCCTCTCAGGAAAAATAAGAAATTTTGTTTAAGCTGGAAAGTTTCTTAAAATTATTTTTGCTTTAGGTAATTTTGCTGTGGATTAAAATGTGTGTTTGACAAGTATTTAAAAACTCATGGCTACCCGTTTATTGTTCAGACACAGCACGAGCATTTATAAATGGGATGGAAAATTGGCTTTTGTACATTCGTGTAGTGCGAATAAAGAACGGTGCTCTGTAGATAATACGTAATTTTGACGTTATATTGTATAGACGTTTTCTATTGCTCGCATCGATATTAAAATTTTAGTTGAAAATGTGAATTTGGACTGAAACAGGATAATATAGAAACCAGCTTTGGTGGGAACATAACTACGTAACATTTACTTCTAGAACACAAAGCAGGGGACCTTTTGTTCAGAGATGCTGGGTCATATGAAAACAAAACCTCAATTTATTGTAAATACTTGTAATATTTTTTTACTTAAAGGTTGATTTAAATACTGAATTCCCACAACCGCCAGGAACGTCACGTCACAAGCTCTCAGTGACCACGCTGTAACTGGGTGCCCCGGGCATCGCGTGAGCTCTCGGTGATAACGTATATGACGGGTTATTTGAAGGGCTATGAAATAAAACCGAGATCGATCGAAATGATGATCCCCAAAACAAAATCTTCTGCACACCGGGCAAAAATCCCCTAGCCATAAATCAGATATGATTAAGTTGTGAACTATACGAGTCAATCGCACGATTTAATCGCATGAATATATTATGTACTTGAATATATGTATTTGTTTTGAAAATATTTGGTAATATTTTGCACGAAATGTTGTCCACAAATTACTTTTTTGTCACAACATCGTCAATACTATTACTTATTTAAAAATATCTTCTTTCCGACTTTATTGTATATCGAAAAAATAACATCATTCATTTAAACTTTAATTGCGAAAAAAATCGCTCTCTGGCGGCTATGAAGACACACGTCTGACTAAAAAGTGTATTCATTGATAAATTGTTAATCATCATTCATCCATAAGAGAACTTCATGAGATTTGAACTGCATGCACATATAAGATATAACATGATGTACTGGAGATTTCGTGGAGATTTTCGCAAACAAATTTGTGTCGTTGGAGATTTTGTCCATGAATATTTTCTCTTACGAAATACAATCTTGTTCGATCAAATTTACTGATGTTCTCATCACCACCGAGATTTCGCTCAGTCCATGCTCTTAGTGCGTCTTATTTTCATCAATGTTTCTTTCTTTTTACAATCTGCAACTTAAGACGTTGACTAGTTTTGATATCGATATTTCCTTATGTTTGGGCGATATTTCGGTTAATTTTGCAGTTGTCTATCATCTTCTATTTTATTATTGTATCTGGTCAACAGGGTTGCGAATTTTTGAATTAAAAAATCCTTAAGTCATAAGTCTATAGATGACTTGTGAATTAAAAAAATTTAATTCATAATATATTTGGTGACTTATGAATTAAAAAAAATTTAATTCACAACCCCCAAAGTGACTTATGAATTAAAAAAAATTTAAATCCTAAGCTACTAAGTGACTTATGAATTAAAAAAAATTTAATTCACCACCTACCAAGTGACTTATGAATTAAAAAAAATTAAGTCATCAGGGAGTAAGTGACTTATGAATTAAAAAAAATTTAAGTCATGAGCAACAAAGTGACTTATGAATTAAAAAAAATTTAATTCACCACCTACTAAGTGACTTATGAATTAAAAAAAAATCAAGTCATCAGGGAGTAAGTGACTTATGAATTAAAAAAAAATTAATTCACAAGTCAGTTGGTGACTTGTGAATTAAAAAAAATTTAATTCATAAGTTAGTTGGTAGATTGGAAATTTTTAAGCTTGTTTTGACTACATAATTATTTAATTATAACGAAAGCTTTTGGATAATTTTTTGGGAGTTGGCGTTTATGCAGTCCCTATAATCCAATTAAATAAAAAGCAATATTGATAAAATCTTTGGGTTCAGAAAATGTTGGGTTATCATTATATAAATTTCGTGAGTGCATATTTTTATGCATATGCCTTTAAATTTTTTGGTTTTCATATTTTACATGAGTTGATTAATTGATATTTTTTTGTAAAATTGTTTCAAGTACCTTAAACTGATTCAATATTTATTTTCAATAAAATTGAAAAAAAAAACATTCCGTTTTCTTAATTAAGCACTTCGAATCTTTTGGTACCTACTCAGTAAGTATAACATTTAATTTTAATTTTTATTTGTTTTTAATAAATTTTTAATTTTAAATATCTTTTTAGCTTTCAAATCTAAGATTATCACGCAAGCTTATAAATTATCCATTTCATAATTTTTCTAATCAGTTTTTATCCATTAACTTATGAATTAAATTTTTTTTAATTCATAAGTCACTAAGTTGGTTTTGAATTAAATTTTTTTAATTCATAAGTCACTTACTTGCTGATGATTTAAATTTTTTTAATTCATAAGTCACTTACTTGCTCATTACTTGAATTTTTTTAATTCCTAAGTCACTTAGTAGGTTAGGAATTAAAATTTTTTAATTCATAAGTCACTTACTTGCCCATGACTTAAATTTTTTTAATTCATAAGTCACTTAGTAGGTTCTGAATTATTTTTTTTTAATTCATAAGTCACTAAGAAGCTTATGAATTAATTTTTTTTAATTCACAAGTCACCAACTGACTTGTGAATTAAATTTTTTTTAATTCATAAGTCAGTTCCTAGCTTCTGAATTATATTTTTTTTAATTCATAAGTCACTCACTAGCTTGTGAATTAAAGCCAAGCTTAAGCTAACAAGTGACTTAAGCTTTTGCAACCCTGCTGGTCAATACCCTACACAGTGGAAACTATCTAAAATTCTACCGATTCCGAAATATTCTAAGAAATTCTAAGTTCTACGAATTTATGCCAATACCTATTCATTCATCTCAAAAGTTTTTGAAAGGTTTTTTTTTTTCTTAAACAAATTGATAATTTTTTTAAAACAGACTAAACGTTTAACATCAAAACAATCTGGTTTCGGGAGAAAATAAAGCTGTATCACTTCTATTATATGCTTAACCGAAGTTTTGCGATAATCAATGGATAGAGACCAAGTTTCGCTTCTTGTTTTACGTTTTACTAGACTTCTAGAAAGAATTTGACTCTGTGGATCATTCTGTTCTGTGCCGCACTTTCCTGCCAATTTAACTTTTCAATTTAGGATGTTAAATTGATAAAATATTAAGTTACTGTAAGAATGCAAGCTGTTGAAGCTGACAATTTTTTTTTTTTTTGATTTTTTAATGACGGCGGAAGGTGTTCCCCAACCCCTAGGATCAATTTTAGGTCCCCTTCTGTTCTTCATATATATATAAGCGAACTTCGTACCTTTATTAAATACATATAAATCCATATTCATTTATGCAACAACAATATGTTCAGGGCTCTTGAGCATTATTTCAAAAACGATTTCGGAGCTTCTTCCTCAGAGTTATTTTAGCTTATGCTGCCAAGGAACTCATTAAACTAGTAAAAACTAACTCATTAAAAAGTAAATCGGGATTAAAGTGTTCAGGCTTTTAACTTTGAAAATTAAGTGAAGCAACGTTAGCACGGGCCTACTAGTGACATTAACTATTAAATCATTAAAAAAAAATAAATTTTATAACAGAAAATATGTCATTTTTTTCTCTTAGGAATTTATTATTTATTGTTAAAAACGATAGGTACTTGCCCACATTGAAGAAAACAAAAAAAAAGAACAGGCAGCAGCGGCCGCGTTCATAAGTTCAAAAAGAAAACACAAATCGTATCCACAAGCTGAATACCATACAACATACTTATATTACCATACTATCTTAAATTTCCGGATCTCTAGCGATTAGCATAGTTTAACATAATAAAATGGAAACCTCTTACAAAAACAGTGATGCATCCGATTCAAGATGTAACAACGATGATATGCGGAACACCCCAGCAAATAAAAGTAATCACGTCTGCTAATCCGGGATTGGGATAGGACAGCTTGTGTGCCGAAACAGTTTTAAAATCGGGGGCCGTTCCAAATTAATGATGACAACCATAAATGGCAACCACATTCTGTCAAGATTTTAATTACGCTGTACTTCTTACATCGTATAGAATTAAACTACAGGAGCACAGAAAAGGAAGACACGGATGAATAAGTGGGACTAGCCCGCCTTATAGGTTTGATAGAGAGATTTCGTGACAAAATACAATTAGACCAACAGATGCACCCCGTCCGGACGTTGTCATTTCTATTTTCCGACTTACCATACGTTCCTGCGTTCAAAGTGTCAGTTTGCTCCTGTCCCTGTGGATGCTTGTATATGCTTTCAATAGTTATAGAGGCATTAGATGTGGCGGCGGCGATGGAGGAAGTAAGTCCTAAGCTACCAACGGATGCAGCCGCGACATACTGCACCACGAAGATGCAAATTAAAATTGGTAAGTGTGAACTTTGCTGATTGCAGCAGTAGTTCTTAGATCGCAGCATGATGCTTGTTCTATGATTTGTTTTCGCGTTTATTTTTTTGTGTATACTACGTTAGCGGAGTTAACACTCTGTAATCCATTAAAACACCGAAGATTGCAAGGAATATAGAGAATACACAGAATATAAGGACGGTGTACCCACGGAAGAGAAATGGCTTCGCGCGTTGTCGTCAATATGATCAACGATCAGAAATGCACACACAAGTTGCGTTTGTTATTTTATAGCGTCAAATGCGATCTTCAAACCTTATTGGCTCGCGACTAGACTCTGACTGATTCGAAGCCCATTTCGCCGTAGCTTACAGCCCAGGTGAGTGAGGCTACAGACAGATCTTCTGAAGAACTTGCCTCAGAACAGCCAATTTCTCTCTGGAATGGTTTGTGTGTTGGTGGTGCGGTTATGTATTTTGTTATAGCTTCTTTTGTTGCTTTTGCAGCGTTGAAGATTGGTTGTTGATAATGATCATAATAATGATGATGGTGATGATGGGTAGGAGTTTAATATTAAGCTCCCTCTGGGCTAATACTTTTTTTTCAAGTTCCTTCATTCTCTAGTTGTTTTCTGGCTAAGTTGAATGGAGCTTCTGCAAGTCCGATGACCATGAATTTGGTATGAAAACAAATCTGTTTAAATCCAACAGTGGGGTCTTTTAGCCGTTAACAGTGCAAACAAAAGTCTTATTTTCAATGTATAGATACTCTTTTTTTCAATAATCAGGCTACAGATTTCTAGTGCTAAGTTTTTTTGGACACATGTGAGTATATCTATCTTTTTTAACATCATAAGTACACTCCGCTTCAACTGAATACGCACACAGTTTTTTTAAAGTATGTTGATCATTTTTTTTTCAAACTTTGGGCCTTAATGTATCATTTGATGATGCTTATTGTTTGCTTGTAATGTTGAGAAAACAAATCATAAAGAATAATTTAAAAAGTACCGTTATTTTTTCTCTCGCTCTCTTGCAAAGCGTTCCATATGGAAAAATGCAGAATTTTTTTGCGTCAACTGAATAGGTACAACAATTGAAATTGGAAATAAAAGCTAACGGAATGAAATAAAACAATTTTTTCCTTTAAATATTTGTTTATTGGTTATTTCTAGTAGTGGGTACTGACACCTTTATTGGTAATTACTTCATGAATTCGGTCCGGCATGCTCTTTAAGCAGTTTAGCAAAATTTCCCTCCAGGCTAATTTAATGGCTGCAATTAGGGATTCTCTGCCCTCAAACTGATGGCCAGACTCATAAACTTTTCGTACCAACCATCCCCATACATTTTCTATAAGGTTCAGGTCGGGAGAGTACGGCGGCGCCCATTGAAGCAATTCCACATTCTGGTCCTATATCCAATTTTGGACAATGCGCGCAGTGTGGATGGGGGCGTTGTCCTGCTGGAAAGTCCAGTTAATGGGTCCTTAAATATCCGCAAATTTAGGAAAATTTCTATTCAAGATTCCTTTGTGGGTAAATGCAGACATTTTTGACTTTTGAACTTCAAGCTCAACAGTCTCATAGTAGTTTACTGAACCCCATACCATAACTCGACCTTCTCGACTATGATGCCGCGCTAAAAATCGTTCTTCTTTCCTCACATCGTGGAAATAATAATTACAACTATCAGAGTCATGAAATTTGAACTTTTTCTCATCAGAAAAAAACGACGTGGTGCCATTCATTTTTTCAACTCATATGGAGTCTAAAAAATTCTAAACGCATACCTTTTCTTTGCTCGTTTAGTGGTGGTTTCTTTTGAAGTTTCAATCGTTTTAAATGATTTGCACTGTTAATTACTCTACGGAATGTTGAAGAGCTTGCAGTTACACCGGCTTTTTGTTAAATTTTACCGCAAAGTCACACGAATCAGAAACACATCTTAAAATTGCTCTTCGATCAATTGCAGTTGTTGCCGTTTTTTACTTCCTTTTATGTTTTTTCCTTATAAACTTTTATTTCTTAGGTGGGAATAAACAACACTAAAACTTTGATCGTTTTTGGTAGCCCAGTTAGTCTTTGTTCTTTTAACAAATCGGTTTTAGCTCTTTCGACGCTATTTAAAGCTTTTGATCTACCCATTTTGTTTTGAATTTCAATTAAACGGCTAAATTTCATTTAAAACACTTCAAATTTTGATTAAATGTATCAATCATCTCAAAACTCTCATTAACAATGAAGATAATGACCGATAATGATCGTGTACCTATTCAGTTGACGCAAAAAAATTCTGCATTTTTCTATATGGAACGCTTTGCAAGAGAGCGAGAGAAAAAATAACGGTACTTTTGAATTGTTCTTTCTGATTTGTTTTCTCAACATTACAAGCAAACAGTAAGCATCATCAAATGATACATTAAGGCCCAAAGTTTAAAAAATAGAACAACATACCCTAAAAAAACCATGTGCGTATTCAGTTGAAGCGGAGTGTATAAGTTTTATACAAATTTGATCAAAGTGGAACGTGTCCCTCGGTGGAAAAGTGATAACTTTTACTCTTCAAAAATTGTTCTGTAGTCTCCAATAATAAATAGAATGTAATGCTAACAAAAACTTAGTGCACAATTTAAGAAGAGTTTCACAAGCTACCAACAGAAAAAATGCATAAAATTGTCGTCTGATTTCTATACAAGTATGAATTTATGCAAACATATTTTAAAAATCGTTTTATTATTAAATTAATTTTTTATCTAAGATATTTCTTTAAAATTTTTCAAGAACAAATTTTGGATGTCAATTGTAAGTACATATTTCGTAATATAGATTTTAGGAAATAATTTCAAAAAATAATCGTTCACACGTTTTGAAAATATTGATTTTGCAAATAAAAATTTAGATTTTTTTATTTCAAAAAACCCAAAAAATATTTGTTCGAATATTTTTATATACAATATTATTTTAGATTTAAGGGAGCTCCTGCTAAGAAAAAAGGTTCTATGGCAGGTACCGTTAATAACATTTTTTCCTACATCATCGTCATCATCGGCTCTACAACCGGGTTCCGGTCCTGGCCTATTTCAACAAGTCTCTCCACCTATCCCGGTCTCTAGCCGACGCCATCCAGTTACGCACCCCAAGGCTTCGGGCGTCCTGGTCTACGCCATCTCTCCAGCGCAAGCATGGTCTACCACGCTGTCGTCTACCATAGAATGTACCACAAAGAACTTTCCGAGCAGGTTCCACTTCGCTCATGCGAGCTAGGTGCCCTGTCCACCGGAGTCTACCGAGCTTAATTTTTGTCACGATATCTGCTTCTAGGTAGATTGCGTACAATTCATGATTGTACCGTCTCCGGAATCGTCCTTCCTCACATATGGGACCAACAATTCTCCTTAAGACTTTTCTCTCGAACGCAGCTAAGAGGTCGGAGTGCCTTTTGCTAAGCACCCAAGTCTCGGATCCATATGTGAGTACTGGCAGGACCATGGTCCTGTACAGCAGCAGTTTTGAAGTTATGGTGAGATTTCTGGATTTGAAGAGCTTTGACAGACTGTAGTAGGCTCTGTTGGATTTGAGAAGCCGCCCGCGTATTTCTTCTTCTATATTGTTATCGGCTGCTACTATTGACCCGAGGTATTTAAAGGATTGCACCACTTCAAATTCGTGCTCCGCTACCTTGATTGTTTGACCAACTGTTCCTACAACTTAGCCTAAATGTAGTACATACCCATAATTATACACTTAATTTTTTTCTTGTCAAATAGAGATAAATAAGGTTTTGCATTACGGGTGTATTAGGGGTACCGTTAGTTTTCAAGCTAAAAAACAAATTTCAATTTCCCGTTCTAGGGAAACACCGAAGAGCCTTAAGAACCGAGTTTGAAGAAAATATCTCCAGTAGTTTAGGCTGTAGATCGAGGTACAGACTTACAGACAGACAGACAGATGGAACTGCCGAACCCCACTTTTTTCGTCGTCGTTATCATCGTTATGATTTTTTTTTTTTTCAAATGCAGAACTTGGTAAAAACAAACCAGAAAATTACAGAAAGCCATTGTATAGTAAAAGAAGCAACAAAAATCGTGCGAACAATCAGTTCTGTACACAATACAGTGGGGACTTATGGAAAAAATCTGATACAATTCAAGAATCCGGTGGAAAAGCAAATAACTCGATATTTTTGAGAAAATGGCAGGAAAACTTTTCTGTTTCTTCAATGCAAGTGGCGCTGATGGAAAGTGACTAAAGGAGACGGTTCCACTTTACCGACAAGAGACAACATTGAGTTTTTGAACTGTTAAATTCTACGCGGTTTTTCGTTACCCATTTGAGAAAGCTATCGTGATCAGAATTTAATAGGCTTATTATACGCTGCTGTTCTAAATCCACATCCAAAGGAGAAGAACGTGAATCTGGAAACGAATATGACAACCTGAGAGTATACTGTCGCCAGCAAAATAATTTAATAAATTAACCGTTTCAGATAAAAGATAATTGATTAATATGAAAAAAGAGTATCTGATACAAAACGGAGCCCTGGGGTACATCAGCATTTATTCTGTGAATAACAGACTAGAAACCATCCAATACAATTTGTATAGGTCCTTCTCCTTCTATCAAATGCTTTCGAAATTGCATGTGCAATAGCCTAACTTTTACCGAAACGATGTAAGCATTTGTGAAAATGTTCGGTGAAATTACCATCAGATCAGTAGTGGACTAGAGCTGTGCCAATCGTTCATTTTGAAAGATCGAATCAATCATTGATTGATTGGTTCAAGGATTCGATCTTTTCAATCAGTCTTTCGTTCAATCAAAATCATTTTTTATCCATCCGTTTCGTTCCGAACGAGATAAAGACCGAAACAAAATGTTTTCAATTATTCATTCAACTAAAATATTTTTTTTTTTCAATTGTTTCGTTCAGACCGAGACCGAAACGATGTGAAAATGAACAAAAGTTTGGCTTTTTTCTACTTCGTAGCTTCGTTCCCGCCATCTTCACAAAAAATTGTAAAAATTTTGAAAAATATTTCAAGATATCTAGGTATACAATTATTAATTTTTTTTTTTTTTTCAATTTTTTCACTTTTCCAAAAAAAAACACCTTTAATTATCATCAGTGCTTATTTTGTAAAGTTCCTAACCCCAATTTCACAGTAGGAGTTTAAACTTTACTTTTTGTTTAAACATCAGTTCAACAGCAAATATGGTTTCACAGTTTCATTTAAACCTTGAACAGAGTTCATTCTGTAGTTTAAGTTGAACGACTATTCTGTCGTTTAAACTTTAGTTCAAGAACCCCTTCAAACATTTTAAAATAAAATTTATTTTCATTTTTTATTTTTTTTTTTTTTTCTGTCACAAGTCACAACTGAAACAAAGCAAACTTTCCTCGATTGTTTTTCTTTGGTTCAGATAGAAAGAGAAAACAATTTAGTTAAACTATTTTGAATTGAACTAAAGTTCAGATTAAACCGGACGAGTTGAACTTCAAATTTAAACTCCAGTTCATGTTCAGCTGAACTTAGGTTTAAACTTCCACTGTGAAACTGTGGGTAAGTATATCGTAAGTTAAGTTTTAAATTTTAATTTCGTGAAAGCATTATCAATTTAAGCAACTGAGCTGAACGTACGATTATTCTCTTAACCTTATTTCTATTTATGAACATATGTCAAAATCAAAATGTCATATCTCAAACGTCATATATGTATGTAAAGAATCTGTGGCTCCAGAAAATATCCATATTTCTCATGGATACCGGTCGAGCAGTTGATACGTGAAGTGAAGGTGTTAATTTAAGTTGGAATATTTTTATGTATTTGTAGGATGAAATGCGGTAACACAAAAGAATGCATACTTATTTTTAAAATTATTTTTGTTTAAAAGATATTGGCGCAAAATTTTAAACAGCCTATTATTAAGGTATTAATATGATACTACTTAACAATTTGCTAACTTTATAGTAGTTTACTAACTCATTCTTAATTTTAAACATTTTCTAACTAGTATCGTACTAAAAGAATTTTTTTTAATAAATTGCTTCTGAACACACCTAAAACAATGACATTTCATGTAAAAAAGTAAGTACACGAACCTTTTTTGATGTTTGCAAATGTCAAAGAGTCATATGAAGCTAGCACGATACTAAAAAAATAAAATAGGTTTTCGATGATTTTAACTTTAATAAAAGGGTAGAGAAAGTATGATGCTACATTCGATTAAAATTCGTTATTTTAACCTAGTATCATACTAAAACAGATTTAGCATCGTACTAATTCATTTAAAATTTTGCGCCATTGACTTTTAAAATCTAAGATGAATTGAAGTAACAACACCTAGCTGTTTCTGTTTCTTTCACTTTTAACTTGAAATTGCTGTTGTAAAAATTCAGATCCTATTAATTCTACTTAAGCGGATCTATAACTTCCTGCGAAATCTAACCCGTAAAGATGGGAAGCACTTTTTATGAAAAGATATACTCCTGGTTCCAGGAGCATTTTTACACTCCGCAAAAACATTTTTGTACCTGCTAGGAATCGTCCCCAGACCTTCTGTATGACAGTCCAAAGCAAACGTATTAAAAAACGTTTCTTCAAATTTTATTTTTTGAATTAAAAATGTTGTAACTTATAGAAATTGAAAGAAATGGTTATGCATCATGTGGTCAAGTTCCCTAGGTGGGGAACAAGTCTGCCTTATTTCGTGGGCACTTGAACACTCCGACTCTTTTCACTTTTTTTGAAACGATCCATAGCTCAGTATTGTATTCTTAATAAAAATGAAGCTAATTAATGTTAGCTTTAAATTGAACATGGGGCTAGTGAAAGCCTTAATTTAAAAGTTATCTTAGTAGAAAACCAGTATTCTTATTCTCTTCTTATAACTTGATAGAAACCAGCAATTTTGAATTCAGTAGACCGAAGAAAATTGTTGAAAAATAGAAGTAATACTGAAAATTTAGAAACAAGATTGGTGCAAAGACAGATACATCTCCACGCTTAAAAAAGCTTCTTTAGCTGTGATTTGCGCATATATGTAGGTTTCTAGTTTAACTGCACGAGAAAGTTTACTCCTGATTTGATGGTATTTGATGCACTGATTTCTAATTTTTATCAGACTTCAAGACAGTCCCATATTTTCGAGGTACTCGTATTAAAACCTTAAAACCAAAATAAAACATTTGCATGCTTTTTTACATTCCAAAATAATTTCACTCCAAAAATTATGAAAAAAAAAAAAAATTTTCTTTCTAAAAATCTATTACAACTTTTTCGAATATTTCTATTCCTTTCCGACAAATACTTGAATCCTTTGTGATCGAATAATTTTTGGGTTCACGTTCAAAATAAAGAGAAGTATTAAATTTCGTCCGGACAATAAGTATATTAGAAAACAATGATTTTTGAATACCGTTTTGTAGAAGTTGAGATATGATATAAAGCTTTGTTCATTTTAAAGTAGTTGGTTGTACTCGTAGTAATAGCATAGTAGGATATGAATAAGACAAATTTTAAAGTTGAAATTAGTCGACTATTCTAGTGTTCTAGTGTTTTTATTAACTTTTGAAACTAAGTAGCTGTCTACAAACCAATCGATTCAGTCCTGTTTTATCACAACACAAGCTATTAAATATTTAAGTACCGTCAAATATTTTTCTCATTTCCCAAAGAAAAAACACATAAGCGCAATTATTTTTATCATGTCCAATAGCCTCTCATTATCGAGGGAAGTTACATTATCCACATAAAAAAAAAACTTTATCCTAACCCCAAAGGCTTTTAGCTGACATCCCATTGAGTTGCTCCTTGACTTGAAAGATTTTAAATCTTGACAAGTGATTCAAGCTGACTTATGTCAGACAAATGACGATGATGACCACGAAGGATAATGGTGGATGCCCTTAGGTGAATCCACATAGCTCCTAATGTTAGGGTATAAACATAAGGTATATATTTCATTCAAGTCTGCCTCGATGTAGGCATATAAGTACCTACCTTTACAGCTGATGCGAGTTGCGTTTTTACTGGAAATAAAAATTCTTAAGCAATTGAACTTGCAAATAACAAACTTTTGCTTAGAGTGGAAGCAGGAAATCCTATGTAACTTGTTCCAGCATTAACCATGCAAACTCGTCACATTTATTACCGGCTACTGTTTATTAGGCAACTGAATGGCATTCATTTGCTTTCATCAGCTCATCCGTTCTGGGATAAGATTGGTGTACAATTTCCAATGCAAACAACAGTGTGTGGTTAAACTAATTGTTGATCTAAATCTTGAGTGCCATGCGCACTGTGGTTAGCTTCACATTTGAGAGCACTTTCTGGAAAGCATTTTGTGTATTGGTCCCAAGTGCGACGAGTGATTTGATTCTTGGCTCTTGGGAAGAGATTAGAAATGATAATTTAAGTTGAGGTGGACTTTGGGGTCGTTCTCACTTCTTGTGTAGGTATGTGCCAATTGCATATATTGATGTGCTTGGAAACTGTAATTTGCATCTTGTTAATGCAACACTGGATTGGATACTCAGTATTTTTTTTTTATGAAAACGATCTTCATAGTTGTTGTTCTTAATAGTAAAAGAAAGTGTGTTCCATAAGGCCGAGGACCACCTGGAAATTTGTTGGTAACGTCCCATAAAATACAGTGAACTTTGATCGAACCTTATATCTTTAGTTTCATCAATCGGATCATCAAAACTAAGGTACTTAGATTTAGGGAAAATGACAAAGCATCAATTCCTGTTTTTAATAAATGAATTCATGTCATTATACTTCTGACACAAAATTAGGAAAAATCACTATTTTAATCCCTCAACTACACCAATGGCGAAAAAAAAACCTGCCAGACTTTTGTATTCGATATCATGACGCATGCACCTATAAACGCCCATTCTCATATTTTGCTTATACCTCCAAACCAAAAATTTGATGTGAACTTTAAGCCTAAACAGTTTTAATTTTGAATTAAATATTACACGATACCTAGGCCTAGTGCGCCGACATCGAATAGTAAAGGGTTTTCCAATACAGATGGGTCGATATTGACAGCCTCTGACATTATTTTAGAGGGATTTTGTCAAATCTATTGTTTATTATTAGGTTACTAATGCCAAATTACCATGGCAAGTGATACGATTGAACAGCACGTCCAAACGACAAAACTTTTCTTTCAAAGTCAACCTTACAACGCAACGCTTCGCATCAGCATAATTCAAGATGACCGGTTCGGTAAACATTCAACCAACATCCGTACGTCGAATGAACGTCTGATTTTTTGGTAAGAATTCGATTATATTTACGCAGAAGAAATGTGGTTCCATCAGGACGGCCCTATATGCCACACAGTGAACGCAATGGACATTTCGCATTTGAGGTTACCCTTATCCATCGCGGAGGTGAAGTGAATTAGTCACCTTGATCGTGCGATTTGATCCCGTTTTCTTGAGAGTTTTTTTGAAGTCGTTATGTCTATGCCAATAAGCCGTAATCGACCGAAGGCCAATAAAATTTTATAATTTTGTGTGCACTAAAGGGGTTGTGACTACCCTAAAAAAGGTTTGAGCACCAGCACAGTGCGAGCGTTTAGGAAATTTAGAGAAAATTTAAAAAGAATATACATACCAATGCACATTGGTTTTGAATATCTGAATATCGTAATGGAAGGAAATATTGAGCCGGATAAATCATTCCACATTCGGGCAGCGCGGCTAAAGAAACAATCTCTGAATTTAACAGAATTTAACAGTAGGTCTGCAGTTGAAAGTTTGACCTCAGAAATCCGTGACAACGTGCAAAGCCGCCACGGAGATTTGAAAAATGTCATATTCCATACATACTGGTATGAAGCCTTTCTAATAAAATAAAATGCACGACTGGGTCGCACGAACTTGCTCCTATGTAATAGACTAAGAATTTCAAAAATGAATGTTATTAAAGAAAAACTGAAATTTTGGTACGCCAATTTAAAGTTTTTATTATTTTTTTAATAAAAATTAAATTTACAAAAAAAATATTGAGCCGTTTTCGAGATATTGAATTTTCAAAAAAAAAAAGGATTTTTTTTTTCAAAATTCAAAAAAATATTTTTCTCGAAGTTTTGAAATGCAATATTTTTTAAACTTTTTAGAAGCTTATCTCTAAAAAATTTCATTAAAATCCGTTATGCCGATAATGATAAATTCAAAATTTTAAAAAATTGCTCTATGGTAGGTACAGTCAGTAATATCTTGTTTTCAAATTTTTTTTTATTTAATTATAGATCTTAAAAATTAATCCAAAGAAAAAAATTTTAGCGAAATTCTCGGAACCGTTTTCGAGAAAAATACGATTTTCGAAACCCATTTTTTAACATTTGTATGGAGGGTACCGTTATTTTTATGTAAAACATTTTTTTTTTTTAAATCTTATAATCTATATTAAAAAAGTTTTATTTATCAAGTTTTGAAAAAATCGAGCATGGGGTTTTCGAACAATTGAGTTTTCAAAAAAAAAATTTGAAATTTTGTTTAAAAATCCAAAAATTTTTTTTTTTAAATTTGAATACACAATAATATTGAAACTGTTGGGGAGCCTTAACATAACAAAACTGATCAAAACCGGTGGTACCGTTTTAGAGAAAATCAAAAACAAAAAAAGGTTCCAAGGGAGGTACCAAAAATAACCATTTTTTGGAAATTTTTTTTCAACCATTAGCTAGGTTTAACTAAAAGAAATTTTACTAATTTTTTTTAAGAAATCTGTGGGACAGTTCTCGAGAAAAAAAAAATATTTATAAAATTTTGAAAAAAATTCGTATGGCCGGTACCGTTATTTTTGGTCTTAAAAAATCAAATCAAAAAACATCCGGGGGGGAAAAATTAAAACCCATATCTACCAAGTTTGAAGAAAATCGGCCGAGCCGTTTAGCTGCAATCGAATGGACAGACAGAATTGCCAGACCCACTTTTTTTGTCTTCGCTATCATCGTAATGTCAACTTTGATCAAAATCTCGAGTTCGATTTTTTTTACGAATGCATAACTTGCCTTATAGTACTTATAAGTCGCAAGTAAAAAAGAATTGCGCTTTTACCTCACATGTATTATTGCATATTAACTGCTATTATTGCAAAATCCTTTTGTAGAAAATGGTAAAGCTTTCAATATGGTTTGGAATTAAGGACTTGAGTACAAATTCTATAGGGATCTACCCAGAAAGAGCTGCGAAATAATAATATGATATATTACCGACTGACTTCTGAGAGTGCGGTTTGATTTGAATGGTATCCAGGATCCAGCGAACAACCATGTTTCATGGCCATCTTTGCAAATAATAATTGGTTACCTCACCAATCTTTTCGATGGTTCTCGTAGTTTTAAGTCTTAAACTTCATTTTTGGATCCTGCTTCGCAACTCTGTTGTCCTCTGTACCACTCTTGAGCATGCCCACCTTGAAACGAGATTTTCCCCATTGTTAATTAAGATTTTGAAAATTTAAGTAGACTACGGGATGAAATGCTACGAAGGAGAATTGCAGTCCAAGCACAGAATAGTCAAAATCTAAATTCCAATTAGAAGACACTTTACGCACTTATTATAAGAGTTGTTGAGCATTTTAGATAAACTTTAAATAATTGTTATTTATTTATTATTATTATTTATTTTAATTTAAAAAAAAGTTGCGAGACTTCTATTCAAGACCAATCGGTATATGGCAATGACATGCTTGAATTTCATTTTATTTCATAACTATTTGTTTAACTTTATGCTAATAATAAATAACTATATCGTTTCTATATATATGTATACAGTCACTCACACTCAAAGTGGGACACCAATGAAAAAAATATTTTCCACAAATTTCTATAGGAAAAAAACACCAAATTTACTAACATTTTTAATATTTATTATTTTTTTGTTAAATACTGACTTCAAGGCATTATAAAATAATTAAAAAGAAAATAATGATCATCATTTCGATTCGTAAGCAAAAAAAAAAGAAGAAAATGATCTGCCTTGATTTTAATAATAAGTCACACTCAAAGTTAAAAGTTAAGTTAAAAGTTAAGTTCATGTTAAAAAAAAAGAATACTTTTAACATTTTTTCAATATTTGGTCACATTAGCATTTTTTGTGTATAGTCCCTTCAAGACTGTTTGGCATTGTCTCGACCAACTTTTTTGCAAAAGTATGGATCCTTAGATCCCCGTTCAGCCATCGCAACTACTTTAAGAGCTTTTATGCTATTTTAACTATTTTTCTAGCCACTCTTGTCTTTAGTTCTGACCACAAATCAGATAATTAAGCAGATGTAGCAAGAACTTTTGGACAGTTGTGAAGAAGCCACATCATCGCAACCCAAGATTTATGCTTGGAATGATTGTCTTGGTAAAAGACAAGGTCATCTTTGATCCCAAGTTTTTCGACACTTTCTTTCAGGGCTTCTTTTAAAATGTTTATATCGTATTCCGCGTCCAGTTTTCAGTTGAAAAAATGTAATTTCCCTGTTCCTTTAGTGAACATGAAGCCCCATACCATCAAAGAACCGCCGCCACGTTTAACAGTTTTTCGAACAGCATTTCCGTTGTATGCTTCGCCAGGTTTGATCCACACAAATCGTCCTCAATCACAACCAAAAAGATTGATTTTGGTCTCGTCCGTAAAAAGGACCTTTCAAGATCGGAAAATAAACCTAAAAAGAAATTTACCTTTGACCAGAGATTGATGTACTTTTGTATAATATCGTCGTCGTTCTATGAAAACTCCCTAAGTCCATTTTTTGTGTTTTGAGATATTTGTTTTTAAACTTGGAAATTAATATAAAAAAATCCAAAAATTATCAGAATAGCACGGTCTCAGGCTTCAATTATAGAATTGGTTTGGCGTAGCCATTGTGCAATAAATTTTTTTTGCAAATGGTTTATCCGAAATGAATTAAATAAGATTTGAATCACATTTTTTTTAAAAATGGACTTAGGGAGTTTTCATAGAACGACGCAATATGTTCTTTGGCGAATTGCTATCTTAAAAGACGATTCTTTTTCGATATTAACGGATTTTTGTGTACCACTCGGCCATTATGTTTCAGCATCATAATCAATATTTTTAGTGTCCTTTAACATATTTTGAAGGTCAATATCGGATAGCAAGAGATCATTTTTACTTTTTTTAAGGAAACGTGTCACATCTAGCTCTTATTTGCCTTATAATTTCAACACTTTTTGGATAGTTTTCTATTCGGCCTTCTTTTAACCATTTATTATATTAAATACAACGGATTTGCTTTTTGGTTTTTAAAAAAATCACTTATTTCGCGTACTGTTTTACCCTCTTTATGGTTTAAAATCAGAATTTGCCTTTCTTTAACAGTTGTATGTTTGGACATTTTGATTTTATTTGTTAAATGTAATCATATGAACGCTGTAAGAAGAATGCAACTAAAATAATAGATGAGTCATTTGTCATTAGGGATCTACCATTAGTTTTCATAGAAAGCAGCAAGTGCCCCACTTTGAGTTTGAGTAAATGAAAACAGATAGTTTATTTTTTTTTTTGTTTGTTTATTGATTGTATTTTTGGTTTTTATTTTGTTTGTTTAATACATTATAATCCATGTTACGCAATAAAAATAATAATAACTTTTCTTAAACGTTAGCCCTTTAATTTTTTTAACCAAAAATGTTTCTTAAATGCGTATTATAATTGATGTTTGTTCTGAATTGGGCTCAAGTCTCATTAAAAATTCTAGAAAATAAATTGTTCTTAATCTTAAGAAAAACGACTTATCTTGAAAGAGTTTGAAACGAGAATGAACAATTTTATTAAAAAAATTAAACAAATGAATAATATGACACTAAAGCCAACAACAAACAAAATATAAGATTCTAACAAACTGGTAGATTGGTAGATTCTTTTGTACTTCCAAAAGCTTTAAGGACGAACATCAATTTTATAAATAAATAAAAAAGGTCACGAAGAAAGAAAACATTTACGTTTTCTCACTGTATTGCAATCGCAACCAACCACATCATTGCATACAGTTTTGAAAAACTCGCAAGAAGAAAATGAAAGCACTTGAAGCGATTATGGTTGGCTATTTGTTCAATTAGCATTTAATTGATATTCTATGGACTGCTGCTTTACTTACCCACCTTTTCTGTATATACAATTAAGCTAGGTGTAGTACAAATGGCTCTTATTCGCTTCGCTTGGGATTTCTATGCAAGTACTGAGTTAAAAGTTGGGATCAACGAAGCAATAAATAACATTTTTTAATCATGTTAATGATGTGGAAGATACCACGACGTTTATTGTATTTTTTGGTGTAAGTTATTTTTACTGAGACCGAATTATTGATTGAATGGCATTTTCGATTGGTCGGCTAGATTTGTCTTAGTTACTCAAAAAAAAAAAGGCAAGCTCTACAGAATTATTTTCGGAAAGTTTTCCGATTAAAAATTATATTCCGCAAGTTGATTTTATGTGGAGCTGGTTCTACAGGTTTCGGAAAAAAATTCAATCAAAATTCAAACAAAAATGTGTGGAAAATTATTTTATTTATTGAATACATTTTATAAATGGGATGAGATCTTAAATAAATAATACATTCTCAGTTTCGATAAAATTTCGACACGCGAAATATTATTTTTTTTTGACATGAGACGAGCATCGAAATCCGAGAACTGATTATTAAATATTTAAAAGAAGGAAAAAGTCAAAGTAAATAAAATGCACGACTGGGTCGCACGAACTTGCTCCTATGTAATAGACTAGGAATTTTAAAAACGAATGTTATTAGAGAAAACTGTTCATAAGGATAAAATGAATTTTTTTTAATTCTTTAAGTAGTAAGAGATAAAAACAGAATGATATGCAAATATGAATTTATGCAGGAACAAAAATTATAAGTCTTTGTAGTGGTTCCTTAAAAAAATAAGCTTTTATGTACAAAATTTTTAAAACATTTTTAAGAAAAAATTTTGGTACGCCAACCTTAAGTTTTTATTATTGTACGAATAAAAGTCTAATTTCCAAAAAAAAATACTAAGCCGTTCTTGAGATATCGAATTTTTCAAAAAAAAAAAATTACTTTTTTTTCTAAAAATTGAAAAAATATTTTTTCTTAAGTTTTTAAATGCAATGTTTTTTAAACTTTTTAGGAGCTTTTTTATAAAAAATTTCATTAAAATCCGTTAAGTCGATAATGAGAAATTCAAAATTCGAAAAAATCGTTCTATGGTAGGTACAGTCAGTAATATCTAGATTTAAAATTTTTTTTTATTAAATTATAAATTGTAAATATTAATCAAAAGAAAAAAAATTTTAGCAAAATTCTCGGAACCGTTTTCGAGAAAAATGCGATTTTCGGAAACCATTTTTTAAAATTTGTATGGAAGGTACCGTTAGTTTTAAATAAAACAATTTTTTTTTCTCAAATCTTGTAGATTATATTAAGAAACTTTTATTTGCCAAGTTTGAAAAAAATCGAGCAATGGGTTTTCGAAATATTGAGATTCCAAAAAAAAATTTTGAATTTTTTTTTAAAAATCCAAAAAATTAAAAATTGAAAATTTGAATATGTAATAATATTCAAACTTCGGAGGAGCTTTGGCATAAAAAAAATTATTAAAATCGGCTGTACCGTTTTCGAGAAAATCAAAAACAAAAAAAATGGACCCAGGGGGGGCTACCGAAAATAACAATTTTTTGTAAAATTTTTTTCAACCATTAGGTAGTTTTAACCAAATGAAATTTTTCAAATTTTTTTTTAAGAATTCTGTGGGACAGTTTTTGAGAAAAAAAAATATTTATAAAATTTCGAAAAAAAATCGTATGGCAGGTACCGTTATTTTTGGTCTTAAAAAAAATAGAAAAAAACGTCCGGGGGTAAAAAATTAAAACCCATATCTACCAAGTTTGAAGAAAATCGGCTGAGCCGTTTAGGCTGTAGTCGAACCGACAGACAGACAGACAGACAGAATTGCGAGACCCACTTTTTTGGTCTTCGCTATCATCGTAATGTCAACTTTGATCAAAATCTCGAGTTCGATTTTTTTTACGAATGCATAACTTGCCTTATAGTACCTATAAGTCGCAAGTAAAAATTGAAAATAAGATATAACTATATACCTATAGTACCTATATTGCAAGTAAAAAGAAGAAAAGCAGTCACGAAACAATTCGAAGAATTTTAAGGGATGCCAGTTTCAATGGCAGAAGTTCCCGAGAGAAGGCTTTCGTAATTAGATACTAAAAATAAGATAAGCAGGGAAATCTAAGTAAGAACTAAACAAAGCGTACGTTTGGAGGCAGCCAAATACAGATCATCAAGCAAAGAATTTGCATGGTACTGTAGTGTAGGTCACGTTATAGTGTGTCATCTACTGACGTAAGTTATCTGGTTTTAATCGAGGGCAATATGGAAAAAAATATGTATTTAGATATTCTAAAGCAAAATTCAAAAAACTGCCACGGAACTCAACATTAGGGACAGTTTTCGATTGTACCAAGACAACGATCCCAAACATAAGTCTGAACTTGTGCAAAATTGGTTGATTGAAACTGTCCTCATTTCATGCAACCACCCGCGCAATCACCAGATCTGAACACTATAGAAAACTTATGGTCTTAATAAACAGGATCAGAAACATGGAAGAAGTTGAACAAAATATCACAGGAATACACCCAAAAGTTCGAGAGTTTAATGCCAAATAGGCTTAAATAGTTTGAATCTTTTAAGAATCGTTAAGAGAGATAGAGCTTAAAAAACATTATAATAAATTTTATGGAGCTTCAAGAATCTTATAACTTATACTAAATTTTGAAATAAAAATCATATCGGAAAAAATTAATCACTCAAGAAAGCCTTCATGTGAGAAAACAATCATGCAAGAAATATATCATGTGAGAAAAGCATTACGCGAGAGAATTATAAATCGTGAAAACTAAAATTCGAGAAATGTATCATGTCAGAAATTTATCCTGCGAGAAAATTACCATACGAAAAAATGTTCGTTCATTATGCGAGACATGTTATATTTTGCTAGGACAGCATCACTCAAAAAATCTAGCATGCGAGAAAAGTATTAGGCAAGAAAATATGATGAAGTAAAAGAACAATTCGAGAAAACTTTAATACGAGACAAATTACGTGTGAAAAGCTAGAGTAAGAGAAATAACGTCAGAAAAAAACTATGATGTGAGAAATATATCATGCGAGAAAATTGTGACTCTAAAAAACTATTACAACTACATTATGAGAAAAATAGATGATGCGAGAAATATAATTTGCTGGAAAATTATTGTGCGAGAAGTCTATCATTCGAGAAAATTATTATACCGTTAGGCTGCGCGTAGAGTAGTGCGACAAAGCGATGCGATACGAGAAACGTTTGCGTGCGAGAAAAATATTTACATTTATTCTTATATACGTGCGCACAGTGAAGCGATATTTGATGCGAGTGTTGCGAGTTTCACGCATGCCTATCGCAAGCATCTCGCACACAAACTGTTCTGACCACTTTTTTAAGCGAGTTTGTGCTCATATTATTTGTTTTGATGTTTCAAGACAAAAACCCAACGAGTAAAATTTTGTTATTTCAGTGGTTGTGATGTGTGATACAACTTTTTGATAATTTTGGTGGCAACAATTATCAAGGAATTAACAACACAACCGCACTAAATAGTTTTTTACTGTGCGCACTAATTCTCACATCTCGAATCGGTTGTCGCATCGCTTCTCGCATCGCATCGCTTTTTCGCACTACTGTACGCGTAGCCCTAGACTTTTCTTGTTACTTTTCCTTAAGTCGCAGATCTATGGCAATAATCCTTAAGTGGTTTCCTAAATATTATCATAACTAATGCCCTCGTTTAAAACCAGACATATCTACATATACGCCAGTCATCGAAAATTGGACCTTTCCGATGCTCACTACCCATCGAATCCACGCCACTCATAGCGTCATTAATAGCCCTTACAAATAAAACAAAAATCCGTTGCTTTCTCCAACACAACTTGTTTTATTCAATTTTAACACTTTAACGCCCTTTACACTCTTTCTATATAAGTTTTCCCATCCACTATATTCAAAAGTAAAAACATACAACCCACTCATGCATTTTATTGGTTTATTTTAATGCACCTATTCAACAAAGAATTTAACAATTTGCTGTCTATCACTTTAATTGCTAATAGCTTGTCCGACTACCATCTCTAATGACTGATGGAAAGCTTGCACAGTTTTATTTGTTGTTTGCCAAATGAGACTGCTACATCAACTTGAAAGTAATTTCCGGGCTTGCTGACTCTAAAGAGAAAAGATAACATCATCTTCACACCTTACTGGTGTTCTGTGTGATCAGTAATGCTGGTGGTGGATGTGATCAGTGCGAGAACAGTTATGCACTCAAATGAAGTCATTAATTTTTTTTTGTTCGAATAAGTTGTAAATCTGAAAGAATATAACGATGGGGACAGTAAAAAATATGTCTTGGTTTTGTCAGCTTCTAGGTAGACCTAGTCAATGAAGACACTAAATGCATCAATGAAGCAAACTTCAAGTTAGAAATATCCAGACAAATAACTTTAATCCGGTTTCACAATACGTCGAGTACCCTATTAGTCAGAAAAACCCCAAACACACGAAGGTATTTCATTTCATGATCGTGTCATCCAGATTACAGATCAACTCTTTGTTTATCATTCAAAATCTGGCTCTTAAAGGTAACAGATTTTAAAGTAGCTGAGCGGAAATACAAACACGCAGTTCTTTGATTAATTGTAGATGGCCTGTCAGCTGTCACGTTTTGTTTTCAAAACTCCAATCTGCAAACAAAGACTTAAAGGCCTCGATTCAAGAAGAAACTTCATCAGCTAATGTTTTTATCTAATCGGCCAAATATCTACACTGTTCCATTGCACACAGTTGAACTGCTCTCGAATAAACAAAAGAACTAGGTTTCTTAAAGAATCGAATACCTAGACAAATCTCTCTGGAACATCCCAAGATGCAATAAATGCATTCAGAATCAATTTTCCATGGCCATGGCATAGTAATGAATCATAACAGATAACATTTCTTTGATTACACTCCAAATGAATACAGCAGAGCAGTTTGTGTATGGCTTTATGGTGTTCGCTTTTCTCCTTTAGCCAAATCTGCTCCAGCTCTGTGGGTCGTTGCAGCCGCAAAAGGAGGATACTCTGTGCGTCTTTGCCACATGCAGTAAGTATTACGCATTTCTTCGTCGTCTTCCCGTGTCGGTCGTTGTCGTTGGTTATGCGTATATTATATACCCGCGTTTGTGGAAATGAGAAATAGAGCGAAAATATAGTGACTGTGATAATGCGAAATGGTTCTATGATTTAACATCACTTGGTTGCTCCGCTACCGTCTTGTGTTACATTTATATTTACGTGTATTTGCATCATAAGATACATCTATCGCATGGTCTCCTTGGTAAATCGATACTTGAGAATTTTGTCGTCGTTCAGAACAGATTCTGAAATTAATTTTAAAAGTAGTGCATGAACGTGTAGACAAACGTAACGTCGATTGAAAATTATTTTAGGTCACTAGATAGTGCAAGGAAAATAAGACTCTATCGTGATGAACGATGAGGCCTCGCATTTATAGCACCTGTTTTTTTTATTTGTTTGGCCGAAAATATAAAGTTGTTTTTTTAATTTTAAAAACATTGAAGGTAGGAACATATAATTGTGCACATTATAATTATAACAACAAATATATAAAGAATAGTATAAAGGGTTTTCCAATAAGGACTTGACAATTTGTTTTTAAATAAAACGCAAACCATTTGAGATATTTCAAAAATTGTATTATCAGCTTGAAGTACAAACAATCAAAACATTTACCTATGAATGGAACTCGACTTTGTTCATATGGCCACCGCGGCCACGTTTATAGCGGTCGATTCGTTGCACCCAATTTTCGATGACTCGGCCACATATTTCGCGTTCAATGTTGGCTCTGAGCTCTTCCAACATCGTCGGCTTGTTGGCATAAGCCAATGACTTAACGTAGCCCCAAAGAAAATAGTCTAGAGGCGTTTAATCGCACGAACGAGGCGGCCAATCGACTGGCCCATTTCTTGAGATAACACGCTCGTCAAACTTACTCTTCAATAAAACGATTGTAAGGTGTTTTTTTTTTTTTAATTCATTTTTATTTTCATCAATCTTAAAACTATTTTAAAGCTAGGCCAAAATTCATAAAAACTAGCCTAATTATCTAATAACTTAAAACTAACTTACTGGCCCTATGCGGGCGCTCTAAGCTAAACTATATCTTAAATGTAATGCCTTTCAGCCTAAAAAACTATTTTTAATTCAAAAATTATATCTATTTTTTTTTTTTTTTTCTCGAGAAAATTTGAAAAACTCGGATTCTTTATCTTTTTATATTTTTTATATAAAACTTACAAACTGAAGTAAAACTAATTAAAAACTACCTAAAGCAACTTAAACTACTTAAAATAAACTAAAACTAACCTAAAACTACTTAAAAACTAGAACAGACACAGCAGCAGCGATTTTTTTTTTTTGTGAAAATACTCGTACATTGGAAGAATGTACTCTAATTTTTTTTTTTTTTTTTTTTTTGCCATCCTGACTGTCCCTACCTAAGAATACCCTTAATGACGTTTTTCATGCTTATTTTGACATTCTCATGAATAGTCTATTCGTTAGAATGATTCTATTCCTTCGAATGAACTTTCTTAATTTTGAGATTCGAACGAACAACATTCATTTGCGAAAGATAGCATACAATGAACTTCAAAAAAGATTCATTTTCATTATCAGCTCTTTGACATTTACTATATTTCTATTTGAATTAGTATGACCGTTTTACATTTTTTTTGTTTCTAAACATTTTATAGATGTTGGATAAATAATCAAGAAACAAAATAAATAATACACTTTTTCATTAAAAAGTAAAGTTTAACCATAAAGAACTACATATTCATTACATTTTTTTGTGTCAATTCAGCTGTTTTAAAATTATTCTTAAAAAAAATAAGTTGTTCATGACGCGTTCTAAATTTTTATTTTTATTTCGTATACACTTGGTCACACTAAAATATCAAAAACAAAAGAGAATTTATTTTGAAATGTCAAAAGTCAAAACCAAAAAGTGAAATCTTTGTTTAGTTGTAATTGTTTTGTTTATTGTTTAATAATTTAAATTAAAAAAAAAAAAACATAAAATAATAAATAAAAAATAAAAATATGGTATTTGTGTTGCTTATAAATGAACATGGTGTTGAAGAAGTGCAGAGGAGAAGGATAGTGGATGCTTTCCGTATCAACGCGGGTGTTAAAAAAAACCCTTTGCTACCTCCGGGTTTTCTTCCACTATTTTGATAAACTTTTCCTTTTGTTCGCGGTTTGTCCAGTTGGAATGCGACCTTTAATCATAAAACAACAAAAAAATTAATAAAAGTAATTTATTTTCCATGAAATAATTAAAAACTTACATGTTTTGTTGCTTAGTCGACAGAAAAATTCAAACGACACAAAAATGACATTTAATTCTATTCTTTCGAATGTCAAAATTGAATTAGCTTTCGCAAATGAATGAACTTTCTATGGATTGGGTGAACTTTCGATTTGTTCGATTAACATTCTAATCGCCGAGTCTCAAAATTAAGTTTCAACGAATTCGACTCACTTTCGAACGAAAGAGAATGTCAAAATAAGCACCTTTATTTGGCAATCCGGAAGCCTTCCGGACTCTTCTGAAAGTGTTCAATTGGGAAAAAATGACAGTTCTGATTCTGAAAAGAAGAGAAATTTGCTTCTGGATTTGAAATCAGAAGCAAAACCAGAAGCACTCACACATTCATATACTTAAACGTCAACCTCAACAGCTGTGATTTTTGGTATTCAAATTGTGCGAACCAGGGTTGGCCGAATTAACTACACTACATTTTCTACATGATTTACTACGTTTATATGAGGTTTTGAAACGAGCTTGAAGCTCGCTTCGAACCTTTATATACCTGTATTGAGTTGAAATGAGCTTCGTTCGACTCGATCCTAATCGCTCAGCGGTGTCGAGTAGAAATGTGAGTCGAAAATCCGACCCTAATCCAACTCGATCTTTCGATACTGCATAAACGAGCTTGAAGCTCGCTTCGAACCTTTATATACCTGTATTGAGTTGAAATGAGCTTCGTTCGACTCGACCCCAATCGCTCAGTGGTGTCGAGTAGAAATGTGAGTCGAAAATCCGACCCTAATCCAACTCGATCTTTCGATACTGCATATAAACGTAGTATTTAACCACGCGTAGTTTATTGAAGAAACTACATGCCTAATTTACTACAATTTGTTACGTCTGCTACATATATTAGTAGTAATAAATTCATAAAAATTCAATATAATAAAGGAAAAAAAAAACAATTTTGCACTTTTATGATCTAATGAAGGTTTGTAAAAAAAGTTTCATTTACCATAAGGATGAAGAATTGTAGGAACAACTGAACGTTTAATTTAAAAATTCAAATTTCAAATGCATAACTGACAGTTAATTGACAGCAATGCTACAATTTCTTACATTCATGCTTATTTTGACATTCTCATGAATAGTCTATTCGTTAGAATGATTCTATTCCTTCGAATGAACTTTCTTAATTTTGAGATTCTAACGAATAACATTCATTTGCGAAAGATAGCATAAAATGAACTTCAAATAAGATTCATTTTCATTGTCAGCTGTTTGACATTTACTATATTTCTATTTGAATTAGTATGACCATTTTACATTTTTTTTGTTTCTAAACATTTTATAGATGTTGGATAAAGAATCAAGAAACAAAATAAATAATATACTTTTTCATTATAAAGTAAAGTTTAACCATAAAGAACTACATATTCATTACATTTTTTTTGTCAACTCAGCTGTTTTGAAACTATTCTTTAAAAAAATAAGTTGTTCATGACGCGTTCTAAATTTTTATTTTTTTTGTATACACTTGGTCACACTAAAATATCAAAAACAAAAGAGAAGTGTTTGTGAAATGTCTAAACCAAACAAAAGAGAAGTGTTTGTGAAATGTCTAAACCAAAAAGTGAAATCTTTGTTTATTTGCAATTGTTTTGTTTATTGTTTAATAATTTAATTTTCTTTGATAAAAACAAAATAATAAATAAAAAATATGGCATTTGTGTTGTTTATAAATAAAGATGGTGGTTATTTAATTTCTCCGTGGTTTCCTTCCAAAATCTTTTCGTATCAACGCGGGTGGTAAAAAAACCCTTTGCTAACTCCGTGTTTTTTTTTCATTATTTTGATTAACTTTTCCTTTTTTTCGCAGTTTGTCCAGTTGGAATGCGACCTTTAAACATAAAACAATAAAAAAATTAATAAAAGTAATTTATATTCCATGAAATAATTAAAAACTTACATGTTTTGTTGCTTACTCGACAGAAAAATTCAAACGACACAAAAATGACATTTAATTCTATTCTTTCGAATGTCAAAATTGAATTAGCTTTCGCAAATGAATGAACTTTCTATGGATTGGGTGAACTTTCGATTTGTTCGATTAACATTCTAATCGCCGAGTCTCAAAATTAAGTTTCAACGAATTCGACTCACTTTCGAACGAAAGAGAATGACAAAATAAGCACCATTAACTACAATTAACTACATAAAATACGTAGCAGAAGTAACAAATGTAGTTATTTCTAAAAAGTGACAATTCGGCCAACCCTGCTTTCAACAAACATTTTTCTTGATTTTGATTATTGTACGCATTTGATGTTTCACATATACAATCAAACAAAACTTCAGAATCATCAGAAGCAAACAAAAGTGTTCAATTGGGATTCCGGATCGGAGAGAGATTCCGGATTGCCAAATAAAAACGACATAAAACTATGTAAGTCGGCCAAGACAACTTGTCAACTATCGCTATCAACATTAGACAACCACCAAAACTGGTTCTCCTGTCTTACCCTGTCTTTCAAGTCCCGATCGGACACAGTCCTACTGAACCGAAGTCGCTCAGCTCCGTCTTGTGCGAGGACGTCTCGACTATAAAGGAGCCGCCTATCCACAGTACTACGGCCGACGTGGTAGATTAGCGGAACCGCCTCTATATCCTGGATCAACCCTATACTATCTAAATAGAGGAATGCATTAGGTGCAACATGGCCACTTAAGCGCACACTCTCGAAGTATTCTGTGTTGGGGTAGTAAGCCCCAAAGATTAAGCTATTTGCTGAGGTCATCGCTCTCGCAATGTGACCCCGAATCAGCTTTATCAAAAAATTATCTATTCTGTTAATGTTCGCTTCGTTGTATAGAGTCCTGTTGGAATAGTAATGTTTGTACTCCGATTCTGGTGTTCTGTGTAATCCAAGACAACGTCTAAGACACTGCCTCTCAAACACCCGAATCTTTTCCATTTGAGATGGGGCAACGTTGAACCACACCGGGCACCCATAGGCAATCATCGGCCGGATTAGGGCCATGTAGCAAATCACCTTCACCCTGGTGTCAAGCCGGCTGGTGTACAACAACCGTTTCGTCAGGGAAAAGGCTCCTCTAGCCCTGTTCAGAGCAGCATTTATATGTCTGTCGAAATACAAATACTGATCCAACCAGATGCCAATGTACTTTACCACACTTCTGCTCGCCAGTGGTTGCCGGTGCGGCCCTACGATCATCAGCTTACGCGAGTTCTTTCTAGTATCCCTAGGGGCTCTAGCCAACGGAAACCTAAACAGAATCGTTTCACATTTCTGAAAGTTGATTTTCAACTTCCCAGTCATCACAATATCGCTGAATCTTGTCGAAGTCACACTGTAAGAGAATTAGTGAAAGGGTGCGTTCACAAATTGAATTCAAATTTGTCAAAAAATTAATCCTTCCTCATTTTTACGCAATGAATTTAACTATGCCAATGCCAACTATTGTCAAGCTTGGCGAATTGCCGTGAAAATTTTTTCAAACCTAAAAAAAAAATTGTGCCAATTCCGAACGGCTAAGACAAGAGATAATCTTGGAGGATTTGTGAATTCCTCAGAAAAAGAACAGTAAAACCTCTGAAAAACATTCTGCAGTGGCTGAAAATCGAACGCAAGACCCTCTGCTTGGCAGTCCAATGCAGTTACCATTATCAAGGCTTAGGTTTTTTTTTTTTTTTTATAATCTACCCGCGCTCAAGGGATTATGATTACCCTTTAAATGTTTCAACACAATGCGGGCATGAAGTTACGGAAGAGAAAGAAGGATAGGAAAGATGTGTGGCACGATGTTCTGAGACTGAAGGTGGTTGTCTCAAACTTTTTATCTCCAGGGATGGCGGCTGAGCTAAAGCGGAGAATGCTGTGTCTTATTTCTATGCCGCTTATAATTCACATTATTTTATTCGTGTTCATCCATGTTGGGCATACTAGTTTAACTCAATTACATGTTGTTAGTGTTATGCCTGAACAACATGCAATGAGTAAACCAGCAACCCATTGATGACAATTTTTAGAAGGTTTTTAATGGAATTAAAACAACATAGACGACGGCAGGGATCGAACCTGTGATCATGAGGTTCACAGGCGAGCACACGTCCATCGCGCCACGGCCACCTATTACCTAACATCGCTTTATAGTACCGATCTGCACCTTATAGTGATCGCATGAGTTGGGGAGCAAAACAAAAAAAATGCCCCTTTCAGCGAGGATAGAAAACAATCAAAGTCAAAAAACACCCGAAGGCAGGTATTTCGGAATTTCTTTTTAGTTAAACAACTTGACTCTAGCTTCTTCGCGAACCTATTCGAATTCCTCACAATGCAGGCCAATCTGAATCCGCCAAATCTTTCCTTAAATCTGACCCTGAAAAATACACTACACTAAAGTGTATTATCATCTCTAGACACCAGATCATTGTTTCATATTTGAAAAATTTCTCGTGTCAACAAAACCAAAATAGAGAAAAAAAAATCCTTGGTTCCTTTGGCAATACGCGTAAGCCAACTGGGACGGTCTCAATGATTTCTTCAGGAACTTTAACTGGTCACTTCGCTTCCTCGATAGTGACGTCTACTAGTGCAGATGATTTTAAATTTAATTCTTTTCGGAATGAGGAAGTTTGTCTCGAATAGGGAAATATCTATCAAACCTGAATATAATTTCGGGTTCGATTCGATCTGTAAAGAGATTATTAGGTTAAGAGAAGCATTTGTTCAGCCTGTCCCCAAAAAAAATTGAATCTTCTTTTCACTCTAGCTATCGTCCAATTACACTTACGTCTGTCATTTAAACGCTGCTAAATTACCAACTCAAGAAATATCTTGACGAACGAAAGCTTTTCAATAAGTCGGTAGTATGGCTTTTGTAGCAATAAGTCCACTGGTGGTCTTATTTATACGAGTATCACCGAACAATAGCACAAATCTTAACGTCGTTTTGGAGAAAGTAAGATTATTTCACTTGATATTTCGAAAGAATTTGATAGCGTTTGACACGAAGCTCTCTTATCGAAAATGCGTGCATTTCCTATTCATGAATCTCTTCTTCGTTTGATTAGAAATTACCTTTGTGACGGATCAATTCGAGTTGTTCTGGATGGATTTAAGTCTGAAGTTCATATAATAGATACTGGTGTGCCACAGGACTCTTTTTCTGATATTCATTAATCAATGATCTTTTGCCTGATACTTCTACTCCATAAAATTGTTTGGCTGATGACAGTACATTTCTAACGATACTGCATAAATTGTTTTTATTTACCTTGTTTCATTTTTAAATTACTTTTTAGAGGTGCCTAATATATTTGGACAAGGCCGAGGCTTTATTGAATCCAAGTATTTGGAATCGTTGTGAAACTCCTAATAACTATTTTGTGGTTGCTTATAAAAAGAAACTTAAAATAAAATTTATGTCACATAATACATTATCTTCTCCCAGAAGTGGAGTGGAGAATCTGCTTCAGATTCTTTTCTGCAGAACTTGTGCGTTATCATTTTGTTGTTTTGTTTCTACTATTATAAATAGTTCTCGATCGTTAGAGTTGAGTTGTTTTTTGGTATCGTTTGCCTGAAATCCATAGTAAAATGACAGGAGTATCGAATCTTCCAACTTCTAACCATTATAGAGTACCATCATAGTAGAGAACCGGCCGTAACCATATTTTCCCGATACACCCGCAAACATCAGCACTTTTCTGAAAAACTAATATTTTATCTAATTTTTATGGTAAGCAATCCGACTGTAATGTTTGAATTATGAAGCTTTTGACATTGAAAGTGCAATATAGTGCAACTTCATTCGTTTTTAAATCATTAATAGACAATAGTTTATCCTCATTACCATTACAAAAGTTTTTTTGTATTTGTCCCAAAAGTAATCAAAAAGGACGATTTGACATTTTTGCTAAAGGAGGGATTGACAAAGTGTCAAATCTTAACATACAAGAGAAAAAATACCCACTGCAACATCGATGAAACAAGTGTTGAGAATGCCATTAAAGACATTGAAAACAAAATAGAGTCGATAAGCAGTGCTGCCCGAAATTTTGGTACTAATCGTACCACTTTAATACTCGTATAATATAATAATAAGACTCCAAAAAACAGACAGGCCAACAAATTAACGCTCAATTCAGAACAAAATATTCGAAAAAAACAAGTTCTCATAAGAGCACAGGAAGGGGAACTTGTTGAATATTTCAAAAAATGTTCAAAATTGCAATTTTGGTTTAACATATGAAATGGAACACCGAAACAGTTTCCTTTTTGTTCAACATCTCAAGCCGTATGAGAAATATCAGTTTGGTCCCGAAAAAAGGGTTGGCTTTAAGGGCTGATATTGCAGCAAAACTGCCTTTGCGCTCTGATCTCTCTGATAGCGCCAAATCAAGGCCAAACATTTATTTCAATGTAGACTTTAAAAAAATTGATGCTCGTTAGTATTATTTATTATTATTTCGTATTATTTTTTATTCTACTTAATAAATATTTAAGAAGTATCTTTTTGTTTTGTTTTTTTTTTTTTTTTGTTTCGTTGTTTTAATGCGATTAATTTTTTGTTTTAAATTAAGTTTTTATGAAGTTTTTTTTTCTGTTTATTAATTTTTTTTCGTTATTTAAAGTCTGCGTCCTTAAACTTAAATAAAAGTAGACTGAACTAATAAACAAAGATTTATACGCGTTGTATATAAAAAAAATTATTATTTGTTGTTTATTATTTTTAAAAATGATGTAAAATAATCGTGTGTCAGATCCTTCTTCCTCTGTCAGAACCTCCTGCATGGTAGGTGGAATTGACACTTTGTAAGGCTTTGGAAAAAACCTTATCTGTTAAATACATTTAAATCAATTAACTATTAATGCTTTTATATTGCTAAAATGACATTGTATCTTTTGTACTCGTATATTTTGAAATTTAAACTTATGTATATTCGGATTTAAAGATGTTTCCAAATATTCGTTTAACGTGTCAAAAACTCCCGACCTTACCCTACTACGAGTTTAGTACAGAAAAAAATTAATGCTCTTCCACGTCTTAACTGTGTATTTTTTTGTTTTTTTTTTTTTTTTTCTTAAGTTTAAATAAAAAATAATTTAAATAAATAAATTATGTATTTACTTTTTCGTTTAACTTCAGAACCACAGTAAATATTTTCTTTTTCTCCATGAAAAATCTTTTATTGGCCAAAGTCGCACAACTTACAAAATCCCAACCTTAACTTAAAAAAAAAAAGCAAAAAAATACAATGTCATCCTTTCCGTATTGAGATAAGAACGTGGAACATTCGATTCCGCCTTGCATCATAAAGGCATCGCATTAAACATTGTCTCTCCAACACACAATAGAAGACGTTTTTTTTTTTTGTTTTATTCGCATAGCCATAGTCTGTACAGAAAGCCTACAACCTACTCCGACATCGAAGAGTCGTGCATGATTCTGTGGTATGTATCGTCAGTCTATATATGGAATTGCATAACCCAAACTTCGGACCAGTCTGTGTGCTAGAGTTTGCGTCTCTTTAACCAGCTAGCAGCCACAGTGATGCTAGTGCACCTGTCCGCAATCGAGTTCACATGCATTGATACGCACCATCATCTCCGGCGTGTGAAAAGGTCTTCCCATCGCCACGCAACACACCCTGAGTTTATCAATGCTGTTTGATCACCTCAGTACCAGTTTGTAAACAAGTGTCACTTTGTCACGGTCGCGAAGCTCCATAGAAATTGGGCAGGCAGATAGATATGAGGACATGAGTCGCAACAACGGGACGCTTCTGATTATTCAGAAAGCAGCTTGCTTTGCGAAACCGGCAGAGAACCGTTTTAATTAGGTTGGCGATCATGTTCTTCTACGAGATGCATCTTAACGTGTGAGCAAGAATTCCTAGTTGAAATGCAAGTGTTGGTCGTATTAAAAATTGAAATTGAATAAAAAAAAACACAAAAAATACATTAACATGTATAAAATATCGAATTTTATTATCTTATTCATTTGATTTTGTTTTAATAGTAAGTGTAAACTTTAAAAAATATACAATACACAAACACGTGTGTTTTCATTTTTGTTGTCGATAAAAACATAAAAATACTTGATGAGTTACATTTAAGATTAATATGGCTATTTTTAACTGTTTTTTTTATATTTTCTCGAGAACTAAGAATTAAACAATATTTTCGTAACTAAATTATTATTGCGCAAATTAAATTACAAACAAAAATAATAATAATTAAAAAAGTCTCTCGTTGCATAGGATATCTCAGTGAAATTTGAAATTTCTTTGTTTGTTTGTATAAAAATGTTGATTGAGCACAAAACAAAAATAATAACAATAATACAAAACAAAATACCGTGAGAAATAAAATGAAGTACTGTCGATAATTTTTGGTATAAAATATTGAAAACTGGTGTAAAGAGAATTAACATAAATGTATTAACAAAATTAAAATAATAATTCTACACTAGCTGAATTTAACTATAGTTTGCTTAAAAATCATTCATAATCTCTAAAAAAGATTCCTAATTTGTGTAGTTTTTTTGTTCATAAAGCATATTTGTTTTTTTTTTTGAAAAGATATACACATTACAAGTTGCTAGAAGTTATTTTTGTTTAAAGTAGAATTGAGATAGAAGTAGATACTAGATTTTGCTATTTAACACAGCAACACGCACACACATAAATTTTGTTTATATAGAATATATATCATATAAATTACACAAATAAAATAATCAAAATTAAACAATAAAAAAAAATATATAAATATCTAGAGATAGATTATAATATTAATATCAACACTTGGAACTGGTAGTTCCAGTGGCTTCCAAGTGGTTCATCAAAAGCTGTTGCAAACTTCCGCGGAGAGCTCGTTCCTCATTCATTTGGAGTTTCATCTGAGCCATGTCCTGTTGCATTTGTTTGATGGCTGTCCAAAGCTGACGTAAAGTGGGTGTCATATCTTCATTCTCTAAACCTGCAAATGTGGTCGGATATTTTGTGTTGTTTTTTCGTTTTTTTTTTTTGTGATAGAGTGAATGAGAAAAGGAATATTTCGAAAATGTGGAAGACATAGAATGGAGAACTATTTACAAAAAAATACTTTAAAATATGCAAACAAATTTAAAAATACGCTCTAGATGCACTACGAAAAGGTGATGCTTTTTTATTAAAAAAAATAGTAATAATTTATTTAGTTTCTGTTTTTATTTTTTTTTGTCAGTATTTTACACAAAAGACATAAAAAAAAGCTTGCCTCAAAAATTGATCTATTTTTATTTGTTTGTTACTGGCTATACTGGCTCCTCCCTCCTCCAGATAATAAACAGGTATAACATTGTCTTAGGGACTAAGTTGAACGTTTTTAAAAGTGTGGTGAAATCGGTCTTACAATAAATTTTTCACCGAGTAAATGTTCCTTCATTGCGATTATTCATTATTTCCATCATGAAAGTGAAATTGCTTGTTACTTAATTTAGTCGAAATTTCGAAAATGAAAATATATGTTTTACAGGGCTATGCTCTATCAACCAGCCGAGCCGATCACGAGATTGGAAATCACCTCCAACCACAACTAAGAGACATAAAAAGGGTCACAAAGAACGACAACCATATAACGAACGAAAACGTTGCACATGTTTCTTGTAGGAAAAGCAACAAACGGAGAATGGGCATCTTCGCATATACACCAACGATTCCCACTTCTACGGTGAACACAAGCATCAGTGAGTTGATGGGGTCACCTCTTCTTAAGATTGGTAAAATCCTCTTAAGGATAGGGGCAGCCTCTTCGACTTATTCAGCAATCCTGAATAAACAAACGGGCATATACAGCAACCACTGACCTATCGAACTCATCTACCAAACGTTACAAGGAGACACATGTTCCTACGGATCACCCCCTTAAAAGGCGTCTACCTCTCGTCAACGACAGACATTTCTTTAATGACTAAGAAGTACCCTTCGACATTTCAGGCTATAGCTTGCTGAAACTCATCAACACCATTCACGGGGCTTGAATGACACAGGATTCTCATATGTTTCAATTTCAATACATGAGAGTCACAATCCCTAGGGTATCACAACGGATCTGCACTGATCTAAATGTGACCGTAACAAGATCAACTAATAACCCAACCTTACCTAACAGGGGTGTAACACGAATCATTATAAACGATCAAAATCTCTCATTATCGTTATGTTGCAGTTACGTTTTACAATAGTCGTTTTTTTCTAAACGATCCTCGTTATATTTTATGAATATTATTTATCTGTATCTATCTACTAGTTACAATCGAGTATATTAGATACAATCGAGTGTATTACATACAATCGAGTATATGCATATTATTTGATTCAATAAAATGAAAAACAATCGGCTGATCCTAATAAGTAACGGCCTGATCCCGATCGTATCGACTAGACTCGATTGTATCAAGTCTCTGTACAAAAGAACGTTCTTACAAAGATCGTTTAAAAGTAGTACAACGAATTACCTAGTAATTAAATTCATGTACTTAGGTAAGAGATGATAATTTTTTCTGAATGAAATCTTTAAAAATCAATCATTGAATGCAGTTAAAAATTCCATTCACTTTGAGAACTCGACTTCAAAAAGATTGCAGCGATTGTGTTCCCTATTTATCGATCACTTGAACACAAATCTTTTGAGAATTCATGAAATCTTTTGAGAATTGATGCAATCTTCTGAAAATTCATGCATTCTTTTGGATTATCAGTATTGTTTGGTATTTTTTGCATTCTTTTGCAATTTGAATTCGAAGTCTTAAAATAAAGTCAATATGAACGCAATCATTTGATCTAAGTTAATCGTATTAAAGATTCCATTAATTTACAACTCTGTTATGGCAGGTGAAAGTATGCTTTTTTTTTATTTGGTGGTGCAACAGCTCGAAGTGAACCAGGACCTAGTGACTTACAACTCTCAACCATTCCTGTGGGCGTGTTACCAGGAACGGAACGAAGGGGACCTACAATTTTCTGCCGATTCCGAACGGCTAATGAGCAACACTTTCCATGCCAAGAGATATACTCTTGGAGGATTTGTCAATTTCTCGCAAGAGGCAGTACACAGCTGAAAAACTTTTCTGCAGCGACTCAGAATCGAACTCGAAACATTCCGCATGACAGTCCAAAGCACTAAACATTATGCCAAAGGGTAAAGTAAAAGTATGCTTACTTACATACATCAAGAAAATAATCATTGATTTTTAAATCATTGTTAATCGTTTTGTTTGATTTCTTCTTCCCCTTTTAAAATTACAAAATTAAATCGATTTGAAATCGCATTCCATCCGCCGCGAAAAAAAATCAATTTGTGATTGAAATCTGAATTTTCCAAAGGAAAATCTTATTAGTTTCCAATCCTATTTTGTGGAGATTTGGTTCAAATTATCTCATTTCGATGTGAATGTGAATTTTTGACGGGAAATGATAATCGAAATTGCAAATAAGCAAGTAAATTATATCATTTACACAAATGGAAAATCTACCATCGAGCAAATCTTCACATTGCGCCAAATTCTGGAGAAGACCCAAGAATTTAATATCGGTACACACAACCTTTTCATCGGTTTCAAATGTGCCATGTCAAGTTTTTGTATCCCTGCCAAACGGATACGTCTTATCAGGATGACTTTGGAGAATGCTTGATGTTCCGTCAAAATTGGAAGAGATTCAACCGACGCGCTTTCATTTAGCTGCTTCAATATTGAACTTGGGAGAGATGGTGCGCAATACCCGAGCAAAATGGGTTTTGTCATCAATGAGTAAAAGACGAAGTATATGCTGTCATCAAATAGAGTCGATTACTATCGCAGACTTGGTCAGAACATAACAATTGATAAATCTAACTTCGAGGTGATCACTGAATTTGTCTACCTGGTCAATGCTGTGAACTCTGAAAATTACATCAGCACTGAATTCAAGCATAAAATAATTCTAGTTAATCTTGTATCTTTGGGCTTGGTAAGCAAAGCTCCCTTGGTGTCTTTGAGAGAAAAGTACTACGCACGATGATGGGTCGGTATCCACAAAGGATAGACAAAATAACAACTGGTGAAGACGATTCAACCACGAACTATACGATCAACGACATTCCCCTGGTCAAAAAACTACGTGTTCAACAGTTAAGTTGGCTAGATCATTTAGAGAGAATGAACATCGGCGCTCCAGCCCGTAAGGTATTCAACGTTGGACGAGATACACACCGATTGGAGACAGCAAGCCAGAGAAAGCTGGCGAAATTTATTACTTGAGGATCAGGAGTACCCCACGCTGTAGCGCCCAATAAAGTAAGTAACTAAGTACACAATCCAATTGTGTTGTAAATCATTTCGGATCTATGAATTTCAGAACAAAAAACATATATTGAATATATCTAGATGCATGCCTGGTATTGATGTTACTTTAAAAATTAACTACGTCACATCTATGAGACGTGTCAATAAATTGATTGATTAAGGTATAATGTAATGAAATTAAGCACATTGCAAACTAGTGGAAAATAATTGTTATCAAAAATATATACAAAAGTTTGCACACGTTTTCTTATTTCACAATTGAATATTTAAGATTAAGAATTTCACGAATCAAATATTCATAAATAAAAATAAATTAAAATTGTGTGATCTAATTATAAGCTCGGGTTGCTATGTTTAACATCTTTCAGTTAGGTTCCATAAAGCGATATACATATGTACTGTACATACATACGTATAATCGAAAATATGTGAATTTGGTTTCGGTGATACAAATTTCGACATTTAGATGATATACAGATATTTATTTTTAATATTTTTTGTTTTCTGAAATGTATCTCGATGAAAGTGAATTGTAAGAACACTTTTTTTATCGATTTCAATTACTTTCTCGATTGAAAGTAAAATATAGAGCTCATCTATACAAATCTTTTCCAAAACCTAACTTTATAATCAAAAGCATCACCCTTAATTTAACTAGAAAACAAAACTACATTCAGAAACCAACATAAAAACAAACTATGCTAATATCTGTTTTCAAAACTACAATAACAAAATGCAAACAAAAAGGTATATATTCTACTTAAGCTAAGCCAATTATTTTTCAGTTGTACAACTAAAACAATTACAAACGTAAAATAATACAAATGCAAAAAAGAACAAGTGAATGTTTAGTATAATTCAAATTAAATTTTTTTAAAATAAACTAACAATTGCCTGGATAAAATATTCAGCTGATTTGAGTGGTGTGAGACAAGTATTATGAGGAAAATAAAATAAAAATGAAAAAAAATTGCTCTCATGTATAAAAAAATAAATATAAAGTTTAATACAAAACAAAAACGTTTACTCTTTAACATTAATTTAATAAATATATATTTTTTGTTATTAGTGTCCTTACATGATTATAGTTTGATCATTGTTTTATATAAAAAAATCTTATTTCTTACGAACCTATTTATATATATATGTATATAATTATGGCATCTGTATTTAATAGAACAGTTAAGTTGTAGTTATATTTATTTGGATGTGTTCTTTTGCAGAGTTAATTTAATTAAAACTAAATTAAGGAGACTATTGACGGCTTATTGTTTCTATAAAGTTGATTTGACTTTGTGCTGTATAATTATTTTAATTCACAAAAAAAGAATATATACAAGAAAGAATAAATAATATATACTCGTAATTTAAATAGTTGCACTCTATATTAAATATAATCTTGTAGATTTATAAACTTAAAATGCTTGCTAACGAAAAATGGACTCTTTTAATATCCACATTAATGTATAGCCAAAAAAGCAACTAGTTTTTGTTTGTTTTATTAAATCACTTACTAACTTATTTCTAACATCTATTTATTATCATTTTGTTTTCTTAAAAAAAGTCGTGTTTCGATTAAAAAAGAAATTCGTGGATATAAGTTTCTACGTATAATTTATGGTTGCCATGAATTTCGTAGTATTAGCAATCTGTTTTTTTTTTTATATTTGTATTATTATATTTGATTAAAACATCACAGGGTTATTATGAAGAAACAGCACATTGTGTTTGTTACGATTTGAAAACAATTTGCGTTTAATGTCTTGTAAAAATTTTTTAGAGAAAAATCAAGAGACGTTAGCGAGTTCCCTTGATTTTTTTCTTTATATGCCTTCCTACTTAAAATTTAAGACTTAAATCTTATGCCATTAATAAAAATTACATTCAGCTCAGCTGAATTTACAATGTTTTTTTTTTTTTTTTTAAGTAAATAATGTAAGACATTTTTATATAAACTAAATTTTTACACATGCAATGTAAGAATTTATATAATTTTAATGTTTTGTATTTGCTTTGAGGACAAAAATCTTATTATAACATTTTTGTTTTGGAACAAAAGTTCAAAGTGAAAAGAAATTTACAAAAGTTACAACCCACTTTCAGTTGATTATTGTGTATAAGTGAAAATTATTTCGTTTTTTTTTTTATAGCAAAGCAACTACTTTTTTTTACAAAAATACTAATTCAGCTGAATTAGCTTTTTACAGAACAGAAAAAAAACTTAATCAATTTTCTTTAGAAATCAGTAATTATTTATCTTCCGCCATTGCTTCATAACGAAATTTCCACAACACCATGTTGCTGAATGTCGCTGACTATCGGTATCTGTCGCCCCATCATCTCCGGCTAAGTGCGGTGTACTTCTTCGCAGTGTAGATTGCTTCATATAGCCCTGTTGTGGTGTCTCGAAAGATCTATTCAGTCTTCTGTCGTAGAGTCCGGGCGAGGAAAACTTTTCAGCTTGTTTCTCCTCAGCTGAATGGTTTCGACTTAGCGGTGGCGGAGTCCGTTGGTGTGTTTGATAGGCATTCTTAAAATTCTTCATTTGCTGTTTATTCTTACGTGGTAACAGTGGTGTCATGAATAAATTATCATATCCCGATCCGGTTTTGAACCTATTCAACGATTTTCTTGTTGCCCGTTCCTCTGACATTGCTCGATATTCAGCAGGCGACGGGGTGTTATTTTGATTGACTCCGCAAGTACCACTCAGCGAGTACCGATAAGCAGTGTTCAGCGACGATACCGAAGTCGAATACATATTAAAATTGTTTGGATTAGCTTCGCGCCAAATGTACGATGAATTCAGACTATTGGTTGAATTTTGTTGAGCCTGCGCGGCTGAATTTGTGTAGGAAGTACCACCGCTATTGCAGAGAAATGGCAGCTGCGGGTTGGAGGTGGAAAATGGTTTACTGGTTTTCAATTTTCCTCCCCGTATGGGCAAACATGGTGTCCAAGGTTGTAGGGCTAAAGTGTGAGAATGAAATAGAAAAAAAACAGACAAAGAAAAACGAGAAAGAAGAAGAGAGAGAGAGCAAGAGAACAAGGACATAACACAAGACAACGACAGTGTTTTTTTTTTTTTTTTTTGTGTTACGCGAACGGGATGAGATACGTAAAATGTTACGTTGGCATGGAAAATGGTTGAAGATGGTCAATCCATGACCACAATCTTGTGATGTGTTTTAAGATGGGATGTACAATACTTTTTCAAACACAGGACTCAAGGATATTCTATATGGAAGCGATGAATATGAAGCACAAAATGAGCATAAATGTGTGTTGTTTTTGTGTGTATGTGTTCGTATGATGGACATGTTCTAGGATGAATATTCCAAAAGTTCCAAGAAACAAAATTCGTTTAAACTTAGAAAAAAATTCATTAATCAGCTGAAGGAGTTTTTTTTATATTCATTAATAATAAAATTAACAAAATTAATAATAAATAATAATATTAATTGTTTTAGTTGTTGCAAATAAAAAAATAATCTTATATTAGGGGATTTTTGGTAATATGCATTCATTAGCTTCAGCGTTATTTTTTTTTGTTTTTGAGACATTTTTACAATGGTATTTTCTCTCGTTTAAAGTTAACCAGTTATTTTTTATTTATAATTTATAACTAATAACTAATCTTACGGATGCAGAGAAATTCAGCGAAACCCAATTAATATATTTAAAAAAAAAAAACAAAACTAAATTAAATAGATAGATGTTTTATGAACCACAAATAAACTCAAGATAATAACGTCAATGGTAGTGGTAATGAGTTTTTTTTTGTTGTTCTTCTTGAGAATTTACCTGAATGAATGGTGTTCCTTGGATTGTTCTGGTAGGCAGCACAATAAGCTTCAATGACACGTAACACAAGTGCATCCTCTTCAAAATTTGGTTGATTTTTACGACTGTTGCAATAGCTTGATAAGGCATTTGAGCTACCACCAGTCGTTGTCTGATTGTTAAGCAAATTTGGACGAAGTGGTGGTGCCGGTCGAAGGTTCGTTATGCTCCAGTTAGCTGAAATAAATATGTAATTAAGTTAATTTCTTTATTTGCACAAAATTCAAAAAAATAAAAAATCATCGGTTAAAAAACATAAAGCACTCTCAAAAAAGACATATCACAATCCGTCGAAAAGTGAACAAGCAAATCCAAGATTGTATCCTCCATGTTTGACAGGAAAATTTGTGTTTCTGAGATTTGACGAATTACATTCTGATGGGCATTTTCATTGGTAAAATAAATAAATTTGTTTCGGTCAAAATGGCGATTTTGTAAATGTTTGCATTCCATTGGGCAAACAAATCGATTTATTTTTCGATTTATGTAATGTAATGTCGTTCATAGAACATACTTCCTCAATGTCAATCGAATTGTTGACTTAAAAAGCAAGTACAGAGAAAAACAGAAGAAACCGAATTTTATAGGGTTATTAAAAACCTTAGTTTATTGGAGTACACTTGATCACGTAAATTCGGTAGCGCGATGAGAAGTGCATATGCTTCTCAAGATTAACACGCACAAACTGAAACTACTTGCTTTTCAACTAGCTTGCTTTAAAGAAGCTAGTAAGGACCAAGCATGGTGTACCACCTACGTTATTATCAAATGAATGGCAAAGACACGTACATATATTATGTAGCAGACTAGCTTGTCATAACTTGTCCATATGACCTCGGTTTTGGAGCTAAAAAAAATCGATTTCCCCTCTAGGGAATCACCGAAGACTCTTTAGTACCGAATTTGAAGGCTGTAGATCGAGGTACAGACATACAGACAGACGGAATTGCCGGACCCACTTTTTTCGTCTTCGCTATCATCGTAATGTCAACTTTGATCAAAATTTCGAGTTCGATTTTTATTCTTGACCTATGTACATACATACGTACATATATCGGAAGTAAAAAAGAGCTACAAAGTTTTTTTAACTCATCTTTCCCCGTCAAATCGACTATTTCTTACCTTTTATGCTTCCGATCCTTCCGCTTGGCACCATTCCCTGATGACTTGCCACTGGGACTGCTCCGGCTGCCGCCCCCATACCGACCGTGTTTGTCATCTTGGAAATACTGTTCGATGTCTGGACTAAATTTGATTTGTGGCCGAGGCCCAGAAGATGATTTTGCTGACTTAGAGGGGGTAGATGTTGATGATGAGGTGGATGCTGAGTGTGAGTGTGATATTGATTGTAACTCAGATGATGATTGAACGACAGGCTCCGTTTGTGTAGTGACTGTTGATGTATTGGAGGTGTTGTTCGCAGATTCGAATGACCGAATCCCAAGTTGGCTGGCGGTGACATCTGTAATTGTAACATAAAATAAAAACCCATCTTTAAATAAATACAACACGACTTAAATGTCCTCAAAAAAAAAATGTTAAACTAAAAATTGCATCAGGCTTTACATTTGCAGCTGAAAAATAAATCTAATATTTTTGTGTTAGTTAAGATAAATATGATTTTCGGTGCAGTTTATTGTGACGTTTTGATTTTCTTTAAGTCCGAGCTTTAAAAAGTACGAACTACTTAATTTATAAATAACAAAATAATTTTTTTAAAATTAAATTTAACAAATTAAATGCATTTATAAAAAATTGATTAAAGAAAGGGCTCAGGCAATGCGATGAGAGATGGCGTTTGGTTAAGTTTCGAATTTTACATTGTTGACTTTTTGTTTAAGATTTGCTTGAATAGATGGATGATTTAGGCAGCTAAGAGAGCTTTTTTGTAAGTTTGAATTGTGGTTTATATTAACAAGGACGGACAAGCATTCTGCGAATTTAAGCAGTTTGGTTTTGATTCTTTTTTTTTTTTTTGTGTTTCTCCGTGCCACTTTGCAAATTTGCTAAAAAAAAGCTTTAAAAAAAAACAAACAAATAAAAAAAACAACACAAGATTTAGTAACAGAGAACAAATAATAATATCCCATGAATAGTTTATTTGTCAGAGAGACTACATTTAAGTAGATGGGAAGAAGAAAAGCTCTTAATTTTTTAGTAACCATTTACTCCAGCAACTCCTTTTTAAATTTTTTGTTTTCTAACCCAAAAATCTTTGCAGTAAATGTATTCTTTGGTAATTGAAACTAATATGCCAAAGAGTATATCAAGTAGGAGAAAGTATCTTACGGAAAGAATTCCTTTGTGGAATTCTTTAAGTTTATTAAAGAAAAGATACTTCATGTTTGCTAAATAAGAACCATCAAAATCGAAAAGATTTTAACTGGAGGACCATTCAATTCTTAACTAGAAATAAACATGAAGAATGGTCTATGATTGCAAAAGATAATAAGTCAATTTGACAAATAAACCATCCATTTAATTGGTGGTGATCTAAAAACGAGAATATAAAAACTGTTGAAAATCAAAAAAAAAAAAAATTCGTGCACACTTCGCTTGCCTGAGCCCAAACTGCTGCCATCGACCGCTGCCGATGCATTCGCAATCGCAGCAACATTCGCAGCACGACCATTATTGCAAATCGGACAAACTGACATCGATAAGGACGACGAGGATGATGTTGTGGTGCTGGTGGTGGTCGGCGTTGCTGAATAGTCTTGGCAACTCGAACAATATCCTGTTCCACAACAGCTCGTACAACTGCCTGCGGAATCAATGCTGGGATTTTTCCTATGCGCATGCACAATACCGCGGATAACAGCGTTTGGCAGCTTCTCCTTTTTCCACCAATGTGCGTACATTCCGCTTCGAAACATTCCTTGATTATCTTCATCGTTTTCCGTGACTTCATTTTCATTGTCACCATTGCTGGGTGGAAAGGATTCTGTAATTGGTCTTCTGCCAATAAAAATGCTTTTCGTATTTATTTGGACTGGCGGTGGATGAATGTCATTGGGTTTTTTTGTATGGACGTCTCGCTCATCATCATCATCATCTTCATCGTTATCCTGGGTGAGGAATTTATTGCGAAACATACCGCAGACATCGAATCTGGTTAGATCTCCGTTTGAATCGGAGTGCCTAAGGGCTCTTTCATCCGTATGGGGATAATATTCATCGGTATTGTTGAGTGGGTGGTCAGGTGAGGAAATTGTACAGCTGCCAGCCATGCCGGAGTCACTGGATCGTGGACTAGGACACTGGGAACTCTCGCAACATTTACATTTTCCTCCTGACGAAGTAGTATTCGTTCGTCGGGGTGGAGACGATTTTCGTTGAAAATCAGGATTGGCCATCTGAACATATTGATAGCTGATGCATCGCCGCACCGACGACGATCGGACTGGTGATTTTCCACTTGTAGAAGGTCCAGAGATCTTTTTGTCAGAATTAAGAGAATGTTTCTTAAAAGGTGAAACTTCGCGAGAAAGACTTAATTTGTGTTCTTCAGGTTGTAAAGTATCATCCATGTTGTACAGAAGTTGCGCTGTAATACTATCGGGAGCTGGCATAATCACCGGGAGATCCAATGAACTGGAATGTGTCGCAACTGAATTGTCCTCATCAACGCCTCGTATGCTTCTTTCTCTCTTTCTGTCTTGGCAGTCTAGACTTCCCTCGCGGAGTTGATATGTTGGCACGTACACCTGTGTTTTGTCCGTTCGGTTGAATCGATTGCCAACAAAAATATTCGGCATACTGTGGCGCTCAGTCGGTGAGCTTGGCACCTGCTGGTGTTTGACTGGATTGTTCAGTTTTATCTCAGCTTCATCGTCCATGTTTGCTAAATCTTCGCAGCCCACATAGGTTCCTCCGATACGTCCGTCATAAGATGATGTCTCGGAATTTTCCGAAATTTGATGCCTCATGTGCCCGAGGTTCAAACGAGCGCTCGACGTATGAATTATCACACTCTTATCTGATGACATTCTATTCAAAGCTCTTACAGCCTTTGAACCAATGACCAAGGAATCTTTCTGACCAGGAGGAATTTCTATAGAACCGACAGAACTTAAATTAATGAGATTTAAAGTAGAACAATGTCTTTTCGTTGGCATATTGAAAGTATCTTCAGTCAACGAGCCATGGTCAATAAATGTATCTGTAGGTCCAAAAGAGTCCACTTTTCTGGTGTAGAATTTGATAAATTCAAAGGGATCACTGCCAAAAGAACCTCCCTCACTCTCCGAGTCTGTAGGCAACTCAAATGCATCCTGTCGCGATAACGTCGATCTATCTTCCGAAACATAAGCCGTCGACGTTTGCTTCCTTCTCAGTGTAATCTGTTCAAGATCCACACTAAGCCTTGCTTCTGGATACAAGAGCACCCGAACCAATGACCTTCGAAGCAATCCCTGCTTAACGAGTTGCCAAAAATGGGCATTTAAATTTGCATACGGTGCTGTGGAAGGATAATTTGTTGGCGGAAGTGTTATACGAAAATTTGGCGAGCCAATCTGATAGGCGCACAGTGAGAAACGGGCACAGTAGCCGCGTGAATCAAGAACATAAGGAGGTGACTAATGCACAGATAATAGAAAATTGTATTAATTCGAACAAAAACTAATTTTATTTTATTTTTATTTCAGCAACTAAACAAAAACTTACGTGAGACGGTGGTTGTGGCGCGCTCATCGATGAATTACTGGTATTCCGCTTGATGTTAATTGGCAATGTGGGATTAGCACCATTAAGCAGATCGACCCATCGATTGGCTTCGTTTGGGCCCTGGCACACGGCGACAATTCGTTCGATTAGGGGACCACTTATTTCGAAGGCGTTTTTAAAAGTCTCACTATCTTCTAGACGATTCACAACTATATTTGTGAGAGGGAGTTTTCCCTGTAAAAAAAAAATAAACGTTTTTCTTATTATTGTTTTTGTTTTAGTTTTGCTTCGTGAGAATATTACCTCATAAATGAAGGCACTCATCCTTTGGCTAACACTGAGTATGAGGAGAGTTTGTGGAAAAAGAACAAAATAACGATCTCGATGATCGGCTCCGACTGCAACACTCCCCATGTGGATAATGTCACCTGAGAATATTAAAAGTAAAAACCATTAGTAATAAGAAACTTAATAAAGTACTAGATTAAAAATAAATAATTAATAAACATGAGCTCTGGCGCATATATGAGACATAACTTTATAGTTTTCTATTCCTTACCGTTTTTATCTTAAGCGAAGTATAACAGACTTGGAATAATTTAAATGAACTTAAAACGTTTCAAAGAAGAACCAGCGTTGGTACCACGAGGACCTAACCATCCTTCCCAATGGATGCTTTAAGCGTCCTTCTTCACCTTATACAACTTTGCTAACATATTAAATATCGTAAACTTGTCGCACAGACTAAAAGAATCGGATTGTTGGCTTGATAACTCGTGTTGACAAAGCAATATTACAAACCTGATCCCAGCTTCCCAGCAGACATTTTTTCGACAAACACTGACTACTGCATACTTACTGTGAATCATTTCAAAGAAATATTTCCATCCAGAAAGGACTGGCAAGATAACGTGTGATGAGAGACCTCGCCACAACCATCTTTACTGATGGATCAAAGAAGGAGTTTAGTGTCGGTTCGAGCATTTGTTCTGATCCTTTAAATGTCTCTAGGTCTTTTCGACTATCTCATTTTGTCAGAGTCTTTCAAGCCGAATTACTGGAAATAATGGATATATGCAGAATACTTAAACTAGATCCAATTCAGAACCGCAATATGGTCATTCTCACAGACAGCTAGGCGGCTGTTAAATCCATTGATTCCGCTTCGTCAGTCTTTTTTCTCGTAAGCGAGATAATTCAGACTTCTTTTTTTAAATCAACATAAAGCCGAACCAGCCTAATTTGTGATAAGGCTTCATCGGAGAGCCGTTTTTTTATCAAACTGTTCGAAAGTTTCAATCATTCTGAAGGAAATTTTGAATTCGACTAGAGCTCGTTACGAAACGAGCAAGATTGCCTATATTTATATTTGACACATCCCTAAGATCATTATAGTAAAAAAAATCTCCAAGATGAAGTCTACGTCTCTGGGATAAGGCAGGACATGTACAGAGAAGTTGAGGGATTGGTTCTTCCTTTATCTTCGTCCGTAGAGCATTTGCAGAAATCGTTAGGATGTAGGATTCAAAGCCGCGTTGCGTGCTTGACTATCAAACAGTTTCCTCTTATAATACCTATTAGGGAGCCTACGTGTGGTCTGCTTAAAAATATTAAAACTTTGAGCGCTTCAGATCAAACATTGACAAGTAGGTGCTGATATTGTTAAAACCAAGGTTTGTTCTCAGTACAGCATCTTGCTTTAGCATAAGTTAACACATAACACATGGGAATACCTATGTTTGCCTCATCTGGCGATAAAGGTATCATTGTTTCATTTTTGGTGAATTTGTGAGCTTTACAATTTCCTGAAATGTGTGGCCCGGCACCCAGTAGAGGTGAATGTTAAACTGCTGCGCCATCTCCATCAGAGACAATGGTCAGTTAAGGGCTGTTATTGAGATGGTAGAGATAGAATCAAGAGATCTAATGGCAGATCTAATGGCTGTCTGAGAAGATGCAAATATCTATAGTTGATATTACGTTTTCCTTAAGCCAAGACAGGACTTCTTTATTCGCCAAACGTTCTGTCTGGAACACGCTACAGTTTTTTAGGAAGACGAAAAGAGACGCTTAAATTTAGTCTGTCTTAGTATACACCTACACCTATATAAATTGTAAGAGGTTGCATTCCTATTGATCACAGACACCAATTAATCCCGGATTTGGACAATGAAATTATGGAATTCATTTTTCGGGGTGTCACGACAACTATTTAGTGTTTTATTTATGTAATACGGTTTTCGTTTTAAAGACAATCAAATGGACAAATTAAATATTCAATACCGCAAAATGTTTTTAATAATAATTTACTTCATTTTAGGAACCTACCTAACGTACTCAACTCTTGCCCCTGCCAGCCCCTCACTGGACCTGTGAGTACTTGCAATTCCAGTTCCTTTTGCCTTCGTGTCGCAGAGCACGTAGCCTAAAACAGAATTTTTGTTTATAGAATTTTAAGTACAACATTAACACGTCTTACAGCAATGTCCTTGTATACAGCTACACTGCGTTGCGTATCTCCACGGTCCGCATGACTACTCTCCATATGTCTCTCTAATTCTTGCAACATTGCTGAGTATTTATCTAATCGCCGAAATGGTTTCGACAAACCTGTAGTAAGAACTAGGAGACCTGGAGATGCAGCCCCTTGACGCTCCATATATTTTTCCAGATCATCTCTATAAAAACCAGAATATGAAATAAAAATTCTTCTTCTTAAATAGTTTCATGTGTACTCACTTGTGCTTGTCAAGGATAACAATAGCTCTAGGATGAGCTGCACAATAAGCTTGATGAACGGACTTCATGATTGGAGCTTTTGTTAGAAAAAGCTTCCCCACACGATCGTTGCATTCCTCTAAACTGCTCAATAACTCATCGTGTGTTTTCACAACCTCGACAAAATTGCACATCAATTGAGCGTATTCATCATTTGTTAAACTATAAAAATGAAAAAAAAAAATTAAATAATCATTTTGTTTAATTTGGATTATAAATACAACTTACATTTGTGTATTTTGAAGCGGCTCTAGGAAATTCTCCAGCAACCCCTGGATTTCGGCTACATGAGCCTTTTCACTGTCTAATAAGTCCTTTAACACAACCGAACGATATTCTTGAATTTCTTCAGGCGGACGTACCGTTTCGGACGGTGGCAATGGTGCCTTATATTCAATAACATAGTTGCTGGGAAACCAGCCAGTCTTATCGTTTAGTGTTCCCTCCCACCAGCCACCCTCTTCGCGTTGTGTCACAGTGATGAGATCACCCTTTTGAAAACATAATTCGTCATTATTTCCGCCTTTGAATGAGTATTCAGCTTGGACAATAAGCGGTTGATCCATTCTACTCGAAGCAGTGTTTGTCCGTGGTATAAACCTATTTTTAAGGATGTTGCGCCAATTCTGGAAGAAATTAAATTAAAACAAATTAATTTTTAGATTAATTGAAAATATTAGAGAGAGTAATACAAATACATTATTAACCCTTTGACATTATGCTATATTCTATAGGGTGACCAGCTAGGAAAGAAAGAAAACTAAATTTTGTAATAATGTAATACCTCTTGATTTTTAGATAGATTTGTAAATTTGAGACGAGACGTGGCTTAAGTACTCTAGTGTGTGTGGTGTCGTAAAAATCAAACTTATTTCAGCAAACACCAAACTCTCTGAACCAAATCTAACACTACATAATTTTCTTCTAGGAAGTCTATTCCTTTCAGAGTACGGTTGTCGTAGGCTTTTGGAAGGGCGATAAAAGTAAATGGCCGCAACCGGTTCCCAAAGATTATGACAGTCTCTGCAATACATATTTCTTTTCGGAATGATTCGATACCAAACAAAACAGATCTAAAGAAATAAAAATTTCAAAAATGCAGAACTGTATTCTGAATTTGGAACTAGTACGTCAAATACGAAAATCATTCTTTTTTACCTATGGCTTAAAAAACAAGAACAGAACTATTTAGCACAAATGGTTTCTATATTTTTGAACTTAGAATAAGAGGCATTTTTATTTTTTAGCTTAAGAGTTTTTATTTTTCAATTTGTTTTACATACATAAATATTAAATCATGTTGGTTCAACAATAAGAACACAACGTTCTTCTTTTGGCTTTATATAATATGATTTTTGCTTACAATATCATATTAATGTTTTCTTAATCTAATTTATGATATCTTAAAACATTAGTAGTGTAATAATTTTTGATGAATGGGCTTTTTATCCTCTGTAGTACTGATTGTTGTTCTTCTTGTAAAAGGGTGCGTCGTTTTTATGGATAATTTCTTCTAATTGATCGTCAGTGATGGCTCGGGGTATAGATACTAGTCACTAGGCCCTAGTTCATGCTGGAGGAGTTGTAGTTATTGCACTTCTGAGTTAACATGATTTCCCAGGTTTCTGATGATTTTTTCGGAGAGCTGCAGCAAATACTGGTCCAGTGGTATTAATTTTGCTTCTTCGTACAGCTTATTGGTATATATTTCTTCGCCAGTGTGTTACGGTGTAGTCCAGTACAAATGCGGAGCATCTTTCTTTCAAAATGCTTTATCGTCTTCATTGCTGTAGGTGATATAGTAAACCAAATGAGAAAGGCGTAGGGCAGAACGAGTTGGATAAGGTGTTTGTACACAAGCAGCTTGGTCTTCCTATTAAGTTCATTTAGACTCCTGAGTAGGGGATGGAGCAAATGCAGAGAATAGTTGAGTTTCTTCAACTACAAGTGTGCATGCTCCTTGAATTTCAGTTTGTTGAACAAGTATTTCGTTGATGATTTGACTGTTACTTCAGTGTCGTCTGGAAACTTTAGTTTGATCGCATCGCAGCATATTGCAAACGCTCGTCTTCGAATGACAGTCACTGGTGTTTGAAAGCTTATCAGTTTGGACTTTTCGCTGTCTATCTTCAGTCTTCATTTTACTTAATATTCCCATAGGTTTTGCATGTGCTCTTGCACTCTTCTGGTGAAAAAGCGGTAACGTATGTGATGGATGCATCTGTTTAAAGCTTCGTCTTTGCACCTGGTATGTTGGCTGGCTGATCTGCAGTATAAATGTTGAACAGCGGCGGTCCAAGTTTTGATCCTTGAGGGAATTCAGCGTTTATTCCCTTTGTTAATGAAACGTGTTTCGCTACCTGTACATTAAAAGCTCTATGGGTTAGGAAATTTGTGATTATTCTAAGTTCAGAGAGTTCGAAGAGTAATCCTTTTTTTATATCTATAGTCGTTTCCTTTTTGTGTGCAGTCCAAGTGTAACATCACTATGAAGTCCCAGTAACGGATGTAGGGTTCAGTGTTTTATTTGGAAGCCCTACTGGAGCTCCAGTAAAATCTCTTTCTCTGCAGAAAAAGTTGAGTTTTTGTCAATATTAACTAATCCAGTATCTTGCTCACACAGCAGAGCAACGAAATTGGCCGCTATCCTTCCACATTTGCGCGGTTGTTTTTCTTCGGGACTTTTTCAATGTTGCATTGAAATAGCTGTTCATAACGTTGTTGAAGATTATAGTTAGCAGGATAACTGCAAGATTTGGTAACTTTTTAAGTACGTAATTAGAAATCTTGTCGCTTCCTACTGATTTTTGTTGGGCTTCCAGTGATGATAATGTCAGTCACTTCTTCAGGAGAAGATAAACATCTGTCAGTAAAGGCTCCGATGAGGGTTTTTTTTTTTTTTTGAACAAGGTCACGGTTTCGGTGGTTGCTGATATCTCCTCGAACCGAGTTTCTACTACTTCGATAAAGTCAGAAAGGTGTATGAAAGCAGTCTTTGAAACTATCCTCATGGTGATTGGCAATGTTTAGTTTTTTCAGCAGCAGTTGGTGAAATTTCTAGTAAGTGAAGGATGGTGTCTGGACTTTTTTAGCTCCGAGCTGATTTTGAACGAACATATTTAGTAAGCTCTGAGTAGAGTGTGTTCAGAGATCTCTAATTTAATTATGAAACGCACTTGAGCACGAACTGTCATATGTATAATTAAGTTTTATTAGTTAAATTTTAATGTCGATTTCCTTTTACACCAGGGATTTTAGGGATTGCGATCCCCTGTCAAATTTTGTCTTTTTAGTGTGCGTATTTCGTATACATGTAAATCCCTCTCCAAATACGGATTCGAAAGATTTGATCTCTGTCAAAAAAAAATCGATTTTTTTGGTGTGGTAAAAGTCAAAATTTGACAAGGGATCGCAATCCCTAAAATCCCTAGTGTAAAAGGAAATCGACATAAGTTATTTTACCTTCGGCACCAGGCCAACTACCTTATATCGCCATTTTAATTGTTTTGATTGATTTTTGGCTTCCCGAGTGTCAAAAGTGACGTATTGAGTTTTTCACTTCTACTGTTCCGTCATTTTACCAGGAGCTCACAGAGCGCATTCTGAACATGTTCAGAAGGAAAAAAGAAACACAAAATCGTTGTTCTAAGCACTCTGAGCGAAAAAGAAACACAAAATTCTTTTTTCAAAACTCAGGTTCTGCTGTAAATTAAAAATTTAAAAAACATTGCAAGGATCTTAATGTTATGTTTCCACCAAAGGATTATCTGTTTAGATTAAATAAATCTATGAAGTGTTTCCACCGGAAAAAAGATTAACAAGTAGATTAACTTTAACAATACCTTTCAAATTGCAAATGGTGTTTCAGTTTTTACCATTAAGAGAAAGTGAGACATAAAGTTTAACTGATAACAAACGAAACATAACAAAAAGATTGTGCAGTGGATGTTATAGGTAAGTTCGATTCAAAAATCTATTAACCCTATGAAGTTTCATCGAGTTTAATTTATAATTTAGAATTATAATTTAATTTTGTATGGTGAATCTTCCAGATTTTTTCAAGATAAAGGGTAAATCATATTGGGTGGTATGCAGAAAGCTTTGTCTCAGTCTCAAATCTCACTTTTTTGAGCAATTGCTAGCTTTCGTATGAAGAATAATTCTTGTCTCCGATTTACAACGATATCATTAAAAACGACAATGTTAGACCGGGATAATTATTTTTAACATACCCAACGTCAAATTGCCTAAAAGCTCATTATAATCGATTTGTGAACGAAAAAGTTATTGACAGAAATATCTCATTTCATTTAACAATATCCATGCCTCGCTCTACATTATCCTTGAAACTGTTCCAAGTTTTCTTTTACTGTTTCACAGATGATTTGCCACATTCTGGCCTTATTCATTTTTCGTCACTTCAAACATCTTTGTGCAATTACTTTCATTCGAATATATTCCACAAGTAATAGACGAGCTATAAACATTCCATTAGTGCTCTGAGGATGTCCAAAAATATTATTATTAAAATTCACATACAGAGAAATCTAAATCTTTCCTATTTGAAAAATGGGAATACTGATTGATTGAAGTCTCCTCCTCTCGGTTAATGGCCGTGTTCATTTATTTGTTGTTTTATCACAAAATTAGTTCTCTTGTTTCTGTGCAGTTACTCCATGAGTATCATTTTTTTAGATTTTTTTTAATTAAGAATTCAGAAGAATAATAAACACTTTTTATTTTATTACTCTTTCTCCAATAAGATTTTTTCATATTTAATAAAAGGTAGAAATTCCTCTTTTTTTGTGGATAAGAGTTCTATTTATGCGTTTTATTGTTTTATTTCATTTTATGAATGAACCATGGAATTTTTTGACTGTATAAATAGTCAGTGAAGAATGCCATGGCAAGATTCCAGAAAATAAATTAATTCGGCACATTAACTTTTTATCACACATAATATAGGGTATGTTATATGTTCGTGAAACTAGAATTTTCTGTTTAAAATATTAACTGCATCAAGTATATCGTCTATAATTTTTGAAACACTGTTAATCTTTGAAAAATTTTAATATTTTTTTTAATTAATTTTTTAATAGCTAGCAGATTTGTGTTCAAAAAAATAAAGTACCCTTCTTCTCTATACAGTAAAGTAGTAGTCCGTAGCGTTATGTTCAGTGTTTTGGACTGTTACCAGCCGCTGTCACACAAAAAGACAAAAATGTTTTTTTTTTCAGTCATATTGCCTCTGGCGGGAATGTGACAAATTCTCAAGGAATATCTCTTGTCATAAAAAAGTTCTTTTTATCTTAGCCGTTCGGAATTGGCTGAAGACACAGAGTAAGGCTTGAGAGTTATGACTGACTAAGTTTTTGTTTTACACGAGCTGTCTCCCCACCATTTGCAATAACTATAAATACATAGGTTGCTACGTACGTAAGTGTTGAGCCATACCACATTGTGAATATGTCAAATTTGACATTGTTGTCGTAAAGTGACATTTTTAATGGTAATAGTACTCAAGACGTTCTGTCAGCTGTTGGGGGGAGTTTTTTTTTTCAAAAGGAAGCTTCGTGAAAAGGGATTTGGCATGAGTGTTAGAGTCATATCGGAAGCATCCGTTATCGAATGCGATCAAATTTGTAGTGTAGGTGCTTTAGGGATATATATATCGCGCATATTTGACTTAAAACTCTAAACTATTCCTGGGTGCCTGTTGTCAACAGGATTAGAGGACCTGCAATTTTTTGTAGAGTTCGAACAGCTAATATGGGGAGTACTTTTCATGCCAAGAGATATACTCTTGAAGGATTTGAACTTCCTTGCAAAAGCCAGTATCCTTTAAAAACATTTTATGTTTTTTCTTAATTTTAAGGTGATGGAATGCTAGAAAGCGAACGCAGACTTGCAGCATTTAGTCAAACGCACCAACCATTATGCCAAGGGGTATTATTTTTATTAAAAATATCAGAATATTTCTTCCGAATTGCCCGAAGCTGGTCGTAAATGAAAAATTGATTCAATGCAAATATTAAAATGAAAAATCGTTTGCGATTTACATAAGTTCAAAGCTGCACAACTGCCTTGTTTATCCCTTTCATCCACATAATTTACATTTCCAAAAATATAAAGCTGCAAACAAATTTATTATAGGAAACCTTTTAAAAGCACATCATTCATTAAACCAAATCAGTTTCCCGTGTTTATTTTCAACAAACAATATGTAATCATTGAATGAAAACCTCAGAATGGGCCAAGCGCCAAGCCCATTGTGTTAAATGACACTATCCGCATCATCAAACAATTACCATTCATTTTCTGAATTTCCACCGCAACAACCGCACTACCAAAGTTCAAAAAAAGATACAATTTGTGGAAGTAGTGGGCGTAAGTTGCAATTACAATCATACAACACCTCCGGCTTAGCAGCACAGAGAGGGAGAGGAAAAAAAAAACCAAAAATCATTGAACGCCGCCGACGACGATATAACACTAATTGCAGCATTCTACAATGTGGGTTGTTGAAAGTCAGGGTGAGCGTATGTTATTGGCGCCGCTAACCATCCGCAACTACGAACACACCTACTCGTACAACAATAACTCGAATCGCAACACCACACAACATTCTCTAATTATTTCGACAATGATTACAAATCGTCTAGCATAATTGATTGAAAATATTCATCTGCAGCAAGAATTTCATTGAAATATTATTTCAATCAAGTTCGCACAATTCAAATTAGCCGGAAGTGGTATGTCGCACGAGGCAACATCCAATGACCGTGAAATTTGTATCTTTTTTTCTGTTTTTGTTTTTTTTTTGCAAGCTGGCGCAACCAAATTGCATTTCATCGTTGAATCTTTTTTAGATTTACCCCCATCATCGGTGGCAAAGTGCAACGTAGGAGATTCTGAATGTTGACAACAATTGCGCCGGCTTTGCCTAATTTTGTATTCGCTAACCAGGGTTGCCATCGACAGGGGATTGTTTGTTTTCTGTAAGTAGACTATTTTAGGAAATATTGAAAAAATATTATAGAAGAATCACGCCTGTCGGAATGAGACAACTCTCGCCCAGCTACGCCTCTTCAGCGTGAATGACTTCCTTTGAAATTTAAAGTTATTTTGTCGCACAGTGTAGAGCAGTGTCTTAGATAACCAATGACATTGAAATGTGGTTTGTGAAATCTCTACCCTTGTCAAAAAAAAACTATCACCGAAAAATATTAAAATAAATTTATTATTTTTTTTTTTGGAAAACAAAATACAACTAAGAAAACAGATAAAGCTAAAAAGAAAGGGAAAAATTAGAAATATTTTCTAAGCTTTATTTTAACGATTCATTATAAATATTAGAGCTTTTAGACCTATAATCAAGAAATGTCAAACATATGATTGAGGAAAAAAAAATTAAATCAATACTTAATTTAAAAGCCCACTTTTAAACAAGTTTAAGGATGTAAGGATGTATTCGTAAGTTTATGTCAATCTGGCTATCGGGGAAGCATGCAAGAAACTAGAATATGAATACGGCTATTATCACAGACGGTCAGGCAGCTGTTAAAGCCCTTAATTCTAGTACATTATCCTCCAAATTGATTCAGCAATGCCGGAATGGACTTGCTAGCCTCAATAATAACCACAATGGAGCTCTTATCTGGGTTTCAGGTCATTGAGGTATTGATGGGAAAGAGTCAAAATTTCGCTCCGTAGTTATTAAGAGCAATATTTTCTCCATTTTTCTTAACGAATCAAACCGTAGGTGGAGCAATTTAACTAACTACATTATATCTAGAAAGATTTGGCCTCCAACGCTTCATCTGATATGCAGAACCAGGCAAGACATAGCCAGGATCGTTGCTACCTGTTGCGGACGCTGGCCAATAGATGAGCATGCTGTGAACCTAGGCATTTCTTACAGCACAAATAGTTATACCTGTGGAGACAATTTCTGGCTAAATTTAGAGCACAGTCATTAGGAAGGGCATTTTTTTGACAACATAGACGAAATTTCTAAAATGAAGATCAAAGAATTGATCGCTTTTTTCCACGCGACGAAATGGCTCTAGAACGAACTTCGTGTCGTGCCTGCCATGTGTTTGATTCTTTAGATCCCTAGCTAGCAAACCGAGGTTTTGACGAAAGTTTATGGTATGTGGTACGGTACATTAAAGCCTAGTACGCAGATGGCGCTAAATTTTATCTCCCATACGAAATTCTCTCCAAGGTTGACCTTTCCTCAGAGTAGTGAAAAATAACATTTTGAAAAATATCACTGCTCTTAACAAATAATTCTTGTTTAGGAACTTTTAAGAACAATTCACATAAAAGCGACGAATGAATGCACATTCGTCAATTTGGTTTTCGTTCACATAGAATTTTTTTATTCGTCGCGAATGATGTTTAAAATAAACAAAGACAAGAATGATTTTGTGGTTAGTAGAGCGCGAGCAATACATTCGTTGCAATTTGGATGGTATATGTGGAACGTAAATAGATTTCGACGGTTCGAAGCAATCGAACTAGAATTCATGAAGACCAATTTATTCTCTCTCAAGGACTATTCACATGAGAGCGACCAACGACCGACGAATGAACATTTTGTTCAAATGCATTTTTTTTATTCGTCGCGAATGGAATTTACTTAGACAACTTATAATGATTTTGAGGTTAGTCGCCCGCGAACAATTCATTGTTGCAGTGTGGATGGTATGTGGAACGCGAATAGTATTTGACAGTTCGTAGCAATCATATTACAATTCGCGACGACCAATTTATTTTCTCAAATTTATCTCATTTTAGCAATTACAACGCAAATTTTAATATATTAACATTGAATTAAACTAGATTTCTACCCTTTTTGTAAAGTTTTTGTGAAGAATTTAAGCTTATACATATATGTTTTAAATCCCATTTGTTTTTTTATTCCTTAGTCGTTGGTCGCTCTCATGTGAATACTCTTTTACTTCAGCAATTTAAACGCAAGTTTTAATATCTTAAGATTAATTTCAATAAGTTTTCTAATATTTTGTCTAGTTTTTGTGAAGAACTTATGGTATGCTTATAAAAGTTTTAAATCCCATTTGTTTATTTATTCGTTGGTCGTGTGTCTCTCTCATGTGAATGAATAGTTCGTTATTTAAAAAAATTAGAAGGTCAAAATCGTTAATTCACTATTCACTATGTACACGATTGTCAGAATTTCTGCCACAAAACTGGCAAAATAATTCAAATCAATTTTTAATGTCATTCATTTACATGAAGTAAAATAATTCTTAATGTCATACATTTACATGAAGTCAAATAATGACAGTCTAAGTACACTGACAAATTACCGGACAAAAGAGCAATCTTTTTATACTTTGCAATAATTTGAAAAATGGTGGCAGCGCTATATTAGCACGATGTCAGTGTAGTTTCAAGATTAAACGTCAGATGTACCTACTTGTCAGTTTTGAATTACGAAGAAAATGACAAATCTTATTCGATTTCTAATCTTAGGGAAACGGAAGAAATTATTACGGTTATCTGCGCTAAAGGGGGCTATATCGAAAAGTAGTAATGCACTTCAAATCTCCTGATGGTAACCCTACCACAGTGCTAGCGATACCGACTCATTATCTCATGGTATCGATCAGTTTTATACTTTATGAGAAATCTATTTTAAAAATAGGTTTTCAAAAACACAAGTGTTAAATTAAGGAAGACCCGATCGCCTTTATACCAGTATGAATGTACATATGAATGTAAAGAAGCGATTTCAGGGTTGACGTCAATTTTGTTTAAAGCCCCACATCATATATGTACATTGTACATGTGTACATACATACATATATAGGAGATCAGAAATTAATAATTTTTGCTAAATCGATTTGGGGTGTTTAATAAAAGTACGCGCCTTTCCTTAGATGTCGAGTGGTTCGGTATCTATTTACTAGCAATTACTCTCATAATTGTTCTTTGAAATTTATTGATGCACAGTGAGAAGAATGAATCTAATTTGATTACTTAAAATGTTGCCAACAAAACGAAGAGAAAAAACATATTTTGGGCTTTGAGCCAAAATAAATCTCAGCGGTGCTATGCCGCACCAACCCGATGGCCAATGCCACTATTCATCTGGGAACTCGTAATGTTGAGATAGTTGTTTTTAATTGATCTTGGGTGATGTGACGAGATTACATGGGGTTCTTTGGCGATCAGCAAGAAGTTTACTTTGTACACTTTATGATATTTATTCAAAAAAGAGAAAAACAACTTCGTTTCGAACAGCCACTTCAAGTAGTATTTTTAATATTTTTTGCAATGAAGCGCGTTTGGTGCGAGTGAAGTGAAGATTTATTACGACATATAGGATAACACCACATATACGAAACTTAATTCGAATATGGAAGACAATAATTGGATTAAACTATATAAAAAGTTCCCAAGCGTTTTCCCGTAATACTCGCGCTTCTAAAATTGACCACAAATTCAGTCCCTTTAGTACTCTCAAGTACAAATATAATTTCCTTTACCTCAATACACAAATATATGTAGAAAGATTTATACCTAATGTTACTCATCGTTCGGACTCGACAGAAAATTATGTCCGTCAAGTTAGCACTTCAAAATTTTCAATATGTAAAAATTGGATTAGCCGTCGTAAATTTGTCATGAAATAAACAAATTTGTCACGGTTGTTTTTTTTTATAACAACCGGTAGTGCTACTTTGACAGTCAAGTTAGCACCACCATTCCTCAAATTAGGATAAAATAAACTCGAAAAGGAAAAAAGACAGTGTTAATTATTGACATACTCCTCCTTGGGGTAAGCTAGAGCTATGCGGTTGCGGAATTCGTTTCCGCAGAAGGGCCTCCCAGATCGAAGTGGAGTAGGATAGATTGGGTTAGGTTAGTGGGCTGACAGTTGATCTTGTTACTGTCACACTTAGATCAATGTAGATCCGTTGTGATACCCTAGGGTAGGATAGGACTAATTACCCTCCAACTAATTACTCCTCCTATACTCACTAGCGAAAATTTTCTTTAGATAGAATCGACGTTGGTGTCTCCAGTTCCAGTTAGGCGTATTACTTGGTGTCTACCTTACGTGAGGTACTCTGAAATATTTAGAACTAGTCAGATGGTGGCGAATGAACCCAGTATGGGTCAACCCCTTAGTTGGTTAGTGGCATCGGATTATCAGCTCTGCTGTTCTAAGGAAAAACAAGGGCCCTGTTCCCCGGATTTGTGGTTTGTGTAGTCAACAAGGAGCCTCGGACAAGTATTACTCTCAAATAGCAACAAGACCCGGAAAGTCAAAAGAAAATGATCTGAGAACGTGGGAACATTTTACATCTAGGTGCTTAGGATTTACAAAGCAACTTGGCGCTATCTAGACGGTTTAACCACCAACCAAATCGACTATGTGCTAATCGATGCAAGGCACGTATCTGACATCTTAGACGTGTGTACATTTTGAGGGATAAAGAAAGAAATTTGACGTTGGGCGCCTCGGCATACCTGAAGTTGCCAGAGCTTACAAAGAGCACCTCAGCGAGAAGCTCTCCGCTGTGCGTTCACCAAAAATCAGTAGTCTCAGTATCGCGATATCATCAAAGAGGTATTGGAAAGCACCGCACCGTAGGGTACCAACCATCCCAGGGAAAGAAGAGATAATAAATGCGTTCAACAGAAACGAGTGATAGAAGATGCACATGCGAATATGCTGCAGCGCAAAACAAGAGCAACATGATAAGAGTATCGAGCAAAAGGAGAGAGGAAAAGAAGATCTTGCGTAAAAATACAGAGCAGCTCAAGGAGACCGAAGAGTCTTGCGATAGAAACAACAACCGGAAGTTTTATAAAAAAGCCAATCAACTGGCTGCTGGTTTTAAGACCGGAACACAGACTCTTTCAAACAACGAAGGTAACCTAGTCACCGAATCACAGGGAAATGTGGATGCTTTCAAGCGTTTCCAGCAACTGTTAAACGAGCATAATGAAAAATCTTCAATAGGGCAAGAAGAATCAGTGAATAACCAGTGCCACCACGCTGTATCGAAGAGGTAGGCCTAGCTATGAATAAGCTTAAAAACAACAAGGCCCCAAGATCTGATGGTTTACTTGCAGAGCCCTTCAAACACGGTGGTGACGTTTTTGTAGGTTGCATGCATCAAACCACCAATCAATATGTTGGAAGGGAGCATGCCCGATCATTGTATCATCAGCTCCATCTACCAAAAGGTGATCCTTGGTCTTGTAAGAAATATCGAGGCATATCCCTACTAAATGTCGCATTTAAGATCCTATCCACCGTACTATGTGAACATCTTCTGTAATAATTTAGTCGACAAATACCAATTTGGCTTCCGGCCCGACACATCGACCATAGATCAAATATTTACATTGAGACAAATTCTGGGAAAGACCAACGAATTTCAACTCGAGACTTACGATGGACTGGCGATGGCCGAACTCGGAGCAACTAGAGAGCAACTCTTCTCAATTCTTCCTTGCATTTCGGCAAGGAAATGCGCTAACATGTGATTTCTTCAATCTCGTTTTAGAGCAGACTGTTCGAAGAGCGAGCCTTAACACGGAGCGCACTATGTTCAACAAATCTGTCTAGCTGTTTGGGTATATCGACATCATCGGCCGTTCCCGTCGTTCTGTAATATAAATAAATCTTTCGAAATTCAGTCGTAGACGAGTAGTATAGACGAGTTGGTCATTTAGCTTTAAGGGTTTCGTATGAAGACAAGTTAGGTAGGTGAGATTGTCCAGCTATTTCTTATTAAGGCTTCCCCCACGAGGGGAAGTTTAATGTCCTAATTGCCACCAGGGGCTTCGGTACCTGCTGATCTACCAGAGCGTTTAGCCTGCTGTTTAGTGCCACCAGGGGCTTTGAACCTGCTGATCTACCAGAGCGTTTAGCCTGCTGTTAATTGCCACCAGGGTCCTTGAACCTGCTGATCTGCCAGAGCATTTAGCCTGCTGTTTAGTGCCACCAGGGGCTTTGAACCTGCTGATCTACCAGAGCTTTTAGCCTGCTGTTTAGTGTCACCAGGGGCCTTGAACCTGCTGATCTACCAGAGCGTTTAGCCTGCTGTTTAGTGCCACCAAGGGCCTTGAACCTGCTGATCTGCCAGAGCGTTTAGCCTGCTGTTTAGTGCCACCAGGGGCCTTGAACCTGCTGATCTACCAGAGCGTTTAGCCTGCTGTTTAGTGCCACCAGGGGCCTTGAACCTATCTACCAGAGCGTTTAGCCTGCTGTTTAGTGCCACCAGGGGCTTTGAACCTGCTGATCTACCAGAGCTTTTAGCCTGCTGTTTAGTGCCACCAGGGGCCTTTAACCTGCTGATCTACCAGAGCGTTTAGCCTGCTGTTTAATGCCACCAGGGACCTTGAACCCGCTGATCTGCCAGAGCGTTTAGCCTGCTGTTTAGTGCCACCAGGGGCTTTGAACCTGCTGATCTGCCAGAGCGTTTAGCCTGCTGTTTAGTGCCACCAGGGGCCTTGAACCTGCTGATCTACCAGAGCGTTTAGCCTGCTGTTTTGTGCCACCAGGGGCCTTGAATCTGCTGATCTTCCAGAGCGTTTAGCCTGCTGTTTAGTGCCACCAGGGGCCTTGAACCTGCTGATCTACTATATCGTTAAGCCTGCTGTTTAGTGCCACCAGGGGCTTTGAACCTGCTGATATACCAGAGCGTTTAGCCTGCTGTTTTGTGCCACCAGGGGCCTTGAATCTGCTGATCTTCCAGAGCGTTTAGCCTGCTGTTTAGTGCCACCAGGGGCCTTGAACCTGCTGATCTGACAGAGCGTTTAGCCCGCTGTTTAGTGCCACCAGGGGCCTTGAACCTGCTGATCTACCAGAGCGTTTAGCCTGCTGTTTAGTGCCACCAGGGGCCTTGAACCTATCTACCAGAGCGTTTAGCCTGCTGTTTAGTGCCACCAGGAACCTTGAACCTGCTGATCTGCCAGAGCGTTTAGCCTGCTGTTTAGTGCCACCAGGGGCTTTGAACCTGCTGATCTACCAGAGCTTTTAGCCTGCTGTTTAGTGCCACCAGGGGCCTTTAACCTGCTGATCTACCAGAGCGTTTAGCCTGCTGTTTAATGCCACCAGGGACCTTGAACCCGCTGATCTGCCAGAGCGTTTAGCCTGCTGTTTAGTGCCACCAGGGGCTTTGAACCTGCTGATCTGCCAGAGCGTTTAGCCTGCTGTTTAGTGCCACCAGGGGCCTTGAACCTGCTGATCTACCAGAGCGTTTAGCCTGCTGTTTAGTGCCACCAGGGGCCTTGAACCTGCTGATCTGCCAGAGCGTTTAGCCTGCTGTTTAGTGCAACTAGGGGCTTTGAACCTGCTGTTTTACCAGAGCGTTTAGCCTACTGTTTAGTGCCATCAGGGGCCTTGAACCTGCTGATCTACTATATCGTTAAGCCTGCTGTTTAGTGCCACCAGGGGCTTTGAACCTGCTGATATACCAGAGCGTTTAGCCTGCTGTTTTGTGCCACCAGGGGCCTTGAACCTGCTGATCTTCCAGAGCGTTTAGCCTGCTGTTTAGTGCCACCAGGGGCCTTGAACCTGCTGATCTGACAGAGCGTTTAGCCTGCTGTTTAGTGCCACCAGGGGCTATGAACCTGCTGATCTACCAGAGCGTTTAGCCTGCTGTTTAGTGCCACTAGGGGCCTTGAACCTGCTGATCTACCAGAGCGTTTAGCCTGCTGTTTAGTGCCACCAGGGGCCTTGAACCTGCTGATCTGCCAGAGCGTTTAGCCTGCTGTTTAGTGCAACTAGGGGCTTTGAACCTGCTGTTTTACCAGAGCGTTTAGCCTACTGTTTAGTGCCATCAGGGGCCTTGAACCTGCTGATCTACTATATCGTTAAGCCTGCTGTTTAGTGCCACCAGGGGCTTTGAACCTGCTGATATACCAGAGCGTTTAGCCTGCTGTTTTGTGCCACCAGGGGCCTTGAATCTGCTGATCTTCCAGAGCGTTTAGCCTGCTGTTTAGTGCCACCAGGGGCCTTGAACCTACTGATCTGACAGAGCGTTTAGCCCGCTGTTTAGTGCCACCAGGGGCTATGAACCTGCTGATCTACAAGAGCGTTTAGCCTGCTGTTTAGTGCCACTAGGGGCCTTGAACCTGCTGATCTACCAGAGCGTTTAGTCTGCTGTTTAGTGCCACCAGGGACCTTGAACCTGCTGATCTGCCAAAGCGTTTAGCCTGCTGTTTAGTGCCACCAGGGGCCTTGAACCTGCTGATCTACCAGAGCGTTTAGCCTGCTGTTTAGTGCCTCCAGGGGCCTTGAATCTGCTGATCTACCAGAGCGTTTACCCTGCTGTTTAGTGCCACCAGGGGCCTTGAACCTGCTGATCTACCAGAGCGTTTAGCCTGCTGTTTAGTGCCACCAGGGGCCTTGAACCTGCTGATCTACTAGATCGTTTAGCCTGCTGTTTAGTGCCACCAGGGGCCTTGAACCTGCTGATCTACCAGAGCGTTTAGCCTGTTGTTTAGTGCCACCAGGGGCCTTGAACCTGCTGATCTACCAGAGCGTTTAGCCTGCTGTTTAGTGCCGCCAGGGGCCTTGAACCTGATGATCTGCCAGAGCGTTTAGCCTGCTGTTTAGTGTCACCAGAGGCCTTGAACCTGCTGATCTACCAGAGCGTTTAGCCTGCTGTTTAGTGCCACCAGGGGCCTTGAACCTGCTGATCTACCAGAGCGTTTAGCCTGCCGTTTAGTGCCACCAGGGGCCTTGAACCTGCTGATCTGCCAGAGCGTTTAGCCTGCTGTTTAGTGCCACCAGGGGCCTTGAACCTGCGTTCAGCGTTTAGCCTGTCGTTTAGTGCCACCAAGGGCCTTGAACCTGCTGATCTACCAGAGCGTTTAGCCTGCTGTTTAGTGCCACCACGGGCCTTGAACCTGCTGATCTACCAGAGCGTTTAGCCTGCTGTTTAGTGCCACTAGGGGCGTTATACCTACGGATCCCGTCAGGAATCCGACATGCGAATGAAAGGACCCGTTTGAAGCCGAATTACTAGAAGCCAGAATACCCATAATCAAGCATTAGATCCGAATCATCAACAACCAGTATAACCGATGCGAGGGAGCTAGACGAGAAGCCAGAAGAGTTGATGCCCGTGAACCGTTCAATTACCCGAATTAAGTGAAATATTAATAGAAGAATATTGTATGTTATAGATTTAAGAGTTATTTTCAATAAAGATTTTGTAATAAGGTTTGAAGACCTTTTACTCTGGAGTTTCGTGTTTTCTTCAGGACGACCCTGGTGAGACCGGCGAGCAGAACCTCGGCTGGAAAGCAAAAAGCACATCACAGTATTATAATTACATATGCGAGGCAGATAGTAAAAAGCTCTGCTATACTTCGAATTTGATTTTGACCGGCTTTAATTCGAAAGCGATTCCATGGTTGAATTAAATGGTTACTCCCTTGGCTTTTTTTCTCATGAAATTTTCTGGACTATTCCTATGGATCCATTCACCAAACCTAAACTAACGTCTATATTTCCACGCAGCATACTAGCGACACCAGTTTTTAAGACAATTGTCCTCTCTAGCCTAGCAGTCATAGAAGAATCTTCCTTCATATTTGCTTAAAGCCTCTTGGGCTTTCTTGGAAAAGGTATTGCAAGGCCAATCTATTGAGTCAGTACCATTGAATAAAATTTTGGGTCCTGAAATAGGTCTCAGCATCGTAAACTTAAGTTGATAACACATATTTGTTGTAAATCCTACTCTGAGTTACAAAGTTATTTCCAAAATTTCGGTATCGGTACACTTAGTACTACTAACAGACTTGTAACTTCAGAAAGCTGTTACCTTTTAAATGGATAGTTTTCTCTTACAGATGGAAGAAGTGCCCACCGCTCTACAAAATTTTATCATTCCACCACAATAAGAAGTGATCCATATAATTGGTAATGTTTTAAAAAGTGGGTGGATGCCACGCCTCCTGAATGGACAATCCTAAATTATCAATTTTTTGTCATTGTAGGTATGTACTTTAAGCCTTACCGCTCCACTAACTTACATCGTTCTTGAACAATCGAAAGAGAACCATTTTATTTATAAGAATGTAAGAGAAAGTTGGTGGATGCCACGCCCCCTCAATCAAATTTTCGTTTTTTTTTTTTACATGCACCACAAGACCTATCGTTGTGCGAAATAACAAGGTTCTACGGTGTCGGGAAGTACTCTCTAATTTTAATGATCTGTGGGTCAGTCAGTTACGGTTTTACCGATTTTTGAAGTCATATGTACCATATCTGATCAGTGATCACCTCTGCAAATACTGTGAATTTTAAGATTTTGATTCTATTGGTACTGATGTTAAAAGGGGGTCGAAAAGCAGCCGATTGTAATGCTGTAAGAAAAAGTGTAGTGCGGCGAACTTGGCAGTGCACTACCATGCCTTTTAATAGAGTTGCGAAACTTATATTAAACTATCCCCGATCTCTCAGACTTACAAAAGTTGACCTTGCTACAAAACTATACACATATTTCCGACCTCACTGTTTATCACATTCTCTATTTCCATGAAAACCAAAAATAAATAATTCAAACACACCCATTGAAAACAAAATATTACTTCTCGGTGCGACAATGCTTAAATTTAACATCGGGGAACGTACCAGAATTACATTCCACAATAAACTATTACATTTTAGCTGTACGATCTACTTCACGTGAACTTGAAATCTAAATTCTGTCCTGCAAATGTTTCGAATCAGAACAACAAGAATTCTGTAAACTAAAAAATTCTTTTATAATTAGAGGCGTCGCTCGAACACGTAGGTTGGTTGACGGAAATACTTTTCTTCTTAGTGTACACTCTGTGTTGACAACAATTATTCTACATTAAGAATAAAAATAGACACTAATTAAAGGAAACTGTAAGTGGAACTGACAACGTCACATCTCTGTGTACTCTCGTACACAGAGCCTGTATACTACGAGACGGGGTTAGACATTTTTCATTCTTCTACAATTTCTTATTTGGAAGATAAAGCAATTTCTTCACGCTTGCCCATCAGAATTTTATATTATGTCAAGTTGTCAACACTTTAACTACTATGAACATATACTTACTTGTAGTGCTGAATGACACTGTAACTGTGGACTGACTGACTGAGTTACTGAAAGTGATACTTTTCTAAATGAACGGAGAGCATCTTGGAATTCAGTTCAAATAAGCTAAGCCATCACCTGCGGATATTGCTTTAAACTCCATTCACTTCTGAACACACCCAACCCCACACAAGAACCATTATCCTCCTCTAAATTATAGGGTGATATACATTTTTAAGCTCAATTTCGCAAAACATACCTACAACATAGAAACACTGTGTGTTCGAAATAAATTCGAATTAAAATTATTACAATTTCCCAGTAAACTTAAGTAATTTACTCGTGAGGGCTCGCAGAAAGCATTTTAAATCAACAAATAACTGTAATAATTAGATTAATGTGGTCAAAACAAATCTGTATACTGTATGGCACAACTGAAAAGCTTCGGATCAATAAGTGACGTTTTTTCGGCCAAAATTGGGATTCCCTTTCGAACGCCCTACTTTGTGCTCCTGGGTTAGTTGGATCTTGTAGGTGTGAAGGCCCAAGTCACGACGCAAAATTCGCTACGTTGAAGTTTTATTTATTTATTTTTTATGGAGCATCTAACACAACGTGTTGAGATTGGAGTGCTTGAGTTGAACAGCTCGATATAGACGATCGCCATTTTTAGAAAAAAAAAATCATTATCAGGCATGAAGTACGTTTCGACTTGGCTGACTATGTTAATAAACGAAATAACCGGTGCACTGAAAGCCCTCGATTGAACCACCAAAGGACACTGCACCTTATGGGTATGGTGCGCCATTTGGATCGGGGGCGTTATATAGCCATACTTCTTTAAGGATGCCATAGGCAATGTTCCAACAATAAATGATGGTAACCGATATAAGGACATGTTGTAAAATTTTATTATGCCCGAATTGGATCACAGCTTGTGCTACGATGCGAATTTCACGAGAAATTTTTCTCAGCCGAATAACGTCAAAAACTGGTGATATCGATTGGTCCTCACGATCCCCTGACACTAGTTTACACAAAAAAAGTACCTCAAAAAAAACGTATTTTCTAGACTTACTTTGACTCTCTGAACACGAAATGGCACTCATTTATTTTTCCAAAGAAGCGTTTTCAAGATATGAGCTCCTTTTCCATGTATGAGCCTAATTCTGAAAAAACGGTCGAACTAATTAACATATACTTTATGTTTTTGCACAGATATTTTGTTTGTCTTTCCAATAGTATACGACTTGTGTAAATCGGCCCAACAATCATCAAGAAAAAGCCGTTTAAATTTTCAAAAAACACAATTTTTTGCCGTTCTTAGAAAATCGCTTGTTTTAAATCATTCCGTAAGGATAGACAGAAAAATATTTAAAATACTTTTAAGATCTCAGGTGGAAGATATTGTTTTTACACAGCTAAAACGCGCAAGATCAATAAAATCGAATAAAATGTGGAAGTTATGAAACAGTACGTGAAGGCAGACCATTTCAGTTTTTTTCTTTTTTTTTAATAATTTTTATTGAAAATATGAGGTATTGCTTACACTTCTTCTTTTATGTGGCGTTGAATCTTTGCTGACCTGCATCCAGCAGTAGTCACGTACTGGCCTGCTGGGTGGCTACACAAAATACTGCCGTTTTCTGTGTTTTTGGGATAGCAAAGCAGATGAAAAGCATTTCATGTAGTAGGAAAGAGCAACGTTGCTGAAAAAGCACTCGTTGAAAAACAAAATGTAATACTTCCACCATTGCACATAAATCTCGGCATTATGAAGGTTTTTGTAAAAGCCTTATCCCCAGTTTCACAGTGGAAGTTTAAACGCTACTTTTGGTTTTAACTTCATTTCAACAATAAATTTGGTTTCATAGTCCTGGAACAGAGGTCATTCTGTAGTTTGAGTTAAATGACACTACTCTGCCGTTTAAAACTCAGGTTGACAACAACTTCCAACATTTGAAAATAGAATTTATTTTCATTTTGAAATTTGTTTTCCTGTCACAGGTCACAACTGAAACAATTTTAAACTCCAGTTTAGGTTCAGCAGAACTTAAGTTTAAGCTCTCACTGTGAAACTGAAGATTTGCAAAAGATCAAGAAAACAAAGGATTGACATGTATGAAAACAAAGTTTCCCATGCTGTCAACCGAAAAAATTAAGGCGGGTATATTGGTTGGTCCACAGATACAAAAATTGTTTAGTGACACCGGATTTTTGAATTGTCTAAAATAAATTCGAGAAAAGAGCATGGAATGCTTTTCAAGACGTAGTTCATGGTTTTTTGGGAAACCACAGAAGTCCAAACTATCGTCAATTGATCGAAAAAATTATGCTATTCATTTCATGCTTTTGGTGGAGTATGGAAGAGAGGTATGAGGGCTTTTGGGACCAAAGGATGATGAGTGACTACTGCTAGATGCAGTTCAGCGAGGATTCAACGCCACATAAAAGAAGAAGTGTTAAGCAATACGTCATATTTTCAATAAAAATTATAAAAAAAGAAAAAAAACTGAAATAGTCTGCCTTCACGTATACTGTTTCATAACATTTTTTATTCGATTTCATTGATCTTGTGCGTTTTAGCTTTGTAAAAACAATATCTTCCACCTGAGATCTTAAAAGTATTTTAAATATTTTTTTGTCTATCCTTACGGAATGACTTAAAACAAGCGATTTTCTAAAAACCACAAAAAAATAAGGTTTTTGAATTTTAACGGCTTTTTCTTGATGATTGTTGGGCCGATTTACACAAGTCGTATACTATTGGAAAGACAAACAAAATATTTGTGCAAAAACATAAGGTATATGTTAATTAGTTGGACCGTTTTTCAGAATTAGGCTCATACATGGAAAAGGAGCAAGAAAACGGTTTTTTGCTCATATCTCGAAAACGCTTCTTTGGAAAAATAAATGAGTGCCATTTTCGTGTTCAGAGAGTCAAAATTAGTCTAGAAAATACTTTTTTTGGAGGTACTCGCTACAAACCGAAAATTTGTAAGCTAGTGTGATTTAAAGCCCCCTGATTTCTTCTAATGAAGTTCCTAGAAGGAAAAAGTGTACATCAACAAACCAATCAAAACCTCGATGCTTAGGAGTACACATTTCTTTACGAGCCATTAAAAACGAAATTGCTGAAATAACAACAGAAGTCTGCAAAATTCTTATGACCTTGCACCACGGCCAGAGGCTAAGAACCATAAATCTCAAAAAATAAAATACAAATTATAAAATTCTATTTCATTTAAAAGTGATTGAAGAAAAAGAATCGATCTGGAACATAAAACACACCCTGTGCGTGCCCTGTCCTTGCGATCCAGTCGTGCAGTTTATTTACATCATCTCTGACTTTTATTTTTTGGACGATCTATCATGTACAGGGTTCGGACTTTACTTCGATCGAAGTAAATGTACTTCGATTTTGAGAAAAAAAAATTAATCTACTTCTCTACTTCTCTTTGAAAAAATTCTTAACCAATATATCACTGATCACTCTGTATTACATAAAAAACAAGTTAAGGATTTGTTTAAAAGTAAGTCTGAATTTCTTGTACCTTATAGTTACTTGTACGCAATTAATTATTTATGCTTTAATGGAAAAAAATCAATCTTCTTCAGTTTTTTTCCGTATTTAAGCCTAGTACTCACCTAGCGTGAAATGAAAAATAAATACGTTCCAAATTACACGCGAAGAATAAAAATGAAAATAGAATAAACTTTACCACGTGAGTTTTTGATACTCACTTTGAATGAAAAAAAAAATGACAATTATTTTTAAACTGATTCGTTCTTTCTGTTTATAAATTTTCAATTTTTTGTTTTGAAACAAAATATTCAAATCAACTGACAAATGTCACAGTTTTCCACGTTGCCTCAAACTTTTTCCTGATGGTGGAAAAAGTTGTGGAACATATTTGTTTTTCCAATCCACATTTTAGTACTCACCTCTCGTTGCGGATTTCATGCCAGTGAACCAGCAGTCACTTTTATATGAAATTTTCATTTTCACTTGAACTGAGTACTAGGCTTTACTTGGAAAATTTAAAACCTGCGTCCGAATCCTGGTCATGTACATTGTTACTTAAAATATTCTGTCCATTTTCGCAAAATTTAATTTTTATCGCCAAGTTATTATTTTGCGCTAAATTTATTAATATAAAGTAAATCGCAAGACAAAGCAATTTGAAAGCTAAATAACGAAGAGGCGAAATAAAAAGCAGCGAATTACCAAAATGCGAAGTAACGATTTAATGAGCATTCTACTACTTATACTCTGTTCAGTTTATATTTGCAGTACAGGTCTATGGGAGAGCTTTTTCAGAAACACTGGTGCCTGCTACTGTTTGCACGGCACCTTAACTTAAGAAATTGCCACTGAAATAAGAAAGAGAATCACTGAGTTACATTAAAATTGTTTTTGTAATCTTCTTTGAGCTCACGCACATCCCACCATTACCTATCTCCTCCACGGATGAAAGAAAGGAGACTGATCGCCAATTTGGAACCAACCCTTATTGACATTGTGTTTATTAAAAAAAAATGAATCAGAGTTCCCATTCTCCACTTGCTGGAAATTCATATGGTATTTCCTTTGGTTTTTGGTATGTAACTTTTAGAATTTGAGCTTTTGATAGCAAATATTTCTCCTTTAGAGAAAAAGGTGTTGACGCTTGATGTTTTCATGTTTTAGGTTTTCCTTTTATGTATGGAAAAACAGTTAAAAGTTAAAATGCAGTCATACAATTGTAATGGTTATTATCTTTTAGAGAGAGTTTTTACTATGACTTATGAAGGTTGATACTGCAAAATGGCATCGTTGTGTCGAACACGTTGAGAAAATGATTGAGCCAAAGATTGGGAAATGGATTTTTATTTAAGGTGCAGTGGAAATTTTGATAATATGCTTGAATGGAGAAACGAGTAACAGCAACTACTCGTCGCTCGTCGGTATCGGGGTAATGACGTGATTTGTTTTTACTTAATCAAGTTTTTTATGTGATTTTTTTTTTTACCTAGAAAGGGATAAGCCCTTCTGGGGATACTCTTAAAAAAACCCAGCTGCTATCTTACCTCTTGGTGGTGTGGAAAAAGATAGATTCAATTTATTTAGGTCATCATTGTTTTTCATAATAATAAGTGCGTGTTTTAATAAATATGTAGTTGGTAACCCTATAGATATTTTTGTGAAATTTGTGGCACTTTTTAATGCTCACTACGGCAACCCTGTAAGAGCTTTAAATTAAAGATAGCTTATTGAAATCCGTAATGGTCAGACCGAAAGGCAAATATCCTATCTTCCCTGTACTGCAACCATAAATTGAACAGAGTATAATTATAAACAGGCAAACGATCTGAAATTGATTTTGAAAAGCAAAGGTTACAGTTGGTCTCCGAATGCTAGAAGTTACTCATTTTGAGGATGGTAGAGCACCCAAGATATATAATTTATATACATATGTAAAAGATGAAACGTTAATCGCTAGTCATCAATACCCCCCATCTGCACAGAAGCCCAACGATTTAGAGTAATTTTGAGAAATAGGGTATTCCGTCAATATCTATTTAGATTTGTCAATTGCTATTTAGATTTGTAGTCTTCTTCCGGATTTCCACAGTTGTGAGTTGATTTTGTTCGTTACATACAATTTTTTTTTTTTTTTTTAATTTTTTTTTAAATAACTTTAAATAGCGTTCATCGGACTCGCCGCTCCTGAAATTGACACCAGCGATCTGCGAATTTCACGATAACTATGGATAAATCAGGAAGAAAGTGCGAGTAAGCGGGAGTTCTGGTTTTCAGTTACGTTAAGTGTGTCTCCAACAAAGGTTGCGGAGAGCAGCTGACGTGACCGAAACCACGGCCCGCTGCTGATTGGCGGAAATCCCTGTGGGAGGGGGAATTCACAATAGAAGAGATCGCACAGGACAAAAAATAAAACAATAAAAAAAAGTTTTTGAAAATAAAAACATATAAAAACATGTAATAATGTTGGGTGAAAAAAAGGAGAATAAAAAATAATCGTTGGATATTTCAGGGAGGAACTTCAAATAGAGAAAGAGGAGTGTGTCTTTCTGTTTTATTGAATTGTGTTTTATTTATTTGTTACTCTGCGCCATATTTTAAATATATCCGGGAAAGCGGAACTCCTGACCATTGTTAAAAACATTTTCGTAAGTTGAGTGGAATCGATTTGAAATCTTTCCATCAGCTGTTTTGGTCACTGTAATATTGGCAATGAGACAACTATGTTACATTGGCTTTCCCGAAGTTTCCTTCGGCCTTCTTAAGGTGAACTTTATTAACACAAAAAATACAGAGAAAAAACAACAGTTAACTAAAGAGTATAACCTTGTTTTTTTATTTATTTTACAATTATTATCATTTTGTAAATTTTTCAAAAGTTAAGTTTTCTTTTATTTGAAAATTTTCTGGGGCCCCTTATTTTTCTTTCAGGAACTACGCCTGTGGCAATCAAATATTTTAAAATCATCTTCGAATTGATCGATAAATCATTAATCGAATTAATTTGATTGGTGGAATCCATCGTTTTAGATAGTTAAGTAATTTCCTTGTTCTGTCACTCTTGCGTTGAAGAGGCAAATCTACCAAGATCATCTCTTGTCATGAAGTACTTCTCAACTTTGCCGTTCGAAATCAGTAGAAAATTCTAAGTTCCTTCCATTTATGCCAATGTGAACGTGTTTCACATTTACAGTTGTAATTGTAAGTCTTAAAGTCATTGAAAATATTTCCCAGCATCGAGAATTTAACTAATTCACCTTAAGTGTGATAAGTTATAAAATAGGGTATTCCGCGAAATGACCCAACAAAATCTAAGCTCTACGTATGTTTTTTTTTTTTTTTGTGCCTTCATATATCGCCATCTTGGTTGGAAAACTTGCGAATATTGTTTGAAATTCTTGCTCAACTTATTGTCACTCGGCTAAATTTAGAATAAATGAAAACAAAATACTTATTTATTTTTTTGTCCTTTTTATGTGCAGCGATTTTCCAAGTGGCTAAGGAGGATGCCGACCGTAATTTTTATCGGTGGTGGTGGGTGGTGGCCGGAAAGAAAACTCATGCGTTGCTTATTTCCATTTCTCTCTGCAAATTCTTTTCAAATAATTAAAAAAAAAAAATTGAAATTCGAACAAAAGACCTAAATAAAAATTCTTGTTTGGATTTTCTTATTATTCGGTTGAGAGCGGTGGTTTTTTGGTTTGGTTTCCTAAAGTTTGGTGACACTCAGGTCATAGGCATGCAGAACTATGCAACGCCACGAGACATAACCAAACAAAGACAGACCCGACTTCCCAGCATTGGCAAAGCCAAAGGACTCCAACAGCAGCATCCGTTCGGTATAATACTCGGTAGCAGGGACGAAGCGTCCATATATTGAGTGGAATGATTGCTTCCGTTAAACCATTTGAAAAAATCGTATCTAGCAAGGAATTAAATTCAAAATTCTAAATTGTATTAATATTTTTATTATATTATTTGCATCTATTAATGAATCTTCATTTACTCTGTAAATTACATTCCAACATCATTATGACAACATTATCATCTTTTACTAAAATTACTAAAGAAAATCAAGATCTCTCTGGTTATTACAACTTAATATGCCACACTGCAAACCAACTGAGAATGCTCAACATCACTCCATTATTTAAAATGCTCAATCTCATGAAAGTTCTTGCTAAAATGCTTAACAGCTATGCATTCCTTATTATCGCCTCCATAACTCAATTTCAAAATACCCTTCCACTCCAAGTCAACTGAAAATATACCTACAACATAACTCACCAATATTCACAAAATGCTCAAACAAAAATGATTCTCAAACAATATAGAATGCACAACAGCTGGGCATTCCATTATTTCGCATACATAACTTAGATCTCAACCCAAAGTCAAAATAATTTTGTCTCGTTTCTTGCCTTTTGCCCAATGTGTGAAGAATGAGTTGAGTGAATGCATTACGAGAATTTCCTACAAGAGAGATAGAAAAACAAAAATGTATCTATTGAGTTGCTTATTGTCTCAAACTGATTATGAGTTTAATTTCGTGGACAAAAGAGGTAGAAGAGTTTTATTTTAACATAATGTGTGTGCAAATTTAGGTGCAATTCATTCATAACTATCAGAAAAATATGAATTTAAAAGGTGGTAGTTTTTTAATTATTTTCGTGCGATAAATACAATCCACCTGTTTTCTGTTTATTTTTTGTTATTATAAAAAAAGTGGTCAAAAATAGTATTTCTTATATTCATATCTGAGGTTTCTTGACATCCCAGCAGAAATATAACTAAAGGTTATTTTCAATTATGAGAATTTTAAATCAAAAAAAACTTCAAGGAATCTTAAGATTTTTAATATCCCGTAATAATGGCATCTGTATAGAGAGATCATATTCATGTTTTAAGAGAATTAAATATTTTTTTAGAAATAAATGTGGACAAGAAAGGTTATCTACTCGTAGCTTAGTTCTTATCAAATCGTACTTAGATAATTTTGCCTTAAAAGAAAAAGGATAAATCTTTGCGCAAGGCATCAAGCTTTTTTTTTTTTAATAAGACTTTAATGTAATATATTATTTATGTATATTATTTTATGTGTATTACCATAAAGTGGAATTTAAAAGGCTGGATCTCAAAGGTCTTTCATTTTTGGTTTTATGTTCAGTGCTTCCGGTATCGAAAAAATCACGCCTCGTGCCTGCTCGGTAGTATCTTTGACTCTTTTTGGTTCTCATAATTCGTAGGCATTGGCAATTTTGTGTTTTTGTCAGCATGAAAATGGCAACGTGCCAGTAAATAAGTAGACACAAAACACGTGTTGACATCAGCATTGGAAGTGTAAGCCCTGTTCTGGGTGGAGGTGTACTCGTATTTGGGAGTTGAGATTCTATTCAGAGTTGGCAGAGGCAGGAGGGCGATCTGACGACGGAGCCTTGCAATGCCTTGTCGTAGAATTTATTGAAAAGCTGTTTTGGCCAAATGTACATGAATATTTTCAGAACAGAATTTCCATCTCGTGTGCATTATCTCGTTGTGTCGTATTTTCTTTTTTAATTAAATATTTTTTTGTCGTTTTTTTTAGGTCAGCCAGCACATAGTTTATTCGATGACCTTTGGTGCTGCTGCCTCTAGGACCTGAGTCATTATTTGGTTTCCATTATACTCTCAAGGGTGTTGGCTTGAATTATTAAATTGGACACATTGTAGTACCAACACATACCTACCCAGTAGTTGTTATAAAGTCAAGGTGGATGTGAAGGTAATTCAGCTTTTGTGCGAGTATTTTTTGGCACGTTTTGAATGAAATATAAATTAAAGGATTACAATCTTAATATACATTTGCAAGAAATAATTAAATGAAACATAGCTTGCTGAAAATTTCATTTTGGAAAGGCAGTAAAATAAAAATGAATTCCTTTTTTTAATGGTCACGAGTCACAGCTCATATAAAATGTAGGTTTAATGAATTTATTAAAGCAGTCAAGGCTGTTTTTTTTCTTACGTTTCGAGATTGGATTACGAGTATTATCAGGAGAGTTTTAAAGCTTACTTTAATATTTACGACTCGTTAAATGGGAGATTATTTCATTCGAAAAACCTATTGCTACGAAAGCCGTACTGCATTAAGGAGCTTTGATTCTTCGAGATATGTATGGGTCGTTTCCATAACCTTGGAAAGAAGGGACATTTGGGCAATTTGTCGGTAATCTGAGCGGGAAGAAGATTTTTAAGGAACCGGCTGGATATATGCCATTTTCCATCTACTCCGAAAGAGCCCCGAAGAGCAGGACAGATGGCATATACAATATGGGCCAGAGGATTTGTGTGTGTCAACATCTTTAAGGACTCCTGCGACTGTACGAGTGCGAAAGAAGATTTGTCCCATAGAACCATTTCAAGAACAGAAGGAGTCTTAACTATGTGGCAAAGTTGAATTTGCAGCAAACTGCGCTAGAAGCAGATTTGTTGTGAACCAGTGTTGGAACCGATGACTTAGAAGAGTTTTTAATAATTTTTACAAAAGACCAAAAGTTTTTACTACCTTTGGGGCAATGTAGTAGGTTTTGCCGTAGATTTCGGTCATGTAAGAATTTAAGCCATCGAATTTGAGTATTTTCTTTTTTGCCCGCACTAAAAGGATTATGACTATCCTTAAAACGTTTGATCACAGGCCGAGCCGTTTAGGAAAGTTGGAGAGCATTTAAATAGAGATACCGATCCACATTGGTCTTGAATGTCTGAATATCGTAAAGAAAGGGAAATATTGAGCCGGGTAAAGTATTCCACATTCGTAAAGTGCCGCTAAAGAAATAATCTCTGACTAGTTAACGCTCTTAAGTAGAGAAGTTATGGTACTTTATGCAAGTGTCGAACTAACAGCAACTAGCTAACCTGTACTTTTTCCTCTTGTCATTAGTGTTTTTTTTTTGGTAATCTTGGTAATCATAGACGCAATCCGAACAATTGAACCGTTTTCCTTTCCAGAAAAGATTAATGAAACAAAATGCACGACTGAGTCGCACGAACTTGCTCTTATGTAAACGACTAAGAATTTCAAAAATGAATGTTATTAGAGAAAAATTGTTCATAAGCATAAAATTAATTTTTTAATAGACTAACTCCTTTAGTAGTTGGTGCTAAAAACAGGATGCCATGTGATTTAAGCAAATACATATTAGCTTATGCAAGAATAAAAATTACAATTCTGTACTGGTTTCTTAAAAAAAAAATAAGCTTTTATATACAAACTTTTTTAAACGTTTTTAAGAAAAAATTTTTATTATTGTTCGAATAAAAATTAAATTTACAAACAAAAATATTGACCCGTTTCTGAGATATCGAATTTTCCAAAAAAAAAATTGATTTTTTTTTTTTAAATTAAAAAACTTTTTTTTTTTAAATCCGTTTTGTCGATATTGAGAAATTCTAATTTTGAAAAAATGGTAGGTACAGTCATAATATCTTGATTTCAAGTTTTTTTTTATTAAATTATAGATCGTAAAAATTAATCAAAAGAAAAACAATTTAAGCAAAATTCCCGGAACCGTTTTAAAGCAAAATACGATTTTTGAAAACGGATGGTTTTTAGGTAAAATAATTTTTTTTATAACATCTTGTAATTTATATTAGGAAACTTTTAAAATAAAATGCACGACTGGGTCGCACGAACTTGCTCCTATGTAATAGACTAGGAATTTTAAAAACGGATGTTATTAAAGAAAACTGTTCATAAGGAGAAAATGCATTTTTTAAATTCTTTTAGTAGTAAGAGATAAAAACAGAATCCTATGCAAATATGAATTTATGCAGGAACAAAAATTATAAATCGTTGTAGTGGTTCCTTAAAAAAATAAGCTTTTTTTTACAAAATTTTTAAAACATTATTAAGAAAAAATTTTGGTACGCCAACCTTAAGTTTTTATTATTGTACGAATAAAAGTCTAATTTTCAAAAAAATACCAAGCCGTTCTTGAGATATCGAATTTTTCACAAAAAAAAAAACTTTTTTTTCTAAAAATTGAAAAAATATTTTTTCTCAAGTTTTTAAATGCAATATTTTTTTAACTTTTTAGGAGCTTCTTTATAAAAAAAATTTCGTTAAAATCCGTTATGCCGATAATGAGAAATTCAAAATTCGAAAAAATCGTTCTATGGTAGGTACAGTCAGTAATATCTAGATTTAAATTTTTTTTTATTAAATTATTGATCGTAAAGATTAATCAAAAGAAAAAAATTTTTAGCAAAATTCTCGGAACCGTTTTCGAGAAAAATACGATTTTCGAAAACCATTTTTTAAAATTTGTATGGAAGGTAGCGTTAGTTTTAGATAAAACAAATTTTTTTTCTTAAATCTTGTAGATTATGTTAAGAAACTTTTATTTGTAAAGTTTGAAAAAAATTGAGTATGGGGTTTTCGAAATATTGAGTTTCCAAAAAAAAATTTTGATTTTTTTTTTAAATCCAAAAAATAAAAAATTGAAAATTTGAATATGGAATAATATTCAAACTTTGGAGTAGCTTTGGCATAAAAAAAATGATTTAAATCGGCTGTACCGTTTTCGAGAAAATCAAAAACAAAAAAAAATGGACCCAGGGGGGCTACCAAAAATAACAATTTTTTGTAAAATTTTTTTCAACCATTAGCTAGTTTTAACCAAATGAAATTTTTCAAATTTTTTTTAAAAAAAACTGTGGGACAGTTTTTGAGAAAAAAAAAATATTTATAAAATTTCTAAAAAAAATCGTATTGCAGGTACCGTTATTTTTGGTCTTAAAAAAACAGAAAAAAACGTTCGGGGGGGGGGGGGAATTAAAACCCATATCTACCAAGTTTGAAGAAAATCGGCCGAGCCGTTTAGGCTGTATTCGAACCGACAGACAGACAGACAGACAGAATTGCGAGACCCACTTTTTTGGTCTTCGCTATCATCGTAATGTCAACTTTGATCAAAATCTCGAGTTCGTTTTTTTTTCCGAATGCATAACTTGCCTTATACTCGTAGTACCTATAAAATTAATGAAAGGAGCACATCTTGCTCCTTCAAAATCTATTTTTACTTGCGATACAGGTACTATAGGGCAAGTTCTGCATTTGGAGAAGAATCGAACTAAAGATTTTGATGAAAGTAGACATTATGATGATAGAGAAGAAAGTGGGTCCGTCAATTCCGTCTATCTGTCTGTATGTCTATACCCCGACCTACAGCCTAAACTACTGGAGGTATTTTCTTCAAACTCGGTACTTAAGGGGATTTGGTGATTCCTAAGATGAAAAATTGAATTTTTATTTTTAGCTCCAAAGCTAACGTAACCTGCCATACAGCGGTTACGCAAAATCTTATTTATCTCGAAAACGGCCCTTAAGATTTTGATAGTTTGGCCGAAAATTAGCGGCTCTAACGATTTTCACCAACAGGAACTCCTTTAAATTTAAAATAATATTGTATATAAAAATATTTCAAAATATATTTTTTTCCATTTTTTTTTTTAATCATTTTAAAGAAATAATAAAACGATTTTTAAGCTTTGTTTGCAGAAATTCATACTTTTCTAGAAATCTGACGGCAATTTTATGCATTTGAACATTTTTATCTCATAAGATACATGTTTTATATTTATTTATACATAATTTTTAAATTCCAAAGTACTTTTACATAAGAGCAAGTACTTGCGATAAAGTCGTTGTTTTCTCAAAACAATCATTCTTCACAAAGTTACAGTCTTTGAAAAATCACTAAAGAAACTTTTTTGTCTGCTTTCTTACATTTAAGGCTGGACTGCTATTTACTACTTATAACATAAACTGGCTACTGCGAGCACGCAAAATATATTTCTTGCACTCGTCTCGAACCTTTCGTACCGTTAGGTATATCTTAGTTCTGCCTTTAAGCTTAACTTAACGTCACCCTCACCAACTCAATACAATCATTCCTGCTGAGATGCCTCAGCATTTAATTTTGATTAAATATTCCTTTCGAGTTTTATGCAAATGGTTTTTATGTGCCTGTCAATGCTGTTGACTTTAATTTACGAGGTAATAATGCAAATGCGGTATTATCAATAATAAAATAAATTAAATTAAGTACAAACCGTGTAATCAAATAAAACAAAAAATCGTAAAAGCCAAAACTAACCTAAGACAACACCAACTTGATCTTGTTATCGCTTATAGCGTAACTTTTTCAACTCATTCGAACTCGCAATCGATTTTGCTTACAATCGTTTCGAATAAGCCAACGAGTTCAGCGTCCGCTCGAGGTAAACATTCGCCGGGAAAATCAATATTATTGTTACAGAAAACGAATCTGTGAATCGAAGATTATTTACACAGATGTGTCATTTTTTTTGTCTTCGAACAATCCACTGTACTGGTAGGTACTGGAATATCACTTAAAATTGTATGTGAAATTCATTGAACCGCACATCTCCACACGAATAAAGAGGCCAAGTGAAATGGGGTCAAATGCATTGAAAACAGGGGAGTATGAAGATTGTTTGAATAAAGATAAAAACAAAATTGCAGAGAAGGAAGTAAAAAGCTTCTTCATGCCAAGGACCAAATGGTCGGGTCGTGTTGTGGTTTCTATTTTGTATCCTTCGAGAAGTTTTTTTTTGTCTTCTTCTTCTTCGTCTTCTGGAAGTTATAATGTTTTGAACTACTTTTTTATGTTTGCACAACCAGCACTTATGAAAATCCTTAGGAAGCTTCAGCAGAAGAACTTTTGGTATTGAAGAAGTTTATGAAAGAATTGCATTTGGCTCAATGAAAATGGAGAGGTTATGTAACCTGCCAAATCTGGAATTTTTTTTTTTAAGTTCAGATCTCAGGTGAAAAATAATTCAGAAAACTAATAAAAAGTTATGATCCGTCTTAACCATTCGAAATTTAAATAAACATGTAGTTATGTGATGCTTTTTTTAGTCAAAGGCTGAGGTAGCGTCAGCTTGTCCAGGGTCAGTCCGAAGAAAGCACAAAACTCGGTTTTGAAAGTTCAGAACTCCAAATAATGTCCGACTTTATTCAGTTTTATCTTAATTCTAACTAACAAATTATTTCATATACTGGTACATTTGTATCAAATCCTTAAATAACTAACACGGTATTTCATATAGTTCACAAATTTTCAAGTACCTAAATAATTAACACGGTATTTCATATACAAGGGTGAGACGGTGGGATTAGATCCCTAGCCTTGACTGAAGCTATAGGCAGAACGCAGTGGGATTAGATCCCTAGCCTAAGGCAGCGACAAGACACGGTCAGACGGTAGGATTAAATCCTTAGCTTTGATTGAATTGCCTGGCAAAATCGGTAGTGAGATTAATCTCTAGCCTCGGCTCAAATCGCAGCGGGGTACAAACGGGGTAGGATTAAATCCTTAGCCTCAAACAAACGTTCGTGGCAAAACAAGGGGCGGTGGTGACAGAAGGTGGGATAACTTCCCTAGCCTTGACTGAAGCTATAGGCAAAACGCAGCAGGATTAAATCCCTAGCCTAAAGCAGCGACAAGACACGGTCAGACGGTAAAATTAAATCCTTAGCTTTGATTGAATTGCCTGGCAAAATCGGTAGTGAGATTAATCTCTAGCCTCGGCTCAAATCGCAGCGGGGTACAGACGGGGTAGGATTAAATCCTTAGCCTCAAACAAACGTTCGTGGCAAAACAAGGGGCGGCGGTGACAGAAGGTGGGATAACTTCCCTAGCCTTGACTGAAGCTATATAGGCAGAACGCAATGGGATTAGATCCTTAGCTTTGATTGAAACGCCTGGCAAAATCGGTAGTGAGATTAATCTCTAGCCTCGGCTCAAATCGCAGCGGGGTACAAAAACGGGTAGGATTAAATCCTTAGCCTCAAACAAAGTTTAAGACAAACTAAAGGGGAGGTACCGAGAAGGCAGAACAACACACACACACAATTTACGGCCAGAGCCAAAAGCTTTGAAACGTCTGTAAGTACACTACGTACCCTATCAGCGTGTTTCGGGGATAATCGGTAACCTTGATACTCTAAATTGGTATCCCAACAACAATAGGCGAGAGAAAATCCGATTTGGTCTCGATTTTTTACTTCCCTATATTACATCCATCGTCAACAGCAAATGTGAATACATAAAAACAAACACAATGCATTCATCGTAATTTGTTGTTGTACCACCGACAATGCTTTCTTCCTACTTTGTTGTTGTACCATCGACTCGTTGTGTGTACCTACATCTCCGAGAGCGCCTTAAGGTAGGCAATAGTTTTGTTGTACTTTCAGCTGTACCTTCGGTGTATACGTTCAGATGTCGGGTTGAGCAGAAAAGGCGGCTTTATATAAGTAGCTGAGTAGTAGCGTCGGCGTGCCGCGGTGGGTGAAGTATGTGACTTCGTTACAGTTATATAAAAATCGAACAAACTGCTGAAGTCTGAAAACGCGCAAAATTAACAATATTTTTTCTTTACTTTATTTCTAATTTTACAAAACTTCTTCTTTCTTCGTTGCCAATATCAAGAAGGCCGGAAATCATTCCTCTTTAACGAAATCGTTCGGTTAAGTTTAGTCGTGCAAGAAGAAAAAAAGATGAAGTTCAGTATACGTGTTGCGGACGTAAGGTCCATCTTACACTACGTTATATTACAAGCCTTATATTTTCTGTGTATGAAATATTGTTTTTTTTTAAATTCAGTTTTTTAGAGATATACTCGTAGAGAACTTCAGGTGTACTTACATGTACATAGGAATGTAACTAGAGATTTCTATGAGGTCCAAAATGATTCTGATACAAAATTCCTACAACGGATTTGGACACATTTTGACTTAACTGTAAGTAACTACAATTTTTTTCGATGTAATCAAAGGGCACGGTAGTGCCCAGGTAAGTTCTGGTACTACACCCTTTTTACAGGAACAAACTCAGGCGATTTTTGAACCCTCCCTATCTTCAGTACCAATGAAGTCAGAAACTTAAAATTCCAAATATTTGCTAAGCTAGTCAGGCACAGGCGCACAGTGGTTCCCAGGTGGAAAAAACCCCAAATGTAAAGTATTATCTAAAGTGTAGTTAATAATATTTTTCGATTCTAGATATATGTATGAGTAAGGAGTACAATCCACAAATTTTTTTTTAATTTTTTTAGCTGAGTATGGCTTATACAAAGTGACTTCTTACAAAAGTCCAAGATTTATAGATTTTTTTTAGCAATTTCAGAGTAAGAATTTTTTTACATGTAATATTTTAATCAAATTAATATTCTTTATTTTGATTAATATTGTATTTGGCTTTAAAATGACATTTACCGTTTATTAAATTTGTCTATCAATTTCGCAAATGAGGCTCTAAGTTGAAGCTTCCTTTGAAGATTAGCTTTTTTCAGTTTGACGGTCTATAAAAAAAAAGCTCCACGATGCTCCACATGGATTCATAGATTATTATGACGCTTATAATATATTGCATTCATGATGCTAAAACAAATGACCCATTTTGACCCATTTAGCCGCAGAAGCCTTTTAAGTGTAGCAATGCATGCCACACAAACAGCACCTGAAATTGACTTCTGGCATAACCTTTTCTAATGTAACGGCTTTTTGGGTAAAAAACGTTGTTTAAATTGCAATAGATCTATGTAGTCATCACTGCAGTTGCATATGAGCTTTGGTTGAGTGAAAGTTATAAAGCTGGTTTCATCATGGCAAACTTTGTAATTGATTATAAGGTGTTGTGCGATTTCTTTTTTAATAATGATATTAATAATTTTGAAAACTTTTTAAGTAAAGGCTACCGAAATTTACAACCGGTTCAAATTAAAAAAATTGTGTCAGATGTAAAGAGATGATTCTTACCACATTTTAAACAGCGGTATAGGGCCACGCGTTTTACAAAATCTACTTTTGTGATTAAATACAAGTCCTACAACTTAAATTTCAAAGCTTGGAGAATCACAAAATCAACATTACCTATAAAACAAAAATAAATTTCAAACTTAATTGCGTTAAGTTTTTTACTGGATATATTTCAGTTAAATCGGCGAACCCCACAGGCGGATCACTAGTGTGAAGCAGATACGTGGGAGAATTATGATCCCCTCGACATCGAGATCATAACAGCGCCGAATCAAAGGAAGAAGAAGAAGAAGATATTTCAGTTAAATATTTATAATACATTTTATGTCACTGGAACAGTTGGGGCAGATTTGAACAAACGTGTTGGGGCACTTTTGAACATCAAAACTGCCATGATTACTTGATTAGTTTTTTTTAACATATTAAAGACATTTAAGAGAAAATTTAATCAGATTCAAGCAATTAATCAAGCAATTTGTTATCTGTTCTATAGGGAAGTATTGGTTTCAGGTAAAAAATGTTTTTGTCATATTGACCATCAGTCTCTGCGTCTATACGTTCTCTGTCTCATTTTTGAGCTATTGAATACTGAAAATAAGGCCTAGTTAAAGCTTTCTAGTTCGAAAAAATCTTCAAATTTGTATAGCCTTAACAATAATATTCTAATTTAAGCTATTTTTATTCACACAAATTGAAGCTTAGGCTTGGAAAACAAGTTAAAACTACATGAACTTAGCGTTGGCTATTTTAAAATAGTTATTACTAGAAAACATCTTTAACTTGCTTGCTTAAGCTTATTCTTATTCACTAAAAATCCAGATTTATTTAAAAATCCAAGTTTTTGATTTAGATTTTTTTTCTACAAATACATGAATATGGATATAACAAAAGTGTTAATTTTGAGTTTTATTGATAAGTTCTTATTAAAAAATTAATATAAAAATAAAATTTAAAAGTTTTTTTATTCAGTAAAAAAATTATGTCGCTGTTCAAAAATGCCCCTTCCAAGTTCAAAAGTGCCCCATACATGGGGCACTTTTGAACATAAGAACCTGTATTGATTGGAGATAAAAATTCAATATAAATATTTCGTTAAAAGGACCAAATATTTTTCTAAATTGAACGTCAATACCACTGTTCCATGTAAGTAAAATATCAGGCCAATTGCTCGAATATTTTAGGTTTTATCAGTCTGGAAAGCAAAAAGTGTTCAAATGTGCCCCACTCTCCCCTAATTTGTAAGTAAGTTCCAAAATTTTTAAATCTTGATGAGAGCTTGTACCATTTATGTCACATACCAAATTTCAAAAAGATCGGTCCACCCGTTTCGTTTTTATAGGTTTTTTCCATCGGCTCCATTGAAAGGAACCACTGTGAGGCGCCTCACCAAATTTCAATTTTCTAGCGCAAGCGGTTCCTGAGATATAAGGCCTCAAAAATCACAAAAACCGTAACTGACTGACTGACTGACAGATCATCAAAATTATAGAGCACTTCCCGACATCGTAGAATCTTGTAATTTTGCACAACGGTAGGTCTTGTAAAAAATCGAAAATTTGAGGATTTCTATTCAGGGGGCTTGGTATCCGCCCACTTTCTCCGAATAGTGTTGGTTGAATGGAGCACTTCCGACTGCTGTAAAACGATGAAATTTGAAAAAACGGTAGGGCTTAAATTGCATACAAATAAAAAAATACAAATTTAGCGGTTTTCCACTCAGGGCCTACTTCCTCAGAACAGAGCTAAATTATATATGGCGCACTTCGGATTGCAGATTGCAGTAGAACAATGAAATTTGGTAGAGCGGTAGTGCTCAAATTTTTTTTTTAAATGCAGAACTCGCTTTATAGTACCTATATCGCAAGTAAAAAGGAGTGGTACTAAGTGGCTGCCTTGTTGGACCCCGGTGGTAGCTAAGAAATCATCAGAAGAGGTAGATCTGAATCGAACTTTGTAGAAAAGGTTTTTCAGGTAAGAACAAATCCATCTTAAGAAAATATGTTCAAGCCCAACGGTCGACAGGTTGAATAGAATATAAGCTCGATACTGAGGTAATCTCGTCAGTGTCCAAGATTTATCCCAAAGAAAGCAAAGAACTTAGGTAGATGTTTCCAAACTTCAAATTTATTCAATCTTTATTTATTTTTCAAATTTGTTAACAACGTTTACAATTCTTCAGTTGTTTACTTAACAAGGTATTTCGTATAATTAACAATTAATATTCTTACAATAAATTAACATGATACTTCATATATGTCATATGCATTTTGGGATTCAACCCTGCCTCCAGCCAGAGACCGAAGAAAAAATCGGGGCTTCATTTGAGTTAAGAAGCTTGCCTGTGGTACTCTCTGAAGAAGGGTATCCACAGAAATAATCATTTGGGACACAGACCTACTTTTAGCAAAAGACTAGAAGAAAAATCAGTGCTTCGTTCGCGGCAAGAAGCTTGTCAGTGGTATTCTTTAAAGAAGAGTGACCACAGAGAGAATCGAATCGTTGGGATACGGCTCTGTTTCTAGCAAAACATAGGAAAAAATCGGTTTAAGCTGAGTTATGTCGGCGCTATAGTTAGGAGAAGTGGAGACTTGAAATAAACGAGGGGTAAATGTTAGATTAAGCCCAAAGTAGGGGTTCAAGACCCAAAATAGTTTTTCGAAACTACTATCTGGTACCACTTTGTACCCAGCAGTGTGTTCCTACTTGCTTATTAAATAATTATTCGGTTCCCAAATTGAATTTAATCATCGGGGGTTTTCTTACTTTATATACAATAGATTGTACATCAGGCAAAGGTAGAAGACGAATTTGTATTAGAGCAGTGTCAATCGCGATTGATACGGTCTTTGTGACCCGTTCACTAAAAATATTGATTGATTGCAATCAAAGTAGACCAAATCAATCAATCCTAATGTCAATCTCTTTCCACTGAAACCGATGAACGAAACGAACGAAAAAAAGTTATGTTTCGTTCATTCAGCTTGTTCTCAATCATTTCACAATTCACAATACCAAATAGGAATGAACATTAAACAGAATGTACTCGTATATTCCTCATTTTATATGCAATGGAAGTTGGCGTGGCCGTGAATGAAGCAACGAAGTAGAAAAAAGCCAAACTTTCTTTCATTTTCACATTGTTTCGGTCTCGGTCTGAACGAAACGATTGGAAAAAAATATTTTAGTTGAATGAATGATTGAAAACATTTTGTGTCGGTCTATATCTCGTTCGGAACGAAACGGATAGATAAAAAATGATTGAATGAACGATTGATTGAAAAGACCGAATCCTTGAACCAATCAATCAATGATTGATTCAATCTTTCAAAATGAATGATTGGCACAGCTCTAATTTGTATTGATTAATCACATCTCCATATTAATATTTCAGTCAAAAGGCAGTGTGAACTGAGAGAAGTAAACAAACTAACAATAATGTCATACATGTTCAATTTAGCCAACATCTGGTTTCTTATATCGATGGAGGAAATTTATGATGCGAATAACAACGTAAGCGAATAATCCTTCTCAGGCTAGTGCGTGAAATATTGAGCTGTTGAGATCGATGGCGAGTTGATGTTCGTGAATCGTGAGTTAAGTCTCACATTCTCGGCTACAATAGCCACTTTCTCGTCTGTCCGCACCGTACGTCGACGGGGACCATGAGTGTTGTCCACTAGCATACCAGTTTCACGAACTTTTTGCACAATTTTTTGCAGACGCTGTGGGTGCTTCATTTCGACCAAATGAGGGACTTACAACGAAATCTTAAAATTTCATACAAAATGCTTTCAAAGATTTTGGGAATACGTGATAGTTTGAAACTTCACACTTTGAGCCCTTTTCATGTATTCGAATTATGAAATAGTGCAAGCATTTCGTAGATTCTATGTCTCGCTGTCATTGAAAATCGGGACAATACAACAAATTTCTAATGTACAGAATCAGTTCTTGTTTATATCCGTTGTTCAATATCATATAAAAAAAAATGTGAAATTAATTGAAACTAACTCTGCTATTTCAAAATTACCTTAAAATTTGATTTTTTGTTGAATTTAGGAAAAGCGCTGGAGTAAAATTAAGTACCTACGTTGTTATTTGCCTTTTCTTAAAAAAAAGTTTTTTTTTAAATAAATTAAAGTTTAAAAAATTCCCCATTTTTACTTGCGATATAGGTACTATAGGGCAAGTTCTGTATTTGGAAAAAAAAATCGAACTCGAGATTTTGATCAAAGTTGACATTACGATGATAGCGAAGACGAAAAAAGTGAGTCCGACAATTCCGTCTGTCTGTCTGTCTGTATATCTGTATGTCTGTATATCTGTATGTCTGTATGTCTGTATGTCTGTATGTCTGTACCTCGAACAACGCTACCCTAAACTACCGGAGGTATTTTCTTCAAACTCGGTAGTTAAGGGTCTTCGGTGATTCCCTAGAGGAAAAAATGAAATTTTTTTTTAGCTCCAAAACTAACGGTACCCCCCATGCACCCGTAATGCAAAATCTTATTTATCTCGAAAACGGATCTAACGATTTTGACAAAAAAAATTAGGTGTGATATTATTAATATAGGCTAAATTTTGGTCAAAAAAAATGTTGGGGCAAAATGTTATTAGGGGTACCTGCCATAGACCCGTTTTTTTTTTATTTTCGACTTTCTCATTAACGGCTCTAAGGATCTTAACCCAAAATTTTCAGCAGGAGTCCCCTTAAGTTTAAAATAATATTGTATACAAATATATTCGAAAAAATATTTGTTGTGTTTTTTTAAAAAAAGAAAACAAAAAATTTAAATCAATATCTTCAAAACCTATGAACGATTATTTTTTGAAATTATTTCCTAAAATCAATATTATTTAATACTTAAAATTCGCATTCCACATTTTTTTCTTGAAAAATTTTAGAGACATTTCTTGTATAAAAGATTTATTTAATAATAAAACGATTTTTAAAGTTTATTTGCATAAATTCATACTTTTCCGGAAACCAGACGGCAGTTTTATTCATTTGAACATTATTATATATTTTATTTCTTTTATTTTGTACCTACTGCCATTTTCATGCTCACAATTGTATGCATACATATGTACATACATCCAAAAAAACGAGACGGAAAAAAAAACAATTTCTAATCCATAAAAGGTATAATTGTGAATACATTTGTCATCCGTTAGGGTTGGCATTATTTTTAAATGGCAATTAGGGCATGATAAAAGTATAAAAGAGAATATAAAGTGACTAAATGCTTTTGTGAAAATGGAATAGAAAAAAATAAGCTACACAGCACACACGTACCTGGTAAGTCCAAGCCCCAGCTCATCTCTATGTGAGATGAAAACCTGGCAAAAATGATATGAGGTGCAATTAAAAGTGTAATAGTGAAAAAAAGCAACTGAATACCGTGTATACATGTACATTATAATACAGCCCTAGTAGCCATATAATTCCATATACATAGTGCGTATAAAAGTATGTTTTAATGGAAATCTGAAGTGCTCGTTATATCTGTTTAAACCGAAAGACATTAATGGAGGAATAAATTGCGTCATATCATACATAATGCAGTTGACAGCAACGAAATGATCAAAAAAAATCAAGGAATTAGAATATTTATATTTAGCTATAAATAATCTCATTCCTGCTAATATTACAAGGAACTTTTAGTCTATAGAATAACCCTTTTCTTGCAACAAATACAATTAATAACAAAAAAATGTATTACTATTTTAAAATTAATTGCATCAAACGATCATTAAGCTCAATTGTATACACAACAAAAGTCACATTATATGATCAAATACCATTACTCATAACAACAAATTCTTTATTGACTTTTCTCATTTTTTAATGTTTGCAGTTTTATTCAAACAGTAAATACAAAAAATTAAATAAATTCCAACAAGTAATTGTTAAAATCATACAAAACTAAGTGGCACAATTATTTACACATTCATCGAACACAGGCATAATTATTTACACAAGTGCAAATAACTGCATTGGGAAAGTAACGGTTCTTAGTTTTTTTTTTTTAAGTTTAAAGTTAACGGTTATTTAAAGTTACATTATTCAATAGGTTGTGTTTCATCCTTTTGCAGCAATAACTTCTTCAAGGTGTCTGGGCGTGGAGTCTTTTTAGCCTTGAACTTGCTGGTACTCTAACTGTAATAGTACTCCAAGCCCTTATAAAGTCCTTCCAAGTTTGAAATGCAGTTCTGCCACTGTTTTTAGGAATTTTAGATTTTACTACGTGCCAAAGATTTTCTATAATATTAAGTTCAGGACTTTGTTGGCGCCATTTTAAAAGTTCTTGACCCACTTCTGCCGAATACTTTTTAATGTTTTAGGCTGTGTGCATCAGCGCTTTGTCTTGAACCAGCAAACAGTGCAACATCATTTAAAATATTCAAATAATGTGAGTGTTTCATCTTATCGAAGCACCTTACAAGTGGACCCACCCCACTACTTGATTTGACCTCCTTTGGAATGTCGTGTGTTGAGTGACGAGTTTTTTTGGTCATTTTAAGGTTGGAATAATAAAACTTACGTCTAAACAGTCCAAGGAAGAAGCTGTTTCATCCGCCCAAAGAATGCTTCTCTAAAACTCTAATGGTTTGTCGCTGTGGTCCCTTGCAAATTGTAGCCTAACTTGCTAATTTGCGGATTTTTATGGATATCGTAGGAATTTATTTTGTTTTCTCTTAATCTTTTTGGCGACCTTCGGCGTGCCTAATCGGGAAACTGTTGAGTGTCTTTAACCTGGCAAAGTCCAGCAGCGCAACTTTTAGTCACGTCGAAGTGTTTCCTTTACCTCCTCGTGGTGTTCCCTGGGCAATGATTTGTGTATCCACACGAATTAGCTAAAATTGGAAAGCGCGAAAATCTCTCCTAACTCGTTAGAATAGGTTACGGAGGCTAGCACTCTCCGTAACTGAAAACCATCTTGCTACCGAAACGGAAACAACGCCTCGGATAACTAATGATAATATGTTGACGACTTTTGGCTATCGATTAAGGACAACGATTGGTTTATGGAATGTGAGGACACTCCTGGATGATGGCAGTGAAGGTCCCCACAACGTCAGATTCCTCCAACTAGAGAAGGAATTCATGCGGTACAGTCTGGACATCTTAGGCCTTAGCGAAATACGTTGGATGGGCTCGGGCAAGTTCAAGTCACCATCACGTAACACTGTACTGCTCTACTCCGGAAAAGCTCCAGGAAGCTCACGTGAAGTTGGGGTTGGGTTGCTGCTAACAAAAACAGCTGTCAGTAGTCTGATTTCATGGGAGCTTCTTGGAGAAAGAATAATAAAAGCACGATTCCGGACAAGAGTACGGCCCGCCACCATTATACAGTGTTACGGAGCTCGCATCCGATGAGGAGAAAGAATGCTTCTACAGTCGGCTAGGAGCCGCTTACAACAACACACCGCGCGGAGATATTAAAATGGTTACAGGTGATTTGAATGCTAAAGTTGGCTGGAACAACGATGGACTCAAACCAAGGAGTTGGGAATTGCAATGATAACGGTGAGCGGTTCATTGACTTCTGCAATACTAACGGACTCGTCATTGGCGGCACCATGTTTGAGCACAAGACGTGCCACAAAATAAGTTAAATGTCGACGGACAGGCAAGCATCTTCGAATCAAATTGATCACTTCGCGATTAGCCGGCGCTTTAGAAGGAGTCTCCTGGATGTTCGAAATAAAAGAGGGGCCGATATGGGACTTTCTTGAGACCAGCACCTTATGGTAGCTACTGTAAAACTTCGTACAGCTGCAGCTCGGAGATCCAACGGCATAACCCGCTAACCCAGGTTCAACGTCGACAGACTAAAGGATCTCTCAACACGCCAACAATTGAGAGACCACCTTTCACACGGAGTGATCACAATCAGCAGCACGGAACCTGAATCCATTGAAAACCACTGGAATGCTGTGAAAAATGTTCTTATATTAGGCGCTGAAAGAATAGTCAGCCGAGCGAGGGAAAACAATAACGCTTAGCTTTCTGAGGAAACCTGGATACGGATTGGCGAACGGCAAAAACTCAAGGCCCGTATTTCAGCTGCAACTGGAGTAGAAAAAAAGAGAGCTAGAGACTCTGTACCGCATGAGAAAGAGAGAGGTTCACCGCAGTGTCAGACGTGACAAGCGTAATCACATCAACGCTTTAGCCCAACAAGCAGAAGATGCTGCTAACAGATGCCACAGTAGAACCGTCTACAGCATTACAAAGGAAATGGTTGGTGCTCGCAGTTCCAAACAACATCTCGTAAAAGACTCAGGCGGCTCGCTACTTAGTTCGGATGAGGATCAGCTGAGAAGGTGGAAGGACCATTTTGCGTCGGTATTAAACCGAATTACCGACAGCAATGCGCAACTGATACCTGCTGAGCCGACAGGAACAACAAATTCCCGAATCCGCACTGCACACCCAGTAGAGATGAGATCTGCAACGCAATCAAAGCACTCAAAACCAACAAAGCAGTAGGACTTGATGGCATTCCTGTAGAGCTTCTACAAGCGGCGCCAATGACATCGAACGAACTCCTGCAGCTCATGGAGAAGGACAGTCGAGGAGGAGTCAGCCCAACTAAACAAGAGTTGGAGGGAGTTGCGACTCATATCCAGAAGCCGAATGGCGAGCTGGCGTTGTGGACGCCCTATGCCCCACTAGAAGTCCCCCACGGACATAAAAGGTCTGAGGACCTAAGTAAAAGTAAGTTAACAAGGGAACTCTGAAATGAAAACCGAGCCAATAATATCATTAATCATGTTTCAGGATCTACTCATGTAACCCACCTATAAACAGATCAATAAAGCTTCTTAATTTGTCCAGGGTATCTTGCCTAACATGAAATAGAAAACAGAAATATCGATAACTTCATAAATAGCCATGCGGCAATTAAATCCATTTCCTCAATCATAATTAAGTTAAAACTAATAGATCGTAGCCGTAATGTGCTTAGGTTCCTTAGTTCAACGAACATAGTTATCCTCAGATGGGTCCCGGAACATCGTGGTACATACAGGAACGAAATGGCAGAACAAAAATACTCAAATTAAATAGCCTCAACAAATTCCGCCATGATACTCGTCAAGCTTTAAATGCAGCTCAGTTTACCTTTTAGCCTAACTTCGGACGTACTGTCAAATATAGAATTTCCTTTATTAGCCGCACTACTGGGTGATATGCATAAAAGATAGTAAATGCTTTTACTTGAGAATTTCTAAGTAATTACTTTTCTTGATATGCATAAAAATGCAGTAAATGCTGAAAATAAAGTATTTACTTGAGGCCACAGTACTTACTTTTTTCGGATGAACTTTTTCAGTAAATACTTTATTCCGTATGCATAAAAAGTAGCAAGTACTTTTTTCTGTAGGAATTACTTCTTTTTTTCAAAGTCAAAGGATAACAACATGAAAATTTAAAAGTACATACTTTTTTTGATTTAAACACATAACTATGTAGCTTCGAAACCATAAAATATTACAAACTCTATTCTCAAAGGATTCACGTCGCTGATATAAATTAAAATTAAGTTACTGTTGACTGTACTGAAATGGCGGCATTTGTACGCGTTAGTTCACAAAAAGTCTATAAAAGTCGAAGATCGGGTTCAGAATCAAATTTTTATCAACTCTATCGTTTTGAGAGGGAAAACGTAGATTGGTTGAGTGAATACTTCATTGGTAAGTCATTGCAAAATCGTAATTTGTAGTTTTAAAACTTGACACACCCTTACTATTTGGAGCCTTTTGTTAGTTCGCGGAAATGGTATAAAACTTTCTATTTTCTTATACGCCTGTTAACTTAATAATATAAAATATAATTTATAATTTTACAAGAAGCAAACACTTATGAAAACTGTTATATATGTATATTGCGATACTATACCAATAAGCTTCCGTTAGTTAAAGGAGTTAGTGGTTTTTAGTTACTGGCGAAGTTTTAAAACTTGCCCTTAGTCGCCAAGTTTATATAGAGTCTTATGTTGAACAAATGATTCATATATATAAAACTTTGTAAGGAGCTCAAACTGAAACAAGAGGAGGGGTAATCACTCATCAAGAAAAGATGCGAATTTTTTTACGATACGTTGGAGATCCTGGATTTCAAGTTGGCGTTGGTGAAGATATATGCGTTTATCAGAGTACTGTATCCAAAACAGTTAATTTTGTTGCAAAATTAATAAAAGACAAAGCTTCTCATTGGATAAAATTTCTATCGAGCTAATATAAAGAACAGCTCTGGGAGCAAAAAATGATTGGCTAAGCAAATACAGGTTCCCATTATGCATAGGAGCCTTTGTAAGTATTTATTATTTATTATTTATTGTTAGTATTTATTAGTATTTACTATCAATTTCCGATGAATTCTAGTATTTACTTGGATGAATTTAGTATATACTGAAAGTTTTTGCCAGTTAGTAAGTACTAAACTTTATGCATATGGAATGAAGTAAATACTTTAAATTTAACCATTTGCTTTAAGTTATAGTATTTACTATTATCTTTTACTTGTAGTAAATACTTCGTATTTATGCATATCACCCACTATTATGTGAAATACTATGCCCTTCTCCATTTTCCTCCTCATTGTGATACACAAGCTTACAAGAGCAATGTCCATCGAAATCTCCTATTAAATCCACTTTTCCTAAAAACTCGCACTGTGTATAACATAACACTAAAAGGATAGTCATAACCTATTGAGTGTGTGTACTGTGCAAATTATAAAAAAAAAGATTAACTGGCCAAGAATGGGTACATATTTTGCAAGTCATAACACATTTTACATATGGGTGTTTGCAAAATAGTTTTTGTAATTCAGTTAAGAAAATTGTCAAACCGCAATCGAGCGCTGAGTGAGATTTTTATTGATGGTGTGAAATCTCTACTTTTACTACTTCAAAATAAAAAAAAATAAATAGTATGACTTCAATCAGTTGACTCGGCGTGTACATTGTCATTCCTCTCGATTCTCGTTTGCTGTTTTTTTTAATTTCTTCCTCATTATTTGCACATAATGTTCTAAAAAACACAAACAAAAACCTCACACACACAATAAATTCATTTCATATCCTTCAACAAAAGTCATCATTTGAATTCATCACTCAGCTTCCGACAGATTGTTTTAAATTGGATTAAGGGCACTCATCAGCCCAACAAACTCAAAAGGCATAACGAAAAATATGCACTCGTCTTGTCACATTCAGAATGTGTGTGAGTGTGTAGAATGTGTATAGTGCAAACCGCATAGCCATTAGAGCTGAGGGCCGGCCCACCCACATGTTGCAACGACAACATCAAATTCAGCACCAGCAGCAGCAGACACTAAAACACATATCACGACGGAATGTCTCCAAATGGATGCCATTGCTTGGCGGGTGGGTGATCCCATGAGCTCGCTCCATGGCCTCTCTGCTGCTGATACACACAGAAAACAACCGCATATAAGATTTGATTTATGTTCAAAATAGGTCTTGTTCGGCCTCAGAGGGTTTTTTTTTTTTTTTTTTTTAAACACTTTCATGTATAAACTGTCGCGTTTCATGTCGCTCTCGGTCCAGTCCCCACACACTTCGCCCAGAGTGTTGGGGGAGGATGTTATTTTTGGTATTTTTTTTTTTTCTATGAAGTAGACTGAGTTTTTTGTTTTTAATTTGTATTCATTTTTAGTTTAGGTTTTGGGTTTTGTATTTTTTTGTTTACTAGCTGATGATTTAATTATAAAAATAGTGTGAATTATAAGTTTATTAAAAATGGTGTCTGATTTTGTGAGAGCTATCAGAAAAATATCGCATATACTCGTACGTGTACAAATGTCTTTAGATGACTCAGATTGAAATTTGGATGAGATTTTGAATGCAAAACTGTTGCTCAGATTTCTTTGTTGCATAAACCCAACATAAGATTACATACAAACATGAATTTGTTTCTATTAACTTTCTAGTCACATCTAGATAATTCGAAATCTTCAGGTTTATTTTGCCATTGGGCAAGAGAACAATTAAGAAGGACTCAAAAGAAACATTTGAGTTGGGAAGAATACGATTCAGATATTTAGTTTAAGTAAGGAGGACAAATTTGGAAAGAAAAGTAGCTTTGAGACCAACGGCTTGTAGAGAACCTAAGCCAATGACTTGCAATCCTTAATCAATCTTGGAAGAATTGTCCTTTCCTCGCAAGAGCCAATACATCCCTCACAAATATTTGCACAGCGCCTGTATATCGCACACAGACCTTCTACCAACAGAAGCAGAAGTGGAATTTCATACCAAAGATTTTGCGATCGACATAAAAACCAATATGTAAAGCGATTGACAAATCCTTCAATAATATCTGTATGTCATGAAAAAGTGCTTCTTGTCTTGGTCATTCGGATTCATCTTCATTCATTGTAGTGTCACGCCCTACATTTAGTTGTGCATAACCTAAATTGAGCTCACTCAGACCAGTGCACTATTTCGAAACATTATTGGTGTGCATAAAATGAATCCTCAATATTATTTCACATTTGCAATTTTCACAAGGGGGGCACAACCATGCTTCTCGTTGTTCTCAACAGCAATGGCAGCAAACACGCAACGTACTTTTATCATGGTCAAATTGGTTGCCATGAAATTCATATGGGCTTCCAAGGACTTGCTCCAGAAGCACTACTCCGACTTGTCTGTTCGTCTGTTGTTCTTGTTTGGTTAATTATATGAGCTTATGCCCTCTAGTTCCAATGGTATGGGAAGGTTTGATGGTCGTCAAGACCGGTCGCCAGATGTTGGGTGCTACCAAATGCTGACTTTCTGCAGGAACCATCCGATGTGATTTTTGCATCCAAGTTGGACGTAACATCATCTACGGTTCCATTGCTCTGTTGAATCGGCTAACAAGATAATCGCTTTGTGATTCAATGAGAAAGAATTGGTCTCATGGACTCCAGCTGCCGAAAACTAGGTCTACGAATAAGAAGCTGCCCTGCCGCCCTGCCTACCGATTAAGAGAAATCACTATACTTTGTTTTTTATTTTTTTTAGTATTAAACAAACTAATCTAAATCGTCAAGCATTTCGAACTTTTTAAGATAAACGAGAAAACCAATTGAAATATATTAAAAAATACCATGAACAGCTGATTGTGCTATTTGGACAGCAGCGGCCAAGCATGGATCGGAAATGTATTATTGGGGGTATTGCACTGTGATCTGGAGATCAATTGTGTCCCCAGTTAAAAATAAATGAGCTCGCTCATCCTTCAGTTTCTCCTCCAAACCGATTGCTCTTAGGAATTTTAGTATTTGGGGCACATTCAGAAGTTAATGCAGTTTTCGATACGTTTCTTATTGAAGTTGCCCAGTAGTATTTTCGCCTGCTTCAGCTTTGGGAGTTCTTTCCAATTCCTGGATCTGTTTGCCTCCTCTTCTTGTTTAATTTTGTTTTTTTATGACATTTTCTCCTATTCCGCAATAGAGATGCGACTATTTTTGCTAAGGAGTCAGCCTTTTCGTTTCCATGAACACCCACGTAGCCAGCTACCTAGTTAAGTGTGATTCTGTTCTGTTTGCCAAGTTCATTTAGCCTGCTTATGCACTTCCACACCAACTTAGACCCGATGCTATATAAACTTAGTGCCTTGAGTACCGCTTGACTATCTGAAATGATGACAATGTTCTTGTTACGATAGTTTTTTTCGAGATTCGATCCATTCATTTCACTATGGCGTTTCCCTCCGCTTGGAAGATGCTGTTGGACTTCCCTATCGGTATGAAAACTTTGGTTTTTGGCCCAAAGATTCCTGCACCAGTCACTTCGCTTGTTTTCGATCCATCAGTGTACCACTCGATTTTATTTGTTTCGAGGATGTAGTTTGTTTCTTCTGCTACCCAATCTTTTTTGTTAAGAATGCCTTACCCGACTCTATATTTCCCATATTATAATATTCAGAATTAAAAACCAATGTTCTTTTAAATCCTCTACAACTTTCCAAAACGCTCGCACTGTGCTCAAAACATTTTAAGGGTAGTCATAATCCCTTTAATGCGCAAATAATTATAAAAACAAATCTGTCACTCCCGTAAAAGAGGCAGTACACCTCTGAAAAATATTTTTGCAGAGGCTTAGAATCGAACCTGCTGCACGAGAGTCTAACGCTCCAAGCATTATGTTAAGGGGTACTACTTTTGGCCCTGATATTTATGTACATATATGTACATAGTCAAGAGAAAAATTAATATAAAAAACGTTGTTGTAGCTCTTTCACTAAATCCTCAAATATTAATTTCTAACATTCAAACTAGACACAAAGGGGGTTACAATAATTTCTAACGCGCTGGACTTGACATTTTATTGCTATTCACAGTTAGTAAGGTACGTATACAAAATTTGGTGCTTTCCTGCTCAAAGAGCTTCCCCCTTTACTCCTCCATTATTTTTTAAACCAATTTATTGGACGGAAATAAAATAAAGTGTAAAAAGAATATGGCAAACGTGACACAGTTCTCACTTCAAAACATGAAGAACCTAGTGATGAAATAGCAGCAATATATCTCTTTATGAACTAACTACAAACAGTCGGAGCTATGACTACAAATGTTGAATATTTCGAACGTTGTTTTTTTTTGGCAGCACAGTTTTTTTCTCCGAACAAATTTCTTTAAAAAAATAAAAAGGGACGAATTGGTAGAGTAACGTTGAGAGGGTCAATACTCCAAATATTGTTTGCATGCTTTAGACTTGGAAGCCCAATAAAGTGCGTTTTTGGCGACGTCAAATATGTGATCACTCCACAAAAGATGGTCTGTGAACTGTGATGCACATGCCTAGAACTAAAAACTGTTCATTCTCCTCGATGCAAGCATCACACATAAAAAGTGGCATAGGGGAAGGGTTACGCTTTAGCGACGGTAAACAGCATTAAGTTTTAGAAGCATTAAATTTTACACGGTTTTTGATTCCCCATTGGACAATGCTGTCAAGATCAGAATTTAATGAGCTTATCATACGCTGCCGTAGAAAGTCCACATCCGAAGGACAAGGATGTGAATCTAAAAACGAATACGAAAAGCTGAGGGTACTGCACGCATTTTCAATAAGAGAGCTTGATGCCAAACTCTATCAAATGCTTTTGAAAGATCAAGTGCAACAATCTTACTTTCTCCAAAACGATGTAAAGATTTGTTCCACTTTTCTGTGAGATATACCATCAGATCAGTGGACCTATTGCTACGAAAGCCATACTTCCGGTCATTAAGAAGCTTTCGTTCTTCAAGATATTTCTTAAGCTGAAAATTGATCAGCGTTTCCATGACCTTAGAAAGAAGGGACGTAAGTGCAATTGGACGATAATTAGAGGGGAAGGAGGATTCGCCTTTTTTAGGGACAGGCTGGACAAATGCTGTTTTCAATCCTGTAGGGACTTGTAGAGTAGGATAGATGGAAAAGCTTACGCAGTGGTTTTGCCAGCGTCGAAGAACACCTCTTCAGAACAATAGCAGGGATACTATCCGGGCCAGCGGATTTGTGAATCTCAAGATCTTTTAGTACTCTAGCAACTGCACGAGTGCGAAAGAAGATTTGTCCCATAAAATCGTTTACAGGAGGAGTCATGTCACTCTCTGGTAGCGTCGAATTAACAGCAAACTGTGCTGCAAGCAAATTGGCTTTGTCTATCGAGCTTACAACAGGAGTGTCATTGAAAACGAGCGTTGAAACTGAGGATTTCGTTCTGTTTTATACGTTTTTTACAAATGACCAAAAATTTTTACTACTTTTGGGACATTGTATGTAGTATCTTTTGCCGTAATTTTTGTTCATGTAAAAATTTAGTTCCTCAGATATGCACGTTTCAGGTCTTTATAGCTTGTTTGTACTTATTCCGGTTTTCCTCAGTAAACCTAATTGCCTCTTTATAGCTCGAATCAAACCAGGAGTTTTCTTTCGATTTTATAGATTTTGTTCTATTCGGAATAAAATTTCTCATACCGTAAAGAATCAGATTCGAGACCATATCTGCACTGGCATCTACATCACTATCGAAGAAGCATAATGACCAGTTAAATTTTACGAAGAAATCGTTGAGACCGTCCCAGTTGGCTTTCTCGTACAGCCAAACAGTTCGCACATGGTTTTTTTCTTCATGGGGTTTGTTGACACGAGAAATTCGCAGACATGACACAATGGTCTGATGTGCCTAGAGGCTATAAAACACTTATGGTGTATTTATCAGCGTCAGAAGTAAGGAACAAGTCTAGAGTGTTGGTCGATTGGCCTATTGACCAGGAATCCAAGTTGGCTCGTCAACCAGCTAAGTCAGATTGTTTAACTCAGCAAAAATCTCGACATACCTTCCTTTGGGTGTTGTCTGACCAGAACAGCGCAGCCATGAAGAACTGTGTACATTGAATTCGCCCGTAACAACGATCTCACTGTGCGGAGAATGGGAGACAATTCTTTGGACTGGACGATAAATAAAACATGTATGAATGATGCGCCTTTGAACAGTGAATTTGAACCATATATAATAAAAATGTATATTTATACAGGTACCATACTGTGGTAGAAGCTGATAGGCACTAAACATAACTCCGTATGATCGGTGGTCTCATCAACCTGGGTTTCACTTAGTGCCAAAACAGCTGGCCTGTTTAAAACAGAGTGAACGTACACAGCACAGAAATTTTACTTAACGGAAACAAACGAATTCGTTTGTTTTATAAACATCGAAAATGCTTAAGCGTTAGAGAATTCATTTCCATTTTTTTTTTTTATTTGGGTTGCATGTGTCCGGAAAACTAGAAGTTTTTCACTAAAAAAAAACCTAAACAAAACAATCAACAACTAAATATAAATTTATATAAAAAAAATGTAATCGGCAACTCTACACCAGATAGTCTTTTCTTGACTCTACTATTCGAATTCTCGTTGTTTGTTGTTCAGAAAACATCATCCACCAGATTGGGTATTTTCAATAAGAAACAAATATTCGAATAGGAAGTGGGACAGTCATGTCAAAACATTGCATCCAACGTGCGCAAAATCCGTCGGCAGTTTTTCGAGACAAAAAGTTTTCTTATAAGAATCTGCAATTGTTTGCCAATTTGTTCTTAATAAACAAAATCAATGCTCGCTCTTTCTTTTTTTGAAACATCTGTTGGCTTCTTGTTTATAAATGATAATGAATTCATCTCCGATACCCGTCTCAGTAGCGCGCTGAAGTTGAAGATAAAAAAAAAACATGAGCGAAGCAACACACCACATCCCGATGTGTTTATTTGGCTATGAAAGTTTCACATTCCTCTGTCGTCAAAAGGTACTCAGCGGCTGTTGCTCTACTCGCGTAATCACCAGCAGCTGTAGAGGCTTGGAATTCGAGCCCATAACAAGACACCCAACTTTGTCGGTCGAACATGTATTTCCTTAAAAATGTAACAGTCCGTCAATCACTTTTGCCCCCCGAGACGTCGTCGAGCGAAGGTCATAATGGAAAAACCAAGTGGTTTCTAGGTTTGGACCCCCTCCCAATCCCACAGCTTTGGACAGCCACAAATGACGGGTTGTAGAGTTCAGAGCAGTTAAGTGAATCTACCGAGGCAAACAAATACAAAATAAAAAAAAAACCAAGGAATTCTATTTACTCATTCTCGTTGTCGCTGTCGTGCGTCTCTTCTGCTTTCCTATGCGCTCGCAATGGCAAATGAACGCTCGCCAAATAATTTCAAGTTTAAAAATAAAAATACACCAAAAAAATATCGCCCATAAAAATAACAACAGAGGAAGCAGATTTTTTCCGTTCGGGTCGCGGGAATTGCTGTCAAAAATGGTCTTCTATAGAAACTATCTACTCACCGTCAATAGTCCTGGAAGTCCTAGTCGCTTTGTCTATCGGTGCTGCTAGATTCCTGCGTATCCTTCCTTGCACAGCAGTTTTCAGCCACAATAGTAAATTCCCAAATGGAAAACTCTCGAGGAATCACTTCACATCTCTTCTCGCACGGCGCACACGGATGTGTAATCAATCAGAATATCTCAATTTTATACTAGCTTTCTTTCTATTTGGTTTGGCTAGATATATTTTTTTGTATTTCTTTGATTTCTGATAAAAATTTCTTCACAAGAATTTTTTCGAAGCAAACGGCGCACGGGGGAATGAAAATTCTGAATTAATGGCAAATTAAATTCACTTATTTTTTGGGCTTTGACGTGAAGGGACTAGTTTTCATTTTGAAAAGCAACGAGTTCTTAAAATAAACTTTTCTTTAAATCGCAAGCGAATATAAAATTCATGATCTCGATGGACGAAGGTGCACGAAAATTTTGTCGTCGTTTGACAAAAGATGATTTTTTCATCTGACTGGAGAGAGTTTAGGTTTTAGTTTTCGTTTGGTTGGTAGAATTGGTGTGGTGAATTGAGCTTCAAACAACACAGACTCTCAAAATTTATAAGGGTGTGAAACTAATCAGGCTGCGACTGTTCGCAATTTAAAAGTTCAAATCGTATGTTTTAAGGATTGTCTTGTTTTCTATTCAATGAAAATTTTGACACGCAATTTCCTGCTCAGATATTGTTGTAAGTAAAAATTAATAAAAGGAACTACTGCCTCATGAATTGAAACTTAAGTCGCTTGTCAACTGAATTCAACTATGTTCCCACCAAACAAATATCAGATCATATTTCAACTGAAAAATGTCGAGATTGCAAAGCAATGTGTAGCATAAAATTGAACTTTTCACATGAAACCTAAGAAGCGTTTATTGCGAAAATATCGTTTTTGGAGAAAAGCCTATGACAAAAACACAAGTTTTAAAATACATTTTTTGTAAGCCACAAGTTTTATATAAGAACTAAAGAAAACTATTTGAAATTCACAGGTGGACTAAGCAAACACGCCTTTTAAAAATTCGGCCATAATCAAATATCAAAAAATTAACTGATAGCATGCTTTAAAAATTAATTAAGAAACAGCAATTAACAAAATGCTGTCAACAGAAATTCCAATTTGATTATTCACTTATTGGAATCATTAACTATTGATCCTCATAAAAAAAATAATAATCGTTCTTATATACATAACATTAGGGGGATTCACATGGAATGATGTACAACATGGTTCTATGGGAAAATAACTGTACACACTACTTTGCGTTCACATGAGATACTTATGTTGTCGAACATCATTATTTTTATATCTTAGAAGTGAACGGAAGCAGTATACATATGTCCATACAAATTTTGGCAGCCATAAGTAGGAACGATATTCTTGAAGAGGAAGGAAGAATGAAACATGCATTTTCTTCCACTTCCTTAAATTTTGTTAGGAGTTTTTGATATGACTTTAAGTTTAAATTCTTATCTTTATAAATTTCACTTTTTATTTTCCACAATTCTGGTAAATTTCCAATTGTAAAGTTCAAAAAAGTGTTTATAAAACTCATTATTTGGTATAGATTTTTCGATTTTTCTGTTGAATATTTTATTATGGCCGAGACAATTTACCGAATGAACAAAAATATCAAAGTTGTCAACATCTGTTCACACAGGTTGGCTGGTTGGAGGAGCCACCAGATTTTCAAAATATTTTGAAAACCAAGCAACATTTTTTTTGGTTTTGCGTTCACATGATAGATGTTCTTCTATGTGAACACCCCTATAGCAAAAACGAGAAGAAAAAGGGCAAAATATTGTGTCGTAAGCTGCGACAAAATCTTTCCACTGAGTATAATATTTTATCTTTTTAATGAAAATACAACAGCTGGATCACTTAATGATTAATAGTTTTAGTTTTATTATCTGAGTATTGTAAGCAAAAAACATAAAAAAAATTTACTTTTTAGTGGCCAAGAAGTTTTCCCTTCAGTATTCTCTTCTTTTTATAATTGAATTCATTCCCGCCTGGACAGCTGCCACGCCACTTTTCGTTTTAGTAGTATTTTTTGTGTGTTCGTTTACGAATTTGATGTTCCACTACATATTCATCCATGACATATATTGCATACAAGTAAAATTTGACAGGTGTTGTCAAAAATATTCTAATACCAAAAGAAAATACGTAAATTTTCGTTGTGAATGCTTTATGAGTTTTTGAAAATTGTTCTCTGAAATCCGCGTTTTGTGTTTGGTGTGAGAAGGCTATTAGATTATTTTTGATATATACCGGCATATGTCCACCTCTCACTATTACTGTCTGGAAAAAATATATTGGCGCAAAATTTAAAACAGCATAAGTATGATACTAGCTATTTGCTAACTTTTAAGTAGATTATTAACTCTTTCTTAATTTTAAATATTTTCTAACTAATATCGAGCTTAAGGCTGTTTTCTTAGTTTATTGCTTCTGAATACACCTAAACAAAATGACAGTTCGTGCAAAAAAACTAAGTAAACAGACCTTTTGTGGCGTTTGTAAATAGCACGATACTTAAAAAATTAAATATTTATTTGATGATTTTAACTTTAATAAAAGGGTAAACAAAGTATGATGCTATATGTCCAATTAAAATTTGTAAAAACGTCGCTTTTACCTAGTTTCATACTAAAGCAGATTTAACAACGTACTAATTTAACAAACATTTTGAGCGGTTGTGATTTAAATCAAAAAGATACAAGGTATTCATTCAAACTACATTTTGAAGGTTTTGATACAAACTTTATCTGATTGATCTACCACATTTAAAATTATTTAAGCCTAGTACGCAGATCGGGAAAATTTTTGTCTCCCATACATTTTTGTCCTGGGACAAATTTTGGCCTGCATATTTTTCCGAGCAGTATGCAGTTCGCGCGCGAAATTCATACTTTTGTGAATTGCTGTACAAAATGTCTCCACTAAATTTTGCCAGGAAAAAGAATGATACAAGCATTATTTTACGGGAGAAATTTTGACAGCCACCGTATTTCCGAAAGTGATTTTTGTCAATACTGATTTTATGTAAAAGGTGCTGATGCTTGTCTTGAGAGCATCAACAGGAGACTCCAAAAAGGTATGAACGACTTTAGTAAGACAACCCGTTCCAGGGTACACTAAAAAACACATTAAATTAGATTTCATCTCTCCAACTTCGAACTTTTGCTCGAGATAAAATTCGTCTTTTCTCGATCTGCGTACTAGAGGCCTTATATGCGAATTTGCTTACATAAATGTCAGCGATAGTCTTACCACTTATCTGAGTTGGCAAATTTTTGCATAGATTCAGTTGAATTTGAGCGATTGCCAGTGTATTATGTTCATATTTGATCAGTCGATTGTGATTTATTTGCATGGACCTACGATTTCAGGAAAACGATTCAATGGACAGTCTAGTGGGTTCAAATCACATGACCTCTTCTTCGCCAATTCACATCACCTCTGCATAACCTTAACCTCAAATCGTTCATGCAGAATGTCAAACGCGGTGACCTGTTACGCATGTCGTCTAAAGGTCATTGTTTGTATGCGCCATTGACGGTGACCACGTCACCAACGTCATTTCCGAAAAGTACGGACCACATAACTCCGCCGGCTTAAAACCCACACTAAAGCCTAGTACGCAGATCGGGAAAAATTTTGTCTCCCATACATTTTTTTTCCTGGGACAAATTTTGTCTCGGATATTTTTCCGAGCAGTACGCAGTTCGCGCGCAAAATTTATACTATTGTGAATTGCTCTACAAAATGTCTCCACCAAATTTTGCCAGGAAAAAGAATGATACAAGCATTATTTTGCGGGACAAATTTTGACAGCCACCGTATTTCCGAAAGTGATTTTTGTCAAAACTGGTTTTATGTAAAAGGTGTTGATGCTTCTCTTGAAAGCATCAAGAGGAGATTCCAAAAAGGTATGAACGACTTTTGTAAGACAACCAGTTCCATAGATACACTAAAAAACAAATTAAATTAGATTTATTCTCTCCAACTTAAAACTTTTGCGCGAGATTTGGAAAAGTTTTGTAGAGATTAAAATTGTAGAGATAAAATTTGTCTTGTCTCGATCTGCGTACTAGGCTTAAACGGTAACTTTTTTAATGATGCATTGTCAAAAGCTGAACAAATTATCCAAAAATGCGCCTCATTGCTAAAGAATATTTTTCTGCCGAATTTAGTTCAATCGTATAACTTGCCATGCTGAAATTGCATCAGTTATTGAATAATAAGCAGTAGATTTGAAAGATGTCACTTAAACAACATGGCCGCCACAGGGTGCCAAAATCAGGTTCTTGCCAAAATTAGAGTGAAATCATTCATTTTTTGGCGACATTGCAAGATTTTGGAAATGAAGATCAAAGACTAGATCTGTTTTCGCAACACGTTGAAATGGCTCTAGGACGAACTTCTGTACCGTTCCCTCCATCGCAAGCTACCGAACTGGAGGCTTTAACTGGGTCTTATGATACACAGTGACTGATGGACGATCGGACAGGTTGTTACTTCAGCACCAGTCAATAATCTGCCTAGCTTGGCACAGTGTAGATGATTTTGGATGTGGTTCAAGTTGAGTGAGTGATATAACCCCTGATGATATATGCTACACTATCAAGTACAACAACAAAATGCGCAATCTGCGTAACTCTGTATAAATTAAATGTACGACTGGGTCGAACGAACTTGAACGAAAATGTAAAAAATGCAAATTTTAACAAATTTAAGTTTTTAAACCAAAAAAAAACTTTTTTTAAAAATTGTTTTAGTACGACGATTAAGAAATTTTAGCGGATTCTTAAAAAAAATAAGTTTTTATATATATATAAATATATATATATATAAATCTAAAAAAAATATTGACCTGTTTTTTTTTAATTCAAAAAAATATTTTTTTTTAAGATTGGATAGAAATTTTTTTAGCTTTTAACAAGCTTTTCTAAAAAAAACTATTATTAAAATCCAACAAGCTGTTACTGAGAAATTCAAAATTAGAAAAAAAAATTATTTGGTAGGTAGCCAGTAAAATCTTAATTTAAACCTTTTATCGAATTATACATCGTTAAAATTAATCGAAAAGAAAAAAATTATTAAAATTCTCTAGGTGCCGTTTCCGATAAAAATACGATTTTTGAAAACCATTTCTTAACATTTGTAATTAAGTTTTAAAAAGTTAAAGCATGGTGTTTTTTTACGAATGCATAACTTGCTAAATAGCAGCTATGTCGCAAGTAAAAGTCAACATTGCAATTTATTTGAAAAAAATAAATTAAAGTTTCATTCATATAAAACTTAGAAAGCATCTATAAAGAAAGTCTATGTGGCTTTATAGGAGATAAATCACGATAAAAGCGATCCCAATTCAACGCCGGACATATAGCAGTTTGGCCGAGCAGTTAGCGAGCAAGAGATTTGGTGTGAGAGGACTCGAGTTCAAATCCCAGGTCTGCCTATTCATGTAAGTAATTTTTAAATTAATTTCAAAACTAAAAGTAGAAATTAAATCATAAATAATAATCAGCTCTTAAGATCTTCACAGAAATCATGCGGAAAAACCCGAAAAACATATGCAAGAAAAGAATCAAAATAAAAATGAAATAAAATAAGCACAAAATAAATATTTTTTTTTTTTATTTTATGCATACTCCTATAAGTATTTTATTCTTGTGACAGTAAATGTTCTTTTCATTGCCACTATCGATGCAATTGCTGCAATAAAGCATATATTACCTCTATAACATAACGATAAGTATGTTCTTTGGAGTAACACAATTTACTCCATAAAGGTCCAATAGGAGTTAAAAAAAGTCGCCCTTTTAACTCTATGGAGTTTTATATAACCCTTAAATGTGTGCAATAGACAGTAACAAGAAGCTTCTCTCGATGAATATAGAAGTAAAATTGTTAGTTGGGGATTGTGCTATAGCAAACACATGTCATGCCACAACAAAAAGACACAATAAAACCTATTATACAATATTTTGATATCAATTCAAACTGGACGATTCGGTGAAAATATGTCCTCAGTTACCCATACCAATACCATCCACAGGTTTCTTATGTGTGAAAAAGATCAAAGCACCAGTATCGTCAACACAAAAACCATTCTGATAGGTAAAAATTTCTTAAACAGATTGTCACCAGCAACAGCATATTTAGGAATTGACCTCACGAAGCTTTTGACGTTGGTGAACAATTAAAATATATAGGTTCTAAGTAATTGGCGGCCGCTGTTGGTGTTGATAATTTGAATTCCTTTCTATCTACCCTAGATCCGAATTTAGTTAGTGTGTTCGGATATCAAGTTAAAATTAAAACCAACATCTCTACAAAACTTACCACAATTCTCAACACACATGTAAAATTTGACAACTGACGGTTGATAAAAAAAAAATAAACAAATCACCAACAAAATTTTCTCTCATCAATTTTTTTTTAAAGAAAAATTGAAAATACGCAAAATGGATAAAAGTGGCAAGTTCCTGCTACCTTCTCCGAAATTCAAGACACTTGAAACTTCATCCTCGGGAGTTCGACATTTCCTATCACCCCAAGGAATACAACTTTTGCCCAAAGAACAGCAACCACCTCCCATGTATGGACCTCGCGGTTCAACCGTGCCACCCAAATTTCTAAGTCCTCTCAAAGTTCCCACTACAAACAATCAATTCGATCGCAAACAGAAATACTTTTGTGAGCCATGCGAAGCCGAATTCCACACATCCACCGACTACAAAGTCCACAAAAGCGAACATATTGAATGCGAGATCGATAAATGTACATTTCGTGGACATCCTGCGTTCATGGACACACATATTGGCCAACAACATGCCACAGGACTATATAATCAGTTAAAGAAGTTAAGTACTCCAGAAGAGATCGCCCAATGGAGGGCTGATCGCAAGAAAAACTATCCAACTGTTGCCTGCGTCGAGCAGAAATGGAAAGCCCGTGAACAGAGAATGCTTAGGGGGGAAAAGTTGGAAATGCAGAACAAAAAGAGATTTGGAAATCGGGCTGATCGGAGGCAGATCAAAGGTGAAAATTCAAAGAAAGAGGATGTCGACAGAGCGGAGTCAAATAAACGAAAGCGAAATAAATACAAAAACAAAAAACAACGTGATAGGAAAATTGAGAAAAAGAAAAAAGAAGAAGAGCATCCTCCGCCTCCGACAAAAGAGGAAGAGTTGCCGGTGGAGGTTGCAAGTTGCGGTGGTCTGCAGATGTTTAAAGGAACCGGAGGAATGGCAGACTTCAAAAAGGCCAAGAAAACTGAAACAAATGTACTATCCTCTTTGCTAGGAATGTACGGTTCTGACTCAGAAGAAGACTCTGAGGAGGAAAAAGTTCCAGAGAAAGACAAGGAAGAATGTGAGGAAAAAAAACCTGAGCAAGATGCAATAAGTAATTTCATAGAAGCAGAAGCTCCAATCTCGGAGTTGAAACCTATAAGTCAGATGGAAACAGAGGAATCAACATCACAAGAAGCATCCATCGAAGAAACACCCATCGAAGAAGCAACTACCGAAGAAATACTCAAGGAATCCATCATAGAAAAACCATCGGAACCACAATCGAGTGACGACGAAGGACCTGAGGAAGCAGCCATATCCAAGAGCACAAATATCCCCGACAAACCACAACCGGAACCGCCTCGCAGGAAGACCAAACCGAATCCCTTAAAACGGAAATCAGGCCTTGACTATCGAAAGCTACGATTGGGGCGTCAAAACACAATGCTTGAGAAGCTCCTAGCGACAGACATCCGCCACGAACGAAACGTTCTGCTGCAGTGCGTTCGATTCGTGGTTCAAAACAATTTCTTTGACAAACCTAAGTCAGACTAAAATATTTTTTTTATTTCTTTTAAGAATGAATTATTTATCGGGGAAATATAAATACAACCAAGCTTAAACTTATTCCGCTACTGCGGGTAGAAATCGCTTTGTCTTTGTTGCTGCTGGCGCGCAGCTTGTGTATACTTTACTTTAGATTCTTCAAGTTCACGAACTCGAGAGCGTGCGTGATGAATTCTGTGCCAGGCCATTTGGAGGACTTTGGCGGACGCATAACCCGATCCCTCATGGGGCTGTCCGGTGGATACTTGAGTGAGGTAGTTGATTTGTTCGCTAAGTTTCGATTCAACGTTCGACAAGGATTTTAGAAATTGTTGCGTTTGATTTTCGGCATTTTTTTGGGATGATTTTTCTTTACTCAGCTCTTGAAGGGCTTGGCCTGTAGAAAAGTTTTTGTTTAATAAAATTATGTTATTCAGTTCGATTTGCATACCAGCGCTCTGGAGACAGGTTATTATTTCTTTTTCTATAGCGTCCAAGGCGTTGATTTTATCAAGAGGATTATGAGCCATTTCGAGGATATTACTTTTAATACAAGAAATTTGTTTTGAATTTTGATGGATGCTCTTCTGTGTTGTCACTTTCTTGTCAAATCAGAAATGTTTGAATTGGCTGCGTTTCAAGCTAAACCATAATGAGTGTGTTCGAAATATAAAGTTTTGTACAAACCGAAGCGATAGCGATGGCGGCCTCGAGCGATTATAAGGATGTATTCTAACCTAATTGTATATGAATCGGGGTCTGACAAAATATGTGTCTTCATTGTAGGTTTCCACTTGTCTTTGAAAGAAGCAGTTTGACATGACAGCATGGGTGATAACAGCGCTTTGCTCTTTTATGTTGGTATTAGCCACTTTCATCCTTGTCAAAATGGATCTTTCTGAAAGACATATGAAGTAGTAACATTAGGCGTTTTTCTTTTTTAGTTCAGTATAGAGCTTCGAACAGAGTCCGAGCATGTCGAGCATGTTCTGAACATCCTCTGAACCAAGCGTGCTCTGAGCGCTCTGAGTATTTTTTGAAACACACCTGAACACTTAGCTGTCGACATTTTTTTTTTTAAATTTCCATTTGTCAAATGCCTGTGTTAAGCATTGTACTCTGTCTGCTCAGTTATTTTATTCTGAGCTTATAGAGCGCACTCTGAACACGCTCAGAACATGCTCAGAATGAAAAAAGAAACACATTTACGAAGCTCTGAACGCTCTGAACTAAAAAAGAAACACAATTTATTTTTTGACAACTCAGGCTCTCTCTAAAAAAGAAAAACGCCTATTATAACAATCGCTCATTTTCACGACTGTGCTTCGTGATAAGCACATTATATCGCGACAATTTCTTATTCGGAATTTCCACTACAGCTTTTTTATTTTGTCTCAACAACTTTTTTTTAAAAAATTCTAAGATTTCTGTATTGAAATAAACATCATAATGGTCAATTTCTTTTTTCTTGAAATTAAGTGCTCAGCATCGATAACAAAAAGCTTATAGTTTGATATTAGGCGGTTCTGATTAGTGCTCTCCCCTTCAAGTATTGCGTTTATTTTTTGAGAAATTAGCCGTGTTTTTTTTGGTAAAGTTATCCGTATAGTACAGTAGGATTTTATATGAAAAACAAATACAACATCCACAGTAGAATCACTGCCGATACTCGAATAAACGTCTAATCTCTATCCGCAGCAGGATTTCACTTCTCCTTTTATCGGCAGTGATCCTACTGCGGATGTTATATTTGTTTTTCATATAAAATCCTACTGTACTACGGATAACTTTCCAAAAAAACACAGCTATTAATTGTCTGAAGTAGCTTTGGCAAAGCTGACAAAATATGCGTTTTTCGTCTTAAGTCCCGAGCGGCGCACAAATCGAAGCCTGAGTATGAGTAAAGCTCACTCTGAAGCAAGGGTGACCTGAACGCTAACTGAACTAAACTGTCTTTGTATCATATTTTTGATAAACTGTCCAAATTGTCAGCTTTGTTTGCGAAATTAGTTTTTTCAAGACCTTTTTCTTTTTAATTAATTTCTGGTTCATGCAAAATGGAAAATGAAAATTATTAAGCTTTAGGCGTTCAGGGGGGTCATTCCGTAACTCGATTATCATCAGACGATATCGTTTGAACGATAGCGTCGCCTTTTTTTGATTCACGTTAGTCGATAATCGTCAAAACGCTATCGTCAAAACGATAGCGTTTAGACGATAGCTAAATTGGTATCGTCTTGAATTAATTTTGAAGTTTGTAGGTACTGTAGTTGAATGATTGAGTTTCCACTCTAAATTGACATATTGTATTGTTATCTGTTGAATTGACAAATTGTGTTTAAAATGTTTCGGCGAAGCAATTTTCTTATTTTAGAAAATGAAAATGAAAGTGAAAATGAAAATGAAAAAATACAACTTATACGCATGCGACGACAGTTGAGAGATAAATCAAATCCCTTATCTCTTCCAACTCATATGTAAGTATGATTTTTATCTTAAAAATTTATAATTGTAATAATTCATCTATTCTAGTTTTGTTCAACGCTTTCGACTATCAAAGGAAGCATTCGTGATGGTACTGGAAATGATTAATTTGTCAAAGGGGTTTCGTTCAACTTATATACCTCCAATAATAAGACTTGCTGTTACCCTTGAAGCTTTGGGTAGCGGGGGGTACCAATGGTTAGCGGGATGTGATTTTGCATTGGCTATAGCGCAAAGCACAGTGTCCAAAATAATTACAACAACAACAAACATTTTGGAAGAGAAGTTATGTGCCTTGTGGATAAAATGGAGTGTTTCCAATGAAATCCAAAAGGCCGAAACAAAGCAATGGTCGCGTTCACCTCGTAGTCCGATAGGGTATCTAAGATACTTTAGTATCCGATACGTTGGCGAACGACAAAAACCGGATAGGTACCATTTACTGTCAAAGTCAAAAAAAGACGTGAATCGTCCAGGGTTGGCCGATTCCACTACATGCCTAATTTACTACAATTTGTTACGTCTGCTACATACGTAGTTAATTCATAAAAAAAATAGAATAATGGAAACCAAACAATTTTGCACATTTATGATCTTATGAAGGTTTGTACAAAAACTGAAAATGTTTCATTTACCATAAAGATGAGAAATTGTAGGAATGATACATGATAGATGGGAAGTTTATTTTTACAGACAAACAATTTTCTTTGGCATAATCAAAGGATTTGGATTATGAACACATGATTTAAAGATATTTTTTAATGCTGAATTTATTGTACAAGGTATGTTACGAAGAGTTAGTTGCAGCAAGAGACCATTTGCTAATCCGCAAAACAAACAATTAATATTATACATATGTATGTATACTGGATTACAAATCCTATGAATTTTTTTTATTATAATAATTCATTAAATATTTAAGAATATAATATGATATATCCCTTATAAATATATACAAGTGACAATGTCTCCATTAAGTTTTTAGTTTTAAATCCTGCAATGAGGAAAGGTAAATTGAAAAGGGCAGATTTTTTAAGCACAAATTTTCTCACGCCAACGAGGTTTCTTTTTTTTGAGATTTTAATGAGCGGTGAGCTTTAAGCCGACAGAGTTAAGCTACGATTTCTTTTAGTACTTGTTCACATTTGGTGAGCAGACGCTGTCGTTTCAAGGTACGTACATATAAATATTACCAAAAAAACTTTTTAAAAATAATAAAAACCAAGAACTGGTAATTACATATATTGAAACTTGTCGAAGTGAGCTCCAGTACGATCATTTTCCAGCTTTAAGTTTGGCCTTCCCTCAAATCGCCCGACACCCAAATGTCCAGCAAAAGCTTTTAGAGGAGATATGCGAAGTTCTAGACAAAGATCAAAGTCATTGTATTACCTATCAAGTTCTGCAGGAATTGAAATACACCGAATGTGTTATAAAAGAAACTTTACGACTTTATCCACTGGGATTGGGAAACATGCGTAACCTTCATCTGGCCTTACCGGAACGTCGTCGCTGCCTCTGTACATGAGCATGCCGCAGGCCCCAGAATTAATAATTAAAGCCGAATTTGGAGTTAAAAGCTTAAATTGAAAAATGTATCGAACAAAAGCGAAAAGAATACAATGACAGGCAGAAAGATGATGATGATAGTAATATAAATTAAATTACCAACACACCACGATTTCGATGTGTACTTCATTCTGTGTAAATAATTTCAACCAAATATATAAATGTTTGAATATCCAAAAGATTTTATTTTTGCATTTTATAATATATGTACAAACTTTATTGCATTATATTGATTGGTCTAATTGAACTTTCTTTAGTTTTCAATCGAATTAATATTATTTTTAAGCCATGATCGCAACGTATCAAACATTATTTTTTGTCTTCTGTATTTCACAATCCGGATGAATGCCTGTTGTTCTAATATCTCAATTTCTGGTCATGCTGGAACCACTTTTTTGAGGATTTATATGAAGAAAATGAGCGACTAGCACAGTCCATATATTAGTAAGGGTATTCATGTAACGAGATAATTTTCCGCTTTGTAGAAAGATATAACTTTCCGCAGCATGTTTTCATGAACACCCCCTAAGAAATACTTGCGTAAATGTGGGAAATATTTTGTGAAATGTCAAATTAAAAGTCAGAATCCATACTTCTTTAGTTTACGAGGTTTATTTCTGCACTTTCCGCAGCAAATTTGTGAGATAATTTTATGCGATTTGCAGAAACTTTTTCCCATACAAATTTTGACAGCTCGTTTCTGCGGAGATAAAATTATCTGGTTTACGAGGTTTACGAGGGTTTTCCGCGCTTACATGAATACCCCTAGTAAGTCAATGGTTATGAGGCTCTATTTATTATTATTATTATTGAAGTAAAACTTCTTTTCATAGCTTTGCTTTGAGAGAAAAGAAGTTTTACTTCAGAATTGTGTGTTGTATTAAATGTATGAACATTTATAGGTTAATTTGCTGTATTATGTAAATGATACATTTCTGAGAAACAGAATCATACAACATTCCAATATTTCCAGTGTAGTATTCGGTCATACATTGTTGTATGACAGCAGATCATACAACAAATTTGAGAAACAGAAATCATACAGCAAAACTGTCAATATCATACATTGTATGATGTGTATGATTTGAGAAACAGGCCCCTGTTTATGTTCTAATTGGAGAATTTGTATTGATTACCTATTTCTTGTTCCTTGTTTGTGATTTTCTTCTTGTTTGAGTATGTTTCGTTTTACGTTTGACATTTTCGCAATGAACTTTCCTCAAGTTGGCAGAGTAAAGTGTGTGGAGAGATGGATCTTATCATTTGAATTAAATTAACTTTCATTCAAAAACGCTCTGTTTAAAGAAAAACAAAGATTAACACCCATATTACTTTATTTAGTGGAGGAGTTTAGTGGAGGTTTATCGTTAAGTCCTGGACTAAGTGCGAAATTTCATTAATAACACAAATTTTCTGTTAAGTGACGTTTACTAATTATGATTAAGTTAAACCACCGAAGTAGGTGGTTTAGCGAAGGAATAAGAAATAGAAATGTCCACAGTCAGACACAAGCAACTGACAATCAATTTAGGAAGCCACAGAATATAAAAAAGAGATTGCTTACTTTTGTAGAAGATTTTCTTAAAAGGATTTTTGATAAACGTCATTTTACTATTCCGGGAACATTTTGTTTTTATTAATGTAAATATTTAAGCCATGGCTTAACTCCTATTCCAAGGTTTAGCAAAACCATTAAATATAGGTGGAATAAGCGTTTTTTATTAATACGGGTGTAAAAATTTAGTGTAAGAGCACTCATGTCGATTTCCTTTTACACACTAGGGATTTGAGGGATTTCGATCCCTTGTCAAATTTTGTCAGTTGTCATATGTTGCAAAAAGAAAACAAAAAGAGATTGATTTTTTTTTGTTAATGTGTGCGTGACATGTCAAATTAAAAATCAGAATCCATACTTCTATTTACGTTTTGTCTTTTCTCTTTTGTGAAGTAGTGATACATCAAAATATTTTTCTCAACCTCAATAATTCTCCTAATCCTCAACGCTCAACGTTACTTTAAGATTACAAATTAAACAATTTTCTATTTAAATAAATAAACTTTGATTTCCTCAACTATGACTGAAGTCGTTGATATGGCAGCCCGTCTCCATTTAACACTCGACCAGGATTAACCTATCCATTGAGTGTTCCGTATTGTGGCAATGGTTCCATTTCCATGCCCATCGACGACATTGAGACATCGATATAATGAATAAGACCAATTGAATTTATTGCAAAATCCATTATTCCCATTGCTTAGTATTGCGAATATTATCCTGAATATGAAAAATGCAAACAATGGCTGGAGAAGAACCTTCCAACCGAATTCGAGTGTTTGAAGCTGGAAGATGCTGCGAGCGGCGATGCCGGCGACGATGACAAGAAACGTCAAAAACGCGGTGGCAAGGGCTTGATGAAAATCAAGAAGAAGCAAGATGTCACCAAGAAGATCTGTGTGCCGCGTGTACCTCGTGGCAAGAAGAAGTTCGGCACTGTCGTGACTGGATTGAATACGTTTGGTAAGATTGGTCCAACCACCGCTGTGTTGGGAAATTATTAAGTACTGATTGCATTGATTTTCTAGAAATCGACCTCAAAGTAGCTGCTAAGTTCTTCGGGACGAAATTCGCCTGCGGATCATCTGTAAGGTGACGTTAAGGACGATTTGTTTGACATCATTCCAGAAAAATGGCCCGATATCGATGAAGATTTATTGAGGATTTGGGAGACCAGAAGAGACAGGTTGCTAATGTAATGTGTCCGTATTCAAATGAAAAATAAAAAACTAGGCCTTATTGCGAGTTATAATATCGATTTGGACTCGATGTATTTGGAATACGCCAGCTTTTATCAAGTTAAGCTTGGAAAAAATCTAAAAATTCCTAAGAAGATGTCAACAAACATGAAGATACAACTCAATAATAATGCTAGAAAATGTCTGCCTGCAAACACAATCAAATTAGATGAATCGCCGCAGAAAATCAAACCTTTTAACGAGAGTTTACAAATCAAGCAAATACCCAATAACAAAGCTCAAGAAGTATCAGTTGCTCCAATTGAACTTGGAGTTCAATTAGATCTTAATATGGATTTGTTAGTGGATGGGTGGAAGGATCTTGAACATTATGTCAAAATGTAGTTAAAATGTTTAAAGAAAACTGTGTATCCTATATAAATGTTTCAATTTTTTAGGACGATTGTAAAGAAAGATCTTGGTGTTCGATGGAAAAACTTTACTTGCAAGAGTTCTTTGTTCGGAAATCCCGTGGTAGGTAAAATTTTGAGTTATTCACCCTTATCACGGAGTCCCTCGTAGCAAGTCCCCAAAAATTTTGTTACGCTACGAATACGAATAAATTTACATCATAGGCCCCGAACGAAATCAAAACAGCATTCCTAAATTCGGAGTTTCAAAATGAGTTGATTTGCCTCAAAATGTGAAAAAATAAATAAATTTTCGTTGTTCATCTTTTGATTTGATTTTAATTTTGTTGGACGTTAAAACTGGATACCATTGCCATTGCAATCTTTTTTATAAATGTAGAAAATACGCGAAGAAGACGAACACTAAAAATAAGATTCATTATGAAAGGATACCAATATTTATTTGTATTTACTTTATTTGCCTTTCAAACAATAAAAAATTTAAACAAATTCATATGAAAACAATAATAAAACTTGTTTTTATATATCTTATTTACATTTTTTTTTATCTTCGTTCGCTTAATTGTATTTATGTTTCGTTTTAAGTTGAGCTCCGATCATAGTATCTGTTAGTAGAAAAAACTGTTGTTATTATTGATTGATGTTATGTGTTTGGGATGAAAACTGTTGTAATCCCATTTGCGTTTGGGGCGTTTTATTGGTATCGGTATCACAAATGCTGTCACATAAAGTGAATCCCGAGAAACATTGTTATCATCCTCGTCATAATAGTCACAATCGACTCTATTGACGTTTTCAGTTGTTGGGCAGGTTCTTGGAGAGTTCTGAGTTTGCTGATTGGCGGCTGGATTTGCGTTTAGACATGCGGCGGGATTTTGTAAGCTGCTACTTTCCATGATGGTGTAATCGAGTTTAGACCAAATATCATCAATATTTGTTTATGCTCGATCTAAAATGACACGTCCTCCTCTTCCCAGTCGACGTCGCGGCAAAATCGTTGCAAATCCTATACAAAGTGGTCTGAAATAGAAAAAAATGCTAAGTGTTAAAAAAATAATAATATGACGTTCAAATTTATTATTAAATTTTATCTTACTAATCGTATTTTACATAATGGGGATGTGTATAATGTTGAATATTCCGAATATTCTTAAAAGTACTTTTGTCATGTTTTTGAAGAATCAAAAATGACAAAATCATAGTTCGATGAATTTTTTTTTAAATGTTTGCGAACATTGAAAATGGTTTTAATAATTAGTTAGGAAACTTAAATTGGAACTGAAAACCGCTCCAACCTTCAAAATGAAGCAACTAGTAACCGAATGCCACTATGGTTTATGAACCAAATTCAATAAATTAAATTGAAATGAAGCAACTATATTATCCGAAAGCCACTGTGGTTTATGAACCAAATTCTTTTTTATTCTACTTCTTATAATAATTTAAACATACCATAAAACGACAGGCATTGAACCTCGGCGCTTGTAGCCTCTCTCCCAGCGCGGGTAGCTCTTTTTTTGAAGTGTTTGGAAATCTTGAACTGTTGTGTTATAATGGCTGCAGTTCGTCTAGACACTCTAAAATGGCGACGGAACTAAAAATAAACCAAATAATATTTATTTATTTATTTTTTTAAATAAACAAAGAACCTACCTCGTCGTCTGTGTAGTTAGAAACTACATCCTGGACAAAATTTACAACCGAATGCCTCACATTGCGATTGTGATTGAAAAATTTATTTATTTCCAAAATATCTCCATCAGAATCAGTTGAAAAGAAACTTTCGGATGATGATGACGAAGAAGAAGACGATGAGGAAGAAATCAATTCTTTCATTACTGCGAGAGAAGCCATTGTAAATATATTTAAAGTTTATTTAATGTTTATTTATTTTCCACAAAAATTTTCACAGCACATGAAATTATCAGAATAAAAATCACAATGACGTCTAAAGCTAAATGTCAATTCCACTTTACTTTGGTATGTGTGCAAGTGCGTGTTTCATGTACGTGTAGATCCCTCTTCAAATAGGGATTTTAAGGATTTGATCCCTGTCAAAGAAAAATCGATTTTTCGGTTTAAAGGAACGTAAAATCTGCCGAGGGATCAAGATCTCCACACAGAAATCGATTCCTGAGTGTAAAAGGAAATCGACATCAATAAAATTTTTGTTCTTTGGCCTTGGATGCATTCTATGTATATCGAAATAATATCGATAACAAACTTTCAACATTAAAATAGTTCTGTTCAACCAGCTGCACTGAACTACTCTGGGCAGAAAAGTGTAGCTTTTTTGTGTTCATTGAGAAAATTTCTGCACTGACTTACACTGATTAGCGTTCATTGAGCTGAACTAGTGTACACTAGTGCAGAATATCTTGCACTACCTTTTGAGCTAGTGCAGGTTGGTGAAAACTGTCAAAGTCAGCTGATGTCATTATTCGATTATATTTTGTTAACGAATAAAGTTGATTTTTTTCTGCGCTTTGTATTTTTGATTAAAGTTTTTAAATAATGCGTAGATTAGAGCTAACTTCGTGTGAAGGGCAATCTCTGGTGATTCAGTGTTCTCCAATTAATCCAATAATATCTTAATTAAATCTATGTATGTATGTATATTTGCACGAAGGATTCCGAACGCAAGTGTTTGAAAGTTTGATGAAAAAAGGTGAAAAGGAGGAAGAGATTTTGTGCCTAAAAAGCCAACAACGTCGTCGCAGGCAGTGGAAATGAATTTCTTCCCTTTACCATCGACTTTAGCGCAGGCATAAGGCATTTTACTTGCACCGAATTTAATTTGTTTTTTTTTTTTTAACATCTGACGTATGACGTTTTTGCTTGAGTTTGCACTGACAGTTTTCATGAACTTGCACTGCACTACACTACTCTACACTGGCCTTTTCGTGGTTGAACACAACTAATGACAGCCTACCAATATTTTTTCTTTCAATTTGTTTGACATCACCGCCGGCGGTTCTTCTAACGTGATTGTATATAAGAAAAATATAACAAACACGTGTTTTCATCTGAATTTCGAATATTTTAAACTTTCAATTGTTTAATTTCCATCAAAAAAGTAAGTAGATGAATTTTTGCCCTAAAATATCCCTTTTCCAATTGTGGAGCGCCATTTATTAAAAAAAAAACCTAACCTCAGAAAGCACCACACGCAACATGACTGACGTTGCAGACAAACCCCAAGAAGTTCCAGTTGAGGAAAATGCCAAAGAGGCAACCTCTGAGGAAGAAGCACCTAAAGAGATCAAAATTGAAGTCTCCGACGGTGCGGAATCCCCCGAAAAAGAAGCCACCAACGGCAACACAACCGCTTTGGAGGGAAAGATCATCCGCCAAGTAGAATACTACTTCGGTGATGCTAATTTGCATCGTGACAAATTCCTCCTCGAACAGATTTCCAAAAACGAAGAAGGTTGGGTGCCATTCGATGTGCTGCTGACCTTCAAGAGATTGGCCTCCCTCACCACCGATGTAAGTGCCATCGTTGAGGCTCTGCAAAAATCCGACGAAGGTCTTGTCGAGATTAGCGAAGACAAAAAAACTATCCGCCGCCATCCAGAGCGTCCGATTCCCGAGCACAACGAGGAGAAGCGCAAGGAAATCATGTCACGAACAGCCTACGTCAAAGGTTTCCCTCTGGACATCGAAATGGCCGATATCCTGGAGTTCTTCAATCCATTCGAGAAAGTGGCAAACATCTCGATGAGGAAGTATTTGGATAAGCCAACCAAGACATACAAATTCAAAGGTAGTGTGTTCGTCACATTCACCAAAAAAGAACAGACCGAAGAGTTCATCACAAAAGAAAAGGTAAATAAATTAAATAATCCAATTAGGAAAGAATATTCGTTCGCTATGTATGGGCAACTATTTTTAGTAGAAACAAGCAAATTCTAGAAAATAAGTTTGAATTTAGTGTAGAAAATGCACTTTAATCTAAAAAGGGCTGGGATTGAGAGTATTCATAGATTCAGCTGGATATTTTGACAACTTTTTTGCTGGAGTGCAAGTCAAATACCTTTTGCATGCTATTAGTTGCATAAAAGTCAGTTTTCTTCGATAATATTCGTTAAATGGAACTATTTATAGGCCAAATTGATATGTTAACTTAAAACCTTTGTATCATCTTATGGAACGAATTACAATTCTTCAAATGTTATAAAATAATATATGGTGACTTTAATTGTAATATTTTATTTGATAAAAACTTAAACGAGAACATGAGCTCTTTTGCCTTGCACTGAGTAAATTCATCAGTCCCCACTCATTTTACTCAAAGTTCTAGAACACTTTTTGATCTTTTTTTTTTGTTAGGAAAACCAAACTATTCAATTTTGGGGTTTCAAAAACAAAGTGTTATCCAATCATGCACCAGAGGAAAACACATCTGGGACAGTACCAGGTGGAAGAGAGCAACCTATCCTCTCTCAAAGTGCTCCAAATACTAAAATTCTTAAAAGCAATAGGTTTGGAGGAGGAACTGTAGGATGAGCCAGCTCATCATTTTTATAAGAGGGGGCACAATAGATCTACAGGTCGCAGTGCAATAACCCCCAATACAATTCATTCAAAAACATAAACTGGTTACTGTTTGAACAACATATAAGCACCTTATCTTGGACGAACATCTATTACTTGCCTTCACCCAATGAACAAGTTATGTATGTTTTTGAATGAAAACATTACTAATCTTTTCAATACCCATGTAAAAATCAGGACAAATGAAACAATTAAAAACTTATATTTTTTGCCATTTTTACGCAAAAATGTAGTAGCATTTTTGAAATTAAATATTCTATATTTGAAATACGTATGTGACATCATTCCTTCAGATTATTTTAATAAAATTTGAGTGATAAAAATGGTTTGAAATGGTAATATTGTATTATCACGAGGGTCATCAAATCTCAAGTTTAACAGGATTTCCTCATATGCTTTTTAGGTGTTTTGCTTTGCAAATCTTGCGTTTAGGAATTTGGCCATAGTTTTAATGACTGTTTCTTCATCTTCTTCATTTAGTTTTTGAGGAGTAAACGATCTATATGGGTCGTTTTAAAAAAATTACATTTTTAGCGTTATAGCTCCTATTTTTTTTTTGCATTTCAATTTAAAGACTCGAAATTTGGCATAGAACTGCATTTATATGTCAGCATTATAAGAAAAAAATTGCAGATCGATTGATGGTAAGCAATATCCATGGTAATTAATAATGTGTAATCTCCGTGGCCTTTTTGGGATGTGATTTTTGATGCTTAATCAGTTTTATTAATATGTATTTTTAATGATGAAAATGATTTTTTTTAATTTTGGGCTTTGTCGTTTGAAAGGCCTTCTCTTAAACTTCAATTTTATGATATGCAAAAAAAAATTTGTTTTTGTTGTCGCAATTCTTAGTTGAATGAGTGTGACAAGATTTTGAAAAAAAAAAACAATTAAACATTTTCGCTTTTTCACACAACTAAACAATTTTTAATAATTTTTTACGATGCATCATCTTATAGTACGTCAAAAAACCTTCAATTTCATGTTTTATTATAATTTAATTATTGCAGTTAATTCCTTTAAAATTTACATACAAAATAATTTTTTCATCCGAGTAAAAATTCAGTGTAATCTCCGTGGCCTTGTTATCTTTGTACCATAATAATATTTTTTAGTCTAACCACCGCCAAAAGAAAGGTATTTAATAATACTTGAACCTAATATAATTTGGATGACATTGAATTACATTGACTACATTAAAATTAAGAAATAGTCGATTTTGTAATCTCCGTGGCCATTTTCGTATTTGTTTTTTAACATGTTCATATTTTCATTAATTGTTAATGTGATAATTAATAAGATAATATGATTGATAATAAGATAAGTTAATGTGTTAATAAGATGCGAGTTTATTAATTTTTTCATTATTATAGGTAAATTTCAAAGAATAAAACAGTTTTCCCCTGAAGAGTATGATTTTGAATTTATTTAATTTGTATTTTTTATTAATTATCCTATTAAATTTATTTGCTTTCCACAAACTATTTTCAACTATTTATTGTTACTATTTATTTTGTGGATTATTATTATTTTATGCAAGAAAAAAAAATTTTTAATACATTCGAAATTTTCAATTTTAATTTTTATCGAAAAATTCTCTCTATACTTCTTTATTGATATGATAAAGACAGATATAGTCAAAATGACAATCAAAAAATTGATAATCAACTATCACCTTATCCGATTCCACTCCTGTTTTTTAAAAGCCATATTGCAATTTTTGCTACCATTCTTAACCCACGTTTTTAACACTATCCTTACGACTGGAATTTTTGCGCAGCAATGGAAATTGGCGAAAATCATAAAAATTCGTTATGTAATGACTTCCGAATAATATAAATTGAAAATATGATCATGTCTGGCATCTATCTAAGAATCTCCTTAAAATGAAATTTGAAAACTTTATTTAGAATCTTACTCGGACACTATTGTTTTATATTTTAAGAACACGTCAACCTACATACCTCTTCGAAAAACTTTCGGTTTCCTGCATTAACCAGATCAACTTCACTAATTCCCTTCCCTCCCCTTCTTTCCCTTGTCCCACTTCTGAGACAGTTCTTTATTGTTGCAATCCGCCTTTGGAATTGACTTCCAATGTATCTGCGAGAGTTTAGCAATATGCAACAATTACAGAGTAGATTAAAACTTTTTTTCTTGTCCAAAGCAACTAACTTCTTTTCCTTATAGACTTACATAATCTTCTTTTTCTACTTCGATATTTTCCCTTTTCAACTAATTTTTTTATTATTTGAAATATAATTATTATTTTTTAATGTATAAGAATTATTACTGTGATTCTATCTTTATTGTTATTTATTAAGTCTTGAACAATTTAAAATCATATACTATCACTAACTTATAAGATTTTTCTAAGAGTGTAGTTGTTTTTTTTTTAAATGAAATAAAGTTAAATAAACTAAACTAATGTGGTAGTAGTAAATGGTCATGGGATTCGTGTAAAGAAAAAATTTTCGAAAAAAAATTCGAATTAATTATTCAAATTTTAATTTTGTAACTAATGAATTCCTAATCCAGCAACGTCGTCGAAAGGTATGAAAATATTCGAAAACTCGCGAAAAAAACACTTTGAATACACCTAAACCCTACAAAACTAAAAAATAATTTTTAAATAAATAAAAACTGTTTATGGAGTGAGCTTCATCGTTACTAACGTTAAACTAAAGAAAGTCTTACTTAAACGCAGTTAAAATATACTTAGGTTTAGATAAGTCAGTAATTGGTAAAAATTGGTAGGGAACGTAATTCATCAACAGATCTTTTTGTCATTGGTATAGATTGGATGAAGATCTTAGTTCCATTGAAAACGCAAACGTTTTACAACCTTTTTTCATATTGGCTCAATAAAAAGAGTTCTCAAAGATCTTGACATACACAAATCCGCTGACTCTTTTAGTATCTCTCCCATTGTTCTCAATAGGTGTTCTTCAACGCTGACAAAACCATTGCGTAAGCTTATCCATCTGTCCTACTCTACTCCTACTCAGCATTTGTCAAGCTAGTTTCTAAAAATAAATAAATCTTTTTCCCCATTCAAACTATCGCTCAATGGCACTTACGTCCCTTATTTCCAAGTTGATTCTAATTAATTATCAGTTTAAGAAATATCTTAAAGAACGAGGGCTTTTTAATGACGGGCAATATGGCTTTCGTAGCAACAGGTTCAATGGATCTGATGGCACCAAGCAGTGAAAGTAAGATTACTACGCTTGATATTTCAAAAGCATTTGCAAATTACCTTTGAACCGCTCAATACAACTCGTATTGGATGGTTTCAAGTCTGAAATTCCTAGAATAAATGCTGGTGTACCCCAAGGCTCTGTTTTGACTCCGCCTCTCTTCTTTATATTTATCAACGATCTCCTCTCTGAAATTTCTAATCCATTAAATTGTTTTGCTGATGACAGTACCCTCAGCTTCTCATATCCGTTTAAAGATTCATTACCTTCTTCTTCGAATGTGAAACTTGAACAGCATCGTATGATAAGCTCATTTAATCCTGATCTCGACAGCATTGTCCATTAGGGAATAAATAGCCAAATGGAATAAAATGCTTCAAAAACTCAATGCTGTCTTCTGTTGTTAAAGAGAAATCCTCTCCTTATGCCGCTATTCATGATAGGACCAGCATTGAGGAAACCGAACTGTTCTCAGTTGTTAGTATGAAAAACCACATTGTGTGAAATGATCAAATGATCCCCGAAACGCTACCAAAGGCGTTTTTCTTTTTTATTTCAGAATAGATCTCTGAACAGAGTCCGAGCATGTTCTGAACATCCTCTGAAGCAAGTGTGCTGTGCGAAACACACATTTAATTTTCATCAGTAAAATGCCTTTAACTCTGCTCAGTTATTTTATCCTGAGCTCATAGAGCGCACTCTCAACACGCTCAAAACATGCTCAAAACAAAAAAAAAGAACACATATCCAAAGCTCTGAACTAAAAAAGAAAAACTCCTTAAGTATTTAGGTTTTCTCCGACGATGCAAAAAATTGTTCACCCATTCTGATCTGGATGTCTATAAAGCCTTTACTCGTCCGAAACTCGAATCCAATTCTCATATCTGGGTAGGTGCTCCATTAATCCACTCTTGGATATATCCAAAACAGAGCTTTAGGTGATTCTGTAAAATGTAAATGTATTAGCAATAATCAAGGAACGAATGTCAAGATAAGAAAGAAACAGTTTTCATAACACAAGATACACTTGGGTTATTTGTCACTTCCTTGCAAGAGGCAGTATGCACTTAAAAACCTAGACCTTTAGTCCAAGGGATACTACTTTATTATTTTTATTTGTATTATAAATACTGCATACATAAGTATAAACTATTCCTCTTTCAATCTAAAGGTTCAGTTCAAAGAGAACGATCTCGTGCGAAAATGGCAGGAAGTCTATTATGAAGAGAAGAAGGAGGAACGCAACAAGTCGAAGAAAGGCAAACAAAACAAAAAAGAAGAAGACAAATTCCAACTGCCAAAAGGAACAGTACTTTTCTTCGAAGGTGCTAATGAAGCCACCACCCGTGAACTTATTCGATCAGCCCTTGAAGCTCTCGAAGCAGATATTGCTTATATTGATTATAGTAAATCTGATAAAGAAGGACATATTCGTCTACACAATGAAAATTCAGCAGCACCTTTTCTCGAAAAGATCGAAGACAAGAAGGTTTGTGTGATGTGAAAAATCAATTTTCCTAAATAAATTCTATTTTTTTTTGTATAGCTGAAGTTATCTGACAAAACTGAATTAACACTTCGCACCTTAACTGAAGAGGAAGAAAAAGAATTTCTTGCCAAAGCTGTTGACCATATGAAATCGCGAAGGAATACACAGAGCCGACACAAAGGTGGTTTTAATCGCAAGCGTCGTGGAGGAAACGAACGGGATGAACCAAAACACAAGAAGAATAAGGACTAAAGTGGATTTTTTTTATTTAAGTTAAATTATTGAAGATAAAATCATTGAATATAAAATAAGATAAAATCTTAATCAAAGTAATAACTTTTTGCTCCTCTTGAAAAACTTTAACGCATTGACTGTGTTTCTACATAATTCGTCTATGTATTATATACAAGAAAAAACCAATAAAACGCATGTACTGAATAGAATTTTTCAAACAACAATAATGAAGTTTATTTTCCAATCTGAAACATTAACAGCTTTTGGAAAAATCTAATTGTTTTGTTCACAGGAGTGTAAGTAAATGCGTTTGTATACATTCGACTACTTTTGTTTAGCTATAAGTTTTTGAATCAAAGAGCACGGTAGTGCCCAGCCAAGTTCTGGCACTACACGCTTTTTACAGGAACAAACTCAGTCGATTTTTGACCCGCCTCCTATCTTCAGTACCAATGAAGTCAGAAAATTAAAATTCCTAATATTTGTTAAGCTAGTCAGGCACAGGCGCCTCACCATAGCATAAGGCCTCAAAAATCACAAAAACCGTAACTGACTGACAGATCATCAAAATTATGGAGCACTTCCCAATATCGTAGAACCTTGTAATTTTGCACAACGGTAGGTTTTGTCATGCAAGCAGAGGAAAAAATCGAAAATTTTAGGTTTCCCATTCAGGGGGCGTGGTATCCGCCCACTTTCTCCAAATTGGTGTTATTTAAATAGAGCTTAAATTGCATATAAAGGATCAAAAATAAAAATTGAGGTTTTCCATTTAGTGGGCGTGGTATCCGCGCACTTTCTGGGAAAATGTTTAATTTATATGGAGCACTTCCGATTGCTGTAGAATGATGAAATTTGGTAGAGCGGTATAGCTTAATATACATTCAAAGCGAAAAATAGAAAATCTAAGGTTTTTCGTTTGAAGTGTCTTTTTATTGTCATTTTGAAACTATACATGCATCTTGAAAATTCATGACTTTTCTTAGAACTAGATTTCTCGATTTTGGTACTCTATGTTATGTTTATGTTAACATTAATGAAAAAAGAAAACATTTGCATATCTGAAAAAATTATGAGTTTTATTTTATTTTATTTATTTATTTTCATCGATATCTATACACATAAAGAAAAAACTCTCAACTGTGATGTGAACTATAATGAAACCACTAATTAGGCTATTAATTGGTGGGCTACCTTCATTTAAAAAAGAGTTAAAATTGACACAAAAACATCATCGCATCCTCAACAATCATTGCTTTTTTATGACTGAGCGGATGTAGGTACTACTATTTATAATTAAGGTATAGGTTTGTTAGTGTTAGGTATCTTGCCAGGACAAGAAGAAACAATTGAAGCGCAAATCAAAACAACCAATAACAAAAAGAAAATATACCAAAAGAAATAGGAAGCTATAAACTTAGTAGATCTTAGTAGGTAGAGTCCACCCTTCTATCTTTCCGTATCTTTCGAGATTTTGACATGGCAAAATATTAAAATCTTTGCAAAAAGGTGTGTAACAAGTCAGCCGTGAAAAGTACTGAGATCTAAAAGTACGCCAAGTTCTTACTTCATGAAGGTTTAATACCGAATATTTAAAGTAGAATAATATTGAAACAGCTACAATGTAATAGAGAAATTTTATTATTTAATGATTGCTGACTAAAATTTGATGGGTTCACTGGTCAAGTTTTTAAAATCTTTCGAATTGGGCATACAAAAACTTGCCAAGTAAGCCCATCAAATTTTAGTCAGTAATCATTAAATAATAAAATTTCTCTATTACATTGTAGCTGTTTCAATATTATTCTACTTTAAATATTCGGTATTAAATTTTGAAACCATTTTGAGAGACAAGTACTAACAGTTTTCATAAATACATTTATTTTATTTTTTTTTTGCCTGAAAACTATGTCGTTTGGAGAGCCTTCTGCCTGCAAGACGCGATAAGTATAGGGTACGTCTTGCACGAAGAAGGTCGCCTGCAAAACGTCTTGGACCTCGATATTTACAATCAGGGCAGTTATGGCAATGTTGTTATCACAATTATTTAGACTTTGGAAAAAACTGCATATTTGATGCACTATTATGCACTATCGCTCCCACTAGAGCATGCAAGACGTTCACATTTGTAAATAACTACTTAAGGACTATATAATTATACTAATTATTTTTTATTATCAATCAAACCCAAAAATTGTTGTGGGCTCTTAGTCTAGAAGGATGATTTCCTTTTTTTGTGAATTTCGATGTAAAGTGGTTCGAGGTGAACATTCTCCAAAAATTGAATCAAATAGAGGGTCGGTAAAAAGGGCATATGTACTTGACTTTGATGTATACTAATTATGAGCAATAATAGTCATGGTTGGTTGACTTTTAGACACAGTCGGTTGCCAGTTTCATAAGTCCTACTCTTTGCAATTTAGTATTTAAAATATCAAGTTCACATACTACCGCCAATATATCTCCTTGACGAAAGGCAAAAATCCAGTGATAAGGATTATGAAGTTGAATTAACATCCTGTAAACATTGGTAGATTTCAGTTCGCAACATGACGAGAGCTGCTTGTAATGATTAAGCATGCATAAACATTGGATGCCGCCGTTTGCACAGATATAGTGTGACATCTTTATAACAATGATATTCAGCTTGTAATAGCGTGAAATGCTGATCGCTGAATGGAGTAACGGTTAGGAATTCTTTTGATGATTGTATGAAGATGAAGGATGTGTTGTGTGGAAATGGTCATGGTATTAGTTTAAACTGCTCTGGAACACCTTCATCTTGAATAAAAACAAGTGCTTTTTATTTATTTATTTATTTATTTAACTAAAAGCTCTTTTAGTTTTGAAAGAGATTATGTTGGTCGTATCCAGGTAGTGTTAACGAAGTTTTCTGGGAGAAAGAAGTAAAGTGTTTATATCTGGAGAGTATCTGAAATAACGTCCGAAATTGCTATTTGAGTTCGTTGAAAACTGTCCATTATTTGAGTGACACAAATTGTAACAGGTTGTCCTTTATTCCAGCCAATGATTTATTGAGGATATTTGTTGTCGATTCAATTATTGCGATTTGATTTTTGCTCAATTCAAGAAGATTTTTGTAATTATTGTGAGTCAATTGATTGACACCTTTTTATATTCCTTGGAACTCATGCCAATAACTGATTATGTTGAAGGAAATGACAAGTAAGGTTGATTTGTATTTGCACTTTTGACGCAACTGATGGTTTCGAAAACGGCCAAATTGTATTAATATCAATTAAATACATGTGCGCATGTATTTCGCAGTATAGTTTACTTTGATGAGAAGCGAAGTGGTATTAAAAATCTGAACTGGTTGAATGAAAATCATCATAACACGAAAATAATCTCCAATAAATGCAGCGGAAATTTCTAAAGTAAGGAGTTACCTTTTCCATTTCATGCATTTGACTACTACAGCAAAATATCGAAGAAGGCTTTGAAAATATCAAGCCGCTTACCTTTATTTTGTTCCTTCGAATACCTATGGAGTCTTACCAAATTATTATTCTCATTATTTAAAAAAATTTCTTAAATTATTATTTTGTTGAATCCACTCATTAAAAAAAAAAACAAAAACAGCAAATACCTGAATATTTGTTTTTTATTTCTTTGTTAAATATAATAGTATTGTAGGTATGTATGTATTTATACAACTAAATATTACACTTTAATTCAATCTAAAAAATAATTCTATCGTATTTCATCTATTTAGTGTTTGTTTTAATTTCAATGTAAAAATTATTTAAAAAAAGAAAAACTAGTTTGAACTTTAAAATATTTAATTATGTTATGGTCTTTTATTTTTTAAATTTACAATTAAAAAAAACATTTTTGATTTTGTTTTGTTTCATATTATACATGGAAGTTAGTTTTAGTTTTAATTTATTATATCAACTCTGAACTTGAACATTTTATATTATAACTTTATCATGTAACAATAACAGATTGATATTTTTTTTTAAATTTTAGTTTGATAAATAAATCTTTAAAGATCATTTTTGAAGTCCTATTTTCATTCGCTTCTCACCAAATATTAAATATTTTTGTTTGTTGTTTTTTTTATCAACACGACTTTTTTGTATGTAGTTACATAGTTATATTTATCTGAATAAAATATATAAATATTACTTTTATTTGTATGTAGCTTAAATATTGTGTGCTTTTGTGAATATGTTTATGTGTTGGTACTAGAACTACTTACATATTTTTTTGTTCTTAATATAGAGTAGGAAGAAATTGATTATACATAGATTTCTTGTTGTGTTAGAGATCAATCCACCAGAATAATATATTTCTTTGACTAACCTAGCTTGGTAGGTATGTATATCGATATTCGAAATAAAATTATCCAATCGAAAAATAAATATGAATAAAATAATAGATACATCAAAAGAATCAATTTAAATATGTAAATAAAATTTTAATTAAATAATGTTCGTTTAATGATATGTAGGTATCGTGAATTTAAACAAAATATTATTCTAAATCAGTGATCCATCACTTTAGAAACTTCTTGTTTTATATATTTTTAAACTCCGTATTTCATAAAGAAAAAAAAATGAAATTGTTTAAGACACATAACATTCAACTGATTTAAAAACACTATTCCAAACATATATATTTATGTGTTTTAAAACTTAGTACTTGATCAAAATATTTATCATATTAAAATGTTTTTCAATAGAAAAATTTGGCACCAAAGAAAGAAAAATTCAATACGCAAGAAATTAATCTATAAATTTGTGTATTCTGGTTAAGGAAATTTACGCTAACCTTTTAAAATACCCGTGTTTAGATAACCTTTAAGCGACAGCTGTTACCCTAGTGAATTACAATTCTCAACCATTCTCGTGTGCGTGTTTTTGGCAATTTTCTGGCTAGTCCGAACGGCTAATATGCACGGCTAAGAAGCATTTATCATGACAAGAGATACTCTTGGACGATTTGACACTTTCTCGTAAGAGACAGTATATTTGGAAAACGAACGCAGACCTCCGGAGATGACACGCACTTACAATAACACAAGGGATACAACGACATTCGTGTAGTAGTTCTAAATAAAGAATCTCTTTAATTATGTAACTCTAATTTCGAAGATAGGCGCAAGGATATACAGTGATGGGCATTCATAGGGGTGCTTTGTTGCGGTGAAATTGTTTGAAGGGTAAAATGGTTTCGCCTATTTAAATGGAAATCGCCAAGTATTAAGAGGTAGGAAATAGATTTCAAAAGAGAATAGATTTCAACAAACATTTCTCTACTACAATACCTGAAAGGCAGGAATGGGAATCCAACTCACTAATTAGTGAACAAGGTATCTCCGTCTACACCGATGGGTCAAAAATAGAAGAAGGAACAGGAGCTGGGGTGTTCTCTGAAGCTCTCAATATTAAAGAATCATTCAAACTCCCAGATGAGTGTAGTGTCTTTCAGGCTGAGATCTACGCTATTGAAAAGGCGGCAGAATTGGTACACACGAAAAATTGAGATCACATTTTTGTGGACAGCCAAGCTGCCATCAAAGCTTTAGCCAGTGAGACTATAAGATCCAAGACAGTAATGCCGAGACATGCTTAACAAAATTTCAGTCAATCTCTGCTGGGTTCCTGGACATAGTAATATAGAAGGGAATGAAATAGCTGATGAACTGGCAAGGAAACGGTCAGTATCAAATAAAAACAGCAGGAGTCATTTAAATTTGGGACCAAAAATCCCGATTGGCGTGATTAAAAGGAAAATAGACCTAATAACGAAAGAGAAAATCAATAACTCCTGGTCCTCCAGGGACCACTGCGTTATCTCTAGAAGTTTATGGCATAGAATTAATGAAAAGGAAACCCGATATATCTTATCGCTGAGTAAAAAGAACATCAGAATCCTGATAGGTGTACTAACGGGTCACTGCGCAATTGGCACAATGGCCACTAGAATGGGTGCTTTTGCACCCGATTTCTTTAGGAGCTGTCAGGATGTCGAGGAGATTGAAACCATTAAACCATTAAACGCCTCCGCTACTTTGGAAACAGGTTTGTTGGAGAACTAGACGATCTATAACGCAGGTCTCAATGGCAAATATGAGAAAATTTAATGTAAGCACAGGCTGGTTCGAAAATGAACCAGTCTACATAAGACATTAGTTAGGAGCATCTCTGCTTTTATTAATAGGGGATCACAATGGACCAATAGGCACCCGTGTACGCAACAGCCTCTGTGCTGTGCACGCTCCTCCTAGCCTTACCGAACCTAAGATGTAGGCTGATAGTTCAGCGACTTTTCAAACTTGCAATAACATATGTATGTATGTATGTGCATATGTAAATTTGAATTTACGTCCGATAAAAAGTCTTTAGTGTTAAATTTTGATGTTTTCTATCTACCTATATAGGGGTTTCTCAGGGATCGATTCATGGTCCTCTGCTATATTCAGTCTCAGTTATTAATGAGGACTGAGAAAAGGTTTTTATATTTGGACAAGGGAATGATCTCTTTCTTAATCCATCCAAGCAAGTCCAAATGCCTCATTGTTTCCAAAAAAACTGTCCATCTACCGTACTTTCCAAAAATTGATCTTAACAGTTCTTTAGTTGAATATGTGGAGACGGCAAAAAATGTTGACCGGCAACTAAATTGGGACACGCACATTAATATATTTGTAGGGAAAGTGCTACGTAGAGCTTCCAACTTTATGGGTCGCGCTATGTAATACTCCTCTAAAAACCATCAAGATAATGCTTACAAAAATACTGATTTATCGTTATGAGATTTACTGCAGTTGCGATTATATCAGCAGAAGAAAGCTGAATGCTACATGTAATAGTATTTCTAGATACCAGTGGCGTGGCGTAGATAACTTTAAATGGGAAGACGTTATAAAATTTTGTCACCTGTAAAAATGAAAAAAAAAATCTTAGAACCTTAAAAACAACATTTCTAGTAGGGACATGGTATCTACAAATGCATTCCACATTGACTTAGCAAAAAATGTGTAGCTATATTTTTTATACTTCAAGACACTAATATTTCAATCAACAATGAGCTTAAAACATAATAAAAAAGGACCTCCTTTTAGACGACACCCCCTTCGTCGGACTAACTGCGGCACCTTTCTAGGAATGTTCTATTAATTTTTCCTTGCAATCATATGTGTCAAGAATATTGAATATATGATGGGACAACTCATCTGCATTAAGACTCGCCCTAACATTAAAAAATACAAGATAGGTATCTTTCTTGTATTCCATTCTCTGACAAGAACCGAAATATGGCACTCAGTTGTCCCCTATGACTCAAATCTGATGTTTCGTCTATCATAATCGACACGAATCGGGCTTCTATGATTTCTGTTTTAATTTTAGATTTAATAACAGCTGCGATACTATGTATCAAGAGGGATTTACATGTATTCATGAAACACGCACACTAAACAAAAAATTTCGATCTGGGATCGAAATCTCTGGTGTGTAAACGAAAAAATATAAATTATCAACTATCCTTACTAAAATGATTTGGTTTCTCCGATAGGTAATCTGTTAAACAGCAATCTACATTTATCAAAGACAAAAAACAAAATCTAGAACTGCACTAAAATTAAGAAGACAATTTTTTTATCACTAGATATAGTGGATAATAAAAGGAATTAAATCTTCACTTTAACATCTAACTTTTCACTATTTTTAATTAAGTTCAAATTGGCTTTTCAATTTGTTTGAAGTTATTGAACCTGTGCAACACAGTCTTTCATTAAATGCCAATTGAATCTAAATTTAAATTCCTATTAAAAAAAAAACAAATGCATTTTATTTGACCAGAAGTGTTCTTCAGCGATATGGTAAGTTTACACTGCTGACAAATTGCCATATATTCTACCATGATTTATTTCATAATTTAAAATTATCACAGTAAATTTGCAAAAATATCAATCGTGTATATTACAAACTATCAGGAGAGAGAAAAATGAAAGCATTTTACATTAGCATGCAAATCAACATCAAATTCAAAATCAAGAATCAACACTACCCACATACCATATTTATTTTTATATGTCATATTAAAAAAAAAAAACAGATAAGTCGAAGAACACCGTTTTATTTCTTACACAAGCTTGAAAAAAGGCAAGCACCTGAACTCCTGCAATGTATTATCTTCCTACTGAAATGCAACGCTAATTGCTAAAGGGAGAATAAAATACAAATAATTCCAACTCCTACTGGTATACATCGAAAATTTTATAAGACGGAATGTAGCGTCTTATTTTTTGCGGATGTTGAACAAAGAGGATCCGAAACTCACTACTTGGGGAAGAAAGGGATATAAAACAAATAAATAAGACGGTGATTGAAAAGTTTACGTCAGAGTATTTTCGTGACCAGGGTTCGGACTTAGGTTTTAAATTTTCGAAGTAGATACGGAAAAAAACTGAAGTAGATCTAAAATTTTCGAAGTAGTTTTAGGAAATTAAATTATATAAACAAAACATATCATCATATAATAAAACGGCAAACATGTTTTTTGTGGTACACTTTTCTCCAAAAGTATTTAACCGATTTCGATAAATTGTATATGGTTGGAAATCCACAGTTACGGTGATGTGCAGAATATACTTCAGACACGCATTTACACACTGTGGGTCATTTTTGTTTTTGCACTGTCGAACACTTTGCATATTACATAAAATAAAATTTAATTTAATAAATTTGCTTGAAAACACTGCCAATAATTTAATAATAAATAATAAATAAATTGGCACTCGAATTTCGAGAGCTGCGTCGGCTAGTATAAGTAAATTCTGATTTCAGACTTTTAAAAAAAATTTAATTAAATGTAATTATTTTAAAGTAAATTTTCCATCAACGAACTTGTACGAATTTTATCAATTCAATAGGTCGCTCATAAATATCCTTACGTTTTTCTGTAAGTGATCTCAAAAACATTAAATTTTCCAGTGCTTACGTTTAAATGATTGCTAAACTTGTTTTTTTATGTAATACAGAGTGATCAGCGCTGTCTTTAAATATGTTGGCTTAGAATTTCAAAGAGAAGTAGATCATAAAAAAGAGAAGTAGGGAAGTAGATTAAATTTTTTTCTCAAAATCGAAGTAGATCTACTTCGATCGAAGTAAAGTCCGAACCCTGTTCGTGACTCTCTTGATTTATGTTGGTTGTGGATTGTGGAATGTGTTTGGATAAAGTATAAGATACAAACGAGAAGCAGAATGGAAAACTTAAACTTATTCGATGTTTATTTGGTAGATTGTGTTACTTGTGGATTTTCTAAAAGGGAAGACGATAGGAATCGTGTTATATGGACGCCACGCCACTGCTAGATACATAATATATACGGTCTTAAAAGATATGATAGGATATCGTCCTAGTCAAAATATATACATACATGGTCTTTCATTGTTTCATGTTTAAGATAATGCAATCGCATAAGCCACCTTATCTTTTTTAAATATTACAAATGTCTTCATCAATTAGGTCGCAACAACTTTTACAATTTCGATGTAAATTTTTAACAATTTAAGTATGCAAACAAAGTTTCTCACTAAATCTACAAGAGGCGAGTTTTCATGAGACTTCCAAGCTCAGTCAGTTGAAATTTAACAAATAATAGCACAACGAAAATAAATAATTAAAAGTCAGTTACGTTGACATTTAATTGAATCGATTCGGAATCAAGGAACACACATACTAAAAGAGCTTTATAACCTGATTAGCTTCAAATCGTTTTATTTAGAAGATTGAAACTCTTTTTGTACCTTGTATATTATGAGAATGTTAAATAACAACTTCATTTGCATTTAAACTCAATAAAATAGCGGTCTATAGTGCACTTTATTAATAGACCTAATGTTATTCGTTGCTAACGAAATCAGTCTTACACAATGTTGTATCGACGAATGAAAACACTATCGTTGAAATGTTAATGTTGAAACTGCAGTTAGTATCAGTAATTATACCGTTATATAATAACGTCTATTGTTTTTAACAACGAAATAGTTACTTGACAAATTTTTTTAATTTCAAACCAAAATTATTAGGCTTGAGGGTTTCTATGTTTACAGATAATCCTCGTTAATTATTATTCGTAGAATCCACTTGTAATTCGTTTTTTTTAATACATGCGAATTAAAGGGGTTTGGACAATTCTAAAGATGACGAAACACATTGCTAGCTTAAGAAAAATAGGGAGGGATTGAAGATAAAGTAATGATGCACATTGGTTTTTAAGCTCTAAATATCAAAATGGGACGGAAAAATAGAGCTATGTAAGGCATTCCACATTCCTGTAGTGTGGCTAAGGAAAAAATCTCTACCTGACAGTGCATCCAAAGTACGAGTGTTGTAAAAGGGTCCGTTGTAGTTCTAACACCTATCATTTTTAAAGGTTTTAAATTCTATCGAAAAGGCTAAATTGAATTTAAGGAGCACTTGCTCAGATATTGAAGATATACGAATAAAGGTTTTAAAGATTACAGCTAGGTTGGAAGGGGTTCAAAATTATATGCATCGCCGACAAAAAACACTTACACTTAGCAGCATTTTTGGCGACGTTGAATTTGCGGTCATTAAATAGAGAGTGATCTGTGATACACCTACCAAGGACTGAACGGTTTTTCGGTTTCTTCGATACAAGTACCGCTCATGGATAGCAGCATAGGGCTGAATTTTGCTTTAAATACAGAAGACAGAACTGAGTTTTTATTAAATTCTAAACACGTTTTCGTTAAAGAATGTTCTTAATATTAGAATTCAATGAACTAATCATATATCGTCGTTGGAGTTTCACATATCAATAACAGGAAAATGAATATTGAAACGAATACGAAGTGCCTGCAATACAATTAAACGGATTGAATATTTCAGATAAGATACGAGTAGTTGTAAATAACAATTATTCAGTCCTATTACGAAATCCATTGCAATCGGAAACTTGTTATGAATCCCGAAACAAACTATCACAGAATTCATCGTAGTGGAAAATCCCATACAAATTGCTGTTACGAACGGATTTGATGATAGAATTTTTCCCGGATTTGTAAAAGTTCCGATTACGATGGAATTTGTGATATTGCTGATTACGAGTATCATAGTAATATCTGTGACAATCAAACTACAAAGTTCTCACGCAATTTTTTTTAACTCCGATTTATAAAATACCTTTTCCCAGTGCGGGAAGTTGTTTACCTACATATACCTTTAACTAGCAAATGTTATTGGCTTCTGTTTATTTAATTATTTTATTTGATTTTTTGAATACAGTTTTGGGATTTATGCATAAATTTGTTAGCTTAAATTTCCATATACATATGTATATTATTAAAACAATTAGTAAACATATTTGAACAATTTTGTTTTCGGTAAGCTTTGATCTAGCATAACTGAGTTTGTTGATCGGACTTTGTGAAAAATTGTTCTCGGCTAAATTGAATCGTTCAATACTAAAAGAAAATTTAATAATTTATGTCTGCGTAAGTAATTTTTAATTAAATTTACTAAAATGGATGATAGTGCAGAACTATCATACTTTGTAGCCCATTATTTCCGTCCAAAAACCATTATGAGACTGGTAAGCACTTTTGCCGAAAGTGAGAATGTTTCAAGAAGTTACTATTTTCTACCACCCAGATCCCTTCGTTCCAAAACAGGATTCAATTGCTGCTTCCTCACAGTCAAGTCCGTGGCATCAACCCGCCCTTAAGAATTGCGCCGATAAAAACGAGCCGGTGTATCCTGCAACGAAATGTATCTACATATATTCATCCTTATTCCGATAGTCGTTTTAATAAAACGCCTTAAAAACGACAAGGCTCCAGAGTCCACATTTTGGGTTTAAATAATGCGAAAAGTGCAGCGTTCTCTACGTTCTTCACTTTTCTAAGCATTATAACTATAGTCGTTTCAATAAAATTTCAATTTTCGTTTCTAGAGCCTTGTCGTTTTACTGGCGTTTTAGTAAAACGACTATCGGAATAAGGGTGATTATATCACTTTTTCTTGTGTTAACTTGGCTGTTTTCTAAATCATCAAATCAACTTCAATTTGATAGTCAAATGATTGTCATTTTTGGACTCAGGTATAGCTATCATCGAATATGCAATCGACCAGCTTGAACAAAATCTGTTTGATGAACATCATTCAAATTTCTTGTAAACTTATTTGACTTTTACGAACACGCTCCCTGGCTTATATCAACATTTTTGTCGTTGTTTTTTTTTTAGTTGCGCCGATAACTGGCGTTATCGAAAAAAATGCTTTTGCATACAAATTTCGTTTTGGTCCTTGTCTTTCGTTATCTTTTGCCTCTTAATGGTAACGAACGTGGTTGTGATCTTGTTTGTAAATTGAAATTAAGTAGACATATTATATTAAAGATACGTGTAAGAAAGTATAAAAATTGAAATAAAAAAAATTGTACAATAAAAATAAAGGTTTCTAAAATTCAAAGAGTTTCCACACGGAAATTATCTGCACAAATGATAATTAGCAGCCTGACTTATTTCCCTCTAAAGTGTAAACTACAAATAATTTAAACCCTATTGATTTGCCATTGGAATATCGCCAGAAGATTATTCAAAAGGTCGAAGAGGAAAACCACATGCTTATCTCACTTTTTATGTTTGATGAGGCTTTTTGATCTAAACGGATATAGAGTGAATCTAACCAGGAGACACTTCATAGAACAGAACTGCACTATGTAGTTTGCAGTTTTCTCAAGCGGCATTATCGGGCCATATTCAGCCCTATCAGGAGTTTCGCCCGAATAACCTTTCACCCGAAATATTTTTGTTCCCCCGGATTTTAAAAAGCAATCAGGAATTTCGCCCGAACAAGATTTCACTTCGAATTTAGAACTGACGGTTCGAAAAATAGGTATGTTCAGAAAACTGAGGTATCATTAAATTTCCCCATCTCTGTGATGGAAACAGAGAAGGAAATCTGAGCTTACTTTTTTCTTGTTTAAAAAAAGTTCAAAATAAATTCGGTTTTGCATTTTCCTGTTAAAATAGTGTCCATTGAGTGCAATGATACGATTTTTAATCCGTCTCCAATCGATTTATTGAAGAAAAAAAAAATTTGAATTTGCGGATACATAAAATTTCCCTCTCCGTTTTTAATCACGAAGACTATGGCGCAAAATTTTAAAGAGTTCTCGTTTAAGCAATTAAACCGGCTCTACTTAACGCAGTTGTTTAGCTTAGAGACTTTGTCTAAGTTTTTCATAATTTTAATCACGTTAGACAACTCTTCTAACTAATGTGGGTTTTACAACAGAACCTAAGCAAATTTGCGTTGAACAACCCTTAATTTGACAGATGCATAACTCACACAACTACAAAAACACAAAAAAAAAAAGTAAAAAGAACAGACAACTTCAAACCAAATAATTTTTCGCCGAAAAAAGTTCATTTAATATACTACATCGGTACAGATTTTGATTGTTTATAAGTTATTTACATTATTTTAGATGAAAATAAAGTATAAATCGCAAATTCACAGCATAAAAAACTCAATTTGGTGTTGTAAGGTGCAGATTCATTTAGCTATATACTCGTCTCGGCGACGCGCGTGCATACATAAGATATGTACATTTGTATCTACAGATTTTTTTAATTGTAGAGCACTTTCGTACGATTGTTTTGAATTTATAATATTCAGTGATTCAGTCTATTTACAAAGAACATCTTTAAAAAATCTAATAAAACATCAGTAAACATTTTTCCTTCCATTTGCTTTGGTATGAAATGTACATTGTCAATATGTATAAAGTATACTTTTAAAAGATAAACTAGCTATTTGTGGCTGTTAAAGTAAGACGAGCTCTTTAACGTTAAAGTATAGTTTATGTCCTTTAAAATTAAGAAAAAGTCAGTTCTCGTTTTATACTTAATATTTAGAGTCGTCTCCTATTCTAAAATTGATTTAGAGTGGGTTTTAAATGTTTAAAATTTTGCGCCTATTTGTCTTCGATACATGAACAAACCTAACAATCTGACTTTTTGTTTTGACAGTTGTTGACAACCAGTAAGAATTAAATCAAGCGACGAATAAAAAAAATTGGTTTGGTTGATATTTTTATTTAAAAGAAAAAAGTGTAATCTAAAAATTTAAATGGTAAACTAAAAAAATCATTCTAAAGAAATTAAAACGCAAAGCATACCTATGCATTTCCTGTTGCTACAGGAAGATGTAATACTACGTTGAAATATTCGGAGGCAGTTAAGAGACCACTCAAATTCGTTGCAGTTACCTGAACCATTGTAAGAATGAAACTATACATTCAACTTCTTTAATATCTAACTATAAATGATTTTCAGATTTCAACAGCGCTATAAAGTACCTATTTCTACCTGATGATAAAGAAATGTTTAATTTATACTTCTTTACTTTCTTTTGTATTAAAATAAAGATTATGTTTTACATGATTCCTCTTGTTATTTTTTTATTCGCCTCCAAAAAAGAAGTGAACATTTTAAATGTAAATCGTGTTGCATTTCAACCGAACTGAATGCTCCTAATAAGGGGAATTTTTCGAACATGAAATTTTTTTCGCCCGAAAATCAAAATACGGGAAAAGAAAAAAGGGAAATTTTTCGGGTGGAATGACATTCGGGCGAAACTCCTGATAGGGCTGATTATTTTTTTTTTTCGAAGAAAACGGTGTTACTGTAACCATCAATTGAACATCGGCGGTGGTTTCAATGCCAGGCATCACATGTGGCTAGATACTACGATTTCACCTGAGGGCAAGGCAATTGTTGACTGGCTGGACGCTAACAACGACCAGCACTCCTTAGTGGTTGTTACACAACACAAATCCACCTTTCCCAGAACACCATCAACGCTGGACTTCTTCCTGGCTCCCTCGAACCTAGTGCACACTCTTCCGGAAATCCGGAATTATGTCTGTACATTATTACATAGTGACTCGGACCGTGAAGCTGTTCAACTATCGATCAAAATCAAACAACACATACTCCTTACAACAGAAGCTAATTAATTTCAGACGGCTGCTGTATATTGATAGACTTCACAGAGACATCGAAGACTTAACTCTTCCACCTTCAGACACGAATCTTCTGGATACCGAAATCGATGCAGCAATTGTCATACTTTGAATATGCCGTATCTGATGCCCTGGACAAGCAAAAACAGTCTAAAACGTCAAAGGATAGGTACCAGCACCTTCCCGAGTACTTTCAAAGTCTGTATGCTCACAGACAACGTCTAAGAAAACGGGTCCAGCGGTTTCATCAAAGTGAACTGAATACAAGTGAACTCAACAACATCAGCAAATTACTGGAAGAATTACACAAGAAAAACACTCAACCTTGCATCCACTGCTAAAATTCCAACACGATATCACCACAGCCCTCATTAGTAATCGTGTCACCGTCGCGTCGGATGCTTTTTGGATGTCGAGAAAGCATTCGGTAGCGTGTGGATAGACGGCCTAATCCACAAATTCATCTTATGCAAATACCTCCGCCATTAATAAAAATTCTCTTTTCTTTCCTATCTTTCAGGAAATTTTTTGTTCAAGTATATAACTGCAAGTCAAACATGAAAACCATCAGAGCTGGAGTCGCCCAAGGCTCAAAACTAGGCCCCTTCCTCTACAACTTGATAACTTCAGACCAACCTTCACCAATTGGATGCGAAAACCTTCTGTATGCTGATGACTCGCTCACCTACGCCATATCAATGTCACCACTAATCGTTGTCCAAAAAGTAGAAACCCACATTAACAGACTCTTCCAATCCTACCAGAAATAGGGTATCCGAATCAACACTTCCAAATCGGAACTTGTCTGCTGCAGGAGACCTTCAACTGGTAGAGGCATTCGCACCGCATCAATTTCTGATCCTGAGACTCCCTGACGGATTGTCTATAGTGGCAAAGCCAAATGTCAAGTACGTGGGAGTGCACGAGTTGCTAAGGTTTAACTGAAAAAGGCCAGCTGGGCCTTCAGCCATTTGCACCCATTGCTGAAAAGAAGATCAGGTCTTAGCCAACCGACAAAGATATTAATTTACAAGCATCTCCTGCGACCAGTGATCAGCTATTCCTTCCCAGTCTGGTTTTCCATCCCGAAGACAGCTATGAAGGAACTTCAAACTATTCAAAAGGAAGGTACTGAGGATCTGCACTGGAATCTACTTCGACCGTCACCGACAGAAACACTACAGGAACGAGCATCTCTACACAGAAGCAAATTTAATCCCACTGGACAAATACCTAGCTCATTCAAAAAAGAAACTAATGGGGAATATCATCGACCACCCGAATCAGCTTATGAGAAGGATGACTACAGACCAACGACATCCCAAACCGAGGTACCTCAGTGTGATGGAAACTCTCGATGACAACGTAATCATGGACAACGTGGAATGGAAGTAGTCTCGTTCTACGCTGACATTGGATCAGCCTACCACCGCGGCTAAAACGCCATCCCTGCCGACAAACCACAACAATCACCTCTGAAAACCGGGAATGAACACCCTGAGGACAATACAGTCAACCGACCTTTCAAATTTTTTTTTTTTTTCATGTAAATTTTATATAAAAATAATTAAACTCAAGTCACTGTACTCGTATATAGTTAGGCCCCCTATAAGCCAACAAATGTAAATTTTCATACATACATATACATATGTAGTATCTCATTAGTTGTAAGCCAAATCGTAAATAGTCAGCCCTATCAAGAATTCCATCGTAATCGGAAATTTTTACGAATCCCGAAAAATCCGTTCGTAATGACAATTTGTATGAGATTTTTCACTACGATGGATTTTGTGATAGATTTTTTCGGGATTCGTAACAAGTTTCCGATTACGATGGAATTCGTGATAGGGCTGAGTATGTTCAATAAAACAAAATTGAATTGAAACCATCAATTGAAGATATTGATGGAATTTTTTTTCCAGAGCTATCGCCAAAAAGAATCCTTTTCAACACCGTTCCGTTTCAAAAAGAAGGAGTATCTTTACAAATAGCCAGGCTGGTTGTGTTGGAATTCCAACGTTAAAAAAACACTTGCATGTCTCTGGAAAAGGTAGTTAACCAATGCTGAGTCCTTTTATTTTGAGGAATACCAAAAGCTGTCTTAAACACAGTGCCGGATTAAGCCAGCGCGGGGCCTGTAGCAAATTCTATCAAGGGGCCCTTAGACTGTTTTAGGTTAGGCACTTATCAAGTTTATGGTATTAAATAAAACAAAACTGTTACAAACAAACTTTTCTTGATTTAATTTGGGAAAATTTATAAATAATGCTGCTGATATCGACTTCTCGGAGTAAATCATGTTCAATATTCATTAAAGTGAGGAGATTAAGACGTTGTTGGCTCATCGTGTTCCTCAATTCATTTTTATCACGTTTAATTGTTGAGAAGGATCGTTCACAACTGCAGTTGGTGATCATGAGAGACAAATAAATGCGCAAAGCAATTTCAACGTTTGGGAAACAAGATTGTAAAGAATTATTTATGAACAGCTTGTAAACCTGCATTTCCAGAGCCTCATGATTCCTGCTGTCAATAATACCAGCTACATCAGAATTCAGCATTGAAGCGAATTGCACTAATTCGTTGCCCAGACTGTCCGCCAAATTATCTGCGTAAGCACTTCTATGGTTGCAAATTTTTAATTTCTTCTGGTGGAAGAGATTTTATATGAAGGTTTTTATAATACTCGTACAAATTCTATATACTACTGATATAAATCAGCCAAGTAGAAGACTTAGCACTATTAATGGACTTCTTGAATTATTGATTCAAAATAGCTTTTATGGCTTTTAGTCCACAAAAATTGGCGTTTCGTACGGGTGATCGCACATGGACTCATCAGTTGGCTATGAGGACCTTGTCAATACGCAATTTTTATTGAATTCAGTTCATTTTACATTAATTTTTTGACAAAAATTCAATGTGAACTATATCCAACCAAGATTAAAATTGTAATCATTAACGTTGAAATATTTCGCTATTTTCAACAAATTCAACAAATCCGTTAATAGTGCTAAGTCTTCTACTAGGCTGATTTATTTCAGTAGTATATAGAATTTGTATTATAAAAACCTTCATATAGAATCAATGCTCGGCCACGAGCAAAATATCCCAACGTTAATGATTATAATTTTAATCTTGGTTGAATATAGTTCACATTGGATTTTTGTCAAAAAATCGATGTAAGATGAACTGAATTCAATAAAAATTGCGTATTGACAAGGTCCTCATAGCCAACTCATGAGTCCATGTGCTATCACCCGGACGAAACGCCAGTTTTTGTGGACTAAAGGCCAAAAAGGCTATTTTGAATTAGGAAGAGATTTTAGCTCTCGGAATATTCCGAAAATGCCAGCAATTTTATGATAACTGTTCATATACGTTTACCTAAAGCAGTGAGTACGTTATCAATGGTGACAATAAATACCTAAATTTCATACCGTTGTCCAATTTGCGTTTGGTGCGGTGCGAAACATGATTTTTGGTAAGACCAGCAGAGAGAAAAATTAAATTTTAGTTGATCATTTTGATCCAAATATTTTCTTCTTAGTAATTGTGACTAAATCTAATATGTAAATAATACTTTTTTATGGTCAGAAAAGGTTGGTGCGCGGGGCCCGTAGCATTTGCTACTCTTGCTTCGTGGCTAATCCGGCACTGCTTAAACAGTTAATATTCCAAAAAGATTATATGTATTTCAAAATCTGACAACTCTTGTTTAGCTTAGGTTTTGATGATAAATAGAAAAGAAGATTTGTATAAAAAATCAAAAGTAATATGTATATAAGATTATGATTCAAAATCACTTTTTTTTTTTTTAGGGATTATGATTACCCTTTAAATGTTTCAACACAGCGCGGGCGTGAAGTTACGGAAGAGAAAGAAGGATAGGAAAGATGTGTGGCACGATGTTCTGAGACTGAAGGTTGTTGTCTCAGATATTTTATCTCCAGGGATGGCGGCTGAACTAAAGCGGAGAATGCCGTGTCTTATTTCTATGTCGCTTATAATTCGCATTATTTTATTCGTGTTCATCCTTGTTGGGCATACTAGTTTAACTCAATTACATGTTGTTAGTGTTATGCCTGAACAACATGTAATGAGTAAACCAGCAACCCATTGATGACAATTTTAGAAGGTTTTTAATGGAATTAAAACGACATAGACGACGGCAGGGATCGAACCTGTGATCATGAGGTTCACAGGCGAGCACACATCCATCGCGCCACGGCCACCCCCTTAAGTGAAGAAATTTCATAGAAACATTACAAAGGCTACAAAAAAAACAACGAAATATAAATAAAATAAAATATAATTAAAAAAAAAACAAACACAAATTTAAATTTAAAGGAATTTTTGTTTAATATTAATTTTGTTGTTTTTTTATAAATAATAAGAATAATAATAATCTATACAAAATTTAATCATAATTTGGATTAGTTTTTAAATTTTGTTTTAAATATGTGCTATATTTTATATACATTTTTGTATTGTTAGTTTAGTTTTAATAATTTTGCATTGTTTAAGATCAATTATTATTGTAGCTAATTAAGCACTTAACACTTATTTAATTACAACGTATACATCAGTTTTGTTTTATAAATTTTACACTTAACAAAAAAATTTATATAATGTCATCTAAATAAACACAAAGAGTTAACATCATGCTTCATATTTCATATTAATATTCATATTGTGAATTATTTTTTATAACTTTGTTGTTGAAATATGTACCTAATAGAAACGTTCATAAAACGAAGTTCGAAAATGAAGTTTTCGTTTTTTTTTGTAAAAAAAACTTTCTCTTAAATTGTTTTTATAGTTTTTTCTCTTTGTTAAGTGTCTATATGAGTCTTTTTTGTTGAATTTATGAAACTAAAAATTAATAATTTTATGTGAAAATTTTAAATGAACGTAAAATGTTTTTTCAAAACAAAAAATTATTAAACGAAAAGAATTTTCTTTGAAAACACTTAAAAAAGAGAAGAGTCTCTCATACGAACACTCCTCTTTCTCTCTTAGTTATAAAATAATTAAACGAAAAAAAAACAACTGATCTGAAATTTTCAAAAATATTATAAAAAATATATGTAAATATAAGAAATACTCGTTACTCAACACTAAAACGGATTGGAGTTCAAAACGATATACGGTTCTTTATGAGAATAGCCTAAATATTTACACAAGTTTACGGGTGGGGAATTAATTTATATGCAACTGGATGATCTCTTATTTCTCTTTAGCAATAATTTTTTTTGTTTAAATAGATAATTTACAATTTGAAGATTTCGCGCATTGACATAATATTGGAAGAGGAGGAATAATTGATTCATCGCTTGTAGACTGGCGATAGATCAAGGGTGAGATTTTTAAGAGCACGATTTCTTGCTGAAGATCTTGTCTGTTTTGAAGATCGTATAATTTCAAGCAAAAGACCTTCGCAGTCGTTGCAGACTGCCATTAGTTCTCCCCGCAGGTTCTCCTTTTGATCGGAGCTCAGGTGTCCCGATGAAGAGAGCGTGAATGCGCGTGCGAATTTGGTTCTATAATTGAGACGTTATGAAATTAAAGAGTGTCGAATTATGTATACAGGGTGATTGGCATAAGGTGTGACAAAAAGCTAGGGCGTGTAGGTTGGACTTAGACAAGAAAAAAATCGTATGGGAGGGGGGGGGGTCTATTTCCCCCCGTTTAGGCGGGAGGGGCAATTTAAGAAAAAAATCACTTAAAACAGAAAAAAAATTATTAAAAAAAAACGGTGATACCTACAGAGTAATGCTATGGCATTTTGAAAAGCCAGAAATACATTCTTTAATTTTGTTTTTAAATAAAGTTGTTCGAGTGAATAGTTTTTGAAAAATTAATTTTCAAAATCAAAATTTTGAAAAAAAAAATGAAATTTTTTTTTTTAAACAATTTTTTTTTCAAAATTTTACGTAATTAAGTATTATTTTTTTATTCAATATTCAATGCTCTTATGCTGTTATTGTATGCTTATAAGACTGATAATAAAAAAATTTTACAAAAAAAGTTAATCCTTTCTTTCGTAAATGCACCTAAGCCAAGCCTACCCCACCATAATAAAAAAGTGGCAGGTCAATTTTAAACCAATGCTCTCACGCAGGTGTTCTCAATGAAAAAATGTGTGAAATATGGTTAATCCAGTACTTTGTCACATTATTGTATGCTTATAAGACGATAATTAAAAGAATAGTAAAAAGAAAGTTAATCCTTTCAATCGTAAATTCACCTACATAAGAATCCAAAAACGTAAAAACTAAAATAAAAGGCTTTTCTTAGAACAAAAGTAGTTTTTGTTATTTTTGATTTTCTCAAAAACTACAAAACATTTTGACATCCGGTTTTTTGTGTTTGATCAAAAATTAATAAGAGCATTGAATATTGAATAAAAAAATAATACTTAATTACGTAAAATTTTGAAAAAAAATTGTTTAAAAAAAAAAATCATTTTTTTTTTTCAAAATTTTGATTTTGAAAATTAATTTTTCAAAAACTATTCACTCGAACAACTTTATTTAAAAACAAAACTAAAGAATGTATTTCTGGCTTTATAAAATGCTATAGCATTACTCTGTAGGTATCACCGTTTTTTTTTAATAATTTTTTTTCTGTTTTAAGTAATTTTTTTCTTAAATTGCCCCTCCCGCCTAAACGGGGGGAAATAGACCCCCTTCTCCCATACGATTTTTTTCTTGTCTAAGTCCAACCTACACGCCCTAGCTTTTTGTCACACCTTATGCAAATCACCCTGTATAATTAGAATCTTACTTTCTATCCAAGGTACTGCTATTCGAATGAGGTCTTGCCGGACTTGAAACTGGCAAGCTCCGTGGTCCTTCTACGCTGCGTGACATGATACTGATGTTCTTGTTTGTGGCACTGCCATTTTGTTGATTTTCCTTGTTGTATCCATCGACACCATTCGACGATGACTCAGCATTTGATGCTGTAATCATTGACTTGGTCATTTCATGAGGACCAGGTCCGGAGCCTGGTGTACTAATGTTTGATCTTAGGTGTTTTGGTGACGATGGAGCACTGCCAACCGAATTACGAGTCTAAACAGAAACAAAAAAGCTCTATTAACTTCGATTCCAAGAACATTTACCAAGACTTACCTTTCGCTCCGACTCAGAACGGAGCAATCGCTCAATAAGCGATTTGGGAAATGATTCATCCAAGATACTTGTAGACGCATGAGCGGCATTTATGTGCGCATGATGTGAGGGTGAAGGTGTGCTCGAACCAGCCGGGCTTGATAGCAAGGAAGGCGATATAAGCACCACCGGAACGTTACGAAAGTGTTCAGTTGGTATTCGCATCTATTTGAAAGACTGGAGTGATTAACAAATTCTAAAGCACATAATATAAACAAATAAGCTAACCTTAGTGTAGCACTTTGAGCAAACGGTTCTTTGGCAAAGCTTGCACTGAATACCCCATGGCCCAAAAATACTGAAACGCGTTCGCAGGCACAAAAAGCACACTTTCCGTCGTTCAACATCCTCCTTGACACGCACACCAACTGGAAGACCTTCCAACTCGGCCTTTGTCATCACAGAGCGGATGTGAACAATTTCTTCGAGAGTCAGCGATAGCCGGTCATCACCCCGTTCGCGCCAATGCTTTTCGTCGAGAAACGATTTGGTCCAAGCACCGATCGATGATGATCGACTACAACTACTGCTACTACCGCCACCACCGCCGCCACCGGGGCTCTGATCTAGATTATTGTTGTGCTGTTGAGATTTAGGAGGAGTATCGTGTGATGAAGACTTGTGTTCTGACATTTTCGTATACGAAGAAGGCGGTTGTGGCCGTTCTTTGATAATCGACTTTACCTGATGATGTTGTGGCTGTTGCTGTTTGGAGCTGCCATCCGTGCTGGCGGCGATTGATTGCACATCAGACTGTCGGGAATCTGGACGAGACGCAGGCATTGAATGCGTTTCATCTAAATTACTCTGGCAGCCGACAATAGTGTGCCGTCGCATCGATGCACGTCTTGATTCGCATTGTGTAGCAAGATCATATGCTAAAAATTTATACAAAATGAGAGGAAAAATTAATTTTCTTATTTTAATTTATAAAAATAAATATTATGATTTATGAAAAGAAGCTTAGTTCTTTTTATTTAAATAATGAATAATTTTTAGTCATAATGATTATTTCTATAGGTATGAGTATAATATGTTGTTATTTTTTGAAAGCTTGTTAGAATATATTTTGCAAGCAATATGGAAGCATACTTTGCATACTCGTACTTTGATTGCAATTCAAGATTTAAAAAAAGTGATTCAATTTGAGTTTATAATAATCCGGGGAAGATTCCAAAATATTTCAAATTTTATTATTTGACGATTTGTTGAATTGCTATTTATTTTTATATTTTGATAAATTAATAAATTAATTTGCTGGCGCTACAGCTCACAGAGAATCATGGCCTAGTGACTTATAACTCTCATGTCCCAAGTATGCTTATGTGCATATTGTTGGCAGCAATGAAGGGGACCTACAAGTCTGCGATAAAGAGCAGATAAGATGTAAGGCAATTTTCCTTTGCTGAAGATACTTTAGGAGTTTTTTTCCTATTCTTCGCAAAATTGATAAAAATTTAACGAAATTACTTTTTAGTTAGCCAGCAAGTCAATGATCCTACCAAATGCTCTTCAATTCTAAAAAAGTCTAGATAAGAACGATACGAAAAGGAATTTAAATAAAACAATAATGCAAGGGTCTGAAATATAAAATCAATTCTGGCTACATTTGCACAATTGTGTATCGGATAGCATATCATTCAAATGGCCGCTTATTCGGGCGCAATCGAACTCGTGTAAGTATTTGGCTCATAAGCTGAATTTGACGTAGACCAAAAAAAAAAAATAAAAAAAAGTAATTGAGTGGTGCCAAGTCGCATGATCGGTGCGGCTAATTGATGAACATTCGCCGTGAGATAACCCAGTCGCCAAATTTCTTCTTCACAACTTCCAGCGTTGCATCACTTGTATGTCATGAAGTGCCTTCTTGTTGAAACCACAGCTCGGACATAGCGATGTTGTTGAGCTCTGGCCACATAAAGTGGGTTGAGTTCGTTCTTTACCCAAGATCGTTGATAGTAACTGTGATTCTTTCCTCATTTCGAAAGAAATAAGGTCCGATGATAACTCCATCTCGATGCCATTAACCGCACCAAACGGTCAATCTTTGTTTGTGGATGCATTGATGCTTGACTGAACACTTGTGGATTGTGTTCGTTCCAATAGTGCAATCTTTTTGTTGAAAAAACAGCTTGGACATAGCGATGTTGTTTAGCTCTGGCCACAGAAAGTCAGTTAAGTTTACCCGAGACCATTGACGGTAACTGTGTCTTCTTCCTCATTTCGAAAGAAGCAAAGTTTGATAATAACGCCATGCCATAAACCGCACTAAACAGTCAATTCTTGTGTGAGGATGAATTGATGCTTGGTTCAATACATGTGGATTACGTTCGTTAGAATCAATATTGTTGACATAACCGCTGAGCCAAAAATGGGCTTTGTCCTTGAAGGTGATTTTTTGGCCAAAATTCGGATTTCCGGCCAAAATATCCAGCCCCGAATTAGCGAGCGCATTGGTCATCCGGATGAAATGACAAACCTTTCTGAATATTTTGACAGCTGGATGCCATTGATTACTTTGACAGCTGCAGAACCATTTGGAAAAATAATTGAGAAAACTGTCATTGTTATCTGGTGACCCTTTACCTTTAATATCTAACTGTGAATTATTATGTGGGGAACTCAAATTAAAGCACTTTTGAATTAAATTTTATATTTTCTGAACTAGTTGTTATAATTTTTCATATAGGTGAATTTTTTGTAATTTTTTTGTCTTTGAATGAAAATGAACATTCACTGTGGCGTATGAGCAATATTTTTAAGCGTTAAAATGTAAATGCAAGCAGAATTTATTTGAACGTTTAAATAGTTATATAATTTTAAATGAATTAAACATGGATGCAGAAGAGTATTTTATATAAGAATACATTCGAATTTGTAAGAAAATTGATAAAACTCGAAAATATTTACATTCCAGAGCGTTGTCGAAGAATCTGTGATATTCGTCTTCTGTAATTGTTTCCTCTGTGAGTACGCAAGGAAAGAAATTCCAAAAAAATGATTACATTTTTTTTTCAAGGCAAAATAAAAAATTTCAAGAAATTCATTCATTCATTTTGCTAATTTATTCGATTTATTAAACAAAATAATTAACAAAATCTTAAGAAAACTATTATAGTTTCAATTTGAAGTAATGTTGAAATGTAATTATGAATGTACGTATGTATACTAAGTAGATTTTGAAGTTGTTCTTTTGAGATTCTTTTGTTTTGATTTTGAATTTTCTTATAATTTGTTGATTTGAATATATTTTGATAAGAGTATTAATTTTGTTGCCTTCACCATCATCATGCCACCCTATCTAACTAAGTGTTCTTAGAATTTCGTTTGATGTCACAAAAAAAAGATTTTACTTATAAACCTTTGAAACAAAAAATAAATAAAATAAAAACAGAAAACAAAATAATTAAACCCAACTTATAAATTAAATAAAAATAATTATTATATTCTATATTTATCAAAGATAAGCCACTAAGCTTAAACTTACTTGTTCGTCTCACAACTTTGGTGGGTGCTGGTGGAATAGTGGCAGGCATATAACCTCCTATTGGATATGGAGGCATTTTTGGCTGTGAACAAATTGATGAGCTCTGCTGATGAATGATAGACGATGATCCAGATGCTGGCGAATCGTCAAAATAATTATCATCCTGTAAAATAAATATTCGTGATGAAATTATATCTCTTGAAGAAAAACTATAAAATAGTTTTGGTGTTGTTTGTTAATATAATGTAAATAGAAAACATGTTTAAGATTTTGTTTAGACTGTTCATTACTAAGACTTGTTCATTCATTTTAGGTCAGTTGCAAAATTTTTGAATTATTGGAAAAATGTGTTTAATAATTTGGATGTTCATGATTATTAGTGTAAGTTAAGGGAGACGACTTAATTTGAGTGAGTTGTTTATTTTTGATTTATGAATTCGTGTGTATCAATCGAGATGTATTAGTCAAACTTAAAAATCATAGGTAGTAACAATCTTTTGATTAGTTGGTAATTTAATGTCGAAAAAATTAAATATCAAATCAGTAAAACTCACTTTACCTTATTCAACAATATTTCTCATCTATTTTTTTTAATTTAGTCAGGTAAAATCCAAAATTAAAAACGAAAACGAGAAAATAAGTCTGGAGCTTACTTTAAACTCTTTTTAAACTCATCTACTCAACATTATTTTGCACAAACTCATTTCAGTAGCTGTCAAAGTTACCAAAGACATCAAGCTGTCAAAAAATTTAGCAAGGCTCCAGTTATAGCTTTCATTGAAACGGATTATTTATTCTTTTGACAAGCCGGTTATAGCAATCATTGAAAAATTGGTTTCAGTAAAAGATCCTGTCAGTGGCTGACAATTCTATGCATTTGAGGTTAGAGTTGATCATTGAGAGGAAAACTGACATTTGAGAATAGAAAGAGAATCGAACAAATTCAAAGGAACGATTGTGTTCCATATTAAAGAAACGAAGATCAGCTGTTCATTGAAATTGATTTTTATCAGTGAAATAATAAAAGTGAATTTAAAAGAAAGTTTAAATCAGAATTTTGTATTTTATAGAGTAAAAAAATTCTAGTACTCATTACCTTCATTTTGGAACCAATTAAAGCCATTGCAGTTTGTTTATTCGTCTTAAAAATGGGAATGAAAATTTTCAATTATGCATTTCAATGATAGCTACCAAAATGAATCTAATGAGTAGTAGAATTTTTTAACTCTAAAAAATACAAAATTCTGATTTAAACTTTCTTTTAAATCGACTTTTATTATTTCAATAATAGAAATCAATTTCAATGAACAGCTGATTTTCGTTTTATTAAATTGGAACACAATCGTTCCACTGAATGTGTTCGATTCCCTTTATATTCTAAAATTTAGTTTTGCTTCCAGTGATAAACTCTAATCTCAAATGCCTAGAATTGAATCTTTTACCGAAACCAATTTTTCAATGATTGCTATAACTGACATGTCAAAAAAATAAAGTAAGCATTCCACTGATTTGTTCCAATAGTGCATTTCAATGAAAGCTGTAACTGGAGCCTAAGGCTTTCCATTTCATTATGCATAGTTGTAGGCTTGCCGAACGTGTGTGGAAATAATTAAAAAAACTTAATCGAAATTCCGTTTTAGTTGTGATTGTGCAACGTGGATTTCTTCGTGAAGCCAGTCATCATCATGGCTTAATTGCGTATGTTTATGTTATTCGTCGCACCGTGAAAAAGAAAGAAAAATGAAGAAAACATTGCCGCGGCCGTCGCTATAGCGGCATGTACCGAAAACCAAATATGTCGATTCTGTGCCTATCAGTTAAATTGGACATGGTCAGATACGTCAATCCATCATATTTTGCGGTTAGATCTGGGCCTTCATCTATGTATATAAGAATGTGCTGACGCAAGATTTGAAGCCAGACCCCTATAAACAAGGTCTTGGATATGCTAATTGGAGTAAGAAATGTTGACCAGAAACCCGAATTTCGGGCAAAAATTCATCTTCTGGAACGAAGCCCATTTTAGGCTCAGCAAGCTTAATTGCCGTTCTTGCAACGAACACAATCCCCAAGTGTTGGATTTAAGCATCAATGCATCTAAAAGGATTGACTGTTTAGTGCAGTTAATGGCATGACGTTTTCATCGGACCTTACATTTCTTTCGACTTGAGGAAGGAGACACCGTTAACGTCAATGGTCTCGGTCTTAAAGCGATGTTAAGCGACGTTCTCTGGCCAGAGCATGGCAGTATCGATTAATATGTGCTGTGTTTCCAATATGACCGATGCAACACTCGACGTAGTGAAGAAGGAATGAAGAAGGGTGACAGAGTCATCTCACGTCGAACGTTCATCAACCCGACTATTTTCCCTGGGGCAACCCTTAACACAAAATTATTTGTGGGCATATTGTACCATATTTTCCTTATCCATCTACGCCAGTGAGTTTTTTTTACTTTCAACTCAAGCCAAGTGCAACTAAAGAAATCTTTTGATAAAAAACTCAATTCAATTTAAAAACATATTTGCTTGACACAAGTCGTAACCACCAGATACGGTCTGGTGTTAGACCGTTTTCAAAAACGTCATTTGCGTCAAAAATGCAATTAAGGATGTTCTTAAAAGCAACCTGCAAAAGTCAACTGCTCCAAAAACAAACACGAAATTTGTATGCAAAAGAATTATTTTCGAAAACGCAGTTTGCTACAGTCAAATGTTCGATAACATCATTTGCAGAACAACTCTGCAGCACAAAAATTGAGTTGACGACAAAAATATTGATAATCTCTAGCGTCTTCGTAAACGTCAAATGCGTTTGCAAGAAAATTGACCGACGTTGATCAAACAGATTTTATGCAAGCAAGAAGATTGCATTTTTGACGAAAATAATATCTGCTTGAAAAAATGACAATCATTTGACGATCAATTTGACGTTTTCGAAAACGACCTTATTTAATATTTAAAGCTGTATTTGAAATATGATTTACTTATTGTTGTATAACAAAAAGAAAGATAAAAAGAAGTACATATGTATACTTAAAATTATTTTCGAATTTTTATAATTTTAAATTTAAATTTTAATGAGAAAATTTAAGTGATAAGAATAAAAAAATATATTCAGTTGTATTCCTAAGTCACAACCTAAAATTCAATCTTCCTATAACATGAACAGGCGCGAAGTAACACAAAGTTAACGCAGTATAGTGATCGTTGATAGTGATCTACTGTGAAAAGTTAAACATTTCAAAGAGGAAGGAAAGCATCTTAATTTTTATAATTTTGACAAATAAAATCAATCATTTATAGCGAAAAAAGCAAAGAAGGTTATACGTATCTTACATAGCTCAATACATGATAGCATTGCGAAGATCACACAAAAATCGTGTAAAGGAGTTGAATGCTTAAATTCAGAATTTAAATCAGCAAAACTGAAAGAATTAAAAAAAATAACCAACATACATAATGTACATATGTACTTCTCAGAGAAACAATGAATTTCGCAAGTGTTGTAGTTGTTGATATGGCCTTTTCAAGTTCGAGAATAATTAAAAATAACTCAAAGATTTCTTACTTTAGAGACCATATCGAGAATTATGCTTGGAAAGTATTCGAATTCGGATTTAATAATTGTTGATTTTGATTTAACTAATCAAGAACGAAAGCTAGATCTTCACTACTTTTTGCTTTTGCATGCTTAACTAGTCCTCAACAGAAACTTTTAAGTATATAATTGAACGTGTAGTCGGCATAGACATGATATGAACAATACTTAAAAAAAGTGGGATATCGTTTATAAATAGCAAAAAAAGTGGAGGTCCACATATTGAACCTTGTGGAATATCTCTTTTTAAGTTTAGGAACGATGATAGTTCGTTATATCGTAATATCGTTGATTAAACATAATCCGATGCTTTTGTAAAATCAAACCGACTGAAAAGTATTATTTCACTATCTTCAAAAGTCAATCGTAACCTTCTGTAGTGAAGTTATGGTATTTTCTGAAACCATATTGCAGAAGATTCAAGCTATCAATTAATTTTTTACTTTGGTTGCTAGCGATTACTTCAAGCACTTAAAGTTTTCTATATTACCTTAACTGCTTGAAGTCTATAATCCATGTTTTTACCAAAGCTCTTTGGTATTGGAATTATTTTTGCACGTAACCGCTCATTGGATTCCTGCGAATAATTCAACTGAAGATAAAAGTTTTGAGCGGAAGAATATTGGGTAGAAGAATTTTAATGAGATCAAATTGTACGTTATCAAGTTGATATTCGTAGATAAGAGATACATATCAAAAGTAATCTCTAACTTAGATTTCCCCTGGATTTTCTGAAACTAAGATTATGCAAAAGTTAATTTTTTAGCTCTTAAGGTACTAGTACAGTCTAGAATGCAAAAAAAAAAACGCACGATTTTTGGGAATTATTTTCTCGGAAACTTTACTAGGTAATAACATAATTTTTTTTTTCAAAAATCTTGGGTTATTTAAAGGAAGGTTTCTTATGAGAGAATTTACTACAATTTGTTTAAAACGTTAAAAACAAAATAATGACAAGCTATGAAAAAAAAAAATTTTTTGGCAACTTTGTTGGCCATTTTTGGGTCGCCATTTTTTGTGTACATATTTTTTTGGTCAAATTGTGGTAAATTTTTTTAGAAAACATAAAAACAATCAAGTTGCAACAAGGTTTTCGGAAATCGGTTCAATAGGTCCGGAGATTAACTGTTCGCAATGGGACAATGTGTTTTTTGATGAGTCGACGTTGGTGCCCTCTATAATTCGGCCAAAATTCTAAAATTAAGACCAACAATTTTTTTTTGTACTCTTGACGCATGTATTCATTATTTAAAAAAAAATTATGTTATTACCTGGTAAGGTTTCCGAGAAAATAATTCCCAAAAATCGTGCGTTTTTTGGCATTCTAGACCGTACCAGTACCTTAAAATTAAATACATCAGTTCCATTTTATAGCGAAATTAAAGAGTTTTGTTTTTTGATGATCAAAATCTATTCCATGGAGGAGCTATTTGGGACATGATGGAATGCAAAGTTTCTCTTCCCTCTGGCGAATTCAGTTTTATACTAAAGTTCGACTTGCCAACAAATCATTTGTCTTTCAATATGTTTTCCTTTGAATATGCATGCAACGATATATCAGTTTTGCATACTAAGTTAATCGAGCACAACTTTGAAAGAAGTTCATTGAATTGTCATAGGAAATAATGTCTTTTACATTGTCAAGGTGCTTTTGTAAATAATTCATGAGAATGAAAATTAAGTTTTACTTTCCATTTCGTAAAGTAGATTATGGTAAAGTAAGTACATATTATATAGTTTATTGACCTATAATTAAGTAAAAGTTTATTTGGCTTAAAAAATAAAGAATAGAAATAAATGCAGACGAGTCTTCATAATGTGGATACTATTAAAAGGTGGAGTTACAGGATACTACAGAAAACAATAATAGTATTTTATATTTTTTGTATTTCTCTTTGAATAAACTTACAAAAGCGAGACCAGCACGAAGTACATACATATATATGACTACGTAGTTGTAAGATTAGCAGCTTGATATTAGAAGTAGAAAGATGGAATGCTCTACCCAAGGTACGTAGTAGATACGTAAATACAATGTCAGTATTAATGATATGGAAAAAAACACTTAATACTTTCTGTAATACTAATTCTATGCCTTATACTGCCATCATAAAACTTCCCTAACATCGTTCTTCGATGTTATGACAATAGACAATGCAAAATGGGAATTTCTTCCTATATTTTAAAGTGGAATGCAGTTGTTGACAAACGGCTGGGCTGATTTCGATCAAACTTAACAGAAACAGTCTCGGAGAATACCGAAGATTTTGTTTTAACTAAATCAACTAAATTCAGAAAAACACACGAGGTTTATTATTGTAGAACGACGACATCATCTATACATAGTTATTCGTAAGTAACCATGACAATGCCCAACAACATCAACGGAGAGCACTAAGATCAATAAACCCTTTTTTTGGCCGAAATTGGATGATATGGATGTGAACAACATGTGGTTCCAATAGGGCAGCACACATCTGATAGCGCCATGGTTATATAAATAGTTAATTTAACAGCCAAGGTTATCTCGAAGCGAAGTTAACTCGCCACTGAGATCATGCAAATTTGAACTAGTTATGACTTCTACTACTAGTGCCCCCGACATTAATATAACCTGTGCTATCGGTCAAACTCATTCTGACCTATGCGCCAGAGTCTTCGAAAATTGGACCTTCTCCGGTGATTTCAACGATGGCACATTCAGGAGAAGGAATTTAAGGCAAGGGGTACTGAGGTTAAAGTCGAAGTTGCTAGTGTTTGAGTTAACACTCCGGAGCATACGAGAGACTGGTTCATTAGAGCCATAAGACGTACGGTGGGTGGGTATATAAAAGAGAAGGGTATTACGTATGTTTCGAGGGTTGGTATTAAAGAAGATATAGTTGTAAAGAGTAATGCAGTCAACTAAACCTGTAAGTAGTCGATGAATGAAGAGGATTTCATGATTTTTTTTCGTTTTTCTAGTGAATTTGGGTTGATTAGTTTAAGGCGGTCTTGATAGGGAGGTAGGAACAAGGGATTTTTCCAGGGAAGACCTCGAAGAGCAAAACGAAGGAATCTACGTTGAATACTCTCGGTTCTGGCGATGTGAATTTGTTGGTAAGGGGACCATACTTGATAGGCGTATTCGAGCAGAGGACGAACAAAGGTTATATAGAGGGATCGGGTCACATATAGGTCGGAGAATTCCTTGAACCATCGTTTAACGAAGCCAAGTGCTGAATTGGCATTAAGAATTATATCGTCATAATAGGAGATGAAATTAAGTTCCTGATCACATAATATACCAAGGTCACGTATCGATTCGACGATAGATAGGGGCTGAATATGAAAAAGATAAGGACGGGGAGAAGATTTGAAACGTTTTTGTGAGAAAGTGATTGAATGGTATTTGGCAATATTTAAAACTAAACTGTTTTTGATACACCAAACTGAAAAATTATCGAGATCGAAATGGATGAGAGTAGAGTCCTGTGTAGAAGAAATGGTTTTGAAGAATTTGGTATCGTCGGCGTAGAGAGAAATATGAGAATATTTAATCGTTAAAAAAGAACAAAAAGGAGAGGGCCTAAGTGGCTGCCTTGAGGGACTCCTGAAGTTGCTAGAAAAGGGCAAGAAGATGTAGATCTAAAACGAGCACTGTAGTAACGGTTTTTCAGATAAGATGAAATCCATCTCAATAGTATGGGTTCAAACCCGTAGGTGGATAGTTTGAAAAGTATCTATGGGATATTTTATCGAAGGCCTTACTAAAATCTGTGGATATGACATCGACTTCCTTGCCATGGTCTAAGGCATGCAGAGTCAGGTACGAAGTGTCATGTGAAGTGAAAGATTGTTTGAAAAACGAGGCAAAAAAGTTGGCGTGTGGATCATTTGATCCGATTTAGAGCATCAAATGCCCCTCATTTTCGACGCAGATAATTTTGTATCGTCAAATATGTTATCCTTCTACTTGCGCAAAATATGTTTAATCAATACAGTCAATTTTCTTGCAAACGTATTTGACGTTTACAAACACGCTCTCTGGCTTATCAATATTTATATTGTCAACTCGATTTTCTTGTCGCTAAATTCCAGCGCAAATGATATTATCGAACATTTTACTTTCACAAACAGAATTTTCGAAAATAATGCTTTTGCATACAAATTTCGTTATGGGCTTGACTTTGGCAGTTAACGTTTAAGAACATCTTCCAATTGCAAAAGACGTTTTCAAAAACGGCCATGCTCTCGTAGGTAGTCATTTAGGCCATCCATAGAAACGTATCTCTCCTGAATCCTGAGATCTTTACCGTTTTTAACTATAAACTTTCAAACACAGGCAGAATTTCAAAAAATTAGGAACTCATATTTCACCCCAATTCACACTATAAATATTTCAGTTCGGAAAATATTTTTATACCCTAAGTCATTGCCTAAGTACATCTATAATTAGACAAATTTTGAAAATTATTAGGACATTCAGAACATCCTCTAAATATAACTTTTCAAAAACAAAACGAACTTTTGAATCAGAGCTATATGGTTTATAAGATTGGTTTGAAGATAAAAAACAAATCAACTTTTCTTCCACTTGGTGAATCATTCAAAATTCACAGAAACACTCTAAGGCCAAGATTGCATGAAATTTGGGGATCAATTGGTTTTGAGGGTTAGGAGTCCATTTTATGTAAATAGAAGAAAGGTGAACTTAAAGAATAATAATTTTTTAAAACTAAAATACAAAGTGGTTCTTTCATAATCTTATCCAAAATAATTTTAGAAATTTTTTCAACCAGAAACTGCAAATACAGAAAACGATATTCATATTTTATTACCTTTATTATAATATTGAATTCACATTAACATAAAAAGGAACTAAAAGGAAACAATTTGTTTCATAAATTTATTCGTTTTTTTGAAATACATATATTCTGAAAAAAAAAAACTTATCAAGATTAGCTTGTTTAACGAATTTTGGTCCCTTTTGCATCCTTGATTCCTTCAGGCATTGCAAATTTTATTCAATGGCTTCTTATGTGTATTTACATATTTATGTAGGAAACGTATCTTCCAAAACACCACCTCAGGATTCAGGCCACCTGTGTATATATCTGAATTATTAGCCTAAAGAACTTAAACAAAGTTTGTTTAGGAAGAAGAATAGGTATTTATATATGTATGTACGTGAAGTGGATATTGAAATAGCATTGCTTCTTTTGCCGACCTTTTTCTTTAGGTATTTTATGTATTTTGAAACTTTTTACCACCCAAACAAAATCCTTAATAAGCTTAACAAGATTTCAGCATTAAACTAATTTGAACAGAAACAAAAATAAAATCCCTGAAGAAACAACTCAACATGATATATGTATTGTTTTTCCTTGCAAAATCGTCAAAAAATAATATAATTTGTTCATTATTTTCATTAAAAGGTTTCCTTTTTGATCGACCAAGATATGATTAACTTCAAACAACATCGTTTGAATCCATTAGTGGTGACATTGTATTACACAAAACACGCAATTTTCACGGCATAATTTAATCATTTTGCAGGTGATCGTGGGTAGATTGGCGCTTGTTTGTGATACCACCACGCCCAGATTTATATACATATATTCTGCCTAGATATAGAAACAACAATTATCACCCATAACAAAATAAATCTCCATTAGCGTCTACTTGATTATGGATAATAATCAGTCAAATGAAGAGCCAAACTTGATGGATATATTTTCATGTTTATAAGTTTTATTTTTTTAGTTTTTTTTTGCATTCAAATCACACAATTTAAAAACGTGCAAAATTAAGTTTAAATAGTTTTTAGTATGGAAAAGGCTTTTGAAAATTTGAAGGTATGTTTTAGAGTTGTAGGTAGCATTTTCAAATAATTTATTTTATTTATCTAATCTACAATACAAAAAAAAAAGAAAAACACACACTCAAGTTACCTTTCTCGCTCGTTTTGTTTTCAGGTTTTCAATACAATCCTTTCAATTCTTAATTATTTTTATTTGATATCAGATCGTATGTTTTTTTTTTTTTTTTAATAAATTTTACATATTTAGTTATTTTTTACAAATTATGAAAAAAAAATAATTAGTTTTTCTTAAGTTTTTTTCCCAAAAAATTTGAAACTATATTTTGACCACAACCAACTGAATATCATCACAATGAACTGGAATTATTTGAAAAGAAAATAATAAATTAATGTAACTTGAACTAAATAAGAAAAAAAAAATAATAATTTATACATTTTTATCTTTAAATAATCTATAAGAAGTAATATAATAAAGTATTATTAATTTAATGAAAAAATTTAATGCTGAGCTCAGATATAGCGCTTCGTGCCAAAATTTGGCTTGAAATCTATTTCATTTTCAAAAATGCAATTAATCCTTTGTACATGATTGATTAACGTTTTTTCTACAGTAGATTGTATTTTCAACAATACACTTTGAAAAAACAAATTTTGAGCTAGAATATGTTAAATATAGATATTACTACCGTTCCAACTGAGCAGGGCCAACATTGTCCACCGAGGGAAAACCTTGAGACTATGCTATCCTGTATTTTTATTGTTTTATTTCGAGATTTATTTTTATTTATTTATTTCATCAATGGATTATTACATCTGCTGATTACATTAATATTCTAAAGAAATACATATATACAAAATTGAACTACATCAAATAAATTTACTTTTTATAATATATACAAATTATTTTACCCTAATAACTGTAAAACATTTTGTTTAAATTAATCTCTATTATTTATAATGTCGATTTCATTGCACACCGAGTTAAACAATGATAATGAATGCGAAATGGGCTCATTAAGTCCATAGTTAGTTCTGTGGGTAGAAATATAAAAAAGGACACTTCTGTGCTCTGTCCCGTAGTATTCTTTCTGGGACATAGAATTTTATAAGATTCAGTAATTCTATACAATTAATTCGGTATGATATTATATCTCTTACGAAAATTATGCATTGAGCATTTCTTCTGGCTTCGAGCGTTTTCATATCAATCAGGGCGCATCTTGAACGATAATTTGGCATACCATCTAACCAATTCAATTTGCGGAGTGCAAATCGGGTGAATCTCTTTTGAATTTGCTCGATTCTTAGTATTCCATTCGCATAGAATGGGCACCAAATTAAAGAACAATATTCAAGATAGAGAAGTATTAAAGAGTTATATGTATAAATAAATTTTATGACGTTATGTTATCTAGTAGCACTGAATATCTTACATTTGGGAAAATTTTACTCAAAGTGATTGTATTTGCACCATTCAAAAAATAAGTCTATATCCATTTTAAGTCGAGAACAGTCGAAAATCGATTTAATAGTATAGAAGATTTTAACGTCATCGGCAAACATTAGACAATGGGCGTTTTTGAAAACTAATGGCAAATCATTTATAAATAAAAGGAAGAGCAATGAGCCCAAGTGACTACCTTGAGGTAGACCTGAGTCCACATCAATTGGACTTGAATAATGTCCATTTATCACAACAATTTGCTTTCTGTTACAAAGATACGATTTTAACCAACTGATAAAAGAACTAGTAAAACCCATCTTAAATAACTTTTGTGTAAGCAAACCATGATGAACTCGGTCGAAGGCTTTTACAAAGTCTGTGTAGAGAACATCGACTTGGTAACCTTTTTCCATTTGGTTTAAGCAATAATTTGTAAAAAGGCAGAGATTTGTAGCTGTTGAGCGGCCTTTAGCAAATCCATTTTGACTTGGCGATATTGACTCTCTTACAGAAAAATACATTTTTTTTTGTTATAATCTTTTCAAAAAGCTTTGATATAGCCGATAGCTTTGAAATGGGCCTATAATTTTTAATTAAATTCTTGAAACCACTTTTATAAGTTGGAGTAATGAATGATGTTTTCCATCCCTCAACAAACTGACCGGATGAGAGAGATTTGTTAAAAAGGAGAGTTAGGGCATGGCAAATTGTGGAAGAGCATCTTGATAAGAGAAGAGGGGGTATTTTGTCATAGCCTTCTTTTTTGGAAATGTTAATTTCGCATAAAGCAACAAAAACTTCCTCCACGGTTAATTGCGGGGGCACAAAACTGATCAGCGAATCGGTATTCGAATACATATTACTAACATCATGAATAAAATCGATATTGTAAGATGATTTAAAAAAAATTTGCAAAAAGTTCACAAGATGACTGGATGTCATTAGAATGTTCATTATCATATTCCATTGACTGAGGATTTAGGTTATTAAAGGTGTTGCACATTTCTATAGCAACTGAAATTCCGCATCTACACTCTGACTTTACTCTCCATTGCATGAATAAATTTATTGAAATAAAAGTGAGAAATATTGCGAGGTTTCATAAAAGTGAATATAGTAGAAGAAGTCTTAGACGATCTATAGAAGAATGATGTACAGCGGATGAATTCATAAGAGTGTATCACCTGTGTCATCGACAGTTTGGAAGATAGAGACCATACGTGATTTACACTGTCTTACTTATAATTGAGGTCTGTAAGGGTTATCAGAATTAATCGGGGTTCAGAAAGAGAGATGGTTGGATAATGAAGCAAGGCAGGTCTCTTTTGTACCTCGTACCTCGTACGAAAAATTTGATTATGAGAGATACACAAGGAATTTTTGTAAAATAATATATTATGATGATCCTCAAATGACAACAAGACTCGAAATGTCAAATTTGAGGGAATGTACCTGTAACGTGAGGACACTTTCCACAGCAGGTTCAACTCCTCACGGGGATACGATACGATCAGGAACCGTGCGTACTCACGGGGATACGATCAGGAATGATGAAATTTCAACTGCTTAGGAAGTTCACATTTGCATTTTTTTTTGTTAACAATTCACACACGCTCAAGGGTTTATTGAGACCCTTATAATGTTAAGCATACCACGAGTCGATAACCTTTGGTTTTGAAAGTGTGCAAATTGAAATGGAAAATAGTGCTGGGTAAATAATTCCATAATCATGTTGTGTGAATAAAAAACGAAACTCTATGTTTGACAGTACGTCGAAAATTAAACTAGAGGGTGAAGTAATGAGCATTCCCAGCGAAACGGTCGAATGGGTGAACTGATTAAGTGGAGAATTGCAACTGTATTCTTGCTTGTGAAAAAAGCGATAGATCAAGGAGGAACATGAAAAATTCCGACAGTGTTCAAGAGGTGGGTTATACTCGAGTTTAGATTATATAAACGCATTATAAATTGTAGCCAAATGAAAAGGGTTGATACATTTTTTACATCGATAGAGAATTCCTATACATTTTGCAGCCTTTTTGACGGCCTCGAGAATGAGGAAGATCATCGTTGACACATATACCGAGTATTGAGAGCTTTTCGGTTTCTTAGATGGATTTGCCATTCAAGAACAATGGTAAAAGTGGTACATTTTGCTTCAACGACAATATACAACACTTGAGTTTTCGAAACATTAAACTCCACACATTTGTTCAAACTCCATTTAACAATGCTGTTAAGATTGGAGTTCAATGAGCTTATCATACGGTACCGTTACAATTTCACTTCCGAAGGAGATGGATGTCAACTTGAGAACGAGTACAAAAAAGCAGAGTGTAAAGTCGTCGGCAAAACAAAGATGTGGATTAGAATTTTCAGACAAGAGATCATTTATAAAAATGTGGAAGAGAGTCGGAGACAAAACGGAACTCTATTGAACACCAGCATTAATTTAGTAAAGATCGGACTTGAAACCGTTTAATACAATATATGTTCACTTCTGTTATCATATCGACACTGACGTCACAATCGTTAAAGATTCGAAAAATAAATTTATTAAGACCGTCCCAGTTACCTTTCTCGTATTTCCTAATGGTTCTGGATGGTTGGGACACGAGAAATTGCCTTATGTAACATACCTTTATGCTATACTTATCAGGATAAGAAGTAAGAAACAAGTCAATAATGAGGGCGTTTGCCCAGAAACATCTGGTATTCGAGTGGGTGGTGGAAGGTGGTGTATCTCAGCAAAGATCTCAACATATCTTCCGTTAGTTTAAGATTTAAATATTGTGCTCGGAGAATTCCAATTTATAGTAACTAATAGACTTTTATAGAAGTATCGTCTATTTGCTAATCGACGTGAAGTACGTTTCCAACATCAAGATCGCGCCCGTTCGAAATTTATTATTGGATTTGGTAATTTTTTTGTTGGGGCAAAAAACAGAGTTCTTATGCCTGTGACACACATGTAGTATAGACACCATAGTATACGAATGAAATACATGTCTGTCAGGGTATACTACGGTAATACCAGCCGGTATGAGCGTGGTATCTATACTAGGGTTTTTTGCGTATTATACGAGTAGTCTTCTCCTTAGTGAAAACAGCTCCATTTTTCTCAAGTGAATAATAGATTCACTAAAACTCAGTGTCATATTGATGTTTATTATGATTTTTTAATATTTTCTAATTTGTAATTTCAAAATGGAAACGAATTTCATAAACGGAAAGTTCTTGACAGTGACCAAATCGCCAAGATTTTGAATATTTGGAGGGAAAATATCGACAGTTTAAGCGGAAATTTATCATTATTTAAAGTGATTAAGCTGAAAAGATCCATACAAATCTTAAATATGTATCTTCATTTGAAAGATTGAAAATTTGTGTTTGCCAGAATATGACTGGCTGTCAAACTATACTACGTTCTGTAGTGTGTCACGTAGCATGGTATTGAGAGTACTATGGTATTCATACCATGGTATCTATACTCGATGTGTGTCAGGGGCATTATGAAAACTTATTGCGAGCGGCCCAGAAGAAGATAGAAGTGCACCTGAAGTTGCTAGAATCTACAGAAAGCACCTGTGTTCCAAGTTCTGCAAAACTTCTATCAATAAGTTTCACTGTGATTTCTGGCCCTGTAGACTGATCATATACTAAATTTTTACAATGAACAAATTTGTAACCAAATAAACAAATTTCAATTCGAGATTTAATATCCTTTCAGCAAGCCAAACTGTCGGATCCAGATGTTTCGACAAATTTTAGAAAATAAGCTGTGTAATCAGTACCTAGGAAATAAAGTTTCCGACCTATTAGTAACATGCATAGGCTATACGCTAAAATGTTATTTCTTCAATCTCGGTTTGGAGCAGGAAATAGACTAAAATAAACACTTGTGTTCAACTACTGCGATGGACAATATCAGCATTTTTGGGCGAGGAAGTGATAAATTCTCTAAGAGTATCTCGTCTTACGCTTTCTGAGTCGGCAGGAAATTGTAGTTTATTCATTCCTGATGATAAAACGCACCCAGGAATGCTTGATAGGTATAAGTTACTAGGTCCTCGTTATTTTCTAACCACAAACAAAGGACATCACAAAATAGTCGATTTGAGGATAGTTCCTCTATACAAAAACGAATACGGAAACATGATAAACATAATTAAAATTTTGAAAACCAGAAGTATAAAACGTCCCTCAAATACTTACATATAAACCTAGGCACAGAAGAGAAAAATTGCAATAGACGATTCAAAAGCGGAAGACATATCAAAAACTTCAACGCTAGCCGGCGAATTGGAAGAGCTATCATCACTAAATAAATACATCAATTGGGATACTTATTTAATCGAAGAAGAGGAAGACGGGTTTATAAATTAATCAAGAAATCATCGCACGAAGAACAACACAATGGAATAAAGTTTCATTTTTTCACTTCTCATAAGTCATAATTCATCAACTTTTACCACACAATAAAAAGGAAGACTATTTATTATTTATTTATTTACTCTTCATGCAGCATTTCACCACAACTGAATGATGCATGAAGATAAATACAAAAATAAATATATCGTCAAATATAAGTCCCTTAAACATCTTTTATTCATCTCAATCAAGGGAAGCCTTATCTTCCGGGATCTCTACTTGCACAATTCATTATTAGTGTCTGGTCCCACCGCATATTGCCCAAGGAATGAAAATTATTAATTCCTTATGCTGCTCTGTGATATTTAAACGTGGTTCTCACGGACCAGGTAAAACTCATTGTGCACTTATTTATAATTTATTTCGCGGTTTTTGTATCTTGCACTCAAGAAAAATAGCAACAAGCTTCATCTGGTATATAAGATGTGTTGCAATAATAATTCTCAAAGTTATGCTACATCATGTCACAAATAGTCTGTGATATGCTAGCTGGCTAGGCATGCTTACCTGGAGCAATGAGAAGTCGACTTTGATTAGCCTCTGCTTCGATCTGGGGGAGCTGTGCGCTTCGGACCGCTCCTCTTTCTTGAGCGTCTCCACGGTTTGTGATGACGGTGGTGGTGGAAGTACTGCAAGTAAAGATAAAAACAAAAAACGGCATAAGTTATTGTAACTGAATTAATTAGTTTTATAGATGCGATATAGAGAATTGTATAGTAGGAGAAGACTGAATAAAATACTGCTGCGGTTTTGAACGTTTAGTTTTTGTTTGGTTTCCCTTCGAGATACATAGATAGAAGGCAAGCAAACAAAAAACTTCATTTATGTGTCCATTGCAGATAGCTCTTAGTACTCTACTAGTATCTGGGTTATGTAACGATAATTACGTGTTTTTTTCTTCTCTCGATTATGCTGGAGGATGTCTGCAAATTACCAAGCCATAAAGTTAGAGCTTTTTCTTCTGCTGGCGCAATTTTAGTTTCTCCTTGGAACAATGACCGATAGAAAGTGGAGGTAAATGGCTAATGAATTAAGTTTTTTTTAGACCTTAATTGCACTTTCCCGCAGGATATACTTTTACTGTGGTGGAATTTCTAAAAATTTATTGTGCTGTATTTTTCGACAAGGAGCTTGGTAACCTATTTCTGAGAATTAAGGAAGGTGGTTGATATCATAGTCTTATGATAAGAAGGAATTTATTTGTTGGCAAGGATTAGAGTAAAATTTTAATTAAAATCATTTTCTAAAACCTATACGTACAAGAGTTCAAGAAATTAAAACTTTTAAAGATTGAATTATAGATGTTTGTTTAGTTGTTTTTTTAGACCTTAGTGTTGTTACAGCTGTGTTAATATTTTTCAATATTAAGAAAGGAAAAAACACACGAAAGTAAGAAACAGATATTATGAAGATAAATATTGAACTGGGGAAATTAGCCATTTGTTTGTAGAATTATACAATTATACAGGGTGTTTCTTGTGAGATGCGACGAAAAAAATGCTTAGGACATGTGTGTCTAACAGCACAAAAGTCTTATTTAAAGCTTAATTTATAGATAGACGGATATATTTTTAAAATGGAAATACAAATTATTAGAGAAAAAAAAAAACGAAAATTAAAATTGTATAAATCAAAGATAGAGAAGTCGGGGGAAAGAGTGGAGGGAATATATGGCGATTGGGTTTTATGTGCTCTATAGGTATATAAGAAACAACCAAAATCCGGTGTTTTTTTAATCAAAAAGAACTGTAGGCAAATGTATCTAATTAAATTCTCAATTTTTAAGAGTTTTTGAAAATTAAATGCATTCGCACAAATTTGTTAATACATCTTAAGAAAACATTTGTCCTCTTTAATTTTAATTTCGATAAATCGTAAAATTTTATCAAATCCAATTTAGAAATATACTTATTTACTTGAAGTGCAAACCAAAAATGAATGTATAGAATTTGACGTCGTTCGGGTGTCGACAATGGGCACGTTTGCAGTGGTCGATTCGTTGAGCATAATTTTCGATGACTCGGCCACAAATTTCGACGAAAACAGCCGCTATCTCTCGTTTAATATGGTATTGAACAATGATTTAACTTAGTCCAGTAAAAGAAACTCTTTTGACAGGACCTGTCGATAGGATAATTTCTCAATATAACAAATTTTCAATAAATCGATTGTTACACCCGCTGTATCACTTGTGGCACCGTCTTGCTGAAACCCCACATAATTAATGTTTAGCCCATGCAATTGACACCACTGGCATGACAACCACAACATACATACGTTAGTTCTTGTGAGTGAAGTGGTGTTTCTTGAAGTACGTAAGGCTTTTTATCTGACCAACGCCAACGACACATATTCTGTTTGTTGACGAAGTTGTTTAGACAAAAATGCGCCTTATGGCTGAAGATGATTTTGCGATGAAATTGGTATGAGAACGTATGTACGTCGCTTCATATGACCAAGTGGCTTTAGTTCTTGAGTTAACTTAATCTTATAAGGGCGCAGGCCAAGATCGTTTCAAAAAATTCGGTCTTGAGGACTATTTACATGACAGCTTTTTTGACATTTTCTTAAAATAGACTGCTTTTACACGAAAGTTAATTTTTATCTTTGTTTCTCTTTTGGCTTCAGTCAATATGCAAAAGTTTCCAGTTCAAAAGTTTAATATGAACTGCCTATATGTAACAAGATCAGAGCATGATCCCCGCGATAATTATAAGAGCTTTCTGATTGGTTTAAAAAACACACCTTAGCACTGAGCTGTCAAATCATGTCTGCCATTTTTATTTGTTTTTAAAGTCTTCCCTTTAAAGTGGATTTACATGTTTCTGCATCTGCAAAATGCAGAAAAGTAAAGAGAGGCAGATGTATGTCGAAACCCGAAAGTGGGAGAGAATACACAGGTGGTAACTTTTTTTTACTTCCTATAAATTGTATAACTTGTTGGCCTGTTACTACGAAACTATTGTAAATTTAACTTACCTCTATTTTCTTTCATTCTCTTTTAATGTTTTTTTCATATCATGCGTCTTTACTATAATCTCAATTTCCTATAAGGCAGAAATGAAGTTCTTCTGCATTTTTCGCTTTTCCTCTCTATCTAACAAATATGAATTCTGTATTTGGCATCCCTTTCTTTTTGCAGAAATCAATTGCAGATACATGTAAATCCAACATTATTTTTCCATAACACTTGTCTAAGTGGAGCAACGGCGTTGCGTAAGGGGAACAGAGGACTCAAATGGGAGCTTAAATCATTTAAACATTTCAGTTCACCACATTTGGGCACATCAGTTTACCACATTGCGTCTGAAATTATTCTCCGAAAACGTAAAAATTATATTAGAAATCTGTCGCACTAGATGTTTGCTAGCACTAGATGTTTGCATGCTAGGATCAAAAAGCATTTTTTAAAAAGGACGAAACGTTGGGAAAAGATGAAATAAACTTGTTTTATTTGCATTAAATTACAAACAGACCAAAAAAGCCTACTTAACTAATAAATAAAAAAGGATGTAATTTTAACTAAATTTGCACGAAATTCGGTACAATGTTTGTGAACACACCCAAAAGAAATGGAATATGTAATCATGCAAGAAATCAACATGTAAACCAATTCCAAAATTTTAAGATATCTTGAGCTATTTTGACAACGGCTGTTTTTTGAGTGCTATGCTCTGAATTAAATAAGACGAATTATTGAAGATTTTGTATGATCGAAAACAGCAATATTATCAATCTCAGGCATTTCGTCCAGCACCGCTACCAACGGGTTTAAAATTCGTAAAATGATATTGCATCGTTTCAAAAAGGGTTTTTACTTTTTTAGTTTAGAGCAGTGGCGGATTTACCAGCAGGCTGAGTAGGCTTGAGCCTAGGGCGGCAGATTTTAGGGGCGGCAAATTTGAAAACCGATATTTTTTTCTTAGCCGTCTTACAGAAATCTTTTCGATTTTTTCTAATATCTCTCTGGAAGTCCACAAGACACCTTTCCGATGACTTTTCCCTCTTTTCTTTCATTGTACATTCAACGATACCGCAAACTTCTATATTTTACGGTAAGACACCCAGTTCACGGCCCAACCAGAAATCGGCCGTTGCCCACACTTTCTATGAGTGAAATGAGAGCGAAATTGCGGAAAATATATTTCACGCTCTTCCCACTCCCACTACGTACTCATACAAGTCCGGACGTATTGGTGATTGCGGTATTGGTGTGGTAGATCTGAATAAAAAATTGTTGCAAAGAAAAATGTTTTGTTGGAGATATTCTTCGTTTTGAATGGATCAAAAGATTTAAAAATAATAATCGAATTTTAGCAATTTTAATCTTATGTGTTGACTATACTCTATACTATATCTACTGACCCAATGTCAGCGTAGAACGACACTACTTTCTCGTTATCCATGATTAAGTTGTCATCCAGAGTTTCTATCACACCGAGGTACCCCGGTTCGGGATGTCGTTGTTCTGTGGTCATAAGCTGGGGCCCTATTTTGTATTACGAAACGAGCGGCAAGTCAACGATACTGAGGAATACGATAGTCACGAAAAAGAGCGATTAAGTAAAATGAAAAAGTCGTACAAAAGATGTTGCCAAACTTAACCGAAAAAAACATTTTTTTTTTTGAAGCGCAACCAACTTCTCGACTATTAGGAATGTCAACAATTGACATACATAAATAAATGAAAAAAAAAATATAAATGAAGAAACGATAAAACGAAAGTTAAACGATAGGTATATGGCAGTCGTTAGAACTAACGTTAATCGTTATCGTTAAAATTAAACGATTCTCGTTAAACATAATCGCATTTCAACGAAAACGAAGTAATTTCAACGAAAAAGCGCGGAACAGATTGAACCAGCAACAGCACCGTCAACAGCAACAGCGGCCGCCATTAATTTAGAGCCAATGTATTTCAATTGTTCAACACACATTAGAACAGCAACGCCAACAGCGTCGTTAGGCCAAAGTCCTAAATTTGCTGTTGCTGGTGCAGTGTTGTCAACTTTCCCACTGCAATATTAAGTGGCACCACAATGAAAAGCTTTTTTTCCATATGAAATGTCAAGCAGATGAAATGACGTTGCTGGTGGCAATGTGTTTGAGAAATGTTTGCTGGTCAGCGTGCTGTTTGCTGTTGACGATGCTGATGCTGTTGCTGGTTTAATCTATTTCGCGCATAATCGTTTTACAAAATAGGGCCCCTGATTCGAGTGGTCGATGATGTTCCCCATTAGTTTCTTCGTTGAATGAACTAGATATTTGCCCAGTGGGATTAAATTCGCTTCTGTGTAGAGATGCTCGTTCCTGTAGTGTTTTTGTCGTTGACGGTCGAAGTAAAGTCCAGTGCAGATCCTCAGTACCTTCCTTTCGAAGGTTTGGGTTCCTTCGATTCCTCGAATCTTTTTTTTCCGAACAGATGGAGAAAAGATGAAACCAAATTCTGAATCATTGGAAATTCCATCTTCATTTCTGCGAAAACAGAATTTGCAGAACGTTTATCCTAACTTGGACAAAGCTCTTCGTAGGGCATTATATACTCCAGCGACAAATTGTTCGGGTGAGAGAAGCTTTTCTTATCTAAAAAGGGTACAAAATTATCTGAGATCGACCTTAATTCAAGAAAAATTAAGGCTTTAGCTCTTTTGTGTATAGAGCCAGAATTAATGAACAAGAAACAAGATCACTTACGACGACATTATTGATGATTTTTCCAACAAAAAGATAATCTAGAACTGACAATTCACAATTGTAGAGGTAAGGGCGGCAAAAATTCAACAGCCTATACTTGGGAAATGTGTAAATCCACCACTGGTTTAGAGCAGATCCAGAGTTGTCAAAAACTAAATTGTAATTCTTTTATAGTTCAGTCTTCAGGGCTTCGATTTCGAATATATGTTTCTTTTTTCGTTATGAGCATGTTCTGAGCGTGTTTAAAGCGCGATCTTAAGGTCGGAATAAGATAACTGAGCAGACAGAGTTAGAGTTAAATGCTTAACACAAGCATTTGATGGCTGAAAATTTATAAAAAAAAATGGTGATACTTAGCTGTCAGATACTCAGCTTCAGGTGTGTTACAAAAATAACTGAGAGCGCTCAGAGCACGGTTGGTTCAGCGGATGTTCAGAACATGCTCGACATGCTTGGACTCTGTTCAGAGCTCTATTCGGATCTAAAAAAGAATTTGTTTCTGTGTAGATAGTTTATGGAACGCAAATAGAGTTTGACAGTTCGTAACACTCAGATTTCAATGCGTGACGACCAATTTAGATTTTCAAATAACTCTTATTTCAGCAATTAAGCACATCTAATATTTTGTCTAGGTCTTAAGTTCAATTTTTTCTTTTATTTGTCGGTCCTGTTTCGCTCTCATGTTAATAGTCCTTTAGCGATGTCTAATTAATGAACAGGTTGTGTAATCGACTGTTTTGATTCGTTTGCGGTGGATTCTTGAACGGAAGCATTATTCCCAGCTACCACCAACCCGCTGTCTCACTCGCACGGGAACATTCAGAAGCAAAAATTAAATACGCACTCAAATTTGTTCACTCAACTATGGCACTATGAACCGCTTGTCTACTGGGACGAAAATTACGACCGAAAATTGGCGTCAACGCACTTGGAATTTTAATAATAAAAATTATTAATTGCTAAAAGTTCTTTGTTCGTGAACTTCACTATATAGAAAATATTGTTTTTAAAGAATGTTTTGAATTTGACAGTTTGGTCAGTGACTTAAGGGTGCGTTCACAGTGACAGTTCAAAATTGTCAGCTTCCAATTGGAAAACCCTTTAAAATATGTTGCAGACAAACACAAGCAAGATGAAACAGAATATTCTAAAACACGCCAGTTGGTTGTTCTTGCTTGCTCTATAGATCATTCGATTAAAATACCCAAGCTTTCTCATACAATTTTTGGAAATATCAATATTTTTTATATAAGACCTCTCACAAACTGGTTTTAATTCAGAGATGAGCTAAGCAAACGCACCTTTTGAAAAGTTCAGCGCCTAATACAACGTCAAAAATGAAACTGATGGAATGCTTCCAAAGAATGCTTTTAAACTATGCAATATTATTTCTCGAAATTGCTGAAGTTGGTAAAATTGCAGAGTTATCGTTGTTTCATCTTTGTGCCTAAATTTTGTTTCTTTGAAATATTGCATCAAAACAAATTTTGACAGTTGGTGTCACCAATTTTAAATGTGTCAAACGAAAACGTTAGAATATGCTGTGTAAATATCTTACGAGTTTTTCAAAACTTTTCGCCAAAAACATTCTTTGAGTTTGGTGTGAAAAGGCTATTAACACTTCGAAAATACTCTTTGTCAACGAGTATCATTTCTATATTCAACAGCTCCAATTGTATTTGTTTATAGAATTCCAAGGTCTCTTGTTCTACTTTATATGTCATATTTTTCCACGATATAATTACATATTTATCATGTCATTGTGTTGACAAGCTTCAAAGCTTCGCATGGCTGGCGAAAATTGATTTTCGTTTTAGTTCCTCTTCTCATATTATATACATCCCTTTTGCAGCTTTCATCGTTTTAGTCCGGAAGAAGGCGAAAATTCGCATGTGCTTGAGGGGCTGGGTAATGGGGGGTTTCAAATTCTATTAATAAAACTGTCCCTAGGGAGAATCGATTTTAGTTCCATGTGAATAGGCTTACTATACCCGGCAGTGTTAAAAGCTGCTTTCATTCCTTCACCTTCCCTTATCTATTGTTTTACCTCAGCACGATTCGGTGTGAAATATATTGTTGTTGTATTGTGTTCTAGTTTCAATTGATTTATAGAGACCTGGGCTTTACCAAACGTGCATATCTCATTGTGTTGTGGTACTTTTATTTTTGAGTATAAACGTATATCGACCCAGTTTTAGCTCCCCGGAAACGATGTTAAAGTTGCTATTTGTATATATTTTGTTTCTTCTATTTTTTGCTCGTGAGAGAAACAATCCATTATATCCATAGGGTTGTGAGCGGAATGTTGAACAAGTTCGTTTTAAACAGGCGTGACTGCACTAAATAAAGTACCGCAACATGTTTAAAATTCCGCTTTCTAAAAGCTTCAAAAGAACACAATTCTTCGCATAGCTTTGCCTTATTTTGACCAACTCAATCCAAAACACACACAATATAGGCATGGATAGATGTAACGACTTTAAAATGGATTTTCATTTTTTTTTATTGTTCTTCTGACATAATAAGAAGCAGAGACTTATTGATTTAGGTGGCACTTGTGCGAGGGTTAAATAAATAGCATTAAATTTAGAGAAGCCAGTAAACGTATAATATTAAAATATGAGGAATGTTTGGCCTAGGTAGGTTTTTATTTCGCTTGAATTAAGTGTCTATTGCTTATACAAGTAGAAGAAAGCTTTTATGATAGCATATAAAACACATTTAAAGATACGATACCTAAAGGTGTAGCCATTTAAAGGCTTTGCTTATAGGTGGGTAATTGTATTTTTGTGTTATTGCATAAATATTTACACGGCCAACAGGCTGTGTTTGCTTTTAATTTGCGTACTTTTCTGTCAGGGGAAATACTTTTTTAAAAATGTGTTTCAAGTAAGATCTTAGATGTCGAAAAATATCTAAACCAAATAAGAAAGTGTCAAATATAAAATAAATTTTAAAAAGGGAATAAGTAAATATACCTATACAATGTAAATGGCAATATACTGTTTTCTGTGACATCCGATTTGACGGTTTTAATAAGATTTGTTTTAAGTTAGTTTGGTTTGGTAATCCATACTTATCATGAATAGGCTAACGCAACCTGACCAACGTTTCTAAATTGTTCAAATTTATTTTGAGACATATGGTTTCAGCAGGAAATACAATACAATTACAATACAATTAATTCAATAATAGAAACATTTACCGAACGATTAATTTCAAACAATGCATCTGGCCACCTAGTTCGTGCGATTTGACGCTATTAGGTTACTCTTTCTCTGAGGATATATGTATACAATGTATACGTATGTAAAATCGCATGTTTATGTTTATCGACGTAAACCAGAAACAAAACGAACACTTATTAGCCAACATTCAACAGCCTGATTTACTGTGGAGTGTGCGAAAATTCAATCTCCAGATTACGCCATATACCCGTCAGCCGCAGAGACCACTTGCTTTACATTACGAGTTTGGGTTGATAATAATTCCCTGTAAAATGACATACAAACATGTTATTTCTCAACATAGTCTCCTTATGGCTTATGATACACTTTATCCGAAAATTTTCTGATACTCTATAATACGATTCTTATAATACGATTCCTTAAAATAAGCGTTTTTTTCAACGATGACCTTTTCAATGGACCCAAATATCTTACCCCCAAACCATTTTTTCATGTTTCGAAATAAGAAATAATCGCAGGGGGACAAAATGTGAGGACTATACTGTATGAGGAAGGAACTCGTAACCTAAATAATACAATTTGCGAACTTGTGCCGTTTCGTTGCACTGGTGAAAATGAACTTAACGTTTGACCTTCCGCTCTACGTAATATGCGCCGGTGAACGTTTTACCCGATTCAAGGTAATCGATGTGATATCAAAGCGCGCATCCCTAAAAACTGTCGCCAAGACCTTGTTAGTTGACAAATCCACCTTGCCCTCCTTCAACACCGACAAGGATAAGTCAATTGTTTCGAGACTGTTCCTTGGTCTCGGCGCAATACTCCGTCGAATTTTTCTTGAACATCCCCAAACACTTCTTTGAAGTTGTCAAATGATTGCGTTTGTTGTCGATTGTGAGCAAAAGCGGCACCCATATTGCGGAAATCTCTTTAAGTCAAAATATTTATGTTAAATCGAAATCACTTATCCATGTGATAAGCTTGTGGCTTCTTTAAGTCCAATATCAAACCGTGGATTTTAGCGTCCATTTCTGGAGTGGTGACCTTAATTGCCGACCAGAACGTTCGACGTGACTTTTGCTGGAACTACTGCACATAAATTAATTAAACCAGTGGTGGATAGTTTCAATCAATGGTGAAGAGTCGGAATAATATTTGTCAAGCCATTGTTTGGTTTTCGTGATAGTCGTTATAGTCGTCGAAAATATTGTCTAATGAACACTCGAAAATCCCTTTTTACAAGTTCTGCATTTGGAAAAAAATCGAACTCGAGATTTTGATCAAAGTTGACATTACGATGATAGCGAAGACGAATAAAGTGGGTCCGAAAATTCCGTCTGTCTGTCTGTGTATGTCTCTCCCTACAGCCTACACCACTAGCCCTATGTTCTTCAATCCCGGTAGTTAAGGGTCTTTGGTGATTTCCTAGAGGGGAAATTGAAAGTTTTTCTTTTAGCTCCACAATTAACGATACCCCCCATACATCCGTCTTGCCAAATCTTATTTATCACGAAAACGGCTCTAACGATTTTGATAAAAAAAATTGAGTTAGATATTATGGATATGGACTACATTTTGGTAAAAAAAAATTTGGGGCAAAATGTTATTAATGGTACCTGTCATAGAACCGTTTTATTTTATTTTGGACTTTCTCATTAACGGTTCTAACGATTTTAACCAAAAATTTTCACCAGGAGTCTTTTTAAGTTTAAAATAATATTTATATAAAACTATTCGAAATTTTTTGTTTTGTTTTAAAAAAAAAATAAAATTCCAATTTATTTTTTGAAAATCAATATCCTGAAAACGTGTGAACGATTATTTTTTGAAATTATTTCCTAAAATCTATATTACTAAGCACTTAAAATTGGTATCCTAATTTTTTTTCTAGAAAAAATTGAAAGAAATTTTGTATATAAAAAATTACTTTAATAAAACGATGTTTATACTTTATTTGCGTAAATTCATACTTTTCCGTAAATAAGACGGCAATCCCATGCTTTTGATTATTTCATTAAATCCATGTTTTATATTTATAAAATGTATTTTAAATTCCAAATTACTTTTACAGAAGAGCAAGTCCGTGCGATCCAGTCGTGCATTTTATTTCTATTTCAACGGAAATGCTCTTCGGCATCTATCTATTTACATAAAATGGCTGCAGCAACAAAGCTATTTGACAGATCTGTCGGAAAATTTATGTGTGTTGTTTTGAAAAACCGAATGATGGATTTTAGGTGACGATGTCGTTTATTTTAATAAATATTCAGGGACCCATTCTTGTATAAGGTTAATGTTAATGTGGCTTCCGACCGGAAAAAGGTCAACACACTTAGACCAATATTTGGTCCGTTGTGATCCTTGTATAAACATTAATGAAATAAAATTATCTGTTTTGTTCTTTATTTCAATTTAAAGTTCTCGATCTATAAAAAAATTCACTTTAAAGTAGCAGAACAGACCTTTTTGAAAATAAAATTGTACGTATTATTAAATACAAAAAATAAATCATTGCCTTACGCAGCTTAACAATGTGTTAATCAAGACGTGTTTTGGTGAAACTTATAACGTGCTCAGCAATTGAAAGTGAATAAAACGCTTCTGCTCAGTTTTATATTTGGGAAGGTAGGTAGAAATGGCTACCACTGGCAGTTAAGACCTGTAGGCCAATTAGGGTAGAAGTGCGCTATTTTGATACCATAACCCACGTGAAGCTGTAGATGGAATTGATATGGAGAATTGTGGACATTATCACGAAGTCGCCCAGTTTGGATTGAGTTCAAAAAGAAGAAAGGTTTAGATATCACTTATTGTGTGTTTGGCGACATTCGACGTCAAAATCAGTGCCTTATATGTAATATTTCATATTTTTTCAATAATCAAATTAAGCGCCATCTAAGCTCTCAACATTTCAACAATTTAAATTAACTTTATGTTAATTCTGATTGCTTACACAAATTGTATTCAATATTCATTTTTTTTTTGCTTTTTGTGTGTTAAAAATTGCTGATCATTAATTTTAAGAGACAAAACTTTTAAAGAAATGATTGTTTAGTGTACATAAATTATGCTCGTAAATGATCCACAACTCCACAAAATGGAGGAGAGATGCCGCAGTATTAAAACGATACAATTTAGTGCCATATTTTCGAAGTATTTACTCATCCATTATTTGAATTTTATAAAAACATTTAATGCCTAAAGAAAGATACAGAAAAAAAATTTACATATTTTCTGTTATTTTGTAAAAGTAACAATTTTGTTTCCTCTCTTTTCTGTTGGAATACATAATTGAAAAAAAATGAAAAACAAAACGGTTTCACTGGGTAATTATGATGGCACATCTCTCCCTTAATTACCCTACAGAATTGAAATTTGTGAATAAAGAATAAACAAAATCTTATTTCATCGTACATATGTTCATCAAAAACCTTTCTTTAGTTATGAAATTAAAGTTGAATCACCTTTTTAATTTATTCATCAAGGAAAGGTCTTGGTAAAATGGGTTATTTTACGGAATTTGTTTGAAATTTACAATCTTTAATAAATATTAGCATAAGATAATCACGTAATAATAATAAAGCTGATTCAAATTAGCAACTAAGTAGGTTTTCAAAAATACCATAAAATAACAGACTAGTTTTAAGATCTTTGCAAAGCATGGCATTATATTTTAATCGATATTTTATGTAATATTTTGATATTAAAAAAATTATACTGAACTTTGTTTTGCATACAATTTCTCATTATAAGATGTCTTTGAAAGGTTTCAGGGAAAAATTTTTTTCTAAAAAATTAAAAACAATATTTCCGGATTTTTTGTTTTGCTTTTCCTGAAAAATCGTGTTTTTGAGTTGTGATGTTATTACTTTCACCGAGCGATATGCATTTCAAGTACACATTAGGTTTATCGTTTTACGTTTTTAAATAAGGAAATATGTAGAATGTTTAACAGTACGACGACATTCAGTGATTCAGTATGTATGATGAATTGCACAAAATATATCTTACCGCCAGAGAGTGTAGGTTGAGTAGAAATAAGAACAACATTTTACGTAATCGGGGCTATTTCTCATTGTTTAGAGGGAGCATTTTAAAAACAAAATTAATAAATCCTCACCATTCTCATATATATTTAACCAACTAGCAAATCAATTTAACTTAAACCAAAGAAACATTTATCCCAAAATGAAATCAATTTAAACTATTAGCAAACCATTATAAAATAAGATTAGTTTAAATCTATCTCCAGCGGATGAGCTGAAGAGGTAACGAGTCAGGCGGACTCTTACCTATCCTCAAAACAACACAACATCCTAAATTTTAATTGCTATAACATAACGTAAATTCTTTTTTTGTAAGCGTAAGGGTCCCTAACGATTAGAGTAACTTTTAGATTCTTTTCCTAAAGATATTAATTCATCGATTACAAAAAGGTCCACTTCGAATTTAGTTCGCGTGTTAAGATTATGTTTTCCTCTTCCGTCTCATTATTATTTAGTAAAAATGGCTTCGCTCTTCGAACCACTCGCGAATAATTTAATTGTAACTAGGGGAATGCCTAGAAAAGGGCTTTTTCTCGATTTAATTCTTTTTTTATTTTTCTCGAAAAAGTTAGTTGATTGTAGTCTGAACTCGACCATTTAGATTCGGCAAGTTTTGGAAGGACACCCAACAACTTGCTGAATCCGTGAATGTGAGTGTGAGAGTAAAGTTTCGTTTGAGATTCGACAACGGTGGTTTTCTGTGAAACGAAAAAGGTTTCCAGGAAGCCGGTGTCCGTGACCGATGATCGCGAAAACGATTGGCTGGAGGTGTGTATGTGTGAGTGACTGGAATGGTCGAGGGAGGAAATAAAGGAATTTTAAGCTAGGAAAGTTCACTCTTGAGAGAGCTAACCAAGCGACAAGATTAGTTGAAAAATAGAAAAATAGAAAAGATTCGAGAAATTTAAAAAGGAGAACAAAATCGAGGAAAGGAGTAGAAAATTTGAAAAAGGACGAAGATCGAGGGAACATTTTCAGAAAAATAAAGAGTAATTCGAGGAGCGACATCAGGACATAGGAGAAGTTAGAGGAAAATAAATCGAGAAAGAAAAGATAAGTAATCGGACATCTTGTCCATATAAAATATTTCATTGTTTCGTGTATTAAAATTCGAGTGGACCCTTGTTCTTTTTTTATTCGTGACTAATTTCATTTGTTCTTTCGGGTATTCGTTTTTAATCGTTAGTGGCCTAAACGCGTTTAATTTTCTTTATAAATTAATTTGTATTTTATTTCATCGAAAAAATTTTGGGTTTTTATCCTAGGTTTCTACCAAGGTTTCCCAAATAAAACTTACTTTCAAATTCCCTAGTGGAAGTCATAAAAACGGTGTTTTCTTTACTTAAAATTATTCTCTTTCACTCAAGAATTAGTTTTGGAATTTTACTAATTTTAGTTCGAACAAAAATTCCTGGCGCCCACTTTTTATTACAGTACCCCACTGTACTTGTAATAAAAATATTCTTTCGCTTCATTAAATTGATTATATTGATAATCAATTTAAATCTCCCTATCGCGAATTCTTCCACCCCCATTGAACCCAGCCCAGCTGAGCAGCCGCGGTGGTAGCTCATCTTAACGAGCTACAGGTTACACTTTTTTTTGTTGTTCTCTCTTAGTTTTTTTGATCTGTCAAAACAAATCGAGTCGGGTTGCGTTTCGTTTTTGTGTTCTTAATTAGAGTTCGGGTAATTTATTATTATTAACGAAATTAATAATAATAATAATAATTTTAATAATAGGAAAATAAAAAGGTCGGATACCAATTCGCGAGAAGAAAAAGTGTAACATGCCTATCAGTTTCAAGTTCAGATCGATTAGAATATACCTATTTGTTTTATTCGAACACTCTGCTTGGAATGCTCATCAGTAAAAAGATTCTGCTTTTAGCCGTACCACACAAATTTGGAATTCATTACCCAACTGTCCTCAGATTAACCCACTCAAGATTAAGGAATACCATTAAGCTTTTCCGACCAAGCCAAATATTTAGGCCTCATTTTAGACAAAAAACTAAATTGGAAGGCAAATATTGATGAAAGAGTAAAAAAGGCTACCGTAGCGCTTTTTACTTGTAAAAAGGCAATAGGATCAAAATGGGGCTTCTCCCCAAAAATAACCCACTGGCTATACACCTCGGTAATCAGACCGATACTCATTTATGGAGTTGTCGTATGGTGGACCGCACTGGACAAGATGGTAAATCTAAATAAACTCATCAAAGTCCAGCGGTCAGCAGTAATGTGCATCACAGGAGCACTTCGCTCAACACCAACCGCAGCCCTGGAAGTGCTTTTAAACCTAACACCTCTTGACATCTTCTCCAAAATGGTGGCAGCCAACTCATGCGTGAGGCTTAGAGCCACCTCTCAATGGATCAGTAACAATAATGGTCATACTACTATCTTAGACAATTTCAGATCTATCCCAGATCGCTTAGACTATACCACTCCAAAAATGGTATTCGATAACAGCTTCCTTGTTTCCATCCCTTCAAGATCGTCTTGGGAAGAAGAGAGACCCCTGGAAGACAATGCGGTACACTTCTATACAGACGGTTCAAAGACCGATTACGGCGTTGGAAGTGGCATCTATTCGGAACAACTGAATCTCAGTCTTTCATATAGACTTCCCAATCAATGTAGTGTATTCCAGGCAGAAGAAATGGCGATTAGAGGCGCTATCCTGGCTCAAAGAAAACGTTATATCTTGCAAGGATATACGAATCTTCTCGGACAGCCAAGCCGCTCTCAAATCTCTCGCGTCTGTCTCCACAAACTCTCTAATAGTCCACGATTGTCGATCATCTCTGAATGAGATGACAGAACAGTTTAATATTCACCTTATTTGGGTGCCGGGCCACAGAGACATTCCGGGAAATTGCAAGGCCGATGATCTCGCCAAAAACGGAACACTTCTGCCTACTGTTAGACAAAAACATAACATAGGAACACCACTTGCTACATGCAAATATATTCTCAAACAATATGCTCTAGAATCAACAAATGCTAGATGGTCACAGGGTATCACCTGCCTGGCAACTAAACAAATATGGCCAAGCATAGACCTAAAACGGTCAAAAGGCTTGATCTCCCTGAGCAGACAAAATATAAGCTCTACAATCAAAGTTATAACAGGACAATGCCTCATAGGTACACATGCTTTGAGTCTACACAAATGACTTCTGTAGAAGCTGCATGGACGAGGAGGAAGAGGAAACAGTCCAACACCTTCTATGTACATGTCCAGCACTCTCCAATAGAAGGAATAACTATCTCGGTAATCCCTTCTTCGATAATACCAGTGAACTGGCAACAATCGACACAAAATGTCTCTCTAACTTCATTAAAAGCTCAAATTGGTTTGTTTAAATTCATTACTCTCCCATGAGTAACTTCTTTAGTGGTATCACAACGGATCCTTGAGGTCTAAGTGAGTCAACAACAACTAGACAGCCACTCCAACCTACCTACCCTTACCCAACTGTGGTTTTCCTTCCCATTTCAATATCTAGACATTTAAGACAAATGCACATCGTAATCTTCTACTCAATTTTCCCTTTATTTCCTAAACGCTCGCACTGTCTTAAAACATTTTGATGGTAGTTATAACACCTTGACTAAAACAACTCCTTTAATGCCATGTGATTCGAGCAAATATTATGTTAAGCAAGAACAAAAATTATAAGTCGTTATAAGGGTTTCTTAAGAAAATAAACTTTTTAGACTAAGAGCCCACAGCAATTTTTGGGTGTGATTGATAACAAAAAATAATAAGCATAATTAGATAGGCCCTTTATAGTTATTTACAAATGTGAAAGTGTTGCATACTCTAGTGGGAGCAATAGTGCATAATAGTGCATCAAGTATGCAGTTCTTTTCAAGTCCAAATAATTGTGAAAACAACTTTGCCAAAATGTAGAGTTAAGCCCCCTGATTGAAAATATCGAGGTCCAAGACGTTTTACAGACAGCCTTCTGCCTGCCAGACGCGATAATAACATGCTACTTCTTGCACTAAGAAGGCCACCTTCAAAACGTCTTGGACCTCGATATTTGCAATCAGGGCACTTAGCTCTTCATTTTGAACTTATGCCAAATTTTGTATCACAATTTTTTTGAATTTGGAAAGAACTGCATACTTGATGCACTATAATGCACTATTGCGCCCACTAGAGTATGCAAGACGTTCACATTTATAAATAACTATAAAGGGCCTATCTAATTATGCTTATTATATTTTGTTATCAATCACACCCAAAAATTGCTGTGGGCTCTCGGTCTATTTATATACAAAATTTTTAAAACGTTTTTAAGAAAAAAATTTGGTACGCTAACTTACGTTTTTGAAATATAGAATTTTCCAAAAAAATTTATTCAAAAATATTTTTTTTTTAATTTTGAAATGCAATGTTTTTCAAACTTTTTAGAATTTCATCAAAATCCGTTATACCGATAATGAGGAAATCAAGATTTGAAAAAATTATTGGTAGGTACAGTCAGTAATATGTTAATTTAAAATTTTTTTTTATTAAATTATAAATCCTAAAGGTTAATTGCAAGTAAAAAATTTTATCAAAATTCTAGGCGTGCGTCCGTCGTTCTCAAGAAAAATACGATCTTTGAAAACCATTTTTTAATATTTGTACGTTATTTTAAGGTGAAATCAATTTTTTTCTCACATCTTGTAGATTATGTTGAAAAACTTTTATTTATCAAGTTTCAAAAAAATCGAACACGGGATTTTAAAAATATTGAATTTTGAAAAAAAAAATTTTAATTTTTATAAAAACCCAAAAAAAAATTTTTTTGTTTTATTTTGAATGCACAATAATATTCAAACTTTTGAGGGACTTTAGCATAAAAAAAATTATCAAAATCAGTTGTTCCGTTTTTTGAGAAAATAAGAAACAACAAAAATGGCTCCAAGGGGGTACCCCTTGATAACAATTTTTCGGCAAATTTTTTTCAACCATTTCCTAGCTTTAACTAAGTGAATTTGTATAATTTCTTAAAAAAAATCTGTAAAACAGTTTTTAAGAAGAAAAAAAATATGTATAAATTTTCGAAAAAAATCGTATGATAGGTACTGCTATTTTTGGTCTAAAAAAAAAATCGTGTGGAGGGGGGGGGGGGTTATTTAAAATAATATCTACCAAGTTTAAAGAAAATCGGCCGAGACGTTAAAGCTGTAGTCAGACGGACTGACAGACAGTGAGACAGACAGACAGAATTTCGAGACCCACTTTTTTAGTTTTCGCTAACATCGTAATGTCAACTTTGATCAAAATCTCGAGTTCGCAAGTATCTATAAGTCGCAAGTAAAAAGGAGTTACTTAAAAAACCTCAACTATAAATCTTGAAGAAAATCGTTACAGCTGTCGATCATACATAAAATTATTAAAGGGTGTTTTTTAGAGGCGCAGAAATTTAATTTGAAATGAAACTAAACAAAAAAGTTGGCTATATTTGAAAGATAATTTTTCGTCGTTAATGTTTGAATATGATATCGTGCATTTGGCCAGCTTAACTGGCGCGTAAATGGCGTTATCAACATTACGCGGCACATCATCAATCGCTTGTTCTGTAAGTACTTTATAACGTCTTACGGGAAGGCTCAAAAAAATACTATAATTAAATCTATAGCTCACGGTTTTGCATAAGAATAACTTGATTCTTATATTTTTAACAATTTAAGAATTTCATGACCAGTTTTGTCGTTCTAAGTTGAGTGAACTCTCTATTATATGTAGAAAAAGAACTCAGAGGTTTTTATATTTCATAAGATCAAGTTGTTTAAATAACTGTGTCCAACCAATTAACAGCTGGTTACATTTGTGTTAATTTCCAAGCCACGAGAATTTATGTGAAGTGTCATCACATCACACAGTTCATGTTCACACCACAACGGTCAGTCAGTTGTCATTGGTATAAAAAAGTAACAAACAAATACTATGTGGTCACAAAGTTGACACCGTTTAAACCGATCTTACAAAATTCGTATAAATTCGGTGACACACCGTTTCACATGAATGGACACTCACTATGGGAATGTCCATGTCTAAACCTTAATTTTAGCGGGAATATTTCGGCTCTTAAGATTCATAAGAACGATGACGTTTGTAATACTTATACGTTAACGTAAGTATAATTACTGAACGTGATGCTCGTATTAATACACTAAGTAGGTAAACCTTGGAATACTTTTAGTTGTGTTCGGATGAATTTACAAAGCTTACAATTTTATGAAGAGAATATGTGAACGTGATATACTGCAAACAGCAATCAAACCGCTGCTGCTGATGGTAAGCTCAAAGAAAACGAGTTCTTCAGATAACTAAACGACTTTTGGATATGTATGGATTTTGTAACCTGAGTCTTAACATCAATGCGAAAGACGTTTGAAGCTGGAAGGCCATGCATACATTTTCCTTTATGGGAAGTGAAAGATACACGTCTGAGGTTTGCTCTAATTAGAGATAAATGTTATATGGTTATGATTCTTTTATTATCATCCAGGTCTGATTTTATTATAAAAGACATAAAACAAATAAATTCCAACAATAATTGAATTCTATGGTTTAACATTAATTTGAATAGTTTCTAGACATTGCGTGTTATGAAATAAAAAAAAAATTAATTCAAAGACTGACTACAGACTCCGGTATAGTTTATTTCTTAGCCATAAAGTTGATTTCTACAAAAAAAAATGTTTTATCCGTGTCCGTGTTAACGTTAACAAGGTATGGTTGTGAATACTAATTGAAGTTTAAAATAGTCTGCCTAGCTTTTTAGGTCGAATGAAAAAGTTGCAGTTGTGTTTTGCATTTTATTGTTTTCATTCCATTCATTCAAGATTAAATAAGATAAAAGGTACACATGTTTATGCGCTCGATATTTCATCTTTTACTTTTTTATTAATAAATAAATGTTATTATTTTCAAACTTTGCAGAGAAAAGTAAAACAAAAAGACTTCCCCGTTTTAATTTTAAATGAAAATTTAAATCAAAGTCTTTGGTTTACTAAGCATTAAAAATTCCCAACAGGTATAGGTACCTACCTTTTTGGTTTTCTAAAGAGCTTTAAGATCTCGGATGAAAATTAAAATACAAACATTTAGAAGAATATGATTTCACTTCTAAAGAGTGCGCCATCTTTTATGGTAAGACGGTAAGAGACTGTTTGGCCATATTCCAAACAATGTGGACGGTCTATCTTCAATATTCTTTAAGTCAATTGCATTTAATATGGAAATAAATAATAGCAAATCTTCCCTCAAAATCCTTTGCAAGATAAATACGAAACACCTGGGTTCTCGGCAATAAGAGAAAGCTCTTACCTCTTCTACCCGTTCATTAGAACATCTTGGGCGTTGATGAACGGAATTTCAACGATCTCCCACTCTAAAAAATTCGACACCAAACGACGAATAGTGTTGTCAGATGGTGCTTGTTGGCCACGATATTTTCGACGACATTCACGTTGAGTTAACACAATTGCACGACTATTATCTTTCAATACACAATACAGCGCCACTATTATGGTGCGTTGTTAAGGTAGGAAGCGATTCATGGTTAAAATTGTACTGAATTGACGTTTCAAAGAGATGTCTACTCAAATGTCAAAGTTATTCATATTGACATAAAAGATGGCGCACTCGTTATACAATTGAATTATGTGATGATGTTTTATTATTTGTTGAATTTTTGATAAATGAAATTCAGATTATTGATTCACAGCCGATTCAGAAACAGTTTCTTTTCACGTTTACATATAAGAACCATAGACATGCTTAGTTCCTCTTGATTCGGCATGAACCATAGAACTCGATTTCAAGAGTTTTTGTCATCTTCTATATTTGGCAAAAAGTAAAACTCATTTTGCATTTTGAGTTTGAAGTAGAAAAAAGTTTTATTAGTTTTGGATTTTCATTTTAGAGAGCACTCCAACGCAAATCACTTTTCACATTTTTTTTATCGAAAAATGCGGGATTCCAATGGCAAATGTCAAAATACGAGTAGTTTACTCCTACATATAGTTATCCTAAAAAAGCTGACTTGTTGTTTTGATAGGAGCAAATAAAAGCATTGAAAATAGTTTGGTAAACTATACAGTGGAATATCGGAAAAGTTAATTCTCTGAAAAGTTAATTGTCCAGAACATTTAACAACGTTTTATTCAACATTACTTGAAAAATAAACTCTTAAGTAAACTTTCTAGAGTGCATTGAATTTTCGAATTTAATTTTTAGGAAATTCAGATTTGTATGTATCTCTTCTGATATCTGACTTCTTCGTTGTTCATATAGTGTTACATAGTTAACATACAGATTAAATAATTAAAAAAAAAAACAATTTTTAAAATTCAGTATGCTGCAAAGAAACCAAAGCGAAGAAGATTGAATTTTGAATAAAAATGGAGATTTTGATGAAATGATAAAAGGCGTTCAAGGAACTCATTTGGCATTTAATTGGTACTTTTTAAGGGTAACAAAAAAGAAAAAAGCTCCACAAACCATAATATAACGAATAGGACCAGAAAATAAACGAGTGGTTTTTTAAACAACGTGTACGAAATTGTGCAATGACTAGTCTTGGCTATTTTTTTTATCCCGAAACAAGTGTAGTTTCGTTCAACGACAGTTTAATAAATTTAAGAGAAGAAATGTGGTTCATTATTTATCATTTAAAGTTTTCTAGAAAGCTTCAGTTCTCGAAATTTAGTGCCTATTTATAACATTATTCTTTAAGAAACGGAAAACTTTATTTTTAATTCGTTTCTAACCAACATCACTGATACCTCACAAGTCACAAGAAGTCAGAACTTGTGAGAATCAAAAAAAAAAAAAAAACAGAAATTATTGTGGTCTCCTTCAGAACAGGTCACAACCAGCGTTACCACTTCCGGAAAAAAAGTCGAAGTAGATTTGAAAAAAAAGGGAAGTAAATTGAGAAAAATCGAAGGATATTTGAAAATGACTTTTTACTAGCTTTTAGAAAATATTTAACTCAAGATTTTCATCAGTTAACATTACAACACGAAAAAGTAGTGATTTCGTCTGTTTGAAGGTCTGAACCTGAACCTGCAGCATAGAAAAGAAATTGCAATGGTTTGTTTTTTTTTTAGCTCGGTTCCTTCCATACAGCCATTATGAAATATATTTATTTCAAAAACGACGCGAATAATTTTTATAAAAAAAAAAATATGTGTAGAGCATACCAACAATGTGATCTATATTTTGGTCAGAAAAAAAGAAGTTATTAACGGTACCTGTGATAGACCCTTTTTTGATTTTCTACTTTCTCATTTCCAACTCTACCGCTTCCGATCAAAATTTTTATATCGGACCTTCTTTCATTTGGAAATAATATACAATTTTTTCCTTAAATTTCTATTTTTAATTACTTAAAATTGTCTATACATTTCTTTTAATTTTAAAGAAATTTGTATTTGAACAATTAATTTATTAATAAAACTTTCTTTTATAAAGAATAACATTAAAAAAAACAGACGCAAGCGAAATTTTTATAGGATTCGTATACTTCTATGCTTTTTAAATTACTAGCTAATTTGTGTATTAATTGTCTTGACATTAATTTTTTGGTAATTCTGGTGCTATTTACAACCTAGAGTGAAATAGGGAAAAAGAAGTAGATTTGGGCTTTTTTGGTGAAATTAAAGTAGCTTGAAACAGGGATTTTCAAAATGAAGTAGATTTCAGTATTTTGCTGATGGTGCGAAGTAGGAAGTAGATTTTAAAATATTTTGAAAAAAAGAAGTAGATCTACTTCAATTGAAGTAAAGTGGTACCACTGGTCACAACTCACAAATTGTATGAGTTTTGACATTTCGATTCGATAAATTGTAGACAAAATTTTTCATATCGCATCTCCACTCCGGTACAATAACGAAGTAAGTGCAATTTTCTTAAAAGTTGTGGAATCACGTTTTAAGTTTTCTTGTTTATTCTTCCTCTTGTCGTTTCAGCTTATGTGTTAAACAAAAAAGTGGCCTCTTTGGACAATAGCAAAGATACTATCACGTCGATTTTACAACTTATAAAACTTGACATTTAGGTAATTATTAGAGCTCTCTATTACACGGATAATGAAATACACGGATATACGTGTAATTATTGGACCGGGATTTGAATCCGTGTAATTATAATTACACGTGTTATTAATTACACGTAATAATTAAATACACGTGCATCCGTGCATTTAATTATACGTGTTACTAAAATATCCGTTACTATTTCTAGAATATAAAAATGCAATTAAAACGAACATAATTATAGTTCTTAACAAATTATTAAGAAAAATTTTTTATTCAATAAGTCCTCTATTTCGGTACAAAAAAACTAAAGTATTAACGTTTTCAGATAGTAAAAGGCAATTCTTTTTTGAAGTAACAATGTTTCCCTCTGTAGAAAAGGACCGATCTGAGCTAGCTCATGTAGCTGGTATTGCTAAACACTTTTTTGCTAGTTCTGCTATTCCTGGGTTCTTAGAAGCTCGCGTTTTCCACCATTCGAAGGGGTCAAAGTCGAATCTTAATTGAGGCTCAGACAAATAATTTTCGTACTCTATTGTGGAATCTGGCACAGTGCTAATAATTACGTATCAAATGTGAGATAAAATAGCAAATCAAAGACCAATTATAATTTCAGTCTCATCCGTGTACTAAGGATTCGTTTACACGGATAATAAAGTGAATAATTACACGTGTTTTAAGAACACGGATTTGAAATTGGTATATATTTCCTACACGGATTCCGTGTACACGTGTTTCTTAAATACACGTACAAAAACGTAGGCTCTAGTAATTATGGCGTTCTTTGTGCACCTATTAAATTAAAATGAAAGTGTACTTCATTCTGTTGCATCTTATTGCAGAAGTCTCATCAGAAAATAAAAAGTAAGAATTTTACAAAAGCACATCCCAAACTATTAACATTGTTCAGATTTCAACTATTAACATTGTTTAGATTTCAGCAACGATTCTTTTTAAGAACTTTAAAAGACAAAAATGATTCATTCCCTCTAAAAAGGAGCATTTTAATAAATAATTTTTGCTTCCAGAAAACTTTGCACTGGAATCTTATTAAAATTTTGAAGACCCTACAAAATTCACCTTTGGTGTGGTGAGTTCCATTATCGCGCACTTCGAAAAATATAATTGAACTACTACAATCCAATCCAAAACATCAAGGACTCCTTATTGAAATTGAGATTACAGATGGCGTATTCACAAAATGTCAACCAGTTTTCTAGTATCTTTGGATTAGAAGAAGTCATATATAAGGAAAGAAGGATTTACAGAGTTTATTTTTTTTATTCTCACTCTTCATTTTTATATCTGTTAGATTGCAATAATTAATTGCTGCCTTTTTTCGTTGATAAATTTGTAAGCTTCTCTATTAACATTTCTAAAACCTAGTCGAAAATGTTTGACATTCCAGACACACTGCAGTATGATGGATGTGCGGTGTAAAAACATTTCTTAATTTCATTGAACGGGAGGTTGAAACGGAGTTCAGTTTCAGTTCAAAACTCTGGATACCTTCTAATTGAAGTGTGAGAACACTTTTAAAATATTGAACGTACGATTTTGGATTTGATTGTATAACGAATTTAACTATAGCTTTTATTTGATTTCAAAATCTCTGTTTATAGGCCTGTAAATGTGTTATCTTGTGTGCACGAACTTATTATTAGAATTATTGAAAAACACAATTTTAAAAACTGTTTTAAGAATGAAATTAGTTTGCAAATTTCAAATATTTATAATTCGCTATTCAAAATTTATTAAAAAAACGTCTTTACAACGTTTTTGGAATATCGAATAATGTTGAAATATTGTTTTTAAAATGTTGGTAGTTCTAATTTAAACTTTCTTTAAGTTCCCGCATAAAATAATTAAGCAAAATCAGTTACCACGTTTTCTAGAAAGTGAAAATCAATAAAATGATTCAATAGTATAAATACAAACAGTAATTAGATGATTATTTTTATTACAAAAATATCAAATCTGTAAAACTGTTTTCGTGAAAAATTATATTTTGTTTGTCATCAGCTAAAACATTTTGTGGAATGTTAGCATTTCGTCAAAAATTATTTTGCGAATTTTCATTTTGCTCGTCAAAATAATTTCGCTTATTTTTAAACCACAATTTGTTGTTTTACAACAGAAATTGGTTATCGACGACCGATAGCGCTCGCCTTTGATGGGAATGGTCTGACTAAAGTCGTTCTCAAAGAAGTAAGAAGTATGATGCCACCAGACAAAGCACTGACTTTTTCTAGATGCATTGCAATTTTGCTTAATGACGAACTCAGTCATCCAGAAATGGGCCGAAAAAAAGACGAAGTGCGCAAAATGTTGCTGGAACCGAAGATCCACTTTCATAAAACAATTTAACTATAAGTACTATGCATATGTTGTTGAATGCTTAATTTGGCATTGGAAAGACGGACTTTCTAAATGACATTTGATTGATGTGGCTTTAACAATATGGCCGCAATCACCTGCCAAAGTTTTCAAACCCGTAATAAATACAATAAATTTTTCGAAATTTTCTTGCAAAATAATACATTTTGGCAATTGTCATTTATATCCTAAAAATCATACTTTTTTTTGTTGTCTAAAACGTGAATGAATTCAATTACTTATTAATTAAAATATTCAAAAAAAAAACAATAAAATTCACATTATTGTTTGCTAAAGGAATATTGTACATATACATATGTACATTTGTAATTATTTATCTACCAAATTGCTTTCGAAACTTTCTGTGGCGTAAAGTTGTTCTTTGTTTGATTAATAATAATTACATTGGAACTCTGAATACCCATCTGGTAGATATGCCAAAACCAAAATCAAATCAAAATTAAATATACATAGACATATACTCTACTCATTTATCTAACTTGCCTTCCTCCGCAATGGTCAGATGTATACATACTAAGTGATTTAAGCTGTCTCCACAGATAGACATAAACTACAACACTTAACCGACACCACAGAAAATACACAAGGAATGAATTGTGAAACCTGTTAATTATTCAATTCTTATCCGCCCCCAAAATGAAATAGTACTCCCACTTTATAGAACAGGGTGTTTCCTGGTATAGCATGTTTTCGGTAAAATATTTGATTTAAAATATAAAAAGCTTTTTAATTTCTATTTCATATGTTTCTCTTTCTGCACATTTCTTTTAAGTTTTAAGTTCTAACTTATAAAGTGTGTACATGTCAACAATTTTTTGAATAGTAAATCTCTATTATATTTTCTACAATATTTAAGAAAAGCACGAAAATTTGATGCGGATTGAATAAGCTGTGCCTTAGTGCATGATTTTGTGTTTCAATATTTATTTTATGTAGATTTTCTGAAACGAAATTTAAGCATTTAAATTCCAGATCCGCACTTACGACTATGTAATACGAATAGTTTATGCATAGGACATAAGTATTTGAAATTAAAAATTGAACTTGAAATTAACCTAAAGCAAAATTTAAATTCTTGGTTTAACTCATCCGGTTTCATATAGTGAAATCTGGACTTCATTTAATTTGAACTTCATTTAACTAGATTTTAAAGCATCGAGTTGGCAACACTTTTCGTAATGTGGGTAACTTATGTCGTATTTTTTTCAGTTAGGAAAAATCGACGGTTCTGATTCTGAAAAGAAGAGAAATTTGCTTCTGGATTTGAAATCAGAATCGAAACCAGAAGCACTCACACATTCATATACTTAAACGTCAAAATCAATTTTTTTCAACAAACATTATTTTTGATTTTGAAACGGATAGCGTTAAAAACATAGTAATTCTATTGTCTTGAAAAATTTGTTGGAAACCTCTTCTTGCTCATCTGGGGAAGATGAAAGTTTAAAATATTTTGTTAGTTTTGTATTCTAAATAGTTTCGCACCTAATTTCGTGTAGGAAGAAGTACTTACAGAGATACATACGAAACTTCAGTTTATTTCAAGAGGAAAATACAATGTGGCGTTTTACATATACAATCAAACCAAACTTCAAAATCGTCAGAATCGAAAAAAAAGTGTTCAGTTGGGATCCCGGATCGGAGAGATATTCCGAACTGCCAAATAAAAACGACATTAAAATCGATTTTTCAACTATTTTTCTTGCCTTTTATTTCTCTCTCTCCCTAACGAAAACAACCAAAAATATATTGTGTTGCTAACAAGCGTGGAATGGTTTTATTTTTTTTTTTCAAATTACCGTCTTTATTCTGATTTTGATCAGTTAAAGAGAATTATTAAAAATGGAAATAATCTTTTCTAAAAAAAGAACATCAGCCGTGTTTTATGGAAAATTACATAATAGCCACTCAGTAAAGAAAATTGAAAAAAAAAAGATTATAGTCACTTTTATTCACTCTCTTTTAATCTCAAGGTTTGACACGAATTTTAGAGTAATTGCAAATTTATTTTGACGTATTTAGAATATTTCTTTCCATATTCTTGTCAGCCCCTAAATTACAATTTAAAGCCTAGTACTCACCTAGCGTGAAATGAAAAATAAATACGTTCCAAATTACACGCGGAGAATAAAAATAAAAATAGAATAAACTTTTCCACGTGAATTTTTGATACTCACTTTCAATGAAAAAAAAAACAATTATTTTTAAACTGATTCGTTCTTTCTTTTTATAAATTTTCAATTTTTTGTTTTGAAACAAAATATTCAAATCAACTGATAAATGTCACAGTTTTCCACGTTGCCTTAAACTTTTTCCTGATGGTTGTACATTGAGAAATGAAAATCATAGCGTGGAAAAAGTTGTGGAACATATTTGTTTTTTCAATCCACATTTTAGTACTCACCTCTCGTTGCGGATTTCATGCCAGTGAACCAGCAGTCACTTTTATATGAAATTTTCATTTTCACTTGAACTGAGTACTAGGCTTAAAGCCTAGTAAAAACAAATTCAGATTTTGTACATGTTTTTTAATCCTACCAGATCTCAGCCATCCTCCAATGGAATTTGACAGTTTATGGCTTGGTATATGGGTACAATACTATATTTTAACCTATTTAGAATATTTCTTTCTAGATGCTTTCCAAAAGACCTAGAATCGCAATTTTCCTGAACAAAAAAAAATCCAAAAAATTTCGATTTTTCGGTGAAAAAATTAAGATTTTTCAGAAGTTTTTTAATCAATTGACATTTGAGATTTTTTGTACGTCGTTTACAAAATAGACATGAAGCTTTATTTCCAAAAGTCTTGACATTATAAAAATCTCTCAGAAAAAAAGATGCATTCCAGAACACATCCCAGTACCAATCTTTCCGAACCAAATGTTTTTCATTACTCGATTTAAGCGCCATCTACATCTCATTATACTAACAATTTTTATCCTTTCTATATTCACTCTGATTGCTGACCAAATTATATTCACTCTTGATGTTTTTATTGTTTTGCATGTAAAATTTTGCTAACTTGGCTATTCACTCTTTCAAAAAACACGGCTATTGTAAATATTACACCTTCTTTACAAACACAATTCTATCAAACGGCAGCTGTCAAATTAAAATGTCACCATGTAGGAAAGTGGTTACAAACGATGAACTGAGTTTTATACGACAGAATACTGTTGTTAAGTTTAAACTAAAAATTAAACTCAAAAGTGGAGTTTAAACTTTACTGCAAAACTGGGGGTAATTTTTTAAGATGCATATTACCCAAACAATAAGGTAATAATATTTCAGTTAATAGTTAAAATTATATGAATTTAAAAAATTCGAAATATAACATTCATTCCTAAGACAACGTGTTTTCATAAGATCTTTTAAAGAAATAGTAAGTCTGGTATTTATATTTTGTTGCTATTTCTTAAAAGGTTTTTTTTTTTCAGAAAGCAGTAGTTTTAGGAATGAATTATGTATGTATTTCAGAATTTCAGCTTAAAAATCAAATCTAGTCATTAAAAAAATATCTGGGAATAATCCGAAAATAAGACAATTTTCTCAAAAACGTAGTTTTTTCTGATATGTGCAATTTAAAAAACAACAAAAAGCCAAGATTGCAATTTAACAACAATCATTTTACAAGTGCGAAGTTTAGTTAAAACCGATAAAGCCGTTTTTGAGAAATTGACATTCAGACTCACAGACTAACGGAAGGCATGACGAAACCCACCTTTGTTATGTTTGATTAGAACCTGGACAGTTTTTGTTGATACGAAACGAATACTTACTTATCCTATAAGGCAGGTAAGAATTGTCGGTAAACTGCTATTTTGAATCGGTAAACTGAAATGTCTACTTCGAAAAATTGACAGTTAAGAAAAAGTCCACTATTATCAGAGATATCTTTCAAAAAAGTCCCACTTTATGAAAATTTGTTAACCAATAGCAAAGCCTAATCAACTTTAATATTGAACTGTCACGCTTGTAAATGTTTGTTTTAGCAATACAACATTCATTTATAAATCCATTCATGCTTAATAAATCCCATTGAACTTAGCTCCAAAAAACACCCTGTAAATATGTACTGGGTTCTCGTTTTTGTACACTCCCGCCTTTGTCAATCTAATGCATGCTAGGTATCTGTTCATTTCATATCGTGCATGTTGTTATTCTGCTTCAAGGATTCACACGTACCTTTGTAAATTTTAGCAAAGGAGTTCGCCAAGAAAATTATACATCGTTGTCTTGTCGGTGCGGTTTGTAGGTACCTATAGCTCAGGGGATTTACTACACTTTTAATTTCATATTCCGCCCTCGATAAATATCCCACCCACAAAGAGGTAATCGACCCGCAATAAATCGAGGTCATCCCCTGGTTTAGCACCATTCCAAGAATCCGCAAAGACAAAGTAAAAAAAAAATGCCCTTAATCCCTCCTTATGAAGCTATGGCTATAGGCTACTGGCATATGTGTGTAAAGTCAAACTCAGTCACAAATGGAAAATGAAAAATAATGAAAAAAAAAACAACAGAGAACAACTCACCTGAACGCGGTTTTGGTGTGGGTGGATTGCCGCGTGGAGCAGGTCTCGGTGGAGGCTGTGGCAGCGGCTCCTGAGGGCAGTACGTTGAATCCCTAGCAGCATCCACTGCATTATTGGGATTTGAGTCCTGGGGTGATGTGAGTCCCGTTGTTGTCATTGTTTTGTTTGTGATTTTTATTTTTTTCGAATTCAAATATAAGTACTGTTCTCTTTGTTTATTTCGAGTGTGCATTCTACAAACACACACAGACAGAGAATTACCGTTATAGCCCTTTAACCACCATCTTTACATTTTACAAGGATGACACATCATTGCCGTTGCCGCTGCCGCTGTCGACGACGTGCGTTGTCTTATCTTTTTATTCCCTAGCAAGGATAATAATTTTCTTTGGCTCTTTACTGGAAGCACAGTTTTTCACACATGACTGCACCTAGAATATTGAATCGGTAGATCTTTTTCCTTGGACTTTGGCGCTGCATGCTTTTTCGTAGCCTCAATACTCAACCCCCTGTTTCTACTTTGACATTTGCAGCCCTCCCCCTCAAGGAGACACAAGAATAAAATGAAAAGCCCTTGCAGAGCAGCACGGTTGTTATCGATCCGAAAGTGAGTATGTGAGGGCTGAGACTGGAAATACGATTCTGATTATGGAAAAAGGACGACAAGCAGTGACACACAATAACAGATGATGACGACGTAGAATGAGGGGGGGTATAAAATCAACAAAAAAGTATGGGGGTGGGTGCAGCTATGTACGATGGAGATGAAAACGGAAAACCCTCTTTATGACCGTGAATCGGGAGGCGATTATTAAAAGAGAAGTATTCAGATACAGATTCGAAATCGGGATGCTGAATTCAAGGATTTTTCCACTTTTTCCATACAAAAAACGGTATTTTGTTCAGATAGATAGGAAAGCAAAAAACACCACCCCTTTTTTATCCACGCACTTCAATGCACAAAAAAGAACATTTACCAGCGCCACGGAGAACACGCGCACTACCAACCGAATACCGTTAAGTTTAAAGCTAGACTGAAAGTCGAAAGACAATACAGTCCATGCTGCTATGGCTATGCCATGGAGTCTTTTCTGCAATCTTTCTATGTAGCTCCACTCTCAATCCGCTGCACAAGTTGTACAAAATGTATCTCTCTTGGTTGTTCGTCTCCGTCGTCGTGCTCATCGTGGGGCAAACTTTCGCGTTGCGCAAAGCTCACTTCCAAGTTCTTTTTTGTTTGTATCTTTATTTTCGCTCAGTATAAACTAAACAGGTCCTCTTGTCTGGCCCAATCAACATTAATGACGTCACATTTACGTCACTATTATGTTGAACTGATTTTGAACATGGTTCTACACGGGACCACTTTGTGCCCGTGGTTGTCGTGACTTGGAACTGTAGAATCAAATCATGCAGAGCGGATTGTGGATAGAGTTTGGAGCTTTGGACATGCGCTATTTGTTGTTTTTATGTACGGTAACGGTGTAGGTAGAATTGAAACCTCCAAGGCGTAGTAATTTTTGGGTTCCAAGTAGTTCGGGGTTATCGTGTGAACGACAGTTTGTGGGAAACAGAATTGATAGTTTGTAAATAATGAAAGGGGGTGTGGGAGGGGGGTTGGTATTATGGTCGCTATCAGAGATGTTGGATTCGAAATGGTTATTTAACAAATTCTTCGAGTTACAGATGTGTGTCTTTTTTTGGCATATCTGGGAGGTAGGTCAGTTGGGAGTTGTATAGTTGATCGGATATACTTTCGATTTTTTTTCGGTACACACACTGTGAGGAGATTTACGATAGTCACGTTCGTGCACCTACCTTACATTTAGTCTATCTCTCTGGTGCGATTAAGGTGATTGGATTGTTTGAAAAAAAAAAAAAAAATGTTCGCAGCCTTGTGAGTGGAGATATGGAATTGTTGGGTTGATTTATGCGAACAAGTTTTATGTGAAAAGCATGCTAAATTGGATACAACAAAGAAAAAAAACAGCGAAAGGGATTTGTCAGGTTATAACGAACAGGGAGTTCTCGCAGCAGGGTTTTTGAGAATGGATGAGTTAAATTGGGAAAAGGTTTAATGAAGAAATATCTTGGGGACACATGATACCAAAGTGGAATTATGTAATCTCTTAGATTTTTCTTTTCCTTAATTACATACCTACCAGGGTCGCCTAATGAATCTTTGTTATTATTGAGTTATAGAATTCTGTTTGTATGTGGAGTAAGGGAGGATATACCTATGGACCACAATCTTATTTTTGAAAATCAAAGACAGAAAATGTTAGTTTTAGATTTTGGTGGCAGTGGAGACCATGTTTTTTTTGGTGAAATCTGTCAAATCTGTTTATTATTATTTAGTTGTTGATGCCAAATCACCATGGCTAGATACCTACATGATTAAACAGCATGTTTAAATGATAAAACTTTATTATTAAAATGAGTTTTTATCAGCGCAAAACTTGCAAGCTTTGCGCTCATTTTACGGTGGCCCTTCACAGTCGACTTTTGAACGTTTGGTGGCCAAATTTGAGACGCATGTCAAAGGAACGCAATATCAACCATGTACATCACCGCGGTCCGTAAAAGAACTCAGCCTTCAGGCTTCAACGTCGCGAATTTTTTTGCGTCCAGACTTAGGCTTATACTCACACAAGTTCCAAGTGACCCAGTAGCTCAAAGTACTTGACCATTTTTGGCCGAAAAATCATCTTTAGCGACGAGGCGTATTTTTGGATGAGTTAGCAAGCAAAATTGCCGTATGTGTGGATTTTGGGCGGGCGGCGGCTCTATTGATCCGTACATTTTCGAAAACAACGTTGGTTAGGCGATCACTGTCAATGGCGAGCGCTACAGAATGATAATAACCAGTTGTGGCAGACCATTTAGATCAAGATAACTCTTAGTTCCAGCAGGATGGGGCAATGCTCCATACAGCGGATGCCAAGATTGACATTCTGCATTAACGATTTGAGCTTAATGTTATGTCTTGCAGAAGTGACGCGATTTGACCACACTAGACTTTTTCTTGTGAGGTTTCCTGAACTCAATCAACCGATGCCCTGAAGGTGAACATAACAAATACTAGCCATCAAATTCAGCCGGATATATGTGGAAGAGTTATTGAAAATTCGGCCACTCGGACCATGCCACCCCAAGAAGCTGAGGCAGGCATTTGAACAATGTCATATTTCATACGTAATGACATCTATGGTCCTTTCAAATAAAAAAAAAGAAGTTTGTTAATACCTCACATACAGCCTTTTGTATTACATTTCATCATCTACCCTTGTAGTACCCCTTCGCATAATGATAAGTGCGCTGGACTGCCATCACCGCCGCCCTATTAGTTTCGAAGGTGGAGCTCCAGCTCATCTTCGACTCATTAACTCATTAAAGAAAAGGAAGTCAGCCGGAGTCGATTGTATATCCAATGTTGTACTATGACATTTAACTTCGGAGGCAGTGGACATTTATACCATCACACTGTTAAACTACGCATTGAATAATGTACATTATCTAGACTGCTGCGGTAAATCCTCTCCTGAAAAAGGGAAATGGCAACTCCAATCCAAGCTAGGGATTCGAACAATTTTTTAATGGAGCTCTGTCCAAATGGGTGGAGGAGAACAATATCATATCGGATACTCAGTTTGGTCTTAAGGCGTCTAAGCTGGTCTTTGATATCCAATGGAATAATACTAAAACACTGGTGTACTGGTGCTGGTCTGGTTGATTTGGACAAGGCCTTCGAAACCGTATGGTTTCTATTTAAAGCTAACCAGACTCGGGATAAGTAAACCACTATTATATATACTTTATGACAATTGTAGAAAGTTCGTTGTCAAAAGTGACAATGTAACTTCTACCGCGATTCTTTGATTTTAAAAATGGTCTTCAGCTTCAGGGAGCGGTCAGTTCGCTGATTCTATTCAGCATTTACACCAGCAATCTGATAGGTAGTCCAACTCAGGCAGCTACGTATGCTGACGACCTAACAGCGCACAGAACAGCTTCAAAGGTCGAACACATCAAAATTCTTTTGAAGCGTGACTTTGACAAGATTCAGCGATATTGCGATGACTGGAAGTTGAAAATCAACTTTGAGAAATCTGAAACTATTCTGTTGCAAGCTGGTGATCGTAGAGTCACATGGGCAGTCACTGGCGATTAAAAGTGTTGTAAAGTACCTTGGCATGTGGTTGTATCAGTATTTGTATTTCGACAGACATATAAATGCTTCTCTGACCAAGGCATTTTTCTGACGAAACGGTTGTTTTATAGCAGCCGGCTTAACAGCGGTGTGAATGGAGGCAGTGTCCTATAGACGTTGCCTTGGATTACACAGAACACCAAACCCCGAACAAACATTATTATTCCAACAAGGTTCTTTACAACGGATCCAACATAAACAGAATTTTTGATAAAGCAAGAGCGATGTCCTCGACCAACAGCCCAATTTTTGGTGTTTACTATCCTAACGAAAATTATTATGAGAGTGTGCATCTAAGCGGCTTTATCCCGCTTGTTGAATTCCTCTACTCACACAGTCGAGGGCTGGTTGACTATGAGAAAGGTTGAGAAAGTTGGCTATGACTTGTATCTTTGTCTTGGCTGACTTACATAGATTTAAGGCTAATACAGTCATTGTGGCACCAACAAAATAAAAATATATGAAAACCCAAAAACTGCTGCTGTTGACTGTTCTAGTTTTAAGTAGTTTTAGTTTGTAAGTTTTATGTATAAAAAAAAAGGTTAAACATACCAAGTTTTTTTTACATTTGTTATCGAGAAAAATAAAATCAAATCGGTATAATGTAGTTTAGTATAAAAATATTTTTAAGGCCGAAAAGCGTTAGAATTGAAATATATAGTTTAACTTATAGAACGCACGCATTAGGGCCAGTAAGCAAGTGATAAGTAGGCTAGTTTTTATGAATTTTTTTCTAGCTTTAAGATTATTTTTTGTTGAAGATTAATGTTTTTTTTTTTTTTTTTTTCAGTCATTTTCGATGACTCGGCGACACATTTCGACGAAAACGGCCGCTGTATCTTGTTAAATTTTTGCTCTGATCTCTTCCAACCTTACCGGCTTCTTAGTATAAACCAATAACTTAACGTAGACCCATACAAAAAAGTAAAGGTCTAGGCGACCAATCGACAGGAACATTTCTCGACAAACCGCGTTTATGGAATTAAGTTATAATAAGTTATTTTTTGTGGCTGAAGTGCTTTTCTTGAAGCACATAGGGGTTTTCACCTGACCAATAACGAGTATTCTGTTTTTTGACGAAGTCTTTTAGCCAAATACGCGAACTACGAAAAAAATTTGGAGTTAGCGCTTTGAAAGTTGCCGTCACGAACTCGGAATTTTGGAAATAAATTTCAATTATTTGTTAACGTTCTTCGTTCATGAACTTCACCATGATGAAAATATTGTTTTTACTGCATATTTTGACACTGACAGTGTCATTGGTTTAAGGGTGCATTCAATTGAAAAGTTTAAATTTGTCAAGTCGCAATTGGAAAACCCAGTAGATATTTATTTCGTTTTCAAGTTGACATAAAGAATTTGTGAAGGCCCCCAAACCGTCCATGCGTTGCGGCATAAGATCCGTTGACTTTTCCTGATACTACGAATAGGGGGACCAGATGGAAACTTGGTTTTAACGTATTAGTTTTTGAGATCCACATGAATGGATTTATAAAATTAATTTATTGAATTTAAACATTTAGTTCTAATTTTTCTTCAAAGAATTAACAATTTTCAAATTAAAAATTAAATTCGACGGAAATATTTGCAGAGAGCACAAAATACAAAAATTCGGATAAAATCAAAAAAAAGAACACAAAACTTCAAACAAATTGACAACTCATGTCAACGGAAAGAACATTTAAAAGTTCAGGTAATTTTGCCACTGCATCTGTCGCATCCATTGTCTATCGGTCGATGCTCATAAAAACGTCTGTACTGTGTATTTAACTGAGATGTCAGTTGTAAACGTCGCTGTGACGCATGCAACACACTCCCTATGTCGGTGTCGGTTCGCACCAAACAGTTTGGAATATAATTTCATTATGTTTTCCTCAGTGTGCGATGGCCGCCCTATTGCGATTGTCAACTGTTAATTGATACATTTTGAAATTTGGTACTTTAAAACTTAAACTAATCATGAACTCATTCATAACTACCAATATTATTGTACTCGTATATTGCATTGTTTAATTTTGATTTTCTATATTTATCAACCGTGAGTTGATGTTGACAGTCACAATTAATAAAAGAAAAACTTACTAAGAATCGCTTGGCTAACTAAAAAATGTATCAGAAATATTTGATGATATTTTTATAGAAAGTTTAAATACTTAACTTCAGACTTCACTAAGTAAGAACCTCAAAACTCTTGACAAAAGTACAGAGACTTGCGTGCGTTGGAATGACGGGGACCATGAGATCCACTCCAACTGCAGGGTTAGATGCGATACTCAACCTGAAACCCCTAGATCTTTTCGTACAAGAATCCTCAGCATATAGCGCCTTAAGGCTATTACTAATACCTGGAAGAACAGCACAATAGGACATGCTCTAATTCTTCAGAAATATTCGGGTGATAGTATCATTACAGATTATACAACACCCGAACTTGACTTTTATAAACCATTCCAAACTGCCTTTCCAAGCAGAGAAGAATGGTTGAACAACCCGGGTAGAATTATCGACTCGATAATGCCAAGGCCCCAGCTAGTTTTTCTTAGTTTCAGTCATGGCCCTACCGAGCAGTATCTAGCTTGTCCCTCGTTAATTTGTTAATGCTCTGTATATAATGGGCCTGCTAGATATGGGCCCTAGATGGGTCTTCACAAGTAGCACAAGAGCTACGGCAATTCTTAAAAAAATTATTAGAAACAATAAAAATAAAGTTTTTATTTTTTATTATTGTTGATTATTTTCATTTTTTCTTTGCCTCCCTATATTCGACTTTTTATGTGATTTTTTGCTGGAATAATGAAAGAATTTTTTTTTTATTTTTTTTAAATTTACCTCCACTGAGATTCGAACCCGAGTCCTCTCGCTTGCCTTGCTTGTGCGCTACCTATTGCGCCACTGTGATATATAAAATATCGTGTCTCAAAGTGCTACTCAAATAACTCTCTTATAATTATACTGTTTAAGAAGACTTAAATACGTATTAAAGAATCTGAAAAATACCGATTTAGGACCAAAACAAAAAAGTTATGTTTTTAGAAGGATAATGGATAGCCTTTTATAGAGACATATGTATAGGCACATCTCGGACACAGCAAGTAAAAACTATAAAGCCGCAGTATAAGTAACATCTGAGAATGCCTATAAAGAGGCGAGACCAGCTAAGGCCAATATAACGCCCAGATACAATTCCTTATCCAGGCTACACCAAGTAAAAACTATCCAGGCCCCTTGTAGTTTATTTGTTACAATGCCAATAAAAAGGCGATACTATCTACAGCCAAGATATCGCCAAGAAAAAGTTTCATATCTAGGCTACATCAATTTAAAAATATCTAGGCCCAGTCTAAGATACTCCTGGAAAAGCCAATAAATAGGCAATTCTAGCCAGGTTCAATATAAAGCCAGGATAAGCATAAATTAGTCAAGATCCGCCAGGCTTGCATCTGTCTAGGCCCACCATAGGATTTACTATATAATGGCCAATCTAGCTAGGGCCACGCTATTCGATAGTGTTTCCTAGATAATTTTCTACCCGGGAACCGACCCTACACCAGTGAATCAGCAATAGCAATCTATACTGATGGCTCTAAAATGGACACGAGTGTTGGTGCAGGCTTTTTCTCAGAACCTCTTGAGCTAAACAACTCACTTAGGCTCCCATATTATAGTTGTGTCTTCCAAGCGGAGGTCCTGGCAGTGACAACAGCTGCTAAAGATGTATCAATAATGGCGATACCACGGGCTGATATCACCTTTTACATTGATAGCCAAGCGGCAATAAAAGCGATTTCTGCCACTGTGATAAAAACGAAGCTTGTTTCTTGCTGCCGCGAATAGCGCTTGACGCTGGTCAATATCACATCCTGCAACATTAAACAGAAAATTTCAGATTTAATCCTAAAGAAATCAAATGAAAGGTGGAGTCTACTTGACACATGTGATACTACTAGTAAAGTATGGCCTTGCTTTAACAAGCAGAGGACTGACAAAATTATGCAACTTAGTAAGAAATCCCTTCGCCCTCTTACGAGCATAATCACCGGACATAATTTACTGTGACGAAGAGGTGCATGAAGACACATCACACTTTCTCTGTCATTGCCCTTCACTATGCCATCATAGAAGGAAATGGCTTGGTATTTTCTTTTTTGATAGTTTAGAAGATCTTTCCAATATTTCAGGAATCCACATATTGAGTTTCGTCAATGCCTCAAAAGTGCTTGACTGATTAATAGAATACATATAGGTTTTATCAGCAAAGAGTGATTACACTCACGGGTAACACAATGGATCTACATTGATCAAGTGTGACGATAGCAACAACAATTGTCAGCCCAACAACCTAAGTAAGATGGTCAGCAGTGGCGTGGCGTCCATATAACACGATTCCTACCGTCTTCCCTTTTAGAAAATCCACAAATAACACAATCTACCAAATAAACATCGAATAAGTTTAAGTTTTCCATTCTACTTCTCGTTTGTATCTTATACTTTATCCAAACACATTCCACAATCCACAACCCAAACACATTCCACAATCCACAACCAACATTAACCAAGAGAGTCACAAAAATACTCTGACATAAACTTTTCAATCACCGTCTTATTTATTTGTTTTATATCCCTTTCTTCCCCAAGCATTATGTTTCGGATCCTCTTTGTTCAACATCCGCAAAAAATAAGACGCTACATTCCGTCTTATAAAATTTTCGATGTATACCAGTAGGAGTTGGAATTATTTGTATTTTATTCTCCCTTTAGCAATTAGCATTGCATTTCAGTAGGAAGATAATACATTGCAGGAGTTCAGGTGCTCGCCTTTTTTCTTGTGTAAGAAATAAGACGGTGTTCTTCGACTTATTTGTTTTTTTTTTTTCTTTAATATGTCATATAAATATAGATATGGCATGTGGGTATTGTTGATTCTTGATTTTGAATTTGATGTTGATTTGCATGCTAATGTAAAATGCACGATTGATATTTTTGCAAATTTACTGTGATACTCGTAATTTTGAATTATGAAATAAATCATGGTACTCGTAGAATATTATGGCAATTTGTCAGCAGTGTAAATTTAGCATATCGCTCAAGAACACTTCTGGTCAAATAAAATGCATTTGTTTTTTTTGTTTAATAGGAATTTAAATTTAGATTCAACTGGCATTCAATAAAAGACTGTGTTGCACAGGTTCAATAACTTAAAAATAAATTGAACTTAATTAAAAATAGTGAAAAGTTAGATGTTAAAGTGAAGATTTAATTTCTTTTATTATCCACTATATTGATAAAAAAAAATTGGCTTCTTAATTTTAGTGCAGTTCTAGATTTAAATTTTTGTCTTTGATAAAAATGTAGATTGCTGTTTAACAGATTACCTACCGGAGAAACCAAATAATTTTAGTAAGGATAGTTGATAGTTTATATTTAATCCTTTTTTCTTTACACACCAGGGATTTTGATTGCAGATCGAAATTTTTTGTTAAAGCCTAGTACTCAGTTCAAGTGAAAATGAAAATTTCATATAAATGTTGCGGCTGGTTCACTCGCATGAAATCCCCAACGAGAGGTGAGTACCAAAATGTGGATTGGAAAAACAATTATGTTCCACAACTTTTTCCATGCCAAATTTTCATTTCTCAATGTACAATCATCAGGAAAAAGTTTAAGGCAGCGTGGAAAACTGTGAAATTTGTCAGTTAATTTAAATATTTTGTTTCAAAATAAAAAATTGAAAATTTATAAACAGAAATAAAGAATGGATAACAAATTTTTTGATACCGCTCTCGAGTGTTTACTTAATGAAAGTATTCAGTATTTCATCATCAAAAATTCACGTGAAAAAGTTTATTCTATTTTCATTTTTATTCTCCGCGTCTAATTTGGAACGTATTTATTTTTCATTTCACGCTAGGTGAGCACTAGGCTTTAGTTTGCGTGTTTCATGAATTAATGTAAATCCCTCTTGATACATAGTATCGCGGGGAAGGTAACGAAATGTCGATAAAAAAAATGTCGACTGGACAAATATAAATTTCATCGACTGTTAAAATGTCGACTGAAGTTTGATCGACAAAAAAAAAGTCGACAGTTTAAAATCTTGACTATTAAAATGTCGACTGAAAACTTGTCGGTGAAAATGTCGACTTTTATCCAAAATTGAGTTAAATAAAACAAGAATGCTCTCTTTTAATACTCGTATGTTAACTAAATTTTATTATTAATTCAATTTTATAAATTATAAAAAAGGGGAGCGTATCGATTCTTTAAATGCTAAAGAAACTTTGCATACACCCAACCTCGCACCTACCCCAAATCCTATAGTGTGCCCAAGCAGGGGGGTTGCAGGGGGGCAGCATGGCCCCCTTACATAGCTCACTGCTTACGCGTCGACATTTTTTGAGTCGACATTTTTAAAATCGAATTTTTGATAGTCGACATTTTGATCAGTCGACATTTTTATCAATCGACTTTTTGAAAATCGACATTTTGAAGATCGATTTTTTTAAATCGACATTTTAAAAATCGATTAATCGTCCCCAACCCAGTATCGCGGCTGTTATTAAATCTGAAATTAAAACAGAAATCATAGAAGCCCTGTTCGTGTCGATTATGATCGACGAAACATCAGATTTGAGTCATAGGGGACAACTGAGTGCCATATTTCGGTTCTTGTCAGAGAATGGAATACAAGAAAGATATCTTGTATTTTTTGACGTTAGGGCGAGTCTTAATGCAGATGAGTTGTCCCATCATATATTTAATATTCTCGACACATATGATTGCAAGGAAAAATGTATAGAAAATTCCTAGAAAGGTGCCGCAGTTATGTCCGACGAAAGGGGTAGTGTCTAAAAGGAGGTCCTTTTTTATTATGTTTTAAGCTCATTGTTGATTGAAATATTAATGTCTTGAAGTATAAAAAATATAGCTACACATTTTTTGCTAAGTCAATGTGGAATGCATTTGTAGATACCATATCCCTACTAGAAATCTTGTTTTTAAGGTTCTAAGCTTTTTTTTTTTCATTTTTACAGGTGACAAAATTTTATAACGTCTTCCCATTTAAAATTATCCACGCCACGCCACTGATGGTCAGTCTGTACAATTTCGTTGTATGTTTGGTTTCGTGAAATTAGTTGTTCTAGATATTATTTCTTGTATTTTTGCTAGTTTTATCTTTTATCTGAACTCCGCTTAAGTTCTCCGAGATGTACCTAAATTCAAATACCTGAGCAGTGCAAAGCTAAGTGTAGCTGACCCATCAAACTATAAAATAACTAGTCTCATAAAAACCATCCAACTAATCGAGTTAAAGACTTATATCACTAAATTTATAAATATCTAAGGAGTGAACTTAAATAAACACAACATTCTCATACATATGTAGCTTCATTTGGGTCAAAGAACCCATTAAAATCAAATTACGAAAACATAATGACATAAACATACTACGCAATGGCAATTCCCAAAATCGATTAGATTGAGAGTGCTCGTTAATGTTTCATGAAGCAAAAATAATCTTTGGGTACAGCATCCCTGTGTTAGATTAAATCTTAATCGAAAGACTTTACCCAGTCACTTGCCTCGGCAAATTAACTATAAAGAAGGACTAAACAAAGTTATAAAAATAAAACTTGACCCTAACTATTTTTTTCTTGTGTCTCTTAAGAAGAAACATCTTAAAATCTGAATCTGAAATGAAAAGGTCTTCTATACAAATGAAAACTTGATTAAAACCAAAAATAATCTTTGTTTAACGAGCCCTGACCCATGTGATGTATTTCAACCTTTACCCGAGAGCCGAGACTACGAGTACTAATGGTATCCACGATGTAAAATGTCAATATCTAAAATAGACATTGCCGATATACAGCACGTTATGACTTGGGTAAACATTTGCAGAAGGAAGTACTTCCATTTTATAAAAGTCAATAACATCTTGATGGCGTCTTCATGCAAATTCCACCTATAAGACAATTTGAGAAAGAAAAAAAGTCTAATCTACAGCAGCTTGGGTGTTATATTACAAGAAAACCCATCGAGACATAACTGCAGTGGAGTTTATATTTGTTCCAGACACTTAAGCATGCAAAAGACGAACAGACGTCTTTTTGTAGGTTTTTACATTGTGACTTTACCGCAACGAATCCAGCAGTAGCTGGAGCATGAAACCTCAAACAAATTACCGAGACAACCAGCAATCGACCATGTCACTTGACCGCTTGCCGACAAAATATAAAGATGAATGGACGGAAGCGGGAGAACTAATCACCTACATAGTTACCTCCCATCAGAGATATTTTTTTTTGTCTGTTTTTCTTAGAATGGAAGCTGGGCAAAGGGGAGAGCATTTAATGATAGTTTGCCTCGACGACTTTCACCACTTGTAATTCCGGTACCACCGAAGGCCAGCCAGCTAAAGTATCTTATCTACTTCTCTGATGTTGGTCTGAGCTCGCTGAACGAATGATATCTCTTGGAATTCAGTCCTCACTATGGTTCACTCAATTGAATTTAGCCCGATTTGACCCCACGTTGTGGCAGGCTCACGACTATATGGCGATGGCGATGACGACGATGGTGGTGTGGCGACTTAACCTCATTACGCTTTGTAGCTTGCACTATAGAAATTGTTGGAAATACTACCTGGGAAACTCAATTTTCTAGTGCTGCTTCAGGTTCCCGTCGAGATTATATTGGACTTTTAGTTTTTTTCCGTTTTTTCATTTCCGAATGCGAGATGAAAAGGAAATTGAAAATTAATTTAGCTCCATCTAGATAGTGAAAATGGCGCCCGGTTTCGTCCCCTTGACAACTGAAACTATATTAAACACCTCTGTACAACAGAGGGGAGGAGCGGTGCGTCTGAAATGTCAGATCTAAGTTGATTAAAAAGAAGCCTCCCCAGGGAGAACGCACGTGTGATAGGTTAAGTCATATTATCACGTAACATACATAGTCTGTTCTGGAAGGGATCGCTTCCTTAATTAAATTAAGGTATCTCAACAATTGTTCCCTATTGATAATAAATTGATAGAGTATCAAGTTAATGATTGAATTAAATTTAAACTCACCTCTACTAGATTCCATTTATGTTTTGAGTAAAATTCACTTTTCGCCGATAACACAAGAAACAAACAAATAATTTCACACGTTCATTTGCACATTATTGTCGTTAAATTGCAAAAATCATCACACTCCAATGCTAACGTAATTAAATTAAGGGACAACGTTGATTGGATGAACACATAATGAGTCTTTGAAAGGGATGCACTCCTTATTCTCTAAGGACATGCTCATCTTCACAATTCGTGAAGGTTTATCACAAATTAATTTAAATTTTCTAACCGTTTGTCTTATCAAAATACAAAAAGTGGTGGATGAAAAGTTATGAAACGACCTTGGTGCAAGGACAAACACCTTATGAATAATTCATTATAAACAAATACACCGCAGGGTGAATGTTGGATTTTTTTTTATTATTTATTTAACGTATTTCTTCCTGAGGCAAACCAATCGAAACGACTTTTTCTTCGGGAATGGAAATGGTGAAGAAACTTTCTTTGGTGCTCTCTTCGTGTTTTAGTATTCACACTCTCTCAAAAAGAGGGTGGATAAAAGCTTTTACGGCGAGTGTTGCCATTTATTAATACGTGAGTAAAAAAAGTGTATAGTAGTTAGTAAGTTAGTAGTTGTTAGAGCTTCCGTTCAACTGTTTTTACTATTATGTTTATTTGGCAAATAGGGGTTATGCATGAGGCAGGTAACGATATTTGTAATCTATCAATTTTTTTTAAATAGTCTTTTAGAGAATGTGCTAGTTTAAGGTTAGTCAACCCATTTGCTGTACTGTTCTATACAATATACATAGAGAGAAATGTGGGACAGAAATTTGTTCAGAAATTTGTTCTATCATAGGATCACATATGTAGTTTACAAATTTTGTTAGCTTAAAAGCCAATACTCATAATCGTGTCTGATCGGAGAGTAACCAAATTCTCTCCGATTTGTAACACATTTTGTAGCTGTTCCAATTGGAAAGTTGTGCATTGAAATGTAAAATAAAAGTAATGGCGCAAAATTTTAATTGAATTAGTACGATGTTAAATCTGTTTTAGTATGATACTAGGTTAAAACAACGAATTTTTAAATTTTAACCGAATATAGCATCATACTTTCTCCACCCTTTTATTAAAGTTAAAATCATCGAACACCTACTTTATTTTTTTAGTATCGTGCTAGCTTCATATTCGTGTACTTCCCATTTTACACGAAATGTCATTGTTTTAGGTGTGTTCTGAAGCAATTTATTAAGAAAATTCTTTTAGTACGATACTAGTTAGAAAACGTTTAAAATTAAGAATGAGTTAATAAACTACTATAAAGTTAGCAAATGGTTAGGTAGTATCATACTAATATCTTAATAATAGGCTGTTCAAAATTTTGAGCCAATGTGTTCAGAATTCATGTTTGGCGATAAAATTCTTTCGAAAGGAAAATTTATGATATTAAATCTTTTCAATCTTTTGAATTATTAACTGAGAAAAAAAAAATCCATTTAATAAAACAATATTTCAGCAAAGGTGTGAAAAACTATAGATAAAAGATTTTTAAAGTATAAGAGTCAACAAAACACTAAGAATTTCTATAAATACAAACGAACATCACGTTTGCTCTAGAAATTACTTACATAGCCAATTTCCAATTTGAAGTGAAAGACTTATTTTGAAGTCAAAGATAGCTCCAATATCTTTTTGAATCATTAATCTTTCTAAGGTACGATTTTCAATTTTGTAATCGAAACAAAATGGTTTGATTTTTTTTTTAAATGTAACAGTACAGCATTTCTTAATACTGAAATATAACTCATTTATGTATAACACACCAGGTTACTATGCAACCAATATGAAATTGAATGTTCACCGTATACTTAATGGAAATCTTATACGATGATCTTGAGATCATCGACATAGAAGAAAGATGATGTGAAAAATTATTAAAAGAAAGAATAAAACTGAGTGGTCTGAGGTGCCTACCCTGAGGTACACCAGAAACAATTATAGATAAATTAGTTGCTGGTAATGTTGATGTTCAGAATTATGATTTTGACTAACTTTATTTGTGTATGATAACATACGTGCAATAAGTCTTTAATTTTCCACAGACTTTTTAGATCCATATTGGTGAAAAGAAGTTATCAGTGAATGATATGAGTTGTCTTATACTATACCTTGTCCTTGACACAAAAAAAAGTGTTAAACCAATAATAAGGGACTAGAATCTGACATGTTCTCAATAAGACCTTTGTCTATTGCTTGATGTCTATTTATAAAGTGCTATTAAAAGTGCTATTTAAAATGAATAATTTTTTTGCTCTTTCGTTTTCTAATTGAAAAGGGAATGTGAAATGGCATTTTGATTTGTTCGTGAATTTTCATTATCTATTTTTTTTGGAGGATTGATATACCGAAGGGCTATTGTTAAGTTTTTGTTTATTACTGTTTTGATATATTGTATTTATTTTTTGCACTTAGGTTCTCTCAACGCCCATAATCACCCTGGGAAGCCCGCTGTCGCTGTTTTCGAAATAATATGATTTACGTTCCAGTCCTTCCTGCGGAGTTATTTGAAATTATATTAAATTTGTGCACAACTTTTCTTCTTATATTTCTAGTGTTTCATGCATTGAGTTACACACTGTTAGTTGTTTCATTCCAATGTTGGTAACCTACCCAACCTCTTTTTAATATCAATTGGTGGTGTACCATTGTTTTTATGAGGTCTATATTCGTCTTCAATTTCTTCTAAGATAAACTCAAAGACCTCTTTTGAGAATCGAAACAGCTTAGTGAATTTATTTTTGTTTATTAAATGAGATACATTGAGGAAAAAATTATCTCCATTTGGTTCCAACGCTCATCTACAACAAAAACTCGATAACTAGCTCTACGTTGCCAGACAGCAACATTGCCTCTTTTATACTTGAGAACGTAAATCATTCAATTGCACAGGTGTTTTTCCGCTTTCGTACAGTTGCAAGAACCCATTGAGATCTCGATATAAATAAATCCACTGGTCCTGATGCTGATGGTATACCCCCATTCATCTGAACATAATGTTCTTCATCGCTAACAAAACCATCGCGTAAACTTTCAATCATAGCTCATAGCATTCTGTAATATACCACAGAAGATGAAAAAAAATTTTTGTGCGTCAATTCTTTCCAAAGTCAAGGAATTGCTGATCTATCATCAGCTCAAGAAATATCTCGAGGGACCAAAAAGAAAGATTGTCGCGCTTGATATTTCTAAACATTTGATAGAATTTGGCATCAGGCTCTCTTATCGAAAATGCGTGCATTTGGTATCAACGAAACCCTTATTCTTTGGATAAGAAATTACCTTCTGAATCGTTTAATACATGTTGCATTGGACGGTTTCAAGTATGATCTTGACTAAAAAATGCTTGTGTTCCCCAGGGCTCCGTTTTCTCCCCGACTCTATTCCTCATTTTTATAAATGATCTTTTTTCTGAAACTTCTAATTTACTTCAATGTTTTACCGGCGATTCCATCTTAAGATTTTCATACTATTTCTAAAATTAAAGTGCATCTCCTTCGGAAATGGAATTGCAAGGGCATCGTATGATAAGCTCAATAAACTCCGATCTTTACAGTAATGGGCTTTGAAAACTCAACCCTGTATATTGTCGTTGAAAAATGAACCCTCAACCACGATCTTCGTTGGAATGACCACATTCTCGAGACCGCTAAAAATGCAACTAAATACTCGGGATTTCTCTGTGGGTCTAAGAAATTTTTCACCCTCTCTACAATTTATAAGGCGTTGTTGCGGCCAAAACTCGAGTACAACTCACATCTTCGTCCAGGTGAAGCCCAAACTTCTCTTCAAGATTGGAATCAGAACTATCATGGAATTTCTTGCACACAGTCGGAATATTACATATATATGCTTTTCCTTGTTTTATATCGTTTTTTCACAAGCAACGCTCACTTTAAACGGCCGCCAGTTGCACTCCTCCCCCCAATGAATTCACCAATAATACCCTTTCGGCTAGCTAGACGGTTTTGAAGGACATAAAGATAAAAGATTACAACAACAGTATCAGTTGTACAGAGTTAAAATATTTTATTTACATGCATGAAATAAAGTTTCTCCTAAACTGTCTTTGGCTGTTTTAATAACAATTGAAAACTATCCCATTATCGGTTTTATTATTTGAGCATTGTTTAATTTTCCTAGAACATTCATTACGGCAACACTTCTCTACAGTAATATCAGCCAACAACCGAATAAAGCTTTTCTATTGACAACAATAAGGTTTTTGTATCGGATAATATCGCCTATGCATATACTTCAACTTCCAACTATTGCAGATTCACATTCCTCTCTTTCAAAGTCAACAGAAAATCTTGCATACTTTCTATCAATTTTTCTTTTAGTTTCTACCATAGAGCTGTTACATAAATCCAATCAAGGCGCAACTTCCTGAATAAGTGATATTTAAGATCTTCCCTTTCATTTATGCCGCCACCAGGAAAATAAACAATAATTGGCAGCATACCTCGGTCAGGCCGACCTCCTTGAGACCCCATCAGCATCATTAGTTAGTAAAATTATACCCAAAAGCTGATTTTTATCTATGTAAGAGGAGGGCGCACAAGTCGTCGTCGTCCACGTCGTCATCGTCTTTGTCGTTATCGCTGTCGTTGTCGTTTACCATTTGGTTAGTTGGTCTGTTGGTCTTGCATGAACAATTTCACTGTTTGTTAGATTCGTAGAAATAGAAATTGCTTACAGAAATGTGTCCCCAGATAATTTCCTTCTAAATATTCACTTGGTCCGGAGGTATCTTACCGACATCATCTTACAATGTTCTCTTCCTTCTTTTGCTTTGGGACAAGGAGGAGGATTGCATGTGTCCCATAACATATTGCAACAATGAAATTCTTTGCCTCTTCGATGGTGAAACTCCTATATAGCTGATAGGTTGGTGTCTTAAAGCTAAAATGCACGAGTTCGTGGTCACTTTGGGAGCAAAAGAGCAATAGTGTGTGCGCATTTAGAAAGCTATCAGCGTAAGCCCCAGAGGAAACGAATTTTCAACAAATTCTCCATCGGACTAACAAGGTTTGTGTGTACCAAATCGAGTTCTATATGTACATATGCCCGGTGGAATGTCCGCTTCGATGGCAGATCCTACAAGTGAAACTGAAAAGTCCAACGACAACCAGCTTAGACAAGCAGCCTCTCGAAAGCGAGCGCGATTAGCAAATACGATGTCGCGTCGTCGTCGGTCGGCCACTCGTCGGCGGCGGCGGCGGGGCGGCATGATCACTGATCACTAAGATCACATGCAAAGCCTGTAAAATTTATGAACTGGGAAAACGTCGTTTTTATCGTCGTTGTGCTCGATCGTTACACGCAAAACCATAAGTTATAGTTGCGATTTAATTCATTAAATTTTCACATTGTGTTCTGATTCGAGTGTTGCCGACAACGACAACGGCCGACAAGTTGTCATCTTCGATGTGATAGAAGCAACCTGTTCCGATGACCCAGAAATAAGTATCGCCACTATTTACCCATTGAAAGCACTCGATGCGTTCGTCGTGGTCGTCGAGAGTATCTGGCCATACATCATTTCATGAGACAGCCTAAAGGAATGGCCGCTCTGTCTCCTCTGTTGCTTCTTAGGTGAGAGTATCAACCAAAGCGATGCTATACTGACACAGTGATCTGATGGAATGAGACAACCACGACCTAAGCGACAAGAATTATTTTAATGAGAAATGTGATCTTATTCGATGGCATGATATCCAAGGGACAAGGTTTTAAGTTGGTTTATTAAGAGTGAAAATGAAAGCAACTTGTCATAGACATATTTGATTGTAAGGCTTATTTCAATGAAAATTGTACTATGGTGAAATCTTATTATGTATTTTTGGTTTCATGTCATATGGATTCGTTTGAAGGTTTTAATATTAAGATTATCGAGGCTTAAAAAAACATGGTTTTGGCGATGAGTTTGAGTGAAACATGGTATAGCATTTTCAACTAGAAACCTAATGGCTAGCACCTATTGGTCGCTTCTTATTGTTAAAGTTGAAAGTTATAGTTAAAGTTGAAATCTTCCATACAAAAGTGTGTAAAACTATCACCTTTAAACCTATGACTTCCCGGCGCTCTCACATTTGAATAAAGCTCGGAAACAATGCAGGTATATTTCTACGAGAATGTGCTCCAAATATCAACAGTTTTCTTGAACGACACAGTACATTAGATGGCACGTTGCTTGGTTTCCAAGGATTTTAACTGCGTCTTCGGGTTCTCTGTAGCACTCACGCAACTCTGTTGCTTCGCTTAAGATTATGTTCAGTATAGGAGACTATCCTCACTACAAAGTGTACTTAATTCTCATTTTACGTGTAAATGGACTGCACCTGAAAAGTGGACCAGATTCTCGGAAAAAAACAGAGGTTTAAATGGGATTATTGGGAGGGTGCAACGGAATTTTGATTGTGCAATTTTATCACCCAGTCTTTACCCACATTTGTCGACACTTCTCTAGGCAAATGCGCGATAGTGAAGATGGTAAACTCTTTTACCAAATGTGGGATAATCGTTCGAAGTCTCAACAGCGAAATTCTAGAGTTTGCATGGAAGAAAAGATTGCTGCAGAACTACTCTGAAAGACTTTGTCCACCTTGTATGATTTCATGAAGATCAGACAAATTTATACAAGACTTTGTTCAAATGATGTAAGGAAATTCACACAAAAATAATTTAGGCATTTTACACAGCAACTCTGCAGCAATGAACTATTTTTTGATGCATCACTCAGCGTGAAGACCATTAAAATTCGATTGTTTTTTTTTTAATTTTCATTCTATAAACAATCTCGAGATCTTATATGGAATGGTCTAAGGCAACGGAGACTTCCAGAAGTCTACGTGTGAATGATCATGGAAATGTACGATCAATTAAAAAAAAAGGTAAGATGCCCCGCAGTAGTTACCGAAGGCTTAGTAATCAAAGTTGGTGTGCACCAAGGAAGTGTCTTGAGTCCTTTACTCTTTTATACATTCCTTGAATTTCTGCCTTAGGGTGAAATGACCGATCCGAAAGTAAATACATAATTTATTCTTTGCTGACAATGGCGACATCAAACACGAATATGTTGTATGTATGTTGATGTATGTTGTCCATTTTTTGGTCCATGCAAGCCCATTCCGGACATTTCTGTATGAATGTTACAGTGCTTTCCAACTGCGAAAAGTTTTAATATTCAACATCAAGCAACCCGTAAACTCTGCTATCTTGATTGAAAATGCCCCCTTAGCTGAAAGAATGGCTCTATACAGCAGTTGTTTGTCCAGCGCTTACATACGGTTCATAATGTTGGACGATGTACAAGATGTATGAGAGTCAAGTGACGGCATCTGCAATGAAGTACCTTAGTATAAATTCGGGAGTGACAAAGCTTGATCGAATAAGAAGCAAGATACTCCAGCGTTGCTTGCACATTTAAAATCACATCTTGGACAAGATAATGCAAGAATAAATAAACTGGTACTGCCATGTACTAGGTGGCACAAAAGTGATCATTCTATTGGAAGATGAAATAATTTTTGAAAATGGCGGCAAATTTCAATTCTACATACTTTGATGTTTGTGAAGTCAGATTCAAAACAATCGTCAACTAAACATGAACCGCTGAAGAAGGCACTATAATTGTTTCGATTTTGTTTTTGCTAATACTGTTGGCAGATTTGACGGTAGTCTAACACCAAGTGGGTAAACTATTGCTTAGCCGCTCGTCTGGAAGAACGAATATGGGACAACACGAGATGCTTATAGGCACGGCCGACCATAGTCCAGCGTTAAGGCTTAAAATTTCGCAGGTGTAGCAGAAGATGTCCCAAAGGACCTCGAAGTGCCGACAAGTAGTGGTGCTATACAATTGGGCATTAATCGGCGGTCTTTTCAGAAAATTTTAATGAAAGACATAAAGATGTTCGCTTACAAAGTGTAGACAGTGAATCAGCTGCTAGCCGTTGACCGGCAAAGCGTCTAACTTAGACTCAAGCCATCCAGAATCTCGATCACCATCAGACAACTTTTGGTCGAAAATCATAATGAGCTAAATTACTGATTCTAGGGCATCGAAAATCCGCGAATAAACCCACTAAAAGTCATAACACCCACTCGAAGTCACTGCATGGTGCGCTTCAGGCTTCATTAGCCCGTATTTTTTCGAAACCGCCGCGACCCAAACGACTACTGTGGACTCTGAGAACTACAAATGCATGACCAACGACTTTCTCCTTCCTCAATTAGGACTGGAGAAAGAAACAACGACCGGCATAATGAATGATTCACAATCAAAATTACAAGGGTTGCATTTCCGCCTAATCTCTCGTTTTGCTAATTTGCACTGGTCTGCAAGACTTTGTGGGGTTTTTGAAAGTCACGAGTCTATGTCAACAAGCCTCAGACTCCTGAAGCCTTCAAAGGGAATATATCGCTCAACAATGCTAGGAACACCAGAAGTTTTGGCAAGATTGATAGGAATTTTCATAAATTGGGACCAATTAGTCATCAATTCTGGAGGCGGCCACTTAGCCGATATAATTTTCTCGACTTCACGGAAACAAAATTAAGACATCAAATAAACATACTCCAAAAACTGAACAAAAGCTTTTCATTCATAAAAAAATATATCTTCCACAAAGAAAATGTCCTGATAATCCCGTTCAAATGGCAATAGCATATGACATTTAAGCACTATCTCGGAAAAATGAAGACGTAAGAACTCCTGGCCTTAGAAATGAAATAGTAAAAACACGTTAACGTTAACTGATGTTAACCCGATGAACCTCACGGGTAGTTTATGTCTAAATTGGTCTTTTTTCCACTTAATTTAAAATTATTTTGAAGCGTTACAGATTTAAAATTCTGGAAATTGATTTTAATAATAAAAAATCTAATCCTTACTTTGTGGTTAGAAGAGAACCATCAGCATTTAGTTTAAGAGAATGGAGAATTCTTTGAAAGAATACACATTTTGGGCCAATAAAATCAAGAAATGAAAATGAAAAGATCAAAGGGCACGGTAGTGCCCAGCCAAGTTCTGGCACTACACCCTTTTTACAGGAACAAACTCAGGCGATTTTTGACCCCTCCCTATCTTCAGTACCAATGAAGTCAGAAACTTAAAACTCCGAATATTTGCTAAGGTAGTCAGGCACAGGCGCCTGACCAATTTTCAATTTTCTAGCATAAGCGGTTCCTGAGATATAAGGCCTCAAAAATCACAAAAACCGTAACTGACTGACTGACTGACTGACAGATCATCAAAATTATGGAGCACTTCCCGACATCGTAGAATCTTGTAATTTTGCACAACGGTAGGTCTTGTCATGCAAGCAGAGGAAAAAATCGAAAATTTGAAATTTTCCATTCAGGGGGCGTGGTATCCGCCCACTTTCTCCGAATTTTGGAGCACTTCCCGACATCGTATTATGGAGCACTTCCGACTGCTGTAAAACGATGAAATTTGGTGAACCGGTAGGGCTTATATTGCATATAAAGAACCAAAAATAAACACCAAGGTTTTCCTTTCAGGAGGCGTGGTATCCGCCTACTTCCTCAGAACTGATGTAAATTATATATGGCAAACTTCCTATTGCAGTAGAACAATGAAATTTGGTAGAGCGGTAGGGCTTCAATTGCATATAAAGGAACAAAAATTAAAATTTAAGTTTTCCATTCAGGGGGCGTGGTATCCACCCACTTTCACCGAATTGGTGTTGGTTGAATGGCGCACTTCCGACTACTGTAAAACGATGAAATTTAGTAAAGTGGTAGGGCTTAAATTACATACTAAGAAAAAAATATAAAATTTGAGATTTTCCATTCAGGGGCGTGGTATCCGCCCACTTCCTCAGAACTGATGTAAATTATATATGGCAAACTTCTGATTGCAGTAGAACAATGAAATTTAGTAGAGCGGTAGGGCTTAAATTGCATATAAAGGAACAAAAATAAAAATTGAGATTTGCCATTCAGGGGGCGTGGTATCCACCCACTTTCACCGAATTAGTGTTGGTTGAATGGAGCACTTTCGACTGCTGTAAAACGATGAAATTTGGTAAAGTAGCAGAGCTTTAATTGCATACAAAGAAAAAAATATAAAATTTGAGGTTTTCCATTCAGGGGCGTGGTATCCGCCCACTTCTTCAGAACTGATGTAAATTATATATGGCAAACTTCCAATTGCAGTAGAACAATAAAATTTGGTCGAACGGTAGGGCTTAAATTAAAGGACAAAAACTAAAAATTAGGGTTTTCCATTCAGGGGGCGGATACCACATCCGCTTACTTGGCAAGTTTTTTTTTTATGCCCAATTCGAAAGGTTTTAAAAACTTGACAAGTGAGCCCATCAAATTTTAGTCAGTATTCATTAAATAATAAAATTTCTCTATTACATTGAAGCTGTTTCAATATTATTCTACTTTAAATATTCGGTATTAAACCTTCATGAAGTAAGAACTTGGCGTACTTTTAGATCTCAGTACTTTTCACGGCTGACTTGTTACACAAAGGTTTTTGTATAGAAGAACTTGGCTCTTTTTTTAACATTTATGTTTTTGGTCTGATTACAATTTCTCTAAACACTAGAACGCTTAAAAATCTAAAAATCTTATAATCTATGAGGAAAATAAAATAACGAGTCTTTTTGAATGTAATAGATTTTCGAAAGCTACTTCAAATGAAAAAGTACTTACATCGATCTTTGAGCCTTAACGGCGCTGGTGGTTGTATATGCTTCAATTCTCGCCCTTTTCGGATTGAGTCCATAAGTTGTTCCCTTGGGGATGGTGTCCTTTTGATTGGCGGTGGAAGTTTACGCTCAGAGGCCTTAAATGAATATATATTCCATGAGTTATAACAAGCACAAAAAAACTATTACATTTTTCATTAATTACCTTCTTTAATGGCGGCCGTGACCTAATAAATTCCAATATCACAGCATGAGCATCTTTTTTTACACGTCTTGGTACATCACCATTAACCATGACTTTACGCAGATTGTACTTTCTATATTAGAAATAATAATAATATTAACAAACAGCTGATAAGTACAGAAATAATTAAAAAAAAACAATAGATAAACTAAAAGCTTGTCTTGAATTTTGGTGTGCGGTAAAATTTGTTAACTTTGTTAAAATATGTTAACCATGCAATTAATGCTAAAATTATTTTGTTTAATAGCTGTGTTTTTTTGGAAAAGTGAATAGCCAGGTCAGCAAATTTTAACACTCAAACAACAACAAATAGATTGATCGCAGAGTGAATTTAAATTGTTGAAACGTTGAGAGCTTAGATGGCGCTTAATTCAATCATAAAAAAATGTGACAAGTGACACATAAGGCACCGATTTTGACGTCGAATGTCATTATTATGATCACAAACTTTGAAACTCAACAAAAAGTGTGAATATAAAAATGAGCATATAGCGAAACTGGCGACTAGGTTTCACCAAAGCACACCAAATAAAAATTTGTTTCACACTTACCTTGATCGAATATCTTCCATGAGTATTTCGTAAGGCGTCAGTGCAAACTCAACAGGTGTCCTTGAAAATTCATTCTTCTTCAGCCTCACGCCTCGTCTAAGTTGGTCCACAACTTGCACCCAAAACCTCGCCTAGATTAACAAAAGAAAAACAAAATAAATACATCTATGAATATATATTTTCATGAGATATTAATAACCAAAAAAAAAAAAAAAAACAGTCCATTAACGTAAATGATACCATCATCAATGGAACATTAACTAAATTTTGCAACATGCCACAAAGTCATGCGGGAAGAAATTTCTTTACAAATAAATAAACAATCAACGTAAGTCTTAAATCATAAGGCGTGCCTTTCCCTGTCTCAAAATTTCTTTTATTAATTAATATTTTTTATAAATGTATATTCTACTGACCTAATGGCGTAAGATAAAGATTAACTATGGAATTAGCTGCAGTAACATTAAACAAACAAACAAAAACATTAAATCATTAAGTTTATAAAAATATCGCATTCAAAAAAAAATTGCTTGAAGAATAACATTTGATGTAAGCAAATGGCATTTTCTCCAACTTTTTTTTGTAATTCATCAAAATGCAGAGTTGAATTTAAAAATTCGTAATTTTTTTCCAAACAAACAAATAAAATTAAATTATTGAGATACAAGTTATTGTAGCGTACTTGAACTGCCCTCCAAATTTCCACTTCAGTCTTTTCATTTCAATTATGTGACCCATAATTGATTGGATTTTTTATGAAGGTGGCGGTGTGGTTAAATATTGTAAAGAAATAAAAAAATAAAGAACATAAAAGCTTTGAAAAAAAGGTTACAGTCGTATTTTGGAATAACACAAAAAATAAACAATTTCAACATATCAATCTAATGTGTTAGCCTTGCTTAGTGGAAATATGTGGTATTTTAGGTTACGAGGGTACCATCAACAAAGGGACATAAAAGCATACTCGTATACTTACGTGATATAACCTTGGGTTATTTAAAGAATTGCAAACAGCGCGGTTTGAACATAGAAATAGGTGACTTTGTGGTGCTAATGAAATATTTGAAATTATGTAATGCGGTTGTATAAGAAGAAGATATTAAAAGTCGGTTGAATCAAAGTTCTTCAAAAGATTTGGTTCTATAAAAACGAATTACTTTTATGGAGAACGTAAAATGGAAGACTGATAAGGTTCTTGAACTGGAATTGATGTATGCGGGTGATAGTGATCTGATAGGATGTGCTTGGGAGTCATTTAAAAACGCACTTCCAAAATTTCTCTTTTTGTATTGTTTGGTTTGTGCTTATTTTTACTAGCTATAATATATGACCAGTTATGCAGATCAAACTCGAGATTTTGATCAGACTTGACTTTACGATAAATATGGAAGATTTTCGGCCGATTTTGTTCAAAATTGCTAGAAAACAGTTTTTAATTTTTCACTCCATACGTTTTTTTTTTCTTTTTTTAAGACCAAAAATAGCAGCCTACCGTACAAATTTTGTCAACAATTAAGAAAATATTTTTAATTTCAAAAATTGTTCCACAGATATTTATGTACATTACATTACATATTACATTACTCCGTAGATAAACCTACGAAGTAGAGACACAGAAAGCACTGGCAATGGCAATTAAGGCCATCGGCTTAGACATTACAACAGAGAGAGACACACAGAAAGAAAGAACACAGAAGAAACATATGTCAACAGCCCACGGTTGGTATTTGAACGGTCCTCCATCCAAGTACTAACCACGCACAATGATGATGATTTCGCTGATCGATAGGAAGCGATGCTTTCATCAAAGCCTAGGCCGTTGACGCACAGATATTAAAAAAAAAATATTAAAAACTAGCTTATGGTTTAAAAATTAAAATGCACGACTGGGTCGCACGAACTTGCTCCTATGTGACAGACTAGGAATTTTAAAAACGAATATTATTAGAGAAAACTGTTCATAAGGATAAAATTAATTTTTTTTAATTCTTTTAGTAGTAAGAGAAAACAAAAAACGCTATGCAAATATGAATTTATGCAAGAACTAAAATTATAAGTCGTAGTGTTTTTTTTTTTTTAAATAATCATTTTTAAGAAAAAATTTGGTACGCCCGCCAGCTTGAAGTTTTTATTACTGTGCGAATGGAAATTAAATTTCGAAAAAAAATATTGAGCCTTTTTTGATATCTCAAACAATTTTCCAAGAAAAGAAAAAAAATGACTTTTTCCAAAAATTAAAAAATAGTTTTTTTTTTTAAGTTTTGAAATGCAATGTGTTTTAAACATTTTGGAAGCATCTCTAAAAAATGTTACTAAGATCCGTTATATCTATAATGAGAAATTCAAACTTCGAAAAAATGGTTCTATGGTAGGTATACAAGCTCTAATATCTTAATTTCAAAATTTGTTAGTTTTAAGTTAAAGATCATAAAAATTAATTGAAAGAAAAAAACTTATCAAAATTCGATTTTTGAAAACCATTTTTTCAATTTTTTTAACATTTGTATGGTGGGTAACTTCGTTTTTAGGTAAAATAAAATTTTTTTCTCACAACTTTTCTTTATCAAGTTTTAAAAAAAATCTAGCATGGGATTTTCGAAATATTGAGTTTTGAAAAAATAAATAAATTGAAGTTGTTCTTAAAAATCCAAAAATTGTTTTTTGAAAATTTGAATACACAATTCTATTTAAATTTTTGGAGAGCTTTAGCAAAAAAAAAAAAGATCAAAATCGGTTGTACCTTTTTTGATAAAATCAAAAACCATTTTTCGAAAAAAATTTTTCAACCAGCTTTAACTAAATGATATTTTTTTGTGTTTTAATTTTTTAAATCTGTGGAACAGTTTTTGAAAAAAAAAAATATAAAATTTCGAAAAAAATTCGTATGGCAGGTACCGTTATTTTTGGTCTTAAAAAAAAAAACAAACGTGTGGGGGGAAAATTAAAAATGATATCTACCAAGTTTGAAGATAATCGGCTGAGCCGTTTAGGTTGTTTTTATTTTGGTGGGGGCAATACCCCCATATATAAGGCTTAATACAAGCTAATTCTTAATCTAACATAAGTATAGCTAGGATGATTAAGACGGGGTATCAGACAGAATGAACTGAGGTTAAAGTCGAAGCAGTTAATGTTACAATTAATCCTCTGAAGTATGCGAGTAAAGGTTCGTTGGACCCGTTTAATTGGTTCGGTGGGTAGGCAGATAGAATAGAAGAGGATTTCTTATATTACGGGAATTAGTGTTGAAAGAGATGTAGTCAAACAGACAGACAAACAGAATTGCGAGAACCACTTTTTTAGGCTTCGCTATCATCGTGATGTCAACTTTGATCAAAATCTCGAGTTCGATTTTTTTCCGAATGCATAACTTGCTTTATAGTATCTACCTATAAGTCGCAAGTAAAAAACTACAAAATCTGGTTATTTATGGTATACCTGCTTTTGAACCATTTTGTTTGTTTTCGATTTTCTCCAAAACGGTTTCCATAGCTTTTAAAAGATTAGACAATAAAATTTTCGATTTTTGAAGCACTTGAAAGTTAATACTTTTTCGAAAAAATGATTGTAGGAGTTGCAATACCATTTAACAAATGTTAAAAAATGCTTTTCGAAAATCATATTTTTCTCAAAAATACTCAGTACCTAGAGTTTTGATAAACATTTTTCTGTTGAACTTAGTTTATATAGTTTATCATTGACTTCTAGAACAATTTGTTTGATTTTTGAATATTTTTGACTTTCTCATTATCACTATAACAGGTTTTAATTAAATTTTGTATGCTCCGAAGAAGTTTTAAAAATATTGCATATCATAACTAAAAAAAATAATGTTTGGGTATTGTGAAAAACAATATAAAATTCGATATATCTATCAAAAATGTTTTGATTTCTAAAATAATAAAAAGTTAAAATTGGCGTATTATATTTTGTTCTTAAAAATTTATTAATAAACTTATTTAAAAAAAAGAAGAAAATCACTACAACCATGTAAAATATTTGTCGTTGCATAAATTAATATTTGCTTTAGAAATCACATGACGTACGGTGTTTAGTTATTCACTTTACAGTAGTGAACATTTTTCTATAACAAAATCCATTTTTTAAATTCAATTCTTAGTCTTTTAAGCATGTTCGTACGACTTAGTATTACATTTTATTTTTTTTTTATTATTTATTTTTTAAAGAGATTGGCGCAAAATTACAAACAACCTATTATTAAGGGCTTAGCAATTTACGAGTTAGCAAATTGTTAAACTTTTAATAATTTACTAGCTCTTCCAAAATTTTAAACCCTTTTTTTCGTTTTACTAACTAGTAAATTATTAATTGCCTTTTATTAAAAACGGTGCAACTGAACACGTCCAAACAATGACAGTTCGTGGAAAAATCTGAGGAACGGACCTAATAATTTGATTTGTCAGAAGTCAAACGACAACCTACAATTTATTTTGTGATTCGTATATTTGTGGCATCTCAGCAATTTATTTAGTAATTTTATTTTGCCTAGTTCCTGTTTGTTGGAGGTATGTATTTATTTTATAATATTATTTCAATTCAAAATAATAATCTCCTTTTTACCAAATAGCGAAAAGTTTGATGTTGTGGACTCAAAGAAGAATGGAGCAGAAGAAGAATAATAAAGTGAGTAGAACGTTGATTCGTGTTTCTTAAAACATTTATGTTATTGCTCTATTTTTTATTTTCAGCAGGTTCAAACTGCACCTGCCAAACCTCTGAGCCCACGGTATGTGTAATTCGGTCTTGGATTTTCAGGTTTTCAACCAAGAACCGAACTGTTGTCTTATGTCTTGTCAGATCTATAACTGGAGTAAGATTCTCCATCGTCCAGCTCTTCAAAAGGATTTGCTCGGGACTTGAAACATCACAATTTTCTGCAAAGATTCTTCAAACATATCGAAATCTCGTCTTCCGAAAACGTTTTATTTTATTTTATTTACTTTTACAAACAATTCGCTCACGAATCATAAAAAAAGAACTCATTAAATTCTCTCAAATAAAATTGCCAAGAATTTTTTTGCGAGGAAAATGACAGAAGTCTTATGGATTTAGCAAATTACTAAAAGTTAAAGAAGCCAGTTTGTGATTTTAACTTTAGTAAAATGTTAAGAGATAGTAATATGTTAAAATCGTTTAAAATTAGCAAAATCCTTTAATTTACTAAAATGGCTTTAACATATTACTAAATCGTTTAAATGTTTGCTTCATTAAAACACCTGCTTTAAAATGTTAAAGCACATTGCGAGCGTTTAGAAAATTTGGAGAGAACTTAAAAGGAGATACCGATGCACATTGGTTTTGAATATCTAAAAATAAAGAGCCGCGTAAAGTATTCCACATGCGTATAGTGCGGCTTGAGAAATAATCTCTGAGTTAAACAGTACGTCCGAAGTTAGGATCTAGGGCTAACTGATGGCCATTCCCTAGAGTATTACGGTTGAATTGTTTAAGGAGGAGGAATACAACTGGGTATTTTACTAGAACACTGTTTATGAAAATAACGGTATAATAATGAAAGACATGAAACTTTGGAGCGGTGCTCGAAAGATACAAATGTTTCCGTTATAGTTATATCAACTATCATTTTTAAAACTAGTTTTTAGATTATAAGAGACTAAGAGATCAAGTGAATTATTGGAGCACCTGCCCATAGATTAGAGTCAGAGCAGAAGGGCTGAAACATTTATTGCAACGTCGAAGAAAACTTAAATACGAGTACTGCTGCGTTTTTGGCGATGTCAAATATACGGTCGTTCCACATAAGGTGGTCTATGATGCACATACCGAGAATTGAGAGTTATTCGGTTTCGTTAATGCAAGTGCCACTCAAGAATATCGGCATGGGGGATGAGTTCTGTTTAAAAAAAAATAGTACTGAAATTTTGAAGCATTAAATTTTACGAGGTTTATGATTCCCCATTTGACAATGCTATCGAGATCAAAATTTAATAAGCTCATCATACCCTGCGGTTCTAGCTCTACATAGGAAGCAAATGAATGTGAATCTTGTAACAAAGTTGCTGTCATACCTTAACAATTTATTGGGTTAGAAGTTTCAGAAAGAAGATCATTATTGAATATGGGAAAGAGGGAAGGAGCCCTGTGGTACAATAGCATTTGTTTTATGAAAAACACACTTGAAACCATCCAATGCGTTTCGAAGGCCAATTTCTAATCCAAAGAAGAAGAGATTCATCAATACCGAATGAAAGTGTTTTCAATAAGAGAGCTTGACGCCAAACTCTATCAAATGCTTTTGAAATATCAAGTGCAATAGTCTTACTTTCTCCAAAGATTTGTGCCAATGTTCGATGAAATAAACTATCAAATCATAAGTGGACGTCTTGCTACGAAAGATGTACTGGCGGGCATTAACAAGCTTTCATTCTTCAAGTTATTTCTTGAGGTGATAATTTATCAGCGTTTCCATGATCTTGGGAAGAAGGGAAGTACGAAAAATTGGACGATAGTTGAGGGAGAAAGAAGATTCACCTTTTTAGGAAAAGACTAGACAAATCCTGTTATCCCAATAAAGTAGGATGTGTATTTAGTAGAGTAGTAGTAGTAGTAGTAGGTTGTTAAAGTCAGACAAAATTTCGGCTTACAATTTTTTTTGATAGTCATACAACGCATAGAATTCGTTAGAAGTTGCGTTACTATCCGAACTTTGAAACACATATTAATGATGTGATAATGGACAGTGAATTTAAACTACAAAAACCATGTCGTGGTTGAAGCTGATAAGTTGTCACGGAGTGCCTTATTTTGCTCAAAAAATTCTCTTAAGCTACGAAACCTTTTCTTTTGAGAACAGAGTATTTCATACTCATTATGACCTACACAAACACTTAATCCAAATCCAACGCAAAACATTCAATTTAAATACCTTCGAGTATAATATAACTAAGCCCACTTTTAATAAGCTGTCTAATAGTCATTTTGACATTTATAAATATCAAAAATGTCATATGTGAAGTTGGAAACGGTACTAAAAATGTAAAATCGGTTTTCGATAATTTCAACTTTAAGATAATTTAAGATGTTCATGTTGATTTTGCAAGTCCTTGTTTAACAGTTGGAGTAAGTGTCAATTAATCGTTAATTTGAAGAGTGTTAACTGTCAATTTTGTGTGTACTGTGAAACTAGACTTACAAATACCTGCGAGTATACTCGTATCTAGTATTAGATTAAGAACGAGTTATACATTTTTCAAAATTAGTTTTACAATTAAGAAACATATTTTCCATCAAGAAACGTTGCATAGGACAATAATTAATAGGTGCTTACGTTAAACCACCTCTAAATCAATCGAGTGGTTTTCTTCTGAATGCCGAATCATTCTTAACATTTTTAAGACACCCTTTACAACTAAAATCTTCATCGCCTTGCCGATTTTGAAAGACCTTTTTTTCTACGATAAAGACAACTTACACAACTCCAAATTGTTTCAAGCTTAAATACTCTGGCCCCACAGCTTCTGCGATATGTTTAACCAACTACCATCAGCAAAAAGTGCAACATAATCTGCACTTAAAATCGCTCAATAACTCCAAATGATCGCATTCAGAGACAAGAAAAAGACGACGGAAGCACATTATTTTGCGAGGTAAAAAGCCGCAAGACAAATGATTTGTTATGATTTTGCAATCACTTCATGATGTGCTTCATGCACCTCTAAACAGAGTGCACTGCTGCTCCAGAGATTAATTGACTATCACTGCAAGCGGACCATCTCCTCCATCATCATAATCGTCAGCGTAATCATCTTTTCAACATGCAGATGAATGGGGATGGAGCAACAACCGCCTGAGTCTCCCGATGTGGTCTGTATAATCTTCGCGGTTAAACCGCGCGTCTCAACTGCTGCTGTCAAGACAGCATTTGTGTTTATGCAATTTTCCCGATGTGTCAAGCGTTGAAGCAGATGATATGATTTGATGGTGTTGCTCCAGTGATACCTACTTCGCGTAGTAAAAACAGTGTGTTCCACCTATAACGGTAATGTGGGCTTCTCTATTATGTTGTTACAATGCAGGCATTTTTTATTATTTTTTGATTTTGTTATGCTTTACGTCGTTTTGTTAACTTGACATGCATCGATGACGCTAAAGATACATCATATGCGCAAAGGTGTCTGTCTAAACAGACAGACAGACGGAAATATATACGGATTGAAGGCAGCGGGAGCAATATGCGTAGCTGCCGGCAAATTGATCGACTTTTCACAATAATGAGTGTTGAATGCGAATGCGGCCGCCGCGCCGTTGTTGGTGATGTCGATGATGGGTGGCTCAGCGGCAATGGCGGATGATAGGGGAGCGACGCGAATAACGTATGTGATCCATGCTGCATTGAACATATGTACGCCTGCGATTTGAATACAGGAAGTATTGTCATGGAACAGCGGTTTATTTACTTCTTCTGCTGCTACTGGTGCTGTTGTTTTGAAACTGTTTACTGGGTGAATTGAGCTAATACACAATATGAACAGTGTACCGCAAAAGCTACCATCATGTTTACAACTTCCTTTTTGGACAGAACCAAAGGAATATGTACACAAACAGTTCGGTTTCGGTTTGTCTGTTTTGTTTCTACAGGAAGTTGCTCAACATTTGTTTTAATGGTGCTGCAGGGAATCAAGGTTTGGTTCAGCTTTTTCTGACGTAATAAATTATTTAAAGCAAAATGTTATCGTGCTATTAATTGGATAAAGCTGAAGTAATATAGCTTTTAATGCTTTGTTGCTAGGTTTCGGCTTTGTGCTAGTTGTCAGTATGCCCATAAAGAATAGATGTATACATATTAAGACATGTTATGTAAGTAGGTTTAACTGAGGAAAATATAGATATAAATGTCTAAAATATGCACAAAATTACTACAAATGTGTAAATTTTAATTCAAAGAAAAAATAAAGACTGATTTATTACAACGTGTGTGAAGGCTTAAATTAAAAAAAAAAAAGAAAAACTTTGCTCAAAGGTTTCCTATTTCTTTCAGCAGACACATTAAAGAAACTTTACAGGACAATAGGAATTGTTTCTTTTAGATGATGATATTTCGAAAACGCAAATATGACTTTAAATTCAATTCTTTCCGAAATGAGAAATTGTATCCAGAATAGGGAACCACCTACCAAACCGAGAGAGAACTCTTGGTCTTATTCGAGCTGATGTAAAGAGGATTTTATAAAGCCGATCTTACTGAGGTCAACCAAAAGGTAGAACAAATGTTTGGTCATTTGTCATTTGTCAAAAATACTACATCGTCTTTCGTTCCAATTCCAACGCTCCTAAGCTAATTAACTTGCAGTAGGTACTGTTTACTGTTAATTCGACATTCCTAGAAAGTTTTCCGAATCCTTCTGTACTCGAGGGTGTTAACGATTTTATGGAACAAATCTTATTTCTCGTACAGTTGCAAGAGTACTGAAGGATCTCGATGTACACAAATCGGCTGGACCAGATTGTACCCCTATTCTTCCGAAAATGTGTTTTTCAACGCTGGCAAAAGCACTGTGTAAGCTTTTCCATCTTTCCTATTCTTCTGGACCAGAGCAGGTGGGGGTGTAGAGTCGGTAGTAGTTTAAGGCATGTCCGGGGCTCTGAGAGACTTCACCAATGGACTTGTGTTGCTACTAAACCATACATCGGACCATGGCAGTGGTGGGAAGATTGAGTAGGAGAAACCGATGTGAGGAAAAACAGAGTCGGTTAAGGAATTCCACATTTGAGTCGTACGGCCAAAGGAAGAATCTCTGTACTTAACTGTGAAGCTTATTAAATTCTGATCTTGACAGTATTGTCAAAAGCGAAACTCATCTCCATACTCCTATCCGTGAGCGGTACTTTCTCTGAGGAGACCGAACAGCTCTCAGTTCTCGGTATGTGCATCACAGACCACCTTATTCGAAGTCGCCAAGAAAGTTGCTAAGTTCTAGGGTTTCTTTCGACGTTGCAAGAAATGTTTCACCCCTTTTGATTTGGCCGTTTTACTCGCGCTTTTAGGAATGCTCCTAAGTTAACCCTTGAGTCCAACTTCGGACGTACTGTGAAATACGTAGATTCTTTTTTCAGCCAATCTACACGAATATGGAATGCTCTACCTAGCTCTATTTTTCTTCCAGTTGTAATATTCAGAAATTTAAAACTAATGTGCATCGGTATCTCCTTTTAAACCCATTCTTGTTTTCCTAACGCTCGTACTGTGTTAATCATTTTAAGGGTAGTAATAACCCCTTGAGTGCGCGTTAATTATAAAAGAAACGCTTCGTTAGATGTTCTATACTTAATTGTTATCTCTACGACTGTCAAATGCCATTTGAAAGATTTCATTTAAACAAAATGGCAAGTTTCTTTAGACAAAGATTCAAAATAATGGGATCTTCCATTGGTTATCTGCACTTCTCTTCTTTAAACTTAAATAAACCTCCTGCGTTTTTCCTTCCTTTGCAAGATAGTCTCTTCAAATTGAAGATCAATTAAAAGTCCATGTAAATAATTCTATAATATCTACCACTTAGCAAATAAACACAGTTATTTCCAAAACAACATTCCATTTATATGTGCTAAAGACTTTGGCGGGCCAGTATCAATTACAAGGTTCAACTTTAATTGAATATTAGTGTTTCCTCATGTCATAGACCGCCTGCCAATTACGTCTTCTCTATAGCCACATACATATTTAGTTCCCTCTGTCCATTTATTAACGTCAGATTAACTCACTAACTAACATTTTACTACAGCCTTCTTATAACATAACTGCACACAACGGACAAGTGCAGAAGTGATTTTCCTCTAAGTTACTGACTGTCTGAGCGATGTGCAGAAATGCCACATTAATTATCACGTTAAGATCGAACGACCACGACGACGATCATGACTATGACGACTCAACGGACATCGTAGTCGTCGTCGTCTTCGTTATCGTTGGTGGAAAATTACTTTCACTTGTGTTAAACGTTTTGAAACACCTCCAGAGATTTCTATCAGTACAAAACATATACATTTTGTCTTTGACGTATATATTTTCTTTGAACATAGATCAATCGTATGGGTTTCAAATAATTCAATTGATCGCCACAAGACTTTGGCATTCACTGTCATCCGCATCACGAAGAACGCCTCGCGACCGATTATCCTCGATATTTTAGTTGATAGCTTTCCATCATGCATGTCGGTGAAATAGCATTCCAGACTTGCAATGAGCCGTCCAAGTTTACCATTCATTAGCACTGAGTGACTCTTTTAAAATGGTCAAGGCACAACGTTAAGCACAAACATTCTTCGGTTTTGAAGCGAAGCTTAAATGCACATTCGTCATGCACATTTGCAAGACTGTATACAATTTGTACATACAAAATACATTGTAGCGTTGTATTATTGGAATTCTTAAGTGACTGTAAGCATAGTCTCTGCAAACCTTGTTAAGATTTAAATTTTTTTCGTTTAAATCACGGATGAAGGAAAAAAAATTCACTATAGGAGGCACTTCCATTTTATTGGGTGGCTAGGAGATTTAAATTGTAGTTCATTAAAAATGATATTTTTTGGTCCGAATGAACACAGAGCTAATTAGTGCTTTATTTTGACTTATGAAACAAGAAACAGTTGATTATTATGAGCCAACACACGAAACAGAAAGTTTTCCTGAGGAGTGGAAAAAGGGGATGATTGTCTGCGTGCTGCCTGCTGTAGCGAAGGTTATAGCAAGAATCGTCCTAGAGCGAATAAAAGACCAACTAGAAGACACGCTTGACGCCGAACAAGCAGGTTTCTGCACTGGATCTTCCTGTGTGGATCACATCAACACCTTGCGGATCATCATCGAACAGTGCGTTAAATATCGATCACCACTTCACCTGCTGTTCATCGATTTCGAAAAGGCGTTTGACAGTGTCAATAGAGAATTTATTTGGCTTGCCTTGCGCAGGAGGGGCATCCCGGATAAATTGATCGCTATTATCAAGGCTACATATGAAGGATCCAAATGTCACGTTTTGTGTAAAGGAAGGTTGTCAGAGGAGTTTGAAATCCAAAGTGGTGTTAGACAGTGTTTATACTGTCACCAATACTGTTCCTGTTGGTAATAAGTGATGTGCTGCATGCAGCTTTGTCGACTTTAAATGGAGGAATTCAGTGGAATCTGCTATCACACCTGAAACATCTGGACTACGCGGATGACGTGTGCTTACTCTCTCATGGGATCATGGATCTCCATCAAATAACAACAAGAGTATAGAGAGAATCCGAAACCGTCGGGCTTAAGATCAATACGGCAAAAACTAAAAGGATCAGCCTTGGAACTTCCTCACCTACCCAAATAGATATTTCTGGACAAACAGTAGAGACGGTAGAGAGTTTTCAATACCTTGGGAGTATTGTCTCTACTGATGGCGGGACCGAACTAGATATAACCAGCCGAATCAAGAAAGCAAAGGCTGCGTTCGGAATGCTGTCTAAAATATGGAGAAAATCTATAAGCCTAAAAACCAAGCTACGACTGTTCCGCTCCAATGTAATATTCGTATGCTTCTTTATGGATGCAGCACTTGGAAAGTAACACCCACTGTCACAAGAAAGCTGCAAACATTCGTGAATAGATGTCTGCGAAACATCTTGCGGATTTTCTGGCTTAACCGAATCTCCAATGATGAACTTCATGGGAGGACAGAGGAGTGGGCCGACCCAGAAGTACTTGGCGAAGAACGTTCGCAGAGGAATCAGCACAACTGGGGAAGAGTTGGAGAGAGCTGAGGTACATCTCCAGAATTCGTACACGATGGCGCGTAGGAGTAGTGGAGGCCCTATGCCCCGTAACGGGAACCACACGGACGTAACAGGTCCGAGGACCTAAGTAAGTAATACACGAAACGGTCGAAACAAAACAGATTCTTTATACAAGACAAGAAATCAACACCGTTTTGTCTGACTCAATCGCGTATTCACAAATTGTATATCAGCACAGATATATTGCAGTTTCCAGAGCAAAAGCCTTTCTTTGTAAGCTGACATCGGCAGCATACTTTAAAAAAGCAATAATATATCCTCTGCATAAAAAAGGAGATTTAAGCAACCCAGAGAACTACCGGGGTATTTCATGGGAATGTCAAGCAAAATTGTAATATATTGAAAGTGATGTATGAAGCAATGCCACGTATGTCTTGCATGGTGAATTTTTTTTAGAAAACTTCGCAACGGAAATGGGTGTTAAACAAGGTTGTGTATTGAGCACCTTACTCTTCATTTTGATTATCAATGATATCGTGGAAGCTATTGGAGGAGGAATAGAGTTTGGACGATTACGGGTGCCATGTCTGATATTTGCCAACGATATAGTTTTTCTGGCAGAGTCAGTAGAGGGAATGCAGTGACTGATAAACTAACTCGAAATCTATTGTAGTCTTTGGAATCTTTCAGTTAACTTAGAAAAATCGAAAATGATGATCTTCAGAAATGGTGGAGGCAGATATTCTCGGAATGAAAAGTAGAAGTACAAAGGACAAAATATTACAATTGTACGTGAGTACAAATATCTAGGTCTGTTTATCACCCCAAATCTTAATATGAAAATACACTTCCAGTTGAAGTTATCGGAGGCGAAAAGAGCAATTTCAGCAGTTTGGGGTCATTGCATCGATAGTAAAAACGTTGACCATAGTGCAAAGATGAAAGTGTTTCGAGCGACTGCAGTCTCTATTTTGCTGTATGGTGCGCAAGTCTGGGGATATTCTAAATTCGACGAGGTAGAAAAGTTTCTGAGATACTTTCTTAAACGGATTTTCCGATTGCCTTCGAATACACCTAACTACATGCTGCATCTAAAATTGCATTTTCGTTATGTAATAAAAGTCTTGGAGATGGAAGAAAGAGGGAAGACTACCTAAGCTGATCCTGAAAAAGCATTATTTTATCAATAGGGAACCTTGTCAGAAAGTGGGAGGAGCTCGGAGCTGGATTTTGAGAAAACGTGTGAATTCATGCAGATATTAGCCCAGCTGACTTGAGGAGCTGTTTTCAGAAGTTAATAGAAGAAGCAAGTCAATCTATTTATAATGGAAGTGCAATCTTCTCAGCATAGGATGATTTACAGCCAGTTAAACTTAAATCTTCAAGAAAATGCGTACTTCCTTAACCGATTGTCTCTAAGCATGATATCTTTAATATTTAAAAAACGAGGAGAAATAATTAGACTCAATTACATTCCACATCGGCCTGAATTGACAATTTTGTGCGACCTATTGTAATCTTAAGGAGAAAGAAGACGTGTACCACTTCATTGGAAAATGTCCAATTCTAAGAGAATTCCGAGTAAGATACTTTGGCAAGACTTTTATGGATATAAACGAAGTCCTGTGTGTTTTGAATGGTGAGAAGTTTTATTATGTAGATATGCAGTAACGGCGCTTACATATAGATTTCAAATAATTGAAGGCGACTTTTAAAATAAAATGAGAAAAATCTAAAGTAAAAAAAAATATAAATTTGAAAGAGTTTTCGAAATATTAAGCTTAATTAAAAATAAATGTCAATCTGGTAGACGGCCTAAGGCCAAAACAAATTAACCTTAAGTTAAAACTTATAATTGTTATACTATTTTATGCAATCAAATAAAGATTTTACTAAACTAAACAAAAAAACTAAATTACTTATAATCAGCGTTACCACTTCCGGAAAAAAGTGGAAGTAAATTTGAAGAAAAATGTGAAGTAAATTGAGAAAAACCGAAGTGATTTTAAAATGACTTTTTACTTGCTTTTAAAAAATATTGAACTCGAGATTTTCATCAGTTGACATTACAACACGAAAAAGTAGTGATATGTGTTGTACACCATACCAACAATGCGGTCTACATTTTGGTAAAAAAAATGTTATTTATGGTACTGTCATAAAACGTTTTTTGATTTTCTACTTTCTCATTTCCTATACTCTACCGATTTCGATCAAAATTTTTATGTTCGGAGCTTCTTTGATTTTGAAATAATTATTGTACACAAACAAATTTTTCCTTACATTTCTTTTAATTTTAAAGAATTTTGTATATAAAGAATTAACTTATTAATAAAATAAAATAAAACTTTTGAAATAATCATAAGATTCTTATACATATGAGTGTGGTGAGTTTTTATGTTTTTAAAATTACTATTTTTTGTATTTTTATGGTGTTGACATTATTTTTTTTTTATGGTAATTCTGGTGCTACATACTACCTAGAGTGAAATATTAAAAAAGGAAGTAGATTTTGGCTTTTGTTTTTAAAATTGAAGTAGGTTAAAACAGAGATTTTTTAAATGAAGTAGATTTCAGTATTTTGCTGATAGTGCGAAGTAGGAAGCAGATCTTAAAATATTTTGTAAAAAAGAAGTAGATCTACTTCAATTAAAGTAAAGTGGTACCGCTGCTTATAATTCCAACAAGAAATCACAATATATTTGATGTTTTCGTATTTCAGACTTAAGCTACGCCCTCACTTCGCCGATCAACATTATTTATTCAAATTGTCGATCAACAGATTAAACTTTGTCCACATAATCTAAGTTAGTGCGTACTTGTCAATGTTGACGTCTAGAGGGTCCTTTGTGTACTTTATTTTAATTATGAGCGAAAAGTATGCTATTCCTCTCGTCTGAGAAGAACATAGCAAAAAATAATAATAAATTCCGCAAGTTAAAATAATGCACTGACCGCAGTTAAAACAAATCTGACAGCTGACTATTGTCTTGATGAACACGTCCAGACTAGTAAATTATTGTTCAATTGAATTTATTCATTTGATTTATTCATTTCCATCTATTTGAATTGGGTTGGGTTCAGGTGAACAAAAGATAATTGTTAATCAGCACGTCTTCACTTACTCAACATTATTCATCAGTGATGTTGATCTACACAAATCAACATAATGTGGACGATCATCATCATCGGCTCGACTACCGGGTTCCGGTCCTGGCCTCTTTCAACAAGTCTCTCCACCTATCCCGGTCTGTAGCCGACGCCATCCAGTTGCGCACCCCAAGGCTTCGGGCGTCCTGGTCTACGCCATCTCTCCAGCGCAAGCATGGTCTACCACGCTGTCGTATACCATAGAATGTACCACAAAGAACTTTCCGAGCAGGTTCCTCTTCGCTCATGCGAGCTAGGTGCCCTGCCCACCGGAGTCTACCGAGATTAATTTTTGTCACGATATCTGCTTTTAGGTAGATTGCGTACAATTCATGATTGTACCGTCTCCGGAATCGTCCTTCCTCACATATGGGGCCAACAATTCTCCTTAAGACTTTTCTCTCGAACGCAGCTAAGAGGTCGGAGTGCCTTTTGCTAAGCATCCAAGTCTCGGATCCATATGTGAGTACTGGCAGGACCATGGTCCTGTACAGCAGCAGTTTTGAAGTTATGGTGAGATTTCTGGATTTGAAGAGCTTTGACAGACTATAGTAGGCTCTGTTGGATTTGAGAAGCCGCCCGCGTATTTCTTTTTCTATATTGTTATCGGCTGCTACTATTGACCCAAGGTATTTAAAGGATTGCACCACTTCAAATTCGTGCTCCGCTACCTTGATTGTTTGACCAACTGTTCCTCTCGCATTCGACGCCACCATGTACTTTGTTTTACCTTCACTAATGTGCAGCCCCAGATTTTGTGCCGCCTGCTCTATCTGGATGAAGGAATCGTGTACAGCTTGTTCGGATCTTCCGATGATGTCAATGTCGTCTGCGTATGCTAGTAACTGGCTGGACCTGTTGACGATGGTCCCTCTTGTTGCCGTGCCAGAGTCACGGATTGCTTTCTCCAACGCCAGGTTGAAGAGGAGGCAGGCCAAACCGTCCCCTTGTCGGAGTCCATTAAAGATTTTGATTGGTCTGGATAGCAATCCGGCTATTTTTACTTGGCTTGTTACGTTGGTCATGGTCAACCTACATAGTCGTGTCAATTTATTTGGGATGCCGAATTCTCTCATGGCTTTGTAAAGTTCTACCCTGGCTATGCTATCATAGGCGGCCTTAAAGTCTATAAACAGATGGTATGTTGGGATGTTAAATTCTAGACATTTTTCCATCGCCTGCCTAAGGGTAAATATCTGATCAGTTGTTGATTTGCCTGGAATGAAACCACACTGATATTGTCCGATAACGGTTTTAGCGTCTTGTAGGATAGAGGAGAGTATCTTATAGGCGGTACTCAACAACGTGATACCTCTATAATTGCTGCACGTTGTGACATCTGCCTTCTTATGTATGGGGCATATTATGCCTTTTCGCCAGTCTTCTGGCATTTCTTCCTGCTCCCATACGTGCACTATAATATCATGAATTGCTTGACGTAAGGCTGGCCCGCCGTGATGAAATAATTCGGCTGGTATGCTGTCGGCTCCCGGAGATTTGTTCTGTTTAAGCCGGCCTATAGCCTTCTCAACCTCTTCTATGCTTGGTGGCGGCAACATAGGGTATTCTTCTTGAAGTATAGTGGAGCCTCCACTTCTGTAGTGAGCTGACCATTTAGCAATTCATTAAAGTACACTTCCCATCGCTCCAGTATGCTTTCAGGATCGGTGATCAGATTTCCCTCTCCGTCCTTGCAGTATGTGCAGCGTGGTGTGTACTGCGTCATGTTTCGGACGGATTGGTAGAACTTCCGCGCCTGGTGCGGACCTTGCTCTCGGCTATTTTCTATTTCACAGATTAGGTTTTTCTCCCAGTCTGATTTTTTTTGTCTGTCTGTGTAGCCGTTTTTCTATTCTTCTGAGCTCTTTATATTCCTCTTCGCGTGCCCGCGTTCTATGAGATTGTTGCATTGCTCGGTACGCAACATTCTTACGTTCAGTCGCTAGCTTGCATTCATCATTAAACCAGTCGTTCCGATTTTTACGACTGCTGCTTAAGATGGAGTTGGCAGTACTAATGACAGTATTTTTAAGATGTGGACGATGCTTTAGATTTAATTTTATTGGATGTATATTGGCGTTCAAGGCTCAATTTAGTACTCAAATTTTTGAATTCTTCAAGATTATAATTATCTTGTCATGATCGTCCTAAAATGTAAAATGTCATCCATTTTTTTAAGAGAGTTGGACCGATAAAAAAAAAACAATCATAAACTCGAAAAATCTGAAAAGTCTGAATATTAAGAATTTCTGGGAATTTCATATTTCATTTCTGCTACCAACCGAATATTTAAAGCAGAAAACATTTGTATTTGTATTTTATTTAATTTTTGCTTATCTCTATATTGCATTTAAAAATTAAATTATATAAATTATTATAATTAGCACTCGCGGAAGCACTAATAATTATTTTATAAAGCTCTAATAAATCCGACCTAAGATGAAAACTACTGAATAGGTTCAAAGCGTTAATTGATGGTAAAATCTTCACATAACCGGGACTGGTTATAGCCTCGTGAAATTAAAAAAAAAAAATCGTGAAGGAAATGAAACAAACAATATATCCTGATAAGGTGGCTTCAACATCAAGTTTGTGGTAATCATTACTTTAACGGAAGACAAGAAAAACCAACAAAACACAAGGTCGTAGCAATGGCGGGTTTATTAATAGCAGTTATAGCAGAGAAGATGCTGCTAAATCGATATATCAGCGGAGACATCGCTTCTTCTGTATATTTGAGTGTTGATGCTGATAATATTATTAAACAGACAGAAAATTATTCACAACGAAAGTTTGTGTCAGAAGAAATTTTTATTTGATTTTCATGTGACTTTCTTAATGGTATGATACTTATAATTAAAAAGAGTCGTAAAAAATTATTTGTCTTCTTTCGATTTCTGTTGATTTTTTATTTTATAAGGTTATTGACCTGTCATAAATTTGCGATTGGAGTTGATTAATACAAAAATAAAATAGATTTATTTGAGTTTTGAGTTGATTTTATACAATTAATATAGAAATTTTTAAGATTTTAAAATAATTTTAAATTGTGTTTGGTTTCAATCTGTTTGATTTTGATGGAAACTATCTAAAATAATTTTAAAATGATGATCACTTCCGTAAGCACATAAATGCAACGTAAAAATCATCTGTTTTTCTAGAAGCGATCGGAGAAATATTTTCAAATCAAAATGACCAAAACGTTAAATTCAAAAAGGTCTGTTCTGACAAAAAATTAAAAATCTTATAGTTGTAACAAATACACCAGCGTCATCTTAGTCGTCATAAAAGTAATCAAACAATAATTTAGAAGTTTTAACTGTCATTTAAAACCTTAAACTTAACATTTGTTGTGTGGAAAAATTAATGAATTTAATAATTCTGGAATATAAGTCCTAATTTGCTATTCATCGAGGGAATTTTCTTTAAATTTTCACTCATCATAGTTCTGCTATTCATTCCGAGTGAATCTGATTTACGTTGGTAATATATGTAATATTGTGCGGTATTCTCCTTCGCGTGAACGCACCAACGGACTTGTTCCATTCAACACCGATCCGTCTATAAAATATTTCAGATTTATTATTTGTTGTATTGCCTGTTTACTTGATTTGTTACAAAAACTAAATAAAAAAGAAATTTGTTGCTAAATTTTGAATATTTGTTTCTAAATAATAGATATAATTTTATAAACATTTGTTTAAAAATTGATGCGTTCCGAAAAAGCTTTAATAAAACTGTTATTATTTCGATTTTAAAATCTGCAAATGCAAACTTATATAAAAATTATAGGGCTATATCAATACTTCACTCAATAAGAAAGGTATGAGACTTTCAAATTGTGTAGAATTAAGTAAACGATTAAGCTAATCTTCGCTCAGGATTCTCAACTGCCGACTTCATCTTTGATATACAAAATGGGCACCGTTGGTATATCTAGGAAATTTTTGACAATTTATGAAACTTTTTTGAATAAATGGCTCAGGGACATCAAATTGGATTGAAACTACTTGTGCTCCTCAAGGTTGTATACTCAGTGCAATATTATTTGGTCTTCCTGTTGATGATATTTGTGACAGCTTGCCTGTGGGAGTCAGTACTTCCGACACTCTTATCAAAGTGCTATACTAAGCGAATGATCTGGTCATGTTGGCTGATAATCCTTCCTCACTCCGAATGCGAATTAAAAAGCGCCATAGGTAGTGCACACATGGAACTCTTTGAAAACAAAAATTGTTGTTTTTGAAACCCCAAAATGTAGGAGGTTAAGAGAGAAAAGCTGGTTTCTAGATGATGAACGTATAGAGTTAGTATACAGGAATTTAAGTATCTTTAAGTGCTGATGTCGGAGAAATCTTGCATTTGCAAAACATGCATAGGAAAAGTGTAAGAAAGCCAAAATAGCACTTAGTGTCATGTTGTCAAATCTCTTTGCCGACCAAAATAAATGTGAACTTGGGTACCAATTATCGGGTGTTTGAAATTACCATTAATTCTTGTATGTGTGACGGAATTCTAGTTTTTCGTGTTACGTATTACGAAGAATTCGAGCCGATTCAAAGGTTTTTCCTCAAACGTTTATTTCGTTTTTCCAATTCCACCCCAACATTATGCTATTCACCTTGAGTCAGGTATTACCCTTATAGATGTAAAAACTTAAAAGCGATAATGTAGATTTTTGATTAAAACTTCACAAGTCAGTTATGGCTAACCTTCTGCGAATAAAATCTTCACCATTCAAAGAATGGAGTGCTCTTGCAAGTTCTTATGACCTCCAGTTGGATGGTGCAGAATTAAATCTAGATAACTGGCCTGATTGACTAGCGAATGTTTTAGCGGACTTAGACGAAAAAGTATACGTTTAACTTGTAAATCTTGCATCGGCATCGACAACAAGGCTTATATACATAGAGATTTAAATAATCGATTACAATCTGCTAATTATTTTAAGATCGAACTTAATCTAATAGCTATTAGAACCATTTCTCGAACAAGAGTTGAAATTTTTAACTTAAATTATGTTCCTCAACACTCAGACATAGTAATTTTGTTTATCTTTTGTAACAGGTATAAGCGGGATTACCACTTCATAGCTGTGTGCCCAATTTTACAGGAAGTTCAAAGACTTTACTTTCAGCGGCCTCTTTAGAATACAACTGATATTTTGTTATTCATCGTTGGAAATTTTCTTTAAATTTCCACTCATCCCTATTCTGCTATTCATTCGAAGTGAATCTGATTAACGTCGGAAATGTCGGTAATGCTGGGCGGTATTCTCCTATTCACACGAAGGCATTGGTTCCATTCAATAACAATCTGCATATAAAATGTTGCAGATTTGTAATTCGTTGTATTGTCTGTCTGCTTAATTCGTCATATAGTTTGAATAAAAAACGAATTTGTTGATAAATATCAAATATTTGTTTAAACATAGAAAAAAAAGTCCATTATTACCGATACCTACTTCTAATATTCAACTTAAAAAAATTAACTAAAACAGCAAATCCAAGCTTTCATAGATTATGTCATGAACAGCTGTTTACGTAAACGTCAAATTAGATTGAAATAGTGCAGTTTATCCGATGAAGAGCAGATTACAAATTAAGATTGAAACGCAATCGAGTCTGTGAATCAGATGCAGGATTCACGTGGATAGCAGAACATAAACCAAAGTTATAATCCCGTGTTTAATCATCGCAAATGATCCATATAGATCTTCCCATGAAAATAAAGCGATACGGATCATAGTGAGATCAGTGTTATTTGTAAATCTCTTTTATTTCTGTTTGTTGATTTTGAATTGTTTCTTTTCTTTTTTCTTTGCACTCGGATTACACTTGCTTACCATAAAAAATCGCCAGAATAACAACTAATATTTGGATATTTGAAATAGATCCAGATAAAAAGCAGAATCCCAAATTGTTTTTGTAGTACGTGTTAAATAAATCCATATCCAGATCCATATACATATAGATCTGTAGAAAATAAAACACACCTATTATAAAAGAGCTTATCGTTTCCTTACGTTTCATTATTTGAGCTTGTAGTTTTGCGAAAAAAATAGAGGTTTGCATTTTTTTACTTTTATGATATCGGTTGTCAATTCCAATTCCAATTCTTTTGTAGTTCATAAAATAGTCTAAAGGTTTCAATTGTTTCTTTGTGTATCTTTGTTCTGCTGTCAGGAATTCATAAAATTAATTGTTATAATTTAGTGTGGTTAACCTGTAGAATGGAAAGCTAATTCTATTTACAACTTCATGGACTTTTATTTATTTTAAAATAAATATTTATTCACTCTTCACACATAACAACTAAACCATTTAAACTTTATAATTTTCTTTAAATAATCCACTTAGCCTTTTGGAGATAAAAGACAATGAACCGAAATGCAGAGGAACTTACTCACATAAACATTTTCCTCCATCGATCGTAACGAGTTAACGTATTTAATCCAATATGTCAGTTAATATAGAACTGAACTTCTAGATGACACAATTAAATCTTACTTAAACTTAACCCGAACTAGATCGGAAAACAAAAGCATACTACTACATTCTATCGACTTACCCAATCACTGAATCCCAGTTTTGCAAGCTCCTGCTTTGACGTTTGAGAATCGGCTTTTATCCGCAACGACTCAGTATCTACGATGATAGATAGAGAGAAACGTCAATCAATTTTTGGGTTTGACACCTGATGAGGATCATTTGACACACACAAGCTGTTTCATCATAACATTGCACTCGTATGTATGTCGTATCTACTTACCACCATTGAAGACTTTTTGTAAAAATATTCGTAATTCTAATGCTTCGGTTACAAGCGCACGACAAACAGCTTTGTAGTGATCTTCAGGTACAGTTGGTTTGACATGATCTCTGCAGGCCTGTAATGAACAAATTAAAAAAAAAAAATACAATAAGTTAACTTGTTGGCGAAGGTACTCACATTCGCATCTCACATTTCACACCTGTTAGTTGTTTGGTTGTTATCTATAAGTTATCTAACAGATGCAATGGAGCGGCTTAGAGTTACAAGCAATGCGATTTGAGGAAATTTTCTAAATTAGATTTGTGCGCTTGGCGCGTTGGATCTAGCGTGCAACAGCGGTAATTTGAGTTGAAAATGATTGTGTAGTGCAATTGACACTGCACCGCATTTTATTTAACCTTGCATTCGAGATTGGAAAGACGTGCGATTTCATTCAGATTCACTTAGCTGCAGCCTGCGGGCTACAAAGTTTGTTGAGTGAAGACTTTGAAAATTGCTTAGAGTTGGGGTCAAGTGTTAAGGTGAAAAACTGTATAAAACGAAAATGTGTTTCGTTTGTAAGTGATTAGAGTTGAATGGAGAAAGAAGTTCAATGAAAGGTTCATTATTACGGAAATAAGTTGATGATCATCATTTAGATAGATAGGCATGTACATTAATTTTTGTTTGGGTAGGTTTTCATGGAGATGGAAATTTGTATTTCGATTTTGTTTAAAAGTTAAGAAAAAACAAAGGTTAAAGGTTGTTATGCCGAATTACATTGACAGATAATGTTAAATTGGAATTTCTTTATAATCGAAAAGCCAATTTTAATCCGAGTGTTAAATGGGTAAACAAAATTGAGCATCCGTTGAAAATTGGAAAAGTTTTATGATTTTGTTTGTTCAATAATAATAACAGGGAATGACTTTATTACGAAACAAAATGAACGCGATCGATATCGTTCGTTTTTAACAATGATGTTTCTGTAGAGAAAAATAGAGAAGGCAATCGACTATCGTTTGAATGATTATAATATTCAATTAACAGCAAAATATAAAATATCTAAAAATAAATTTCCCAAATGATCCAGGATTGCAAAAGAATGCAAACTTTTGTGAGTGCAATTTTACGGTAGTCAATTGATTGTAATCTTTTGAAACTGAATGCATTCTTTTGAATTCTTTGCATTCTTAAAATTAACATTAAATTTTGTTGTCTTCTTAAATGCGGCCTAAACATAAACTAAATTGAAGATTTTGACGAATGAAGGATTTCGAATAGAAACACTTCAGAAAATTCAAAACAACCGAAAGAATTCATCATTTTCAAAAGATTGCATTCAATTAATTGATGTTTAATGAGTGGGTTGGATTCTTTTTATTAATATCAAATGAGCTATATTTGTATAAATTGAAGTTGACGTCCTAAAGTGTGGTCAATGGATGCAATCAATAAATAATTTTTAAGGATTCATAAAAGATAGCATTATTTACATATCTACAACCCTTGTGTATGAATATGAAGGGTGTTTTACAATTGCCGCTCTACGGTGGCCATGTTGTTTTGATGACATCTGTCAAATCTGTTGTGTACTATTCAGTTATGGATACCAAATCACAAGTTACACGATCGAACAGCATGTCTAAATGATACAACTTTACTATTAAAATGAGTGTTCGTTAGTGCAAACGTTGCACCCATTTTACGGAAGACGTGGTGCCCCTTCGCAGTCGACTCTTCAACGTTTCGCGGTAATCAATCAGCCAACATTAGTACGTCAAAGGAACTTAAGATCGACCGGGAACATCACCGCAGTCCGTGAAAGTGTACAACAGAACTCGAGGCACTCGAGCCTCGCCGTGCACAAGAACTCTACCTTTAGCAGACTCCAACTTTCCGAATTTCGCTCTCTTAATGTTGGCCAAAAAATCATCTTTAGCGACGAGCGGCCTCTTCGGATGAATGCTTGGGTTTATAAGCGAGTGGACGAGGTCCACTCCTTGACAATGCATCCTCAAAAAGTTACCGTTTATATAGGCCTTATAGATTATGGCCAGATCAGAAGGGGTGACAAATTTTGTGCTTCGTCGAAGATAACCAATTGGATTTTCATTTCACACCACGTGTCATCACGAGAAGAAGAATATCGGCACTCATCTTCATTCAATCAGAACGAGTAGAGAACCGGATTCAGCAAAATCTGTAGATTTCACGATCGCTTGGTGCTTATTTCTTTCCTGCGATTCCTTGGCCTAGATTATTGATAGCTGCAGGTTTCATTTATTATATAAGTAACAAAAACCCACTTACGGCTGCTTTGCACTTTATGCTAAATGAAGGCGTTCAGCGGTAGGTAAAATTTAGTAATACATGATTTCTCACACCCTGTAAACATACCAACAAAATAAACTACTAGTTCTATCATTTTTATGAGATGAACCTCTAGCAGTTCAAACAAAAACCATCACGGATTTAAAACATAAAACAGAAAATATTCGAAGTAAATCAGTCTAAAAGGTCATAACATTCGCACGCAATACAAATAGCACTCCCATTTGAGTATCCCTTGACCACAAGAGGAGCGCCAGCAATTGTTTTTAGAAGTCCACAACCTACTATTCTCTAAAGGTCATCGGCTTAGCCTTTAATTAAGCAAATGTTTCAAAAGCCCACATAGATGTATATTATGTGAATGAACCAGTAACCACCATCCATCCAACTAGGCATAATTGCGCTGTACGAGTACTATACTGCCTCGAAATCCCAAACAAAGTAGGTACGAGCACCTATACTAAATGCAAAACTTGATTTTGCAAGAAGTCTTGTTGCGCCAAAGAGGTGGGGCCCACCTTTGCCACCGCAACGTCACTTCGTCGCCCATATGTGTTCCAGATACCCTACCACCCACAGTACATCAGTATATGTATATTTTTAGTTCTGTTTTCCTATATCTATTTTTGCTCTCGCTTTCGATTAAATTAACCAAAAAGTTCACTGAATTAGTGAGGACATCCATCGGCACTCAGCCAGCAGTACTATAGCTGAGTCTGAGTGGTTGTGACTGGTGGTGTGTGTGATCCATAATGCGATTTGTTGTGCAACTGCACCCGGCAGGCGACACGAAACAAAATCAATACGGTTAGGAATTTTTTCCTAAGAAAATCAATATTGATGGTCTACTTTTTTATAGACATAGACATTTTGGAGGAGGATTTTGCCAGTATTTTAGTTTTGAAACTTCATAAGAAATCTCTGCTAGACTTATGTATGTTAATGTTAAGTAGTTGTGTTTCCACCGTACAAAAATATTAACAAGTAGATTTACTTTGACACTACCTTTCAAATCGCAAATGGGGTTTCATTTGTTCTTATCAAGTGGAAGTGAGGCAGAAAGTTTAACTTATGTCAAACAAAAGAAAAGCGTTCAGTGAGATATGGATTTAGGTGTGTTCGAAGATCTCTGAAGATTAAAGCTGTTAAATGATGAGGATTTGTTGTAAAAATATAATTTAATATTGTTTTGCAGTTTGGTTGGAAACGCAATTTGAACTAGTCAATTATTGACACTGACACTAATTTAAGACCCCTTTTAGATAATGGGACAAATGATTGGCCTTTGTTCAGTGTATGGAATTTAAAAAAAAAAAAAACTTAAATTATATTGATACGGCAGAAAAAAAGCTGGTTATGATTTAATTTCTTCTATTATATTAACAATTTCTATATGTTGTTCTATATGTTGTTCCCAAAAAATTGAACACGACCGACTCAGTTGGTATTGCCATGTTCAAAGGAGAGATCCTGAGAACCCCGTCAAAAAGGCAATATCATACAACGTTCCAATTCGGAATAAAAAGAAAGGTAGGCCTAAACACTCCTGGTACAAACAAATGCAAAAACACCAGCATTCAGTTGGCCTCAGAAATGGAACAATACAAAACCGGGAGGCTTGCCGCCGATTTCTGAGGTCAACCCGGCGAACCCCACAGGCGGATCACTAGTGTGAAGCAGATACGTGGGAGAGTTATGATCCCCTCGACATCGAGATCATAACAGCGCCGAAGAAAAGGAAGAAGAAGAAGAAGAAGAAGTTCTATATGTTGTGTCCTAACTCATATTTTTAATAAATTTCTAAATATGGATGTTTTTCTGGAAGAATGGTTAATTTCTTTCATTGATTTTATTTTTAAGAATGGTCTCAAGCATTTGGTGAAAAAGTACAAACCTATATCTAAGCTCTCCACTGTGCCAAAATTGTTTGAAAAATTTGTAACGTTAAGGCTTTAATTTTCGCTAACCGAAAGGTAGGTCAACTTCTTCTAATTTAATTTAATTTTTTTTAACCAATTGTAGTATGGGAAACAAGTTGATGTCCTCTGCACGGCATTGCGTGAAGGCATTTGATCAATATATCATTGTCTTATTTTGGAAAAATCAGGTAGAAGGCAGATAGTTAAAATAAGTGGATGCAAACTATATCCTATTGAAGATATTTCGGGTATTCCATAAGGAACTCACTTAGGCCCACTTCTGTTTATTATTTTTACAAACTATTTGCCGTCAATGTTGTCTTACTGTACAATGTACATGTTAAATATATGTCGATAATGTGTAAGTGTTTCTTTCAATATCTTTACTCGGTAATTGTTTATTGATGCAGCTGGACATAAACAATAATTTAAGAAGGTGCAGTAATAGCCACATTGAAGTGAATTTTTCAAAATGTAAGGTATTAAATGTTGGAAGATCTTCATTCTCAATAAATTTTGATTGAAAATTCCATGGTAACAATATTCTTAGAGTCAATTGTATAAGGAATCTCGACTCGAAAATAGACTTTAGATCTCGTATTGACTACAAAGTGTCTAAAGATACATAACTGCATGTGAATTACAGGAAACATTGAAAACTATATTTATGTCTCTTGTTTTAGCCGTGTTTTATGAGAATAGTATTCTGAGAATACAAAGAATTCCAAAACGTTTTACAAGTTATGCATTGAGGAAACTTAAGTGGGTTGGATCCTTAGCGTCTTTTATAATTCAAGATGTTTCCTTATTGATTCAAAAACTCTTAAAGGTCGAAGGAAAATTCAATGTGTTATGTTTAAGGGATATTGTAGATAATCGTATAACTTCTATGGAACTGGTTTCCTTCAAGAACTCTTTGAAATGAGAGTGAATTCTTTTGCCTTCCTCGTTCCTTCTCAGAGAATAAATTATGGTTAACATGAATCTATAACGCGTTTTGAAAACATTTCAATTTAATTTGTAATGAAATGGATTTGCGTGTAAAAATGCATGTTTTTTAATAAGAAATGTTAAAACTTTTATGATTTTGTTAAGTCTTCTTGATTTGTATGTTTCTCCGAATTAAGCAAATGAAAAAATCACCTGGGTTAAAATGGGTGAAGACTGAAGACTTATTTTAGGCGTGTTCTGGAGAGTCCAGAGTTCAGATAGAATTGGATGGAAAAACGACATAGGAACTCATCTGTGTCATCAGAGCAAAAAAAGCCCAAAATCATTCTAAATTGCAATATGTTATAAAATATTCATGTGGTATTTTAGATTCACGAACATTAATTTGAGTAACAGTAAGTTGATAAGATGTAGCAAATAAGGGCTTTAATGTGATAAGTAAAGATATCTCTGATAAATATTATAAAAAAGAAAGTATGTCGATTTTCAAAAGTCTTAGGCCGGTATTTACCCAGCGCTCATAACTTAAGAAGCTCATAAACCTATTCACCAAGCAATATTAGTGAAGATCTACGACCGCTCTTAAAAGTTAGGAGTGGTCCCGACCACTCCTAACTTACGAGCGCTCTCTTCGAAAGTTTGTTCGTTTGTGAGTGTGCCACGCACGCATTTGACTCGAATCCATGTGAGCAATGCCAAGTATCCATTTGTATCTATTTGCTGTCAAGACCAACATTCCACAACATTTCACAGTTTTGGGTATGCCTGAACAAGAGAGAGTGGCTCTCATTTCGAACTTCGAAAAACACTTGCGAGTGGTTGGTGAATACCCCACAGAAATTTCAAGTTAAGAGCCTCGTAAAGTTAAGAGCCGTTTAGGAGCGCTCGGTGAATACGAGCCTTAATATCGAAAAGTATAGCATTTTCACTTATAATTTGGCATTTCAATACGCCAATTTAATTTAAATATCAGATATCGATTAATTTTTTTTTACTTTTTCATTCGTTTGGAAGGAATTGCTATAAAAAGGTTTCTATACCTTACTAGAGTACTCTCACTAAAAAATTAATTAGTTTTAAGGAAATAAGGGTCTCTGAATTCCTTTGTGTTTCTTTATCAAAATTCAAATATTTGATTTGCTTTATCACCCATATGATACATGTGAGCCAAAAATTTGAGTTTAATATCCAGGATAACTCCAAGATCTATTTTAATTGGAATACGTTCAAGATATATATGTATTATTTATTTTATACTCGAATAATAAAGGTGAAGTAATTCTATAACATTACATGACATGACATTTTGATACATTAAAATGAAGACAATTCATATGAGACCTTTCACATTGTATGTAAATTTCTAACTTCATCATGAAGAAATGAAAATCGTTAACACAGCTTACTTTAAGATACAACTTGAGGTCATCCGCAAATATTATTTGCAAATAAAAGAAACAATAGCGGACCAAAATGGCTACCTTGAGGAACGCCGGAAGATATATAGATATTTTCAAAGTAGCCGTTATCAATTTTAACTATTTGGATCAGTATGGTAGGATTCTAACCAATTCAAGAGCTTACAGTTATTTCCTAGGGAACATAGTTTATGAAGAAGTACTCTATGACTAATTCAATCAAATGATGGGATATTTTTCATGCATTGTATTGCTACGATCTTTTCAGAAGTTCTCTTGGCCCGGTTACAAAAGTGGGAAAGAGAAAATTCATTTATAAACCAGTTTCAGGCAGGTTTTTGGGAAGGCTACTGTTCGACAGATAATCTCTTCAACCTTTTCAGTGTCATGAAGCTTAAAATGCAATAAAACAAGAAATTTTACTGTTTCTTTATTGATTTCAAGGCAGCATTCGAATATATATATACAAACATGCATTTGAAGTAGTCAAGAAGTACAACTACTTGGGGGTATGGCTTAGACCTGGAGTAAGCTTGACAGAACATTTTAACCCTTGATGGACGAAAACGTGGTTGTCAGTTCACTAAATGGAGAAATGAGCTGGGCACCGCTTGTAAATTACTGTAATCTGCCCTTAAACCTGTTGAAATAAACGTTTTTAGAAGTGTAATGGGGATACTTTTGACGTAAGTTATACATTCTCTGTCTGCCATCGCGATCACATAAAATAGCGGCAGACGTCAACAAAAAATAATGACATATGAGTGACGTTTAATTCCACCATTATACTGGCATTGTGTTAATATTGTGGTGACACCATTGTGCAAATAATTACAGTTCACAATATGATGATGTCACCCATATTTAAATGCGACGCAAATGGTTCAAAATCTGCCAGTATTTTTAATATTAGCTTTTTTTAAATAAACTCCAGATACACAAATTGGTCCTGGCTAAATTCTCCATAGATGCACAAATATTTATATTTTTATTCTAATGAGATTAAACAAAGTCGAATGATGGGATCTTTAATAAAAGGTTTCACATACGAAAATAAAATAAGAGTTTCACCTTTCTCCACTTCAAATCTTTTAGCTAATCAAACAACAACATTATCTTCTTCTTATAAGCACACAAAAATGTAATCATTTGAAGACTCACCTCCAGAACATAGTCCAAGTCTTTGGTTTCGTTGTTGCATTTCTCATCGATCATGCACTCAGATTCATCATCCCATCGCTTGTAGCCCTCGTCAATGCCTTCGTCAATGCAGTCATCGTCGGCATCTGTAAGTAGAAGAAATTTAAAACTATCTTTGTGAGAAACAAAAATGGTGGTAGGTAATTTTTTCATAAGATAAATTAGCTAAGTCCCAACGCACCCATTGAGCTTGATCAGTGTTGTGATCGGAGATCGGAGTTTCGTAGTCATTGTATCGCGAGGCGGCTTGTAAAATCTAACGCGCTGCGAAAATTTGTTTGCCGTCATTGCGCATTAATCTCGCGCACAGTTGCGAAAGACCTATGTGCACCAGAGTGCAGTGGGGTTTCGGATTTTTAGAGACCTATCCTCACAAAGATTTACTGCCTTGCCGAGTGGATGAATTTTTTAACCAAGCAACTTAAAGGTTCCAACTAGGTACTTCGCCTGCCGCTATAGCCCCTTTCGTCGTCTCAGCATGTAAGATCCGAATTCATTTCGAAATTTCATCACTCACTAGGAGATCGGCACATAAGAGCTGACATTTGTGTTTTGAACGCTCAGAAGCGAAAGCATTGCTGTGCGGTAGCAGCGCGGAGGATGAACACACGATTAACTATCTTGTTGTTTTGCAGTCCGTTCGTTGAAGTCATGTTAATAATTTTATTTTGCATCGGAGTTGTTTATGTTTGGAAGCTGTTTGTATACCCTTTCATGCCTCCCTCTACCAGGTTTATTGTTCGGAACTGAAATTTTAAAAAGTGCAGCGCAGGATTATTGTGTACCTTTACTTATTTTGAAACAACCAAGGTACAGAGGTGAAGCACCTCGTTAGAGCGTGTAACATGCTCAAATCTGCGGTACTGCCACCATCACCGCCGCTACCGCAATCGTCGTTGCTTTTACAGTTTTAATAGAGCAACCATCACTATAACATAGCCATGTTCATGCAAATGAGCATGTTCATATGGATACAGATTTCCTATGAATAACTGCATTGATGCAGAAATAATAAACTCTTTCCGTGGCGTTGCCGTTACATTTATGTAGGTATTACCGATGAAAAGGCTTATTACTCATTGGCCCTTTCCTTAGGATTTAAAAAGTTGTTAAGAATTTGATTCATAAATTCAGTAGGTCATTTCATATTAATTGATTAAAAAACACATTTTGATTAATTGTGTAAAAATTTGAGTGAAGGTGCTGATCAAACTCGCCGAACAGCTTTTGCTGACCCGAACACTACCCGATGTAAATGGGAATGGAAACCAACAAAGTTGTGTCGACTGAACATTTTTCTAGTCTGGACGTGTTCATCAACTTAACTGTCAGCTGTCAAATTTATTTTGCCTACTGTCAGTGCAATATTTGGTCAGATGAGAAGGAAAGCATTTTTCTCACTTAGGAGCCAGTTATAGCTATCATTGAAATGCATCATTAAAAATTTTCATTCCCATTTTTAAGACGAATAAAGAAACCGCAACGGCTTTAATTGGTACCAAAATGAAGGCAATGAGTAGTAGAATTTTTTTTACTCTATAAAATACAAAATTCTGATTTAAACTTTCTTTTAAATCCACTTTTATTATTTCACTGATAGAAATCAATTTCAATGAACAGCTGATTTTCGTTTCTTTAATATGGAACACAATCGTTCCACTGAATGTGTTCAATTGTCTCTCTATTCTCAAATGTCAGTTTTCCTTTCAATGATTAACTCTAACCTCAAATGCATAGAACTGGTTGTAATCAGCCACTGACAGGATCTTTTAATGAAACCAATTTTTCAATGATTGCTCTAACTGAATAAAGAATAAAGTTAGCATTCCACTGATTTGTTCCAATGATGCATTTCAATGAAAGCTATAACTGGGGCCTTATTATGAAAAAAAAGTAGGTGTACACAACACATTATTCTGAAATAATTTTCAACACAAATGACACTCTACACGTAGCCATTTAAAGAGTAAGTAAACATTTTAAAATGTGTCCATGTTTATTGACATCTTTGGTCGAAATAGTGTGATAGTGTGAACGTAGATTAGGAATACGGAAGCACTTTTTATTTTCAGAATAAGATCTGTCATTCTGACACAAATCAATAAAATCAAACTGAATTCACATCTAAAACATCCGAGATAGAAAATTTTTTGCTGGATACTGGTCATAAAAATTGACTAAGAAAAATGTATAGAGATCGAAGTGGGACACTACAGAAAGGGCGGTTTGTATAGTTGGCGCCATCTAGCTTTATTTCGATAATGAAAGAGCGAATTGTTTTTATAATTTTGCGCGCACTCAAGGGGTGCGAGCAATTAGGAAAGTAGGAAGTAGGAAGAAGAAAGTAGTTTGGAATGTCTTCACATTGTAATGAGTGGGAAATATTGAGGCGGGTAAATCATTCCACGTTCGTGTACTGCGGCTAAGAAAAGGATATCTGAATTTAACAGTACATCAGAAGTTGGGCTGGTAGAAGTTATACTCAAGATTTGGACGAATATAGGCTTTATAAATTGTAGCCAGATCAGAAGAGGGAAAAATTTCTTGCATTGAAGAAGGAACCTAAACACTTAGCTGCGTTTTTAGCTACGTCGAATATGTGGTCATTCCACACAAGGTGATGCGTGATACACATACCGAGAGCTGATAGCTGTTCGGTTTTCTGGTTCCTCAATGCAAGTGCTACTCATGGATAGTGGCAGGGAGGGTGTATCTCGCTTTAACGACAGAAGACAGCATTGAGTTTTTGAAGCATATAATTCTACGCGGTTTACGCGGCTTACCCATTTAAATTCTATCGAGATCAGAATTGGGTGAGCTTTTCATACGGTGGCATTCTAAGTCCAGATCTGAAGGACAAGAACTTGAATCTGGAAACGATTAGAATTTTCAGACAAAAGATCATCGATGAATATAAAAAAGAGAGTCGGAGACAAGACGGAGCCCTGTGGCACACCAGCATTTATTTTATGAATTATAGACTTAAAACCGTCCAATACAATTTGAATTGAGCGGTTTGAAAGGTAGTATCTAATCCAACGTAGAAAAGATTGATGCATACCAAATGCACGCATTTTTGATAAGAGAGCTTCTCCAACACGATGTTAAGATTTGCCCTATACTGTTCAGTGAGATATACCATAAAATCATTGGACCTATTGCTACAAAAGCCATACTGCCAGTCATTGAAAAGCTTTCGTTCTTGGAAAAAGGGACGTAAGTGCATTTGGACGATAGTTCAAGGGGTAAAAGATTCACCTTTTTAGGGGACACGCTGGAAAAATGCTGTTTTCCATCCATGGAAAAGCTTACGTAATGGTTTTGCCAGCATTGAAAAACACCTCTTCAGAAAAATAGGACAGATACTACTTGTGCCAGCGGATTTGTGTATATCGAGATCTTTCAGTAGTCTTGTACGAGTGCGAAGGAAAATTTGTCCTATTAAATTGTATACGCTCCCAAGAACAGAAGAAGTCGTAACACTTTCTAGCAGCGTCGAATTAACAGCAAACTGTGCAAATTTACTGGATTTTTGAATTTGGTCTATAGTTTGGTAAAGAATATATAAAAGTCACAAATAATACTACGAAATTGGTAAATTCAGGATAAAAAACGTTTGCACAACTGAGCCTTACCAGCTCTTATTGAACTAAAAGGTAACTCAATACTTAGGACTTACACAAGAAATAAGAATTCATAAGTCTAAAGGTGATACCACGTAACTAGTCCAAATCTATATACACTATGTTTGAAAAAAAATCATCTAAGAACATCTTCAAACTAACGATTTTGTAAGTATTTTCTAGAAAATTTTAAGAGCTTTAGAAATATGCCCAATTTTTGACAGATTCGCAGATACTACAAAGTTATATTAAAGAGAACTACAACATTTCAAAGTTTAAACCATTTGACATAATTATAAGGACTCTGTATTTTTACGTTGGTGGGCTGGGTTCTATTTCCAAACACTGCCACCTAAATCAAAAATACTTTTTCAGGGTCATTCTTTATTCCGAAGAAGTAACAGATCCATCAAGAGAATCTCTTGTCATAAAAATGTGTATTTCATCTTATTCATTCGAACTCGGCTGAGGCCATTCTATTCCTACCGACAACATAAAGTTCTTATTCACTAGTCCCCGTTTCTCCGCGAGCTGTTTCGAGCCAAATTTAATTATTTAAATCCTTATCGAAGACAACCCAAACTTATCAATAAAGTTATCTAACACTTACCATCAGCGGTCATATGCGAAATTAGATGTTCCAGTTCTTGTGACATAGGACATTCATCTTCGGCCTGCAGGTTATAGTCTAGCGCGGTATAAACGATCATTCCAAGCTTGCAAACAATCTGGAAAAAAAAGACAATAAATATTTAAATAAAAGAAATAACAAAATCAAATTAAAATTCCATTATAAGTTAATTTGTTTGCACATATCACACACAAATTATGATAATCATTTGATGGAGAAAGACAAAAGACCCCACAACCTTGAGCTGCGATCAAAATATTTTCACGGTGGCGCGTGGAGCGATGGAAGTGCCCCGCGTCAACTTTCGCTTTTCACTAAAGAGTTGCATTCGATGAAAATGACGTCGCAATGCATGTAAAAGGCGTATTTGCCGGCAGCACGCCCACAGTTTCAAAAATTTTAGTGAAGATGACACGAAGCAGGCGGGTGGGTGGTTGAACGTGCTTGGATTTGAATGCCACAACAAGTGTTGGGAGTTGGGTTTTTATTTATGTGCCTCATAGAAAGGTGCAAGAGTAGTTTTATTTCATATTTTAAATGTTTGCATCCTGAGGCACACTGGTGCATTTTATTGCGAATAAAGGAAAGGATTGACTTTAAGGGGGTGGCTTCGAGGGAGGTGTTACTTTGAAGTTCATTGAACGCGTGTCGGTTAGTGTTTATTTTGTTTTAAATTTTGAGTGAGTGATCGTGCGGAATAACCAAACTGAAAGGTGAAATCCGTGCCACTACTAGATTGATAAGTGCATTAAAGCTTATTTTATTCATTTTTCATGAGATTGGGAGATTTTGAAGAGACTCTGTCACTTACCTCCTGATGATTGGCAGAGAAAAGTGAAAGGATATACAAAACTAAATTGGCCATCTTCTTGGACTAGAAATGTTAATTTTTCATGGATATGTCTACGCCAGTTGAATGCAGTTATGACTAAATGAATATGATCGACCTTGGGATTTTACATTTTTTATTTCTGTTGATGATAAATCGGCAATAATAAGTTGGAAAATGGATTTGTATTAAAATGGGCTCTTAGCGTGAAGTGTTGCACTATAAATGATATTGATAAGACGATTGTTTTCAAAAGCTTTTCAATTTAGATTTTCCAAGAAACTAATTGAAACTAGTAGCAATTTTTGTTTTTAACGAAGCACAGTACGGTAAAATAACTCAGAACAGAAGTAAAACAAATGTGACCGTGTGATAATTTGATCGTAGAATCATTCACTTCGCATTTATCGGAGCTTTGTGAATACTTAAGTGGAATATATGAAAATGATTACGTTCTTCAGATTCTGTTTATATGTTGCCAATTGAGAGTTAGAGTTTCAGTCAAAAACCAGTGGCATAGCGTGCCATCTCGGCGCCCGGGACGGTAGACCCTTTTGGCCGCTATTTCTTGAACTTGCTGGAATCGAGTCGTCATTTCTTGAATGATCTTGTCAAATGATGCGAACACCTCTCGACGGAGTTCCTGCTCCTGAGACAAAGCTGCATCTGCGGATTCATCGCCATACATGCGTTTGTTCTTGCGAATTCTTCTCGTTTTGAGTTCGATTCCGAGTTTTTCGCAGAGAGTCTCAACAAAGTCGATTGCGGCTTGGACGAAACGGTCTCTGCTCTCCACTAAGAGAGCTTTTAAAGCGCAGAGTTTCTTAGCACGCTTACCCACACTTAGTCCTCGTTGCGCAGGTAAATCTGTGCATCATCTACTTCAGCCCAAAAGCCAAAAAAAGTGAGGAAGTCGAATGACTGCATGGCTGTCAGAAGAAGACTGGCTCCCGATCTTGTTTCGGAAGTTTGAGATGAATCCGTCAATTCTTCCAGGACTTCAAGAACTTCCTCAAACTTATTTTTAAGCGCCCTGACAGCTTCATGTCTAGCGCTCCAGCGCGTTTCAGTGACTCTTTTCACTGCTTGATCTGTGACAGCAACCAAAGCGTTTCACCGAGCAGTTGATGCAGAAAAGAAGGCAAATAGCTTCTCCAGAATTCCAAAAAACGTCATGGAATTCACTGATTCAGGAGCAGCGTGTACCCCAGCCAAGTTGAGTGAGTGGTTTGTACATGCAACGAATGTAGATTTCGGATTCAGTACTTTAATCCGGAATTGAACTCCATTGTGGATCCCTGACATTGTTGCAGCGTTGTCATAAGTTCAAGTTCTGTATGTGCAGTCCGTCTGATGTTATCTTCGCGATTATATCGTTGCTGCATTTTTTCATTTTAGTTCGAAGAAGTCGATGAAAGATTCTACCACGGCGATCTTTTCTCCCTCGATATGTACGTATCGCAGAAACTGGCTCATTTGGTCTTTGTGGGAGATTTCTGGTATACTGACGAATATTACGCAGTAATATTTAGCTTCTTGAATGCGACGGATGATGGTGGGTCGAACTTGCTGTCCCAGTAAGTTTATCAATTCATTCTAGGTTTCTGGAGATAGATACGAAACTGGGACTCTTGCTCCCAGCTTTATCTTTGTCAGGTGTTCCATTAGAAGAGGGTCATATTTAGGTAGAAGGTGCACTTGCTTGTCAGCGGTCTTGCACTCATATGTTTCGGAACGCTCCCTTTCAGTTCCGCGAGAGTTTTGGAACGTTCCGTTTTAGTTTCGCGAGTCGCGGGACAATAACGGAATGCACCCTTACGGCCCTACTAGCCGTTTACGAATTCACGGAAATCAGCCGAGAGCGTCAACGACGAATCACAGGCAGGGTGGGAAATTTCAAATTTACGTCATTGTTGCTTTTTGACTTGTCAAACGTTCTGTCATGAAACATTTGATCTCTACTCTACCCGCTTCACCGGCGACATTTTGCCGCCCCCGGTCTGCTGACGTCAAGGGCGGGCCGCCCCCTCGACACCACCCACGCTACGCCACTGTAAAAAACAGCAGCTACTTATCATCCTTGATCCCATACACACTGATTTCAGTCATCCACGAAAACGTGTTGGACACTTCCCAGCTCCACATCGCGATTGAACATAGCTATTCTCCAGAAACGTGAAATTTATTTTTAAAAACTGTCACTGGTTTTTCTTAGAGCAAAATCTTTTAAGCATTTTATAATAAAATGCACGACTGGGTCGCACGAACTTGCTCCTATGTAAAAGACTAAGAATTCCAAAAATGAATGTTATTAGAGAAACTGTTCATAAGTATAAAATTCATTTTTTAAATGACTAAAAAAAACTTCTTTAGTAGTTCAAGGGAAGAATAGGATGCCATGTGATTCAAGCAAATATAGATTTATGCAAGAACAAAAATTATAAGTCTTTGTAGTGGTTTCTTAAAAAATAAGGTTTTATATAAGAAAACTTTAAAACATTTTTAAGAAAAAATGTTGGTACGCCAATTTGAAGTTTTCATTATTGTATGAATAAAAATTAAATTTACAAAAAAAGTATTGAGCCGTTTTCGAGATATTGAATTTTTAAAAACCAAAAAATTGATTTTTTTTTCAAAATTCAAAAAAATATTTTTCTCAAAGTTTTGGAATGCAATGTTTTTTAAACTTTTAAGAAGCTTCTCTCTACAAAATTTCATTAAAATCCGTTGTGCTGATAATGAGAAATTCAAAATTTTAAAAAATCGTTCTATGGTAGGTACAGTCAGTAATATCTTGTTTTCGAAATTTTTTTTATTAAATTACAGATTTTAAAAAATAATAGAAAGAAAAAAAATTTAAGCAAAATTCTCAGAACCGTTTTCGAGAAAAATACGATTTTCGAAAACCATTTTTTAACATTTGTATGGAAGGTACCGTTATTTTTAGGTAAAATGAATTTATTTTTCTCTTATCTACCAAGTGTGAAGAAAATCCGCCGAGCCGTTTAGCTGTAATCGAACAGACAGACAGACATACAGAATTGCCAGACCCACTTTTTTCGTGTTCGCTATCATCGTAATGTCAACTTTGATCGAAATCTCGAAATCGTTTTCAAAAATCGTATTTTTCTCGAAAACGGCGCCTAGAATTTTGATAAAATTTTTTTTCTTTCAATTAATTTTTACGATCTTTAATTTAATAAAAAAAAATTTGAAAGTAAAATATTACAGCTTGTAGCTACCATAGAACCATTTTTTCGAATTTTGAATTTCTTATTATCCTTATAACGGATCTTAATGAAATTTTTTATAGAGAAGCTTCTAAAAAGTCTAAAACACATTGCATTTCAAAACTTAAACAAAAATTTTTTTGAATTTTTGAATTTTTTTTTAGAAAATTTGATATCTCAGAAACGGCTCAATATTTTTTTGGTAAATTCAATTTTTATTCGAACAATAATAAAAACTTTAAATTGGCGTACCAAAATTTTTTCTTAAAAATCTTTGAAAAAGTTTGTATAATAAAAGCTTGTTTTTAAGAAACCACTACAACGACTTATAAGTTTTGTTCTTGCATAAATTCATATTTGCATAGCATTCTGTTTTTGTCTCTTACTACTAAAAGAATTTAAGAAATTAATTATCCTTATGAACAGTTTTCTCTAATAACATTCGTTTTTTAAAACTCCTTGTCTATTACATAGGAGCAAGTTCGTGCGACTCAGTCGTGCATTTTATTTTTATCCGTTTTCGAGATAAATAAGATTATGCATTAAAAAAACAATTTCAATTTCCACTCTAGGGAATCACCGAAGACCCTTAACTTTTGGTATTGAAGAACATAGGTTTAATGGTTTAGGCTGCAGGGAGAGGTACAGACATACAGAGAGACAGACAGACGGAATTGCCGGACGAACTTTATTCGTCTTCGCTATCATCGTAATGACAACTTTGATCAAAATCTCGAGTTCGATTTGTTTCCAAATGCAGAACTTGCCCTATAGTACTTATATCGCAAGTAAAAATCTAAAGAAAATAGGATTTCCAAATTCATCCTTATTTTTTTGTGAGATTACCAAAACTGAAAGAAACCCATTTTCCACAGCCTTCATCCTCTGGCGTCCAAACCTGTTTTTTCATATTTCACTTACAAAAATGATTTGATTATCTTCTAAATAAACATGAATAATAAATGTGATTACTTCATTCTACACCAGCTTTAGAAATATCCCAACAAAATTTCCCCTTTCGAGTGTGAAATATATGTATAGCTGTATAAACTCGAATTTATTTGCTTTCATCACCATCAAGTGAATATTTGCAAACACAAAATTCAATCTTATTCTCACTTCGTATTCCAGTATCATCCGCGATAAGCTTAAAAACCCGTCACATTTCTCAGCCCTCAACCAACATATACACCCAAGAGTAAACACACTGTGGAACCCCATGCTTTTATTTGTAACAAATATAATAAATCCCATGCCGTTGTACTCACTCTATTGATTCTTCCCAAGACTCAAGGGCTGTAAATCTACCACAGCTACATACAATCATAAAGTATTTCACTTATCATATCTCTGCGGCATGTGTATCTATCTACGCCAAATCTCGCAATCATTTAAGTGCAAATTCGTGTCATAAACAAATGCGAGCAACCAACCACCAAGTCGGTGGTAATTGGCATGCATAACCCAGGGGCTTACATCACATCTACTGGCTGATACTTCGCTCTTCTCAATACAAAACGTGTGCTGGAAAATCTAAAGTAGGTAAATGTTATTTTCGACAAAAGTAAATAATTTTAGCTAACGAAAGAAAAACAAAACAAAAATCTTAAAAACACAGTAAATGGTGAATGTAAACTATCGACATTTTTTGTTTGGCGTGCCTGGGGGTTCCAATCTGAGGCCCCTACTTTTTTGTTTGCCATATATACACTATCGGTGCACAATCAAAAAGTAAAAGCACTAAATTAATAGCGTTTCGCATCGAGATATAAGAGTAGGAGCCGGCACACACAATTCTGCCACATGTACACTGGGACCGTATCTAATTCACTGCAAGATAAATCATTCACTCGATGCACAATCACTTCCAATAGTTTGATTGCAGCAGCGCGTAGTAGTGCATACAACTGCCAACAGTTCGACACTTTGCGGTTTGGTTGCAGGTTGCGAATTGCGATCGTTATATCTTTAACCGATTCGATTGTGAAAATGATCGCAGTCATGAGCGAGGATCACTTCTCGTACAAGTGATCTGCTTCAGTCTCAAGACCGACAGACGACAGTGAGTTTTGCATGACTTGACGTCGTCACTCCTTCAATCTGGCTATAAGCATAACGAGTTTATAGCTACACACTCTGCAAACAATAGAATGGACAACCACGACGCTGCAGGCCTCCAATTGTTCTGGTCTCAACCAGATAGAAAATACATTGCACTCAATTACAGCTCCGTACAGCCTCACTAAGTAAACAGTTTCAAGTCATGTTTGTTCCCAGGCACGCAGTGATCTTTCAAGTCACTCCCAGAGCGAGGTCTGCACATATACCAAAATTAGGGTTTGATAGCATCACACACTAGACAAATCGTGAGAAATCCTAGATTGTCTTGAAGCAGGCAAGACTTTCCCAGCTCCATGGAATGTCGACTCGCTGCAAGGAGGAACACCGTACAAACAATTTAATTAAAGCGATGAAGATGCAGAATCTAATAACCCGTGTAATTAATGCACCCACTAAATAGTGATTTCACTCCCTCCACATGGAGTAAGATTCTCATGTACGATGAGCTCCGTGTAGAAAAAAAAACAACTCGTCTTGGCGGACGTTAGCATTTCAGCTGGATCCGCTTTATGGGAGTTTCTTCAACATATACACCATGGGAAGTTGCAATAGGCCCATCATGTTCCAATCGGATGTGCATAAGCAAAAGAATGCTAGATGAAGTGATGGGGCCTGTGCAGTTGCATTTGGAAAGGTAACACGGTTTACATGGTTATGTTTTGTGAAAACGTAGGTGACAAGCTATATAACAATGGCATTATTTTTAGTACCCTACTTTAATGATCTAGATTTCGATGGAGGAAGAACAATTAAACTTGGTGTTTTCCAATAAAATAATTGCTTATTGATATCGATAACTGGTTCGAATTTCTTACTTAAAGAGAAGTCAGAGTTGGTGAAGTTTTCATAAGAATTAATGAAGAAGTTCTAAGTCATAAAATTAATCAAAAGAATCGAAGTGCCTTGAGGAATAAAGTATGAAACAGATTAAAAGAGTTCAAGATTTTAGGTTAGCTTAGCATACCTATAATAAGAATATTTTGAAAGAATACAATATTTAAACAAATGGTTAGAGAGAGATTTCAGGAAAAAATCAGTTCCAAAAGACTTACAAAAAGAGCTTAATGGCAAATAGTAAATGTCAGTCAGCATAAATATTTATTAATTTATTGATTTAGGACTAAAATATAAACCGCTTTTATTAATTTGGGCCTAGACATATAAAAGGGTCCAAAACAAGAAAAATACTTCAAACTCTTTAGGAGAATAACATCGGAGTTATATTCTACCAGATCCTGGACATAAAATTTTGAGCAGTGCCCTACCTATGATATTAAGATTGTCCGGGGAAGCTAGGAGGATCAGGCATCCGTTTTTGGCACGCTCGGAAAATACAGCCTGCGCAACACCACATCTGATAACGAGGCTAAATCACTCTTTGTAGGGCGAGACGTTCTTAAGGGACATGTTGATCACCTGATCTATCAACCGTCAACCAGTTTGATTACATAGCGATTGACGCAAGGCACTTCTTTAGTATACAGGATATTCGCAAATTCCAATGGGTCAACATCGACTCCGAGCACTACATCGTTCCAGCCAAGATACGGCTACGGATATTCCGATCCAAACTAAAAACAAGGAAGTAATATGAGGAAGTTCGACTATGTTCAATCTTCTTAAGAAGTCATGTTCCACTAGCATCAAGAATTTAGAACCAGTGGTCACTTTGCCAAGCAGTCATCAGAGATGTGGTTTCTGGTGTGCTGGTTTTTACACGACTACCACATCCAAACCCCTGGCTTGACGATGAGTACTGTTAAGCATAGCAGCTTAAAAAGAGGCATGCAAAGCAGGGCTACACAGAAGGACCGGAGCTGCTAGCGTGCTCTACGACAAGAAGAGTAGTGAGAAATATCGACTTTTCAGAAGGAAAAAAGAAGGAGCATGAAAAGTGATCTAGGAAATAGAGGAATGCCATCGCAGTAATGAAGTTTGAAAGTTTTAACAAAAGGTAAAAAATATCTCATGGTTACTACATATTCCGTTCTGAAGCATGCATGGGCAATCAAGGGAATATCATAGTTCAACCGCATTCAATGCTAAGAAAATGGCAAATTCATTTCTCTAAACTGTATAATGACAATGACAACCCGAATTCCGCTGCTCGGAAGATCGTACCTTTCGACAAAGCGGCGCAGGTAAAGATTTCAGCCCACGCAATTTAGACGAAAGGAAGATACATAGCTACATGGAACCGGCCGCTGGAGCTGATGGTATAGGTGGCGAACTGTTCAAAGCTGCAGGCGGTGACTTGGTTAGCAGTATCCACATGCTCATCTTGATGCTCGGAAGAAACCATGTGAAATGAATAGAACCCTGTATATGCGAACGTCTAAAGCGGTTCGTTAAGAACCTGATAGGTTCATATCACTGCGACTTTAGAATAGAAAAGTCCGTCATCGACATACTCGCACTACGGCAGATCTTGGGAAAAATCTAGGAACTTCAAATCCATACCAACAAACTTATAGTCACCTATGAGTCACGCTATTATATGTCATCAATAAAGGACATCCAATACCGAAATAATGGATAGAACATCATCATAGACAGCTTTAACTTTGAGGTGGGTAAGGAGCTTGTGCACCTAGGTGCCACCATTATTATTTTAGAGAATGAGACCAGCGTTGAATTCCAACGAAGCATGAATTTTTGTCAATCACTGCTTTTTTGGACCCCTGAAGGCAATTGATAAGCCATACCCTCGGACAACTTAAGTGTCCTTTTATTAACCACTTATCTTCCCCGTCTTTAAACATTGTTGAGTGGCATCGACTTTGTCAAATAGAACGAATTAGGATGTTTCGAGAAGAAAATTCTTCGGGTTATTTTTGGTCCCATCTGTAAACACGATCTTTACGGACTAAACATGGACACCGACCTCTTCAAACGAGTCAAAGTCCAACGATCGAGATGTTTGGGTCATGCAGCACGAATGGACTTTAAAGTTTCGGCCTGGAAAGTCTTCAATTCCAATCGGCGCAGTAAAGGAAGACCCGACTCAGTTGAGGCACACAGACGGTAGAAGGCATGAACCAACTTGGCATGCGCAACTGTTGACAGATAGATTGGAACTGAGCTGCCTGGAGAATTTTGTTGGCTGTGGCTCTGGTCCAACCCCGATCGTAGCACAGCCTTAAAACAAAAAAACTTAAGTTGAAACTGTCGCTTCGCCAAGACTAGATTCACCCTAATCACACTTCTTCCGATAAAGGTGAGAATCTGCCGACTCAAAAGGCATCAAGAAAAAGCTTTTGCAATAATCGGTGTGTATCGATCATATCAAACCGTGATTATCATTCTCGATGAGTCTGCTGAATTTCAGCCTACAGTTTACTTCATGTTCGCCAGTTTTGAGAAGTTTTTTGATTGAGCTAACAAAGATCACAAACATCTCTCAAAAATATTTGCTTTTGTTTTGCACAGTTGATGGAGAAAGCTTTTTGAATCTTTCTAATAATGAGAGGCAATGAGTAAAGTAGCTGTTCTATCTCCAATTCTTTTTCTTCAATACAGACTTTTTGAAAGTTGTAGTCTTTTGGACAGTGCGCATGATTTGTATATGCCTAGATAATGAACTTAACAGAATTTGTCAATTACTGCAAGTGAAAAGACAAAAATCAGACATCAGCGAATCACTCACGGGAGACGCCACATGTTAAGATTGAACAATTTGATAACCTTATAAGTAGTCGGGGCCGGCGAATTTGTGAATGTCAAGATCGTTTAGTACTCTAGCAACTTCACGAGTGCGAAAGAAAATTCGTCCCATAAAATCGTTTACGCTCTAAAGTACAGGAGGAGTCATGTCACTCTCTGGTAGCATCGAATTAACAACAAACTGTGCTGCAAGCAAATTGGCTTTATCTATCGAGCTTACTACTTTCGAGCTTTCGTTGTAAAACTAGGAAAATCTTAGCAAACATCACGAGGACATTGCAAGCTTTCGTGAATATTGGGTCATATGTTAAAAGATGAGAAAGTTCTCAGAGTCAGAGCTGACTAGCTTGAACTCGCATGTGAGATCTATCGAGCAGAGTGGAACTCGCACTCAGTTTCATATGCCAAAAAACGAGTTCGCTCTCTACAGTTGACTCGATGGATATGAGAACATTCTCAAAGCTCTTCGTATAAACTAGTTTAAAATGTAGCTTCGGTGATTCGAAATAGGAGAAGAAAAAATGTCTTCTGAAAGTGAAAACGAAATTTTAATTAATTTAAATAAGAGATGCTATGGTAAAAATTCTAATAAAAAACTATTTTTCAAAATACGATAGTCGTGGACGGATCCTGGCCAGCAAACTTCAATGCTTGTAAATTTTTCATCCGCATTGCACGTAGCCTGTAAACTAAGTAGTATTCTTTGCGGTTGACGTACTCCTCGTGGTGATAGATCGGTTTCTTTATACGTACATGCGTACAATTACTCATACTTACGGCTCCATAATCTATGCACTTCTTCTATTTCTTCAGAAGTGTGTGGAAATATGATCCAATCAGTCGCAAGGCTTGCAGTTTTTGTTAAGACTTGCTGTACCACCCTAGATATTGTTGATTGATTGAAACCAACGTCTTCACCAACTCCACTTTGAAATCCAGGATCTCCTAAATATCGTAGAAAAATCCTCATTTTTTCTTGGTCGGTCAAAGCACCACCGCCTGTTTCCAGGGTTGGCCCAAAAACTTATCAGTCAATAATTGCACACCCGCTTCACTAAATCTATACATATTTTGAAAATCTTCACCAATAAATTGGACATCTTCTATTTTTATAAACACGATTTGTTAAAAAGTTGTTCTGAAACACGGCCATTTTGATAATTGTTTATGAACTGAGTAAGAGAAAACCCATGCTTAATAATTCTTGAGATTGATCTCATGCATATCAAAACTATAACTTTCTCACATCGAGCTTTCTTCAAGAGATCGATCTCAACATTCTGAGTTCGAACTCACAGGTTGAGATCGATCTCAGTCTCTGTATTGTTTTTTGCATACTACTCTAGGAAAGTTCTCAGAAAAGTGAGTAAAAAGCTTGAACTCATCTTTTTGCATATGACTCACTGTTTGTGCTATCAATGTCTCTTTACCTCTTGGTTGTCGACTGTAGAAAAAGTAAATGGCAAAATGGCGATATCAAACGATAAAATCCATCACAAAGCTGTCCTTGGAAATCTACTGGATACACTTCGGATTAGAAGACAAAGAAAAATGATCAACAGTCTGGGTAGAAGCAGAAAAAATTGATAGTAAATGATGTAAAATAAATCACCTGAATTTTTATTTGGAATTTTCGCCTCCTCTTATTTAAAAGGTAATATTTAAAAGTTTTGGGATTTAGCAATGCGTTCCTAAGAAAAAGCATTCTGTAATAACCATTTAGCGAATATGATCGGATATTAAGAAATTTATTCGCAATTTTTTGCTCGCAATAGCGATTCTCCGCAACCTATTGGTCTCTTTCAAAAAATTCTGTTGTTGATAGAGTTAAAAAAATGTGAAAACAGCTGGCGACCTAATGAAAAAAAAAGTTGGCGTCAACCAGGAGAGTGCGTTCCGCCATACCACAATATACATACCTGCTCAAATCATGGGCTTTAAAGTTTCTGGCACAAATAACGGAAGGAATGTAACTTGATGATATAGTTAAAAAAGTTGCAAACATCTCCCTAAATATGCATATAGCTTCAAAACATATATTATCTTCTATTAAAACCCTAAATGTTGTCGTCACTGCTTCGCATAAAAATACCTATAATGGCCAACATTCAGACTAATAAATCTTAACCAATCTTCATCAACATTTTTCCAAATGCAACAGCAAACATCAGAAGAACTAATAATAACAACAAAATTTCATTTAACTAAAACCTCCGCAAGCACCACCGAAGGAAGCAGAAATTTCTCATAAAATTCGTGACTAAGAAATAATGAAATCCCATCATAGCTCAACATAGGTAGATCAAACACGTAGTAATCATAGCCCATCAACATCCAGTCTTGAAATAAGAGTGAAACTTTAATGAAACTCTTTTGAAGCATTGAACAATAATTGAAGCTCACTCGAGCGCAGTGTCTACTTAGGGCTGAAAAAAAAGATTTCCAGTTTGCCAAGCTGACCTTTTTAGCACTCATAGTTCGTCGATGCTATCTCAAGCGAAGCGTTTGCCCTCAAAACACAAAACTTAATCCCATAAGGCCGGCACTAGAAGTAGTAGAAGTAGTATATTGGACTTAAATTAACGGCTGTGGCGTGACATGACATGATGTTTTCGGAGCATAGCGTGCAATCAAGACTCGTTCAAGCTCCTCCAATGACCGGGTCAAAGGCTATCTATTTTAGGAGAACTTGGAGGTAAATAATGTATCTAATGCACATTGTGCAATCCTCCTCTGAAGTTAACGTGAAATTTCTTAGGTGCACACATAAGTGGAGGGTTTCTTCCCTCTTTCTCTTTACAAGTTGTGTTTTCTCCCTTCTAGCATTTGATGTTTTCCATCATAAATTTGTGCTCGAGAGTTAAACCTATTAACTTGGAATTTACATATTTCGTATGGATTTGGCGAATTAGAGCGGAAAATCACAACCGCTTCTTGCTTCCTTATTACATCGACTTCTAAGTATCTCTTTCATGTACATAAATGGCTATCTATCTTTGAAGTTGGTTTCTACTTCTACTATTTGATTGTTGGTCATAAAGTAAAGGCCGTATTGGCCGGCAACAGGCCTTCTTTTTGTACTTTTATGTTTGTATAAAAAGTGAATTAAATAACAATACAAATTTTAATAAGTTTTAAATAAAAAGGAAACAAGAAACAGCAGAATGATTGGAAAAAATACGGAATAATAAGGAAATGAAAAATAAAGATTACAAAGGCGACAAACGAAGAAGAAATGGAAAATGTAGGATTAGGAGGAAGATATAGTCATAGAAAGGTCATATATGGGTTTTTTTATTAAGGTCGAGAAGATTTTGAAATGGCGTAAAAAAAGCTATATACGAGGTATTTAATTAAGGTAATTAATCCTTCATCCAGATCGAGCAGGCGGCACAAAATCTGGGGCTGCACATTAGTGAAGGTAAAACAAAGTACATGGTGGCGTCGAATGCGAGAGGAACAGTTGGTCAAACAATCAAGGTAGCGGAGCACGAATTTGAAGTGGTGCAATAATTTAAATACATTGGGTCAATAGTAGCAGCCAAATCAAATCCAACAGAGCCTACTATAGTCTGACAAAGCTCTTCAAATCCAGAAATCTCACCATAACTTCAAAACTGCTGTCGCACAGGGCCATGGTCCTGCCAGTACTCACATATGGATCCGAGACTTGGGTGCTTAGCAAAAGGCACTCCGACCTCTTAGCCGCATTCGAGAGAAAAGTCTTAAGGAGAATTGTTGGCCCCATATGTGAGGAAGGACGATTCCGGAAACGGTACAATCATGAACTGTACGCAATCTACCAAGAAGCAGATATCGTGACAAAAATTAAGCTCGGTAGACTCTGGTGGGCAGGGCACCTAGCTTGCATGAGCGAAGAGGAACCCACTCGGAAAGTTCTTTGTGGTACATTCTATGGTAGACGACAGCGTGGTAGACCATGCCTGCGCTGGAGAGATGGCGTAGACCAGGACGCCCGAAGCCTTGGGGTGCGCAACTGGATGGCGTCGGCTAGGTGGGATAGATGGAGAGACTTGTTGAAAGAGGCCAGGACCGGAACCCGGTTGTCGAGCCGATGATGATGATGAATTAATTTGAAAGCCCCATGTATGCCATTATGTATAGAATATAACATCGTTTAAATGTACGCCTCGGCTTCTTACGGTAGCACGGATCCGAGTGGTCCAATTTTCACTTACTCTTCCGCAAAGGTTTTGCTGAATTTCCACGTTCACTTTAAGGCTCGGTCAATTGCTGATGATTCGGCATAGACCTGCGACTTTAGAAAACGCCACAAGAAAAAGTCCATCGCAGAGATAACCTACTCGTTAGATCGTCCATCCAGAATTTCAACCGTGAGGTTCGCTGTGGTGTACGAATCACCGTCTTGCTGGAACCACATGTCATCCAAGACCTCCTCATCAACTTCGTATACTGTAACTTTTTGAAGTGCACACATGCTCCTCATCGCTAAAGATGATTTTTCGTCCAAAATTAAGATCCTCTTCTATACGCTCCACAGCCAATTCAGCGAATAAACGGCATTGAACTTTAGACTCCTAGGTCAATATTGTATCTTGTACGGATGTAGGCAAAATTGAAGACTGCAAAGGCCGAGTTCTTGTACACGGAGAAAAATCTACTTCTGTACATCTACATCTGTTCTCGGCAGATTTGGCGTTCCTGTACGCGTTTTTCTTTCTTAACTCGCAGCAGAATATTGAGCAGAGCTTGAGCATGTCAAGTACGCTGTGAGCCGAATTTGATAAGAGCTCTCCGATTTATTTTTGAAACACACTGGAGCACTGAACTGTCAAAGACGTCGATCTCTTTTTTTTTTTCACCACTATCTGTCTTTCTGGCTCTATCATATCACAAAAATAAAATGCATGCTCAGCTTTTAACTCCATCTACTAGGTTATTTTATTCCGAGCTGAAAGAGCGACCTCTAAGCTAGCTCTGATTGGAAAAAGTAACAAAACCTGAGCGCTTTGATATGTTTGAGCTAAAAAGAAACACAGATCTCTTGAATATTGGCTGATTGATTACCGAACCGGTTGTCTAAAATTTGGCCACTAAACGTTGAAGAGTCGACTGTGAAGGGCCACCACCATAAAATGAGCGCACCACGATCTTCGTTTGCACTAACGAACACTCATTTTGATAATAATGTGTTGTTATTTGGAAGTGCTGTTCCATCGTGTGACTTGTCATGGTGATTTGGCATGATTATTGAATAATAAACAATAGATTTGACAGATGTCACCAAAACAACATGGCCGCCACAGGCGACCAAAGAAGACAAAAAGGAAAGTAAAGGTCATCTAGAATATTGACAACCGTATAATATGACTCTTGACTCTCCCCACTAATTAATAATTAAAAGTTCTAAAGTTTGCTAAATATTGTTTGTTGCATAGCTACCTCTAGGATGCGCCTTTTAGACCTTTTGCCAAGTATGACCCTGTCACCAAACGGTGTATGTAGACGGAAGAAGATGAAAATCGTTTCATCACGCTTATCGGCAAACCGCGCGCGCAGCAGCACACCGGTTTTGAAATAGAAGTTCTAGCAAACGGTGTGGCTTGGCAGTAGTGCTGTTGAGGGTGAGGGTAGTATCGGTGGTATTTACGTTCTCTTATCCCATTGCATACTTCAGGCGCATGTGGTATTCTGTTGGCTGGCCGGTGCAATTAATTTTCTGCAAATTGCCACTTAGAATGATGGTTCTCATTTAGCGAGCTCGGTGGTTCTTTTGTAGACTTTTATTATGTGTGGGAAGAAGTCGTATACACAGCACTAAGTTTTTCTGTGCTGTATAATTTGTTTCTAAACGTTAATAAATCCATCTAGTTGCAGAATGAATTGCGAGAATAATATTTTAGTTTTGAAAGATGTAAAGAAAAAACATAGTTATTATGGCGGCCAAGATAGATGAAGATTTTTTTTGCGTAAACAGGGAAATCATTGCTTTGAGTTGTTTGTCGATTGAAGCATTTTCAAAGTCACTTAGAAAGAAGGTATTTGGAAGAATATTATAAAATTCCATTATGTGTGTAGTTCATACTTGATGTGAAGAACTTGGCCTAGAGAGTTTTTATCTTTTTCGATTGAGGGTCAGGAATGTAGGGTTAGTTTAATGGTTTTTCATCAACATCTTCTGTATTGTAGGAACTTTGAGAATGGTTACAAGTTTTGTTTGATATAGTAAAGTATTATCAAATCATTGCCGACAAGTAGGCAAATGTATAAAATCGAGGAAACAAACTTGTCTTTCAATAAATAAATGTACGACTTCTGATTAGAACAAATAAACTTCGATGTCAACTTTAGAACATAATGATTAATTTCGATACCAATCAATAACTTAGTTATTCGATCCGCAGTGTATTCAATTTGCAGCGCGCAGTCGGCGTTTGTACGGAAGGCAAAGACTCGCCTTGGCGGTTTTTATTAATTTCTTCGCTATTGAACGCTTCTCCATTTCCCAGTATTTATGATTTATTTGAGTTACCTTCTCCACACTTGGAACCACTTGATGTATTCTTATTTTATATATCAGATTAAACAAAATTCAAAATTGAAAGAACGATCTTAAATCTTACTTACTAACTTAAAGTGGTACTAAAGTTTAGTGACGCCTTGAGATGTAAGCAACAAATTTCTCTAGCCAGTTACGTGTGAAGCTAAGTTACTATAGCTTCGCTCGGAGAGTCAGAGCTGGAACATTGTTGTTCATCTATTATATGTTGCCAAGTTGCCTTAGTCAGTGGTCTTTTATTCTTTTAGCTAGGTGTTTTTAAAACTTGGTCGCTGAATATTTTTCTAGGATCAATCGTAGATGTTAAAATGTAGTCTATGGTGAACTTTTCTGACCTAAAATCACTTCAGGATGTTGACGAATGGCCTTAAGCGTTCAAATAGTACAGCAAACAAGATCTTGTAGCCGATAATAAGAAGACGACTGAGGCTTTCGATTTTCTGGTAACATTTTTCACACAGTACTAAGGTTCCAATCATTGAACATTGTTTTCTTCCGATAATATTTGGGATACGTGTTGGTGCATTCATAAGTAGGTTATCGTCTGGTGCTGTGAACAGCTGTACAGCGAAAGCGTTATGCCAGTAGCCCACTAGGCGATCAACGCACAAATTTCGAATTCAACGCATTCAACTCTAATGTACGGTGTCTTCAATTCTGTTCAACCATCTAGATCTAGTTGTTGGCCGTTGCTCAACGAATTGCGCAACATGTGTATGGGTAGTGTACGAGTTCGTGTTGCTCCTTGAAAATGTTCAATCAACACGTTGAGAAACATTTTCAAGATAATAAATTATTTGTTCAACGCGTTGATCAACTTTTTTTCTTTGGAATTTCTTGACGTAATATTGTGTTGCGTTGCGTTGGTTGCAGTGAAATGTGTCTATTTGGTTGAACTATTGCGTTGCCATGAACTTGCAGTTGTTGCAACTTGCAAACTGTAGTTTATTTTGGTGTTTCGTCATGGAAGGTGATAAAAAAACAGTGTGGACAACGGAATTAATTTTGCAATTATTGATTTCAGCAATTGAGGAAAAGCCCAATATATGGGACATTAAGAGCCCCAAATTTCTCAAATTTCCTCGAAAATGCAATTGCCTAATGTACCGAACTGAAGCCAAAATTATTTCAGGTTTGACGTTTAAGTTGTTTGTTTATGGTGGTGCGTTCAACGCGTTCCCCAACGAGTGATCCTTGGTTAAGTGAAGGTATCAACTCGTTCATCAACTGGTTGAGCAACCATTTCAAAAACGCAGTTGATCAACTCAAAAAACTTTTTTTTCTGTCAAAATCGAACAAGTTTATCAACTAGTATACGAGGTTATTCAACATTTGAGTAAGTTGGTGAACTAGGTGTACGGAGCTATTCAACACTGGAATAAGTTTTAAGAGTTGATCAACTAGTTGTGCGAGGTTAATTAACATATGGGAAAGTTGTTCAATTATGTGTACGGGGCTCCAAACGCATTTTGTTCAACTTAAGTTGCTCAACGTGAATTATGTAAGTTGCTGCACTAGTGTAAGAGGCTGTAAATTCGTTTATCCAACGAAAGAGTTGAATAAAAAGTTGAAAAAAAGTAGGTTGGATTTATCGCACACATAGTGGACGACCGGCATTAGCTTCGCCAGCTTGGTTGGACTTAAGCTTATAGAAGTATGTCTTTGTTTTTGGGCTTACGGTCAATAAATGAAACAAGTTCTTTTTTGCTTGTTTACAACGTTTCGTCCATATCTATGGACATCTTCATTTATTGACCGTAAGCCCAAAAACAAAGACATACTTCAATCAAATAAAAGGTCCCCTATTCTACACAACTTTTTACACAGCTTTTAGTACATTTCGCAGAAATGTTGACTCAGCTTCCTAACACTTGATATTGGCGGCATTCAAGACTTCTCAAGTTGTTGTTAGGTACTTGATCTTAAATAGACCTTATGATCTGAGATTGCATCTGTTCAACGTTGAACTTTCTCAAAGTATTTCCAGTTTCGTTTGGTGGTTGCTATATCTGCACCAATACTTTGTTTAGAACGAAGTTGAGACTAGAGTATATCTTGGCCTATCGGAACTTTTGAATAAACATGATACCTACCTAGAATGCCACGCTTTCATTGGAACGTGCTTTTGATTGATTAATCGGGAGATCTCCATGTTAAATTGTGATGTCGAAATTGGGTCTAACTACCATAATACTACACTAGGTAGTGTCATGCAGGTGGTATTTTTTAACTGTACCAACAAAGATGTCTTTCCTTTCTAGTTTGTCGTTATAATAGCCTACAAGAATTATAATATCATACTTATCACCTTACTTTTTTGTCTTTTCCAGGAGCTCTTCAACATCTCTTTTTCGTTAAGGCATGCGCACATGACAGCATTATATATCCAACTTGTTTTGATTTCGGCAACAGTTACAAAAATGGATAGAAAAATTATGTACTCTTAAGAGTGAAATACTTGGAGATCTGCAATACCAAAACTATTTGAAAAAGTAATTCTTAACACAATTTCGGCTCTAGTCCAAGAAAAGTACAAGTTCTTCAACAGGGTTTTGTAGTGTTAATCCGCTGCAATAGACTTAAATATAATGGAAAAAATGGAAATAAAAAAAAAAAATAAACATGGAATAAGGAATCCAAACTGATATTATTTTTACTAACTTCGAAAAAGCTTTTCAGTGAGTCAATCCTAAAATGCCGCTTTACAAATTGATTTATTTTGGTATTTTATCGTCTGTTTTAAATTGATTTGAATCTTACTTAACTAAAAGAGCGAAAATCGTCAAAATTAAAAATTTCATTCTGATATTGCCTTTGTCTTAGCTGGTGTTCCACAAGGAAGTCATTTAGTACCATTACTTTTTCTTACATTTTTGAATAATATTACAACTGTTTTTAAAGATTCCCCCCAAAGGTTTGCTTTTTACGGATGATCTTAAGATTTACCGCAGAATTACTAGCAGATCGGATTGTAGCTTTTTGTTAGAAGACTTGAAAAGATTGGTTAATTGATGCACTGGTAACTGTCTTCGTTTAAATGTAGTTAAATACAAACTCTTCTGAACAGAGCAGGCATTATATTCAACATGTCTGTCCAAATGTTGGGGTATGCGGACGAGATCGACATCTTCGGCCGTTCCCAACTTATAAGTAATAGAGTAATAGAGTCCATCATGGCTATTGACGATCAGGCGAGACTTGTTGGTCTTGAAGTAAATCAGGACAAGACCAAGTATATGCTATCAACAAACAAACAAGCATCTGTCCACCATTAGGGCAAAATGTCACTACTTTAGCAGCTGTACCAAGATGTGGATGTAGTGCAGAAAGCCAAAACACGTCGACTACTTTGGTTCGGTCACATTGCCCGAATGGACAGCGATGCTAAGAGTGTCTTCGAATTCTAGACTCCAGGTTCACGGCGATAAGGATTACCGAACATCTGGCTTAAAGACCAAGCTATAGCAGATGTAAAAGCGCTAGATGACAGGCAGCAGTGTGCTCGGGATCGCAGAGAATGAAAAGGTGCCGAGTCTCGGGAAGAAACACCTCATGGACCGGGAGCCGGGTAAGTAAGTAAATTGTAAGTACGTAGAAATGCCAAATATTATCGTGTATGCTTTTTCTAAAGTTAAATTGGAGAAAAGTAACTCATTTTTATGAAGGCAGATGGTTTTTATTCGGAATAAAAGAACTGGAAATTCGCCTTTAATTCTTTACTTAAAAAGGACCATGCGCCTCTTACAGTGAGACGAGAACGAGTTGACAAAAAAGTAATACCAAAGGAACTTTGAATCTTTTATGAATCTTTCAATCGAAGTAGAAAAGATAGCAGGTATCCTTCTGCCTAACTGAAAAACTCCGAAATATAGACTTTCAACTAAGGCTTCAAGCAACGATCTCCTTTGCTATTTTAAATCTTACTTTCACTGAGTTGAGCCATGCGCTGTTTCCATCCGTAAAATCCCAAATATATGCAAATCATCTAATCGACTAATGGCATATAGCAATTCAGTTCCATGGTCTAAGAACAAACCACACCCCATTTCACAATTCTCCCACACATACTCGTACCTAAGGTCACTGACAGCTTTTTTCTAAACTTTGCAATGGCTAATGTTGCCAAACTAGTAGTTATTAATACTTAGAGAAATCCCAAATGAATATTCTCGCAATCGGCAGCACGCAAGGCTGTTGCTTAATTATATGCTAGTAACATGCAAACGAGAAGCAAATTTAGCCACAGGAGGAACCAGACTGCCTCTCATGCACCCCATTATGTACATATATGTACGTATATTGTAGATGGTGCAATTCAATAAAACTGATTAAGATTAACACATAGTCGTAGTCGGGTCCGAGTCATAAATTCATTGCTAAGGTCAATCTCCCCATTGCCCAGCACGTTATAGCTACGTCGCAAAAAAATATCTTTTTCATTGTGAACTCTTGTTCCACTTTTCACACGTTGTTGGTCAACTATGGGGCTTAGGCACTTGTCCCTCTTGAAACAAGACTGCACCTTTGAGTTAAATTGAATTGACCTTTATCCAATATTATTATCTCGAATGGTTGTGTAGTTTTCAATTCAAGAACAGACGTCACACGACGGGATGAACGGCGATGGAATGAAATACAACAGCAAGCAGAAGGCAGACTATTACTTAATAGTGCTGCGGTCGATTGAATATCCAGCGTCTGAGGCATCTTGGGAGGAACAAGGCTATTTGTCAGACAGGAAACCATACTATGTATACCGTGTCATACCATCATGCGAATGCGAACCCACCAAGGAAGGAACTGCATTCGCATATGTGGATTCTGTGGTTGCAAGTTGCTGCGCAGCAAAATCAACTCCTCCACCGCAGCAGCCTCAACCTGATCTTGCATGAATTGAGCCAGTTCAGTCAGGTACTAGGTAGTCTCAAGTAAGTTGATTTTACGGATTGTCGAAGTAGAGAGAAAGAAAGAGAATATTGCACGGCTATTATTTCCTGGTGTGTGCATCATAAATGTCTTCCTAGAATCACTGACTGCCGAGCTCTATCGACACCACAGGCTCGATGCGGTGTGAACGCCCTCTCGTGGAATGGTATATTTTCAATAGAACTATTGTAAGAGAGTCTTATATCAGATATCACAGTGATGGCTGAGATTGAGATTAAGACCTAACGGTGCAATGTAAATTTCCATGAACAATCATTACCTAGTGCGCCACGCCGCAGCCGCGCCGTTCCATGTGCACAGTACAGCTCATTTAAAAGCGACAGAGAGGTCACTTGAGCAGGTTAGGTATCCCGTACACAACAGCGCGATGCATAATAATCAAGGTGCACGCGGAAAGATTGATCCATCGCGTCGCCATTCTTCGCTGTCGGTTGGGCAAATTGTTCTATGGCGCTTTCTGTATGTCAAACCAATCAATTTGACGGGGATCGTATGCTGAATGATATGGCTAAGCTTTGGGCTGGGATTGAATTTCCAGTGAAAAATGCAATGTTCTGCCACACGAGTCACATGAGATATTGAACGTCAGATAAACGCAGTTTTCTTCCACCATGAAGGGAGGGGGAGTAGAGTTTTTTTTTTTGTTAATGCAGTTGGGAGCACTGAGGAGGGAGCCAAACTGTAAACTAGCACCAGGCATATGCAAGTCAACATTATAATCTTCTTTTTTTGTATTTCTTTTTCTTCTTCTATACTTTAACTTCTTGGCCGTCGTCGTCGTCGTCGCCGTTGTGGATGGCTAAGCCAACAAGAAGTCTGCCTGCAAGGTGAAGAAGTCATTCAGATGAACGGTACCTCGTGCTAGCTGTGTTCAAGCTGCCAATAAAAATAGAGCCAGTGCAGGTTGGGGATAAAGTGTCCGATCGATGGACCAAGTTCTCATCTTACTATAATAATACAATGGTGTGGGAAAGTTTGATTACAATTTTGCTTTGAAGATTTTTAGCAAAAAATCAATCTTTTTATTTCTTAAAGCTTAAGATTTTCATTTTAAAGAATGCGCGATGAATTTGACAGCTGTGAAAGCGGTGATTCAAAAAACTGACAAGTGCAACGTATTTAATCTATGTACAGTTTCCAATATGACATTTTGACCGTTGTCAACTCTTTCTACATGACAACTTGCCAGGAAGTTCTTAAGAACGCTCCATATGTTTTGACATATAAGTTGATATTTAAACTAAGAGTTTTATATAAACAACAGTGCTTTGAAGAATTAGAACATGCAGGGTAGTGGGAATGCATTACACAACTGACATATGATATGTCAAAATTTGACAGAAAAAGTAATAATGGGTGATTTTTTGTTGCTATTTTCTTTTTGGCAACACTGGTTTTGACAGCTCATGCACGCTTCGTGTTTTGTGTCACTGTCAAACATCTTCAGTTTGGTCTATAATTTAACCATGAATCGTCTTACAAACGAACAGCGCTTGCAAATTATCGAATTTTATTAACAAAATGCGTGCTCTGTTAAGAAAGTTCATCGCGCACTTCTTCCATTTTATGGTCAGTTTAATCGACCTACTGAGGCGGCTATTCGGGCTATTGTGAATAAATTTCGCACCAAATTTACATTGTTGGACACTAAACCACCAACACGCTTACGTAGAGTGCAGCTGTATCGACCAGTGTTACTGACCTCTGTTACTTCACTACGTGGAAAATTTTGTGGCAGGATTTAGGTTTTAAGCCTTTAAAAATACAGCTGGTGCAAGACTTGAAGCCGAACGACCTACCACAACGCTGAATGTGAATGGTGAATGGGCTCTTGAAAAGTTGGCCGAAGATCCACTTTTTCACGAAAAATTGTGTTCAGCGACGAACCTCATTTCTGGTTGAATGGATACGTGAACAAGCAAAACTGCCGTATTTGGAGTGAATAGCAGCCGGAAGCATTGCAAGAGCTACCAATGCATCCAGAAAAAGTCACTTTTTGGTGCGGATTATGGGCTGGCGGAATCATTAGGCCATATTTCTTCAAAGATGATGCGAATGGCAACGTTACTGTGAATGGTGAGCGCTACCGTGCGATGATAACAAACTTCTTTTTGCGCAAAATGGAAGAGCTTGACTTGCATGATGTGTGGTTTCAACAAGACGGTGCCACATGCCAAACAGCGCGCATAACAATGGACCAATTGAGAGGCGAGTTCGTTGAACAGTTTATTTCACATTTGGTGCCGGTCAATTGGTCACCTAGATCGTGCGATTTAACGCCTCTAGACTATTTTTTTGGGGCTATGTTAAAGTTCATATCTATAGCGACAAGCCCGCTTCGATTGACGCACCGGAAGCCAACAATGAAGCATTTATTCGTGAGGTACCGCTCGAAACGTTGGATGGACCATTCTATTATAACTTCAAATAAAGATTTCATGCATTTTTCTGAATTTTATGTGTTTTTTTTTTAATTTCCGATAACTCTTAAAAAATCACTCGTTAGCTCGAAGCTCTCAATATTTTGTAGTATTGGTTTTGTGTTGGATTACCACGTCAGAAGTAAGGGTTTTATTCTCAATCACTACCGCTGCTATTCAAGAACAAAAATATCTCTCTGGAGGTACTGCCTATTTCGAGGAAGACATATATCCTTCTTTTCTGCTATGAAAAAGTGCTTCTCATCTTAGTCGTTCGGATTCTGAAGGAAATTGTAGGTTCCCTCGATTTTTCCCGACAACATAAACAGAGATTGGTTGAGAGTTGTAAGCTACTAGGCTCTGACACTCTGCGAGCTGTTGCGCATCAAATATTCTTGTCTCCCAATGTTTTCTAACAGGATGACTTTTCGGGATTCAAAGAAAATATTTACAACAAAGACACTTCTTACCTTTTATGAAATAGTATTAATTTTAGTTGAAATGATACCGAAATGATCGGAAGGTGGAATTTGTTTGAACAATTTTCAGCAGACTTTCTCACATTCGTTAATCTGCAATACCTTTGTGTTCTGTTTATAAACCGTGACTGTGGTCAATGTCTTCTTGAATATAATTTGAATACATTTTGACAGACTTGTAAATTAGGACAGTACTTGTATCTAATTCCATTTCTTATAACTTTAGTACAAACTTTAAAAGCAGAATCTTTTTCGAAAAACTTCTAAGACCTCACTCACATTTTTGAAAAGTACTACATTATTTTCAATACATACTGTTTAAAAGCAGTTCATTTGCACTGGAGTGGTCTCCATTATCCAAGTGTGCCAAAGTCCGCTAATGCAAATTGATAGTCCCTCTGTGTATATATGCACCTGAACTTTTATCTAACCCTCTTCCACCATTACTTACCCATGATCAACACAGATCCACCCAAACCACAAAACTGGTTGCTAAATTTCTTCTTGGCCGGGACAAGTGTGATTCTTTCATTTCTATTCGGCGAGTGACGATCTCGCGCCACCAAGAAAGTTGTCCCAGAGGCAGCAACAAAAATTGAAAAAAAAAACCCGAAACCAAAGTTGTTCCCCAACTCTTGGCTTGCTTCAAAAGAAGTCTCTCTCTCTTTTCTAGGTTCAACTTCGAATGAATGAATGAATTGGTTAACCGCTCAAGGGTATCACGACCGGACAAAGAGTGGCTCCGGCGGCCGGTGTACGACGGCGACATATCTGGCGTACGTTAAAGGTATGTGCAAAGATATTCTTGGGCCAATTACCCAATTAAGATTCTGAGATATTTCTTCTTACCAGATGATGTCGTTGTTGTTTTTTTTTTCCTGTTAGCATACGCTTAGCCAGACGTGGGACATTTAATCCGGGATTAAGTGGTGACACAAGTTTCATGAGTCGCGTTCTTAGTATGTTTGATTTTGTTTCGGTCCATAATCGAGACAATTTACGATGCCATATGAGAAATTAGAAAGATTAACAAAGCTTCGAAGAGGAGGAGATTTGGCCACAAGTCTCACTTGTGCAGGTGCCAAATGAAGGTGGTTTGAAATCAATTACCTCGCCTAGGGCTAGTTTTATTTTTGTGTTTCTTCTTAGTCACCAGTGAATGCGGGAGCTTCTAATGATTTATAAATTTTGGCTCGAACAATAATGTTGAATATATGAACAGAAGATAATTTGGAATGATTTTGCATAATTTAGCGCTCATTCAATACGGAATGAAAGCATGCGGTTAAGACTTGGGGGGAATTTAGGTATAAAGAGGCAATCTATGACATGATTTCTCATAATAAATTTTTCTATTTCGATTGGGTTGAGGAAATTATAATGTTCTTTTAGCTGTTATTTTTTTTTTTCAATTTCTTTATATATTTAATCGGTACAAAATTTGTATTCTTAAAAAACAGGATTTTCTTAATTTTACCATTAAGTGAAATTTAGTTGAAAGTCAGGTAAATTTAAAATCATATCAAGCTTATTTATTTTTGAAAAGGATCTCCATATTTTAATTGAACTTGATATTTATGATGATAGGAAATCTGAGTCCCACGTTTCTGTATGTTTCCCAAAGCCACAAGTCATATTTTTCTCTAAATTTCTTAAAAGGAAGAGGTATATTTTTTTTCCACACTATGCCGATTAAAATTACTTATATACATTGTCGCAACGTGGCCACCATTTTAATTTCTTCTTATAATCTTAGTTAGTGTGCATGTCGTTTTTGAAATTTTTAGAAGAATTCGTGTACGTTTTTTATATTTGTTATGAGTGAGGAAGGTGCGTTTCTTCTCGTGACCATTTCAACTAAAAATAAAATGCACGACTGGGTCGCACGAACTTGCTCCTATGTAATCGACTGGGAATTTTAAAAACGAATGTTATTAGAAAAAACTGTTCATAAGGATAAAATTAATTTTTAAATTCTTTTAGTAGTAACAGAATGCTATGCTAATATGAATTTATGCAAGAACAAAAATTATAAGTCCTTGTAGTGGTTTCTTTAAAAGAAGCTTTTATATACAAACTTTTTAAAAGCTTTTTAAGGAAAAATTTTGGTACGCTAATTTAAAGTTTTTATTATTGTTCGAATAAAAATTAAATTTACGAAAAGAAATATTGACCCGTTTCGGAGATATCGAATTTTCAAAAAAAAAAAAAAAATAGATTTTTTTTTCAAAAATTCAAAAAATATTTATTTTAAAGTTTTGAAACGCAATGTGTTTTAGACTTTTTAGAAGCTTCTCTATAAAAATTTTCATTAAGATCCGTTATGTGGATAATGAGAAATTCAAAATTCGAAAAAATGGTTCTATGGTAGGTACAAGCTGTAATATCTTAATTTCAAAATTTTTTTTATTAAATTAAAGATCGTAAAAATTAATTGAAAGAAAAAAAATTTTATCAAAATTCTAGGCACCGTTTTCGAGAAAAATACGATTTTTGAAAACCATTTTTTTTAATTTTTTAGCATTTGTATGGTAGGTACCTTTATTTTTAGGTAAAATAAAAAATTTTGTTTCACATTTTGTAGATCATATTGAGAAACTTTTATTTATCAAGTTTAAGAAAAATCTAAAATGGGGTTTTCAAAATATTGAGTTTTGAAAAAAAATTTTTGAAGTTTTTTTTAAAAATCCAAAAAAATTTTTTTTGAAAATTTGAGTACACAATTCTATTTATGTTTTTGGGGAGCTTTAGCAAAAAAAAAATGATCAAAATCGGTTAAACCATTTTTGAGAAAATCAAAAACAAAAAAAATGGTCCCATGGGGGGTACCCTCAATAACCATTTTTCGGAAAATTTTTTTCAACCAATACCTAGATTTAATTAAATGAAATTTTTCTGTATCTTTATTTTTAAAATCTGTTGAACAGTTTTTGAGAAAAAAAAATGTTTATAAAATTTCGAAAAAAATTCGTATGGGGGGTACCGTTATTTTTGGTCTTAAAAAAAAAAGAAAAAAACGTGTGGGGGGAAAAAATTAAAAATAATATGTACCAAGTTTAAAGAAAATCGGCCGAGTCGTTTAGCCTGTAGTCGAACAGACAGACAGACAGACAGACAGAATTGCGAGACCCACTTTTTTAGTCTTCGCTATCATCGTAATGTCAACTTTGATCGAAATCTCGAGTTCGCTTTTTTTTACGAATGCATAACTTGCCTTATAGTACCTATAAGTCGCAAGTAAAAAAAATTTATCCTACAAGTTAAAATAACGCACTGACGGAGACAAAAATAAATCGGACAGCTGAGAATTGTGTTGATTGTTGACGTCCATAGTTGGAATTTTTGTTTAGTTGACACAACTTTGTTGATTTCTTCCCATTTGGATCGGGTTGGGCTTGGGTTAGCGTTGCCAGACGTCCCGCCTAGGTGTTAGAAAAATCTGGCAACCCTAGTTCGGGTTAACAAAAGTTGATTGATGATTTTGATAAGCACGTTCACATCTATATTTTTGATCTGCGATGTTGATTTTGAATTTGAAAAAGTGTCGATAAATATCGACCGATAATATTGCGTAAGACACAAGAAGGGTGCGACAGGATCTAACTGATGAGCCCACCGTCCGTCGTTCGTAACAGGGCTTTGGATTTGAGGTCATTTAAACTTTCAATTGAATTAAATTCTATCACTATCCACTTAAACAGAAATAATTTTCTCATTTCATTTATCTTCGTTGTTTTACACAAATAAATATAATTTGCATGGCGCCTAAGCCGTGTCTAAGTAAGTAAAGTGTGGTCGTGCCACGCCCTTAAAGTTAAATTTAAAAGATTGTTCAAATATTTGACCTAGCTTACGAGCATAAAGTGAGTCTTACCCCCAGTTTCACAGTGGGAGTTTAAGCCCCAGTTTTTGTTTAAACTTCAGTTCAACAACAAATTCGGTTTCACAGTTTCATTTAAACCTTGAACAGAGTTAATTCTGTAGTTTAAGTTAAACGACACTATTCTGCCGTTTAAACCTCAGTTCAACAATCCCTTCAAACATTTGAAAATAGAATTTATTTTCATTTTTATTTTATTTTTCCTGTCACAGGTCACAAATGAAACGAAGCAAACATTCCTTGATTGTTTTTTCTTTGATTCAGATAGAAAGAGAAAACAATTAAGTTAATCTACGTTCAATAGAATTAAAGTTCAGGTTAGACTGTGAAACAGGACGAGTTGGACTTCAAGTTGAAACTCCGGTTCTGGTTCAGCTGGATTTAAGTTTAAGCTTTCACTGTGAAACTGGGGGTAAAAGAGTTTTTTTTTAAATAAAAATAAATATATTTAAAAATTAATATATACATATATATATATTCAAGAGCTGAGAGTATTCCGATGCTAGTGCTCTATACATTTGAATTTATTGTTAATATTTATAAATAAATAAATAAAACTTATAAATTCAAATTCGTAAGTATGGTAAATGTGATAAATGGTCGAATTTTCTAAGTCGATAGAATAATGGAAGAAAACTATGCATATGTATATGTGAGACAGAAATCTAAAAAGCCTCCAACTCGAGATATAAATGCTTGAAAGTCAAGCTTTGCCTAAATAGGCAAATAATTCACAATAAAAACGGGTTGACGTTTTCTCTAAATAAGTTTAATCTTTTTGAAAAGCACACAAGAAATATTATTGATTCAAAATAGCTTTTTTTGGAATTTAGTCCACCAATATTTAAGTTTTGTTCCGGCGATCTCACATGGCCTCATCAGTTGACTAGTGAAGGCTTTGTAGTATGAAAATAAAATGCACGGATGGGTCGCACGAACTTGCTCTTCTGTAAAAGACTAAGAATTTTAAAAACTAATGTTATTAGAGAAAACTGTTCATAAGCATAAAATTCATTGGTTAGACTCTTTTAGTAGTGAGAGATAAAAACAGAATGCCATGTAATTTCTTATGCAAATATGAATATATGCAAGAACGAAGATTATAAGTCGTTGTAGCGGCCGGCATCTTAAAAAATTAAACTTTTATATAAAACATTTTTAAAAAAATTTCAAGGAAAAATTTTGGTACGCCAACCTAAAGTTTTTATTATTGTACGAATAAAAACTAAGTTTCCAAAAAAAATTTTGACATGTTTTCGTGATATCGAATTTTTAACAAAAAAATTTTGTTTTTTTTAATTCGAAAAACATCTTTTTTTAATTTTTGAAATGCAAGGTTTTTCATACTTTTTAGAAGTTTCTCTGTAAGAAATATCATTAAAATCCGTTCATCAGAAATTCAAAATTTGAAAAATGGTTCTATGGTAGATATATAGAATAAGTAGGTGCCGTGAAATAAGGCCAATTTTCAGTAGTTGGTCTTATTTCACTTTGACAAAGTGAAATAAGGCCAAATGGTTTTGAGAAATAAGACCAAATTACAAAAAAAAATTACGTTTAAGTGTAAATTTATATTTATAAGTATTATTTATTTGTATAATACATAATTGTTTATCGGGGGCCGACGACGTTCTGGGTTTTCTTGGGCAAGAGTACATTGGGTGGGCCGCTTCGCGGGTTTTCAGGATTTTAACCCCCTTTTCAGGGCTCACACCCGCTCACGCAATTTCGTTTCTCCGCTTAGGATACGTCGTCGGCCCCCGATAAACAATTATGTATTATACGAATCTGAAGGCAAAAACTACTTTTTTTATTTTTAACGAAACATTTTATGCTTGGCCTTAAGTCAGAAACAGATTTGGCCTTATGTCACTTTGTAAAAGCGACATAAGGCCAAGTCCTAAAATTTGACCTTATGTCGCTTTTGTAAAGTGACATAAGGCCAATTTTTTTTTATGAAATAAATATAAAAATGCAGTTCGGCCTTATTTCGCTTTGTCAAAGTGCAATAAAACCAACTGTTGAAAGTGAAATAAGACCAATTTGGCCTTACTTCACTTTGTAAAAGTGCAATAAGACCGAAAATTGGCCTAATTTCGCTTTATAAAAGTGCAATAAGGCCAAGTTTTGAAAGTTGGCCTTATTTCACTTGGCCTTATTTCACGGCACCGAATAAGTAATATCTTAATTTTAAAATTTGTTTTTTTTTGTTTTTGAACTATAGATCTTAAAAAATAATTAATAAAATTTATCAAAATTCTAGGTGCCGTTTTCGAGAAAAATACGATTTGCGAAAACCATTTTTTAACATTTGTATTAGAGTAGTGTTATGTTTAGGTAAAATAAAAAAAAATCTCACTGAAATGCAAAAAATTTCGAAATATTGAGTTTAAAAAAAAAATTAATCTTTTTCTAAAAATCCAAAAAAAAAATTTTTTTAATTTGAATATAAATTTTATTAAAGGAATTTTAATTTAATAAAAAAATGTTTATGCTCTCGTAAGAGAGCACCACTAAATAAAACAACTTTTATTTAAATTTTGTATGTTAGAATTTATTAAGTCAAAGCTTCAGATCCCTTACCACTGGTGGGGGGAGATCTTCCGCTATACGTCGTGACTATACTTGGTTAAAAATGAAAGTGAACCAAAAGAAGGTTATTTGAGATACATCGATCCCCTTTTATAATGCTTAATTGCTAACGCAGCATTTTGACTGCGGATAATGTGATGATATTTTCACACAAGTTGCAGAGGGCAAAAAGTGCTGATTGACAATTTTGTTGATCATATCATCTTTTGTTTATGATAGCAAAGTGTTTAATTATTGAATTTGAAGTCCAGAGTTTGTGTGGGCTTTTGTTTTGTTGTAATTTGTTGAAGCGCACAAGTGGGTTCTGATATAACATATACAATACAAATCAAATTTTTCGGGACATCGGTTGTACCGTTTCTTAGAAAATCAAAAAACAAAAAAAATATTCCATGGGGGACCATTAATAACCATAACACAGCTTTAACTAAATGAAATTTTTAGAATTTTTTTAAAAAAGTCTCGAACAGTTATTGAAAAAAAAAATAAAAGTTCGAAAAAAAAAAATCGTAGTTCAAGTAGCGTTATTTTTGGTCTTTAAGAAAAAAAGAAAAAAACGTGTGGGGGGAAAAAATTAAAAATGATTTCTACCAAGCTTAAAGAAAATCATCGAATAGACAGGCAGACAAACAGACAGAAGGAATTGCGAGACCCACTCGTGTTCTCTATCATCGTAATGTCAACTTTGATCAAAATCTATATACTCGTATGTACATATCAGCCTCACTACAGGATGCCCGGTGTTAAAGGAACGTATTCACACGTGACCAACCATTGTTGGACTGAACGTCATTCAGTAAAAACGAATTTAGATCTGCGTAGATACGACTCAACCATTTTAACCGAGAGCTCACAGCAATTTTTGGGTGTGATTGATAACAAAAAATAATTACCATAGTTAGATAGGTGTTTAGTAGATATTTACAAATGTGAACGTCTTGCATGCTCTAGTGGGAGCAATAGCGAATAAAGTGCATCAGATATGCAGTTCTTTCCAAAGTCTTAAAAATTGTGATACAAAATTTGTATCTCAAAAACGGTTTTTAAATAAATGATAATGGAACGAGTTTTTTTTTAATTTTTTCGCAGTGAAAAATAAAAGCGATAGTTTATAACTAATATAGTTTTTGGACTGAAAAGCATTAGCATTAGCATTAGTCATTATGAAATTTAAAGTTAATAAAAAAATAATTAAGAAAAAAACACCGCTGTCAAATATCAATTCATTGATAAACGAAAAAACTTATTAGAAATTTTTGTAATATGTATAAGAGTGACAATTGAACATATTTGTCTATTACTATGAAAATTAAAGAAATTGTATCGATTGTGAATGAATATTTGATTTGACATTTCAGGTCGCGAGACAGAATGTTATTATATTTTATTTTTTAATCGAATTGTTTAGTAAAATTAAAATTGAAATATAAAAAATAAATAAAAAGAAGAAAGTTGTTGTGTTTTGCACACTGCGCTCTAAATAAATTTTTTACCAAAATAGATTATTTTTATATTCCAAAAGAAAACATGAAATGGACCTTATCACCCGTGATACCTATTAACATTTGGATTATGATACCTATTTACCTACGTGTTTTTTTTCGAATTCTGCAAAATAAAATAAATCAATTCTGTTGTTGTTTTTTTAATGTAGCTTAAGAAATTATTTACCAAATGTTTGATGACCAACCCAGGGCACGTTCAAAAGGATGTTAAAGAATGAATTAATTTAATAGTTCAATGAGGACTGTAGGAAATCATCCCGCAACGAAATAACCCCCCAAAATTGGTTCAACGGTATTTTCATTGTAAAAGTATTCCCAAAATCAAAGATGAATTAGTCCCCATAAAGGTAGGAATAACCCCCACACGTACGTGGATTCTAAGGATTTCCACCCGCATTTGGGGTATTCAGTGTTAATCACGCAACTTCGTTGCTCCGCTTAGGGTATGTTTATTCGCCAAGCAGTCGTCTATATAAACAGTTTTTTTTGGACAAAAGTACCTTGAGGGTCCTTTTCAAGTATTTAAGAATTTTAACTCCATTTTTGGGTCCCCTGTACAGCTTACGCAAGCACATTACTCCGCTAAGGGTATGTTCCCTTATCATCAATGTTAAAAGTTTTATGAGGCAACAATGCGGCAGAAATTACTTCACAAAATAAACCGTCATGAACAATTTTGAACATGAAATAATTCTCCAAGAACCCATGAAATGATTTCCAAATTTTGGAGTGTTATTTCATGGAAGTTTTTTGATTGAAATTCGTTTCATGGAAATTTTTTTAATATTACTGATTCAAATTTGGATGATTCACTTTAAAATTTTTCGCAACCTTTTAAACTGTGGGTAGTAAAAAAAATGTTGCCAAGTAAACTCTGCATTAAACTTCGTAAACTTAGAACTTGTCGTACTTTTACATCTCTCTACTTTTCACGGCTGACTAGTTACACATGATGCCACGCCCCCTGAACGAAAATGTGTTCGTTTGCTTTCACCACAAGACCTACCGTTGTGCGAGATTACAATACAAATTACAATGGTGTCCTTGTCCAGAAGTCAGTGAACCAGTTGCGGTTTGTTAGTGATTTTTGAAGTCCTAGATCTCTGGAACAATTTATACTCAAGAATTGAATTTTGGAGAGACGCCTGTATTTAATTAGCTTAGCAAATACTGTGAATTTGAATTCTCCGATTTTATTGGTATTGAAGTTAGAAGAGGGTTGAAAATAGCATGAGTTTATTCCTGTAAAAAGGGTGTACTGCCACGAACTGGGCAAAACCATGTCTATTGATTTTGGTATTTCATTATGTGAAATCGCAGTAATTTAATATTGTATACAAAAATAAACAAAATATATTATTAAGTGGAGTACAATTTTTACACCGCATATAACGTAAGCTTCTCCCCATCAACGGGATATAGAGAAATTAGTATACAAAATTTGTATAAAAAAACCTAAAGATTAAAAAATGTCTTTCAAAGTGGAAGCCCCTGCAGGATATGATAAGGCTTCCTTCATGGTTGCTTGCATCCTGGCAACCTTTTTACTTGCGACTTATAGGTACTATAAGGCAAGTTATGCATTCGGAAAAAAAATCGAACTCGAGATTTTGATCAAAGTTGACATTACGATGATAGCGAAGACTAAAAAAGTGGGTCTCGTAATTCTGTCTGTCTGTCTGTCCGTTCGATTGCAGCTAAACGGCTGCGCCGATTTTCTTCAAACTTTGTAGATATGGGTTTTAATTTTTTCCCCCCCGAATGTTTTTTGATTTGATTTTTTAAGACCAAAAATAACGGTACCTGCCATACGAATTTTTTTCGAAATTTTATAAACATTTTTTTTTCTCAAAAACTGTTCGACATATTTTAAAAATAAAAACACAAAAAAAACCCATTTAATTAAAGCTAGGTATTTGTTGAAAAAAAATTTCAAAATGGTTATTGAGGGTACCCCCATGGAACCATTTTTTTTGTTTTTGATTTTCTCAAAAACGGTACAACCTATTTTGATCATTTTTTTTGCTAAGGCTCCCCAAAAACCTAAATAGAATTGTGTACTCAAATTTTCAAAACATTTTTTTTTTGATTTTTAAAAAAAACTTCAATTTTTTTTTTTCAAAACTCAATATTTCGAAAACCCCTAGCTAGATTTTTTTTAAACTTGATAAATAAAAGTTTCTCAATATAATCTACAAGATGTGAGAAAAAAAATTATAGTTTACTTAAAAATAAAGGTACCTACCATACAAATGCTAAAAAAATGGTTTTCAAAAATCGTATTTTTCTCGAAAACGGCGCCTAGAATTTTGATAAAATTTTTTTTCTTTCAATTAATTTTTACGATCTTTAATTTAATAAGAAAATTTTTGAAATTAAGATATTACAGCTTGTACCTACCATAGAGCCATTTTTTCGAATTTTGAACTTCTCATTATCCACATAACGGATCTTAATGAAAATTTTTATAGAGAAGCTTCTAAAAGGTCTAAAACACATTACATTTCAAAACTTTAAAATAAATATTTTTTGAATTTTTGAAAAAAAAAATCTATTTTTTCTTTTTTTTTTGAAAATTCGATATCTCAGAAACGGCTCAATATTTTTTTTTTGTAAATTTTATTTTTATTCGAACAATAATAAAAACTTTAAATTGGCGTACTAACATTTTTTCTTAAAAAGCTTTTAAAAAGTTTGTACATAAAAGCTTTTTTTTAAGAAACCACTACAGCGACTTATAATTTTTGTTTTTGCATAAATTCATATTTGGATAGCATTATGTTTTTGTCTCTTACTACTAAAAGAATTTAAAAAATAATTTGATCCTTATGAACAGTTTTCTCTAATAACATTCGTTTTTAAAATTCCTAGTCTGGTACATAAGAGCAAGTTCGTGCGACCCGGTCGTGCATTTTATTTTGTGTGTTTCCCAAACTGCGTGCTGAAAAATAGAAAAATCCCAGATAATTTTCTGTAAAAAGTTTCTTAAAAATTGCTTCCTTCTCACTTCTTATTTTTTCGGGTCCTGTTTTAAGCATTTTAAAAAATTTAAAGTATTAAATCTTTTGTTTTTATTTTACTTTTTTTTCAATTATGTACAACAGGGACTCGTGCCCCTTGACACGAAAATGCCCAGCCTTAAAAAATTTGTTTAAACTCATTCATATTTGCAAGATCATTAAACTATGTATATTTTATTAAAAATCGAAACTTAACGATTAATACGATATTGTGTTTCTCTTCGACAACGAAGCTCATGATGAGCAAATAACATCGACGCGATCATGCCCATAACTTTGTCGTTAAGGGCGTGACATTTCCCGACCAAAGTCCCTTAAAACAAGAAAAAAAACATTTTTAAACGTTTTTATGGAATTAACACACGTTACAAAGAAGGTATCGAACTAGAACCCGAAACGAATCTTATTTTATGTTATTCGTGTTTATTAGCGTAACACAAAATTTAATGACCCAAAGCAAAGGTTCCTCATGTATGCACACGAAAACTTATCCACACCGACCTTGCCCATTGGGACTATGGTCATAGTAAGTGAATTCGATAATTGGCTTTATTTTTTCCTCTACAACTTCCACAATTCTGGAACACAAATTAAAAATAGAAAAAACAAAACTCCTGAAAAATAAAACAGTGCTAAGCTGCTAAACGTTAAGACCGAGTAGACCAGCTTAGGTACGAGTATATGTGTAGTTAAACATGAGCAAAATTTCAAACTCACCTTTTTATGGGATGCTATGGTTGTGGAGTCGTTGTGTTCGCCATCTGCAAGATACAAAGAAACAAAAACAAAAACTTGTTAGCAACTTGAAATTTATTTAAATGTAATTGACTATTAAAGTCGTTAAAATTTGCAACCACCTTAAGAAACCATCCACACAGGTACCCTTTGAACCGAAATTAACCACTTTTTCCAAAGAACCATATAACCATAAGAGATTAGGAATTTTACGATCTGTAAAGTGTCACTTAAAAATGCAAATTAAAATAGGACAAAAAACAACGTTGGTGTCGCCATATTACAAAAACAAAAAAAAAAAACTGCACTTTGAGGAATGTTGTCTGCAACAGCAAGCAGAAGGCAAGTCATTCCAAATCCAAAGCCGATGTATTATAGCCTACCTGCAACTTGAATTATTTTAAGCAAGGGGTTATGTAAAATGTATCTCCGGTGGAACTAGTTTGGCATAGATTCGAGGCAATTGATTTGTGAACAAAGCCCCTTCCACCGCCGCTGACCGCTGGTTTTTTGGGTCAACTTTTGGTTAGCTCCCACAGATAGGCCGCTGCGCTGTGCATCATGCCGCATACCACATGCCGCAGCCATTATTGTCGAGTCGTATACTACAAGACAAGTGAAATTAAAATTGAATAAGCTTATTATGTTCGGTGGCGGTGGCCGTGGCGATGGGGATATTCAAAAACCAACCTACGATCATTTTAATGAGTGACTGCAATATGTAAAATGTTGACAAGCAGTAGGCATGCAATCAGAGATGCTTGGCTATAAAATCTGGCGAAATGGATAAAGCTTTGAGCATAGTTTTGAGTAGGTATAACACGCGGAAATGGGAGTGTGTTGATGAAGTTACGCAGGCAGTTTTGATTTAGGAACGCGGTGAAAGGAATCGGAATGGTGACAGAAATCAAAATAATTTGTAGAAAGAAAAAACTTGTATTATGTGGTACCTGCTGGCGAGTTTATACTCGTATGCATATTGAAAAAAATGGAATGCGTTTCTGTTTGTTAAATATATTCGGCCGTGCTTAAATTCTACACGGATCCCAAAATTCCCCCTTTTTCGCAAAGCCTAGTTTAATACAATTTCAAACGAAAAAGTGAAAAGAAGACATGTGGGTTCTTTTTACTTGGGATATGTCTAGATCCTATAGAGCAAGTTTTGCTTTTGGAAAAAAATCGAACTCGAGGTTGTGATTGAACTTGACAATACGTTAATAGAGAAAACAAATTAAATGCTCGACCGCATCACACGAACTTGCTCTTATGTAAAAGTACTTTGGAGTTTAAAATACATTTTTTAAATATAAAACATGGATTCAATGAGATAAAAATGTTCAAATGCATGAAACTGCCTTCTGATTTTCGAAAAAAGTATGAATTTAAAAACAAAGTTTAAAAATCGTTTTATTATTAAAGTAATTTTTTATATAACAAATTTCTTTAAAATTTTTCTAGAACAAAGTTTGGGATGCCAATTTTAAGTATTTAGTAGCATAAATTTTAGGAAATAATTTCAAAAAATAATGGTTCACATGTTTTGAAAATATGAATTGATTCTTCAAAAAAAAAAGGGATTTTCAAAGAACCCATCAAAAGATATTTTTTCGAATATTTTTATATACAATATTATTTTAAACTTAACGGAGCTCCTGCTGAAAATTTTTGGTTAAAATTTTTAGGGCCGTTGATAAGAAATTCTAAGATAATTAAAAATAAAGGGAAAAAGAATAATAATCGTCTACTAGATTTGATTTCTTTAAATGAATAACGTTTATAAACTTGAAATATTATAGTTCTGTTAAGTTAAACATTTCTGGCCATTCTGAAGTACTTAAATTTTGTTAAGCCTTCACTCATTACAAGATTGTATAATACTCGTATTAATGTGAAATTGTCATGAATAAATACGAAAATGGTCTTTTGTGGTTCTCTAGAGGAAAAATTTAAATTTTTTGACTACCGATACTTGTCATACAGCCGATATGAAATTTTAAATAATATTGTAGTCGTATATAAAAATGTTACAACAAAATATTTCTTGGGTTTTTTTTAAATTATTGCATCAAATGTATATTATTTCATATTAAAAATTCAAGTACCCCTTGACATAATGGTTAGTGTATTGGACTGTCAGACAGAAGGTCTTGGGTTCGATTCTCATCCGCTGCAAAAAAGATTTTCAGGGGTGTACTGCCTGTTGAATGAATGAATGAATTGTATTGGGGGTTATTGCTATCTGCGAACTGTAGATCTATTGTGCCCCCTCTTATAAAAATGATGATCTGGCTAATCCTACTGCCTCTTGCGATGAATTGATAATTCCTCTAAGACTAACTCTTGCCATTGAAAATGCTGCTCATAAGCCATTCAGAATCGGAAGAAAATTGTATGTCCCCTCCAGAGCACACAGGCTGAACTATTGAACTATTTTAGGAGTTCTTTAAGCAATTTCAATAAAGAGTTTTATAGATTTGAACAAACCTGGACTGACGAAAAATAAGCTAGTAGAAATAAAGTGAAGATAGAGCTTTGTTATGGTGAAAAAAGAGGGCGCTAAGCGACTCGTTTAAAAGATTTTTAATTCATGAAGGTTGTCAGACTCTCTGGATGTGTTCGTTAATAATTAAAATTATTGGTGCTAAAAAGTGATAGTAAGAAAAATTATTTTAATCTTAAAATTTGCAAAAAGTGTAAAAGTGGAAAGTTTTTAAAATATCTTTAATACCAAAAATATACACTATACTTTTACAAAAAAGTTGATTTTGTATACTTATCTCTTAAATTGAGATTCTAACTGTACAATTTTTTCAGTGTTGATTTTCAATTGTTGTTTTAATCATGTTTTTCGACAAGAATGAAATCTCATTCATTTATAATACGTGGAAAAATTAGTTCTGGAAAAATCATTCAATAAGAATCTCAACTTGTTCATTGACTACTTTAGTAACTTTTTGGAAAAAAAAACCTATGTTACCCGTTTGCACAAAACGTTCAAAAATTTTACGAATAGTGTTCCAAAAATAATATTTGTACTTTTTGCCGAATGTTTTTGAAATTTAATAAATCTCAAAATTGCTTTAGAAATGATTTTTTTAAATATGTTTTCTGTTAGCAAACAACAAGAGAGACTTAAGAAAATCAAAAATAAAATACAATATCTACTCAGCAAATCAATGTGACAAGTGAGCCTAGTGATCTTCATACAGTTTTTGAAAGCGTGGAGTAAAGCTTGACACTGCGACTCTCATTTCTTGCTCCAGATTGATCCTTGAACGACATTTGATCTTGATTAGCTACAGCTGAAAATCCAGCTTAACACAAATATGATATTGCAAACGGAATGAAAATTCGTAAAGCTTATGAAGTTAAATTTGGATATTCATTTTGAATCGATAACGAAAACTCCAGAAAACTGGAATGGGTGAATCTGGTCTTAAGACTCCTGTCGCAAGAGAATTCAATGAGACTCACTTCTGATGTGATGTGAATTCTGGTTGAGCTTGTTCTTAAAATGGATTTTGGATCCACGCAAACTTTTCAACATCATTATCCATGAGTTTCGAATGTTCTTCCGTGAAAAGGACCATCAAGTTTTGTGAGACAACCAATTCATTAGATGCCGCATATTTATACAATTGCGGGAAGCAATCTTGACACCCAACGTCATTCATCTTTTTTATTCACAACTGCAATTTCTTTTTTAACTCCGCAATCTCCTCCAATAGTTTTAAAATGTGCGTGTAGTTGCCTGGCTAAGAAAGATTCAATTTATTAAGTTTCCTAAATACATACATATATCGCACAAATATTCTAGTTTTAGCAAAAAATCTGATTCAGCAAAGTATATGATGTTTTCATGACGTTCTTGTTGTAAGAAAGTGCGAAATTTTTCATGTAATTCGAACACACGAAATAAGACATTCGCACGTGAAAGCCATCATGAATTGCAATAATACAGCAAGGCCGTATGTTCAGCTCCCATATCTGTGCATGGTTTTTTAAAAAATCTGGCTTTTAGCGGCCTAGTTCACTGCACCAATGACACATTCTAGTACTTGGTTCAATTTAAAGCAAAAGCTTCCGTATCACGCTTTTTTTCAGCCATAGTTGGATGAATAATCTCGATTAACTTACTCGGAAGCATACTTTCGGATAATAGTATTTCCAAACAAAGCACACACTGCGGTTTTTCAACATTATTTACTGGTATTTAAGTAAATTCAAAGTCCAAATAGCTATCACTGTATTTACGATATTTTCGCTTGTTTGTTTCTCGCCGCCACTAGTAGATACTTTATCTGTATCACTTAAGCTACCGTCTTGTTTATTTAATAAAAATCTGTCCATTTTGCGTGAGATTTTTGACGAAAAACAAACAACACATTTAAAACAAAAAAAAAAACGACGACACGTCCAACCTGTCAATATTCGGTTTTTACTTCTCGCTGGGACTTATACCTCTTTATTCAAGAAACAAAAAAAAACAAAAAAAAAAAAACAAAAAGTCACAGGTCGCCAGTGAAAAAAATGGTAGAAAAAAGCTTAAAAAACTATTTTCTCTTTGAACAACTTTTGAGTTTTTTTTTTTGAAAACGTTAAAGCAGATTAATAAAAAAAACTAAGTAGAAAAAATAAAATAAAATTAAAAAAAAAACACACACACACTTAAGTCTCATTATCATTATTAATATAATAATGATAGGCGTATAATTGAAATCACAATAAATAATTTTATAATCATTTCATTAACGTCAACATATTTTCCAAAACATTTTTTTTAGTATAATTTCTGGTATATGTAATTATAGTACCCCAGCCAACTGGACAAGTCGTAATTGAATCAACCGAAACAATAGCTTCACAAAAAAAAATTTAAGCACATGGGTTGCCTAAACCAGGCTACTTTCCTCACTCGCTTTCACATTTTTTATACGTCAACAGGGCGTTTTTCTTTTTTAGTTCAGAATAGAGCTCTGAACAGAGTCCGAACATGTTGAGCATGTTCTGAACATCCTCTGAACCAAGCGCGCTCTGAGCGCTCCAAGTTGTTTTTGAAACACACGTGACCACTTAGCTGTCACCATTTTTTTTTTTTTTAATTTCCATCTGTCAAATGCTTGGGTTAAGCATTTTACTCTGTCTACTTTGTCATTTTATTCTGAGCTCAATGTGCGCACTTTAAACACGCTCAGAACATGTTCGAAATTCTGAAGACTCCGAACTAAAAAAGAAAAACGCCTAATGTGGTGAGTTTCAAAACGGAAAATGTTAAATTATGTATATTTAAATTCCAGGGATGTAACATTACCAGAGCAGTTACAAAAAAAAAAAAATAATATTACTTGCATGTCATAACTCACAAATATTTTTTGTCGCTGAGTTGAAATGCCATTAGATCTTGTGACAAAACTGAATTGCTCTTTCCTACGACCGAGAAGGTTAGGTTGGAGGAAATTTTCTGAATTTGCCGACATTGACTGTCCAAATAAATTTTTAAATAAAATATAAAATAAATAAAAAATAAATAAATAAAAGTTCCGGACTTTTTGAATCACTTATAATTACAGAAAGCAACCTTCCCATATATATATATCACTCCTCGAAAAAGTCTTTGTCATTATAATTATATTTAAGTGTTTAGTTTTGTAAGATCCATTCACTGTTTTGAGTGGACAAAACTTTAACCTTAAAAATTGGTAAACATTTGTTAATATTTACACTGACACACCAAAATGTATTTGTATTTCTAGTTAACAATTAACTTTTAACATTTAAGGCTTTAAACTATACTGTCAAAACAAAAACTTACAACATGGCAAACATCACGTCGACCTTCATGCAATAGACAGTTTTCAAGAGCAAGGGTTAGACGTAACAGGCTCTTAAGAAAATTCAAGTGGTTATAAGATAGTAAGTTTATCGATAGTAAAATGGTTATTGTTTGGAATAATACCTACGTCTATTGAAAATGAGTGAAACGATTCTATAATTATTTTATTTACTTTGAATTGACTCTAATAAATATTATTAATAGTATTGACGTATCTTGACCTTACGACTTCACAGTTAAACCCTTTCTTATTAGCTGATAATAATTGGACGCATTTAATTGCAGTTTCTTCTATAGATATATAATTACGCTTATCTATTAAATTGGATAAATAATGACACCAAAGTTTCTCTTTGTCTTCATCATGGGAAAAAGAAGATGATACCGATGAGCGTGGGCCAATTACAAAAGACTGCTCAATGGCTGTGGAGTCACTTTTCAAATAAAGAGAAACTTCTGGGGAAATTCCCATACACATAATATATCGTTAGCTATTGCTAGCTATAAAAACCGAATATAACAATTAGTTTTCTTCAATTAATTTGTAACTGAAAGGCTATTTTAAAATTTTTGAAATCTCACTTGGCTGTAATTGAATTTAGGCTTTTCCATTCATATAATGTACGAATTTCTTTTATTCAATGAAGCCACTCACTCTTTAAAGGAACTCCATGACCTTTTACTTTGTGAGTTACTTAAACGAATTCCGGAGGCTGATGTCATTTGTAAAGAAATTTTGTGGTGATTTATTGGCACAATAATTGTCGTTAAGACCCTACTGTGTTTTTGGTTCTTCAATTAACGCCTTCTCACCCTAGACACATAAATTTGGCTTGGAGCTGCTGTCAGAATAATTTGCTTAACGAAGTTTATTATTGTATCGTTTTGGATATTTGGCAATTGAACTTCACATTATGCCGCCAGTTTATTTAATTTTTTTATTTTTTTCTAAGAATTTAATCGAATACATATGTTTTTATTTTTATTGAAATTGAAAAATGAGCTCATTTAAGCTGAAGAATGACAACTTTTGATAAATAAGTTCAGAAGTTCAAATGAACCAGACTTTTATGAACTCGTAGCAGTTGTTACTTGCATTTAAACTTATTTGTCATCAATGTGAAAAAGAAAAGCAAGTCTGCTAAAACTCAATAAAATATAAAAAAGATTAAAACTTGGATACGAAATGTTTATTTTAAAAGTTTATTATATTTATGAAATTTTTGAAAACTCGAAGTAAACCAGGACCTAATGACTTACAACTCTCAAATGTGTTTAATCCAAATTTTGGAAATCAAAGCTCGGCATCGCTCAATCAGGTCAGGTTTGAGAGATATTTTTATTTGAAATTTAAAGAAAAACATCTTTTTTTAAGGTCGATGTGACAAAGCAAGGCTTTATTTTTCATCAAAACTAAAAACTTCTTCTTAAAAAAACTAAGTTTAAATGTTTCAAAGATACCGTTTCTTCTTTGAGAAATGTTTAGACTCGGCGGAAAGTTGTAGGTCTCCTGCATTATTACCAAAAATACGTAGACAGGATTGATTGGGTTGGTTGGGAGTTTTAAGTCATTAGGCCCTGGTTCTCAACTATCTGTTGCGCTAAATTTATTTTTATGAAGGATCAGGTCAAGACTTAACTAACTAAGAATTTCTCATAGAGTGAAAGAGATTTCGGAAAGAAAAAAAAATTGAAAAAAAAACGATCTTGCTTTATTGCATTACCTCAATTACGAAGCATCTCTAAGATTACTAAGAAGATAATGTTAGTTCGATATTTGTGCTAGTTTTTACCTGTACATGCTAATTGAGATGTTGAGTTGAAATTCCAAGCGGGGAATTTCACGTTTCTATTCAACTTTGATGTATGTACCTTCCGAGGAGCCTGCGTCGACTCTGATCACGATCTGAAAGAGAATCCCTACGGCTACTGCTGACTGAAGCTCGATAGCCAATGGCAGCGATATCAAGAAGCCATTCGCAACAATTATGCAGAGGCAAACAAAACAAAAGCGGAGGTGTTCAGATTATGGCTCTAGAAGAAATAATTTTAAGAGAAGTTATAATCCTTTTAGTGCGCGCAAAAATATATACAAAAAAAGAAAACTAGAGCTTCCCACCATTTCTCTTCCGACCGAAGGATGTATGAGACAAGCTTGTTCAGGATAAAGAAATAAAACTATCAGCAACCTAAAGTCGCGGAGTTGCAGAGATGCTGCAAGCCACCCTGGAATCTGTCCAGATAGTGATCTGATAGGAACACCGTGGTAGATACGAAGAAGATGCTTAACATGTGGAAAGAGTACTTGAATCAGTTCCTAAATGGTGATGACAGCCGAAATCCCGACAAAGAGCGACTGATCTGGATCTGTCTATCTGGATAATAACCAAGAGTTTCAGCCACACGAATGCTACAAGCTGAACTTTTTAAAAACGCTGGAGATGACCTGCTTAGGAGTGTACATCAACTCATCGCTACAATACTGTCGCAGGAAAGTATACCCGACGATCTTCAGTACTATCTGCCCTATCCACTAAAAAGACGATCGTGTCCTCTGCACCAACTACAGAAAGATAAGCCTTCTAAGAATCGCATATAAGATTCTATCCAGGGTTTTGTGTAAACGTTTCAAGACTTTGCTGATAGGTCCATATCAATAAAGCTTTAGACCTTGAAAGTCTACCACCGATCATTTCTTTACATTGCGCCAGATCTTGTAGAACTCAATATTGACACTTACCTCTTGTTCATCAATTTCAAGGCCGCTTACGATAGTGTAAATAGGGAAGAATTATTTCGTGCCATGTCCAGCTTTGATAAATGCCAAACTGATTACACTAATGAGGATGACGCTTGAGAAAGGTCACTGGAAGGGATTTTACTGAAACGGGGAGTTAAGAAAAGGACACGTATTGTCATGCAGTTGCTTTCTACATGATACTTGCGAAAGGGATGCATGCAACGCCCAGTTAAAGACATCAGACACTATCTTTGAAAGATCAACCCAACTTATTGGCTTTAATGTCAAAATTGGAGTAATTGGAAGGACAAAGCAGCGGTGCCTTCACTAGCATGGAGTCAAAAGCAAACAGAATGGGATTAGTCATTAACTAGGACAAGATGAAAAGTATATGCTTTCATCAACAATAGCCAGCTCACACCATAGGCTTGGTTAGAAAGTGACAATTGATATGTATAAATTCGAGGTAGTCAAGGAAATTGTCAATCAGGTTTATTGGGCTAAGAAAGAAATTGCGAAAGAAAACCCTATCTTGAAGAACCAAGGAGACGCTCTACAAAACACTCATCATCTAAGTATTTCTGTATGGTGTAGAAGCACGTAGAGTATTCAATGCCAGATTAGAAGGTTCAAAAAACCAAGGCAGATCTTCATCGACTTAGTGAACGAAGTTGAGAGTAGAGAATAAGTTGAATGAAGAGGCGTATTTGCTTAAAAATTATTTATAAAAATAGCTATAAAATAATAAAGGACATAAAACATTTCGGCGGTGCTCAAAAATGCAAACTTTTCCTTAATAGTTTAAGCCTATTAGATATTTTTAAATTTAGTTTAAGTATTTTTTATTTCCATAATTGCCAGTAATTTAGCTTGAAAGATACTGACAAAAATCAGGTAACCGAAAAGACCTAGAGCAATTTAAATTCATAGAGAATTTTTAAATATCGTAAAGTTTAACGAACTCGTCATGTAAAGTGAGAATGTGATTATGCTAGTTTGTTGATATGTAAATTAAAGAGATTGTTGATTTGTAAATTAAAGAAATGTATCTGTTAGCTGAAAATTGCTATTTTTTAAATTTTAAGTGAGATTAACTATTTTTGGTGGCGTTTGGGAAATTTTCCAGTTACTTATCTTGGAGAGATTTATCAACCGAGAAAACAAGAGCAAATAGTAATCATAACAAAATAAAAAGCTACGTAATTTATTAAAGCATGCTTAATAAATCTATAAGTTTGTTTTTTATAAGAAATTATACTAAAAAAAATACAACTATTCGATACTGCCATTAATTCTGATAATTCATAATTATAAATAAAAAACGATTACATTTTTGTGGTTAACACTTTGCTTTGATTCTAATGGAGATAAATCAAATAATATCCGTTCTGGTATCAAAGACAAATATTTCAAATAAAACTGAATCTCTGTGGTTAAGCTACCCACAGAACTGTATCAGTTTTTCGATTCTGTTTTACATTAAAGCTACCAATAGTTTACAAGACATTCTTTATAGTTGCAATGTGCCATAAGGGCAGGTTTTGGATTCGAAGAAAAATATAACCCAATAAATTGATTAAGGCTCAAAACATGTTTTATTTCTAAGGTCGATTATATTAAGTTTTCCCCCCTTATTACGGCTGGCGAGTTGAACAAATAAACATGTGAGTGTGAGAAATTAGTATTACGGTTAGCGAATCGAGAACCTTTGATTCGACTTAAATGTCATATATTTGATATTTTTAATAAACAATCAAATTTTGAACTCGAATTGTAAAGTTCGCCAACCGTAGTATGTCGAATGTGTAGTTCGCTAATGAAAAAATCTCACCTCGAACGTTCGATTCGCAAACCGTAATAGGGGGGTTCATTTCTGTGTGAAATAAGTTTATCAGTTGACAGTCGTAGAGAAAGATCGAGTAAAGCATCTAAAGCAACAACAATGTGTTAAAATTATTAAAATATTTTATTTTAATATTTGTTCAATTGTAAAATTGAGAAAATTACGTGACTTTTTTTTGGACTTAATCATGTTACAAGTCACATAATACCATGATTTGACGCTTCCCTATTTCTTCTTATAAGGGCACTTAAGGAAGAGGTGTATATTAATAAACCAAGCACAACCTTTCTGCGTAAGGACGACAAAACGAAATTGTTTTATAATTACAACAGAAGTCTGCGAAATTTTCATATTCCATACATATGTTAAAGTCTATATAATCAATCAATAAAATATTAATTATAAAATTGTATTTCATTCATTCTGTATATACTTAACCCCCATTTACGATACGGTAATAGAGCAAATGCAGAATGTTACTCGCTAGGGATATGCATATGCATACTCTCGCCTCAGGGACACTTCCCATAAGCGAATCTGTAATACAATAGATGATTTTTGATAGTTATATTATAAGTATAACTATAACTCTCTCACAAGCGGATTCTCTTATAACCTGACGTGGACATGAATTTTAATTAAAATCTGGCTCTCTCTTATGCGAACAAGGTGTAAGTGTAGTTCATTATAACGGACACAAATCCCAAAGAAGTTTAAGGCCAACCTAGTTCTACAACTCTAGATGTGGTGTAAGAACGCTCTTCGTTGGAGTAAAATTACCATCTTACTTAGTTTATTCTGCACAAGTAGACTTTCTATAGATTTAAGTCAGAAATTTAAGGTAATATAGATACCTTAAATGTAAGTACGCTTAAATAAATCCTAGGGTATGAGTAAATTTCTACGAGATTTAGATTATTAAGATTAACTTAGAACCAATATTTATCTGGGTATGGGATGAAAAATTCTTAAAAAGTACGGGAACAGAAATTTACAAAAACAGATAGCTGAAATGTTCTAGTTTTATGGAAAATTTACGAATATGCGCATAAGCCTTATCTATTTGATATCTGTGAGTAGCGCTTGATGAAATAGAACAGCTTCCAGCTCTCGGTATGTGCATCATGCACTACCTTGTGATGAATGACCATATATTCGTGTTTACCAAAAATGCAGTTAAATGTTTAGGTTTCCTTCGCGTCGATGCAAGAAATTTGTCACCCCTTCTTATCTCGAAATTCTGAGCTATAAAGCCTATAATCGGTCAAAGCATGGGTACAAATCCCATAATTGGGCAGGTGCTATTGGATAGAATCCAAAACAGAGCTTTAGAAAAAATTAAAGTAATAGAACAATAACAGAAACATTTAAATCTCTCATTAAATAAAAAATAAATTTGGTGGTGCAACAGCTCGTAGTGAACCAGGACCTAGTGACTTACAACTCTCAACCATTCCTGAAAAACTGTTTTTCTGAAGAATCGAGCTCTAGACCTTCCGCATGACAGTCCAACACACTAATGGTTAGGTACTACAGAGGGTAGGTACTACAAATCTCATTTATTTTATCGTAATTTTTATAAAACGGTTTCTAGTGCGAAATAGCCAGTTGCATTAATCACCTTAAACAATTCGATCGTAATATTTTAGGGAGTGCAATTCAGTAATCCTTTGAGCACTACTTAGGACGTATTGTTAAACTCAGACATTCTTTTTTAGCCGCACCACATGAATGTGGAATACTTAACACGACTCAATATTTGACTCCCATTACGATATTCAGACCTTAAAAATCAAGTGTATAGAAAAATGTGTGCTGTGGTAAATTGTGAAAAAGACTGCAAAAAAAAAGTGAAATGGCTCGTACAAAGCAAACTGCTCGTAAATCGACTGGTGGAGAGGCGCCGCGTGAGCAGCTGGCGATGAAGGCAGCGCGTAAAAGTGCTCCAGCCACAAAAGGTGTAAAAAAAACACATCGTTATCGTCCCGGAACTGTGGCTCTTCGTGAAATTCGTCGTTATCAGAAGAGTACTGAATTGTAAATTCGCAAATTGCCTATCCAACGTTTAAATCGTGAAATTGCTTAAGATTTCAAAACTGATTTGCGGTTCCAGAGTTCAGCCGTTATGGCGCTTCAAGAAGCCAGTAAATCTTATTTAGTTGGTCTTTTCGAAGACACAAATTTGTGCGCGATTCATGCAAAACGAGTGACAGTTATGCCAATAGACATCCAATTGGCCAGAAGCATCCGTGGTGAATGTGCTTAAATGATAAAAAAAAATCTTATAAGCCTGTAACTGTTATAAGTATGTAGGTAAATTCCTCAGCTCCTTTGCCAGAGTTGCAAAGTCTTCAGTCAGTAAAGTTGAAGTTATTTGACTATTGAATTATAGTTAAAATTATGACTTAGCACCTAACTTAAAAACTACTTTGTTCCCTAACATAGTCATTGACTGAATTGATTGCTTTAAGTCAGCATGAAATCTTAGTCAATGCGTAACAGTCAGTAAGTCGGCTAAGTTAGATAAGTTTTTAAATTAAATTTTTAAGATTTTTTTCTCAAACGATTGCAGACTGCAGTCACAGTCTTTCCATCCCTTGTTATCTATACCATCCAGTTTTTTCAATGTGTATTTCTAAAAAACCGTTTAAAATAAATTAGAGGTCATGAAGGCTCATAAAACGCCTTAACCTAACGTCTAATGATCAGCACTTTTTATGACAGAAGATACTCTTAAAGGATTTGCCAATTCTTCCCAAGAGGCAGTGCATCCCTGAAGAACTTTTTTTCAGCTACTGAGAATCGAAACCAAGACCGTCTGCATGAAAATCCGCTTAACCGATGTAATAAATAGCTATCATGATCAACTTTCTGCGACTCCGCTGCGACCTTTTTTATTTGTTTTCCGAAGTATATTAATGGATCATGTACCAAGTTAAAACCACAGAGATACAATTTGTCTCCGTGGTTTGGCACTGGAATTGCAAACATTTTACAATCCAATCGATTGTTCTAGTCTAGTTATTAGAATACATAATCAACCTACATAGATACGCATGTTGTATGTATTAAAATAATCAGTTCATAAGTTAGTTTCAATTTTAATTACAAATTTGAATAGGACTTTTCGCAATAAATACATCGAGTTTAATTATGTGTGGTAGGTGGCAGGTTTAAGTCTTAATTAGGTGATTATTGTGTCATGAATGAATTTATACTTTTTACACAGCGGTTTGACTTTGATGATGACATTAGCATTTTGTCTATACAAATTTGCAAATTTACAGATGTCTTCAATAGAATTAGATATTCCTTCTCGGTGGAGAAGGGCTTACAACGCTGATGGTGTATTATATTGCATGACGAATTATCTTTTGAATAGAAAAACAAATCGGAATATCAGGAAAATTCACAGACTATGATTAAGTTCAATTGTTGACATTTTTGTCGAATTTTTTTTTCTTTAACGCAGAAGTATGTATATTCTATCTACATGTCTATTGTGAGACCAATTGTGAATGAGTTTTAATTTCCAAGATTGAAAAATATAAAAACAATTTTAACAGGCTACAATTACTTTGTCTTTATTGATGACAAAGCAAGCAAATTGTCATTTTAAATAAACAAAAAAGAAATCCAAGAAAAGGAGATGAAAATAATTTATCAAAAGAATATATTCCACAAACAGTCATAGTCACGATTGTTTACCTTTATATTTTATGCACACAAAATAACCTTAAACTCTAATTTCCATAATTAGGGGAAAAGATTTGAAGTGAAAGGAAATGAAATATACGACTGGATCAAATCAATAACTTTGACTGACATTGAAGATGTTTTAAAATGAATCAACAATGTTTTGATTTTTTGTTTTTAACTTCACGCGCAGTAAAGAAATTTTGACTACCTTTAAAATGTTTGAGCAATGCGAGCGTTTAAGAAAATTCAAGAAAATTTAAAAGGAGATACCGATGGTTATTAGTTTTGAATGTCTGTAATGGCATAGAAAATTTGAGTCGTGTTAAGCATTCCACATTCGTGTAGTGCGGCTAAGGACAAAATCTCTGAACAGTAGGTACTTCAAAGTTGTGCTTAAGGGTAAAGTAATGGGTATTCCCTGAAGCGCGAGTATTACGGTTGAATTATATAAGGGGAGGAATGCAACGGCCTATTTCACCATAACACTGTTTATAAAATTGGGGTAATATAATGAAAGACAAGAAACATTGGGGCTGTGCCTTAGGGATTCAAATGTTTTTGTTATACTTCTATCACCTATCATTTTAAGGTCTTTTTTGGATTCTAGCGAAGAGATTCAAGTGCCAGAATTTGGAAATTGTACTCAATATTTGGATGAATGTAGGCCTTATAGATCGCTGCCAGATCAGAAGGGCTGAACAACTTCTTGCAATGTTGAATGAAACCTAAGCACTTAGCAGTGTTCTTGGTGACGTCAAATGTGTGATCATTCCACACAAGTTTGCCTGTAATACACATACCGAGAACTGAAAGCTGCTCTATTTCCTCAATGAAAGTGGAGCTCATGGAAAGCGACATTGGAATGTGTTCCGTTTTAACGACAGGAGACAACTTGAGTTTGGAATCTTGGAATCATTCAACTCTACGCGGTTTTCAGTACATATCTCATTTGACAATCCTATCGTTATCAAAATTTAATGAGCTTATAAAACGCTGCCTTTCGAAATCCACATTTGAAGAACAAGGACGTGTATCTATGGAAACGAATATGACAAGCTGAGGGTACTGTCGTCAACAAAACAATTTAATGGATTTGAAGTTTCAGACCAAAAATTATTGATGAATATAAGAAAGAGAGTTGGATACAAAATGGAGCCCTGTGGCACACGAGCATTTATTTTATGAATTTCGGACTTAAAAACATCCAACACAATTTGCATTGAGAGGTTCGAAAGGAAGTTTCTAATCCCATGAAGAAGAGATTCATCAATACCAAATGCACGCATTTTTGTTAAGAGAGCATGATGCCAAAGTTTATCAAATGCTGTCGAAATATCAAGATGTAAAAATTTGTTCTACTGTTATGTGAGACCTATTGCTACGAAAGCCATACTGCCGGTCATTGAGAAGTTTATGTTCTTAAAGTTATTTCTTGAGCTGGTCATTTATCAGCGATTCCATGTTCTTAGAAAGACGTAAGTGCGCTTGGACAATAGTAAAAAGGGGGAGAAGGTTTGCCTTTTTAAACTAGAAAGTGTAAGTGAAAAAAGTCAAAAGTAAAATTATTTAAATGCGAAATTGCTTAAACTACTACTGATCATAAGATCAAAAAATGCAACAAAGTCGGTTTAACCACTTAATACGACATACGGGAAAAACCCAAAAATAAGGTAAATTTACTAAAAAAAAAAATTAAAGCCCTATATCTATCTATTATTCTAATTTTTTGGCATAAACCAAAAACGCTGTGTTTTTTTATGTCTGAATGTACGAAATTTAATCAAAATCGTAAGAGCCTGTAAATGTGTTGTTATTTGACAGAAAGTAAGGATGCCAAAATTTAATCTGCTAATATGAATAAGGTGGTATTCTATTCAACTTTAGTCGTGAGAGCCCTTCGGCCTCACTTCGCCAATACGAACAACAATTAAACTATCTAAATTTTTTTTGAACATTTTTTTTTGAATATCAAATAATAAAACACAAGATTGGGTAGCATAAGCTTGCTCTTATGTGCAAGAGACTTTTAAAAAATATCTGTGCCATTTGCAAATTTATTTAACCAAATAGCAAATCGATTAAACCTAAGCGCAAATAGATTTAACTCATGCACAAACAGATTTACCCTAACGTAAATCAATTTAAATTATTAGCAAAACAATTTGAATTTACTAATACTCGTAGTTAAAATTGATTTGCTAATAGTTTAAATGGATGTACGAGCAAGCACGTTCTACCTAGTGATGCTCTTTATTTTTTATGAATTCCCAATTGTTTCAAAGTATTGATAGTTACTTACATTTGATTGAAGAATAAAGGTATAAGATATGATTGACTATAAATTATTGTTGTTTTACTTCGTACCTATTAGATTTAAAATGACTTATTCAAGACGTCTCATGAAAACATGTTAATACGGATATGAACTGAAGAACGTTAGGGAAGCAAGTGCAATAGGTAAATAGTTTGAAAAACGCCTTTAGTGATACTTTTACAACCGCCTTAGGAGTCATTTGTGATAAGCATTCCTTTCCTTCATAAATATATACACCTTCTCAACTAGTTAAGCTACAATTATCCTTAAGCTTCTTAGGGCACCCAATCTCAATATTTTGCTCTGATTTAAATACTTCTTTACACGTAGGTAATCTTGAATAATCTGCATAAACTATGTTCCCTGTTTTTGATTAGGGGCAAAGTAAATAATTGTAACGTATACGCCACAGTGACCTAAATTGTCAATATTCATTTGTATCATATTCCTGTTGTAATTTTTTTCGTTATTTTACAATTTTTAAATTTTATTTTTCTAAAAATTACATTTTACAACGTTGGTTCAAATAACTTAAGACCTCGTAAGAACTACACAGTATATCCAAATTTACCTTTTTTTACGGAGTCGAGTAATTTGTACTCTATATTTAAATTGCAATGAGAAAGGACTTTTAATTAAAAGTTTCTTTATGTTAAAGATTTATTTAACTTGTCACTTACTTTCTGAAAGAATATGTCGGAAAAGGCCAATTCATCACTGATATCAACTTTCATTTAAGATCCATGCATGCATTTCCAAGAGACAAAGACTAATATCTCCTCTTCGCTCATTCATGTGAAAGTTATCAAAATATTGATATTCTCAATTACATGGCTGTCATTTTTCCATAAATTAAATTGCCTGCAACATAATTCATAATCAATTATAAGCCCTTGAAATTAATAATGACAACAGAAAGATACTTTCCCATTTCTTTTCTTTATTTAAATCTGTTTAAAAGAAAATTATACAACCACCACCTTCAACTTTTCATCTCTTACAAAATCAACAAAAAAGATATAAATTAACAAAAAAAAAAACAAAAACAAAAAACATACATATGTAAGTTAATTAAAAAAAGCCATTCATTATAACCCGAGCATTACATGCCTTTGCCTGGTAATTACCTTGTAGATAATTAAATACATTCCCCCTTTGGCTTCGAAGAGATTTTCAAAAGATAGGTCAGTAATGGAGGAGATACGTTCGTCGTGACATTTTATACTTTTTGGTACAAAAAAAAAAAAAAAAAAACAAAAAACACACGCAATCATGAAATGTATTTGTTTTTTCCCAAATTAACAACAAATAAAATAAATTCATTTCACTAACAAGAAAATGAGATTGGGTGGCAAACATTTGAAAAATTAAAAATAATGTATCTAGGTTTTAATCCCTCACTACCAGTAGCAGTAGCTGTAGCAGTGCCTGACAGAAGACGTCAGAATTTCCATTTGTCATCTTGCTTGTCCACATCCGCATAACATATCACTTTACAAAGTGCCTCTTCTCTTCACTTTTTAACGTCAAACGGGCGACTCCGTGTACACATCGCACATGGGTGTATTTCAGTGAAAAATCTCACAACAATTTGATATAAAATGGAAATATTAAAAAAGGGCATCAAAAAATATTTTAAGATGAAAAACTTGTAAACGATAACTTTAACAGAAATAAGCTTCTACGAGTATCTATGTTAAAATTTAAAGCTTTAGCGTTTTGTATAAATATACATGTTTCAACAATAAAATTCAAATGAAGAATTCTTCATAGGCGCGATAGATTTTGACAGCCTGTGGCGGCCATGTTGTTTTGGGTGACATCTGTCAAATATATAGTTTATTTTAAGCTACACAATTGAACAGCATGTCAAAATGATAAAACTTTATTATTAAAATGAGTGTTCATTCACAATCCACTCTTCAACGTTTGGTGACCAAATTTGAGACGACCCTTTTCGGTAATCAATCAGCCAACACAAGATGAAAGTCTACAGCAAAACCTGAGGCATTCGATTGCAGCATTTTTGGAGCATTTTGGACGACAGCAAACCACACGTGGTTCACGAGGTTACAATGCATCCTCAAAAATTTACCATTTGCACAGTGCGGCCGATGGCCCCTTTTTGCGGCCAAAAGTCGAAAAACGTAGAGAATGATGCAGAAATTGGTATATAGGGGTTTTTGGGGTCGCTGATTACGAATCTGTTATCAGAATCAGCAAATTCAAAATGGCCGACCTAATATGGCGTCATGTCATACGAAAAAACTCAAAAATGAAACTTTGATAGTTGGTTAAAAAATTTTGTTACAGGTGGAGGAGCTAACAAATTGATACAGTCTTTAGACAAAGATTTAAGTGGTTTTAGAGGTAATTCCTGACATTTAGATATTAATGGATCGAATGCGATTAGGAATCTTTTAAAAACATTCTCCATTGTCTTTTGACGATAATGGTTTCTTGCGAAATTAGCTAGATAGATTTAAAAAAAATTACTACATGCTTCTTGTGCATCTTCCAACATTTGACAGATAGGTAACACTGAATATTTTATTATTTCGGGCCATGAATTAAAAGTTTGTGAACTAACGTGGGCATACAATACCAGGGATATTGTTGTAAATTAAGGTACTAGTACGGTCTAGAACGCTAAAAAACGCACGATTTTTGGGAATTTTTTTCTCGGAAACTTTATTAGATAATAACATAATTTTTTTTTAAAAATAATGAAGTATCCATTAGCCTATCTTAACGATGCGTAACTACGTTAACTTAGCAGCCACATTCAGACTAAGATTATGGGGGGGATTTGCGGCAAGACACTCTACTACGAACATTTTTCATCTCCTAGGGGTCTCCTTTAGACAGCTTGATGACAAAAAACCCCTAACTCAAAACTTTTATTTTGGAATTTTGGCCGCAAAAAGATGCCTTCGGCCGCACTGTGATTTGGTATGAATGTAGGTTCGCACTATTTCGAAAAAGACATTGGTGAGGCGGTCATGGTCAATGACGAGTTTTACAGAACGATGATAACAAATTTCTTATGACCCGAATTGAACCATATGGACTAAGACGACGTGTTGTTCCAGTGCCACATAGCGGACACCTCGTTTGACATTCTGTATGAACCATTTGCGGTTAAGGTTATCTCTAGAAGTAACGTAAATTTGCCACCAAGGTCTTGCGATTTGACCCCGATAGACTTTTTCTTGTGAGGTTTCCTGAAGTCGCAAGTCCGACCGATGGCCATAAGGTGAAATTAACACACGCCATCGCGGAAGAGTCATTGAAAATTGGACCACTCAGATGCGTGCCACCGTAAGAAGCCGAGGCGATCATTTACGTAGTGTCATATTTCGTACATAATGGTCTCCGAATTTTGTTAAAACCTTTCACACAGCTTTTTTTATTTCATTTCAACACCTACCCACCCTTATTGAGAAACCCTTATAAACAATTGAACATTTTCATCAACATTTTTCTTCAAATTTATGAGCTTATTTGAATTGGATATTAAAAGAAGCGATTACCGTCTAATGAAATTGTTCATGCTCCATTGCACTCATAGAGTACACTGTTTTTTTTGTTTCATACAGCGGCCGTGCACAAGCACAGGCAGAATATAAGTAATAATTTGCAATTCCAAACGCCATAAATCAATCGACTACTCACTCAATTCGATCCACTCTCATGGCTTAGTTGATATTTACGAGTATGTAGATATTGATATCGATATTTCCCGCTTGGATCGATAACGAATATGTGAGTATATCACTTACACCATCACCTTCGAGATGATAGTATCCGTAAGCTCTGCAATAGACCAAACAGTTTTGTGGCTTTTGATAGGAAATAATTTATGATGAAACGCGTTAACAATTAGATTAATAAGCTATTTTCTGTCTATTCAGGTTTAGATGCGGGAAATGGGTGTATCTGGCATTTGATAGGATATACTCTGTTAATGGAAGTTAATTGCGTGACTTAAAAGGCTTTAAATTCTTATTTCCTTCCGATAAAAGGCGGAGACCATAGTTATCTGGAAGTGATGGTTTGCGTGAGGAGTATTTTTATTATTGATGATTGATCCGGTCGTTGTGGAAAACGGAAACTGTTTAAATTAAAAGAGTCGTAAGTGGTGCAACGGTATTATAATATGGTATCAGTTTCTCACTGTTAAATAGTTGCGTTAAGAAGATACAGATTTAGTGACTCAATTACGCCTTACATTTGACACTGAGTTACTTTGTGGATTCACATGCCATCACACTATCTGATAAAATAATACTGTTTTCACTGAGAGATACGAACAGCGGAAATATCAACCTATGTCGAACAAAAGCTATGATCTTTGCACACAATAACATGCCTCATCCAACCCAGCACTTACGCATTCAGAGTTCGAATTAATTTGTCGAAGAATTTTCCATTTCTACGAATATCACTAAAAAATGTGAAACCAATTGCGACACACTTATTGCTTCAATTTTCAAAAAATCTCTTCCTCTGGGGATTTTTGCAACAATTAGGAAGAACTCTTTCAACATTCCTATTCACAAAAAGTGTTGTAAATCAGATGTTTCTAATAAAAACCCAATCGCCAAATTATCGTGCATTCCAAAACTAAGTATTGTTTACTTTCATTCGAAACCAATATTTTCTGCCAAACCAAAAATTTAACAGGAATTATTTCTTATACTTTAAATTCAATTTAACAAAAAAGTCGTGGTTCATGCCAAGACACGGACCTTACGAAGGCCTTTGATACAATTTTACAAAAACTTATGTCATTCAATCTAAAAGTTCTTGGATTTCTTCATTGTTTCATTTAATAGATGGAATCATATTTGCTGGAACGTCATCAATATAAGAACCGTTTACTGGTAAGTCTGGCGTCCCTCAAGGTAGCCCCCTGGGACCGATTATTTTCATCCTGACAATCACTGATGACGAATATATGATTGAAAATTCGAAATTATCTAAATATGCGGATGATATGGACATTTTTAGAGTAATTTCTTCAAGTACTGATACTTTGCCTTTGCAGAAGGATTTCAATAAATTTTTCTTTTGCCGCCAAACGAACAATTCGAAACTTAATGCTGGCAATTGCCAGACAATTTTCGTCAACGTCTTTGCCTACCATCCCGGGACTATTACTTAATTAAAACATTGTTTCCAGAGTAAACACCATTCGGGAACTAGGAGTTATCTGCTATAGTGAGCTCGACTTTTATATCTAATGACGACAACATTGTGGCTGAGAGTTGTTAACAGAACCTTTCGTTATGAAATTTCTACATGCAAGCTTTGAAGGACATCTGCTCGAATATGAATAAGATAATAAGAGAATTGAAGCAATTCATCGTCGATAACTCCATCTTGCTCTCAGGGAACTTTTTTCAATTGAAAATTACAACTTGCCTCCATATCAAGATCGGTTGTAGATCACTAGCTTACAATCACTAAAATAACGTCGTCGTGAAGAAGTTGATTTTATTTTTGTACATCAAATATTGCTTGGTGTAATTGATTCTTATTGCCTCCTTGAAGTCTGCCATAGCGATCCTACATAGTTGCAATACAGAAGGATGTAACGAACCAATTCTTTCTTCTCTTTGTCCATTTTTTGTAAAAAACGTTTTAATATACTTCACGTCCTGTTGCGTGCTACTCGTACCTATTAGACTGTGTTTGCTTATAACACCCAGCTAGTATGTTCAATCTATTTAAAGATATCAAACAGATAACTTCAGCTTGAACGTTGGCCAAATCAACAAACAAGGATAGTTATCTATGGTTTTTTATCTACATATATAACATTTTTTCTCAAGTCGAGACCCACCATCTTTTCATCGACTTCAAGGCCGCATATGATAGCATAAGTTACCAAGAGCTACTATTGGCGATGTCGAAACTCGGGATCCCGAAAAAACTGATCCAGCTATGGTGCATGACGTTACAAAATACGCGGTGAAACGTGCAAATGGGTAGCAGCTCGTCCGAGCTATTCCAGACATGTACAGGGTTCAGACAAGGAGATGCGCTACCATGTGATTTCTTCAACCTAGTCCTGGAGCAGATAGTGCGCAAGAATGATGTTAACTGCAAGGCACTATCTTCAACAGGTCTTGCCAACTGCTTGGCTATGTGGACGACATCGACATCATCGGCCACTTCAAGCGGGCTATACTAGAAGCGTTCAAAGCTATTGATGAACAGGCGAAACGCGTTGGTCTTAAAGTGAATGAGGACAAAACAAAGTATATGCTATCAACAAACAAAGCCTCAGCTGTCCATCGCCTAGGACAAAAGGTCACTGTTGGTAGCAGTAATTTCGAGGTAGTCAAGGAGTTCACCTACTTCGGAACAAACATCAATCCCACGAACGATTCCTTAGTGGAAATCCGACGAAGAATTACCCTAGCGAACCGCTGCTACTTCGGTTTGGCCAAAGAAATGGGTTTAAAACTTTTTCCTCAAAAGACTAAGTGCACGCTATACAAAACCCTAATTTTACCAATTTTTTCGCTATTTTCTTTCACTGCAACAGTGGTTTTGACAGCTCATGCACGTTTCGTGTTTAGCGTCACTGTCAAACATCTTTAGTTTGGTCTATAATTTAACCATGAATTGTCTTACAAACGAAAAACGCTTGCAAATTATTGAATTTCATTATCAAAATGCGTGCTCTGTTAAGAAAGTTCATCGCGCGTTTCTTCCATTTTATGGTCACTTCAATCGACCTACTGAGGCGGCTATTCGGGCTATTGTGACTAAATTTCGCACCAAATCTACATTGTTGGGCATTAAACCACCAACACGCTTACGTAGAGTGCGAACTGAGCAAAATATGGCAGCTGTATTGCCCATTGTGATGACCGTGAATTATCGATTCGGCGCCGTTCGCAGCAATTGGGCCTCTGTTACTCCACTACCTGGAAAATTTTGCGGAAGGATTTAGGTGTGAAGCCTTTCAAAATACAGCTGGTGCAAGAATTCAAGCCGAACGACCTACCACAACGCCGAATTTTTTGTGAATGGGCTCTTTAAAAGTTGGACAAAGATCCACTTTTTTGGAGTGAAGAGCAGCCAGAAGCATTGCAAGGGCTACCAAAGCATCCAGTAAAAGTCACTGTTTAGTGCGGATTATGTGCTGGCGGAATTATTAGGCCGTATTTCTTCAAAGATGATGCGAATCGTTACGTTACTGTGAATGGTGAGCGCTGCCGTGCTATGATAATAAAATGGAAGAGTTTGACTTGCATGATGTGTGGTTTCAACAAGACGATACCACATGCCACACAGCACGCGTAACAATGGACAAATTGAGAGGCGAGTTCGGTGAACAGTTTATTTAACGTTTGGGGCCGGTCAATTGGCCGCCTAGATCGTGCGATTTAACGCTTTTAGACTATTTTTTGTGGGACTTTGTTAAGGCTCATATCTAAAGCAACAACCCCACTTCGATTGACGCACTGGAAGCCAACCTTGAAGCATTTATTCGTGTGATACCGGCCGAAATGTTAGAAAGATTATGCCAAAATTGGTCTAAGCGAATGGACCATTTGAGGCGTAGCCGCCGCCAAAATTTTCATGAAATAATCTTCAAACATCAAATTATACCGACTGTACTATCGATTCAAATCAAGAATTCATGCATTTTCTGAATTTTATGTTTTTTTTTTATTTCCGATAGCTCTTAAAAAATCACTTACTTTAAGCAAGTTTTTCAGACTTAAATTTTCCTGGCACCCAACTGGGATGAATGTTGAACTGCTAGTTGCTTGATAATATTTAAAAATACGTCTTTTACTGAGGTGTGAGCTATTTCCGGCTAAAAAACTCAAAGTAATCAAATAATTTAGAGTCATTTTTATTTTGAAATTATTCCACCCATAAAACCATATTTCGATAAAACTAACCTAACCCAAGAATCTATTTAACCCAATTCCATTAAATTACTCACAGACTAAATTTATGTCAAAAAATATTGTAATTGCGCACTTTAGGCTTTGGCTATAGCCATGGTACCTATCTCATTCCACTTCACAAATAAATCTTAAAAAATAGCTTTCTTTTCAAGCCGAGGTAGGTATGTTTGATTTTATTGTAATCATTAAGTAAACGAACCCAAAAGACCTAGTTTTGAGAAAATACATGAATTAGAAATTTATAGTTCATGCTTTTTTCACCAACTTGCTTCACACTTATTTTTCGGAAGAAGCAAATCCCATTTCACTAATTTTTGGCACAAGATTCTAATCTCAAGCTCAAATAAAATTAATTTCGCTGTGTTTGTTTAGCGTTGTTTATTTTTTTTTATTTTTGTGAAGGTACATAACTGCGTGACCATTAACAATCGTCTTTTATTTGCTCACTTTTTTTTTGACACTGATACTACCCGCATAAAAAGGGGCAACGCAAAAAAAATATAAATTAATTGAAAAGGTAAAGTTTAGGAAGGCATGTTTACATAAATTTCTCTTCCCACGACGAATGTTATTTAGCTTAATCACTTCAAACAAATGCCACTTGAAATCTACGACGATAACTTTAGGCAAATTTGAAGAAGATAATTTCATATCATCTTGCTACTGAGCGGGATATCTGTGCTAGGCGTCTCGATTTCTTCAAATTGCTCATTAAAAGAATAAAAATTCCATTTTCGAGGGGCTTTTTATGCGAATGTATTGTTTTCGATGAGTTTGACCATTAACTAGCTTGTGAGGCTAAAGTCACAAGTATGAAGATAAAAATAACCTCGTTTGAATAAGTATTCAACTAAGCATGATGGGACTACGTCACAAGCATATAATAAGATGGTAAGAGGCAATTTTATGGTTTTATTATGTTAGATTTAAAAATTTAAGAAATTAGTGAAATGTTCGCAAAGCCCAAAAATATGACTTATACTCTCAAGCAAGTGAAAACATAAAGGAATTTGGGAATACATATTTCATACTATAAAACTATTATGAGACGGAACTATTATGCGATAAGACTATCATGTGATAAGGCTATGATGCTATAAGACTATCAACCGAGAATGCTATTAAATGTGAAATCTATTATGCGATAAAACTATCCTGCGAGAAGGCTATAATGCGCGTAGACTTTTCTGCGAGAAAACTATTTTGTGCGTAAACTATCATGCGAGAAAAGTATCGTGTGAGAAAGCTATATTGCCAGGAAACTATCCTGTCAGATAAATATAATGCGAGAAAACTATCATGCGAATAAGCTATCATGCGAGAAAACTATGATGAAAAGTATTATATTATAATTATATCATTCGAGAAAATATAATGCGAATATACTAAATACTAAAAACGTAGCATGCGAAAAATATAGAATAAGAAAAGTATATCATGAGAGAAATACATCATGCGACAAAACTTTCATGCGAGAAAACTATGATGCGGATATTGTATCATGCGAGGAAACTATTATCCAAGAAAACTATCATGCGAGAAAACTATCATGCGACGGAACTATCGTGGAAGAGAACTTACATGCGAGAAAACTATCATACGAGGGAACTTACATGCGAGAAAGCCAGCAAGAAAGAATTATTTTTTACAAGTAATATATCATGAGCAAGAAAACTTAATGCGAGTGAAGTATCATGCGAAAAAGCTCTCATGCAGTTTTCTTTTACTCATGATGTTAAAAAAAACGAAACAGAGCGTCTACGCCTTCACTACAAAAAGTTCTTATAGAGCATAAAAGAAAAGAATTAAATACCATATGGTACGATAGGCACTTCTATGAATATCAGGTGTCTCAAACCCCTTCGTGTAAATTTAAGGATTCTTAACTAAACTTTACCAGTGAATAAAATAAAACAATATAACATCCATAACATTCCATACCTCTGGCGCATAAATAGGTAATCAGAACTTAATTTAAGTAATCATTAAATGAAAAGAAAAAATTAAATAGAATTGAGTGTTGCCTCCCCTGCTCGGATAACTGCCAGCATCCTTGTATTCATCGACCTCACGAACCTGACGATGAAATCTTGAGGTATTGCATTCCACTTTTCTTTAACTGCAGCTCTGGAAGCCTTGTTGGAGCAGTAACACGGGCTCGAACCCGACGTTTCAGTTAATCCCATAAATGTTCCATCGGATTCAAGTCCGGGTTTAGAGCTGGGCAGTCCATCGTAAGAATGGCGACGTCGCGTAGATACTCAGTCACCACATAACCAACATGAGACCGTGCATTATCATGTATTAACTGCATATCCTGCTCAATATATCCTGCGTAAGGTACCACAAGGTCTGCGAGGATTTCAGCAATATAGCGATGAGAAGTCAATCCACGTGTACGACCCGTGTCGGTTCGATGAAAACTAAAGCTGTATGGGCTATTAAGGAGATACCGCCCAAGTCTCCTTCTGACGGTATCTGAACTTATAAACACTTGGTGCTCGACACGCAGACTTTTGTTGGACTTCAACTGCATTGAGCCGGCGGCGGCGGTTTCGCAGAACAGTAAGCTTAATATAGCGATCATCTGCTGCTGATGTAGCCCTAGGGCTGCCCGTACCTGAACGTCGATCAAATGCTCCAGTCTTTAGGTATCTTCTGTAAGCTTGTTGCACCAAAGACCTGCTGAAGCTGATGTTAAGTCTTCGAGTGACCTCACATTGTACAACGCCTGCTTGAGTTGAGGTACTTCCTGAGGTGTCATATCCAATATTTACCGAACAAAATCGTAAAAATACACGCGGTTGTACAAATGATGGACAAAAACTAAAAAAATGATAAGAGACACTGACTATAACATCATTGTAAAAAAAAGATCAGTAATCGCGAAAGCTAGTAAAAACAAAGCAAATTGTTAGCATTGTGTTTGTTGCTTGGTTACAATGTAAGTTAACGGTACTTAAAAATAAATTTAAAGTCATTTTAATCAACATGAAACGCACTTTCTGTAGGTACAAATTTAATAGTTGTAATTTTTATAGTTTTCTAGAAAACTGAATCAGAGTTCCAAGGTAGCGGCTGGCCCGGTTTATTTGCTATCTAGTGTAGTTTATTGGCATAGCCCTGTGACTCACAAAAAATCTACAAGGAGAAATTCAAAGGGGTCATCCAATTCGACTGATAGCTCTCACCATTGAAGGTAATAGCCTGACCAACATCGTTCTCAAAGAAGTATGGACCCATGATGCCTCCACCCCAAAATCCACACAAAACAAGTGACTTTTTCTAGGTGGATTGCAATTTGGCGGATTATACAGGGCGGATCAAAAGTTTCTTCCTAATTTTAAAATGAAGTCCTGCGCAGTGTTATGGAAAACGATCTCTAGAAAGAGCCCGTCTCTGTGAGCATAAAGCTGGTGCTCATTTGCAGGACATTATATTCCATACTTAGCCCAAAAAAATCTTCATAAATCATCCTTTTTGATTCTAAAATATTAAATCTATAAAAGTTATTATCACTTTAAATTAGGAAGTCACATTTGACCCACCCTGTAGATTGTGATCGTCACAAATTCAAATTCAACAATTTGTCTTGTTGACGAACCCATTCATCCAGATACGGGCCTTGTCGCTGAATGTGATTTTTCGGCCGAAATCTAGTACAACTTCATGCTACCCGAGAGCCAAGTTAGATAACATATGTCATTGTCTATAAAACAGTCTTATAATTTTGCACATATTTTTGAACGATATTACTCTCCATATATTGATAGACTTCATAAATGACAGTCAATTTGACAGATGTCGCTTTAACAATATGGCCGCAATCACTTGTCAAATTTTTGAAATCTCTATTGTAAAACCGTTTATTTTTATAGCAGATGCCACCGAATATAACAAAACAGTATTAATATTTATTTCTGAAGTTGTAAAAAATGATTCAAACATAGTTTTTGATAAGCTCAAAAGTCCCTTTTAAGTGTTCATGAGCTAAAAATAAAAGTTAGCAATTCCCTAGACTTTCAATACTAAAATTGAAAACAAAGCACTATAGTAAGCCCCTATGAGATTAAAATTACAAACCACAAGCTCACTATCACCCTTTGCGGTGACAGTAAAATCACACAAAACAAAAGTACATGCATACATAATATAGACCGCTTCGAAACAATTTGCAGTGTAATCAAAACCAATGTAATGTTTTTTTTTTGTTTTTCTGTGTTGATTGTTGGGGATTTTCTTTGATTCCCTGAGGTACTTACTAACAGAAATAATAAAAAAAATATTTTTATTTTATCGCTAATTACCGCTGCGTATTCCTTCTATTTTCTTTAATTTGCAGTCTAAGCTGCTCACGCCTAATCAATCATTGTCAAACATAAACAACAACAACCCGTAACACATGTTGCCCGGCTTAAGTGCTTTTGTAAACATCAATAACCTCATGAATGAGCAAGACCAAAAGAGTATTTCCCACAGTCTATTACTTTAACCGCTGCCGCTGCTAAAGTTTTTCGTATTGTTCATATTCCGTATGATTTATGTAACAGTGCATGCCCTCAAGAAGGTGAAAAAAAGATAAATGTCAAACCAATAACGGTGAGTAATGGTAACATAATGTACAAGACACAAGCGGTAACGGGGTAACCCCGTGATGTGAGAACAAACAAACGCCATGCAGCGCAGTGCAGTGCTCATATCTAATGCTTATCGTGCTTACATAACGTTTCCGATTTTTAATTGATTAATTAAATCAAGGCGATAAGAAAACGTGACCAGGTGTACAATGAGGGGCTTTGTAATCTGTATGGATTTGAGAACACTGACATTGGTGCGTATTAAGGCAACGGTGGCGTACGTGGGGGGATTTAGACGAGTTCAAGTGGAAGTGCACTCGAATTGATTAAATCACCTCTTACACAATATTATTCTTAAATTGGTTTGTTTATTGTTTTTATTATTACTCCCAATCTGAGTTTTAGAATTACATATGAAAAAACGTAATGCCTTACAGATGTGGTGACCAGTGGCGGCTGGTGGGTTGTTGAACAGGTGGTGCACTTTACTTGCTCACTAAGTAGGTATTAAGATTAGAAATCGCAAAAAAACAAAAATTTACATGTATGGTATATGTCGATTTTTTATTATTTTGTATAATTGCTCGAAGAATTTCGACCATGTATAAAACTGACATACTTATTACATTTAGCAAGGAATCATGTTTTTTATTTTTTCACTTAAATGCGTCAAATCGTGGATTCACGTAACTTTATTTTAAAAAAAAATTATTACTGTCTTTAATATAAGTACCTAATCACTGTTAATTTTATCCTACACCACACACTGTACAGAATCGAACCAAAACCAAAATAAAAAACAATTACTAACCTAACACCTACAAACCTACACTATTTAACCAGTCACGGATAGAGCGAAACAACATTACATATTCGCAGGCGCAGCGCATTCTAGTCAAACATCGGTTGCTGTAGTTAATCTTCGGTTCTTGTGCGCTGCACGAGAGCAGGCTAATTCTCCATATATTTCAATGAAATATCTTTTGTCTCACGCGTCAGGGATACTTGCTTGTAACTCATACAAGTTATATTAGCAGTCCTCGTGCGCTCGCCGAAGCGCACGAGAATTTTTACTTGCAGGGAAAGTAAGTCTTAATAGTAAAGCAAAGCGCTTGAATTGTTTCGTCATAATTGGAAATTTTACTTGTTTGTGTTCTTGTACGTATGTTTAAAAAATAAATATTAATATGGGAATCTAAAAATAAAGATGCAGTAATATTTTGTAATTTTTAAATCTTTTGAATTGGTGGTTCAGCGCACGAGCGCACTTAAGGTACAGCCGACACTGGTGGTGACCATAATTTCGAAACTCAAATGGTAGTTAGTTTTCTAGATTTATTTTTTTAAATATAATTTTTAATCATGCACGTATTTAAAGGATTATGACTACCCTTGAAGTATTTGACCACAGGCCGAGTGCTTAGGGAAGTTGGAGAGGAGGTCAAAGGAGATAACGCTGCATATTGGTGTTGAATGTCTTGAAATTGCGATGGAAGTGACATATTGAGGTGTATAAGAAATTGGACATTCGTGAAGTGTGGCTTTAAAAAGAACAATACGTCTGAAGTTATGCATTCCCTGAAGCGCGATTAGTTGCTTTTGGAGGGAATCCAACTCGCTTTTTCAATAGAATTATGTTTATAAATATCAAAGGGCACAGTAGTGCCCAGCCAAGTTCTGGCACTACACCCTTTTTACAGGAACAAACTCAGGCGATTTTTGACCTCTCCCTATCTTCAGTACCAATAAAGTCAGAAACTTAATTCCGAATATTTGCTAAGCTAGTCAGGCACAGGCGCCTCACCAAATTTCAATTTTTGAGCATAAGCGGTTCCTGAGATATAAGGCCTCAAAAATCACAAAAACCGTAACTGACTGACTCACTAACTGACTAACTGAAAGATCATCAAAATTATGGAGCACTTCCCGACATCGAAGAATCTTGTAATTTTACACAACGGTAGGTCTTGTCATGCAAGCAGAGGAAAAAATCGAAAATTTGAGGTTTGCCATTCAGGGGCCTTACTTTGTAATTCGATTCTAAAGTTAAATCGTTCGAATTCGGAAAATATGTACTGTGTTATTCGAAAATCGGAAATTGAAATCCGAGTTTCATTTATCTAGATACATTTGCTCGAAATTCGAAAATGTCGTACTTCACAACTCTATTTTCGTTGCTAAATACATTCGAATATCGGAAATTTCATTCGATATCTATTATTCGTACGGAAAAGTTTTGATAATTTGTTTATTTGAATTAAGCAAATTAATATCTAGCTTACAAAAATATTTCTTAGAATTAAGAATTAAGAATTTATAAATTACGCAATATTATAGAATATTTTTTTAAAACCAGTATTTGATCAGAAAAATTTATTATTAAATTATGATTAACGTTATATAAATTAAACATGTTATTCAATGGTGAATTCTGCTCATAATTGGTACAATAGTGTGTTATGTAAATTGGGTCACGAAAACCTCTTATATTACGATTTGGAACATTAAAATTAACGCGAGACAAAAGGTTACAAGCATCGATATTACCATAAATAAGATTAACAATAAAAACGAAACATAAATAAGAACGTCTGCGCTCCAGACTGGGTAAATCTATGAGTTTTAGACGGCTACTATATGAAGGAAGATTCAATGGATTCTGCCAGCCTAAGCCTCTAAGAGCAAATTTTAGGAACCTTTTTTTGAATTTGTTCAATTCTTATTTTGTGGCAAATGTAGTAGGGGGTCCATACCTGGCAAGCATACTCTATAATGGGTCTGACAAATGTGGTAAATAGTTGTTTGATAACATAAGGATCAGAAAACTGACGTGATTCCCTTTTGATCCAACCTAATATTGAATTGGCTTTATTACATGTAATATTGATAATTGATATGCTATGTGAATTCGAGTTTTTTTATCAAACAATACACCAAGGATAGATATAGCTAAAATGTAAGTACATACGTTTATTTTAAAATTATAAATTAATTGAAGAAAACTTAATAAATATTAATATGATTATATTTTTGATGATTTTTCTTATTTCAAAGGGAAACCAGAACAAAAATACGAGTATGTACGAGTATATGAATACCAAATAAAATCAATTTGAAATTCTCGTTGATTTTACGTGAAAGTTTTTTTTCGCGATTCGTAAGAAGTTTCCGATTACGATAAAATTCGTGATAGGGCTAATTGGCTTCTGGACAATAACGTAGGTACGGGTTTTTCCAGCCCCAGATGCGGCAATTTTGTTGTTTACGTAGCCGCTGAGATCAAAATGCACCTCGTCAGAAAAGATGATTTTTGGCCCAAAATCGTTGTCCAATTCAAGATGCTCTAATGGTCAAACTGCGAAGCAATAACGAAAAAGATGGTCATGTGCCTTCAATCGTTTGTTCAGAATACTCCTCATATATAAATGCATCTTTTGAAAGACGAAATTTTTTTATAAAACTAGAAAAAATATTTAGTATAGATAAATTATTTCGTCATTAAATTTTGTTTTATATCACATTACCTTTTACTTGATAAACCCATTATATTAGAATTGTCTTTTATTCTTTCTTCAGCACAAATTTCTTCATTAAGCCACAATGTAACTGAATCCATATCCATACTCAACTTATTATTAATAAAAAGTCAATTATGTATTTGACTGTTTTTTGATTTTAAAATGTCATTTTTGACAAAAAAACAGCTCGAGTCCGGAACATTTGTTCGAAAGTTGCAAAGTTTTCTTTGCAAAATTTGTTTTGGATTCGAAAGTTATACAGAGTAACTTTTGAAATTAGAATCGGAAACAACTTTCGAACAATTTTTACTTTCGTATCGAATTACAGAGTTAGGCCCCAGGGGGCGTGGTATCCGCCCACTTTCTCCGAATTGGTGTTGGTAGAATGGAGCACTTCCGATTGCTGTAAAACGATGGAATTTGGTAAAGTGATAGGGCTTTAATTGCATACAAAGAAAAAAATATAAAATTTGTGGTTTTTCATTCAGGGGCGTGGTATCCGCCCACTTCCTCAGAACTGATGTAAATTATATGGCACACTTCCGATTGCAATAGAACAGTGAAATTTGATATAACGGTGGGGCTCAAACTGCATATAAAGGACCAAAAATAAAAATTGAGGTTTTCCATTCAGAGGGCGTGGTATCCGCCCACTTTCTGAGAAAATGTTTAATTTATACGGAGCACTTCCGATTGCCGTAGAATGATGAAATTTGGTAGAGTGGTAAAGCTTAATGTACATTCAATGCGAAAAAAAAGAAAATCTAAGATTTTTCATTCGAAGTGTCTTTTTATTGTCATTTTGAAAATTCATGACTTTTCTTAGAACTATAGTGCTCGATTTGGTACTCTATGTTATGTTAACATGAATGAAAAAAGAAAATATTTGGATACCTGAAAAAACTATGAGTTTACATAAAAAATAAAAAAAACTCTTAACTGTGATGTGAACTACAATCAACCCATCAAATTTTAGTCAGTAATTATTAAATAATAACATTTCTCTATTACATTGTAGCTGTCTCAATATTATTCTACTTTAAATATTCGGTATTAAACCTTTATGAAGTATCAACTTGGCGTACTTTTAGATCTCAGTACTTTTCACGGCTGACTTGTTACGCAAAGGTTTTTGTATAGAAGAACTTGGCCCTTTTTTTAACATTTATGGTTTTGGTCTGATAATTATAAAAAAATGAAAGACATGAAATATAATAGTTGTGTTCGAGAGATGCAAATGTTTCCATTCTATTTCACCTATCACCTATTGGAGCTTTAAAGGACTATTCACATGAGAGCGACCAATGACCAACGAATAAAAAAACAAATGGGATTTAAAACATGTAATCCTAAATTCTTCATAAAAACTTTACAAAAGGGTAGAAATTTAGTTTAATTTAATGTTAATATAATAAATTTTGTCTTGTAATTGCTGAAATGAGAGAAATTTCAGAAAAAAATAATATAAAAATTAATAATAAATTGTAATTCATACGTCTTCTTTATGACTCCTTTACATTTATGTAAACAAATTAAACCTACGATAATGACCTTAAGAAACGTTTGTCGGGTAGTTTTCTAAATAACTTTATATATTTATATAGTTTACATATTGCTTGCAAAATTTTGTGTATGCAATTTAAATAGATTTTTAATATTAACAAATAAATTGAACATACACCCATCGAAAAAAAAACCCCGCAGTTGATCTGCTGAATAAAACCTCGCCTGTTTTCATAATTCTTCTTCGTTTTCTTTTGTTTAATTTTTTAATTTTATATATTTTAAATTTAGAAAACTGCTTTTTTGTTTTTAAAATGTATTTATCTTTTAAATAACCATAAAAGTAAATTTTTTTTTTGGAAAATTCGTATTTACAAAATTAGGGTAAAAAACCCTTTTTTCTTAAAAAATATAACTCTTAAATTATTTTAAAAGTTATTTTTTTTAGAGATTAGGTATAAAAATAAATAATTTTTCGTCGTTCCGCCCCTTTTTACATGCGACTTATAGGTAGGTACTATAAGGCAAGTTATGCATTCGTAAAAAAAATCGAAATCGAGATTTTGATCAAAGTTGACATTACGATGATAGCGAAGTGGGTCTCGCAATTCTGTCTGTCTGTCTGTCGGTTCGATTACAGCCTAAACGGCTCGGTCGATTTTCTTCAAATTTGGTAGATATGGGTTTTAATTTTTTCCCTCCGGACGTTTTTTTCTGTTTTTTTTTTAAGACCAAAAATAACGGTACCTGCCATACGATTTTTTTCGAAATTTTATAAATATTTTTTTTTCTCAAAAACTGTCCAACAGAATTTTTTTAAAAAAAATTTGAAAAATTTCATTTGGTTAAAACTAGCTAATGGTTGAAAAAAATTTTGGAAAAAATTGTTGTTTTTGGTAGCCCCCCTGGGTCTATTTTTTTGTTTTTGATTTTCTCGAAAACGGTACCACCGATTTAAATCATTTTTTTTATGCCAAAGCTCCTCCAAAGTTTCAATATTATTACATATTCAAATTTTCAATTTTTTATTTTTTGGATTTTTAAAAAAAATCAAATTTTTTTTTGGAAACTCAATATTTCGAAAACCCCATGCTCGATTTTTTTCAAACTTGACAAATAAAAGTTTATCAACATAATCTACAAGATTTGAGAAAAAAAATTTTGTTTTATCTAAAACTAATGGTACCTTCCATAAAAATTTTAAAAAATGATTTTCGAAAATCGTATTTTTCTCGAAAACGGTTCCGAGAATTTTGCTAAAATTTTTTTTCTTTTGATCAATCTTTACGATATATAATTTAATAAAAAAAAAAATTGAAATCTAGATATTACTGACTGTACCTACCATAGAACGATTTTTTCGAATTTTGAATTACTCATTATCGGCATAACGGATTTTAACGAAATTTTTTTATAAAGAAGCTTCTAAAAAGTTTAAAAAATATTGCATTTAAAAACTTGAGAAAAAATATTTTTTCAATTTCTAGAAAAAAAAGTCATTTTTTTTGTGAAAAATTCGATATCTCAAGAACGGCTTAGTATTTTTTTTTGGAAATTAGACTTTTATTCGTACAGTAATAAAAACTTAAGGTTGGCGTACCAAAATTTTTTCTTAAAAATGTTTTAAAAATTTTGTACATAAAAGCTTATTTTTTTAAGGAACCACTACAACGACTTATAATTTTTGTTCCTGCATAAATTCATATTTGCATAGCATTCTGTTTTTATCTCTTACTACTAAAAGAATTTAAAAAATTCATTTTATCCTTATGAACAGTTTTCTTTAATAACATCCGTTTTTAAAATTCCTAGTCTATTACATAGAAGCAAGTTCGTGCGACCCAGTGGTGCATTTTATTTTCATAACCTAACGAATCCGATTTGACATCGATTTAAATAACTTTTTAAATAATTTGCATTTATTTCCTGATACTAAGCTTCTTCCATTTCTTATTTCATATCAATATTTGATTCTGCAAGTAAGTAAAGGATTTTTTGCAGTTCGCCCTGCATTCAAACCCACAATATTAAGCAGTCTTTGCATAGTTCTGTCACTATTTTTTTTTCAGTTTGAGACTGAAAATTTTTTTGGTGTCCCCAGCGAATTGAAAGTCGGGAAATAAGACGTTATTCTCTTGAAGTTGACGATTTAGGCCCACTGCTTTGGTAATTCTTGAGAACATTACGTAAACTCCACTCATAAGTACCAACCCGACATGCTATTTTCCTATTGGAAACAATTTCCTCATGCAAGGCTACAATTTGAGCTTTTTTTACTTAAGATAAAACCATAACCAAATAAAGCAAACAGACAAAACTATGACTATTTATGTATATTGGATCTTGTTAAAAACTCGCGTACTGATTTCTGTTGACTGCTTATTTGTCAAAACAAATCACTAAATAATAAAAGAAGAGAAAAAAAGTGGATGAAACATAGAATTTTACCCGGTTTTTGTGTCGCTGGCTGTAATTACTAATCTCAATAAAACAAATTATTTCTTAAATTAATAATTAAATTCATCAATGAGTTGTTTTCTGTAAGTGATGGTTTTTATGTATCTGACTAGTTTATCTCAATAACCAATGCTTTACTGTTTAGCGTATAAATATGATCTCATTTTCAAATTCGAGTTCTTTTAGTACGGGACATCTGCCTAAAAAGTTCTATATATCTTCTTCTTCTCTCATATTGCAGAGACTACATGCGTTACGGGCAAATCTGCTTCCATTAAGGTAAATAAGAACACATACTGCCTTGAAAATCCACTATATGTTTGTTATATGTTTCCACTTCAATTCCAGCTTTATGTGTTTCCTTGTTAAGAACATTACCATTGACATTTTGACTACTCTTCGCAGCATTGTTTCGAGTTTCAACATGTTTATTGAAGGTTATATTTGCCGTTAATGAGGACTCCTAGATATATTTATATTCTAACTCCATTCCGAAATACCATCATCTCTGATTTCGACATATTTACCTCCAAATTCTATTTTTCGATGAATTCTCCAAGTCGACTTATCATTTGTTGCATAACTCTGATGTCTACTACCAGAATAACCATATTATCGGCTTATAGTAGCAATCTTATCTGTACATTTTCTATTTGGAGACCTCCTTTCAAAAAATCTTGTAAATTATTTATTGTTTTAAGGTTTCGAAATACCATGGGCGTACAATATAAGAAAAAGGCTACAATAACTCATCAAAGGTTTTTTTTTAAATAAAGCAATAACATTAGGGATATGAATATGAATAAAATAATTTATGAATAAAATAAACAGCAAAGGGCCAAGATGGTTTCCCTGTGGTACACCAGAATTAAATTTAAATTGACATGAGCTATTATTTTTGAAGATGAGTTCTAATATGATGAGTCCAAGATTCATGACTTAACTTGTCAAAAGCTTTACTAAAGCCTTTAATGATTCAATCTACCTGCAAGTGATTTTCAAATAAGGCGTCTAGGAAAAAGGTGGAGAATTGTAACATATTTGTTTCTGTAAATTTTTTTCTTTATAAAACCATGTTATTTTTCACATATAACAGAAGAACAAGTAAAAGAAAGCATTTTGCCTACAGAAGATTTAGGAATAGCAGATAGTTTTGCAATAGGACGATAGTTTTTTATTAAATCCTTAGGGCATTTTCACATGGATTAAAGATTAAAATGTATTTACTGTATTTAATTTTTCGGAGAACTAATTGCAATAAAATTTTTTAGCATTTTAGTTTCAGATTAAAGCCCATAAAAACAAGGCTAAATTTAGAAAATGAATTCTGTTTTACATTTAGAAAGATGGATAACCTGGTCGCACTTTACCTCTTCGACTTATCAAAAATAAAAATAAGAGAAAAGATTTCCCTAAACGATTGATAATGCATACTTATATGAAAATTATTAGAGTTCTCTTACTTCCATTGGAACTTTAGATCTGCTTCCGGTTAGTAAAGATTAGAACTGATTTTTTTTTCAAATAAATCTTCAGCTACAGCAAACATTAAAGTTATCTTAGCCTATTTTTTTATTACTTAAGCACTAATTTCTTATAAAAAACTGATGACATATTTTCTTTTGGAAAGCTCTAATTGCTTTGAAGGGATCAGAAAGATCTACCAGCGCGTCTCAAATTGTCACGATATTTATTTTGATATTTAACTTGACACATGGAATGGATAGATAAAGTTTGTTTATACCATCACATTTATAATGAGACAAGTCTTCATTAACAATATTTATCTTTCGTCACCCAGAAAATTTCGTCATAAAAGAAAAAAATCATAGGGCAAAACTAGAGATTATTTTTTGTATTAGCTTAAGAAAAATTAAAATTTAATCTTTTTCTGAAGGAACAGCAACACAACAATCAAATAAATTCTTACTTTCTGTTTTATCATACCTTAGGAATTTGTGTCAAAAAAAAAGGTAATATAAAAACTATGTGGAAACATTTTTTAAAGATTCTAAGTTGTGATAAGGTCTGTGAGACAAGGTTAATATTGTTGGAGTGTTTCTAGGTTGCAACTTATCAAATTTAAGATCAAATAATCATGTACTTATTTTCTAACCATTTCAAAAATGTGAATTTCTTTAACTAGCTTTATGTTGTGTTGTTGTCACTCGAAGGATGAACGCCAAGATTTCTCGGGCTGGAGAAATGGTGTCCATTCGCCTAACATGACCCACCCACCGCAGTCGCACTTTTGACAAGTTCTATGCCTCTGAACCATACCTCACGACCGAAATGATTATTGTCATTTAAGGGACAGTTGCGACTCAGTTGCCTTGGTAGCCCAAAGAATTAGCAATTGACAAGGGTTATTCTTCATTTGATCCGCTCACTGATATCGTTATCGGAGTTCATAGCGGAGATATGAATGATGGTGACTTTCGGTTCAAGACGTACTTATGTGGGAGTTTTGTGATTGAGCGTTAAACTCATTTTCTTGATGAGGTCTTCTAGTGCAGCTCAGACGATCTTCTTGCTTGATGATTGGCCACAAAATTCTTTCTTTACTTAGCTAAGTCAGAATGCCAATCAGCTCAATTCTAAATAACAATTCCCGGGTAAATTTGTCTCTTTTTCCTACTCACTTATACTAAATTCCCGGGAATTTTGTTCCACTTCTTTTATTCCAAACAAACTTCGAATAAGGAAAAAAGTTTGCTTATGGAACGTCAAAAAAAGAGAAAATTTTAATTCATTTTGCGCGAGTTTTTTCCGGACACATTTTGTTTTGCTATTTTCTTTTTGGTAACACTGGTTTTGGCAGCTCACGCACCTTTCGTGTTTTGTGTCACTGCAAATATCTTCAGTTTGGTCTATAATTTAACCATGAATCGTCTTACAAGCGAACAACACTTGCAAATTATTGAATTTTATTATAAAAATGCGTGCGCTCTGTTAAGACAGTTCATAAGAAGTTTAATCGCAAAACAGCTGTTTCGAACATTCAGAATTCTCATTAGCACTTCAAAGGGAAAAATATCTTCCTGGGGAATTCAGAATATGAGTATTAAGCTCCCGAGAGAACACGTACAGCGGGCAGTTAATATTATTATTTTCCCGGGGAATATTTAGAAGTGAGCTGACTATGTTTTCAAGCAAGCGGTATTTCGAGTATTGGATTCGGCAATAAACAACCAAGTGAGCAATCCGTCAAATTTATCTTTTTGACATCTTATTTATTTTCAAAAGGTGGCGAAAAGTTGTCACCCTCTCGAAACAAGATGCTCTACTTTTCCAACCAAAGAATATCGGGTGACGACTTTTGTGCCACCTTGTATTGCTTGTGAGACTTTCAAAAGGAACTCCCACTAATATTTTCTCTTATTTATTAAGTTTCAATAATTTTCTCATGTTTATATTTTTACCACAAACTTATAATAAACAAAAACTAATCAAATACGATACAAAAAAAGAAGAAAATTAATACGACATGTTTTACCATTGCAATTGCAGTCAGTATTCAACCATGGCCAGTGGTGGATAGTTAGTTACAAATAGCCTCATGGAAAAGTAAATGTGCATTGCACATCATTTCATCAGCAGTGCCCTTGGCACACATCTCTAAAGAAATAATAATTCACAATACAATGGACTTTTATCTCTGTCTCAATGTTTCATGACAAATAACTAATTCCAGAAATAAAATTGGATGCTTACACTTCAAACCCAGACAAATCTGCCATTTTCAAAAGAATTTGTCCTCAATAAAGAGTATATTCCTTAATTGTATCATTCTTGGGTCGCAGGTACTTGCATTTATAGCTAAAGATTAGCTTAGCATTTTACTTTAGATATAAATCAAATCAAATTAATAAAGAAAGTAATAATTATGGTTGGAGTTTGTAATTTTTTGTTCGCCGAAAAATACACACAAGCTCTTGGATTGCTAAATTTTATGAAAACAGTAATATTAAGGAGTTGATTCCAATAGAGATCTTTTCGACTCCTACTGACTAAACTGCACCCCTAAAATGGGCATCAGTAAAGATGGACTGGGATGATGACGTCGTGACGAATGACTTCTACACAATACCTTTACTAATCGGTCAAAGATGAAGTGTGGTGTTGGTTGAGGAATCTTCTCTGTGACTTTGGATATATCTAGGTCGCTGAGGCTCCTCAACTTTGCTAGTTTTTTTTTTCAAGCTGAATTACTGGCGAGGTACTCAAACTAGAACCGGCATACGGCTATTATCACAGAAAGTCAGTCAAGCAATACCGGGATGAACTTGCTAGCCTCAATATTAGCCACAATGTCACTCTTGTCTGGGTTCCGGTTCATTGCCGCATTGATGGGAATGAACGGGCAGACGAGCTGGCCAGGAAACTATTAGCCCTTGATAACTCACTTGCGAAAAGAGTTAACATTTCGCTCGCAGTTATGAAAAGCAAAATTCTCTCAGTTTTTTTTAGCGAATCAAATCCTAGGTGGAGCAGTAGAACTAGCTGCATTATATCTTGAAAGATTTGGCCCACCTATAATAAATCCCGAACACTAGATGTGATATGTATGTCCACGCAAGACATAGCCTGGATCGTAGCGGGCACTGGCCAACAGGAGAGAATGCAGTGAAGCTAGGCATTCCTCACAACACTCACTGTCATTGCTGTGGGGCCCGGCGGGAAAAGTAAACAGTCCTGCATTTCCTCTACAAATGCCGTTCTGGCAAAATTTAGAGCACAAGCATTAGGAAGGGCATTTTTTGACGAATTTGACCAACTTTCGGAAATTATAAGATTAAAGACTTGATCTTTTTCCTCAACACGACGAAATGGTTCTAGGACGAACTTCGGTTACTTCTGTGCCGTGCCCTCTATTTGACTCCTTAGATCCCGAGCTAACAAACTGAGAGCTTTGGCGGAGGTTTACAGTCAATCGGATTGACTACTATTTCAGAACAAGCCAAAAAGCTGTCTAGCTTGGCACAGTGTAGATGGTGTCGGATGAGTGTGGTGGTCCGGTTGAGTGAGTGATCTAATTTAAGAATGATTGTGCAAAAGAAAACACACAATAAGGGACATCAAAACCTACTAGATCCATGTTTTTGTATAACTCCATGAGAATGTCCAAATTATCAATTTCATCCACAGGTTCGTACGAGTTATCGTATCAAATGGCGCACTTCAGCAATAATTGGGCCACAGTGCTAGACTATCATTGGTCGCCATTTCTACCTATCTATGTCACCCTCCAAATAAAAACAGTGATTTTTCCTTAGAGTGAAGATATATATGGTTTTTTTTACACGGGCGGCCATGCTGTTTAGGTGACATCTGTCAAATCTATTGTTTATTATTCAGTTACTGATGCTAAATCACCATGACAAGTGGCACGATTGATCAGCAAGTCCAATTGATGCTTGACTTTTCAACGTTTGGTGGATACATTTTAGACAACCGATTCGGTAATCAATCAGCCAACATTCTTACGTCAAAGGAACGCAAGATCAGCGGGGGAAATGTACATCATAACCCAAGACAGTCAATTTCTCGTCGCGCAGAAGAACTCCGACTTTCGAAGATTTCAACTAGGCGAATTTTGCGTTGGGACTTGGGCCAACACCCGTCCAGGATCCAACTGTCCCAGGAAATCAAAATTCATAACCAAAGACAACGTCATTTGTTCGCTCACGGGACTTCAGAACGTTTGGAAGAAGACCCCAATTTCAGTCGAATAATCATCTTAAGCAACGGGTGGCATTTTTGGATGAATGGCGGTGTTAACAAGCAAAATCGCCGACGACAAAATCGACGACACCAAACCACACTATGTTTACCCTGGGGTAATTTATCCTTAAAACTGTTACCGTTTAGTGTGGATTTCGGGCCGGTGGAGTCATTGGTCCGTACTTTTCGAAAACAATAATGTTGAGGTGGTCATACAAGTGGTCACCGTCAATAGAAACGATACAGAACGATAACAACCAAATTCTTATGGCCCAAATTGAACAATAGGGACCTATATCACATGTGTGCCACACAGCAGATGCTTCGATTGACGTTCTGCATGAGGGTAAAGCTATCTTTCGCAGAGGTGACGTAAATGGGCTACCAAAGTCATGTGATTTGGCAGCACTAGACTTTTTCTTGTGGGCTTTACTACAGTCGCAGGTCTATGGGAATAAACCACAAGGAACCGATAACACCACAGTTGAAAAGAACTCAAGGCATTCAGCAGAAACAATCGTAAAAAAGTGGTCCACTCGGAGCTGTGCCACCGTAAGAACCCGAAGCGCGCATTTGAACGATGTCATATTCCATACATGTACGCCAATACATGAACTTTTCAAAGCAAAAAGGAATTTTGTTATTACTTGATATATAGCTTGTTTTATTCTATTTCAACATTTACCCACCCTTATTGAAAAACCCTTTATTATTGGTTCATGTTATTTGGATGCAAATTTTCCTCCACAATTTTTTTGCTTATCCAAATTTTCAAAAATTCTAAGCCAAAGTTTAGAGAGACAAATTGATTTGTATTCCAATTTTTTTTTTGCAAAATTTATAACATGCCCTTAAGGAACTTTATTACAAGTAGAAAGATTGGCTCCGAAAACTTATCTCTGTTTGCCCTCAATTTACAATCAATTGCAATCCCGTGACTGAGATAGGTCATTGAAGTCTATTTAAGAAATATCATGCAAAAAAAAATAAATTTATTTAAAATCTTTAAAGAAAGTAAAAACAGAAGTTCCTTCGAGTATGGAGTTCGTTTTGAAGACTTCAAATTTATTTGTATTATTGTATTGCAACTTTCTGTCACTTAAAAAATCTATATCTCATCAATCACTGCCAACGCTTTGTTATCGAAATAAAAATAATTAATTATTTTAAAAGAAATTAGCATGTCAAAAAAAAACATTTCGTTGTTTCCACTATCCATCGTCGCGCCGCCATTGGCTTTCTCTTTCCGCTAGCAATCTGATGATAAATAAGTTTTGTTGTTTCTTTGGGAACTGTCAAGTGTATTCTCTCCCAGACCAAATATTAATAATTACAATCATCATTATCCAGAAGTCACTGATGTGACCGTTCCAAATATGCCAACCGAAGTCATTTGTTTTAGCGGAACAAAATGTATAATGATGTCGAAATTGGTCTCCAGGCGGAAGGTACAGAGGTGATTTCATCAGAACACAAAGCTCTGAGTATTTCTTATTGGATTTCCATGGACCCAAGAACTTGACGACAGCAAAGGAAATGTGAAGGCATAATGGGCGCCAGGTGGTATGGAGGTAGTGACTTTAGAGCCCTTGTCTAACGAGAGTCCAAAAAGAAGCCACATACTCGTACTCCTAGACGTAATGCTGATGGTTTATTATTACGACACATAACACAAGTTAATGAGCTGAGCACACTCTCTGTAGATTCTCCTCATTTGTTTTTGCGTCTTCCTCGGGGGGAAAGAGTGTGTGATGGCCTTTAGAGTAATGTGTTGATGTGATTGCGATGAACTGATGACCGTTTGGGGCTAAGTTCGTGATGCGGTAGTTAGCATTTGATTACTACTTTATAGTAATTTGTAAATGAGCCAAATATATGGTCGGAGTGTGTGGTGTGCTTTGTTGACCGATTTACCTTGATCCAAATGGACAAATGTAGAGTACCTAGCAAGCATATGAAGTTACAGTGATGCTTTCTTGCTCAAATAGTACCTATGTTAGCACCTAGAATCGGCAAATATTAAAGTATATTTATTTTAAGTTTGAAAGAAGTTGTGAATAGTTTCATTGAAGAATTATGATAATTGAATTCAAGGCAGCATATATAAAGGCTGGCGATAAAAGCAAGTGTTTGCCACGCTGCCGAACTGTTCAAAACGATAGGCGATGATTTGGGTAGGAGTATGTACATATCAATATTCAAATGGTAGACACGTGCACCCAAGAGAACACAATCGTCCACAGGTTTTTCTAAAAACCCTCTGTCTATCGACTCCTACTCTCACCTTCTCGAGGTGAACATCGGATGTCTAGTACTTAAACTGGAGATTGCGTCCCGATCCCAGTGGACCCCAGTTAAGTGTTGTAAAGGAGAGTGGGGGGAAAGGAAACTCTTCTTTCATCCAAGCGGCATGCATTGGAGAAATTCTGCATATGGAATCAACGGTGGTGTCTACAGTTCCACTAAGGCTGCACTACTTAGTGAACACCTTACAGGGCTACTCCGACTCTCCAGGTTAGTGGTTGTGCCGTCGGACCGACTTAGTGTGGCCAAGCTAGGAAGAGAAAACATCTTTGGTGAAATGGTTGGAAGATATAGCGTGCACGAAACCACCTCCGATAAAGGATTCAGGTTGATCTACTATCCTCACGCACGCCAAAGCAAGGAAGTTCGACGTTGGACGGCTACAATTGCAAGAGATCGCAAGCTGCTGTTCCGATCGAGTCTCTAAGAACCTCTTAAGAAATCCTATCCCGCCAGGTTCAAGTATTGACAACCAGTGGCAACATTGCCAAGTAGCCATCAGAGATGCTGCTTCTGACGTGCTGGGTTTTACACGACCACTACAACGAAACCCCTGGTTTGATGATGAGTGCCGGCAAGTACATGTAGCTAAGCAAGAGGTATATAAAGCGGCGCTGCTCAGAAGGACTAGAGCTGCTCGCGAGCTCTAAGAGCCGAAAAGTATAGAAGAACACCAGCTTCTCAGAAAAAAAAAAGAATTAGCAAGAGAAGCGCTCGATCGATGAAATTTAGGGATGCCATAGCAGGAATGAGGTTCGGAAGTTTGATTAAAAGGAAAAAAAATCACAAGGATACAATCCCCGAGCCGAAGCCTTCAGGGAGTAGTAGTCCTTGCTAAGAATATGGAAAGACGAAGAAGAAGAGAATTCCACTGCTATAGAGATAAGCTATATCGTCCAACAAGTAAAACAAAGCCGCTGGAGCTGACGGCCTCGCTGCCGAACTGTTCAAAATGATAGGCGATGATTCACTTAGGAGTATGTAAATATCAACTCATTCGCAAAATATGTCCGAAAAAATCATACCCGATGAATGGAACCTCAGCAAGAAAGTAGACCCTTTAAATGATGCGAATTATAGAGGCATTGGTCTTCTGAACATCGCATACAAGATCCTTCCTGCCGTATTTTGTGAACTTCGGAAGTCGTTCACCAACAACCATATCAATTGATATAAAACTACATAAACTTAAAACCTGGCGTAATTTTAGATCGCACTGTTTGCACGACTGACTTGTTACTCAAAGGGTTTTTATTCATATGAGAACTTGGCTCTTTTTTTCATATTATATTTTTGTTATGAATTCACTCCTTTTTGGAAGGATTTTAATTTGCCAGGTGAGCATTACAAAATACATCAGTGAATCTTATAGAGAAAGTGGGTAGATGCCACACCCCCTGAATGGAAAATTTAAAATTCTTTTTTTCTTTGTACCCACCGCAAGACCTACCGTTTTACGAAATTACAAGGTTCTACAGTGTCTGGAAGTGCTTCATAATTTTGATGATCTGTCAGTGAGAAGTGCACTAGTATCTCAGGAACCACTATTGCTAAAAAGTGGAAATTTTGTGAGGCGCCTATATTTAATCAATTAAGCAAATGCTCTGAATTTAAAGTTTCTGACTTCATTGGTACTGACGATAGAAAGATGTCGAAAATCACCTAAGTGTGTTCCTGTAAAATTGGTGCAGTGCCGCGAACTTGGATGGTCTCTATCAAGTTTTTATTTAGTTATATGCTTTGGATACTTAATCATAAGGTCATATCTTACAGTATCATGTTATTCTTGTTTAGTTTAATAAATACGAAATGCGAAATTCGCAGCTAATTTTTCTTGATTTGATTTACTAATTCTTTCCCTGTGACAGCCCTGATATTAACATCACTTTTAAGCCTCCGATGATGCCTTGTTTTGTAAATTAAAAAAAAAACATACACATATGGTACATACGTACACATACATAAATTAAGATAAGAAATATACATTAAAAGCACCTAGAAAACAAAGTTGAATCATTCACTCTATTGTGTGGGCTTAACAATAATTAAAAAAAGTAAATAATATACAATAACAATAAGTAATCGTTTTAATTTGCTTTGTCCGATAACAATTGTCTTATTACTGTTTCTCAAGTATGTCTTATAACGCAAATTCTTTGAAAAATAAAATAAATGCTCTTTGGATGCCAAATTTCATCATAAGACAATTTATAAGCACGTGAACATTTTTGAAAGATCAGGCGGTCTTATTGGAATTATTTGTTATTGTTTTTCTTTTTTATTACTAACATTGTTTTTGTTTTTTAATTTATTTGCTAAAAATAATTTTAAAAATCAACTAATTATCGACATTAATCAGGCAATGAATTATTTGGTTGAGATTATCACGTTTCCTAATTACAACATTATGGTTTTGATCTTTGATGTACATACTCGTACATACGTATACGTATAGGTTCTTGTGAATAGATATTGAATAGGTACTAAATCATAATAATATAGGGTTACCCGATTCATCTAACATCAACTCAACGACTAAATACCCTCGCTCTCCTCCAAGAAAAATATCTAGGTGTTATCTTTGAAAGAAAAAAGGATTAAGAACCCTACACCCTGTAGCTAAACTTTTGGTAAAACTAAGGGTCTCCAGTAGAACGTACATACATATATAACATCAATATACCTTAGAAAGGTTCGAAGAACTACTAGGTTGGCATCAGAGAGACTCTTAGATCCTGCCCAACTGTTGCCTTAAGCGTATTTATGCAGTTTTTACTACTTGATTTACATATTAAAGACCTTACTTGTTGCAGAGCGTTAAGACTTAAGATCTCGATCATTTTGTTTACTAAACCTTATGGTAAGCAATACCTCTGTTATTTCCAATAAAGAAATGCTTCCGACTTCCACCGACTACTGTACCCTACAATGAGCACCAGCAAAGTTTTAAGGTTATTTTCTAATTCAGAAAGGAAGATGACACAGTGACGAAAGACTTCGACACATCTATCTTAACTGATGACTCAAAGATGGAGTGTTGTATTGGTTCAGAAATCTCTTCCGAGTCTCTGAATATCTCGATGTTCTTGCAGCTACCCGTTTTTGCTAGGTAATTAGTGAAGCATGCAAGTTAATTAAACAACATCAAACTAAAACCAGAATACAGTTATTACCACAGACAGTCAAGCGGCTGATAAAGCCATTATTTCGAGTATATCTATCATCTTGCATATCGGTCAAGCAATACCAGAAAGAACAAGCATGAACATTAACCCCGTTGTTACTCTTATCTGTATTCTATGTAATAGTGGAATTGATGGGAATGAACATATAGACGAGCTGGAACAGGCAAGGATTAGCCCTTCAAAGCAGGCTTGCGAAAGAGTCAACTTGAAGTTATGAAGAGCAAAATTCTCTCATTTTTTTTTTACGAATTGAACAGTTAAACTCACTGCAATTTTATCCCTGAAGATTTGGCCCACCTTTAATAAACCTCAAACACTTACAAACTTAGGCAAGACATAGATAGGGTCGTTGCTACTTGTAGCCGATAGGATAGCATGGCATTAAGCTAGCCATTCCTAACAATAGTCATGAACACAATCATTCCGAAGGGCATTTGTTAGACCAAATATTCACATTGAGTCCAATCCTGGAAAAGACTCACCATCTCTTTACTGAAATCGGGATCCCGAAAAAAAACTGTTTAAACTATGTCGCGTGACATTGGAAAATACGTGGTGCAATGTGCATCTAGGAAGCTGCACAAGGTTTTGACAAAAAGATGAGCTATCAAGTGATTTCTTCAATCTCCTTCTAGAGCAGATGATGCGCATTGCAGGCACGGAGGGCACTGTATTCATTAAATTTGTCCAGCTGTTGGGGTATAGGGATGAAAGCGGCATCACCTCCCTTCCCAAAGTTCTGTGATAGAGCCTTTCACCGTTGTTGAAGATAAGGCGAGACTTGATGGTCTTGAAGTGGATGTTGTCCAGAAAGCCAAAATACGTTGACCTCTGGTTCTAAGACCAAGCCATCCCAGATGCCAGACCGCTTGGCCTGGATCACTGGAAGTAGCGTACTCGGGGTTGCAGACGATGGAAAGCTGCGGTGTGTTAGGCAGAGACCCTTCATAGATCGGGATTGGGTTAAGTTATTAAGTAATTAAAATATCAAAGATTGATGCTTTTGTAGTTGGCGCAGTTCATAGGGTCCTCTTTCCATGTTCGAGTACTAAATTTTAGAAAGAACTCAATTGTATACTAAATTAATCTCTAAATGAAAATATGGTGTGGCCATGGGTCTAGAAAAGTCTCGATATCGGCACCTTTGACAGAGTGTAAATTTTTAATACAAATTTACTGAGACTCTTGGTAGTCTAGGCAGAAAAGATTAACAATAAAAATATTGTTTTCTTTTTTTTTTTAAATTGTAAAATTGAAGTATTGAATGTAAATATTTGTCGTATTTTTTCCACATAAAACCGCAACGATACCGAGAAAATACCTTATCCACATCTTGCCAAATTTTTCGAGCCTGGCCCAACATAGATTCTAGAACATAAATCAAACAAAAAACTCAAAAATGTTTCAGTTGTCTGTCTTCCATGTTGTAATCTTCGAAAAACTTGACTATGTTTTCACTTTCATGCAAATAAATTTCTTTGGATTTTGAATTTATTAAATCATAAGGTGTTCTTTTAAGACCAGATACAAAAAGACCACCCACCTTTTCTAACTGAAGAATACAAAAACTTCTCCTTTCAAATGCAAATTTTTCCAAACCCAGAGAAATTAATTTAGAAATTGCATTAATTTGTTTGTTTTGGTCAAAACCATTTTTTGCGCTTTAAATTTTAATCACTATAGCCATTAGCATAAAGAAACTGAAAGTTCCTTACTCCAAAAAAAATAAAAAAAAACAACAGAGAACGTTTAGCACGTGATAATCGTACAGAAAAAATTTCTACAAATTAGCAAAACAGCTAAAAGTCGCAAAGTAAAATTAAAAAAAACAACCTTAAAGACGCGCATCAACAAAAACATTCACTTTTACCCGTCGTGTTTTATGTCTCATCGCGTGTCGGTCGTCGTTGGTCGTTTGGTCAGTTTCATTTCGTTCCATTATAAGATCACGATGATGATCTTGTCTTGGCTTCAGAAAACACTCAATTTGACCCAGAAATCTCTGAGAAACTGCATTTCTTTTCCTAACAGATCCATCAGTCTAGCTTCATCGGTTGGCGTTCGTTTCTTCAAACCTGTGTCACATCAGGTTTCTGTGGACAAGCCTTTTCCATTTTTTGTTTCTATATCGGGCCTCGTCGCCGCCGCCGCCACCGCCAACCACCAACCACCTCCATCGAAGACTTAAAGTATAATTTGATTTCTTTTCGAGCAAGTTTAATTCTAAGCTAATCGGAAGAACCATAAATCTTTGTGGCTTAACACCTGGAGGCTGCCAATGTTTATGTTGTGTAATCTGATAAACGACCGACGACGACGTGGAAATGGAAACAAATTATTCTGGGCAAAAGAACTCAAAAGAGAAAGTGATGGGCGAAGACTCAGACTAGGCTATTCACAAATCGATAGACCTAAGCGCGGGTCAAGAGTGTTCTTTGGCATGAAGCCGGAGCCATTCCCATTCCTCCCTCTATAGCTTTTAATTGCTTTCATTTCAGTCGTTGTAAATAAATTGGCTTGCACTTGAGGTGCATTGGAGTGGAACTAGAGCTGGCGCTACGTACAGTCTGGCCAACGACCTAGATTTTAATTGTAGGATTAAATTGAATGTTTAAAATAAAATAAAATGCAATTTCAGAATTGCAGAACTGTAAGGCTCCCCGCACACGAGTTGACTCTTTTGCAACGCACAAATTGAAACCAGTCACTGGTGAAACCATTTAAATAAACTTTCATGGCTCGACTAGTTCGAGGACGATTTGAAAATAGCTTCCAACGTGATAATCTGCATGGCAGTTTTGAAATGTTTCACGCTTCGGAACTGTCAACTGATTTCCATTCGTCACGCAAAAAACCAATCAATTGTACAAAGTAGTCTTACTCAAATAGCTACGGTTTGAAAAACGTTGAACTCGTGTCAGAAGGTCTTGCAGTTAAAGACCTTTCGCAATTTTCAATTCCATTTGAGCATTTCATAGAAGAAGAGAATAGCAGTTATTCGTAAATTGACAATCTGACAGATGACATGTTCGAAAAAAAATGCTCTAGATTGTAGAATTTAGCTATCACTAACTGACGCCGCCGGCAATGAGCGACGATAACTCAATTAACAATGTGCGAATATATTTAATGGGGAATTTAATTTGTGATTATTTATACATAATTGGGGCTTTGATATGAGCTTTCATGTGGCATAATAAAAGACTGTAGTCAGAGTAACACACACACAACTTGTTTAGAAGAAGAAATGATACCGTTCGAGCTTGATTGATTGTTTTTTGTTTGCTTCTTTTATTTCTTTTTTAATTTATGATGTGAAAATAATACGAGTAAAATAGTTTTTTTTTTCGTTTTGATGCTAAAGGTTAGGGAACTTAACCTAGGCATCCGGTATTGGGTAAAGTTGAAATATAGAGCAATAAAAATGCGTAATATATACGCATATAAGGTTTTGTTTTATAATTTAATATTTAAGTCGAACTTGAGTGGGAAATGAAATGTTTATATAAAAATGGTGTTGGAGTTTAATTCACTAGCTCACATTCCATAAGCTTTTATTTCGAAAGAAAACAAATTCGTTGAATAACCCTACGCCAATCACATTTTGCTTTTTTTTTTATCTTAAACCAGGGGCCAAATTACCGCTTCAGTGACCGAGTGAGAGAGTCCCATCAGTGATCGAATAAAAATGTCAAATTAGGGTGATCGATTGCTCGATGACGTAAGCGGTAATGCCAAACTCACATAATTCAGTCACGTATTACTCGAAAACTGATGCGATAATTTGGCTCCAGATTGTATTTTTCCGAAGGTTTGTGATGCCCTGAATTCGAATCTGAGCTCAGAATGGGTACAAATCGTCAATCCACGAGTTATGTTAGTCGAAATAAGCGAAAATATATTTTTTTTTTATAATTCACACGAGCTTAAGGGTATATTGAGAGACCTTTATCATTTCGAACACAGTACGGGTGATGGGGAAATTAGGAGAGGAGGGAAAAGAGGTGTCGAAGAACATTGAGTTTGAATGTTTGCAAATGAAAATGGCAAGGGAAAATCGTTGCGGGTAAGTTAGTCCATAGTCATGTTGTGCGACTAAAAAAGGAACCTCAGTATTTGACGATACGTCCAAAATTAGGCTCGAGAGTAAGCTGATGAGCATTACCTAGCGAAAATGGTATCACGGGGGAACTGATTCAGGGGAGGAATGCAACTGGCTACTTCGAGTGAGCATTGCTTGTGATAGAAGCGATACAACAACGAAAGACGTAATACCTGAAACATTCTGAAGGTGTTCAAGAGGTGGGAATGGTTCCTCTATCAGTTTTAACACTCTGTTCTGGATTCTATCCAAAAAATGAAGAGGAGTTTGGGCTGCACCTAGCCAATAAATTGTCGCCAGATTAGAGAGGGTGAAAAATTTCTTACACCGATATAGCATTTACAGCGTTTTTAGCGTTCTTCAGATAGTGGTAGTCGTTCCAACGAAGATCGTCCTTAGCAAACACATCGATTACTCAGAGCTTTTCGGCTTCTTCGATGGAAGCGCTATTCAAGAACAATGCCATAAGGAGTACATTTTGATTAAAAGATAATAAACATTGAGTTTTCGAAGCATTAAATTCCACACGATGTATGCTCTATTTAGTAATGCTATAAAGACCGGAATTTAATGAGCTTATCATCCAATACCGTTGCGATTCCACTACCAAAAGAGATGTACATGAAATTGAAAACGAGTATGAGAACCTGAGGGAAGAGTTGTCGGCGAACCAATGCAGTGGATTTAAAGTTTCAGACAAGAGATCATTTATAAAAATGAGGACAAAAGTCGAAGACAAAACGGAGCCTTGGGGAATATCAGCATTTATTTTTTAAAGATCTGACTTGAAACAGTGGATTACAACGATCTTGAAGATAATTTCCAATCTAAGGAAAAAAGGGTTTCATTGATACCAAACGCATGCATTTCTAATTAGAGAGCCTGGTGCCAAACTCTATCAAATGCTTTAGATATATCAAGCACAGTAATCTTACTTTCTCCAAGAAACTTTAAGGATATGTTCCACCCAGATATTTATGATGATTGATCAGGGTTCCATAACCTTGGTAAGAAAGGACGTGTAAATGTAATTGCCTGGTAGCAGGAGGGAGAAGAAGGATTGTTTTTTAGGAACGGGCTTGACATATGCTGGTTTTCATTTGCTAAAGAGAAGATTCCAGAGCAATAGGAGCGGTGGTAAAGCTCACGCAATGGTTTTGCCAGCGAGGAAGAACACATATTCAGAAGAATAGGGTTATACTATCAGGACCAGTGGATTTCTTTATATGACGATTTCGAAAGGCTCTTGCAACTGTACGAGTGCAGAAATATACCTGTTCCATCAAATGATTTACGTTTTCCGGTAGGTATAGGAGTGGCAATTTTGCTATCTGTCAATGTAGATCTAGCAGCAAAATGAGTTTCGACGATATTTGCTTAACTGAAAAGCTAACTATCGGGTTGTCACTGGGAGTGAAGATGATGATGAATTTCTTGACGTTCTGATTAATGATTTGACATCTCTACTGCCTTTGGGACATTGCAGGACTGTTTGCTCTATTTTTTGGTCATGTAAGAATTTGGTTACTTTTATAACCGCGTTGCAATCGTTATTGACATGTTTGTGCTTTTCCCGATTTTCCTCAGTTGGATTGGCTTTGTAATAGCGGAGCAATTAGAACTTCAGCAAATGAGGTTATATCTAAGCTATCCTCACTATTTATGGTAAGAGGAATGGAAGCTAAGGAAGCCATTATTAGATTCGCCAAGAAGGGGATTAGGAGACTTAAATGCATAGAACTTCGAGAAGTATACTCCATTTCCAGATCTTCAGTCAAGTTTACTTCACATTCCGACATGGAACCAAAAACTTCTCAAGGAACGAAAAGTATTCGGCTCAGAATTGAACTTTCTTTGTCGACTCGCATTTTCCAGGCTTTCTATCGAACGAAATCTCGAAACAAAAATCACTGTAACCAAAACAATTTCCATCATATCGCACAGCCAAATGCCACTCAAATCGTTAAACTCGTATGTCATAAGTTTTAAACTGGTAATGGAAGTGTGTGGGCAGGTTAATCGACTTCGGAAAGAATAGACACACGTAGACTATTTGACTAAAATAGGAGTAATGACATCCCTAACGTGGCTTGATCCTTATTGTGAAATAGGATATAATTTGATTATAAATAAAACCAAAATAGAAGAGGACGATAAAACCTCAAAAATATGGCCAGATCTATAACCAAGAATGCATTATGAATCAAGCTAATCAATAACTGGTTTTCTCCCTGGTCAACTGGTCAACATGCTAATTGGAGCAGTGCCACATGCAGATTCTGCAATACTCATGAAGACCGGACCAATTTTGGCTCAGCAATTATGTCAACAAGCAAAATTTCCGTTCTTAGATCGAATACAATCCACAAGTGTTCGACCAAGTATCAATGAATTCCAAAAGATAGACTATTTGGTGCGGTTTTTGGCAGGGTGGAATCATCGGACCTTATTTCTTTCGAAATGAGGAAGGAGACAAGGTTTCGTACATAGAGCAATCTTAACTGATTCCACAAGAGTTGTGGAGTGGTTCTAATAAAATTGCTAGAAATTGTGAAGAAGTAATTTGGCCAACAATTGGTCACTCAGATCTTAATTATTTTCTCTGGGTGTACGAAAAGTCCTTAGTCTTCGCTGTATCCCATACACTTTGAGCGTGGTTGAGGCTAATATTGGAGACGCTTTTGCTGGAATAACGCTACAAGTCATCAAAAATTGGACCGAGCGCTTGATGCATTGCCAGCTTAGCCGAGATGGCCACATGAATGATGTCCTATTCCATATATAATGACACGAATCCAGCTTCAAAATAAAGCCAGACTTACACCTTTTTTGTTTATGTAGGTGGGAGCGTATTGTATTGAGTCATAATATGTTTAAGGAATGTCACAGACTCGAAGAATTCGTTACTGGTATTTCTACTGTTTGATGCGTAATTCCATGATTCTTGAATGTGTGGTGCTGATGGACTTTTAATGTTACTCCCCGTGTTCAAATCGCTGAGGAATGTCCGAGGTTCGAGGAATTCGTTGATTAAATTCCGGGTTCAAATCGCTAAGGATATCCGAGGTTTGAGGAGCTCGTGGAGTGGATTGCTACTGACTGATGGTAATTATATGATTCAGAATGGATGGTGGCTGATGGAGTTTTAATGCTATTCCTGGTTGTCGTTATTGGAAGTGCTACTATTGAAGATTCTTTACACTCCAGGTTCCTATCGACCTCCTCGTGGTGCCTGTGGATAGGTTAAGTGCGTACGTACGTAAGTACGTAGTAACTGAACCAACTAGATAGGATATAGGGTTTTGCAGAAACTCATCTATAAGTGACCTCGGTTACGAAGCTCCACCGGAAGCTATATTCTGGTACCATGGGAGATAGTTGCCCATTGAGTTTGAGGGTTTGCGTATGCTTACTTTCTGCTCAATTCCTCTCAATGAGGTAGACCCTGTAGTGGGAATATCATGGTGGTTGTGGTTTATTCCAAATGCGGAGACATATGGTTTTCAAGCATGCTTGAATTCAAGAGGTTTTAGATAGGCCTCGCTTCAAAGCAAGAAGTGTGCACGTGCTGCAACATGTTACAATTTGCTACTGAATAGCTTCGGATGACTCGGGGTTAATGGTCAGGACTTAATCTGACTCTGATAAAGGTAGGCCTTCCGTGGAATTAAGTCATTTAAGATAGATGTTCAGGTAAAACACAAGAGCATTCTTTGTGGTTTCATTTTTTTTTTATTGTTTTTATCTGGTCACCCTATTTTAGTTAAATGCCATACACTCGTGCATCAAGGCCATATGTAACTCGGTCACCAGATAGAAGAGAGTAAACTTCTATTTCTGAAACTTAAGTTTCTCAAAGAAACAAATCTGAAATTAAAGCTGTTGAAAAGCGATCTCATCTAGCTCTATAGACGAGAGCACAATAAATATTAAGGTCGCAATGCACTAAAATGCCAACAATATTTGTTCTTTTAATTTATTCAAAGGTCACATCCAATACTAATTATTTTTAGTAATAGCACTTAATTAGGAAGTTTTAAAAAATAACTTTTAGTCACCTTCAATACGGACCTGAGAAATATTTTTACAACGGATAGGAAACGAATCTAGACCATGTGTATGGCGGGCCAATGCACCACCCATTATACCACGACGAACAATATTATATTCTGTATTATTTTTACTTCAAAATTTATCGAACTTTCAAACGTTAAAAGCATAAAATTAGAACCACTCCAAACTGTTAAATATCGCTACCTACTATTAAAGTCACTTAAGACTTTTAGAAACTCAAAATATTATTAAATATCAAAAATAATTACACATTCCAAAACGGTGTCATGACCTAAAAATTCTTTCACTTGAACATTTGTTCTTCATCTAATACTCACATTAAATTCCTTCAACTGAATCATCGCCCTTCATATAATTTTCTTTCTCTAAGTCATGTTCGAAAAATGTTCCATGCCCTACTTAAGCAATTTTGTTTATTTCTTTCATAAATAATTATGCACCATGAGACTTTTGAGAAAATGACTAAGAAACCTAAGTTTGTAGAAAACCCAAAATCACTGATGGAAAATTCTTTCTCTCTCTAAATGGGACCCGAAAATAGAAAAATGTACAAAAATTCTTAATGAACTCTTCACCTTAGCTAATTCATTTCTTTGTTGATGTAAGTTCATCAATGGACCCGTCATTTTATCTATTTTATGAATCTACAAGGTGTTAAAAGCCCATGCACATTAAACATCACAACCATACACAATCAACCGTTAGAAAGAATATAACAAACATATTAAAGAACTAACGATTTATCACACAGCAAAGACCACCAACCTCACATCAGAGTGAACGTTTATGTAGCTGATAGCTCTCCCCAAGTACCAAAACCTTCAAACCTCAAAGAATACCCCACAAAGATGCCATACTAGAGTTGGATGACAAATCGTTTCTTGTTCGTCAAACTCTTAATGGAAAAAGAGAGAGTGTCTATATTTAACCCTTCTAGCTAAAAGTCATCCAAAAAACCCATCAAGATAAACTTAAGTTTTCTCAAGCTATTAAAAATAAAATTGACCGCTGCCGACACACAAAAATGCATTTCGACAATCAGAGTGCCCGCTGGCGCTGTCGGAGCGCAACAAAAGTTTAACATAATGTAGATTCACAAAGCCAAAGCCAAGTGGAAACAACAAACTAGGAATGTTAAAATCCAAAAGCAAAATTGACTTTCATTTTTGTTTCATCTAATTTGAATTAGAAAAGAAAAACTTCTCACAATAAAAAAGATACGAACGGGTTATTCTAGGCTTTTTTGTTTTTCGTTAAAATAGATGAATGGATGTTATACGTAGCTATGTGAATAGTTACAACAGAGAGCTCAGACACATTTTATGGTGAAGCCAATATAATTATAGGCTTTTGCAATTTCTTGGCATTTTCTAAAAGGTCTGAGTTTTTAAGCTGATCTGACAATCGAAATGACATTTTCCAATAAAACTAAAGCTAGAAATAAGATGACTGAGTCGCACGAACTTGATGAGTCGTGGGTGGCGTTAGCAGGATTTTATTATTGGTTACTTTGGTTGAAACTAATTTTATCAAATGTTTCATTTTTGTTGCAGATGGATCGATTTTGATAAAATCTATTTTAATTAATTTTTTGTGATGTTTTAAAAACTACTTAATTAGTGTATTCTCTGTCAAAACATTTCCATGTTTAATTTTTGTTTCTTATTTTTTGCATAAAACCTATACTTCCCTTAGGAGACCAAGTGGAAATGGTTAGTTTTTCAATCTACGTTATGCTTAATCTGACAACGAAAGCTGTCGCAATTGCAACAGCAGCATGTTGGACAAAGTGAAGCACACAAATGGTGGCGGGCGTACCGCAACAGATTTCAATGAATGGGAGCTCAAAATCTATAGCAAAAGCATCCTCCTTCCAGTTTTTTTTATTTTTGTTTTCGCCTAGAATCATCTGTTTCGTGTTTTCATTTTCCAACATTCATTGTCAGTGAAGGTCATACGACATGCGCTTTAAAGTCTAGTTATACGGTTTATGTATATTTTTATTTTTTTGGGATATAGCGTTGCGGTAGGTGGACAACATGGTAGCTGGGAAGATTGCATGACAACCTGATACACTGCGAAAAATATTAGAAACTCACTCCGACATTTTTTATCGAGCTTATGTTAACTTGATTTAGTTATACATAATTTTAAGCTATGAAACTCATTATACCCTTAATACTTCTCTGAGACTGGAATTTTTCGGATTCCCTTTACAAGGTGGGCCAAATACAAATTTCTTTTTTAAAAATGCAATAAAATTAAGAAAATTAAATTTTGTCCATGTATTATGGCTGTATTAGCAAGAGCAAACATTCCCATTAAGTGTGGAACACAATGTTATTCAAGTGGCTGCCTAGGCTGATTTTGCGTCGGACCTTGTAAGTGAATAATCCGAGGTCTTTGTGCAGAATTCTCCTAAGGCTAGTGCGTGGAATGTTGAGTTGTTGAGATCGATGGCGAATTGATGTTCGTGAATATATGTATACTCTCGGCTACATCAGCCACATTCTTGTCTGTACGCACCTTACGACGACGGGGACCATGAGTGTTGTCTACTATAGCATACCAGTCTCACAAATTTTTTAAACAAACTTGCGTACAGCAGGGCGCGGTGGGTGCTTCATTTCGGCCAAAACTTCTTTTCAAAAATGCACTGTTTGGGCAAAACAGCACTCACTTTGGAAATAAGTTTTCAATATTTCCCAACGTTGTTCAAGCGTAAAGCCACTCATGTCATTCTGCGGAGGTATGATACTGACTTTCTGCCGAAATTTTGAGCAGGAAACAGCTATCAGTGTCAAAATAACCCATGATTTAAAAAGAAACCACTAGATGGCCCAACCTTTAACAGAACCATGATCTAGTGACTTACAACTCTTAACAATTGACGTGTGCCTTTTGACCAGTAATGTAGGGGACCTACATATTTTTCTGCCGATTCCGAACGGCTAATGAGTAGCATGACAAGAGATAGTCTTGGGGGATTTGTCAGTTTCTCTTGAAAAACTTTTTTGCAGAGGCTAAGAATCGAACCCAAGACTTTTCTGCAAGACAGTCCAACTCACTAACCATTATGCCAAGGAATGCCGAACCTGTCTGTAGGCAAAACAGGCAATTACATATGGCGGTAAAATCAGTGCAATATATTTAAAGGCCGGAAAAGGGTAACACATCCGTCTGCTTTAGTAACACATCAACTCCTTCCTTCTACTTTTTTGGTTCTTCTATGTTGTATGTTCTTAGTAAAAGTTTTGGACCATTTGGATAAATTGCGACATTACTTTCAAATAATCAGTAATATTTATTTGAAACATTATACAATACATACATTATAAATCTTGCATTTAAACTGATTCGATGAGCTTACCTACTTGTAACCATCTACCCCCGTTACCTATTTAAACAATATCTTGAAAAAATCGGTCAAAAATTAAAATTTAGAGCTGATTTATATTTTATATATGGGGTTGGTGCGACCTTTCGTAGAGTTAACTTGGCGAATTTTGAACCGGAACTTGGACAGTGACCCAGGAACTCAAATATCATGACCATAGAAAACGCCGGCCGTTTCAAAGAAGACTCCAATTTGAACGAAAAATCATCTTTAGCGACGACCGACGCACGGGGCGTATTTTTAGATGAATGGCTGGATTAACAAGCAACATTTTCGTATAGGGATGTTGCCAACCCGCACCAGGTTCAACAGGGGACAATATGCATCCTCAAAAAGTTCTCACTTGAACTGTGCCCAAATTTAATAACCACATTTAAGATACATACAATTTCCTGTAAGTGTTGCATTAGGTAAAACTTTTTTCTGGAAACTAATCTTATAAAAAATAAAATGCAAGACTGGAAAGCACGTACATGCTCTTATGTAAGAGCACTTTAGAATTTAAAAATTGTTCATAAATAAATACAGGACATGGATCTAATTATTTCTAGTAAAGTATGAATTTGAGCAAACGAAGTTTAAAAATCGTTTTATTATTAAATTCATTTTTCATATAACAAATTTCTTAAAAAATTTTCAAGAAAAAAATTTAGGATTCCAATTTTAAGTATTTAGTAATATAGATTTAAGGAAATAATTTCAAAAAATAATCGTTCACATTCTTTGAAGATATTGATTTTTCAAAAAACAAATTTTTTTCAAGAACCCAAAAAAACATTTTATCAATTATTTGTATGCAATATTATTAATAAGTGAACTAAAAGTTCTTAATACTGTACGAATAAAAAATAAATTTCAAAAAAAAAATATTGAGTCGTTTTTGAGATAACGAATATTCCGAAAAATATAGATTTTTGTCTTCAAAAATTTAAAAAATATTTATTTTTAAGTCTTGAAATGCAATCTCTCTCTTAAACTTTTTAGAAGATTCTTTATAAAAAAATTTCATTAAAATCCGATATGCCTATAATGAGAAATTCGAAATAATGTATCTATGGTAAGTGCAGTCTGTAATATGTATATTAGTTTCAATTTTTTTTTATTAAATTATAGATCGTAAAAATTAATTTAAATAAAAAAAATTTATCAAAATTCTCGGAGCCGTTTTCGAGAAAAATGCGATTTTCGAAAAACAGTTTTTTTAAATTTGTATGGTGGGTACCGTTAATTATAGGTAAAATAATATCTTTTTTCTCACATCTTGTAGATTATATTAAGAAACTTTTATTTATCAAGTTTCAAAAAAATCAAGCAATGGGGTTTTCGAAATATTGAGTTTTGAAAAAAAAAAAAACTGAAAATATTTTTAAAAATCCAAACAAAAATGTGAAAATTTTCATACACAATAATATTGAAACTTTTGAGGAGCATTAAATATTAAAACTGGTTGTGCCGTTTTTGAGAAAATCGAGACAAAAGAAAATTGGTTCCAAGGGGCGTACCAGATATAACAATTTTTTGGAAATTTTTTTTCAACCATTACTGAGCCTTATTAAATAATTTTTTTTTTAATCTGTGGGACAGTCTTTGAGAAAAAAAATTATATATAAAATTTCGAAAAAAATCGTACGGCAGGTACCGTTATTCTTGGCCTTAAAAAAAAAAAGAAAAAAAAATTAAAAACGATTTCTACCAAGTTTGACGAAAATCTGCCGAGCTGTTTAGACTGTAGTCGAACAGACAGACAGACAGAATTTCAAGACTTACTTTTTTCGTCTGCGCTATCATCGTAATGTGAACTTTGATCAAAATCTCGAGTTCGATTATTTTTACGAATGCATAACTTGAGTTATAGTAGCTATAAGTCGCAAGTGAAAAAGATACGTTCAGGACTTTTTCGGGGGAAGAGTAAATATGTATATACTAAAAATATAATATCGAAGGAACATTTATTGGATCAGGACCAGACTACCCTAGAAAATCACATGAAAATTCTTTTTTTTTTTCAAACTTCTCAAATAAAGAACTATTACAGTGGTATAGTCCAAAGTTAGTTTGGGGCAGCAAGTGTCCCTCTTGTCCCGACTCAAATTTCAATTTGCTTTTAATTTCGCCTTAGTAGTTTTTTTCAAAGGTGGAAATTGGTTGAGTTATTCACTTAAAGCAAATTTTTCGTTTATTTTTTGTACATACTCGTATGTACATTATAGCGACTGGTCTAACCAAAAAAAATAAAATGCACGACTGGATCGCACGAACTTGCTCTTATGTAAAAGTACTTTGGAATTTAAGATACATTTTATAAATATAAAACATGGATTTAATTAGATAATAATGTTTAAATGCATAAAATTGCCGTCTGGTTTCCGGAAAAGTATGAATTTATGCAAATAAACTTTAAAAAAACGTTTTATTATTAAATACATTTTTTATATAAGAAATCTCTCTAAAATTTTTCAAGAAAAAAATGTGGGATGCGAATTTTAAGTATTAAATAATATTGATTTTAGGAAATAATTTCAAAAAATAATAGTTCAAAAAACAACAAATATTTTTTCGAATATTTTTATACACAATATTATTTTAAACTTAAGGGGACTCCTGCTGAAAATTTTGGGTTAAAATCCTTAGAACCGTTAATGAGAAAGTCGAAAATAAAAAAAAACGGGTCTATGGCAGGTACCCCTAATAACATTTTGCCCTAAAATTTTGTTTGACCAAAATGTAGCCTATGTCACACCTTTTTTTTATCAAAATCGTTAGAGCCGTTTTCGAGATAAATAAGATTTTGCATTACGGGTGTATGGGGGTACCCTTAGTTTTGGAGCTAAAAAAAAAAATTTCAATTTTTCCTCTAGGGAATCACCAAAGACCCTTAACTACCGAGATTGAAAGAAATAGGTCCAGTGGCTTAGGCTGTAGTGAGAGGTACAGACATACAGACATACTGAAACATGTTTTTTGTGTACTAAATTTTCCTTAAAATTTTTATAAAAAAAATTGTTACGCAAATTGTTAGTATGTAATAAAATACATTTTAAAACGTAATATAAAAATTTAATCGTGTATCGGTTTTCAAGATATCGAATTTTCAAAAAAAAAATTGTATTATTTTTTTAAAAATCCAAAAACTATTTTTTCGAAAAAAATTTTAGTTTATATTTTTTAAAATGCAAAGGAGCTCCTACGTAAAAATTTCGGTAAAAATCTTTAGAGCCGTTGGTGAGAAAATCGAAAATCAAAAAAACGGTTCTATGACAGGTACCCCTAATAACATTTCCCCCAAACTTTTTTTTGACCAAAATGTAGTCCATGTCTATAATATCACACCTAATTTTTTTTATCAAAATCGTTAGAGCCGTTTTCGAGATGAATAAGATTTTGCATTACGGGTATATGGGGGGTACCCTTAGTTTTGGAGCTAAAAAAAAAATTTCAATTTTTCCTCTAGGGAATCACCGAAGACCCTTAACTACCTAGTTTGAAGAAAATACCTCCAGTAGTTTAGGCTGTAGTTCGAGGTACAGACATACAGACATACAGACAGACAGACGGAATTGCCGGACCCACTTTTTTCGTCTTCGCTATCATCGTAATGTCAACTTTGATCAAAATCTCGAGTTCGATTTTTTTTCCAAATGCAGAACTTGCCCTATAGTACCTACATATATCGCAAGTAAAAATTAGAAGCCATCCCATAACGACTCGTAGAGGGTCTAAGTGACTTACAATTTTCAACCATGGAAGGGATCAAAATTTTTGCCGATTTATAGTACATACTTAACTTTTTAAAGCAAGAGATACAACATACTAACCATTTTGCCAAGTTCATATTCAGCCCTATCACGAATTCCATCGTAATCGAAATTTTTACTGATCCCGACAAAGAGGTACCATCAAATTTTCCATTTTGATGGATTCTGTGATGGTTTTTTTTCGGGATTCGTAACAAGAGACCGATTACGTGATAGACCTAATTTGAATTTGTATAAATTCAAAGCCTAATTCTTATCTGTGTACTTCACCCTCATACTATACATAGTTTGAACGTAAACGAGAAAATGGCAATTATTAAAGGGGTGGATAGCCCGGACCGATGTTGTGTTGTTTGCATTGCATGGTAGGTACAAAAATTTAACATAGAAAATTGAATTAGAGAAAGATTATCTCATACTGTTGTTGTTTTGAAATGTGTGTCTGATGGAGCTTAAAGTGAATGTTATTTTGGGTACACTGAACACTGCAACTGCAGCGCAGTAGATGCAATTTATTTATTTAATAAGGCGGGTCTTTTGTTTCATTTGCAATGAGTATAGATGTAGACAAAACAGGCTTCGGATTATGAATTCAAAGTCAAGGTCATGAGACAGCGTGTTTAAATGAACTTTGAATACAAACAACAATGTGTATTTTTATTATTGACAAGCTAGAAAGCTGTCATCGTCACCATTATCAATATACTAAATAGAATTGTTTATTTAAAGAAATATTTTCAATACGCAATTCGAAAGATTTCGGAAATTTTGCTACCCAAATATTGTTTTTCATATTGACTTATCGTCGCTTCAGTGTATTGAAGATCGATCCCAAAGAAATCTAATAGTTCTGATTGGTTAAGAACTTTATTAAACATAGTTATAACGTAATAAGGTTTTCGAAGTGGTTTCTTAAATTTAGTAAAATATTAAAGAAAACCCATTTACCTCCAATGGGTTGAAAATTCCGAGTCTTACAAAAATCTGGTTTTGTATATCTTCATTATCGTTGATTAGTTCGAAATTCAATCTTTGTTACAAATGTATAAGGAAAGATTGAAGAGTCGATTTTTCAATAGATAAGGACATTTATTTTTCAACCAGGGAAAAAAAGAATTCTGGAATTGCTTGCTCCCTATTTTCCTGACGCACGCAATGTGTTTGACATTTTAAGGGTAGGCAATACCCTTTTAGTGCGCATGCATTATACAAAAAGGAAAATTGTTTGACATCTTATTCGCTGCATTGTCGACAACTTTACAACGAACCAAACCCATACCAACATAGAAAGAGTAAAAAAATTATTTTTTTCTTATATCACGCAGTCAAGGGGATATACCTTCTTATTTAACAACACATTGCGAGCATTGGGAAAAGTGAAGAGGATTAAAAAGGAGTTAACGACGCACATTGGTTTTAAACTTCTGTATATCACAAAGAGAGCATATTCGTGTAGTCCGGCAGAAGAAATAATCTCTTTACTTAGTAGTACGTCTAAAATTGGACTCGAAAGGCAATGAAAAATGCTTTCGTGATCAGAATTTAATGAGATTATCATACGTTGCCGTTGCGAGTTCCACATCCGAAGAACAGGGATGTGAATCTTTAAACGAATATAAAAAGCTGAGAGTTCGATAGTCAAAACTCTTTGATGGATAAGGAGTTTCAAACTGAAGATTATTAACGAAAATGAGAAAGAGGGTCGTAGAGAGAATGGAGCCCTGAGGCACACCAGCATTTATTTTTGGGGGTATCACACTTAAACCCGCCCAATACTTCTTGTACTTAACAGCTCTAAAGGTAGTTTCTAATCCATCGAAAAAGAGGATCATCAAAACCAAAGGCTCGCATTTTAGATAAGAGATCTTGATGCCAGACTCTATCAGATGGTTTTGAATATTAAGCTCAATAATCTTATTTTCACTAAAACGTTGGAAAGATTTATATTTTAGAACCTTCTCTATACAAAAAATTTCATTAAAATCCGTTATGTATACAATGGGCAATTCAGCATTCGAAAAATAGGTTCTATAGCACAGACAGATAAGATAACATAAAGATAAAGTTCGATTTATTGTATCATATTTTTAAAAAGTATTTTTACAAAAAAAAACAGTAATATCTTAATTTAATTTTTTTTATAGAATTATAGATCGTAAGAATTAATCGAAAGAAAAAAATTGTCAAAATTCTAATCGCCGCTTTCGAAAAAAATAAGACTTCAAACACTATTTTGGATATTTGTATAGTGGGTACCGTTATTTTTAGATAAACTAAAAAATTGTTCCCGCACATCTTGTAGATTGCATTAAAATTTTTTTAATTGTCAAGTTCGATTGCATTTGTAAAAAAAATCGAACTCGAGATTTCGATCAAAGTTGACATTACGATCGATGATAGCGAAGACCAAAGAAGTAGGTCTCGAAATTCTGTCTGTTCGACTACAGCTAAACGGTTTGGCCTATTTTCTTCAAACTTGGTAGATATGGGTTTTAATTTTTCCCCCCTGCCATACGATTTTTTTTCGAAATTTTATAAATATTTTATTTTCTCAAAAACTGTCCCACAGTTTGAAAAAAAATCCAAAAAATTATTATTTTTTTGTTACCCCCCTTGGAACCATTTTTTTCGTTTTTGATTTTCTTAAAAACGGTAGGACCGATTTTACTCATTTTTTTATGTTAAGGCTCCCTAGGAGTTTCAATATTATTGTGTATTCAAATTTTCAAAATTTTTTTTTTTTGATTTTTAAAAAAATGTTCATTTTTTTTTTTTTTGAAAACTTAATATTTCGAAAACCCCATGCTCGATTTTTTTAAAACTTAATAAATAAAAGTTTCTTAAAATAATCTACAAGATATGAGAAAAAAATGTATCTTACGTAAATATAACGGTACGCTCCATACAAATGCTAAAAAGTGGTTTTCGAAAATCACATTTTTCTCGAAAATGGTGCCGAAAATTTTCCTTAAATTTTTTTCTTTCGATTAATTTTTAAGATCTATAAATTTAATAAAAAAAATTTTGTAAACAAGATATTACTGACTGTACCTACCATAGAACCTTTTTTTTAAATTTTGAATTTCTCATTATCGGCATAACGGATTTTAATGAAATTTTTAGAGATAAGGTTCTAAAAAGTTTAAAAAACATTGCATTTCAAAACTTCAAGAAAAATATTTTTCTTGAATTTTGAAAAAAAAAGTCTATTTTTCTTGGAAAATTCAATATCTCGAAAACGGGTCAATATTTTTGTTTTGTAACTTCAATTTTTATTCGAACAATAAAAATACTTTAAATTGGCGTACTAACATTTTTTCTAAAAAAATATTTAAAAATTTCTTATATAAAAGTTTATTTTTGTTCTTGCATGAACCTATATGTACATTATGTATGTATGTATGCTTGAATCACATGGTTATATGATACATGATACTAGTTAGAAAATGTTTAAAATAAGAATGAATTAGTAAACTATTATAAAGTTAGCAAATTGTTAAGTAGTATCATACCTTAATAATAGCCTGTTTAAAACTTTGCGCCTATATTTTTTATAGAAAAAATTAAATAATGACAGAATTCAATAAAATCCATCCCAGGAAGTAACTGAATATTTATTTGCTTGTGTAAACAACTAACACGTTTGAAAGAATAGAAAATTATAAAATCGATTTCCTTAAACTCAAACAAGTGCAACTTGTGTTTTACATACATAAGTAATTAGTAACTACTCTCTTTAAAAATTTCCTCCACTTCATCCTACGCCAGATATTTTAAGAAAGAAGGAATAGGTAAGTGGGTAACAAGTACACAGGTATATAATTTTATTTTATTTTTATTTTTTTATTTTATTTATTTTATTTCGTGATTGCTAAATAACAGTAAGATACAATATCTTATAAGATAGTTATAAGCTAATTTTACAGAGTTGAGCAAGCAATAAGTAATATTAATATTAAAATTGAAGCTAATATAATTAAACAATAATGAGAAAAAGAAGTATTTTAAACAATTTTTAGAATTTCATTAAATATTTACTGAAGAATGATTTTTTAAATGATTTTTTAAAGCCTTTTTAATTCTTGTAGTGTTTTGAGTTTCTTTAATATTGCGTGGTAAGGAATTCCAAAGACGGATTGAATTTACAAAAAATTGACGCTCGGATGTTAAAAACGAATAGCGAGGATGAATCAGTTGACGAGATCTATGTGAGGTAGCAAAACTAATTTTGTCAAAACAGTATTGTGGTTGGCGTGTAAGTAGTATGTCAGAGAGTAAGATCAAACTCCGAAGTTCAATATAATTTTCAAACGGCATATCCAGCAGCAGAGTGGAAAAATCAGATATTCTGTCGTACCTTCGTAGGCCAAAAACATATCGAACAGTACTATTAAAGGCAACATTGAGTTTACGTTTGCTTGCGTAGTTGCAGTTGCAGTATATTTCGCACCCATATGTCAAAATTGGTAATATTAAAGTCTTGGCAAGAAGTAAACGTGTTTTTACTGGCGTAAAAGACTGGGTTACCCATAATGCACGTAGTACACCATAAACTTTGCCAACAAGTCCATTTATATGATTGTCCCATGTCAAAAAGCGGTTAAAAGTCACTCCAAGATTTTTGGCAGTTTCAACATATTCGATTGGAGCATTGCTCAACAAAATCGGCGGAAAATAATTAAGATCTAGACTCTTTCTAGATATAACTACACATTTTGATTTTTTTGGGTTCAAAATAAGACCATTTGAATGGGACCAGTTTAAAATTATGTCAAGGTCTTCATTTACACTGGAAGCTCCATGCTCAATGAGTCCAAGGGGGCAGCTTAGGTATAGCTGAACGTCATCAGCATACATATGACAAGAACAATTATCAACCATAGATGGAAGTTCATTGACGTAAATAGAGAACAGCAGAGGACCCAATATGGACCCCTGAGGAACACCATTAGCAATCGGCAAAAAATTAGACAAGCTGTCACCAACTTGAACTGCTTGTATTCTATTAGTCAAATAAGAATATATAAGCTTCACAGCACATGGAGAAAAATTAAAATTCTGTATAAGCTTTTTACATAAATTGACATGGTTAACTGTGTCGAAAGCCTTTGAGAAATCAAGCAAAACCAAAAAAGTTACCTCATCCTTATCCAACGCTTGCCTTATGTCTTCAGAGACGTTCAAAAGTGCTGTGATACAGCTGTGCTTTTTACGAAAACCAGACTGTTTAGGTGTAAGCATTGAGTTCGCCGTAAGATAAATATTGATTTGTTTCTGCAAAATTTTCTCAAAGACTTTCGACAGGTAGGAAAGGACTGAGATGGGCCTAAATTCAACGCCTTTAGCGTTTTTTGGGAGTGGTATGATTTTAGCTACCTTCCACAGGTCAGGATACACTCCTGACATTAAAATCGTATTGAACGCGAACGTAAGATATGGCAACACGATTGGCAAAATCATAAACAAAAATTTAGGGTGAATAGAATCCAGTCCAACGGCGTTAGACTTAACAGAAAGTAAACCTTCAACAACATCAGCGCTTTCTATAGAGCAAAAACCAAAGCCAAGATTATCTGACTGATCCATGAATGGTAAAATTTCTGATGCACTCGACGGAGGCACCAGTGTCAGTGGTAATGAAGCAAAGGTTTGATTGAGTGTGTTAACATCTACATCCTCAGTTGCTACGTTTCTTGACTTTCCAATACCAATGCTACGTAAGTTCTTCCACAATTGCCGCCCATTCAAAGAAGTACTTAGCTGATGGGAAAAAGTTCGTGATTTAACTGAACGTATTTCAGCAACAACTCTGTTGCGAAGCAAACAATACGTACGTCGCAACTCAATCAACCGGTATCGCTTCCAATTGTTGTATGCATCATCCCGTTTTTGCATTAGGAACCGTATGTTACTCGTAAACCATGGCTTATTATTTGGTTTAAGAATTTTAGTTTTTAACGGTACGTGGGTGTCGTAAAGTTGTTTTATATTTTGAGTTAAAAACTGCAGCTGTTCATTTGAAGATGGCATATAAAAAATACTATCCCAACTAACGGCTCTAGTATGTTCTTCCAAAAGTTGACCATTTACATTGTTAAAATCACGAAATGTGATTTTTTTGACAGAATAGTCAAAGCTGAATCTTATTGTTAAAAAAATTAAATCATGCTTTGAGAAAGCAGGAGCGGAGAGCTGATCGTACAAGGCTACGTCGTCTAAGTCACTAACCAAAAACAAGTCTAACAGTGAAGCATCCCCACCGAAGTAATGAGTTGGTGTGCTAGTGTTTATTGGTCTTAAATTAAACGTACGCATGCTATCAGACAGAAAATTATCGTTCAAAATATTGCTATTAAAGTCTCCACAAAGGACAATATTAGGAGCACACAGCGAGATTTCTTCTAAAAGTGAAAACAGGGGTGAAAAGTCAATATGTGAATTTGGCCTATAGATTGCCCCTAGAAGTAGATTACCCTCATTTCCCACTAGATCAACGAAAAGATATTCAATATTACTACCTGCTTCAGAAGATAGCTTAAGTTTGCATTTTATAGTCGCTTTAACATAAATTGCCACACCGCCCCCAATACGATCCTTTCTATTTAAGCGAAACACGCGGTAACCCTCTAAGCAACACACCTCATCACTAAATTCATCTCTCAACCATGTTTCAGTAACACAAACAACATCTACATCCGATTCAACAAAGATATCACGAAATTCATCAATCTTCGGAAGCAAACTCTGTGCATTGATGTGACAAACCCTGAGACCACATTTCTGTTTGCTCAGAACTCTGACCATCAAACGCAAATTTCCTAACGTATTCATAACTGGTACAACAACAAGAAGAAGAAGGCAAAGAAAAATAATTTGAATCAAAAAATAAAAGAAACAAAAGTTTAATTTGTAATGAAAATAAATTTAAATCAAAAAGAAAAGAAAGAAAATAAAAAGAAAGTATATAGTTGAAAAGAAATTCAAAAACAAAATTAAATTATTAATTAAAAAGAGATTCAAAAACAAAAAATTATTTAATTGGTATAATTTAATTGTTGAAAATAATATTATTATTCATATGAAACTGCTGATCTGGCAACGTCCTCAAGTCCCTCGATGCAGTCAACAAGCACAGCTGTGTCATCAGTTTGACGTTTGACATAAACTATCCCACGTGCAGTGTAGACAGTAGATAAATGTTTACTTTTTTTCAAAGCAAGTGCACGTTGCATGATACATTTGTTGTGCTGGGTTAAGCTCTCGCGAATATAGATGGTGGAGGGTGACGCGGAGGTGGATGTTACATCCAAAGCAAAGTTAATGTCATTAAGGCAAAGCTGTTTATAACCCTTCGATTGAGCAATACTTTCAACAGGTAGAATATTAAGAGCTATGTACCTTTCTTCTTAAATAAGTAAAATATCATTTAATATTTCAGAGGTGTTAAGGCTCAGGATCATTATGAAAGTTTTAACTTAGATCAATATTGTCATAAAACATAATGAACCATAACAGTTGTATAGAGAGGTATAACTTCCTGGGAACTACATAGTTGTCTTGAAGAATCTTTAAATAGTAAAAAATATGTAGTAGGTGGAGGTAATCTTATCTCATTTTTTATAACTTACTGTCAATAACCAACAATAATTAGAATTTCCAACTTGAAATCAAGCGTTTATGACTCATGACATAAAATCGTCACCTTGTCAAATGTATTTGCTCTCATGGTGGTGGTTTAACATTGGCGATGTGGAATTCACAATATTGTTTTTTTAAGTAACTATAGTTATACAGACAAAAGTTAACATTTTTAAACAAAATATTAGAGCTAATATTTAATTTTAATAAGGGCGTATTTATTTATTTACTCGTATTAAGCTTAATACAAGCAGGCACTTAAATCTGAGCTTCAATCAATGGGGGGTTTTAAATTTGTTTTTTTTTTTTTTAAAGTGTTTTATTAATATTTAATTATTGAAATAACAACTTATAAATACCATGTTGTAGTAGATCCGCTTTTAAAAAAACCAAGCTGTTGTGGAGAGAAAATAGATTTTCAGTGAAAGTAAAGTGAGTCGTACACAATGCTTCCGAAGAGCTTATAGGAATACAAGAAAGTTAATCTATTGGCCAGTAGTTGGCAATATCGATCTTTGCAACTTTTTCGTGAATGGGATACATAAAAGAATCCTTCCATAATCTTGGTAAAATGACTTGAGAGAGTGAAGGACGAAATAATGCTGCGAGTGGCTGACAGAGGGAGTTTGAACATTTTTTTTTAGAAAAATGGTAAGCAAATAGGGAAAAACTCAAAATAGAGCAGACTGAAAATAATTGTGATTTTTTGTCCCTCTCTCTTTGTCACAATGACATTACAAACGTAGGGCTTAAACTAAGGTGACGTTTAGTGTTAAGCTGATTATTATTCTGATTGATTATTGGTATAGTTAATGGTTTATATGTATATAGACTCGAAGGAAGCCCCGTCATTATGTTTAGGCTTTATTAATACAGGAACATAAGGATGTAAGTATTGATCGAAGGTCAGTACGCCAAAAACAAATTTTTGTAGCTTCTAATTAAATCGATTTTGTAATGGGTGATTTTTTTGCTATTTTCGTTTTGGCAACACTGGTCTTGACAGCTCATACACGTTTCGTGTTTTGTGTCACTGTCAAACATTTTCAGTTTGGTCTATAAATTAACTATTTATCGTCTTACAAACGAACAACGCTGCAAATTATTGAATTTTATTATCAAAATGCGTGATGCTCTGTTAAGAAAGTTCATCGCGCGCTTCTTCCATTTTATGGTCAGTTTAATCGACTTACTGAGGCGGCTATTCGGGCTATTGTGAATAAATTTCGCACTAAATTTACATTGTTGGACATTAAACTACCAACACGCCTACGTAGAAAGCGAACTGAGCAAAATATCGCAGCTGTATCGGCTAGTGTTAGTAATGACCGTAAATTATCGATTCGGCCCCGTTCGCAGCAATTGGGCCTCTGTTGCTCCACAACGTGGAAAATTTTGCGGAAGGATTTAGATGTGAAGCCTTTCAAAATACAGCTGGTGCAAGAATTGAAACCAAACGACCTACCACAACACCGAATTTTCGGTGAATGGGCTCTTGAAAAGTTGGCCCAAGATCCACTTCTTTATCGAAAAATTGTGTTCACCGACGAAGCTCAATTCTGGTTGAATGGATACGTGAACAAGCTAAACTGCCATATTTGGAGTGAAGAGCAGCCAGAAGCATTGCAAGAGCTACCAATGCATCAAGAAAAAGTCACTGTTTAGTGCGGATTATGGGCTGGCGGAATCATTGGGCCGTATTTCTTCAAAGATGATGCGAATCGCAACGTTACTGGGAATGGTGAGCGCTACCGTGCAATGATAACAAACTTTTGTTTGCGAAAAATATAAGAGTTTCACTTGAATGACATGTGGTTTCAACAAGACTGTGTAACATGCCACACAGCACGCGTAACAATGGACCAATTGAGAGGTGAGTTCGGTGAACAGTTTATTTCACGTTTGGGGCCGGTCAGTTGGCCGCCTATTTTTTGTGGGGCTATGTTAAGGCTCATGTCTTTAGCGACAAGCCTGCTTCGATTGACGCACTGGAAGCCAACATTGAAGCATTTATTCGTGAGATACAGACCGAAATGTTAGAAAATTTGAGGCGCAGCCGCGGCCAACATTTGTATTAAATAATCTTCAACATTAAATTATATCCACCGTACTATCGATTCAAATAAAGATTTCATGCATTTTTCTAAATTTTATGTTTTATTTTTTAATTTTTTAAAATCACTCGTTATAAGGAGAACCCCTTGGAATGATAGTTAATGTATTGAACTGCCATACAGAGAACCCTGGGCTCGATTCTCAGCCACTTCACAAATGTTTTTTAGGGGTGTCTACTGTCTTTTTCGGTGAAAAGACAATCCCTCCAAGAGTATATCTTGTCATCAAAAGTGTTGCTCATTATCCGTCCGGAATCGGCAGAAAATTGTAGGTCCCCTTCATTCCTGTTTACACAGATTGAGAGTGAGAGTTGTAAGTCAATAGGTTTAGGTTATCTATTAGCCACCATGGCCTTTAATTTATTTTACTAAATCGTTATATTGTATAGGTTCAATAAAAGCTTCCACATTTTTTTGTTTTTAAAGCCCAACCAATACTTTTCCTTAAATTTTGGTAGCTGCATTTAGAAGTTCAATTTTACCTTATCACAAATTCAAAGTAATATCAGATAAAAGCAAACATAATTGAAATTGTACAGTCAATTCCGATTATTTGAAATTATTTTTTAATAACAAATCAGTAACTCCAAAAAGCATTTTTACAAAGTCGTCAGCCAAAAATATTGACCAAACATATGTATAAAGAGCATCATTTGCTCAGGGCAAGGTTTGTATAGAAGGAATTCCACCGGAACGGTCGAAAATTTGGATAATAATTTTGTATGAAAATCTCAATTAAAAAAATGTGAGGTTCGTTTTGACAATTCTGTCACAGGATCTCATAACGAAAACAAGAACATTCAGTTCTGGTACCTATGCATAATATGTTTTTATACATTATAGCAACTTTAAGAATACAAATTTGCCGGCTTAGAAATTCGCCAGGCTACGCAAAGGTTTTAGATTTATTTGTTTGATTTTATGAAAAAACGATTAGATTTGAAAGAAAACTTAGGCGAAGGTTATAGCTATCATTGAAAATTCTCATTTTCATTTTTAAAACGATTAAATAAACTGTAATGGGTTTTATTGGTACCAAAATGAAGCTAGTCATTAGCTAGAATTTTTTTTACTCTATATGTATACAAAATTCTGATTTAAACTTTCTTTTAAATCCGCTTTTATTATTTTACTGATAGAAAGCAATTTCAATGAACAGCTGATTTTCGTTGCTTTAACTTGGAACACACTCGTTTTACTGAGTGTGTTTGATTCTCTTTCTATTCTCAAATGTCAGTTTTCCTTTCAATAATCAACTCTAACCTCAAACACATAGAATTGGTTGTTATCAGTCACTGACAGGATTTTTTACTGAATCCAATTTTTCAATGATTGCTATAGCCACATATTTGTTCCAATGATGCATTTCAATGATAGCTATAATTGGTCCCTGAACAAGACCGAACAGTAAATAACAAAAATAAAGTAACGTTGAGCTTGACAGTTCTCTTGTCACACTAAGTTTTCATGATAACAACAAATTTAATTGAAATCGAATGTTTATTGGCTTACTGATGGGGATCATTCCTTTCAAAACCTTAAAATTCTTCAATTCGGTGTTTTGCAAACATTCAATTGATTAAAAATTTGACAAAAAATAAAAACTCCGCCTTTAAGTGGCGGCGTGTTGAAATATCAGGCAGTATGATCGTGCAGAAATGTTTCTTTTTTAATTCATAAAAACTCAAATAAAGATTCATGTAATTGAATCCATTCACGACAGGACGAATTAACTGACAAAACACAGCAAGAAAAGACTCTCTATAGGGACATGAAATTCTCCCGGACGACGTCGGGCATTAGCAGCTAGTAACAATATTAAATCATTCAAAAAAAAAAAAAAAAAAAGACATCAATTTTTTTTTTAAACCATTTTAGCGAAAACCCAGCTTTTTCAGATACTGGCAAAAATCTTATTAATGGTTTTTCCCAATAATACGCATTAATTACTTGAGTTTTAGGTACCTTAAACCTGTAATTGACTCGAAACTTAACAAACGCCCCGAAAAACTAACCTTTTTTGTGGAACAAATCCAATAATCCATTTGGACTACCATTTTTACTAGCTCAATATCAATTTGTGTATTATTTGCTTATTTAGGTTAGAAGAACAACACCTTCAACTACCCGATCAATAGAAAACGCACTCCCCGTATAACCGGGATCAACTGTATTAAATAACAAACAATAAAAAAAAATAACTTACGTTTCTCGCGGAAGCTGATATGCACCGTTCCATCATTGTGAACACTGACGTCTTCCAGATTATCTGGCACATCTGCGTCGCAAAATTGAGTGTCCTGTCTCTGGAACACATCCTTGTACAACTTCACCGACTGATAGATCAGAGCCCACGCCTGCTCCTCCGACAGAGGAGCATTAAACGAACTCAAAATAGTCTTCAAGCTAATGCAAGACTCCGGTCTTGTACAGTCATAAATCGTAGTCACAGTAGTCTTTCCCCCAGCTACCGCACCCACCATTGTACCCGTTCCAAAAATATCCTTCGGTTGCGGGGGCAGTGGGTAGTCTAAGTCATTATTGCTATCCGTTTCGTCTAGGAGAATTGTATTAGTCGTCGAATGTTGTTGTTTTTGTTGTTGCTGGCCATTTATTTTGTCATTGTAATTGTTGTTGTCGGTTTGTGGGGCACAAGCAGAAGGCATTGTCCTGGTTGCAGGATGGGCAGCAGCTCTTTGTATTGCTGCACCACCAGGAGTTTCTGAAATTTCCTCTGCCATTTCGGGATAAATTTTAGCAGAAACAACAAGTCTAACGGCACTATTCAACACTTTTTTACACGTGTGTGCAGGTAACTCGTCGTAAGAACATTTTACGCGACTAATAATTAACATATTACATTGTCAAGAAAAATTTTCACAAATTTTTAATTTTTTTTCCTTTACACAAATTTTATCCAATTCACAATTTATTTACAAAAAAAAATAAGAAAAACAAAAATAGAAACAAAATCGTCCCAGAATTCCGGCAAATTGTATGCAAACACACAAACAATTAGAATTAAACGAACTGACAGAAAAAAACCGTTATTATGTCAAATTTGGTTTTTTTTTTTTTTTTTTTTTTACTCTCTGAACAGGCAATTGACAGGTGTTTGTTTACTTTTCAATTTAACTCATTATGTATAGTAAGTTTAGGTAGAGCGTAGTACACTTTAATTATTCGCAGAGTGCTGAAAGAGCTTAAACACCAGGCTTTGCAAGGCTCATTAAAAGGAGGTATGTATTTAGAATTGATTTTTCAACTCAAAGCACTCGATCGATTTTTAGGAAGAAACATAAAACGAAAAAATTCTAACTCTCACTTGCTTTTTAAGTAAACTTCTGCGAGTGAAGGACTTGCAGTATACACATCAGGCAACCTTGACACTCCTTTTGGGGGGATTTTAGTGTCACAACACTGCACTTTGCACGTTGTTTGGCCAAGAGAAATAGGGACAGGGGGTAGAGCGCATTCGTAGGTATATGTGTGCACTTAAAACAAGAGAAAATCTAGTATTGTACGTCGTCACTTGCGATAAACCTGAGTTTAAATTGTATTTTTGAATTTAAACATAAATAAAAAATCATACACAAAATAGGTATAAATCTGTTTTTGGAATTAAAAGTTTCCATTTATTTATTTTTTTTTTTTTTGATTAAATTTTTGCATGCAAACCGAATCCTTCAAAACCAATCCACACGCTAGTTTAACTTATTCGTTACTGAAAACTGAAAACTGAAATTCCATGCCACTTGCTGTTTGCTATGAGTGAATGAGGGTTTGATCGAACCAACTTGGTTGTGGTTGCATCGTCTTTGGTGGTGCGTGCAATGTGTTGGAGGAGAAATACTAAATTCGATGCCTAAAATGAACATGTTTCATTGCTATTTGTTGTTTAAGATTTAACGAAGGAGAGCAGGTTGCAGTTGGATACGTTATCATTATCAGTCAACCACCACAGGGAACAGTCTGTTTTAAGTTTTAAAAGTGGAAATTTGATGACGAAAAAAAAACCGGCAAATAGTTTAACATGGGTGCTGGAGCTAGAGGAATTGAGCAATAATGAATAAAAAGCTCATCTTTTAGAAATGTTAAATTCTGGGATTAAACTTATAGCCTACAGTACGAGAAAAGAGAGAATTTTATAAGTAAGCATGAACAAGTTGATTTCCTCTCTGATATTAACTCAAGATTTATAGGGTGTCTACTAAATAATGGACAACTTTGCCACTGGACCTTGCAGAAAAAATATTTAAAAGAAATGCGCAAAATTTTAAATGACTTAGCAAAATGCTTAAGTAATTTAAGTAAGTTACTAACAAGCAAGATTTTGCTAATTTTAAATGATTATAGCATCTTACTATTTCTAAACATTTTACAAAAGTTAAAATCACAAAATGGCTACTTTAACTTTAAGTAACTTGCTAAATCCATATGACATCTGCGGTTTTTATGATTTCTTTTTCAAAGTACATAAATTCAAATATGTACATATATAAAATGTTTTCGGAAGACGATGGATAATTTTACTCCATGAATAGGTTTGACTAGACAACAGTTAGGTTCTTGTTTGAAAACCTAAACATCCAATTCCGAATTACATGCCCTGGGCTTCCGATTTCCCCAGAATTACAAATACTAGTTACATTAAACTTCTTTGAAGAAATATCCAACAGGCTAATGTTGTTAGTTAACTTCTTAATGGAACACATAATCTTATCGAAGCATTACATGAAATGGTCTAGTCCACAGTTGGAAATATAATAGATACACACATATTTCGAAATTAATTGTCACAAATAAGCAAATAAAATAAATTGTAGGCTGTCACTTTGGCTTCTGAGTTTCGATATTTCAAATTATAAGGTCCGTTCTCCAGATTTAGTTTTGTTTGCTTTGTTTTTTTTTTTTGCATGAACTGTCATTGCATAGACGTGTTCAGATGCACCGTCTTTAATAAAAAGGGAATTAGTATTTAACTAATTAGTAAAAGGATAAAATTTTTGAAGAGCTCGTAAATTAATAAATGTTTACCAAAAAGCTAACTAATAACACGCTAAGCCTCTCACAATAGGTTGTTCAAAATGTTCCCCCAGTATATTTCTCAAAATCAAAAACTTGTTACGAGATTTTAAAAACAGAAAGAATTCTTCCTATCTTGAAAGCCTCACAGCAGACAAAAAAACGAATTATTCTCTTTGGAAGACGTTAAAAGGTATTAAAAAGCCTCAAAAAATGTCGGCACCGATTCGAAAAAATAATTCTGAATGGGCAAAAACTGATCAGGAAAAGGCGGATTTATTTGCTGAGTACCTCGAGGAAACGTTCAAACCATTCGATGGTCAAGAGTTTCCGACAAATGAAGGAGAGTTTCAACCAAGGCCGGACAGTTTATCTATAAGAAACATCACTTTGACTGAACTTGTCCAGGAAATAAAACGGCAGAAAAATAATAAAGCTCCTGGTTACGACCTTATTAACAGTCGTGTCCTCAAAGAGTTGCCTAAAAAAGCAATGGTTAAGCTTTTACAGCTCATTAACGCTGCTTTAAGACTTGCGTACGTACCTTCGCAGTGGAAAGTCGCCGAAGTTATAATGATCCCCAAACCGGGTAAGCCACCGAATGAGAAAAAATCGTACAGACCAATTTCTCTCTTGCCTACAACATCTAAAATATTTGAAAAATTGCTTCTTAAACGACTGTTACCATTCATTGCAGATAAACGTTTAATTCCCGAACACCAATTCGGTTTCCGGAAAAAACACTCGACAATCGATCAGGTTTTTCGGATAACTTGTGAAATTGAAAAAGCATTTGAAGAAAAGAAGATTTGCTCAACTGCATTTCTTGATGTTTCCCAAGCTTTCGACAAAGTCTGGCATGACGGGCTTAGATATAAATTAAAAGTCTTTCCAGAGCAAATATATAACCTTCTTGAATCGTACCTAGAAAATAGAATCTTTCGAGTTAAGCAAGGAACGGAGTATTCTGAGTTTAAGGAAATTAACGCTGGCGTGCCCCAGGGTAGTGTCCTTGGACCGATTCTATTTGTTCTCTATACTCGCGATATACCCCAAACAGAAGGTACAACTTTAGCCACTTTTGCAGATGATACAGCCGTACTCGCAATATCAGATTCAATAGAAACGGCGACCTCTAAGCTTCAAATGGCATTAAATAGCATTTCAGATTGGACAAGGAAATGGCGAATTGAACTTAACGAAGCGAAATCCACGCACATAAATTTTACGTATAAAAACGTAAACACCTTACCCATCTATATAAATTCCATGCAAATTCCATATACAAATGAAGCAAAGTATCTAGGTATGACTCTAGACGCGAAACTTAAATGGAAGGCTCATGTTAAAAAGAAACGCGATGAACTCGAAAATAAACTCCGCGAATTGACATGGCTTATTGGAAGATATTCCAATCTAAGCGTGTATAACAAGCTGCTTATTTATAAGCAAGTACTGAAACCAGTTTGGACGTACGGTATACAACTTTGGGGTTGTACCAACGAAAGAAATATACAAATTTTACAAACATACCAAAACAAAGTACTTAAGACAATAGTTAATGCTCCATGGTATGTAAGAAATAGCAACTTACATAGAGACTTAAATATAGAAAGTGTAGAAAACGAAATTAAAAAATTTGCCACAGAACTAAGATCACGACTTAGAGATCATAGAAACAACGACATCCGACAATCGCTTAGCGAGACGAACGTTTTTCGGCGATTGCACCGAACAAGACTTGATCTAGCGCAACAAAATTAATTTCTCCACTCGAATCTTGTGGAACTTTCAGGTCCTCCCGTTGGGGAGCTTCCTGACAAAATGCGAACGAAACTGCTGCCAAAACTACTTGTTAAGCTCGACTTAGTTGTAGTATCTCTATAGAAGATAAGGGAGGTGTTTTTTAGTCAGTAAAAATTTGACACTACTATAAGCATCGGGCTTATAGTGTCTTCCTGAAGATTTCTCACCTTCCTACGCAAAAAAAAAAAAAAAAAAAAAAAAAAAAAATTTCTCTTGTCATCTTTATTGTAATGACACTCTTTTAAAAAAATAAAAAAGTACGACTTTTTGTCAAATGTCTGAACATCATAATATCGAATGAATGCTCTATTGCTTATTTATAATTTCATAAAATGTTAGACCAACTGTACTAATGGAAAGGTAGTAAAATTACACTTTATGTTACATTTTTATTACTTGCAGTAGACTTATGTACAAAATATTCATAAAGGTAATACGAAAAAAAAAATCAAAATCTGGATTTTTATAATACTTGACATTACGATGATAGTGAAGGCGAAAAAGTGAGTTTTGTCATTCTGTCTGTATGTCTGTTCGAGTTTAGCCTAAAAGACTCCACTGACTTTATTTATACTTGGTAGAAAATATTTTTTTTAAGAAAAAAACGAAAAATATAAGATATGTATAGTTTTTGTTTTTGTTTTCGTGGACTACATGCAGTGCCGGATTAAGCCAGCGCGGGGCCTGTAGCAAATTCTATCAAGGGGCCCTTAGACTGTTTTAGGTTAGGCACTTATCAAGTTTATGGTATTAAATAAAACAAAACTGTTACAAACAAACTTTTCTTGATTTAATTTGGGAAAATTTATAAATAATGCTGTTGATATCGACTTCTCGGAGTAAATCATGTTCAATATTCATTGAGGAGATTAAGACGTTGTTGGCTCATCGTGTTCCTCAATTCATTTTTAACACGTTTTAATGTTGAGAAAGATCGTTCACCACTGCAGTTGGTGATCATGAGAGACAAATAAATGCGCAAAGCAATTTCAACGTTCGGGAAACAAGATTGTAAAGAATTATTTATCAACAGCTTGTAAACCTGCATTTCCAGAGCCTCATGATTCCTGCCGTCAATAAAACCAGCCACATCAGAATTGAGCATTGAAGCGAATTACACTAATTCGTTGCCCAGACTGTCCTCCAAATCATCTGCGTAAGCACTTACTATGGTTGCAGATTTTTAATTTCTTCTGGTGGAAGAGATTTTATATGAAGGTTTTTATAATACAAATTCTATATAATACTGAAATAAATCAGCCAAGTAGAAGACTTAGCACTATTAATGGACTTCTTGAATTATTGATTCAAAATAGCTTTTATGGCTTTTAGTCCACAAAAATTGGCGTTTCGTCCGGGTGATCGCACATGGACTCATCAGTTGGCTATGAGGACCTTGTCAATACGCAATTTTTATTGAATTCAGTTCATCTTACATTGATTTTTTGACAAAAATCCAATGTGAACTATATCCAACCAAGATTAAAATTGTAATCATTAACGTTGAAATATTTTGCTATTTTCAACAAATTCAACAAATCCATTAATAGTGCTAAGTCTTCTACTAGACTGATTTATTTCAGTAGTATATAGAATTTGTATTATAAAAACCTTCATATACATATGTAGAATCAATGCTTGGCCACGGGCAAAATATTCCAACGTTAATGATTATAATTTTAATCTTGGTTGGATATAGTTCACATTGGATTTTTGTCCAAAAATCGATGTAAGATGCACTGAATTCAATAAAAATTGCGTATTGACAAGGTCCTCACAGCCAACTGATGAGTCCATGTGCGATCACCCGGACGAAACGCCAGTTTTTGTGGACTAAAGGCCAAAAAGGCTATTTTGAATCAGGAAGAGATTTTAGCTCTCGGAATATTCCGAAAATTCCAGCAATTTTATGATAACTGTTCATATAAGTTTACCTAAAGCAGTGAGTACGTTATCAATGGTGACAATAAATACCTGAATTTCATACCGTTGTCCAATTTGCGTTTGGTGCGGTGCGAAACATGATTTTTGGTAAGACCAGCAGATAGAAAAATAAAATTTTAGTTGATCATTTTGATGCAAATATTTTCTTCTTAGTAATTGTGACTAAATCTAATATGTAAATAAAACCTTTTTATGGTCAGAAAAGGTTGGTGCGCGGGGCCCCCAAATGCGCGGGGCCCGTAGCATTTGCTACTCTTGCTGCGTGGCTAATCCGGCACTGACTACATGGAATACATAAATTAAAAGCTTTTTGCGACCATTACTACAAATGCGTATTTATTACAACAGCCAGATCACAGGGTTTATTATTATATCATTCTAGATGCCTGAATTTGACCTGAAAAATATAATTTACACTGTATTTATGCTGAAATTTTATTTAAGTTTATGTAAGTTTATATTAAGTTGTCTTAGGAAGGAATTTCAAAAACTAATCGTTCACTTGTTTTCAAGACATTGATTTTTCAAAAAAAAAAAAATACGCAAATAATTTAAAAAAAATTTTACAAACAATATTATTTCAAATTCAAAGGAGCTTCGGTATTAAAGTGTTGGTTAAAATCTGTGAAGCCGTTAGTGAGAAAGAGAAAATTAAAGAAAAACGACATGACACGTACCGCTAGTAAAATTTTTTTCTTAAAATGTTTTTTTTTTTTTGTATCAAAACAGCTAGAGTCGTTTCCAAGATATATAAGATTTTTAATAATGGCTGTATTGCAAGTACGCTAATAGTAGGAGCCAAAAAATTCCATTTCTCTTCTAGGAAATGACTGCAGACTCTTAAGTACCGATTTAGAAGAAAATTGTGTGAGCAGTTCTCTAGTTCTAGGTATACAGAGGTTTTAAATTTGTATATAGTAAATTTTCCATAAACAAATTTTGAGTATTGAATATTTTACATTTAAAGACATTCATCTGAAAAACTTTCTTGCAGTGGCTGAGAATATAACCCAGTACACAATACACACATGAGCCGTTATTGGGGCATTGAAAACTTCGATTGTTACACCAAAGACCACTAAACTCGCTTGGAGCAACTGTATGGTGCGCCATTCGGGCTGCCAGGTGTCGTCACTGAGACATATTTCTTTGAGTATGCCAAAAGCAATGCTGTAACAATAACAGGTGACCGTTTTCAGGGCATGTTGCAAAACTTTCTTGTGCCCAAATTGGATCAATCAGGCCTACAGAACATGTAGTTCAAACAATGAAAGTGCCATACCACCAACAGCTCGTGCTACGATTCGAATTTTAGGAGAAATTTTTGCATGCCGAACAATGTCAAAAAGTGTTGATATCGATTGGCCTCCATGATCCTTTTTACGTCTACTAATCACTTTTTAGGGAAGTACCTGAAGAAAATGGCTTACGTCAACAAACCAACCTCAACCTCTATTCTTAAGGACAACATTAGAAAAAAATAAAAAAATTCTAAGCATATTTTCGGGTAATTGTGACATTTTGAAGTTGAGCACATCTCCTTGATCTTTTGATTTCGAACCTACATATTTGTAAAAAATTTTTACGTTCGCTAATGGTTTAATAAATTTTACTAAGATTTCGTATTTGAACTTGTAAACTGTCCTAGAGTGAAATTACGTACGGACTTTTTCGCAGACATAATTATATATATAAATTAATACTCTCTCTTCAGCATCTTTATTTCTTCAAAGCTTATTCATAACTTATAAAAAGTGAATCATAAAAACTAATAAATGGTTTAGATACCAATTATTTTTTTTTAAGAAAAAAAGGAGCTTTTTATTTTTTTGTAAAATTAAAATTCTTGAAGAAAACCTGCAAAAGAATTCCTTGTGTAGGGCGCCATTTTTTTTAATTTCGCTACTGAAAACAGAACTATTTAATGTTTCCTTCATACACAATTCTGTATGGTGTTTCTCCGTACCTAGTCAACGTCTTCATCTTCAGTCCCCACAATCTAACTCCATCAACCACAAGCCACAACCAAGTTTTTCGTTTAGTTGGTGGTGGTGCGTTTGGAATTTGGATTTGGACTTGTTCTTGAAGAAATCGTGAAATGGAGTCGGAAGATCGATTTTTTTAAGTTGATTCTTGATTGTTTTTGCCGCTGTTCGCTGTTGTGTTGTTGGTTAATTTGTATCTTTCGTTAAATGTTTGAAGTTGCAAGCGCATCTAACAGACAAACCAACTTGTTTTATAAATTCTTCAGCAAAACAGGTGGGGAGACGACAACAATAACAAGAGCAACCACAACAACAGAAAAACAGAAGAATGCACTTTTCTAGGAAAACTAAATCATATCAGTTTCTGTTGTTGCATCGATAGGGAGTTTTGGATGGAATGGTATAACGAAACTTCGGAAGGTAGGTTGAAGAAGAATATCGAACGCAAAAGGTAAATGCAGAAAATAGCGTGTCATCGTTCTTGGAAAACGTGACGTAATTTTACTTATATGCAGTTTGAAGATTCTATTAAGATTGAGTCTGGCTTGGTTCGGTAGTTCGTATTCGTAGTTGAAAACAATAGAACAATGGGAATGACATTTGAATCGGTTGAATACAATTGATGCAGATTGAGTCAACTATAGATAGGTTTTAAGTTTCACAAGTTTATTGGACAATATTTAGATAGGTTATTGTGATTATGAACATCAAAGAAAAAAATATGTTTGTTTGTCATTTAAAATGAAAAATTGGGGTCCAAAATTCTCTGGCTCAATTTTTTGTTGGGTGTTGTCTAATAAATAATAATGATGGATTGACAATATGGGCATAATTATCAAACCGACATGTTAATTAATGTTACGGATACGAAAGTTAAGCTTTATAAGGTAATTTTATACTTTCGCGGTCCCCTCGTTTTTTGGCTCTAGAAAATCAAAAAATCATCCGATTTCTATGAATTTTTTTTTTAAATCTTTTTTACGGCGGATTTATGCAAAAAAATATGGGAAATATCTCATATGGTTTTATGACTTTAAATGTGGTCATAAACGTATATACTTTGAATAGAATCGTTCATAAATTTTTTGCAAAGCATTAAACGAAGTTTATTTTTTTTGTTAATCTACACAAAAAACGAACATTAAAAAAAAAACATTGAAAAATGTTTATTTTATTTTTTGGCTTAAGAGTACCGTTGGGGGCCGCTTCAAGGGTTTTCAGGATTTTAACTCCCTTTTCGGGGATCACAACCGCTCACGCAACTCTGTTGCTCCACTTAGGCCCAGTGGACACGTGCGTTCTTTTAACGCGCGATCTCGCAGCGTTGTCGCTGCGGTGCCGCAATAGTTCAATGCACACATGCGGGTTTTTCTCGCAGAACTAAATCTGCAGTTCGCATGTTGAGTGCAGCAATGGAGGTTTATATAGAAAAACCAGTAATTTTCGCATGCATACCTAATGCATAAAAACTATCCTTTTCTTGATTATCGGCTAGAAAAAAGGAATATTCTACACATCACTATTTTCGAATGAGTTTAAGGTAATTTGGTGAGTTCACAAAATACTTGACTAATACATATCCACGTAGCTCTTTTTTTCCGGTCATGGTGTGTGAATCGGAAGCAACACCATATTTCTTGAAGCTTTTGTATCTCTGATAAATACATAATTCAATATTCAATTCTTTCATGTTTGACATCTTTCTTTCGAATTTAACTAGCGTCAAAATCACGCATGTGTGCACTGCTCAATAACAAGCAATGTACTGAAAGACGCAACCGCGTCTGCGGTGACGCAGCGGTCTCTCGGAAACCTGCGAGTCTTTTTACCCGCAAGAATGAAATGCACACATGCGTGATTTTGACGCTGGTTAAATTGGAATGAAAGATGTCAAACATGGAAGAATTGGATATTAAATTATTTATCAAGGAGATACAAAAGTTTCAAGAAATATGGAGTGTTGCTGGATATGTATTAGTCAAGTATTTTGTGAACTCTTGAAATGATTTTTCACTCATTCGAAAATAGTGATGTATACGACCTATAATATTCCTTTTTTTTAGTCGATAATCAACAAAAGGATAGTTTTTATGCATTAGGTATGCATGCGAAAGTTACTGGTTTTTCTTTATAAACCCCCATTGCTGCACTCAAAACGCGAACTGCAGATTGAGTTCTGCGAGAAAAAACCCGCATGTGTGCATTGAGCTATTGCGGCACCGCAGCGACACCGCTGCGGGACCGCGCGTTAAAAGAACGCATGTGTGCACCGGGCCTTAGGGTATGTTCAGTCGTCAGACAGACGCCTGTAGCAACCGTTGTATTTTACATTAATTGGAGTAAACAACTAACAGTTATGTACCTACTGTTACCCAAGAAAACTGTTGCTACAGGCGCCAAATTAATAAACAAAGATTTTGATCTGATTTGACATTACGATGATAGGGAAGACTAAAACAGTGTGTCTCACAATTTTGTCTGTTCGACTACAGCCTAAACGGCTAGGCCGATGTTCTTTAAACTTGGTAGATAGCAATTTTAAAAAAAATTTCCCGCATACTTTATTTTTGTTTCAAAAAGACCAAAAATAACGGTATCTGACATAGTTTAAAATTTTTTGCAAATTTTCCGCTAAATATTTGCTTTTCTCAAAAACTATTCTACATTTTTTTTTTAATTTCATTTAGTGTAACCTTGAAAAAAATGGAACAATTTTTTCTTGTTTTCGATTTTCTGAAAAACGGTGCAACTGATTTCGATCAATTTTTGTATGCTAAAGCTCCTTTAAAGTTTGAATAATACTGTGTATCAAATTTTCAAAAAAAAAATGTTAATGATTTTTAAAAAAAAGTTCAATTGTTTTCTATATTTCGAAAACCCCATGTTTGATGTTTTTGAATCTGGACAGTTAACAGCTTTTAAATACTATCCACAAGATGTATGAATAAAAATTATTTCGGTAAATATTTAGAATTGGGGCTCCAGACAAAATCGCTCCAAAAATTTTTTCACTATCTGGAAATTATTTTATTAGTTAGAAAAAGATAATTAAAGGTGGGGGAGACATGTTTTATGGGGTTTCATCGAAAAAAAAAAAACCTTTTTTAGTTGACATTGGATATAGGCCTAGGCTAAATTCAAAGTTTCTTTAAATCCAGATTCTATAAATGCAAAAGAAATTTTGCATACACCCAACCTCGCACCTACCCCAAATCATATAGTGTGCCCAAGCAGGGGGTTGCAGAGGGGTAGCATGCCCCCCCGAAAGATATCTCACTGTTTATACGCCGTAATGCAAAAAAAAAAACAAATATCCCATAAAAAAGTAGTTTTAGATAAACAGTGAGATATATGTATGGGGGGCCATGCTGCCCAGACAGAAATATTTGAGAAATAAAAATACAAACAAATTTCATTTAGTTAAAGCTAGGTGATGGTTGAAAAAAAAATTCCGAAAAATAATTGAAGGTACCCCCCAAAGAACCATTTTTTTGTTTTTGATTTTCTCAAAAACGGTACAACCGACTTTGATCACTTTTTTTTGCTAAAGCTCTCCAAAACTTAGAATAGAATATAGAATTGTGTATTCAAATTTTCAAAACTTTTTTTTTTGGATTTTTAAAAAACTTCCAAATTTTTTTTTCGAAACTCAATATTTCAAAAACCATATGCTAATTTTTTTTTTAACTTGATAAATAAAAGTTTCTCAATATAATCTACAAGATGTGAAAAAAAAAATGTATTTTACCTAAAAATAAATGTACCCACCATACAAATGTTAAAAAATGGTTTCCAAAATTCGTATTTTTCTCGAAAACGGCGCCTAGAATTTTGATAAAATTTTTCTTCTTTCAGTTAATTTTAACGATCTTTAATTAAATAAAAAAATTTTGAAATAAAGATATTACAGCTTGTACCTACCTACCATAAATTTTTTTTTTAAATTTTGAATTACACATTATTTTAATTAAATTTTTTATAGAGATGCTTCTAGAAAGTTTAAAAATTATTGCATTTCAAAACTTTAAGAAAAGTATTTTTTGAATTTTTGAAAATAAAAATCGTTTTTTTCTTGGAAAATTTGATATCTCAAAAACAGCTCAATATTTTTGTTTGCAAATTTAATTTTCATTCGTACAGTAATAAAAACCTAAAGTTGGCGTACCAAATTTTTTTTTTTAAAATGTTTTAAAAATTTTGTATATATGTAAAAGCTTATTTTTTAAAGAAATCACTACAACGACTTAAAATTTTTGTTCTTGCATAAATTCATATTTGCATAGCATTTGGTTTTTGTCTCTTACTACTAAAAGAATTAAAAAAAAAAATAATTTTATCGTTATGAACAGTTTTCTCTAATAACATTCGTTTTTAAAATTCCTAGTCTATTACATATAGGAGCAAGTTCGTGTGACCCAGTCGTGCATTTTATTTTAAAATTCACACGCGCTCAAGAGTATTTTAAGAGATCCTAATAATTTTAAACACAGCACGGGCGATGGGGTGATTAGATGAGGAGGGGGGGGGGGGGGGTGGTGTAAAGAATGTTGTTGATGAACATTGGGTTTGAATACTTGCAAACTGAAATGGCAAGGGAAAACCGTGCCGGTCTGGCTAATTCTTCCGTATTTCAGACAGAGTTTTTAGCGATCAAGAGAGAATTTTTGCCTTGGCTTAAAGAAAACGAGTTTTCAATTACGGCTATCCGAATCTTCCTAGACTCCTTCAGTTCAAAATTCACCTTTGCTGGGTACTGGGTGGTATGGGCATTCCAGGAAATTCTTAAATTGATGAGCTCGCTTGAAGTTGAACAACAATAATTCCTTTGAAAGGTAGATCTGTCATTGATATATCCGTCGCTACTTATAAACGTACGATAAAGTAAGATGCTATAAAGAGAACAAACCTTTGGTGGAACAACAACACCACTTACTTGGCAAAAAAACACCGATCCAAGTGGTCTGACAATGTCAGTTGTCTAAATTTTTCCCCGTCATATTGTAAGAAATGGATAGTCTCTATGGACCTAAGAATTTTAGGGTCCAAATTGATCAAAGTCCCAATTTTAAATACATCCAATCCACTTCTAACAGTTCTTTAAACCGAGTTTGAAGAACTGGGCTTCACTCAAGTAATTGGGATTAGTTTTATAGTTTAATTCAATTAAATTCAACCTAAATGAATTAGAGAATGCAAACTTTTAAAAAACAGCATAAAGTGCGCTTTAAAACAAATTTCTTCTCATTAAAATGTCAAGAACAACAAAAACTCCACTCACTCTTGACCAATGCTCGAATTAGTCATTTCTCAATCGAACGAGCATAACCGAAGCGTGACTTAAATTAAATTTATGCCTCTTATTAGAGATTTCAAGCGATATTTACGATGCCAAAGGTTGTCACACCGGATATACATATCCGGACGAATTTAAAATGCAATAAATTCGAGAAAATCAATTGTTTACCATAAGAACACTTAACTCGGATGACCGGAGGCGGTGTTGAATGGCTCGGATGCAAAACAGTGAATATCTACCTATACTCGTACTTATGTACATTCCAAACCTAGGCGCTGCAACAACATCAGAAACGGAACCAGCTTTGCTGTGTGCAGTCAATGGTGAAGACACAAATCACTTTTTGTCTTGTTGGGTTTTCCAGATGGAAAACTTCGTTTCATCACCCACAGCAGCTCAGCGTTGAGAGAAATGCCAAGGTGTTACGAAATTTGACGAAATATGGTATCTTGCGGTCCTAATTACCATTTTTCTTACATAACTCTGTAGATGGCAGGTTTATGAAGGAACTTCTGGTAGCGCATTAGGAAACTTCATGGTTCACGCATACCCAGCAGAAAAAGTTTGACTTCAGCGGATGCAGTGGCATACAAGAGTTAAGTCGGTGTGGAAAATAATTCGAACAATCTGAGAGATGAACAAATAGCCTTCATGAATATTCTGGTCGAAAATTGATGCTCAAAAATGTTACCTGGTTCGAAATGTTACATCTAGATGTTCATAATAGTATATCCATATTGAGGTAGCATCACTTTCTTTATGACCTGTCTACCATGGATTTATATTTATAATCTTAACTTTTCTTCAGTGATACGAGCCGCTATCTATAAGCCGCGATTGTAGATATACGATAAGGCAGTGATAGCGAATTGAAAAGAGCTTGGACTTGAAGACAGACTCCTCTTCAATTGTCTTGTCAGATACATATAAATATGGATATGCCAATCGGTAGCCGCCACAAGAAGAAGATAAAAGAAGAAGTGGTTGAATGAATTGTAATGGACCATAAACTTTGAAGCGCCATTCAATTTAATGGACGATTGGAGAAGTGAGAGAGACGATCTGCCAATAAACAGTAGGTTGAACAAGAAGATGAATTAAATATTTTCGTTGGTTAGATTAGTTATTTTAAAATTAAAAATTCTTATTTTTCTATTTGTTGACTTAAAACTAACTTAGTGCTTAATTAAATCACGTTGTCTCGGCTCAACAATAAGGGCGCAAAGTTCTTTATTTGGGTTTATATAATGCTATTTGTTTATGATAGCATATTAATCGTAACATAATCTAGTTCGTTTGTTTTTTATTACTAAGAGTAAAATAATTTTGGTATGAAAGGCTTTTTATTCCCTGTAGTGCAGATTGTTTCTCTTCTAGTGGAACGATGCTTCGTCATTATGGATGATAACTTCAAATTGATCTTCAGTGATGGCTTGGGCGTATAACTAGAATCTAGTTCTTGATGGAGATTGTTGCACTTCTAAGTTGAAATGATCTTCCAGGTTAGGTAAGGTTAGGTTAATGGGCTGACAATTAATCTTGTTACTACTTAGATTAATGTAGATGCGTTGTGATGCCCTAGGGATTGTGGCTCGCATGTATTGAAACTTTTGATAATAATATGTCATTCAAGTCTGTTACGGGTGTTAATGAGTTTCAGCAAGCTTTAGACTGAAATGTTGGCGGGTATTTCTGAAGAATTATCTGTCGTTACAATATCATGAGGGGAGACAACTTTTAAAATTATGATCCTTCCCATTTACTCTCAAATCAACCCTCCATCAGACCCGTAGGAGCATTTGGCATGTGACAGATGACTTCGATAGGATAGTGGTCGGTATATACATATGTCCATTTGCTTGGTCAGGATTGCTGAATAAGTCGAAGGAACTGTTCATTTCCTCATGAGGATCTTACCAATCTTAGAAAAAGAAAGCCTCATCAACTTACTGAAGTTCGTGTTCACCGCAGGAGTCACAATCGCTGGTGTATAGGCGAAGTGCCCAGTATCCGTTTGTTGCTGCTCCTGCAAGCTACGCGTGCATCGTGCAGTCGTTTTCGTTCGTTCTATCATTGTCGTCCGTGACCCTTTTTATGTTTTTATGTTTTTTTTTACGTCGTGGTCGGCTGGTTTATAGAGCTTAAGAATATTCAAGCCATTTGGTAGCGTTAATGAATATCAATAGGTATTTGCTTGGAATGTCAGAGAGTTTCTCCAAGTCGTTGAAGATTTGTCTCCCCAGGTGCCTAGATGATATAGCGCAGGGAAGCGACAAATGAATTTTCTCTTCACCGTATCCTCTGAATAGGTCGTCCATACGGAGTTTCGTTTTGTTCTTGGGGTATCCCAGTTGGATGTTCCCGGCGGTGATGCTCACGAGAAGAGATAGAAACTTTTAACTCAGTTGGATGATAATGTCGGTCTTTGTTTGCTGAAACTAGGCCATAGTTTCCAGGTTATATGACAAGTATCGAGCGAGTTCCATCTCTTGTTTGTTGTAGCTAGAAGTTTGCTCGAGTACCTTTTTAATATGACAGGGCGGGACCTGAACTGTTGTGTCTGCCTGATTAAGATCAAGTGTTGATCCTGTTCTCGCCAGCTTGTCAACGCTTTCATTATCTCGGGAACAACTGTGACCAGGAACTCAACAGAGCTTTATGTGGTGCTATGTACCAAGAACCTTTAGCTTTCTGGGATAGTAAGTTACGAGCCTCGATTTGATTTGCAAGGCAGAAATGTCTTTTATTACCGCTTAGCTATCAATGAAAAAGATGATATCAGCTTGCTTGTAGTATTGCCATCATGGAGATTTGTCTGGCAGCTTTCTTCACTACCAGGACCTGAGTGAAAGACACTGCTATAGTCAAGAAGTCTGAATGAGCTGGCTAGTCCACTGCACTAACACCAGTCTCCATCTTGGAACCATCGGTATATATTCCTATCATCGATTCGCAGGTTGATGGCTCGTTGATTTACCAATTCTTTCTGCTTGGAAAGGTGGTCTTGAACGGCTTGTAAGAGTCTAAACAAGGCTTATATATTAAGTGCATACCTTATTTTCCGTATATTTCTGTAGAATCTGAGCATGATATATGGCACTATTATGTCCAGCTACTGATCTAGGTATCTTAAGTTGAGTATAGCTTCCGGACCCATTGTGGGGGTGGTACTCATTGCTCCAGTAATTCTTGTATATGCTATTCCTTGTACGTTGTTCATGATTTTAAAATTGATAAGTTTGTCCAGACTATACGTTACTGTATGTCAATACAGATCTACTCGTAACTATAGCCGTGTAAATCTACTTGATAATTTTTGGACTTGTCCTCCAGATTTTACCAAATATTCTCTTGCGGGAGTACAAAGTAAACATGACTGATGATTTTTCTGGAAAGCTGCAGCAAATATTGACCCAGTGATATTAATGTTGCTGCTTCGTACAGCAAGGAGTAAGTTTGCCTGTCTCTGCAGGTGCAGAGCATTATTGGCCTCTGTTTCAAATTGAAGGATGGTGTTATCGATCTCATTGCTGGTCAGGTTATTGATGTTGGAGACTCCCCTTTCACTTCTAAACGAAATCTTTTCCAGTTCATTTTGTTTTATTGGATTTGAAAATAAGGAAATACGTCCTTTAGTTGTAATTCTGTGTTTCAATCAGACACTCATCTCAACTCAACCGCTAAATGGTCCGAGTCACTATCGTGTGTCACACAAGTTCTCGAACTCGGGAAGGATGTTGGTGAAGTTTGGCGTCACTAATAAGAAGTCCAGGAGAGACGGAGTTCTGGGAAATTTATAGATCTCTGTTGTGATATAATCATAAGTTAGCGAAGCTCGGATCAACATTTTTGGCCATTTGAGCTATATATCTAAATCTTGGTTCAACTCAGAGTTCGTAGTTCTTTATTCACCCTACACGTACCAAATATTCGTCGGATGTTTTTGTCTTAGTGGGAATAGTTCAATACCAACTCTCGTTTTCTGCTTAACGAAGAGAGCTCTGCACCGTAAACTGAAGGCAGGACTGTCAGTATAAGTATCCTATGCAGCTAGTACTTTGTCTTAAGCGTGACAAGTCGTGAACTTATTTATTCTGAGAAAAACCGAACTAGCAGATGGTTTGCTAGAGTAATTCTTTATCGGATCTGCACTAAGGTGTCTTTCGTGGAAAAAATGTTTTTCCGAGGTATAGATTAATTCGTTTAGTTGTTGAACATTGATTTGATGAAAGCAATATAGAATTGTAATTGGTCTCGTCGTCGTTAACTTCAAGACCAACAAGTGATCAAGTTACCTATTACGGTATTTTAAGAAATATAGATACTGTCCTTAGAACACATTTTCGAAAAAGTTATCAAGATGCTTTAATTTTTGAAAATGTCAGCAAATGTCAATACTGCTTCGAGATTTGTGAACGTTAATATTGCAGGAATCTCTCTACTACTAAAGAAGGGAAAAATTTATAGTCAAAGAATATCGAGTAACAAAACAAATAACCTTGTAAGTTCATCATTGCTGAACATAGTGTGAGTTGTGCTTCTTTACAAAGCCGACTTGCATTAAAGTTGAATCTTCCTTGAAAAATGCGTGGATATTTGCATATCGCTGGCACAATGAACCTCTTTTAGACAGTGCAAGATCCGCGCGTAAGTCATGGATATAGATTCTTCGTTCATTTCAATATGTGTAAGGTTTGGTTGATTCCTCTTTTTTGACTGGTATTGAAATCGCATTGTGATGCCAACTCAATTCTCCAGCAGCTTTCGATTTCAATGGATTGCCATTCATTGCCGGCATCGTTATCTAGAAAGTGGAAGATTGCATGATCCTCGGAGTCGATTGCCCATCAGTGCGGCCCGGCTGGCGCGCATCCAGAGTGAGTTATTTGCGAGAGGTGTCTAATTTTAACCAACGACGACGGACGCCATCGTATCCGTCGCTCGTTTCGGTTAACTACATATGGTGTGACAGCTACTGGGTAGTAAGTGTGGCATAACGCAGTTGAAATACGCTAGCTCCTCTGGCGAAAGTCGGATCATTTGTTTTGGCCATTCAAACATTGCTATCGCAGTAGCTGTCGTCCTTCACCTGTTCGGTCAATTAATTAAATGGCATCAACAAAAAGACACCATTTTGGATTCTCAGCGAATAGTTTGCCGCAGCACCGCACTGCGATTACCGTAACGTATACCTATATAACTCATGAAGATTGTGTCTTGCGCTGGATCCTCCAATCCTCCGTAAAACGTCGTAGCGCGTCGTTCTGGTCTGAACGTTTGTCTGGTAGCTTTGAATGCACCCAAGCAAACACACACTTACACACACAACTTTTATTTAATTAATTATCGATTTTTATGGCAAATATATTTTATGGAAGATTAATTAAATTTTAAAAATCGCACGTAGACAATTTATTTTGTTAACTAATCACAGGTGCAGGCACAGAGTTGTGCGTTTACATTACGTGATCGGATAACGTTGTTGATGGTGTTTGCAACTTTTATACGTATTGCCTGACGGCAAATGTCTGTCGGTGTCGGTCGTTGAGGTGGTAGAAAGTGTAAGTGGCAAGGTGATGAGATGCAAATTCAGGTCGTAAATCTTTGCCAGATTTTGCTAATTAATTGCACATCCAATTGACTGGCTCATATTTTGCGTATCTTTATCACACATCGGGCTACTGATATCCTCTGATTCATGTTGACAAGTCGTTTATTTGAAGTCATGCGAGACCAACAGGTTGGTTGAATCTATTTGTCATCTTATTATCGTATACCGATAGCCAATGTGCTGACCGTTGCTTTTTGTTGGACTTCGATGCATAGAATTTTTATTAGCAGAACGTTAGAATGAACTCATTTATAAAGCGACAAAGAAGACGATTCATGATCGTGATTCTTGTGCTTTGATTTGCCTCATTAGCACTTAACGACGAAATGTAACAAACACGTTCTAACTAACAAGTTGAATAGAAGTTAATAAACTTGATATATATGAAACATTTTTGTCATCAGAAGAATTGATGGCTTCCTATTTATACTCCCACTTTTTTGCTTCAGTTTAAATGGGATTTCTTCGGAAGGGCTGATCCGAACGTATAACGTTTATGGGTTTGAACTAAGGGTAGTTGAATGTTGCCTTTCGAAAAGTTATGTCCTCATTTTTAGAAAGAAAATTCCCGAGGGCAAATTTCTTTCATTTGAAAGCAGGTAAATATCGACAATATTGGGTGTTTTTCTTTTAAAGTTCAGAATAGAGCTCTTAAGAGAGTCCGAGCACTTTGAGCATGTTCTGAACATCCTCTGAACCAAGCGTGCTGTGAGCGCTCTGAGTTGTTCTTAAAACACACCTGGAGCCCGTTTCAGCGTTACTACATCAAGTACAATGTATCATTTTGACTGTTGTATTACATAAATTCTATTTCATAGGTACTTTCGATTTTCAGTTGTAGTACATTAGTGTAGATATGGACAATTTACTAGAGTTATTGGAAAAATGTATGATTCTGCTTAACAACTTTTTGAGCTACATTGTTGAAATACAACTAACAGTAAATTCTTGCTACATTTATACAATATACATTTTTGTTGTAGAAGCTGTTGAAAAAGGGTTTAGTAAACTAACGACAAAGAATATTACATTATTAGAAAACCAAATATTTAAAACAATAATGTCCATGATATTGGCTTCCATTTCCAAGCTAATGAAGAGTTAAAAGAATTTGTTGCAGCGGTGACATAGTTTATTGGTTGCAATTAGTTGCTCCCAAGCGTTCAACCAATACATTTTCTTGGCATTCGAAAAATATGGATCTTCCAAATTAAAATTTATTCTTTGTAAAAATATATTACTTCTTCTTTCAACGAGTATATCGAATTCAAAGTTATCATCAAAAATATTTATATCGAAAATCGAAATCCATAATTTTTGTTAAATAAAGTTTTTTTTTCATGAGATTTGAATTAAATACTAAAATATGGAAACTAAGCCCAAATAAAAATATGCAGAAGAAATGTCAAATAAACTACATCAACTATGTTTTCCAGCTACATCATACAATACTTTCAGTTGGATGTGTGAAACAGAAAAATGTAACTGATGTAGTTGTTGGATGTAGATGTATAAATGTACATAGTTGATGTAGTTGATGTAATAGCTCTGAAACAGGCCCCTGAACACATAGATGTCACCATTTTTTTCAATTTCCATCTGTCAAATACATTTGTTAAGCATTTAATACCAAGTTTTCACTAAAAGATAACCCGACATCTAAGCAAGAAATTTATGTGGTGTTTCAAGCAGTGAAACATTAAAAAGAAGATTAACTTTCACAACACGTATCAAAATGTTAATGGTGTTTCAATTTTTCTTATAAAGTGGAAGTGAGAGAAAGAAAGTTTCATTTGTGCCAAACGATGAAAAACTACCGAAATAATTGAACACGATATGGATATAGTAGATCCGTTTGAAATATGGAACAATTGATCTCACAAAGATTTAACTAGATTAATTTCTAATCTCCTATATTTACGAAATCAATTTGTTTGGTAAATATTTGAGATTTGAAGAAGAATTATGGTAAAACCAATTTTATCAATTTTATATTATCTCTTGGTGAAAACGTACATAGTATAACGTACCCCTATTACGGTTTGCGAATCGAACATTCGAGGTGAGATTTTTTCATTAGCGAACTAACACATTCGACATACTACGGTTGACGAACTTTACAATTCGAGTTCGAAATTTGATTGTTTATTAAAAATATCAAATATATGACATTTAAGTCGAATCAAAGGTTCTCGATTCGCCAACCGTAATACTAATTTCTGACACTTACATTTTGGTTTGAATGAGGGGGGTAGGGGGTAGTCTACTCAGTTACTCGTATTTTATTTTGAGCTCATAGAGTGCACTCTGAACACGATTAGAACGTGCTGAATTAAAAAAAAAAAACATGATTTATCTTTAGTCAACTCAGGCTCTGCTCTGAACTAAAAAAGAAAAGCGCCTATTGACAGTTCTACAAATTGGGCCTGTTCAGATCAATGAGCTTCAAATTCCAGCAACCTGAGAAAAATGAGCAAGTATTCTGAACCAAATTTTTAAGTTTTACTGTAAAAATTAAGAAAACAAATTTTTTTGATTCGATTGATCACTTTTTGTCTACTCGAAATTTGTTTAGTTTCTGAATGTGGCCAATTGTGTAGGCAGACTTTAAGTTCATAATGATTTAAATATGTTATACATAGCCATAACAGTTTGTAAAGAGCCTGAACAATTACAACCCTCATCCATGTAGCTTTCCATTTTCTAAGCAGTCTGAATGGCTAAGATTAGAAGCACTTTTTCATGGCAAGAGATACTCTTCAAGGATATTTTTGATGGCGTAACTTGGAACTTGCTTAATGATAAATTTAATTTTATTTAGACCTAAAGGGTTTTTCAATAACAGCGGGTAGATATAGAAATGGAATAAAACAAGCTGTGCATGAGGTATTAACAGAATTCTTTTTTTTTTTATAATTAACGCACATTCAAAGGGTTATTACTACCCTTAAAATGATTAACACAATACGACCGTAAGAAAACAAGGAAGGGTTTAAAAGGAGATTTTTGAATATTATAATGGGGAGGAAAAATAGAGCTGGGTAGAGCATTCCACATTCGTGTAGTCCAGCTAAAGAAAGAATCTCTGTATTTTTATTTGTTGAAAGCCCCATATATGCCAATATTTATGGATTGTAATATCGTTCAAATGTTTGCCTCGACTTCTCACGGTGGCACTGATCCGAGTGATCCAATTTTCAATGTCTCTTTCGCATAGACCCGGCTGAATTTGAGCGATGTTGACTATAAGGGTATAGGTCGATTTTGCTTTATTCTAATAGAACTGCGACCTTAGTGAGCCCCACAAGAAAATGTCTAGCGGGGTCGAATCACATGACCTTGGTGAACAATTTTCGTTATTTCTGCATGAGATAACCTTACACTGAAATCGTTCATGCAAAATTTCAAAAGTCGCGTCCGCTGTGTAGCACGCAGTGCCGTTCTGTTGGAACCATATATTGTCTGGGTGCATACGATTGAATTTGGACCGTAAGAAATTGGATATCATTGTTTTGTAGTGGTCGCCATTGACGGTGACCTCCTCACCAACATCGTTTTCGACACCAAACGGTAACTTTTTGAGAATGTATTGTCAGCTGGTGAACCTCGTGTGGTTTGGTATCGTCCCATATACGGCAATTTTGCTTGTTAACACAGTCATTTATCCAAACATGAGTCTCGTCGTTAAAGATGAATTTTCGCCCAAAATTGGGGTCCTCTTCCAAATGCTCTGAAGCCCCCTCAACAAACAAATGGCGTTGTCTGTGGTCATGAACTTTGAGCTCCTGTGCCAGTTAGATCTTGAACGGGGGTTCTTGTGCACAACGCGAACTGCCTCGGGTTCTGCTGAACGCTTTTATGTACCGGGGCGATATTCTCGTCCGATTTTGCATTCCTTTGACGTACGAATAGTGCCTGATTGAATACCGAACCGGTCGTCTTAAATTTAGATACCAAACCTTGAAGAGTCGACTGTGAAAGGACACTATGTCTTTTATAAAATGGGCGCAAAGTCCACACTAACGAATAATAAAGTTTTATCACTTGAACAAGCTATTTAATCGTGTAACTTGACATTGTGATTTGGCATCAGTGTTAAATAAAAAACAACAGATTTGACAGATGTCACCACATTAACATGGCCGCCACACGCCGCCAATATCTCTTTATAATCCAAAAACCTGCAGGATCACGTGGTTTAATTTATAATCCACCTTTTTATTTTTATTTTGAACTTCATTGCAGCAATGATTTCAGACATTCATATTTTGTATTATTATTTCTTTTATTATTGACACTGTTCACATTGGACTTACTCTACCGATTTAGTTTGACGTAAGGCTTCCCTGTCGTGTTCAGACACAAAAGTAGTGTGAACGCTCCAGACTCACTTTGACGTCTTGTAGTTGTCATAATTGTTGGCCATTTGTTATGCCACTACAAATATACAGTGAGTTACAAAAGTAAGTAAGCACCTCTTAGTTTAAAGATCATTTCCTTCAAACAATCGATAGTAAACTTATTATTTTTGTCTATATGTATTTCGAACTAAAAGTAACATTTTAAATAAAACAACTGTGTTCTAAAATTGTGCTTGCTTAGTTAGATTCATGGGTTTTTGCAAAGAAGAGCCGCTTTTAGCGATTTATTTTACTTATGTAAGGTTTCTTTCTAATATTTCGATCATTATAACCGGATTGGTAGAGCACTCGTCGAATAGTTTGAGGGTTACATGCGACTTACCTGTTTCTTTGGTTATTCCTACTAATATCTTTGATGGGCTTAATTTGGGATTCCTCTTCACTTTCCTAACAATAATACGGCATTCCTGCTTGTCATTGTCATTGCATTGGTTATTTTGCAAACTTCCAATGTTATTTTATTTGGTTTATATTTTGTGTATAGTAGATGGACTTTTGTTCATAATTTTATCATTCTCGCACTCCGATTTATTTTCCAAATAGTGTTTGATTATAATTTTTTTAAATGAGTGCTTACTTACTTTTGTGATACACTGTACCTTCGCGTGTCATATTATGTTACCAAAGCAAATGTCAAAAAATCCATTAATTTTTAATTTCTCGTCTCTTTCTGACCATGAAGTGCGAATGAGAAAAAACACAGAGATGTTAAAATAAGTCGGCGGAGTGAGTCCAATGTGAACACCGTCATTAATTCTTTAGCAGCATTTTTCCAATTAGGAAATCATTTGTGTCAAAGATCAGTCAAAGTCACTCTAGACATTAAATATTACTTTACTGATTGCCACAAAAATGGTGAAATCGATTTTATGAAACAATTTATTTCATGACATTAGTAGTATTCGTTGGAAATTTCCGAAATATTTAAAAGAAACAAACGAGAAGAAAATTGGAAAAAACAATTCCAAAGAAATTTACCAAATTGATAAATTATATGGAAAATATCTTTACTTGCTCTTTAGAGTATCTCTGTAGTTTGTAAATATCGGCCTTAAGTTTGCATTTTTGTACTTCTATGGTTTATATTAATTTTAGCTTATTTCTAATTTTCTCTGGAGAAAGGAAAAGAGATAGTTGACGTATAGCTACAACAAAATTGCTTTATTTCATATTTTCTCCAAACCTTCTTTTAAAACAGTTTGACATTTCCAAATGTCAAAAAAGTGGATTCGTTTGCTTAGTTGCTTGAATGAACTGTCAATGATTTAGGTGTGTTCAGAAGCAATTTATTTAAAATAGTCTTATTACGATACTAATTAAAAACTGTTTAAAATCCGAAAAATTAGCTAACTGCTTTTTTGCAAATTGTTACGTAGTATCATACGAATACCTTTACACTAAGCTGTTTAAAAGTTTAATGGGCTTAACACATTGCTTGAGTTCTTTAAAATGCAAGGCACATCATTTCGGCGATGAGTACCTATTCGTGAATGCAGAAATGTTATATGTATTTTTTGTTGCTTTAAGTGTTTTCCAGGTACATAAATCTGCTGGCGAAAATTAATTCATACCGCGTTCCACTGCTCGGGTTATTAATCGTAATAAATTTGCATATGTGTAGTCCATCACCTTGACATTGACAGAACTTGGGTGACCAACCATGCAAAACGTCACCGCAACCATGGTTCGTTTGACTTCCTGTTTCGTGATATACAGATACAGAGTTTCAGCTTTCAGTTTAAAGTTGGTTAGATGCACATTGAAAATAACACTTGCCTTAAGCATTGTCTCTGCCCAACAGACGACACCTTTTTACACTTGTAGATTGGCGTCCAGTCGCCGCCATACTATCGTCATAATGTAACTTTTGTGCGATGTGGACAGAAAACAATTTTTTTGTTAATTTCATGGAATCCCTACGTTTCATCTGTCAGCAAATCGTGATTAGACTTCGACCCAGCACACTAATTCCCCGATCAATCAATTTATTTCAATGTGCAATCAAACGTCGCTATCGTGTAATAAAAATCGCGATAAAATTGCCCATCACTGCTGGGACTGGGACTGGGACATCACTGATCCTTTGATCGTTTGCGGATAACTCCATGCGGGCTCATTAATTTATATGTAATGTTGGCTTGTTTCCGCGAACTATGCTGCCGTATTATTAATGCCCCGACGTTACTGGCATAGCTAATGCCTCCTGGACAATTGGCTCTACATTGAACTTACAATGGTGCAGCGCGTAGGAAAAGTACATGGTTACGAAGCTGGTCATACAGCGGTACTTAAACTTCGTCATTGGGTTTTTTGTTGTTGCAAATGGTGCGGTACGGTGTGTCGATTGCAGCGCCACGAGAGAAAATATACTTAGCTGAAGTCGTCGTCGTGTGAACTTTATTCGATGTGGTGCAGGCAAAATAGAGGAGGACTCCTTGTTAAGAATGGCGGTACTTCGTGACCGCCAGAGAGAAACCTGCGCGCTGCAGGTGATCATACAGTTGCAAGTCATGTTATGATTTACAAAGGTCTTGAACAATTTCACTTTATCATTGAGGACCTTGCAGTTTTATGCAACGAAAACCAATGGAGAAACCACATGGGTGGTTTGGTCGGTTATGATGACTATGGGGAAGCCAAGTAAAGTCGTCTCTGGAGGTGTCACCTATAGGATGATCTATGGCAGCGAATAGTACAATGTGGAATTGTATGCGAAGATGTGAGTTTCTCTGTCTTAGATTTTTTATGAATTTAAGCATTAAAGGGTTTATGATGACTTTAAGCTGGTTGAACACTTATTTCATTGCAAGTATAGGATGTTGAAAAGGAAAGCTAATGCAAGTGACTTAGAAAAATGAAAACCATAGTGTTTGTTATTTATTAGTCATTTTACAAGGGCAGTATGAAATAAAATATAGATATGTATGTAGTTATTCACTGGAAAAATGAAAATATAGGGTGACCCGATAAGAATGATTTGGAAAGAAATTTAAATAAAACAACAACAGGTTCAATTCAATACCGGCAATATCGTTTTGAATGTTGAGCTCGAGTCTGTCCAAAGTGGTTGACTTGTAAGCGTAAACTTAAAACTTAGCTTAGCGTAGCCCCTGAGAAAAAAAATTGAGTGGAGTCAAGTCACATGATCGCGGTAGCCAACTGACAAACCCCCGCTGCCATGATATTAACCCAGTCGACAAATTTCTCCCTCACAACTTCCTAGTGTTGTGTTTGTTGAATGGCATGCAACGTGCACCGTCTTGTTGGAACAACAGCTCGGATATACATATATGTAAATACACGGATGTTGTTGAACTTTGGCCACATAAAATCGGTTTGCATCGCTCTATACCCCAAATCTCTTACGATATATCTATGTATCTCCTTCCTCATTTCAAAAGAAGTTAGTTCCAATAATGCCACTAAGGAGGATTTTGTTCACTGCAATAACCGTAATTTTGCTTGTTGAAATAGTTGTTGAAATAGCCGCTGAACCAAAAACGGACATCGTCCGAGAAGATGTTTTTAGTTCGAAATCCGGATCTTGGGCCAACATTTCCAAATAAGCCAACATTTCCAACAGGCGCGTGCCTATGATCTTCCGGGTGAAATGGTAAACATTACTGAATATTCTGACAGCTGGATGACATTAGTAACTTTGAGAGCAGATAAAAAATATTAATTGAAAAAAATATCATTGCAGATATACTCGTATAATATAAATATAATATTTCAATGGATGCGTTAAAAATACTGTGGCTGAGTGTAACACTCCAGATCCTTGTTTTATAGATGCTGTTCCATTTGAGAAGAATGGTTAGCTAATAAATCAGCTAATATTCGTTGCTCAAAAGTACGCAAGATCGGTCGAGAACATCGCCGTGGTCTATAAAAGTGAACACAAGAACCTGAGGCACTCGATTTTGTGCCGTGCACAAGAACTGGCTCTTTCGCAGTCTTCAACTTGGTGAATTTCGCATTGGCAGTTTGGTCTACAGCCGTACAAGTTCCAACCGAGCCAGGGGCTTAAAGTTCATGATCATTTACCATGTAGTTTATTCGCTGACAGGACTTCGAAGAATTTGGAAGAGAACCTAAATTTTTGGATGAATTGCTGTGCTAAGAAGCAAAACTTCCGTAATATATGGGACTACACCAACCCACATAAGGTTCACAAGTTGACAATGCATCCTCAAAAAATTACCATCTGGTGTGGTCTTTTGGCTAGTGGCGTTATTGGTCCGTAATTTTTTAAGGACGCTGTTGGTGAGGCGGTCACTGTCAATGACAAGTGCTGCAGAGTGATGAAAACCATTTTCTTATGGCCGTTTTGAACCGTATAGATCTAGTTGACATGTTATTCCATCAGCACGGTGCTACGTGTCACACAGAAGATGCCAAGGTTGACATTCTACATGAACGAACTAAAAAAAATCTCTTATGGAGTTTTCTGAAGGCGCGTGTCTATTCGAATAAAGCCGAATCGATCGATGCCCTTAGAGTGAACATAACGCAGGCCATCGATCAAATTCATTTCCATTTTTTCATTTTTTGTATCGGTTCCACCGTCAAAAGTTGACACAAGCATTTGAACCATGTCATAATCCATACATAAATGCCATACATGGGCTCTTTAACTCAATTAAAATTTGTAAAATCGTTTGGCTTAAGTTGTCCTCTTGAAATCTGAAGCGTGTTCTAGTTCAGATTTATGAATGCAATGATTTTACTAAGAAATTCTCAATCATTATTGCAAAATGTTTAGATGGTCAAGTATAGGAGAAAAAGCAGATTTACTTTTTTGTTTTACGTAACGTAAGAAACTCCTTCTCTTCACAAAAAAAAATAAATCAAACATCAAAAAGGGACAGAGATTCAATACAAAAAAATGCTTACGAAAGCCTTTGTCAGTCTTTATCTCCCTTCACTTGCAGGAAACTTTTTACTCTTCGATAAAATATATATCCTCATTCCTCTTCGATGTTATAGATTTATCAGAAGATTATTCAACAAACCGATCACCATCAATACTTGTGGAGGAAGTGAAAGTCGATCGATATTTTTGTTATTTTTGTTTTTTATTTACTGCACAAAAAACATCGTCTGATAAAATTCTTAACAAGAAAAAAGCCCGCTTCAGCAACTCTTTCGATTGTCAGATTTACCAGAGGCGTATGGTGCGGTGTGGCGTAAAAAATGCTCTGGCCCACAAATCAATGAACGAAACAATTCATAATGAAACGCACAAGGAACTGGCTGGATAGACTCCAGGAATCATGTCTTATGGCATGCTCTTGGTTGTTCCATGTGTCCAAACTTGACTCGGAAAAAATGTCACAAAAACTCGTTCCAATTGATTACGGAAGCACTGCAAGAGCAAATGCTACACTTTTAAAGATTTTCAATTTCATTAAATAATAGAGATCGTTGCGTACGCGTTGATGGTGATTTTTCACACAGCAGAAAAAAACCGCTACAGATGTCATCTTAATCCCCGATCCACGGAAACATGCGGCTTTTTAAAACGCACCCATCAATGCATAAAGATATGTATACCTATTCAACTTTTTGCAACGCTCTGGACTCAGGCGCGAGTACATGAGGAGGGACAAAATAGAATGCCATCATCTCCGAGAAAAAGGGATCAGTTAATTGCTAGTTACCAATGTGGAGCTCCAGCTCTTCTTCGATTCACTAAAGAAAAAGAAGTCAGCCGGAGTCGATGGTAGTGGATATTGTACATCCACTTATATCTTCTTCAGGGAGCAGTTGACATATTTGCCACAAGCAAGACAGCCGTGATTCATCCTCTCCCGAAAAAGGGAAAGGACAACTGCAGTCCATCCAATTTTCGGTAGATAAGTGTTCTACCGAGTGAGAGAAAGGTATTCGAGAAAGTAATACGAGTAAGGCTAGGACCGCACTTGCGATTTCAATAGCACGATTTTTTAGTCGCAAAAATAGAACACATGAATTTAAATGAGAATGAACGCACTTGCTACCAACAAATCATGACGATTTAAAAGTCGCAATTTGTTTCATTTTTCTTGCGATGCGATTGTCGTAAACTTAAATGAAACACATGTACTCAAATGGATATGCCCACACTTGCGATTTAAATTACTACGACTTAAAAATCGTAGTCGCAAAGAGAAATTGGCATGAACGCACTTGCGATTTTTAATCCACGATTTTTTAGTCGCAAAAAGTAAGACACATGGCCTTAAATGTGAATGCACGCACATGCGACTTAAAAATCGTAACGATTATAAAAATGAAACAAGTTCTATTTTTTCAAGCGATTTTTCTGTCGCTACTTATTTGTAGCAAGTGCGTGCACTCACATAAAAAGTAGTGTGTTTTATTTTTCGCGATTAAATAATCGCGCGGCAAAAAATCGCAAGTGCGTGCATGACAATAATTTGTAGCGACTACGACTTTTTAATCGCCTCGACGAAAAATCGCAAGTGCGGTCCTAGCCTAATACGTACGTATATAGAGCTCTTCACAAGTAGGCGGAGGACAATAACATCGTACCGGATAGTAATTAGTTCGGTTTTAGGGCGGGACATGACAATTAATGCCGCTTCTTAGCTCGATTCGATAAGAAAAGAAACAAATCCAAAAGACAGTGTGCGGATTCCTGGTTAGAAGGTCTTTATCTAAAGCTTACCAGGCTATATGACATTCTCAATGGTAGAAAGTTTGTTGTCAAAAGTAGCAATGTAACTTCTACCCAACCCAACTTCTACCCTGAAGCTCTTCAGCAGGGAGCGGTCAACTCACCGATTCTATTCAGAACTTACACCAGCGATCTAGTAATTAACCTAACTTAGGCAATTGCTATGCCAACAACCTAATAGCGTAAAGAACAGCTCCAAAGGTCGAGGACATCAAAATTCTTTTGCAGCGTGAAGTTGAAAATTAACTTTCAGAAATCAAAAGCTATTCTGTTTGGAACTCCGTTGGCTAGAGTCCCAAAAAATATGTACATATAAGAATGAACTGGCGCAAGTTGGTGGTCATGGGGCCATATGGACATCCACTGGCGAGTAAATATGTAGTAAGGTACCTTGATATCTCCTGGGTCAATATTTGTATTTCGAGATACATATAAATGATGCTAAGGGAACTTTTTCCCTGACTAAATATAGCAGCCCGCTTGACACCAGGGTAAAGATGATTTGCTACATGGCCCTCATCAGGCCGATGATTGCCTATATACCCCATCTCAAATGGAAAAGATTCGGATTCTTAAAAATCAGTGCTTACTTTTCTACCTGTAGTATGACACAGAACTCCAGAGAAGGAGCACAACACTATTATTCTTACAGGGTTCTATACAACGGAGTCAACATAAACAGAATAATGTCTTACCAAAGCTGATTCGGGATAATTTGGCAAGAGCCAAATTGCTTAATCTTAGGAGCTTACTACCCCAACAATGAATATTTCGAGACTGTGCGTTCAAGTGGCTATATATTCCACCTAATGTATTCCTGTATTTAGACAGTCGAGGGTTCATATAGCATAGAGAAGCGGTTCCGCTATTCTAACATGTCGGCCATAGGGCTGTGGATAAGCGGCTTCGTTATGATCGAAACGTGCTCACACAAGGTGGCCTTAGTGAATTCGGTTCAGTAGGACTGTGTCCGATCGGGATCTAAGAGATAGGAGAAAGCAAGATAATCAGTTTAGATGGCTCGATTCCGACAAGGACAACTAGATAACAAAAGTCAGCTTACTTTCGTGTCTCATTGGACTGTCATGCAGAAGGTCTTGGGTTTGATTTTCAGCAAATCCAAAAATTTTTTTGCTGGGATGTACTCTTGTGAGAAATTGACAAATGCTCTAAGAGTATCTCTCGATATTGAGAAGTGCTGCTCACTAGCCTGCTGCTCACTTGCCTTTATAATTAAGAGCTATTTTACAAAATTTGAACATCTTTGGTACATCTACTTCATTTAGGAGGTCTATCACTTCATTCTCGGTGAGAAAATCACGCCCCAATGTATATCTTCTTGTTTCCCTTAAGACCGGGCACCTTCCGATAAAATGAAAAATGTCCTCTCGTTCAGTCAAGTTACACATATCGCAAATGATCGGCAGCTCTTGACGATGCGGAATAAAATTAAGATTAAGAAGCTCCCCTCTTAGTCGAAACATGCATGAAATTTGGTCGATAGTCAAATCGTCTCGAAAATAATTTTTTTGATTAAGGTCATGATTTAGCCTGCTATAAATCATCCGATGTAAAGAGCTTGAGGCCTCTTCCCTGTACTTCTCTCTATACTTTTCATCCAGACGACTGATTAGATCATACATAGTCAACTTCCATGTATCCCGTTCGTTGATTGCTATCTATATAGTATATATAGTATAGTATAGTTGGTAAGATTTTAAAACAAGGATTTTGCATATTTTAATTCAATTTAGCATCACACTTTCTCTAACATTGTATTAAATTTAAAATTTTAGAATAACTATTTTATTTTTGAAGTATTATCCTAACTTTATATGATACTTTCACATTTCGAAATGTCCAAAATATCTCTTTTCTAAGGTATTTGCACGAACTGTCATTATTTCGGGTGTGTTCAGAAACAGTTTATTATATAAAATAGCCTATACAAGATACTAGTTAAAAAATGTTTAAAATTAAGAAAGGCTTAGTAAACTGCTTTAAAGTTATCTACAAATTCAAAAGTATATCGTATATTTATGTGGATTAAAGAAATCAAAATCAAATCTTGTCATGAGTTCTGTAATTGAGTAAAACGAGCGGTGAATCTACTGAAAGATCCAGATCTGCAAAATTAACTTTGTTTGCCTATGTGTGCCTATTATAAAGGTCCTTAAGCTAAATAGATTTCTAGAACAGATTTCAGTTCAAATAAACAACTCAGAAACAAATTTTAACATCACCCTCCTCAGAAAAAAAAACCTAGTTACGAGCTTGACACTGATACACAAGAGAATAATTTTCAACTTGTTGCTTGAGATTTCTGGAAAATGTATCTTTTGTATGAGCCACTTAATATTATGCCAATTCGAAGACCAACCCGCTTGCAGGGGTCTGCGCTAACCATACCAGAGGTATACGATGTGCGTATAAATCAGCATCACGGACCAGAAAATGTAGACCACTGAGTGTTCATAAATAAATCGAAATGTTTTTATAGTTGTTGGCTTGAAGCGGTGGTGGGTGTTTTAAGGTACCAACTATTTACTCAAGCACTATTGACGAAATGGTTATGCAATTTGTTTTTCTTTCGATCTCACAGGTCACAGGTAGTTTTTTTTTTCTTCGTCCAAATACTTTGAGAAATAACCAAATAAAATCCATAGAATCAATGTTACGAATAAGCCATTGAAGAGGTTGCAAATATAAATATTTGTTTGTTTTAGCCCATATGGTGTGTAAGATGTTTGGTAGTTATGCAAAAGCAAATGAAACCACTCACATGTAAGTCTTTTTGTCAGGTTGATGCCAGAAAAGATATAATAAACTATATTTGGGTGGGTTCACTAAAGTTCCTATAAAACTTAAGTCTATTTTTTTTATTATTTATAGCTCTAGTGAATCATACATAATTCTTCTCACTTCTTTGTAGAAAATTGAAAATATAACAATTCTTTAAAGTTCGAACAAAACCGAATAATTACTTTGAAAACACATAACGAAATAAGTAATTCGAACAACTGTTTCTTACTTGCCAGCCATAATTAGGAACTATTTAATAAGAAATAAAAATTGAAGTTTTAACCAAACATTACTTGTTTTCAGATAAAAGAACAATTTTATTTTTATTTTCATCTTTTAGATTGCATAGATATTAAAAACTGTTAAATGTCAAGTTTAAAAAAAAATATAATGGTTTTTAAAATATTGAATTCTCAAAAAATGTTTAATTTATTTAAAATCAAAAAAGTGATTTTTGAAAATTTTAATACAGAATACTCGTACCTACTATTTTTCTTAAAAGTTTTAAATTAAAAAAAAATTATCAAAACCAGTGATACCGTTTTTGAGAAAATCGAAAAACTAAATAAATAAAATGCACGATTGGATCGCACGAACTTGCTCTTATGTAAAAGTACTTTGGGATTTAAAAAACATTTTATAAATATAAAACATGGATTTAATGAGATAAAAATGTTCAAATGCTTTTTATTAAAATAATTTCTAAAACAAAATTTGGGATTCCAACTTTAAGTGCTTAGTAATATATATTTTAGGAAATAATTTCAAAAATTAATTGTTCACACGTTTTCAAGATATTAATAATAAATTGGATTTTTTTTTTCTAAGAACTAAAAATCAATATTTTTTTTTCGAATATTTTTATATGCAATATTATTTTAAGCTTAAGGGGACTCCTGGTGAAAATTTTTGGTTAAAAACGTTAGAGCCGGTAATGAGAAAGTCGAAAACCAAAAAAAAACGCTTTTATGACAGGTATACTATTAATAGCATTTTGCCACAATTATTTTTTTTACAAAAATGTAGCCCATGTCCATAATATTACACATATTTTTTTTATTAAAATCGTTAAGGCCGTTTTCGAGATATATAAGATTTTGCAATACGGGTGTATGGGGGGTACCGTTAGTTTTGTAGCTAAGGAAAAATTTCAATTTCTTCTCTAGGGAATCACCGAAGACCCTTAACTACCGGGATTGAAGAACATAGGTCTAGTGGTTAAGGCTGTAGGGAGAGGTACAGCCATACAGACACACTGAAACATGTTTTTTGTGTACTAAATTTTCCTTAAAATTTGTATGAAAAAAATTGATATGCAAATTGTTAGTATTCAATAAAATACATTTTATAACGTAATTTAAAAATTTATTCGTGTATCCGTTTTCAAGATATTGAATTTTCAAAAAAAAAATTGTATTATTTTCTTAAAAATCCAAAAACTATTTTTTCGAAAAAGTTTTAAGATGTTATATTTTCAAATGCATAGCAGCTTCTGCATTAAAATTTTGGTTAAAATCGTTAGAGCCCCCAAAATCGTTTTTTACCAGAATGTAGTTCATGTCCATAATATCACACCTAATTTTTTTTTTATCAAAATCGTTAGAGCCGTTTTCGAAATAAATAAGATTATGGTGTATGGGAGGTACCGTTAATTTAAGAGCTAAAAAAAATTTCAATTTCCCCTCTAGGGAATCACCGAAGACTCTTAAGTACCGAGTTTGAAGAATATAGGTCCAGTGGCTTAGGCTCCAGATCGAGGTACAGACATACAGACATACAGTAATACAGACAGACAGACGGAATTGTCGGACCCACTTTATTCGTCTTCGCTGATATTACGATATCAACTTTGATTAAAATCTCGAGTTCAATTTTTTTTCAAATGCAGAATTCGGCCTATAGTACCTATGTAAAATGGTTCTTTAGGAAATGCTGTTATTAAACATTTTTTGGAAAATTTTATTTCTAGCTTTTACTAAATGAAATTTTTGGATTTTTTTTACAAATTTGGGAAAAAGTTCATGAAAAAAAAATTATGGCAGGCAATTTATTTTTGGTCTTTTTTTCAGTCGAGTCAAACAGACATATATAGACGAACAGGCAGGCTTACGAGGCACAATCACAATCAAAAAGACGATATAATATCCACGCATATGGAAAATTTTCCAATAGAGACGAATCTATATTGACAATCTATGGTGACCATGTTGTTTTGATGGTGTCTGTCAAATTTGTTGTTTCCTATTGGGTCGCATGAGTGTTGTAAGTTACAAGATTGAGTAGCTTGTCGAAATGATAAAACTGAAAGGGTTATCTCTCCTGGAGACACGACGTGAATTTGCCACCAAGATCGTGTGATTTGATCCGGTTAGACTTTTTGAATGGGGTGTTCTGAGCAGTACATCATCATCATCGGCTCGACAACCGGGTTCCGGTCCTGGCCTCTTTCAACAAGTCTCTCCACCTATCCCGGTCTCTAGCCGATGCCATCCAGTTGCGCACCCCAAGGCTTCGGGCGTCCTGGTCTACGCCATCTCTCCAGCGCAAGCATGGTCTACCACGCTGTCGTCTACCATAGAATGTACCACAAAGAACTTTCCGAGCAGGTTCCTCTTCGCTCATGCGAGCTAGGTGCCCTGCCCACCGGAGTCTACCGAGCTTAATTTTTGTCACGATATCTGCTTCTAGGTAGATTGCGTACAATTCATGATTGTACCGTCTCCGGAATCGTCCTTCCTCACATATGGGGCCAACAATTCTCCTTAAGACTTTTCTCTCGAACGCAGCTAAGAGGTCGGAGTGCCTTTTGCTAAGCACCCAAGTCTCGGATCCTTATGTGAGTACTGGCAGGACCATGGTCCTGTACAGCAGCAGTTTTGAAGTTATGGTGAGATTTCTGGATTTGAAAAGCTTTGACAGACTATAGTAGACTCTGTTGGATTTGAGAAGCCGCCCGCGTATTTCTTCTTCTATATTGTTATCGGCTGCTACTATTGACCCAAGGTATTTAAAGGATTGCACCACTTCAAATTCGTGCTCCGCTACCTTGATTGTTTGACCAACTGTTCCTCTCGCATTCGACGCCACCATGTACTTTGTTTTACCTTCACTAATGTGCAGCCCCAGATTTTGTGCCGCCTGCTCGATCTGGATGAAGGAAACGTGTACAGCTTGTTCGGTTCTTCCGATGATGTCAATGTCGTCTGCGTAAGCTAGTAACTGGCTGGACCTGTTGACGATGGTCCCTCTTGTTGCCGTGCCAGAGTCACGGATTGCTTTCTCCAACGCCAGGTTGAAGAGAAGGCAGGCCAAACCGTCCCCTTGTCGGAGTCCATTAAAGATTTTGATTGGTCTGGATAGCAATCCGGCTATTTTTACTTGGCTGGTTACGTTGGTCATGGTCAACCTACATAGTCGTGTCAATTTATTTGGGATGCCGAATTCTCTCATGGCTTTGTAAAGTTCTACCCTGGCTATGCTATCATAGGCGGCCTTAAAGTCTATAAACAGATGGTATGTTGGGATGTTAAATTCTAGACATTTTTCCATCGCCTGCCTAAGGGTAAATATCTGATCAGTTGTTGATTTGCCTGGAATGAAACCACACTGATATTGTCCGATGACGGTTTTATCGTATGGGGTTATCCGGTCTTGTAGGATAGAGGAGAGTATCTTATAGGCGGTACTCAACAACGTGATACCTCTATAATTGCTGCACGTTGTGAAATCTCCCTTCTTATGTATGGGGCATATTATGCCTTTTCGCCAGTCTTCTGGCATTTCTTCCTGCTCCCATACGTGCACTATAATATCATGAATTGCTTGACGTAAGGCTGGCCCACCGTGATGAAATAATTCGGCTGGTATGCCATCGGCTCCCGGGGTTCTGAGCAGTACGTCTATGCCAATATGACCCAATTAACCGGTGCCCTCAAAGTCAACATAACACAGGTCATCGCTCAACTTCAGCCGGATCTATGTGGCAGAGTCATTGAAGATTGGACCGCTCTTCCACACATTTTAACGAATGTCATATTCCGTACATAGTATTATGGGATACATGGACCTTCCACACAGTTTGTTTTATTTTATTTCAGCACCTTTACTGGAAATCCCTTTATTTACGGTCTTAATTCTTGTAACCCTGACAACGCTTTATATGATTTTTCATTTATAATTTTGCTAAGATTTTTGAGCACAGTAGGAGCGTTTAGGAAGTTTGGAGATTTTTTAAAAGGAAATAACATCGGTTTTGAATGTCTGAATATAGTAATATAGCATTCCACATTCATAAAGTGCCCCTGAAGAAAGAATCTCTGAATTTAACAATACTTCAAAAGTTGGGCTCAAGGGTAATGTAATGGTCATTTCCTGAAGCGTGAGTATTTCGGTTGAATTGCTTATGGGGAGGAATACAACTGCCTAGAACATTGTTAACAAAAATAACAGCAAAATAATGAAAGACAGGATGGGGTGATTCGCGAAAGATTCAAATCTTTCTGTTATATTTCTATCCCTTATCGTTTATAAATCTCTTTTTTAGACTCTAAATCCACTTCCGAACGACAATTACCTAAATCTGGAGGCAAATATGAGAAGCTGAGAGTAATTTTTTCAGCGTAACAATTTAATGGATTAGAAGATTAGACAAGAGATTATTGATAAATATGAAAAAGAGGGTCGAAGACAAAATGCAGCCCTGCTACACACCAGTATTTATTTTATGAATATAATTATCCAATCAAACTAAGAAGAGATTTCAAATGCAAACATTTCCGATAAGAGAGCTTGATGCCAAACTCTATCAAATGCTTTTGAAATATCAAGTGCAATAACCTTACTTTCTTCAAAACGAATTTAAGATTTGTGTCACTGTTCGGTGAGATAGAACAGTTGAAAATCCTGACCCAATGGATTTGCCAGCGTGGAAAAACAACTCTTCAGAGCAATTGGCGGATATTATCTAGGAAAGCGGATTTGTGAGATCGAGACTCTTCAGTACCCGTGCAACTGTAAGAGTGTGTCATGACACTTTCTGGCAACGTCCAATTTTCAGTAAACTGTGCAGTAAGAAAATTTGTTTTTTCTTACGAGCTACATAGCATAAGGAGTGTCGTTGTAGACGTTTTGTAAATTTTGTACAAATGACCAAAAATGTGTACTTCTTTACGGACATTGTAGTATTTTTGCCTTAATTGTTGGTCATGCTTAGTTTGGTTCTTTGGATATGATCATTAAAGGTCTTTCTAAGGGCAATAATATTTATCACGGTCAGAAAGAAAAACCAAATCAAGGATGTTGACGGATTACCTCAGGAATCCCAGTATAGACACGTTAACAACCTGAATCAGTGTGCTTGACTCAGCAAAAATCTCGGCATGCCTTCCTTCGGGTGATTTCCGACCAGAGTACAGCAGCCGAAGAATTGTGTATACATTGAAATCGTCATAACAACGATTTCACAGCCCAGATAATGAAAAACAATTCTTTCGATAGAATTGTTGTGACACTCTAAAACATGTGTCATACGTGACTTGAATTATGAAATTTGGCTTGCAGTAGTAAACCGTTCTATCAAATGTATGCTGGTGGGCTTAAAAGCTATCCGTTCTTCAACATCATAATGTCGTAGGCTTTAAAACTATAAATAGGAAATTATTTCAAACCGATCGATGCTGAAAAGGGGTTTCCAACAAAGTATTAGAAATGTGTAAAAGTAGATGTATTTCAGGTGTAACAGATATAATGTGCATATGTATATTTTTGTAACTCGAGCAGAACAATTTATATATAGATAGTACCTACATATGCACATATTTCGAAGACAACTTTCTTCCTTCAAAATCCGTTTAAAACCTTTTTCATAAAATGAGATTAATCAAAATCAACCCAGCATTGGAAGTCTTTTCTGACAAATATGTACATACATTACTTTCACATAAATAGTTTTTAACCCAACTTTATTTTTTCCAAATTAAATAACGATGCACCTTCCACGTGTCAATGAACTTGTATCAGTCACAGAGAATAAATTCAGTGAAAATAAACAAATGAAAAGAACATTTCCCAGCACGCTTCAAGAAGCATCCTGGAAGTGTGTGTGTGTTTGTGGTTTAGAGTACTAGACTGGCATACGCCTGACAAAGCACCAATAAGCCAAACAGAAAGGAAAACCCAAAACTATGTTACTTCTTTGGATTCGTTTCGAGTGTGGCAAGTCTTGCACTATGTCATGCTTCCCTGGCCATGGATGTCAACCGTGTGATTCTGATGCGTCCACAAGTTTTGTTGTATTTGTACATTTGCCGTGTCATGTTTCGCAAAGTTGTGTAGGTACCCTGTCTGACTTAGTCTAGTTAGCCCTTTTGCAACTATTATGAAAATGAAGATAGCTCATTCATTTATAGTAAAAAGTTCGACCAACATAGTTATTAGTTTACTTGTGTCAGGATAGCTTCTACGCGTACTATGATATAAACGGGGCTGTTATTCGCCTCATAGAGACATAGATAAATGATTTATACCCAGTAAACTAAAGGGTGTGGCTACCATGATGAATCACAAGTCACACAAAATCAACATTCATAGTAGGTTATACATACAAATAAATAACGTATAAAAGAACTGCATTTAGATTGAAATGCATTGAAGTTTACCCTAATATACCCCTGCATTTACCAAGTTTTGAACATCATGATTTGAAATTTAGTAATTGCTATGTAATCAAATAGTGACACTAAATCTAGTACAATAAAATCTTGCGGTGTATTCCAACGGCTATTAACTATTTAACTAATGCCCTTCAACTCTATTTGAAATTGATGTCAATCACTTCCCGTATATAATTTTCATTTCTTGGCCGCGTAACCATACCTTAAAAACAGCTGAATTCCTTGAACTCGCTTTTATAATGGCCCACAGATTCTTAATTAGATTGAGGAGAGACCAGTTGCTAGACGATACCAGTACTTTAAAATTCTGCTCCGCAAGGAACTGCTTAATTTTTTTCAGCATGGGGCAAGGTCTTGCTGTTGAAAAATGGGCTCTGAATAGAAGTTCTTTTCATGATAGGAAGCAGCATTTTTGGATTAAGACTTCCACACATACTTGTCACTGTTCATCATGCCTTCGATTGGCTTACAGCTTTCAGGACTCTAAGAAGTTAAACAACCTGAAAATATAATTTGTGGGGAGTGCTTAGGGGCTTGAACACTGTGGCCAGATCGGAGTTTTTCGTTGTCAATTTTCACGACTCTTACCACGTATGCTTGGACCTGGAAATATCTCTCTCTGAGATGATTATTTTTTGATGTGAAAACATCTATTCCGGCGGAACGGTAAGCCAAAAACGAGGGTCTAACGTATTCATTCCGAGCAGCACTCTATCTTACGGAAGATTACATTTAAGATCCTGTTTACATTGTGTATATTGAGTCTTTACTACATTGAAATCTCGATTTACATACATACTCGTAAGTACAGTACATTCTTTAAGTACTTGATAGAAAGAACTAAATATGTAGGTATCTTCATTCCCCCAACATTTCTTCACCTCTCACGAAATATGTCAAAAAGACGAAACGATTGGTCTCGAATTTCATCACTGGATTATTCAATCCTTTAAAAAATCCCCTTCACTTTATGATAGACGATTGTAATTTATTTTATGTTCCAGAAAATGCATTTTTAGAGTTGAAAAAAAATCCGAAATATGTTTTTATTATTTTCATTCCGGAAATTGCATTTTCAAGGCAATCGGTTGACATTTGCAACGAAATATTCTCGAAACGTCAAAATTTAATTAGTCCCTTATCTGTCAAACCACTTAATACCAAATTTTGAATGAAATATTCTGAATATGTACATCAAATTATAGACCGTTTCTCATCTGTCAAGCATTGAACTGGATGATGACTACGTTTTTTTTCGGCTTACGAGGGCAGTTTGAAAAGTTCTCGGCCTGACCAATAAAACGCAATAAATTTTAAAACTTTTTTTAAATATTTTTCTACATATTCTCCTCTTATATCAATGCACTTATTCCATCTGTGTTCCAGTGCTTCTATACCCTTTTTATAGGCCGATTCCTCCAACTCTTCGAAAAACCGCTCCATCTCAGCAATCACCTCCTCGTTGGTGAAGAATTTGCGTCCAGCCAAATGTTTTTTTAAGTTGGGAAAGAGGTAATAGTCTGATGGTGCCAAATCAGGTAAATAAGGGATTGGTTCAGTACACAAAATCGAAGTTCATAGAGTTTAGCCATGACAACAACCGACTTGTGTGCTGGAACATTATCCTGATGAAAAAGGATCTTCTTTTTGGCTAATCCTGGTCTTTTTTTGGCAACTTTTTTTAGCCAATTTGTCCAACAGGTTTGTATAGTATTGACCAGTGATAATTTGGCCCTTGGGAAGGTAATAAATAAAAATAATTTCCATTACAAAATGGGAATGCTGTATATCGGTTTATAAATCTTCATTTGAAATAAAGTACAGAAATGTCAAAAAAAAAGTCGGAGGGTGTAGTTCAGTATGAACACCGCCTATAGAAGAAAGGTCACAGTGGCATTTTTCTCATGCAAAAAAGGCCGTTTAAAATAAAGGGGGATTACAAGCCTGCATTACTCATTGACTATACACTGCGGAAACCAGACTGATATTTTATTTATAGAAAATAACCAACTGTGAAAAATTAAACAATGTCCAACGCTTAGCCTTATAAGGTATAAGGTTGGGGTACTTCACATGACTTTCTCCTTTTGCCCTATGGATTCCACACTGTGGACTAATAACGAAATTGGCGAAATGAAGGAGTGCATTATGAATTCATTTTTTTTTTATAATCTACCCGCGCTCAAGGGATTATGATTACCCTTTAAATGTTTCTACACAGCGCGGGCTTGAAGTTAATGAAGAGAAAGAAGGATAGGAAAGATGTGTGGCACGATGTTCTGAGACTGTTGGTGGTTGTCTCAGATATTTTTATCTCCAGGGATGGCGGCTGAGCTAAAGCGGAGAAATGCCGTGTCTTATGTCGCTTATAATTCACATTATTTTATTCGTGTTCATCCTTGTTGGGCATACTAGTTTAACTCAATTACATGTTGTTAGTGTTATGCCTGAACAACATGTAATGAGTAAACCAGCAACCCATTGATGACAATTTTTAGAAGGTTTTTAATGGAATTAAAGCGACATAGACGACGGCAGGGATTGAACCTGTCATCATGAGGTTGACAGGCGAGCACACATCCATCGCGCCACGGCCACCCCCAAATAAATACCAACCAGCGCGCGTAGACTACACCATTCCACAATTACATTTCGATAAAAGACTTTCAGGTTCCTATCCTTTCCTGTCTGGGTCGACTGGCATTCTAGGAAGACGAATTGATTCTGTTGGATCAAAAACTGATGAGAAAGTTGGTGCGGGTGTATACTCAGACAGAAGTGATACCAAATAGTGATATCCCCATCTTCTCAGATAGCCAAGCTGCTATTCAATCTCTGGATGTCTCTATACGTTAATAATAACAGCTCTTAACTACCGATCATCTCTCAAGGAGATTGCTCAGCAGTTCAACATTTATCTATATTGGGTTATGGGCCACAGGGACATTCCAGAAAATTGTAAAGCTAATGAGCCAAAAGTAGAACTACAAATAAAGTAAACACGAGTATCAGCGTTACCACTTCTGAAGAAAAAGTCGAAGTAGAATTGAAGGAAAAAGTGAAGTAACTTGAGAGAAATTGAAGTAGATTTGAAAATGACTTTTTACTTGAATTTAGAAAAAAAATTAACTCAAGATTTTTATCAGTTGACATTACAACACGAAAAAGTAGTGATTCAGCCTGTCGGCGAAATTTTAATAAGATTCGTGCATACATGTTAAATTACTCATTTGTGTATTTATTTTGTGTTGACACAAATTTTGTTCCTGGAAATTCTGGGGTTACTACCTAGAGTGAAATAGGGAGAAAGAAGTAGATTTGGTTTTTTTTTTGTAAAATTGAAGTAGGATGAAACGAAGATTTTTAAAAGAAAGTAGATTTCAGTATTTTGCTGATGGTGCGAAGTAGGAAGTAGATTTTAAAATATTTTGAAAAAAAGAAGTAGATCTACTTCAATTGAAGTAAAGTGGTAAAACTGATGGGTATACGCTACATGTAAATTTATGCTGAAACAAGATCCTATTGAGAAGCGACAGCTGGATCTGAAGTATTCTAAGCAGATTACACATCGGCTCTATAATAGGTGTCGTAACTGGATGCCCTGATATAGGTAAACATGTAACGAGACTCGGAGTATTCTGAAACGAATTTTTGCAAAAGCTGTATGGAAGGGGAAGAATCGATTCCTCATCTTCTCTGTACATGACCTGCTCTATGTCAAAAACGTAGGCTCCATCTAGGATAGTTCTACTTAAATTATCCTAGCGACCTGGCAAATATAGACATAGACATTATTAGTCTCGCACGCTTTGGAGATACTAGCTCTTAGTGATTCAACTAATAGGGAGAAAGTCAACTTAATTTATGTGGTATCACATTTGACCAATTTATGGCCTAAGTATGTCAAGCATCCACGCTGACAGACATGCTAACCTAACCTCACTATGTATTTCTCTTTTGATTTTGGTTTTATTTTTGACACATGCAATGTGTGGATTTGATTTCAGTTATGGAATTTATGCAGTCAAAAGTTCTCTATTTGTTCTTCTGTCCACAATAAAATAAAAAGACTTTTTGCAATAAACCAAACATACCCTATGTATCAATAAGGTTTTTATAAAAATCCATTAAGAGGAGTCACAGTCGGCCATACAGTGCCATATAATAAAAGCACTCAATTTCCTCGTTCGTATTAGGTTACACTACTTTGTCTGGGTGTAGGTACCTATACCCATCAACCCAGCTACCTATAGGCAAGCCACCTACCGAGGTTCCTAGCCTGGTTTCCACATGATGGCGTTTTCTTTTGTATCCGCTTTTCAGTGGTGACACATTCGGATTTCGATTTTATTTCGTTTTCCGATGTGAAAATGAAAACAACTTTGGGTTTTGTTGAACTGTTTTCATTCCCTATATCATGAGTTTGTGTGAGCGAAGTTCATTAAATTACTACCCAACCAAATGCAAGTGGATGTAGATTTCTTAATTACGTATCTAATACTCTTGGGGACGAGCAGAAAACCACTTTGAGAGACGATTCTAAGAATCGACTCCATTTCATCTGTATATTTACAGCGGTATCTTTAAGGCGTAAATAGTCGTTTATTACAGTGATTTAAGGCTTTCTGTCAGATCGACGGAAATGGAATGCATTATCATCATCAAATCACCAGTAGCTATACAGAGGCACAGGAAATTATTAACCCTGCGGAGCTACTGCGCAATGATTACCCTAAGCAGATGACGCAGGTTTTCTTCTTTAAGGGAAATTACAATCATACTCGTATGATATTCCTTATAATAGAAGGTGAGAGGAGCCCTTTTGTATTTCCCTTGATTTCAACAAGTTAGCACCTCATCGACAAGGAATTGATTTTCTTCAGTCTTCTGTTCATCCTCAGGTGTTGATTACTCAATTGGAACACCTGTATTTTACTGGCAAGCTTCGGTTCTCGTCATGGCATGGCATAGCTTCTTCGAGATAATGGTGATGCTGAACTCTGATTTTTCTTCTTTGTGACTTAACCATACCGAGGATAATGATGACAATGAAAAAAGCAAGTTCCAATTATATTATAAAAAGTATCATATTTTTGTATGATGTCACGTAGGAAGGGTCCATTAGAAGCAAGAAAAGTTCACTTTCGAGCTTATCGCAATGGCAAATCGAGAGGAAAATGAGATGCGTTTCTTGATTTCTTCTTTAAATGTGTAATAATTATGATGTCTCATTTTTTTTTTGCTACGTGATGCTGAAACGTTTTTTTGCAGAAAGTTTTGTTATTAAAGTTGTGAGAGCACGTGGAAAGGTTGATATGATACTTCGATGTATAAATATCTACCTTTATTGAATTTCACCTTTAGGTTTGCTGCTAAAAGTAGTCTCAAGTCCTGATGGTTTTACAAAGTTATCTATCTTATTGAAAGAAGCTCGTGGACACTCAGAGTATAGTTACTTTAAACACTCACAGCCTTATTTATTAATTTTCACTAATACTCGGTTCAACCTCGGAGTAATTAAACCGACGCTAATCACTTACTTCAAGTTTACGCCACGTCAAACAAATCCTTATTTAATATATTTTCTTAGCCGTTTTAGCTACTAATTCCTTATGTCAAATATACTACTAAAAAACCACCAATCTAAAACTCTGGTTATTTTATCGTAAGCGAACCAGCTGATTTCCATTAATATTCATTTTATAATCATTATATTTACAATGATATTGGAAATTGGAAAAAATTAAAATTTGATTGTATGCAGTTGAAATCCTATAAATTAATACGAGTATACCAACCGTTCTTAATATTGTATAAATGTTAGAAAGATGTAAATTATCTATTCAAAATATCAATCTATTTCATCGTAGTAAGAAACGATACAAAATTGTTTGTACTTCTTTTGGTAAATTTCATTTCATGCCATGTCAAAATGACATTTAGATACTAAAACAACTTTAAACCTACTTTTAACCAGTATTAGCTTATTCCGCCTCTATTCCTCGCGTATTTTCTTAATAAATAAGCTTTTCAGGATAGAGATTAAATTCGAAGTAACTTTACTCCGGCGCTAAAATGAGTTTTTAAATAAGGCTGTCAAACATTTATAAGTGCGAGATGTTAAATACCCACCACAAATGATGCGGATCGTACAACTTTCATTCGAATTCGAGGATGGTTTTGGATGGATTGTAATACTAATAGGGCTTTAAAATTAACGACAGAATGAGTATCTGGAATGTGTAAGTTACTTAAGGTTCGAGTACTCATTACTAAAATATCGTTAAACGTTACTCTCGTTATTTTCGTTAAATTTATATACATTCCTTGGATATCGGAAGAGTATTCCGATTTGTAACGAATATGTAGGTACAGGTAGTTAGGATTAAGTCCGAAAAATGAAGGAACCATTACAAATCAAATACGTTTCCTAACGTTGGCTTTTATATTTATCATACGCAAAATGGTATACATATTTAATTTGCTAAGCCTTTTAACAATAGGTAACAAAATATAGAGTAATTATGACTAACAAAAGAAGGTGTTTTCTTAGAGGTTTAACATTAATTTGAAATAAAACACAGGAAAATGTTTTTAATATTAATGAAATTGTCTTTTTAGAAAGACATTTTTTTGTCATTAAAGTTTAAATATGATTTTGGGCAATGTGGGCGCTGCGACTGGAAGTGTGTTATCTGGAGGTCCCATTTTACACGCTCTTCGCAGTAAATCAGGTTTGCGATCATCATCAATACTCACTGCGCTGCACATCAGCGTCCATAATTTCTCGAATTAATCGCTCTGTTGGACTATTGTGAGCACCATATGTAATACTCAAGGAATTTCCAGTTCCTTTCTCGAATTTCAAAATAAATTTGAATCATTTACAAACGTTGCTCCGTCGTGGATATATTCATGATGAATTGCCAAGCTAAGCCGACCTCAAAACAACCGATAACTTTCAAATCCGTTGTATACGACTTTAAGATAGTTTATATGGGAAGAAATTTTGGTCTCACATTTATTAAAGTTCAGAATGTGAAAATTGAGTTGGTTCAAAGTGAAATGATTTGCGAAGCCTACTTTAACTGCCCTTTCTGCAAAGTAAAGGAAATTATCTGCTTTCGTTTTCGTTTAAAGCAATGGAATTTTCTTGTTGATGTCAAAATAACGGGTTCGGGACGAAATCCCGCTTTTTATAATTCCGTTTTTTATAATCCTGTTTCGTATAATCCCGCTTTTTTAAAATCCCGCTTTTTATAATCCCGCTTTTTTAAATCTTGCTTTTTAAAATCCCGTCTCTTATAATCCTGTTTTTTATAATCCCGTTTCTTACTACGACGTATAAACAGTGGTATGCAACAAGGGTATGCAACCCACCTGCTTGGACACAATATAGGATTTGGGGTAGATGCGAGGTTGGGTGTATGCAAAATTTCTTTAGCATTGAAAGAATCTGGAAAATAACCAACATAAAATCAATAAGTTTTAGCTACGTATTCTAAAAAACGGGATAAGCGGTATAAGACGGGATTTTAAAAAGCAGGATTATAATAGAACGGGTTTTTGAATAAACGGGATTTTTAAAACCGGTATTTTGAAAAAACGGTATTAAAGAGGACGGTATTTTAAGACTTTTTTTGCAGGATTTTTGAAAAACGAGATTATAAAAAGCGGGATTACGTTACGCTCCCAAAATAACTGATCAACGAAATCGCCATGAGACATTTTCTTCGTTCTTTACAAAAAAAAATGAACTTTATTTTTGTAATAACATCATAGGTTTGCTCAAGGAAATTGGGATACCCTGTATTCCCAATGATACACCCAGAGAATAAAGCACGTAAAATCAAAAAAAAACAACTTTGAATCAAAGTAAAACCAATATGATTTGGCTCTAATGCCGAAAATATTTAAATCAAAGTTGTTAATCAATGAAAAGTGATTCCCTACTTCATTTTAAATCAAATTTGAAACCAATATGATTTAAAGTTGCAGCATTATAGTTTTAAATACGATCCGCATTTGATTCAAAAAAATATCAATTAATTTTAAATACGCTTTGCGTTTAAAGTAAATAGAAATCGGAATCAAATCAATTAGAAACATATTTACATTAATTACTACGTAACATTAAATTGAAAAGCGCCATTATAGTTTTAAATACGATTCGCATTTGATTCAAAAAAATATTAATTGATTTTAAACACGCTTTGCGTTTAAAGTAAATAGATATCGGGAATAAATCAATTACAAACAATTTAATAATATTTACTAGCATTCATTGATTTAAAGTCATTCTCACTATATTCAAATCGATTAAAAACAATTATTTTTGCAAAAGTATTTTCTTTTTATTGTAAATAAAATAATAAAAAAATTCTTTTAAACTAACTTAATAACAAAACAACAAACAAAATTTACAAATATTTGTGTCTTACATAATGTATGTAAGTCTTGCCATTATTAATTTGATACAAGTGTAGTGGAGGGATTGTAAAGACTGGATCAATGATTTCCCTTTCGATGATGAGTTAAAAAGTTTTAAAATATCCTATAAAATATATGTTACATTATAATTTTTATATTGAGAAAAATGTATGGTATGTATGTATACTTACAATTTTATGAAATGATTTTAAACTTGAGGTTGGTGTTGACGGGAATCAGAATTGTTGCAATTTTGGCACTGCCAATTTGCCACTTTGGAGATCTCTGAGAGGGTTTCATCATCAATTCGAAACTTGAATAAAATTTATATAATAAGAAAAAAAAAGAGATAGTTTAATGTTACCTTCAAATTTCTGAATAAGTATAGTTCCAGATCTTCATGCAGCTTTGCGGAATCGTCGCGGTTGTTCTCGTTAGCAGGATTAGAATAAATTAAACTTCGAAGCTGTCCGCTTTCGTCCACTACTTGAATTACTTTAGTTTATTTTATTACTTTTAGGTTATAACTTTCACAATAAGTACAGCTCAGGAGCTCTAAAGAAAATTTCAGATACATTTTCCTCGACTCGCAACAACGACAGCCGCGAACACACATACATATGATTTTTTTCTTATACAAAATGTTTACTGTTATCGTTCACAAGTCAAAAGGATTACAACTTTGATTTGTTGTACTTTAACTTTGGTTCAAAGTGAATTATGTATACGATTCAAAAACGAAAGAAAATCAAATAAGTTACCACTTTGATGTATTAAGTTTCAAGTTTGATTCAAATAAATTAAATATCAAACGTCTTCAAATGAACAACTTACTACTACTTAATTTTATGATGTTGTTTTTCTCTGGGTGTAGCTGGTTATTTATTGACAGCTTACCAAAAAGCCTAAAAAAAATTTTAACCACACAACGGAAATAGATTTCCATCTTTTCCAGTAGCCCACGCTGTCCATCTGAAAGAAAACTGTTAAAGTGCTAAAATCTTACTCGAAGCTTTAAAATATCAAAAGTATCAGGATCGGTTCCTTGGAGATTTTAAAATTGTGGGATTTTAAAAGGGACTGCATGGAGGGTACACAAAGCATCCGTGTTTTCTATGTTCCTCCATCTTGGCCGATAAGAGCGGAAACATAATTTTAAAGGTGAATCTATTGCTGAAAACGTGTTCTTGCCTCTTTTATACATTAAACTTGGGCTAATGAAACAATTCGTAAAAGCGGTAGATGAAAAATCTGAAGTTTTAAATAAAAAATAAAAAATCCTAAGTTGTCAGAGCTGAAGGTTAAAGCTGGAATTTTTTGCTGGTCCACATATTAAAAAACTTGCCAGTGAAGAATTCCCCAAAATGGCTAGCTAATGCTTAAAAAAATGTTGGCCAGCACTAGATTTGGGATTTTTGGGCAAAATAAAGTCAAAAATTACCGAAAATTATTTGAAAACATGTTGAGGAACTTTAAATCCATAGGTTGCAGGATGTCTTTGACAGTAGGTACACATGCTACATTCTCATAGATAGAGAAGTAAAACCTTTTCAAGGTGTTAGTGAATTTCACCGCCTTTAAAAGCTAATGATAATATGATGGGAGACTACATTTGAGGTTTATTGCAAGAAAGCGCTTATGAATATAAAAGAAAGAGTACCAAGGCTCACTTTTAAATTATTATTTTTCACAATTTTGGTAATTCCCACTGTCATAGTTTTAAAAATAATAATACAATAGAAATCGTTTTGAGCTACACATTCCTGATAGATTTATTTTATCAAATTTCCCGGCTCTGGGATCTTAATACCCCATTTATGGGATATTCTTAAAAGGAATATGGCATCTAACTGATTTCACGCCATCAAATTAGTGAAAATTTTGTGTTCAAGACTTAAAACTGTTCAAGGTATGTGCATTTTTGGCCCTTTATTTGTGGTATAGTTGCAAAAAAATACGCTATCCGAAATATTAATCAATTTTTTAGTAATCGTTTTTTTCTAGATCACATTATAGATTGTGAGCACCTCATTTGGGTAATTTTTTAAAGACCACTTAACGGTCTTAAAAGGTTAGCTCTTTTCAATAATTGGTCAGCTATCGATTTTTTAGTGAATTTCCATAGTTATATTTGGATCTCCATTGACCACTAACCAACCAAAGACCACTAACTTATCATAAAAGTTTAACTACTAAGTTTCAGATATTAGTCAACCATGAGAATACCAAAATTAAAAACTTTAAACATTCATAAGCAAAATTTACGGCTGACCAATAATTACTGAAACTAACTGAACTTAAACATTAAACAACTTATAAACATAAATAAATAAACAAATAAACTTTTATGATGTTAAGTGCTCTTCAAAAGGCATACTAGCAGGTTTTACAAATTGGTCATCCCTAGAAAATACATAATCAAGGTTTGAAGACTATCCAAAAGATGAAAAGATTGAGATATAAGATCAACTATTTTCAGAATTGGTCAGCTAGGATTTTGTATGATTTTTAAAGATCACATTTCTGTGATTTTGAAAAATTCTTTGACAAAATGTATGGCTAAGGCTGACATACTACCGAGCTGACTCTGCGTGACCTTAAATAACCTAAAGCCTTGAATACTTTTTGGTTATAGAATATCTAATTTGGCTGTATTTTTCCATCCCATTCTGAAATTCAAATAAATTATTCAGAGTAGCTACTATAGGCTTAGAAAGTTATAGGCGTCGAATATGACATATACATATATAATATGGTGGGTCATTTTCATATTTTTTGTAAACGATTACGTAATTTAAAATTGATGCAGTTTCATAAAAAATATCAAAATATATCATATTCAACTATAATAATCCTTTCTAGAGATGCTTATGAGTTAATTCCCTGAGTCCAATTCAGACCCTACAGGGTGACACGATCGCAATGATAGATTTTCCAATTTTATGTTTCAGCTGCTTTCAAAGTAACCAATGTCTGACTTTTTCGTGCAGTTAATGGCATGGCACCATTATTGGATCTTATTTCAGTCTTAATGATGACCGCTACCATCAATGGTTATTGAAGGATTCTGAAGGCAGAGCTCAACAACATCGATATATCCGAGTTCCAACAAGGCGGAACTGCATGACATAAAAACGACAAAAACCCTTGAAATTGTGTTATCTCAAGGCAGAAGTTAATCAATTGGCCAAAGCGATCATATACCCTGACTTTTTTCTTTGGGGATACGTCTAACAAGCCAACCACTTTTAACACGTAAAGGTAAACATTCAAGACGCTAATGGCGGAATAACCCCGCAAGTCATCACGAATTGGACTGATGGACGGCTGAAAGCCATCCTTTTAATGATGTGTCATTCCATACTAGTCCAGTCATTTTAGGTTTTATCTGCGGAAAAATTCCTAGTGAGCTGAATTTTTGTATACACCTTTATTACGGCATTGTAATGAAGATGTGAAAAATCGACATTGATATCATGCCGGCTAAAAAAGTTATAGGGGTCAAAAGGTCACAAAAATCAGTTTTTCGCAAATATCTCGCGATCTATTGCTCAGAGGTCAATAGAGGTCATTATAAAAATTGTTTGTCGTGAAATTGTCTACAAAAAATGTCTTTTGCATTTTTCTGTAAAATTAACTGTTTTCGAAGTAGAGCGCTGAGAAAGCGAATAAATTATGACGATGCACTCGTTTCCTCACCACCTTCGAGGTAGAATGCTGTGCGCGTTTTTTTTACATGTTTTCCCCCGTAGGCATAATCCATGATATGTAATCAGAGGTTTTTTTTTACTTACGAGTGAATAATTTTGTATTTGAATACAGAAAAATACAGAAAAATTAACTTTAGTATATATTTTTTTTTATCATTCATTGTCGATATCTTCAGTTTCTGTGTCATTAACAATATTCTTCACTAATATTCTTCGTAGTAGCATTGCGTTTGGGTATATACCAAGTATATGAAGAAATGCGTACCCATCACCATAAGTAGATGGAAATGTTAGGCACTAAACATACTGTCACAAAAAGGACAAAATGTAAAAAAAAAAGTAATCACAACAAGAGGCTGTCCTCAGGGTGGTGTATTATCACCCTTGTTGAAGAGTCTTGTAGTGGATGAATTGTTAGAAAATCTTACCTCCCAAGGTATATTCTCCATTGGATTTGCTGATGATGTTGTTATCATAGCCATAGGTAATCCAAAGAGGACTAACAATTACACGGAAATGGTGTCCATCTGTAGGATTATCAATAAACCCCTCGAAGACGACAATCATACCATTTACAAAGAATAACTTCTGCCACATATGAAACCTATCCATCTAGCTGGTGAAGTGATTGAAACGCAGAGAGGGGTAAAATATCTAGGAATTCTACCAGATAGTAGACTCCTTTTGAACAAACACTTAAAAGCTATAGTCGGGAAAGCCACAAAAGCCCTAATGATTTGCAAGACTTGCAGGCAAGTCATGCAGATGCGAACCGAACATCCTTAGCTGGATATACACTATGATGGTAAGACCAATCATTACATATGGGGCGGTCGCATGGCACAAGAGAACCGAATTATGAAGAACAAGGAAAGCTCTAGAAAAAGTCTAAGGGCTCGCGTGTATCTGTATTACAGGAGCAATGAGAACCTGCCCTACCGCAGCTATAGAGGTTCTCCTCTATCTATCCCCTTCTACACGAGGCCATCAGAAGTGCGGCAATGGGAGTTATCTTGAGATCCTCGAAACAAATATCATCAAGTGGCACACTGATGGATCGAGTCCTAACCAGAATAGTTTCAGATTTCTGAAACTGACTTCCATATCATCGCAATATCACTGAATCTTGTTGAAGTCACAATGCAAAAGAATTTTGATGACCTCGACCTTGGGAGCTGTTCTGTACACTATTAGGTCGACGGCATACATAATTGCCCGAGTTAGACTACTTATTAGATCGCTGGTGTAAATGCAGAATAGAATCAGCGAGTTAACCGCTCACAGCTGAAGACCATTTTTAATATCGAAGATTGCGGTATGCAATTGTTAATGACACAGAAACTGAAGATATCGACAATGAATGATAAAAAAAAATTATATACTAAAGTTAATTTTTCTGTATTTTTCTGTATTCAAATAAAAAATTATTCACTCCTAAGTAAAAAAAACCTCTGATTACATATCATGGATTATGCCTACGGGGAAAAACATGTAGAAAAAACGCGCACAGCATTCTACCTCGAAGGTGGTGAGGAAACGAGTGCATCGTCATAATTTATTCGCTTTCTCAGCGCTCTACTTCGAAAACAGTTAATTTTACAGAAAAATGCAAAGACATTTTTTGTAGACAATTTCACGACAAATAATTTTTATAATGACCTCTATTGACCTCTGAGCAATAGACCGCGAGATATTTGCGAAAAACTGATTTTTGTCACCTTTTGACCCCCATAACTTTTTTAGCCGGCACGATATCAATGTCGATTTTTCACATCTTCATTACAATGCCTTAATAAAGATGTATACAAAAATTCAGCTCACTAGGAATTTTTCCGCAGATTGGGCTTTAAAATGCCTAAAATGACTGGACTATACATAATTGCATGAATTTATCTTGAAAATAAAACTATACAACAAATGTATCCCACACCGTTTTTTGTTTTATTTAAATTTTTATTTTTATCGTTCTTATCTGGTCACCCTATATTAAATAAAAAGATTCTTCCTTTAGCATTTAATCACGAATATGCTTCACCTTGATCAATTTGTTTCTCTATATAAGAACTTTAAAACAAATGTACATATATCAGCTTATTCTTTGCAATCCATCCATATTTTCCTTGCGTTCGCACTATGTTTAATCATTTTAAAGGTGTGCACACACTTAAACAAAAAACCTTACTCATAGTAAATTCCAATTTTCTTAAACCTTGGGTGTCAAATTCAATCTATCCAAACGTAATTAAAAAGTCATAAGATTACATTTTAATAATTTGCTGTAGTATCATAAAAAAATCGCGATACCAAATTTTTACAATCTCAAATAATAAAAGAAAAAATCATTTTATTTTCGTACGAATCTAATATCCCATTACAATAAATTGCTCAAACTAATTTTTTGACAAATAAGTGAATAATTAATGTGACCTCAAGTGCCACCTTAATCTTAAATTGGTATTACATCATATTGAAAAAATTTGAAAAGCAAACGAGTAAATCTATTAAATTTAAATTAAGATGTCAATCTTTTGATACCTAACCTACCTAACCTTACTTAATACAAGCAACCTCACCTAACTAAGTCAATTTATGTATGTTAAAAGTTTATAGCCGACTCCTGCTGTATTTTTAAGGGGAAAACCAAATCAAAAAAACTTTCGCTTTCTTTGAAATCTTCATCATCCACCCACGGTGGACTTAAAGTATCGAACTCATCTCTTTGCTGCCGCCAACACGAAAAATCCAAACATAATTCTCAATAGAAAAAAAAAACAATAAATTGATATTACCTATAAAAGGTTTTCCCCAAAAGATTGCTATTCAGAAAACTAAACCAATGTAAATATATGTAACTAAACACGTCACGATGTCGATATCTCTTAAATTGAAATTGGTATCGAATTCGTGTAAAACATAAATGTCGAATGGACAGTAAACCTTATCTTTATGGTTTCTAGGGATTGGTCTGTTTATGTGTATCTTTTGACGCCCTCTGGTAGACACGAATGGCAGGACACGAAATTCATCAATTTGATGACTTTTCATGAGGGCTTGCCCGGAAGCAAAGAACTCATCGCCTCGCGTAACTAGCCATCAAAAATACTTTCAAAAATATCAATGCAGATACGAGTATAATGACTTTTGGTTTACCTGTCCAAAACTATTTCAAAGAATTCTATTTCAAAATCTTTCAAATATACAAAAAAAATAAAACGTATAGTAAATTGGCGGGAGTTCAAATTCAACTGCCTTAAGTCCCCTGAGAAAACTCCACTATTCCAGTGCTCTTTCTCTCAAAAATCGGAGAGTGAAAGACACTTCGTATGACCCACATATCAGAAGACACCAGCAAGGCTATCAGCCTCTCTATCCAAGATTTATTAATGCAACAAGTAGTATTTATGCAACCGATGCACTTCAGACTTCACTAAATTGGAAAGGAGTTCCCGGGTTCCCTATTTTCGCCTCAATTCCATTTGAGACTTGTCAACATTGAAGGTAGGACTTTAGGGGTGTTTAGTCGGTGAGGGGTGAAATTAAAGAAGGTATCTCTCATGATACACGGCGGCGCCATCAAGATGCGTTTAAGTCAAAAGAATCATATTTCTGCACGCCAAGTTATTTGATTTAAAAATACAGTCCTCTTTTGAGGGGAAAGAGCATTTCTTCTTTAAGGATGTAGCATTAAGTGGGCTAGAGAAATGCACATGAAATGGGGATTTTGCGTAAAGCAATTTCTATTGGGAGCACATTAGCAAGTGAAGGGTGTAGCTTGCCACAAAAACGTATTCCATTAAATGTTCTCTTTTTTACAGAAGAAATAGTTCTTAAGCCAACTTATATAAATGGAATACGTATATGTATGTATATCAAAAACGACGATACAAAAATAGGAAATTAATAGCTTAAATATTTAATTTATAAATGAGTACGTAGATGTCTACGAAACTGTGCTTCGCCACTTACTTTTCTTATGTGCCTCGAAAGCAGAGCCGTAGCTAGAGTTGAATTGAAGGTAGAGCATCGGTGATAACAATGTACAAGTAGGGCGGAAGCAAAAATTTTACTTGATATGAAATATGATCTGATCTGGTAAAGGTGGTACTCAATTATCGGGAGGAGTGAAAGTAAAAGTAATTTGTGTGCCATACTTTGGGATGTGATTTTTGGACATATTTTAAGAAAAAAATTGTTCTACAGTAAAGACTGTTTTTTTAAGTTTGACATTACTTTTCGACGATTTAAAAAAAGTCTAACTTTGGTGTACCCTGACCCATAAGATCAATTTCTCTGTCAGTACTAGTAGTAAGGACCTCATTTTGGAAAAAATACTAACCTTTAAAACTAAGTTTAAGAGCTGATATGTTTTTAGGGTTGCCAGATATTCAATTTTAAATGGTGTTCAATTTTTCTTGCCCGAGCAAGGTCAATTTTTTTCAAAAAATGCGTAATAAACATAAAGTTTTCTTAATTTTGCCTGATGAACAAAACAATAATAAAAAAAAACTCATTAATTAGTGCACCCATTTTATGATACTTGAGAAAATCTAAAACAGGTTAAATTAAAAAAATGATTTTTTGCCCTGAGGTGTAATGGGTTTTAATAAAACAATAATTTGTGTGGTTTTAAGTGATTTTTTAATTTTATGTACACATACATACAGTCATAGTAAGTGCTCAAAGTGCCCTCCTGCTAGAGCCCGTTTTTGGATTTTATTTTGAATGTTTATTCTTAATAACTCTTGTCTTACTTTTAGTGATCCTTCCGAAATACTTTGTTCCACTTCAGTTAAAGTTGTTATTTCAGATGAGTATGTAAATGATTTCTTTTATTCGTCCCCATACAAAATAGCCAGTACTATGAGATCGGGAGATCTTGCGGGCCAGTGAATTGCTCCATTTTTGCCTATCCATCGATCACAGTATTCTTCATCCAGCCAATCCTCAACTTCACGACCATAGTGGGCCGGAGCACCATCTTGGTGGAAATATGATGAAGCTAGTTGAATCAGTGGAACATCCTCCATTAGATCTGGTAGATTATTTTGAAGAAACTCCAGATAATTAGTAGAATTAAGCCGGGGTGGTAATTTGAAAGGCCCGATTAATTTATTTCCAATTACACTTGTCCACATATTGACACTGAATCTGTGCTGAAATGATCTTTGCCGTTTTGAATGTGGATGGCTCGAAACCCATGTGTGTAGGTTATGGAAATTCGTAATACCATCTCTTGTGAATTGAGATTCGTCTATCCAAAGAATTTTGTTTAAGAACTGGTTTTCATCCAAGCTTCTCTCTAGCAACCAGTTATAAAATTCGAGTTTCTTTTCAAAATCATCGGGAAGCAGTTCTTGCATATGTGTATTGTGATCCAGTTTCTCGAAACCTTCGAAAGGTAGTTCCAAAAACATTTCGAGAAGGAAGTCGTCTGTTAGGATAAAGTTTCTGGTATCTTCATTGTGACCTTCTTGAATTTCCATTGCACAATCCATAAACGAATAAAATGTCTGCGTATTCTTCTCTCGTAAATGAAGGCATTTCAAAAACTGCTCTTATCCAACTGTATTCGTGACTTAACTTAATAATCTGATGAATGAATTTGTTTTTCTATTCTTTTTTATACTACTTATTTAGGTAATTTACCCATTAAACATTCATATGAATGGGGATATCCCAAATTTAACTCTTCCTGAGAAGAGGTAAGGTAATTAGGGTTTTGACAGCAAGTCAAGTAGGCATAAGTACACTTTTAATCCTTTTGATGAGTGCATAGCCTTAAAAATTACCTAAGAACTATCAATTCTTGGAAAACCACTCCAATTGTCAAGTGCTGTAATGAAAGTAGGCAAAAAACCCAAAATTCGATTTTGTACCTGTTTCAGATTTTCCCAAGTATTATAAAGTGTATGGGTTTTTGGGTGCACTTATTAATGAGTTTTTTTTTATTTTTGTTTTGTTCATCAGGCGAAAATAAGAAAACTTTATGTTTATTACGCATTTTTTGAAAAAAATTGACCTCAATGTCAAAATTTTGCTCGGGCGAGACAAATTGAACACCATTTAAAATTGAATACATGCCAACCCTAAAAACTTATCAGGTCAATTTAAATTTAGTTTTAAAGGTAAGTATTTTTTTGTAAAAAAAAGTCCAAAATGAGGTCCCTACTAATAGTACTGACAGAGAAATTGACCTTAACATGGGTCAGGGTACACCAAAGTTAACCTTTTATTAAATCGTCAAGAAGTGATGTCAAAGTTGAAAATCAGACTTTACTGCAGAACAATTTTTTTCTTAGAATATGACCAAGAATCACATTCCAAAGTATGCCACACGAATTGCCGGACACCCTGTATTTTACTGATTTTTCTAATTTTCGATTGAATTATGTATATTAATAAGTTTTGTAAGAATCAAAGTATCAGGCACTTTCGACAAAAGCAAAGATTTGAGAATTGTTAGATTATACCTATAAAGTGACCAGATTATAACGATATGAAATGGTCCTCTTGGCGGTGCTTTAAGCGGTCGGTCCCATTTTTGATGACTCGATAAGTTATTTCGAAAATATCGAATTTTGGGCTCGAACTCATCCAAAATCTTTGGCTTGGCAGGGCAGACTAGGGAACCAGGGCTGTCGAAGTACAGCAATTGCAGTATTTGTACTGCTTTTTAAAACTTTGTACTGCTGTACTGCTAACGTGGCCAAAGTATACTGCTTTTTCTTGTACTTTTCAAGAACAAAAATCTTTCATACAAAATCTTCACAACACGTGTAGAGCACACGCTTAACCAAGTCCATAGATTTCGGTGGAAGAAATTTATTCCATTGGAATCTGGTCCACATGTTTATCTATCTGTTTCAGTTTTCCAAATGGAATTAATTCCTACCGAGAGATGGAATTTAATATACACTTTTTTGTGAGAAAGTGGGGTGTTTTCCCACTCATTCTATGTTTTCATCAGAAGCAACATAAAGTAATTTCGCAAATTCAAAAAATATGCTTATTTAGTTTGACATCTGATTTCATTTTGAATTTGATCAAGTTCTTGTTCTCTGTATGTTTGTCGCACATTAAATTGATGCATTTTTAATGGATTCCCATTTGAATGGTCGCGTTCAGAAATGTAACATAATCTTTACATTGTTGTAGTGCCTTCTAAAATAAAAAACAACTGATGCAATGACAACTCAATACTCAAGATATCTGAAAGTTTTGGAAACTGAAAACTGGACAAAAAACGAGTATTACCCAGGCCAATTGATGAATTCAAGTATAAGGCCGCCAGGACTAAACAACGATTTTTGGAAATAAAACAGTTAAGACTTAAGACCTATTATTTGTACCAATAATTCAACCAATCCAATTTAATGATCCTAATTCTATTACATAATGTTTATCCTCAAGTGGGCTTTAGGTCAATATTTTGTCTTGTTTTTTATGTTGTGACGTTTCGGATGTGGTTACACCCTTCTTCAGACAACTTTCAAAATACAAATATTTTTTTAATTTGTTTGTTCTTTTTGGTTTCCGTGTTTTTTTTTTTTTTTTTTTTTTTTTTTTAAAGTTTAAAAGACGTTTTAAATCTTTTACTTTTTTGTTTTATATGTATATTTAATCTCTTTTGTTTTTTATTTTTTAATTTGTTTGAAAATTTATTTGATGTTTAATTATCTGAATTTTCAAAGTTGTCTGAAGAAGGGTGTAACGACATCCGAAACGTCACAACATAAAAAACAAGACAAAATATTGACCTAAAGCCCACTTGAGGATAAACATTATTTAATTAAATAAAAGGTCACGAAGAAAGAAAATACTAATTCTATTACTTTGTTGATTTTCAAATATGTTACGAGTAATTAGTTTTAATAACTTTTTTTAATTTGTATTATTAAATATATTTTTGTTTAAATAAATAATAGTGAATAATGAATATACTTAATATTAAAAATATATGTTGTACCACCGTATTGCTCTTTTTTTCAGAGTATATTGCTGTTCCGTAAAAAGTAAACGACATCCCCACTACGGACTTGACGTGTAACCTTTGAGATTGCATAAGCACCATCCCAGTAGCAATTTTGCGAACATCTTAAGGCATTTCCACACTCCTTGCTGAGGAGCGAACACCAATTGTTTCCGCGATGTTGGGCAACCACGGCCCACCTTTTAGATATTCAGAGGCAGGGAGGCTGTGTGTCCATCCTACCCCCTGGGCACTATTTCGCGCGGTACCAGAATATATCTTCCGATGGAGTTTCACAACGTTAAAGTCACTTCTAGATGAACACTGTGGACATAGATTTATCAGTAATCATCTTTCTATATACTAGACCATTGACGATAACGGTGTCTCCTATTTTCGAAAGAAATAAGGTCCGATGATGCCTCCATGCCATAAACCGCGCCAAACAGTCAACCTATGTGGATGCATTGATGCTTGATCGAACATTTGTGGATTGCGTGCCTTCCAATAATGGAGGCCCACTTCCGAGAAGATAATTTTTGGGCCAAAATCCGCATCTCGGGTCAACATTTCTAACACCACTCACCGTGTTGTTTATGGTCGTTCAGATGAAATGGCAAACCTTAATGAACATTTTGACAGCTGAATATCAATAGTAACTTTGACAGCTGCTAAAACACAACAATGCGAAAATCTGTCATTGCAATCTGGTCGCCATATGTAAGATAGTATGATAGTACCTCTTGATATAGTGATTAGTGCGTTGGACTGTGATTATAAGGATCTGGCTTTAAAAAAAACTTGTGGCTAATTTGCACGACTTGTTAGTAAGTTACATATATTAGTTCAACTGCAGTTTAATATACAAAACTACTTTATTCTATTCTACATGCGAAAAGTGAGGACAAATAATAAGAAATTAGCTACAAAAGTCTTGAGATATGACAATACTAGTTTAACATTGTCACCGTTAAATTTAGATTTTTTGAAAGATAGTTGTACTCAGAACATTTTGTCATATGAGTGCTGTTTTAATTATTTATGAAAATGGAATTGAATCGTGAACATTTTCGTGCAATGATTTTCTATGAATTTCAACGTCACTTCGATTAAACAAACAACAGTAATCCGATCAACTCGCTTCGACTTTGAAGCACCATCTCGAGCAACAGTGTTTCGCTGTTTTTCCAAATGAAGGTCGTCCAAATCCGATTGTTGTGCCAAGAAAAATCTAGGCTGTGGGTGAACTGATGTTGTTCGATTGTCATTGTGATATGTGATATACCGTGAGATGAGGCATGCTTGTGCATATATCTTCCATCGCAAACATTCAATATTGCATGAACATTTAGCTGTCGAAAAGATTTTTTCGCGTTGGATACCGCATAATTTGACAATCTCACAAAAAAGTCTAGTGTCGATTGGTACCAAGAGAAGTTTTTCGAGCACAAAGCACTTCGAAGAAAATGTTCGCCTGTTTTTCCGGAATGATTGGACATATCGCACCCGTGCCATTAGAGCAAATTAGAACGGTCAATTCTGAATGGTACACCAGCATTATGTTCAGAAAAAATAACGAATCGCAGAAGACAAATCATTATCAACCTCGATAACCCAAGCTATTAAACATCGACTCAAACAAGTCCATTTTTGAACATTCAAAACATCAAATTGTTGGGTCATCCGTCTACAGTCTTGATTCGGCAAATTCCCGCAAATATAACATAAAATGTGAGGTCAATATTTTTCGTCGCCTAAAGAAGCGGTTCATGCATTCAAAAGGCATGTCTTAGAGGTATCTCAAATAGAATGGAAAAAATTTTCGAAAATTAAAGCTAAAACTCTTAAATTCTTTCCTACATAAAAGTTACAATACAATAAAAAATATTAAACGAAATTCTCCTTGGCCAGACGCTGTTGGAACCTATTGGTCTTCAAGATTCTTACCCAATTTATGACTCTCGGAATAATTTTTTACAAAAAGGAAAACCAACTTCGAACAAGAACTAAAAGTAGGAAACTTTATCACTGACACACATTTATTCGAGACACAAGAAAAATATCAAATTCGTTCTGACATCCATGATGGGTATACATTCGCCCATTTAAGTACAAAACATGCCAAAAAAGAAATCCGTCGAGAGGAGAGACTTTGTGACATCAGTGTCACGTGAATCGCATAAACATACAAAAAAAAGTTCGCAGAAGAATCTGTCGATGTTTGATTGTATCTAGTTTCACCTTCACTTGTGCGATAAAAATGAAGAATTCCTCCTCAATAATAATTTTTTGCAGCAACCAGAGCCATGGAGTTGGACCAATGTCTCACGTATCCGAATTTGTGAAATTTAGTGTCGTTGCGCTTGTACGTCTCGTCTACCTGCCTACAGTTTATAGCTCTGGAGCGTGGTTTGCTCCTATGAGTTATGGGAACCGGTTGCTTCTGTGGATATGACCCAGAATCCGAAGCGCACTCTTATCTTCTGTGGCTATCATCCTCGCGTTCAATTGCATTCTCTCCTTACTCACCAAAATGACGGTAATTAAAATAAATTGGAAATTGCAGCGGGGGCTGGCTTCCTACCGAGAATCAGTGTTATTTTTTTATTTTTTGTCAGCCCAACAGAGCGACCAACGAAGAAGAAAGTGGCTTTTGTTTTTGATATTCCAATCGTGACAATGTCGTCGAAATGAAAAGGATAATCAAGATTCAGGTTTTCACCAGCTTCGTGTAGTCGTCGCGTCGTCGTCGGCATCGTCTGCGAATCTGGACCGATTATGCGTTGTTGTCGTCGTCGTGGATGCCGCCACCACCAGCACCGTCGCCGCCGCCGTCTTATGATTTGTCCTCATCATGGTACACCGAAAGTTGTGCACTTGCTTTTAGCACCCGACCGGTATTGGGGCTTCAGCTTCGGCACCCGGAAAAAAGATCACTTAAATTTTAAGGTTCATTTGTCTGCGCAGCAGATTATGCCAAAGAAAGTGGTTGCGGTGGTTTCGAAAGAATGCACTTTCCTTTCGAAAAAAGTGATTCCTCATTTCAAAATTCCATACATAATGAGCGCAAAGGCTAGGAAGTCAGAGGCCCAACTGATATCTTACGTCTAATCAATTCTATATTTTTCTCCCTCACTCTCTTCGACTATTTCCATCCAATGTTGGCATCCTAATGAATATGACCAAGATCACGACGATGTCCGCCACTCCTAGAGATGTCACTATAATCAAGGAAATAAATTGGCTTTCAAATTCGATGATTCGCGGATGATGATGCCGATTGGTGATGTGATGGCCAGAGACTCCAGGTACAGTTCTCCGTAAGACAGTAGCTCAAATGATGGTGCTTTGTGGGAGGCTGTTGTTTATTGTAAGGCTTCCAGTTGGTTCATTCATTTATTCGATTCAATTGCCCACGAGTTGGTGATTTTTCCGTCGTAATGAAGGCAAGATAATTGCATATATTTTGAGATTTTCTTTTCAACTGAGGTTAACATAGTGGTTGTAACCCGTATTCAAATATGCAAGTTTTGCAGCATGGAAATGAGGTAGCATACTGCCACAAAGGAGGCTTAACATATGTATGTTTAAGCTTGTAACAATGTATGGCGGTGATTGAGATGGTACAATCATTTACAAAATTTTGGCCAAAATTAGTTCCGCAATTTATTGAGACGTTAAATATTTTTGTAAGGTTGAAGCAGGAAAGGCAGTTTCGAATTGAGAGCCGATTTTAGCTTGGGAGAAGACCTTAAGAAAGTGTTATATTAAGTATATTCTGATTTAAGACAATATTTTATTTATAAAAATTGAAAATTAAGCAATTGTAATGTTTCGTATATTTGACATATTACAAGGGACTCGAATCCAGCAATGGAGATGGACTCCAACGAAATACTTGATGAAGCTACCAATTGATGAGAGTTTCTTCTATTGAAAAAGAAGGTCGATGGAGTTGGGGTTAGAATTTCTTGTAGAAACCAGAACATACATTGTCAATTATTCTTGCATCAGCTAAAAGCCAGCAAAAAGAAATACTTCTTTGATATATGTTCGTGAGAAGTTCGTTGGTTCAAAGTTTCTTGATGGATTTTGAAAGATATTCTTTTTGATGACGACTGAAACGGACAATGGTGCGGGTAAAAAAATATGTCAATAACTTAAGAAGATTGAAGAATTTCGTTATTCTGAACAAACCCTTTTTCAAAAAGTATAAAGCTATAACTTCACTCATGAGATTTTTAAATAACAGCACAAAAAATGTTTCCAATGCCATCAATTCCAGGAAACAATTGAAGCAAAGCAAAGATTTTGGGGATCTTTAAGCGCCGTCCTTTGGTGAAGTCCGTTATCAAAAAGTGTACCGAGTGTAGTCAGGCAAGCCAAGCCAATTGTTAAGGAAATGGGCCCACTACCAGAAGGAAGGGTAGTACACTACACACCTGTGTTTCAGTATGTTGGTGTTCACTATTTTGGGCCAATCATCATGAAAGTCGGAGAGCAATTTGGAGTGCTTTTTCATGCCTCACAGTGAGAGCTGTTTATTTGTAAGTTCCTCATAGTATGTCAGCAGATTCATGTATCATGTTCATCATAAATGTTACTCGTATATAGACAAGGAATTCTAAAAGAAATTTATTCTTATGGGACGAATCTGAGTGGCGCACTGAAAGTGCTTCAGGAAGCGTTTTCTTGTCTAGAATTTCACAAAATACAAGAGGTTTATGACTTCAGAAACGAAATCGTTCATCAAACCTCCAGCAGCATGGAGGTGCATGTGAGTGACTTGGGTCAGTAAAACATGTAGGTACTGCAGCAGGTGATGAAAACCCAACGACAAACCGATGAGAAATCTTTTCGGTCAATGTTAATGGAGGTCGAAATGATCGTTAACACTCGACATATTATGTACTCGTGTGATATAAGTGATATGTGCCTGCTAAATCTCATGACCTGAAAGCTTTTACCCCGACCCACTATTAACTTGGTTCATCAAGTAGATACAAATGGACAAGACGCTTTTGCGACAGCGACCTTTTACTCAACATAGGCAGTTGCGAAGATGCTATAAAGTTGGGCAGATTTATTTTGGAAACGATGAGTGGGTGATTTTTTGCCAACGAACGCTAACACAAAGTACTAAATGGTTTTAAATATCTAAAAATATTAAAAAAGAGGATACTTGGTAATATTTGTTGATGAAAACCTACAGCGAGGATCGCAAAAGGAATAGTTACAAGAATAGTCAAAACAAAGGATGATATTACTCATAAAGAAACTTTGAAACACCTTCAGGAAGGTATAATAAACCCGTGGCAATGTTGGCGGTTCTGAACGTCAGACAAATTAAACATGATGGTTACTCAACAGCTGCAGGAAAGAGTAGAATCACAAGAGGGGATAAATTGTGATAATAGCAACTAGAGAACATTAGACCATGCTGAAACCAATTTATGATTTGGGAAGAAATTGGTTTCAGCATGGCCTAATATTCCTTAGTCGCTTTATTTCTTTAGCCATCATCAACAAATATATTCGCTTAAAAAATTTCGAAACAATTTAATTTTTCAAAATCGATTTTTTTAAAATTAAATATCTCGAAAACACGTAGATAAGTTTTGTTCAAATTATGTCCAAAATAGAATGTTATTATATAACTATTTTACTATTTAATAATATTCATACTCGAAAATAACCGCCGCTATCACTACTATTGTGGTTGTAATATTATCTTATTTAGCATTAGTAAATCGCTCAGCGAGATTTCTTTTTCAGAGCATAAAACTAACTGTCCCATAAGAATCAACACAATTTGTATTATTATAGGATTTGCTTGAATGGACAAAAAAAGACCCTTGGGACATTGGTAAGAGAGTTGTGACACTGCTGGTGTTACTTGATGTACTTAAACGTCTTAGGCTGTTGTTTGAAGTGCCACCAGGTGCATGTGACCTGCTGATGATCCAGAGAGTTTTAAGCCTGTTATTTTGAAGTGCCATCAGGAACGTAGAGAAAGTACAACACCAAAAGAATAAAATTCGATACCCACAATATAAGAAATTTAGCCGAAAAAAAATAAAATTTCATGGATGGTGTTCCATCATTTATTTTGAATAAAAATTTTATGTTTCGTCTTTTCTCTGTTATTTTTCCCTTTAAACGAGTCTGTAAAATGTTGAAAGTTACCTACTATTTTGAAATATTCTTTCCTTACGTCAACGCATAAAAAGGAAACAAACTATCGCAAGACTTATCTGCTTGGTTCCATCTTACTTACCATACTACTTACATAGTCAGTAATTAAAAACTATTTTACACTTTTCGTTAAGATGCCTTTTGAAAATCACTTGCTATAATTGATTGTATCTTTACAGACTTTAGTTAAGCTTTGACAAATATTATTTACAAATTTTTAAATACATAGATACTTCTAAATAAATTAAAAAAAGACTTAACGATTTATGGACACCATCATATCTGTAAAATAGGTATCATACAGTCATCTTGTCAGTCCATGTCAATTTAAAGTTAATTATGGTGTACCTCAAGGAAGCCATGTTTGTTCTTTGCTGTTTTTTTATTCATTAATGATGTTCCCTCTATATTACAACATTAAATTGGATTAACTTCATCGCGGATTGTGAACAACTGTATTGTGGGTCTGCTTTGTTTTTAAATGTTGACAAGGGTATGAGAATGTGTTTTACACGAATACGTAATTTATTAATTTATCTGTTTAACTAAACGAATTTTTGTAGTGTCCCAAATCTGAAAACTTTATTTTATCTGTCAAACTTGGGAGGGAGAGTTCACTTGGCACCAGGAAAAAAGATTTTGAAAATTATATCGGTGTTTTAACCAAAAACGGATTTCAACGGAAAAGTCGTTCATTACTTAAGTCTAGACTTGTGGCAAAGGGTTGCAACCAACTTCATGGTACAGACTGCGAGGAAACATTTTCGTGTGTTGTTATGTACTAAATTATTAAATTTGTATTGGATTCAGCAGCTCGAAAAGAGCAGGTAAATGCGATTTCTGTATTCTTATAGAGGGATCTGAGTTATGAAATCTATATCAAACAAACTGAGGGATTTGACAGTAGTGAGAAGGTAGTTTGCTTTGGTTTGAACGATTTCGGAATGAAACATCATATTTCAACAAGATGATGGCAAGATTATAATTGTTTCAGCATAAGAAGATGATTTAATGATATTGCACAATCCTCGCCAACTAAAACATCACTTAAAATTTAATTTACTGAACCAATTTCACATGAAGGACATAAGTTCTGCGAATTCTTTTCTGGGGATCAGATTAGAAATATTAAAATCGGTCTCTTGCTTGACTTACTCGTATATATGTAAACTTTAATATTCATAAAGATAACATTGCAAATTTCATAACTAACGTTGACGAAAGCCCTGACGGTATAACTTCCACTAATTTGAAAAACAGTGTAAACAATTTATTGTTGCTTTTCTCCGTTCTTTTATTCCTTTCAATGGTTTGTTGCGTATTTCCATCTACATATGTACATATATGGAAAAATTCTTGTACATAAAAAAGGCAAAAAATATGAAGTTAGCAATTATAAGGGTATTCATGTAAACGCGGAAAACCCTGATAAACCTCGGAAACCAAATAATTTTATCTCTGCAGAAACGAGCTGTCAAAATTTGTATGGGAAAAACTTTCAGAGCAGCCATCAAGGACCATTACTTTTTATTTTACGAGTACTTATAAATGATTTACCATCTGTGCTGAGCGCACTCTCTTATTAATGCAGATAATGTAACAATCTTCAAAACTATTTCAAATTCTTCGGATTGTGAAAAATTGCAATGTGACCTTCATTCGTTTTTTAATGTCGATAAATGTAAGACGAGTTTTTCGATGAAGGTTTCCGTAACTTCTTTCAATTATTTGCTTAAGGTGTATCATTATCACGTGTTAGCGATGATATGCCTGTCCTTGGGGTGTTATTCGATGGCAAGCTAGTAGAGCCCAATTCAAATCTTAGTTGGCTAAAGGGAGAGTCAAGATAATTTTCTGATCCTTTTGTTACGAAGTAGCTTTTCACAATATTTGGTCGTCCCACTCTGGAATACGTTTGTTAAGTTTGGGCATAAATTACTCCTGCCATAAAGCCAGACTAGAACTCATACCTACAAGATTACCGTAAAGCCGATAGACCTTATCTTGACAATCGAGTTCTTTTTGCTCACATTTTCCTGGTGTTGTCCGTTAAATAGAAGAAATTAAGTGAAAAGGCATCGAATATGACACACGATGCTTCAGTCAAATCATTCGACGATATTTTAAATATGTTTTATAGTTTTTATGTTTATTTTTAAAAACAAAATTAAAATTAAATAAAATAGCCAATTAAACAATAAATTGTTAACAGTTTTCACTGAAAACAGATTTTGTAACAGGTATGTAAAAGGTGGCTTACAGAAAATAATCCTTTTCCTTTACCTGTCGTTTCTCTACCTACTTTAAAAGCTTTAACAACAATATTAAAACAAATATTACAGGTCCTACCAAAAACGGTAAGGAACTATTTAAAATATATTATGTAATTAAAAAATAATAAAAATTAATAGGAGTCAATATAATATTCTAGTTGATTTCTGTAACCTTAACGCCGTTAAAATTATTTAAATTTTGCCAAATTTTCCGTTCATTTAAACAAATTTACTGCTTCATCTTCTAAAATAGATCTCTGATGGGATAATTTCCGCGATGTTTGTCGAACATTTTCAATAACCTTTGAGACCTTTCAAAAGAATGATATTAAATTACAAAAACAAATCACTGTTCAAAATTATATGTATATCTTACCGGGTCCACTAAGGTTGAGTTTGCCATTGAAGTCTTATATCCTCTTACGGACTCACTTGCATTACGAGATTGATTGCTGAAATTACAACCTTATAAGCCTGAAGCATTTGAAAATCCGAATTATATCGAAGTAAAATTACCCAGAGTATGATCCTGAATTTTCTAAGGTCTGTTTCAAAATAAGGTTGTCTTTTTCCGTTGTATTTAGAAGAGCTACAAGATTTTGGTTTTCCTCAAGCATTTGTCTATTAAACCAAAAATGAAATTTAATAAATGTATTGAATTTGTGTTAAGCAGTACTCGAAGACGTTTTTACTTAATGTGTTTTTCAAAAAGCTCTGTTTTTTTCTGCATCTCATTATCAATCTGAATTTGTTGCCGTTTCCAAGAATCTAATGCAGCTATAATTTTGTCTTTCTCGTCGTTAATTCTTAAAAGTTTTCTGAAAAAAAAAAGTAACGTATTTGTACAACTCAAACATGTGTCAATACTTAAGAAAGCTTTTTCTTTTGAATAATTTATCAAACGTGATATTACATTTTAGTAATATTTTAAATTTAAGATGGCAGAAATTGGAATTCGCAAACTCAAGTAAATAATGAATAAAATAAAATAATAAAATAAATTTAATACAAAAGAACCGATGCGCCCAGTGACGGCAAATAGATGAACGACAAACTAACTAATGTCAAACGAAATGGATGAGTTTACTGAATTTATAACAGGCAGTTGTAAATCCTGCCCATGGTAGGTTCAGCTATTTGATTGATCGAATCAACAATTAACTATGTATAAATATGAAACACGGAGTTCACTTGCACTGAAAATGGGCGCCAAGAATTTGTGTTGATGTAGAGTGAAATTCCAAGACTACCTACATATATGACGAGAAGAGAAATAAAAACAGATTTTATTTTAAGGTGACAATGAGACTTTTAAATTATTTTTTTATTTTGGGTAATCCCTGCTGGGGCAAGAGTACACAAAGTTCTTGCAAAAGAGAAGACACTTACATCATAAGCACTTCGGCACAATGATAGAAGTTTCACAGCACGCACTTTCCTATCAGTCAAGAGTCAACCTTTAACAGAGAGAATACCTCTAAAACCAAATAGAGAAGACTGGAGGACAGCTGCAATCATCTGTTCAAGTAAAAGGATACACTGAGCGATAAGCACTTTTATATATACGGAAAAGGAAGGCTAACAATGGAGAAGGTAGAAAAGAATAAGTAGGTGAAACTTGTTAAGGTAAAATTTAGAGCAAAACCATTCTTCCGTCAGTTTTTAAATGTGACCAGAAGTCTTTTCGAAAATGTAACAAATGATCAGAGGTGAGTTATACATATTTGAAGAATGTTTTTAAATCTTAGCACTCGAGTCTAAGGATCTAAAGAGAATTAGAGAGATGTTTTAACATGTCTTGGCTTTTTTCTAAATTATCATATTTGCTAGATATTGAGAACATAATATCTATATACGAGTACATCAATAAAAATCAATTGCCACAAGTATGAAAGATCATCCCTTGATAACCACTCGACCGACTTTAGTGATTTATTAATTTTTGTTTTGTGTTCGTAATTGTTAAACATAATATTTGGAAAATCGGGAAAAATATATATATATATATATATATATATATATTTTCTATAGATGATATACAATCTTTAAAAAAAAACTTACTGATATTCCTCTGCCTTTTCATTATAATTATCAACAAGATTATTATGCCTCACTACAAAGTCATGATGTATTTCTCGAAATTGGTTTCTTTGATCACGATGAGTATTTTCTAGTTGACGATTTTCCTCTTTACATTCAAACAGTTTTTCCTTGAGAAAAAATAGCTCGTTTGTTGTTCGTTGAAGCTGTTCTTTAAGACTTTGCTCAGTTCCCATAAGTGAGGCTTGAGTTTCTTTAAGTACAGTAAGCTCTAAATGTAGTAACTCTCTCTGCAATACAAAAACAAAAGAGTTTTAATAAATGAAACAATTATGATATTAAATTTAATGCGGACCTCTTTTTTAAAATCCTCTTCATTTGCATGAAGTTCTTCGATTTCTGTTTGAAAACATGCTATTTGTTTAGAAAGTTTTTGAAGAGATTTACATTGTTCGAGGTTTTTCTCTTGTGCAGCATTGAGTTTTGACAACAATTCTTGTTGATTTGGATTCCTATCCGGGGTTGGTGCTCTTCTTTGTAGGAGTTTCGTTTTGGCTGTAAGTAAGTTAAATGAAACATAAGCACCAAGTAAGAGATTGTTTCTTCTACATAAAATGCGACACAAATCTCGATAAAAACGGAAACAATTTTGATAACATACGAGTGCTACCCTTTTTACTTGCGACTTATAGGTACTATAAGGCAAGTTATGCATTCGTAAAAAAAATCGAACTCGAGATTTTGATCAAAGTTGACATTACGATGATAGCGAAGACCAACAAAGTGGGTCTCGCAATTCTGTCTGTCTGTCTGTCTGTTCGACTACAGGCTAAACGACTCGGTCGATTTTCTTTAAACTTGGTAGATATCATTTTTAATTTTTTCCCCCAACACGTTTTTTTCTTTTTTTTTTTTAATACCAAAAATAACGGTACCCCCCATACGAATTTTTTTCGAAATTTTATAAACATTTTTTTTTCTCAAAAACTGTTCAACAGATTTTAAAAATAAAGATACAGAAAAATTTCATTTAATTAAATCTAGGTATTGGTTGAAAAAAAATTTCCGAAAAATGGTTATTTAGGGTACCCCCCATGGAACCATTTTTTTTGTTTTTGATTTTCTCAAAAACGGTTCAACCGATTTTGATCATTTTTTTTTTTGCTAAAGCTCCCCAAAAACATAAATAGAATTATGTACTCAAATTTTCAAAAAAATTTTTTTTGGATTTTTAAAAAAAACTTCAAAATTTTTTTTTCAAAACTCAATATTTCGAAAACTCCATGCTAGATTTTTTTTAAACTTGATAAAAAATAAAAGTTTCTCAATATAATCTACAAAATGTGAATTTTTTTTTATTTTACCTAAAAATAAAGGTACCTACCATACAAATGCTAAAAAATTAAAAAAAATGGTTTTCAAAAATCGTATTTTTCTCGAAAACGGCGCCTAGAATTTTGATAAAAATTTTTTTCTCTCAATTAATTTTTACGATCTTTAATTTAATAAAAACAATTTTGAAATTAAGATATTACAGCTTGTACCTACCATAGAACCATTTTTTCGAATTTTGAATTTCTCATTATCCACATAACGGATCTTAATGAAAATTTTTATAGAGAAGCTTCTAAAAAGTGTAAAACACTTTGCATTTCAAAACTTTAAAATAAATATTTTTTGAATTTTTAAAAAAAAAATTTATTTTTTTTCTTTTTTTTTGAAAATTCGATATCTCCGAAACGGGTCAATATTTCTTTTCGTACATTGAATTTTTATTCGAACAATAATAAAAAATTAAAATTAGCGTACCAAAATTTTTTCTTAAAAAGCTTTTAAAAAGTTTGTATATAAAAGCTCTTTTAAAGAAACCACTACAAGGACTTATAATTTTTGTTCTTGCATAAATTCATATTTGCATAGCATTCTGTTACTACTAAAAGAATTTAAAAATTAATTTTATCCTTATGAACAGTTTTCTCTAATAACATTCGTTTTTAAAATTCCCAGTCGATTACATAGGAGCAAGTTCGTGCGACCCAGTCGTGCATTTTATTTAATATATTAATAGTTATTCTTGCAATTCGCATTAATCTAAGCTATTTAATTTAAAATTTAATTTAATATAGTGTTATGTAATATTTTTAAAGAAGACCACTCAAATGTAGAAATATATCGGCCAATTTCCATGCTTAGCTATATATGAGCAAGACACTGGAGGCGTTAACATTAAAGAAACTCAACATTTTCCGCCGAAAATGTGGCTTTCGAAATAAACACTCTACCCTACATCCACTATTGGGACTCCATACTGATGCTTGCTGGATATTGAAAATCTTTCCACTGCGTTTGGATAAAAGGATAACTATTCAAACTCTCAATATTTGGACTTCCTAATCAGTAATAACTTGGTAATGCCGGTGGTCCACTATGTGCGCGATAAGTTCAACCAACTTCGTTCAACTTTTTATTCAACTCTTTCGTTGGATAAACGAATTTACAACCTCTTACACTAGTGCAGCAACTTACGTAATTCACGTTAAGCAAGTAAAGTTGAACAAAATGCGTCTGGAGCCCCGTACACATATTTGACCAACTTTCCCATATATTGATTAACCTCGCACACCTAGTTGATCAACTCTTAAAACTTATTCCAGTGTTGAATAGCTCCGTACACCTAGTTGACCAACTAACTCAAATGTTGAATAACCTCGTACACTAGTTGATAAACTTGTTCGATTTTGACAGAAAAAAAGTTTTTCGAGTTGATCAACTACGTTTTCGATATGGTTGCTCAACCAGTTGATGAACGAGTTGATACCTTCGTACACTTAACCAAGGATCACTCGTTGGGGAACGCGCTGAACGCACCACGATAAACAAAAAACTCAAACGTCAAACCTGAAATAATTTTGACTTCAGTTCGATACATTAGGCAATTGTATTTTCGAGGAAATTTGAGACCAAGCCAATTCCCTGGCATCTCGATTTCTATAAGAGGGGCTCTTAATGTCCCATATATTGGGCTTTTCCTCAATTGCTGAAATCAATTGCAAAATTAATTACGTGGTTCACTCTGTTTTTTTATCACCTTCCATGACGAAAAACCAAAATAAACTACAGTTTCCAAGTTGCAACAACTGCAAGTTCATGGCAACGCAATAGTTCAACCACGTAGACACATTTCACTGCAACTAATGCAACGCAACACAATACTACGTCAAGAAATCCCAAAGAAAATTAAAAGTTTATCAACGCGTTGAACAAATAATGTGCAACACATTATCTTGAAAACGTTGCTCAACGTGTTCATCGAACATTTTCAAGGAGCAACACGAGCTCGTACACTACCCGTACACTTGTTGCGCAATTTGTTGAGCAACGGCCAACAACTAGATCCAACCCGTTGGTTGAACAGAATTGAAGGCAGCGTACATTAGAGTTGAATGCGTTGAATTCATAATTTGTGCGTTGATCGCCTAGTGGACGACCGGCATTACGTGAGGCAAATCATGGACGATCTCGTCGACGATTATCATTTTGACGATTATCGTTTAGAAAATTACGGAATGACCCCCCAGCCTAATCAAACCAGGGGCCCTACTCTGTATTTCGTTTCGAAAGTGAAAATTTCCGAAAACGTATATTTGGTACTCTCTATTTCTAAAGCCGAATGAAATCCACTACTTTCGGAATGGCGATTCCGAAAGTGGAATTTACGTAACTGGTAATACGTTTCCGGATGTCAAAAGCATGCTAATACGGAAAATTTGTTTCTACAACAATTGTGATAACGAAACTAACAAGGAATGTATTAAAATACATGTTTTTTTAGAAAATCTTAGTTATAATAACTATTTAAGCAAATTAATTTAATAACAAGGGATCTGCGACCAGAAGTGGACAAGGGACATTTAAAAACCCCAAGCAAACATCACACTTCCCGTCGTTTTATTTCACTCATTTTAAAATGTATGTGTCTTGGACACAACATTTTTTCTATCGCATTGCATAGAATTTCATGTGATTTGTTGTGTCATGTCAACGGAATAGTCGTGTTCTATTTAATACTGATACCCTCCTTGTTCTACAACCAGTTTCAAGATGGATGGAACGGTTGTTGATCTTAAAGCATCAGAGAGTCCATTTTGTTTTACATTTAAAACGTACAAAAAGTGTTCTTCGACAGGCGAAAGTTCTGTACAAAACTAAAATAATAAACAATAGTTAAATAGTGAAATGAATCTTTACCACAAATGAAATTTTACATTTTATAACATCACATATTTCCATAATAATTTACTTATCCCGTATAAGTTTTCGTTCCGTTCGTCATTAAAATAAATTCTTTATTTAAAAACCACAATTTGTTCTTATCCGCCTTGTTTGTAATTTGTTGTGATTTTTTTTAATTTGACAGATCTCATGAGAAATAATACGACACTCGAAAAAACTAATCCGTAAAAGCTTTTCCCTTTTACGGATTAGTTAAGTACTATTTTTTCCGTTTCGAAAGTTTTACAGAGTACAAAATCAAATGCGGAACGAAAAGCACTTTCGAATAGGATTGACTTTCGGAACGAAATACAGAGTAGGGCCCCAGGTACAAAAAAGTAGATTTATGCAGACGACTCCACCACATACGCTACCGCTTTTTAAACCAGAGTTTTCTGCCAGGAAAACCTATGGGAATACTATGTCAAATAGGGACTGAAGATAAACAGTGAAAAGACCAAACTCATATGCTTCCGAACACCAGTGACTGTCATTCGAAGACGAGTGTTTGCAACATGCCACAATCAAACTAAGGTTTCCAGACAACACTGAAGTAACAGTCAAATCATCAACGAAGTGCTATTCAAACGACTTATCCGACCCATTCTGACCTACGCCTTTCACATCTGGTTTACTATTTCACCTACAGCAATGAAGATGAAGCATTTTGAAAGAAAGATATTCCGCATTTGCACTGGACTATACCGTAACCCATTGACGAAGAAATACATATATAGCAACTAAGAGCTGTACGAAGAAGCAAAGTTAATACTACACAGCTCTACGGAAAAAACCTGGAACCTGGAAGTTCGTCCCAAATCATAGGTACAACATCGCCTCCAGCATGAACTAGAGCCTAGTGACAGGTATCTATACGCCCGAGCCATCAATGATGATCAATTTGAAGAAATCATCCATAAAGACGATGTACCCTTTTATGAGAAGAACAACAATCAATACTACAAGGGATAAAACATCCAATTATCAAAAATTTATTATACTGCTAATATTAAAAAATCATGAATTAGATTAAGAAAACATCAATATTATATTGTAAGCAAATAGCATTATGTAAAGCCAAAGGAAGAAAATTGGGCCCCTATTGTTGAGACAACATGATTAGATTTAAGTTAGTTTTAAGTCAAATTGTATATAAAACAAATTAAAAAAATAAAAATTCTTAATCTAAAAAAAATATATCAAAAAAGATTAAAACGATGTACAACGGTACAATATTCTAAAAGAGACCCAAACAATGAACAATAGATAGCTTAATACTACGTTTTCACCAAGAGTAAATCCGGGATTTAAGTGGATTTACCATAAATCTTCTTTAAATATTGAAGATTTACCATACAAATTTATTTCGTAAATCTAGTAGATTAGAAATAAATCTCTACTAAATCTTCATAGGACCGATCGGTCGAAATTCGAACTGACCTAACATCCATACGGTGCTAAGCTATCTCGATGATTTTTCATCGTTTGGCCCAAATGAAACTTTCTTTCTCTCGCTTCTACTTTATAATAAAAATTGAAACAACATTAGCAACAACATTAGATGCTGTCAAAGTTAATCTTTTTATTAATCTTTCAGTGCGGTGAAAACACCACATAAATCTCTTGCCTTAAATCTCAGATTATCTTTTGGTGAAAACGTAGTATAAGTTATTTAGGGATCGTTAAATTCTTTAGATCTATTTTTAATGAATCCCAGCATACACACGCTTTTATAGTCCATTTTGACAATATGGTGTTAAAAATTAAGTATATTGTCAATAATAATCCCTAAGTCCTATATTAAGTTATTTCGAATTATAATTTGTTCATAAACAGTATAGTCAACATTGATTGCACTTTTTTTTATAAAATAAAATTATATTGCACTGATCCATATTTATAAATATTAATTCCGTTCATTTTACACAATTTAACAAGTGTGCTTAAACATTTTTGTAATACGTGTCCGTGAAATGAAGATTTTAAAACAATTTTAGGTCTTCTGCATACAGAAGATATTTGCACCCCCTGAATAGCAAGGGCAAGTCATTTATAAGTAATGAAAATAAGAGAGGGCCAAGATGACTACCTTGGCGTATTCCAGATGTGACATAAATTTTACGAGAAATATCATCACAAACTGAGTTCGATTTGACTAATAAGATTATTCAATCAAATTCAACAAGTTTCCATGTATGCCATACTTTCTTGGTTTAAATAGGAGAAAGCCATGGCCAAATTCATTGAAAGCTTTGCTAAAGTCAGTATAAATGGCATCAACCTGGTTCCCTTTTTCCATTTCCAGAAGAAAGTGAGACGTATAATCTGCCAGAATACCGTCGACGAAACCATGTTGATATCAATAATGACTGATTTTGGCTGAGTTCGTAATTGCAATGTTTGTTGCCCCTGCCCTGCCTAGAACATGCTTCGAATATATTTATGAACACAATTACAACAGCATGTGTGCAGTCATCATACTTTGTTAAAAATAAGTTCATAATTGCCAAAATAGTTTGATATCAGCATCGGACCAGATTTTGGCCTCGTATTCAATCCTGTTGATGGATAGTTATTAATTTCTTATCAAATATGTAAAAATCAATATTTGTACAATTATAAATTAATTTCAAAAAAAAATTACTCACATTTGATCCTCTGCCATTTTCCTGCAAATTCAGCAACATAAAAAAAACACATGCCAAATTGACCGCATGCTGACTGTAAGTTTACTTTTATGAACACAAATTTTGCCCTGCTCATGCAGACATGTTGCTGTTTGTTTACAATTATGAACGCAATTTTTGCAGGACTGCGGCAGTTTTGCAATTACGAACTCAGCCTTTAGTTCAACACTCAACTTATCTGTGACAATTTTTTCAAATAATTTGGGAATAGCTGACAAGATTGCAATACCCCGATAAATATTAATATTTGACATAATCATCGTTTTTAAGGATTTCTCCAAATAAGGGTTAGGCAATAATTTCAACAGTTTTCCTAAAGAATGTTGCTGGGATGCTGTCGGGGCCACTACTCTTGTGTATATCAATACAATTGAGCTCCCGAACAAGTTCGAACATTGTTATTGATAAAGAATTAAGTCAATATTGTTTTCTGCAGTACACTAGAAATTATTAATATCAAATTTTACAGAATTTGTACTGACTATTTATTGACCGATTTAATGACTAATTCAAGTAATACAACACAATTTGTCTATTTAAATTTTGTTTTGCTTTTCAAAATATAAAGGTAATATTTTTCACCTCCATTGAAATTGAAAATCTGGCTACAAGAAATCTATGAAAAGTATTCCTCGGAATTCTCCAAATGTAAATATCTGTACTGGATTAAAAATATGTAATCCATATAAATAATACTCACCACGATTTCGTTGAATATCTTCCAGCTCTCTTTTCAACCGTTCATTTTCCGATTTCAGATCTTCCACAGTTTTGCATTTCCATTTGAGTTCAGATTCAAGTTTGTCAAGTTTTTCATCTGAGCTAGTTCGATGTGTTCGTTGCCTTTGAATTTGCTGTTGATTTTCAAATCGCGCATTATCTTCGCATCGTTCGCAAGGTTTTCGCAATAACTTATCAATTTCATTTTGCATAGAAGATACTTTGTGCTCTTGAGTTAATACCAAGTTTTTCAATTCTTCATTCTGTAAAGGCAAGACATTTTTGTATAAAAGGTTTCATTCAAAATATAAATACACTATCTTCTTCTACTAGGTACTTTTGTTTGAAGTGTTCGCTCTATTGTTTCTTTTTCCTCAATTAAACTATCAATTGCCGCCTGAAGAAGATCATTTTGTGCTTCAAGGCCTTTTAATGAACTTTCGAATCGTGCAGCTAATTCATCGTTCAAAAACTCATTCTGAACCATGTTGACCTGACAGGATAATGTATTCAAGTCAGTACTCAAATCATCGATGATTCTCAAATACACACTGTGATTTTCTTCTGGCGTGTCTAATGAATTCTCAGCACGATACTGCTCTGCCTAAAAATTGAATTTATTCATAAACATTTCAGTACTTGACACATAGAAGTAATGTCTATTTACCATTTCAAAAGAGCAACACTCGAAAAACCTCCCAAATACGGACAAACATTGAACTGAAGACAAATTGCATTTCATTGCATGCTTCTGCTTAACTTAGACAAAAACGAAAAACACTTTTACACTACTTTCGAATATTTGATTTAAAAACTCATCAAACTAAATTCATTTCAAAAACTCTTCGTTTCCTAATTTTATTAAAACTTATGATGTTTTTTTTTGTAGGTTTTGCGCCAAATTGCAATAAAGTTTGTGGTTTAAAGTTTCAACGTGACAGCCAACGATTTGATTCTATCCTCAGGTTCTTTGGTTTGTTTTGATAGTCCTTAGTCACGAAAGAGTAGGCCAAGACAACTCCCACTATTCTAGATTTATTTACGTTTACTTGTCTGGAATTTGTTTAACCACGAGGACTTTATTAATTTGTTTTCCAAAGTAATTATCTTCTTATGTGAAGTAATTAATAACTAAATATCCTGGGTGTGGTTATCAATGAAACCATTAGTTTTATATCATAACTAATCTCCAATGACTCCATATTTGTTAGTCACAGCATGTACTATGTTGAGCCAATGAAGGGTGTCAGATTGCATGTTTTCGATTTATTTATAGCCTTATGGAACTTATGACACCCTTCCCAGCATTATTTTTTCTTAAAACTTCGTTTTGTTATTTTGTTTAATAATATTTACTCGTATGTACATTTATGTATATTATCTAATAGAGAAATTGAAAATTTATTTTTTAAATTCATATAAATCACTTTAAGAACAACATTCGCATTTGAAAAATTTTCCGCGGTCAAATTTAGGTAAAATTTCTACCCAAAATTTTCAACCGGCCCGACCCGACCCGACCACAAGGAAATAACTCGAGAATCTAAAAGTTCGTAAAGAAACTCAAACTTTGATTTCGTTACGAAGTAACTGGTTGGCAGGAGTAGACAAATAGAAATGTCAATATATGTTAGTATTCTCCCCTTTCATGACTATTTATGAGGACTATTGACTGGTAGATAGTATGTAGTTAAGGAAGACGATACCTTAAATTTAGCTTTTTACGTGAGATCTGAAGTTTTCAAAGAGATTCATATACCTAGCAGTATCTTGGATATGTTTGTATGTTTGTATAGAAAAAATCTCTGAATTTAACAGTAGGTCCGAAGTTAGGCTCATGGGTAAACTGATGCTCACTACTTGAAGCTTGAGTATTTCGGTTGAATTGTTTAAGGGGAGAAATGTAATTCCCTATTTCACTAGAAAATAACGGAAATATAATGAAAGACAAGAAACATCGCGGCGGTGTTCGAGAGTTTCAAATGATTAATTATCTATCCTTCTCCTCCTCCTTCCTGATTTCTATCCTCCTTCTTGAATTCTATCCAAGAGACTCAAGTGTGTTATTGGAGTACCTGCTCAAATATGGGAACTATACTCGAGCTTTGGACGAATATATGTAGGTCTATTGATTACAGTCAGATCAGAAGGAATGAAAAATTTCAAAAAATCTCCGTCTTTCAAAAATCACGGAAACACTGATCAACAATCAGTTTAAAAAATATCTCAAAGAACGAAATCTCTTTAATGACCACTGGTGATCTGATGGAAAGTGGAACCAATCATTTTTGAGAAACAAAGGTTATTGCACCTTCTAATTTTAACGAATTTGATAGAGTTTGACACGAAGCTCTCATATTGAAATTGTGTGCATTAAGTATCGATGAGTCTTTCCTTCCTTGGCTAAGACACTATATTTCTGACAGTTATATTCAAGTTGTCCTGAATGATTTTAAGTCTGATATTCATAAGCTAAATTCTGGTGTGATCAAAGTCTTCGTTTTGTCTCTAACACTCTTCTTTATCTTCATGAGAATTTGTCTGAGCTTCGAATCCACTTCATTGTTTCGCTGACGACAGCACCCTCAGCTTTTTAGACTCACAACCCAGTTCTTCGCTTGTGGATGTGAGATGACAGTGACAGCGTATGCTGAGTTCATTAGATTCATATCTCAACAGCATTCAAAAAATGGAATATTCACAACCGCGTACAATTTAATGCTTCGAAAAATCAACACTGCTTTCTATCGGCCAAGCGAAATATACCACCTATGCTAGTAGCCTTTAATGGAACTTGTATAGAAAAGCGTTCGATTGTCGGTATGTGTGTTACCAACCATCTCTTATGAAAAACATATATTCGACGTAGTAAAAACGTCAGCGAAACGCTTATAGGGTTTCAAAAAAGATGCAAGAAATTTGAAATGCAGACTTATTTCAATTATTTAAACATTACCATGTTTATGAAGTTCATTTTCGATAAAAACTGAAGAAAACAAATTTAAATCGTTATACCCTCTCTAGATGTGTTAAAAAAATTATATCACATAAAAATTCTTTGTAACAAAATTCAAGAAAACCCGTCTATCTATTCAGTCTGACACTCTATTTTTTACACCTGTAAACATATACATACATACATACAGACGCACAGAAAACAGACCACCCAACAAACGGTATGACGAAAAACACCAACATTTCCAGCGCCCAATTAGCGGACTCAAAAAGTTTTCTATGGTCATCCGGATGAAATGGCAAATCTTAGGTACTATATATTTTGACAGCCAGATGTCATTATTAGCTTTGACACCTGTTGAAACGTAACCATTAGAAAAACTCTAATTGCTATATGTCACCCTTTACATGGACACCAAGTATTATTAACAGAAGTTAAGAAGTAAAATTTTTCCATCAATTGTATGTTACATCGGTCTTCAGTATTTAATGTAAAAATAAATGGAACTTCATGTGAGTTAGCAATCAAATGTTTGAATTCTTTCACTCAAAACTGAAGGTAGAAAATATTGAAAATAAAAACAAAAAATTCCCTTCCAGGAATTGTACCACAGACAGAACATAAAGACATACTCGTTCATAAATGTTTTATCATTTTATCTGTTCAGTTGTTTTTTGTAACACATTATTGACGTTCGGTAGAAGGGGTATCAATCAACACATAGCTGTGAGAATCCTCGCACCAAACACAAGAATGAAACAGTCAATATTAAAAGAAAGGATATACTCGTACATAAGTATATAATTCGGTGACATGATATGACAGCTAGTGGAAACTAGAGTCTAGAGTCTTTACAACTATCAACCATTCATGTATAGTTGTTCTGAGCAGAAATGACCTACAATTTTCTGCCAAGTCCGAACAGCTAAAGAGATAGGTACTTCTTCATGAGAAGTCATATTCTTAGAGGACTTGTAACCTTTAACACATTTTTTGTGTTCTTTAGTTGGCATATGCTGGAAAAGTGCCAGACCTTCAGCGTGATAGTTCAACCGACTTACCTTAACACCATGGTCATAAAGAAAAAAAAATGAACTTTTGTTTTTTGCTCATCTCGAAAACTACTTTTAAATAATGCAAATAATATTTTATTCTAGAATTTTACAAAAGATAAATTTGTCATACTTTTGAATTTTTTAATCTTTTTCAGATTGTGTGGTAATATTCTTGAATCTGAACCCTAAGTCAAAAGTTTTGAAGTATAACAGACAATGACCAAAATTTCAAACTATTACATTGCTATTCAGCTATTTCTTTGTGAAACGTTTTGTGTCCCAATCATTTAATGTGGTTTTGATTTTCAAAACTTAACTTTCTAATAAACTGTCTCACCAATTTTATATAAAGTTTTTTAATTATATTGTACTTTCAATGTGAACATACCCTTAAACCAAATGATCAAACTGTCAATGTCAAAACTATAAATTAAAAACAAATTTTTTTCATGACATAGCTTCTGAACGAAGAACGCTTACAAATAAAAAAAAATTCATAACCAAAATTCCGTGTAAGCCAATGTTTGGTCATAGTTGGCGTGAGCGGATTTTTGGACAAACGTCATCATTGACAAACATCACATGATCAGGTGACAACTGTCATGTACTTCAAGAAACAACATTTCATCCACACAAAATAACTGTAGGGTTCTCATAGCGGTGTTAGTGCCATTGAACCGTTTTTCAGTTGATGAAAATGACGGCCACATCAAATTACATTCAATGGAGATCATTCGGCATAAGTAAACCACTATTATATGTATATGCTTTATCACATTCTCAATGGTGGAAATTTTTTTGTCAAAAGTGGCTCCTTTATAGTCGAGATGTCTTCGTTCAAGGCGGAGCAGAACGGACTGTGAACAATCGGAACATTCCTTGCTTTATAAAAACGGATGTGTGATTTTAAACCTCTAGACCTTTTGATGGGCTCCGTTACATCATTGGTCTACCTCAACAAGCTGGGGTCCTAGAGAAGCTCAGTATACCAATAGTGAAAGATATAGTGGCCGTGGCCGTGTCTGTGTCCGTCGAAATGTGTTGTTGAGTCATCGAAAATTTTGTTCAACAACTCGTTGCCCGTTGCAAACTTGCCCGTAATGGTCATATGAATACTGTGCAATTCCATACATATGTAAATCATTTGATTATTTTCAAACCATTAATCAAATTTTCGAAATATATAAAATAGTTTACATTTTATTTAAACAAAATAAAGTTGTCAAGTCCTTGACGAAAATTTCGATTTTAAGCCCCTTTTATGTAGATGATCATTTCAGTTTCAGTTGAACTATCAGTTAAGCTTTCAGTTAAACTGATGTCTAAATGCAAAAAACTGAAGCGTTTAACTGAAACTGAAACTGATGAAATTCCCATAAGTTTTCAGTTCAGTTATCAGTTAAACTGATGTGTAAACACTTTTCAGTTCAGTTGTCAGTTCAGTCGTCATTCTAGTTCCTGCTTTTTTTTTCAATATGTCGAAACAGAATTATAATTTGGTCGATCTCATTGAAATTTATCGCTCGTGTCCATGTTTGTGGAAGAAAAGTGACACTTTTTATCACAATTCAGTTAAAAGAAAAGCAGCGCACAAGCTCAACTGAACACCGGACTGACGTCTAAATACACTGCCTTTTTTAACTGAACTGACATCTGAACTGAGAACTGAAGGAACAACTGATCGTCTAAAATGGGCTTGATAGTTCACTTACCTTCGCGTATACCGCATCTGTAGGGGATACTGTATAAAATACATATACAATTGTACACACCTTCTATTTACAGTGGATAATAATACCAACTACATGAACGTTTATTATTATATTATTTATTGCTATTATTTTATTTCAGGATATCGCACATTGTCCCAATTTGTAAAGTGTTTTTTGGGTGTCTTAGTTCATTTTGTTTGGGCCAAAGGAGATAGTATTTACCTACACTTGTCTTTGATACAATACAGACCTCAAATACATCCCTATTTTAGACAACAACAAAAAAAACATACGAAATCATGGTATCGTGTGAAAGTAAGTGTAAAAATCCCTATTAATCAACAACGAAAGGTGTGCACGTGAAACGTTGACATGCAATATGACTTAAGTAGTTTTGTATTACGAGTAGTTTTTAATATCTATTTTTTCCTCGAGTGTTTGAAGGTGTTCAGGAGTTTAAGTAGACAAATATAAAAAAAACTACATAGATGAATTTATAACCAATTGATATTTTCGAATTCCTTGTCTGTATGCTCAGTAATGTATAGCTTCACTTAAGTTTTGAATTATTTGTTTCATATAGTGCTGTATTTCACCATAATACTTTCCCTACAGGTATTCTTCGTGAAAGTTTTTTTTAAAATATGGGTTTAAGAAATGCATTGGTATAATGTCAAATTCGTCTTCTTTATGTATCAATTGAATTTTTTTCTATATAAAATCGAGTATTAAGAGTTTGGGGTGATGGGGTCTGTAATTTATTGGAAGTAACTCTGCTCGGGTTTTTAAGTAGTTAAAATTCCATCTACATCCATATTATTTTCAAAATAGATTATCTCGTTAAGGTCTTGCTCTATACAGGGTGTCCCTTAATTCTTCTTAATATTTAAGCGCGTGGTTCTAGGTTATATAGGTATATATAGGGTATATATTGCGAGGAATTGACAAATCCTCCAAGAGTATCTCTTGTCATGGAAAGTGCTGCTCATTAGCCGTTCGGAATCGGCAGAAAATTGTAGGTTCCCTCTGTTCCTGGTAACACGCACACAGGAATGGTTGAGAGTTGTAAGTCACTAGGTCCTGGTTCACTTCGAGCTGTTGCACCACCAAATTTAAAATTCTAGGGTATATTCTAAGAAAAAAATCCTTCTACAGTAAGGGCATATCTTTAATTTTTATATCATAACAGCGATGCACTTATTATCTATAGTCAGATAACTTCTGATGGAATGATCGGGCGGTCATGTGGCTAAGTCTTAGCTGATATCAATAGAAATGGTACAGTGCCTTGCTACGCCCCTGCCAGCTCAAAAATAAAAAAAAAACATTTTTTCAGCAAAATGTGAAATTATGTTCTCTTTGTGCGAAAAAAGCAACAAAAATTCAGTTGATCCGATGACTGGGTTAATCTTAAGATTTCCCGAAATTTTCATCCAAATCGGTCACGATGTTTTAGAGTTCATAGGAAACATTCATACATACACACATCGATTTTCATATACATACCTACAAATAATCACCCTTATTCCGATAGTGTTTTACTAAAACGCCAGTAAAACGACAAGGCTCTAGAAATTAAAATTGGAATTTTATGGAAACGACTATCTACTAATATATCGCGTCTTAGAAGGGTACGACAGCATCTAACTGATGAGCCCAACTGTCGTACCTGGGCGAAACGCATTTGGACTAAAGGTCGCAAAAACTTTGAATTTGATTTTTAATCAATAGAGTCCACAAAAACAAAAACAAAAACTATAAACACAATTTTTGTTGTTTTTATATTTTTTGTTTCCCTTGTTCGGAAACGACTATCGTTATAATGCTTAGAAAAGTGAAGAACATAGAGAACGCTGCCCTTTTCGTATTATTTAAACACCAAAATGTGGTCTCTAGAACCTTCTCGTTTTAAATGCGTTTTATTAAAACGACTATCGGAATAAGGATGATTTATTTTTTGTAGGAAGAAAACTGTAAGGACTTGGAAAAATACTTTTTTTTTATAAATGTTCCTCAATTCAGCAGAGCCTAATAACAAGCAGTGGAATGCTAGAGTAATTTAGAAAAAAAAAAGTTTGTACCGTTTGCAAATTTATTTATCAAAATTTAAAACCAATTTAACCTAAATTAAAAAAGACAAAACCGAACCTCAAGCTTATTAAAACTGTAAGCAAATCGTTTTAAATTGATGTACTTATACGGAGGCTGTTTGAAAAGTTCTCGGCCTAACATAGAAGGCGTTGTTTTAATAAATAACTTTTAATTCCTCAAACAGCCTTATATATATAAAATAATTGTATGTGAAGTTTCATTAAAATTGGTCGCGTACTTATATCAGTGCAATTTTTTGTTTGAACGAACCTATTGCTAACAACGAAAATGGCAAAAAAATGAAATTAGAGCCGTCATTAAATATTTGGTCAAAAAGAATATGACACCAAATCAAATTAAAGATGACTTCGACGAAACATTGGGGGAATCTGCACCTTCGTATTCCACGTTCAAAAAGTGGGCAGCCTTATTTAAACATGGCAGACAGAGCGTCGAAGATGATTGCAGAAGCGGAAGGCCAACAACATCCACCTCTTCAGAAAACGTCGATAAAGTTCATAAAATGGTTTTAGACGACCGAAGGTTAAAAGTGCGAAAAAATAAGCAACACCATGGGGATCTCTTCTAAACGGGTTTACCACATTTTGACCGAAGAATTGGGGTTGAAAAAATTGTCCGCAAGGTGGTTGCCGCGTTTGCTGAGCGAAGAACAAAAATTCAATCGAGTTGAAATCTCTAGAGAGAATCTACCTTTATTTCAGAGTAATACCAGCGATTTCTTGAGAAGATTCATTACCACCGACGAAACATGGATTTATCACTATATTCCTGAGACAAAAGAACAATCAAAACAATGGAAGCATAGCGGTTCTCCTCCACCGAAGAAAGCCAAGTCGTGTGCTTCAGCTGGGAAAGTGATGGCGTCAGTCTTTTGGGATTACAAGGGAATTATTTTTTATTGATTACCTTCCCAAGGGCCAAATTATCACTGGTCAATACTATACAAACCTGTTGGACAAATTGGCTAAAAAAGTTGCCAAAAAAAGACCAGGATTAGCCAAAAAGAAGATCCTTTTTCATCAGGATAATGCTCCAGCACACAAGTCGGTTGTTGTCATGGCTAAACTCCATGAACTTCGATTTTGTGTACTGAACCATCCCCCTTATTTACCTGATTTGGCACCATCAGACTATTACCTCTTTCCTAACTTAAAAAAAACATTTGGCTGGACGCAAATTCTTCACCAACGAGGAGGTGATTGCTGAAACGGAGCGGTTTTTCGAAGAGTTGGAGGAATCGGCCTATAAAAAGGGTATAGAAGCACTGGAAAACAGATGGAATAAGTGCATTGATATAAGAGGAGAATATGTAGAAAAAGATTAAAAAAAAGGTTTAAAATTTATTGCGTTTTATTGGTCAGGCCGAGAACTTTTCAAACGGCCCTCGTAGTTTAGCAATTTGTGTTTGGAATAAATTTATTTAAATCTTGTTAAATAAATTTGCAAATGGTGTATATAATTTTTTTAGAACAGTTATAATAAAAAACTTGGAATGCCAGTTGAAAATCAGTCCAGCTGTTCTCGAGTTATAAAGTGTTCGAACAAACCCGACTTTGTTTTACATATCGATATCTTCTCGTAACAATATATTAAGCGACATTTTTAAAATTGTTCAGGAAACGAAAAAAACGTCTCATTTTGTTATTTTTTTGTGTATTTTATTGGAAGAAACAGATTTGTAGAGGGATTTTAACAATACAAAACTTGACATCATTGCTAAATCGAAATTTTAATCAGATAAGAAGTTTTTGTCGCTTAGTACATTTTCGTGGTCAAAGCATTGGTGCTTGATACAATGTTAAATGGCGCTTACGATGACAACAACAAAAAACGCAAAATAGATAGAAAAATATTTAAAAGCAAAGACAACCATATCTGAGTATTATAACCGAAAAAAATGGATCAAGTTCTATTTGGATGAGTGTGCTACGCGAACATTTCGGTTAAACTATGCGACATCTATAACAAATTTTTTTTTGTGGACGTTTGGTTGCTTAAGACAATAATATTTTTAAAAATGTCGCTTAGCATAATTTTACTGGCGGATAATACAAATTTCAGCGAGCAACATTATTCCAGTGAGAAAACTTGGCGGTTGCTACAATTTTATTTTCTCTCTAGTTTCTTTTGCATAAATGATAGGGCAGTAAAACCCAGGCCAAAATGTGGCGCTTAACTTCTAGTATAGTTCCACATCAAAAAGTCATTTTCGAAAAAAGTGTCGCTTAATACATTTTTACGGGAAGGTATCGATATATATATTAAGATATCGTGGATTTAAGAAAAGTCCTATGTTGGTGTACCCTGGCCCAAGTTAACGGTAATTGCTGTGTTAATTCTAGTGATAGAAACTTCATTTAGGCTTTTTAGATTTATAATTGCGCTTAAACAAATATGATATCCTATCTCGGTCTTGAGATATATAGTTTTTAGCATGTGCCTTTTTACTGCCCATGCTAGTTTTTTGACTTTGGGTTCAATTTTCTTCAAAAAAAAAACTAAATGATAAGTTTGCGGAAAAACCTTTTATGATACTTGGGAAAACGTTGCTTGTCTTATGAGCTTCACCATGATGAACAATTTGTTTTTACTGAATGTTTTGACAGTGACAATTTGGTCTTTGTTTAGGGGTGCGTTCACAGTGAAAGTTCAAAAACTTGAAAAACCTTTTGTAATATAGCTACCATAATATTGAACTCGATATTCGGTGACATGATATTAAATACAAACACAATCACCCTTATTTATTCCAGTTATAAATTTGGTGGTGCAACAGCTCGGAGTGAACCAGGACCTTGTGACTTACAACTCTCAACCATTCCTGGGTGCGTGTTACCAGGAACGGAGGGGACCTACAATTTTCTGCCGATTCCGAACGGCTAATGAGCAGCACTTTCCATGACAAGAGATACTCTTGGAGAATTCGTCAATTCCTCGCAAGAGGCAGTACACCCCTGAAAAAAACTTTCTTGCAGCGGCTGAGAATCGAACTCGAGACCTTCCGCATGACAGTCCAACGCACTAACCATTATGCCAAGGGGTACTACTATTTATTCCAGTAGCCGTTTTAATAAAACGCCTTTAAAACGAGAAAGCTCCAGAGACCACATTTTGGTGTTTAAATAATACCAAAAGTGCAGCGTTCTCTATGTTCTTCACTTTTCTAAGCATTATAACGATATTCGTTTCAATAAAATTTCAATTTCCGTTTCGTCACCATGGGACAAGTTTCGTGCAAAACTAAACTCCTTACATAATTCAAGTTTCGAGATATAATTTGGAGTGATAAATTGTGTAGTTTTGTTGTTTAGCGCATTTACGTATTGAAAAATTGTTGAAACTTTACCAGCGAGGGCTTTTGAAAATGTTAAGGGGCCTTTATCGAACAAAAACTATGGAGGTATTTTAATTTCGCCTGCCTTATTTCAATCTGATATTTACCTTTTCCAGTAATTTTCTTGAAAATTCTTGATTTTGAAAAAGTTTTCCCCTGTTTGCATACTCACTTTGTATAGTCATCTGTAAAAAAAAAAATGATATCAATCCACAAAATTAAAAAAAAAAATTGATTTATTAACTTTTTAAATAAATTAAACAAAACTACTGAATTATTTCTATTTTTTACAATATGTTTCAAGGCGTCAAATTTTAATAGAAAGCAATTTACATTTAACTAAAAATGTAAAGTTTCAATTACTTAAAACATATAAACATTTCTAAACTTTCTTAAAGATACTTTAAGAACGTAACTTTAGTTCTCATTTAATTTCACAACGATCAAGGTTAAAGTTGATGTTATTATCATACCGAGTTCTTAAGTTCAGATAGTTGATCTTGTAGATTTTCACTATTTTCTTCTAGTTCTTCATTTGATCTAATAGTGTTTCCAATTTGTTTACGTAATTCTACAATCTACGGGAAATCAAAAATACGATGTTTTATTAAATAGAAAATATTAGATTGTAATATTATTTAATAGAAAATATTAGCTTGTAACTTTTAAAATATTTTAATATTAATTTCCATTTGCTTTCAAAACTATCGGTCATTCGAGTTTTATAAAATAAGTGACCTGATTAAAAAAAATGAGTAGACAATTTAATTTTGGACTTTTAATTGGTATTTCAGTAAACCAAAAGAGATATCAAAAAAATCAAATCGAATACAGCCGTTGTAGTTAGATGATTTAATAATTATTATTACAACTTTTTTCATCGCTTCAATTTGAATGCGTACCCAATGTGAAATCCTTTAAGTCTATGACACTACATTGAGATATTGGACGGGAATGATTCTATTGTAAGCTAGTCGAAAATCAGGCCACCGCTTTCTCAAAACAATTTTTTGTTTTGGAAAATGTATTTTCTATTTAAATTTTAGACAATCGCTCTATCTTTCTACTTTACAGAGTTAGCCTTCTGCATTGTTTTAATTTACTTACAATCTTATCCCGTTCTGTCAGTGTATCAAGTAGCTCACCAAATGCATCTACAATAGGATTATTTGACATGCTTGGAGTTTGTTCGAAAATTTCTTCATAATGAATAGGTTTACATAACTGTTAGAAATAAAAAATATTTATATTTAGATAGATTTTGTATAGATTTTGAAATGGATCAAATACCGCATATGAAATCTTGTCCGCTACCTCACGAAGAGCTTTTGATGTTTTTTCTAAAAGGATAGATTTCGCTTTTGCTTGGCTGGTTAGACCTAAAAAGAATATTATAAATTTTAAAAATGATTTTACATACATACATAAGTATTTTTGAAATATCATACAAAAATTTCGAAATATGAAGAATAAATCAATGTTTTCTTAACGCTAAGTAAAAAGTTTTGTAGTTTTCCATTTAGTGAAAGATTGTATTTTAGGACAAAATGTTATTAACGGTACCTGTCATAGAACGGTTTTTTGGTTTTCGACTTTCTCATTAACGGCTCTAATGATTTAATCAAAATTTTGTAACCCCTTAAATTTAAAATAATATTTTATATACAAATATTCGAACAAATATTTTTTGGGGTTTTTCAAGAAAAATCCCAAATTCCAAAGTAGTTTTACATAAGAGCAAGTACATACGATCCAGTCGTCATTTGTATTAGAAATTAGTTTACGCATTGTCCAATATTATGTTGTTTTGGACGATTTTAATTTTGATATTCACGAAATAAATGCTGGTCTTCCACAGGGCTTCGTTTGGCTTCGGACTTTCTTCCTCATTTTTATAAATGATTTATTAGATGAAGCTTCTAATCCATTTCTTGGCTTACCCGACGACTCTACGCTCAGCTTCCAGTTCTCATATTCACGTACTTGTTAATGACTTAAAGTCGTGTGGAGTTTAATGTTTCAAAAACTCAATGCTGTTTAATGTCATTAAAGCAAAAACAAAATGTACCCCCTATGCTATTGTCCCTGAATGGCACTTTCATCGAAGAAACCGAAAAGCTGTCAATTATCGATATGTTTGTTAACGACAGTCTTCGTTGGAATAATCACATTCTCAAGACTGCCAGAAATGCTGCTAAATGCTAAGGATTTCAATATCGGTGCTAGGAATTTTTCACCTCTTTTGATCTTCACCTGATCTGATCTATAATTTATAAGGCGTCCCTAAACTCGAGTATTCTCACATCTTTCACCAAGTGCTGCCTAAAATTGCGTTAATTTACCAGATAGAATTCAGAATTCAGCGTTCAAATTGAAAGGAAACAGAACTATCATGCAATCATTTCCACCTCTCGAACACTGTCGGGATGTTTCATGTATTTCCTTAATTTATTGATTTTTGTATAAGCAATGCTCACTCAAAATTGCATTCTTTCTCTCAATCAGTTCATCCGTTATACCCATCAATTCAGCCTCGAGCCCAATTTTGGACATATATGTATCGTTAAATACCGATATTCTTTTTTTAGTCACACGAAACGACACTGTTTTCCTTTGCCATTTTGTAAACTTTCAAACCCAATCCTCACCGATAACCTCTTCCTCTCGTCCCCTGATTTGCCCGATCGCTCGTGCTCTTTTTAACATTATAAGGGCCTCAATAAACCCTTTTGCACAACAGAATTATAAACAAAAAATTGGAAAATATCGCAATAATATTGTGTTAAAAAATTGATTTAATTTAAGCCTATAAATAAACCTGGTAGTCAAGAATAACCTTTAGCTTATTCGCTCAAAAATAACACCCACCTTCATTTTCTATATGTAAGCGTTGTTCCCGTGTCTGTGAACGTCCGATCTCGTCGACCAAACAACTAATACGACTCCGAACTGCATTCACAATCTTAGCATCACTATCCACGTCTGAACTTATTCCTGAATCCTCGTCGGTTATAGTCCTACTTGATTGTGGATTCTCCAAGTTTAATAATTCGAGTCGATAAAATCTCAGCTTAATTTGTTGGTCATTATTAGTTTTAACCTTTTTATGAAATTAAAATATAGAATTTCAGTTTAGAGCCTTTTTAAGCAATTTCATATATTATACCAACTTATCGACCATTTTACTTATCCGTAGTTGAAGATCTTTCAGTTCGCGTTTTTGATTGCCAATATTTTGATTATAGGTTTCTTGAATTTCATAAAACTGTTGCAGCTCATCTTTGAGTCTCCTTATTAAATTTTCCTCATCCTCGTCGTCTTGAGAAGTTAAACTTATTTCAGATATATTCAAGGAATTTATCTGCAATAATAAGAAGCTCAAAATAATTTGTGAATGTTGTGGAATAGCTTCATCGGTCTTACCGAATCTCTATTTTTGCTATTTTTGTATGAGTCAGCTCTAGGAGTATCTAGAAAATCCATTTCACACGTTTCTGAGATCCTGGCTTCTGTCATTGTTGGGAAGCAATCAATAGGTGATAGTCGTTCTGACACTCTTCTTCCCCAAGCAGATGCAGACTTAAAAATAATTGAAATATTTGAAATTCGTGAAAAAAGCAAGTAATTTATTTTAAGCAATCTACATACATATCAAATTGTTAGCTAAATAAAGTGATTTTTGTTTCATTTTTTGAAAAAGATTCTAATGGAATTAGTTAAAGAAGGTCGTGAAAGCAATAGCCTGTACACCATTACACATAGTCTCATATAAGTTTTAACACACAAACCTTTGGATATGTTTTTAAATCATTACGTAGTTCTCTTATGACGTCATCTTTCAGCTGTATCTTCTTTTGTGCATTTAAAATGTCATCTTCCAAAGATATAATTTGACGTTTTAAATCACGCAATTCATCGTGTCTTTCAGCTATCTCGATGGCTAAAGCTTTTAGGTGGGCCATAAGCTTTAAGGGCAAAAATAACAATTTCGAGCAAATATAATGTAGATTTGTATATTTGTATTTGTATTTTTTTTTTCAAAAGCAAAAATCTCAAGTTATAAAAAATTTATCAAAAAAACAATAATTTTTTTTAATTATTACAGCTTCTTTTACTAACCTTGAACTTCTGAGCAGCACATGACTTTGGATCTATAGAGCTTGATTGCTTGGGGATATCCTGAAAAATAAATGAATTAAAGTTTTTGCTCCAAACTAAATGAAAGTAAATGAGTTATTTAAACCACAAAGTGGCGCCCAACGTGGGAGAGAAAAAATATTGCCTTATTGTGAAGATATTTATCTAAAACTTACGGATTCCTTCTTAATATTTGAATCGCAACATAATGTCTCCTGAAAATAGTTAAAAACTTTCTATTAATGTTTGTATGAATTAGGAACATTTATGTAAAATAACCCCAAAAATATCTTGCTCCGTGATTGTTTCAAATTCAAGATCATCAATGCTCCAATCACCATTCTGTCTTGCGTTGCGAATTAAGTGCATAAGACTGTCTATGTCTTTTCGACATTTGCACAGCTCTACGGTCTGATCATGGCGGCAATTACTGCTGGATTTCCTCTGCAACAATGACAAGCGTTTTGTTGTTTCACAATCGATTTCCTGAATATTTGTTATAAGTGTTGCGTTGATTTGTCGGAGCATAGTGATCCATTCTTTGTATGTTATTTCCTTTAACTATAGAAAACAAAAAATATGACTGTTAAAATTAAGAATTATCAAAAATCAAGATTGTAAGATCATAAAGCAATTAGAGAAGTTACAATCTACTACTAAATCAAGATCAAAACATGCCCAAGCGGGATCTTATGGTGTTTTCGATTGGGGTTTTTTTCCAATGGAATATAAAAGGATTTATTACTTTGACATATTATCCGACAAAAAATACCTTTTACGTAAATGTGTGTTTATAGTTTAGAGAACAGAAAACTATTCCAAAAACGTCACTTCAAACAGTTAATAGAAGGATCTTCGACATTAATTTCTTCATGACATATTGAGTTCGAAAGAGAAAGGAAGGTGAAACAACTAAGCAGTTATTGACATTTTTTATTTATCTTGTTTATTAATTTAACCTATCGCTTAATTTGTATTTTTGTATTTTTTATATAGATATTTGTTTGAAAAACGCCCACGTATACTTCTAGAACTAAGTCACTAAGCTTAAAGCTACATTAGGTGGGGTGATGATGCGGCAAGCCGTATCACCTCACTCGGATTTTAATGGATCCATTGTACTTCCCAGGGTGAGGGTAATGTAGGAATGGGAATTTAGTGGCAAAAATGAGACATCGCCCAGTTCGTCTTCGAAAAAGTATTCTCCGAAGGAAATATTTTCTAGTTCTGGCTAGACTGTGGCATTCACAATTTAAGTGAGAAGAGCCTTCTTCCAACTCTTCGTCCTGACACCCCTTACATAAGTCAGATGTGGTGATGCCCATTCTGCTCTCGAGGGTTCCCATTGAGTTGTGACCCGTAAGGATTCCAAACAAGAGAGATAATTGAGGTCAGCTAAGGTTCAGTAGATACTATGACATATCTGGCCAAAGATATCTTTAAATTCGACAGGTGTCAATTGCTAATCATCTGTCATTTGCGGTCTTGAGGAATCTTTGGTATATTCTATACATTACATGCTCCAGTGGTATGAGTACCCAGGGTACAATCTGGCTCGGTTTAAGTGATGAACCATTTTGGACCAGTTCTTCCAGCCATTTCATTTCCATAAATGTCACTGTTTCCAGGGATCCATCGAAGGGTGACTGAATTTGTTTCGCTGACCAGTCTTAATTCACTACGGCAACGAACAACCAGTTTTAACTTCGTGACAATTGACGAAATTCACGAAGCTTTATTAGTAAATATTTATGAGCGGTCATAAAACGCTCTCATGCCATTAGTCGGGACCACTCTTTAGCTGTATATGATTGCTCCCTTATATTCGCAAAATAAATTTAATGTACGATAAAAATGATGCCAATGACGATGCTTGTTGGGACTTGAATTTTAGATACAAATTTCCAGATAGATGAAATAGTTTACTTCTTCGTGCTTTTTTTGATGAAAAACTGCAAACATTTAGATCGTATTTGATAAACTCAAATTCGTGAAAATTTTATACCTCACGACGAAACATGTACAATACATACAGCCGTATTTATTAGAATTCGCTAAACGCGTGAATAGTTATGCAATGCATAAGGACTTATTCGTCCACTATGCAAATTCATATTTATAAAACATTTGCCTACCCTGCACAGTTATAATGAGCTTGTATCAAATAAAGTACCAAAAAGTAAGAATCTATTACATTAAGCCTTCATAACACTCAGCTGTTTGTCAAAAAACAAAAAAAAAACATGTCTGTCTATCGAATTTAATAAACAAAAACGAAACTACCAAAAGCTAAAAGAATTCGAACAATTAACTTTGATTCATCAGATAAAGTATGTTATTATCTCTAGCACAATACTGGAAATCAAATTGTTATTCGTTTCATCCTAGCTGGAATACTCCTCAGACAAGTTCTTGAGGATAAAATTCAATAAAGCAAAATAAAAATTACAACACTAACACACCGGATGAAGAAGGATGCGTGGAGAGAGATCACCAACAAGTTTATTTATCTATTTAATTCTAAACAATTTTCAATTCAATTTCTTTTTAATATATTAGTATAACATATTTGTTTCAATAAATAAAAATAACACAAACTTTTAGTTTCAATATCAATTCAAAGGCATTTTATTTTGTTGATAATCTTTATAATTCAATGTGATGTCAAAGTGAATGTGACAGTTCAATACTAAAATGTCCTTATGTAGGCACTATTCAACCTCCAAACGCGTTTAGCTTATAATACCTCTATTCAACGTCACATAAGTTTTATAAATAACGATTTTGCGTTTAGACGCATTATAAGGGTTGCATAGCCTTATGTACTCACTATAATGAGTTTATAAATATGGCTGTTAATGTACGATAAAAATGATGCCAATGATGATGCTTGTTGGGACTTGAATTTTAGATACAAATTTCCAGATAGATGAAATAGTTTACTTCTTCGTGCTTTTTTTGATGAAAAACTGGGGTGGAATCGCGTAAGGTGATAGTCTGTTGACTATCAATTCGTTGATTGTCGTTTTTGACTATAGCTGTCTCTATCATATCAATTAAGAATTATAGAGAGAGCGATGGTCAAAACGACAATCAACAAATTGATAATCAATTATCACCTTACGCGATTCCACCCCTGCAAACATTTAGATCGTATTTGATAAACTCAAATTCGTGAAAATTTTATACAATACATATACAATACATATTTTTCCTTATTTAAAATATTTCTTAACACAGTTTTTGCTGTTTCTTTTCATATTCAAAGATTTATGCTTCACACTTTGATTAATAAATTGTTATTTGTATTTTTAAATAAATCTTAATCCTATTCATTTCTATTTTACTCAAAATTAAAATTTCGTCACCAAATATTTGGTCATTACTGTACTACACAAAACCTTCCATAACATCCCTGTTTCTATGTTATCATATCAAACAACTGTCAAAATATTATCAGAGAACACACAAGGCAAAATCCAAATATGTCAACAAAAATCTCTTTTCCAACCAGGCATCCACCCTCTCTGATAAAAAAATATGCACTCAAATTTAAATAACAAAATAAATCATTCATAAAAATAGAAACAATCACCGATGCATCGCCATTTGCTTGTTCATTGATTTCAGCTAAACGTTTCTCGTACAGACCATTGAGTTTCTCCTCAATCTCAAAAGCAGGAGCTGCTATTCCGTCTCCGGAAAGTTGCTGCTGTGGTTGCTGTTGTTGGGTCTGTTGCTGTGACACGGTTTCAGTACCCTGTTCTGTGATTGATGAAGAGGCTGACCTATTTACGTTAATCTTCTGGTACTGATTTTCACTCATTGTTAATACACCTGTTCTTATCTGAACAACAAACACTTATGGTAAACAAACCGAAATTCTATTGAAACGGTGGCTTTAGGTAACTCGGCGGAGACGACAACAAATGAAAGTAAAAGTGGCGCAATCGGAGCAGAGCAGGGTTAATACTGGCAGGAAAATCAACTCTGTTTTGAAACGAAAACGACGTGCTACTACGTCAACGAGCAAATCTACTGACACACACGATAGATTGTCCACCAAAGGAACTAAACCAAGCGAACGCAGCTGGTTGGGCTAGCTTCACTAGCAGCTAGTTCTCAGATGATACCACAGAAACGTCTATAAAACTTGAATCGCACAGAGGTGCGAACATCTGGAGTTATACTTTTCAGACACACTTTACACCAACGAAACGTTGAAAGAGAATTTTCCAATCGAAAAGAGCTCGGAACAGCTTCAGCTGTAGATCAATATTGCGTGTTAGGTTCCCAATAAAAGACTAGAATGTCTTTGAAGCCACCATCCTCGCTGACCTGCTTTTTGGACAACATTCGAATGCAACTGGCTGAAAAGTAAAGTTGTTCATTGATGTCACAGTCGTAGAGCTTTTTCGCCAAATGCCTTGGTTTTTCTTGTTGTTGGTGTTTTGCTCTCGACGACACGGCTACTATCGACGTACTATGTACATATGTAGGTACTTTTAAGTTTTCTGCTTTTTTTTTTGTTGTATAGATAAAAGTTCTTAAACCTCACGCAGAAATTATGCCAAATGCGTGGAGTAGCTTTGGTGATTTAATGCATTCCAAACTAATTTAAGTTAGACGCAGAAAAGCCTTGAACTTGAGTTAAATGTTAAGCTTTTTCGGGGATGTTTTCGCTTTTTATTGTACGAGAAATTAAGTAAAACTAAATAAACATTGTTAATTGGATGTAAATATTACGTATACGCCACCGCTACCGTCGCGTCGGCGCCGATTTCGATATCTTGCGGTTTTTAGGGCAGTAAATCAGATTTAAGGTACAGTAGCGGTGTAGATAAGTGTACATAATTTTGTTGATTGAACGGTCGACGAAAATCAAACATTTGTTCATTCTACATAATTTTGTTCATACATAAAATAAGGGATGCTTACTTTTAAGTCTTACAACAATGTTATATTCATATCTTGTGCATTCATTAGTTTGTATGTACATAGTTTGATCTAAATTAAAGACAAGGAAAGGGATTCTTTCAAGTAGGTAGGTTATTTGGCTATTTTGTTTGCTGAATTTTTGTTTTGAAAACTACAACATTGCTTATCTTAAGCGAAAATGAAAATGTTCCCAATGAATACCCAATAGCTTGGAGTGTTAGTTAGTTTAAAGTTCATAGTCAGATAAATCACTTTTTGAGATAGTGTTGTATTGAAGCGTCGTATTTATTAACATTAATAGTTATATCATTGTGTGCAATTAATTATGACGACAAAAATTTTTGAGTTGGAGCACAAGTTAAACCAAAAGGCATTAAACCAACATTTAACGATATGATAATGAATGAAACTGCTTACGCAGTTGAGAAATGACAATATTCTTTTATGATGATCGCATTGACCTAATATTGTACAGGACATGATGAATCCATATCTTAAAGGATATCTGAATGTAAATAAAACCAAAGTTGGAGATTCCTGATATTCAACCGTCATGCGGTTATAATGTGCTTATTTCCTCTTCAATTTTGTGGATTTTATAACAGTGTAATTACCTACTCTTCATTTCGGAGGGATATTTCATTTGAGCCTTGTTTTCCGCTGACCAAAATGAAGTACAACCCTTTATCCTCATTAGGTAATACGATTATCGTTAAAATATCATGTTCACCCTTATTCCGATAGTCGTTTTACTAAAACGCCAGTAAAACGACAAGGCTCTAGAAACGAAAATTGGAATCATCATATAATAAAACGGCAAACATGTTTTTTGTGGTACACTTTTCTCCAAAAGTATTTAACCGATTTCGATAAATTTTATATGGTTGGAAAGCCACAGTTACGGAGATGTGCAGAATATACTTCAGACACGCATTTACACACTCTGGGTCATTTTTGTTTAAACCCAAAATGTGGTCTCTGGAGCCTTCTCGTTTTAAAGGCGTTTTATTAAAACGACTATCGGAATAAGGGTGGTTATCTTTAAAATGCAATAATGTTAAACTAAAAGATAAACGTTTGTGTAAAATGATAGTCGAACTTTTCTAATTGGCTATTGACTCTCGTATAGGTTTAATTTTTTTTTTTGAGAGGTCAATTTTTGGCCATTTTTAACGACATTGACGAACTTTCGGAAATGAAGATCAGACACTTGATCCCTTTTCACAACGCGACGAACTGGCCCTAGGGCGAACTTCGGTTACTTGTGTGCCTTGCTCTCTATTTGATTCTTTAGATCCGGAGCTCGCGGAATGAAGGCTTTGACGGAAGTTTACGGTGCGGCGATGGACCCGATGATCACTCAATCGGATTAGCTTCTGTTTCAGCACCAGTCAACAAGCTGTCTTGCTTTGCTCAGAGTAGAGTGTGATAGTTCGGTTAAATGAGTAATCTTGCTGGCTGGACTGCTAGTGGTTGCCATTTCTTCCTACCTACCTAGAGGCCTTTGGAGAACCTGAACTAAGTAACGTACAACTATCAATCATTCCTGCGTTCGTGTTGTTGGCAAGAATAAAGGGAACCTACAATTTTCACGATAAGAGATACTCTTCGAGGATTTGTAACTTCTTCGCAAGAGGTAGTGTTTTTGAAAAATTTCTTTTTAATATGGTACTCAAACCAATTGTTTGATAGATCTATAACCTTACAAGAAGTCTTGGAATTTTACGGAAAATTCTTTTTAGTGGGAATTTGTTCGTGGTTAGTGACTTTGTTCTGAATTTGTTTCCAGAATTGAAAACCCAGAGATAATTTAAATGTAATAAGCACCATATTAATACATTTATGATTCATCATCATCGGCTCGACAACCGGGTTCCGGTCCTGGCCTCTTTCAACAAGTCTCTCCACCTATCCCGGTCTCTAGCCGACGCCATCCAGTTGCGCACCCCAAGGCTTCGGGCGTCCTGGTCTACGCCATCTCTCCAGCGCAAGCATGGTCTACCACGCTGTCGTCTACCATAGAATGCACCACAAAGAACTTTCCGAGCAGGTTCCTCTTCGCTCATGCGAGCTAGGTGCCCTGCCCACCGGAGTCTACCGAGCTTAATTTTTGTCACGATATCTGCTTCAAGGTAGATTGCGTACAATTCATGATTGTACCGTCTCCGGAATCGTCCTTCTTCACATATGGGGCCAACAATTCTCCTTAAGACTTTTCTCTCGAACGCAGCTAAGAGGTCGGAGTGCCTTTTGCTAAGCACCCAAGTCTCGGATCCATATGTGAGTACTGGCAATGGCAGGACCATGGTCCTGTACAGCAGCAGTTTTGAAGTTATGGTGAGATTTCTGGATTTGAAGAGTTTTGACAGACTATAGTAGGCTAAGGACTCCAAACTACTACTTGCTGTATGCATTAGATAAAGGTGAACCCAGATCTTGCATACTAGTTAAAAGTAGCCTAAATGTATTTTTACTACCTAATTTCAGTGATCGAGATGTAACCGTCGCAAGACTGGAAACAGCCAAAGGAACTTTCTGGCTGGCGTCGGCATATCTAGGCCATGACCACCTTGGCCCCCTCCCAGGAGACACTCTGAGGAGGCTTATCACTGATGCAGATAGGCAGAAGACTGACCTCATTATTGGAAGTGATGCTAACGCCCATCATACAGTGTGGGGTAGCACGAATATAAACGACAGAGGTGAGTCTCTTTTCGATTATATTTTGAACACTAACCTAACAATATGTAACGTTGGAAATGAACCCACATTTGTTACTAAAAACAGACAGGAAGTACTTGACATAACTCTTGTCTCAGATAAAATTTATCATACTATCTCGAATTGGAAAGTATCAAATGATCATTCTCTCTCTGATCATAGATACATACAATTCGAAATAATGGACGAACCTCCTAGCCAACCTTCCTTCCGTAACCATCGGAAAACAGATTGGCTTCTATATAGGGCAACTCTATTAAGGTCAATCAGGCCTGAGTTATACAGCATACCCTACAACACTGAGGATCTTGATATTAAAGTCAATGACCTCACAGCAGCCCTCAACAAATCTCTGGAAACTGCCTGCCCTCTTATACAAATAAGAGGTAAAAAGAAACCACACTGGTGGTACTCGGGGCTGGATCCACTAAGAAAAGAATGCAGGAAACTCTTTAATAGAGCGAAAACCTCCAGAGAAGCTTCTGATTGGGATTCATATAAAGACTCCCTCAAGTTATATAAAAAAGAACTGAGGAAAACCAAGCGTATGTCCTGGAGAACTTTCTGTAACAATATAGAAGGCAACTCAGAGGCATCAAGGTTAAGAAAAATCCTCTCCAAAAATCCAGTAATGCCAAGTTGCCTAAAAAACAATGACGGTTCCTGGACAAACTCAAGCGAAGAATCGCTCAATCTGCTCCTGGATGTACATTTTCCAGACAGCTCTCCTTACGTTAATAGCACTGATCCTGATCCTAACAACATACTCAGTAGCATAACTCCTCCACAAGGTCTGATTACAGAGGAAAAATTAAAATGGGCAATAAACAGCTTCAATCCATACAAATCTCCTGGGCCAGATGGAATAATTCCAGCGGAATTACAGGAAAATTCCGATATTCTGATACCCATTCTGGTAAACATCTTAAATGGTTGTATCGCTCTGGCTCACATTCCTTTGTCATGGAGAGAAGTAAATGTTATTTTCATCCCCAAAGCTGGCAAACCTAGCCATGTTAATCCTAAAGATCTAAGACCTATTAGCCTTTCATCATTCCTACTTAAAACATTTGAACGTCTGATTGAAATCCATTTGAGGGCAAACATTGATAAGTCCTTACTATCCAATGCTCAACATGCTTATAACAAAGGGAAATCTGTAGAAACCGCTCTACATACGCTGGTTCGTACTATCGAACACTCCCTTCATCATAAGGAGTTCACCTTAGTTGCTTTCCTGGATATAGAAGGAGCTTTTAACAATGTCGACGCATCCGCAATCACATCTGCGCTGTCATCTCTAAAGGTGGATAAGTCAATCAGTAATTTGATAAATCATATGCTGATAAGCAGGATTATTAATTCAAAACTGGGCGATTTTACTACTCGAAGGACTGTCAGTAGGGGTACGCCGCAAGGCGGCGTCCTCTCTCCTCTCCTTTGGAACCTAGTCGTAAATGAACTACTAGTGATTCTTGAAGGGGAGGGGCACAGGGTGATTGCCTATGCGGACGATGTTGCGATAGCGATATCTGGTAAGCATCCTAATACTCTGAAGGAACTCCTACAAAATGCTCTAAACAAGCTTACTAACTGGGCAGATCAATGTGGACTCGGTGTCAACCCCCACAAAACTGAACTTGTCCTATTTACCAGGAAATATAAAATCCCACACATAGACCCTCCCCTCATCAAAGGTATACCGCTTAAATTCTCAGACAAAGCAAAATATCTGGGTCTTATTTTGGACAAGAAATTAAGCTGGAAGCCCAATATCCAAGAGAGAGTCAACAAAGCCAACATAGCTCTTTTCTCTTGCAAAAAAGCCGTAGGTAATAAATGGGGTCTACAAACTCATATAACACACTGGCTATACATCTCAGTCATTAGACCGATACTTACATATGGAGTGACAGTATGGTGGACTGCGCTGGAAACAGCAACTAACCGCGATAAGCTCAGCAAAGTCCAACGAACAGCCTGTTTAATCATGGGTGGAACTCTCCGCTCAACTCCTTCTGCTGCACTTGATGTTCTTTTTCATCTCATACCGCTAGATATTTTTAGCAAACAATCGGCCGCTAACACAGCCATTCGACTTAAAGCCTCCTCGCAGTGGATCAATAATGATATTGGTCACTCTACTATACTGAACTCGTTCAGTAGTCTACCTAGTAACGTCGATTACACCACCCCTCATCCAAAATTTGATAAAAATTTTCAAGTATCCATCCCTTCCAGGTCTTCATGGGAAAATGAGTCGTTTTTGATAGACGAAGCAATTCATTTCTATACAGATGGATCTAAAACCGATGACGGGGTCGGTGGAGGCGTATACTCCGAAAAATTAAATCTTTGTCTATCTTTTCGTCTTCCCAATCACTGTAGCGTGTTCCAGGCAGAGCTTTTAGCAATAAAAGAAGTCCTCTCTTGGCTAAAAGAAAACGTTATATCGACAACCGATATACGTATCTTCTCAGACAGTCAAGCTGCCTTAAAGTCACTGGACTCTGTCTCCATTAACTCACAAACAGCCCAAAATTGTCGATCATCTCTGGTGGAGATGTCAAAACAGTTTAACATTCACCTTACATGGGTGCCGGGGCATAGAGACATTCCAGGAAATTGTAAAGCTGACGAACTTGCAAAAAACGGAACAATATTACCTTTGTTGGATAGCAAATCTAACATCGGTATACCCCTAGCTACTTGTAAACTTATGCTAAAGCAAGATACCATAAAGAAAGCCAACCACAGGTGGACCAGCACCCCAACTTGCCGGTCTACTAAACTGATTTGGCCATTGTTTGATGCTAAACGCTCAAAACAACTAATTTCTATTGGTAGATTGCATATTAGCTCCATTATAGGTGTCCTTACTGGGCACTGCCTAATAGGAAGGCATGCTTCTCGTCTTGGAGTTCCTGCAAATGACTTTTGCAGAAGCTGCATGGATGAAGAAGAAGAGGAGTCAATTCCCCACCTTCTATGCTCTTGTCCTGCCCTAGCGCAAAGACGTAGACTCCACTTGGGAGACTACTACTATAACGATCCTAGTGATCTAAATAATTCCGACATTCACTGTCTCAAACGCTTCATTATTAGCTCAAAATGGTTTAACGAGTAAGGGGGATTTTTGAAATCCTTGTGGTATCACAACGGACCAAATATTGGTCTAAGTGTGCTGTCCTTTTCCGGTCAGCAGCCACTTTAACCTAACCTAACCTAACCTATAGTAGGCTCTGTTGGATTTGAGAAGCCGCCCGCGTATTTCTTCTTCTATATTGTTATCGGCTGCTACTATTGACCCAAGGTATTTAAAGGATTGCACGACTTCAAATTCGTGCTCCGCTACCTTGATTGTTTGACCAACTGTTCCTCTCGCATTCGACGCCACCATGTACTGAATAAACAGTCGGGTTCATATGGATAGACCCACCATTTTTGTTTATGTAAATCTTTGTTTAATGTTTTTCATGCTAATACAAAAAAATTCAAATTATAAGTTATTAAGTTATAAGTTATTAAGTTCTCAGTGAAAAATTATAAAAAAGAAGTTTGGTGAATAGACACATTTGACTTTTCTTCTCCAAACTAATCTAAATTTTTTTAATTTCCTAATTCTACGTCTTTTTACTATTTTTTTTTGTTCAACTTCCACTATTTTAAATTTTATCTAAAATTCAACTTAGTGATGTGTACACGTTTTTCAACAATCTAAGAGAATTTTCAATTTTTGTTCAGGGTGCTTTTATTGCTCTATACTCTTTATACTGATTTTCTTCTTCATAAATATTTAGAGTAACCCATCCCCAAACATAAAAAAATAATTCTATGCATTGTAGTGACAATTAAGGAGTTAGTTTTCATTTTAACTTGGAAGAAAAGTTTTTACCATCTGTGTGTTATAAATTGATATTTTAATATATTATTCACTAATAAAAAATTCTAACAAATCAAATCTAATGAATTCTTACTTCGCGTCTGGAAGCGAAGGTTTTTTTCGAATCACCTATCAAAAACACTATTCAGTCTAACCTACGGTGAAGTGATAAGTTTTAATTTATCAAACAACACTAAAATAAAAAATCTACGAGCCCAAACGCAAAATAGTTGGACTACCTATGATAAAAAACAAAAATCTTCTGATTCTTAAATTCCATCGGAAATAAAATCAATATTTTGGTATTTTTCTTAAGATATATTTATTTTGAATAGGAATAAGTAACAAAAACAAAATGACTTCAATTAAATAACGGTATAGAGCAATCTTACAAAATAAAATAACGATTTAAACATTTTTTTAAGTGCAAAATAGTTGGCCTATGGGTCTTAATTTTTATTTTACCATGGTACTACGTCGCCTTTGGCCTTGATAACTGCTTCTATGCGTCGTGGCATTATGTCAACTAATTTTGGACATTCTTCGGTGCCAAAAGATTCCCAAATATTTATGATTTTAGCTTTAAGGTCTTGAAGAGGTCCGGCATGGTTCTTTTCGCGGTTTTTGTTTCATTTTATGCCAGACAGTTTCAATTGGTGAAAGGTCAGGGCTGCTGGAAGGCCATTGCAGTAAAGGAATAGCTTCAGCAGATAACCATGCCACTTTAGACCTTGCTGTATGGCAAGAAGCTCCATCCTGTTGGAAAATATAGTCTCGATCACTAGCTTAAAGTCGTGGTATTGAGGGGAGAAGCTCATTTTCCAGAATATCCCTGTACCTGGCAGCATTGACACTTCTATTTACAAAATGCAAATTGCCCAAACCCCGCCCCGACATGCATCCCCATGTCATTAGAGATGCTGGAACCTTGACCGTTTTTTTAAGGCAATCTTTGTGAAAAACCTCTTGAATTTCTAATGACTCGTTTTCGTTCGTCGCCCACGCAAACTTCAAACCTGGACTCATCACTCCAAATAACGGACCGCCATTGACTTAAAGTCCACTTTTTACGTTGTTTGGCCCACTTTAGCCGCTTTTTCTTTTGTTTAGGTGTTAAAAGTGGTTTTTCTTTGGCCTATGTTTTTAACGAATTAAAATTGCTCTAATTTAAATAAATCTAAAACAAACCTTATAAAATTTGTATCCAATTTTTTTCATAGTCCGTTTGCAAGTGTCGACCGAAACACTTTTTTTTATTCTTTCCCTCCATTGAACAGTTATTGCAGCGGCCGTTTGACGTCGATTTTCTTTTATTATTTTTTTTAAAACTCGGCAATCTCGAGGTTTTCCAATTGGTGGGCGTCCCGTTTTTTTACCGATCTCCACATTTCCACTATTTTTGAACTTTGAGATAATGTTTCGAATTGATGAGCGCGGTAAATTGAATTGTTTTGCGATTTTATAGCTCGATAATCCCGTTTCGAAGGCTTTATTTATGGATTCCCTAAGGTCTCTTGATAATGCAACGCCACGCACCATGGTTGACATTAAACTGTTGCTGGCTTGCATAAAACAAGAGATCAATAAACAACAAAACAAGTGCATGTCAATTTTTTAATAACGGTTAACTGAAAATCTATTTAAATCTTCATAGGCCAACTATTTTGCATCCCAAGAAAGAGTAGTCCAACTATTATGCTCTATCTTTGTTTGAGGGAATGCAAACTGGAGCCATATGTGCTTTCTCGAATTTAGTTCTGTTTGGTCTAATTTACTTATTAAATGTAATTTATTACATCGACAAAAAAAAATTAAAAAACAACTGCTTGGGGACCAGAAAATATAGGCACATAAAAAATGTTAATTTGCTAATTGATGAGTAGGCCAACTATTTTGCGTTTGGGTCGTATTTCGGTTCGGCTGGTAGGTTCCACATAGTACCTATGTATGTTTATACTACAAGAAAACAATCATACCTATCAGTAATTCCATCGTAATCGGAAACTTGTTACGAATCCCGAAACAAACTATCACTGAATCCATCGTAGTGGATAATCCCATACAAATTGCTGTTACGACCTGATTTGATGATAGCTTTTTGTCGGGATTCGTAAAAGTTCCGATTGCGATGGAATTTGTGGTAGGGCTGAATGTTTTAGAGAAAATACGACATTTTTCGAATTCGTTGGTGGGATTTTTCCTAACACTGATGATGAGTTAGATTTTCTTACAAAATGTATTTGTGCGATTTTATCTGTAGGCCTATTCCAGAAAGCGCGGTGGATCGTATTGAAAGCGATGCCTCACTTTCTACCGTCTTGGCTTTGGATTATTTCCAAAAGCGACAAGGAATGACAACGATCCTTCCAGAGTAACAATTTAATTGTCATATATTTCCAAGACCACTATTTCTTAAAGTATTCCAATTTTAATGGTAGCTCTTTTTAAAAATATGACGATTGTTTTCCCGAAAATATTTATTTTATAAGTAAAGTATTTTATAGTAGTTGGTGATTTTCTTTGATTCAAAAAGAAAAAAATTGAATTCTTATGGATTTCATAAGAATTTTATTTTTTTAAATGCTGAGCGCGAAGAACCATCCATCAAAATAGAAAGAAAATTACAGAGAAGTTGGTCTCCCCGCTTGATATTTTTGCTTATTTATCATCACAATTTAAATGTATTTATTTAATTTTATTCAATAATGTTTATTAAATTATTTCGATTATCGAAGGAGGCATTCTTGTATGTTTTGGAAGATATTAAAGATCCGCCAACAATCAGTCACTTACATTGCTATCGCTTTCAAATCAAATAACATTTTGATGGAAAGATCTCAAAATTGATTCGCTTTCCATTCGACCTTATATGGAAAGCGAATCGATTTTGAGAATAGGAAAAAATTCAAATCCGCTATTAAAATAATCCAAGACATGGATGCAATTATGGGGGTAATGAATCTTTTTCAAGATGTATTAAATTTTTTAATTCTGTATGCAATGAACTGGATCTCTCATATAACAGATTGGAATTTAAAATAAAATTACAAAATATTGTAAATTAGTTTTAAGTTTTCTTATTTATTAAATATAAACTATAACTTGAATTTGTTAGTAATCTGTAAGATTTATATCGGTAGATAAATAAATAAATAAAAGCGATCCGCAGCGCTTTTTGGAATAAACCTCCTGGAAACATTTTCATAGATAATAATTTGGTTTCTATAGATAAATAACCACTATGACAGTTGTTGTAAAATTTGACCGTTCTCTGGGCATTGAGGCAGGTTGTACATAACAAACTTTTTGGAAAAAAATTTCTTAAAAACATTTATCAAATGCATCACTATCCGGCGTCAAGTGACGTTTTGTCGAAAAGTCAATTAATTATTGTTGCCTGATGAAAAATGTATTCGTGCTCGAAACGTTGCTAATTTAATCAGCCTATTATTGACCTAGAGCCCACTATAAAAACATTTATTTATATACAGCTGAGGTCACAAACGAATTCCCAAATTTATCAAGTATACCGAATATCAATAATTTTGTATTAAAATGTAATACTCTTGATATTCCTAATAATCGAGAAGTTGGTTGCGCTTCAAAAAAAAATGTTTTTTTTTCGGTTAAGCTTGGCAACATCTTTTGTACGCCTTTTTCGTTTTACTTAATCGCTCTTTGTCGTGACTATCGTATTCCTCAGTATCGTTGACTTGCCGCTCGTAACGTAATACGATATAGGGCCCCTGTATTCCGAGTGAATTGAAAACGAATTTCAATTTCACTTAAAATGAAAAGGCATGTTCTACATTCCGAGTGAATTCAATTCACTCCGAATTTATTTGTGAAACGTCAAAATGAGCTGAAAGACAATTTGTATCATTTATTCAAACATTGTTTCTTGTGCAAAACGAACACGAATTTTCATCTCCGAAAACTCAATTCACAATCTTCATTTTGGGTGGAATTTAGAACACCAACATTTCACATTCGGAATGAAGAAATCACAAAAGTTATTTTATGCGGAATGCAGAACATCAAAATTCACTTTTGTTTTCGAACTTACAGCAAGTAAAATGCAGAACATGCGTGATTATAGAACATTTGTTAGTACTTTTTATTAATCAATGGGAAATCAATACCAAATTCGCGGAGGATGGATGTAAATACCAAACTTTCTGTGAGTCCATTCAAGTAATGACCCAATTTTGATTAAAAGATACCAAATATTGATTAAAATACCCCCCAGACAGTCTGAATAATTGATTAATCTTCTCAATGACATACTAAAAATCAAACAATTTAATTGAAATCTTAAAATATGTATATCTCAATATAATATATTTGTATTTCCTTTCTTAAATGTTCTTTTATTCAATCGCATATTTTATTAGTAACTAAATTTAAATTATGTACATATATATTCACATATATGTAGTTTAATTTTAAGTAAGGAAAATTAAAAAGATCTAAAACAAAAATCAAAAATAAGTTTAAATTACATCTTGCAAAGTAAACATTCAAGTTTAGACATTCTCTTTAAACTTTTGTTTTATTACTATTGTTTTTATTTTATAGTATTCACATAATATTGAAACTTTTTTGTTCTCCTCTTTTATTTACTATTTTTGTTTTTATTAAAATTTTATCCATTCGTTATCATAGATAATGAAACAAAATATATATATTTGCTTGGCAAGCAGGTGAAAAACTTTGAATTTGTGTTCTACCATTTGTTAATAAATTATTTCAGTGACAGATGAAAATGATGACAAAAAGCGTGTGAAATAAGATTTAAATATGGTATAAAAATAAGTTGAAAGCATCTCTCTATTTTTATTGTTTATTTTTTTTTCAATTTGTCTGATAAGAAAAAAAGTTGTTTGCCATTGAAATGTTAACAGAGACAAAATATCGATAACAGTTTTTTTTTTGGCTTTTTGTCTCTGCCAGATCGACTTGAGGAGACAGAAATCGAATTTATATAATAAAAAACTTCCTCACGAACCGCAAAAATTTCTATTTTTGTTCTTCCCTCTGTGGATGTAAATTTAAGCCAAATAAACGTAGACTTTTCGATCTTCTGGCGTTCGAGCTAAATACTCCCTCTCGATGAGGTTCTCTATTCGCTTCTTAATAAATACAGGTGAAGGTAGAAATCTTGACTTAAGCTGAGATGTAACGTCTGAAACAAGCAGGTTATGCTGCAAAAAGTAAAAAAAAAAAACAGATTATGACTCGTGAGTTTAGTTTATCTATTAATTGACGCTTACCGTCAATCGTTTTCTGGCCTTCATTATCCTAACAATTGCTGCCTCAATTTCATGCTTACGATCTTCGTCCACTTTACCGCGAGTCTCTCGCCGTTCCGGCTCGGATTCACCCTTTGCGGCGACCGTTTGAATTTTAACCCTAAAATGTGAATCATGAAAATCATTCCATAACATTTATTTGAAATTTAAAAAATTTTAAACTTACCTATGAAACTTCGATATGAATGCATCGTTAATATGAAATTCATTTGAAGGTTCAATATCCTTTGTTTTGGGATTGCGTACTAGCAGTCTTTGTGCTGGTTTACCCATTGACAGTGATTGTAAGGCCCTAATTAATTCCCTTTCAGGAATATCTGTTTCTTGTTGAATTTCATCGTATGAAAGGCGTTCACGATTGTTAAATAGCATAAGAACACACATCTGAAAATGCAATAAAAAAAGTACCCATTTTAAATCAACAGTTAAAATAGGAGTTTAACAAATTAATTTGTGCTTAAAATTTAGTGTGCAGTACAGGATGCGTCAAAAAGTTGAAAGGGGTTTTAAAATAAAAGAAAAAGAAGCACCGAAATGAACACTACTTGAAACTTCTTTTTTAATACATAACATAGTTATTTTCCAAATGTTTAGAGCAGGAAACTTCTATGGTACAAAGACCAAGGTATGACAGTTAAGTTTAAATGTAGAGTCTGTAATGAACTGGCCAAAAATAGGCCATCTCTTGCTCCGAACCAACCGGGTTTTAAGGAACCTATGGCCCAATATTTTAAGGAAAAAAAACAGTACTATCCTTCCTAATTGAAGTCCTAACGGCCCACAATATAATAGGAATTCACATTAGCAGAATGGGCATTAACTTGTCGGACTTGTACAGAGGGTGTTAAGACAATGAGGCCGAAGAGGACTCATCTCACTGCCTTTGTAAGTGCCTAACCTATATTAATATTTTTTCGACAAATTGTGGGAAATCTCTACTCTGCCACTAAAGAACATCCCTAAATTTACTCAGAATGGTTAAGGGAAGCATCAAAATCCTAAACTCCTTTGAATCCTCTCCCTCCTCTTCCCCACACCCATTTTATCAACATCATGGAGATCGCAATGGATCCATTGAGATGATATGGCGTACTGTATCTTAACTCCTAACCTAACATATATGTAGATGAAACACATGGAAAGTGACCTCACGGCGGGACATTGTGAAAACTCATTCGCGCGACGCGCATTGGAGTGGGATCCTTATACAAAAAATGGTAGTAGACTTGGAGCAAGAGAAAAACTTTGTGCAGAACATTTAAACAAGACCATAGAACAAGAGAATAGAAAGACCTTTAGTTTTTCAAAATCTAACTTTATAAAATTAAAACGTGTAGAACTTTTCAAAATGTTTGTTATAAAATGATCAGAATCCAGAAAAAGAGAAAAATTTTGCGTTGAATGATGGCAGTTTTTGGAAGAAAGAGGCTTGAGTTGATTTGTCCACTACGATTCCATTATTAATGGTAATCTAGTCATCATCATGCAGAAACTTTGCATTGGTATTAAAAAAACATCATTAAATTGATGAAGTTCAAGTGAAGTTATATCATCAATTAATCTTGAGTCGTACGATCGAAGGTTATCAGCTGGCACCAACAATTTTTATCAGGGCAACGCAACTAGGCGAAAATGGTAAGAATAAAGTCACACAAGCTTATTTCGTCATGATATTCTAAAAATTCGCTGATATTCGAAAGCTTTAGAATAATCGCCTTTTATGTTTTAATGCTAATTTTATGCAGATAATTTCTTTGTCAAGTCTTAGAGGAACATAATTTGGTACAGCAACGAAGGAAGAAATTACAGCAATTAAAATCCCGCCTTCAACAGTACCGATATTCGGATAAGAATATTTATCACAGCGTTGTGAGTCATTAATACCAGCATGCAATCAAGTCTCAGTTAAAGAGTTAATATCATAAGAACAGTTTAAAGATGAGTAGTAAAACTTGTTGGTCTCAGCCCGAAGTCCTCTAACATTTTGATAAAATATGACAATTATTGGTGACGCATGATGATGTCATTAGGCCATTGTTTTGTTCAGATCGAGGTAGATGAATCTTAAAATGGAAATGATGCATAATCCATAATTTTGGCTGGCAGTTGTTCAAGTTTAAGCTTTGCATTATTGAAGCGTGCGGATATGTGGATATGTCGTGACAGCTTGTGTTAGGATCAAAGTTTCTTTATATAAATTAGTATCACGAGTTTTAAAGCAATGTTGGTGTCGAGGACGTAGTGAGAAAATTGATTGTCAGAGGTAGAGTAGAAACATTTTATGAAGAAAATTAAAGTGATGTTGAGTTTGAAGATGTTGTAAAGATTAAAACGATGTTTCTGTTGAAAAAGAAGTAGGAAAAGATGAAGATAACTCATATGCTTAGGAAATCGGAGAATGTATACAGGAAGTAGATATTGTAGGTACTCTAGATAGTGCAGTTGATGAACTGATGATGATGATTTTGAAATAGTGGATTATGAGGATGTGACAGATGATGATTTTGTGGAAAGAGAAATTGAAGGTAATGTAAATGACGATCTTCGTCATGGCACATGGCATAGCAATAGTTTAAATGGATTTTTTAGGCGATAATGATGGTGATGTTTGCTTCTTTATCGTTTTAGTTAATGGTATGAGAGCATTCTCTCTTTTTAAAGCATTTTGAGTAAAACGAGTAGGACCAGAATGTTGAATTAATATTGGGAATGATGATAGTGCTCTTTTTTAAGCTGTCAATTGTCGGTGTCTTCGGTATCATTCCTTAAGATGTGGGTGATTTATTGAATATTACTCGTATAATACGTATACAATCACCCGTATTCTGAAACTCGTATTTATGACTCGTATTCGACTATAGTCGTATGTTGGTATTCCAGAAGTCGTATATTCGACTTCACTTGTACTAATATCGGGAAACGCAAAACATCGCATACGACTATTCGTATTTTATAGTTATTCCGAATCTCGTATTCGATTTACTTGAAGTCGTATTTGTGTACTTTTTTCCTCGTATTAAATTTTCTAGACGAGACTTGTTTTTTTTTTCGATAAAAATGGACAAAAAGTTAATGTAAGTACATTGGTACCTCTTGGCAAAATGGTTAGACGTTAAAATGTCATGCGGAAGTTCTGGAGTTCGATTCAGCCGCAGCAAAAAGTTTTTCAGGAGTGTAATGCCTCTTGCAACGAATTGACAAATCCTCTAAGAGTATATCTCTTATCTTGGAAAGTGCTGCACATTTGCCGTTCGGAATCGGCAGAAAATTTTAGGACCCCTCCGTTCCTGGTAACACGCACACAGGAATGGTTGAGAATTGTAAGTCACTATAGGTCCTGGTTCACTTCGAGCTGTTGCACCACCAAATTTTTTAAAGCACATTTTTTATTGGTTTATTATTTGGACTCAACATTATTAACGCGTTCATGTTTAGTAAAATAATAAATCGTTCTCAATTTGAGGCATTGGTTTGTGCATTGGAAGAAAATTTGGAGGTAGCAAGGGGCCATAGGAAGAGTGGAAAACTCAAAGCAAATAATTAACAGTTTTGGGCGGACCGAAATGGTCCAACTTGTCTTAAAGTAAGAAATATTTAACAAATTGTAATTCATGTCTCTGTAGGTCTGCAATGATCAAAAGTATTTAGTTAAAACAGAAACTGCATCACAATAAACAGCAATTTAAAGGCACAGGGGTGGTGAAATTACAACCATATGCTAGAGCAAATTTGAGGAGTGCATTGCTAATTTAAATTGTTAATCCCCAAGGATCAAACATTGGAGTTTTTCAGCCTCCTCCTGTAATCGACACGATAAATACTGAAGGTGAAACTGACATAGTCCAAGAATATAACGAGTATTCACAAGCCAGTAACACCACTTAGACCGAGAGCCCAAAGCAGTTTTTGGGTGTGATTGATAACAAAAAATAATTAGCATAATTAGATAGGCCTTTTATAGTTATTTATAAATGTGAACATCTTGCATACTCTAGGGGGCGCAATGTATGTATATTGAATTAAAAATTTGTACTTATGTTTATTTTTTATTTTGTTACTATCACCCATGTTCTCCATTTCACTTATTGTGAATTTGAGGAACAAAAGTCAATTTTGATGTTCTGCATTCTGCATAAGATGACTTTTGTGATTTGTTCATTCCGAATTTAAAATATTGGTGTTCTGAATTCCACCCGAAATGATCAATTGAGTTTTCGGAGATGGAAATTCTTGTTCTACATTTCAAATACATAGCGTTTTCCGGTGAATTCAACTCACTTATAGCCCTATTCTGCTATTCATTCGAAGTGAATCTGTATTTAAGTGGGTAATATTGCGCGGTATTCTGTTATTCACGTGAACGGATTCATTCTATACAATGCCGATTTTTCATTTAATGGATCGTCTGTCTGGTTGTTTTTCAGTAAAATGTAAGTAAAAACTAATTTATTGCCTAATTTAGAATATTTGTTTGTAAAAAATAGATTATAAAAATTTTTAGGGTTAGAAGGACAAAAAGATCAATTTACTAGGTAATAGATTGCTTATGAATGATTGTAATCATACTGTGGTAGCCCTTTCTGATGTATGTAAAAGAGATGCTGGTTTTGATAGAGGGTCATTATGGGAATGTGGATACCGTCAACGTACATAACAACTCCAGGCACACCACATTTTGGGTTAAACAAGAGTTTTTCTGCTGTCGTCATTTGTAGAGTAATCCAATTGGGATATAAGTGGGCTTTAAGTGCGTCCTGTAATGTGGACTGCGCGAAGCCCGCATCCAAATTTTGCCCAACGCAATGTTGCAAATTATCTACATCAAAAAACCTCAAACAAAAATTAGTTTCTCTTTTCTTTATATTGACTCATTTCGTTGTGGAGGTGGAAGCTTTCTGTTGGAGGATTCTCTTATTCCTCTGCTTTGAATTAGGACAAAAAAAGTTAATTTCCAAATTTAATAATAAAGATAAAAACAAATTAGAAAATTACTTCTCTTTAGGTAGAGCGATTGAACTTAAATTTTTAATGAAAGCAAAAACAATTATCCAAGATTCAGAAGATTATCACATGAACAGCTGTGTGAAAGGGAATCGAATGGGTGGATCGGATATACGATTCACGTGAATAGCAGAATAGGGCTGTTATTTGGTGAAACTTTACATTTGACAAACATGTAAATAAAGCTTTGAAATTTTGCCTTGAATTGTTGTTTACAGGGGAATTCAGCTGATTTTGAAATTTCAAAAATAAATTCGGAGTTAATTGAATTCACTCGGAATGCAAAAGCTGTTTCATTTAAAGTGAAATTGAAATTCGTTTTTAATTCACTCGGAATAAAGAATATGGGTGTATATTTATAATCTTAGCCTATGTAGTATTAGTCTTTAATGTATGATATTATCAGGTGATTCTGTTTTATGATAAAGATGGTGAAGTTAAAATATTGTATTTATTGATGTCATGTAATATCCTAGACATTTCTTTTTATCGCAGGCTCCCTATTCTTCAGCTGCCTTATAAACTGTAGTTGCTGCAGTCTCAGTAGATTTTAACTTCAAGAATCCGAGTAGTTTCGTAACTTCCTTTTTTTTTTGTAATCAAACGATCCCAGTTGATGTAAAAAACGATTCATTTCACAGTTGTATGAGAAATATAGTATTCGAATTATTGACAAGAAAATCTTAATCTACAAAACGAGTACTTAATTAAATAAACATGACATAAAAACCTCAAGTGACCTCAACTCCAAGGTGTGTTTCGCCCAGATACGACAGTGGGCTCATCAGTTAGATGCTACCGTACTCTTCAATTATTATATAATAACAAATTCTGTATTTCAACATACTTGATCTATTCCTTTTTCCGAAAATAAAACATGAAGGCGATTTACAATTTCGCTTCCAACTTTATACTCCAGAAAAATTCTAGGTGAACTCGAGGTTTTGATCAAAGTTGACATTACGATGATAAAAAAGACGAATAGAAAATTCCGTCTGTCTGTCTGTATGTCTGTACCTCGATCTACAGCCTAAGCCTAGAGGAAAAATTGAATTTTTTTTTTTAGCTCCAAAACTAACGGTACCGCCCATACACCCGTAATGCAAAATCTTATTTATCTCGAAAACGGCTCTAACGATATTGATAAAAAAAATTGGGTTTTTTTTTGAAAAATCAATATCTTTAAAACGTGTGAACGATTATTGTTTTTTGAAATTATTTCCTAAAATTTTAAAGAAATTTCTTATATAAAAAAATTACTTTAATAATAAAACGATTTTTAAACTTTGTTTGCATAAATTCATACTTTTCCGGAAATCAGACGGCAATTCCATGCATTTGAACATTATTATCTCATTAAATCCATGTTTTATCTTCAATTCCAAAGTGCTTTTAAATAAGAGCAAGTTCGTGCGATCCAGTCGTGCATTTTATTTTTAGATGAAACCAAATTACGAGTTGGGGCATGATAATTTCAAAGGTTACAAAATAAGGCTCACCCTACTGAACACAGATCCATAAATACATACCTCTAAAATGTTTATACACTGTACATATGCATATAGAAAACTAAGGATTTTTTAAGGTGAACTAATAAACAACATACCTGGTACGTGGATACTTGAAGGACGTGTTTTCTGGTCGTTGTTGGGCCACCATTAGTACTGGATGACAAACTAGAACTTGGACCATCCTTATCTTTTTCACATTCCGATTTTGTTCCATAGAAAACCGCATTTATATATGCCGTTCCTAGAAAAAAAATTTAAATATAGACTTTATTTTTGAAAAATAACACAAGAAAAAAACAATATTATACCCATTTGTGGTTGTAATGTTAACTGGCGACCAGAATGTTTATCTAAGTAGAATTTTTTAAACGTCTCAAATGCAGTTCTCGGCGCCACTGGTATATTACAATTAGGTGTAGCAGTCTTGGCAAAAACAAAAATTTAATTTCTTAAGGAGGGTTTTTTTTTTAAATAAAAATATTAACCTACCTGTGTCGGCCAGAAACCTGTTGTTAGGATTCTAACTGTTAGCTCAACGCCCGATAACGATAATTTATGATTATTTACATAGTTTTTAAATTCATCCATTATTGTATTTGACACCGACATATCCTTGAACATTCCTTCTAATTTAGAAGTAAATTGACACCCACATTCAGTCTACAAGGAAAATCAAAAATAGCAAAATAAATATATGCATTCAAAAACTCTCAAGTTTACCTTTAATTTTGATATCATATTCTTTTCGAAATCATCTGAGACTGATTTGTTTAGCAATAATCGCTTGGCTAGATGTGTCTTATAGTAACGTTCAAATACATCCTTCTCCAAGAGGAATCGGAAAAGTACCATCGTCTTGTCCAGTATTGTCTCAATTTCTTGTTCGGTCATCTAGGACAAAATTCAAAATAGTTAGGCTTGTTCAAAAACATGCATCTTTTAATATTTTCTTACTCCTTTGCCACCTTTCTTTAACTTATCATCAATAAAGAGCGATAAATACTCGGGTGATTTGCTATTTAGATTAAGAAAATGTTCAAAATCAGAGGAAATCATATTCTTGAAGATCCTGTCATTGTTGAAGGAATGATGCAGGAAATGGTCAAAGCGATCTTTTAAATCGAGGAGATTTTGAACAAACGTTATCGGATTGGTGCCGTTCTCCTCTTCTTTGACAAGTAAACGACCCTGTTCACGAAGGTAGGCTGATACCGTATCGGCGATCACTTTCAAACCCTTGTCTTTGAGGCGGGAAAAGAGCTTGTATGTGCATGCAAGATCGTCGGTTTTTGAATTCTTGATCATGTAAACAACACCAGAGTTTTCCATTTCAACAATAGTTCTCATGTGGTGTTTGATTAGCTCATCTTCGACAACCTTCACAATGCGTGGCTCTGTGTCCTTATCGAGATACAAAGCAGCACGTGCAGACTCCTCTTGAATTCGGGCCTACAAATGACAAACATTTAATAAATATCTGCGTTATAAGGTAATTCAACAGCAGACAACATACCTCGACTTTCTTTATGCAAACACCAGCATCATTTTCAGCTAAATATTTTTGCGATTCTACTTTGTAGAACGATGCAGATTGCTTTAAGAACGGTACCTCGAAATCATCTTCGTACACCGACCTCGTATTAATTCCTAGCGACATTAGCATCTGACATGCATTCTTGATGGCCAAGTGATTTATAACTTCTCCACTTCGTTCCAGCAAAACCATCCCAAGCAATGTCTCTCGCAAATGTTCCTGGATCACTGGATGTCGGACGATCTTTTGGAGCACAAACATTGAATAAAGAGCATATTAAACTGTCCAATTCGGCTCAACTCACCTGCTCCTTAAATATAATCAATCCCAGGTTGTATACATTTTCAACTTCACGTTGCTGCACAAACACTCGGTCCATGTACATCAGAATGTCTCGGATCATGACCATAGACGTTTGATGGTCATTCCACGCTTGGTTCAATTTTGGCAAAAAATTGTTATGCAAGCTATCCAGAACCTCGGGTCGCACCTTGTTCTCCAAATGGTCCGATACCACTTCCCTCAATCCAAAGTACAACCTATTGCCATGCTTATGCAATACCATGGTATAGGCATTGCGATAGAGCTCCTCAAATGACAAACCCGAATTATTCTTCTTTTGGATTTCTTGAATGGCATTTTTCAGACTGGCCCAAATTGTTTCCACATATTTTTCGTCCATAGAAGTCTGAGAATAGCAAACGGAACAAAAAAAAAAAGAAAGAAAGAAATTAGTTTTATCAAAGCTTACTTGAAAGCCAGTTCTATAATGTGAAATCCAGAGTGGAAACAAACGATGGATTTCGGTGACTGATAGAATTTTGGGGAAGTCATTGCGATAGTATGATGATCGGCGAGGCAATTGCGATCTTAATGCTTTTTGAGTCTTTCGCATTTTGAAGAAATCTTTACAGCGGGCGCTGACTTTAAGCACCTGATGTGCATTTCTGTTGAACGTTACGGCCAGCCAGCCTCAGGTTTACGATTTTTATTTAAAAAAAATAATTTCCAATTCCCTAACGTCGGGTTTACTTATAAGATTTTTGTTAAAATCAAAATATGATAAAATAATCGAAATGAAAATCAATTGAAATCAATTCAATTCGAAGTTTTATAAAAAGCTGACTAGAAAAATGCGTTTTACAGTGAGAAGAATATTTTGGAAATTTATTTTTCGGTAAATCGCTAAACAGTTGGTCTGTGATTTGTGACCTTAGACTTATATGTATATGTACAAATATGTGTTTTATCTAAAATCTGGGTTAAATTTCGTATTAAATGTAATTTTAAAGCATTTCTCTACAGAAGGATCTTTTCTTTATATGTAATTTTATTTTTCCTTCCCTTTAATATTAGAACATCCGTTCGCAATTTAGATTGCCGATAACGATTTGAAGGGTAAAAAGCATTGCATTAATTCCAGTGAGCCTCTACGAATAACAAAAATACGAGTTCTTGTTGGAACAACCGAGTTTTTTGATTGGGGAAATTATGTATGTTTTAAAACTTATTTTCCAAATTTTTGAAAGAGGTTTTTTAATTGGTGCGGGTAGATTTTAACTACCGGTGGCGGCCACCTTGTTTTGTTCGTTAGAGCAAACGTTACGCTCATTTTACGGTAGACATCGTGGCCTTTCACAGTCGACTCTTCAACGTTTGGTGGCCAATTTTGAGACGCTCTGTTTGTAATCAATTATCCAACATTTGTACCTCAAAGCAACACGAGCCGTGAAAGTGTACAGCAGAATCCGAGGCAGTCTTCGCCGTGCATTAAAACTTTGCGTCGGAACTTGTGCCGCGTACAAGTGACAATGTATCCTCAAAAAGTAACCGTAACCGTTTGGTGTGGATTTTGGGCCACCGGGGTTATTGGTCCGTACTTTTTGAAAACGACATAGGTGAGGCGGTCAACGTCAATGGCGAGAGCTACAGAACGATGATAACCAATTTTGTACGGTCAAAATTGAACCATATGGAACTAGAACTCTAGAACATATGTGCTTCCAACAACGTGCCACACAGTGGATGCCAGGATTGACATTCTTCATGATCGATTTCAAGGTAAGGTTATCTCTCGCAGAAGTGACGCGAATTGGCAACCAAGAACCGATAGACCTTTTCTTGTGGGGTTTTCTAGAAGACGCAGGTCTATGCGAATAAACCACAATTGACCGATGTTCTTAAGGTGAACCTAACACAGGTCTCGCTCAAATTCAGCCAGATCTAATTTTCAGACACTCTTCGCAGTAAATTAGACTGTATCGACGAATTTACACATTTCGATCATCATCAACACTACGCTGCACATCAGCAATTGCTTGTTCTCGCGAACTCTTCCGGCGTGCGTATTATCGTTTAGAGGAAACGTATTGTGAAAACGATCCATAGTTTCTCGAATTAATCGCTCTGATGGATAGTTATGAAAACCATACAACGCACGTAATGCCCAATGTGTTTCTCGAAAATCAAAAGAAATTAGAACAATTTGCAATCGTGGCTTCGTCGTGAATCTTTTCATGATGAATTGGCAAACCAAACTAGCATCAAATCAACAGATAACTTTCAAATCAGCTGTCACAAAAAACAGTATTACCAATTTAAAGTTCTCCGCCCCGAAAAAATGGCTATTATTTACTTCCTGCGACTAGTAAGTACTTCTGTTTTATGCATATGACCTTTGTATATAATCTATAGTATTAGTATTGCGAACGCTATCCTGGGGGTGGCGCTGAAATTAGCGCACGATTTTACAGTGGAGAGTACGATAAGATACAAAACAATTAGTAAAAAAGAAAATATTTTATTATTAAATTTAGCAGAGACAAATCTAGCAAGAACTGTCCCTATGCTTAAGATGTCGCCACAATCGTTCGTCTTCCTGATAGTACTATAAGTTTTATATACAAAGATATGACCTAATAACTTATCACTTATTTCTCATTTTCGCAATTAGAATCTTCTGAAAACTTGGATTCCGGTAAAGCATCACAAATCAACGTCTCGCACATTAAATTTAAATCATCGAGTTTTAAGTCAGCGATAGCCAATGCTGCCTACAATTAAAGAACAACGACCAAAATTTTTCTTGGGGATTTCTATTACTACAAAGTTTTCATCAAAATTATTTTTTTTTCACTGCAAACGAATTGTATATCTTTTCTACACCAACAGATACAATTAGTATGAATATTATCTGTTTCCATCTATCGGATCTTCTCCACTAAATAGTATTATACCAGATCAACGAATGAGGCACATTCTGTTCTGTTCATGCTTTTCAAATGGAAGCCAGATTCATCAACTTCCCACATTAGTGTTCGTAGCTCAAGGATGAGACTGAACTCTTCTTTCGTGAAATTGAGTTAAATAACATACATTTAGGATGAAATTCCACTGATTCAACAATTAAAAGAGCAGCTGGGATCAATAAATATTCGAAATATTCGAATACACGAAACCAAGAAGGACACTTTGAGCACCTGTTATAATTGTTTTAATACACTCATAAAATTAAAATTATCTACCTGTTGTAGGTTATCCCCAAGTTTTTTTTTTTATAATTCACACGCGCTCAAAGGTTTATTAAGAGACCCTTATAATGTTAAACACAGCACAGGCGATGGGGGAATTAGGCGGAGAGAAAGCAGGTGTCGATGAACATTGGCCTTGAATGTTTGCAAATTGAAATGGCAAGGGAAAACTGTGCTGGATAATTTGTTCCATAATCGTGTTGTGCGACTAAAAAACGAATCTTTATATTTGACTGTACGTAAAAAATTAGGCTCAAGGGTGAACTGATGAGCATTCCTAACGAAACGGATTAACTGACTGAAGGGAGGAATACAACTGGCTTCTTCTAATGAACATTGCTTGTAAAAGAAGCGATAGAACAATGAAATAGAAACATTCCGATGGTGTTCAAGAAATTTAAAAATGCTGTAAGATCGGAGTTTAGTGAGCTAAGCGTACGATTATGTTGCAATTTCACTTCCGAAGGAGATGGACGTGAATTTTAGAACGCGTATGAGAAGCTGAGAACAGAGTCGCCGGCAAAACAATGAAGTGGATTAGAACTTTCAGAGAAGAGATCGTTTATAAAAATAAGGAAGAGAGACGGAGATAAAATGGAGCTATCGGGAACACCCAACATTTATTTTGTTTAGATTGGACTTGAAACCGTTCAATCTTTTGAACGATCTAGAAGGTAATTTCTAATCCAAAGAATAAAGGGTTTCGACAAAAGAGCCTGGTACCAAACTCTACCAAATGCTTTAAAAATATCAAGCGCAATAATCTTACCTTCTCCAAAACAAGGTAAAGATCTGTTCCACTTGCCGGTGATATATGTCATCCGATCACCAGTGGAATGAAAAATGTATCTCGTTAATTATGCGACTTGCGTTAAATAGGACGACCCTGCCGCCGAAATAAAATAAAAAAAGTGGTGTTAAAGCAAGTGGCTCCACAGTAAAGCGGGTTATTTCAAAAGCTAAACCCTTGAAGCAGTTGAAGCTAAAGAAAAAACCACCCCTTAACCCGTCCCGTTAAGAGCAATGCCTTAGATTCTCAGCCCTATTATAGCTATCAACTATCAACTAGATACTTGATACATATCAACAAATTGAATGAGTTGGTATTATGGCTTTCAACTATCAACATTTTTTATCGAGTGTGAATTTTATTAGATTTTATCATTATTGTGAATGATTTTTTTGATAGACACGGTATTACGGATATCAACAAAATAGATATACATCAATTTCCTTATCAACCACAAATTCTTGGTTGAAACGTAAACATACAAATTTACTCGGGATTTTTAAAAACGAAAAAAGTTAAAAAGAATAATGACTTCGATAGAATTGTTTTTTGAAGGGAGTTATGATGATTTTTTTATAAGAACAACTTACATTTTCGCATAAAGAATGTTCCTTTTCGTGGGCAACAAAACACAAATAAATATTTAAAACGTGAAACGTCAAACGAAATGAACAAAACTCATTCACAATGAACTTTTGATTAGTAGATATTCACAATCTATCTAAAATTACCAGTTGATACCCATAATACCAAATTATCAACTAATTGATAGATATTATCGACTATCAAATTGTTGTTCTAACATGACATGGAATTAGAAATGGTACCTAGTTGTTTTCTCCTGTGAAAACAAATTTTAATCTGGACGGGTCGGACGATATTTTTTTATTATTTTTATGATTTTCGAAAGGAAGAACACCAATTTTATAGTTTGCACAACCGAGTAGGCGGTTTTATGGATAGGGAGCCACGGTTGCCAGTTTGGTCATTTATGACCAAATCTGGTCATAATTTTTTCACTTGGTCACATGGTCATTTTTTATTCCATTTGGTCATTTTTTCAACGAATTGAAAAAAAAAACAACTTTTTTTTCCTTTTTATGTTCTTAAAAATGAAATGTATACCAAAAGCAGTTTTATTAGCGTATGATGTAAACAGTGCATTAATGTGTTTAATTGACCAACAATACCCCAGCACGATCACTGAATGCACAAAAACTGAATGCGTTCATTTCCATCACTTGCGAATTTAATGATAGATAGCTTGAAAACTTAAAACTGTGCGTTAATTTTGCGCAATGTTGCTTCCTCGCTGGGTAAAAATAAAATATACTATTTAAAAATTTAATTAATCTTTCAACTGACGAGGCTAGTGTTATGGTTGGTGAGGTTTATAGCCATAAAGCCGAATTGAAAACCAATCACCCATATTCTGAAACTCGTATTTATGACTCGTATTCGACTACAGTCGTATGTTGTTATTCTAGGAGTCGAACATCCGACTTCACTTGTACTATACTAATATTGTGAAACGAAAAACATCGCAAACGACTGTTCCTACGACTATAGTCGATTACGCACTTTAATGCACTTGCCATTCGCTCATCTTCGCTTTGCATATTATTGCAAAAAGTTTCTAGTAAAGTTGGAAAAAAGTGTCGCAACATAATACACATTTTTTGCTTATAGTGCCAACCGCATCAACCAATTTAAAGAATTTCTAAAAATATTGCGCAGTCCAATTGCACAAAATATTGGGTATTTTGCAAGTGAAAATTTTACGAATTAAGTTTAATAAAAACCAAATTAAGAATTGGACTCAATTTTGTAACCATTAATAATATAATGCTAGCCAAAGAGCCTGAAGATCAAAAAATTAGTAATGGTGTTAGGTCTGCAAAAACTTTGTTTTAAAATAGCGTTTGTGAAAACATATTACAGTCGACTCCCTCTAAGTCGAACTTCCTCTAAGTCGAAATTCTCTCTAACTCGAACTTTTTAGCCGTATTTTTGCATTACCCTCAATTTTCCATACAAAAACTATCCTCTAAGTCGAACTCCCTCTAAGTCGAAGTTCCCTCTAACTCGAACACATTCTCTTGTTTATTGACCTATTTTTTTCCCTCTAAGTCGAATTTTTTTCTTTTGCCGAAAAAAAAAAAATCAAAAAAAATCTCTCAAATCGCAACTCGTTATTGTTTGTAATTCTTATTAAAAGCACACACTCGAACTCTTTGATTCTCTATGTTACATCGCCTGCGCCGTCACCGTCATGTCAGTGTGCTGCGCTGCTATACCTGCAATTTACAATATTATCAAACACAAAAATCTCTTCCTAAAAAGATATTCATGATATTGAAGGCAATAAAAAAAGCATTTGTTGGTTGGATCCATTCCATTCCAACTTCAAAACATTTTGTCCTTTATTTGAAAGCAGTAAAACAACAGGTCTCAGAGGTCGTCGGAAAAGCTAAAGCTTCTGGTTATAGGGAAAAGCAATCCTCGTTGTTTCAATAAAATTAAAACTTTGCCGGTGGACTATGTAGCAAACCATCGTTCTTGGATGACATCAGACTTTTTCACAAGTTGGCTTTTGAAACTTGATTCTAAATTTGGAAGATCAAAGCGCAAAGTATTATTCATTATCGATAACTGCCCAGCTCACCCAAAACAAGTTAAGGATAAATTATAGTTTATAAAGCTTGAGTATTCCCCCCCCCCCCCCCTCCCAATATGACCTCAATGGACATGGGTATAATACAAAATTTTAAAGTACACTATAATCGCCGTCTTCTCACCAAGATCTTAAGGGTTCGGGAAACCAAAAAAGAGCAATATAAAATATAAATTCTCGATTGTGTGCGCGAAATCCTAAATGCATGGGGACGTTACTCCATTAAAATTGAAAATTGTTTAAAAAGGCCGAATTTAAGTGTGAGACGTGGGGATGACGCAGATGATATTCCGCTTAACTTACTTAGATATAACAACGAAGACACTTAAAAAATCGAGATAATCTGGGAAAGGCTAACAGAAGCTCATTATAATGTTGAAGGCGTACATTTGAAGACGATGACGGCATCGTAGCCACTGAAATACCTGATAACGAGTCAATTTTGGAAGCAAATGCTGATGATACTAATGACGGTGAAAATGGAGCTGAAGAAGAAGGTGAAGCTGAAATAATAGACTTTGAAATACCAGAGAAAAATTAAATTGAAAATGCAATTTGTACATTGCAATCTTTAATTGGTACATTGCAATCTGCAATGGAAATGAAAGAAGAAATTCAAAATTGCTTATCTAAAATAGAATCTTTTTTTTAAAGGCGATCACTGATGACACGGCGACTGTGATGACTGTGATGTCTAAAATTACAATTTTTTTAAATAATTAAGTTGAAAAAATATTTTTTTAATACATAATTATATATTAATGAGCGATAAAAGCAAGAAGCTTAGGTTTATTTATTTATTTTACTTGTTATTTAATTCAACAAATCATTAAATAAAAAACTCTCTCTAACTCGAATTTTTCTAAAAATCCCTCTAACTCGAACTAGTTTTGATATCCCGTGAAAGTTCGACTTAGAGGGAGTCGACTGTATTTATTTTTATAGCTATTAAGTTGCAATAATTGATCTTCATATATAAATATATCGCGCAAAATTTTAAACAGCTTAGTAATAAGGTATTATGATGATACAATATGCTAACTTTTAAGTAGATTACTATATCTCTTTCTTAATTTTAAACATTTTCTAACCAGTATATAAGGCTATTTTTTTTTCAATAAATTGCTACTTAACACTAAAGTAAGGGCAGTTCATGCAAATAACTAAACAAACAGACCTGTTTTGATGAAGTAAGCACGATACTAAAAAAATAAAATAAGTATTTAATAAAAGGATAGAGAAAGTATGATGCAAAATTCGAGTGAATTTTGCAAAATCGTTGGTTTTACCTAGATTTATACTAAAACAGCCTTAACATCGTACTAATTCAACTAAAGTTTTGCGCAATCGTGATCTTATTTCAAATAGCTGTGAGAAGTTAATATTCATGTTTTGTATATAAGGTCCTTCGTAAATTTGTGTACCTGATTTGTTATGTTTTTGTTTTTTAATAATTTAAAAATAACGTGTAAGCTGTATAATATACATTAGAACATATGTCCAACAAATGTGATGAATTAATTGTTCTGTGTTTCTTTTTTTTATTTTGGTCATTTTTAACTACATTTGGTCATTTTTATTTTCAACTTTGGACATAATTTTATTTTTTAAGTGGCAACCGTGTAGGGAGCAATAACGTACTATGGAACTTAAGAGTTGCAGCTCCTGACTCCACGGTTAAATACACAATCATACACTGGCATACTCGAGAAGGTTTTTCCTTCTATAACTGAATTGTTTGGTGACTTGCTGTGAAAATCGCAGCAAAATAACGCACCCATTCACAACGCCTGAGTGGTAAAACTTTTCTTAGAAGGTCAAAACGCCTCATTGTTGGATTGGCCACCATACTCGCCAGATCTAAACATTATTAAAAAATGCTTGGAAATGGCTTGTTGGGAAAGTGTACGAAACAGGCAAGCAATACTCGAAAAAAAGATGATTTCATAGAAGCAATTCAAAGTAGCTGTGCCTCTATGATTCCCTGCCCAACAGAAAGGATGAGGTTATTTATAATCAAGCACTATTACTAATTTTTCTTAATTCATAAAATCCATAAAAATAATCTTAATTTTGTTCCTTATAGTTAACTTAAGTTTAAAAGTGTAAGACAATCCTTAAATTAATGTTTTAAAGGTAGATGCTATGCAAGTGAGCCATTTTTTTCTTTTATTTAAAGAATTTAATAAACTTCAATTAAAAAAAAAAACGAGTAATTTCCTTAACTTTAGTTTTAAAGATATTAAACTTAAAACTCGAAGCAAACCGGGTAGCTATTTAAGTGTACTCTTAGAAGATTTGTCATTTCCGAAAAACTTGTTGGGAATCGAACTTAAGACCCTCTGCATGAGAGTTAAGCCAAGGGTTACTACAGTTTTATTAAAATAAAGGGTTTTTCAACAGGGACGCTACAAAAGTAAAGCGACAGGGAGAGCAAACGACGCCATATTTCTTGCCGCTCTTTTGACATTTCTCTTCAGTAAGGTTTGCCATTTCATGATGGAAAGATATATGAGCCAACAACGAGTCGAAATTATTAAAATTTACTACCGAAATTCGGAGTCAGTGGCCTCAACGTTAAGAGCGCTACGTCCAATTTATGGTCGTCATAATCGTCCTAGCCGATCAAGAATTGAGCGTCTAGTGGAAAAATTTGAATCCACAGGCACAGTACAAAATGTTCCCGTGCCAGTGAGACAAAGAAGTGCCCGTAGTGTCAAGAATATTGCTGCCGCTGAGGCTTCAGTTGCAGAAAGCCCAAATGTGTCTCTCACACGTCGTTCTCAAGCGTTGGGCATCTCTGTGACGTCGTTGTGGCGAATTTTGCAAAAAGATCTTGGCCTACATCCTAACAAGATTAAATTGACGCAAAAACTGAAGCCGCTTGACCACCAGAAGCGTCGTATGTTCGTGGGCTGAGCAACAACTTGAAAATGATTCGGATTTTCATCGAAAAATCATCTTCAGCGATGAGGCTCATTTCTGATTGAATGGCTTCGTCAATAAACAAAATATGCGGTATTGGTCAGGCAGCAATCCACACGTACTCCATGAGTCATCATTGCATCCCGAAAAAATTACGGTTTTGTGTGGTTTATGGGCCGGCGGCGTCCTTGGGCCGTACTTCTTCCGTGATGATCAAGACCGGCACGTTACTGTGAATGGGGATCGATACCGTTCAATGATAACCGAATATTTTTGGCCCCAATCAGATGATATGGACTTGGATGACATGTAGTTCCAACAGGACGGCGCGGCGCCACAAGCCACAGCGAATGTCACAATCAATTTATTGGAAACCAAGTTTGGAGAACGTGTTATCTTACGAAATGGTCCAGTCGCTTGGCCGCCTCGGACGCCGTTAGACTATTTCCTGTGGGGCTACGTCAAGTCTATGGTCTATGCCAACAAGCCAGCGACGATTGATGAACTTTGTACGAATATCGAACGTGAAATTGCAGCAGTATCGGCTGATTTATGCTTGAAAACCGTCGAAAATTGGGTTCAGCGTCTGGACTTCTGCAAGCGTGCACGTGGTGGCCATGCAAAAGAAATCGAGTTGCATACATAATGGTATCGAACGTACCTTCACAGGAATAAAGAATTTCATTGATATCCAAAACCGTTTGTTTTTTAAAAAAAACTTTTGTAGCGCTCTTATTGAAAAACCCGATACCATTTAAAATGCATGTGACCCTAAAACATTTGTTTTGTACTTAAGGTTGGTCAATGATTACCGTGGCTTGTACTCAAACAAGTTCATCACCTAATGTTTTGAATTGATATGGATCAAAAAAGTTTTTAAAGTTTAATAAAATAAAGATCAACTCATTTTTCACAGAAAATCTCCAATTCGGGGTTGGGGGTCAAGAACATTTGTTAGATATATTTGAAAATAAAGGTACATATTATTAATTATTAAATTCCTTACCGGAAAGGCACGAATCCGCATCTTTCCTTCCTTCTTGGGAACGGTCCCCCTTAAATTCATGTTCTGGAGACGTCTGCAATTCTCCTCCACTTTATCAGATTTTCACAACAGAATTTCTCAAAGTCGTGTCTTTGATTTAATTTCTTCCTATACAACTCTCCAGCAATTGCACTATTAGTTAAGTTGGTCCTTTTTCAAAAATTGCCTGAGATTTCACGTTGCTCCTTAAACATTGATGTTGTGAGTTTTAACCAATCTTGCCCTCCGTTCTAGTATTTAATTTTATTTGTGTTCTCTGAAATAAAGAAAAATAAAACAAAATTTAGTGTCAGCAAAAAAAAAATCAAAGAAAATTAAATTCATTCGGATTTTGGAGGCGGATGGACATGGATAATGGTTTTTCGCTACCTTTTCAACAAAAACAATAATTTTGCTATTGTTTTACTTCCAGGGACAACAATAAGCAATAATTTTTACTGAAAAAATCGCAAGTTTTCCTTGTTTGCCGCGACTCTTGAACAACAATGGAGAAGGAGATGATGGTCTCTGATGTGGATCGTTCTCAAGTCGATTATTTCTTTTTCCTGCTGCTATTGTTCACTTTTAGTTTGGTCGGTAAGTTTAGGATTGAATTATACTAATTGTTTTGTTGGGGGTCAATCGAGATCAAGAATTCGTATAATGGATAAACCAGAATTTACAAATTTAGTCTTTATTTTCTATTTTAACTCTTTTGCGGGCAGAAACACAGAAAAAGAAAAAAGTCAGCACCGTCAACATACACAAACAATATTCGCACTCGCACACAAATGTGGTTTGATGACTTACACGATGTAAACGAAAAAAAAAAAACTGCACTTGATTTTGTTTTTTGACAGTTCTTCTGGGTGTTCGGAGAAATCTATTATTTTCCAGGAATGGTACTGTGGTGAGTAAATTATAAAAGAATTTTTTTAAAGAGAAAAAAACCTGTTCAATCGCCCAGATGGCGATTGAACCAATTTAAGTGCTGCCGATCCTCGATTGTATCAAGTTACGTGCTGGCACCGAGGCTAAGTCCCCTATTACACGATGTCTCAAGTAAGTGCGAAAAAGAAAGCAGATATGAGGAAAGAAGATGCAAACAAATATTCCAGATGAGTACCGGGCTGATTTTTAGTAGTCCCATTTTGACGTTTCTTTTTCTCATATTCGTTTTATGTTGTGTTGTGCATTAAAAAATACGAAAAGTCAAATTTTAGACATGAGTCTCATGAGACATAAGTCAACGTGTAATAGCTTTTGCCTCACGGGATACAAATTTTAAAGGAAAGTCAAAAATGAGACATGTCTCATGAGGCAACGTGTAATAGTGGACATACTGATAAAGGTTAGCTGGATTAGTTAAACTACTGGTTCAATGGAAATTGGACAAGATTAATTCCCAATCTCATAGATTTACGAAATAAGCTTGTATGATAGAAATGCGAAATTTAAAGTGCGTTGGACAGTCACAATATCATAAAAAAGTGCAGTTTGTACATCTCGTCTGTTCTTGGGGACAACACGCACACAGAAATGGTTAAGGATTCAAGAAACTGGTGTCTGGCTCTCCATGAGCTCTTGGGCTCCAAGTTTATTTACTTTAAAGGAAAATCCAATTAAATACAATCGAGCATCGGCAGCACTTATATTGGTTCAATCGAGTATCCTCGATTGTATCGTCAGATTTGGCAGCACATAAACTTGAAAATGACGTTTGAAACACAAGTTTTCACTCGGCAGAAAAAAGTTATCGTCGGCAGTGCCTTTAGGAAAAAGCATGGAATTTCGTTGTTCAAACAAATCCTAAACCACATTACAAGGACATGCCTATTAAATGAAGAAAGTAAGTCTCATTTTATTCTTAGTGCATTCAAGTTGTTTTGTTTTCTTCGAAATTGTTTAACAATCGCGAATAACCGAAAATGAAGAAATTTGATAATTTGTGGAAATATCCTACAATTTGCATACAATTAAGTTATTTATTGTTCTTCAGCTATTATTTGTATATGCATTTATCAGACACTAAATGTTTATAATAAAAATGAAAAGTCATAAAACAATAACTCAAAGTAATTAACATGAGAAGAATAAACAAAGAAGTTCTGTAACTTATTCCTCGAACTGTTAGTCAAGAAATGATCTTCTATTTGCTTTGATTTTTACAAATAAAGTTTAGCCTTGGACATACATACTGTAGCTTTTACGTTGGTAATAACGAATAGGATTTCTCAAGAAAATGTTTACGATAAAATTAGATTTTGCTTTTTATTCATAAGTAATGATTTCAACAAAAAAAACTTGGGCGTTAATTGCAATTCAAGCAATAAGTATCATTTGAGTCAGGACTAAAAACTTTATTAGCCGTGTTTTTTTGAAAAAGTTATCCATAGTACAGTAGGATTTTATATGAATAACAAATACAACATCCGCAGTAGGATCACTACCGATAAAAGGAGAAGTAAATTAGTTCTTTTGCACATTTCTTTTAACGTTGTATTACTAAGTAAATAATAAAACTATTGTTTTTATTTTTAAAGTGATATATAAACTATTTTTGAATTAAATATTTGTACCACTACTTATTCTTTAGTTTACCATTAGATTTTATCCCTAATGTATAAATTTTTGAATAAGGAATTAGTTGAATTGAATTGAATTGAAATCCTGCTGTGGATAGAGATTTGACGTTTATTCGAGTATCGGCAGTGATCCTACTGCGGATGTTGTATTTGTTTTTCATATAAAATCCTACTGTACTACGGATAAATTTACCAAAAAAAGATAGCGATTACTGTTTGGAAAAGGCACAAACGTTTCGATATACCGATCATTTTCTTTTTTTCAATTTAACAAGTGAGGTGAATATATTAATTACTTTGGCATCACCAATATTTCAACTCTTGAACAACCCCTGTATTCTCATTCCAACAAACAAAAACAGCCGACATCTTTCCGAATTATATTTCTTTTCGGAAATCGGAATGCGAAAATTTCACAAAATGTCATAATTCTATGAAATTTTTTAACAAGAAAACTTGTTTCACAAACAATTACAACAACAATTCTGTGAAAAGGACTTTAACAACTTATATATCTTATAATACTTACATTTCAAATAGTCTAAGACTAATATTTCAGCTCCTCTTTACTCACAAATTAACACTTACACTCTTCACAGTTTTAAAGTAAGATTGAAGATTCATAATTAATGTAAACTTTTGCTATTATTTAACTAATTCCTCTATCAAGTGATTGATTTCTGTGCAAAATATAATATTTGAAAACGATTTTTTATATTAGTTCAATTTGTTGGGCCTAATTTTAAATTCTTTTTCTTTCTCTGGCGTAAATCTAAATATTCACGGCGACGTTCAACAACCAATCTTGACTTTTTCTCGGTTCCGTCAGTTTTCTTCTTTCGGAGTCAATGGGAGAGGTTTGTTTGTCTCTTTTCAACGGACTGTAATTTTTTGGTGTAAGGTTCTGGTGACACTTGAAATCTCGTACATGGATTTAAAAAGAAGTAACGAAACATCTTTCCATTAGACGATATAGGGAACGTCTTCTTCTATTAAATTTAAAACCTGTTATTGAAAGCAAATTTCATGAAATACGTACATACATATAACTACTTGCTAAAGTTCTCCCAGGCTTAGATTTCCATAAGCCGATTTCGGAAAAAAATATCTAAGTTGTATTGGCACAAAATTTTAAACATCCTAGTGTTAAGGTGTAAGAATTTGCTAACTTTTCAGTAGCTTGCTAAACTTTTCTTAATTTTAAACATTTTGTAACTAGTGTCATGCTAAGTCTATTTTTGTATGAAGCTGAAGATCGCTGCATCCAAATTTATGTTGTCATTTAGGATAGCAGATCTTGATAAGTATCAAAGATATTGGAATATTTTAAACGCCAAAATGTTGGGCGCAAATTTTCCTAGGGGCGATGTCCGTTACTTTTTTTAAATTGTACCTCGTTATATTTTATTTTAGTGAGTTTTAAAACTTTTAAGACAAAAAAATTTTTAGGAGAGGATATAGACCGCAATAATTTTTTTAGAAATAAAATAAATATGACTCAAAGTAGAATATACGTTTCTCTAGGGGCGATGTTTCTCCTTTTTTTTTTATTTTTTTTTATTAAGCTTATTTAACCATGATTTAACCATGAAATTAACAAAAAAAAACAAAAAGTTTGGACCCTTATAACTTTGGATTGACTAATCGTAGGTAAAAAATTGGTACATGAAAAAATTAGAATTTCCAAACTCTAGGGGCGATGTTTTTTCTTTTTTTTTTATTTTTTTGTCTATTAAAGTTTTTTAAACATGAAAGTTCCAAAAAAAAAAAAAAAAGTTTAGACCCTTATAACTTTGGATCAACTAACCGTATATATAAGAACGGTACATCAAAAAATTAGAATTTTCAAACTCTAAAGGCGATGTTTTTTCTTTTTGTTTTATTTCATGTTCTTGAGTCATTTGTTGTCTAGCAACAAATTACAACAAAAAGGAAAATAGATATCTACGTTTTGTGTTAGTTAGTTAAGATGTTGGTTATTTGTAATATTTTTATATTTTTATTGCATTATATTAATAATTGTATATCATCAAAATTATAATATTTACTTCATATGAATTTTTATTTTTTCGATTCAAGTTTTAATAATTCTGATAATAATTATATAAAATTGGAATTATATAAAGAAAAAATTAATTGTTATACAAACAAAAACAAAATTTCAGCAAAGACAAAGAAAAAGAAAATTCCAGAATGAATATACAGTGGACGTCCAATATAACGAATACCCGATATAGCGAATTTGCGATATAACGAACGCTTTTTAAATTTACATTAAAATCTCTAAATAGCGAACGATGATACAAATTTGCTATCCGATATAACGAACGCGTAGATAAATTGCCTTAAAATGTTTTTTGTTGCTATTGTAATCTTTGCATTTATTCTTATGTCAACACACAAGTTTATTCTCGTATATGTGTGGCCCAAAGGTTCAAAACTGTAACAAGCTTTCTGTTTTTCGTTTAGTCTTCGCGTCGCCTACTAAAACATTTTTGCGCGTTGCCGCGAAGTAAATACCAGAGAGGGCCATTTAGAAATTTTTTGAGGGCCATTTGACAAAAGTTGGGGCCAAATATTTTATTTAAAAATCCGTCCTTAAAACATTAAACTATGTATCTACAATTTATTAATATTTGTATTTATTCTTTTTTATTTATTTAATGCATTAAGCAGATTTATACAAATAATATATAATCTTACAGACTACCGAATAAAATCTTTTTTGTTGAAAAATAGAAAACCAAATAATTAATTAGTGGAGCCAACAAAATAACATTATTTAAGAATAACTTAAATCCACCAGATTACAAATTAGGTATTAGCAATATGTGCTTCTTTAGAGATTCTAGACTTTGTTGAGAAAAAAATATCAACATGATTACAAATCCTTTTGGCTTCTCTAATGCATCTAGTCGAAGGTTCATTTAGACCATAATTTACCCGATGATGAGGTTCATTAAAAAGGAAACGGGATCGCAGATGCCTTAACGGAGCATACACATTTACAAGAGACAAAAGAAAAGGGCAATTTATATGGGATATAATAATATCGCGCAAAAATATTATTGAACATTTTTTACGACGAACGACAAGAGATTATAGGCCAAGAAGTTGAGGAGTTTTATAAGTTATGGTATGAATATTCCAGTTTAGGCTATGTAGAACAATTGGAGAAAATTTTGTTTGTATGTTTTCAATCCTATTAGAATGAACTTGATAAAATGAATTCCAAAATACACAGCAATATTCCAACGATGACCTTACATACGCAAAGAAAAGAGATCGAAGAGTAAGAGAATCAGTGAACTCTTTAGAGTTCCGATTAATGCATCCTAACATAGAGTTAGGCTTAGCAATCTTAAAGTCAATATGGGACTTAGAGAAGAGTTTCGAATCAAACATGATACCGAGATCTTTCTTTTCGTTAAGTATTGAGATTTCCGTACCTTCTATAGAATACTGAAAAGGAATTGATGATGGGCTCCTAAAAAATGATAAGGTTTCACACTTTCATACGTTCAAGAAAAGCTGATTAGCTAAGCACCATTCAGACAAGCGATCAAGATCACATTGGAGTAAATGACAATCATTAATTGACGTAACACGACGGAATATTTTGATGTCATCCGCAAACATCAAACAAGAAACATTTTTTTAATAAATCAGGGATATCATTGATCAGCAGCAAGAATAGAAGAGGGCCCAAGTGACTTCCTTGTGGTACTCCTGATGTGACCTCAGTTAAATCTGATAGTACGTCATTGATACGCACAAACTGTTTTCTTCCATTTAGGTAGGATTTAAACCATTTTAAAATATTTGAGTCAACACGCTGGACGAAATTGACGTGAAAACAGCCAAATAATTTAACAAAATAAACGAATGAATTCAGTTCGTTTTAAATATGGTTATTTGTATGTGGTGGAAACACATTGTAGTGCATCACGATGGTTTGTATTTAATTTTGTAAAGCTTTTTAATTATTTTTAGCACGATATGATGTGATATTAAATCTTCTAAAATTTGGATTTGGGGGCCATTTCTAATTGGCCCGGGCAAAGGGCCAAAATATAAAACAGGGGCCCAAATGGCCCGATCGGGCACTTTGTGGCAACGCTGGTACGCACACATATTCAAAGACATGACAGCAAGATAACGTTAGCAGTTAAAAAGTGTTTTTGTTGTTTGAAGTCTCGTCTGGCTGAAACGGTCAGTATAATAAATTTGTAGATTTAGTTTTTTTTTTTTTTTTTTTTTTTTTTACAAAGATTTATATAGTTCTGTGTACAAAATATAAAAATGAATACAAAATGTAAACGCACTCGGCTTTCATTAAAAGACAAAGTCAAAATTATTGATGAGTGCAACAAAGGCGTTTCATTTAAGGAAATTTCAATAAAATTCCGTGTGCCAAAATCAACAATATGTGGGATTAAAAAAGTCGCCTAAAATCTTAAAAAACCTGAATTTGACACACAATGGCTCTCTACAACGTAAATCTATGCGAAAGGGGGAGTTTTTTAATATGGAAAATCAGCTGTACAATTGGTTTCTTCGACAAAGGGAGAAAAACATTCCCAAAGGGGTGCTATACCAAAGGCTAAAGCTAGTTTAATTCATGAAAATCTATATGGTGAAGAGAGTGGTGGATTCTGTGCTAGTGATCACAAAGCTTAAGAAACGTTTCGGTGTCCGAATTATACAAGAATGCGGAGAAAAACTTTCATCACGCGTTGATCTCGTTGACCCGTTCAAAAAAGATCTACTCGAAGTCATCAAACACAACCATTCAATTTAATATTACCAATAAAAACATGAATAAATAAATTAACAAATCAACCACTTATTTTAAATTTTTTGAATGGAAAAGTCGATCGATATAACGAACGCTCTCGATATAGAGAATGACCTCAAACATTATATCATTCGTTATACTGGACGTCCACTGTACTTTATAGAATAACTATTTTAATAATTAGATAGATATTATAAGATATGTTTTACAAATTTGAATTGAAAAATATTTATTGCTTTTAGTTTAGCTAAACCAAAAAAGGATGGTGTTGAGCTATTAGTTTAGCTAAAACAAAATTATACTAGGTTTAGTTCTAACGATGATTCAAGTTTTATTCCTCTTGTAATGCCAGCCATTTAGAACAACAGTCACAACTGAAGAGAAAATATACATTTTGTAACTCTTCCTCAGTTTTTTTTCAAGTAGTTCAGACATCCAAATTCTGCCCACCGTTTACAAGTATGGCACTGGCACCAAGTTTGCTAGAACACAAATGACTCAAGAACATGAAATAAAAGAAAAGAAAAGATATCGCCTTTAGAGTTTGAAAATTCTAATTGTTTTATGTACCGTTCTTATACCTACGATTAGTTGATCCAAAGTTATAAGGGTCTAAACTTTTTTTTTTAACTTTCATGTTTAAGAAAATTTAATAAAAAAAAAATAAAAGAAAAGAAAAGACATCGCCTTTAGAGTTTGAAAATTCTAATTTTTTGATGTACCGTTCTTATATATACGGTTAGTTGATCCAAAGTTATAAGGGTCTAAACTTTTTTTTTTTTTTTGGAACTTTCATGTTTAAAAAACTTTAATAGACAAAAAAAATAAAAAAAAAAGAAAAAACATCGCCCCTAGAGTTTGGAAATTCTAATTTTTTCATGTACCAATTTTTTATAAGGGTTATAAGGGTCCAAACTTTTTGTTTTTTTTTGTTATTTTCATGGTTAAATCATGGTTAAATAAGCTTAATAAAAAAAAAATAAAAAAAAAAGGAGAAACATCGCCCCTAGAGAAACGTATATTCTACTTTGAGTCATATTTATTTTATTTCTAAAAAAATTATTGCGGTCTATATCCTCTCCTAAAAATTTTTTTGTCTTAAAAGTTTTAAAACTCACTAAAATAAAATATAACGAGGTACAATTTAAAAAAAAGTAACGGACATCGCCCCTAGGAAAATTTGCGCCCAACATTTTGGCGTTTAAAATATTCCAATATCTTTGATACTTATCGAGATCTGCTATCCTAAATGAAAACATAAATTTGGATGCAGCGATCTTCAGCTTCATATTTTTGTAATAAATTTCTTCTGAATACACCTTGAACTTTGTCATTTTTTGCAAAAAAAAAAAAGTAAGCATACCATTTTTAAGTTTTTTAAGAGTCGTATGAAGTAAGCACGATACTAAAAAAATTAAATAGCTAATTGGTGATTTGAACCTCAATAAAATTTTTATTTTAATGATGATAAACTCAACTAAAATTAGGAAAATCACCGTTTTAACCAAGTATAATACTAAAACATTTTTAACATCGTAATAATTCGACTTAAATTTTGTGCCAATGACTTAGTATTAAGTTATTAACAATTTTCTAACTTTTAAGAAGATTACTAACTCCTTGATAATTTTAAACATTTTCTAACTAGTATCGCGCTAAGGCTTTTTTTTAATAAATTGCTTCTGAGCACATCTAAAGTAATGGCAGTTCATGCAAAAAAACTATGTAAATAGTCCTGTTTTGATGTTTGTAAATGTCAAAGAGTCATATGAAGTTAGCACGAGCACGATACTAAACAAATAAAATAGGCATTCGATGACGTTAACTTTAAAAAAAGGGTAGAGAAAGTATGGTGCTTAATTCGATTAAAATTTGCAAAATGGTCGTTTTCACCAAGTTTCATACTAAAACTTACTTACATTGTACTAATTCAACTAAAATTTGGCGCAATTGTCTTTACCAAAGAAAGTACTTTCCTATATGAAAAATATTAAAAATGGGTTTTGTGATGAGTTCCTAAACATATGCAACATTTTTTTTTAAATATTATTTATACTTCTATTCTGTTATGAATTTCAATACAAAAGTTTGAGCTGTCAACAGATCTTTTATGCGCGAAACAGATTAAACCAGCAACAGCACCAGCATCGTCAACAGCAAACAGCACGCTGACCAGCAAACATTTCTCAAACACATTGCCACCAGCAACGTCATTTCATTTGTTTGACATTTCATATCGAAAAAAAAATTTCATTGTGGTGCCACTGAATATTGCAGTGGGAAAGTTGACAACACTGCACCAGCAACAGTAAATTTAGGAGTTTGGCCTAACGACGCTGTTGGCGTTGCTGTTGCTGTTCTTATGTGTGTGTTGAACAATTGAAATACATTGGCTCTAAATTAATGGCGGCCGCTGTCGCTGTCGCTGTTGACGGTGCTGTTGCTGGTTTAATATGTTCCGCGCTTTATGAATAATAATTTTGGTATTTGGCAGGCTAAAATCTGTTATAAAATCTGCTAATAAAACTTTTATGAACTGTCAAACGTTCGAACCTAGAAAAAATCATTTACGAATAGCATTTTTGGTATTCAGCATACCAAAATCTGTTATGAAATCTGTTAAAAATCATAAAAGAATAAAAGACGAACTTATGTATATACTACTACTACTTATTTCAAACTATCGTACCAATTATGAAAATTTTTTTCCATTAAATAAAATGTTTAAACCATTTAATATTTACAATCTTAAATATAACAATTTGTTTGATAAAACAATAATTAATTCATGTCAATTTAAAACAACATTTTTCCATGAAATTGTTTAAGAATCTTAATATACCTTTGTAAGAAGTTTTTGTAAAACTAGCAATTTAGTTATGTAAATAAATAAACTACTATATAATTATAATGTTCGAAGTACAGTATTTTATGTCGACGTATTTTATGATACGTATTTAGACGTATCGGACTAAATTTGTATAAGTTACTTTGAGCTTGTTTTTTGTGTTGTGATCTACACTACAGAATTCTTCACAACAGTACCTGTTGATTGGCAAAAGTAAAGCTTCTATAAGTAACATTTTTATAGCAGTTGGAAAAAATCTTTGAGAAGACCAAAGTAAACGAAGGCCAATATACACTTTTCTAGTTATTGTTGCTATCTGGTCTATCCAGGTAACGTTTTCATTATAAACTAGACCCTCTTTGTAGGTTCATTCATTCAACAACACCCTGTGTCGACCTAGATTTTCTTGACAACCCTGAGAGTTATCAAAAAACTGGGTTTTTCAGTTTTAAAAAAACCCCCAAGGGTTGTCAATTATTTTGTTGACAACTAAAAGAAAGACACAAATAATTCTGTGTTCTGATAAAACTTTAAATCTGTATATACATAAATTAGTTTTATAAATTTTGCGTTGTTACTGAATATTACATCTGACGAGTATGATAATTAAAACAAACATTAATTGCAAACATAACCAATAACATGTAACATGCGAATCGACAAACATAAAATATAAAATCTCATGTGACATTTGACAGTTTGGTCTCATACCTGAACTCGCCACAGCAAAATACCTAGATCTACTTCAGAATTTTTTGACATTAAGGTTCAAGTGGGTTAGTCAAGATCCATTTGAAGCTTAAAGCAGTCATCATCGTTCGCTACTTTCAAAAATATTTTGAGATCATCAGCATAATATGAAACTTTGGCTGAAACTAATGAAGTTCACAATATCATCAATAAATATAACAAAAAGTAACGGACCCAGATGGCTGCCTTGAGGAACACCTGACGTGCACTTAATTGGCCTGGAGGTAGATTCATCAAGTTTTATTCTTTTAATCCTACCGGCCAAGAAGGAGTAAATCCAATGAAGTAAGCTTGAGTGAATACCGAAAACCTTGAGCTTACGAATTAATAATACATATGTTGTTGCAAACTGAATCGAAATACTCGCTACGTATAAATAGCATCGACTTGATTACGATTTTCGATAGTATCCACCACAAACAACAAAGGAAGAGAAACATTCTAAATTAGGTATAGTTGATCAACCCGAGATAAATCCATGCTGGGCATTACTGATATGTTCTTTCACCAGAAAATCAAGCTTATTTTCTGCTAAACTTTCTCGAAGCTTAGGAACTGCCGATAACTTGCAGATTCCCTTATAATTTTCATCAAATAAATATAATATTTTCATTCGTCCAAAAATACTTCGAATGTCAATTATTGCAGATTGAAAATAATAAGCAAACAGAAGCGCAACAACCTAAAAAGCTAGGGGGGTGTCCAAACCAAAATAATCCAAATAACCCAAATAACCCGACAAATCCGGGGCGTAGCGAGGTCAAGCTCGCGAAGACGACACAAGCTATCCCCAAAACCATTAACCCCGCAAACCCGGGGCGCAGCGAGGCAAAGCTCTCGAAGAGGATTTCAAAAAATTAATTTCAATAGCTTTCTTGATTTGCGGTGTCAACTTTTAAAACATTCTTACCCTTATATACACAATTTTCAAAAATATAATGAAATCTCGGTTCATATTAATTTTAGTACAGGGTCCCCATTGAGTAAAATCTATAGTAAAAAACTTTATATTTTTACAGAATTTAATATTATATACTTTATAAAATATAAACACAATAGCTGTAATAAATATTGTCCATGTCCCTTGATAGGTAAGTTATAGTTGAAAATCGTCGAACACCTCCCTCGCCTCGCTTTTTAGTTTGACATCGTACAATCGTATCTTTTTTTATTGACGCGCTTTGAAACCGTAAATCGAGCACCGGATTTGTAAGAGTTCACAGCTTTGGGAGGAGCTATTTCTTCACATTGTCTTCTAAAGCTTGGCCCGTTGCGCCCCGGTTTTATCGGGTTAATGGCTTTGGAGGTAGCTTGTGTCGTCTTCGCGAGCTTGGCCTTGCTGCGCCCCGGGTTTGTGGGGTTAATGGCTTTGGGGATAGCTTGTGCCGTCTTCGCGAGCTTGGTATCGCTGCGCTCCGGGTTTGTCGAGTTAATGGCTTTGGGAATAGTTTGCATCGTTTCCTTAAGTTTGACCTCGCTACGCCCCGGGTTTGTGGGGTTAAGAATGTTTTAAAAATCGTCACTCGGGTGTCTATCGATTTCGGAGGGGGTGTCCACCGACCTCTAGGGGGTGTCCGGACACCCTGGACACCCCCCGTTGTTGCGCCCCTGTAAGCAAAGGTAGGCAAAGTGAATTTGCACATCTTTTTAAGATAAGGGCAGAAATATACCCATCAACTCCAGACTTGGCATTTATAGCTGAAGACCTTGTAAGCCTTTTAAAACATATAACAAATCTAATTGTATTGACCCTATATCGGCCTTCGGATCATTTCCACAAGGTCATTTCTTAAGTTTCACTCAACATTTATTTGCCCCTTAATTTGTCTACGAGAAGGTTGTTCAGTTCGGTACGAAGCTAGACGACACCGGGAGTTGCTTTATACTTGCTCCGTTTTAAAGTCAAAGACAACTCCAAAACTTCGTTTTTCGATAGATATTCATCTAGACAAGCTTCTTATTACTATTTCTTGCAGACATTTAAGGGTTGTATAAAACTCCAAAGAGTTAAAAGGGCGATTTTTTTTAACTCCTTATTCCACCTTTACAGAGTAAATTGTGTTACTCCAAAGAACATACTTATCGTTATGTTATAGAGGTAATATATGCTTTATTGCAGCAATTGCATCGATAGTGGCAATGAAAAGAAGATTTACTGTCACAAGAATAAAATACTTATAGGAGTATGCGGAAAATAAAAAAAAATATTTATTTTGTGCTTATTTGATTTAATTTTTATTTTGATGCTTTTCTTGCATGTTTTTCTGCTTTTTCCGTATGATTTCTGTAAAGATCTTAGAGTTGATTATTTTTTATGATTTCATATTTGCTTTTATTTTTAAAATTAATTTAAAAATTACTTACATGGTGTAGGCAGAATGTGGGAATTGAACTCGGGTCCTCTCACACCAAATCTCTTGCTCGCTAACCGCACGACCAAACTAGAATATGTAAAACCTAGCGTTGAATTGGAATCACTTTTATCATGAATTTAATCCTATAAAGTCACATAGGCTTCCTTTATAGGTGCTTTTAACACTTAAATATTAGAAGGAAGCGATATTTATCGCTTCGTAATTCGCATAAGCTGTGAAAAAAGCTAGAGTTCTGGTATACCTAGCATATGTTTCAGTATTAATTTATTAATAACTTGATTATTCTCAGCTTCTTTATCGAAAATCTAGCTGTTAAAAATGTGTCGTGTGCTGCAGTTGCAGTAAAAAAAAGTCTCGTCGATCAATCGACAATACAAATCACTGTCGCTGAAATAATTCATAAAAAATAGTTTTTTTCTTAAGAAACAACATGATTCAAGTTTTATATAAAATTTGAATGAAACTTAATATATTTCTTTAAATAAATTGCACTATTGACTTTTAACTTGCGATATAGGCATATGGCAAGTTATCTATTCGTAAAAATAAGACGATGCTTAATTTTTGGAAAGCTTTAAATTTAAAATTTTATAATACAATCTACAAGATATTATGACAAACATTTTTTTTTTTTGAAAATGTCGAGAAATTGTTTTCCAAGTTGTATTTTTATCGAAAACTTCAGCTAGAATTTTGATAACTTTTGTTCCTTTCGATTAATTTTAACGATCTATAATTCAATAAAAATTTTGAAATTATTAGATATAACTGACTGTGCCTACCGCATTCAACTATTTTTTGTATTTTTGAATTTCTCACTATCGGCTTGCCGGATTTTAATAATATTTTTTAGAGAGGCTTGATGAAGGGTTAAAAAAAAAATTAAAATATTTTCTTGGTTTAAAAAGAATAAAACTTTGTTGAAAATTTGATATCTTTTTTTCAGATTCAATTTTGTATCCGTTGAGTAATAAAAATTCAAATTTTGCTTATCAAATGTTTTTCTAAAAAAAGTTTTCAAAAACAGTTTCGGCCATAAACTTTAATTTTTTGAAAATTGCCATTCTTTATATTTAGGCAAGTTTGTTCGACCCAATCCTACTTTTCATTTATAAGGATTTACTCAGATTCCGCATTTTGTTGTTGTAATTAATTCATCCTTATATGTGCAAAAGCACGTGGTGTATTATGCCTATTGCACAGTTTTATAATAGTACTATAGGAACTATATTCCACTATAAAAGTCCAACAGAAAAATTGATCATGATTATAGAGTCTTGACTTAAACTGTCCAATAATGATTCTATAAAGATAACAATAATAAATTAAAACTTTTATAGCAGTTTGTTGGGATTACTATAGGAGCAGAAACTGTCCGTGATTTTATAGTATCTCTATAGTATGATTAAAGGAAAATTGAGTCTTTACGCCTATAGAGGTTATAAAAAGTGCTCCAGAGAATGTCTAGGCGATGAATTATATCAAAGTTTATTCCTATAGCTATTTGACTTCCAGCAAGAATAGTTATATGAGCACTATAGCTACGAATGATTCTTAATTTCAGAAATAGGAAGCAAAATTGTTAGTTGTGAAATTAAATAATTTTTCCAAAAATGTTCAAATATAGCCTTAAAAACATTGTTGCTGTATGGGAAATTGTTTCTAAGACTTAAACGAAGTTAAATTGTTAATTTGACTGGACGTATGATTTTTTGACAGACGTTATCTGTCAATGTCAACAGAGCTGGATATTGATTATATTGAATATATACTCCATTTTTTAAAACGTAAATTACGTTGTTAGCATTATTCCTCCTAACTTTCTTCAGTAAAACTCTATAACGTCTTCAATGACAGCGATAATGTTAATTTTTGGCCAACTTGACTTAATTTTTTCTTGTCAAAAATTCTAGTCGGATATCATGATATCTATCAATCATAAAAGAACTCTATCGTCTTCCTGTCTGACGAAACACCTCTTATCTCAACACATTTGCCATGTGTGTCGATGTTTCAAAAAAAAAAAAAAAATAAAAATATATATTCCTTCCCACTTGACGTGGACCCATAAATTTAACCACCCAATGTGCACAGTGAAATAATTCGCGCCTCATAAAAACGCTGTCATTTAAGTTAACCACCATGGATTGGAAGGAGGATGGATGGTTCAATGGCTTCTGCTAATGGTGAGCCTCAGCTAGTGGCATGAACTCGTTGGTTAGTAAATTGCGTGTCACGTCACCTCGCTTGTTATCCTCTGCAAATCAATCTTCGCAGGCAGGATGTGTTAAGGATGGTGTCGGTTTTGCGAATTCCTTCCCTGAAACCACCACTGCCACTGTCGACGTGGCGGCGCCGCCGATGACGATGATGTTTTTCTAGGTTCAAATTTATTTTGATTGATGTTGCAAAGAGAAATGATGTGGTTCAGATAATTGGCTGTGCGGCGGTGGCGGCGTTAGACAGATTCTCAGGACATAAAAAATGAACTCACTCAGTTAAGGAACACTAATTTGAAATTAAGTAAAGGTGATAAACAAACAAGCAAGAATAAGTCGAACATGTTAGGATGAGTTTGTTTGGTCAAAGGAAATTTGTTGCAATCTTCCTGAGATAGTGTTAGATATAATCTAGAGATGCTTAGAAATTTCAATTTTCATTCATAACCTATTTTCAGTTGTCGTAAATGAAGTATATTCAAAAAGTCGTCGACCGAAACACACGAGTTTATGTGAGTGAGGTGTGAAGTCCAAGGAGAATCAACTAACCAACATTGGTGGCCAGCGGCGGCGGCGGCATAAAAGTCATCGCGAAATCTATACATACATTTTTATACTCATACGATCCCGCAAGTAACCACAGATTATGTAGAAAATACCTAGCTGGTTCACTGGAGCCTGCTGCTATTTGTGAATTCTGATTCTTCAGGCAGATCCTGCGGTACCGCGAGCAGTTGCAATGTTACCAAATTGACTATGCAATAAACATTTGTGGTATTTTTATTGCACGATATTGCTATACGAAGTGAAAAATTGTTATGGTCATTATGGTTGTTTTTACCGATCGGTTGGGTTTGGGTTTCGTTGAATAACGAAGACCTCTAGCAATTCCTTATATTAGAATGTTTTCATTAAAAAAGAGCGAAAGTCATGAGCGCCCGTGTGGTGGTGTGTCGGTTGGTGCGATTGCTTCTGCTACAGCTGAGATTAAGATTTCTCCATATACCTAGTTGCCCTCCGCAAAGGAATTGTTCAACGACCACATATTCTGGACTTTGAAGTTGGAACATGAAGCTACCACACCGTAGGGCTTTGAAGGCTGTTTTCTGACTCGGAAAGAACCAAAGTAGAGATAAGTTATGCGACGAGAAATTGCAACTTAACGTTGCTGGCACGAAATCAGATCGAGCATATACGAGCCAAGGAGTTGGAGTTCTTTGCTCTACTCTATCGGATTTATCTATTCACATCTTACCAAAAGTACCTCTCTGGAGTTGGAGTCTTTCGATGCTGCGAAATATCTACAAATTCACCTCTCTCTTGCTTTTTGAAGTCTAGGGCCAATAAATTGTACATCTTTATATAATGGATATTCGGCAGCGTCAAAGTACAGAGCAGGAGCACCAAAGCCCTTTGCGCGATCATAATTTATTGCAATCTGCTGGCTGGGTGAAAACAGCATGTAGACACGAGTAAGCAAGAAATGACCAAAGAGGAGTTAAAAAAAAATTGTGCAGATACATTCGGAATCTGAACAAAGGGTCATTAAAATCAAACGTGCGTGCAGATCGGTAAGGAACAAAAAGGATGAACATGAGTTTAATGAGGATTTATGGATCAATCAGTCAATCTTTGTTCTTTGAGGGGAAAACTGAGCGCAATTAGGATGTGCATATCGCATCTCGTTTGTTTTTATGGATCTTGTGGTTGCTAAGTTGTTTAATGCGATATTTGAAGCTAAGAAGATTTAATTGGTTTGTACTCGTATATGGATTGGGAGTTAATTGATATATTAATTGCTCAACAAGAAAAGACTAGTCAATTAATTTAACTCTTTCAATGAACTGCGAACTGAAAATTTGACGGTCGAAGACAGGTTCGGTAGGGTTTTGGTTCGACGACGCACGATGATCAGCATCAAGTTTTTTTTTTTTAATTTTTAGGAGACGAAGTCAGCTAAGAGATGTGTTAATCCCCAATAAATGGAGCCAAATATGTAATTACAGAATTTCTTTATAAAATAAAATGCGCGACTGGGTCGTACGAACTTGCTCCTATGTAATAGACTAGGCATTTTAAAAACGAATTTTATTAGAGAAAACTGTTCATAAGAATACAAATAATTTTTTTAAATTCTTTTTAGTAGTAAGAGACAAAAACAGAATGCTATGCAAATATGAATTTATGCAAGAACAATAATTATAAGTCGTTGTAGTGGTTTATTAAAAAAATCTTTTATATACAAACTTTTTAAGAGATTTTTAAGAAAAACTTTTGGTACGCCAATAAAAAGTTTTTATTATTGTTGGAATAAAAATCAAATTGACAAAAAAACTACTGAGCCGTTTCTGAGATATCGAATTTTCAAAAAAAAAGAAAAAATAGATTTTTTTTTTAAATTCAAAAAATATTTATTTTAAAATTTTGAAATGCAATGTGTTTTAGTCTATTTAGAAGCATATTTATAAAACATTTCATTAAGATCCGTTATGCGGATAATGAGAAATTCAAAATTCGAAAAAAGGTTTTATGGTAGGTTCTAGGTAGCTATAATATCTTAATTTCATTTTTTTTTTTAAATTGAAGATCGTTAAAATTAATTGAAAGAAAAAAACATCATATCACAATTCTAGGCACCGTTTTCGAGAAAAATACGATTTTTGAAAACCATTTTTTTCAATTTTTTAGCATTTGTATGGTAGGTAATTATATTTTTAAGTAAAATATTTTTTTTATCACATCTTGTAGATTATATTGAGAAACTTTTATTTATCAAGTTTAAAAAAAAATCTAGCATGTGGTTTTCGAAATATTGAGTTTTGCAAAAAAAATCCAAATCCAGATCCAAATCGGTTGTACCGTTTTTGAGAAAATCAAAAACAAAAAAAATGGTTCCATGGGGGGTACCCTCAATAACCATTTTTCGGAAATTTTTTTTCAACCATAACCTAGCCTTAACTAAATGAAATTTTATTTTTAAAATCTGTCGAACAGTTTTTGAGAAAAAAAAATATTTATAAGATTTCGAAAAAAATGGTTTGGCAGGTACCGTTATTTTTAGTCTTAAAAAAAGAAGAAAAAAAACGTGAGGAGGGGGGAAATTAAAAATGATATCTACCAAGTTTAAAAAAATCGGCTGAGCCGCTTAGGCTGTAGTCGAACAGACAGACAGAATTGCGGGACCCACTTGTTTCCTCTTCGCTATCATCGTAATGTCAACTTTGATCAAAATCTCGAGTTCGATTTTTTTTACGAATACATAACTTGACTTATCCATATGTACATATACTAAGTCGCAAGTAAAAATGAGAGATTTTCAATATACCTAGTCTGTTTCAGATTCGTTAAAAAATCGGAAATGGGCATTCTATGGGCCCTTGCGCATTCTACTGTGTCCTTAATGACGAAAGATACATTTAACATTCTTGAAATGTTCATTTGTCCAAAATGGATACGATACGACTACTCCGATACTGAAAAGGTTCGGTCAAAGTCGCACATGACGCACATGAAAATAGCATATCGCAAAAAACCATTCAACATACCTATTATAACAGGAAAGAATTTTACAGTCTCAATGGTATGCTAGTAAGTTATGGCAACCTAGGTAGTTATTTATATGAAAATACATGACAATAACAACAAAATTTTCAGATACGTGATGATAAAATGAAAATTCGTTTCTTCACTGCAAAACAACATTTGGAAATGTTGAAAACTTATTTCCAAAGTGATTGCTGTGTAACTCAAACACCAACGGTGCGCACAGACGAGAATGTGGCTGCTGTAGTCGAGAGTGTGAGACTCAATTCACGAACATCAACTCGCCATTGATCTCAACAGCTTAAAATTACACATAGTAGCCTAAGGAGAATTCTGCACAAAGATCTCAGAACTCAGACTATTCTCTAACAAGGTTCAATTGACTCAGCAATTGAAGGCGCTCAACCAGCTGAGGCAGCCAATTGAACAACGTTCTAATCCATAATTAATGGGAAAGTTTGTGTTTGCTAATAAAGATTTAAAGCATGGACAAAATTCAGTCATTCAGTTTTTAAAATGCACGACTTACATATATTTACATTCAAGTTCGTATATTATGTTGAAAAGCCTATGTCTCAGAGTGTACAGTGGGTTGCCAAATTAATAGGGACAGTAATGGATTTTAAGAAAATTGTATGTTTCCGTATCAAATTATTGAAAGTCGTTTGTGTATTTTGATAAATAGATATTTTTTATAAAGATAAGTTAGTTTTAAGTTTTAATAAATAATCTTTAAAAATGGTTCGAAATCAAAAGGAACTAAGAAAATTACAAAAACTCAATATTTTGTAACGTTGCCATTTGCCTCAATAACTGCTTGAATACATCTAGGTATGCTATTAATGTACTTTTTAGCGAATTCTTTAATTGAAGGGCAGTGTGGTGCCAGATCTCTATTAGTTTTTCTATAAGTGTTATTTTCGTTGTAATATTTTCTTTGGCAATTTCCATTTTAGTGATCTCCCACAGGTTTTCTATGGGGTTCATGTCAGAGGAATTGTCTGGTCAGGATAAAACTGGCATGTTTTGGCCAATTAGATATTTCGTTGTACTCTTAGCTTAATGGCGCGGGGCTGAGTCATACATGAAAAGATATGGTTCCTTGTTATAGAGCCATTCTCTTAGCTGGGGTATGAGACGAGTTCTCAGAATGTCCTTATATTGGTCCTGTCTAATGTTTCCCTGGACAATTTGGAGACGTCCAACACCTCTTGTGCTGATGACTGACCACTCCATAACTTTAACAGGATTTTTTACCCTTTCTACGTTGCAATCAGCATGGCGCTTCTCATTGGGATACGCGCTGCCGAACGAAACTGCTCTTATCAGCCAAAATTTCGAGCCCAAGACAAACGTTTTTTTTACCATTGGCTCTATGGGCCGTGGATTCTTTACAGGACTACGACCCAAAAGTTTTATTCTGTTAACAACAGACTTAGAAACAACCGTAATAGTAGCTATTTCCCTTTGGAAATGACTCGAATGAGGTAATAATGTTGTTATTTGGGTTTTTTTTTTTCTTGGAGTGATATCCAATCCTCGACCCATTCTGTTTCGGAAAAATGCCCAAAATCATTAACATATTATTATTCTGTTTTTAAGAAAAGCTTTGTTTTAAATAAAAAAAATTACATTACTAACGTTTCAATTAAAACAAAGTTCAAACAACTATCAGAAAAAAACACCTTTCAGAATAATACTGGTTTTTCCTTGAATAAAACCGGGTATTCCCCGAATAAGACCATATTGAATATCAGCCGTCAACTAAAAATAAATAAAAATAAAAATAAATGTGAAATAAAAATCACCACGTACACTTAGAACCAAAACAAATGCTCAAAAGAAAGCTAAAACATGAATTTTTTTTTTCATAATCTACTCACGCTCAAGGAATTATGATTACCCTTTAAATGTTCAACACAGCGCGGGCGTGAAGTTACGAAAGAGAAAGAAGGATAGGAAAGATGTGTGGCACGATGTTCTGAGACTTAAGGTTGTTGTCTCAGATTTTTTATCTCCAGGGATGGCGGCTGAACTAAAGCGGAGAAATGCCGTGTCTTATTTCTATGTCCCTTATAATTCGCATTATTTTTTTTTTATTCGTATTCATCCTTATTGGGCATACTAGTTTAACACAATCACATGTTGTTAGTGTCATGCCTAAACAACATGTAATGAGTAAACCAGCAACCCATTGATGACAATTCTTATAAGGTTTTAATGGAATTAAAGACGACATAGACGACGGCAGGGATCGAACCTGTGATCATGAGGTTGACAGGCGAGCACACAACCATCCCTATTAATTTGGCAACCCACTGTACTTCAGGCGATTCAAAATAAGTTATTCGCCTTAAGTACTTGTTGAAATACAGGTCGATTTTGGAGCAAGTCGCTTTTTGGGTAACAAGCTTAAGTTAAATTCAATTTCAAAACGAAGAACCAAGAAAATAATATTTAGTATTGAAGGATTTGGGCGCAATATACATTGAAACTATTGCCAATCTATTAAAGTTTTTATTTGCATATCTTCTTTTTATCCATCCTCTCTTGAATAAATTTTGTAGTGTTTTGTTTTTCTTTTTAACCTTACCAATCAATGTATGTACATTATGTACATATGTATATATACCTACTAACTTGACGTTTCATCTTCACGCAAAAGTTTGAAATTTCACTCCACCTCTACGTCCTTTTGGATACCCACCCGTTCATTATAAACATGCCAAGTAATTCTCAATTGTTTTAGCCAAGTTTTCAAAAATAAAACTTAACAACCGTTTTATGTTTTGTTTCAATAACACACATATACAGATAATAGCATAGATGAAAGAACACACATAGACTTGTTATCATTATTTTCTCAGCAACAAACATTTTTTTCCATTAAAGTATTAAAGAGAATTGTAGGTATTTCCAGTTGAGCATTTCAAGGACTTCATTGCAATTGAAATGCAATATGAAAACAATAACATCATCACGTGGTCTTGCTATTCTCTAAAATTTTCAAATGTCCTGCTTGAAATAAAAGAGGGAAAAGAGAAATAATAATAATTTATGTTAGTGTAGGTAGATAAAAGTTATTTCTTATATACACACTTAAATTGCGAAATGTGAGTTAAAAACAAGAAAGGCGCGTAACGTGACGTCAACAGTTGCACTATTGCAATTCCTCGAAAGCACGTGTTTTTGAAACACGAGATAATATTCTTCCAAGGATTTCCAGTACGACTGCGTACTTTATAAGACACATAATATATTTACGAGTATATAGTTGGAAAGCGAGAGAGAATGCAAGTTTTCGGAGGGGATGAAAGTGTTTCCAATTAAATTTGTATCATAAATACAAAAATGAAGGTACCTACATTTAAAAACGTATTATAATCTTTTATCTCCATTGAACATTAACCAAAAAAATTATTATGTAATTTCACACATTTCTTGTATAATTTGCACACAATCAAGGGTTCATGACTACCCTTATATTGTTATTTTGTAACACAGTTTAAGCGTTTAATTTAAGTCGACAGGATTTAATGATAGCACATTCCATTGTGGGGTCAGAATAACTGCCGTCCGAAGTTCAATAAATACTCGATAATTGTTAACTATATAACAACTTCTATTTATTAACTAAAATGTATTTCAATAAAACGAAATGTATTTTTAATATCGCGAGGTGAAGCGGACGGCTGACAAAAATGGAATGGTCGACGGCGACAAAGGCAATGACACTTACAGTCTCATACAATTAAATGCGACAAATGTCACACTGCCGGTTTACACGTGGCGAATGCACCAAATGTTGCGCTGTCGGTTTACACGCTACAGCACTCCCCCCCCCAGTTGGTTCAACGAATCTGCTTGGCTTAATGATTTGTCGGCCAACTCTAGTTGTCCGTTCCGATAAAATGGTAGTTTGATCTGTTGCGAACGAGACCCGTTTCGGTTTTCGCGAGACTTCTTGGCGAGCAACGACTTGGGAAGGTGTTTCCTCCCTTTGCCCGAAACAGGGTTTGACGCGATCTATGCTTACCGTTGTTTTTTTTCCGTTAATTAAAATTTCAAAAGTCTTGTCGTTACGTTTTGTTACCGGATAAGGACCATCATAAGGCTGTTGAAGTGGTTTTCGTACTGAATCGACTCTTAAGAAAACGTGCGAACAAGTTTTTAATTCCTTAAAAATAAACGGTTTGAAACTACTATGACACGATGGTGGAGTAGGTCTTACATTCGCGAATTGTCGATGCAAATTTTTAATAAAATCCGACTGTGAAAACAAACTTTTTTCAAGAATTAATTCTGAAGGCACTCTCAAATTTTTTCCAAAAACCAATTCGGCGGCGCTGGCTTCGGAATCTTCGCGGATGGCTGCTCTGAGGCCTAATAGTACGTAAGGTAATTTTTTTGTCCATTGAGGCTCGTTGTGGCACATAAGAGCTGCTTTTAGCGTTCGGTGCCATCTCTCAACCATACCATTGGCTTTGGGGTTATATGCGGTGGTTCTATTGTGCTTGATGCCGAGTTTTTTGCAAAGTTCGTTAAACAGTTGTGATTCGAATTACGACCCACGGTCTGATACAATAGTAGTAGGAATTCCGTAGCGAACGAACCATTCGTTGAACAAGGTGTGAGCGATAGTTTCTGCAGTAATGTCGGAAATGGGTATAGCCTCAGGCCAACGTGTATACCTGTCGATTATGGTTAACAGGTAACGATAATTTTCTGAAATAGTAAGTGGCCCTACGATGTCGATATGAATTTCTTCAAAACGTCCTGCTATTTGTGGGAAAGTTCCAAGAGGACTTTTGACATGTCTGCTTACTTTGGATTTTTGACAGGCTGTGCAGGCTCTAGCCCACTTCCTGCAGTCCTTGTTCAACGAAGGCCAAACAAATTTATTCGCAATCATTTTGATCGAAGATCGAATACTGGGATGCGCCAAGTTGTGGATTTTTTCGAAAATTGAAACGCGGAATTCTCGAGGCACAAAAACTCGGGGAGTTCCTGTAGAAACATCACATGTGATTGTAGCTTGGGTTCCAGGCATGATGAACTTTTTGAATTGAAGGGCTGTGCCCGAGTTGGACAGTTCTATTAATTCCTCATCGGAATTTTGATTTGACGCTAACTTTGAAAAATCTATGTCGGCGGGTAGTGAAATTTCTTCCAAACGCGACAGTAGATCGGCGACCGTGTTTTGGTTACCGGGTAGGTGCTGAATATCGGTTGAAAATTGTCCGATGAGGTCGAGGTGTCGCATTTGTCGAGGAGAAGCTTTGCTTGGTTTTTGCTGAAAAGCGAAAATTAACGGTTTGTGATCGGTGTAGATCGTGAAAGTGCGTCCTTCTAACAAGTGTTTGAAGTGTTTGATCGCAGAATATATGGCTAAGAGCTCCCGATCGTACGTGCTGAAACTTTGTTGCGATTTACTTAGTTTTGCTGAAAAGAACGAGAGGGGCTGCCACTCTGTTCCTATCTTTTGTTGAATCACACCACCGATCGCAAAATCAGATGCGTCGACGCATAGCGAAAGTTGTGCTTCTTCAAGAGGGTAAGCCAATAGCGTTGCTTCGCATAGCTCTGACTTGCCTCGTCTGTCCATTCGACCGTTGTTTTGTCATTCTTTTTCTTCTTACCGGTTAAAAAATTGTTAAGCACTGTTTGTGACACGGCTGCGTTTGGTATGAATCGTCTATAAAAGTTTATCATGCCCAAGAAACGACGAAGCTCACAAATGTTGTTTGGTTTTTTGAAATCGAAAATCGCCTGAACTTTTTCTGGAGAAGGTTTAAGGCCCTCAGCTGTTATGAGATGTCCCAAGAAAATAACTTTGTTTTTGGCAAAACGGCACTTTTCGGAATTGATAACGAGTCCATATTCTTGAAGTCGAGCAAAAATGATTTTAAGATGCGCTAAATGATCTTCGCGATTCTTCGAGGCCACCAGGATGTCGTCTATGTACACGAAAACAAAATCCAGATCACGCATAATTGAATGCATAAACCGTTGAAAAGTCTGAGCGGCGTTTCTCAGACCGAACATCATCCTGGTGAACTCGAACAATCCGAATGGAGTAGCTATTGCTGTTTTCGGAATGTCGCTTTCGTCAATAGGTATCTGATGATACGCTCGAACTAAATCTATCGTGGAAAAAACCGAAGTACCTGCTAAGTTCTGGGCGAAATCTTGAATGTTCGGAATGGTATAGCTATCTGCTTGTGTTACGCTGTTAAGCTGCCTATAATCTCCGCATGGCCTCCATTCACCGTTCTTTTTCTTAACCAGATGCAGTGGGCTTGCCCAAGGGCTACTCGACGGGCGACAAATTCCTGATCTTATTAAAAAATCGAACTCGTTTTTAGCAATTTTCAATTTATGCGGATCTAGCCTACGGGGTTTATTTTTCAATGGTTGAATTTTGCGGGTTATGATTTGTTGAGTAACACTATGCTTGACCGGACGGACAAAGATATTTTCGGACGAAAGGATGTTAAACTGCCGAATGAGGTTCAGAACGTCAGTCGGTATCAAATTTTTATTTATGGCAGAGATAGTTGTTGATGACTGCCTGTCCATACCGCCGGATGTATGCCTCTTAGTTATTGGATCAAACAACTGACGATTTCTAAGGTCTACTAAAAGCCCAAAAGCTTTAAAAAAATCGGCGCCTATGATTGGCTTGCTCACGTCGGCACAAACAAAAGTCCAAGTAAATTGACGGTGCAAACCGAAATCCAATACTAATCTGACGGTACCATAAGTGCGGATCGGTGAAACGTTAGCTCCAAACAACGAAACAGAAAGAAGGTTTTTACACTTCGAGAATTTTGCGGGTAACACCGATACATCGGCTCCGGAATCAATCAAAAAAATTTGTCTTTGTACACCGATCGTATACGAATAAACGACTGTTTACTGTCGTGTTTTCCTTTTCGCAAGTCGCCAGCGAAAAGGAATTTAGTTTTCCGAATGATTGTGAGCTCTAAGTTTGAAACTACATGGTTGTTCACAATTCCTTGCATTGGAACCGAACCGACGGTGGTACCAACAAAACCTGGGTTCCGGACTACGAACTCTTGAATTATTTGGTTTAGAAAATGGAGACCGAGGTCTAGACCTAATTTGTTTCCGGAGTTCAGCTATTTCCCGTTCTAAAATCTCGAACGATTGCCTGCTACTACCGTTGTTAAACGTTGGCTTCGACGTTGAATCTTTTGTATTGCCTGAGATGGTTGAAACGTATGAAGTGGTAGGCAAAGTACTGACAATTTTGTCGGCTAGTTGTGCAAGCTCATCTATCTCTTGAGTACTCGCGAATAAAATAGCTTGTGCCATGTTTGGCAGCCTTTGAATCCACAATTTCTTCAAGATGGAACTTGTGAATTGGTTTCCAGCTAAAGCTCGCATTTCTCGAAGCAGTTCGCTTGGTTTCCTGTCGCCTAGTTCATTTTCGTTTAATAATTTTTGCAATCGCGTATCTTCGGACTCCATTAATCGACTCAGAACCGTTTTCTTTAAGTTCTCGTACAAGTTAATCGCGGGAGGGTTTAAAATGATGTCTCTGCAAACGCTTATTGTACGAGAATCTAACAACCCGAGCGCGGTGAAATATTTTGTACTATCGGACCTGATTCGAGAAACACCGAACTGGCCCTCCAACGCAACAAACCAAACATCTGGACTTTCTGGCCAAAAAGGCAAATTCTTAAACGATATAGCACTCACCTCATTGGCAGGGGTGCCAGCGTTCGTTGCGTCATTTTCGGCCGCCTGTATACCGTTGTTCCCAGTTGTCCATAACTTGCTGCCATCCAATGTGCCGTCACCTGTTCCACTTTCGTTTTCCATTGTGCTCTCGCTATAGTTAAAATTTAAAACAAAACTTATTAGAAATCTTTATGGAAATTATTGAATTGATTTAAATGACTTTACAATATGTAATTACACAATAAAACTTGGATAATTTATATGCACATAAATGAAACGACACTTTACAAAGCATACAATACAATACACACAAAAAACGTTGTCTCGGACTCCTTTGGATTGTTGTTCACGTCAGGTGATGAAAGTTAAATCCCTTGTCTTAACTGCTTTCTCCTGTTAGATACATATGCATATATGTAACTTCAAACGATCGTGCACCGTTGATTGTTGCTAGGCACGAGGTTGCGGTACTTACGATACCGTTTTTAGTGCGGGATGTCGGTGCATTGGCTATATATGGGCGTGCCTGCGCTATAAATTTGCGTTGAGGCGGCAGCAGTTTTTTACTTCTTACCAGCCACTTTTTTCGTTTTTCGCCGACGACATCAGCAGCTATTGGCCTAGCAGTAGTTTTCTTCTTCTCGGGGGGCACCTTGATTTGGACTTGCTGACAATTTAAGCGAACCGCCAGCTGCGATAGGTACTCCTTAGGTGGTTCACTAAATCGCCTTTGGTTCCGATCACGTCGGGGTCACCAATTGTGGGGTCAGAATAACTACCGTCCGAAGTTCAATAAATACTCGATAATTGTTAACTATATAACAACTTCTATTTATTAACTAAAATGTATTTTAATAAAACGATATGTATTTTTAATATCGCGAGGTGAAGCGGACGGCTGACAAAAATGGAATGGTCGACGGCGACAAAGGCAATGACACTTACAGTCTCATACAATTAAATGCGACAAATGTCACACTGCCGGTTTACACGTGGCGAATGCACCAAATGTTGCGCTGTCGGTTTACACGCTACACCATCAACTATCAACTTAACGATAACAACAAATCAACTAAACTTTTTCGTTTATTTATCCTTGTTTATTTTTGTCGGCTGTTTGCGCCACATACATAATTGGCTTATTTATATGTACCTTTTGCTTGTGTAATAATGTGGGTAAAGTGTGGTAACCCTTATTGCACTATTTTTTCATGCAATTTTACCTACACTGCAACGGTTTGAGTAGGAATACTAAACTATTCCTCCCTTAGTTCCTGGAATTTTTCAGTTATTATTTTGATATATTTTATAATACGAGCTATTTAATGCAGCAACGAGCAATTGATCGCAATAAATGAGGGTATTTTAGAGCTATACTCAATTTGCGAATTTGCTCTTACTGACTGTATATAAAATACAAAAATTAAAGATCCATAAACCACAAACCAATCAATTAAAGAGACGAGGGTTCCCTTGCGTTGAACTCTTTATTGAAAGATTATGTGTAGCTTTGAACATCGATCTGTTGCAATACAAAATGACAGGGAATCATTCAAAGACAATTCTCAAGACCTAAGGACGTGTTGTGATTGTGGATGAATTCCATTACCCCTCCAGTGGTATTGTTAAATCCATACTCGACGAAATCGTAGCAATCAACGATGACTCAACCAAATCTGAAAACCCTAATTTTCCTATTTCATAAACATTCTCATTTTATCTTCTCGTTCTTTACCCACAGATCAACAGCGACTAACCTCATTGAATTTGTATCCTTTAGCTTCTCAGCCTTAGAGAACGGAAAGGAAGTCTACTTTGTCTTAACCGATAAGGCCTTTGAAAAATATTTCACATAAGCTTATTCTATTCAAACTGTCCACCCTTGAGATTGAACCTATCTTCTTAAGATAGATTTCTTCTAACCTGAAAAACCGGTACTTCAAAGTTCGACTCGGTTCTACCTTCTCCGATGATTTCTTAACTACCTAAGAGGTCCCTCAAGGCAGCCACTTAGGACCTTTTTGTTTTATACTTACTATTAACGATATTGTTGAAATGGTCATCAATTTCTTCGACATATGATTTAACATCGTTTCCTACATTTTGCCGTTCGTGGTCTGTCTTGAAATAACCTTTTAATTCAAGTCCCTGGCGAGACCGAATTCTAGCTATATGTATATAAGTTAGATTAAGATGTCTCTTCTATAAGTTTTTGGGCTCTGTTTTGAATTATATCCAACAGCTTCAAATTAGTTATAGGGGTACCAGCCCAGATATTAAGTTCTATTCAAGTTTTTGGTGGATGTATACTCGCCTTAGGTCGGTTCAGAAGTGGAAAACAATTTCTTTTCGGTAAAATATGCCATCACAGGTCTTTTTCAAACCTATTCCGGCCATTCTAGATCTTTCGTTCTTCAAGATATTTTTTAAGCTGATTGATCAACAATATTAGTAAAAATAGAATACTAAAAAAACTTTATCAATGACATTTCATTTTTAAACGGTTTGTTTTATTTTTTATTTTAATTAATAAAATGTTAAATGCTTTTTTGTTTTTAAATAGTAACACACATTGAACAAGAACCCAATGACCGGCTTATCGGTACTAGTTACCTACGGGTATTATTAACGTTATGGAAGCTTTTACAAATCATACGGACGTCGGACAGGTAGAGCAAAATATTGGTATTCTTATTTATTAGTTTTTGTAGGTATTCTTTAAATAATCAAACCGTTTCTGTATAATAAATGCACTCCAAAAAGTGTTAAAATATATACTCATGTCCTCCTATATGTAAACCTGTTATCATTCACCCTCAAATGAATTACTGAATCTGAGTGAATTTTTGGGTATGTTAAATGAACATGCGAGAACAGGTCGGGAACCCGTAGAATCTATTATAAGAAGACGAAAATGGCAGTGGATTGGCCATACAGTGGAACCCACTTACACAAGAAGTCAGACAAGTGGGCCAGCCTAGAAATATTTGGCTAAGAACGGTCGAGCAGGAATCAGCACAACTGGAGAAGAGTTAGAGAAAGCTGAAATACATTTCCAGAAATCGCACACGATGGCGCGTAGGAGTAGTGGAGGCCCTATGTCCCGTAAGGAAAATATCACGAACGTAATAGATCCGAAGACCTTAGTAGTAAGTAGTCAGCACAACTGTCTTAAGTTTGACATATTTTGGAATGGTTTTATAAATATGACTGCATCTGCATGTTTGGAATAGGCCTAGTTCTTGATAGAGTCGTCGAAATAAATTGATAATCCTACACACAAAAAAGAATATAGGATGTTTAATATCCTAGTTGTCGGGTAGTAAAATAGGCTCGCAATATTTATAGCTTATTCAAATATCAAGGGTCACTGCAATGCCCTTCCAAATTCCCGGAACTACACCCTTTTTACAGTACACTTCAGTACCAATTAATTCAGAAACATAAAATTCAAAGTATTTGCTGAAAGGATCAAAGACAGGTACCTCACCAAATTTCCACTCTTTGGCATTAGTGATTTCTGAGATATAGAACTCCAAAATAGCTTAAACCTTACCAACTCAGATCCTTAAAATTGTGGAGCACTTTCCGACATCATAGAACCTTGTTATTTCGCACAACGTTAGATCTTGTAGTTCATACAAAGAAAAAAATCGAAAATTTTAGATTTCCCGTTCAGGAGGTGTGGCACCCACCCATTTTATCAAAAATTCTTGTAAATTATATGGAGCACTTCTGACTGTTGTAGAACTATAAACATTTGTAGAGAGGTAGGGCTTCAAGTATCTACATACAGAGAAAAAAAATGAAAATTTGAGGTTTTTCATTCATAAGGCGTGGCAACCACTCACTTTCTCGAAACTTCTTAGGGAAATCAAAACAAAAATATAAATGTTAAAAAAAACACGTGTCAAAAACCAAAAGTCAACCGTGAAAAGTAATGAGATCTTAAAGTATGCCAAGTTCTAAGTTTATGAAGGTTTATACTAAATTTCTTTAGTAGAATAATATCGAAACAACTCCAAATTATGAGGGAACATGTATCTAACAAATTTTTTTTATATAATTTGGAGTTGTTTTGATATTACTCTCTCTAAGAAAAAATTTCGTAAGCTTCTTTTATTTCTCTGGCTTTTCGAGGCTTATTAAAGGTACCTTTGTAAATTTGGTTGGGCAGATGCTTATGTTAACAGGACTTAGTAACTTGATACTCTTAACCATTCTTTTACGCGTATTGATAGTCAACAGGGATGAATGGGATCTACATTTTTCTGTTGAATCCGAACGACTAAGAAATTGGCACACTTTTTCATGACAAGAGATACTCTTGGTGGATTGTTCTCAGTTCCCCCGCAAAGGCCATTGTTTTTTTTTTTTAAATGTTTGTTTCAAGTGACATACAAACAAAGAGTTAATATAAAAACTTCGTTATTACTTGCGTGTGAAAATGAGTTGATCTACTTATACACTATTGAAGACATAACGGCTATTATGATTATGAAAATCTTAAAGTAGTCGTTTTAAAAAATGAATTACATTGATGATATAATTATTTTTCAGCTTATCCAAATAATGTCACTTTTCCAGAAAAGTTAGGTTAACTGAGCGATAGAAATTAATAGCAAGATTTATCAAACGTGTTCTTTCTTGGGCTCAAGGTCAAATTCTTTTTCTTATTTTGTTGAGCTATAGTATGATTACGCCCTTTTCCAGACTTGTTTATGAATGAGATAGTAATTAAAAAACATATAGGTACGTAACATACGATACAAAATTATACTTACAACTCTAGTGAATAAGAATTTTTATAAATATTTTTTATTTGTTTGTGTTTTTTTGTATCCATGTTTTTTTAATAAGGTTCCTACATTGATTGATGGACATAATGTTGACCCATCACATACACATTTAATCTTGTATACTTTATTTGATTTTTCTTCTTTTTCTAATTCATCTTTTAATTTTGAGAAAACTGAATATTATATATAAAAGTTCCAAATTTTTCAAACATTTCAAACATAAACATACATTTTTTCCTAGGATTAAAAGCTTCCATGCCATCTAAGATTCTTTTTTTCACTTCCCATAAGACGGAAGTAATAGCCTTACCACGTCATCCTAGAAATGAAATCGTTTATGTTTTACAAATTTCTGCTTCGATTCATGGTTTAAATAGTTTAAAGTGGTACCACTGGTTATCGAACTACTAAACTCACAAATAAAAATACTATACACATTAATTTCATTGCTCAAATACATATCTTATCAAAAGTGTAGACTGGAAGTTACTATTGGACCAACTGATATTTTTAACCATTCATTATGTGGTAAGCATATACATTTATGGCTGCTCGATGCAACTCTTTGACGAACTATCCTACCAATACCAGCATTTACCAAACTGTACAATCCAGTTTTGCCGTTTGATGCTGGCTGATCCACCTCTCAATAGAGCAAGTTCTCTCTAACACTTCACAATTTATTTTGAAAGCAACAGGCTTCATGACATACATGGTGGTAGTTTGTCCCACAAATTTCAAACCGGCCTTCGGCGTTGTCCAATCTTCTAATGCATTTCCAAGGTGCAGCAAGCAGCAACCAGCTGTAAACCTGCACTGAGAGTGCTCTCCAAACTCTAATTCAAAATGCCATTAATCTAACTGATATACTAAACTCTCCACTCACTCTTGTGAATCTTGGGTAGATTGGAATTGGAAAGTATCTATGATTTTTGTGTTTGTTTCTCTCTTTTGTTGGACTCAGTGATGCCAGACTTTCAAAGCGTAAAATCCCAGAATGAATAGAAAAAAACCCTTTTATCCCACGGTATTACAAGAAAAAACCCACAAATATCCCACGAAGTGTAAAATCAAAAATTTATTGTTTTTTTCATTATAATCCATTTTAAAATTAAAAAAAAAAACAAGTTTTTAATAAAAAACATACTTCAGTCTTCAACAAACTTAAAAATAAAATAAAATTAACAATAAAAAACAAAAAATCACATATTCAGGTTCGTATTCACCGAGCGCTCCTAAACGGCTCTTAACTTAACGAGGCTCTTAACTTGAAATTTCTGTGCGGTATTCACTCGCAAGTGTTTTTCGAAGTTCGAAAATGAGAGCCACTCTCTCTTGTTCAGGCATACCCAAACTGTGAAATGTTGTGTAATGTTGGTCTTGACAGCAAATGGATACTCTTCTACTTGGCATTGCTCACATGGATTCGAGTCAAATGCGTGCGTGGCACACGCACAAGCGAACAAATTTTCGAAGAGAGCGCTCGTAAGTTAGGACTTAGGATTAGGAGTGGTCGGGACCACTCCTAACTTTTAAGAGCGCTCGTAGATCTTCACTAATATTGCTTGGTGAATACGTTTATGAGCTTCTTAAGTTATGAGCGCTCGGTGAATACCGGCCTCAGTCTTATAAAAACAAAACAAAAAAATACTTATTTTACACACTTATAAAAAAAAAAATTATTTTCACACTTAACTTATAAAAAACTCACATATGCAGTTATAAGAACTTATACCTATATTAACATTATTCCATTTACATATTTTATGTGTACATTTTTGAATTATGTACGGCTAAGTGCTCCTCCTTAATTTCAAAATTGTAGCAGTAAATATTTTTGGCCTGGAAGCATGATCTTAATAAACAAATTGAATTTATCATATCTTTTCCGAGGCGATTTCTTTTTTTGGATTTCATATCTGTTGCAATAGAGAAAATTCTCTCTGCTTCTGCATTCGAATGCGGAAAACTTAAGGCCGTTTTGACCACATCATTTAAGCTTGGTAAAATTAGTTCGTCGTTGAAATTCTTCATGTGGCAGATCTCGAACCACATTTCGTCGATCGAAAGTTTCCTCAGTGAAGCTTTTTTCTCATCACTTAGAATGACAGAAATGCTTCTGAATTCTTCAACGACGTTTGAAGTTTTAATGGCAATTTGATTCAAAAGATCGGCAATTGGCTGTTTTAAAATGTTCAAGGCAGAACCATCCAAATATATTAAATTTTGAAGTGTACTTCGTTATCGTTCCGTAATTTACAAATTCAAAACAAATAACAAACAACAAAGATACATTATCACAGAGACAGAGAACATTGTAGAATATAATTGTATTCTATGGTAATCTCACTGAGGTGAAAAAAATATGGGGAAGGTGAATAAGTGAATATTGGCAGCGGAAAAAAACTGAACAACATCCTAACACTACGTTTAGATGAATTAAAAGTGGAAGTGATTTCTAATTTAGAATTTTTTTTTTAACAAACGAAAAACGAAAATTCTCATTATGAAAAAACCCTTTTTTTTGTTCTACGAGCTTCAAAAAAACCCTTTATCCCTTTTTGCTTTTTTTAGACCAAAAAAACCCACAAAAAGGGATAAAACCCACGATATGGCATCACTGGTTGGACTATTCCTTGTTGGATTCATTTTAACTGGTACTGACTTTGGCCATCATCAGCTCCATCCGACAACTAACAGCAGCACCATCATCATCGGAAAGCAAAGGCAAAGGCAACTATCGGCGCGAAGCAAATAATTCCGATGGAGTATCTCCGACGATTTAGTCACCTGTAAAGGTTCCAACGTGCCACATCGTATATGGTGGTTGGCTCTTGCTCTTTGCGTTATTTGTTCAAAATTGTGTTTGTCTTTACTTTTATTCGTTACCGTCTCTTGTCGTGAATTTTTTTGTTTCAATTCTTTACTGAAATTTTGTAATTAGGTTAAAATATTAAAATTAATCTTGTAAACCTTTTTCAACCAACTCCCTTCGGGTGCTGTTTCGTTCTTCGATTCCCTATTAATTAACGTAAAATACCGTTGTTTGTGGTACGATAACCACGAAAGTTGAAGCGATATAATCGTTGGTGCGAGACGACTCGATTAAATTGCCAGCCGACCAACTGCATTTAAGTGAAATCTTTAATTTAAAAATGTAATTTAAGAAAAAAAAAATTAAATAAATAGGTAATATCTATTCGTCTTTTTACATTACGGTGCTTTTGTATTGTGAATCCGTTAATTTTGTATCTTATCCAATCCAATTGGCCATCAGTTTGTTTGCCTAATTAATACCTTCATTAATTTTCTTGTGTGTGGTTCTTTAGTGGCATTTCGCCTAACAGTTGTTGCCTTCTGAATTGTCTAGAATTTTTTACTAAGTTTTTTGTTTGGTTTTGTTTTAAGATTTTTAAAAAAGTGCACCGAACAGGTGTCAACGTTTCACCAAGAATACACCCTCAACTCAGATAGCCGCCAAAAACACAATAAAAACGAATCAACGAAAAACAAACTGTTTATCGCTTAATCGACGCAGCGTGTGGAACGTGGACGGAGAGTTTTTTCATCACTACTGAGCAAGGTGCGTATATCTGTACTCGTAGATCTGTTTGTTATTCATGGGATGTCAGAAAGGGTCAAGTGTTTTTTTTACTTATGGGAGATTCTGTGTCATAAACAAATACCCTGCTTAAAAGTTGGTGATGGTGTATTTTCTGTCTTCTTCGACTTATTGTTCTGTTTATCATTATCGGCCATTCAGACAGGCATTTCTTGGTCTTCCAGACCAAGGATAGAGAATGTGGTAAGATGGTGGTTATTGTTTGAAAATACCGAAGGTAGAGAACTTGTTAAGAGAACCTGCCACTTTATATGCAAAGGTCATTCACTGTTTTCGGTTTTGTTTGGTTTGTCTGTCATCCGGTTGAAGATTTAGGTTCTGAAGAAAATTCAGTAGTGAGCATCGATTTTCGTTCCGGCTTTGGTGGTGCGATTCTTGTTTATATTTTCGGAGCGAAATTCGCACAAACGCAAAGTGTGTCACGGTGTCATTGCACTTGCAGTGGAATTTGTCCTGGTTCAGGCGGGAATTCATAAGTTTCCCTTTGATGTTATGCATGGTTGTTTTGAGTGGATTAATAACTTTGAGGGTTTTTTTTTTTTTTTACTAAAGATGACATTTGAAAAGGGAAACTATGTTTTTTCCCTTTAATTAAGTCGACTTTTCAACTTAACGTTTTTAGGTAGGTAGTACGAGAAAAAAAATAAATAGATTTTAATGAGTGGCTTTTTAAATAATTTTTGATTTATAAATTTTAATTTAAAGTAACAAAATATAGTTTTCTTATGTGAAATGCGGAATGTTGTTTAATTTGATAAAATCTATAAGGTGTTATAATTACTTACAAAGGGACATATAAAAATTAGGTAGGTTTATATCACCACATTTTTCAACTCAATTGGAGTATCTACACCTTGAGGAGACATCTTACAAACAATACTTATTTCAGAAGAAATATTGAAAAATACTGAATACAATTTTGGAATTTGTCATTTATTTATTTTGATTTCAAAATCATTTCTGTAGAAATTTTAAAGACGAAGATTACAATGAAATAATAAAATTATTTGTATTTTAAGCGGAGTGATTGAATTAAATTCAATTGAAAGTTTGATGCGACCTCAACTCCATAGTGAGTTTCGCCCAGGTACGACATCAGTTAGATGATGAGCCCACTGTCGTACCTGGGCGAAACGCACTATGGAGTTGAGGTCGCATCAAACTTTCGATATTTTAAAGATCTGATTTACCCTTAAAAAAGTCAATTATCTTCAGACCGTATCCTTTTGACGATAGGTATCTATTTTTTTTAAATAATCACCAGCTACTTTTTGAAATAAAGAATTTTCATTTATTTTTAAAATTCAAAAATTATTTTTTTTTTAATTTTGATAGCCAATGTTTTTTTTTAATTCTCAAAGATTTCTGTATACAAACATTTTTCGTTTTTAAGGTTATGTCGAAAATGTGAAAGTCAGTTGTATTCTAATGATAGAAACTGTTATATCGGCAAAATTTTGAATTGCTTTGTATCAGATGGTAGAATGTACAAGTTTAAGCATACAAAAAATGTAATACAATTCTTGGTGTTATTTTGGAAAAAAAAATTTGGCTCAACTGTTTTTAACATTTTTCGAAAGAAGAAAAATTTGTTTCATCTTTTATATCTTAAAGATAGGTAGAAAAAACGACTGTGTGGTTTTCAAATATCTGATTTTCAAACAAAATTTTTATTTTTTTTAATAAAAAAAAATAGAAAATTTTTATCAATTTATCGTTCTCGAAAAATCAAAAATGTACAAATGTTTTACCTTGTTTTTACTTAAGGTATTATTAAATTCTTAATAAAATACCGTGAAAACATCAAAAAGAAATATTTTCTTAAGTGGGGAGGGGGAAATTTTCGTAACTATAATTTTAGTACCGTTATGAAAAATAAAAAAAGACTTATCGGGAGAACGGCAAAAAATGATACTGACCAAGTTTAAAAAAATCTACACAGCTGCTTAGTAAGTAACCAAACAGTCATCCAGAATTGCGAAACCCACTTTTTCGTCCACATGTATGTATGTCATGTTTTGTCAAAATTTAAAAATCGATTTATTTTATGAATATTAACTACAAACAAGCGGGTATATCACACATACAAGTTCAGATATTAAAACATTCCTTGACTTGAACGACTCTATAATTTCAAAAATTCCTATAGCTACATTTTAATTTTTATTTTAAATTATTATTTTTCGAGAAATGAATGGAAAAATGAAAAAAAAGAAAAAATAATAGAAAATCTACCTTCTTTAATTTTACGGACACTACCGGCATTATGAGTACCCTTTAAATTTTTGAGCACAGTGCGAGCGTTAGGAAAGAAAGTTGGTGAGGGTTTACATGGAAATGCTAATTGCACATCGGTTTTGAATTTCTGAATATCTTAACGGCAGGTAAATATTGAGCCGGGTAAGGCATTTCACATTCGTGTAGTGCGGCTAAGAAAAGAATCTCTGAATTTAATAGTATACCTAAAGTTGGGCTCTGATAGTCAAATTGTTTAAGGAAACGATCGTAACTGCTTGTTTCACTAGAACATTGCATATAAAAATAACGGTAACATAATGAAAGGACAAGAAATATTGAAGCGGTGCTCGAGAGATGCAGTGCAAGTACTGCTCATGGATAGTGACATGAAGAGTGGGTTTCCGTTCAACGACAGGAGACAGCATTAAGTTTTTGAGGTATTAAATAACACGCGGTTTATGATTTCCCATTTAACAAAGCTATAAATATGACATCACATTTCGTTTATATTGGATAATAAGCATATATTAATTTTAACTTAATTGTATTCAGCAGGCTCAAGTCGATTCAAAATGTTGATGTTAGTTTTTAAATTCTTTGCTTCTATCAATTATTCAACATTCACTCCTACAGTTGATTGATACAATGGTGGATTGAGCAAAAGTTTATTATTCTGTTGAATTTGTATTTTGTTTATATTGTTCTTGGCTGCACGTTGTAATACAGGACAACTTTATACAAAAATTGCTTGGAAATAATTTTATGAATTATTATTTTAGTTTCCATTGTAAGCAAAGACTTTCTATTAAAGAATGGGAATAATAATTGGGTTGCTAACTTGACTTTTTTTACTGCTTGAAAGTTAATTTGACATCAAATCGATACAAAAAAGTATTGCTGTGTCGTCAGCAAAAATTGCTGTTTCACAGTCAGATAATCTGGGAAAGTCAGAATCTAGTATAGATGTTATATAAGATCGGTCCCAAGACTGAAACTTGAGGGATAACAAAATCAAAACATCAAATTATGAAATACCATCACTATTGACTTGTAGTTAAACAAATACACAAATTAGTTGCACAAATTAGACGGAGAATTTAGAGAAATAATTTTATAAATTATACCGTTCTGCCAAAATGAGTCAAATGCTTTTTGAATGTTTAATAATACCATTCCAGTGGACAAACTTTCAAACCAATTCTAATGCAGTTGCACATTTAAATAACCTTATGAGAATTATTATGATATTTCCTAAAACCAAATTTTTCTTCCGGATAGAATCTGTTATCTGATATAATACTAATACTAAGCATATTGGCGGAAAATTTCAGTCGAATTACTACTATTTTAAAACTGGTTTAATTATGATACTTGGTTAAAACGACCATCTTTAAAATTTTAAATGAGTCAACGATAAAATCATTTAGTATCGTGCTAACTTAAGGTTACTCTTTGACATTTACAAACGTCAAAAAAGGTCTGGGTACTTGTTTTTTTTTTACATTAACTGACATTGTTTTAGGTGAGTGCGGAAGCAATTTATTAAAACAATAGCCTGTGCACAGTACTAGTTACAAATTTTTAAAGATTAAGAAAGATTTAGTAAACTACTTTAAAGTATACAACTTGTTAAGTAGTATCCTACTGATACCTTAACTTTAGGCTGTTTGAAATTTTTGCGCAAGTATCTTGAATAGTTTTTTCATAGATTTAACATATATTGCTGAGAAAACTAATTGGTCTTCAACTTTTAAGTTTTGCAGATGCCTTGCCTGCTTTTAAAATTAGTATGACTTTATTTTTAATTATTTACTAGATGACCCGGTGAACTTCGTATCACCTACATATATTTTTAACTTCCCATAGGGAGTTATTGTAATCGGTCCGATTTGTCAAATTGGAATTTTTGACATTTCTCGACGTTTCAAGGTCCCTAGAGGCTATATCAATCATTTTTAGAGAGATGTCTGTGTGTGTGTGCGTACGTTTGTACGTCCGTACGTTCTTGTACCATTTTTCGTCGTCGATATCTCAAGTACGAGTAAAGATATCGGCTTCAAATAAATTTTGTTTAATAGATAATAACTTTGAAAGAGGCTGAAAGGGCGTTTATTAAAATTAAGTGAGTAGTTTTTTCACTATAACGGTTTAAAAAAAAAGTAAAAATTTTGGTTAGATTCAAATATCTCACGAAAAAATAATGCTATTTACTTGAAATAAAATTTAATGTACTCATTATAAGGTCATACAGATTTGGTATGAATTTGGAAAAAAATTGAGATACCGTTATTTTTTTAAATAAAAAAACTGAAAAAAACAAATTTCATAATCCAGATATTCTAAGAACGGAAAACAATTTGAAACTCAAAATAATTTTATTTTACGAAAAATAATGTGTTTGACAACTGGTGAAAATTTCAAAAAAAAAATCAGTTTACAATTTTTTTACAAAAAATAAAAAACTATTCTATTGAAAATTGGTAAAAATTGTTTTTTGACTCAAATTTCTCGAGAACTAGTAGTGATGTTGACTTCTAATTTAGTTTATTTTATACATAGTATAATTTTGTACAATTGGTAAAATGTTGACAAATATTGAATTAATAGTTTTTTTTTTTTAATAAAAAAACTATTAAAAATTCTAGTGAAAACTAGCTAAAATTGTATTTCAAGTCGAATTTCTTGGTTATGAACAGCGATTGTGCCTTCTAAAGTATGTTTTATACATCGATACCTTCCCGTAAGAATGTATACTAAGCGACATTTCTAAAATTGTTCAGGAAACGAAAAAAACGAAGAAAGTTCTAGTTGAATCATAGTGTGCTAAGAGACAATTTAAAAAAAAAATTTTTGTTGCTCACGACAATGAGATCTTTATTATTTTTTATTTATTATTGGCGGATAATACAAATTCAGGGGGCAACATTATTTTAATGAGAAAACATGGCAGTTGATAAATTTTTTTATTTGTACTCTAGTTTCCTTTTCATGCATAAAAGGTTGGCGAAACCCAGGCCAAAACGTGGTCCTTAACATATAGTATATTTCCTCATCAAAAAGTCATTTTCGAAAAAAGTGTCGCTTAGTACATTCTTACGGGAAGGTATCGACATAATACAATTATTAACATATGGTTAAATTTTGACAAGTATCGAATTGACAGTTTTAACAAAAATATAAAAAAAATCTACTAAAAAGTGATAATATTTGTTTTTCGACTAGAATATCTTGAGAACGAGCAATGATATTGACTTTGCCATTACATATTTAATTTTATACATAATACAATTTCTAACAAATGGTTTATATTTGACATATATCTAGTTTTAGAGCGGATATATTTTGTAAGTACCCTTCCATCAATAACCAAACCATATCTTTTACATTTGAATATTTCGTTTTTAAATTTTTTTCAATTAAAATGTTTGGAACCGAAATAATAAAGTAATTTCTATAATATAATACAAAATTTTATAATTTTATTATCAACTTAGTTTTTAGAAGAATGTATGTACTGTACATACGTATATGAATAAGGTTGTTCAGTTGTACCCAAGTACCACATATTCAAATTCCATTAATAGCTATGGTAAAATTGAAGAAAACGTCACGATATGTTTTTGTCTACGAGTAAATATAAAGTTTTCAAGACCACAAATGGGAAGTTATCAGTGTGGGTCGCACCCAGCCTCTTTTTGAAAAATATGATCAAAACTCAATACAAAATTTGTATCTACATTAAATGCAACACAGTTATACACTAAATCAATTTAAGGCTTTCTGATGTACGTTATTTTTTGTTTTTTTTTTTTTTTTTTGCGGTGCATAAATACATATATAAAGATGATGGTTTCCCGACTCGCGAAATCGCGCCGTGTAATTGCTCATACCCGAAATAGGGAAACTCCAAGTTGATTCTGCAAACTTTCAAAGACCAGCATTGCGATTTAATTATGGTCATCGCAAAGGCCAGATGGACGGCAAATTGTAGACACTTAAAATCGAATGGCAAATCCGTTGGAATCCTCGGTACACGACGGATCAAGACATCTTCTCCTTTGTGTTTTCCCATGAGGATCTTGGCCTCGATGACGTTATTAGAATTTTTACAGCCGGTCTCGTTCCATTGCACAATCGAGGTTGATTAATGTTACGCAGCATAATCACAACTGATCCTACTTTTAATTGTAAATTGTGAGGTGGTAGTCCAGACAAATCCAGGGAATTTAAAAATTCTGTGGCATAGTTGACTACATCATCCTGGTTTGTAACTTTGTCAACTGACTTGTAAGAAAACAACTCTCTGGGAAGAAAATTCTGAATGGTTGCATTGAGATCATCGACATGTTTTTGACCGCCAATATTGATTGTTCACACAGCCAATTATGGTTTCTAAACTGTTGTTCTATGTTTATAAAAACACGCTGAATAAGCTCCTATTTAGAGTGGACAAAGTGACAAAAATCCGTGAGTAGTGTAGATAAATTAATCCGGTCGAGGTGTCAACTGCGACCTTACCATTTCCAATATCTAATAACTGCTTCGAAAACATAATCGAAAATCACCTGAATCATGGCTCCTCCAAAAATTTTTTGGTTGTCACGAAGATCTTTTAACATTATGTCCAGTGCCTCCAGTGACCTCTTGTGGGTCATCGTACATTCATCGCAAATGATCAATTTGTGTATCTATTGAATCTTCGCCATTGCGCTGTTTTTGGCGACAAACTGGTGCTTCGTTGATTTGCATGTTTAGTGGTTATTTCAAGGCAGAATGTGCTATTCCAGATGAAGCCAATGCTAGGGCTACTTCATTTTACGATCTGATCTTTGCTAATAGCAATGAAATCAGGAACGTTTTTCCAGTACCCCCGAAAGCATCAACGAAGTAAATTCCACCAGATCCATGTTCACAGTTTCCATCAAAATATCGTACGCAATTATTTCTTGTTCATTCAATTGCGGAACATTAAAACGAACTGTTTGGGCCAATACTTCAGTATCGTATTATTGTTCTCCTTGCAACTCGTTATTTTCCATCTCATTGTACATTTCTTCAGTTATTTGTTGTGTAAAGACATCAAATGTTTCACAGCTAGAAACATTTTGTATTGGAAAAATAAATTTGTCGTTTTTAGCATTTTCCGTTACTTGTATGTTTCTCACCGTTTAAACCTTCCCTGAACATTCGCAAATATTTCAAGATCAAAATTAGCAAAATCTCGATTTTTAGTGAGGCAAACAACAGCAATTGATTTTTATAGATTTAATACAAAATAAGAATTTGTATTCGATCGAGGCCATCTGCTTTTCTAGTTTTAAGAGTAAGCATAATTTGCGGTAATTCTTCCTGAGTTGTGTAAATATTGTCGGGCACTTTCGATGACCATCTGCTTATAATTTTGAACTGGAATATCAACTTAATGATTTGTTGGCATATCGCCAATATTTTGGGATACAGTTTGGTTTTGAAGCTAAGAGCAAGTGCATTAGGCTTTTCCTAATCAGAATAATGTATTCTTTTTTTCCATTTTATACCTACAAATACAAGATTTTAATGCTAAGAGGTTTAACTAAAATTAAGCGAAGCAACGCAGGCGTGTGTCTCCTATAATTATTAATAATAAAAAAAAAAAATGTCTTTCAATTTTTCTTCACAACTGTTGTAATGATTTTGATTCTCTTCGATGACATTTGTTTCAAAATTTTCAATGATTTTCGGAGTTAATAAACAATTGAAAAACCATTACAGAAAAATTTCTAAGGACCATTTTCATTTTTGACACAAATTTATGTCGGAAATTTTAAGATTTGTTGCAAAAGATTCCCATATTGCAAGCACATCATTATTGGTAACTTATTTTTATCTTCAAATCTTCAAGTAATCCTCTTGAACCACAAAAATAATGAAGACGGCATATTACACTTGACTAAAATGTTCTCATTTATGATAGCAATAATAATATTTGTGATACCTCACATTTTTCTTATCGCCATACTTCTTGGATTTTTATGTTGAAAAAATGTGTCCAGCACCCATTTAGATTAAACGAAGTTAAAAAGAAAGAAAACACATAACTATCAATTTATTCCAAACTTAGAATAAACATAACATTTTTATCTTATTTTAATGTTTTATATTTTTTTAAGTCAAAACCAAAAGTATAAATTTGAAGTAAAGCTGATTGATAACTTCCCCTATCTGAATTTTCTTAGAAAATTTTTGTCATTTCTAAGGGTCGTAAACATAAGTTGACACAGCTAAAAAAAAAAACAAAACTTACAGAGCTAATAAATCAAATATTTATGACGATGCGATATGTTAAAGAATTATTATTAGCTTGATAATATTTGTGTACCACTAAAATACATAGCATTGGAGTAGCAAAAATAGAACACTAAATTGAATCAAAAATGTGTGTTATAATTTTTGTTCCGCACTTTTATACCTCATAAATATTTTATAGGTACCCCGAAATATTAAAAATGCTCTGATTGATGTTTTATTTGATTTTAATAAAAGGTTCTCTCTTGTTAGTTTATTGGTTTTTAGTCTGCCTTAAAAATTTAATGTGAAGTTACTTCTTATCAATAGCTGTGTTTTATTTTCCCCCAGATCTGATCCGGATTGGTTTTTGTTTTCAAAATAACACGTAAAACAACAAATGCAAACAAAACTGGGTCTTGTGTTGTTTTTGTTATAAGTACATGTAATTTTGAATGAAGATCCAATCTGGATCAGATCTGGGGGAAAATAAAACACAGCTAAGATTATTCTGCGTAGAAGAAATAAACACTTTTAAATGTGTCCAAAATAATTAAAGTATCAATAATTGGTTTATATTTTAAAAACTGAACACTTTTTTATTTATTTATTTCTTGTTGCCCGTGGCGTAATGATGAGTGCGCAAATGGTTCGAATGCTTCAAGAAATGTAATTATTATTTTATTTTCAATTTGAATTTCCGTTAGCAACAACAAAACTATTTTAAATATGATTCTCAACTACTGTTTGTATCCTTTTCACACATTTTTGCAATTTACAAAGTGCATACATACTTTTTAAAAACTGGAAAAAGTATGTGACAGTCAAGTTATTAAAACTTTGTTATAAGTCGAAGGTCCAAACTCTCAAGTTGTGCATGTCCATAAATAATACAAATAAGTTTATGTGTGGCACCTACGTCAGACAAATTCAATCTTAATTTCACATCCTGATAGATAAAGCCTTCATAGTTATGAAAACTTTAATAGTCGGTTTGTAAAGAGATTATCATCATGAGTATCTATATCTCAACATAGTGTTGATAACAATCTGTGTTTTTACATCCGAGTATGAGTTTTTGATCTGTTTTCATCAAAACTTTAGAAACTCAATGAACTTACTAGATAACTCTTTAAAATCTCTTGTGAATTGAATTTAAATCAGAGTGATTTATGAAATGCAGATTATTTAATATTAATATTAAAATGGCAATTAGAATTAGGCATCTTATATTGAGTATAGGAACATAATTTAATTTACTGTAACATATCTATTGATTTCGAACTTTACAAATATGTATATTATATTTATGTGTAGATGGTTTTACTATGTACATTTATGACATTATTGAATTGGTAATCTGCAGCAAAACAAAATTATTACGGCACATTTAAGAGCACTTATTCACATGAACTACTTTAAAACTTCGAATATAATTGAATCCAACATTTTCAACTCAAATACACACTTTACACTCATTCAACTCCTCTTAAATGAAACTGTACCATTGAACGCTACCATAAAATTTTGAATCGAACATATCTTTTCAAATTTAAATGTCAAAATTTCACAATGTGTTCGTTGCCTTCTCTTATTTCTTGTCCATTTATCTCGGTCCTCGGTGCCGCCTTATTGGCTTGTCCTCAAAAAATTTTTACAGAAAATGTATTGCTGACGCAATATTTTGGAAAATATATTCTATAGTTTAAGACATTGAGTTCAAGAAAGAAGTTAGCTTGTACTTATTACTTAAATATACTATGTATTAAACAAAAAAATTGTTACAAAAGTTACTTACCCTAAAGCAAGCAACCCACCCTGCTTGCATCTAAAACCAATCTGAATTTTCTGTTCACTTGTTAAAACGACTGTAGAGTATATTTTTACTTGCGACTCATAGGTTCTATAAGGCAAGTTATGCATTCGTAAAAAAAATCGAACTCGAGATTTGGATCAAAGTTGACATTACGATGATAGCGAAGACCAAAAAAGTGGGTCTCGCAATTCTGTCTGTCTGTCTCTCTGTCTGTCTGTCGGTTCGACTACAGCCTAAACGGCTCGGCCGATTTTCTTCAAACTTGGTAGATATGGGTTTTAATTTTTTCCCCCCAGACGTTTTTTTCTTTTTTTTTTTAAGACCAAAAATAACGGTACCTGCCATACGATTTTTTTTCGAAATTTTATAAATATTTTTTTTTCTCAAAAACTGTCCCACAGAATTTAAAAAAAAAAAATTAAAAAATTTCGTTCAGTTAAAACTAGCTAATGGTTGAAAAAAAATTTCCAAAAAGTTGTTATTTTTGGTAGACCCCCTGGGTCCATTTTTTTTGTTTTCGATTTTCTCGAAAACGGTATAGCCGATTTAAATAATTTTTTTTATGCTAAAGCTCCTCCAAAGTTTGAACATTATTACGTACTCAAATTTTCAATTTTTAATTTTTTGGATTTTTAAAAAAATATTCAAAATTTTTTTTTGGAAACTCAATATTTCGAAAACCCCTATATCGATTTTTTTTCAAACTCGACAAAAAAAAGTTTCTTAACATAACCTACAAGATTTAAGAAAAAAACTTTTGTTTTATCTAAAACTAACGGTACCTGCCATACAAATTTTAAAAAATGGTTTTCGAAAATCGTATTTTTCTCGAAAACGGTTCCGAGAATTTTGCTAAATTTTTTTTTCTTTTAATAAATTTTTACGATCTATAATTTAATAAAAAAAAAATTTAAATCTAGATATTACTGACTGTACCTACCATGGAACGATTTTTTCGAATTTTGAATTTCTCATTATCAGCATAACGGATTTTAATGAAATTTTTTTTAAAGAAGCTCCTAAAAAGTTTAAAAAACATTGCATTTCAAAACTTAAAAAAAAATATTTTTTCAATTTTTAGAAAAAAAAGTAATTTTTTTTTTGAAAAATTCGATATCTCAAGAACGGCTTGGTATTTTTTTTTTTGGAAATTAGACTCTTATTCGTACAATAACAGAAACTTAAGGATGGCGTACCAACATTTTTTCTTAAAAATGTTTTTAAAATTTTGTACACAAAAGCGTATTTTTTTAAGGAACCACTACAACGACTTATAATTTTTGTTCTTGCATAAATTCATATTTGCATAGCATTTTGTTTTAATCTCTTACTACTAAAAGAAAATTTAAAAAATTCATTTTATCCTTATGAACAGTTTTCTTTAATAACATCCGTTTTTGAAATTCCTAGTCTATTACATAGGAGCAAGTTCGTGCGACCCAGTCGTGCATTTTATTTTGTATCGCCTATTGTGTTTTTTGTCACAATATCACTTACATTTCATTACATTTTACACTACTCCGTAGATAAATCTACGAAGTAGAGACACAGAAAAGCACTGGCAACTGAGGCCATCGGCCTTAGACAAAACAACAGAGAGAGACACACAGAAAGAAAGAACAACAGAAGAAACACATGTCAACAGCTCACGGTTGGTATTTGAACGGTCCCCCATCCAAGTACTAACCGCGCGCAATGATGCTTGATTTCGCTGATCGATGCTTTCATCAAAGCCAAGGCCGTTGACACTTAAATGTCTTACTTAACTTGTAAATAAAAACTTGATTTGTTGATGTGTAAAAAATTTACGAAACACTTCATACTTCGTCTTTCGTTTGTATGCTCCTTTTCAATGGCACTCCTTTTATCAGTCACAAGAAAACTGTCTTACTCTACTGGTCTCTTTTCGAGTGGTTAGAAAACATTTGTCCAGCCTGTCCCTAAATGATGCGAATCTTCTTCTCCCTCTTACTATCGTTGAATTTTAATTACATCCTTTCTTTCCAAGGTCATGGAAACGATTATAAATTATAAGCTCATTAAAAATTATCGTAATTATCTCAAAAGTATTTGATTGAGTTTGAATTTGACATCAATATAAGGACATTTCTAATTGATCAGCCTCTTCTTCGGTGGATAAGGAACTCTCTTTCGAACTGATCAATACATGTTGTATTGGACGGCATTAAGTCCGAAATTCATAAAATAAATGCTGGTATGCCACAGGGCCCCGTTTTGTCTCCGACACTCTTTCTCATATTCATCAATGATCTTTTGCCTGAAACTTCTCAGCCTCTATATTCATTTGCTTGTCCTTCGTATGTGGATTTAGAACGGCAACGTATGATAAGCTCATTAAGTTCTGAACTTGATAGCATTGTCAGAACTCAAAAACCCAATGCTGTCTCCTGTTGTTAAGCAACCTGCCACCCATGCCACTATTCTTGAGCGGTCCTTGCATTGAGGAAACCGAATAGCAGTCAGTTCTTGATATGTGCATCACGCATAACCTTGTGTAGAATGACCACATATTCGATGTCACCAAAACCACTCTCTTGAATAGAATTCAAAAAAGAGCTTTAAAAATGATAGGTGATAGAAGTATAACAGAAGCATTTGCATCTCTCGAGCACCTCCAAAATGTTTCTGGTGTCTTATTATTTTACCGATATTTTTAAAAACAGTGTTCTAGTGAAATAACCAGTTGCATTCCTCCCCTTATACAATTGAATCGTAATACTCGCACTTCAGGGAATTCCCAACTCCGGACATCCTGCTAAATACAAAGATTGCCTTAAATGCTGAATATTTTCCTCCCCCTACAATAATCATTAGACATTCAAAACTAATGAGCATCGGAAATTCGGAATCTCCTATTAAATTCTCTCCAACTTTCCTAAACGCTCGCACTGTGCTCGAAAATATTAATGGTTAGTTGAGATCTGTTTGGAACGCGAAAAATATAAAATAAAAGCATTTAAGCAGACCCAGCTTGAATTAATTATTGTTTCCTCCTGTATATCACTTAACTGGCCAATAACTGTATAGAATAAGTCTCATGACAAGATAAATAAATAATAATTACAAAAATAGATTGTCAATTTGCAAGTAAACTTCTTACTAGAACCTCTCTTGACCCATGTACTTAAAAGAACCTCATTTGGCCTACATAATATAATTATGTTAACCTAAGTTCAAAATACTTCAACTTTACCGAAGTAACTCAATCACGGGTGAGCTAGTTTATAGCATAAGTTTCTGTTTCAATTTCAACTAAATTTGGATTCCGAGAACAATGACTCTCTATTTCTTTTTTTTTTTTAATCCACCCTGCCACTTGTTGCAAATTATATGCGCCCTAATTAAAACACAAATCTCTCTTTTCCAAAGTAGACCAACCACATCAAACATAATCTGTTTGTGTCCCTAATTAGGAAAAACAAAAAGGGGCTCTCCTTCAGTTCAAAAAGTCGCAAATACTAAACAAGTATACTTGCAAAAGAAGGTAAATAAATTAAATTAACCAAAGTGCACTGACAGGAAAAAAAAATTCCACCTACCACAGAATATACTACTTATCAGGCTTCCGAGTCTTATACTGTGTTATATATGATGTGATACTGTGATATATCACAACTCACACATATTAAACCGTGAAAAGGAGTTTTCTCTTTCATATTACTCGTATTAGTGTGAACCTAATTCATTCCTACAACCTGTCGCTGTTGCATGCTTTTGCAATGTTTCTGAAAATGAATCCTTAGAAAAAACAGCCTCCCCTCATTTCACTGACAATGAATAAAACAAATAACACACACATCTTGTTATGAAAAAAGGAGCGGAATTTTAATAAAAAATGAAACAACGTAAATATCATAATTTGTATTATTAATGTTTCGTACGCTGTACATGTACATTATTATGTATGTAAGCCAACGGTATTTGACAAACGGATTATGTCACGTTTATAATAATTTGGTTTGGATGTTTTTTTTTTGTTTTTTTTTGATCTGCTGTTGTTTAACCTCACCTTATCTATCGTTTCATTGTAATGAAATCGTGCTCCTCTGCATCCTTTTTAAATTAAGTCGTGTTCTCGTTCTCCATCGAAGCAAGCTGTACTACATTCCATGTCATTTGATTGAGGTCGTATTCGTTTACAACTCCCACGATATTTATAGGTTGAAACTCTACATAATTAACAATTAATATAGAACAATGTTCTGGCCAACCAACTTAGAGGCCAATTCTTTTTCGGTTGGTAATTTTAAGAACTTTTTACCAACTTTTTTTATTATTTAAAATAAATTCAGTAAGCACTTCAACCTATGGTCAAACCTTCGATCGTCCCTGGCTTGAGTGTAAATCGCCACCACCGTAATATTAGTACTTCTTGAAATGAACATAAATTTCCCCATGAGCCCAGTTTTGGAGATTCTTCTTTAGCCATACTACACAAATGTGGAATTCTTTACATGACTTTATTTTTCCCTGCATGCCATTTAGATATTCAGAGCTTCAAAACCAATGTGTTTCGGTGTCTACTTTTGAGTCCTTCCCTATTTTCCAAATGCAAGCGTTGTGTTTGACTATTAAAAGAGTAGTCAAACCCTGTCTAGTGCCAGCTTATTATTACATAATATTACTAAGAAAATAAATTTGAAAAAAAATTCTTCTAATTTTATAAATAAAGTTTTCTTCGTCTGGTTAGTGTTATCCACTGGGTAATCTTAGTCCAAATTACTCTATTCATCTTCTCTGTAACCCTTATGGTTAAAATTGTTGACAATTTTCAAAACATATAGCCGCATTGACTTGTCCGAAGAACAAGGATGTGAATCTGGAAACGAATATGAGAAGATTGGATTACTGTCGTCAGCAAAACAATTTAATGGATTAGAAGTTTCAGACAAACGATTTATTTATGAATATGAAAAAGAGAGTCGGATATGAAATGGAACCCTGTGGCACACCAGCGTTAATTTTGAATTTCAGTTTTCAAACAATCCAATTGCATTGAGCGGTTAAAAAGGTAGTTTCTAATCCAATGAACAAGAGATTCATCAATAACAAATACAATCATTTACTATCAAAATAGTTTTACTTCAATACGACGCACGTTCAGATTCGTGCCACTATTCGTGCCAGTGTTCAGATCATTGAGAAGCTTCCGTTCTTCAAGATATTTCTGTAGCTGATAATAATCTATCAGCGTTTCCATGAACTTAGAAATAGGGGCATAAGTATAATTGGACGGCAGATAGATGAGGAAGAAGATTCGCTATTTTTGGGGACAGGCTGGAAACGCTGTTTTCCATCCACAGACGTTTTACAGCCTTGAATGATACCACTTCAGAATAATGTTATATCGAGATCTTTCTTGAAATTGAACGACTGAGAAAGAAAATGCATCCCATAAAATCGTTTACTCTCTCAAAAAAAAAATTTCATACTCTAGCGGGTAATGAAGTTTAAACTGCAGTGTAAAGAAAGAAGTGAAGAAATAATTAAAAATTAACAAACATAAAGAAAAAGAGGTTTACATATAACCAGAGGCGTATTTAAGGATTTGGCGCCCCGGGCTGATAAATTTTGCCGCCCTTTAGAACAATGAAAATAATAATAAAAAACACAAAATGCGTAATATTTGATGTTTTCAATTTTTGTTTGTGTGTATATTCATTACAAAATTTATTAACAATAGATTCGTTATCTTATTAGAAAAACTGTTAAGGCGCTAATGCGAGACCTTAAATATTTACTCGTTTCAATACGGAAAACGATCTTTCTGCACTACAATTCGTCACTGCAGTAGAGCTGTGTCAATCAGGATCGATTCGATTTTTTCAATCCGATCATCGAAAAGAATTGATAATGAAAATCAAAAAATTTCATTTTAATCGATCCCAATCTCAATCATTTAGATGATTCTCGTTTCTCGATTTTCTATTTCAATCTCAATCATTTCAATGAGTCTCGATCTTTAATATCAGTTAACTTGATTAACCATGATTTACTCGATTCGATTTGGTGTTATTTGAGGTATCAGGGGTGGAATCGCGTAAGGTGATAGTTGATTGTCAATTTTTTGATTGTCATTTTGAATATAGCTGTCTCAATCATATCAATAAAGAAATATAGAGAGAGCGATTGTCAAAACGACAATCAATTAATTTAGTGATCACTTTACTCTTATGCGATACGGGCCCAGGATCTGGTATGTTTACTGTGGGAATTGAACTAGTAATGAGACTTATCGAATATGTAACAACTTTCCACTTACATATGCGATAGTATCCAAAAGTTAATTTATTCGATAATACCAAGTCATTCAGTAACTATTAGTGCTAAAATTGATCTTTTAAGGAGCAACAAATGAAATCTCCTTATCTTTTTAATCAATGGACATAGTGGCCATCATTCGATGTCATTTGGCAATTTATGGCTTACAATATAGAGTATTTTGTGAAAGCCTCAACTCAATCTTACAACGAAATCGAAATGAAAATCGAATCGGAACAGTATTGGACCATTTGAGTGATATGAAAATGATCGAATGATCGATCGATTCAAATGATGGAATCATTTTCGTTATCGATTGTTGAACGATTCGATCATTTGAAATGAACGATTTACACAGCTCTACACTGCAGTGCACAAGTATATTCTTAAAGCAACCTCAGCATATAAAAATGCTTCCTTCAATTTTTTTCTCTTATATGAAGGTTAAGCTGCCTTAAACTCATATTTTGAGAGTTGTTTTGCTCCAGAAAATGTTTAAGTAAGACACACTCTTCCTGAAAATCTTCTCCAAGATCAACCGGGTATAATTTCTGAAGAGTGGTTGCATTTTTTCGAATCGCTTCTTTACTCATCTGATCAAGCTTAGATACATAAATAAAACCATTTGTTTTTGCTTCATGGGATGAATTTCTTCTCTTCAGCACACTCAATAAATGGTCGCAATTCGCAAATAGGAATGAATGTATTTATTTTGAAGTTTTCACGACCACAAAAAAGAACCTCCCTTCGCGACACTCATCATATAGTTTTTTCCTCTTGACGATTCTTTTTCAGTCCATTTTGTAATTTTCAGATTTTTTTCTTTTTCCCATCTTTTCAAAAACATCAATGCTTTCTCGCTTTTCTCTCACAAACGATATGAGTGCCTCGTAGAGCCTGGACACAGTTTCAACGTCTGTATCAACACCTTGAATTTTTTTGATACAATATTGAATTGCTTGAGTATAGAACCCAAAAATTAAGACAGTATTTCTGTCTCAAGGGACTTCAATTGGGACAAGTGATCACGATACTAAAAAGATAAAATAGGTATTCGACGATTTTAACTTTAGTAAAATGTTAGAGATAGTACGAGTATGATGCTAAATTTGATTAAAATTTTGCTCCAGTAGTTTTTAAAATAATACCTATCCTTCTATTTATCCATCATTATAAACTATTGTACATAAAACAATCATTATATTGTTTCATAAGTTGTTCGAAACTATTGACAAAGGGACGGGTATTTGTATATAGGGACACGAGTCAGCCAAAACTAAAAAAAATTGAGGCATGATTTGCTAGGTATATAAAGATTAAAAATTTGTGTGTGACCTTATGTCTAGAATCCGGCTTGATGGAGTTTTATAAATTTTTGGTTAATAAAAAGGGATCCGTTCTAGCCCATTTTTGTAGAGCTACGTAGCAACAAGTGTTTTTTTTTAGATAATGTTTTCGTTTCATTGGAATTTGAATAAGAATAGTAACTGGTGAAAAAAGTGAGTGACATGTTACAGTGAACTCTCTCACAGCCGGACACTCACGGCACTGAAAAAATTGTCATGCTTGAAAAACTCAAAAAATCGCATTTTTCTTAAATCTTTGTATTTTTTGTTTATCCTTCAAAATTATTGTAAATTAGACAATTGTTATAAGCGGCATGCGCCCTCTTGCTTGTATGTTTTGAAAGTTCAATCGCTTAAAAAAAATATTATAAATTGGCCAATCGCAAGCCGCCCCTAGCAGCCTTGCCGCCCTGGGCTTCAGCCCTTTTAGCCCTAAGGTAAATACGCCCCTGCATATAACACTGCTAACACTTTGATCTACATCGTTTTTTTTCAAGCGATGATCTATATGGATTATCAACGATAATTAAAAACGGCTAGTATTAGAAATTCGTTGAAAGTTACCATGTGTTGGTGCCCTGCATCAATTCGTTGAGTTTCATGTCTCTAAACTGGTGTGGGTTTTCTGTCAGTTCTACTGCAGGGAATAATCCAACCGAATTTTAAATTTGCTTATATTGAAATGAAATAAATCATAGTTTGTATTTTTAATGCCTTCATCGTTATGCTTGTTGATGAAAGATATTTTTTATTTTTACGTCCGAAGGTAAAATGAATGAAAAAGAAACATGACGGTTTAAATTTTTACTTCCCAAACCTCCAAGGATTGGACCTGCCATTTTTAAACAGGATTAAATTGGAAAAAAAAGTCAATTGGTATTCTTAGAATCGGACAATCCTCGCCTTTGCATATTATGCGGCGGCATTTTTGACAAATCCAATGAATTTAGGAATTCAATTTAATTATTGGTGACTTCATCGGAATCGGTAGTGAAATCGATCGACTTAAATTAATGTAGTTGGCCAACGATTTGGCTTTATTAAATTTAAATCGTCTGCGTTTCTATGTTTTACTGCCAAAATACTTCGTTTGCTTTGGTTTTTGTAATTTGCACCAATATTCGGGAACACTTTCTTGATATTTCTTCTTTCGACGTTATGAATTGACAAAAATAAGGTTGAGAAGAAATGAGGCCAAACGGAATTTTTCCATTTTGAGTACCCAATAATTGATTGGAAAACACTTCCGCCTATACGTAATTTTATAAGGGTTACCTTACCTTATCCCTTAATCGCTGTTTACTTTAGTTTTCGTGTATCTCCATCCATCTTCAAGCAAACGTATATATCATTAGAAGCTGTTCCTGTTGACCTTAAAATGACTTCCAACTTCCAACGATGTCCTAATAATTGCTCAAAGATTTTCATTTAAGTTTTATTTGATTGTTTCCCTTCACAGGGTCGATATGCATAATATCACTGATCAAAAATTAACAGGAAATGTTAGAATAAGAGAAACAATCATTTTATACCTATTTTAAGGAAAAACGTGTATATCAACATTAACAAGTACATGCTTCATTTAGCAAATTCATGTTAATTCAGTGTCAGTCACAGGAGAGACCTCCTGAATCTCGAAAATATGAGCAGTATTCCTCTGTAAAAAAATTCTGCTGTTAAATATTGGGGAGAACATTTCTAGATCAATCGGAAGATTGTTAAAACACGTTTGGCACATAAGTTTTAAATTTCTGAAAATTCCAATAGGAAGGAAAAATAAAGCTAGATAGAGCACTCCACATTCGTGTTGTGCGGTTGATAAAAGAATGTCTGTACTCGACAGTACGTACGAAGTTAGGCTTAAGGGCAAACTGATGAGAACTTCAAAAAGCGCGATTATTACGATTGAATTGCTTAAGAGGAGGAATGAGAGACATGAAACATTGTTTTGTTAAAAAAATTAGGCCTTTTAAATAATAGAGGAGAAGGTGGGAATATGGAACCCCATTTGGTTTTAAATTCTTTTTGTTCATACCCGTAATCTAAAGATATTAAAAACTTTTCAATTATATAAAGTATATATTCTTACATTATATATAAGAAAAAAAACATATTCTGAATACTTTTCGTATTAAATTTTTTACTTTATTCAAAAAAAGTGATTTTTACATTTTAAATTTGTATGTTCCTTATATGGAACCCCGGGTTCCATATTAAATGTATGTAAAAATTATATAATAATTTTGTGAGCAAAAATCACAAACATAAAAATCATGTTCGCATCCTGCGCAATCACTGTGTGTCCATATGTAGCAAGACTGACCCTGTCAAAACCGCTGAAGATGTAGCCTTACGTCCTCTGTTTGAAGTTTTTTTCCTAAGTTTTGGTATGAGGTATACATAAAAAACACGTAATGGTAATATGGAACCCGGTTCCATATTCGCTTCCTCTAGGAGTTCCATATTACAAGACTTCATATTTTAACAAAAACAGTGGTTTTCATCACTTATTCAATGAAATGAGAAAATTCTTTCATACAAAATTGATAATCAAAAAATAAATATTATTTATGAATTTTCTGCAGGACAAAAACAGGCCCCGACATAAACGTTCTAGACTTTCAAAAACAATGAAAAAAAGTTTTCGATTTCCCTCGGTTATTGGAAATAACCTTACGGTAAATTTATCGAGGCGAAAGCTGTGTAACTTTTTAATATGAGTATTTTGTATGAGTCCTCGCAACGTGTAGCTATAGAGTAATAGATGGCACCAACAGTTTTGGTTCCAGAAGGGGGTTCCGATTTAACAACAGGTTCCATATTACCACCTTTTCCTCTATATTGTTTATTAAAAAGAAAAGTTGTAAGGAACAGACAAAAAATTGAAAATTTGTTGGAGTTAATGAAGGAAAATCCCCAAATAACTAGAGCAGTCTATGCAAAAAATGGATAGTATCACTTTGGAATTTAACAGCATATTTTCACTAAAATTCCTTGGGTGATGTTAACACCTTATCCCTCATCATAATTCATTTAAAAATATAATTATAGCAAAGACATTTCGTTACTAAAGTCTTATTTTCCAATAAAAAAAAATATAAATTATATTTTAATAGAAAATAATTAGCACCAAAATATTTGATACATTTATCAAGGAAAAATTTATGATTGATAGAAAATTAATGGGTTTCAACACGTTTGGCAATCGTAATACCAAGCTGATCAATAGAACTATTCACAATAGATCGAAAATCTAATAAAATTCACAGTTCGTCAAACATTTTGATAAGCGAATTTATTTTTTCCAAATTTGTTGCATGATGTAAATTAGAAATCCTTTTTTGTTTTTATTAATACTGTTGTGAACAGAGCTTTATACTACTACAGCGCCATCTGTTGGAAAATTGCATATCTAATTTATGTAAGAAACAAAAAGCTCTTTTCCAATGTCAAACGTATTTCCCCTTATTCCAACTATCTAGAACATTCCAAGACGAGAAGCTTCGCGAATTTTCGAGAACAACTAACATGAGTATATAAGGGAGTGTTCGCGGTGAGCACGAGACAGTTGATTTTTGATTACGGAAGTGTGCAAAACTCTGCTTATTGGATTGTGTAAAACAAGTGTGATTTTAATTTGAATAAAGTACATATTTGAGTCGATTATAAATTGAGATTTATTGTTGTGATTTGGAAAGTAAAAATAAAGAAGAAATATTAGAAAGAGTAATAAGTTTTATTTAACGAACCTAGCAAAAATATTACAATACGTACATGTGTACATCTTTCGGCTTCAATTTTTATTTGGGAGAACTTTGACTAGAAAAAAGATATTTGGTAATTTATTGTTTTTGATTAGTTTTATCAGACATCTATAATGGCATAAATATTTTACGAAAATGAGAAATTTTTGAAAGTAGAAAAACCACCATTGGTACTGACGATAACTTAAAATATCAAGTAACTATTACTCGATTTGCCAAAAAACACAAATAACTAAAACTTAAAAATAAATTAAAATATTTCAATACTCAGTCACAGCTTTGGAATAAAAAGAAAGAAAATTCTAAACGAGCACGGAACTCAAGGTTTACTCTAGGTCCTATGTTAATATTTAAAGAAAAAATGGGCTATTTTTATTACTTACAGGCAGGGTTACCTTTGGGGACACTTTAGTGTCATTTTGACACCTTTTCAGCGTTCAAACACCAGGACACCTGTTTTCAAAAATAATTCGATTTGAACACTTTTTATAAATCTAGCAACTCTTTGGATACTATTTTAAGTAAGGCCCTCATTATGAATAGCGAATCGAACTAAAAACCTTGCGAATTCGATAAAATCTTATTATGAATAGCTATTCGCTTAAATTACTTTCGCTTCAAATGTCAAAACTGAAATTGCTAGATATACTAGAAAACAGTATGAAATTGAAAAGGAAAAAGTAATTATTATGAGGATGAAAGAACTCCGAAAAGAAAAAGAAAATGTCGAAAAGAATCGGCGTCACAAGGAAAACATAGGAGTTAAATTAAAGAAAATTGAAGTTAAGATGAGGAACGTAGTTTGAACTTCATCGCAAATAGTTGTTTGTTTTTATTCCTAAATGAATTCTAGTTTTCTTTTGCTTTTTTGATAATTTATTTTGCCACTTCTTTTTTTAATAAATACGGTTATTTTTAATAATGAATGCATTTTTTTTGGATTTCGATATTTATGCAAGATTAAATTTAACAAACAAAAATTAAAAATAAGTTCGATCTTCGAAGCTAGACACAATATATGTAAATAAATTATAAAGAAGCTAATATTTCATTCCTTAAACGCTCAGCTTCAAGGCTTGTGTTGAGAGATTCGTTAGGTAATGGTTCACCTGGTATATCCTGAGGGACAATGATTTCTTCTTCTATTCCCTCGGGATCAACTAAGTTGTACCTGCGACTTATATTGTGCAATGCACAAGCAACATTTACAATTTTTGTTGCTTTTACTGGGGTGTAATGCAGCTTCCTTTTATTTAAAATTGATCTGAACCGACTTTTAAGAATCCCTATAGTTCTTTCTATAATATTTCTTGCCTTTGAATGTTGACTATTGAACAATGATTTCCTGGACAGTGAGTCTGCGTTTCTAAATGGAGTAAGCAAATATGGCTGCAGAGGATATCTGGAATCTCCTATATAAAATGATTTTTATTTATGAGTGTGATTAGGAAAACGCTTTTAAAAAAATTTACCAAGATACATACATTGATCTCTCCCCATTTTGCCACCAACTTTTTAAAACTTCTTTTAGTTCACTGCAATTCCACACAAAGGAATCATGAGTGAAACCAGGATATCTGGCATCAACGAACCGAATATTCATGTTATGATCACAAGCCTTAAAGGAAGGAAAAATTGTAACGTGAAATAAATAAAAACAACAAATCTTACAATCATTGCATTCAAGCTATAAAAGCCCTTCCGATTTAAATATTGGTGTTGAAGATCGTTTGGAGCAATTATCCCAATATGGGTTCCATCCACACATCCTACTATGCCAGGTAATCTGGATTTTCTACAGAAATAGTTTCTTCCTTCTTGTTTTTCTACATCTGACATTTGGGCTTTGATCCAAATCGGACAAAGTAATAAGGGCGGGTCAATAAGTCCGTGACTTTTTGAATTTCTGACCTCTTTACTGAAACAGCAACACTGCTCCTGTCAACAGGCATCTGTCAGTTGACTCCTATCAAAATTTAAACTTGCTGCGTCAGTTAGTTTGTGTTTGACAGCTATTTTTATCAGACTACTCACTAATTTGAGGAGAAAATGGAAAAAAGTGAATTTCGTGTGCTTATTAAGCATTATTTCTTGCGAAAAAAACCATTTACCGAGACCAAGGCTAAGCTTGATAAATACTATGGGGACTCTGCACCATCGATTTCAATGGTAAAAAAGTGGTTTACTGAATTTCGTTGTGGCCGTACAAGCACTGAAGATGCCGAACGTCCTGGACGCCCAGTTGAGGTCTCTACACCCGAAACAATCGAAAAAATTCACGATATGGTGTTGGCCGACCGAAGATTGAAAGTGCGAGAGATTGTGGAAGCCGTAGGGATCTCGCATGGCTCAGTGGTTTCAATTTTGAATGATCACTTGGGCATGAGAAAGCTTTCCGCAAGATGGGTGCCGCGTTTGCTCACAGTCGACCACAAACGCAATCGTGTAACAACTTCACAGGAAGGTTTGGCGTTGTTTAATCGCAATATGGAGGAGTTTTTGCGCCGTTTTGTAACCGTGGACGAAACATGGATCCATCACAACACACCAGAGACCAAACAACAGTCAAAACAGTGGGTTTCTAAGGGTGAATCGGCGCCAAAGAAGACCAATGTGGGTTTGTCAGCCAATAAAGTTATGGCGACTGTTTTTTGGGATGCACGCGGGATAATCCACATTGACTACCTTCAAAAGGGAAGAACAATCAATAGGGAATATTATGCCAACTTATTGGACCGATTCAATGACGATTTGAAGAAAAACCGACCTCATTTGGCCAAGAAAAAAGTTCTTTTCCACCAAGACAATGCAAGGGTGCACACATGTGCAGTTGCCATGGCAAAAATCCATGAATTGGGCTATGAATTGCTCCCTCATCCACCCCATTCTCCAGATTTGGCTCCGAGCGAATACTTCTTGTTCCCAAACCTGAAGAAATGGCTTGGTGGAAAAAGATTTGACTCCAATGATGAAGTCATCTCGCAAACAAAGGCCTATTTTGAGGACCTCGACAAATCATTTTTTTTGGAAGGGATAAAAAAATTGGAGAAGCGTTGGACAAAGTGTATAGAGCTCAAGGGAGGCTACGTTGAAAAATAAAATTATTTTTTTATCAAAAAATCTGTGTTTTATTCCAAAAGTCACGGACTTATTGAAAACGATTGAAACCGATATATAACTTACAGATGATCTGGGAACTCCAAAGGGTTGGAATTGTCCCTAATTTTTCGTCTCAACCTCATCATTCTAATATTTTCTTGTCTTTCTCTTACATTAGAATATTCTTCATAAAATAAATCGATTTGGCTTAACATTTTATATATTTTACACAATCGCAATTCACACAATTCACAAACAAGAAAGAAAATCAAATCTATTTCAATAAAATATTTATTTGACATTTGAGTCATGTCATTTCAGTGTGATGATTTATTGGCAGCATTTATTTTTAAGCGAACGTTGAAGTTCGCTATTAATAATACTGTGATAATCGAAGTTCGCTTAATTATTCGCAGCTTATCGAACGTTCGATTCGCTATTCATAATGAGGGCCTAAAACAAACAATTTGTTCGAAAAATGGAACGTAACCTGTCACAAACAACCAAAATAAAAAATACCTACGCCAAACTATCTATCTCTATCTTTCATTAAAAATTAAAACGTGCCATTCAATGCTTTCAGCTTTAAATGTTTTAAGAGGCAAAGATTTGGAGTTAGAGGTAGAAGAATGGGTTCTTAGTAATGTTCTTATACAAAAGTATAGACTTTAGAGAAATAAATATCAAAGAAATAATGTGATATCAAATACGAAGACTTTTTAAAACTGTTTTCTAAACAATTTTTCTAGTTGTTAATCGCTTTATATGTTACCTGAATTTATGCAATATATTTTTGTTCTTAAAACAAAAAAAAACTTTAATTTAACCTGCGTTTTAATTGACATTTCTATGGGGCACCTTTTTTTCCTCTCGGACACCTTTTTTGACACTTTATTAAAATTTTCAGAGGTAACACTGCTTACAGGGTTAGAATAATTACAAGGAACAAAACTATCTTGGGTCGAAACATTGATGTTCAGAAATGTATGTAACTACAGAGTGTCAGAAGTATGGTAACAATTGTTTAAAATCGCAAATTGAATGTTTTTCCCTATACACATTTTATCTTTGATGATAATTAATTAAAATTAATCGGTTTAAAAAACAACGCGCTTGAAATAGTGGGGAAGCCCTGCTGGAGCGAGAATTCGCCAAATTTAGTTTGCATGAATTAGAATGTGAGGAAGAATAAATCGTTGTAGTGTCAAAAACCTATTTTAACTGAAATAGTAGTTAGTTTGTCACATTGATTGGATTGTCAAGCTGATGATATTTGCTTAACCTCTCCGTCCTTGAATGAAAGACAATGGCCTTTAATAATTTATAGTAATATTTACCTGTTACTTAAAATTATCGCAATTAAATTTGTCTGCAAGCGATTATTAGCCTCTTGAGGTATGATGAACTTTGTAATTTGGTGGGGTTTAATGGAATATGGTCTGAAACAAATTTGGTTGGTTCTTGAATGACCTTCAGCTGAGGTCAAAATGCCGTTTACATTAAGCTTTTGGTTTAAAGATGGCGAATTAGGATAAATGCAGGTAATAATATTTTCATTTATTTAAAATAATCTTAAGAAAGTTTCTATGAAACCTAAACTCCAATCAAATGACGCGTAGTGTATGTGGTTCTGTCAGCTGATTCAAGGACGCGCATTTTCTAAGGATCCATGCTGTGGTCGTCGTCGTAAAGTCATAAAAGATTATTATTTTCATATAATTTTGCGTCGCGTTGCACGCTGCAGTGTGCCGATGAGATGATATTATCTGCCGTCTGATAGGGGTCAACGATTGTCGTTAGCATAAAATTTATTTTTATTCCCTTTTCTATCTAAATGACAACAACGCCTTCGCCATTCACATATGTACAAGTATGTATGTATGTAGAAGAGAACGGGGTTAAAAAAATTAAAAATGCAAGGACAAGAGCATTTGAGAAGGAAATGGGACACAAAAAGCGTTTTAACATGTTTTTATTCAAGTTTTTAGTCATTTTTTTTTTAATACAAATTGAGTGCTGCAGGGATTTAAGTTGGGCGTTGTCCTTGATCTGTGTGCGCGCAAAAGGTCCGGTCTGGATGTCACGGCACTGGTTCATCTGCCATTTTTAACAATACAAAACAAAAAAACACTTTCTTTTTGATGGACAAATGAGTTCCTCTTAGAAGCACACCTGAAATCACCTCTTCTTCTCTATCTCCTTTAGGTGATGTGACGTCGAGGATGTGGACTTCCTTGAACTAAATTGCTCCCAAGTTGACAATTCATTCTTATGTTGAGGTAGCAGTTGTTGTTAGTAAGGGTATCTATCTAACTCGGAGTGTGACACAAAAGTGCTACTTTTTGAATAGAAATGCGCTCAGGTTTCTTTTTCTTTCTATAAAAAGCTGAGTGTGGGCTGTTAGTCCTGAGAAATTCGTCATAAGTTACCTTGTGAACGAACTATCCATCGTTTGGTGTGTTACCGTTTCCAGTAATGATGGGGTGGTAATTCACCAAAGTATACGACCAGAAAATATTTAAAAAAAAAAGCTTAAGAGATGAATAATTATAAAAGACTTTATAAATTGGGTTCTTTTCGTATTTCTTTTGATTTTTTTTTCTTTTAATTTTCACATATTTTTTTCGCCATCATCACTCATTTGATGCTTCAAAGTGGGTGAAACGCTAAAAAAAACTTTTTTATTTAGTTCGGCTAGAAAGTTTCCATCCTTCTTCGGGCTGCATAACTGAAAACTTTCAATTTGAAGAAGAATTCAACCCCACAATTCACCTAGAAAACACATCAGATAAGTGCGAATGGAATGGAAAAGTCATCATCCCTTATGAAATTAACATTTTAATATTTAATTACGCAAAAGCTCGCGCAAGCAACGGACGAACGTTTTCACCCCGAACGTGAGAGCGTCAAAAGTTTGTGTGCAAATATGCGATGCAAATTGGATTAAAGGACTTTCCGCTTTTCGAATTTGTTTTGTATGTGCCAAGCAATGTAAGAATGTATTTTTGTTTAAATTCTTTGTTTGATAAGAAGTGACATTGCTATGCAGGGTGTATCCCACTTCTGATACATTAGGCTTATTGGTATTGAGTCCACTTAACCGGCCGAGGGAATACTCAATTGAAAGATGTAGGTCTAAATGATTTGTGGTGGTTTTAAAGCTGACAACCTAATGGAGGAATTCTGAGGAAATTTACTTATATTTTTTGAAAATGTGTAGAATGACTGATAAAATATTTCGTTGACATAGAACCTGAATAATGTGTTATGAATACGTATACTGTTTCAAATAATATTGCCCCAGATATTTTCTTTAAAATGTAAGAAAACTTGATATTTTGTTGTAAATTTAAAGGGTTTCTCGAAAATATAAAACTTTTTATCATTTTGTTCTAGCTGGTCTGCCAAAAAAATCTAAATTTAGCTTAATCTAGTTCAAAAAGACAGACTTTGTCAGATTAGTTTGAATTCAATTAAATACCTTTCTCAGTCTTTGACTTTTATTTATTTATTCATTAATGGATATTTACCTGTTGATTACAATTTTAAAAGTTATAATATTACAATTATTGGTTATTATTAAAAATTCTTGAAACAATATGCTTACAAATATCTCTATACATTTGAAGATTGACTTCAAGATTTATTGAATTTCTGTGACTGGGAACAAGAAAGAGAACGTCCCTGTTTCTAAGATTCCTCTCCGAAACATAAAAAGGCATGAGATTCAGTAATTCGGGTGAATTAATTCTTCCAAAAACTACGTCTTTTACAAAATGTTCTCAATGCAAAGTACGTGAATCTTCTTTAAATATTTTCGATCCTATCAGAAAAGTTTTCATAAAAAGGAGACTATATAACGCAACAGTATTCCAACGAAGGCAATTAAAGAATTATAAATAGCTTTTCAATTAAAACTATCCTTAAAAACTACACTTTCACTTTAAAAAACCTTGACATAAATTTGCCTTGGTTATTATGAAATTTAAATGCGAAAAAATGCGATCATTAACTGTCGATAAAATTTCGTTACCAAGACTGTAACTATATAACGTCCTGAGTGTTGAATCAAAAGCCCTAAGGTCTAACATTTTGAGATACAGTAGACGCTCAATATAGTGAAGTGATGAAAACCAAGCATGTTCAGTATTTCGGAATTATTCACTAATTTGAGAGAGAATTTTCATTAGTTTTTTAAAGCTGAATTTAATTAACATACTACATACATTGAGTTTGTGAAGTACATGCAACTTTTTACTTGCGACTTATAGGTACTATAAGGCAAGTTATGCATTTGTAAAAAAAATCGAACTCGAGATTTTGATCAAAGTTGACATTACGATCATAGCGAAGACCAAAAAAGTGGGTCTCGCAATTCTGTATGTCTGTCTTTCTGTCCTTTCGACTACAACCTTAACGGCTCGTCCGATTTTCTTCAAACTTGATAGATATGGGTTTTAATTTGTTCCCCCCACAAGTTTTTTTCTTTTTTTTTAAGACCAAAAATAACGGTACCTGTCATACGATTTTTTTTTCGAAATTTTGTAAATATTTTTTTTCCGAAAATTTTTTTTTGGAAACTCAATATTTCGAAAATCCCACGTTCGATTTTTTCAAAACTTGACAAATAAAAGTTTCTTAAAATATTCTAAAGGATTTAAGAAAAAAAAATTTGGTTTTATCTAAAACTAACGGTACCTTCCATACAAATTTAAAAAAATGGTTTTCGAAAATCGTATTTTTCTCGAAAATGGTTCCGAGAATTTTGCTTAAATTTTTTTTCTTTTGATTAATTTTTATGATCTATAATTTAATAAAAAAAAAACTGAAATTTAGATATTTCGAATTTTGAATTTCTCATTATCGGCATAACGAATTTTAATGAAATTTTTTATAAAGAAGCTACGAAAAAGTTTAAAAAACATTGCATTTCAAAACTTAAAAAAAATATTTTTTCAATTTTTAGAAAAAAAAGTCATTTTTTTTTTAGAAATTAGACTTTTATTTGTATAATAATAAAAACTTAACATTGGCGTACCAAAATTTTTTCTTAAAAATGTTTTTAAAATTTTGTACATAAAGCTAATTTTTTTAAGGAACCACTACAACGACTTATAATTTTTGAATTTAAAAAAATTCATTTTATTCTTATGAAAAATTTTCTTTAATAAAATCGGTTTTTAAAATTCCTAGTCTATTACATAGGAGCAAGTTCGTGCGACCCAGTCGTGCATTTTATTTTTTATTATTTTACAGTGTAAATAGGCAAATTTACAAACATTAACAAAAATTTTACAAAAATTAAAATTTAAACACTAATGATCATGAGCAGATGAGAGCTTACATGAATGTTAAGACATAGCAACAAACCCTATCGACAAGTCGTGGACGCATTGCAGATGGAAAATTCTGAGAATAATTAGTGTTCACTGTATCGAGATTTTTTTTGTTCACTATTTAAAGTACCCTCAAACGAGATTCACTTTATCGAGCGTCTGTAACAGTACTTTGGAGTTTCTAGCTAAGGTAGATACTCAGTGGTGTTTTTCCAGGGTTCGAACTAAAGAAAGCACCATAAACTTTAGTTCAAGCGATTAAATCTGTATTTAAATCAAGATGATTATATTTGCAGCACTTATAATCTGTAGAGTTGTAAATCGTCTGGAAACATGAGACAATTTGTAAACTTTAAAAGTTAAAGAATGTCATTTACGAAAAGATTAAAAAGAAGACATCCCAAGTGAGGGAAAGAGGATTAATCATTTTCAATTTGTACAACTTGTTTTGGATTCAACAAATAAGATTCTAGAAAATTAAGAAAACGCAATATGAAACCTATTGCCTTGAATTTTGTAATAAGAAGTTTATCGAACGCTTTTACGTTCAAAATTCTCGAAAGAATTGATTGAGGCAAACATTTGTGAAAAGTCACGAATTAGTTGTTGTAGACTGACCACTGCAAAATGCATTCTACCTTGATGCTATAATTCTTTTAACTGCAATAGAAATAATAGAAAGTTTAGAATGTAGTCTATAATTGTTTATTAAATGTTTAAGGTCACTTTTGTAAATTAGACTTAGGTATAGAAGATAATTTCAACTATTCAAGAAAAAAATCAGTGCGCATCGATCTAATAAAAATTATATTTAAAACTTTAAAAAGTGAAACAGTCCATTTAGATAGTAGATAAAAGGAATCAAATCAACTCTAGCATTTTTGTTTAAATCAAGACGAGTTGAACCATCTAAAACTTCTTGACCTGTGAAAGAAAAACAATCAAAATCAACTTGACAATTGATTTCATTAAACATATCTTCATTCATATAATTTGATTTAAAAAAAATGCAAAAAGATTGCACGTAGTTTTGTTATCTTAAGAGCATTCGCCATCACGTTCCATAGAATTTGGAAATTTAGAAACTTTACGTTTCAAATTCAACAAAATTGTTGCGACGCTTGATAAAATATGTCTGAAATAAATGATTAAAATCAAATCAATCATAACAACGACTTTAAGGCATGAAGAGCGCATTTCTTAATTGGTTAGTAAATACCTTAACTTAAGCAGCTTAATTTAGAAATTATAAAATTATTTCCTATTTTATTATAATTCCGCAGGTTAAACTGGGTGAACTTAAGTATCTTATTGCACTAAGTTGGAAGATGCAAAAAAAGTAAAATTAGACAAAAACTTCAAGGATAATTTCGATTTGCTTTATGTTTTATATTTTTTTATTTTACAATCTATAAATATGTTTAATAAAAGTAGGCACGCAAAACACAAGTTAGCTAAAAGTTTCTTTTGACATAATGTACTATTTTTTATATCGTAACTTTTAATGAGATACGATGATCAATTTTGTTTTTAAAGCATTAAAAAGGACAAAGTTATTAAAGTGTATAATATACATGCATACACAAATTTATTCATGACTTTCGGAACATACCGTAACAAGGATATAAAAGGTCGAAAGACTCCTTAAGTTGATGTTTTTATAACTATGCCTCTTGGGTGGCAAGTGATGAAATTGCTAATTATATAACATATTTTGTTTTTTGTTCTGATATCTGGCATGTGGATATTAATCGTTTTTAAATAGCCAATCAAATTGGATTAAGTTAAAAATAATAATGTCAATCCAATAAATGTTGCATAAGGTTAAAAAAAAAAACATATACGTCACCGTGCGTCGTTCGAAATCAGTCGATGATTAGTTTGTTTATTTTTAATAAATTTGTTTCACTTATTTACTTAAACGGCTCCTGGTCCATGAAGGATTGCTGTTTGAGACATTGCAGCTTTTATCCTATATTATTCCGAGTATGTTGTTTCCATCTTTTAAAAGGAGGTTCGGTTTTCCTAGGATAGGATTTCAAGACTGTAGCTTTGCAGTTCATAAACTAGATGAGGTCGAGCTTATGACATCGAAGTCTTTTGACTTTTTAGACTTAATCCGCATGTCGGTACATCTCTTAGAGTAAGACAGAAAATAGCGGTTTCATCTCTTAAACTAGATAGGTTGACATTATTCCTTTATCCTGGGGTAAAAGTGAAAGCCTTTAAGCGAATGATAAATCTACGATAATGAGAGTATTACTAAAATTAATTGATAGAGAAGAATTGTTCTTTCAAAAGAAGCTAGCTATTGGAGCTTATCGTGCAACATACTTATCTCCGTCGAATCGAAGTAACAGCGGTGTTCTAGGATAATTCTTCTATCTTTTATTAAGTGTCGTTACAATGCAGATGAACGCCTTAACTATACTTCGAAGTAGCTACAGTCCATATTGACGTGTTGTCCTCATTGATGGCTAGATGTAAACGATGGGAACGGTCGATAATGTTAATATTGTTAGAAATAGCCAATACTCGTAGTTGGACAAATTTGTTGAAAACAGTGCCCTAGGAGTTAAGGTCTATTTAGTGAACGATCTTCTCCTAGCCAAAACCCTGTGTATGTTTGGAAAAGCTTGACGGAAAGGTATAAGGTTTATATTTTGGAAAGTATCTTTGAAGCAGATAACAAGCAGCCGATCACGTATCGGATCACAGAAAATATAATTTTGCTGATTTATAACTTAGTCGAGTTAGAGTGTGTGCATTCTGTTATATCCGTTGTAATAAGCCGGAATGCGGAAATATCTCCATTATAATCCCATATTATGAGGCCGGATTATCCAATGCTGCTTACCCGATATGGGAAGATGAGAGTTGCCGTTTGCCCATAACTGGCTCATCAGCCATCATTTTTTCAGCGTTAGTACTAAATAACTAAACTTGGCTCTTAATATGTCAAAGTAGGTCAAGTAAGGTGATCACCAAGTAGTTCTACTGGATAAGACAGCATAATACCAGCCGAACTGCAAACGACTATAGAAATTATCAGGAAAGCATCTTTATACTCTTACAAAATCCTTTAAATATCCTTACAAACTGGCGTGGCGGTTCGCTGTGTGGGCTGGGGCTCAAACATAATAAGACTGATCTTGTTCTCTTCTCTAGGAAATATAAAATTCCCCATATACTAATATTTTAAAAAACTTGGGTCTTATTTCAGACAAGAAGTTAAACTGGAATCCTAACTTAAATTAAAAAAATCAGAAAGACCACAGTTTGTTTTTGGAGATGGAAAAGATTTAAAAGGAGATTCCGTTGCACATTGGTTTTGAATGTCTGAATATCGCAATGGGAAGGAAATATAGTGCCGTGTAAGGCATGCCGCATGCCACATTCTTGTAGTGCGGCTAAGGAAAGGATCTTAGAATTTGACAGTGACAGTCCGTTCGAAGTTGGGCTCAAGTGTATAAGCTTTTCTCATGCAAAAAAAGACAAAAGGGTTAGTGATTCAAGATTCAAATATTTTATTTATAACAAATTAGTTCTTACAATATAAGTTTCAACGACATTAATAAAATAAAATAAAATAATAATAAGACAATGGCGTTGCCGTCTTTCTGGTAAGTAAGTTGATTGAAATGCAAAACATGTTTTTCGAATATAAAAATAAAAATAAAATAAAATAAAAAGGAAGCCTATTTTCATAAGAACTTGATTATCTTTGTTTGTTTCTATCTAAATTCTGTTGTTATATTGTTTCGGTATATAAGTGCAGATACAATAAATTTATAAAGAGCTTGCCAATTGCAACCATTTAGAAGTCTCTTTGTATGTTCCATTGTCAACGAGCGTTCCCCGAAGTAAATAAGTCTTAGATCTTTATAAATGGGACATATAGCTAAAAAATGGAAAGTATCTTCTTTCGCTTTCATATTACAAATTGTGCACTGATTGGTTATAGCGTTTCTATATGGAGATCCATTCAAATTCAGCATTTCACATCTTGCTCTACATATTAGTGATATTTCTTTCACACTGTAACGGTCATTAAAGTAATTCTTTTCGTTGAGATCATAGTTAAGACCTGAATAAATAATTCTATTAATTGATGATTTTGCTTTTTCAATGTTTTGGGTACGATCTTGTGAGTCGGATATTTCCAGAAGATTATAGCATTGTTGCTTCAGAAGTGCTAGATTTGTGTATTGTATATTTAGGTCTGTTTCACATTTTTCTGCCAATGAAATGAAAAGGGTTAGTGCAGAAGTGTACTCAGACAGACTAAACTTAAGTCTCTCCTTTCGTCTTTCTAATCACTGTAGCACATTCCAGGCGGAACTTTTGGCGATAGATGAAATCCTGTCTTGGCTCAAAGAAAACTTGGTGATATCAAATTATTATATCCGCATCTTCTCAGATAGCCAATTAACTATTGAATCTCACTCTTTCTCTTTAAACTCTATAACAGCGCCTCTAAAGGAGATGCACAGCCGATCTTACTATTTTGGCATATAAGGCAAATATAGGTATACTCATCGCTACATGCAATGGACCAACTTATGGTCTTAGTGTGTCAAGCTTTCACTTTGACACACTCGCTAACCTGACAAACTTCCCTGTTTTGAAGAAGGACGGTCCTTCTTGATTTTGAGTATTCTTTTCTTTTAAAAGTGCATCTCCTGTCACATTTATATTTGACAGATGCAAAATTTTGATTTATATTTGACAGATGAAAAATTTTGAGATATGTAAGTGAGAATCTTGATACACAGAGTAACGTAAGAGTAAAGTTATAGCAAAATTTTTGTTATAAATGAAAAAAATTGTTTGTTTTCACAAAAGGTTTATTTGAAGATACAAAATTTGGGACATTAAATTGAAAAAATTCTATCGGTCAAATAATCACCTCCCAAGCTTATGCAGATTTGTGCTTGTTTTAAGGCATTTCGATTTCTTGCTCGCAAAACATTTGTCTTTTTTTTTAATGTTTTTAAGGTTTTGTGGTTTCTTGTGATGAACGCCCTAAAGGAACAAAATGTGGCGAAGTTAGTTCTTGACGTCTAGTTCCAGTCTCCGAAATAGGAGATCACTCGGCTTGGAAAATAGTGTCTCAAAATCTCCATCATGCCCAACCAATGCTCGAGACCCAATTCTGTAACTCGTTTAAAATTTGCTTGTAACGCTCATCAGTTACAGTTACGAAAGTCCTCAAAAAAATAAAGGCCAATCACCTCATTTCAAATCCCACACCAAAAAATCACTTATAGTGGATGTAATTGCTTTTCTTGCATTTCACGTGAGTTCTCTGTGCCCTCAAAACGCGAATTTATTTGTTAATATAATTACTTTAGTGGTTCATTATAATTTTGAATACTAAATCTGCCTTTTCGTTAATAGAGTATGGGAGTAAATTAACCTCGTTTGACGATCAGCAGGAAGCAATTTGTGAACGGTTTGCACTTTTTACGGGTGCACTTTGCACATGGTGCACAACGATGAAATTTGAACTGCGTTAAAAGAACAGATACTAAATAGTTCCACGTTTTTAAGATTTGTATGGTTGTTTGTATCTAACTTTCCGAAAAAAATTTTTATGAACACCCCCTAAAAAATACTTGCGTAAATGTGGGAAATATTTTGTGAAATGTCAAATTAAAACTCAGAATCCATATTTCTTTAGTTTATCAGGTTTATTTCTTCGCTTTCCGCATTAAGTTCGTGAGATAATTTTATCAGACCTGCAGAAAGTTTTTCCCATAAAAATTTTGACAGCTTGCGGAGATAAAATTATCTGGTTTCTCAGGTTTATCAGGGGTTTCCGCGTTTACATGCATACCCTTCAGTGGCGTGGCGTGGATAATTTCAAAAGGGAACCCGTTATAAAATTTTGTCACCTGTAAGAATGAAAAAAAATCTTAGAACCTTAAAAACAACATTTCTAGTAAAGATATGGTATCTACAAATGCATTCCACATTGACTTAGCAAAAACTGTGTAGCTATATTTTTTATACTTCAAGACATTAATATTTAAATCAACAATGAGCTTGAAACATAATAAAAAAGGACCTCCTTTTAGACACCAACCCCTTCGTCGGACATAACTGCGGCACCTTCCTAGGAATGTTTTATTAATTTTTCCTTGAATGAATGAATTGTATTGGGGGTTATTGCACTGCGACCTGTAGATCTATTGTGCCCCCTCTTATAAAAATGATGAGCTGGCTCATCCTACAGTTCCTCCTCCAAACCTATTGCTTTTAAGAATTTTAGTATTTGGAGCACTTTGAGAGAGGATAGGTTGCTCTCTTCCACCTGGTACTGTCCCAGATGTGTTTTCCTCTGGTGCATGATTGGATAACACTTTCCCAGTATGTGTTCCGGCGTTTCCTCATGCATGTTGCAGAATCTGCAAGTGGCACTGCTTACCACACCCAGTAGGTTAAGGTGTCTTCTAAGTTTGCAGTGTCCTGTTAGAATACATGTTATTACTCTTAGGTTATTCCTACTAAGGTTGATACAGTTTTCGAAGCGTTGCCGGTTGTAGTTGCCCAGTAGCAGTTTCGCCTGTCTCAGCCTAGGGAGTTCATTCCAGTTTTTAGATCTGTTTGCCTCCTCTTCTTCTTTAATTTTGGTCTTGATGACATTTTCACCTATTCCGCAATAGGGTTCAGGCCCTGTTAGGGGGGTTGAAGCGCCTATTTTTGCTAGGGAATCTGCCTTTTCGTTTCCAAGAACACCAACATGCCCAGGTACCCAGTAGAGTGTGACTCTGTTCTGTTTACCTAGTTCATTTAGTCTGCTTATGCACTCCCACACTAGCTTAGAGCTGATGGTGTATGAGTTTAGCGCCTTGAGTGCTGCTTGACTATCTGACATAATGGCAATGTTCTTGTTACGATAATTCCTTTCGAGATTGCGATCCACGCATTTCCCTATGGCGTTTACCTCCGCTTGGAAGATGCTGGTGGACTGCCCCATCGGTATAGAAAGTTTGGTTTTTGGCCCAAAGATTCCTGCACCAGTCCCTTCGCTTGTTCTCGATCCATCAGTGTACCACTTGATGGTATTTGTTTCGAGTGTGTAGTTTGTATCCTCTCCTACCCAGTCTTTCTTGTTACTGAGCTGTGTAAGAAAGTTTTTCTCGAAATTATGTTTTTTGATCATTCCATCTCTTGGGATGTCAATAAGGTTTGTTATTGTGGACCTGTCAATTAGGTCCCTTTCTCTGAGACCAATAATTTTGCCGGTCCCAGTTCCTTCCTTTGAGAACCTGATGATACCTCCCACTCCAGCACTTCTAATAACCTCGTGTAGAGGGGATAAATGGAGGATAACCTCCATAGCTGCGGTAGGGCAGGTTCTCATTGCTCCCGTAATACAGATACATGCGAGCCTTTGGACTTTTTCTAGGGTTTTCCTAGTTGTTGTTAATTCGGTTTTCTTGTGCCATGCAACCGCACCATAGGTAATGATGGGTCTTACCATCATAGTGTACATCCACCTGAGGATGCTCGGTTTGCATCCCCATGACTTACCTGCAATTCTTTTGTTTGTTTGTTTGTTTGTTGTTTATTTCATCAATCAGAGTTAACTCTTACAGACTAATTAAACATGAATTTATTTGTATATACAGAAATTAAATAAATAATACGATATAAAATAATAATTATAATAATAAATAACATAAATTTAATAAATAGCATTAGCGTGATTAAGTACAAATCTAAATTTAGAGATTAAGGATGAAACTGTAAAATAATTTTTAAATCGTTTTTGAAAACATCTCTTGAAACATTTTTAAAAATATCTATATGATTAAGAATAGAATTCGCTTCTTTTATACAACGTGCGAATGGTTCGTTCAAGCTATAATTTCTTTTATAAAATTTTTCTCTGAAATGAAAATCAATCCGAAGAGTTCTACTTGGAGAGTAGAAATTTATTCTCCCCAACAAATGAGAGCAGTTAACATGATTATCAATTAAATCCTTTACAAGCATAACACTGAAGTACCTTCTTCTTAGATCAAGCGTTTGAATATTGAAAAGTAAGCACCTAGTTGAATATGAGGGTGTTTCAATAGACCAATTTAATTTGAAGAACATAAGTTTTGTGAATCGTCTTTGAACACTTTCAATCCTTAGAGAGTAAGTTTCATAGTAAGGATTCCAAATTATACAACAATACTCTAGAGCTGACCTTACGAACGAAAAGTATAACATTTTCAAAGTGAAAGGGTCCGTAAAATCCTTCGAATTCCTACGAATGAAGCCCATCATCCGATTAGCTTTATTAACAATATAGTCAATATGACTTGAGAATGAAAAACGTACATCTAACATCACTCCTAAATCTTTTTTAACAACTACTCTTTCAAGGATCGTATTATTTATTCTGTAGTTAAAAATGATGGGAGAAACTTTCCTATGACATGTGAAACATTGACATTTTCCAACGTTAAGGAACAGTTTGTTTTCATCACACCATTCGGCCAATTTTTCAAGATCTTTCTGAAGAAGGAGGCAGTCATTTAAAGATTTTATGGAACGGAAAATCTTGACGTCATCGGCATACATTAGATTATTTGAAAATTTAAAACTGGAGGGTATATCATTTATAAAAAGGATAAAAAGCAAAGGACCAATATGACTCCCTTGAGGGACACCTGAGGTAACATCAATTTGTTTTGATATCTGTGATCCAATTTTTACAAATTGAAAACGATTTTCCAAATAGGATGAGATCCATTTGATAAAGCTGGAATGAAAACCGAGTTTCGAAAGCTTAAAAATCAATATTTCATGGTTTACCCTATCAAAAGCCTTAGCGAAATCAGTAAATATTATATCTGTTTGCAAACCATTTTCAAACCCATTTATAACTGACTCAGACAGTATTGCAAGATTTGTGGCGGTAGATCTACCGGCCATAAAGCCATGTTGGGATTCTATTATGATGTTTTTAATAACAGAGCTCAACTTATTACAAATAAGCAATTCGAACATTTTTGGAATCGCTGAAAGTTTACATATTGGCCTATAATTAACAACATTTTGCTTAGATCCAGATTTATGTATAGGAGATATATAAGAAATCTTCCAAATATCCAAAAATACTCCACTGTTTAAAGATTTATTGAAAATCAGACAAAGTGGCAGAGATAGTGAGGAAGCACAGCTCTTTAATACGATGGGGGCTATTCCATCGGGGCCAGCGCTTTTATTGATATCAAGCTTATTTAAGGCTTCAAAAACATCCGATACATCAAAATTTATATTTCCTATATCAACTACCTCTATTGGCGAAAAATCCGGAAATTCACATGGGATTGGAAGAGCATAAACGGATTTGAAATAATCAGCAAAGAAATCACTTATCACATTTAAATCACTTGAAATTCTCCCAGAATATTCCATACTATTCGGAAATCCAGTGGTTTTTCTTTTCGTATTGATGAATTGCCAAAAATGTTTGCTATCTTTTTTAATTTTAGATTCTAAAGATAAAATATAATTATTATATAGGAAGTCATTAAGGATGTTAAAATCATGATGACATTTAATATATTTTTGTCGGAGAATAACATTATTTTTATCGAGTTTATATAATTTATAAGCTTTATTTTTTCTATTTTTTAGATTAGCGAGCCTGCTATTAGACCAAGGGACCTTTGAGCTGGAACGGGCTAATTTCTTAGGAACAAACAAATCATGTGACTCTTTTAAATATCTAGAGAACAATTCAAAAGCTTGATCTAAGTTTAAATCGATCATAATTGTGCTCCAAGGTATTGATAGCAAAAAATTATTAATTTCAATGAAATTCGCACGTTTATAATCAAAAAAGAATTCTCGTGGATTAACAAATTCTCTTATATATGTTAAAAATTTACAATCGATTGTCAGGCATATATGATGAATTGTATTATTTATAGCTGGAAATTCATTCTTTTCGATATAAGCTTCATATTCCTTATCAACAAAAACTAAGTCTAAAATGCGATTCAGACTATTATGTAAACCGTTTACTTGCACAAGATCAAATTGACCATAAAAATCAAGGACAGCGGATTCAATTTCGGTACTAACGTTAAAAGGCACAAGGTGCTTATCATCAATATCCGGTTTCCAGCTTATATCTCCAATATTGAAATCACCTAAGATCATGACATGATCAGAATTACTTAAATTATTTAAAAAAGAATAACAGTTATTCAAATGCAAATTATACATGTCTAATGAACTTCCTGGGCGAATATAACTTGCGCTTACAAATAAATTATAATTATTTTGAAAAGATATCTTAATAATTATCTGATCGACATCTAAATTAAACGAATTATTATCAGAAATAAGTTCTAACTGGTTTACAACATAAGTACTTCTTACAGCAACCATAATACCACCACCTCTATCAAAACCGGTAGTAACAGAACATCGATCTTTTCGAAAGACTATAAATTGTTTACTATTAAATATCTCAGAAGTTAAATGATTTTCATTTAGCCAGGTTTCTGTTAGTACAATGAGTTGGTAATCTTGAGAGGCAAAATATACAAACAATTTATTTAATTTTGACCTTATTCCACCTACATTTTGGTAATAAACATTTAGGTTCGAGGCTAAATTCATGACATCAGCAACATCGACAGCATCATCAGCAGCAACAGCAACATTATCAATTATTGTAACAACATTAACAGCAGCAACTTCATTAGAATCATCATCAACATCCGCATTATAAACAGCAACATCATCGACAGCAACATCTTCAATTACATCATCAGAAAAACTCTTATCCGCAGCTAAGAGACCAGCGAAGTTTTCGCTGACATCTATTCGTTTTTTGGTTTAAAATTGAATGGTCTTATTTTTACACCGTTTGGCCAAAAGTCGGAACAAAAGATGGTATTTTCGAATTCCAATGGGCACCCAACTTTAAAATTAACGAAACTGGGTTTCTGTTCACTACCATCTTCTCGATCTTGCTTTGACAATAAGTCGTAGCAACGGAAAATCTTTGAACATGCATTAGTTTTCTTAGCGATGTATGTGGCTATATACTCCGGTGTAGTAGTTGGCTTAAAGCTCGATATATGAAACCATTTGAGTTTGTAATAAACTTGGAGATTCATATCATTATCATCATTGATATTACCTTCTTTAACAAGAGATTTATCAGCACCATAAACACTTTTATTTTTATTTTTATCTTCGTCATGCACTTGCACAGCACGCATATACACACCCACGTCATTTTGAGTGGACATAGTCTTGTTCTGCGTACCAAAGCTCTTGACAGCATCGACTTTACCACCAGATGAAGAAAGAGAAAGAGCATCATCTACAATAACGTCATCACCAACAGCAGCAGCAGCATTTTGATCACTCTGAGCAAGAGAAGAGTAAGAATGCAAATTCAAGTCGGCCACTGAGCCACTTGATTCAACTGCAACATCGTCACCATCACCCTCACCGTCAACGGCATTAACGAGACCACATCCAGCATTCATTTCACTCACTGAGCTTTTCGATTGAGACGTAGACTTGGTTTTGTTACCACTACCAGTATTAAGTCTATTTGAGGGACCTGCGAGGGGAGACAAAACACTAGATTTAACTGAACTACGATTCAAAGCCGGAGATGAATGCGCTAAAAAATTGTTTTTCATTTGGCGACTCGGTTCATTGCCCTTTTGAATTCTCTGTTTTTTTGTATTATCTCTCACTTCCCTACTTATGTCCAAGTGAGTTTTGTTCTGGATATTTAGCTTTTGTGGCTTCGAACTAGGTTGATGGATTGGTTCAAGATTATTTAATTTACTCAAAGATTCTTGGAGAAGATTAAAATGTTTATTGACATTTTGAATGCACTCAAATAACGCGAAGCTTTTACATTTATCACATTTCCAAATTAAACTAGCATTAGAATTAACTATTTTGAGTTCGTTGTTTTTCAATAAAGTACATTTGCAATGATAATTTGCCAGGCAAATGCCACAAGATATAACATCGCTAGGGACAATTGCAGCTTGGCACTTAGTACACACAACACTCATTGTAAAACAAAGCTAGGGATACAAGCGTGTGAAGCGAATGAAAAGCAGAACTAAACTTTTGCAAATCATTAGGGCTTTTGTGGCTTTTCCGACTATATAATTTATGTGTTTGTTCCAGAGGAGTTTACTATCTAGTATAATTCCTAGATATTTTACCTCCCTCTGCGTTTCAATTACTTCACCATTCAAACGGATAGATTTTATATGTGGTAGAAGTCTTTTCCTAGTAAATGGTATGATTGTTGTCTTGGATGGGTTTATTGAAAGCCCTACAGACATACACCATTTACTTGTAATTGTTAGTCCTCTTTGGATAATATCGCAAAGAGTTTCTTCAAACTTACCTACTGCAATGATAGCGATGTCATCGGCAAAGCCAATGCAGTATATACCTTGGGAGGTAAGATTTTCTAACAATTCATCTACAACAAGACTCCACAACAAGGGTGATAGTACACCACCCTGAGGACATCCCCTCGTTGTGATTACTTTTTTTACGTTTTGTCCTGCTTGTGCCTCTGCATTTCTAGTGCCTAACATTTCTTTTATCCATCTGGTTATAGTGATGGGTACGCCTTTTCTAACAAGAGCTTTGCCTACCGCCTCGTGGGACGTGTTATCAAATGCTCCTTCTATGTCTAAGAAAGCAGCTAATGCTGTTTCCTTTACATCTAAGGCTCTTTGGATCTTGTTTGTTAGTTCGAACAGGGCGGTCTCGGTTGATCTGCCCGCCCTATATGCGTGTTGTCGCTGATTGAGAGGCCTACTTATTAATACTTCTGATCTTATGAAGTTGTCAATTACCTTTTCCAAAGTTTTCAGTATAAAGGATGTTAAGCTTATTGGCCTGAAAGACTTTGGATGGGTTGTGTCTTTTTTCCCTATTTTGGGGATGAAGATTACCTTAGCTGTTCTCCATAGACTTGGTATATACCCAAGAGCGATGCTACTCCGAAGAATATTAATGAGATAAGGCATAAGGTATTCTTTTCCCTTCTGCAAAAGAGCTGGGAAGATACCATCTGCACCTGGTGATTTGTAGGGTTGAAAGGTATTAATTGCCCAATCAATCCTTTTACCTGTGCAAATGGTCGTGGCTATTTTCCAGTCCTGTCTGTTTGGTTTGAGAGGTGTTCTCTCTACCAAGTTACCATTTAATGGTAAACTGCCTGGGAAGTGTGTGTTGAGCAGTAGGTTACATCTTTGCTCTTCATTTTCGGTGAACCTACCATCACTATACCGAAGTGCTAATGATGTAATGGTTTTCTCTTTTGCAAGAGCTTTGTGAAGTCTTGCCGCTGCAGGGGTTGTTGAGATATTCTCACAGAAATTTGTGAAACTATTTCTTTTGGCTTTTCTTATCTCTTTGTTATATGTTGTCAATAACGCGGAGTAATTACACCATTCCCTTGTTCTTTTTGCTTCATTAAAGAGCTTCCTAACCTTGAATCTTAGTTTAGAAAGATGTTTATTCCACCAAGGGGCATCCTTCTGTCTAGTTATAGGTTTAATGGGGCAACTGAGTTCATATGCCTCGTGTATTGCTCCATTAAACTCATTAACAACGAATTCTAGCTCAAGGTGACTTTTTGTCGTACTTGCTGGACCTATTTGTTCCAGGTTTGATTTTAGAACATTTTGGTATAGGTTCCAGTTTGTTTTCTTAGGGTTTCTGCCAGAGGTATTCTCTGTAAGCAGTCCTTCTAAGGTAAACACTATTATTCTGTGATCAGACATTGATGGTTCATTGGATACTCTCCAATCCTTTACCATATAAGCTACGTTCGGAGTTCCGAAAGTTATGTCTAGGACTTCTTTTCTTATTCTAGTAATAAAAGTGGGGGTGTTCCCTACGTTAAATATTTCTAGATTTTTTACCATCATAAAGTCTAAAAGGTACTCACCCCTTTGGTTTATGTCGGTGCTACCCCATACTGTATGGTGAGCATTGGCGTCACATCCTATCAGTATCGGTAGTTTTTTCCGGTTGCAGTAGTCCACCAGTCTCTGTACTTCGCACGGTGGAATGTTGGCATCATCACCAGCAAAGTACGCTGCTGCCACAACCATTGTCTGGATACCGCCCTCGATGTTAATTTGGGCCTGTATCGGGACCAGATCCCTTGTCATGAATTCTGAAAGACATATAAATTGTATATTATTTCTTATTTTGATACAAGTTCTGGGCGAGTCTTCTCTCGTGTCCCATATAAGTTTAGAGTCGCTACTTGCCAACCCTCTTACCTGACCCTTATAAGTCCAGGGTTCCTGGATCAGTGCTAGCCCTAAGTTGTCCGCAGCGAACTTCCTCGTCAGAACAGCTGAAGCGGCCTTCGCGTGGTGTATATTTACTTGGGCTAGCCTGGTTCTGATCCCGTGTGCTGGCATCTTCTTTTATTGGCAGATGGGGGCTAATGCCCCATCATCTGCTAGCAGATGGTCTTCCTCCTCTATAGTGGGAAGCAGTTCTGTTTGGTCCATTGGACTTGGAGAGAGGTCTATGCCCTCCATCTCAATGTCCAATGGACCCGGTGTTATTTCCTCCCGGTCTGGTTTTTGCATCACTCCTGTTTCCGGGGGTGATGTCTCAGTTGTCTTGTTTGGAGGGGTTGGGGGGACTGGAGGGGTTGGGGGGACTGGAGTGGTTGGGGGGACTGGTGGGTTTGGAGGTTTTGGAGTGGGAGTAGGGATGGTTGTTGCAGGTAGGGTAGTTCCTACTGCTTCCGCTTCTTGGGATTTTTGAGTTGGCCTGGTTGAGGACTCTTTTTCTTTTGCGGATGCAGAACTGGAGGTTGTTTTCCGGAGACCAAAAACATTTATTTTCCCGAATTTGTAGTGAAGCTGGTGATTTGCTTTCACTATTGTCTCGACGGATTCGGCGTCAATACTTATCACCAGTAGTTGACCTTTTCCTTCAGCCGAGCTTTTAACTATTCTCCAGGTCTGCACGTTTAGACCCTCATTTTGGGCTTTTAAGAGAGCCAATGACTTTTTGTCCTCTTGACCCATGCTTTTTGGAAGGAACAGCGTTATATTGTGCATTTTTGGTATATCATCACCCATGCATGCATACAATTCGATGCCCTTCCAACTGCTCAATTTATGTGCCCTCTCTCTTAGCCACTCCGCTGTTTCGGGTCCAGCGCAATCAACTAAGAGCAGACCTGTTCTGAAGTGCAGTCCATTGAACTTCAGCTTGTGTTTCCAACCCAGAGAGACCTCCTCAATGATTGCCTCCTCGAGTGCCGATAGATCCTCGGCAGACAAGGCGACTTGTGGATATCCCCTAGGCAGAACAGCAATTCTGACGCTCAAGGCTGCACTTGCATAGGAGAGCCTTTGTTGAACGGTCATTGCCTTTACGGTGTTTTGTCCCGTAGATGCAGTTGCCGTCGTCCTAGGTTTTTTTGCTTCTTTGCTTTGGGGAGGAGTTAGTTGGTGGCATTTCCTCTTACCCTGTCCTAGGCTTGTGTTATCATTTTTCTGTTCTACTTTCCTCAAGTCCACCTTCTTTCTGGCTTCCTGCGGGGACATCCCCTCTGCAAGGAACCGGAAGTACCATTTGGTGCCTGCTCCACTTAGTCCTTTCCTATGTGGATCGTCCAGGGCTCCTGGACTACCCAATTTTGGAAGAACTTGATTTCTTCGGGCATTTCGGCTATGTGGTTCTTTGGGTGGACTGGATGATTTTGATGGTGGTAACTTCCCATCATCTTCTTGTCTGACCACAGTGTGGTCGCTCACTTTCATAGGAGGTAACCCTGTTCTAGTGGATGTTGTCTCTTTTGTAGCGTTTTCCACTTGCCTAGGAGGTATTCTCCCTTGACAAGAGGTTGACGCTGCATTCTGAGTTACGTCTTCTTTCTGATCGGGAGGTATTCTCCCTTGACCAGATGTCGACGCTCCTCCTGCTGCCCGGTTCTGAGTGTTCCCCTGAGGCATCCTCTTCAGGTACTTGCTTATCTCCGGTCTCAGATCTTCACCACGGAGGTCTTTCTCCATACGATCTGCTAGTGCACTTGCGGTAACATCCCGCGGAGTGTTGAATTTTTTAAAGTTTTTATTATTTTTTTGTTTTAAATTTTTCGGCATATTAATCCCACGAGTAGCTAGAGAAATAATGGGGTCCGCCATATCAGAGCTCCGCATAATATGGTAAGGTCTAGGTTACTCTTTGATTCGACCTGGTTTCAAAGAGGTTCCGTTATAATACAGCCGGTATACTCCCTGGCTGCAAACCATCCAATGGGCACGGGTCACTTAACACCCTGGATTAGGGAGGGCAGTTCTTGGTTTTCGCTCTTCAACTTCTCTACCAGTTTGGGGTTATCCCAGAATGGCAGGTCGGGTGAGTCTTTGCTACTTAAGCCTTTGCACCACATCAAGGTGACTACCTTCGCAAAGGTAATTTTTCCTTGCAATCATATGTGTCAAGAATATAAAATATATGATGGGACAACTTATCTGCATTCAGACTCGTCCTAACATTAAAAAATACAAGATATCTTTCTTTTATTCCATTCTCTGACAAGAACCGGAATATGGCACTCCGTTGTCCCCTATGACTCAAATCTGATGTTTCGTCGATCATAATCGACACGAACCGAGCTTCTATGATTTCTGTTTTAATTTCAGATTTAATAACAGCCGCGATACTATGTATCAATTCATTTTGAATATCGTTGCCCTATAACACTACTCTAAATAGGATTCCATTAAAGTGTCATAGGTACTTATATGTTGATTTCCTTTGAACATAAGAAATCAATTTCTGTGTGAAGATTTTGATGCCTGGCCAGATTTTGCGTTCCTAAATTTATTTTTTTTTGACATGGATCAAAATCTTTAAATCCATATTTAAAGAGGGATTTACATGTATACATGAAACACGCACACCAAACAAAAAATTTCGATCTGGGATCGAAATCCCTGGTGTGTAAACGAAAAAAGGATCAAATGTAAACTATCAACTATCCTTACTAAAATTAAACAGCAATTTACATTTATCAAAGACATTTCCAAGACAAAATGTAGAACTGCACTAAAATTAAGAAGCTTAATTTTTTTTATCACTATAGTGGGTAATAAAAGGAATTAAATCTTCACTTTAACATCTAACTTTTCACTATTTTTAATTAAGTTCAAGTTGGCTTTTCAAAACACTAGATTTATTTGAAGTTATTTAACCTGTGCAACTCAGTCTTTTATTGAATGCCAATTGAATCTAGATTTAAATTCCTATTAAAAAAAAAGCAAATGCATTTTATTTGTCTAGAGTATCGATATGCTAAATTTAAACTGCTGACAAATTTTCATAATATTCTACCATGATTTATTTCATAATTCAACATTATCACAGTAAATTTGCAAAAATATCAATCGTGCATTTTACATTAGCATGCAAATCAACATCAAATTCAAAATCAAGAATCAACAATATCCACATGCCATATTTATATTTATAGGACATATTAAAGAAAAAAAAAACAAATAAGTCGAAGAACACCGTCTTATTTCTTACTCAAGGTTGAAAAAAGGCGAGCACCTGAACTCCTGCAATGTATTATCTTCCTATTGAAATGCAATGCTAATTGCTAAAGGGAGAATAAAATACAAATAATTCCAACTCCTACAGGTATACATCGAAAATTTTATAAGACGGAATGTAGCGTCTTATTTTTTGAATATGTTGGACAAAGAGGATCCGAAAAACAATGCTTGGGGAAGAAAGGGATATAACACAAATAAATAAGACGGTGATTGAAAAGTTTACGTCAGAGTATTTTTGTGACTCTCTTGATTAATGTTGATTGTGGATTGTGGAATGTGTTTGGATAAAGTATAAGATACAAACGAGAGGCAGAATGGATAACTTAAACTTATTCGATGTTTGTTTGGTAAATTGTGTTATTTGTGGATTTTCTAAAAGGGAAGACGATAGGAATCGTGTTATATGGACGCCACGCCACTGATACCCTTGCTTATTCTCTACCTGTCTATAACATACATACATACATACATAGATGACAAAGCACAATTACATTTGATGCCATTTGCAAAAATTAAGGCCCGTTCACATTATGACATTACTTTTGTGCTTCGTTTTATAAATAAGCTATTTTTAATCACATGTATAGTTTATCTGAGATATCAATGCTTGAAGACATTTTCTGCTACCAGTGTATGATTCAATTAACATATATCATTTAGTTTTAAAATCTAAAACCTTAAATGTAAAACCGAACAAGAAGAAGTGTTACGGGCAAAATATCTATTGTGGAACACGCTGTGTGATACGTAGCGCCGTTCTGTTGAAACTACATGTCATCTGTTATCATCGAATGATACCTGTGTTGATGATGGTCTAGACAACGTCGTTCTCCATGAAGTATACACCGATGATGCCGCCAGCCGAAAATCCATATTAAACAGGGATGTATTGCCATTTAGTGTGGATTATGACTATCCCAAATTTGATAATTTTCCTTTAGACGAACTCATTCATCCAGAAATCGACGCGAAAGTTTCTCGAAAAGAAGACTCACTTTCATAAAAAAATGTGTTCATTAGCACATGTCATTGAACGCTATTACTCTCCGTGTGGATTTAGTAAGTCTGCTATTACACGAAGAATCTAGATGCATGGGCATTTTTCGAATTCTTCTTTGATATTTCGTCCACTGATTCAAGCGCTATTACACGTTGAAACCAGATTCATAAATCCAATTTGACTGAAGAAAAACGGACAAGAGAAAAGAGAAACGTCAAATTGTTGCACCGAAATTTTACATACGCGATACAGGCCAGTTTTTTTCCGTCTTTCGATTTTTTTTCCCTTTTGCCCTTACGCTATTCGAAAAGTCGCACGCGTCTAGATGTATCGTGTAAAGCAGACTAAGACAACCTTAATGCCAGAAACAGATTGACACAGCAACTTTAACAGCAACGAAAACTTCGATATCAAAAGTCATGTGAAACAGATTACAACGTGAACAGCGCTTTTGACAGCAGCATAAAATCAAATAAACAAAATAGTTGAAATAGCTGCGAATGGGAAATGATTTTGACGTATAATTATACGCAAACACTGTGTGTGTAGATCACGGGAAGCAATAGAAGAATGATATGGACTTTTGCCGTACAAAGATGAATTTGTTTTTAGTAATTCTATAACACGCTCTTCCATTGTCAAAACCAAAATAAAAAAACGAAACGAAAAAATTGGTTGTCACATTTTCATTTGAATGTTGATGAACCTAAAAAATTTCGGCTTAAAAGTTGGTAGCATTTGCGCAGCGACATCGAATTTATGGTTTAGGTCTAACGTTGATGTCGATGTTGCTGTGTTAGTTTTTTCGGAGCCATTTAAAACTAGTGGCTCTAAAAAGAGTAATGTGATTGTCAAAGTTGCTGTTGAAGGTGCTGTGCCAATCTATTTCTCGCATAATAAATGACAGTCGATTTGACAGATGTAGCTTCATCACTATGAAAGCAATCGCCTGTCAAAGTTCAGAAATCCTTATAAGAAAACCCTTTATATTAAAGAAATATGAAAATTGTGTTCATTTGAAAAAGAATGTTTTTAAACATTTCTTGGAACAAATATTAATTGTTTTGCTTAAGCGACAACTTAAGATTTAGTGAAACCTACATCAAATTTCAATTTACGTCCTTTCATAATTATTGAATGAAACCCCTTTTTGCTTATACATAATAATCTTTATATCATTTATAATTTTCACAACAATGTGAGCCCTGAGAAGCTATGCGACAAATTTAACACCTGGAAAACTAAAGTTTCTTATTGTCATTTTCTTATCCTTTTCTGAAGCATTATAAATGAATGTTCTTAATTTTAAGGACTTCACACCGCTCTTCATAGTTTACACCAAACCCAATAGCAACAACATTCTTTTGTATATAATCTTCTTGCTGACAAAATATAAATCCACGGGGGTGATAATAAGGATAATAAAATAAGAACCCAAAGCATAGCGCAAAAACACACGATGCAGGAAAAAATGGAAGACCAAAAGTACCTATATTATAGCCAGTAAGCTCTTTACAAAACTAAAATTATTACGCCCTGACATCCTGCCGTTCTTTTCAGCAGTTACTCTTCTACTCATTGCTGCTTGTATCCTTGTTTATGTGTCCTTTTGTGCAAGCATTATATCAAAATAAAATAAAGAACACTGCACAATATATTAGGGATGTAATAAATCATCCATTTAAAAGTCCTGCATAACCCAGTGGCCTACCCCACTCTCGCGAGAAGGTTAAGTGAAAGAATCCTTCTTTACTTATTTAGCCAACCCCGCGCCTTACACTTTGAAGCTAATTAAGTTTTATTTTCATTTTAATTTGAGATCCTTTATTTTTTGTTGCCGACAGCCAGTGCTACATAATATTTTTCCTGTCGTTGTTTCCTCGCTCCACTTGTTTTCCTTTTCGTTGGCAATTTACAAAAGCGGGCTTGCAGCCACCTGTGGTTTTCAAACAGGTATGCCACCTTACTTACCTAGAAAACACAATCAAACTCAGTGAATTTGCTCGCGGTCCTGTTCCTGTGAGTTTTTTTTTTTTTTTTTTTTGGAAACTAGGAGGTATGCATATCGACCCTCTTCAAGTACAATTAGAGTGGATGAACCGTTTTCCATTATTCCTGTCAAAATAAACGTGATGGAGTACTGTGTTAAGGTCGCTTTGTGGGGCTTGTTTTGTAAAAGCCCGCCTTTGTCAGGATAAACTATAAAAACCAGCAATTTGTGAACATTTTGCCGCTCATTTAAATGCCTGTTTGTTAATTTAGTGCGTCAAAAATAGTCATCCGTTTGTTTTGTCGGTTTTGTTGGTTCTTAATGAAATTGATTGATTGAATTTATGTACAAACATTATCCTGAATTGTTTTGAATTTGACAGCGATGGGGATGAAACTGGAGTCGTCGAATTCAATGTAAATTTAGCCAGATAATTTCGATGGCTTCTCTGTTTTTCTATATTTAAACATCCAGTTTTGAAATTATATTTTTGGATATTTTAAGGGATATAAGCCAACAACAAATAAACTCTGATTTTAATTATTTGGTTTTTGTTGAAATCATCTAGTATGTCAAGGACATTTTAGAGAATACAGATATGTAATATGATTGATGATCCGAACATGAATGAAACTGTAGTGGATATCAGATTTGATTTGTGTTCGATATGTGTACAGCTTTTGTAAAATATAAATATATAAATCGTGATTTACGGCGGACTGAAATTATACTATGTTTGATTTTGAGCTTCTATTTTTGTTCACGATTGAGAGGAAGGCTAAATGTAGATACATATATTGACTTTTAGCACTTTTTTTTATGTCGCACTATTCCAGCATACCGATGGAATTTATTAATTTTCAGAACTTCTTTTTGCTGGGCCTTTGTCATTTGGCCAACTCCCACAATTGGTTGGGTTTATTTTCTTAATATGCAAGAAAATACTTTTTTTGATACGCGATTGCTGGACATATCGTTTGTTGAGAATAATAAAGTCTCAGCTCAAAAAAAAAACAAAGTTTTCAGAGAGGGAATACAACCATTGACATTTATAGATGTTTAGAAATATTCATCTACGAGCATACCGGCCGAAAATCGAAATAAGGCAAACAATGCCACTCTTCAATATCACGAGTTTTTAAAATAGTATTCAAGATGGTTACATCGTCCACATCGTCCACATAAACCAAAAAGTTTGAATACTTCCATACAGATGGTTTTTCAATTGGCGCGAGTATATTTTGACGCCTTGTGATGGTTCTGTAGTTTTGGTGACATTTGTCAAATCTGTTGTTTCATATTCAGTTACTGATGCTAACGGCACAATAGAACTCTTGGTCGCAATACAATACAATACCCCCAAATACATAATTCATACTGATGCAAATCACCATGACAGGTAGCACGATTGAATAGTTCGTCCAAATGATAAAACTCTATCAAACTTTATCAAAATGAGTGTTCGTTAGTGCAAACGTTACGTGCGTTGCGTCCATAGACTTAGTGGCCCTTCACAGTCGACTCTTCAGCGCTTGGTGGCACAATTTGAGTTGACCGGTTCTGTAGGCAATAACATTCCTTTGACAGAGGAATACAAGATCGGCCGAGAACATCTCCGCAATCCGTGAAAGCTTACTGCAGAACCCTAATCAGTCGATTCTTCGCCGTGCCCAAGAACTCGGCCTTTTGCAGACTTCAACTTGACGAATTTTGCATCAGGGGTGGGCCTACATCCGTAAAAGATTCAATTAGCCCAGGAGCTCAAAGTTCATGACCATAGTCACCGCCGTTTATTAGCTGAAGGGGCTTCGGAGTATTTGGAAGAGGACCCCAGTTTTGACCGAAGATCATCTTTAGCCTCGAGGCGAATTTTTAAATGAATGTCTGTGTTAACAAGCAAAATTGACATACCAACCACCAACCCACACGAGGATTACCAGGTGATAATGCATCCTCAAAAAGTACCGTTTGAAGTTGATTTTTTTGTAAGCAGCGTCATTGGTGCGTACTTTTCCGAAAACAATGTCACCATCAATAAATTCTGAACGCTACGGAACGGTGATAATCAATTGAACTAATGGACCTAGAGGACATGTGGTTCCAACATGACGACGTTAAGTGCAACACAGCGGACGGCACGATTGACATGCTGAATGAACGATTTGGGGGGTAGGAATATCTCTCGCAGATGTAACGTGAATTGGGCACCAAGGTTATGCGATTTGATCTCGTTAGAATTTTTCGAAGTCGCTTATCTATGCGAATGAACAACAATTGGCCGATTAAGGTGAGCATAACACAGGTCATCGCCTAAGAATAAGTCTTGGTTCGATACAACCTGGAAAGAATGCAATATCTCAAAAGTAGTAGAAATTTCTAGTCCTTGTAAGAACGTAAAAAATTAAACTTCGTCTTCAGTTCCAACACTCATCTCCAACTACCCGACAACAACCCGATAAGCAGCTTTTCAGGCTTTGCTCCTGGTGGTAAACCTCTCTTTCTTCTGAACAGGTGTTCTTCATCGCTGGCGAAACCATTGTGTAGGCTTTCCATTGCTCCTACTGTTCTGGAATCTTCACTAGCCTCTTCCTAAAAAAGGTGACACTTTCTGCCCTCTTCCTAGCGATCAATTTCACTTACGTCCTTTCTTCCCAAAGTCAGGGAATCGCTGATCAATCATTAGATCAAGAAATATCTCGAAGATCGGAAGCTTCTGAATGACCGGCAATACTGCTTTCGCAGCAATCGTTTCACTGATGATCTGATGGTATATCTTCCCGAAGAGTGAAACAAATATTTACATTGTTTTGGAGAATGTAAGATAATTGCGCTTGTTATTTCCTAGGTATTTGATAAAGTTTGACACCAGGCTCTCTTATCAAAAATGCGTGTGTTTGGTATCAATGCAACCCTTATTTTTGTGGATTAGAAATTACCTTCTCGATCGTTCAATACATGTTGTATTGGATAGTTTCAAGTCTGATCTTTAAAAAATAAATGCTGGTGTTCCTCAGGGCTCCGTCTTGTCGCCGACTCTCTTCCTCATTTTCATAAATGATCTCTTGTCTGAAACTTCTAATCCACTCATTAAACTCCGATCTTTACAGCATTGTTAAATGGGGTATAAAAAACCATGTGGAGTTGAATGCTTCAAAAACTCAATGCTGTCTTTTGTCGTTGAAGCAAAATGTACCCCTTATGCCATTGTCCTTGAATAGCACTTGCATCGAAGAAATCAAAAAGCTCTCAGTACTCGGTATGTGTCAACGATGATCTTCGTTGGAATGATCACTTTTTCGAGACCGCCACAAATGCTGGTCAATGCTTAGGATTTCTCTATCGGTGTAAGGAATTTTTCACTCCTCTGATCTGGATGCAATTTATGAGGCGTTAATGAGTCCTAAACTCTAGTATTCCTCACATCTTTGGGCACGTGCAGCCCAAACTTCTCTCCATTTATAGTATAGAATACAGAACACAGCGTTAAGAGTGATAGGAAACGGAACTATCATGAAATCATTCCCATCCCTTGGATACCATCAGAATCGGTCATATCTTTCTGTATCGTTTCTTTCACGAGCAATGCTCACTCAAAGTAACCAGTTGCATTCCTCCTTTCAATAAGTTTACCCGTGAAACCCATTTCGGTAGAAATGGTCTCGTGTCTTATTTTGGACGTATCGTCAAATATAGAGGTTCTAGTCGCACAACACAAGCGCGTTGTAAGTGAGTTGGGGAAAAAAAAAAAGAAAAAAATGTTTATCTATACAAGACCACTAACAATCAATCATATATAGATATAGGTTACAAACTAATTTCAAGATCAATTTTAAAAAAATTATCTGTTTCCTCATAATAGCTTAAGCTTTTTTAAAAGTTCAACTAACTCCGATAAATTCAATATTGAAGTTCTTCTTCACAATTTCCTCTGAATTTATATTAACATATAGAGAGCTTACTCAAAGTAGATTTTATTTAAGCCCAAAAACTTTTTGTTCCCCAGGAGAATTCCGTATAACTCGTTTTATGAGGCCAAAGGAAGTTTTCTATTTCAAAATTAATTTTGAAAGTGGTAACTCCATCCGACGTCAGATCAGACAGTATTATATTTCTTTACCTGAGATCTTCGAAAAAAAAAATCTACAAATGAAAGTTTTTAAAACCCTCCAACATAACCACCCAACTCACTTACCCACTATAGCAGAAAAGAAGAAGAACAAGTTACAGAAGATAATTCGAATGAGTCCATCATGCTGCTGCTGCAGTGTAGAACCCTTGGTTCACTGCACGAGTTATCGCATTTTTAAGGCAAAGTAAACCAATAGTTTTTCTCCATTTAATTCTCTTATAGGTTAGATAGGTATTATTACTTTCCAGTTTACTTGAAGGCAATGTGTTGCCTCCAAACGTAAATATTACCGTTTAAGCTGCTCAGCGAAGGGATGAAGATTAATGATTTAGGGCTTCGTACTCGTATACCTTTAGTTGAAAACCAAGCCTTTTTCCCTTTTTTGTCAAAACTTAGTCTAGTTATGAATTGTCCCAAAGCTTCTTTTGTCATTTTAATCCTGTATATAAGCAACCATCTGAATCTATCTCAATTTCCACTATACCATTACGGAACCGGAACCGGAACCGATTAAGACTTAATTAATATGCATATATCTATAGTGCACATATGTGTATGTACTATTTATTTCTCAAGGAATATAATAAAGGTTTACCCTGGTATCATGGTTATTAAATTGCTATTTGGGTAAATGTGTAAATAAAGTGATTAGGTCAGGTAAAGTAGGTTAGATAAAAACATTTTTATTGATCCGCCCTTAACCTACGTTTTAGCTCTCAAGTCCTTAAATGAACTCTTAAAGACATACACCTAGAGCCACAAATTGGGTTCATGTAATGTACGTACTACATACATACGAGTAGGTTATTTAATTGCCATGTAGGCTACCAATAATAGAGAAAGAGATATTTGAAAAAAAGCATTCCTCTTGCTAACATTTTTTTTATATCATCGATGATGATTGGTCCTAAGGGAAAAGAGATAAACAAAAGATATCCTTCACTCAAGTTGCTATAATTTAACCAAGTTCGAGTGGCCAAGCAAACAATTTTCCAATGAATTCAATGCAAATATGAGTAAATGTATTACGTCTCTTCAGACTTATTAATGTGTAATTAAAATTTTACTTCATTATCGACTACCATGCTCATCACACGAACTGAATTTTAATTGGAACATCGATTCACTCCCCGGAATTCACACGAGACTTTTGTTTATTTATTTCATTAAACATAAATTTAAGCCAACAATAAAATCATCCGAATTAAGTGAAGTACTGTGTGGAAGTTGCAAAAATTCGGTCCCAACAAATTTGTCGTTCATCAATCGAATTAGGTATATACTCGTATTTTAATTTTTTCGATAGACACCAGCCAACATGAACTAAGATTTGTGTTGACAGGGTTCCAAATTTGGACGCATTTCAATCGTGGTTTGCAGTCAGGTATTAGCCTAGTAAGACATGGACGAGTCTTGAGGAGGTTTTTTTATTTAAAGTATGTATTGCGAAAAAGTGAAATTAGAAGAAAGTTATGTATTAATATTTCAATTGATATGTAACTTCTCACTATAGTATTACTAAGTTTCTTTGTAAAATTTAGGGAAAGATGCTGAGCTATAAATTTAAAAGCTTCTTCGGAGTCAAGTGAATTTATGGAAATCTGCTAAGACATGGGAATAATATTAAAGCTTTGATGAAATGTAGGTACACTTTAAGATTATGGAACAGTTCATATATCTTTCATTTTTATTTTTTTAACACCAATAAGAGATCTTTTAAATCTACAATAAGACTATACAAAATTAACAACGAGATAAAAAAAAAAAAACAAAATAAATAACATTACATTAACAAAGGGTTATAATTAGAAAAAATAATTAAAAAAGTATAATAACAAATGATTTTTAGGTACTACATATAAGGCAAGTTATGCATTCGGAAAAAAAACTCGAACTCGAGATTTTGATCAAAGTTGACATTACGATAATAGCGAAGACCAAAAAAGTGGGTCTCGCAATTCTGTCTGTCTATCTGTCTGTCTGTTCGAGTACAGCAGTAGATATGGGTTTTATTTTTTCCCCCCGGATGTTTTTTGATTTGATTTTTTAAGACCAAAAATAACGGTACCTGCCATACGATTTTTTTTCGAAATTTTATAAATATTTTTTTTCTCAAAAACTGTCCCACAGATTTAAAAAAAAAAACATAAAATCTCATTTAGTTAAACTTAGGTAATAAATGAAAAAAAAATTCCAAAAAATTATTATTTTTGGTACCCCCCTTGAAACCATTTTTTTTGTTTCTAATTTTCTCAAAAACGGTAAGACGGATTTTGATAATTTTTTTTTTATGTTAGGACTCCCCAGCTGTTTCAATATTATTGTGCATTCAAATTTTCAAAAACAAGTTTTTTGGATTTTTAAAAAAAATTAAAAATTTTTTTTTTGAAAACTCAATATTTCGAAAACCCCATGCTCGATTTTTTTAAAACTTGATGAATAAAAGTTTCTTAAAATAGTCTACAAGATATGAGAAACAAAATGTATTTTACCTAAAAATAACGGTACCCTCCACCTCCATACAAATGTTAAAAAGTGGTTTTAGAAAATCGTATTTTTCTCAAAAACGGTTTCAATAAAATTTTTTTGTTTTAATTAATTTTTATGAACTATAATTTAATAAAACAAAATTTGAAAACAAGGTATTACTGACTGGTACTAACCATAGAACGATTTTTAAAAATTTTAATTTCTCAATATCGGCACAACGGATTTTAATGAAAGTTTTTAGAGAGCAGCTTTTTTATTTGAACAATAATAAAAACTTTGAATTGGCGTACAAAAATTTTTTCTTAAAAATGTTTTAAAAATTTTGTATATAAAAGCTTATTTTTTAAGAAACCTATACAAAGATTTATAACTTTTGTTTTAGCATAAACTTATATTTGCTTGAATCACATGGCATCCTATTTTTACCTCCAACTACTAAAGAAGTTGTTTTAATAATTAAAAAATTAATTTTATGCTTATGAACAGTTTTTCCCTAATAGCATTCATTTTTGAAATTCTTAATCAATTACATAGGAGCATAGGAGCAAGTTCGTGGAAATTTTTTTTCAACCATTACCTAGGTTTAACTAAATCAAATTTTATGATTTTTTTTTAAAAATCTGTGGAACAGTTTTTGAGAAAAAAGGGTATTTACCACGGTCAACGGTATGATATAAGTGCAGGGTGTTGGAGGATTGAACTGCAACGTCAGGAATTTTAATTTCATTTTCAACTCGTTGAGTTGGGTAGTTCAACTCAGCTTAAACCTGTACAATGTACATGCCTTCGATAAGCTGAAAAGCGAAATCAATTAATACATAATTTGCCGAAATAAAGATTAATGTAAATGTGAGAATAAAAAACTAATTTGTTTTCAAAAGCAATCAGACATCGAAAAAAATGCACTAGAAGTTAAAAATCTTTTAAAATTAATTTAAACCTTGATATATGAATGTATTATGTGCTTCTTGACCGTGAATTTCACCCACATGAAGTTGAAGTTTGTCTTCAAGCAGGTTCATAAACAACATCACTTCCTACCAGAAATGGCAGATTAAATTACGTCAGGTAATCTACTCAATTTCTTACACGTAGTTTAGTGGGTAAACTACACTCTTGATTTGTTTTATTTGTTAGCTACATTTGTTACACGAATTACATTAAGAGAAAAACATTAAATTTTACAAAAAAAAAAATAGATGAATAAGAACATACAATTAACTAGCTCACATGGCAATTAAAATCGTAATAAATACTTAATAAAAGTCAAATAAGAGAAAAAAGAGAACAAGGACCAGATATAATGAGTTGAAATATGAAATTCCCAATTTCGGTAAAATACATACGAATTTAATATTCATCTGTTTTATTTTTATCTATCATTTTTAAGGAATAATAAATATCAATTAGATTTTTTGGATGTTCTTGGTTTAGTCTATTTCGGACTTTAGTGTGTACAAATGACCATTGAGAGAACACTCTTTTCTCCTCCTTCAGGAGCTAATATATTTTTTCTAATATATTTTAATCTTTTTAGGTATTTAAATCACAATTCTCACAGCTGAACTAAAGAAAGTCGGACACACTCCTAAAATTTATTATGAGAATTTAAAATAAATTTGTGAATTTCGACAGTTAACTTTACGTCTACTACATTTACTACGTTACCTACACTCTAAAAAAATATTCAAAAAATTACTACAATAAGTGTTTAACTTTTTTCAACACCGATTGAATTTTACTACAATTATTGTAGTAACGAAATGGAAGTGTAGTAAAAATAAACATTTCTTCAAAGGTCAACAGTTTTTTGTTGAAAATTACACATAATGTTGAATTTTCAACACAATTAAACACTTTTTGAAGAAAATAACGCATCGCTGTTGAAAGCTCATAACCGTTTGTTTGATACGAGTATTTCATATGTAGATTGCTTAAAAATAATAAGGGAGATGAATTTTCAACACGATTTTTTTTTGCGGGATATCATATTTTTTTAATTCAACAGTTTTTGATGAATATTAAATATTCCTGTTAAAAATCTCATATGTGGTTGTTGAACACTCAATAGAGCGCTGGAAAAGAGGTAGCAGAGATAAAATTTCATACTTTGTCTCTGCGTGGCTAGGGATATCGTTTTTCTCTAATTCAACATTTTTTATTGAATATAAATTGTTCCTTTTGATAATCTCGTAAAAGTGACAAAGTATAAACAGACTGCCAAAATAAAAGAGCGTAGAAAAACGTTCAATGCATCTCGTTCGGTTGTGTCTTCTTTTCTCGTGAAGGAATACGTGTACATGCTAGGCACGCGCACCATATCTATAAGAATCAGTTTCGCAGTCGCAGTCGCATTTAAAGAGTAGAGTTCAGTTCGTATTTGTGATCTGTGTCGTTAAAAAACAAAATCATTTGTAAAAGGAAAATTTGTGTTGTGAAAACTAAAACAAAAATATCAATTGAATTTAAAAAAATAAAAATCGCTTTGCAACTAATTTTCTGAATATATTGCTTACTATTAAACATTTATGTTGAAAAAATGTGATATTTACATATCGATATACGATATACGATTAAATGCTTACTTTATGGTGATGAAAATTCAACATTTCACCTTTCAATAAGATGTTGAAAATTAAACACCGAAAATTTCTGTTGAAAATTGCTACAATTATTGTAATGGACCGGTTGCCAACAATAATTGTAGTAATTTTCAACAAAATTTTTTTAGAGTGTACCTACTTTATGTAGCGGACGAAGTAAATGTAGTTTTTCAAAAAAACATGCATTTCTGCCATCTCTGCTTCCTAAGTATTCGACGAGACCATGATAGGAATATAAGAGAAAACAAATGATATCAATATCCTTTCATAAGGATAAACTTTTTTTTTTCAACTACAAGATGAACTTTAATGCTTGCATTAGCATTGCGGAGATTTGAATGAAACCCACAATCAAAGTTGAAAAAGAATTCAGCTATTAAATGTAACCAAAGCAGTAAGTATACACAGTACACACGTATCGTTTAAACTCAAACCATAAGACCGAGTTCTAATGCCCTTGACTAAGGTCTTCTCTCTCAATCCCGCTTTAAGTAATACAGCTCTGCAAATTTGTATCCTTATTTTAGACAAATTGTTGCTTTTTTCAACCATCATGTGAAACACACAATTCTAAAAAGTTTCACATGCCTGTTGATTAGAAAAAAAATGAACTTCAAATTTGTAAAACATCACACCCTTCTATCTCGAAAATGAGAACAGCGAAAAACAATTGTTTCGTCCATCAAATGGGCTACTACACGTAAAGGTTAGGTTAGGTGCACGTGCTTCAAATTGTTCTGTATTGTTTCAACTCTAGAGGTTAGATACTATATGGTATTTAGTGAGGCGTCCGTCATCTGTTCATTTTGCGGTGTGTTGGGAGAGTTAAATTTTAATTAAAACTCTTATCAGAGGGAATTTTAAATGATTTTACCTAAAACACTGTGCTGTACTGACCAATTTTAAGACCATGAGTGTGTGCGGTTTGGTAAAGTCTGGCAGCTACCTAGAGCATGTATACATTTCTATAGAAAATGCACGCGGTACCACAAATTGAAATAAACTTTTTTGACCTAAAGCTACCTAAAGCATATTTCTTGCACATCACCTGTATCTAAATATGTTGCATTACTAAATTGGAACAAGAACAAAAGCCAAACAAAAACAAAGAGGAAATGCAATTAATTTTCCTCTTCTATTCAGGCCAAGACTCATCATCTCCGTCCCAGAGACAGAGTTGGGTATGTGTAGCTGCTCCTTGTTGTTGCCGCTGCTGGCAGCACCATCCACTAACTTCTCCTATTGCAACTTGCAACGCCCGCCACCGACAAAAGAAATCATTATCGCAATCGTTCAGCGTCAAAAAATGAATCCATTACACACCGGAGCATTGGGCTATTAAAATGCAATCATCCCCAAGATGTGTCTTTGCATACGTGCGGCTACACGACGACGGCAGAAGATATCATTATCCAAGTCACCTACTATAGTTCTAGCTGCAAAGATAAAACAGTCCGATGCGATGAACCGATTTAACCGTCATTGTTAGGACTGCAGAGCATGTTAAGGAGTTCCCTCTTTCTGGGTTCGATTCGTCTGTCTTTTGCCGAAGGAATTCCATGCCGATTGTGGCGAAGCGACAACTTGATTACCCTTGCGAGTGAATTCCCTCTGCCCTTTTGTGTATAACTGCACAAACACAAATGCCGACAAGTATCTACGAAGGTATACTTGAAGAGTGCTTCTAGGATTGTCATTGTCACACTGAATTCCTGAATGCACTTTTTGGTTTCATTTGTGCTTCTAATGTTAGAAGTTCGCACATTTTTATGCTTTAAGCCCTGCAATCCAACGTTGTGTGAGCAATTTTTCAAAGAAAAGCCGCCTTTGAAGATGTTACTAGGGCGTGTTTGGAACAGCAAAACTGTTTGCTTAAAAAATTGTTCTCTTTGGAAGATAAAATAAAAAAAGACTTGCACGGAACGGATTGGCTGAACGTATGCAATTCATCTTTAGCTTAAGACTTATAAGACTGTCTAGATAGGTACTAAGAATTTAGGAAAAACGTGTGAAAAACGAAACTTTATTTTTGTAAATAAATTCATTTCCTTTAAATATTAATTTTAAATAATTTCTTGGAAGTTCTTCTATGCTAATGTAATCAAAATTAAAAAAATAATATAAAGAACACGACTTGATCAATAGTTTACTTGGTCTTATTTAGAATTTTGATACGTACACACATATTAGATAAAACATGGATGTAGCAAATGGCGCAAGCTGGTGATCGTAGGGCCACATGGACAGCCGCTCGCGAGTAAAAGTGTAGTAAAGTACCTTGGCATCTTGTTGGATCAGTATTTGTATTTCGACAGACATATAAATGCTGATCTGACCAGGACTAGGGGAGCGTTTGCCCTGACGAATCGGTTGTTTTACAGCAGCCGACTTGACAGCAGAGTGAAAGCGATTTGCTACATGGCCCTCATCCGGCTGATGATTGTCTATGGGTGCCCGGTGTGGTTCAACGTTGCCCATCTCAAATGGAAAAGATTCGGGTGTTTGAGAGGCAGTGTTTTAGACGTTGCCTTGGATTACACGGACACCAGATTCAGAGTACAAACATATTCCAACCAAGTGCTACATATATATAAACAGAATTGATAATTTTTTGATAAAGCTGATTCGGGGTCACATTGAAAGATCGATGTTCTCGACCAACAGACTAATTTTTGGGGTTTTCTACCCTAACAACGATTATTATAAGAGTCTACGTCTAAGCGGCCTTATCCCACCTGATGCATTTCTCTACTTAGACAGTTGAGGGCTGATCTGGGGTAAAATGACGATTCCGTTAATCTACCACGTCAGCCGGAGGACTGTTGATAGGCGGCTCCTTTTTAGTCAAGACGTCCCCGCACAAGACAGAGCAGAGTGCCTTCGGTTCAGTAGGACCTGTCCGATCGGGACCGGAGGGACACGTTGGGACGGACAGGAGGACCAATTCTGGTGGTTGTCTAATAATGATCGGGAAAGTTGTACAGAATTTGTATGTTTAGGCCAACTTACATAGGTTTAAGTTTTACATTTTAGGTAGGGACGGAGATTATTACATTTTCTCGAGAAAACAAAAAAATTGATACAGTTTTATATAAAAATAGTTTTTAGGCCGAAAGGTATTAGAATTAAGACATATTTCAGCTTAGAGCGCCCGCAATATGGCCAGTAAGTTAGTTCTAAGTTATAGATATAATTAGGCCAGTTTTTCTTGAATTTTTTGTCTAGCTTTAAGTTGAACTAAACAAAATTGTGAAGCCATTAATTTTGTCTAACGAAGTGTAGTGAAATAGCCAGTTGCATTTAAGTAATGGTTCCCATTCCTACATTGCCCACACCCTCGGGAGAACAATTGAGATCCGATTGAGGTGATACGGCTTGCCACATCATCACACGACCTAACCTAACTTAACCTAAGTACAGAGAGTGTTTCTTTAGCCGTACTACACGAATGCAGAATTCTCTAATCAGATCTGATTTCCCCTCCTCATTGTGATATACAGAAATTAAAAGCGTCGGTACTTGTGTTACCGCAGGTTTAGTTTTTGATAAGTCCGAAGAGGCTGAAAAATTAGTCATTTTGAAGATAAGGCTTGTTGATAAGACAGTGGATCGCTTACAATTAGATTGGTTTGTAAAAAGAAAAAATCACAACCATAAACATAAGTGTAAAAAAAATAAAGCCAAGTCCTCATGTGTAATGTGAAGGTATTTTGGGGCCCAAACCCGATATCAGTATAGTTTTTTTTTTTTTTTTTTTGTAATATTGAGTGAAGTAACAGCAACATTCGAGGGCTTAGGAAAAATGTCTGTGCTGTATAAATGTATGTCCATATTGCGAAAAATAGGAAAGCAGTTTTGGCGGATGGGTAAAAATTCTGATCACATGGAATTTATCCTGCCTGGTTATATTTTAGTGCTTCTATTCTTCCCTCACCATGGTATCACCATATATGTATGTACGGAATGGTGTTGCTTATGAGCTTCAACCACAATATGGCACTTGTTTACATTCAGATTTTAATTTCATGTGGTTTAAATTAACAGCCCATAAGCGCATCTTTCATGCATGCTTTATTTATCGAAGTCCAAGTTTGGATAGTAACTCGATTTCTAATGAACTGGATGCGCGGTCCGACTATATCCAAAGAATTGTTTCCCATTATTAGCACAGTGAAATCATTGTCACGGGCGATTTCAATATGTAAACAATTCTTCGTGGCAGCGCTATTTTGATCAGACAATACCCGAAGAAAGGTATGTTAAAATTTTTTCCGAATTTAACACCAGATCGTTGTGTTAAATCTGCAAATTTCTCATGTTAACCAAACCCAGTTTAGCGAAATAATTCCTAAGAGAACCGTGTGGCAATACAAGAAACTGGAACGGCCTTAACGATTTCGTCAGGAACTTTAATTGATTACTATGATTCTTCGATAGCGACGTGTATTCAGTGCGGATATGATTACAGATTTAATATTTTTCGGAACGAGAAATTTTATCCAGAATAGTCCAAAATCAATCAAACCGAAAATGAATTCTAGGTTCGATTCGAGCTGAAAAGAGGTTACTAGAGTCAGAGAAGTAGACCGGAATAAGTTCAAACAAGCTAGAATGACCTGTTATGATCAAATTCAAAGAACCAAATATTTGCATGATCAAAAAATGTCCAAAGGTGTCACTAACTAGTGTAATTGGACGATAGTTAGTGACACGCTTGACAAATGCTGGTTTTCCTTCACTCAGAAAGAGAGCAGTACAGAAAGACAAATTCCTTTTTCAAGGTCATTGAAACGCTGATAATAAATTATCAACTCAAGAAATATCTTGAAGAACGAACGTTTCTCAATGACCGCCAATATGGCTTTCGTAGCAAAAGTTCCATGGGAGATCTGATGGTATATCTCACCGAACAGTGACACAAATCTTTAGATCGTTTTAGAGAGAGTATGATTATTGTACTTGAAAAAAGTATTTGATAGAGTTTGGCACCAAGATCTCTTATCGAAAAATGCATGCATTTGGTATTGATCAATCTCTTCTTCCTTGGATTAGAAACTACCTTTCAAACTGTTCAATTCACTGAAATTCATTAAATAAATGCTGGTGTGCCACACGGTTCCGTTTTGCCTCCGACACTCTTTCTCATATTCATCAATTACCTTTTTCCTCAAGCTTCTGATCCATTAAATTGTTTTGCAGACGACCGTACTCTCAGTTTCTCATATTAGTCTTCAGATGCATGTCCTTATTCTTCACATGTGGATCTAAAGTGGTCTGTATGATAAGCTCATTAATTTATGATCTCGATAGCATTGTCAAATGAGGAACCATAAACCGCGTATAATTTACTGCTTCAAGAACTCAATGCTTTTTTTTTTTGTCGTTAAAACGAAACCCACACCCATGACGCTATCCATGAGCGGCACTTACATTGAGAAAACCGATCAGTTCTCAGTTTCTGGTATGCGAATCACAGACTACCTTGCCAAAAACCGTTGCTAAGTATTTAGGTTTCCTTTGACATTGCAAGAAATTTTTCACCACTTCTGATCTCGCTGTAATTTATAATACATTCGTCCAAAACTGGAGAGCAAATTCCATATTTGGGTAGGTACTCTAATAACCCAATCGAGTCTCTTAGATAGAATCCGAATAAGAGCTTTAAAATGTAAAAGGTGATAAAACTATAACAGAAACTTTTGAATGTCTCTTTCCACACCGCAATGTATTTTGCCTTTCATTATCTTAACGTTATTTTTAGGACAGTGTTCTAGTGAAATAGCAATTTGCATTCCTCCCTTTATACAATCCAATCTTAATAATTGCATTTCAGGGAATGCCCAACTCCAGACGTACTGTTAACTACAGAGTTTTTTTCTTTAGCCACACTACACGAATGTGGACTGTTTAACCTGGCTCAATATTTCCATCCCATTGCGATGTTCAGACATTCAAACCAATATTTCCATATTTTAATCCTCACAATATGTCCAAACATTTTAAGGGTAGCTATAATCCCTCAAAACTCTCTAGCTGTGTATCTAGCTAGTAACAAAACCTTAAAGTGTATTTTCCTTTGTCAGTTTTATGTAATTTAATTGAAGGATACTATGGACAATCATACTTTCTCGATTTCAAAGCCCAGTAAGTCTGTATACCTAATATCTAATGGATACACATAAACGGGGAATATAAACCAAAGATCCATCTCTATATCCGATGAGGACTGACACCTTAAAAATCGTCTCCTATAATCAATTTAAAAAAAGGAATGTCAAGATCAATTTAAATAATAAAGAAGAGACCTCAATACTTGATCTTATACGTTCCCACACTGAAGTTTAAAGGCTTTTATCTTGTTTACCCCTAATGCAGGCTTGTAGGGTATCCGTTCAAAAAGTTAAGAAAAAACTTTAATCCTGTCGTAATCTATTAAGTATCTCTCGGCACGCATAGACAGAGAAAAGTCCTTTATGTACGAGTATATGTATGTTTTGTATGCGCATAGTTCTTCGGCAACAAGTCATTTAACATTAAACATTCCTGGGATAGTTTTGTTGTTCTCTGTACTCTTATAAGAAAATGTATCTGCACAGGAATTTGAATCTGTATACAAAACATATAATGTAGAAATAGGGAAGTATACTTTTGTCTTGATTTTGGGTTGTAACTAACAAAATCACTGCACTTTGAATGGAATTCCTTTCTTTGAAGTTGAGTTAAGTTTTCCTTGGCAAGTATGTAGAGTGTAGAGTTCCTACAGACCTGCACACATACATGCATTGTGATGGGCCATCTATATAAAATTCTCTCAAAACATTCGCAACAACTTAAACCCTTAACCCCTCCTCCCCCCACCAAGAATGTAAACCAAATGGAGTTGACTTCCATTTTTTACTGGAATTTCTGTATTTGTATGTCATTGATGGCAACCTTATAGAGCTTAGGGAGACTGAAAACATTGGAAATAGAATGTGTTCAACATCGCTTTGAGGTATTTTTAATGGTTAAGGCGGAAAAATCTGACGGGAGTTACATTTCCCATCCATAAACGAAAAATTCCAGCCTTCCATGATTCGGTCATAAAAGTTTATAACTTAAGGGCTTTTTGCGCAACAAAGGAAGGAAATATTTTAACAACCAAGATGATGGTTTCTAGCTCAAGCGGATGGATGGTAATCAACCTCATTTAGTTCGCCACAGCAATGTAGCGAGGGAGTTGTCGTACATGGATTCGACTTGGCAAGTGGAGCAAAATTACGAAATCAAAAATGAAACATCCTTATTTAGTATCCCTATACTACCTAGCTTTGGAGGGGCATTGCAAGGAGAGCTAAGACGGTGATGACGCTATTGTATCTTAAGAAACAATTTTTCAAACTTCAATAATTTAGATAAGTAAGGAAAGATTCCTGTTTTGTTGAATTTTGAATAATGAAACATTTTCCGATAAGCCGGAGGCCTTACAAAACTTTGATTTACATTTTTTTTAATTTTTTTATGAAATGAAAATAAGTAAAAGATGAATTGACAAATTAAAGAAGAAAAACGGCTGTATTGATGGTCTTCTATGCCGCCCCTGATGGCAAGAAAAAAACAAGTGACATCAAGTCCCCAACTAACATTTCAGTTTCTATTAGCTTAGAAATATGGACATGCTGCATGCTGCTTCTAAAAAGCCTTCTTCAAAAATAATTTTTTTCTTATAAAAGTCATGGTTTCAATATCATCTTCTTTTAAACCTTTTGCAAGTAAGACACAGAAGATTATCCGAGACTAGAACCAATTTTTCCGATATGGTTTTATAAATGAAAGTATAGAAGCTGGAACTTGTATAAAGATTGCAATGTGATGTATTTCGAAGTTTGCGTCAATGAGTTTTCAAAACGTTTCTGTAACAATTTCCTAAAAGCTATATAGAATACTTCTCTTAAGCTTAGCAGACTTTAAAAAACAGCCCTTAAAGAAAATGTCAAGGTTCAAGCTTCTAAAAACCTTGTAAACGAAACGTAACAGAAACTGATACATTTAATCTCAATTAAAGTTATGAATATTAAGTTTATGTATGTAAACTAGTTATTTGTACACCTTTATTGCTATCCATCTACTTTTTAGATATTACTCAAGGAAGTATAAGTGTATAAATCGACATCCCTATGATATATGTATACATATAGACAATGAGTTTGATTGTTTGCCCTGTGAACCTGAAGAGTCTATAGCGAAGATGAAGTTGAATTGACGAATAACCAAAATTTAAGAAAAAACCTTCGAAAGTGGGCAGTTGAATTTCAGGTCAACTATTCGGCTCTTAAAAGTTGAATTGCAATTGAATCGGTCATTTCAAAAACCTCTTAAGTCACATTTTTTTTTAAAATACTTTTTTTGCTGAAAATGGTTCCTTAAAGGGAGATGCGTATTCTGGGTAAGAACTACGTAAGCCTGTACATTCCTTCCCCTTCAAACAAAACCGTGGGAAAGACGTTCATTGCATAAACAACATTAGTCAGTGACTTAAGAGGTTTTTGCATGCACTACCAAAACCGCGGGAGTAGTTTTATGACTGAGTTTTTTAAATTTGCTTTGCTCTGATTGGTTCAACAATATTCAAATCTTCAATTTGATAACAACCGTCATTAATGTCATAATTGCATCTTTCACACAACTGTTTTCTGCGAAAAGTAATTTTAGTTTAAAAAATGTCTTCAAGTGAAACAGAGAGTGATGATGCGTTGAAAAAGAAGAGAACGTGTAATTCCTTAAAGTATACCTTAATGAAATATTATAACAAATTATAAAATTGAAAGACAATCTAAGAGATTTGAAAAACCGAGAAACTGTCGCAAGTTGCAGAAGAGTAGAATCATATGTCGAAGTAAGATCATTGAGCTTGATATTTCTAAGGCATTTGATAGATTTTGGCATCAAGCTTTTACGAGTATATCGAAAATACGTGAGTTTGCTATCAATGAAGCTCTTATTCGTTGGATTATAGAAATTTTCTACTGGATTGTTCAATAAATTTTGTTTTGGAAGGTTTCAAATCGGATCTTCACAAAATAAATGCTGGGGTCCTCAAGGGCTCCGTTTAGTCTCGGCCTCTCTTTCTCATTTTTATGAATGATCTCTGAAACTGAATGATCTTTTGCACTTCATTGTCTATCTCAGCTTTTCATACTTATCCGTCTCGTCCATCTCATTAGAAATTTAGAAAATATAGTCAAAGAGCTAGAAACTGAAGATGTTTTGGAATTCATGAAATGGTGGCCAAATTTGTACAAAAAAACATGCTTGTAAACACTGAATCTTATAGAAAAAAGTCCCACAAAAACTATCTTAGGAATATATTGTTAGATTGATTTATCATTCATTCTTATTAATAAAGAAAGTTACAACTTCTGTTTCACTTCTATCAGCCAAGGCTTATGTTTTAAAAGTGCCCATCAATAAGAAAATGTTGAAATTAATTAATCTATGTACCTTAAAGATATTAAAACATGACGAAACGTTATTCCTAAGTGTAATTTTCAGTAATAAGCTATACAAAATATTATTACTACCATTTTTTTGGTTAAATTATATACCGCTTATACCCCAGTCCTTGCTAAAACAACTTAAGTCAAGAACAGTTTTTTAGGTTTTTTTTTTCATTATTTTTATTAAGAAACTGATTTTTTTCGCTTTTTAATTTTTTTACCACTAAAATACTTAATTAAGCATAAAAAAGTAGTTTAAAACTCATTTGTTTGTGCATGAAACATTTTTTATTGATTCGTGAAAAATTCTAATTGTATTACTTATGAGGTTTTTGAAATGACCGATTCAATTGTAAACGAGCGTTTCGAAACAGGTGCGAAGTTATAACCCGAATATCCGAGAACTTTTTTGTAAACTCCGCAAAATATTAAGACACAAGCAATAAATGATGGAAAGTATTTGAATTTTTTTAAAAATAACTTTTCAATATCTCTGTTACGAACCTATCAATGTTTCGTACCAAAATATGTTTTTAATTAGTTCTGTTTGTAAGTATTAAAAGTGTTCAAACTTTTTGTTCTCAAACATATAATATTATATGTGCATTTGATCATCTTCATTTTGATCTCCTGTGCCCATATATTAGATATAAATGTGAATTTCTTTGGGAGAATCATATGTAAATCCAGCATGATGCATAAAACTATAGATGGGTAAACTGACCAAAATGTTTGATGGTTTTATTGCAAATAATAAAAAAATATTATATGCAAATAATTCACGATATTGGTTAATATGAACATTTGGATTAAATAATGGGTATTTTTTTGACGTAATGGTTATGTATTTACTCATCTTATTTACTTTACTCATAACGTGAACATAACGTTATTCAACTGTCGAGTCGAATGACATCGAATGTCCATATACTTGTTTTAGTTTATCGAATATGTGCTAACAGTCGTCACTCAAGCTTAAGTCGTCCTCCAGTTAAGAAGTTTGTATCGTAGCTCAGGGAAACAATTACAAAAGGAAATAGAAATATTAATACGGCGTAAAATTATGACCATGAGAACAAAATGAAACACAACAATTATAGTGGAAAAATATTAAAAAACCACTTTTTATTAAGTATTTATACGCTGCTCTTAACCTGCTAACGCTGCTCTTGACCTGCTAACGCTGCTCGGTAGCCTGCTGTAAGACGACTGACTCTCGTTTTATAAAATACTCAGAACATTCTCGTTCCTTTCGTTAAGTTTTACATAGGTGTTTATATAAGTTTATAAATTTCCTAAAATACATCGAACGCAGAGTTACCATCCTCATGCAGTTCGATACAAAGTTTCTTTTTACACGCATCACTTTACCTTTTTAATAAACCGTATACTCTCTGAATTGTTAAACAGTTCGTGTTTTAATTTGTTCTTGAAACAGAACACTAATAAGAAAATGAGGTTTTGCACATTTGAAGAAAGACATTATACTTAACATAAACGAGTAACAAATGTCAAACGTAACGGAATACAAACATTTTATAAGAATAAATGAATCGTTATTAATAAAATTATTGGAAGGACACAAATCAAAACAAAGAAGGAGTGAAGTAGAATATAAAACAAATCACTACGGTCAGTAATTTAAAGATATTTTGTACGCTCGTTTTAGGTATGAAGATTAGGGATCAATACTGAAAATTAAATAAACATTTTGTAGGTAAGCCCAGCAATGGAAATTTAAGACATTTGTTTAGGTTCTGTTTTTCTTGTGTGAACGTGGCCTTAGCAAATATGTATATCGCAGTCTTGTGTCAATTTTGAAGTTTGAGAAAGAAATAGACTGATTAAGTTTTTGCATCTTCCAAATAATATTCAATATAGCCCGGTGCGTAGAGAGATGAACTATTACACAACAGATGCCGAGTTCATTCCCTAAATAAGGTATAATGTCATTCATGTTTTAAAATTATTACAAATTGTACATTAATTAATAACAATTCCAATGTGATACATAGTTTCAGGTTAAAAATTGATTAAATGTCGGAAAAACGTCTTCAAAGAAATATAAATTTTTTTTTTTTCTTATTTCTTAGGCTCCGTAAAAGTTCTAGTGTAAGCTTGTAATAGACTTAAAAAGCCTTTCGTTTGTAATTTTTGCGAAGCTTTATTGAAGCCTTCTGTCAAAACCTGAACTTCAGTTCAATTTCGAATAGGTAGGACTTGGTTAAACTTCTAATAGTTCATACAAGAACCTGGATCTTTTATAAGATCTGCACATGGTACTTCAAAAAGGTTTTTCAGAAATCACTTACAGAAGTGCATAAGGTTTTGTAAGCTTGTGTAATATTCTGCTTTTTGTTCTTAAACAGCCTTTAAAAATGTTACCGAATCGAAGCTAAAATGTTAGTTGGGTCGTAATCTGCATATATTTTTGATAATTTAAGAAAGTAACATAAGGATTTTGTAGTTCTTAGCAAGTTCTTATACAGATTTTATATTTTGAATATCGGAAGCAATATCAAACCAATCGTTAAGTTTAGAATCTAAAGTTGCGACTTGTGGAAACCCCGGAAGAAAAAGTATAGTAAGGTCAAACCGCATGACCTTGGTGGCCAATACAAGTCACCCTACCCTCACATCTCTTATGCTGAACGTCAATCGTGGCGTCCGCTGTCCTGCTGAAACTACATATCATATAAATCCATATGGCTGGAATTGAGTAGAGCTGTGTCAATCGTGATTGATTCGGTCTTTGTGACGCGTTCACCAAAAAGATTGATTGATTGCAATCAAAGTAGACCAAATCAACCAATCCTTTTGCCAATCCCTTGCCACTGAAACCGATGAACGAAACGAACGAAAAAAACTTATGTTTCGGTCATTCAACTTGTTCTCAATCATTTGACATCACAATACCAAATAGGAATGGATATGAAATAGAATTTATCTTCCTCATTTTATATATATATCAATCAATGATTGATTCGATCTTTCAAAATGAACGATTGGCACAGCTCTAGAATTGAGACATAAGAAATTGGTTATCATCGTTTTATAGCGATATCCATTGACAAGACAATGACCGCTTCACCAACGTCGTTTTCAAAAAGGTCCGACCGATGACTTCACCGGCAACAAAATCCACACCAAACAACGGTAACTTTTTGAAGATGTGTTGTTACCTGCTGAACCTCGTCCCGATACAGAAATTTTGTATGTTAACATAACCATTCTCCAAAAATGCGCACAGTCGATGAGCCAAAACTCGTACGTCAAAAAAAAACCAAAATCGGTCGAAAGCATTTCCACCGTCCGTGAATGTTCCGTTTTTTTGGATCCAATAAATATTGAGGTTTTTCTGTTTGACAAAAAGTAAAAGACAATATTATGTTTTCGGACCTTTTATATGTGCAAGATTCTACATGTCCCTCCACTACTCCTACCCGCAATCCTGTACGGTTTCTGGAGATGAACCGCAGCTCTATCCAACTTTTTCCCAGTTAAGCTGATACCTCTTCGACCGTTCTTCGCCAAGTGCTCCTCTGTCGACCTAATCGTCCGCTTGACTATATGAGCGGGTTTCATTTCCTTTTCAAAGCATGTGTTCTGACCTGTTGTCGCATTTCATCAGCAGAGATACAATTGGTCCGGAAAATCCTAAAAAAATTTCGCAGACATAGATATATTTGCGAACATTTGCTGCTTTTTTGAAACAGCGGATGTGAATATTCAAGTGCTACATCCATATATTCAACATTTGAGCGATGTTTGAAGATTAGTTAGAGTCCACTGAATTCCTCTATTTTTTTAGTTAATAAAGCTGAGTGCCGTACTACGCATCATTGCCAACAAGAACAATAATGAAAACAATATACAACCTTGTATGATTTCACTTTGGATTTCGAATTTGTCCGACAATGTTCCTTTAAGCAAAATGTGACATTTGGATCCATCGGCCTCGATAATATCAATTAATTTAGCTGAGTAGCCACTCCTGCGCATAGCAAGCCAAGTACATTTTCTATTGAAACCGATGAACAGAAGGTGAAGTGCTGATCCGCGAGGTATTGATGTGGTCTGCAAAGGAAGATCCAATGTGGAATCCTGGTTGTTCATCGTAGAATGTATATTCAAGCCAACCTTTTATTTGCTTCAGGATTACTTGTTATAACCTAAGCAAAAGCAGACAGCACGCAAATTTCTCTCCAGTTTTGCATTACGTTAGGTCTTCTTTCTTTATTACGAATAGCTTGACATGCATTCATTTTTTCCGGTTTTAAGGAAAGCTCTCTGTGTACCAAGTTCTCTTAACGAGTGGATGCAGGAGCTCACTCGATGTTGTTGGCGCTGCTCGTAGAGTTCTACGGAACACATTCCAAAAGCTTTGATTGTTCTTTGAATGCCGTAATAATTGCTAGTCAATTGTAAAATACAGTGCGTATTCGAAAATTTGTTACTTTGGACGAGTCTTTTGACGTTGTGGTCACCTGATTGGTGAAACGCGATCCAATAAAAGTGATCTTTTACCTTTTGAGCTGGTCCTCATCCGAAAATAGTATAGATGTCTTTTACTAGGTGTTCTTTAGACGGTCCTACTGTCACACCTACTTGCGGCCTCTTTTGCTTCATGCAGGCTATTAATTGATATGGTTACGATTATTATGACACACGTAACGGTGAGCTTCGCTCATCTTCAATCAATCTAGCTCACTCTCCCTGTTGCTGGAGTAGCCTCGATACGGGATTTAGATTGTTTTTTTTTTTTTTTTTGTCGTCAATCCTTGACCTAGGTTCTTCGTAAAGACACTCACTTTTCCTTCCTAGTGAACGAACGGTCTAAAATTTCAGCACCGGTTTTTGATAGAGCTGCGAAAGTGGCCCTCTGCTGCTTTCATTAGTATATCGGTATTAAACTTGGGCGTTCGTGTGTTTTATTGGGATCTACGAACTGCAGCTGTATATGGAATTTCACGGTAGGAACACTCAGTTAATGGTTCTGAGGCATTCCCTTGTCTGCACTTCTTCTGTTACAGACGTTCTGAAGACTGTTTCTAAAATGCCGACTGGCTGAAGACAGACAGGCTAAGGCAATTCTTGATATCTCATTAATTTTAACAAATTTGAAATTCACCGATACTTTTTATGTATCATTAACATAGCCTTATGTGTCACATTATGACTTCATCATTAGAATTTACTGTATTAGGTCAGTAGAGGTCCAGTTCTAGACGCTTTTGTTACGTTTATTTTCTGCTAACTTTGATGCGATGCCCCACTATCAATTCCAATCATTGAATGCTGATCAGTTTTCTGGATTCGAAGGATTGAATGATTGAAAATGCAGTCAATTCGAATATTTTCAAAATGAACCCCGGTATGTCAAATCCTAATTTGAGCGGTGAACATCGGGCTGGTATCTAATACGTAAAAGTACAAATTTTCTGTTTTTTTTTTAGTAAATCAGTTCTTACTTTTTTGACCGACAATATTTAAGATCTAAGTTCGATCTGTGTTTAACTACTCCCTATAAATAGCCCATTATTCACACACTCAGGACTAGCTTTAAGCGTCTTTATTATGTTTTTTTTAGCGGCGATTTGCGGTAGAAATCATGAGGTAATTGTAGACCTTATGTTTGAAATGTTTTCAAACAAAAGAAAAACAAAAAACATAAATTCCACTAAAATGACACAAAAGCGCGTTGACATAGTTTTATGTTTCCAGGTTTTCTTCCTCTGGTGCATACCTGGGACACATTTCATTAGAGTCATTTGGATGCTTCCACACAGGATGTGTGAGTTGTAAAAGAATTGCAAATTTCTATGTGCGCCAGTAATGCTCGAATGTAGGTAGCAGATGAAGCTCTCTGACTTGGCCTGAAAGGACGACGAACGACAAACAATATTTTTTCTCTCTGCCTTACTATCTGCACTAAAAAAAAAACTGAAATAATACATTTTTCTTCCCTTCTTCCTATTTGAACACACAGTAATTATGCTAGGGGAAGTGTGGAAGGAGCAGCTGCAGTCCTGTTTAAAGCTCATTTTTAGTTTCTATTCCGTTTATTCATTTTTCATTCTTCTACACATTTAAACAGTTTGTTAGTGGAAACAATCTCCTCTATGGTAGACTGGTATGCAGTCCTTCGTCGTCGTTGAAATCGACGTCGACTTCATCTTGACATCCTTTACGAGCTGGAATCTCCTCTGTGCTACAAATGCTCCATTTTTTTATTGCCTTGTCTTCTCTGCTTTCCTGCCCAGTTCTCTGCCTTAGCTGGATAAAGGTGTATGCACAGTATTTTATGTTGACTCTCCGGGGGATTGTTTGACTGGGCCGGCTCCTGTTTCCTTTCTGTTGTCGACTGTGGTTTGAAGACTAATTATCCTGACGTGAAATCTTTAAATCGCCCAATCCACCCAGGCGCAATGAATTTATCCCCAGGACGATTGTCCGCAAAGACGAATCTGTGTAAAACATCAAAGCTGCCACAAAACACGAGTAAAACACTCTGCACCACCACCGTCCGTCACCCCACCTATCCATGGAGGTATAATGACTTCACTCTTCGCTCTGGATAGAGAATGCGAAAACAATAAATAAATATCTTTTTAGAAATCGTATCCTGGCAATTAGAACACTCTTGGGGGCTGCGGGCGAGAATCGAGTAGAGCATGAAAATAGTTCAATAGCCTTATCCTCAGGCGGATGCATCAAAGTGAAGTCAGCAGCAGTTTAATTGCATTTCATTCTCTTTTGTCTATTTGGTGTGTCCTGCCGCCAGTTAAGGTATTTCTGTTTTTGTATCTTATATCTAGTTACCGAGCACTAGAATGTATCTTGATTAAGTCCAATTCGCTAAAGGTATTCCCCAGCAGTTGCAGGGGCAATTTAGTGTTCAATTAAAATTTTATTAATTGCACTTAAGTCAGCCAGAAACTGCAGCAGGAGGTATGTTTAAGGGACCATAAGCAGCGGACCCAATTCGTGATTCCTCAGTCTCAGACTAGCTTACAACAACTCATCGTCATGTACTGTAGTGAAGCATGACTTTGGATAGGTATCGCTGGGGAATAGTTGGCAATTAATTCCAGGGCGGTTACCTGATGACTGGCTATTCGCTATTCTAAGGCAACGCACATCGCCAACCGTCATAAGGTATGAATTGGTTTATGACGGTTCCAAGCTTGATAGCTGGTTCATTCTCGTCTTCTAAACATAGTTCTCATAGCTCGTTTGTATCTTTCTTCACCTATCTTGCTTTTTATGACCGCGTGTCCTTGAAGTGTTCCACGGCGGCGTGGTTGTTATGATTGCTTTATGTGAAGACGTTGGCAAAGAATGTTGAGCATCTTTAATAAACCATTCTAAATACATCCTAGATACACACTCAAAGTGGTGCTTGTGAAAATAGACACCGCGAATTTATTGAACCAACTACAACTGCTAAGTGCGCGAAGACGTGACTTGAAATTTAAAATTGATTGATGGGGTGGATAAGATACTTGAAATGGTTATATGGGTTTGTTCTTTGTTAAATTGGGTGTTGAATTTGTTTGATTTTCAAAAAGAGGTTGGCATGTGTTTTGAGTCGCAAATATTAAGATGGCTTGTTAACTGATTGAGGTGTGATAATACCATACAATTTGAAGAATGCTAAAAAATTCACAAAGGCCGTTGTGATTTGAATACAAAATACATAAATGGATGAATCAATGAATAATTAGAATAAATGATACAATATAAAATATATAATCCTGTTAACGCGAGTTAATTTAATCAATATTCAAGAATTCAGCTACTTGACATGACATTCATATCCAGTTTTTTTTGCAAATTTTTAATATTGAGAAATATGTACATATTTATTAAAACTTTTGATTGTTTTGTAGTTCTTGGGGTGGAAATTGTTTGACTTATAAATTTTTACTCATATTACTGCTATGACTTGAAATCTATAAGGTAATATTTACCTCAAAATGATGAAAGACCTAAAGGTTATATACACATTCTTGATTTCTAAAATGGAATACCAGCCGAATAATTTAGTCCAAAAGTTCAAAAAATCGAGCTGTTCGAATAAGTTTGTCAGGGACCACTGTATTGTATAAGAGGACTGTCTTAGCTTTCTTCCGATATACAATTCATAAAAGACCCTGGTGTGGTGCACTCAGTCTAATATGCAACTTGGAAAGTGATTTTCTAGTCAAAGTAACTTGAGAAAGCATTTCCGATGAGCAGTTTTGTAGATGTTTTCTTGCCTTCGGACTTAAAGTAGTTTTTTACAATTTCACATGCCAAGTTGGTTTAGGTTCTCTGCAGTGCCAACGCACCGCCGACCGCGCCGCCGCCGTCCCTTGTAGTTGGACTCGAAGATTTTTCCGACCAAAACTTTAGTACCCAGTCACTTTACATAAGCCAGTTACCTTAGTGCCTCTTTTGTGAGATTATTTCCTTATTTCCTGCTGAGACAAGAATACACATAACTCTTCCAAAAGAGAAGACTTCTATGCCATTTAGCACTTCCGTAAAATAAATCAAGTTTCACAGATAAAGAAGAGCAGAGGTATACTCTAGTGCTTAACACGCACATTTGAGACAGTCAACCTTTAACCGGAAATTCTGTAGATATTTTCTAAAATTAAATAGAGAAGACTGGAAGATAAGTGCAACTATCTGTTCAAGTACCTAAACATCCTTGGCCTGCTGAACATCGAGACTTGCAGATTCTGCAACACTCACGAAGAGACACTTGACCACATACTGGGGAAATGTGATGGACTCGTGCATCAAAGGCAAGCACCACATAAGAGAGAGTGAATTATCATCCTTTAAAATACACCAAATACTTCGATTCGTCAAAGGAACAAATTTGGAGGAAGAACTGTAATGATGAGCCAACCTCATCCAGTTCTAGATGGGGGACACAATATATCGTGTTTTTATACCCAAATTTATTCATTCATTCATTCATCTGTTCAAGTAAAAAGAAAGACACGAAAATAAGCGTCTTTCAACGCTTTGAATCACCAGGTGAAGCCCTTTTAAAATAGAGTAAAGAAGATATTATACATTATTTAATTAGAATACTCCGAAGTAACATAACTTTGGGGAAAACACTAAGCTTATAAAGAAGAGATAAGGTGTTCTTCATTCCTTAAACTCATAGAATAGGCTGTCCACAGGGCTAGATACTATCACCCTGGCTGTAGAGTCTTTTTCAACTGTTTACATATATGTGTATTACTGGATCAATGAGAATTTGTCCTAAAGCAGCGATGGAGGTTATCTTTTAACTGTCCCCATTTCTGAGTGCTAGTACTGGAGTCATTATGAAATTTGGACAAGTAACATGGCAAATAAATAAAACCTAGAACAAAAGACTGATTTTGAAGTCAACGTTAACAAACCTTATCGAGATTCCAGGGGATCGCATTATTACAAAATTTTGAAAAAAAAAAAAACGAAAATTGAAACCGAGATACATAAGTTAAAAAAAGAGTGAGTAGGTGAAACAGAAAACTACACACTCAAAGGCAATGCCAATAAGTGGAATACTGATGGATCGAGAACGACTGAAGTAACAAGGGCTGGAAATTATGGGCGTAGAATCAAACTTTTTATCCCAAGGGGACCACTAGCATTTTCGTGGCGGAAGTAAATGCCATAGCGAAATTTGTAGATCCAATACTGGAAGGAAATCTCCCTGATGCGACGATCTTAACTATAACTGGGGAACAGTAACAAAAATCGTTATAAACTGAATCAGCTTAAATAGGAATAACCTAGTGCAGGTTAAAGGGTCTCCACAAGGGACCCACTGTGAACTAAGACTCCCCTTATAGTCTTGGCCTAGAAAACAGTCGATATGTAGATTTTGCAATACTCATGAGTAAACGCGGGATGATAAAATAGGCAGATGCATAGCACTTATGCATCAAAGAAGTAACCAAAGAAGGGCCATAACAAGGTAGATTAGAGTGACTTATCTTCTCTGAAGGTTTTCTAAATAATCAAAATTCTTAAAAAAGATGAACTTGAGGGAAGAGAGAGATCTAGATGAGAACACAACAGATCTTTAAGTCAGTGCAATAAACCTCCCTATTTTCATTAATTTATATATCAGTCATCAGACTTTTACTATATTTTGCAAGTTTTGATTCATTCCACTCACTGTTTTAAAATAAACTTAAACGTTCTCATCCACTTTTGACAAGGTAACTCGACTCCAATGAGATCATTTTTACTTGCGACTTATATGTACTATAAGGCGAGTTATGCATTCGTAAAAAAAATCGAACTCGGGATTTTGATCAAAGCGAAGACCAAATAAAATGCACGACTGGATCGCACGAACTTGCTCTTATGTAAAAGTACTTTGGAATTTAAGATACATTTTATATATACATATAAAACATGGATTTAATGAGATAATAATGTTCAAATGCATAAAATTGCCGTCTGGTTTCCGGAAAAGTATGAATTTATGCAAATAAACCTTAAAAAATCGTTTTATTATTAAATAAATTTTTTATATAAGAAATTTCTCTAAAATTTTTCAAGAAAAAAATGTGGGATGCGAATTTTAAGTATTAAATAATATTGATTTTAAGAAATAATTTCAAAAAATAATCGTTCATACGTTTTGAAGATATTGATTTAAAAAAAAAAAATTTTTTTCAAAAAAAAACCAACAAATATTTTTTGGAATATTTTTATATACAATATTATTTTAAACTTAAGGGGACTCCTGCTAAAAATTTCGGGTTAAAATCCTTAGAGCCGTTAATGAGAAAGTCGAAAATCAAAAAAACGGGTCTATGGCAGGTACCCCTAAAAACATTTTGCCCCAAATTTTTTTTTTGACCAAAATGTAGTCCATGTCCATAATATCACACGTAATTTTTTTTATCAAAATCGTTAGAGCCGTTTTCGAGATAAATAAGATTTTGCATTACGGGTGTATGGGGGTACCCTTAGTTTTGGAGCTAAAAAAAAAATTTCAAGTTTTCCTCTAGGGAATCACCGAAGACTCTTAACTACCGAGATTGAAAGAAATAGGTCCAGTGGTTTAGGCTGTAGTGAGAGGTACAGACATACAGACACACTGAAACATGTTTTTTGTGTACTAAATTTTCCTTAAAATTTTTATAAAAAAAATTGATATGCAAATTGTTAGTATTTAATAAAATACATTTTAAAATGCAATTCAAAAATTTAATCGTGTATCGGTTTTCAAGATATTGAATTTTCAAAAAAAAAATTGTATTATTTTTTTAAAAATCCAAAAACAATTTTTTCGAAAAAAATTTTAGTTTATAATTTTTCAAATGCAAAGCAGCTCCTGCATAAAAATTTTGGTTAAAATCGTTAGAGCCGTTGGTGAGAAATTCGAGAATCAAAAAAACCCTTCTATCACAGGTACCCCTAATAACATTTCCCCCAAAATTTTTTTTTCACCAGAATATAGTCCATGTCCATAATATTACACTTAATTTTTTTATCAAAATCGTTAGAGCCGTTTTCGAGATAAATAAGATTTTGCATTACGGGTGTATGGGGGGTACCCTTAGTTTTGGAGCTAAAAAAAAATTTCAATTTCTCCTCTAGGGAATCACCGAAGACGTTTAACTACCGAGTTTGAAGAAAATACCTCCAGTAGTTTAGGCTGTAGTTCGAGGTACAGACATACAGACATACAGACATACAGACATACAGACAGACAGACGGAATTGTCGGACCCACTTTTTTCGTCTTCGCTATCATCGTAATGTCCACTTTGATCAAAATCTCGAGTTCGATTTTTTTTCCAAATGCAGAACTTGCCCTATAGTACCTATATCGCAAGTAAAAAGTGGGTCTCGCAATTCTGTCTGTCTGTCTGTTCGACTACAGCTAATCGGCTCGACCGATTTTCCTCAAACTTGGTAGATATGGGTTTTAAGTTTTTTTCCCCGGATGTTTTTTTCTTTAATTTTTTAAGACCAAAAATAACGGTACCTGCCATACGATTTTTTCGAAATTTTATAAATATTTTTTTTTAAACGGTCCCACAGATTTAAAAAAAATTCATAAAAATTCATTTAGTTAAACCTAAAATACAGTAGTTGAAAAAAAAATTTCCAAAAAATTATTATTTTTTGTACCGACCTTGGAACCATTTTTGTTTGTTTTTGATTTTCTCAAAAACGGTACTACCGATTTTGATCATTTTTTATGATAATGCTCCGTAGCAGATTCGTTTTTTTTTTTAAACTCAATATTTCGAAAACCCCATTCTCGATTGTTTTAAAACTTGATAGATAGAAGTTTCTTAAAATAATCTACAAGATATGAGAAAAAAAATTTATTTTACCTAAAAATAACGGTACCCTCCATACAAATGTTAAAAAACGGTTTTCGAAAATCGTATTTTTCTCGAAAACGGTTCAGAGAATTTTGCTTAAGATCTTTAATTCAATAAAAAAAATTAAAACAAGATATTTCCGACGACGGTACCTACCATAGAACGGTTTTTCTAAATTTTGAATTTCTCATTATCGGCATAACGGATTTTAATGATTTTATTTAGAGAAAAGTTTCTAAAAAGTTTAAAAAACATTGCATTTCCAAACTTTAAGAAAAATATGTTTTTTGAATTTTGAAAAACAAAATCAATTTTTATTATGATTTTTTGTTTTGCTGAATTAACTTTTATATTTTATTTTACCTTTTGTTTTTCTTCATTTGATTCAATTAAAAACGCATTTTTTTATTTAGTTTTTATATGTATATATATTTCGAGGACTTATTTGCCTCATTATCAGTACCAAGATTATTTTATAGAAAATTATTTGATAACAATCTGTTTTTTAGACATTTGTTTTTGAAATTAATTAATTAATTCAATTTTTTTTTTTTTTTTTTTTTTTAATTTCAAAAACAAATGTCTAAAAAACAGATTGTTATCAAATAATTTTCTATAAAATAATCTTGGTACTGATGATGAGGCAAATAAGTCCTCGAAATATATATACATATAAAAACTAAATAAAAAAATGCGTTTTTAATTGAATCAAATGAAGAAAAACAAAAGGTAAAATAAAATCAATTTTGTTTTTGGAAAATTCAATATCTCGAAAACGGCTCAATATTTTTTATTGTAAATTTAATTTTTATTCGAACAATAATAAATACTTTAAATTGGCGTACCAAAATTTTTTCTTAAAAATGTTTTAAATTTTTTTTTTATATAAAAGCTTATTTTTTTAAGAAACTATTATAAAGACTTATAATTTTTGTTCTTGATGCATAAACCTATATTTGCTTGAATCACATGGCTTGAATTTTGTGCATATGAACAGTTTTTCTGTAATGACATTCATTTTTGAAATGCTTAGTCCATTACATAGGAGCAAGTTCGTGCGACCCAGTCGTGAATTTTATTTTTTATAAAAATATTCTTTTGTTGCTCGAGAGAGGACTGTAACTTATTTGACTTTTTAGCCCAAAACAGCAGCGATTGACACTGGCTATTCTACGTCTGGTTTTATAGACACAGTTCCTAAGTACCTCAAACTAACATTAATCTACTTTACGGAATCCAGAAGTCGGTATTTCCTTCTTGATGTAAGCATGTACATACTTGATCTTATCCTATCTGACTACTAAATCCATTTTCATTGCTTCCGTCCCAATACTCGCAAAAGCATCACTGACACCAAGGCTGATTCTTTGAATTATGTCAATACTGTCAGCTTATCCTAGATTCAACTCAGAATCGGAATACTGCTTTTTTCAATCACGGCTGGACAGCTTTCGTAGCCATTGATTCAGGTACTGCATCCTCTAAATTTGTCCAGTAACGCCGGGATGCGCTTGCAAGCCTGAATCTTAACATCAGGGTCATTCCTATCTGGCTTCCAGGTCACAGTAAAATTAAGAAAAGTGAAGGGGTAGATGAACTGGTTGGGCATGGTTCATTTCTACGTACTTAACTTATAGAAAAGGTTAAGAATCCTCTTTGTGTTATGAAGGCCAAATCCAACCGTTGGAGAATCAGTTTCACCGACTGCATTATATTTAGAAATATGGGGCCCACCTGTAATAAGTCCTAAGCAAATGACGTTATATGCAGACCAGAGCTGGGCCTAACGCGTGTTTTTGCAACATGAAATGAATGCTGGTCATAGAGCCGGACTGCTCGTGGCCAGCATTTGTACTTACCATGCTATATGCTATGAATAGGACGAAGCTTTCATAAATTAGACACTTATAGCTTACACGGGAGCTTCAAAAGTTTCAAAATTTGTTTAAAATCTATCTTGACATCGAAGAAATCGGTGAGATATTATCCGACCTTGTTGCCACAACGTCAGTTCTCCATCCTCATGGAACACAAACGAACGAGTTTGACAGGAATGTAAAAAAGTGACAAATAAATTGTATCAAGTTGTTGACAAGCACCTTACACAGAAGAAATCGTGTAGGTGATGTTAAGGTGACTGATACCTGTCTAGTTGGTGCAGTTCGTTAGGTCTGTTTTTTTTGAAGAGCGGGAAAAAATCGGTTTTGTTTTTCTCCAACCTCACAGCTAAAACAGTTGAGTTGGTGCATACCAGAATTGTATATTAAGACTAGCGTTTCAAACATAAACTCATCTGCCCCGCCAGGGCAGCTTTTTTCCCTTGGGGCTCAAACTCACAAAATAATGCCTAATGTACATCTTTCAGTGATAAGGAACAATCACTGCATTGTGATTTATTATTAAGAAATTGCTTTTAAAATTTCAATCAAACAAACCTAACTTAACGAAGAATGTATTTATGCAAACTGACAGCTGACATTACAATTGACAAAAGAAAAATATTTGCAAATGACAAATGACAAAAAAGTCATTTAATTATTAATTAATGAAAGAATTTATTTATTTTGATTTACACGCATATTATGATTTTTTATTTTGTCCCGGGCAATATGTTGAAATCCCGGGATTTTTCATTATTTTAGCCGTTTTTCCCGCCGAGGTGTAAGAAAAATCTGGCAACCCTAGTTAAGACTAACTGCATATTTCGTGCTGTTTGGTTATGTTTTGATAATCGAATGAAATATTGTTCCGAGATTATTTCCTTGCAAATAAAAAAAAAGCTATTACGAATAAATGTTGAACATTTTTTGACAGTGGCCTTATTTCGAAGAGTTTTATTTTTTGTCAGTAATCTTTTACGACTTCGAGCACCTAATATTATATGTATTTTTTTGATATATAGTTCCTTAGAATATTAAGAAAACAATTGAATGAGATTTGAGTCAAGTGAATACCTTTTACCCAGATCTATTGGTCCTGAACAAATAAACCAATTGACCAAATTGTTTCTTGTTTTTTTTCTAGAACACAATACATTAATCAATAATTTATTTAGTATAACAATGATTGTGCAAATAATAAATCGGGGGATGTGTGTTAAGTGTGGGCAGGTCGATGGATCTTCTTTTATATCATGTGTGACCTTTGAAGTGTGGGTAGCTACTAGCTGGCATCCAGATGGGGACAAGTTTCTACAGACGAAAATATTCGTAACGTCAAGGCATTGTTTGAAAAAAAAAATTAAAGAGGGTCGATGATATGACGCTCTCTCTATGTATACGAGTATGATGCTTCAAAATGGAAAAAAGGAAACCAATTGCTTTAAAATAAACCCACACACTCAAATTCGGAGTCTAAATTTAGAAAAGGAGCAAGGACATCACGTTGTGGTGAAGCTATGTATTGTTAGTTGCATTTAGGCAAGTTCTATGTTTTTGTTTGTATTTTTATTTTCTTTATTTTTGGCATCCGAGCTTAAAAGTCAGACGGTGACATTTGGTATTCAAACTTTGTGTGTGTGCATTAGAGTTTTCGAATGCAGCATTTGCTGAAGCAAAGACAATATTATCTTTAAGAAGACACTACCTATACACAAATAGTTTATTCTGAGTTTTTGAACTTCTTAAATGCAAGTTTATTCTGTATATAGGTACATACTTGTACGTCTTGTGCAGACACTTTGGTTTGTATTTTCTGGGGGGGAGGTAGGTTAATTAAGTAGAAAAGCGAGGATGTTTTAGCAACGACACTCTCTGACATCCCAGTCAGTATGCATATAATGTGTGTACAAACTACATACACTTTTGTTTCTGTAAAGCTATTAGTCAATATCAATAAGTAAAAGAGTGACAGGGTGCAGACTTAGAGTTAATTCAACTTAAGCTCAACGATTATTTGTGCAGAAATTCAATAACCTTACCCTATTATTCGCATATTTCAAAGTCTTGGCTTTCAATAGAGATTTAAAGTATTTTTGGGATAATATTATTGTAAGTTCATTCATTCTCTGTCTAGGACTTTATTTCTGACAAAGAGAAGCCTTTATTAATTCACTTTAAAGCATTGAACTTGAATTCTTTGACCTATGGGTAAATAGCAGTCAATAAATATGCAAATGAAAGGAATTCAATGTTGCTGGTGAATAGATGTGCATGTAATATGTTGTGTAGCTAAAGGGGAGTCTTATGGTACATTTGAATTTCGTTAAGGTCATTAGTTTTTGGAATTGTGAGAAAACCTTTTGGTGGGATTCATATTATGTCTAGCTATTTTGTTTTTCGTTTTAAATCAGAATCCATAAAATGTATACTTTTTAAGCTAGAATAATACGAATTTCAATAATGGCGGTTTTGACAACAATGCTAAGAAAATATGTATTCGAAGTTTATTTCGTGATCATTGTTAAAAGACGTCTAGCCAAGAGGAAGACAAGTTGAAAAATATCTACTTTGTGTTTTGTGGAGGACAAGTAAAATAAATGATGAGCTTCACTTTGCTTCTTAAACGAATTTCAATATTCTAATATAGTATAGAAAACATTATTTCATGATTTTCATAAGACTACCAGGCTAATATTTAATTATGATAAATATAAGCTTTATAAATTATTCAGGAATTTCTGTTTTAGGGAAGAACTCTCTCTCTCTCTCAATCCGTATTGTTTATTGTCTTTCATTATTTCACCGATATTTTTATAAAGGTTGTTCTCGAAAAATAGCTAGTTGTATTCCTCGCCTTAAACAGTTCCAGGTAATGGCCATTAATTTACACTTGAGCTTAAATTTGGATGTATTTTTTTTATAATTTTGTGTGCACGAAAGGGATCTTGACTACCCTTAAAACGTTGGAGTACAGTGTGAGCGTTTAGGAATGTTGGAGTGGATTTAAAAGTAGACACCGATGCACAGTCGATTTTAATATCAGAATATAATAATGTGGGGGAGAGGGGATATTGAGTCTGGTTTCCATAATCGTGTTTCGTGTAGTACTGCTAAATAAATAATCTCTGAACCTAACAGTTCGTCCAAGGTTGGGCCCATGGGCGATCCCTGTAGCTCGAGCATTACGGTATTATTGTCAAGCTTAGAGATTCTTTACTTAGTCGCACTAAACGAATGTGGAAGGCTTCACCCGACACAAACATTTTAAGGGTAGTAATAATCCCCTTGGTGCTCACAAAAAACTAAAAATAAACTGGGGCTTTACCTATAGTTTAAATCTTAATAGCCATATATAAATGGATGTGTGAAAGCGTGTTTATTTCATATGGACTCCAAGACAGTGCGGCCGATTTTGATGGAATTTTTAGTCAAGCTTCCAATGGAAATTTTATTTAATATTTAATTTTTTAATATTTTCAACTTACAAGTCGATTTCTGTAGATTGGATGGCAAAAGCAAGGCCTGCCACCACGTCCATAGTTTAGTCTTGCTAACACAAAACAATATGGTTGACGAAATATACATATCCATCAATAACAAAGTCCTTATTTATCTTGGATTGCTGGCTTCGAAACGGGACAGAAACAGTTTCCAAAACAAGGATCCGATGCGAGAGCAGCACTTCGATGGGAACCAGTAAAAACAATATGTTTAAACTCAAACAAAAAGGGTTGGTTGCTGATCAAAAATATTCTCACGAACGAACAAACGAAAATGGCGGAGCATCAGGCAAAAAGTTTTCATCAATTTGATATTAGGCCCGGTGCACACATGAGTTCTTTTAACGCGCGGTACCGCAGCCTGCGAGTCTTTTTACACGTAAAACACCAACTTGTAATATCTGGAAAAACTCAGACAATGCCACTTAACCCTTAAAAAGGTGCAAAATTATCATCTGGCACGAATGTTGTACAATGATCAAATAGAAATCGCTCAAAGCACTTGATCGGACTCTGCATAATTTTTGAGGAAAAAATTAGTCGATGGAGGGCACTTTCATTCTTTTTGTGAAAATTTGCTTGTTATTCCGCGAGTAATGCTCACATATAAGCGAGTGGATCATATCTTTCAAACAAAATTAAAATTGATCGCGGCACGAAGGAAATTTTGTTCTGACCGATATTCTGTCGAAGGCAACGGAATATTCAAGCCGTTGTTGACGACTTATTCCCAAGTCAAACAGCGAACTACAAAAATCCAGATTGGCTTTGCGTACGTGCGACAATTCTGTCATCAAAAAATGACGATGTCAACTAATTCAATTGAAACTCCCCGGCGGAACGGTCAAATACATATCGATCAATACAATTATGGACGAAAAATAAGCTGGCAATTATCCGACCGATTTTTTGAAGTCCATGTAACAAACTGTAATGCTACCTCACATATTAACTTCAAATGATCACCGGTGATACGCAACTTAAGTGCACCATGGTTTTGCAAAGGAAAAATATTGATTATCAAAAAATGTTAACCAAGTTTGTTCAAGGCAACAATCATTTGTGGAAAATTCAAAGAAGAAGAACGTACTGATTCGAACGCAAGTTGCTCCAGTTCCTTTTGCGTCTTGCCTCTGCTTCTCCTATTACCATCAAAAATACACCAGGTTAATCTTTGACTATTGCTGGCTTAAATTTGGAAAATTCATGTTTTTCAAACAGCCGATTAAATGTGGTTTGCAAAAAATCTATACGTTTTTAATCCAAATAAAAAAAAATTGCCTATCCTCTGACCTTTAAGATGAAAGAAATAGAACTTACCATTTGCCTGTTTTTCCATAGCTATGTCTGGGCTCATTTCTGATATTTTGGCACTTTTTCCCAAATTTCTTGAATTTAAGAAAACTCTATAAAAGGAAGTCTAACGGTCGCCAATTTACATCACCTCCGCATGAGATAACCATGTTCGGAAATCGCTCGCGCTAAATTTTCATTTTGCCACAAGCTGTGTGGCACGTAGCTCCGTCTTGTTGAAACCACATATCGTCGGTGACCATATCAAAAGAAATAGGTCCTGGCCAACGCCGTTCTCAAAGAAGTATGGACCTATGATGTCGCCATCCCAAAAACCACATCAAACAGTGACTTTCTCTGGATGTATTGCAATTTGGTGGATCTCGTGTGTATCTTGTTCGTGCCAAATTGGACAATTTTCTGAATATGATTTTTCGACCGAAATTGGGGTCAACTTCTCGAGAGCCCAGTTAGCGAACACTCGTTGTTGTCTCTATGATCGCTAATTGAAGTCTAGGTTCATTTAAAATTTGAACGGGGCTAAACCTAAATTCGCATTTTGTGATCTGTGAAAAACCGAGCGCAGTGTGAGATTGACTGCCTCGGATTCTACTGCACACGCGCACGAACGGTGGCGATATTTTTGACAGATCTTGTGTTTCGTTGACGTACCTGTGTGGGCAGATTATTGGTCACTGAAGCGGTTGACTTGTATTTATCCACGACGTTGTGGAAAGTCCTCTCATAAGAACGTTTATGGCGACCATAAAATTGGAGAAGCACGCGAAATGTTGCTCAACGCTATAACTCTCCATGTTGATTTGGCAAAACTTCATAAGTGACAGTCAATACTCAATAGGACAGATGTAGCTTCAATATTATAGACGCAATCTCCTGTCAAGGTTCGGACATACTTATTGGAAAACACTTAATAAGATAAGCAATTGTATCCTAATCTTATTCATTCATGCATACAGCTTCTGCAGAAATTGTTAAAGTAGACGCCAGTATGCATTAAAATCATAACTAGTACCCACAAATTTTTGTAATTAGGGCCTCTCAAACCTTAATTTTATATCGTCCGCTGCTGATTGATAATTCCAAAGGTGTAGTTTTCTTCATGATTTTATTAAATTCTAATTAACTATTTGTTTCAACGATTGCCAATTGCCAGAGTTCTTAAAATTTTTCAATTCACTGCAATGATGATTCAGATGGTGCCTCACCAAGTGCTGCGAAGAAGTGTTCTCCTTTGCTGGAAAAGCTTTTAAATCGATGATGTACTACTGATCTCTTTGATTAATGGTGATTAATTATCAGCTTAAGAAACATCTTAAGGAACTGAAACTTCTTAATCACCGGCAGTACAGTACTGCTTCCTCGAGTAAATGAATTATTCCTTATATCGGTCGATGTGTAGAAAATAAAAAATATTATTTTTAAGAGAGTTCGGCATGAAGTTCTCTTATGGAAGAAGGCATTTTTCGATATCAAATGCACACTTATTCAATAAGAAGACTTCTTACCAAAAACTTCCGAGTGTCTTCTAAGGCTTTCTTATTCACTTGCGCTGAAATCAAAATTATTGATCTTGTGTGTGTGCCTTGTTTTCACCTGATTATAACGTGCTCTATCTTTCATGTTTAATCTCGGATGATGAAGTTGCCTCTAAGACTATTTAATTACAAAGAATTACAAGGGACTGCTTATTTTATTTTATTTTATTTTATTTTATTTTATTTTATTTTATTTATACTAAATATGAAATTTGAAAAAGAACTCAGAAATAATTTCCTTACCTACCATTAAAAAACGGCAATAATATGGAAATGCTTTTTCTGCAATTATGATCCTTGTTGAATCGTAAAATATTCCAAATATTATTGAACATTCAATTTAAAACTTTTCGATCACATCATTATGAAAAAAGTCATAAAAAAATCCTACTCGTGTACAAACAAAAGCCATAAACTACTTCTTTATCCATCGAATAACACTTACCTACTTACAGACATATAGATATATTTTGATATTTTTGACAACAACCTCTAGTCCAATATATGAAGTCTATAGAAAAATCTTCATTTTCCTTAAATTAAATAAAAGAACACGAATTTACGAGCGCACATCGTATAGCAATAAACAGGTTATAACCAATAAATGCATCCTGCTGCCGATGCAGCAGCTTCGGATCACATATCTGAAGCTCGCGTATATTCGGCAAATCGATGGAAGATGTAATACAACATCATAATATAAGTTCGTTTCCTCTCCTATCGAATCCTGGCGAAATTGCCTGCAAAAAAAAACGAATCGTGACGTTATCCTATCTACTCATATATCCATTCAAAAACCTGCTTCACAATGCTAAAAGCTCTCTAGAAGGTTATACGAGCAGTACTTAATCTCCAGATGCACTACCTATAGCAGCTCCACTTTGCTCTGTGTCATAGTCAACCCTAAAAATAGAAGAAAACCAGAGCAGAGAAAGGACAAAAAAGGATATTGGCTGTAATAAAAAACAAAAAAATAGAAGGACAAAAACATTTCATAGGGGAAAATGCTGAAACCGTAATTGCACGTATGCCAATTGACGACGTGTCGCCCAGAATAAAACTGTTAGTTTAGGCCTCTTTGGTCGGATAAGAGGCTGCTTAGCTGCAGCACCATAGATTACAAAATCATTCTACAGGATGTTTTAAGTTTTAATTCGTTAAGTAAAATATTTTCCTTGAATTGATCTAATGTGTAATGCCAAAAGTCTTAAGGAAGATTTCAGATTTTCTTAGGGGTAAAAATTCAATACTTCAAACTTCGTGAACATTTGAAAACCAATAACGTATTTCTTAAGTCTTAAAATAAATGGCGCAAAATTTTAGTCGAATTAGTACGATGTTAAAGCTGTTTTAGTATGATACTTGGTTAAAACGACAATATCACAAATTTTAATTGGGTTTAGCATTATACCTACTTTCTCTACCCTTTTATTAAACTTAAAATTGTCGAATACCAATTTTTTTTGGATCGTACTAACTTCATATGACTCTTTGACATTTACAAACATCAAAAAAGGTTCGTGTACTTACTTTTTTACACGAAATGTCATTATTTGAGGTGTGTTCAGAAGCAATTTATTAACGAAATTCTTTTAGTACGATACTAATTAGAAAATGTTTAAAATTAAGAATGAAACTACTATAAAAGTTAGCAAATTGTCAAGTAGTACCATACTAAAAGCTTAATAATAGGCTCTTTAAAATTTTGCGCCAATGTATTTGAATTAATTAAAATTAGTTCTTCCAAAATTCTGCACCAAAATTTGTAAGCACATGTGTTAGCGAAGATTTTGAGAAATTTTGAAAAAATTGAAGAACTTTTACTTGATCACCCCAAGTATTGTATTCGCGTAGGAAAAGAGGTTTTGATTGGTTTCTTTTATAATTCAGATACACTCAAGGGGTTCTGACTGCTCTTTAAATGTTTGAACAATAGTGCGGTCGTTCGGGAAGTGCAGAGAGAATTGAGTAGGAGATAACAATCTAAATACATTTATAATTATATTGAATATTTGGATATGGAAATGGGAAGGAAAAACAGAGTTGGTTAAGGAATTCCACGTTCGTGTAGTACGGCTAAAAAAGAAATCTCTATACTAAACGGTGTGTCCGAAGTCAGACTCAAGGGTATAGTCATGGGTATTACTCTGAAATTGCTTAAGAGGAGGAATGCAGCTGACTATTTTACTAGAGCATTGCTGAAAGACGTAGCGATAAAAAAGAGAAGTTTTTGTGACGTTCCCATGAATTAAATATTTCCAAAATCGATCTGTCACCTATTAGCTTTAGAACTCTATTATAGATTTTATCCAAAAGGTGCAGTTCTGTTTCTTATGCGCCAGACCGGATTTTGGACTAATTGCTTAGTTTTGAGCCTTTGCTACTCAACATTTTAGAAAATTTAGGCATTTTGTTGTAGTTTAAGTCATATCTTATTCGTGGTGAATCCACAGAAGTTGGCCAGTAACGTATATACCAAGAATAAAAAGCTTTTAAGTTTCTTCAATGCAAATTTTATACATATTAAATGTTAAAGTGGGTATATACCGCTTTGATAACGCATACAGCTTTGAGTTTTAAAACATCAAATTGCAGACGATTATAAATACCCCATTTCACGATGCTGCTTCGATCTGAATATTGTGTCGTTGCAAGTCCAGATCCAAAGAACATAGAGGATTGAATTTTGAAAAACAAAGAGTGCTATCATCAGCGGAACAGTTAAATGGATAACTAGTTTCGGACAAGAGATCATTTATGGAGGTAATAAAAAGTGTAGGAGACAGTGCGGAGCCTTGCGGAACACTAGCGTTAATTTTCAGAACTTCAGACTTATAAATGTCCACAGTAGGAAAAGTAATTACCAATCCAGCTAAGGTTTTGCCGACGACGTGAAAGAACACATCTTCAAGATAATATCTTATATATCAATGGGGCAGGCGTGAAAGTTGAGATACTAGTATCTACTCTAGAGACTGTATGAGCTCGAAATTGTATTGATCATGAAGAAAAGTTTACATATTCAATTTCATGTGGGGTCCAGTCCATATTTGGTAAAATAGAGTTTGCTGCGATCTGTTTTACAAGTTCATTGGCCTTGTCTTTAGAACTAACGACAGAGGGGTTGGGGGTGTTACTCTTAACGAATGACTAAATGAATTTGGTTGAATCAAGGCATTTCAGAAATTTCTGACTTGTTGTCTAACATGGTTGTAGGTTAGGTTAAAGTGGCTGTCATTAAAGCATCTGACCCACTTAGACCAGTAGAGGTCCATTGTGATACCACGATCTAATAGGGAACACAAAGGTTCCCTACTAGTTAAAACCATTTGGAGCTTCTGATAAAGTGAAGGAGACTTTTAATGTCTGTATTTATGAGATCGCTTGGTTCGTTATATAAATATTCTCCATGGTTGTAAGTCTAACATGGTTTTGCTCTGAAAGCATTTTTTATATATTCGGAGAAACGATTCTCTCACTTTTATAGCTTTCTTGTAACTTAAGTTCAACCAAGAGTTTTATTTATCTTTGATACTCTTTGTTCTGTGAGAAACAACCATTAAAAATGACACTAGTGATCATAATTGCACAAACTTTATCTTCTCTTAACGATCGATGATGGAGAAGATCAAAAAAGTGGGTTTCGTCATATGTATCTGTTATGAATATTCTGTGGTTGCAGTTCCATATCCAAGGAACTTGGAGGTGAATATGAAAAGAAGTTTGAAAAACTAAAAGTGATATCATCAGTTTAATGGATTAGTAGTTTTAGACAAGACATCTTTTATGAAGATAAAAACTAGTATAGGAGACATTGCGGAGCCTTGGGGCATATCAGACGCATCGCTTAGGCAACTGTATATCAAAGCAGAGCTAAGAGGTGGAACTATTCCATTTGAATTTGGAACAGACTATTTAGATTTCGTTCTCTTGAACCCATTTAGCAACGTTATAAACGATTTCGGTTTTTTCAAACGGGTTCCAAAGTTTTGATTGAAGTTCGGATTTTTGATTATTACCTAAATTTCCAAGGTTGTACTCTACTTTTTAAGTTTTCAACAATATTTTGAGAATTTTGTAGCGGCAAATCTATTGTGAACATAATTTTTGAATTGGATAACACTGAAGTCAAAAATTCGTTTTTCTTAAATGTTAATGGCACACAGGGCTTCGCCAAATAAAATTTAGAATTTCGTATATACGAGTACAATTTTGGACATAAAACTATGATTTCACCATATAACAGAATGTCAGAAATGTGAAGATCAGGAATTTTCTTCTACTGAAGTGTTACATTTTGAAGTTCTGCTTAAATTCAACAGCAGCTCATAGATAGCCTAAGCCTAGTGACTTACAACACTTAACCATTCCTGTGTGCGTGTTACCAGGAATGAAGGGGACCAACAATTTTCTGTCGATTCCCAACCGCTTATGAATGAGTACTCTTACATCTCCTTGCTTCATTCTGTTGCTTTCTATAAATAGAAATAAATTCAACTTTAAAAATTTTAAGCGAAGCACCCTGTAAATGTAGACAAAGTGGTTTAGATTTTGCCTTTTGGGTCATTGCTTCATGGTTTTCATATACGAAGACAATACATTAAGTGAACAGGATGAACAACTTCGTAGCCGTATCCGTATCCATAGCTGGAGCTCTTTAAAAAAAAATTCTCATCCCAGCTGATGATGGAGGTGATTCAAAAATGTTCTGTGGTTATTGCGTAATGGAGAAAGTTCGTTCGTTTGTAAGTTGGTTTCTGGGTCAGAAAGGGGAAGGTGGACAATCGATTTTTATGCTCCACCCCGCATTCAGTGTGCCGCCCCTATTTAGGTGTCGTAATGCGATGTCATCAGTCCATTGACGTTTCACGTATCTGATAGTAGGAAACCGACTTAATATTGACCTAAAAGATGTGTGCGGTGGTGATGTCGGATTTAAATTATCGAACAAATGACAGTGATATCTAGAAACATGACTAAAATATATCATACATACACTACTGTTTGAACATCGTATAGCACTTGATGCTCTCCAACTCACCCAAAAATAAAGGTACCAACAAAAAACAAGCTTGGACCACGACACCATTTGAAATTGTTTGGGGACTCCAGACTACACCAGTATGTATTAGGTAAATCAAAGCGAAATGGGGCAGAGTGTTATCTCCCCCTTTGTGGCAGTGAAATTGAAATTCGGGCCAAATAAATAAATTCAGACCAATTGATAGCAAAAAATCCACCTTCTTTCTGTATAACATGCTGTGCATATAGTTTCGAGAAGGAGGAACATGTTCTGGTTATTTTCAGAAAACCGAACTTAAACTTGTCAACTGTGGAAAAAGTATTTATATTCTAGCTCGCGTCGCCGTCGAGGGATGTATAAACCTGACCTAGTTCTGACTTTTATAGATTTTATTTTTCGGGTGGCTGGTAAATAGGTATAGGTACATGTACGTAGATAGAACTGAGAGGGTGTATTTTTTTTAAGAAGACTTCAAGTGTGTCGATTTATTCATGTAAGATTAGCTATTTATTGGGCTTAATATATAATTTCCTTCACTTTTATTTGATGATTAGCGATTTCATTGACAAATTGTTCAGGGGAAAGCAAAACTATTTTATTGAACTTAGAACGAAAAAGTATTTTCCTTATATTTATATAGACTTAACTTAAACGGAAAAAGCTACGACTTACTTAAAACCTGACATTATTGACGGACTGTTTTTATGTTATTCTCTACAGAGAAATACGGTTTTTTGCTTCTTCTTCTTCTTCCTTTGTTCGGCGCTGTTATGATCTCGATGTCGAGGGGATTAAAACTCTCCCACGTATCTGCTTCACACTAGTGATCCACCTGTGGGGTTCGCCGGATTGACCTCAGAAATCGGCGGCAAGCCTCCCGGTTTTGTATTGTTCCATTTCTGAGGCCAACTGAATGCTGGTGTTTTTGCATTTGTTTGTACCAGGAGTGTTTAGGCCTACCTTTCTTTTTATTCCGAATTGGAACGTTGTATGATATTGCCTTTTTGACGTGGTTCTCAGGATCTCTCCTTTGAACATGGCAATACCAACTGAGTCGGTCGTGTTCAGTTTTTTGGGAAATGGTATTCTTAACATGAAGGCTTCCTCGGATCTTCGTACTTCTAATTCGATGAAGCTTTGTAACTCCTGCTGTCATACGAAGCATCTTCATCTCAGCTGCCGTTAGCTTACTATCATACTTTTTGTAGATTGTCCAACATTGTGAACCGTATGTGAGTGCTGGACGCACAACTGAAGTGTAGAGCTTTTCTTTCAGCTTAGGGGGCATTTTTCGGTCACAGAAGATAGCAGAGTTTTCCCGCCACTTCATCTACCCTACGCTTACGCGATGATTGATATCGTCATCACAAGTAGCTTCGTTATTTATCATAGACCCCAGATATTTAAACTTTTCACACTTGGGAAGCACTACTCCATTCAAATAAATGTCTGGAATAGGCCTGTGTGGATCAGAAAATGGACAGCATAGGTATTCTGTCTTTTTCGCGCTTATGCGGTACCCACTTCCTTCTAGAACATCCACCCATACGTCAAGTGCTCGTTGTAGGGATATCGGGTCTTCACTTATGATGGCTCCATCGTCAGCAAAGAATAACTGATGCACTTTTGGATCCGTCACTTTGCCTTCAAGCAGGTAATCAAGAACTGTAATAAAGAGCAGGGGACTCAAGACACTTCCCTGGTGTACACCTACTGTGATTTCGAATTCTTCGGTGACTCCAGCTGCGCATCTTACTTTAGTAACTGCTCCATCATACATGTCCATAATTATCCGCACATAGGTTTCTGGAACTCCTCGTTGCTTGAGGGCCACCCATATTAGATCTCGTGGTTGCCGATCGAATGCTTTTTCAAAATCAACCAATACGACATGCAAATCCTCCAAAGAATCCCGATGTTTTTCCATAATTATTCTTATACTCTGGATTGCATCCGTGGTTGACTTACCCCCGACAAACCCGCACTGGTCGCAGTCGGCTACCCAAGACTCGCTCAACGATCTTCATGGTGTGTGACATCAGCTTAATCGAACGGTAATTATCACAGCTTCGAGTATCACCCTTTCCTTTATAAATTGGAAGAAGGTAACTTTCCCTCCATTGATTAGGCATGCGATCACTTCGTATAAGTTTGGAGACAAGAATCATGAGCCATCTAAACCCGATGTCTCCCATCTTTTTCCAAAACTCTGAGGGTATTTCGTCTGGGCCAACAGCTTTTCCCTTTTTGGAGTATTTTACCGCCTCACTTACTTCTTCGACTGTGACGTCGGATACTTCACATAAGTTAGGTGAAGCTATTGGAAAGTATAGCCTTGGAAATTGTTCGTTTAGAAGTCCGTCACAATACTGTCGCCACCTGTGGAGAATTTCGTTGTCTTCCACAAGTAGTTGGCCTTGAGCATTGTTAATGAACTTTGGCGAACAAATCTCCTGGGCATTTCTTCTTCTTTGAGCGGCTATTTTGAAGATAGTTGTGCCCTTATTCGTGTTTTGCCGTAGCTCTTGAATAGCACCAGCTGTCGGGGTAGAAATTTCATCCAGCTCCCGATACAGGTTTTCTGTATTCTTTGCTTGAATTTGGGCGCACTTCTTCTTCGCTTCTTTCTTGCAGTTTCTATATTCCACTTCGAGGCGTGACTTTTGCTCTGTATCATTAGAGGGGCACTTCGACCAAGCCTTGAAAGCCATTTTCTTTTTACTTACAACTGATTTAGCTTCATCATTCCACCACCATGTTTCTTTGCCTTGTTGGTTGTGTCCTTTTGAAACCCCTAACAGTGTTTTGGCTTTTTCTTTGCAAGTTCTCTGTAGGAGATCCCACATACTTTGTGCTGTACTCTCTTCATTTCGAACTATATCGGTGTTGTTATACAGAACGTTTTGCATATTCGAAATAAAAGCTTCGCCTTTTTCCTTATCCAGATTATACCATTTGATCTTCCCAAAAGTTTTTGTATGTTTGTTGTCGTTCACTGTCTCCATAAAAAATTCTGTCAGTAGGAGACGGTGTTGGTGGGCGATCGCTTCTCCTAGTATCACTTTGCAATCTTTTACCCGAGGTTTCATGAAACTAGATACCAAATGGTAATCAATCTGGGTTTCATTTCCACCACTGCTGTAAGTGAACAGGTGTCGTTGACGAACATGGTATTTAGTACGATAAGACCGTATGTTTTGCACATGCTCAGGATGTCTTCACCAGGAGGGTTCCTGGTGCCGTATCCGAGGCCTCCATGGCAATCTTCATAGTCTTCGTTTGTCTTCCCGACATGTCCGTTCAAATCTCCGCCCACGAACAAAAACTCTTCCTTTGGGATGTCCTTAAGTAGATTGTGAAAGTCTAGCCAAAATGCATCTTTTTGCACCTGCTCACATCCAATTTGGGGAGCATATGCAGTGACAATATTCCACAACTTTCCTTTAATCACCAATTTAAGGGACATCAAACGGTCGCTGAATTTCGAAATGGTCAATACGCTGCCTAATAGATGTTTTGCAAGGATGATTCCGATTCCGATTCCGTTTTTACCCTTTTCCGTTCCATAGTAGAACATCTTATAGTTTTTTGTCCTCGTATCCAAGAAACGGGCCCTGTTTCCCGTGTTTCGCCATTTTGTTTCTTGAACACATAAGATGTCCACTCGCCTTCTTTTCATCATCTCTTCCAGCTCGAAGCTTCGACCTGTCATACTGCCAACGTTCCAACTCGCAACTCTCAGATTTTGTATAATCTGCGGCATTACTTTGCTAGCCCCCGGAATCCGTCTAGCTCTGACCCGAGCATTGCTGCTCGGTCCAGGATCAGTACCATGTGTAACAATGGTAGTGCCTGGCGGGGTAGTGTCATTTTGAACGAGTACTTCCATAATGCTTGAATTCACAAAATCCTGGTTGTAAGTATCGACGTGTGCATGCTCCAGTTTTGTATTTGATCTCTCTTTTACGGCACCGGTGATCTCCAGTCGTGCCAACCCAGGGACTGGCATGCACACTTTTGGGAAAGTTTATAGGTGTTACGTGTCGCTAGGTTCACCTTGCTGTTTGTGGCCTAGATGTATTTACTCCTTTAGTCGCCTTTTACGACAAGCGGGGAGGCTCTGCAGGAATATTCTAACCCGTCCCTGCACAGGGATAATACGGTTTTTTGCTTCAACCCAGGTAAAACGAAAAAATAATTTTTCTCATTTTTGTCAAAAACGGTCATTACAACAATCTTAAGAGTGGTTAAGGGCCGATGTTGATTTTGAATAAAACACAAATTATTTAGGAAAATATTGTCATTTCTTTTTATTATGATAATATTGGTATGGTTCAATTATGTATGGATCAAAATATCGGCGCGTCATCGGCGGCTCACCTCTATCCGATGGTCCAAATTTTCGATGACGCTTAGGCATAATTAAGGTTATATGCCGTTAATGTGCTGAATTATCTCATCCTTTAGTTCTTGAATTGTTGCTAGCTTATAGGCGTACACCTTTTCTTTCAAATAACCTCAAAGAAAGAAGTCCAACGGTGTCAAATCACATGATCTTGGCGGCCAATTGACATCGCCACCACGTGAGATAACACGGCCATTGAATTTGTCGCGCAAAAGAGCCATTGTTTCGTAAGCTGTGTGGCAAGTGCCACCGTCCTGTTGAAACCACATATCGTCCACATCAATATCTTCCAATTCGGGCCATAAAAAGTTCGTTATCATCTCACGATAGCGAACACAATTCACAGTAACTGCCTGACCGGCCTCATTTTGGGAAAAATACGGTCCGATGATGCCGCCAGCCCATAAACCGCACCAAACAGTCACTCTTTGTGGGAGCATTTTTTTTTCGACAATCACTCTTACATTATCGCCCAAATGCGGCAATTCTGCTTTTTGACGAATCCACTGAGGTTATAATGTGCCTCATCACTGAAGATGATTTTCTTCGAAAATTGATCATCCACTGTTTCCATTTCCTGCCACCATTGACCATTGACGACGCTTGAAATGGTCAAGAGGCTTTAGTTCTTGAGTCAATTGCACCTTGTTAGCGTGTAAATGCAAGTCTTTATGCATAACGTTTATCAACGACGAGCTGGAGAGGTGCAATTGTTGGGCACGACGACGAGTTGAGGTGGACGACTCTTCAGTACGAGCTGTGCGAGCATGCACTGGTGTTTTCACATCTCCTACAGACCCGGGTTGCTCAAATTTTTGCACGATTTTTCCGATTGTACGCACATTCGGACGATTAAATTGACCGAAAAAATCACGAAGTGCACGATATGCATTTTGATTTGAACGCCCATTTTCATAATAAGCCTGAATAACTTTAACGCGTTGCTTGATTGTGTATCTTTCCATGGTTCAAATTGAGTTAGTCTCAAATTGAGAAATGTCCAATGAAATGCAGAAAAAAACTTGACGTTTAGGTGTGGTTCACATTCAACATCGGCCCTTAAAATTTAACCACCCTTTACATAACTTCTTGTTACTGACGAATTATACACCAAACGGAAACATTTAAGATTTATTTGAGTTTTGATAAAATGTCAATATTTTTAAGTTTTCCGCGTACAACTTTTTATCGGAACAACCGATTTTGCTCAAGAGGTAGAAGCACCCGTTCATTTCAAGTGGTAAAATTGAAAGGATTTAGATAGGTCTTGAAAGCTTGTGCATCCCAATGAGAAGGGAAAATCTAGAGGAAGAAGTATTCCATATTCTTGTACTAACTGACTTTACTTAGGTCCTCGGACCTGTTACGTCCGTGTGGAACCCCACTACTCCTACGCGCCATCGTGAATATGGTTTCTGGAGATGTACCTCAGCTCTCTACAACTCTTCCCCAGTTGTGCTGATTCCTCTTCGACCGTTCTTCGCCAAGTATACTTCTGGGTCGGCACACTCCTCTGCCACGCTGCGTGAGAGGGTTCCATTGCATCGCTTGATTCGCAATGCACTCGTGGCCTTTTCGAAGCGTATGTCCAATCCACTACCTTTTACGTTTTCGTATTATAGAGTCGATGGGTTCCTGACCTGTCCTCGCATGAAGCTCATCATTGGAGATACGTGTTAGGCCAGAGAATCCGCAAGATGTTTCGCAGACATCTATTGACGAACGTTTGCAGCTTTCTTGTGACAGTGGGTATACTTTCCAAGTGCTGCATCCATAAGGAAGCACGTATTCTACATTGGAACGGAACAGTCGTAGCTTGGTCCTTAGGCTTATAATTGTATAACTAAATCTGATAATACGTCCGAAGTTAAGCTCAAGGGTAAACTAATGGACATTCTTAACTAGAAGAGTAATACGACGGAATTGTTTGGGGAGGGGAATGCAACTGAACATTGTTGAAAGAAAAAGCAATAAAACAATGAAAGACAGGAGACTTTATGACGCCAGCCCAGATATGAGAGATATACTCTAGTTTTGGGCTCATGAAAATATTTCTCTTCATTCCGAAAGCAAATATTCTTTTTTCACATTTTAAACAGATTCCCGTTTTTATTTTCAATTTTGCAAGTTCGTAAGAGGAGATAGAAATTTGTAACATTTTTACATGAATTATAAAAATAGCCCCAATATTTTCTCGATTCATACAAACAAATCGAACAAATGGGGAGCATCAAATCGGGGGCATCTTTCACAATGAATTTTGATCAAAAAGAAAAGAAAAGAGGCTTAAATAAAGGAAAAATCACTTTAATTCAACTAAGTCTTATCGATTTTTGTTTTCCATACAAGTTTTGTGGGCCAGTTTTTATTTTTGAGTTGGGTCCATTTTGTTTTGGATCACAATTAAAAACTTTGTAAAGCTTTAAGAAGATATAAAGACAAATGTTTTCCTCCTCATGACTTTTTCCATTGTTTATTGTTCAGAATATTTAAATTATTAGTTAATACCTCAATGTTCGTAATTATTAAATTAAAAAATTAAATTTTCAGATAAGAAGTTGTTTCATCTTTATTTCGGACCTATATTAATTTTCAAAGCTAGCGTAATTTCATTTAGGGGTGGAAATGTTTTCATTAAAATTGAAAACGTTAGGGGGTACGCAAAGAGCCGGCGACCTACATGTAGATCAAATTTTGGCTCTATTGAGGGCATTTACAGTTACAAGGGGAACATATACTTAGTACGTTATATGTCTAAGGTCGATGCTTTTTTCAATATTTGTTGAATGAAATACAATTTTAGAATTTATATTTTATTGATTGATTAGGGATATATGAAATTTGTTGTCGGTCAAGTGGCACCCCTGGCCGTGGTGCAAAGTCGAGCTGCATAAAATTGAGACTTTTACAATTCTTCTGCACGCTGTCATTGGATGTACAAGGAAGATGTTATAATTTTTGCAAATGGCGTGGTACGTCAATTATATTTAACATCTGTATCATTGGTAGTACGCCTTGGCATAATGGATAGTGCATTGGACTGTCATGCGGAAGGTCTAGAGCTCGATTCTTAGCCGCAGCAAAACAGTTTTTCGGGAGTGTACTGCCTCTTGCGAGGAATTGACAAATCCTCTTAGAGTATATCTCTTGTCAAGGAAAGTGCTACTCATTAGCCGTTCGGAATCGGCAGAAAATTTTAAGTCCCCTTCGTTCCTGGTAACACGCACATAGAAATGGGTAAGACAAGATCGTCTTTTTGTTTAACGTGGATGCCTATCGTTTCTGGTTTTACCCCACGGGAGGCCTACTTCCATCGGAGTCGAATTTAGTCCTGACCATTAACCCCGATATAGTAAGCTATAACGGTCGTTGTGATATGTTGCAGCATATGCACACCTCTTGCTTTGGAGGCGAGGTCTATCTAACACCTCTTGAATTCAAGAAAAGAATCTTGAAAATCATATTTCTCCGCATTTGGAATAAACCAAGCCACCATGATGCTTCCACTATGATGCCTACCTCATAGATAGGGTTTGAGCAGAGGATAAAACTCAATCCTCAAACTCAAATGGGCACTATCTCCCATGGTTGCAGAATTAAGCTTCCGGTCGAACTTCGCAACTTTGTCATTTCATGGAGTCTCCTAGGCGATTCCAACCCGGATTAATCCGAGTCTTTGTCTCAAGCTTCGGAAACTCTTAGATTTGAAGCTGTCACTTCCAGATGGGCTCCTGCAAAACCCTGGGCCTGTCAACCCTTAGGAAACACACCAAGAAAATCGGCCGGGGTAGTAACCAACAACTCAGTGTGCTTCCTATCATTCGCCTTGCGATAAACTAGGAAAGATGATCCTAGTCTTTAGCTTACTTTACTGCAAACAAAGAAAGACGCTCATATCTTTTATTTACCTTACGGCAAACTAGGAAAGACGCTCCTAGTCTTTGTTCTAAAGCAACGAGGACGACGATCTTCCTATTACTTGCTACTGCAAGTAAGATCTCCAGTTACGAAAGTAACCGGAGACTTACCCAACCTTGAAGATCTCCAGCCACATAAGTAGCCGAAGACTTCACTTTTAACTCCTTCAAAACAAATTTTTAACCTTAAATCTCCAGCCGGGCGGTAGCCGGAGATTTAACCATTTAACTCCTTTTTTCATCCTTAAAAACCGTGAAATCTCCAGCCGGGCAAGTAGCCGGAGATTTCACTCACTTTTCAACTCCCTTCTACTCCCTGTTGGGTTTTCTTGGTTGTCTAAATCTCCAGCTGGGCGTGCAGCTGCAGAATAGACATAAGCCCCCACCACGACAAGGTGAAACCCGTCGGGGGGGGGGGGGAGAAATGGGTGAGACGTGTAAGTCACTATGTATTGGTTCACTTCGAGCTGTTGCACCACCAAATTGAGAACGAAGAAACATCAACCAGACGTTGGGACACGGCGATGGCGTTCTCACGCAATTGGACATCACCAGATTAACCCTACAGCGAATTTTATTGAAAGTCTTACAAAAGTTACCGTACAAAGTGCCGCAACCAGGTGCATAATTCAATGCCTGTAATGCCCCGTCTGTCGCTTGTGAATTACTGTCAAGCCATTCCCAATCTCAAGAGGTCAATTTTGTGTCGAAAATCATCATGAGTGACGAAGCGCTTTTCCTCTTAAGCGGTTACGTCAATAAGCAAAATCTTCATCTACGGAGCACAGAACATCCGCTTCTGATGAACGAAGAGCTATTATATCCATTCCAAGCCTCTAAGTAGTACGGCGCGCCGGGCACGCGGGTAGAAGTGATTGTGCTGTACAATATTTTTTGGGAACGCCATCGGCAATACGGTCTCTGTTACTGGCGAACGCTAAAGTGCCATGATAAACGACTTCTTACTACCGAAATTGAATGAGCGGGGCTTGGTGAATATGTGGTTTGATGATGGTGCAACTGCACACACAGCATGAGTCACAATAAATATTATGAATGAAGCGAATCCTTGTCTCGTAATCTCCCGTTTTGGCATGACCAGCAAGATCACCCGATTTACCCATTCGAGATTTCTTTCTATTGGGCTTCTTAAAGTAGCGAGCGTATGCCAACAAGCTTCAGACAATCGCAGCCCCTAAGGAGAATATTCGACAGAAATGCGGACAGTTATCACCGGAAATCTTTCGGTAAGTCATGGAAAATGCGATAAAACGAGCACAAATGTGTATCAACACTGGCGGCAACCACTTGTAAGATATAATCTTTTCCACTTAACAGAAAAAATTGTAAAGGTCCAACTAAAGAACTAAAGTGTGTTGGACTTTTCCGGTCACCCAGCCACCTTAACCTAACTAACTAAAGATTCCCATCACTCTTTTTTTGTTAAAAAAAAAATTCAAAAATAAAATTGGATGATTAATTTTGCATCGCCTTGTACCTAGATCAGGGATGGAAAATGAAATTTTTCAATTGTACTGAAATCTGGAATAAAATTGTACTGAAATTATGTCAATTGTAGAGGAGAAGGTGGGAATATGGAACCCCATTTGGTTTTAAATTCTTTTTGTTCATACCCGTAATCTAAAGATATTAAAAACTTTTCAATTATATAAAGTATATATTCTTACATTATATGTAAGAAAAAAAACATATTCTGAATACTTTTCATATTAAATTTTTTACTTTATTCAAAAAAAGTCATTTTTACATTTTAAATTTGTATGTTCCTTATATGGAACCCCGGGTTCCATATTAAATGTATGTAAAAATTATATCATAATTTTGTGTGCAAAAATCACAAACATAAAAATTATGATCGCATCCTGCGCAATCACTGTGTGTCCATATGTAGCAAGAATGACCCTGTCAAAACCGCTGAAGATGTAGCCTTACGTCCTCTGTTTGAAGTTTTTTTCCTAAGTTTTGGTATGAGGTATACATAAAAAACACGTAATGGTAATATGGAACCCGGTTCCATATTCCCTTCCCCTAGGAGTTCCATATTACAAGACTTCATATTTTAACAAAAACAGTGGTTTTCATCACGTATTCAATGAAATGAGAAAATTCTTACATACAAAATTGATAATCAAAAAATAAATATTATTTATGAATTTTCTGCAGGACAAAAACAGGGCCCGACATAAACGTTCTAGACTTACAAAAACAATGAAAAAAAGTTTTCGATTTCCCTCGGTTATTGGAAATAACCTTACGGTTAATTTATCGAGGCGAAAGCTATGTAACTTTTTAATATGAGTATTTTGTAAGAGTCCTCGCAACGTGTAGCTATAGAGTAATAGATGGCACCAACAGTTTTGGTTCCAGAAGGGGGTTCCGATTTAACAACAGGTTCCATATTACCACCTTTTCCTCTACTGAAAACGAATTTTGTATGAAAAAAAAAAATCAATAATTGAACTATTTAAAAGTTTTATAAAGTATATAATATTGGCGCAAAATTTTAGTTGAATTATTATGATGTTAAAGCTGTTTTAGTATGAAACTAAGTAAAAATGACGATTTTGCAAATTTTAATAATATAGCGTCATACTTTCTCTACCCTTTTATTTAAGTTAAAACCACCGAACACATATTTTATTTTTTTAGTATCATGCTACGAGTATTTGCAAAAGCTACAAAACGTCTGTTTACTTAGTTTCTTGCAAGAGCTGTCATTATTTTAGGTATATTCAGAAGCAATTTATTAAGAAAATTGCTTTAGTACGATACTAGTTAGAAAATATTTAAAATTAAGAATGAGTTAGTAAGCTACTTTAAAGTTAGCAAATTGTTAAATAGTATCATACTAATATCTTAATTATAGACTGTTTAAAATTTTGCGCCACTATCTTCAATTTAAAAGTGCATAACTATTGTATTGTATTGTATTGTAGTGACGAAACTAAATCTTTTACTTGTTTATTTTTGCGGCACCAGCTTATACAAAAAAATTGTGCTTTTGTTTATTTTTTTTTTTTTGTGAAATACATAAAATTGGAAATTTTGAAATTGTACTGAATTGAGACAAATTGTACTTTTGTACTTGTACAAACTCAATTGTATCGAATTCGGTACAATTGTACCGAATTTTCTATCCCTAACCTGGATATTCAGCAACACTCTGCCTTACTGCATCAATCTTTTCTAGCGTTAGTTGGCATACTTATCATTGAATTGTTCCCTTGTTCCGCTCATGATTATCATCATAAAAGTCAAGTTAATCTCTCAGTGTGCTATTGAACAACTATTTAAATTTAATGATTAATAATAATGTTTGCCCTTAAGTGGGCGCAAGGTCAATTAGTTGTTACTATTTTTTATTGTGTATGTTGTGACTCTTCGGATGTGATTACACGAAGATAGGAAACATTTTTTAATGTTTAATAACTTCAACACGTTGTTGTTACGTTAAATTCTCCATAATAAATTATTATCGCCACTCTCTACGACTGTCAAATGCCAAGTTACGAATTTCATTCACACAAAAATGCCAAACAAATAAAATTGACCTGGAACATAAAACGCACCCTGTATTACAGAAAGGACGTTTCGATTCCATTTAAGCTGTGAGTTTTGAAATTTTTTTTTAGATAACATTGAAGTTTTGTACTTAACTAAAATTTTTCCTCAAGTGGCTTTGTAAATGATTTTTTATCTATGTTAATAATTAATGTTTAAAGTTACAATTCAAGCATTGGAAGAAGAAACCAAATACTTAAAAACCTCCTACATTTGCATTAGGGTAGGTCTCTAAGAGTTCGAATAAACGAGGTACTCGTAGTATTACCATATAATGAATAAAATATAAATAAAAAACATAAAACCAGAACTTGTAAAGTTACATTCTTCACATTTAGTTTTTTTCTTCTAGATAGTTTGATCTTTCTCATAAGACTCATTTGCCCTCCGCATTTTAATGATCTCTAGCTGTGTGTCAATATTAAAATACAAAACCAATGATAATCGTGAGCTTACCATCGCGTGACCTTACCACGATTCACGATTTAATTCAGTAAAAAAAAACCAAAACAAAACAAAAAAGCATCCTCATTTATGTAAATGCCTTTTGGCCATAAAGAAACCTGTTGACATTTAAAATCATTTTACTTTTAACCTTACAAGTGGTTGCCATCTGTATAATTAAATTTTTTCTTTTTATTTCTCATTACAGATTCCACATTCTCCTACTGCCATTTATTGGATTAAATTTAACGGTAAGATACTTTGAGGTATCAAAAAAAAATCTCCATACAAGTTTTTGCTACTTGTTAAAATAATTGAAATAATAGGTATAAGGAAGAGTGATTAGGACGTTTAGTAATTCAATCAATCTAGAAAGAGTTCAAAAACCCGTTATTCTGACATACAGATACAATCGGTTGGATATGATTAAACAATCTGTCAAAAAGAGAACTCTCTATCTTCCCTCACGGCAGAGTATGAAACACAACTAGACTCAAGTTTTCTTAAATAAAAGCGTCAAAAATTACGGTCAAAAGTCTTCTTAGACCTATGTGTAAAACATAGATAGAAGTTTATTGGTATTTTCACTTACTAAGCCATTAAAAATCCCGCTCTCCTTGTAGCCAAGCGATTGAAAAGAAGAGGCACTTTGATGGTGGTAAAAGCCAGAAGGCCTGGGGGATTACCCATTTACATACAAATGAGAGCCACAAAAGAAATGGACTGCGACGAGTCAAATGGCAGACTTTTAGTTGCGAAGAGGATTGAGAGACCTACTATTTTCAATACAGGAGCGTATTTCATTTTTGTTTCCTTTAAAACCCCTCCGAATCCTTTTTTACATTTTTAACTTTTTAACGTACAAAGAAGAATGCAAATATTGGCGCATAAACCTTAAGGAATGTTTATAAATTCTCAAGTATAGATACCATTTACGAAATAGACCTCAGTCTTGGTAAGTCGAACTCAACAAAATTCCCACAATTCTGAACTCAAAAGTGAACATTTTCCCTTGAAGACCCCAAAGTTCTTGTGGGTAAACCTTTTTGATGTTATCGTTAAAACTAATGGAACAATAAATTTTCAAACAAAAACCATATTTCAAACCCCTTAAGTTGCTTAAATGCGGCCGTGTTCACGCATGCATTGCACCAGTGTCCGATTTGCTCTGTGCACATTTAAGTGACCATATTCCGTTAGAAATGTAGTGCTGTAGGCTTTTGAAAACTCTAAAACAGATGATTCCTATGCTGCGATCATCAGCTAGACACAGACGCGCACTTTGCGTGTATGCACCTTAAAGGTGGCAAGAGTCTCTTAAAGAATTTCACTTCTACACAACTCATCATCTTCATTTATGGCTGGGGCTCTAAGAAACAAAAAATTCAAACTGCTCTTGTAGAAGAATAACTTCTAAGCAAGATGAAAACCGAAAGATTGGTTTTATTTTATTCCTCGTTTCTGTGGCATCGTGTGCTGGTTGGTATACCTTATATTAAAGTATGCCAAGCACTATTCTCTGGAATGGTTTCGTGCCAGATTGAGATTATTTCATTGCAAAGTTCTTGAGACTTCTTCGTTTGCTTCTTGGACATCCCCGCATATGTAATGACATGTGGAATAAGAGATGACTGTTAGATAATGCAATTGCAACTGTATAGTTACGATTGCAATTTTAATTTGTTGATGCTTTTCTGCGGCAAGGACAGCGGTCATTAATATTAACTTTTTCTCTTTTGTCCTCCATGTTTTCTGTGGTGAATAATGTTTTGAAGTGTAATTTTGGCATGATGAAGTGTTGGACGTTCTGGTGAAATTAGAAATGGACAATTTGGGTTTTAGAAATTTAATATTAATTATATTTTTGTTTGAACTGAATTAAAAAAGATAAATGAAATCACGAACGGTTGGAGGTAATTATTCACCACGAAACCGTTAATTTTAAGAAAAACCATAAATGCAACTTGACAGATACAAATATTAACATTGCGATGTTTTCAGTCAATTCAAGTTCTATTTACTTTTTTGTCAACGTTTGCGACAGCTGCTTGATAATGATTTTGTCAAAGATTGTTGACTAACAGGATTTTGATTGAAATTTCTTTAAGATATACGATAACACCAGAGCTATAATTTATCACAGACAGAAGCAACGAAAAAGTCGACAAATAAATTGTAATTTTGTTGATAGCAATTTGCAAAACTAAAATTATCGAAATGTAAATCTTAATTCCGAGTAAAAAATGTAATGTCTGTTATAGAAAACATTGTTTCGTAGGTACTCGTAATATACAAACCAAATGATACTTTGTATGGACCTATTTATATAGTTTGGAAGTAAGCGATGAAACCAACAGTGCAACATTTGCTAAACACGATCAACAAGTCTAATAAATTGCCGATGAAAAAGTTTAAGATATGCAGTGACGTCCATAGCTGAAAGTAAGAATTATGTGCTATTAGAGTAGCTTACATCTTTACAGATTGCAATCATTTACATGGGACATGAAAGACAAATTATAAAAATATTCACACAGTTTAATTTACAAAGGGTGTTTTTTAGACGGAGAACTTTAAATTGGCAACACTATTTTCTGTAACAGTTGATGTAAAAGTTCTCTGTTGTTTCGCCTTTAAACCATCGATTTCTACACCTACGGTAAACATGAGTGTCAGTCCCTAAGATTTGTTAAATCCTCTTGAGAAAAGGGACAACCCCTTTGACTTATTTAGCAATCCTGACCAAATAAACGGACATATGCACCAACCACTGGGCTATCAAACTCTTCTTTCTAGGTTGTTATGTGACGACAGACATTTCTGCAATCACTTTGAAGTACCTTCCGACATTTCAGGCTATAGCTTGCTGAAACTTATCAACACCCTTAACGGGCTTGAATGGCATAGAATTATCATAGGTTTCAATACATGGGAGTCACAATGCCTAGGTTATGTTAGGTTAGGTTAAGATGGCTGCTGACCGGAAAAGGCCAACACACAAAGACCAATATTTGGTCCGTTATGATACCACAGGATTTCAAAAATCACCCTTACTCGTTAAACCATTTGAGACAGTGAATGTCGGAATTATTTAGATCATTAGGATCGTTATAGTAGTAGTCTCTCAAGTGGAGTCTACGTCTTTGTGCTAGCGCAGGACAAGAACATAGAAGGTGAGGAACTTCATCCATGTAGCTTCTGCAAAAATCATTTGCAGGAACTCCAAGACTGAAAGCAGTGTCCAGTAAGGACACCTATAACGGAGCTAATATGCAATCTACCAATAGAAATTAGTTGTTTTGAGCGTTTGGCATCAAACAATGGCCAAATTAGTTTAGTAGACCGGGAAGTTGGGGTGCTGATCCATCTTTGATTTTCTTTATGGTATCATGCTTTAGCATAAGTTTACAAGTAGCTAGGGGTATACCGATGTTGGATTTGCTATCCAACAAAGGTAAGATTTTTCCGTTTTTTGCAAGTTCGTCGGCTTTACAAAATCCTGGAATGTTTCTATGCCCCGGCACCCATATAAGGTGAATGTTAAACTGTTTTGACATCTCCAATGACTTTATGGCAGCTTGATTGTCTAAAGAAATACGTATATCAGTAGTAGTAGTGTACCTTTGATGTAGGAAGGGTCTATGTGTGGGATTTTATATTTCCTGGTAAATAGCACAAGTTTAGTTTTGTGGGAGTTGACACCGAGTCCACATTGATCTGCATAGTAAGCTTGCTTAAAGCACTTTGTAGGAGTTCCTTGAGAGTGTTAGGATGCTTACCAGATATCGCTATCACAACATCGTCCGCATATAGGCGATCACCCTGTACCCCTCCCTTTCTAGAATCATTAGTAGTTCATTTACGACTAGCTTCCAGAGGAGAGGAGAGAGGACACCGCCTTCCGGCGTACCTCTACTGACAGTTCTTCGAGTAATAAAATCGTCCAGTTTTGAATTTATAATCCTGCTTATTAGCATCTGATTTATCAAATTACTGATTGACTTATCCACCTTCAGAGATGACAGCGCAGATATGATTGCGGATGCGTCGACATTGTTAAAATCTCCTTTTATATCTAGGAAAGCAAGTAAGATTAACTCCTTATGATGAAGGGAATGTTCGATAGTAGATAGTACAAACCAGGTTTCTACAGATTTCCCTTTGTTATAGGCATGTTGAACATTGGATAGTAAGGACTTATCAATGTTTGCCCTCAAATGGATTTCAATCAGACGTTCAAATGTTTTAAGAAGGAATGATGAAAGGTTAATAGGTCTTAGATCTTTAGGATTAATATGGCTAGGTTTGCCAGCTTTGGGGACACAATCCCTAGGGTATCACAAGAGTTCCACAATGATCTAAATGTGGCGGCAACAAGATTAACTGTCAGCCTACTAACCTAACCTAACTTTGAGGTTAGTTTGACAATTTATCATGGAAAGACTCACGCCCCGCCGCCGCCGCGATGTCGGAACAGCGTTTGCAAATTATTCAAACTTATTTTGAAAAACATGGTTGAATTCGAGAAACATTATCAGTGTTATTAATTCTAGAAAATATGAACCGTTTTCGCAATACGTTTATTCAAACAATAATACGCATCTCGTTAGCCGTCGTACTTAATTTATTAATTTGTTGTATTGTTGTATATTTTTACTGTGTGATAGATTTACATACATCATCTCATTTTTATGTGAAATCCATAGAAAACATTATACTAGAATATAGACTCTAATTTTTCCTCACGGTTAGAAAACGAAAACCAACACCGCTCAATAACTCTTATAGAAAAATAAAGCCTCGATTTTAAGACCTTTTCTTTAACGATGAGATATTAAAACTGAAGCTAAGAGCTTCTTTAGACGAAACCATATTAACGATTTTCAATGATTTTAAATCCACTGTTTTAAGCTAAAATATTTTTTGAAGAAAATTCTATTACTTCCACTAGTTTTAGATTCATAAATGACCACCGAAAATCTTGTAGAGGAGTATTGCTGCAATAACTTTTAAGGATTTTATTTTTAAAAGTTCTGAAATTTCTTATCAAATTTTTGGTTCCAAATACCAATTTGAGTGTAGCCTCCACTTCCAGCTGATGTGCACTGACACCCATCTACAACGTGTACGAAGGGTGTTTCAATAAGGACAGGGAGATGTTCAAATAGTGCATTTTTGTAACACATCCATTCAATAAAAACTGCGGCTTCTCACTAAAGATGATTTTTTGGCCAAAACTGGGGTCCTCATCCAAACACTCCGAATCCCAGTCAACGAACAAACGGCGCGGCCACGCGGCGTTGTCTGAGTTTTGAGCTCCTGGATCAGTTGTATCTTGTACGAGGTGTAGGTCCAAGTCTCGACGCAAAATTCGCCTAATTGAAAAGTCGACTGTGAAGGACCAGCACGTCTTCCGTTAAATGAGCGCAAAGAGCGTAATGTTTGCACTAACTAGTGTTACCGCAAGACAAAAAAAAAAAAAGAGTCGCTAGATCGACCTTAAAAATCCGCTAGATATGCTATAATTTTGAAAAAAGTCAGTAGAAAAAATTGTCAGTACACATATAAAACATATTCAATTATAACAAAAAATTTATTTTGTATAGTAAAGAAAAACTTATAAACAGTAAGTTAACAAAAAAAAATCTTAAAAAAAAAAAAACAAAAACAAATTCAGTCTAGAAAATATAACTACTTTTCATTTTTTAAATGAAAAGTAAAGAAGTTTTAATAATAACTTCAAATATCTATTATAAAAATAATCAATCACAAACAATAATTTTTAATAATTTTTTGTCACTAAACTTTTAAAAATTCCGCTAAATATAGTGACAAATTCACTAAAATGGCAGCACTGGCACTAACGAACACAAATTTTAAGAATAATAAAGGTTTATAATTTGGACGTGCTGTTTAATCGTGTTACTTCCCATGGTGATTCGACATCAGTTACTGAATAATAAAAAAACAGATTTGACATATGTCATCAAAACAATATTGTCGCTTCAAAGAGCCAATTGAAAATATTTTTAACTAAGACATAGATTGCCAAGAGTTATGTTTGGCTTCATATGCAAAACCTTTTAACTTGCCATTTATGGAAAAAGTTTTCCAATAGAGATTTCCAAACTTTCATAGGTGATTGCGGTTATATTTTTGACGCTACATCTGTCAATTTGTATGTCATTTATAAAGTCTGCTTTGACAAATCAACATGGAGATTAACACAGTTCAACAGATGTGGAAATGATTAAATTATCTTATGAGAGTGGGTCCCATAAGATCTCGCAAAATTGTAGATGCAATGTACCTAGAAAAAGTTACTGCTTGGTGTTGATTTTGAGCTAGCGCCATCATCAGTCCATACTTCTTTAAGAACGGTGGTCAGGCCATCGGTCCATGATAACCAAATTTTTTGGCTTGGATTAAATTACGACATGTGGTTTCAATAGGATTGCGCTACGTGATACACAGCCAGCGAAAGAATGGACATTTTGCAATAGTAAATTCTGAACATGGATGTAACGCGGAGGCGATGAGCTCTGGCTACCGAGTTCATGCGATTTTGCCCAGTTAGATATCTTCTTGTGGGATTTTCCCAAATCACAAGTCCATGCCAATAAACCACAAATCATCACGCGCGCCAAATATACATTCCATATATATTGGCCTTCTAAATAATAAAGAACGTCTATGACACTCAGTCCCAGTTTGTTTTATTCAAATTTAAAGATAGAAAATGCTCAATGGAAAACGCTGTATATTTAGCATTCGCAAAACAATAAAAATAGAGATTTTGATCAAACTTCGTATTACGATGAGATAGGAAAGACAAAAAAATAGTTCTCGGAATTATGTTTTATTTGGCTGCCTCTCTGTTTATCTCTGTATATGTACATATATGCCTGATCGATCCACTATAACTTAAACGTCCCGGCCGATTTTCTTAAGACTTGGTAGATAACAATTTAAAATCTGTTTTCCAAATATTAGGAAATCAATTTTTTCTCAAAAACTCCTCCGCAGGTCTTAAGAAACATAATTTATTAATGGCACCTCTTCCATAAAACCCTTTCTTTTTGTTTCGATTTTCTGAAAACGGTATAACTAATTTTGATCAAGTTTTATGCTCAATGTCAATTAAACATTTTTCTTTATAGAATTTTGCGTTTTTTTCAAAACAATTGCCTAGATTTAAAAAAATTCAATACATATTTTGAAAACCTTAAAATCTTTAAAACTTGACAATCAACATTCTTTTAAAACTATCTACAAGATATGGTTACAAATTGTTCCTTAATCTAAAATTGATGATACCCACGAAAGAAATATTAAAAAATAGTTTTCGAAAATCATATTTTTCTTGAAAACGGCACCTCAAGTTTTGATTTTTCTTTGAAATAAATGAGACTGGATGCGCTTATCAACTTAAACTTACTATGAATGAATGAATAAGCTATAAATTAGGGTATTGCATCCCAACCTAGAGATGCATAGTGCCGCCACCAAAGACTATAGATGAGCTAGTTTTTACTTGATTAGACAACATTTGCTTAAAATGCGGTCCGGTGCTTCCTCGTGCAGAATCTACATGAGGTACTGTCCACTTCACCAAGTATACATAGGTGTCTTCTAAGTTTGCAGTTATCACTTAGAATACCTGTTATAATTCTTAGGTTGTTTCTACCTAAGCTGATGCAATTGCTGAAACGCTCTTCGTTGTAATTGTCCAGTAGCAGTAGCTTTGAGAGTTCTTTCCAGTTTTTCGATCTTCTTGCCACCTCTTTTTGTTTTATTTTGTCTTTGATGACGTTTTCTCTTATTTCGCAATACTGCAAAGGCCCTGTTAAAGAGATTGATGCGCTTATTTTTGCTAAGGAGTCTCATTTCCCAGAACACCAAGTGACACCAGGTACCGAATTAAGTGTGACCTTGTTATATTTTCTAAGTTTGTTTAGCCTGTTTATACATTCCCTCACAAATTTAGAGCTTGAGTGCAGCTTGGCTATTTGAAATGATGGCAATGTTTGTTTACAATAGTTGCTTTCGAGATTACGATCCACACATTCCCCTATGGTCAGCACCTTCTTGGAAAATGCTAATGGACTTCCCCATCGTTATGGAAAGTTTGTTTTTAAGCCCAAAGATTCCTGTTAATGATATTTACTTTGAGGTTTTAATTAATTGTTTTGTTGTTGATTCTTTGTTGCTTAACTCTGTATTTGAAACTTTTCCTCGAAAGTATATTTTTTGATCATAATATCATCTCTTCGGATGTCATGAAAGTTTGTTACTGTGGACCCGCTAATTAAGTCTCTTTTCCTGAAATCAATAATTTTGTCTTTCCCTCTAAACTATATTATGTATATACCTACTGTACGACGTATATGTAATACTTAACCTATTTTTATTATTTTGGTATTCAAAAATAATAATAAAATACATTAAATATTTATGGTGTCACGTTCGACCTTCTTTGCATAACTGAGTTACACGAAACGGACTTGTTCACATTTTTGTTTCTTGGTTCCCCTTTATTGTGAACATTGACTTCATCAATTTTTTTAACATACTGTCAGCATTCCAAAAATAAATTCATACGTATATCAATTTTCTAGTCAGTATCTTGTTTTGGTAAATAAAAATTTTATTTTATTAATACAAATATAGTTTTGCTTATGACTAATCTGATATCTGATGCGCTGAAAAAGATAACAATTTTAAATTAAATTTTTATAATTTATTTGCAAAGAAGATATACATAATATAAAATTTGTATCTTGAAGCGTAAAAAAAACCAGATAGTACCGTTTTTTTATTTTGGTCAATTTAAAAGAAGTTAATTTATGAATGGGATACACAAAAACAAAAAGATGAGTGTAATTTCACTAAAGCAAGTAGGCAAGGTCATTGTTTTAATTAATTTATGGTGGGAATACACCTGTGCATCAAAGATTTATGTTTAAATAAAACTGGTTTTATCTTGTGATTGAATAAAAATAAATTAATTTAAATATTTTAAAATATTATTAACATTGTGTTTTAGATGTTTTTGTCAATGCAAAGACTAACGAAAGTTGTATTCAAGAGAATATATTATTGCTTTTTATTAACAACAATATAAATTTAATAGTCTTATGAATTTTAATCGGTACTAAACACTATTTAGTATGAGGATTAAGAAAATCGCAGTTTCTTGTTTTTTGAATATATATACAAAAGAAGAAGATGAGCATGGGGAAAAATTCACACCAAGTCGTCTTGGAAGATTGTCAAATTTGTTACATGGCTGTTCAAATTGAGCTATTTGTTAACACGATAAGTTGTAGAGTTAGTACCTATGTATGTATGGCATGTGTGATCAAAACTAGCTACATTTCATAATGCTTCAATCAATTATGTTATGTTTATAAAATTATACTATCATTGTTCTTACAGAAACTCGGTTTACTATGAAATTTCTAATGCTGAGACTCGCAACGATGATAAAGTTTTATAAAAAATGGATAGAAATAAGATTTCTTAGAAATTAAGCACATCTATGCCGCTTCAAAAAATTCTATTTATCACTCAGCAATGATATTTTTCTATATAATTGAAAATGTTTATACGCAACACTAATTCATAAATCAGGTTCAAAACTACAGGGCAATCGCAAACTTCAATCGATTCCTAAAGTCTTTGATGCTTTTGTGAAAACTAAAACTGTATGATGCATTTGGAAACCATATTTCAACCTTTCAACATGAATTTGTAGGTGTAAAATATACTGCAACTAAACCCCTCATTGCTTAAAAGCCAAGCTGATGTCAATTATAATGATTTTCAAAGGCAGTTAGCCATGTTTTATTATTGATAAAACTTGAACCTCTAAATTTTCATTCTCAGATGTTAAGCTGGATTAAGAACTATCTGTTAAATAGAGTTGAAATATTAAAAATTGGCTAAATGAAATCAGTATATATTTCAAATTACAAACAGTGCCGGATTAGCCACGAAGCAAGAGTAGCAAATGCTACGGGCCCCGCGCATTTGGGGGCCCCGCGCACCAACCTTTTCTGACCATAAAAAAGTATTATTTACATATTACTTATTTACATACATTGCTTTAGGTAAACGTATATGAACAGTTATCATAAAATTGCTGGCATTTTCGGAATATTCCGAGAGCTAAAATCTCTTCTTGATTCAAAATAGCTGTTTTGGCCTTTAGTCCACAAAAACTGGCGTTTCGTCCGGGTGATCGCACATGGACTCATCAGTTGGCTGTGAGGACGTAGTCAATACGCAATTTTTATTGAATTCAGTTCATCTTACATCGATTTTTTGACAAAAATCCAATGTGAACTGTATCCAACCAAGATTAAAATTATAATCATTAACGTTGGAATATTTTGCTACTGAAATAAATTAGCCTAGTGGAAGACTTAGCACTATTAATGGATTTGTTGAATTTGTTGAAAATAGCAAAATATTTCAGCGTTAATGATTTGATTACAATTTTAATCTTGGTTGGATATAGTTCACATTGGATTTTTGTCAAAAAATCAATGTAAGATGAACTGAATTCAATAAAAATTGCGAATTGACAAGGTCCTCACATCCAACTGATGAGTCCATGTGCGATCACCCGGACGAAACGCCAATTTTTGTGGACTATTTTGAATCAATATTTCAACAAGTCCATTAATAGTGCTAAGTCTTCTACTTGGCTGATTTATTTCAGATATATAGAATTTGTATTATAAAAACCTTCATATAAAATCTCTTCCACCAGAAGAAATTAAAAATCTGCAACCATAGTAAGTGCTTACGCAGATGATTTGGAGGACAGTCTGGGCAACGAATTAGTGCAATTCGCTTCAATGCTCAATTCTGATGTGGCTGGTACGAGTATTATTGACAGCAGGAATCATGAGGCTCTGGAAATGCAGGTTTACAAGCTGTTGATAAATAATTATTTACAATCTTGTTTCCCGAACGTTGAAATTGCTTTGCGCATTTATTTGTCTCTCATGATCACCAAATGCAGTGGGGAACGATCTTTCTCAACATTAAAACGTGTTAAAAATGAATTGAGGAACACGATGAGCCAACAACGTCTTAAGGCTCGGTCAAACAGACCGCGTTTTCAACGCCGCGTTAAGATTTTTTAACGCGACGGTAAGATTATTTTGACGCGACGACGTTGCAACCGCCGCGTCAGAGGACGTCAAACAGAGAGCTTTCAAGCAATGAACAAACAAAACAATTATTCCTTAACAAAAATAATATCAAGCAGCTCAGATTCAGAAGAGGGATTATTGCTTCTATTTGCTATTTTACGAAATTCCCGTAAAAGAAAAAGAATTTGGGTACATGCCAATTAACAAAAAAAGAAAAGAAATCGGCGAATATCACCAGCTGTGCCGAGAGCTAGAGTCGCACATCTCGAAGGCCAACAAACAGAAGACCTAGCAATGCGGCATTTATAAGAGACAAATTTGTCTCATACTCGTATTTCAATAATAATAATTAAATATGTATGTAAGACAATGTTCTTATACGATTTATCACCCATATCGTATAGACATGGGTTATTTCTCACCAATTCAATTATTTTTTCCATCTTGAAAAAATTTAAAATTCCTTTGACTGCCGCAGCGTTAGAAATAATCTGTAATTTCATACAACGTCGCGTTTCACCGCCGCGTTAAAACGCCATGGTGAATTCAACGCGGCTTCAAAAACGCGTTAAGTATGACATGGGGCATGTATTGCAATGTAATACAACGCTGCGTTTGAACGCGGCGGTGAAACGCGGCGTAAAAACGCGTTCTGTTTGACCGAGCCTTTAATCTCCTCACTTTAATAAATATTGAACATGATTTACTCCGAGAAGTCGATATCAACAGCATTATTTATTAATTTTCCCAAATTAAATCAAGAAAAGTTTGTTTGTAACAGTTTTGTTTTATTTAATACCATAAACTTGATAAGTGCCTAACCTAAAACAGTCTAAGGGCCCCTTGATAGAATTTGCTACAGGCCCCGCGCTGGCTTAATCCGGCACTGATTACAAAGGAGTTAAACATGGAGCCTGGTGTAACCCAAGGTTCCGTTTTGTGCACTTTACTATTTCTCATATTCATTAATCATCTTTTGTCTGAAACTTCTAATCAATCAAATTGTTTTGCTTTTGACAGTACTCTCAGCTTCTCATACTCATTTTTAGATTCACTCCTTGTTTTTCCGATATGGATCTAGAACGGCAGCGTGTAATAAGCTCCTTAAATTTTGATATCGATAGCATTGTCAAAAGCGGAACCCACCCTCCTTGCCACTATCCATGAGTAGCACTTCCGTTGAGGAAACCGAACAGCTCTAAGTTCTCGATATGTGTACATGTGCCCCACGGGCCACCTTTTGTGAAAAGACCACGTGTTAGACATTACCAAAAACGCTTGTAAGTATTAAGGTTAAGGATCGAGAAATTGTTTAAGCTTTTATTGTGTGTTTTTTGTAATGAAATTATGTTTTTAATTGTTTTGTTGGTTAGTTGTTATGATTTTTTCATTAAGGGGAGGTTCTCCTTTTTCAGTGTCAAAAATTACACTTTTTTATGAATTTTTTTTTCATGGAAGGAATTATATAATCAATTCAATTTGTTTATTATCATATTAAGTACCAAAAAATAATTTTTTTCATCAAAAAATACCGGGCCTTGAAAAAACAATGCGCTTCGGAACGAGACCACCTCCAAAAAAAGTTGTTCGCTGTTGGCCACTCTAGCTTCTGAAAAAATGATCTTAAATTAAAAAATTAAAGTTTTTTATAAAAAAGAAGAGTGTAGTTGGGGTTTGGACCAAAATGTTCGCCCAAAGTAAAAAAAAAAAAAATGGCGGACGCTTGAATTTTAGTGTTCGTTTTTTCCACTTTTTTTCGCCCTTCTGAGCGCTTACAAAAAATGTTTTTTGATATATCAGCCTGATTTCGGTCCAGACTCCAATAAATTTAATAAACTTTAAAACAAAACAAAAATTATGACGATCCGTCAAGTAGTTTTAAAGTAATCGTGGCCAACAGTTGGAAAAACCTGGTTTCGTGAAAAAGGCGTTTAAATTTTTTTTCGAGTCATGGCTCATGTGTGGACACCTGGTGGTTCATGTCTCATGTATCTAAGTGTCGACACCTGTTGGCCCATTAAGTACCTCTGCTTACCATGATATATGTAAAACATGCTACCCTCAAAATACCGCTAAATGTCAATTTTCGAGACAAAAAAGTAGGTCTCGTTTTTGTTCTATAAATTTAAAAAAAAAAGTATTCAGACAAACGGTTTTAGCTAGAAATTCTGCACATATTTTACTAGAAACAAATGAAAAAAAAATTGCATTTTTGGTCGCCGAAAAAGGAGAACCTCCCCTTAAAAGAACATTCTCTTTTGGCAAAGTTCGAACAATAATTGTAAAAACCTTGTCGCTGTCTTTGACGGATAACGTGTCCTTTTGACATGTCACTGACAACTCCATAGAAAACTTTTTACCCCCAACGCCGGAAAAGAAGTTTTACTTCAAAAAATTCCGGCTATCCATAGCCCGAATAGTCGACTGGAGATACTGTTTTAGTTTCGAAATGTGATAAGACCAATGCAACATGCATTGCTAATCGGTTCCGAATTGAAATAAATTTTCGAGCTTGTAGTATCGCATATACAAGTGAGATCAAAATGTAGTTCACAATTAGGAACATAAAAAAGTACCTCAAGATCAGCGCATTCATGAAGCTCAAACTAAAGTACATACGTTTCGTTTTATTACTAAAAATTAGTTTATCAGGAATTAAATTCAAAGGATTATCTGAATCATCAGCAAAAGTTTTCACTTTTCCGGCAAACCTTTTATAGAAAAAAAGAAATAAAATAGGACCAAGGACAGATCCTTGTGGAACACCTTAGTTAAGAAAATGACTCGTATACGAGTACTTAAACTTTCACCAATTCTTACTTTTTTAGCCTTTCTTTAGCTTGAAGTATGATATAAAATTCTGGCATTCCCCACAGAATAATTCTTTCAAAAGAACATTGTGATTCACCATGTCAAAAGATGTCGTAATGTCCACAGAGAGACCAGTGCAAAGAGCCATTACCGCATCTTCAGTTGAGATACCCGTTTCTCATTGAATACAAAATAAAAGCAGCACACCTGATTTTAAGTTTTTGTTTTAAATTCTTTTGTTCTTCGTTATTTGTTTGAAATATGTAACTAAAAAACAACTAAACAAATAGAGTATTAATTTAAGAACCCTATTTCAATAACTCCAAAACTGATCAGTCGGTTATAAAGAATTTGATGCTCTAAATTAAAGTTTTTAAAGTATGGTCTATTAAGATAATCATAGAAAAATGCTATAAATACTAGAATAACTAGGAATAAGGATGAACCCCTACAAAACATGAAATGAAGCAAGTCATAGTTGCATAATTAATTTTTTTTTGATACTTACTTAATTGCGTTAAAGGTTTTCTACAAGCTTTACTTCATCACCCCAGATTCCTACCTCTCTCAGATCCAAACTTGAAATCAAATAATGAAAATGAATTTACAAAAAAAAAATTCAAGGTGTTACATTTTTGTTTTCAACAAAAGAAAATCAAAGACCCATTTTTACTGATGCAGCTTTTTATCTCATTTCCTTAAAAAGATTTCACTTCGCACAGAACAAAAAAAAAATCAATTCAGCATTTCGATAAAAAAAAAACAACTTCATGTCATGTGTCTTATTTTAAAAGAGTACCTATAACATCCACAGGTGAAAGGGAATCAAAAAGCAAAGAAACTACAAACTTGTGCAACGTGCATCTCGCATATAAGTAAAAATATTAAGAAGAGTCTCTTATTCCTTGGTATAAAGCTACCTTTACTCCTTCTATACTCGTATCTATGAAATAATCACCTCCTGCTGCAAGGCACACACATTCGAATTCGACTGGTAGCTCAGCTTAAGGCATTTATTCCCAAACTCATATTCGTATCTGACTCTGACTGGCTTGCAAGCAAGGACACAGAACCCGAAGTTTAAAAATCCTTGTTATAATACAAGGATGAATGAGTTTTTCATTTCTCATGAGATATTTTTGGAAATTTAATAAAAGTTCTGTTCGGTCACATGGATGAAAACATGACATAGCTCGTTTTTATTTTTGTTTTTTTTTTTGGATCCGTGAACATCAAAACTCCGGTTAATCAACCTTTGACCTGACTGATGAAGCTTGCGCCGTTCCATATACTAATTCAATTTAATTTTCGATTTAACAGCGAAAAATCATGATATCCTTGTGGAGGGTGGTCGAGTGGGGATGTAATGGAAGAACTGTGTTGGATCTGTGGCCGGGGTGGAAGCTTAGGGCAATATAAGTTTAATATGGCGGTATATGTGGCTAGAGCATAGGCCTTATCATTGTATTCCACTGTGACAGAAGCTGGGTAATTATGTTTACATTGACATTAGATGGAAAGCTCCCGGGAATAAATTGGTATCATGTTGCAATTAAATTGGTTAATTATAGCAAAGAAGGAGATCGGACAGTACTTTTCAGTTTATATGAAAACAGAGGCTTAAATTAGTAAATATAGAGCTGTTGGGGATTTGGTCTTTTGTGAAATAAAAACGGTATTCTAGTAAATGCATGATCGGTTATGAATGGCACCCTTATTAGCTGAGTCATATATTCAAGCCTCTAGTTGAGCGCCAATGAAACGAAATTAATACTACATCTAAGGATTCTTAGAATTAGAACCGTAATATGTATGTAAGGCGAAATGTGGAGCTGATTTTATAGTAAGAACGGTATTCATTGATATTGCGGCACTTCGTATTCAATCTGCAGAGCGCAATCCCTACTTATACGGAATGAAGGGGACTGACAATCGCAGTGTGCATGGACGCTCCTAACCAGTTTTTATTAATGCCTTCATGGTTAAGCTCATCCCAATTTCCCGGCATTTCTCAAGATCGGATATTGGTGTTTTAAAATGGGGAGGATAGTTTAAAAGTCATTTTTATTTTTGCATTCGGCGAAGTATGCTACCTGAAATAATTGTGTAAATAAAATAATAATTAATTTTGTACAATAAACAAAAGTACAAAAAAAAAACAAAAACAAAATCCATCAGTTGCTGATTCAACATAGTTTTCTGAAGACTTCCACCCGCCATTAGTATGGCACGCCAGTACCGTTAGTGAAAATACTGTTTGTTAAGCCGGTTAAGAAACTTGGTACATCAGTGAAAACACTGTTTGATAAGCCGGTTAAGGGCTGTAATAAGTCAATGGAAAAACTGTTTGATAAGTCTATTAAGAGCTGTGATAAGCCAGTGGAAACACTTTGATAAGCCGAAACATTGGGTCTTGTGAATAAAAAAAAAAGTTAAAGCTTTTTTTAGAGGAAGCTAAAGCCAACTAGTCACAGTTTTTACTAGCAGCTGAAGCTAGACAGTTCTAGCTTAAGCTTTCTTTTATGTGAATAAAAAATTGATTGCGCTATATAGCTTATGCTAGAAAATTCTAGCTTAAGCTTCGTAATTTAAGCTATTCGTTTTTTATTCACATGTTTCGACTACGTAGCTTTAGCTAGAACTGTACATGTATGACCGAAAGAAAGGTTGTTTTGCCACAATCTGTTTTCTGAGAGAACACATACAATGCTTCACAATAATTCTACCATGCAAACCACGCAAAAAAAAGTTGACTTTGCCAAGCTAGAAAGATGTTTAGTATTTGAATTTTGGGATAACGTCTTCATAGAAAATTATGCTTCCAAATCTTTTGATATCTTCATTGCAATTCTTAAGAAACATATAACAAATTGTTCTTATTCGGTAAGACAAAAGAAAAATATAAAAAGAACTTAAACGCTAGATTAATCATAGCTTATTAAATAAGATTAGCCTTAAAAACAGATTAAGAGTCAAAAGCTATAGACATCCAAACAATAAATTTCTATAAAAAAAATAAATCGTTTGTGTGCCGAACTAAAGAAGGAAATTCCTAACTACCGTGACAATTTTTATAAAAGTAAGTTTTACAAAGCTGAAGGTGATTTAAAACGGGAATAGCGTGTAGTTAACGGTATTCTTAATAAATGTACTACAAATAAAAGACCTACTGAACTACTAATTGAGACCACAAAATCAATCGCCTAATTGTATTCATCGTTCTTTAAATGAGCCATTTCTGAGGAACATTTTTGAGGAACATTGTTTTGAGGTCGAAGTAGTTAACCAATTTAAATACCTTGGGTTAATAAATTGATTCTAAAATGTGCTTCCTGTACCACACTGATTCGCTAAAAAAGTATTTTAGATCGACTCTAAGAAACTTCTACTATTTACAAAAAATTTTTTCTAAGAAACTATTAAGCATAATCTATAATGGTATTTTCCAGTCAAAACTACAGTATGGTGTTACTTGTTGGGGTGGTACTCATTTTAACAAATTAGAACCAATACCTATACTTCAGAAGCGTGTCATAAGGATTATGTGTAACAAACATCGCTTGCATCCTAGTATACCCCTGTTCAAGTATCTTAATATTCTTCCCGTACGTCATTTATACTGTTTAAAAGTTTTAAAAGTTTTTTTTCTTTAGGTCAGGTAATCTTAACTTTAGATTTTTTGACAGTCACAACTTGCGAATGAATTCATTGAGTTTAATGTGCTTATCATACGGTACCGTTTGAATACCACTTCAGAAGAAGTTGCATGAAAATTTAAGAACGAGTATGAAAAGCTGCTGGTATAGTCGTTGGCATGTTTTTTGAGCAGCCTTGAATGACATAGGATTATCATAAGTTTCAATATATTGTCACAATCCTTAGGGTATCGCAATGGATTTACATTGATCTAAGTGTGACGGCAACAAGATCAACTGTCAACCAATTAATTGCCATATGTATGCATAAGGTTCAAGCCTTTACTTTTCACTTCACCACGCCTTGAAAATTGTCGAACATTAACCCCCAGTTTAACAACAAATTTAGTTTCACAGTCTAAGTTAAACGACAATTCTGCCGTTTAAACTTCAGTTCAACAACCCCTTCAAACATTTGAAAATAGAATTTATTTTCATTTTTTAATTTTTTTTTCCTGTCAACAATGGAAAAAAAGCAAACTTTCCTTGATTCAGATAGAAAGAGATTAGATTAGACTGTGAAATCGGACGAGTTGAACTTCAAATTTATGCTCCAGTTCAGGTTCAGCTGACTCCATTTAGTTTTCTTTCGATCTTAGAGGTATTTCTTGAGCTGATGATTGACAACCAGTTCCATGACTTTGGAAAGAAGGTACTTAGAATAATCGCCCTTTCTAAGAGCACGCTGGACAAATGCTGTCTTCAGGGGCGAACGCAGGTAGGGGTTTTAGGGGTTCAAACCCCCCCCGAAACGACCAAAAAAATAAGGGTTCATTTAAAAAAAAAAATTGTTATTTTCGTGCCATAAATTGTTCTGCTAGTGTTGATTTTTCTTACGACTTATGTATAAGTACTATAAGACAAGTAATGCATTCCTAAAAAAAAATCGAACAAAAGATTTTTATCAAAGTTGATATTAATATGATAGTGAAGACGAAAAATGTGGGTCCCAAAATTCTGTCTGTCTGTCTGTTCGACTACGGCCTAAAAGGCTGGGCTGATTTTCGTTAAACTTGGTAGATATCGTTTTGATTTTTTCGCCCCACACGTTTTTTTTTCCTTTTCCTTTTAAGACCAAAAAATAACAACGATACCTGCCATACAATTTTTTTTCGAAATCTTATAAATATTTTTTTCTCAAAAACTGTCCCACAGAATTTTGAAAAAAAAAATTCATAAAACTTCTTTTCGTCATTTTAGGTAGATAATGGTTGAAAAAAATTTTTACAAAAAATGGTTATTCTTGGAAGCCCCCTTGGAACCATTTTTTTGGTTTTTGATTTTCTCGAAAACAGTACAACCGATTTTAATCATTATGAAGCACCTTCAAAGTTTTATTTTTTTCTGGAAACTCAATATTTCGAAAAACCCTTGCTCGATTTTTTTAAACTTGATAAATAAAAGTTTTTTAATATAATCTACAAGATCTGAGGAAAAAAAATTGTTTTACCTAATAATAAAGGTACCCACAATACAAATGTTAAAAAATGGTTTTTGAAAATCGTATTTTTCTCAAAAACGGCTCCGAGAATTCGGATAGTTTTTTTTTTTGTTTCGATTAATCTTTACTTTTAGAGAAGCTTCTAAAAAGTTTAAAAAAACATTGCATTTTAAGACTTTAAAAAAAATATTTTGTTAATTTTTGAAAGAAAAAAATTTATGTTTTTTTCTGAAAATTCGATACCTCAAAAACTGCTCAATATATTTTTTGTAAATTAAATTTTTATTCGAACAATAATAAAAAGTTTAAATATGCGTACCAAAATTTTTTCTTAAATATGTTTTAAAAATTTTGTGCACAAAAGCTTATTTTTTTAAGAAACCACTAAAACTAATTACAATTTTGTTCTTGCATAAACTAATATTTGCTCAAAACACATGTCATCCTGTGTTAAGCTCCAACTGCTAAAGGAGTTTTAGTCATTTAAAAAATGAATTTTATGCTTTTTCTCTAATAACATTAATTTTTGATTTCGTATAACTCTTTTTCCTATGATCGCAAAAGTACAACAAGTTATTACTTCACGTATTAATATATGCCGGATTTAGTTTTGCAGATTTGGACCACTAGGTGAACCTAGAACTTATTATAACTCTATTGTTAGGTACACTTATGGAATCACTTACATTCTTTTTCTTTTGTTTCGTTAATGATATTATACGAACCAAATAATGGCCTTCATCACAGGGCCCGTAGTAAAAGTCTAACAATCAATTCCGGAATAAAAATGCCCAAATGGGAAGCACAAAAAACGCCCTCGTAGTGAATATTTTCCAACTTTTGACAACATTATTCAAATTTGCAAAATAGGTATCCATTGTAACATCCTTATGATGTTTTGTTTTTGCGATTAGCTTTATGAAATTGTTCCGATAGGTCCTATCCCTAAGAGCAAATATTATTTAGTTATAACATATTTATGTTAATTACAACAAAGAATATATGTAATTACAAAGTACCTACAATACAGTAATAAAATAATATATTTATGAAAATCTCATATTTTTTTGAAACCCCCCCCCCGAAATTATTTTCTGCGTTCGCCCCTGGCTGTCTTTCATCTTCCAGGGAAGAATTCAGAACAGTGGGAGCGATGGGAAATATTTTTGGAATGGTTTTACCAGTGAGAAAAAAATCATCAGAACTAGTGGATTTGCTAATGTCAAGATCACGAAGGGCTCGTGTAACTGTACGAGTGTATTTTAGCACTCGTCGCATTGAATGCTTTTTGCCAAAGTAGAGCTGACATCAAAATGAGCTGTGAATAAATTTGCCTTTTCTGAAGAGCGAATTATCGGCTTTTCGTGGTAGATGACCGGTATGTTGAATTACAGCGAGTCTTCTTGCGTTTATTTTTTTTTTTTGTAAAACTGCTGTGGCATTCTTATGAATCAACTCTCACGGCTTCCGCAGTCGATAAAGCATGTTTATAAAACTAATTTATTTGGATCACGGAGGTTTATTTATAATGATTGTAACTGCTCGCAAAATTTGGTCTTAGAAGAAGGTTCTTTTTTCATGAATGTGATTCCTAGGCCCATGTTGGGCGCCATTTTATGATACATACATTTATTTTGGCCAAACTTTTATGACTATCCTGTTAATTCAATACCACTTCCAATATAGAACCTTCTGGTAGCTTACATAAGTTCTAAACACAAAACGAAAAACGAAAAAATTACAAAAGAAACTTATTTTGCCGTTATATTTGATCACTCTTCATTGATTTTATCTTTACCTTCTTTACTATCATGACCAAATAGACTTTCTCATTTACTTCAGTAATTACAGCTATTGTACCAATCTGGATATCGCACAATCGTTCCTTGTTTATAGTGAATACATATATATCACCATTTTCTTCCTCATGTAGTGAGTATAGATCCATATCAAAGCCTGAACCATAATTAGTTGACATCTAAATACCAAACTCAATTAGCACTATCATAAAGCTTCTCAACAATTTATCACACCGGCATCGACGACACAAAAGCTCGAAACACATAACGAAACCACGACAAACCCAACTAATCCTAAAACGGATCTAATTTGACACCACATTATGCAAACCGATAGCTTCCGCCCACTCTTCGGACTCTGGCCAACGAAAACTATAGGTATTCCCGCTGCTTTGCACACTCCAGTGACTCCATTTAGTTTTCCATTGCACGGAGAGATGTGATCGTAGTTGTTGGTTGTATTTATTTTTGTTTCTAGCTTGTGAATCTCAAATTTACTGTGACGGGAACGCATAATGCGTATAGTTGCCGTTTGTCGTATCGGCGTCATCGTCATACATATATTGTTTCACCTCTCTCGTATGAAATTCCCAAATAATACATTTTACGAGGTGCGAAAATATTTTAGATCCAAGATAGAGCTATGTCAAAGAGATATTTCGTCACAAGCGATTCCACATGCAATTATCGCTTGCGGTGGGAGATTCCTTGTATCGGTTCCAAAGCCCATCGTAAAGGCCTAATGGCATGGAATGGCCAAATGAGTTAATTTTGATTCCAAAATTGTCGCGCTTGCAGATAGCTGATGGGACAATTTATTTCAGGGCAATTATTTATTGCTTAGGCCAAAGGAATGTTTATGGAAGTTATGAGCCAACAAGCATTCGGTGTAAATACCTGCAGCATCAGCGAACAGTGCGCAAATCAAGTCCTAAGCTGGTTCCGAATACGAAACCAGAGAAATGCACAGACAGTTGTATCTGTATATTTTATTTTCTGCTTTACCTTAATAAACTTGCAGAACCTGTCCCCCGGAGACCGGAGGAGTAAACAGCTATAACGTTTTTCTGTGTGACGGCCAATTGATTGCCATTTTTGGAACAAGTTTTAGATATAGGTCAGCGTTAGATGGGAAGAAATGCACTTGGCCAAGGCAATTGGCAACGGACCAGTTCCGTATTTGGGTTTCTTTTACGTTATGTTGCGATGTTGATGACGACGGTATTGCTGGTGTGGTGGGATAACGAAGGTTATTCTGTGCCCATTTTTTTGTCTGTCTTCTTTTGTACTCAGTAGACGCATGTGTTGTAAGTGTTTATTGGCTCAAATCCCACAGTTAATTCAAAATTATCGATTGATAAATGAATCCCATGGAGTTTACGAATTTCAAGAGTCGTATTGGGCTTTTCCCTCCTGAATCCAATTTCACCTGTAGGTACTTTTACTTGTATTTTAATTGAATTTTTTTTTCGAAACGAATTGTGCTTACATAGTGTAAACAACACACAGTTCGAGAGTCGTGAATAAACCACGAACAATTTTCTGAATGAAAGAGGAATTTTTTCTGTGGATTCTTCTAGTGTACGTGGGATGGATGCGAAAAAAAGCTGAATACCTTTCGACTATGTAACATCAAAAGAGTGAATGTTTTACTATGTTGAGGCGAATCAGTGTTGTAGCTATTCGTAGCTTTATAGCCGCAGAGGGTGCGGTTTTTATTATTTGTTGGATTCATTTGGTATTTTGAAGACGGGTTCACTGGCCTCTGATAATAATATGATATATTGTATACGTATAAAAGGGAATGGACTTACTTTGACTAACTTTGCAAAAATATTTAAGGGTTAAAATAATAAAGTCATAATACAGGTTTTAAGTAAATTTAATTGCCTGCTGAAATACATCTTTCCTTAATTGCGATTGCTTCAGAAATTAGTTTGGATGTTTTGTAGAGATATTTTAGTTTAGGAGTCCCATTTGTTACAAGGATGTTATAAAACTTTTTTCTAGAACAAAAGTACGAGAGTCGACTACTTTCGAAGTCAAAATATCCATTCAACATGAAGTTCTTTTTTTAAATTGCTAAAACAAGAACTGAGATAAAAAAAATGAGAGTTCCATCTGGCAAAAGTAATAGTTCTCCTTAACAAAATGGTTAAAGCACCAGTCTATCATGGCTGAGGTCTGCATTCGCTCCTCACCCACAGCTGCCTTAAAATAAAAACTATTAATAGGGAAGTGTTTTTCAGGGGAACTGCTTCTTGCAAGGAATTGACAAATTCTCCAAAAGGATCTGTTGTCATGGAAAGTCCTTCTTATTTTAGCCATTTAGAATCGGCAGAACATGTACCTCTTCTCCATTCCAACGGAAAAAACGCACAAGAGAACAGTTGAATGTTATAACTTATAAGTCACTATGTTCAGGTTCTCCCGTTTGGCCTCTAATATATTTGTTTCTTAATTTTTTAATTTTAAACTTAATTTCGAAACAAATTATAAATCTGTTAACAATTTCATAAATTCTGAGTCAAGGAAAATCATCAACCTGTTTTTTGAAATATCGAATTTTTAAATGCAATTTTGTATTTTTTTCTTAAACCAAGAAATATTTAAATACTCAACGTGATTTAAACTTTTTCCGTTTTTTTTTTTTTAATGTTTCTGTTTTATTACCTATCAATTTTAGGGGTTTTTTTTCCATGGGACCCAAGTGTGTTATTAGAGCACCTGCACAGATATGCGAATTGTACTCAAGCTCTGGACAGAATATAGGTCTTATAGATTACAGCCAGATCAAGAGGGGTGACAATTTCTTGCATCGTCGAAAAAAAAACATAACACTTAGCAGCGTTTTTGGCCATGTTGAATATGTAACCGATCCACACAAGATGGTGTGCTTCACACACCGAGCACTAAAAGCTATTCGGTTTTTTTAATGCAAATGCCGCTGCTAGTATAAAGCGACATGGTGGTAGGTTTCAATTCAATGACAGCAGACAGCATTGAGTTCTTGAACCATTAAAGTTCTACGTGGTAAATGGTTCCCCAATTGACAATGTCGACAAATATTTAACATTTTGCTAATTTTGAAAATAATTTTATGGAAGTGTTTAATTCAAATAATTTTTCTTGTGTTTATTTAAAAGGTAAATTCTGCATTGAACGAATTTTTTTTGTTTCATAGCGGAGAAAAATTGACAGACTTTGACGGATTTTGAGATTTCATTAATCGTTTAAAAATGATGTAATCAGTCAATGGAATTTACAGTTGCAGTATAGTAAGAACGACCTGCAGTAGTCATAAAATATTTTAATGGTATTTCATGTTTCTTACGGTTTCTTATGGTTTCTTCCTTTTTTTTTTTGAGAAAACTTGATAAATTATATTGGTTACTCCTTTATCTTTATACCGCCTTTATTGATTTTCGGGTGCCCTAAAGTTGCACAAATAAAATTGTTTTCTTTTTTTTAATTTTAGAAATATTCTTTTTTTTTTAATAAAAATCAATCGATTATTTTAGTATTTTAAACTTTTCTCACTTTCGCGTTTAGAACTGACCTAACTTGATCAGCCTGTGCCATGTTATTAATGTTATCATTTCAGCTGAAAACCCTCTCTTACAATGGAACACTAACTTACTAATTTAGTTGAATTCAAGTCGTTTGCAAATAAAGCTATCACTATTGGGAACGGCTATCAAGTTAATTGTATCTATACAAACTTCAGTAACGGCTTCCACAAGCTTTCTCATTGTCTCATTTTATTCAAGCTTTCATCTCTTCGTTTTTCTTCAGCTTTCGTACAATGGATCAAATCGTATTTGATTAGGTATTTACCTAATTCTTTTAAGAGGAATCACTTCTGATTCAATAAATGCAGACTCTCGTGTACCTCAAAGTAGTCATCTTATCTCACTAGTCCTTATAGTTGATATCAATTATGTTGTTTCAATAATAATTTCGTTTAGTGTTCTTATCTACGTTCATGGTGGTATTAATTTTTTTTTAATCATGGGAGAACGCATTGATTCTGTATTCTTTCATGGATGTCCATGGATCACGCCAGAAATATCATCGCTCATGTACCGTCATAACCAAGCTTACCTTCGGTGGTTGGAACAAATTCATACATCATATCGGGTGCTATGAAACCAATTCGTTAGCAAGATATGCACTGAAAAAGCTAAAATTTTCAAAAATCGCCTAATTTATCTTTAAATGGTCGGAAACTGTGGAGTAATTTTCGTGAAGTTGGCATTTACAATAATGTTCTGATTATAATATAATATTGTTCTGATTATTATAATATTGATATAAATGAGTTGAACAAACAATTCTTTAAATTACCCATTACGTATTGACTTGGCCAAAATATAGAACTGTATGAAAATTCCTCTTTCGCATCTGTTTCATCTTTTGAGTTTTCTGGAATTGATTGATTGTACTGCTGTTGTTGAAAATTTTATGTTAGTATAGTCAAATGCATAAAGATTCCCTCAAGATATATAAAAACGAACTGAGGAAAACCAAGCGGTTGTTTTGGAGAACTTTCTGTAACAATATAGAAGGCAACTCAGAGGCATCCTCTTCAAAAGTCCAGTCATGCAAAATTGCTTAAAAAACACTAACGGTTCCTGAACAAACACATGCGAAGAATCGGTTAATCTGCTCCTGAATGTACACTTTCCAGATAGGTCTCTTTTCGTTAATAACACCGATTCTAATAACATCGACAGTAGCTTAACTCCTTCCAAAGTCTTATTACAAAGGAAAAATTAAAAGGGGCAGTCAATAGCTTCAATCCATACAAATCTGCTGGGCCAGATGGAATAATTCCGACGTCTTAATACATCAACATCCTAAATGGTTGCATCAATCTGGTCTCTGGCTCACATTCCTTTGTCATGGAGAGCATTCAAAGTTATTTTCATCCCCAAAGCTGGCAAACCTAGCCATGTTAACACTAAAGATCTAAACCTATTAGCCTTTCATCATTCCTTTTAAAACCTTTGAACGTCTAATTGAAATCCACTTGAGGGTAATCATTGATAAGTCTTTACTATCAAATGCTCAACATGCCTATAATAAAGGAAAATCTGTAGAAACTGCTCTACATACACTAGTTCGCAATATCGAACATTCCCTTCATCACAAGGAATTCACTTTAGTTTCTTTCCTAGATATAGAAGGAGCTTTTAAGAATGTCGACATATCCGCAATCACTTCTGCGCTGTCATCTTTGAAGGTAGATAAATCGATCAGTAAGTTAATTAATCATATGCTGATAAGCAATGTGGACAATCTTGGCATAGCGATATCTGGAAAGCATCCTAACACACTGAAGGAGCTCCTCCAAAATGCTTTAAACAAGCATACTACCTGGGCAGATCAGTGTGGACTAGGTGTCAACCCCCACAAAACTGAACTTGTCCTCTTTACTAAGAAATATTAAATCCCATACATAGACCCTCCCCAATCAAATTTATACCGCTTAAATTTTCAGATAAAGCCAAATATTTGGGTCTTATTTTGGAATCAACAAAACCAATGTAGCCCTATTCTCTTGCAAAAAAGTCGTAGGTAACAAATGGGCTCTACAAACCCACATTACAAACTGACTATACATCTCGGTCATTACACCGATCCTTACATATGAAGTAACGGTATGGTGGACTGCGCTGGAAACAGCAATAAACGGCGACAAGCTCAGCAAAGTCCAATGAACAGCCTGCTTAATCATGGGGTCAACTCCCTCCGCTACACTTGATGTTCTTTTTCATCTTATACCGCTAGATATCTTTAGCAAATAATCGGCCGCTAGCACTCGCAGTGGATCAATAATGATATAGGCCACTGCATTATACTGAACTCGTTCAGATTTCTACCTAGTAACGTCGATTACACCACCCATCATCCAAAATTCAATATAAAATTCCAAGTGTCCATCCCTTCCAGGTCTACCTAGGAGAATGAGTAATTTTAGCAGACGAAGCGATTCATTTCTACACAGATGGATCTAAAACCGATGGCGGGGTCGGTGGAGGGGTATACCCCGAAAGATCAAATCTTTGTCTCTAATTTCGTTTTCTTAATCATTGTAGCGTGATCCAGACAGAACTTCTAGCAATCATAGAAGTCCTCTCTTGGTTCAAAGAAAATGTGATATCGACCACTGATATACGCATCCTCTCAGACGTCAAGCTGACATAAAGTCATTGGACACTGTCTCCATAAACTCACAAACAGCCCAAAATTGTCGATCATCTCTGGTGGAGATGTCAAAATAGTTTAACATTCACCTTATATGGGTGCGGGTCATAGAGACATTCCAGGTAACTGTAAAGCTGACGAACTTGCAAAAAAAAGAACAATCTTACCTTTGTCAAATAGAAAATCTAACATAGGTATACCTCTAGCTACTTGTAAACTTATGCTAAAACATGATACCATAAAGAAAGCGAACCACAGATGGACCTGCACCTCAACTTGCCAGTCCACAAAACTAATTTGGCCACTGCTTGATGCTAAACGCTCAAAACAACTCCTTTCTATTGGTAGATTGCACATTAGCTCCATTATAGGTGTTCTTACTGGACCCTGCCTAATAGGTAGACATGCTTTTCGACTTGGAGCTCCCGCAAATGATTTATTCAGAAGCTGTATGGATGAAGAAGAGGAGTTAGTCTCTCACCTTCTATGTTCTTGTCCTGCCCTAGCATAAAGACGTAGACCCAACGAAGACTATAATGATCCTAGTGATCTGAGAAATTCCGACATCTACTGTCTCAAACGCTTCATTGCTAGCTGCAAATACCACTACGGACCAAATTTTTTTCTAAGTGTGTTGGCCTTTCCGGTCAGCAGCCACCTTAACCTAACCTAACCTAAACTAAGTCAAATGCAGTTGGAATTGATGGTATGCACCCTGTTTTTATTAGGACTTTACTTCCACAGATTTTGATTTACATTACATATCTTTTTAAGACTGTACTAACAACTGGCATCTTTCCCAAGCTTTGGAAGAATGCCAAGATAGTCATCGTACCAAAAAAATTCGGGTGGCCAAGAATTCCGACCAATACCTTTTCTTCCCTTTCTTTCGAAGTTCTTAGCAAGGATAATGCAAAGGAAAATAAATTATTATCCAAGCAGAGCTATTATTCTGACACCTTTCCAATCTGGTTTCGGTACAAGCATAGTTATATGACAGCACTTTTTAACATGACTGAAAATCTGAGCCAAGCTGTAGATCAAAACAAGGTTTGTTTTTTTAGTGTTGCTGGATTTTTCCAAAGCTTTGGGTACAATTGAGGACTCGATTCTTTTACATAAGCTTCAACACCAAGCTAATTTTTCATCTTCTGCAGCTAATTTTCTTCTTTCATACCTCAATGAAAGAAAACAAGCTGTCAGTACATTATCTTCATTTTAGCCAGTCTTGAAAGCTGTTCCGCAAGGATAGATTTCAGGCCAAATTTTTTTCGTTCTATATGGCATTCATATTAAGATACTCACATCGACAGATGTGCGCAGATGATCTGCAGATTTATTCGAGTAGTCCACTTGGTCTTATTGAAAATTTTGTTCATAACATAAATCATGATCTTCAAAGTATCCATATTTGGTCACAGCAAAATGGCTTGTTTTTAAACCCCTCGAAAACAAAATGTTTGGTTATTTCAAAGAAGTCACTTAATCTTTCTTATTTCGTTCATTTAAAGCTTGATAATATCGCTATTGATTTTGTGGAAACAAATTAAATTCTTGGGGTCGTTTTTAACAGATCCCTTAACTGGAAGAATCACTTTAATTCTTCTTTTGCTCGAGTATATGGAGCCCTTAGAGTTCTTCGAAAATCTCAATACTTAACTCCAGTGGCGTAGATAGGGGGGGGATCAGGGGGATATATCCCCCCCATTGGGATCGATAATTGTTCAACATAACCAGTCATGAACCAAATAAGTTAAAGAAACGCACTCTGAAATTTTTTTTACGTCTCTCACCAATTCATAACAGGTAAACGTGCAAGAAAAAGAGCTTCCATCCAGCTATAGATATTAAAGATATTAGCTACACTGCCGGTTTCAACGTCAACTCCCGAAAGAACTTTCTCCAGTCAGTAAAGAGAATAAAAACAATACAAAGAAGTATGACCAACGATATGAGATTATTGAAAATATGTCTATTTTAATAACAGTGTGATAAGCTTTGGATGTTTACTTATTTGCAGGATCGTTTGAATGGTTTGGCTGCTCTAGCCATTCATCGCGAAATACCTATAATAGCAGACGAGGTTATAAGTGTTTTATCTAAAAAGAACAGAAAACTGGATTTGATTTTGTGATTTATTTTTTAAATTAATATTATTTTACTTACTACAGTGCCTTGCATAAGTACGAGTATAACCGCACCTGTAAAAATGCCTTTTGTAGAAAATTAAAATGGGAATGACACCCTACTATTTTTTATTGAATGGCATCACTAATCAAGTAAATTGAGAAGAAAAAAAAGTTTCGTTAGTTTCTCTTCTGGTGGTTAAAAATTAAAACAGATTTTTTTTTGTATTGCAAAAGTATAACCGCTTTTTTATTTTGATCTGTTTTTTTTATTTTAAGTAAATTTTTTCGGCTAAATTAGTAAAGGACATTGCTGCCCATATTTTTGACCAATCTAAAAATTGTTTTTGACATACTGTTGACAAGGTTATTTAATATGGAATCGTCTATACAGTTCCATTCTTCCACAATCGCCTCTCGCAGCTCAGCAACACTGTATAATTGCCTATTATCGGCAGACATTTTGCGGGTCAAAATTCCCCAAAGATTTTCAATAGGGTTACAATCTGGAGAACGTGCCGGGAACACCATAAAATATATGTTATTCGATTCGTACCATCCCAAACTTTGAAGACTAACGTGAATTGGGGCATTATCATGCTGGAAGACATGCCGAACTCGACGAAATCGTCTTAAGCAGGATACCAAATTATCCTGAAGCACCTGGATGCAAGCTGAACTGTTCATCTTTGCAGAGGTGAAGGCAAGTGCAACTTTACCACGGTCGCAGAAGGCCCCCCAAACCTTACAACTGCCACCGCCAAAGTTCCTCTTGGAAAAAAAAACTTTTTTCCTTTCTCAGATCGTGCCAATATCCATTAAAACCACCTGACACATCAAGATTAAACTTTTTTCGTCACTGAAAATAATCTAAAAAAAAACATTCATTGGATTATGCCATTTGGAATAACAAGAGTTAAGTGTAAATTAATGGAATGTTACTTATGGTTTTCCAATTGCGTTTCATGTTTTGCTGGGCAAATTCTTATTTTTTTTTTAGACTGTTGTCAAATTTGGATCTGGCATCATTTTGCACCGAACAATCGTCACGAACGTCCGGCAAAGAATGCGCCGAATTGGATGCAGCATTTATTAACGCCTCTTATATCGACGTGTAAGCTTCTGCAGATGCCTGGGTCTTATTTTCGTCGCATAAGATTCTGGATCTTGTAAGAAATTTTGGACGACACGATCGGATCTTTAAATTTTCCTACCAACAGCCCTTAAGCTTAGGCCAGTTAACCGAAAAGCTTGAATTTTGACTTTTTCCGTATCGCTTAAATATTTACCACGCGGCATTGTTTCTTGTCATTTCGAAGCACATAACTGAATGAAGAGCTTCAGAGAGGTTTGCATTGTGCGGTTATACTTTTGCAATATATAAAAATCTGTTTTTAATTTTTAAACACCAGAAGAGAAAATAACGGAACTTTTTTTCTTCTCAATTTACTTGATTAGTGATGCCATTCAATAAAAAAAATAGTAAAGTGTCATTCCCATTTTAATTTTCTACAAAACACATTTTTACAGGTGCGGTTATACTTATGCAAGGCACTGTATATCAATATTTATTCTAGTTCACATTCAAATTAATGCGTATATTATTATCTTTGAAAAATATAATTTGTTTATGGCATACATAATGAATTCAATGAAGTCTTGTTATTTGTTTTTTTTTAATTATTAAAACTTAAAAAAAAATGAGCGAACTAGATCTATCCCCCCCCATAGCGAAAAGCTATCTACGCCACTGCTTAACTCCAATGGAAAGTCGAAAGATGTTGGCTGAAACTCTAGTTATTCCTCTTCTTACATATGTATGTGAAATTTACTGCAATTGTGACTCTGAGGGTTGACGAAAACTAATTGTTTCATTCAACAACACAATTCAATTCGCATTCAACAACACAATAAGATACATTTATGGTCTTAAAAAGTATGACCACATCTCTGGCTTTGCTGCTACCTTATACAACAAGCATTTTAAACATCTCTTTTAGTATCGTACACTTTTTTTTCTCTTCAGTATAAAACAGACGCGTCAACCTTAGTACCTATATTAGAGATTACAGTTTTCAACAGCAAATAGACTAAATACTTCTAACATCCCCAAATATACATAGATACCTGCCTTACATCCGAGCGGTAATTCTTTGTAAACGCCATACGGCTATGAAATTCTTTGCCAAACGATATTAGGAAACTTGGAAATGTTAAAATATTTCAAAAGAAACCTAAACATCATTTTTCTTTGCTAGCAATGTGAGATTTTACCTCTAATAATTTGAATTTACCAAAGACCATTCATTTTTTTTTTAAGATTTACTCGTATCTTCATTACATTTGTTGGGTACTCAGTTTTTCTTTTTCTTCTTCTTTTCATTTTTAACTTAATTTTTAACACAATGTATTATTTAAAATATTTTTTATTTAGCTTGTATGGTCAAACTAAAGTTAGCTTTTATTTTTAAACTAGATGAGCCTACATATATTTTTAAAAATATAGTCAAAACTTAATACAAAATTTTTATCTACATTAAATGCAACACAGATATACACTTAATTAATTTTCGTCTTTTTTTGCGGTGCGTTAATATGTAAAGATGAAACTCCAAGTTGATTCTGCAAACTTTCAACGTCTGGCCATGCGATTTATTTATGTTCATCGCAAAGACCAGACGGATGGGAAATTGTATACGCTGATAATCGAATGACAAATCCTTTGGAATCATCGGTATACACGGGATCAAGACATCATCTCCTTTGTATTTTCCCTTGATGATCTTGGCCTCGATGACGTTATTCATTAGCTTTTTTACAGCCAGTCCCGTTCCATTGCACAGTCGAAGTTTATTAATGTTACGCAACATAATCAAACTGATCCTACTTTTAATTGTAAATTGTGAGGTAGTAGTCCAGGCAAATCCTGAGAGTTTAAAAACTTTGTGGGAAAGTTGATTATATATCATCCTGGTTTGTAACAGCGTCAAATGATTTGTAAGAAAACAACTCTCCGAGAAGAAAATTCTGAATGGTTGCATTGAAATCATCGACATTTTTGTTTTTGGCCACCAATATTGCTCGTTTACTCAGCTAATTATTGTTTCTGAACTGTTGTTCTATGTCCGTAAAAACACGCTGAATAAGTTCCTCATTTGAGTCGATGAAGTGACAAAAATCCGTGAGTAGTGCAATAAATCCGTTCGAGGTGTCAACTGCGATCTTACCATTTCCAAAATCTAATAACTGCTTCGAAAACATAATCGCAGTTTGATCCTGTTGCAAAAAAACTCTCATGTTAGTTGCTAATTGGAGTGTCTTTGCATGAGTGTCTTCAGCATGCGTTAAGTTCGTCAGCAACAGTTGATCGGGGAATAATTGGAAGAGTCTGACGAAAATCACCTGACAACAGAATTACATATGTCTCCACCAAAACTGTTTCGGTTGTCACGAAGATCTTTTAACATTCAGTCCAGTGGCTCCAGTCACCTCTTGAGGACCATCGTACATTCATTCCAAGCAATCCATTTGCATATCTATAGAATCTTCGCCATTGCGCTGTTTTTGGCGATGTTGCAAATTGATACTTCATTGATTTGAATATTTAGTGGAAATGTCAAGGCAGAATGTGCACCTTCTAACAATGTTGTAGCTATTCCAGATGAAGCCAATGCTAGGGGTACTTCATTTTGCGATATGATCTTTGCCGACAGCAATAAAATTAGGAACGTTTTTCCAGTCCCCCGGGAGCATTAAGGAAGTAAATTCCAATCGATTCACTGTTCACAGCTTCCATCAAATTATCGTACGCAATACTTTGTTGGTTATTCAATTGCGGAACATTTGAAGGAACTGTTTCGGCCAATACTTCAGTGTCGTATTGTTGTTCTCTTTGCAACTTGTGGTTAAAGGCATTGTGCATAGGACTATTGGGAGCTGTCATGCCCAAACACGACAATACTTTATTTACCATCAATAAACACATAAATCTTCTATCATGATCAATGTTTCATTTTAAATTTCTGCAGTTATTTGTAATGTAAAGATATCAAATGTTTCACAGCTAGGAACATTTTGTATTGGAAGATTAAGTTGTCGTTTTTAGTATTTTCCGTTATTTATTATTTATGTTTCTCACCGTTTAAATATTTCAAGATCAAAATTAGCAAAATCGGTCCAACCATTCCCGAGTTTTAGCGAAACAAACGAACAGCAATTGATTTTTATATATATGGAGATATGTACATCTTTGATATTGTATCTTAATGTGTATAAATAAACTATACTGAACTAAACTAATGCTACTAATAATATCTTACACATTTATGTACGTCCTTGACTGACCACATTTTCTTACTCTACTACTACCTAAATATCTCTGTTTAATTATCTCTTAAAAACTATAAAAAATGCATGCACGAAAAATATTTGCTTGCTAATTATATTTTGTTGCATCGAATCTCAAAAGGCAAACAAACTAATTATTGCAAAATCATTTTGAAATTTACAAAAATTCATGAATTTTCAAAACCTATCCACTTCAGCAGCTGCAACTATGTATACAACAATGCCCAACCCTATTCAAACCATTTCTAGCAAAAATCAAATACCTCCATAACTAGGCATTCTTGCAACATATTTAAGGCAAACTCTAGAAATTACTACCAATAATTGTCGGCCAGTTTGTTTAAAGTGTGTGGTCTCTCGCAATAAATTTAAACAAAAAAAAAAAAGTAAAAGTATTTCAATAACACACGACCGCATAATGTGCAATCCATGTTAACTAGCCTACGGTTACTTTGCAATTAATCAACGCTTCAAGCAAGCTATATCTGCGCCAGCTGAACCAGTAATCGCTACCAGCAGTAATTCATAGATGCAATTGAAGCTCATGAACTCTTACCTACATCCTCGATGGAGGAGTCGCGGTCTTCACTTCGTAATTATTATTATTGCACATTGCCATATTAAAGCACATTTATAAAATAATATTCCCTGCAAAATGATAAGGTTCGATGGCTTTTGAAACTTTGAGAGATGATAAATAAAATCTGCTGGGGGAGAAGTGCTCTATTAAGCACTTTTCATTTTAAATGGCTTCGCATAAAATATTTTATTTCTCTCATTTAAATCAAATTTAAAGTGATATTTTGCTTATTCTAATTAATCTCATCCATTTCGGTATGAAATATTGTTCGAAATATTTATTAATTATATTTTTGTATTCTCTAGACTCTAGAGTGTTGAAGTTGAAAGCTATGTATAGGAAGGCGTTGCTATTGAATTCGTTGATACATTACAAACAATGAAATTAATATTAAAGCGATTAATTAAGAAGAGTTTTTTTTATTTTTTTTTGATAATTCAATTGCAGTCAGTGATATCAACTCGAAGGTATCAATGGTTTCTAGTCAATAATTGTAATGAACTATTGAAATTGAACTTTAAGCCAAGCCTTTCATTAATTAAAAATAAAACAGACTTTAACCATTTTATTGGCAATCCGATTTCAACGTTTATTTAGTTTTTTGCTCTGCAATGTACATATAATTTATGTGGCTCAGTTTTTGTGTTGTTTGTCCTACTTGACAGATTGAGAGAGACCACCATTCAAATGAATATTTTTTATTTCACGTATGAAAAATTGTCATTACGACAAACAGTGAGACATTTTTGAATAAATGCAGTTTTCAAATAAATTCAAGAAATAAATTGCTTAAGCTTACCCATTTGACGCAATATTTGAAGTTATAGTGGTTTTTTTAAATTTTGACAGTGAAAATGGGTCTTTTGTTATAGCATAATTTTGCACGCTTTAACCATTTTACGATCGTCATAATGGTCATTTCGAGAAGGCTATTGGCAACGTGGTGGATAAATTCGAGTAGACCCGTTCAGTGAATAATACGCCAAGACCCGTACTTCATCGAAAAGAAATGTCTGCCGAAAATATCGCCGTTGTTTTTGATAGTGTGCAGCAGAATCCGAGGTAGTCTAGTTCATGTTGCGCATAAGAGCTCAACAATTTGCAGACAACAACTTGGTGCTTGTTGCATTATGACTGGGACCAACATCAGTACAAACTTCAAGTGACACAGGAGCTCAGATTAAACAATAAAGACAACGACGTGTATTCGCTAACTGGACTCTCGGGCAGTAGGAATTTGACCTCAATTTCTGTCGAAAATCATACTCAGTGGCAAGGGCCATTTCTGGAGAAACGGTTCATCAACAAACAAAATTTTTAAATTTGGGACGATCACAATCGACACGTCATCCACCCAAGTGCCATGTATCCATGTTTTGTGTGGATTTTGGGATGGTGGAATCATCGGTCCATACTTCTTTAAGAACGACATTGGCCAGGCCATCATTGCCAACGGTGAGCTGTATCGCCCGATCTTATCAATAGCTGTATTTTATTTTCCCCCAGTTCTGATCCGGATTGGATTTTGTTCTCAAAATAACATGTAAAACAATAAATACAAACAAAACTGGGCCTTGTGTTGTTTTTGTTATACATGTAATTTTCAATGAAGATCCAATCTGGATTAGATCTGGGGGAAAATAAAACACAGCTAATATCTTTTGGCTCAAAAATATCTTCTTCTTCTTGCTTTGTTTCGGCGCTGTTATGATCTCGATGTCGAGGGGATCATAACTCTCCCACGTATCTGCTTCACACTAGTGATCCGCCTGTGGGGTTCGCCGGGTTGACCTCAGAAATCGGCGGCAAGCCTCCCGGTTTTGTATTGTTCCATTTCTGAGGCCAACTGAATGCTGGTGTTTTTGCATTTGTTTGTACCAGGAGTGTTTAGGCCTACCTTACTTTTTATTCCGAATTGGAACGTTGTATGATATTGCCTTTTTGACGGGGTTCTCAGGATCTCTCCTTTGAACATGGCAATACCAACTGAGTCGGTCGTGTTCAATTTTTTTGGGAAATGGTATTCTTAACATGAAGGCTTCCTCGGATCTTCGTACTTCTAATTCGATCAAGCTTTGTAACTCCTGCTGTCATACGAAGCATCTTCATCTCAGCTGCCGTTAGCTTACTCTCATACTTTTTGTACATTGTCCAACATTGTGAACCGTATGTGAGTGCTGGACGCACAACTGAAGTGTAGAGCTTTCCTTTCAGCTTAGGGGGCATTTTTCGGTCACAGAAGATAGCAGAATTTTCCCGCCACTTCATCCACCCTACGCTTACGCGATGATTGATATCGGCATCACAAGTAGCTTCGTTATTTATCATAGACCCCAGATATTTAAACTTTTCACACTTGGGAAGCACTACTCCATTCAAATAAATGTCTGGAATAGGCCTGTGTGGATCAGAAAATGGGCAGCATAGGTATTCTGTCTTTTTCGCGCTTATGCGGTACCCACTTCCTTCTAAAACATCCACCCATACGTCAAGTGCTCGTTGTAGGGATATCGGGTCTTCACTTATGATGGCTCCATCGTCAGCAAAGAATAACTGATGTACTTTTGGATCCGTCACTTTGCCTTCAAGCAGGTAATCAAGAACTGTAATAAAGAGCAGGGGACTCAAGACACTTCCCTGGTGTACACCTACTGTGATTTCGAATTCTTCGGTGACTCCAGCTGCGCATCTTACTTTAGTAACTGCTCCATCATACATATTTTGGCTCAAAAATATATAATATGGAAACTAACAACATTTGTTTTTAATAAGATGGCACTATGGGCCACACAGCCCGTGCCACAATGGACATATTGCCTGAGCGATTTCTGAACATGGTTTTCTCACGCGGTGGCGATGTGAATCAGCCACTAAGTTCGTGCGATTTTATACACTACACCATACACTACGCAAACCGTTTGAGCAAACAAATGCCTTTTGTTGTTGTAAAAATGTTTGTGCAAACTGTTTGAGTAGTGTGTAGCGATGTTTAGTATGTAATATGTTTGCTCAAACACACGTTTGAACAAACGTGTTTGCGTAGTGTATGGGCCCTTACGCCGTTAGACTTTAAAAGTAAATTGTTTTTTTTTTATGGTTTTCGAAAATCTTATTTTTCTCAAAAAACGGCTGCGGGCGTTTAGAATGTTGGTAACATTTTATCTGTTTCGCTTAGTTTTTATGATCTAAAGGGTTCTTCAATAAGGGCGGGTTGATGTTGAAATGGAATAAAAACAAGTTGCTTGCGAGGCCTATATGAATGCCATTATCTATGTATGAAATATGATATCCCTTAAATGCCCGGCTCGGCTTCTTACGTTGGCACGGATCTGAGGAACCACATGTCGTCTAGGTCCATATGGTTCAATTTGGGTCATAAGTAAGTGGTAATCATCGTTCTGTAGTGCTTGCCATTGACGATGACCACCTCACCAACGTCTTTTTCGAAAAACTACGGAACAATGGCGCCGAGACGGCCCGAATTCCACACCAAATGTTAACTTTTTGAGTACGCATTATCACTTGGTGAACCTTGTGTGGGTTGGGGTCCTCCAGTATACGATAATTTGGCTTGTTAACATCGCCATTCTTCTGAAAACCCGCCTCGTCGCTGAACATGATTTTTTGGGTCCTCTTTCAATGTCCAGTCAGTGAATAAACGGCATTGTCTATGAACCTTGAGATCTTGGACATGTTGGATCTTGTACGGGTGTAGGCCACAGTCCCTATGAAAAATAAGACAGGTAAGACACACTATTTTTCAATATAAATGATGGAACACCATCCGGGCCAGGACTAAAACATTCATCAAGTTTCAAAATATTGTCGTGTATAGAAGTTCTTGTGCATGGCGAAGAATTGACTCCCACGGGTTCTGCTGTACACTTTCACGGACGTCCGTTATGTTCTCGCGGCCGATCTTGCGTTACTTTGACGTACAAATATTGTCTGACCAATTACCAAACCGGTCGTCTCAAATTTGGGCACCAAACGTTGAAGATTCAACTGTGAAGGACCCCCAGCCAATCGCAAAGCGGTGCAACGTTTTCACCAACAAACACTCATTTTGATTATAAATTCTTATTATTAAGACATTTTGATCAATTGTGTTATTTGCATTGGTGATTTTGCATAAGTAACTGAATAATAAACAACAGATTTGACAGATGTCACACAAAACAACATGGCCGTCAAAATCTATCCTAATTCTAAGATTTAAAAAACTCGTCTGTCATGTGAGTATTAGTGGACATTTTAATGTTGTTTTATTTGATTTTAATTGCTTAAATTAGTTTGAATTTTGTAGTTATTTTGTCCCACAGTACGATGAATGAATTCGATTTTTTGTTGTTGTTAAGATATTTGATTAGATGTTTATAAAATGTGGCGCGCAATTCTTGAATTTGTTGTTTGTACGGTTAATCCATTCAAACACGAATGGCATTCTTGAATTGATTTGAGACCACTTGCTGTTGCAGACAAATGACCATAAACGGAAAATGCATGGTGAGACTATGAGATTGTTTTTATCGTTTTTTTTTTGTTACTCGTTGGGAATTATAGAATTATTTAGGTATGTATGTAATTCGTTACAACAGCGGTTTAATTAAATACACTTTAAATGGTATAATACTGTGATAGTTGTATTACCAACATAAAACATCGGCTTAGAGATTATGGACGCACAGTATTTTTTGCTTTATTTCAATCATGTATTTTTTTTTTTGAGATTTAGTTTTTGTAAACTATATCTATTTGATTAAAAAAATAAAAGAGACAGAATTGAAAATTAATTTTTTATTGTTAAATCAATTATTGTTCCAAACCATCATAATTTTGAAAAAGGACTTTCTATATTACGTTCTTAATAGAATTGTGTGAAAATTGTATCGAATCATCTAAAAATAAAACACAAGTTGATTGTATTCCTACAGACTTTAGTAACGTTTCTGACAAACTTTCACATTGATAACTGGAATTGAACAAACTTTATGTAACTTGACCTCAATCTTATTTCTTCGATGGATCATACTCGGTTGTTTTCAACGGTAGTGAACCAAATAAATTTAAAGTCAATTCTGGAATACCACTGGGAAGTCATTTGAATCCTGTCCTTTTTTATTGTTTATATTAATGACTTACCGTCTGTGTTGAAATTTTCTATCTCATTAGAGCAGAATAATAAATTGCTGAAGTTATTTTGGGGCCAAAGCCCGATGTCAACTTAGTTAATTGACCGATTTGGTAATGTTGAGTGTATTCAAGTCGATTGTAGCAACATGCGGGGAATACGGAAGAATTTCTGTGCTGTATATGCCCATTCTACGAAAAAAAAAACCATCAGCTTTGGCACTTCGCGGTGTAAAAATATGTTGTCATTTGTTAAAAATTAAATACTACTTTGTCTTCGATTTCTACGCTCGTCTTCAATGACTCTCCTTATGTCAGCTCACACGAAAAAGCGAATTTGCTAACAGCACAGCTTGCTGTTAAGTCATTGCTGCTAGATACTGTCATTACTCTTACTGTAATTGAGAGCGTAAAATATTTTATGGGACAAGTTTTTTTCGCACTCATACAGTTGCAAGAGTACTCATATACACAAATTCGCTGGTCCGGAGAATCCCCCTATTATTCTGAAGAAGTCCTTTTCAACGCTGCCAAAAGTAATGCGTAAGCTTTTCCATCTTTCCTATTTTACTGGTCTCTTTCCGAGTTGATGGAAAACAGCATTTGTTGAGCATGTCCCTATAAAAAAGGTGAATATGCTTGCTCCTCTAACTATCGTCCAATTGCACTTACATTCTTCTTTCCAAGGTCATAGAAACGGTGATAAATTATCAGCTGAAGAAATATCTTCAAGAAAGGAAGCTTCTAAATCTCCGGCAGTATACATACCTTTCGTAGCTACATATATGGCCACTGGTGACCTGATGGTATATCTTACCGGATAGTGGCACAAATTCTTACATCGTTTTAATGAATTATAGCAGATGATACAAGCTCTCTTATTGAAAACGCATGCATTTGGTATTGATGAATGTCTTCTTCGTTGGATTAGAAACTACCTTTCGAACTTTTCAATACAAGTTGTATTGGACGGTTTTAAGTCTGTAATTCGTAAAATAAATTCTGGTGTGCCACAGGGCTGCATTTTCTCGCCGACTGTCTTTCTCACATTCATCAATCAACTTTTGTCTAAAACCTTCAATCCAATAAATTAGTTTTCTTTTCATATACGATTCCAGATTCACGTCTTTGTCCTTCGGATGTGAATTTAAAACGGCCGACTATGATAACCTCATTAAATTCTCATCTCGATAACAATATCAGATGGGGAACTATAAACCACGAAGAATTTAATGTTCAAAAACTCAATGCTGTCTGCTGTCGATAAGGCTGGACTTGCATTGAGGAAACCTAACAGTTCTCGATATGTGCATGACAGGCCTCCTTGTTTGGAATGAACATATATTCAGCGTTACCAAAAACGCAACGCTGCTAATTGTATACGTTTAATTCGACGTTGCAACAAATTTTTCACCCCTTGTGAGCTGTAATCTGAAAGGCATACATTCGCCCAAAGCTCGAGTGCAAATCCCATATTTGAGCAGGGCCTCCTCATATTAAGTAGATAAAACGCGCAATAGATAGAAGGAAATAAGAAGATAAATTTAGTCTTAAAATGTTCTTAAATCGGGATATGATTCTTTTCAAATACTTCATTACTCCTTCTTAAAAAGTTCCTTACATCTTCTTAAATATTTCTTAACTCCTTCTTAAAGAGCTACGGCAATTCTTAAAAAAATTATTAGAAACAATAAAAATAAATTTTTTTTTATTAACTGTTTGGTTTTTTATTATTGTTGATTATTTTAGAGTTCTCTTCATTTTTTCTTTGCCTCTCTAAATTCGACTCTTTATGTGATTTTTTGCTGGAATGAAAGAATTTTAACAGATATTTTTTTTAATTTACCTCTGTGCTCTCCACTGAGATTCGAACCCGAGTCCTATCGCTTGCCGTGCTTGTGGAATGGGCTTATTCCGATAAAAAAAGGTTTTAAGACTTGCTTTGAAACAGTTAATAGAGTAAATAGCCATCATTTGCCCAGAGGTCTACTTTTAAAAAACCACATGTTTTGAATTTAAGTATTTATATTGCCTTTGTTTTATCAAAACCTTAATATTTAAAGTAAATTTGTTTTCTCAATTACACAATTTATATACACCTCCATAGAAATGAACTTATAAAACTAGTATTTAGCTGAGTTCTAAACAAATAAACTACTCTTTTAAACTTAACTTCTCAAAAAAAATAAAAAATATTTGAATTCGAAATAAGGTACCTAATAAGGCATACCAACACCCCCGCTTAGTTAGTCATCTTTCATTTTTGAAACTAAGAGGAATTCATCTCTAAAAGACTTAAAAAAGTATCATGGACTTTGAAAACTTTTCTTAACGATGAGCAATCTACTTGTATTATAAAAATGCTTAAATAGTTTCTTAAATCATTTCATTATTAGAATCTAAAAGAATTCTCTTCTTAGACAACTTTGTTTATGTTTTATTGTGACTGAAACGTTTATGTTAATTAACAATAAATAAGTTCCGCATACAATATTGCTCATGCAGATTTTTATTACTTGTTATGCAAATTAACCCCGTTTTGTTATAATAATTTCAAGTTCTCATTCTTAAGACCATATCTTAAAGATCTGTCCCTATTACAAAAGTGAGGAAAGTAAAATTCCAGCAAAAATCTTTATGCAATCTCCAGCCAAACCTTGACATTTTTTATTTAGGGTGTGCTCGCGCACAATTATGTGTAGATCTCGATATGTAAAACTTGTTGTTAGTCATTTCCATTGCCACTCTTTTCGCCGACTTATATTTACCTATATTTTATTTCTATTTAATCTTTCATGGTTGATACTTCTTGAGTCGAAAAAAAACCCGTTTCTCATCTTTTTTTAAAGACTTTACAAAATAATTATCACCAAAAACTTATGCAAATGAAGTTGAAAATTTTCGTTTGGTGGCCTAACGTTGTCGCTTATTTAGCACGCACCCACAGCTTTTACAATCAACCTGTTCCAACCGTAGATACGTATACGTACATAAAATAAATGTATCTGCAAAAGATTTTGGTTAAATTTATATTTGAATAATTTTCTCCACTTGGTCGGATGATAGGTATCTCTTTATTTTATGTGTTCCACTTCGTGGGGGTCCAAGACGTGCTATATACTTTATCTGACTCATTCAAGAAGAACTTGTAACTGATTTGTTATTTTTTTGTTTCTTCTTCCAGGTGCTGAAATTGCATTCGCGAAAAGGTAAGATACAAAAAAGATACTTTAATTTATTTCCCACGAAATCAGTTCTCGAATTTCGTAAGATGTAACCCATATTTTCTGTGGCAGTTAGACTAACTTCTGTGTGCAATACAACAAATCGCGGACCAATGGAGGGTTACCATCCAACAAAGGTTATAGTTTTTATGTCTCCAAAAGAAGAACTTGATTCAAATTCTTCAAATTTATAAATTCGTTCTTGTCGTCGAATTTTACGATAATAATAATTTTTCACGGTTTCATGAGTTTACATTTCAAATAAAAAAAAAAACCATTTTAAGTTAAGTTCCATTATTGGCCAAATATAAAAAAATTCATCGAGCTTTTTGCAAATAGAAACTGAAACAGAAACACTATGTTTTGAGAACTGAAGTCTTGGATAAAAAAATTATAAGCGGCATACTCGTAGCTATAAACATGGTGATCGGTATACTTTCATATGAATTTTGAGCTGGCAACAATAGAAAGAACAGTAAAGAATGATTTGTCAAGTATAAATGAATAAAAAAAGGAAGATGTTAATGAGGAGCTACATTAAGAACAATAAAAATAGGTATAAGATATGCTTGTCAAAAATAAATAAATAAATGTAGTGCCCTTCGGCAGAATGGTTAGTTCGATTCTCAGCCGCTGCAGAAATGTTTTTGTCAGGGCTGTACTTCCTTTTGAAATTGCTGCATATATTAGCCTTTCGAACTCTGCAGAAACTTGTACGTGCTCCCCATAACTGCTGTTGATTTGTAATTTATTTATTTTTAATAATATGTACGTCTAGGTTGAACAGTATTAAGCGTACACTCGGGCGTATACGTACTTTTTATTTTTTTTTAATTGTGAACTTCTTTCTTGAATTTTTACTTTTGCACTAAAACATGTACATGTGCTTAATATTTAACTTTCTCAAATGAAAAAAAAAAATATCATTTCAGGCATATAAAGTTCAAAAACTAATTGATACAGATATTATAACAGCTTGATTTGTATAATGTGACATTTTAAAAAAGCGGAATTCAGTACTATGGGACTTTTACACAAAATTGCGAGATTCCTTATTAGCGATATTGATTCACGATGAATAATTCCACTTTAAAAATGAGCATCCAAATATGCTAAACAGAACAAAGTTCAATTTATAAATTGGAATTTTCAACAAAAACAAATTTTCAATCATAAACTTTTTATGTAAATACCTAAATAAACTTAAAAAAAAAATTTATTTTTATTTAAAAAATGAAAATGTAAAATTATTGGAATTATTAAGATGTTTTCAAAACTTTCAAATATTTTTTTTCACCCAATGAATAGATTTTTGTCAAAAAATCGATGTAAGATGAACTGAATTTAACAAAAATTGCGTATTGACAAGATCCTCACAGTCAACTGATGAGTCCATGTGAGATCACCCGGACGAAACGCCAATTTTTGTGGACTAAAAGCCAAAAAAGCTATTTTGAATCAATAATTCAACAAGTCCATTAATAGTGCTAAGTCTTCTACTTGGCTGATTTATTTCAGTAGTATATAGAATTTGTATTATAAAAACCTTCATGTTTGAAATTTAGCTAGAATGTAGATTTGATGATTTATTAAATTCTCAAAAATCGCTTGGAAAATACGACGAACCGAGAGTCGATGTTGAACCAAAGGATTAAAAAAGTGCATCAACATCCGAAAGCGTCGCTTCAACATCTAAAAAAGAATCCACATGTCTTCAATATGAGTTGCCAAAGTGGTCAAAAAGTCAACGAATTTAATTTAAAAAAAAAAGAAGAGAATAGACGTATCATGTGAAAACACGCGAGCAATTCATGACAAAATCGGTAATTTCAGATCTCTGCAAATGTTGGAATTATTTTTTGACAGTGACATAATCAATTTTATTTTTGAAATCACAAACGTGTTTGTTAATTAATAAAAAAATAATCTAACATTCAAAATTGAATTCAATGAGGCTCGTTAGTTCATTGGAATAATGTATTTTTCAGGAATGCATATACTGTCCCAATTAGATCTAATCATCTAATCAGTTAGTCTATCCAGTATTTCGATGAAATATAATAAAAGGTACCATGTGTCCACATCGTTTCAAAATTATTTACGAATATATACACGTTTGTGATAACAGTACAATCGATCGTAGAGAAAAGTTTGGTAAAGTGGGAACGCTTCACAATATGCTCAATGAAATATTTATGCAGTTTGGAATATTTTCACTTTTTAATAAATGAACAAATGATACAATGTTCATTAGAGGAAAACCCATTCGTTTTGGATATAAGTATTTTAACTTGTGCTTACATAATGGATAGTTGTTTCAATTTTTATATTAAATTTATACTAGCCGACCCAGCTCTCGAAATTCGAGTGCCAATTTATTTATTATTTATATATTTATATATTTTTATTTATATATTTGGCAGTGTTTTCAAGCAAATTTATTAAATTAAATTTTATTTTATGTAATATGCAAAGTGTTCGACAGTGCAAAAACAAAAATGACCCACAGTGTGTAAATGCGTGTCTCAAGTATATTCTGCACATCTCCGTAACTGTGGCTTTCCAACCATATAAAATGTATCGAAATCGGTTAAATACTTTTGGAGAAAAGTGTACCACAAAAAACATGTTTGCCGTTTTATTATATGATGATTATATATTTTTTTTTAAATTTTTCTTGCAAAACTCAATATTTCGAAAACCCCATGCTAGTTTTTTTTAAACTTAATGAATAAAAGTTTTAAAATATAATCTACAAGATCTGGGGAACAAAATTTTATTTAACCTAAAAATATATCGTATTTTTCTCGAAAACGGCGCCTAGAATTTTGATAATTTTTTTTCTTTTGATTAATTTTTATGATCCTTATTTAATAAAAAAAATTAAATTAAGATATTACAGCTTGTACCTACCATAGAACCATTTTTTTCTAATTTTGAATTTCTCACTATCGACATAACGGATTTTAATGAATTTTTTTTATAGAGTTGCTTCTAAAAGCTTAAAAAATATTGCACTTCAAAATTAAAAAAAAAAAGTCATTTTGGTACTATAGGGCAAGTTCTGCATTTGAAAACAAAAATCGAACTCGAGATTTTGATCAAAGTTGGCATTACGAAACATTACTGGTACCTGTCATAGAACCGTTTTTTTGATTTTCGACTTTCTCATTAACGGCTCTAACGATTTTAACCAAAAATTTTCACCAGGAGCTCCCTTAAGTTTAAAATAATATTGTATATAAAAATATTCGAAAAATTTTTTGTTGTTTTTTTTTTGAAAAAAAAAATTTTTTTTTGAAAAATCAATATCTTCAAAACCTATGAACGATTATTTTTTGAAATTATTTCCTAAAATCAATATTATTAAATACTTAAAATTCGCATCCCACATTTTTTTCTTGAAAAATTCTAAAGAATTTTCTTATATAAAAAATTTATTTAATAATAAATCGATTTTTTAAAAGTTTGTTTGCATAAATTCATACTTTTCTAGAAATCAGACGGCAATTTTATGCATTTGAACATTATTGTCTCATTAAATCCATGTTTTATATTTATAAAATGAATCTTAAATTCCAAAGCACTTTTACATAAGAGCAAGTTCATGCGATCCAGTCGTGCATTTTATTTTTCTTGCATAAATTCATATTTGCATAGCATTCTGTTCTTATCTCTTACTACTAAAAGAATCTAAAAATTAATTTTATCCTTATGAACATTTTTCTCTAGTAACATTCGTTTTTAAAATATCTAGTCAATTACATAGGAGCAAGGTCGTGCGACCCAGTCGTGCATTTTATTTCATAAAAGAATTCAAATAAAGTTGATTCATATTCCAAGTAAGAAAAAAATTTTCTTTCAATAATTTTGATACCCCTTTCGGCGAGTGTTGCGAAAACGCAACATGAATTTTCTGGAAAACTAGAAGCGTTTAAAAACATGTACAAATGATTAAATGGTTTTATGAAAAAGAGCCAATCACAACCTATACGAAATTGCAATTCATGCAGAGAAAGTCGATGTTTGGTGTGAATTTTGGGCTGGCGCCAACATCACCGTTAACGGCGAGTGCTTTCGGTCAGTGATATCCAATTTCTTTTTGCCCGAATCGGATGATATGTACAATAGGACTACGCTACGTGACACACAGTCCGTGCCGTAATGGACCTTTTGTACAAGCGATTTCTGAACGTAAAATAGATTTCAATCGGGCACCGAGATCCGGCGATTCGACCCCTTTAGATTTCTCCTAGTAGGTTTTTCTTTAGTCAAAGGTTTTTGCAAATAAGCCACCACTGCCCTGAAAGTTTACATAGGGCATGCTTAATGGAACACTGACCCATTAGGAGATAGGTCAAAATTGAGTTACGTACAGATACAGGCTTTTGCAAGCCTCAGATCTCATGAATAGTTTATCATACTTTAAGAATAAGATTAATTCATGAATTAGTTTTAATTTTATCCGTCAACAAATAGGACAAATCCTCATAGCAAGATCTTTTTTGCAACTTCCCAAAAATCGTTTTTTCGAGTTAGGTCAGTATTCCATTAAGCATGCGATATGTCGTTTTGAAAAACGTGAAATCAACGTCAATTTGATAACCAAGTGGTCGTAATTTTTTGACGTAGATATTGCTACCGTCAAATATGCAATTGTTTTTCTGCACAAGATCTGTTTGATTAACATAAGTCAATTTTCTTTCAAAACACATTTGACATTTGCAGACTTGTGCCGCAAATAATGTTATCGAACATAATAAGACTTTCGCAGATGGCGTTATCAAAAAAAGTGTTTTGTAATTGCATTTTTGACGCAAATAATGTTTTCAAAAACGGAAAATGGCAAACACGAGCCTTCTAAATAAATAAAATTTATTCAAATTTAAATATATGTAGGAAGCGCTTAATGGAAAACGCTTTAAATATTCATATTACAATTAATAAATATTTTGAAATGACTCACTTGAAACACCCTCAAAAATCAAGGCGTGTCGGACTACGCGTCCAACCTTGTGTTTTTCACCGCTAATTTGTTCGTAATTTATTATAATTTGGCTCCATTTGACGTGGAAAAAATAATAAAAAAGAAACGAGCAAGACTTTTGGTTTCCTTGGAATACTATTTTCAGATCGGGTTCGAGCGGCTGAACGAAAAAAAAATTTGCAAATATATTGTACCCAAGGGATTCAAAGGGGTTGAACCCCAATTTTGTTCCTAAGATATGAAAAGGGATTCTAATTCAGATGCCATAGGTGTTTGTACACCCTCATAATAGGATATATACTTTAATCGCAATCTTCAAGATCACGGAAGAAATCAAAACATCGGCATGAAACATCGGATCTACAAAAAGGTCAATTTCTTGCGAAATCGGGTCCAGACGACAATCATTTTCAAGATTTTTTAAGTACGAGCCTTCCTTATTTATAATTCTTTTTAAATTCCCTCTGACCCATGGTATACATACTTATATGTATATAAAATTGAAAATCATTTAAACCTTAATATCACACACAATACGTTTTATTTACATTAAGAGAAGTCCAGACTTAAAGACTCTTTTATTTTTTCTAAAACTATCTTCATATTTAGATCAGCAAAAAAGGAATATAATTACAATTGAAAGCTTCAAAGGCAATGAAAGAATAATTTGGCAACGTTCTACTTTTTCAATGTCATTAAAATGCGATAAAAAAACAACTATACCGATTTCTAAATTTTACAAAACAAGTAAATCTAATTTAGTTTTTACATAAATAACTACAAGATACAACATCTTAAATATTACACATCTACAACGATTTCACCGTTTTGAACACGCGTATATTCCGAAAAAATACCATATATTTTATGTGTTGTGTCACAGATGCCTGGAGTTCTATTGGCAGAGAGGTGATTGCAGAAGCGAAATTTCTTAATATAAGCCTCAGCTTGGCGTCGACCAGTGAGATTTCTGCTTATTCTTCCGCTAGTTTAATTGTACTACCATTTGAGGAAGACCTAACGAACAACCTCTTATGGAACAGCGCAAGAATATATGTAGGTCATGTTTTCCCAATATTTAGCGTTAACTCGACACAGTTGATTGGGATCTCTGGCCCGAAAGATAAGGAAGCTTTTCATAAGATGTTGGAAGATCAAATGACACTCTCCCACAGTACAATGAAATAAAATAGCCATCTCTTGCCAAGCATCCAATTTGGCTTCCCTATTTCCAAACAGCGGATGATTGATATCATACAGCATTGGAAAGTACTTCATTTTCGATATGAATCGGGCCCGATTGACCCACGTAAAATCTTCCAAGTGCCTACTCGTTTACCTTTAGTAATCGGAAGATGACCTTTGCATTGGTGATTGCATCAAGCTGTTTCAATGTCGACCCGGCATTTTGTTTGCACAGATTGATCTCCTCTGTGATTTTCAACCGAAGAACATAGCAGATGGTATTCTTGGGACTATATTTGTAATCAAAAATAAATTTCATTTTTTCAAATACCGGTGCCCAAAATTGTGGCCATGAATCATACATGCTAAGTTCTATTTCGAACATGTAAAGCAGAAATACAAACGACAAACTTTCTGGCCAGTATTGCCCAAACTTCAGTTATATCTCTAACATTGTCACTGTCTGCGATTTCAGCTAGAATTGATTTTCAAATCAGAATAAATAAGAGGAAAATTGCCGATTTTCTGCATAAAATCCGCCAAAACAGAAATATGTATATTCATTCGAATTCTTTGATTCAGCATATTTTTGGAATTTATAGAAAATTGGTTAAGGCGCTGGAATCCACTTCGATTCTTTAGTTTTCTTCCATAATAAACAAAGTATGACTTTTCAACAATATACTCCCAGCAGGTCAAGCATGCTTCAATGGGATATGCAATATCTGTGGCAACTTCACCCATAAACAATCTAGAAATCCTAGAAGTCTTGCAGGGTTCATTGAAAATGATCGGTCTGGCCATTACCTCGCCAATAAGCTCCTGTCGCTTCTCCAATGTAAACAAACTAATTTTCGATTCCGTCTTACTCGTATTTCGAGTTATTATCAAGATGTGTGAATTCTTCAGGTAGCTCCGACAAGGGAATATCCAGTTTATAATGCACATCTCTCTCCGGATTGCCCGGTTTTTTTTACCAGGAATTTTGAATACGACTTCATTTTTGGCTGCGGCTGGTGGTGGTGTCGGAGGTGGAGGCATAAGTGGTATGTATATCATCTAATATTATTTCGATTTCATCTTCTTTACCCGAGGCACTGGTATATGCAGAACTTTAACTTTTATTCGGTAATTTTAAGCACGTGGTCCTTAAGGATCTGTCTTGGGTCCTAGGCTCTTTTTGATTTTTGTTAACTCGATTCCGTTTGCAAATTTTGGACAATTTTAAATTGCGTAAATGAAAAACAAAGAAAAGATGAAAGACGATTTTGAAAAGAACTAAACCAAACTAACAACACAGAGAATCCAATTAAATAACTAAACGAATTTGGCGAATTGGCAGAGGACAAATTGGGCTTTTTTAAAAATTGCCTTTTTACTATCTGCATTGTAAGTACATAAATATTGGGCCCAAATTTAACTAAACAGTGCAAAACAAAATTGTTGTAAAATGCCTAGTTTTTGATTTCATACCACATAATTTTTATATATCCGATTTAGCTGACTAATTCAAAAAATGGTAACCCTATTCGTGTGTCTTCATCAGCTTACTACAATCTCCACAGGTCTTCGGAACTCATAAATACATTTAAGTCAGAGCCGATACGATACCAATAGTCATTTACAGGTATGTATTGTGGTTACTTGGTCAGTAGCCTATAGATCGGTTGGAATCTATGAGCCTTGTGAAAACTTTAATTTTGGTATTTCAATTTATTAGTCACGCTGGCTGGAGCACTTTTGATTATCTACTCGTAAGATGGGGCAACTCGAGTGGTTTATTGAATGTCTTATCACATCTCCCATGCCAGAGGCAAAGCATATCGCCATAGGTATCTAAAGCCAGCAGCAAGCCGGTAGATCCTATAGGGACTATTTATATTATTTCCTGAAGAATTTATAACTCGTTTCGATAGTTTTTATATTTTTGTTGTTCTGCTGGTATAGGATGCAGCCCAAAACTGGAAGCAGCACTCTCTTGCCTGTGAAGAGGAAATCTATTACGACCAAGTATCTTGTTGTAATGCAGTTTATCGTTGTATTTGCGCAAAGTTCCAATTTCATTAAGTTTTTAATTGAGGTATTTACTGACATAAAAGAAGTTTGTTCATTCTTCTAATAGGAAAAATAAGAGGAATGAGATATACTCATACAGAAGCTGTTGCTTCTTTCCTGCCTTTTCCAAAGATGGGTTGGGTTGAGCTCGGGGATACACATAGCTTTTAGAGGAAAACTATCTTGCGTAATTGTTTTATAGTTTTATTGTTTCGAAATGCAAGTTGAAAGTTATTGCAAAAGTTTTTTTTTTGTACAAAGACTACACTCTGTTTTTGGGGGAATAAGTAATTTTGTCTCTGCAGGGAAATGGAAGAAATTTTAATTTAAGCGAATGAATTGAAAAATAAGACTTTCGTATTATAGTTTTTGGAGTTCGTATGTTATAATCCAACGGAGAATTCAATGAAACCCCAAAACTAAAATTTATAATTCTCAGAAAACTATATGAATGTATGGGGAAATACTGGTAGTTAATTAGAAAGTTAAAATTACTCGTTATAATTCATTTGAGAGTGCTGTGAGAAATGTCTTTAAAACTGCACATGATTCCCGAAGGGTATATCAAAACAAAAGGTTAAAGTTAGTGTGTTATATCAAGTTTGATTGGGAAATTTACCAGTTGTGTTTTGACTGAGTTAATGCATATGAATCGTCGAGTCTAAAAACGTCTGGATATTATTCCAAAAATTAATATTTAATTAATTACGCGAAGTCTGCAGGAAGTACTTGAGTAAGAAGCTCTTCCATTTAGCCAAAAAACAAAACTGTTGTATGATGATGTATTCACTTACCAAAAAAAAAAAAAAAACAAAAAAAGATGACAGAATTTCCCAAAAAGGTATCGAGCCAGGAGAAGAAGAAACAAGAGGCCAAACAAATTCTCTAACTCAAGAACATTGAAGAGTCTGGCGATCAAAATAACATCCGAATATATTTAAAAAAAATTATTTTGGTAAATAGTCGAAAATCTGCAAAAACAATCTAGTCACCGAAGAGTAGGAATTTGTATATTCGATTTATTCAGGAGCTTCTAAATGGCCAGATGAGTTTAAAGTCGAAACAGTTAATAATTTATAAATATTTCTCGGATTAGCAAGAACTCGCGAAAACCTTTAAAAAAACTACTCACTCCGCAGTAGCTAATTCTGTCACTCCAAGCGAATAATACCAGACCTTTGTGCAGAATTCTCCTCAGACTAGTGCGTGAAATGTTGAGCTGTTGAGTATCAAACTCTCAGGTACAGCAGCCATATTCTCGTCTGTGCGCACCTTACATGCGGTCTCCACTAGCGATGAATCCAGAGCATGCTTTAAAGCATGCGTTCATTATCGCTGGTAGAGACCGCCATCGCAGCTATATTTTCATCGCTTGCGATAGAAAGTATGCTCTCATCGCATACCATCCATCGCTTGCTTTATCGCAAGGAGAACTGTCATATTGTTCTGGCGTAACCAAATTTAATTAAACTGAGTTTGAGTTTTGCGTGCGAAGAAAGCTTTTGCTTGGGGTTTACGTTTTTCTAACAAAATTAAAAAAAAATCTGATTTGAAATTGTCCATAGAACTCATTTATATCCATTAAAATTATTCACTATACTAAAAAAGTATGCGATGAAATGCCCAGCCACAAAAATCTGACAGTTCTTCTGCTCTCTGCTTTCTGCTTTGGCTATTGCGATTGCGATGGATTTATCGCTAGTGGAGACGGCGTGTTACGATCATAAGGGGGCCATAAGTGTTCTCCACTAGCATACCAGTCTCACGAACTTTTTGCACAAACTTGTTCAAGCGTAAATTGACTCATTTCGTTCCGCGGAGATATGATACTAACTTTCTGTCAAGCTTTCGAGCGAGAAACATCTGTCAGTATCGAAATAACCTATGATTTAAAAAGACCCCACTAGATGGTCCACCCTATAGGTTCGTTATAGTCGTAAGAGGTACAGATTGAAGAGACAAAGATTACGGGAATAAGTGTTGAAAGAGATGAAGTTGTAAAAAGTTGCGCAGTCAACAGATTCTGAAAGTAGTCGATGAATGAATAGAACGTCGCTTATTTCTCTTCATTCCTCCAGTTTATTCAAGTTAATTAGTTGAAGGCGAACTCAATACAGAGATAGAATTACAGGGTTATTCCAAAAAAGACCACGACGGTCGAATCGTAGGAAACGACGTTGATTTTTCTCGATTCAGAATGTTTGAATTTCTTGATAAGGGGACCACACCTGATACCAATATTTAAGAAGGAGGAGCAAAAAATTACTCCAAGTTCGGGAATCAACTCAGCGATGCATATGGGTATATAAAAGAGAAGACGTTACATTTAACAATATTTAAGTCCCCGCAATTGAGGCAACGGACAGAGAAAGTGTTAATTTCAAGTTGAAGAATAGTTGAATCGAAGTAGATAATGGTGCTGAAAAACTTTATATCATTAGTGTAGAATAAAATATAAGAATATTTGATCATTAATTTTAATAATAAAAAGGTGCGGGCCTAAGTGTCTGCCTTGTGGGAACTCGGAGATTGCTAAGAAATCAGTGGAAAAGGTTGAACTTAAACGAATTTTATAGTAAAGGGTTTTCAGATAAGACAAAATCCATCTCAAGTAGGTAGTTTCAAATCTAAGGAAAGACTGCTTGAGACGAATAAGAGCCATTTTCTTCACTACAAGTTGAACTCAACTTGAGGATTTTTATTCTCAATTTGTGATTTTGTTTTTCTTCACTCAAAGTTGACAGTTTCAACTTTCAATTCTCAACTCTCGAGTTGATCAACTTCTGGTTTTCTCAACTTCCGAAAACAGTAGAAATTAATTGAGCAAACTTGAGAGCTTACATGAAACATTGTTTTTTTTTTTTAATAAAATACATGCATTTAGTTTCAAAAGTTTGTTTTTCAACAACGAAAAATAAAGAAAAAATATTTGTATACCTATTGTTCCGCAACAATTATTTTTGGGAAAATTGGTCAACTTCGTCGGGCAGTGAAAGTGAAGATGATGTAACTGAGCCATTGTACATTGAAAGAAGACAATACAAGATGTTATTGCGCATTGGAGTTGAAAAGTGGGACGACCGTGACTTTATCGCTTTTGTCTTTCAAAACCGACAGGAATGATGGTGCAAGACTCGATTACGGATTCACTTCCTGGCAGTGAGAAACGTTAATAGTTTTAAATTAGCAGTGACCTTAAAATAGATCTCGTGAATTACGGCCAATCACACAGTTATTGGTAGCACTACGATTTTATGCGCTCGAATCAATCCAATTGACTATTGCAGACTTCAGATTAGTTAGCATTTCCAGCATGCATCACATTCTGAAACGAGTGTCGAAAGAACTTTTCAATCTAGACCCGCGCTTCATTCGAATGCCGGAAATACACGAGGAAAATCTTGAAGCAGCACGGGACTTTTTCGCTAAAGCAAAGTTTCCTAGGACAATTGGTGCAATTGGATATTTACATGTCCGCATAAAATCACCAGGTGGAAGTGATGCAGAAATCTTTAGAAATCGCAGGGGATGGTATTAAGATTGTATTATGTCATGAGCATGGGTCGTATATCGGTAGGCACCCTAAGCATGCCGAAGATCGTGGTAACGCTGTACCTGGTGTTATGCACATTGTACAATTTCCACATCACATTTTAGAAAAAAACCATCCTTGTTATAAATTTTGTTAGAAAAATTTTCATTTCAGGAATTATGACAAGTTCTTTCCAACAATCAATTTGGGGAAATTGTGATTTCCTGTAGGTGCTGGTAAATTCTCAAAATTGGCCAGAATAAGAAAGACTTGAAAGATCTAGTAATTGATAGTTGTTAGATTGCAGTCATCTGCTAAAAACGCTTCATCATTGTTAATACCAAGTAATTCTCAAAGTAAAAGCTTGCTTGGTGCAAGCAAGATCCTTAATTTATGGAGAGGCTACTTCATTGAACATTGTTAAGTATACAAAATGAGTAAGAAAGTATTAACTATCTGATTAAAAAAGAATTGTTGATTTAGTCGTAGGCATTTTTTAATTTACAAATTTTACTTCGAAAGTCGCGCACATAAGAGATTATGACTACCCTTAAGCAAGGCTTTAGAAAAGTTGGAGATAATTTAAAAGGACATATCAACGTAAATTGGTTTTGAATGTATGAAATGGGAATAAAATATTGTGTCAGGTAAGGCATTCCATTTCCATTTGTGTCTCTGAATTTAACAGTATGTCTGAGGTCAGAATCAAGAGTTTTCTCAATGCAAGTTCTGCTCATAGATACCGACATGCGGGTGGCTTCTATACCTTAACCACCTAAAACAGCTTTGAGTTTTTGAGGTATTAAATTTTACGCGGGTTATGGTTCCCCATTTGATAATGGTATCGAGATCAGAATTTTATGAGCTTTTCGTACGCTGCCGTTCTAAATCCACATCCGAAGGACAAAGACTGGAATATGGAAACGAAAGTGGGAAGCTGACTGAACTGCCGTGTGTCGTCAGTAATACAATTGAATGCATTAAAAGTTTCAGAAAAAACATCAAATCCGAAAAAGAGTCTGAAACAAAACGACACGCCCTGTACACAAGTATTTATTTTATGAATTATCTTGTATTGAACGTTTCGATAGGTAGAAAGAAAAAGAAATTGATCAATACCAAATGCACGCATTTTCGATAAGAGAGCCTGATACCAAACTTATGAAATTCTTTTGAAATATCAAGTGCAATAATATTACTTTCTCAAAGCCTATTTAAAGCTTTGTGCCACTATTCGGTGAGATAAGTTATGTTATCAAATTACCAGTCGTTGGGAAGTTTTCGTTCTTCAAGATATTTATTGGGCCGCGTTTCAGCGTTTCCATAACCTTGGAAAGAAGGGACATAAGTGCAATTGGATTATGGTTGGAGGAAGAAGAAAATTCACCTTATTAAGGGAAAGGTTGGACTAATGCTGTTTTCCATCCACTCGGAAAAAGACCAGTAGTGTAGGATAGATGGAAAAGCTTACGCAATGCTTACGTTGAAGAGCCAGCTTTGAAGAATATCTGTTCTGAACAATAGGGAGTATATTGTCCGGACCAGCGGATTTGTTTATATCGAGATTTTTCAGTAATCTTGCAACTGTATGAGTGCGAAAAAAAGATTTGTCCCATAAAATCATTTACGCTCTCAATTATTTTGTCAAGCTCTAACGGTAACCATTGCCAGAAACGAATGATGCTGCCATGCCATAAACCTTACGAAACAGTCAATCTTTGTAAATGCATTGATTCTTGCTTGAACACTGGTAGACTGTTTTGGCTCTAAAGCGGCCGGCAATTTTGCTTGTTGATAAATCTGCTGAGAAAAAACAGGCCTCGTCCAGGCAAACTCATGGCATTGTATGTGTTTTTTCGGATGAAATAGCACATCTTGACAGTAAGATTGATCATTGGTATCTAACCTTGACAGCTGCCGAAACGTAATAATTTGAAAATATATAATATAAATGCTTCTGTTTTTCACGAAGATGGAACTATTATCCTATTAGACTGTGCTTGCAATATCAGATTCATTTTTGTTGGCTTCTGCAAATCCACAAAACAAAATTTCCATAAAAACAAATAACTCGATTCCTTTGTTTTCAAAAATATGTAGCCCACACAAAAATATTCAAAGTAAATGAATGCCTTTTAACTGCCACAAAATTGAATTTTATATATTTTGTAAAATATTTTGATATCAAAAACATGTTCATTTTATCTAAAATTTGAAAAGGCAGAACTGTAATTAAGAAATTTCTCAACAATGGCATTTCACTTTGCAAAGATGAATAATTCACATATGCACACACATCCATAAATGTCTTGTGGATCAAAACGATTCAAATCTGTGTTGAACAAATAAAGTTGATAAATCTTTAATGGGCACAACTGTTTACTTTTGTAGACATACCCAAAATAATTTGTATGTTTCCCAGCACCAACAAATCTGACAATAATTTATGCAGATTCTCTAAGATTGTGCGAAAATTTAGTTATGATGGAATTTGACAATTCGAATAAATCGACATGCTATCTGCAGACAAAAGGCGTTACAATCAAATTTGCATCCTTTTAAGCACCATAAACCTTCCTATCCTCAAATACATACATATTCCATCTCAACTACATATATCTCCAACTGCTTCTCCTTCGTTGGGATATACGAACATGTGTGAGAATGAGAATATATCAGTAACAGAATAAGAAAAATTGAAACAATTTTGCACAAAACTGGTGACAGAGTCTCACATTCTTGTGCCATCAGTTCGTCCTTTTTTACACTCAAATCATGGGAATCTCTTCTGCAACACATCTCCACCAGGAATTTAATTAAAATTCGAAAATTTATTCAGATTAATTGAAGACACATAGTGAATTACCTGCCAATGCTGGCTGGGACTTATGTACCCTTCATCACAAGATAAACCCGCTATCCTTTCGGAAGGATATTGGTATGTAGGTAGGTGTGTCTCTATAAAAAAAATAAGTAAAATTACAAAATGTGGACACATCCCATTAGTACAAGTGTCACATTGATTAAAATTCACTCCGAGTTGCATGTAACATCCTCTATACGCGTATATGGGTTGCTTCTACATCTGCTGTTTGTATTTTGCAACACTACGCCGCGCGCCATCGTGTATCGAAGGACGAAACAAAAATGCGCTCTCAGGCATTTATAAAGGAAAAGGAGGATATTGGTATTCCATTTTTTTTGTTTTCTTCTCAAAATTCAAACCAACGATGACGACAAAACGAGTGTTTGTAATGAATCTGTTGTAAGCTCATTTCAAGCTCCCATCTCCCATGTTGCACACACACTGGAGACAGAGACACAAATACCTGCCACCAGCCGAAGGCTAAACATTTTTGAGTTTTACTCTTAATCCAACGGATATGTGGTACTTCGGTTATATACAGTAGTTGATGTTGACAATAGTTGGTCGTTGAAGTTTTGTGTGTTTTTTATTTATGGATGCCACTTGCCTGTGGCTTCTGATACTGGTTTAATTGGTTTGTTGTCGATTATAAAGGATTGAAGTGAAATTCTGTGATACGAAATTAGTCGCATTGATCATTTAATGGTTTTTTGGTTTCAAACTGGTTTCGAGTGAACATATAAGTAATGCATGCATGCAATCGCCACGGGCTTATGGTTTTATTGGGCCTGTGTGTCAACTGAATTCAATTAACACAACATGTGTTAAAGGCCAATACAAAAATACCTTAAGGTTACATAAGTAGTGCCACAGGTTAATTTGTCCATTTTTAATTTCTGAACTGAAAACTATTGTGTTGAAATAACTATAGGCGTATTATATTGGTAATCTATACCTACCTAGCGCAACAATGCAAGTCAGAATAAAATGCTTTATTGACTTCATACACACTCCTATTTTAAATTTTTAATATGGTATGCTTGGAATTATACCCATGTCAAAATCAGCTGACTCGGAAAAGAAGTAAAATAAATATGTAAAAGCAAACAGAAATGAAAGATGAATAATTATGCATGTACCAACAAATAAACAACTCACTTTTGAAAAAGCCTAAGGATGCGTTGGAAGAGTATACGTGATATACAATAACGTATATTTTTCAAGTTGAAATATAGTTGAAATTGATGGTTGTAACTTCGTTTAACAATGTTAAAATCATTAATTCACTCTAAACGTAAGGATATGGTTTGTGCTGGATTTAGACCACTGACAAAATTTCTGTCACACAAATGGAAAAATTATTAATAAAATCAAATCTTAGTGACATGCAAATACACGAAGTCAGACAAAAATCGGAAAGATCCTTCTTCCTTATATTATGTCATGATTTGCAACATGATGGTTATACAATATTACGTGTGTTTGATACCCTGAGATTTCTCACAAATTTTCTGACTTGGTGAAAATTTTAAGTATGACGAAAAACTTGTGGATCGTTCAAATCCGACATTAGTGTTTTCGCCAGGAATGGGAATGATATTTCTGATATTTCCGTGGGAATCTCTTTATCATGCCAATTAAAAGAAATAAGGCATCAATATCGTGGATTTTATGGATATCATTGCAAATGTCACCTAAAAGCACCCCAATTGTTTTTTCCAGGACTAAAAATGTGATTTCATTTTTTAAATCTTTCATATGTTTTGTATTCTATTGGCATCACAGCCATCCATCATAGAATTTCATACGCTTACCTGACAGATAGGGTATAGGGATATGAGGAACATGCTTCTTTATTTGATTTCGGATTCGAAGGCAAAGCCACGTATGTTAACACTTTGACACATATTACACGGCAATGCATTAAGAGACAACATTGTAACCATTGACTATTAACGTTCACCGTCTTATCATAAATTTATGTTTCAAACCACACAATTTGGCTCTAATGAAAATAAACAATAAAATGAACAAATATCATCGAACACATCCTCAAATAATCGAAATTGACAGATTGCATGCACAAAGTCATTCTAATCCATACGTTCCAAGACTTTATCCGTACTATTATAAGCACTATTTTTACTGGCTAGTTTATCCGCAGTATTCCTTTGTTGTTGTTGTTTACTTACTTACTTAGTCCTCAGACCTTTTATGTCCGTGGGGGACCTGTAGTGGGGCATAGTGCGTCCACAACGCCAGCTCGCCATCGTGTTCGGTTCCTGGATATGAGTCGCAACTCCCTCCAACTCTTGCATAGTTGGGCTGACTCCTCCTCGACAGTCCTTCTCCATGCATGAGCTTCTTGGTCGTCCAGCTCTTCTTCCTTCTTGAGTGAGCGAATTCCACTGCATTGCATGCGCAGCAATACAGTTGTCGCCTTTTTGAAGCGTGTGTCCGATCCACTGCCATTTTCGACGTCGTATAATAGAGTCAATAGGTTTCTGTCCCGTTTTCCTGAGGAGCCCTTCGTTTGATATACGATTGGGCCAGAAAATCCTAAGGATGTTTCGTAGACATCTATTAATGAACGTTTGCACCATCTTAGTGATACCTTCTGTTACTTTCCAAGTGCTGCAACCGTAAAGTAAAACGGATTCGATGTTGGATCGAAACAGCCGTAGTTATTCCTCCATATACATATTTCTAACCATACCAAAAGCAGCCTTTGCCTTCCCGATTCGACTGCTGATGACCTGTTTGGTGCCACCCTCCTATAGATGGTACTTTCAAGGTATTGGAAGCTCTGTACTTTCTCTACCGATTGTTGATAAATATTTATTAGAAAAGATGACGGAGTTGATTTTCATTCCACGATTTCTGCTTCTCTCTCCACCCCTGTTGTCATTTGGTGGAGATCCATTATCCTATGAGAGAGTAAGCATACGTCGTCCACATAGTCAAGATGTTTCAGGTGAGACGTCAGAGTCCATCGAATGTCTCCATTTCCCGTCAAGGCCGCTCGCCGGACATCGCTTATCACCAAAAGAAACAATATTGGTGACAGAATGCAGCCTTGTCCGACTCCACTTTGGACTTCAAACTCTTCTGACAGCCTCCCTTTCGTTCGTCAATCCGTATACAGGTTTCTTCAGAAAGTCAAGAGTTATTGTTTCCCTCGCTCGGTCCACTATTCTTTCAGCACCTGATATAAGAACATTTTTTACAGCACTCAAGTGGTTTTCTATGGATTCAGGTTCCGTGCTGCTGATTGTGATACCAGATAAATGACGAGTCTACGAAGGATGATAATCAACTGATTTTATTAAATATGTATGTCTTATAACATAGTACATAGAATAAGTGTTACCATTTAATATAAATAGTACATAGTATTATCATGGTATTGTTACATCTCCCTTTTTATAATTTTAGTTTGAAAAGCATAATATAATTACAATACTAATCGGATAATAGATAACTAATAAAATATTTCAAATTATTGTACTTTTACTATTTATTTCATATTTCATAATTTTTTTTTTTAATTTATTTGTATTATTTTTTTTCAACGTTTTTTATTCTAATTTCATTGTATATTTCAAAAATAAACGTTATATTCTTCGAAAATTTTCAAAATAAAAGTTAAAAATATAAAGTTTAACTAACAAAAAAAAAAAATAATAAAAATTCAAGTTTTATAAAAAAAAAAATGTTCAAAAGATATCAAATTTAGTTACATGGATTGTATCTTATAACCGGTTTCACTGTTCTTCCAGACCTGGTGACATAAGGCATAGACTCTAAGGTGTTCGTTGGAGCTTCACTTGCAGAACTTGTTGTTGCTGTTGTCTTATCAGCAGTTGGATCGATTATGATATCTTTTTCTGGAACGATGTTGGCTCTGGTCTTATGCAAATGACTGCTGTTTCTACGATAGATTGATCCATCGTCCGTTTGTACCATATACGAACGTGGTGTGTTAGCTGGTTTTACAACAGTTCCAGAGATCCAGTTTCGATTAGGTTGTTGAATACGGATTTTTTCACCGGGTTGCAAGGGTTGTTTTTTGTGACTTCCTTTATCAGCATAGAACTTGCTTCTGTTCCGTGCTTCAATGAGTTTGTGTTGAACGTTTTGTACAACCTTTGGTTTAAGTGATTGTTTGCTGGATGGTATTGTTGTTCTAGTTCTTCGGCTCATCAAACGTTGATTGGGCGATAATAAATCGTTGCTTCGAGGTGTGTTGCGGTAGTTGAGTAGCGCAAGATAAACGTCTGACTGGTCTTTGTGGCACTTTTTTAGTAAAGATTTTGCCACCTGGACGAACCTCTCGGCAAGACCGTTGGATTTTGGATACCTCGGGCTTGAGGTCTGATGAGTAAAGTCCCATTTTTTGGCAAACGCTTGAAATTCTTTGGAGGAAAATTGGGGACCATTATCCGATTCCAAGACAAAAGGTATACCATGGACGGCAAACATCTTTTTGAGTTGAATTATGACTTCTGCGCTGGATGATTGTTTTAACTTAACAAAGTCAAAGTAACCGGAATAGCTATCTGCAACGAGAAGATATTCATTACTTTTAAAATAAAATATATCTACTGCAATTATCTCCCAGGGCAGCTCAGGAATCTTTTTGATGATAATTGGCTCTTTTGGTTGAGAACGTTGTTGGCTTTGACAAATACTGCAGGATTCAACGTATTTGGTGATGTCAGTCGTCATCTTGATCCAAAAAAGTTGTTCGCGTGCACTGTTAAGTGTCCGATCAATGCCAAAATGACCTTGGTGGACTTTGTGCATCATCTCCTTCTTCATGTCATCTGGAACTATGACCTTGGATCCTTTGAAGAGTAGACCTTCATTGCTGCTGAGCGATTCTCGAAATGTCCAATAATTTTTAATCTCGTTCGAAACATGTTGAATTGTTTCAGGCCACTTAGAATTAACGTATTGTAAAACATTTTGTAAATTTTTGTCGTTCTTTGTAGCTTCTTGTAGTCGTTTTTTTGTTATATCTGTTAATTGTAGAATTTCGTGCACTTCTAGCTCGTCATCTTTTTCTGTGTTTTTTGGGTTATGACAGTCACGGCTGAGTGTATCTGCGACAGGTATATCTTTGCCTTTTAAATAAAGCACTTTTGGTTGATACTGAAGAACTTGGAGCATGATTTTTTGTAAACGCATAGGAGCGCTGTGTATAGGCTTCTTGAAAATCGTTTCCAGAGGTTTATGGTCGCTTTCGATGGTAAGAGGTTTTCCGAATATTAGATCATGGAACTTTTCACATGCAAATTTAATAGCAAGCGCTTCTTTTTCGATCTGAGGAGCAAATTTCTGCTTTTCTGTTAGCGCTTTCGATGTATACGCCACTGGCTGGTTATCTTGTAGCAATACGGCACCTGCACTAGACTGACTGGCATCTACTTGAAGCTTTACTGGAAGATTCGGATCATAATATTTTAATAGTGGTGTTTTCGACAGAGACAACTTAAGCTCATTAAAGGATTCTTCTTGTTTTGCACTCCACTGCCATTGAGTGTCTTTTTTAAGAAGTTGTCGCATCGGATTGGTAATTTCAGATAAATTATGTATGAACTTACCTAAGTAAGTTGCCATACCAAGCAATCTTTGCAGTTCAGTTTTATTTCTAGGTTGCTTTAAGTTTTTTATTGATTCGATCTTTTCGGGATCTGCTGCAATTCCATCCGATGTGATGATGTGTCCTAAGAATCGTGCCTTCGTAGTAGCAAATATGCATTTTTGCTTATTTAATTTGATTCCTGCTTCATCAAGCTTTTTAAGCACTTTCTCGGTAAGCAAATTTAATGATTTGACATCAGGAGCATGAATTAATACGTCATCCATCGAAACCTCTGTATTTTCACAGCCTTCCAATAAATCCGTCATGAGTTTCTGATAGATTTCTGGGGCGGATGCTAGACCAAACGGAACACGTAAGAACGACACTCTACCCCAAGGTGTAGCCATCGTCAGATAACCTTTGGTTCGATCTGTTACTCTGATTTGCCAAAAACCATGTTTACAATCCAAGATTGTGAAAAACTTAGAGTTTTGAACCCTTGCCGCAATCTCATCCATGGATTTAAGAGGATGAAATCTTCTTAAAATATTTTTGTTTACATCGGTAGGGTCGAGGCAAATTCTTATTTTCCCTTTCTTGCGAACTATTACCATAGGTGAGGTTGTTGGAGTAGCACCTTCTGTTTTCTCAATGACACCCAATTGAATCATTCTATCGATCTCTTTCTTAACATCGTCTTGTAATGCGTGTGGTATTTTTCGGGGGGCATAATTCTCAAAGACTGGATTTGCAACTAAATCAATGTCGTAAACAAATTTTTTAATGCAACCTAGGCCTTCGAACATATTTTCGTCAATTTTAAGTTCTTCTACGCGCAGTATCAACTTTAATTTCTCGCATGCATTTGCATTTGCAAATGAAACTAACTTTTTTGTGCTTGATTGATTTAATTTAACGTTATTAAGTTCATCGATAATTTTTTTCGGCAATACGTTGCACTGGGCACCCGTGTCTAGTTTTACATTTACTTGTTTGTTTTCTATTATTATCTCTTCCATGTAATTATTCTTGTCATCTTTGTTTGTGTCAACTGATAGTACTAGTAGACTATTGTTATCACTGTCTTCGCTATCACTTGTTGTATCGTTTGTTATTGCATGCACTTTTCTGTCTCGTTTTTTTGTTCTTGTTTTACAGACCGTAGCTAGGTGGCCCTTTTTTCCACACTTGTTGCAAATTTTGTTGAATGCTGGGCAGTTTTTTCTTGAGTGAGTAGTTCCACACCTTCGACAATAGAATTCATTTATTTCGACTTGATTATTTATCGGTTTCCTCGTTTTTTCGTATTTTTTTCTGTATTTAGTAACTGCATGTACTGTTTCTTCATTTCTATGTAATTCTTTGAGTTGACTCGCCGCTATTTCACTTGCCCTACAAATCTTAACTGTATCATCTAATGATACCTCTGCTTTTTCTAATAATTTTTCTCGAATCACGTCACTATGGATGCTGACAACAATTTTATCACGTATTAAGCTATCTAACAACGTACCGAACTCGCATTTTTTTGCCTGATTTTTTATACGCGTAAAAAAATCATCGAATGGCTCTTCTTCGTTTTGGTTCATTTTATTGAAGACGTATCTCTCAAAGGTGATACTTATTTTGGGGGCAAAATGTTCTTCGAATTTAGATGTAAGAACTGTTAACTGCTTGTATTTCAGCAGGTTTTTTATTTAACTGAGACGCGGTTTCAAACCATTTATATTGTTGGAACCATTTTTTCCATGATAGAGCAACGTTTTTGCTGTTTACTTCTAATGGTTTTGGAGGTTTGATATTAATACCGGATTCGTAAGTGTTATATGTGTTATTTGTAGCCATTATCGCGAATTAATTACTTTTTGATAAAAACGCGGAACTTCTGACACCATGTGATACCAGATAAATGACGAGTCTACGAAGGATGATAATCAACTGATTTTATTAAATATGTATGTCTTATAACATAGTACATAGAATAAGTGTTACCATTTAATATAAATAGTACATAGTATTATCATGGTATTGTTACACTGATTCTCATCATGCCGTGGGAAAGGTGGTCTCTCAATTGTTGGCGTGTTGAGAGATCCTTTAGTCTGAAACGTTGAACCTGGGTAAGCGGGTTATACGAAGTTCATAAGGCGTTGGTCTCGAGCAAGTCCCATATCGGCTCCTCTTTTATTTCGAACATCCAGGAGACTGCTTCTAAAGCGCCGACTAATCGCGAAGTGATCAATTTGATTCGAAAATGCTTGCATGTTCGTGGACACCCAACTTATTTTGTGGCATGTCTTGTGCTCAAAAATGGTACCGCCAATGACGAGTCTGTTAGTATTGCAGAAGTCAATGAACCGCTCACCGTTATCATTGCAATTCCCAACTCCATGTTTTCCCATCACATGTTTGGGTACACAAATCATTGCCCGGGGACCACCTCGAGGAGGTAAAGGAAGCACTTTGACGTGACTAAAAGTTGCGCTGCTGGACTTTGTCAGGTTAATGACACTCAAAAGTTTCTCGATTAGGCACGCCTGCCGCAGGTCGCCCAATTACTGTATAAAATTTGTCTGCGCTGCCTGTACATTTAAAACTAAAAACGATTTATGTACATATGTATGTATGTACATGCAGGAATAGAAGTTGAACAAGGAATAATAATAGACAATTTTCGTGAAAAAGGTGAGAAAACTAACAAGAATAATGCAATCTTTGACGTGTATTAAAGTAAAGTGTAAGAAAAATTAAACAGCAAAAGTGTTGCACAGATTACCGAACAGCCGGAAAAACAAAATAGATGACCAACCACTTGGAGTGCTTAAAAATGACTAATAAGTCTTGTTTATTATTTAATAAGATTAAGATAAGTGTATAACAGTTTAATGTAGGATGAGTGAAGAATGGGAAAATACTTAAAATCACTCAACACTCCCACTATTTAAGTATTTCAATTAAGTGTAATCAATTCAAAAAAAACAAAAATCAAATATACAATTCTAAATAAATTACGTTAATTCATTTTCGTTAAAATTTATGATGTTCATTAAATATCTCAGTCGAGAAAATCTATCCTTTTGCAAAGGTTTCGTGAAGATATCGCTTATTTGATTGCTGGTATGAACATATTCCAAATCAAACACACCATCAGCATATTTTTCTCGAATGAAGTGGAAACGTACATCTATATGTTTTGTTCTTTTATGAAATTCAGGATTAGACGAATAGCTCCTTGATTGTCCACATACAAAACTGCTCGAAGCTGCTGGTTTGGTAATAATTCCCCCAAAAGTTGTTTAATCCAGACCAGCTCCTTTACAGCTTCGGATGCTGCAACGTATTCCGACTCAGTTGTCGAGAGGGAGACACACTTTTGTCGTTGAGATGCCCATGCTATGCAACTTGAGCCCAATAGAAACATGAACCCACTTGTGGAGCGACGAGTATTAACATCTCCAGCATAGTCCGCATCACTGTAACAACTCAAAGTAAAATTTAGTTTTGATTCAAAAAATATACCGTAATTCAGGGTCCCCTTGACATATCTTAGGATTCTTTTCACCATGTTCACATGAATGATAGAAGGTTTCTCCAGATAACGGCTTACGCAGCCAACAGCGAAAGCCAAATCTGCACGTGTCGCAACCATCAAATACATAAGGCTGCCAACAGCTTGCCGATACGGGAACTTGACCTCTTCCTTACTTTTTTCAATCATATCTGCTGCGTTGATTGAGGGATCCGCCGGAGTTGACACCACAGCCGCATTCATCATATTAAACTTTTCTATGATTCTCGCCGCAAACATTGATTGACTGAGATGAATAGAACCGTCCTTAAATCTTCTTATTTCCAAACCCAAGAAATGCTTGGCCGGGAAAACTTTAATTTCGAAACTACCTTTTAAATATTCGCAAAGTTTCACCATATCTTTCTTATCAGTCGCTGCCATAAGACCATCATCGATGTAAATCGCAAGAATGATCTTCTTCTCGTTTTCGTGGCTTAAAAAAACGCAAGAATCAGCATCAATTGGTCTTAAACCAAAATCTCGCAACAATTTTGCAAACGTCTGGTTCCAGCAGCGGGACGATTGCTTAAGACCATATAAGCTCTTATTTAGTTTACATACTCGCCCAGTCTTGTCGTTATACCCTTTTGGTTGCTGCACGTAGATTTCCTCATCAATTTTGCCATGTAAGAACGCCGTTTTTACGTCAAGATGCATGATATGTAAATTTTCTGCTGCTGTGATACTCAATAAAACTCTCACTGAAGAAAATTTTGCAACTGGACTAAAAGTCTCCGAGTAATCTACCCCATATTGTTGACTGAAGCCACGCGCTACAAGCCTTGCTTTGAAACGAACGTCTTCATTAGCTGTTGCATACTTTTTCTGGAAAACCCACTTTGTATCCACCAACTTCCTTTTTTCAGGTAGTGGAACCAGCTCCCAAGTAAAATTTTTCTTTAGAGAAGAAATCTCCTCATCCATTGCTGCCCTCCACTCTCTTGCATCAGGACAGTTCACAGCATCTTCATAACACGATGGAGTGTCAGCTTCGGCAAGCAAAGCTAAACTTTCTGCCACAGTAAAATGCATATTACTTGCTTCACGCGTCTTACTTCTTAACCTGTCTCGTATACCAACTGATGTCCTCTTAGGGATCGCTGGGACTGGAGATTCAACCTCAACCTCAAAGAACGTATCCACAGCATCTAAGTAGTCATCGCCTTCCTTCAAACTTTGACTTGTTACCTTAGACCCAGAGGAAACCTCATCTAAATCAACCTCAATTAGAGCCGCTTGCCCACTTTTATTACCTAATCCTTCATCACCCCAGCCATCGACGCCACCATTGCCACTGTCACCGAAGCCGCCAAAGCTACCATCACATGAGCCACCAACCGTATCCTCGCGTTCTGTGGGAATCATGTTTGCAGCATCATTACTCGAAAAAGGTTGCACGTTGCTTTCAGTCGAATCGCCAAAGAAGTCTGAATCGTCATCTGCCTCAGATATTTTAAAAGAAGACATTTTTTTTTAGTAGCCGCCGCATTGTTATCGGAATTTATATAGTTAAAAACAACGTTGCGTGATATTTCGATTTTGTTATTTTCTGGAATAAAAACCCGAAATCCTTTCACGCCTTCCTGATACCCAACAAAGATCCCTTTTTTAGAATTTGCATCAAGTTTACGTCTCTTTTGATCAGGTATATGGACAAAAACTTGTGTACCAAAAACTTGAAAATACTTAATTTCAGGTTTTACACCAAACCACAGTTCGAATGGAGTTTTACTTTGCACAGAACTTTTACCCGTTCTATTTAAAATATGAACCGCAGTACTAACCGCTTCAGCCCAGAATTTATAACCTAAGTTCTTGGAGTGAATCATGGACCTGGCAGCTTCCATGATTGTCCTCATCTCCCGCTCAGCGGAACCATTTTGTTCGGGTGTATAGGGAACAGTTGCCTGACGTTTAATGCACTTTTCAGTAAGTAAGTTCTGAACATCTTGATTCATAAACTCCAAGCCGTTATCACTTCGTAGCACTTTAACACGATTACCTGTATCAGCTTCGGCCTCTTGCAAATAAATTTTAAGAAATTTTGATACTTCAGATTTTTCTTTCATGAAGTAGACTTTTCTATAATGGGAAAAGTTATCCTTAAAAAGAAGAAAATATCGTGAGCCTCCAATAGACTGTTGCTGCATCGGGCCACAAACATCTGTGCTAACCAGCTCTAAAATGTGTGTAGATTTGCTTTGACTCAATTTAAATGGTTCACGATGCTGCTTCCCATACATACAACCTTCACAAAAGAATTTAGTATCATCGGCGAACGGTATTTGAGAGTCTGTTAGAATGTGACGAACTTGAGCAATATTCTGATGCGCAAGCTTTTCGTGCCAAAACTGTAAAGTGTTTTTTTTCTTTTCAGCAACATTTGCAGTGACGTCATTAACATCAGACGATTCTACTTTTATCAAGAGCTTAAAAAGCTTTGAATCCCGTACTCCCACTGCAACTGTTGTTCCGTTTTTCAATAACCGACATTTGGAATCATCAGAGATGAACCGTAACCCTTTGTCCAATGCCGTACTTAATGAAAATAAATTCACATGCATTTTTGGCACAAAAAGTACGTTTGCCATATGGTTCTGCCTCCAGCTGTCATTGACAAAACAAAGCACATTTATATTTCCTTTGCCTATTGCACTTATTGCAGCCCCATTTCCTACACGAACGACGACCGGTGTATTGAACTCTGTGTAATTATCAAGCCACTCTCTCCTGTTTGTCATATGATCGCTCGCACCTGAATCCAAGAGCCACTCGTCTCGCTTTGTTATCTGAACTGCTGCCTCCGCTTCACAAATAAAAGCTTGCCCACGATTAGCACTCGGATTCCCTTTAGCTAACCTCTCAGGACAGTCACGTTTCCAGTGTCCACTTTTCTTACACAAAAAACATCTACCTGGTTTTGACTTTTGCCCCCCTTTGTCCTGCTTCTTCTCTTTTTGCCCACGAAACTTTCTTGCAATCAATGCGTTACTAGAATCTATACTACTACTCGACTGAAGCGATTGGAACCGCGCTTCTTCCATTACCAACCTAGAAGTAAGGTTCTCAAGAGTTTGATTGGCCTTATCCGTGGACTCCCAGGCGCTATAGAAGTGATTGTACTTTTCAGGTAAAGTCATTAGGATTTTGGTGACAATCATCGAATCGGAGATTTTTTCCCCGATATCCGCTAGCTGTTGTACTACCGCTTGTAGTTTTGATATATGTGTCACCACATCGTCAGCGGGATCCATAGAGAACATATAAAACCTCTGTTGAAGCATGTGAATGCTTTCGCTAGACTTGGCTTCATACACCGTTTCGAGCTTCAACCACATGGCTCTTGCAGTTGTGCAGTTTATAATATGCAAAAGCGATTGCGACGTCATAGTAGTAACAATTATTTTCTGCGCCTTACTATCCCCGCGTTTCCATTCAGTCACAGCTGCCTGCAAATTTTCAACCTTAATAGCCCCCCCAACTACCGGATAACTAGCTTCTCCATCGACAAATTTGAGCAAGTCACTGGCATTAAGCAGAATTTTCACTTGGAACTTCCATAAATTCCACTGTTCCTGGCCAGCCAGCTTCTCAATTTTTAGGTCCATATCAGCCATTGCCTAACGTAAAGCACTCCTAAATAACCTCTGCACAATACCTACTCTGCGTTCTACCAAACGATTTGAATTTGCCTGTTTTTTAAATATTCTCCGTACGAGGTTAATCAAATCAAAAATCGCGGTTAAGGTATGTAACTGTTATTTAATTATCTTGTGAGTCTTATATGGTTCTGGGCCCATAACCTGTTGCACAGATTACCGAACAGCCGGAAAAACAAAATAGACGACCAACCACTTGGAGTGCTTAAAAATGACTAATAAGTCTTGTTTATTATTTAATAAGATTAAGATAAGTGTATAACAGTTTAATGTAGGATGAGTGAAGAATGGGAAAATACTTAAAATCACTCAACAAAAAGAATTAGAAACAAAATAAAATTCAAAAATTTGCTTTTATTTACAAGCACTTTGCAATTTTTAAAATTGTGTATATATAACAACACGGATGTAATTAGAGAAAATATTCAAATGAAATTCAATCCTTAAAGTACTTAAACAACTTCTTAACTAGTTTTGGCTCAAAAAACACAATACAACCTGATTTATGAAAAATTGAAAATTTATGTAAATATAATTGTCATAGCAGAATAATTCGTTTCTTTGTATATGCATATATTTTTTTAAAATTTAATTTTCGTATGCGAATTATAAATGTTTAAATACAGGGTGTCCGGTAATTCGTGTGCCATACTTTGGGATATGATTCTTGGTCATATTCTAAGAAAAAAATTGTTCTACAGTAAAGTCTGATTTTCAACTTTGACATATTTTTTTGACGATGTAAAAAAAGGCTAACTTTGGTGTACCCTGACCCATGTGAAGGTCAATTTTTCTGTCAGTACTAGTAGTAGGGACCTCATTTTAGACTTTTTTTTAGAAGAAATACTAACCTTAAAAACTACGTTTAAATTGAGCTGATGTATTTTTAGGGCTGCCAGATATTCAATTTTAAATGGTGTTCAATTTTTCTTGCTGGCGCAAAATTTTGATTTTGAGGTCAATTTTTTTGAAAAAAATCGTAATAAACATAAAGTTTTCTTATTTTTGCTTGATAAACAAAACAATAATAAAAAAAAAACTTATTAATAAGTGCAACCAAAAACCCATACATTTTATGATATTTGAGAAAATCTAAAACAGGTAAAATTAAAAAAAAATGATTTTTTGCCCTGAGGTGTAAAAGGTTTGAATAAAATAATAATTTGTGTAGTTTTAAGTAATTTTTATCTTATGTACGCACAATTACAATCATAATAAGTGCTCAAAGTGCCTTCCTGCGTTTTGTATGCATGCTGGACCCCGTTTTTGGATTTCAATTTGAATGTTTATTCTCGATAACACTTGCTTTACTCAAAGAAATTGAGCTGGATGTATATTATTAAAGACAAAGGTTAGTTAAGGGTTAATGATATGAAAGATGCAAAAATAGGAACACTTGGCTCCAGGTTTAAGGTCAAAATTTTGGAAAATAGTAAAAAGGGAATCAGAATATGTAGTTTGAGTAAGATTGAAAGAGACTCACTGAAATTTCGGTAGCACCAAGTTCTTAAAAGAAACTCGTTACACAGCTAGGGTAGTGGGGGTTTTAATTTTTAAGAATGTTACTTTTATACAGGAGACAGGAGATCCTTTGAATTTTTAATAATATTATATACAAAAAAATTTCGAACAAATATTGTATGGGCACTCATGCCCATCGAAAATATTTTTTTGCTCAAAAGATAACCCAACCCCCACTTTTATTCAAAAAAGAATTTTCCCTAATAGCGGGCAATATAATCTGGTAGTTTGCGTTCAGGAGCGTTATTTTATTTTATAAAAGAGAAGAGAAGAATTCGAAATTGGTTCAACCCCTCAAAGCAGGAATCCCGATTTTGAAGAAAACTGTAACTATTGTAACTAACTTATTGTTTACTAAAAAGTGTAATTGATTCTTTCTTTAAGAAATTTATTTCACTCTGAAAAGTGGAAAAGATTTTCACTAAAAGTGGAAATGCCCATCTCGGCTTCTTACGATAGCACGCATTCGAGTGGTCCAATTTTCAATGACTGTTCCTTATATATACGTCTGAATTTTAGCGATGGCCAGTTTTATGTTCACAGCGGTCGATTGTGTTTATTCGCATAGCCCTGCGACTTCAGGAAAGCCAACCAGAAAAAGTTTAACGGGGCAAATCGCATGACGTTGGTGACCATTTCACGTCACCTCTACGAGGTATAAACTTGCCCTTGAATCGTTCATGCAGAATGTCAATCGTGGGGTCCGTTGAGTCAGCTGTGTGCTATCGTGCTGTACCATCGTTCTCTAGTGTTCCTCACCAACGCTGTTTTCGACAAAGTACGGGCCAATGAAGCCATGTATCTATTGTCTATCTATCTATTGTCACCTGGTAAACCTCGTGTGGGCTAATGTCATCCCATATATGCGGCAAATTTGTTTGTTAACACAGGAATTCTTCAAAAATGCGCTTCGTCGCTAAAGATGATTTCTAAGCCAAAATCGGGGTCTTCTTCCAAACGCTCCGAAGACCAGTCAGCGAACAAATAGCGTTGTTTATGGTCATAATCTTTAACTCATGGGTCAGCTAGACCTTGTTGGCCTACACCAAGTCCACACGTAAAATTGGCTAAGTTGAAGTCTACGAAAGGCCGGGTTCTTACTCGTATATGTATACGGCTGGAATGGATTGTTTCAGGTTCTGCTGTACACTTCCACAGACTGAGGCCGTGTTGTCGGTCGATCTTGCCTTCTTTGGGCGTACGAATGTTGGGCTGATTGATTACCGAACCAGTCGTCTCAAATCTGGTTGGTCACCAAACGTTGAAGAGTCGTTTGTGAAGGGTCACCACGTCTACCGTAAAATTGGCGCAACGTTTGCACTATAACGAACACCCGTTTTTATAATGAAGTTTAATCAGTTCTATGTACTCTTCAATCGTATTACTTGCCATGGTGATTTGACATCAGTAATTGAATAATAAACAGCCGATTTGACAGATGTCACCAAAACCAAATCTACCCGCGCCAATTGCAAAAACCCTTTACTATACTAGTTACTATAGCAGTTCATTCTAAACCACTGTGTGCAAATATTCATTCGCTAAGGTAGCGTTTTATTGCATTATTTCGCTCTTATTTAATGCACCAAAATTCAACCTTAGACAGCGAGTAACTTTTTCGTACAGCGATTTAAATGGCTCCTTTCATATGATAGTGGGACCTCTGGATCTTATATTCCACTTAATATCTAACCTGAGAAAAGTCATTTAATCTTAAAGTAGTAGAATTGATTGCATCTCTGTCTATGGAATTAAAATGCAAGAATCCAACATTAAATTTGCCAATTTCACTTGTAACTGCAATTGGAACACAAGTCTTTAAGTAGAAAATAAAAAACGTGTGCATAGATTGCATAGAGAGCTTTCCACTTAATTGGTGTTGAACAAATTGCTAATGGTAAAATAATAAGCCCATTTCTTGTATACAATTATACTGGCCGACACAAATCTGAAATACCATTATTTCCAAAAGCGTTGTACGAGTATATCTCAGTTATAGTCTTCTGATTTCCATGAAATCTCAATTTCAATTCCGCAGGCCAATGTCACTCTTACTCGTACACTAGCTGTCAATGATTGATGATAGTTATGATGAGATGATGGTGACTATGACTAGTTTTTACTTTGGTTCAATGCCATAGGCATCAAATATACGAAGGTGGAGGAGCGGGACACATAGCTCCTCGAGACGTGCCAAGACTTCTCGAAAATGTTCATTTTCATAAATTATTTAAATCGTATTTGCTGTGGACGTGACAACAGTCCGAATGAATAAATTGTCCTTTACACAATCTACTTACTCGTACATGAGAAAAATGCGACGACGACACCCGGCCGGCAGTCCGTCCGAAGTGGGGCAAAGGGCAAGATGTGCATCTTAAGGCAGCATAGTTAAACAACCCTATGAGACTGGCAATTGTCTAGTTGGGCGAGTGTGTTTTTCTGAGAATGCTGTATCCATACATCTACTCTCTGAAGATAAGGGTTTTTTTTGGAATGCTTAATATGGTGCATAATCCCTGAGAGTCCCAATGTTTAACATTTGGCACACCTGATTCAACAACACGATAAGGTTACTTCGGCAAGAGAGTCTTGATAAATGCATCGTTTTATTTACCTGATGCAAAGATGCATGCAGTGCCGCCACCTAGTGAAGAAAGCAAACTGAATTCTGCCAAATGGTGGCAACAACAATCTGTGAAATCAACAGCCTGTGGCTATAAAAACAACACACAACTACATAATGTTGATATTAAACGAATAGACTGTATACGTATAGGTATGTATGGATGTGATATGTGAAGATATCTTCTATTTTTGTAGGCACACATCAAACAATCAAAACATTTGCACTCAACTAACTACTTGAGAGTGTTGTTTTCATTTCATGATGTGTTGTGCTCCAGGGGAGGTGATTTTGCTTTTGTTTTACCAGCTTTGGGTTGGAAAATGAAAAATTAAATAATTTCTACATTTAATGATACAATTTTCATTGGAGTTGTTGGTGTTGTTGTTTTTATGGCTATGATGATCTTAAACACACTTGTCCGTATGTGTATATCTGGAGAACTTTCCCTCATTTGAATTTCAGATGGAATTTATTTCAGTTTTGTAAAGTGTTAATTAAATTAACACCAGAAGGTAAACTACATATGTTTGTATATTTATTTCAAAATAAATGTATTCGAAACAAATTGCTTAAAGTTTTGGGAAGTTGATGGTCTTGATATGGGTTTTTTGGCATAGAAATCTTTTTGTATACTATTTCTTGTGAAATACTTAATATTATCGGGTACCGACTTGTATTGTCAATTTTCCAGAAAGTTCTAACCAAATTAATTTTGTTTTAGTTTTTGTCATACTTTGACCTATTTACAAACGAAATAAGTTGTTCATCTTCATATACACAAAGCTTAGGAATTATGACCAAGATGCTCCGCGTAATGTAAAAACTTGGGATTTTAAGTTTTAGCCCTACAAGAAAGGATTTAAACATATATTTACATGTTCTCATAAGAATAAAAAGGTCCATACGGTACTTATTAGAAGTTCCACATTGTCACGACTCCTCCGGTATCAGAGTGCGTTAAGAATTCAATTAGGACCAATCTTCTCTCGCAATTATGCTGTTTCAAGAGTCCTGAAATATATTAACTTAGGTTAGGTTGAAGTTGCTGTCATTGAAGCACCTGACCCACTTAGACCAGTAGAGGTCTATTGTGATACCACGATCTAATAGGGAACAAAAAGGGTCCCTACTAGTTAAAACGATTTGGAGCTTCTGCTTCTGATGAAGCGATGGAGACTTTCAATGTTTGTGTTTATGAGATCGCTTGGTTCATTATAGAAATATTCTCCTAGATGAAGTTTGCGTCTCTAAGAGAGAGCAGGGCATGTACAAAGGAAGGTGTGGGATTGTTTCCTCTTCCTCCTCGTAAAATCAACTCCCTTGAAAATTGTTTGATAGTACACCGAGTCGTGCGGCGTTTCTACCTATAAGACAGTGTTCAGTTATGACGCCTATTACGGAGCTGATCAGAGGTCTACTGAGGGACAACAAACACTTTGACCGCTTCAAAAACAGTTTGGTTCAGATTTGTTCGTTCGCCAAACAAGTGGTAGTGTTAAGCCATCTTGTATTTGATTGTTACAGAGCAATACGCTTCAGCATAAGTTTACTAATAGCTATAGGTATACCTATATTTACCCTATCGGGCAAGACAGGCATTTCCGTTCAAATTCTGGTGAATTCGTCGGCTTTACAATTCCCCGGAATGTCCCTGTGTCCCGGCACCCAGAATAGGTGAATATTAAACTATTTGTCCATCTTCATCAGAGACGATCGACAGTCTTGGGCTGTAATGGAGTTTGAAGAGACTGATGCGAGGGATTTTAAAGCAGCCTGACTATCTGAGAAAATGTGGATATCCGTATTAGATATCACGTTTTCTTTAAGACAAGACACTACTTCCTTTATTGCCAGAATTTCCGCTTGGAACACGCTACAATAGTTTGGTAGGCGGAAGGAAAGACTAAAGTTTAGTCCATCTGAGTACACTCCACTACCCACTCCGTTTTCAATTTTCGATCCATCTGTATAAAAATGTACTGATTTATTTTCTATCAAGCTCCTCCCAAGCTGACCTTGAGGGAATGGTGACTTCAAAATTTTCATCGAAAACCAACAAGGGAGTGATGTAGTCGGAGTGACTTGGGAAAGTTACGATTAAATTCAGAATGATGGTTTGGCCAATAGAGCCATTGGTCCACTGAGAGATGGTTTTGAGACGTACGGTTGTGCTCGCGGCCATTTGTTTGCTGTAAATATCAAGCGAAAGGGGTCGATCGGAGGGCTCTACTAATGCACGCTGAACGCTGCACTTCCACCATACAATCATCCCGTAAATGAGTATAGGTCTAATGACCGCAGTATATAGCAGGTGAGTAATTTGGAAGAAAACAATGCGTAAGCTTTTCTATCGGTCCTGCTCTACAGATCTCTTAGTGAGTGGATGGAAAACTGCATTTGTCCAGACAGTCCCTACAAAGGGCGAATCTTCCTTATATTCTAACTATCGACCGATTGCACTTACTTGCTTCCGAGGATATGAAAATGCTGATTAGCTTTCAGCTTAAGAAATATCTCGAAGAACGGAAGCTTCTTAATGACCCGCAGAACGGATTTCGTAGCAAAGGGTCAACTGGTGATCTGAGGGTACATCTCACCGAATACAAGAATAAATCTTAACATCGTTTTGGTGAAAATAAGACTATTGCATTATTACACAAAGCTCTCTTATGGAAAATGCATGCATTTGGTATTGATGGACCACGTCTTCGTTGAAATAAAAACTACCTTTTCGACCGCTCAATTTAATATATCTTGGACGGTTTTATGTCTGAAATTTATTTCATAATGCTGGTGTGCCATCCGTTTTGTTCCGACTGTCTTTCGAATATTTATCATTGATCTTTTATCTGAAACTGAAATTAATCTGCTGACGAAAGTACTCTCAGCTTTTCATATTCGTTTGAAGATCCACACCGCTGTCCTTCAGATGTGAAACTCCAATGCTCATTATCATCTCTGATCTTGTCCAATGAAGAATAAGAAAGCACGTTGAATTCAATGCTTCGAAAACTCAATGCTGTCTCTGGTCGCTAACGCGAAAACTTGCCCCTCTACTACTGTCCAGTCCATGAGTGGCACACACCACAGTGTGTGTATTAGCAACCACCTTCTGTGGAATGAGATATCGCTAAAAACTCCACGAATAATTTGGGTTTCCTCCGCTGATGAAATTTGTATCCTCTTCTAATCTTACTTATAATCTACCTGTAATCTTATGCATAGAACCTAATGTGTCCATCCAAAGTTGGAGTAAGACTCTCATATCTGGGCTGGTGCTAGTTCGACCCACTTGGGTGATTTGGAAAGTATTCAGAGAAGAGCTTTTTTGGAGATATAAACATTGTTGAAACATTTACGTCTCTTTTTTTTTATAATTCACTCGCGCTCAAGGGTATGTTAAGAGACCCTTATAATTTTAAACACAGCACCGGCGATGGGGAAATTAGGAGGGAAGAGAAAGGAGGTGTCGATGAACATTGGTTTTGATTGTTGGCAAATTTAAATGGCAAGGGAAAACTGTGCCGGGTAAGTTATTCCATAATAGTGTTGTGCGACTAAAAAACGAATCTCTATATTTGACGGTACGACCAAAGTTAGTCTCAAGGGTGAACTGATAAGCATTCCTAGCGAATCGGGTATAACGGGTGAACTCATTGAGGGAAGGAATGCAATTGGGTACTTAGAGTGAACATTGCTTGTGAAAGAAGCGATTAAACAGGGAAATACATGAAACATTCCGACGGTGTTCAAGAGATGGGAATGAATCCATGATAGCTCTGTTTCCAGTCAGTTTTAACGCTCCGTTCTAAATTCTATCCAATAAATGGAGAGAAGATTGTGCTGCCCCTGCCTAAAGGTGTGAGTTATACTCGAGTTTTGTTGTAATGTTTCTTGTCTCACGTTATTTTGCGTTTCTTCGATAAACAATAATCTAGTGAAATAGCCAGCTGCATTGTTCCCCTTAATGAATTCAACAATAATACTCCCAATTTAAAACGTACTGTTAAGTACATAGATCCTTTCTTTAGTAGTAGACTTAAATAGTATAGAACGCCTTAAGACGCTACACAGAAAGTGGGAAAGGACCTTATATCCGAAATTTAACAGACATATGTCCCGATAGCTCTTGCAAGATATAGGATCACCTTTTTTTAGATGGTAAATATGGAACTAATTGTCCAGTCATCGGGAAAACATCCATCCAAAACATCACCACCTTATTTGAAAAATTCTGCAAGTAAGCAACTAGATCCTGGGACCTTGTTGTTCTTAGGCTAAATTATACACAATTCTTGCCCTAATACAGGCAGCTGCCTGAAATGCTGCTTAAAATCATCTACTATTCCATTTGGTTAGATGACTAAGTTAGCTTAGTTGTTTCGTCAGTTCGGCAGTTGCTTGTCTTTTTATAAAATTTCCGGGTCTATTTCTATCGCCAGGTCGACGTGGATCACCTTGAACTACGAGGTTACGTGGACTTTCTTCTTTCTACAAAACATTTTCTTCTCATTTCTTCTTCTGGATACTCGTACCTCCCTGCTCTTGTTTTACCCTGTCCCTTGTTTACTTTTGAATGCAATCATCATACTATCACGAATTCTTTCTCTGGAATGGTTAGGTAGCCTACACGCTGATTTCGGCTTCCACTTTGATGATATAGCGGTACTGATTGTTAACGTCTTTGGTAGGCGGAGGAAAGCCCCTGATAAGTTGCTCTTTCTAAACTCTGGCAAATCCAGGTTTGTTAAGGCGTCCAACGTTTATTTTTTTCTTCTGGCACGTTAGCTTGTTTAAAAGTTTAAAAACAAAATTTTTCCACACACACGATGTTCGATGTTCGGGGAACATAGTTCACCGAGAATTAACCTTTCTATTCGGTATCAATATTTCTCTTCTGGTAGATAATTCCTCTGAAATTAGGAAAATAGACTTGGAATTTAATTACCTAATACCATTTCACCCTCGCTCAATTATCAATACTTTTCTCAATAGCAATAGTCAACGATAAGTTAATAACCCAACATCATCATCTTGGTTATTCGTCATTTTGTGGTGGGTTGTCGTTTAGTTGCTTCTGTCGTCCTATTAAAATTATTTGGTGATCACTCAAATTTCGATTTAGCTTTTTCTCCACCTCTATTTCCTGTCAAACCAATTCAAATCCCAGCCCACCCAGTCTCCAAATCAGGGACGTTTTGACACAAGATATACTCGTAACTCGTATTCTGCAAGTGATTCATCATCTCAATGCGGTGTCGCTTGTGTTGTGGATTTGGTAGTGATGACATTTTATGGCAGCTAGATATGTACGAGTACATTACAGTTTGCTTGATTAGAAACACTTAGTTTTTATCAATTGCGTTAAAGGCTTTATCAATAAAAAAAAACTTTTCATTTTGTTATTTAATTTGGATTGATTTTTAAATCTTTCGTTTGGAAAATATGTATGTCCCTTTCTTTATTGTTCACAAATTGTAGCATAAAGCAATAGAAAAACAAAGTATTTATCAAGAATGGAATGTATGTACAATAATAGAAATCAGACTACAAAAAGGATGACAATCACTTCTTCTGTTGCTAATTCCTGAAGTGCAAATGGTCGTTTCTAACTAAACCAAATTTCGCCTATAATAAAAAAGCATAAATCATGGGTGCCGTGAAATGAGGCCAAGTGAAATAAGGCCAACTTTCAAAAATTGGCCTTATTGCACTTTTATAAAGTGAAATTACGCCAATTTTCAGCAGTTGGCCTTATTGCACTTTTACAAAGTGAAGTAATGCCAAATTGGTCTTATTTCACTTTCAACAGTTGGTTTTATTTCACTTTGACAAAGCGAAATAAGGCCGAACTGCATTTTTATATTTATTTCATTTCATTTATAAGTATTATTTATTTGTATAATACATAATTTATTGTTTATTGGGGGCCGACGTTCTGGGTTTTCTTGAGCAACAGTAGCTTGGGTGGCCCGCTTCGCGGGTTTTCAGGATTTTAACTCCCTTTTCGGGGCTCACACCCGCTCACGCAACTCCGTTGCTCCGCTTAGGGTATGTTCAGTCGCCAGGCAGGCGCCTGTAGCAACAGTTTTTTATTTTACATTAATTGGAGTAAACAACTAACAGTTATGTACTGTTGCCCAAGAAAACTGTTGCTACAGGCGCCTGCCTGGCGACTGAACATACCCTAAGCGGAGCAACGGATTTGCGTGAGCGGGTGTGAGCCCCGAAAAGGGAGTTAAAATCCTGGAAACCCGCGAAGCGGACCACCCAAAGTACTGTTGCTCAAGAAAATATAGAACGACGGCCCCCAATAAACAATTATGTTTTATACGAATCTAACGGCAAAAACTACTTTTTTATTTTTAACAAAACATTTTATGTTTGGCCTTAAGTCACAAACAAATTTGGCCATATGTCGCTTTTGTAAAGTGACATAAGACCAAATTTTTTAATTTGCCCTTATGTCACTTGACCTTATGTCACTTGACCTTATGTCACGGCACATTCAGTTGCTCTTATTACGCTTTCAAAAAGTGAAATAAGACCAATTTGGTCTTATTTCTCAAAATAATTTGGCCTTATTTCACTTTGTCAAAGTGAAATAAGACCAACTACTGAAAATTGGCCTTATTTCACTTTATCAAAGTGCAATAAGGCCAATTTTTGAAAGTTGGCCTTATTTCACTTGGCCTTATTTCACGGCACCTAAATCATGCCTTAAAGAATTAAATTATTCAAAAACTAAAAGACTTAAAAGGGGGGACATTACCACCAGAAATATCTAAGGTCTTTTCACCGTTGGTTGTCGACTTCAACCCACCGGAATTTAAAAAAAGTGAAGGCTTGGAATTTCTTCCTGTATTGAATTCAATGAGGGTTGAAACTCCTAAACTCTCTTTCCCTTACTTACTGATCGCATTTGCCAATCAAATTTCACATTACATTGTGAAGTATTGGAACTTTTGGTTTGGCATATTTAATCTGACCAAATACAAATCCCAACAAATTCAGCACAAAAGCGAAACCAAAAAACATCATTCCAGTGACCTCATCTTCTTAGTTCGGATAAACCAATCTGAAAATGATCCACGAGCCGACTGAGAGCCAGCAAAAGTAGCTTTCCCTGGGCGCAAAATCTGTGCATATCATTGAGTTATACTACTTTCACGTTTCCACTTCGAAATTTCTCAAGACTTTAGCAACGACACTTATAAGCATAGGCATTCATTTTCTCTCCAATTGTGACAACATCAAAATGTTCCGGGATGAACTCGTTTGCATTGGAAAAAATGCCAATATTGGTACCAACCGGAACAATTTTTCAATTATTTTCACATTCTTTTATTACTCGTCAACCTAGCAAAGGTATCGAACGAAACAGCCTCAACGTCCCTTTTATGTATATACAATTCCATGCAATGTATGTAGATTGTTAAGATTCTCATATGTACCTAACAGATTTGTTTTATTCTTTCCCAAATGTTTCAAAAATATCTTGAAAACATCTTTTTTCACAGTCGCATTCAAAATTATGTATTTCGACAGAAGGTCAATATTTTAATTAGCGGAAAATGTTGGTCGAATCATATTAAGTGCCCGTTAAGCTTCACACCTTTTTTTTGTCATGTTTGTTAAATGACAAGACCACACCAAGATACCTAAAGTTGTGAGCTATTTCAATCCGTCAGCTAGTTCAAATGCTAGCTTTCTTCCGGTGACCTTTTCCCCAGTCTTTTCTCAAAGATCATAATTTTGGTTATACATTCTGTGGTGTTTGGTAGAAACATGATAAGCATGATAAGTCTTTGATGTGATTTCCCGCAAATCGTACTCCACCTGGCAGAGTATCGCAAATATCATCTATGAATAAAGTAAACAAAATCGGACTTAAAATGCATCCTTGCGGAACTCCGGCAAACGTTTCAAACCATTCGGAAAGCTTGACTCCATTCTATGCAATTTTCTCTTGGAGTAAAGCTAATTTATAGATCAATGCTTGCCTATTCACTCTATCAAAAGCAACTTTGAAATCCACACAAAGCACACATACAGCTTCTTGTTCAAATTAATGTATCTCCTGGCGATGCTATTCAAAACAAATATGTGGCCTGTTGTTGAAAAATCTGATCGTAACCCAGCTTGAAAAAAATTGAGGCGATAATTGACATCTACCCAGTTAGGCAGAGAATTGTAGCGAATATTTTTCTTAGTGATTTGATGATAGAAGTCCCTCTAGTTATCAGGACATCTTGAATCTCCTTTTTTAAAAATCCCAAAAATTTATGGTTTATTAACACTAGATGGTATGCATTTAGAGTTATAAATAGGATTTAGGAACTGAACAATGTAATTTTCCATTTTTATAAAATTTCACTGGAACTCTATTACTTCCTGGAGCTTTGTTATTTTCATTTTAAAAAGTGTATCTTCAAGTTACCCAGTTAAGATACGAATATCTAGGTTTTCCAGAGACATTTCGTCGAGGAAACCCATTTTACGTTTAGCACCCACATTTCATTGTCTTTTGTCATTTTTGTCTTTTTAATCTGCGTTTTTTTCCGTAAAGCCGTGAAGGATTTTGATGTATTTTTAGGGCTTTCTTCTCCTCGAAAGCCAGTGAAATCAGAACGTTTGAATATGTTGTAATAATTGTTTTAACTGCTTAAACGTATTCCGAATCCGTATTCGTCTGGGCACTTATTGATATGCTCATTGGGATTTCATAAATTAGATCCATACATCGAATAATAAAAAGCCACAATTCGTTAAGAAAGTAGCTAATAAGTAGCTGAATTTAGCAAATAAAGATAAGATCCAACCAACTGAACCGTAATGTATGGTTTTTGTGTCTTATTTGAGTATGGCACACCTGAAATTTTTTCTTTCAAATCCCACATTCATTTGCGAGCACACCTTAATGAATCAAAACAGAAAAGAAAAACATCCCATCTTCTGCACTGTGTTGGCTTTTTCCCTGGGAATGTCAATTAAACAGGTACTCCTTCAATTACGGGCCATCAGATTGCCGTCGGCCGCAACTCTATTGCGACTATAAAGCTAGACCTCATACATACATATACAGCATTCCAAGGCAGTGTGGGTCTTTTAAAATCTTTTATCTTGCAAAGTGATGAATCTGCACATCGAATTGAACGAAACCTTACAAAGCCCAAACGAAGACCTAAAACTCTGGCATTTTGCATGCGGTTATGTTGTATCGTTGGAGGACATATTAGTTTCTGGTTGGGAATATTAAGCATCTTTTTTGTATCCCTCACCAATTTTTCAGTTGAATGCGAGCCCAAATGCCATATGCTAGGGAATGTGGAACATTATCACAAAAAGGCAGCATCTGACAGAAGACAATTGTTTTGGTGTAGAAGAACTCTATCCTCCACATTCACAGGAAGCCAGATTAAGAAAGAGAGAGATAAAACATTCAGAAATTGCACACAACATCAAACAATTAGATAAATGGAGCAATAGTCCTCTGATACACTTTTCAGGAGGTCTTTTCTAGGGTGATAAACGATGAATACCAAAAGCAATGCATTTTATATTCTCATATTCACTTTTGGGTATAAACAGTGATGGCCGTAAAAAGTGGCTACAAAAATATTATAATGTATTCGATCGAGTTTTGAAATCAAGCAATTATTTCTGTCTAGATTATACATAAGTGGCTCTAAAGCGGCGGGGCTGTGTCAATGCACAGACTCTCTAATACGCTTCGCAAGATAGACGCCACTGTTGCCATTTGAATTATTTTAAGTTGCGCTTTCCGATGTGCTTGGGCTAAGAAAGAATTTCTTTGCTGTGGTTGCCCATTTTGTAAAATACAGGCCAGTTTGATTCGCTGTCTGATTTCATTTCCCGAATTGTTTCCCTGTACCCTCACACTGAAGTCGTTATTCAGGACAGACAACAACCGAAGGAAGATATGTTGCGATCTTTGCTGAGATGCACCACCTTACTCAGCTGGTAGATGAGCCCACCCGAATACCAGATGTTGCTGGGCAAAACGCTCACACTTTTGATTTGTTTCTTACTTCTTACCCTGATACGTATATACCATAACGTTAAAATCTCCATTCGGCACTTCGGACCATTCTGTAATATCAGCCAATTTCTCGTGTCCCATACATCCAGTTAAAGAATAACATCCCACTAGGACCGTTTGGCAATACGAGAAAGCCAACTGGGACGGTCTGAATAACTTTTTTAGAATTTTTAACTGGTCACTATGTTTCCTGGATAGTGGCGTTGATACCAGTGCTGGTATGGTCACAAAAGTGATTTTTCTTGCGATGCGTACTATTATTCCTAACAGGTTGAGAGAAGTTAGTTTCCGCTCTTACAAATCCAACGCAACTTAGAAAAATCGGATAAATAAGTCAGAAATCATTGGAACGCTGTTATTAAAAGAACCAAGTTCTTACATGACCAGAAATTAAGGTAAACAATCCTGTATTCTCCCAAAGGCAGTAGAAATTTCTGGTCATTTGTCAAGAAGGTAAAAAATTCGACTTCATCTTCGGTTCCAACGCTGATCTACAATGACAAATCGATAACCAGCTCTTTAGAGAAGGCAAATATACTATCAGCTCATTTTGCTGCTAGCTCCACGTTGCCTGTTAGCCACATTGCCCCTCCTGTACTTGAGAACGTAAATCATTCAATGGGACAGGTATATTTCCGCAATCGTACAGTTGAAAGAGCTGGCAAAACCAGTGCTTCTCCATCGCTCCTACAGTTCTGGAATCTTCAGTAAAATATGGAAAACAGCATTTGTCCAGCCTGTTCCTAAAAAAGGTGACCCTTCCTTCCCCTCCTCCTATCGACCAATTGCACTTACATCTCTTCTTTCCAAGGTCATGGAATGGCTGATAAATCAACTTGAAAAATATCTCAAGACACAAAGTTCCTTAAAGACCGGCGATACGGCTTTCGCAGCAATCGTTCCACTGGTCCTCTGATGGCTTATTCCACCGAATAGTGCAACTAATCTTCACATTGTTTTGGAGAAAATAAGATTTTTGCGCCTGATATTTCTAAGGCATTTGATAAAGTTTGGCATTCAGCTTTGTTATTGAAAATGTATACCTTTGGTATGAATGAAACCTTAATTCCTTGGATTAGAAATTAGCTTAACCGTTCAATACATGTTGCATTTGATAGTTTCAAGTCTGATCTTCAAATGATAAAAACTGATGTTCACCAGGGTTCTGTTTTGTCTACCACTCTCGTCCTCATTTTTATAAATGATCTTTTCTCTGAAATTTCGAATCCACTTTATTGTTTTGCAGCAGACTCCTCAGATATTCAAACTCTTTCAAATTTTGTTCTTATCTCCTTCGGAAGTTCCAAGGGTATCGAATAATATGCTAAATAAACTGTAATCTTTGCAGCATTATTAAATGGGGTATACAAAATTGTGTGGAGTTAAATGCTTCGAAAACTTAATGATATTTAATGCCCTTGAAGCAAAATGTACCCTCTATGATATTCTCCTTGAATACCTAGTACTTGCATCGAAGAAACCGAAAACCTCACAGAACTCATGTGTCAATGACGACATGCTTCGTTGGAGCGATCACGTTCTTGTGACATCAAATCGAAGCTTGTAACTTGCTGTCGCGAAGAGCTTAAGGTTCTTGGTATACAGCACAACATTAGGCTCTGCTGGGTTCCAGTGGTCACAGTGGTGTCCCAGGAAATGAAAGCGCTGATGAGCTGCCAAGAATAGGATCTACACTTGATCATAACCAAGCAGACACAACAGTTCAAGTCCCACCCTGTAATCTTAAACAGGTAATCAAGAGTAAAATTCTAGCCTTAGCAAACAAGAGATGGAACTCTCTCGATTCCTGTCTTACAACCAGAAAATTATGGCCTAGTTTCAGTAAAAAAAAAGACCGATGTTATCATCCAACTGAATAAAAAGTCTCTTTCTCTTCTTGTGAGCATCATCACATGTCACAACCAACTCGGTTACTACAAGAAAAAGATGAAACTCAGTATGGACGACTTATGCAGAGGATGCGGTGACGAGGAAATACATGAGGACACTTCTCACTACCTGTGTCGCTGTCCTGCGCTATATCATCTAAGAAACAGACATCTAGGGAGGCACTTCTTCAGCGACTTGGAGGAGCTTTCAGACATTTCAAGCAAAATCATGTTAAAATTCGTTAATGATACCAAATGGCTTGAGAATTCCTGATCTATGAAAACCGCCTTCAACTACAGTACTATAGTGTAGTACGAACGAAAACGACAACGACGCACGTGTTCCTTGTGGGAGCAGCACCAACGGAGAATGGGCCCCTCGCCTATACACCTGCGGTTGCCACTCCTAAGTTGAACAGGAGCATCAGTGGGTTGATGGGGCCACCTCTACCTAAGGTTGGTAAAATCCTCTTTGGTATGGAAACAGCCTCTTCGACTTAACTAACGACCAAACAAACGAACAAATACAACAAATACTGATTTTTAAAACTCATTTACCAGAGGTTACAAGGAGCCACATGCTCCTACGGGCCTGGTGGTGGTAATGATTGCTCAATTGCAGGCAAGGGAAAGGAATACCCCCTGAGAAGGCGTATACTTCTCCCCAGCCAGGTTATTATGTGACGATAGAAATTTCAATACTTTAGAAATACCCTCTGACATTTCAGGCTAAAGCTTGCTGTAACCTATCTACACCCTACACGGGCTTTATCGACATAGGTTTCATTACAAGTGGTCACAAACCCTATCAGAACGGATCTACATTGATCTAAGTGTGACGGTAACAAGATCAACTGTCAGCCTAACCTAACGTTCTTGAGACCGCTTAATTCTTGGGATTTCTACATCAGTGTTGGACAATTTTTAACCCCTCTGATCTGCTCGCGTACGACTCACATCTTTGGGCAGGTGCAGCCCTAACTTCTCTTCATTTATTTAATGGAGTCCAGAAAAGAGAGTTAAAACTGATAGGAAACAGAACTATCATAGAATCTTTCCCATCTCTTCAACACCGTCAAAATGTTTCATGTATTTCCTCGCTTCTCTCACGAGCAATGCTCAATCGAAGTAGCCAGTTGCATTCGTCCCCTCAATCAGTTCATCCGTGATACCCGTTTCTCTAGGAATGCTCAACAGTTCACCTTCGACAGAGATTCATTTCTTAGTCGAAAAAGACGATTATGGAAAACTTTACCCATCACGGTTTTCCGTTTTCAATTTGCAAACTTTAAAAACCCGTTTGTGCTTGAAGTAGAAGGATAGTCGTTAATTAAAACAAAAACACATTTAGTGCCAAAATGTACCAACTCTATGTATGTATCTGCAATCAACTTAATTGTTCATGCCCCTACTGTGTATTGCTTAAAGATAGATAATTTACAAAAGTAAGAGCTTCATCAGAATCTGCATTGCATACTAGACAAGATTTTCAGAAAATATATAGCAAGGCCTATAGAGAATTTAAAACCACTGTCAGTAAGTCATATTTCAAACTCGTTATACTTCGTAAGTGACCTCAGAGGATAAAGAGTGTTTTTGCCCAGTGTAAGATCGAATGATTTACTTAAAATAATGTTTCTTGTATTACTCGTATGTGTGCGGTTCGTAGTCTTTCGAATGTAAATCACTTTTTAACCATACACTAATACATACTCGTATGTACCTATTTATACAAACGCTTTGGCTTCTGTCATTTGTAATATCTGTGTATATGTATGTGTATATGCTTGCATAAGCAAAAAAAATCCTTTTTCGTATCTCTGTAAAATTAATTTAACAAACTCTGGAGAATCTCATGTTTTTTGCATATGAATAAATGGAGGAGGGTGGTTTACTTATTGCTGAGGTTTTTTGTCGTATCTTTCACATTTTGCCAAAGTCTATACTATAGAAGATAATTAAGGAAGTTGGCATTTATATTGAAGTATTTTTTGCAATTTTTTGTTTTGCAATATAAAACAAGAAAGTGGGTTCTTCTCTTCGGCGAGAATTCAACAAGTTGAGTTAACGAATACTGCAGTCAACTCGATTGGTTTTCGACTAATTAAATAAGTCTAGAGATAACAATGGGGGATAGATATGTAATGTAAATAAACTGAACGGCATCTATTTGTTAAGAGATGCTCGTTATCAGTCCTCATTGTTTAAGATAAATGTCAAGTTTGGAATATATAATATATTATTAGTTGGATATATTTTTTACATGTTTTAGAAGGGAATGATTGTCTAGTATCAGTAAGTCATCCACATACACTGCAACAATTTTAACCTTTATATTATCATGTCAAAACTAGACTTTAAAGTCCTCCTTAAATGAACTTAGAAAAGCTGTTGAGAGCTATTTAATCAAGCAAAAAGCACTAGAAATGTGACAGACTAGGAATTTTACAACGAATTCTTATAAGTATGGTATATAAAAAAGTATTGAGGAAATCCAAAAGATCTTTGTGCAGAATATTCTGTGATTATATAGATTAAGGTTAAGACAATTTCTCCAACTAATTCAGTGATGCCTAGCTGCTTGAAAAATGCTAAGATCTCATGGAAAAGCTCTTGCCAAAATTCGCTCAACTTGCTTCTATAGATAGATGGGGTTGGCCGTGGCGCGATGGATGTGTGCTCGCCTGTGAACCTCATGATCACAGGTTCGATCCCTGCCGTCGTCTATGTCGTTTTAATTCCATTAAAAACTTCTAAAATTGTCATCAATGGGTTGCTGGTTTACTCATTACATGTTGTTCAGGCATAACACTAACAACATGTAATTGAGTATGCCCAACAAGGATGAACACTAATAAAATAATGTGAATTATAAGCGACATAGAAATAAGACACGACATTCTCCGCTTTAGTTCAGCCGCCATCCCTGGAGATAAAATATCTGAGACAACAACCTTCAGTCTCAGAACATCGTGCCACACATCTTTCCTATCCTTCTTTCTCTTCCGTAACTTCACGCCTGCGCTGTGTTGAAACATTTAAAGGGTAATCATAATCCCTTGAGCGCGGGTAGATTATAAAAAAAAAAAAAAAACCCATTTCTAAGGAAGCTTCTAAACTCTTAATAACACTAACAATAGCGGGTTTATTACTATATCAAGTTATCCACAAAGTTTGATTACGCGCCTGCACTATTGTCTTTGAATTAGAAAGTTCGCTTGGAGAATTATTCAATCAAATGCCAACTAGTAGGATTAATAATTCAATGCTAAGCGGGTTTTCTGCAAGAAGATATATGTCAGTAAAGAGATGCCACAAGGCGGTGTCCTATCTCTCCTTCTTTGGTACTTATTAACGAATGAGCTGTTGAGATATTTGGAAGTGGAGAGTTAGATAGTTATTTCCTACGTAGATTACATTGGTATTTCCGTCTCAGTAAAGGATCCTAATTACCTTAAAGATCTCTTAAAATATATCTTAAGCAAGCTAAAAAACTGGGCAGATCGGTGTGGACTGGATGTTATCCTTCACAAAACAGATCTTATCCTCTTCTCTAGTTCTACCAACTTAAAATTTTATAACTTTTTAAAGACCAATTTCACTGAACTCGATAAATACCTTGGTAACATCAATTGGAAAACTGAATTTCTTAATTTAAATTTAAAACATACGTTTAATCATTTTGCGGGTATTATAAAAAATGTGTTTGATTTATTTGTGCCAACTCGACTGAAAAAGAATGTCGCTAAGCCCCCATGGTATAATAAAAGGTTGAGTCACCTGAAAAATTTAAGAAACAAATCTTTTGCCAAATTCAAAAAATCTAACCATTTGTATGATAAGATACAATTTTGTAAGCTCCGTAAAGAATTCATTACTAAGAGTAATTCTCACACAGAAATTACATATATCATGAACGTCGAATTAAACTTAAAAAATGATCCAAAGCAAAGGGATTCCTAAGTCTATAAATTTCAATGGGGTAGAATCTACCGATATTAATCAGACTCTTAAATTTTTTGCTAAATTTTTTGAATCTGTGTACTTTAACTCTCAAAGAAATACTGTAATTTCTTCTAATGACCTACCTAAAGTATAGATATTGGGTCCATGGAACTTGACTTCATCAATGTCTTAGATGGACTGCAAAGTCTTAAACAGAATGCAAAACCTGGCGCTGACGGCATTCCTGCACTTATATTAAAAAGATGTTTAAATTCCCTTTGCCTTCCTTTGCTAATTATTTTCAATCTTTCCTTGTCTACTGGAATGTTCTTGGATGAATGTAAATCATCTTACTTGATACCAATTTTTAAATCGGGCTCAAAAAAAAATATTGCGAACTACAGGGGAATTTGTAAACTATCTGCGATTCCTAAACTTTTTGAAAGCTTAATTAAAAATAAGCTTGATTTTCTAGACAAAGAACACGTTACTATTCACCAAAATGGATTTATTTCAGGTAGGTCAACTGGTACAAACTTAGCATGCTTTTCTTGTTTTGTAGTTGAATCTATCGAGAACCAAAGCCAAGTTGATACTATCTACACGGACTTCAGTAAGTCTTTTGATTCAGTTTGTCACACAATATTGCTTCGTAAACTTAAAATTTTTGGTATTCACTCAAGCCTACTTCAATGGATCGGTTCATTTTTAATGGGTAGAATCCAAAAAGTAAAAATTAATGAAAATATGTACTTCACGACCTATTAGTTGTTCTTCTGGTGTTCCACAGGGCAGCCACCTCGGTCCATTGCTGTTTATCATATTTATTGATGACATTGTCAACCATATCAATTTTAGCCAATGCCTTGTATAAGCTGATGACTTTAAATTATTTTTGAAAGTAACAAGCAATAGTGACTGCCTTAAACTTCAAATGGACTTGGATAACTTATCCTGCTGGTGTAAACTAAACTACCTGAGCCTCAACATTAAAAAATGTTTCGTTATTTCTATCTTCAGGAAACACTTTGTATTATCTTCTTCAGAGAACTGCAAAAGTGAAAGATTTAGGAGTAACTTTCGATTCCAAGTTTTCATTTGCTTCTCACGTTGATGCTATTGTTGCTAAAGCTAATTCAATGCTAGGATTCATAAAAAGAAATTCTACAGACTTTTCTGATCCATACACCCATGTTGCGCTTTATATTACTTTAGTTAGATCTATTCTTGAATACGCGGATGTTATCTGGAACCCTCACCAACATCTTTTCTCCGATAGAATTCAAAAGGTCCCGAATCGCTTTACAAGGTTCGTTTTTCATAAAATGCATTGGAATTTCTGTCCAAACTCTATACCCAGGCAAAATATTTTAGGCTTGCAGATGCTCAAATCTAGAAGAACTATTCATGATATAGTCTTTGTGCGTGATATTTTGTGCTACCACATTAATTGTCCTTACTTACTCTCCATAATTTTTATCTATGCTCCATCGAGACCGTTGAGGGAAAGACACCTTCTTTTTCGGCCTAGACACAGAACTAACTACGGTATGAACTAGCCAATTTCAGTTAGGGAGTTTAACACTAGAGTGCACGCGTGGCCTACTATAGTAGGCCACAGTAACTGTTTTCTTCATAACTTAACAGTTTTTTATGTCAGAGTAGTGTCAGTTCAGATAAGCCTCATCAACTAAATTTGTCAACAGGTCAGTATCTCGCTTGACGTGTTCGCGAACGCATTGTTCTGTAATTAAGCGCCAAAGTCACTTGTCTACCATAGTAGTCCGCGCGAGTATACGTGTAAAAAATTGAGGTAAGCTTAAGTAGTCCGCGCGAGTATACGTGTACCAATTTTGTTCTGTTTTCTGTTTCTGTTTTCTTAGAAAATAAAGGTTTTTCATCATGAGTAATTCAGACCTGGAGCGATGGCTTTTGGAGATGGAGACTGATGATGTCTTCGATGATCCAATTGACAGTGAAGAAGAAGAACTTGCACCGTTACCGGATTTTGAAAACCTGGTTCGTGATCATGACGCGGAAACTCAAGTAGTCGAAACATTTGAAACTGGATTGGACAACTCTGACGACTTTTCGGAATCAGATAATATTCCTCTCGCGGAATTGTTTGGTAGAAGACCATCAGCCTATAAATGTCCAAATGGTACAATTTGGTCAAAAAACGTACCACCAGCAACTCGAACTCGAGCCCATAACATTCGTGTAAGACTACCGGGCCCAAAAGGAGAAGCAGCTAGAAATGCCAAGGATTCGGTGTCGAGTTTTGAATTATTTTTCACACAGGACATTATGGATATTCTTGTAAGTTGCACTAATATATATATTGATAAGATAAAAGACAACTTTCAAAGAGACCGGGACGCTAAACCCACCGATTCTATTGAAATGAGAGCTTTTCTGGGGTTGTTGTATGTTATTGGAGTATCTCGAAATGGACGTCGGAACCTAAAAGATTTTTGGGATAACTCTCAAGGCACGGGATTAGAAATTGTATACACGGCGATGTCAATAAATAGATTCCGATTTCTTTTGAGAAGTATCTATGAGATTTGATGACGTTACTGACAGAGCTCAACGCCGAGAATTTGATAAATTGGCCCCTATAAGAAAAGTTGTAGATTTATTCACTGTCAATTGCCGCAATAATTTCGTTCCCAGTGACTATTTGACGTTAGATGAACAACTTGTGGGTTTTCGAGGTCGTTGCGGATTTATCATGTATACCGAACAAACCAGATAAATTCGGAATAAAAATCTTCATGGTAGTGGATACAAAGTTTCCGTATTTATACAACTTTGAAATCTACGTTGGAGCACAGCCTGAAGGTCCGTTTCAAAAGTCCAACAGGGTGAATGATGTTGTCCATAGACTTCTGGAGTCACTTTACGGTTTGGGTTGTAATGTTACAATGGATAATTATTTCACGAACCTACCTCTGGCTAAGGAATTGTTGAAAAAGAAAATCACTGTTGTGGGTACAATGAAAGCTAATAGGCCTGCAATACCTAAGGAATTTAAGGCTTCTAAGGCTAGAGTAATCAAGAGTTCAATTTTTGGCTTTCAAAAGAACGCGACACTTGTTTCATATGTACCAAAAAGAAACAAGTCGGTCACATTACTTTCAACAATGCATTACGATGCAGCAATTGATCCCGATACTCATGAAGAATGCAAACCTGAAATAATTACTTTTTATAATCGTACGAAGTGTGGTGTGGACATCGTTGATAAAATGTGCAAGCAATACAGTGTTCTACGGAACTGCCGCCGATGGCCACTTACAGTATTTTTCGATTTGATGAATATTGCTGGTATCAACGCTCTTGTTATCAACCAAATGAACGTGAGCCACGAAAAAATTGTGAGGCGTAATTTTTTGCAGGACTTGTCATATAATCTGATAAAACCGTTACTAAATAACCGGCTATCAATTGAAACAATTCCTAGGCAACTAAGGACTAGAATTAGGGTGCTTTTAGGAAAATCTGAAGAGGTACAGCACGAGCTGACACCGAAGATGGGGCGAGTTGGCAGATGCGCTGAATGTTCCAGGGCCCAAAATAGATCCACCAAAATATGGTGCAAGACTTGCCACAAATGGATTTGTCCCGACCACCAGGCTGTAGTGTGTTTTCGATGCTACGGAAATTGATTTTTTATTTATTTATAACAATTAACAAAAAAAATATGAACTATTGATCTCTGAACTGCCATTTTTGTTATTTTTTTGTATTGAAATAATTATTTTTTTGTTTTTTTATATTCCAACCTAAAATTCATAAATTATTGTTATTAAATGTTTAAGATAATAAATGAATATTACGTAAAAATATTTGTTTCATTTATATGTTTTCAAAATAAAAAATTATTAACATTTTTAAATGGCCTACCATAGTAGGCCACGCGTGCATTTGTGTAAAAAAATAGGGCGCGTGTACTCCAGTGTTAATGAAATTGATGCCAATATTGATTTGACATTGTCGAGAAATATGTAAGTCCAAAAAAGACATATATTATACTTATTTTTAAGAAGTTAATCTTATAATTCCTTATTTCTTAAGATAATTTAATAATTTTTGTACATATTTTCAGTAATTTGTTGAGCCTGAAACTCGAAGATATAAATAAATAAATAAAAGTCTGCAAGAAAGTGTCACAAAGAACCAAGTCATGGTCTAAATGTGTCAACTATCCTGCTGACAGTCCCGTCAACCTAACCTATGTAACCTATCATTATGTTCAAAATAGATGCATGGATCCAGTTCTCATTGTTTACTTCCGAGATATTTCAAAGCATAATCTTATTTCAGATTACATATTTGAAAAGATTGTTTCAATGTCATGACGTTGGTGTTGGTTGCAACCCTTTGCCACAAGTCTGGCTTTGTAGTGAATGACTTTCCGTTCACATCTGTTTTTTCTTTTAACACTTATTTCGTCTTTAAAATATTTTTTTTTTTTTTTTTTTTTTTTTTTTTGCGGCAAGTCATCTCTGTTCCAATTTTCATTTGCCAATAAAGTAGCATATTCCCTGTTGATAGCTTCTTTTCAGTACTCTGCATTTCTTCTTGAAATGGTTTCTTCGTAAATTATGGGGTCATTTGAATCAGAACCACTAGCTATGAAAGTAATGTTGTCATCAAAATGCTTGGGTTGATTAATCGTTTCAGATTTTCATGACGGTTCGGCTATAAAAGATTTTTTAACTAATATTTCAAAACTAGCCTACAACCGTCACATGTTTCAACTTCATTCGCTATAATTAAATCTGTAATCAATTTTGAGCTATGTGCCTACGCCACTATTGAGGAAGTATAGTGACCAGTAAAAGTTCCAAATATAATCACTTAGACCGCCTTAGTTGGGTCTCTCGTATTGCCAAATGATTCTTTTAGGAATTATTTTTATAACAAGGCTTCGCATATTCTTATAAGCTTTAAAAAAAAGCGGAAAACTAAAAATTTTGTATATTTTATAGATAACTTTTTTTTTGAGATTTGAAGTTCAATCCACTTATAATCTTGTAAAAGACCGCAAGAGCAGGGACGCTATTGTTAAGTTCTTTTACATCAATAATTATTATTTTTATTTTTTGAAGCCTCAATCCCATTTGTTTTGTATACCTATTACATTTAACCGCATTTTTCAATATTCTTGCCAACGTCTTTTTGTAGCTTACATCATCAAACAAATGATTTCAAATTTCAAGTCCTTTCAGTTCTTACCAAATTATCTAACTCACGTTTATCTGTCGTTCAAATCTCACACAGTTACAAATATTTATAGAAAACCCTACTTCATTCAAAAAGAACGAAAAATAATGTCCTGATTTAATATTAATGTACTTTTTAATTAAAGCAAAGTGCATTTTAATCTCGAACCCTGTGCATCTTAGATCAACTCCGGAATAGTCGATTTGTTGTCTTCAAGAGGTGTTTAAGATATTTTCTAAACTTCCTCCATACATCATTCAAAGTCATCCTTCTTCATTCACAACACGAACAGTATACATATTAATATTTTTTTTAACAAAATATATTCCCGGATTATACCAAATTACATTAGCTACTTACGTAGATATTATCTACATTTATAGTATATACATAGATACATATACGCCAAGGGAGGAATTCCGAATACATCGTATAATGCGTATATAATCTAAACGCTTTTATCCTGTATGATGGCGATGGGGTTTCCTCGTCTCTACGTCATCTCGTCTTTATTCTTCGTCGCGTGCTGTCTGTTTGAAAAAGTATTTCCTGTTTGACAGACTTTACCCAACATGTAATCTCGAAAAATTCTCAAAGTCATGCATTAGCAATAACGCAACACGATAAGGGCCAAGGACGTTTTACATGAAGAGTGTGAAAAATATATCTTTTATGCAGGGTGTTTTACAATACATTATCTATTTAAAAAAAAGTTTTATTGAGGAAAAAATCTTATGTGTCAAAAAGTAAATTATGTTATAGTTTGAAATAATTCTCTCAAGAAAATATAATAAACTAAAAGACGGTTGACTTCGATGTTTGTGGTGATCGCTTCCCATCCATCAGCGAAATCAAGCATCATTGTGCGTGGTGAGTACTTGGATGGAGGACCGTTCAATACCAACCGTGTGCTGTTGACATTGTGTATCTTCTGTTGTTCTTTCTTTCTGTGTGTCTCTCTCTGTTGTAATGTCTAAGCCGATGGCCTCAGTTGCCAGTGCTTTTAGTGTCTCTACTTCGTAGATTTATCTACGGAGCAGTGTAATATGTAATGTATGTATAATGTTGGTTTGGTGAAAATTGTTGGCATTTAGACGCGGCGTGTCGTCCAGGGTTTCTATCAGACTGAGGTACCTCGGCTTGGGATGTCGTTGTTCGGTGGCCATCCTTCTCATTAGCTGATTAGGGTGATTGACGGTGTTCTGCACCAGCTTCTTTACTGAATTTAGTAGATATTTGTCCATCGGTATTATTTTTGTTTCTCTGTAGAGATCGTCGTAATGTTTTTTTCGCTGTCGGTCGAAGTGGAGTCCGGTGCAGATTCTTAACATCTTGCTCTCATCGCTGTCTTTGAGATCGTGAACCAGACTGGGAAACAATAACTATACTCTATCCAACAAAAATTGTCAGTACAGGGAAGATAGGACGTTTGTCTCTCATTCTGGTTGCATTGCCATGCATAAGTGTGTGCTCTCACAGGGATTCCGTAGTTTAAATTATAAATCGCCGCAAATAAAAGTAAAAAACGCGTAGGGCTACCGTCTGCCGATTCAAAACGACTGAAAACAATATTCAATTTACCTTTTCCCACAACGCCAAGCGGTAAGATAATAGACGCGTTTTTTTTTAAGTTGAAAAGCAATACGACAACACTCAGCATACTCATCTTTTTAAAATGTGTTCTCAAAAGCTTCAAATCCCAAAAGCTCCTTAATAAAAACCACTGAAAAAGCTCTTTGCTTGCAATTGAGAATGATAATTGTAACCACGGTAGCCAGTTTGGTCATTTATGACCAACTGATGAGGCTAGTGTTATGGTTATTGAGGTTAATGACCATCAAGCCAAATTGAAAAGCAATGTCATTTTTTTTAATGCACTTGCCATTCACTGGCATCTTGGTTTTGCATATTATTGCAAAAAGTTCCTAGTGAAGTTGATAAAAAGTGTCGCAACATAATACATAAATTTTTTGCTTATAGTGCCAACCGCATCAACGAATTTAAAGAATTTCTAAATTTGCAATTTCTAAAATTAAATATTGAAATTCTAATATTGCGCAGTCCCAAAGCACAAAATATTGGGTATTTTGCGATCGAAAATTTTACGAATTAAGTTTAATAAAAACTAAATTAAGAATTGGACTCAATTTAATAATATTATGCTAGCCAAAGAGTTTAAGATCAAAAAATTAGCAATGGTTATTGGTCTGCAAAAAATTTGTTTTAAAATAACGTTTGTGAAAACATATATTTATTTTTATAGTTATTAAGTGGCAATAATTAATCTTCATACATAAACATATCGCACAAACTAACTCTTTCTTAATTTTAAACATTTTACTAACCAGTATAGTGCTAAGGCTATTTTTTAATAAATTAATAAAGTAATGGCAGTTCATGCAAAAAACTAAACAAACAAACAGATCTGTTTCGATGAAGTTAGCACGATGCTAAAAAAATAAAATAGGTATTTAATAAAAGCGTAGAGAAAGTTTGATGCTAAATTCGATTGAAATTTGGAAAATCGTTGGTTTTACCTAGATTCATACTAAAACAGCCTTAACATCATATTAATTCAATTAAAATCTTGCGCAATCGTGATCTTATTTCAAATACCTGTGAGAAGTTAATATTCATGTTTTTTTATATAAGGTGCTTTGTGAATTTTTGTACCTGATTTTTTATGTTTTTGCTTTTTAATAATTTACAAATAACGTGTAAGCTGTATAATACTCGTATACACTATACATACATAAGAACATTTATGCTCCAACAAATGTGATGAATTAATTGTTCTGTTTTTTGTTTGTTTGTGTTTCTTTTTTTTATTTTGGTCATTTTTAACTACATGTTAGGAGCCAGGTTTCCACGGGGGACATCTTCGGTACACCAGAGGTGGCTACGGCACGCTTGCGGTTGCTCGGCTTCGCTCGTCGCCTGGGGTGGTTCTTGCCACCTCTTAGTGCACCTCCTGCTCAACTAAACATTAATTTGTTATCGTGCCTAAAGTAGTGGTGGAAAATTATGACACAAATCTAGAGACCCTGACGATATCTGAGAGAAAAGATAGTTTGGTGCTTCGATTTTAATAAAATAAAATGAAAGAAGATAAAAAAAAACTAATCTATCTAAACTAACTAACCTATTATACTAAAAAAAAACCCAGTACCAAAAATTACTTTAAAAAAAAATATAAAAAAAAAATGAATTAAAAGAAATGAAAAAAAAATAACTAAATCCTAAACTAATCCTAAAACTAATACCCTACACCTATATCCTATATCTAAAGCACCTCCTTTTCATTGCCCTCAGATACCGTCATACTGAATTTCGAACGTTCGTCTGATGTTGTTGACGAAGGTCTGGCCAACCCACCCAAGTATCAGAAAGATACTTCCTTCGCTATTTCCTTGGCCATGTTTTCAAGGGAAATAGCCCCTAATGTAACCCAACTAGTCACGAATTAGTCCGTAGTGAAAAGTCTGTTCGTGTCACGTCCTCTAACCCAGATCACATCTGGACGGCTTTACCAAGCCTCCACACACCTCTAGCTAAAGAAATTAGAACTCCATTTTTATTTTAAATTTCAGATCTCAAATTATAATTTTATTCAAAATATTCATTACGAAAAACTCAAAAATCATTAACAAAATTGAGCTCCCCTGCTCGTTTCTTTTTCTATATCTTAAAAATTCAAAAAAAAAAAAAATATAAACTAAAAGCAAATAATCTAAATCGTGATATAAATAAAACAAAATGTGACCTTAATGATTATTCTAGGGTCTTTTTACCCCGCAAAATTTTTGTACTCACTGTTCTTCTCGTCCTTCGTTGTTCTGCCGGCAGCACGTTCAAGAAACAGGCGCAGGTTCGCAGTTATACTATGCTTTAAAATTTCTCTTATTATCTTTAAAGTCACTTTTGTAATAGATTTAAATTTTTTTATAATAAAGAAATCAAATTTAACAAAAAAAAAAAAAAAAACGATCTGGAGACCCGAATTTTTACACTAGTTTGTTTAAGCTCTTTACTCTACTTTAAAATTCTTCAAACAAAAAATAAAAAAAATTATTTTAAAACACTTAATAGTTTCTTGTTTTCTTGATTTTGTTGTCTTTGGTCTTTCTTTTCTTCTTTGTTCTTATTCTTCACGGTTTTTTTATTTCCCTTTATTTTCACTTGTCGAAGCACCTTTTTTCCTTTCACAAAAATCCTCTGCAGCTATGACTTTTATTTGTATAGTTAAATATACGTATAGAGTCCTTTTATCTACGTTGGACTTTTGTCTCCCAAAAGATTTTTCTTTGTCCTCCTGGAACAAAGAAAGTCTTCCGCTCCTACGGTGCCTTCACCCAAAATTACAGCAAGTAATAAAAAAATTCCGGCAGAGGCCTAGGCTGCTATATATTTATGGATCTTTACAGATCAAAGAATTCAAGCCTAAACCTGATAAAAAGAATCACACGTCAGGCTTTTGAATTTCGAATTTTCAATCTTTAATCACATACCTCTGCTTTTAAAAATCCTATTGGAATTCAGAAATGAAAATTCCGAGAATTTGTCTCCAAGACGTTGTTCTACGATTCGATTCTATCGTTCCTGGGTATATATATATTTAATATATATTTATGTATGTTATATCTTAAAAAAATTCACTTCTCACTTTAAATATACCTCTAGTTTTGTTATTAATTTTATTTCTCCCTTTATACGAGTTATTTTTCTTTAAAAAAAATTAACTTTTTATTTTTTTATTGTTCGATAAATTTAAATTTAAATTTCAAATCGAAATCGCCGACAGTTAACGCTTCTAAACTTTCCTTCAACTTCTCGAATACAACAATGACCAAAAAAATCCTCTGAGTTAGTTCCTGGTCTTATTACATAGGTAAATAGTTACCACTACATCTGAGTGAGATAACTATTTTCAACCCTTCATTATAACTAAATTTTTAAAAATTATAATATCTATCCTTATCGATCATTATTATGTCCCCCCTCATCCATATCCAAAAATTCCACACACACACATTCATACCTATCCCTTTTATATGTTTGTATCTGTCCCTATCCTAACACTTAATTATATTTGAATATATATCTAATTATAATAAATCTAATCAATTTAATACTAATCTACTTATCTATCTATTATCACAGTAATATACCTTTTTATATAAATTTCCCTACCTACCTTAACACTAAACACATTAACCTACACCTTAAGAAAGTTCATTTTTGTTCATTTTAATTCATTTCAAAACTCCGCGAAATCATTCTGCGCATGTGTCGTGGTATTATTTTGCCCCCCTTTACCTTTGGGTAAAAAGAGACAAAACTACTTTTCATGCGCAGAAGAGATCAGTATTATTAGCGAATTTCTAATAAAATTAAAAGAAATGTCAAACATAAACAAACATCATGGCCGAATGTTCGTTCTTGCTGGTAAGTTTTTTTATTGTTACTATTTTTATCAATATTAGTGATAATAATTACTATTTTGCCTTTGCTTTTTTACTTTCAGCTAATCATGAATACTTTGGAATACAAAAAGGTAAGTATCAGAAATCATAAGTGTGTAAATAGTGTTTGAAAGTCAATACGCCTAAGCATATGGATTTTCAGACAATTTACACATTTGTTATTGTATGTACATATGTAGGTATATTTTTCCTTCATACATTTGTTTTCTTTTTTCTTTATTTAATATATTAAATTTTGTTTATTTCTTTACAGAAAATTATAATGTTGAAGAGCCTCCACTCAGAGAAAAAAAAACCAAAATTTCAAATCTTCCTGCGTGTGTGTGCTGTCGAGAGGAATTCAATTTCTTCGCCACACAGAATAACAGAAGGGAAACCCAAGATGGGAAAATACCTTGGTTTGTTTCTCTTCTTGGGATTGGCGGTACTCTTGGAGGATTTGATGCTTCCTCCAGGAGCAATATAAAAAAAAAAGGAAAACTTGTGTGTTGTGGCAGTGTTGAAAGTTGCCATCCGTCGGGTCATCGACGCGACGCTGCCACCCACCGTACGAACAACGCCTCCCGTACCAGGTAAGCTGTCGCCGTAACAGGCTCGCTGCAAGTTGCTGAATGGTCGTGAGGCAACTTGAAGCGTAAAAATAAGGTGACGGACATAATTGGTATCTTCTTATTGGTCTCGTGGTGTGGCTGAGCCTACTACCTGAGAACTCATGCTCCTTTTGGTATTGTCGGGCATTTAGTTTCGTCCTTTTAACCTCTATTATTGCCTCTACTAATCTCTTGTTTTTCTGTTATTACTGTACGTACAATACAGAACACACAAATTTTTCTAGAAATATAGCTTCATGAAACTAAATGATTATGAAAAAGTTTGCTACATTATTCCTTTTACTAAACATAATATACAATTACAAATAAATAATCTATATCAAAGTCAGGTATTTTAACTAACACAAAAAATTATCACAGGTAATCATCAGGTACTTTAACTTAAAACTAATATCACTAATGTACTTCAGCTTAATAACTAATATCACAGATCTTAATACAAATAAACTATCTTTAAAAGAAAATCAGGTACTTTGACTATTTAAAAAAAAAATCACAGATAACAAAAGCTATGCTTATAAATAACTATTAAATAACCTAATAAAATGATATCACAGATGAGAGTTGTAATTATAAATACTTTAAATAAGTAAACTATAACTACATAAAAAAAAATATCACAGATAATAATTGTAAATAAGATAATCTAAAAAAATATCACAGATAAAAATTGTAAATATAAAACTCTAAAAAAAAATATCACAGATAAAAGAAACTACACTAAAATTATAATTGCATGCAAAGTCAAATTAATATCACAGATGCTAAATGTAAATATAATTACTCTATAAATAAATACTCTAAAAAAAAAATAAATAAACTAACTATACATAACTAAACTATGTAAATAAATAAATATATATAAATAAACTATATGTATACATAAATAAACTATGTAAATAAATGACTAGAAATAAATAAACTATAAATAAACTATCTGAAGTACATATACTTAAACCTAATATCACAGTATAAGCAACATCATCTGAGTGCGTTATCTAAAATTTTATTTCGATTATACATGGAGATCTTTCGCGTGATAGACTCCAACTTTTTCACCTTTTAAATTGCCTATCACATAAAGAGAATTTCCTACTGTTTTCAAAATAATTGATTTAATAAATTTTGGAGCAAGTTTTGCATTATAGTTTTCACTTGCATTGCTTTGTTTGAAATTCCTGCGATAAACTATTTGACCTGGCTTGTATTGAATCGGTTTGCTTCTAGTGTTATAGACTTTGCTGCTTTTTTGATGAGCGATTTTTAAATTTTCAAAAATTTTGGCTCTTATAAGTTCGAGTCTATCGTCTTTGTTTAAAATTTCGATTTTCGATTCTTTCACTACGCCTAATTTTCGAAGCAATTCATATGATTTGCCGTGCTGAATCATTGGAGTTCCGAAGACAGCATAGTAGGGCTCAACTGTGATTGCATCGTGCACAACACTTCGCAGTGAAAATGCAACGTTGCTCACATGTTGATCCCAGTGTTTTTGATCACTACCAAGGTAGGATCGAATTTTTGATAAAACTGATTGGTTAACACGTTCGGAAGCGTTCGCTTGTGGAGAATAAATCGCTGTCCTCACATGTTTAACTCCATAGCGATTTAAAAAACTAGCGAATAGTTCTGACACAAATTGTTTTCCGTTATCGGAATGGATATATTCGGGGACACCAAATACATGAAACACATTTTCTTCTAAGAACTTAACTACCTCAGATGATGTTGCTTTTCTAATTGGTTTTAAAAATACGTATTTACTAAAGTGGTCTAGACAAATGAATATGTGTGTGTTTCCGTTTTTGGTACGTGGATAAGGCCCAAGGAAATCGATATATAGACGTTGAAACGGTCGTTCTGTTACAGTCTGTTGTCCCATCGGCGGCCGAGTAGTAGTGTTGACAGACTTGCTACACTTGCAAGTGTCACATGACTTCACCCAGTTCTGAACATCGGTAGCCATCCCGGGCCAGAAGTACTTCTGCCTCAACTTGGATAGAGTTTTGTTGATACCACCGTGTCCAGAAGCTGGAGAGTCATGTGCGGCTTTTAAGAGTCCCTCGCACAACTCCTCAGGGACCCAAAGCTTCCATGCTCTGTCGTCTTGTACTGCGTCACCTGTTCTGATGTCAGTTCGTTTATAAACAAATCCGTCTGATATGCAAATATCTGGTAATTTGTCCTGGTCTTTAAGTACTATTTTCTTTAGTTCAACATATTCCTCTGAAGAGAAATATGGTGAACTAAAGTCAACCTCTGGCGCTAAATCTTCAGTCGTGATCTCCTCCATATGGACTCGAGATAGAGTATCAGGGACCACGTTTTGGACACCCTTTCTATGCTCGATCACGAAGTCGAAACCCTGAAGTTTAAAACTCCATCTGGCCAAACGTCCAGTCAGGTCTTTTTGCGTCATTAACCATTTCAGACTTGCGTGATCGGTGATGATAGTAAAGGGTAAACCCTCAACGTAGGCCCTGAACTTCTTAACCGATAAAACTGCCGCATAACACTCAAGTTCCGTAACGCTATAATTCCGTTGAGCGGAATTTAGCTTCTGGGACATGAATGCTATCGGTCGTTCATTTTTCTCATCATCCATCTGAAAGATCACACTCCCTACACCTGAGGTTGAAGCGTCACACTGTATATAAAAATGTTTTGAAAAGTCCGGATTTGTGAGTATGGGTGCTGTAACTAAACTTGTTTTGAGTAGTTGAAATGCCGTTATTGCCTCGTCAGTCATTTCGAATGTTTGTCCTTTTTTCAAGCAATCAGTCATCGGGGCTGCTATAGACGCATAGTTTGGTATGAAACGTCTATACCAACCCGTCATGCCTAGGAACCTACGGAGTTGTTTGGGGGTTTTAGGTACCGGAAAGTCCTCGACCGCCGATACTTTGTCCTTGTCCGTCCGTATACACCCGTCACCAACCACATATCCAAGATACTTTATTTCTTTGAAGCAAAATTTGCTTTTTTCGACATTAATTGTCAACCCAGCTTGTCGTAAGGCGTAAGCCACTTCCTCCAGTACCTTCATATGGGTTTTGAAGTCTGGGGAGCAAATCAAGAGGTCATCGAGATAGACAAAGACATTCTGTCGAAGACGACCAGGAATGACTTTGTCCATTAACTTAGACATTCTCTGAGCGGCGTTACACAATCCAAACGGCATAACCGTGAACTGATATAACGGCCGCCCAGGGACTGTAAAAGCTGTCTTCTCTCTTGATTTGCTCTCCAGAGGAATTTGCCAAAAGGCATCCTTTAGATCGATACTGGAGATGAATTTCGTATCTTGTAGCCGGCTTATGATTCCCTCAATATGTGGAAGTGGGTATGCAAATTTCTTCGTTCTAGCGTTTACTTTACGAGAATCGAGACACAGCCTATTTTTACCACTCTTTGTCACCAAAACAACTGGAGAACTCCAAGCACTGTTACTCTCCTCTATTACACCCATTTCCAGCATCCTGTCTAGCTCTGCGTACAAGAGCTTTTGTACTACTGGCGAAATGGGGTAGTGTCTTTGTTTTATGGGAATCTGTTCGTCATCCACTTCTATGACATGCTCCTCGAGATTGGTTTTACCCAACCCGAGTACCGCAAAGGAGGGAAACAGCAGCTTGACACTCTCCAGCTGCTTTGCTTGATCTGTTGACAGATCACGAAAAATTTGCTGCTCTTTCGCCGGCACTACTGGAACGTTAAGTTCGCTTACTATATTTGGAGCTACTTTAAAAGTACTCCAAAAATCTACACCCAGATATAGTGGTTGCAAAAGACCAGGAACAACAAAGATCTCCATTTCATGGGTTTTACTACCCCACGAGACATTGATTTTAAAACGGCCTTCTATTTTCTGATGATTTCCATCGGCTGTTTTAATATCGTTGTTCATTTTAATCATTTTTATATTCCTATCACTAATAAATTGTATTGCACCTTTCCCTAAACACGTAACGGACGCTCCACTATCTAATAAACCTAACATTTCTACTCCTCCTAATTGCACTTTCGCGTATGGCCTATTATCGTCTGATACTGATAGAATTGTTGCTTCTATTCTGTTTTTCGTCAGTCTTAATATTGCATGTTTTTCCCTTAGCCTATAAATTTTTAAATAATTTCTACTTTTCGTTTTCACAAGATCAATTTCCTCACCAAAAATTCTTTTCCTAGCTTCGTCGTATTCAATCATTCTCTGGTGCAGACTTTTGTGAAGATTCCGTGTTTCATATTGGTGAGTCTTGTCTCTATCAATTTCCTTCTTTCTCTCTAAAATTTTTATTCTTTCAGGGATTTCTTTGGATCCTCCGGGTGTGGCTTCGACGTCGGCGGTTGGCTCCCGGACACCCCGCCGACCTTCGGATTTCCCTGACATGCTGCACACTTGAAAGAAACGCTACCTTCTCCACAGCTGAAACATGTCAAGGTATGAAAAGTAGAAGGGCATACGCCCAAAGGTTGTCTTCCATCTCTTAATACCTCTTTTCTCTTATCCTGTTCCCTATACTTATTCGCCTTTTCTCTATGATCAAAATTTTTCCTTTCTCCTCTTCTCGTCTGAATTTCAGATATTTCGAAACCCTCTTCTTCTGATTCACTAACTGTATTTCTTCTACGAGAATAACCTTCCTCTCCTATCTCATTTACAAACCTCTTTGTCTTGAAATCTTTCAACGCTAAATGCTCCTCAGCTCTTTTGCATTCCTCTCTCAGCTGGCGTATACTACTAATCGAGCAACCAAAAATTAACGTGCTTATCCTATCCTTCAAGTTCTTTCTTACCATTGATATCAGGTCACTTTCATTAGGCCTATTTTGCATTTGTAAAGTGAGGCCTCTAATATCTGCATAAAATTCGTCGAATGTCTCGTGGGATTGTTGTTTCCGATCCATTATTGCTCTAAGGATCTCATGGTCACGCTTGTTATTCTTGAATTGACGGAGTAGTTCAGTTTTTAAATCATAATAATTTAAGAGATCATCTCCCTGGTTTTCCTCTAAGAACTGCCAATACCATCTCTCAGCAGAGGCAGTGACCAAATGGTGGAAATTTGCAAAGAGCTGGTCGTCAGTAAGTCCACTCTTCTTTTGTAATGTCTCCACTCGAAAAATAAAACTTTCAACCGACATGGTTTTTGACGTACCATCGAACTTAATTCCCCATTTATGAACATCAACCCTTCGATTGATATCCCTAAATGAGGAATGTTCATTTGACGGTTGGGATGTCGATTGACTATTTGACGAGTGGTTCGTTCGTCTGTGAGTCGGTCTTGAGGTCGTTGTTTCTTGTTTAAAGTCCTGTAAGAAGTCACGTTCACGTCCGTTTGTTACGTCTCTCTGACCTGTCATGGATTGCTCCAAACTACTCAACTTAGCATTCATTGTTTTCATGTTCTTGTCAAAAATCTTATACATTTCGGACAAGCCGTCCGCAAGAATGCTCAGTGTTTTCGTTTGGCTTTCCTTGACTGTCAGAGAGGTAACTTTTTGTATTTGTTCGTACAAGTCAAGTCCTGTCAATACTGGTACATGTACTGTTTGGCTGTTATTTATTGTATTTGTTCTAATCCTGTCTCTTCTAAGTTGTTCTGTCTGTTGTCTTTCTTGTTCGAGTTCAAGTTCTAGTCGTTCTTGTTCTAAATCGTTGTCTTGTTGTGTTAATCGTTCTCGTTCTAATCGTAGTCGTTCTTGTTCAAGTTCGTAGTTGTGTGTCGTGTTAAGTCGTTCTTGTCCACTTGTATGTGAATCTTGTTGTTCGTCATCAGTATTGTCTTCTCCTTCTTCCAGTCCTTCTACCGTCTCGTGTTGTCTTACTACTTTGTCTCGAGTGTTTGTGTTTGGTAAGTTGTTGTTTGTTTCCTCAGTCCCAAGTAAGTCCATGCTTCGTATGATTTTTGTAATTTCTTGGTAAGTCTTGTCTACGTTGTCGTTTTCGTTCAGAGTCGGTGGTATCGTACGAAGTTCCTCAGTCATACCAGCTCCTTCGTTTTCCTCATCTAACCCACCCGTCTGACGTGTGACTCTTCGTTTTCTAGACTCATCTCTAGGCGGCCTACCTTTCGGAATAGCTCCCGTTCCTCTTCTATTTTCTGACATGGCCTACTTTACTTCTTGTTTAAAAATCAAAAATAATTCAAAAAGGCAGAAAGAGGAAAAACAAAAAAACTCAAAGAAAATTTTTGATATATCAAAAAAATTAAAAGAAACTTTAAATTTAAAAAGAAACAAAACTATAAAAAAAAAATGGAATTCAATAAAAAAAAAAAATCAAAAGAAAAATGCAAAAAAAAAATTCAAAATCAAGACTAATTTATCAAAAATAAAAAAAAAACTTATGAAAATTAAAGTAAAAGTAAAAAAAATGTAAATAAAAAAAATTAAAAAAAATGGAATTATCAAGAAAAAATGTATAAAAAAGGTAAAAAAAAAATGTATTAAAAGTAAAAAAATTAAAAATAAAATTTAAAAGTAAAAAAAAATAATAATTAAAAAAAAAGAAATTAATTAAGAAAGTAAAAAAAAATGTATCTAAAAAAAGTTAAAAAAAAAAGAATATAAAAAAAATAAAAAAAAGAATTGAAAAACGAATTATAAAAATCAAAAAAAATTGGATTTGGTTTATTTGTATTAATGTTGACGCTTAGGTGTGAGAAGACTGGTAAAGTTTCCTTTCCATCCGCAATCTGGTAGTCGTTGTTTTGTTCTTTTGTCTGTCTTGTGACTAGTGCGTTCGAAATTCAGCATTTGTTTCAGCCCATCTCTTCCCTACAACCACTACATATAATCTGGCGTGTAGCCTAATCTATGGTTAGCTATAGTTCCAAGATGAGCATCCACATGAACAAGGTTTTCGGATTTCGAGTCTCTACCTCACTAAGAATCCGGTTGTACCTGATTCTGTGGACAGCCAAGACTCAAAAATCTTCCAACCCCGTTCCACTTTTGGAGTTGTCACCGACCCCAAGCTACCTCACAAAAATCTCTGACTCTAAGCCTTGAGATTCGGATAGCCGCTTGTGATCTGTGACAAAACCAAAAGCTCTTAGTCTCTAGATTTGTGTATTCAAAAAAAAAAAAATTCTCAAGAAGCAAAAACAAGTCCAAGGTGATGACCTTTAATACAAAAAAAAATCATCCCCTTGGAGTTGCTTTAGTCCTTTAACTAAAAGAATCTTTAGGTCTCGTTGGGCGCCATTGTTAGGAGCCAGGTTTCCACGGGGGACATCTTCGGTACACCAGAGGTGGCTACGGCACGCTTGCGGTTGCTCGGCTTCGCTCGTCGCCTGGGGTGGTTCTTGCCACCTCTTAGTGCACCTCCTGCTCAACTAAACATTAATTTGTTATCGTGCCTAAAGTAGTGGTGGAAAATTATGACACAAATCTAGAGACCCTGACGATATCTGAGAGAAAAGATAGTTTGGTGCTTCGATTTTAATAAAATAAAATGAAAGAAGATAAAAAAAAACTAATCTATCTAAACTAACTAACCTATTATACTAAAAAAAAACCCAGTACCAAAAATTACTTTAAAAAAAAATATAAAAAAAAAATGAATTAAAAGAAATGAAAAAAAAATAACTAAATCCTAAACTAATCCTAAAACTAATACCCTACACCTATATCCTATATCTAAAGCACCTCCTTTTCATTGCCCTCAGATACCGTCATACTGAATTTCGAACGTTCGTCTGATGTTGTTGACGAAGGTCTGGCCAACCCACCCAAGTATCAGAAAGATACTTCCTTCGCTATTTCCTTGGCCATGTTTTCAAGGGAAATAGCCCCTAATGTAACCCAACTAGTCACGAATTAGTCCGTAGTGAAAAGTCTGTTCGTGTCACGTCCTCTAACCCAGATCACATCTGGACGGCTTTACCAAGCCTCCACACACCTCTAGCTAAAGAAATTAGAACTCCATTTTTATTTTAAATTTCAGATCTCAAATTATAATTTTATTCAAAATATTCATTACGAAAAACTCAAAAATCATTAACAAAATTGAGCTCCCCTGCTCGTTTCTTTTTCTATATCTTAAAAATTCAAAAAAAAAAAAATATAAACTAAAAGCAAATAATCTAAATCGTGATATAAATAAAACAAAATGTGACCTTAATGATTATTCTAGGGTCTTTTTACCCCGCAAAATTTTTGTACTCACTGTTCTTCTCGTCCTTCGTTGTTCTGCCGGCAGCACGTTCAAGAAACAGGCGCAGGTTCGCAGTTATACTATGCTTTAAAATTTCTCTTATTATCTTTAAAGTCACTTTTGTAATAGATTTAAATTTTTTTATAATAAAGAAATCAAATTTAACAAAAAAAAAAAAAAAAACGATCTGGAGACCCGAATTTTTACACTAGTTTGTTTAAGCTCTTTACTCTACTTTAAAATTCTTCAAACAAAAAATAAAAAAAATTATTTTAAAACACTTAATAGTTTCTTGTTTTCTTGATTTTGTTGTCTTTGGTCTTTCTTTTCTTCTTTGTTCTTATTCTTCACGGTTTTTTTATTTCCCTTTATTTTCACTTGTCGAAGCACCTTTTTTCCTTTCACAAAAATCCTCTGCAGCTATGACTTTTATTTGTATAGTTAAATATACGTATAGAGTCCTTTTATCTACGTTGGACTTTTGTCTCCCAAAAGATTTTTCTTTGTCCTCCTGGAACAAAGAAAGTCTTCCGCTCCTACGGTGCCTTCACCCAAAATTACAGCAAGTAATAAAAAAATTCCGGCAGAGGCCTAGGCTGCTATATATTTATGGATCTTTACAGATCAAAGAATTCAAGCCTAAACCTGATAAAAAGAATCACACGTCAGGCTTTTGAATTTCGAATTTTCAATCTTTAATCACATACCTCTGCTTTTAAAAATCCTATTGGAATTCAGAAATGAAAATTCCGAGAATTTGTCTCCAAGACGTTGTTCTACGATTCGATTCTATCGTTCCTGGGTATATATATATTTAATATATATTTATGTATGTTATATCTTAAAAAAATTCACTTCTCACTTTAAATATACCTCTAGTTTTGTTATTAATTTTATTTCTCCCTTTATACGAGTTATTTTTCTTTAAAAAAAATTAACTTTTTATTTTTTTATTGTTCGATAAATTTAAATTTAAATTTCAAATCGAAATCGCCGACAGTTAACGCTTCTAAACTTTCCTTCAACTTCTCGAATACAACAATGACCAAAAAAATCCTCTGAGTTAGTTCCTGGTCTTATTACATAGGTAAATAGTTACCACTACATCTGAGTGAGATAACTATTTTCAACCCTTCATTATAACTAAATTTTTAAAAATTATAATATCTATCCTTATCGATCATTATTATGTCCCCCCTCATCCATATCCAAAAATTCCACACACACACATTCATACCTATCCCTTTTATATGTTTGTATCTGTCCCTATCCTAACACTTAATTATATTTGAATATATATCTAATTATAATAAATCTAATCAATTTAATACTAATCTACTTATCTATCTATTATCACAGTAATATACCTTTTTATATAAATTTCCCTACCTACCTTAACACTAAACACATTAACCTACACCTTAAGAAAGTTCATTTTTGTTCATTTTAATTCATTTCAAAACTCCGCGAAATCATTCTGCGCATGTGTCGTGGTATTATTTTGCCCCCCTTTACCTTTGGGTAAAAAGAGACAAAACTACTTTTCATGCGCAGAAGAGATCAGTATTATTAGCGAATTTCTAATAAAATTAAAAGAAATGTCAAACATAAACAAACATCATGGCCGAATGTTCGTTCTTGCTGGTAAGTTTTTTTATTGTTACTATTTTTATCAATATTAGTGATAATAATTACTATTTTGCCTTTGCTTTTTTACTTTCAGCTAATCATGAATACTTTGGAATACAAAAAGGTAAGTATCAGAAATCATAAGTGTGTAAATAGTGTTTGAAAGTCAATACGCCTAAGCATATGGATTTTCAGACAATTTACACATTTGTTATTGTATGTACATATGTAGGTATATTTTTCCTTCATACATTTGTTTTCTTTTTTCTTTATTTAATATATTAAATTTTGTTTATTTCTTTACAGAAAATTATAATGTTGAAGAGCCTCCACTCAGAGAAAAAAAAACCAAAATTTCAAATCTTCCTGCGTGTGTGTGCTGTCGAGAGGAATTCAATTTCTTCGCCACACAGAATAACAGAAGGGAAACCCAAGATGGGAAAATACCTTGGTTTGTTTCTCTTCTTGGGATTGGCGGTACTCTTGGAGGATTTGATGCTTCCTCCAGGAGCAATATAAAAAAAAAAGGAAAACTTGTGTGTTGTGGCAGTGTTGAAAGTTGCCATCCGTCGGGTCATCGACGCGACGCTGCCACCCACCGTACGAACAACGCCTCCCGTACCAGGTAAGCTGTCGCCGTAACATACATTTGGTCATTTTTATTTTCAACTTTGGACACAATTTTTTTTTTCAAGTGGCAACCGTGATGGTAACTCTGTTTTGATGTAGATAAAGAGCGCGCGATCGTATTGAGTGACACTTGACACTCTTGTCTTGATCTTGACAGTATCTCATCACTCATCAGCAGTGGGATACGACGGTCGTTTTGGGGTGTACAACTTTTTGCAAAGAATTACAACAACAATTCCTTAAGAAACGTCAGTGGCTTGTTTTTTTTAGTGGCATTTTTCCTAACGCATTGTAGTGAGGGTGCATCAGGCGCCACTGCTTTAGGAAAAGCTCTCTCATAAGGCCTGTACTGACAATTTTTGTTGGACAGAGTATAATAACTGGCGGCCTCAGGAATTGTTTGTAAATAAGTCTGTTGGCTGAGTCTTGATCTTCTCCTCATCAAGGGGTGTAGTTGGCTTTTCATGGTATACTTTTTGAGTGTGGGTTGAATCTAAGCATCTCGTTGAAGTTGATACCCAGGTATTTGACGTGAGCCTTTACATCCCGCACAGCGACTAGTGGTGACATTGAGATTACATACGTAAGCGAGTCATCAACAAAAAGCAGGTTTTCACAGCAGCCGGTTGGGAAAGGTTGGTCTGATGTTAACAGACTGTAGAGGAAAGGACTTTGACAGATTTCAAGGTTTTCAAAGTTCTTTTTTTGAACTTTAATAAATAAAATTTAACTTAAGGATAATATGAATAAAGTAGAAATTTGTTGGCACATAGGGGGCCTAACTTATAAAATTACTTAAACTCGAAAAAAATTATAACATTTATAATGTACATGGTAAAAAATTAGGATTCAGATTAGTTGGCTTGGTTTTTCTCGCGGGTTGTTCCGTCCCGGTTGTCCATTTAGTGGGTTTATTGGTGGTTGGTTGGTTGGTGTTTTCAGCCACGGTGGGATGCTGACTCCTCGTCAGCGTAGACTCGAACTGCCTTTTCGTTGTCGGTTGGGATCCTTTCTAACATATCCAAAGCACTAAGGTTCTGGATGTCGTTCCTGGGTGGTCATTATTCTCATTAGCGGGTTTGGGTGGTTGGCGGTGCTATATATAAGCTTCCTTGCCAATTGCACGAGAAACTGGTCCAGTGGCTCGATTTTGGCTTCTTCGTAGACTGTTTCGTTGCTGTAGTGCTTCTTTCGCTGTCGATCGAAAATTAAAATTCTCGAATGCTTTCTCGACATCCAGAAAGCATCCTACAGTGGCACGATAGCTGTTGAGTGCTGAGGAGACGTCAGACTGGAACTTTAGTAACGGATGCAGTGTTGAATGCCCTTCCCGAAAGCCAAACTGCATGTCTGGGATGGACTTTGACAGATTTCTAACATGATCGTTTTGATATATTTCTCGCTACAACGTAGTGTAAAGTATAAGATGGCAAACAAATATACGAGTATATAATTAGCGTGATGATGGCGACTTCATCGAATTGTGTGTATCATCGGTGGGCAGCTGGTATATACATATGTATGTATGTTGGTTTATGTTAATGTATAATGCTGGTTGGTTAATGTGTGTGAGGCGATGAAGTAAGGAGCTTATGGCAGAGCTGCCGGGGTTTGTTATTATATATCGGTGGGTGCGGGCGGGAGTGTATCGCTCCGTTGCAGTATTCCCAATAAACATCTTGATTTTTTTATAGAAATATGGAACTCTTTTCATTTTTATTAAGCTCCTCAAGCTCCTTGCTTTTCTTTTTCGTTTTAAATTGCCCTGGAGGGCAAGTATTGGTTTCGTGTGAAAAACAACATGTTGAGAAATCGTCCGTTTATCTGTATTACAAATAATTTTTTTTGTGATTCCCTAGAGGCGAAACCCGAATTTTTGTTTAAGCTCATCTGAATCGGATAGTAGCTACCATATCGCAATTTTGTTTCTTTTCTGAATTTTCTTGAAAAAGGCTTAAAATTTTGATGAAACTTTGTACATGTAATGGTAGAAAGAACTTTATAATTTTGTTTAATTAATTTTCTCTTATTTAAAATTAATTAAAAGATTAAGGATAAGAAATAAAATGTCTTCCACGGTTGAAGACACCAATAACCGGTATTCTGAAATGCCGGCAAAAACGGGTTGGGCTCTTCCATGCACACCACGATTGTCGGCCGTTCGTATTTCGTCCAAGGTGCGTACTGCGCATGGTGGATCCAATGCGGAGTGCCAAAGCGCAATATGCACGAACAATTGTAATAAAACTGAGTTTGAGATTTTTGGTTTTCCTGATTTTTGAAAAAAATTGTAGTTGTTTCTATATTTTTCTTCAGTGAAATTTAATTCCTACTTTCTACACCGTCAGATATTTCTAAAAATTGATAATAATTCAAATTTTGTAAAACAAATAAAATCAAAGAAAACACCAAGTTGGTATATGCTTTCTTCCAACATTTAACATAAGATCACAAATTGTATAAAAAACAGTACCTTATGTCTTCAATACTTAGCCACGTTGTATATGGCTTGAGCTAAAAGAGCTATGTTAGCCGATTCAATCGTACTTATCTACCAATGCAACTTACCAGTTTTTTTTTGGCCTCCCTTGATCTTTCAAAACACCCTGTATAAAACTTAACAAAAAACATGGATACGAGATTGGTTTATAAATTAGAAAATTCTGCACCACCACTATAATGCCAAGTCACCAGCTCTTTTTGTATTCTTCCTCTATGGCGCTCCATGCTCTTTTAACACTCAACTGTCTCGTAATATGAGATTTATGTTTGCTTAATATTTCTTTTGTCGTCATTCTCAATATGACACGTCTCACAAGTCCTTCGAGCTCCTCAAATGTTCAAAGCTCTGTATTGATATACAAACACAAAACACTCACTCCCATAGTCGCAAAATGTCTTGCTAGCTCATCCTCCTCCTCCTGCTCATATACGGAACTCAAACCAATCAACTAAGCTGGCCCAGTGTCAATGGATTCGTCGATTTATGTCCGATAGCGGAGGCACTTAGGTCAAAGCTATATCAAGGTCCTTTCATCAATCTGTTCTAGGTTTTTTTTGGTCGGAAATATTATTATCGTTTCGATGGATGGTGTTCAAGTGGCATTCCGGGTCTTGAACAAGTTAATCAATTTTAAAAGTGAATACCGAGCCGACATATAAACTGTGATTGAATTGAAGTAAAGTGCTTGTGAGACCTTCAAAGGCGAGGTTTAACTTTGATTTTTGTCTGAAAGGATAGAGCCGAACAACTCGAAATGATGATGCCTTTAGGTTTTTCTAGGTCTGATTATGATGTAGGACATAATTAGTTAAGATATTCGATGATAGATATTAATATGTCTCTATATAAATATTTGTTTCACGTTTAACGAAGTCCAGGGAAAGACGGAAGTTCATTAATGGATCTCATCTGAGATTGATGACGAGCTTTGTCAATACATATGATGAATGTTTGTAGGTTAGGTCAACATCAACGAATATGATGTAAATTGTCATTATGAAAAAGTCACAGACTAAATGAGCCAGAACTGAAATTCCAGAAATCAATCGGTCGTTAAGCTACAAATGGATTGTAGGGATACATATTTGGTTTTTGATATCGGTCAAGAGGTTGCCGATAAAAGATTTAAGTATCGATCTAAGCGTAAACAAGCAATGAGAGACAAATTTGTAATGAGAAAATTTTTCTTGATTTTTGAACAGATTGTTTATACGACTTTACTATCTTAACGAACAAATATATTTTGCCCCTTTTTTGGGCGGACTGTGCGAAACTTCAAACGTCCGTCTCGCACATATTTGTACGGCGGAGATTTTTCTTGAATTTGGGTAATACTCTCCAAAACCAAGAACTGATTCTTGCTCATTATAAGGGCGTCTGGCTAAGTATGGTAACATTTAAAACATATGACACTGCAAAATTCCTAATCAGAGCGTAATTCGCTTAAGTTTATAAAAGGTTTTTCATTAATGGCGGGTGAATTTTGAGATAAAATAAATTCAAGCTGTGTGTGAGGTAAAACAAAGTCGTTCAAATGCCCGCTTCGGCTTCTTACGGTGGCAAGGATCAGAGTGGTCCAATTTTTAATGACTCTTCCGCAAATATTCAGCTGAATTTTAGCGATAACCCGTGTTCAGCTTAATGGTATCCGTCGATAGTGGTTTATTCGTTTAGTCATTCATGCAGAATATCAATCATGGCGTTCCCAATTAGAAATTGGTTATCATCGTTCTATAGCGTTCGCCATTGAGGGTGAATGTCTCAATAACGTCGTTTTCGAAAAAGTGGGGAACAATGGCGCAATGACTAAAATCCACACCAAGTCGTAACTTTTTAAGGTTGCATTGTTACCTGGTGAACTTCTTGTGGGTTGATGTCGTCCCATATATGGCGATTTTGCTTTTTAACACAGACATTTATCCAAAAATGAGCCTCGTCGCTAAAAATAGTTTCTGGGCGAAAATTGGGGTCCTCTTCGAAACGCTCCGAAGCCCAGTCACTGCAGAAATGGTGTTTTCCATGCTCCTGGATTAGTAAGATCTTGTTGACTTACACCCAGTCCAAGTCTAAGCACAAAATTCTCCATGTCGAATTCTGCGAAAACACTGTATCGTTAAGTTCAGTGATTGTTTTTTAGCATAGGACTACACGAATGTGGAATGCTGTTACCGGCTCAATATTTCCCACTAATGCAATGTGCAGACATTCCAAACCAATGTGCATCGGTATCTCCTTCCTATTTCAAGCCCGCTTTCCTAATCGCTCGCACTCTGTTTAACATTATAAGGGTATTTATAACCCCTTGAGTGCGCGTGTAATTGAAAAAAAAATGCCGTGTTCTTGTGTACGGCGAGGAATAAACTTCCACTTTCATGGACCGAAGCGATGTTCAAGGTCGATCTTGTGTTCTCTTGACGTACGAATGTTGACTGATTGAATAATAATTAACCGGCCGCCCAGCGGCCCATTTTCACTTTTTTTGGTTACAAAAATCCTGTCTTCTAAACGAATGAAGATATCGCCATAATTCGTTTTTTATCTTGAAGGTAATTTCCAAGGCTATGAAAGTGATGAATTTGAAAAAAAAATGTCAGGCTGTTTCCGAATTTGGTGTTGAGGGAAGAAGTTTTAGATAAGGTGATTAACATACATAATGGCATTTTAATTTACAACCGTCAAAAATTAATTTCTAAAGTAACCTGAGTGAAGTGACACAGTGGGGAAAAAAGAAAAAGAACCGATTCGAGTGAAACAGTGGGGAAAAAAGTAATCTTTTTTTTTATTGTTATGTGATTTATTTTTATTTTTGATACACAAGAGTTCATTAATTAAGTATTTCAAGTGGAAAAAAGTTGAACGTGCTAAAAATGTACATAAATTATATTTCTTGAAAACTATCATCTTAGTCCGGGATAATGTGTAATAGACTCATCGTTTTTGGAAAGTATCGTTCTTTCTAATCTTTTTGGTTTCTTACATGCCTTAAAGACGAAATAAGTGGATCCGATGAGGTTGCAAGCATGCTAAATAGGTCGACATTCTGCCGCATCCTTGAAACTTAGCATGTATTTTGATATCTGTATTTCTTGTAATCAATATTTTTGCACTTCTGGGCTTCTTTTGACAATTCTCCAAGTGGTAGTGATAGATATTCGATGATATTTTGACGACTATGAACCAATATTTTATGAAGAAAAGGTGTGAGTAGTTTTTCAGGATACTTTTGTTTTAATAGCTCTGTTGTTTTAAGTATAACCTCTCTATTCACTCTAGTTATTCGAGCGGTTGCATCTGATTGTTAAAGCTTTTTGTGTCTTTTTGCATATGAGACATGACGGCGTAGACTTTGTTTCTGCTAATTCGTTTAAAACTTTTCCGTCAATCATTAGTTAAAAAGAAACTCGTGATTCACAAATATAGTTGTTCCTTCATTAACTTGATGTAAGTATTGTTGGTTGAATATCTGCTGTTTGACTTTTAATATCATTGACTGTAGTATTTATGATGTCATTATAGTTTCCTTAGCATATTGGAACATTATGGGTCGGTAGAAATGAACTGATGATGCGCGAAGGTTCCTCCAATGTTCACCATTTGAACTATTAAGTCTGAGTGGAACAACTGATCCCATGAACATGTTTGCGTCTGTTTCAATATTTGTTGTATTTATTTTTTGCTTCTACGCACCTTATCCAGATGATCCATAGCAGCCCCATTTACTCTGTAGCGTCAGACTTTTTGGGAGTGCAGTTATTTGATCCTCCGTTTTCATTTTTAATAGCCGACTTGCAGTATGATCTATATTGACGTGACTTCGCAGTTTTCTGGAACGGTTGTTGTTGTGGCTTCTCAACGAAGTTCTCAGGATTTTATATTTTTTGTGGACAGGCCCAAATCCATAAGCAAAGGGATTCTTTTGTGGAGTGGGAATGCTTTCTTTGACTTTTTTAACTTGAAACGGACTTTCAGCAGATATTGCCTTGATTATATCACTCTTCGCATTTTCAGGGTCCTTATTATATCTTATCACTAAAGCATCAGAGAGATGTCCAGTACTTAGCTCCTCTGTAGCTTTAATCAGTTTTTTTTTTTTTTTTTGTGAATATTGCGCACTCATTGACTAGCTTCATTGGCCTTCCTTCTGTTTCTCCGATATTGATATGCAGAGATCAGGAAAGCCATTCTTCATTCTTTTTGAAATTTGATCTCGATCTTTGGGCTGCGATCCATTCATGTCTAAGGTTTTAAAAAAATGCTTTTCATTTTTTTCAACTTCCATCTGATAGTTGGTATTTACTTACTACGGCAGATATAAACTCTTTACAACTCCCACCGTTGACAAATATTTCAAACAAACTGTTGTACGGTATATCCATTTTAAATATTTTTTTCAATTATGCTACTGTTCGACCTCGCGTTTAAATTTTAAATGATGATTTTATTATAATGTTTCATCTTTCTTACCTTAAAAATAATTAAAGTTATAATTTTATGACACCCTAATAAGACTACCTGCCTACCTATAAATTTAAATATTAAAAAGTTCTTTAATCCGGTTAAAAGCAATAAAAAAATATCAATTAAACTACCTGGCTGTAATTTAATCATAACCTAAAACAAATACATACATACTTAGAAGTTTATTAGAAAACTTAGGTAGTAAACATAAAATATGTTTTTTCTTTTCAAAAACAAAATCATTTCATTTAAATCCAACACACACGAAACTCATATTTTACGAGATTTTTTTTTTACACTTAAAAAAAAAATGAACAAAAATGACTGACTTCATCAAATCAAATATTTCTAGCACAACTTTACGCAACTGAGTTTTTGGGATTATGTTAAGAAATATATAAGGATTTTTACACTGTTGAGTTTTGCTTAATGTCTCTTAAACATTTTTTTCTGTTCAATTTCAAGTCGAAAAAGTGTACAAAAAGCTGTGTTTCAAAAAATATTAAATTGCAATTCAAAGAAAAAAAAATGTTTCAGTCGATTTTTGATTTCAGTAATGAAGAAATAGGTATATGAGAAAAAATAAGACAGAAAAGTTTTTGGAAGCCCTTTTCCTAGTTTTTAAACTCAAACCTAAAAAAAAAATAAAAAAAAATAATTTCTTTTCCATCATAAAATTTATCAACTTTGGCTTGCTCTGCAGTTCTAAATATTCCAAATATTTGTTAATCCAGTGAAGTTGAAATTTTTGTATAATAGACCCACCCGAAATATGATTATCGCAAGCACTTTTGCATAAACGGGCCACTGTGGGCCGTCTCAAATTAGGCCATCAAACGTTCTGAAGGGCCACCATACCGTAAACTTGGCGTAACACGCGCAACGTTTTCACTAACGCACATTCATTTTGATAATAAAGTTTGTGCGGGATATTCAATCGTGTTCATGTTGAATTGGGATCAGTAACTGAATAATCAACAACAGTTTTGACGATGTCACCAAAACGAGCTGGCCGCCACAGGCCGTCTAAATCTATCCTTGTAAATTCAAAAACCCTTTATTTAGATAGATAAAAGTGCTTATATCCCCAAACAAAAATTTGGTAAATCACCTTTTTCAATTCCACTCCTCTAGCCTTGGCAAAAAAATAAATCATACCAGACCATTGAATTAAGAATCTGGACCGTAATATATACGGGTTCGCAAATTATTGTTATTGCAATCGGCTCTAGGTCTAAATGGTTTTTGTATGTTTTTAGTTCATATGGGATTTCATTCCGTATATTTATGCACAGAAACAAAGTATCGACAAATATACTTATTCGAGTATTTTTGAACACGCCCGGTGAAAATTTACCAGCATTACACAGTTTTTTAAATATTAGATGGATTTAATGCCACCAGAAAATGTTAAGTGACTCCAAAATATAGTCCTTATCTGGCGCCCTTAGCCTTGAGTTAACTGTTTTTGTTTTGAAGTTTTTGACATGTTTGAAGTTCAGTTTAATATTAACAAATTGAATTCAATTGAAGGCTCAATCAATTCAATCACTCCACTTAAACCGAAATAATGTTCGTATTTCATATATATCTTCATTGAATTAACAAATTGATGTCAATTCATCAAGCTTCAAGAAAAATACTTAAATACCTACATACCTACTCGTACACTACTACATTAAATAACTAAATTATTCAAACCTTCGAATTAATTTCAAAAAACAAAATTATTAAAGAACTAAAAATCTTTTTAAACGGTTCTTCCAACTTAATCCAAATAAAAACCCTTTACATCCGGAAGATTTGCAAATTCGAATTTAAATTCCACTCACCAAATAGTAATTTTTCAGTCATTGAACTACCTCGCACCCTACAAAAAATATATGTACACATAGGCAGAGCAAAAAATGTCCAAACTAAATACGGAAAAGAGGTTAAGCCGTGCCTTGAATAGAACAAGACCAAGGTAGAATAAATATTAAACAAAAGTAAAATTCGAAAAAAAATTCTTTAATCCCAAACAGTACTCACCCATTGTCAATTCCATTTATAGCAATGAAATTAAATTGTACCTTCATTGTGGTCAAGTGAGCAGAAAAAAGATTCTTTCTTCGAATCGCCTCCCAATACTCCTCAATTCCAATCTCCCGTCCAAAAGACAGCGGAAGACCATCATCAATATGAGTTTGGATAAAAAAAATTGAGAGGTGTTACTAAGCTCACTCATTCTTCTTTCAATTTCAAGCAGGTGAAAAACCTTAACGGTCCCATGGATATATATCTAGCACAACGATGACGACGACGTTCATTGGACAAACATTATCGTAATCGATTGAGTGCCTTTTGTATTAGCACCTTTGATGGAAGTTTGCGCGCGGTTAACCCACCTGAATAAATTTTCTTTTACATAATCGCGCACCGCTCTGAACATGATGGCTATTGCTAGTAAGTATCTGTGGTATGGAAAAAAAGTAGGCAAGTGTAAACACATTTTTCTTACCACCACACACCGCCTCATCCTCTGCCATCATTCGACACCAGATTAACCTAGCCACTGTTGTCGAAAGTATTATCTACCTTTAGTACTATTTTGTTTTTATTTCTTTTAATTAACGCATTTTTATACTGCGTCGTCGTCTAAAATGTTCGTTCTTTGTGATTCTCATGCAATCAAGGAATTATTGGAAATTTAATTAAATTTTCATTTTTTATCGCATTTTGTCCCGAAGATCAATGATGTTCTATTTACAAAATACTTTATCAGGGTTGTCATAGTATTTGGTTTTTAGCAAACAATTTAAAAAAAATGTTTTATGTTTCACTTGCAAGACACCCGAGACGGTTGCAAGACAACAGAATGCTTGCGAAATTAATTTACATTCGTTAGTTTCCTGAATGTGTTATTCGAAAAAACGATAACCCTTGATTTGATAGCCGACAGCACTGGTTTCAGCCCGTCCTATTTAAAATGGCTGCGGGTCGATAGTATGAAGAAATGAAGAACCCGGGCTTGCACCACGATTGAAACATTTTTCTTTATTTATTTTTCTTTTTTGTTGTTCTTTTATCGATAATTAAAGTTTTGCGGTTTTTCAGCCAATAATGGTATAAGGCCAGCATCGGCACTTGATTGAATTCCAAATCAATGGGCAAATGAATTTCCGCGAATATACCTGCATGTTAAAGATGGTATGTACAAGACGGTGCTGGTGCGGCCACCCATCCTCAAATTGGGCGGATGTTTGTGCCGGATTTGTGATGAGTGCTATCCCACTTCTGACTAGCGTCAAGGTTCTGCAATCAGCAGAACACCTCGTTGTAAACAAAAGCATTACTCAAGAGCTCAGTCAATTAATTACAACTTCACACCTTCGCATGCACAAAAAGTTAATTGAAAGTTCATGTACACATCCACCTAAACCGTCGTCGCTTTGCTGTTCTTTTTGTCGATGAAATATTATAATTGTACCTCAGCGAAATAAGAGGTTGGGCTCTTTTAAAAGACACACAGTGGAGGAAGCTGGAAGGATAGAAGCTCAATATTGTAATCTGCCAATACACTACCTGCTAGTTAACAACGTGCACGCACGTCAATGTTTACACTAAACAACTTTTCGCTTTTACAGAATTTACTCGTAAGATATTGTAATTTTCGATTACATCGGCATCTCCGCGTTATTACAATGTCAACATGGCCTTGGGTTTATTTTTTTCGTTTATATATTTCAAGTTTCTCAAGGTGTTTTGTAATTAACTTTGGCTTGAGCTTCAAATGCAGCTATAGGTGTGCTGCATCATAAATACTCGTAGACAAACAGATGCTGGTAGCGACTTGAGAATGACCCAATAAATTTCCTCCTCTGGCGAGGCTAGTAAGACGTCGAATGATGATGGAGATGATAATTATGATGTGCCATGCATACTTTTTTGTTCGTTTAATTTTTGTTAAAGAAGTTGTTTTGCAATGGTTTCTTGTCTGTGTTTGTGTGTTGATGTTGAATTTACCTTAATAATAACGAGTATATCTAGGTACCTACCTTTATGTCTTCATACCTCAGAGTAACTAATAATAATTGTTTGTATATTTGCTTATTAAAGATGCTTAAATAATTTTTTTTTTTCATTTCAGAAGACTGTAGTCACATATCTCAATGCAGTGGTAAGTCTTATAAAAAAAATTAATTACACAATTTTCAGTTTGAATAATTTTAAACGATGTCAATTGGATTCATATTTTTCTGTAACTAAACCAGGTTATGTTAAAGGTGTCAGAAGCTTTGAAAATTGCCATATTTTTAATATGATTTGCCTTGGGTACAGAAATTAACATTTTTATTTCAATTTAATTTGCTGTCTTTACATATACATAGATACAATCATCGATGGGAGCCGACCATTATCGATCGATGATGATGGAAGTCTCTAAAATTATAAAGAATTTCTTAAATTGAATATTTATGTTTCAAATGAATGAACACAGTAATTTCTGTGGGTAGAAACGTCAAAAAAATGTGTGTGTACTGACTGACTGATTTTTTTTAAATAGATATTTCTTCGAATTGAAGATGATAGGAGGTTTAAATTGGAACTCAAAACTGATTCAATTATAGAAATGATGCGATTAGTTTTGAAATTACCACTTTGGTCTATCTGGCAATTTCTTGAATTTATTAAGAAAATCATGTATAACTTGCTTGTTACTAAAGTTGAGCAAAATGGATGGCGCTCTTTTTGACGCACAGATGCCGCTTTTTTGACGAACAGATGGCTCTCTTTATGACGCAGAGATGGCGCTTTTTTAATGCACATGATTACTAAGCTGGGTGCACATCATTAAATCGTGCAAGGACACTAGTACAATACTAGCCGTTTATTAGTTCATTTTTATCATCGCTTAAATTTGTCAGATTTTGACTTTGAAATACATTAGCTATCATTGAAATGCATCATTGAAAATTTTCATTACAATTTTTAAGGCGAATAAACAAACTGCAATGGCTTTAATTGATACCAAAATGAAGCTAATGAATAGTAGAATTTTTTTACTCTATAAAATACAAAATTCTGATTTGAACTTTGTTTTAAATCCGCTTTTATTATTTCACTGATAGAAACCAATTTCAATGAACAGCTGATTTTCGTTTCTTTAATATGGAACACAATCGTTCCACTGAATGTGTTCGATTCTCTTTCTGTTCTCAAATGTCAATTTTCCTTTCAATGATCAACTCTAATCTCAAATGCATAGAATTGGTCGTAATCAGCCATTGCAAGGATCTTTTACTGAAACCAATCTTTCAATGATTGCTATAACTGGTTTGTCCAAAAAAATGAATGAATGTTCCAATGATGCATTTCAATGAAAGCTATAACTGCGGGCTGATTATTTCCGTTTCGTAATGTGAAGAGAACACGAAACGAGAGCGAGACATGATTCACTGTCACCTTTTCGTTGTTATAAAATCGTTCCGCAATTCCTTAGGCCGGAAGCGTAAATTAAATTTTTATTTTCGCAACTGTTTGGTTGATAAAATGAAATATAATAAATATATAGTAAAATAAAAATTGAATGTGCGCGACTGTTCTTACTTCATTAATTAATTTAATTTAAAGTGACGACAAGAAATGCTTAATTACGTATATCCTCGTCTGCTTTCATAGTTTGAAACTGATTTACAATAACGACGATGTTTCATCACGCTACATCTCTTTTTTCTTATCTCATTCATTGTGTTGGAGCCCAAGGATTTTAAAATTGTATGCAATGCTAATTTAATTTTGACACAGAATTTAAAATTCTTCGCATATGGCAATGCTAGTTTATATTTGACAACAGAAAGCACTAAAGCAGATAGTTTATTTACAAGTGTTTTTTTTATGTTTCGCTTTAAGTATTTTGTAAATAATAGTGCTTATTTTTCAATTTAAATAGTATATAAGTATTCAGAGTTGCTTAGGTTAAAGTGTTTTACGTTTTAAATAAACAAAACTATAAAAAATATTTATTTGTTTGTGTTTTTTGTACAAAAGAAATAGGTTTTTGAACGAGAAATTGTTCGGACACATAATTCATTGAAAAAAAGCTTCTATTATCTAATTTTTTAATTAATTTATTTTTTTTAATTGTTGTGTAGGTTAGTTGTTGTGGTTATGCCATTAAAAGAACATTCTCTTTCGGCAACAAAATGTGATTTTAAAGTGTTTTAAATAACCTCTAATAAAGTTCGAACAATAATTGTAAGAACCATGTCGCTTTAGCGTGTCGTTTTGACATGTCACTGACAGCTCCATAGAAAAATTTGTACCCCCAACGCCGGAAAAGAAGTTTTACTTCAAAAATACACATCTATCCCGTAGTATTCTTTATCAGACCAAAAATATAAATGTTAAAAAAGAGTTTTTCTATACAAAAACCTTTGTGTAACAAGTTAGCCGTGAAAAGTACTGAGATCTAAAAATACGCCAAGTTCTTACTTCATGAAGGTTCAATACCGAATATTTGAAGTAGAATAATATTGAAACAGCTACAATGTAATAAAGAAATTTTATTATTTAATGATTACTGCGACACGCCGTAGACGAAAAACATTTCGTGAAAAATTATTTTGGACGAAAAACATTCTACTCAAAAATCTCGGACGAAAAACCTTCTAACTCGAAAATCTCGGACGAAAAGCCTTATAACTTGAAAATCTCGGACGAAAAAAATTCTAACTTGAAAATTTCGGACGAAAAACAATTTATTTCAAAATTATCGGACAAAAAACAAATAGAAAATTAAATCACAATATATTTTAATAGTAATTATAAATAAATTTTTTTTTTCAATAAAAAAATATATTATAATTTCACAAACAAAAATCATCAATTATAAATCTTTTTAAATGATTTTGTAAATCATTCAATATTCAATAATTTATTGTAAAAATTATGAAATTCATTCGGTATGTAACCTTTGTCCATCATCACTTTCAAATCAGTCTTTTTTTTTAAGTTTTAAAGGAATCTCCTTTTCGTACATTTTAGTCAAATTAAATTATGATATCCTGTCTCCTTTTTTCAAAATTTTGATTTTTTCATACTCCTTTTCAAAATCGTATTTTATGACATAATTTTTGTCAGGATCAACAAAAATTTCCCTTAGATTTGTGATTGACACCGAACTCCAATCAAAAAGCTCTGTGAGGGTTTTGAAATTTAAAATTTCTGTCTGTTGAACTTCGTGTACAATATATTTCTGTTTTAGGGTTGATTCTTTTATCAACCGACACCATTCATCTTGTGTGTAAACTGATTTCTTCCGACAGTAGTTTTCTATGCGGGCATGCATAGAATCTCCGTCACACTGAGTGTGTCCAACCTCTAGAAACCGGACTTTTCAAGTAAGAATGCTTTTCGTCCGAGATTTTCGAGTTAGAAGGTTTTTCGTCCGAGATTTTCGAGTTAAAAGGTTTTTCATCCAGTCTTCCCAAGTTAGAATGTTTTTTGCCTAAGCTTTTGAATTGTAATATTTTTCGTCGGAGTGCAGGTGTAGAATGTTTTTCGTCTGGGGCGTCGACTGACTAAAATTTGGTATCGTTCTACCAAATTGTATTGTTCTTCCTGTACTGCAATCGGAAGTGTGCCATATAATTTACATAGGTTCTGAGGAAGTGGGCGGATACCACGCCCCTGAATGGTAAACCTCTAATTTTATGTTTTTTTTTCCTTTTATGCAATTTAAGCCCTACAGTTCTACCAAATTTCTTTGTTCTACTGCAATCGAAAGTGTGCCATATAATGTACATCAGTTCTGAGGAAATGGGCGGATACCACGGCCCTGAATGGAAACCTTAAATTTTATATTGTTTTCTTTGTATGCAGTTTAGGCCCTACCGTTTTACCAAATTTTATCGTTTTACAGCAGTCGAAAGTGCTCCATTCAACCAACACCAATTCGGATAAAGTGAGCGGATACCACGCCCTCTGAATGGAAAACCTCAAATTTTCGATTTATTCCACTGCTCGCATGAAAAGACCTCCCGTTGTACATAATTACAAGATTCTACGATGCCGGGAAGTGCTACATAATTTTGATGATCTGTCAGTCAGTCAGTTACGGTTTTTGTGATTTTTCAAGCCTTATATATCAATAACCGCTTATGCTAGAAATTTGGTGAGGCGCCTGTGCCTGACTAGCTTAGCAAATATTCGTAATTTTAAGTTTCTGACTTCATTGGTACTGAAGATAAGGAGGGGTCAAAAATCGCCTGAGTTTGTTCTTGTAAAAATGTCGTAATGCTAAAACTTGGCTGGGCACTAGCGTGCCCTTTGATAAGATTAAGTAATTCCATACGATTTATTCGGTATGAGAATTATAATATCTCTTACAAAAATTATGCTTTCAGCATTTCATCTGACTTCGAGCGTTTTCATACCAATCAGGGCAGGGCGCATATTGAACGATAATTCGATATATCGTCTAACCAATTCAATTTGCGGAGTGCAAATTGAGTGAATCTCTTTTGAATTTGCTCGATTCGAAATTGATATGGACTTGAAAGTCTATTTTATAGTCAACGAGAACACCGGGATCTTTATCGGTGATCGACTCTTAAAAGATCATCGTTGACGTTATGTGATCTGGTTGTATTTGTATTTGTATCATTCAAGAAATAAATCTAGAAATAGTTAAATTTTTACGTCATCGGAAAACATAAGACAAAGGGCGTTCTCGAAAACTAAAAGTAAATCATTTATAAATAAAAGGAAGAGCATTGGACCCAAGTGACTACCTTGAGGAAGATCTGAATCCACATAAATTGAACTTGAATTGTTTCCATTTATCACAACAATTTGTTTTCTGTTATAAAGAAATGATTTTTACCAACTGATATAATTCTTTTATCCATAAAACCCATCTGAAATTTGTGTAAATTTGTAAAGAGACAAAGGTTTGTAGATGTTGAGCGACCCTTAAGAAATCCGTGTTGACTTGGCGACTCTTACAGAAAAATATAACTTGTCAACAATAATCTTTCCAAAAGCTTTGGTATCCACCGATAAGTGTGGGGCACAAAATTGATCAGCCGATCGATATTCACAAGTAGTAAGGGGCTCTTACCGCACGAAAACCACCGGGATCAGGATGATGAACATATGATTTTCCTTTCTTTCTTTGTGGGAGGTTTAAACTTTTGATACGTTACCATAGATTTTAGACCATCAGCTTGAAGGGCTTGGTTCTTCTAAGTGTCAGAATATTGTCTCGTTCATTTAAGAGAGTTTTCATTTCGGAGTTGGTATGACTTCGGAATTGCTGATTGTGTGAAACAGCGTTTTACGAGTATTACCCTATTCTGTGACAGTTTCTATTTGAAAGATATTTTGATCTTAGCGTCATTTATTATTCCACGAAAAGTTTTTTATTGAATTTTTGGATGGGTTCAGGATTTGTTTTCTTCGAACATCCCCATAGATGGATACTGTACTTTCAAACAAGCTTCTTTATTTGCTTGTTTTGCATTATTTTGTTCTTCTGAAGATAGGCCTAGTAACCAGTAAACTTGTCTTTGCTTCAAGTTTAGTTCTTCCCTTCTTCTTTTTGATGTGCTGCTTCTATTTTATTCTAAGGAGCAGTATTTGAAGTTACATCTTTACCGTTGATATAAATTGGAACACTATTTCAATTTTTGTTTGTAAAGTTTACATGCGTGTCGATTTTGTTTTGTTTAAGATGTGTAAAATCTCTAACTTTATCGACTGCGCTTTTCAATTTTCCTATAGTCTCAGTAACGTTTTTATCAAGCACCAATAATGCAGTATCATCAGAAAAAGATGGCTATGATAGTGTTGATATCCACTGAAATATACCGAGTTGGTATATGTCAAATACAGGATTGTTTCGAATATACTCCCTTGTGGTAGACCGGCTTTAAATTTTTTAAGTTCTGTAGCTCGCATGAGCGAAGAGGAACCTGCTCGGAAAGTTCTTTGTGGTACATTCTATGGTAGACGATAGCGTGGTAGACCATGCTTGCGCTGGAGAGATGGCGTAGACCAGGACGTCCGAAGCCTTGGGGTGCGCAACTGGATGGCGTCGGCTAGAGACCGGGATAGGTAGAGAGACATTTTGAAAGATGATGATGATGACTTGATTTTTTTTAAAGAGGCTTTTCAACAACATCCGCATTTCGATGCACTTGGTCTATGGTGAAATTTTCATTTCTAAATCCAAACTGATGATTTGGTTTTAGTCTTCTTTTAAGTCTTTTAAGGAGCAATTTTTTGAAAACTTTTGTCATGATTGGTATAAGCTTTATTAGTATCTAAGATGTTATTTTGTCACTGGCTCATCTTACTTAGGTATAACAATGACTTCTGCACTTTTCCAATGATGAATGAGGCACATATCTTTGTTTAAAAAATGCGTTTATAATGAATTGGAGTTTCGTGAGGCTGTTAAGACATTTCTTTCAAAACTTGAATAGTTGTTAGATCGTATATTGGTGATTTTTTGTTAGATAACTTGTGTTCACACATGCCTTTAGCTTCTTTCGCTTCTTTCAAATAACTGAAAGTGATATGTAGCTCGATTTGCTGATAATGGCTTAAAGACATTCCCAAGATATTCAACGAAGATGTGACCCTTCTGTTTCTGGTTTCTAGTTTCCGATCCAATTTCGATTTTGAGATTTATTGGCGGGTTTTGTGTCTGCGATCTTTTGAAGCATTTTGCTATTTTCTAAAAGAAATACTAGCGTCCGTCGTCAAACTTTTCAAAAATATGCTAAGTGAATTATTTTTGAAATCACTGATTCTTTTTTTTTTTTGTAAATTCATTCTTAAGACGGCTAAATACTGCCTTATCGTCTAGAGATCTCGAAGTATGTCTTTTTCTTCGACCTCTTCCTTTTTTAGTTTCTCTGTGGTTTTAAATAGTTGGATTTATTTATTGTCAAGCCTATAACACATCCGCAATAAATTACTTTATTTCACGATCACTTGGTCAGCTCAATTTTTTCCATAGGAGAACTGAGGTTTACAAAACTGTTAAGTTTATCTCTGATTTCTTTCCAATTTGTTCTCTTATTCCCAATTATTATAGAACTACTTTTTTTCATCATCTCACTCACTGATAAAATTACTGAAGTATGATTTGACTATAAATCGAAATTACCTTTGACACGTTTATGATTTCGTTTAATACCTTTAGCTACAAAACAGTCAATAAGGTTTGGTATTTTATGTGGATTAGATGGCCAGTATGTTGCCGAAGTAAGAAGAAGAAGAAGAATTTTGAGTTGCATTTTCGACCTGCTTGTTACAGTCGTTTTCCTTTTGAAGTTAAGGACCTAGATCCCCAGTGGGTGTATTAGCATTGAAGTTGCCACCAACAAGGAAGTCATGTCCCAGCAAATTTAAGAGTTTCGCATTCTCTTCTTCAGTTGGAGAGCGTCTGAGTGGTCAGTATATAGCTGCACTCTTGAACTCTTTCATATTTATACCAATACTAATTTTTGTTACTTCTATGTTTTGAATACATCTTCGAAGTTTGAAAAATTTTAACTTTATGAATCATAAGGACCAACATTTTTCCATCAATCATTGAACAAATTAATTCAATTAGTTAAATATCAAATCATGAAATATATCAATTCTTATTCATAAGTTTAATGAAAGTTCTCATATTGCATATCGACTAATGCCCACAAGTCGGTTTCTATAATTCATCTAATTCTGCTATGATGACAGTCTAATTCCCAAAAACCACCCAATCCCAAAATACCTTCATCCAATTATAGGTATAGTAAGTAGAAACCACAAGCATCCTGTCAATGATTCGGAAATAGACCCAAAAAGCTATTTTATGGCGAGGTGCAAAACCCTGGGCTGAATCCAATTTACGTTCCAACAGAGGCCAATTAATGAAAGAGACCATTGCCTCTCTTCAATTCTGCATCGGTCTCATTGCAATCATTGTCCTATTTCAATAGAACCTATTTCATCGGTAAATACGTTCAATATAAGTAGATACTCTGCTCCATAATCCCAACAATAATCCCTCTCACCTTATGAGGTCTAGAGCCAATGCCATGGCTACCAATTCATTTATACCTCTGGACTTATTCTCGCCTCCACTTCCATCAGACGTTGTTCTTAATACCTACCCGACTAATTCTGCGTAACAGATTCCAATCATAATTTCCCCATTCCATTCTGCCCTGCATATAGCCGTACACTAATCGCCAAAAGACGAAATCTAAAGCTATAATATGGAAGAGCCTTTCTTGTTGGTCGTCGTCGTTGGTCGCCTACGTGTCGTTGGTAACATGTAATTCTTCAACCATGGAATCTATACACCAGCTCACAGCAGCAGGTACGTCTAATTTCAGCTCTAGCTACAGATTCCAGCAATTAATTAAAATGAATACGGTGTGCAGTTGCAGTATAAGCCCTACAGAGACGTTAGTATCATCAATGGTTAATGAACTTGAGCAGATAAATGCATGGTTGCCAGATTATGAATTTTTCCACCTCTTTTTTCTGATAAAGTTAAATTACCAATTTTTTAATTTAGAATCGTGTGCTTAATGTTAAAAAAAACTTGGAAAAAAACAAATATACTTCCTAATAGATTTTTTGATTGGTGTCGGAATGACATTTCTTAAAAAAAAGAAAATGCTTCTGGATTTGATTTTAAAGCCAAACAGAGTATACATATATTGACAATACCTAATAAGGTCTTAGGACCAACTTTAATAAGTGAAAGCAAGATTAAAGGCAGAACTTATGTAAGTGGTCGTACGAACCCAAGGTACAAACAAACAAGCTTTTCTTTTATTTTTAATTTCATGTAAAAAGCGATCCTGCACCTGCACCTCCATTTATCACCAGAGAATAGCCGAAAGTATTGAGAAGCCGAAGCAATGAAACTAGGTTATTTATTTAAAACACCCATTGACTAATTAAGAGCGCCTTTCAGCGCCCTAGTTTTATCTGCTGAAATGTTCGTCCTAAACTAGAAATGAAATTATAACCCATTAATCCAGTTATGAAACAGAACTGCAAATACTCTCTGTGAATAGAAAGTGATGGGAGCTCTATCAACTATAGTCTTGGAGTGCATGAAGGTAATAGAACTCGATTCGACCAGAAAAAAAAAACGAAGAGAAAACCTTAAAAATCTTCTTTGAATGCAAAACATTAATTAGAGAATTTCAATAACATATGGGTAACAGAACTCACGTGAATCCTTTTGAAAAAATTAATAATTTTTTGTACCGTATAATTATAGTGACCAATGAATGATAGTTTTGAGTCTTATAAGATTCCAAGATCAGAGTAACTAAGAGTAACTAGACACTCTATAGTCTATACCAATGTGTTTGAAACTATTGTTAAGGGCAGTATTTATGAGGTATTAAGTGTGGAAACTAGGTTGATGCAACTTAAACTAATTTCACGAAAACATTCGACAGAGTTCGACATGAAATTTTGATAAGTGCGTTGAATAGTTTAAGTTTCCACTCAAATCTTCTGCTATGACTTCAAAACTAACTGACGAACCGCCGACAAAACGTTAAAATTGGTCAGATAGTAACACACACGAAATTTGTAATTATCTCTGGTGTCCCGGAAGGCAGTCACTTAGGACTACTTTTATTTATATTATTTATTAATGATCCACCATCTAAAATTCATTACTCTAATTGTTAGCTTTATGCGGGCGATCTGAAATTATTTAAGACCATTTAAACTGTAGAGGACTGTTTAAAACTGCAATATGACGGGAATTAAGTCACTGCTTGGTGTCAAGAAAATCCTGTTTTTTTAAATGTAAAAGTAGAAAATGTGCATCCTTTTATCGCAGCTGTAATAAATATCGCATTTTTTTCTTCGCAAAATACCTGATCATATCGATCGTATCTTCTGGATTGCGGTCATATCTGCCTTATGCCACGTGAGGTCAGATTCAAGCTTTTGAGTAGCACCTGGGGTGGACAGTGTTCACACGTTACAGGTACATACTCTAAGATCATTATCAGTTGACGTTCCGGATCTTATTGCAATTATACGAGGCTGGCTCGTGTTTTTCTAATTGCTGTTAAATTTTATGCGGTAGGGAAGTTTATCCAACGACACAAACCCCCTATCCAGGGGATAGGGTCCTTATTTTGCCTTAGGACAGCACGCCGGACAATCCCATGCCTTACTGAATATGTCAAAGTACCTCACGTAAGGAAGACACGAAGTTGGTCGTCCTAACTGTAACTGAAGACACCAACGCTGATTCTATCTAAAGAAATCTTAAGCTACCCTCTTTTCGAGAGCGCCTTGGTGTGACAACAATTTTGTTATGGTCCGTTTGTGACCGGCAACAATATTCTCGATACTTGCACGGGAACATACTTAATTATTTAATTAACCGTCTCCAAATTCATGAAAGGTCTCTGCTTAAGACACGCTAGCTTTCCATCCTCGGCGATCCCGAGCAAGCTGCTTTCTAGACGAAGCACTCTTTCATCCGTGGTAGGTTGGTCTTTAAACCAGAGGGTCGTCTTCCTTGTTACCGCAAACCTGGAGACTGAAATCGAAGACTCTATTATCTGAAGCATTGTCGTCCATTCATTCAATGTGGCCGAGCCAATGTAGTCGACATGTTTTCGCTTTCTGGACTACATCTTGAAACAGCTGATAAAGTTCGCGGTTATATCCTTTCTCCCATTTGCCCTCTTCAAGACCAATTATCCGTTGAAGGATTTTTCTTTTGATAGACTCCAGTATCATCACTCTCTTTCTGATAGTTTGTAGAAGGCGCAATTCGTCTTAAGAGTGTATTTGTTTCGCTAAACCGAAGAAGTACTGGATTCCTAGAGTAATTCTTTGTCGGATCTCCACTAAGGTATTATGCGATGAGTTAATATTAACTCCTTAACTATCTTAAAGTTTTTGCTGTCAATAGTGACGTTTGCCCTAATCGGTGGACAGATGTTTGTTTGTTGATAGCCTATACTTGTTCTTGTCCTCATTCACTTCAAGTCCAACAAGTCTCTAACAGCCGTGGAGGATCCTTTTACAGAACGTTGGGAACGGCTAATGATGTCGAAATCGTCCACATACCCCAAAAGTTTAACAGATTTGTTTATCGGTCGAAATCGATTTGAAATTAGATGGTCTTTTCAAGGTAAATATTTGGTCTTTAGTCTATCTTCCGGCCCAGAAGCCACACTGGTCTTGCCAACTTGCCAACTAAATTATTACAAAATGCACGAGAACATACAGCGAAAATTTAGACTCAAATTTGTTATCAATTGTTTACTCGGAGTATTACAACCGAAAATTGTGATAAACCCTCTTTAAGTTACCGACCGAGAACTTTGGTAATGTATTTTATTTATTTGAAAACGTTCTTTGTTCATGAACTTCATTATGATTAAAATGTTTTTACTGAATGTTTTGACTTTGACAACTTTGTCTGTTGTCGATTTCCTTTACACATGAGAAATCAATTTCTGTGTGAAGATTTCGATCTCTCAACAGATTTCACGTTCCTTTACACCAAAAAAATCGATTTTTTTTTGACAGAGATCAAATCACTCGAATCCGTATTTGAAGAGGGATTTACATGTATACGAAATACGCACACCAAAAGAAAAAATTTGACAAGGGATCGAAATCCCTAGTGAGTAGATAAAGGAAATCGACATGTGGTTTAAGAGTGCGTTCACATTGACAGTTCAAATTGACATCTTTGAACCAACTTTTCCAGTTTTGGTTTTGGTCCCCGATTTTTTTACAATTCCTTTCAACCAAACAAATAATCGCTCTGAAATGGTTGAAGATAATTTGGCGTAGGTACATACATAAGTCAAATGTAGTATTTTTAAAAACGCCACTGACAGCTTTAAGGTAAACGAAAACTTTTCGATTCTCAACAACCGACTTTTACGCTCGTTATTTTTCTTAAATAATAAAGGTGCTTCATTGGTAAAAATAGGTACCCTGGCAATCATTTACCAGTTACTGTTTCACAAAACGTTCCCACCTCACATTGAGTGCAAGTCCGAGCTTTGCTCGCAAATTCTGTTTATCTTAAGTGGCTATAGTGTGGCGACTGGCGATGGCGTGGCGCGGCTATGCAGCATGCAGTTGTCTCGTTGTCTGTTGGGCTTGGTTCAAAAGTATGGAGGCATGAGTGCGCCATTAAGTAATAGCGCAGTTATTGATATTTCCAACGTTTCAAACTATGAAACTGAATAATTCATCAGCGTATTCTTGTGGCTGTCCTGCTCATTGTCATTGGCGTCGTCGTCGTCGTGTTCATAACTGCACTGCACGGCATGCACAACCACAGTGCATCACACAGCAAGCAAAACAATCCTATTGATATGCAACAAAGTACGAAAAGGAATCATCTTCGAATCGCGAATCCGTTTGCCTTTGCTATTTTATAGCTGCAACTGAAGAACTCAAATGAAATATGTACATATGTATATACATATATGTATGTTTATACTCATGTATCATCTATACATAGTTTTTTTTAATTCGTTGGAATTCGGGGCGGAATGGAGGTGAAGGTGAACAAAATACGCTCGATTGCTCATTATACATTCTACGGTGAATCGTGGTCTAGCTCCTGGTCCATTTCTTTGCTTCTCGTCTCCATCTTAGTATATACAAGTATGCGAGTGCATATACCAACATATATGTGTCAGCTGAGGTTAGGATTCCTTAAAATAACCCAGCTACGATCTGCTAGGGAAACAAGATGACGAAGACAAAACGACAGAGTGCTATAGCGATGATAATGATGATGCACGGAATATTTTTGCATACAAAGTTGCAACAAGACGAGGATCTGTCTTGACAAAAATATAAAGTGGAATCTCGAGCACGCTGATTTTTGTGCATGGCAAGGTTTTGCCTTAAGGGCTGATAATTCGCCACATTGTGGGGGCTGTTTTTTTTTGTGCACAGGGAATATGGAAAAGAACAAGCTATTTGAAGAACAAGGAAGATGCTACGTGGTGGTAGGTAAACAGATGATTGACAATAATAACATGTTTTGACAAGAGTGTGGTTTTTTTAGGATTTGTTTTCGAATGTCATTCCACTTTCAATATTTTTTTTTAAAGGTACAATGAAATGACAGTTTTTCTCTCGGTGGGTTTGGTATAAATATTTTAATGTTTTAAGACTTGAGTGAATAAATCACGACAAAGATATAGGTAATATTAGAATCCTTTCGAAATGATTATTATTTGCTTTTAAGATGAGTATCTATAACCTTAATAAAACAGAATAACCATGAAAGATTCGAACGAAAATATTTTACAAATTTCTCAAGCAAGTCTGTAAGCAGAAACGTATTTGACAAGTTTTGAGGAACGTTTGAACTTGAGAATATTTTTTGTTTGTAACTTGAACTTGTCATAATGTATAAAAATCAAACAGATGATACATTATTTATATGTTGTAGGAGAAATAAAAGCCGTAACATTCATCAAGTATCTAATATATCAATGGCCATTTTCGAAAACATCATTTGCCTCAAAAATGCAATTGCAAAATTCTCTAAACGCAAACTGTAAAAGTCATCTGTTCGAAAACCAAAAACTTTGAATGCAAAAACAATATTTTCGATAACGCAGTCTACTTAAGTCATAAGTTCGATAACATCATCTGCGGCGGAAGTATGTACTAAAAAAAATCGAGTTGATGACAAAAATATCGATAAGTCAGGGAAAGTGTTCGTAAAGTTCAAATGCGTTTACAAGAAAACTAACTGACATTGATCAAAAAGATTTTGTAGGTAGGTAGGTCGAAATGGTGACCAATGGCCAGTCTAACCCTGTGGCCCAATTAGCACTAAAATTTGCCATTTTGATACCAAAACTTGTATGAACCTGTGAATGGAATTGATATCGGAATTTGTGGACATTTGCACGGAGTCATCCATTTTGGATTAAGTTCAAAAATATGAAAGGATCTAGTAGGTTTTGAATTATTGTGTGTTTATTTTTGCACAATTATTCAGAAATTGGATCACTCACTTAACAGGACCATGACACTCATCCGATACTGTGCAAAGCTAAACTGCTTGTTTACTGGTGCTAAAATTGTAGGCAAATCCGAATGAGTGATCATCCCGCCCCTGCATCGTTAGCACTGGTCAAAGCCCTCAGTCCGCTAGCTCGGGATCTAAGGAGTCAAACGGAGGGTACGTCACTGAAGTAAACGAAGTTCGTCCTAGAGCCATTTCGTCACATTGTTGGTATTCTTCATTTCCGAAAGCTCGTCAATATCGTCAAAAAATGCCCTTCCTTATGATTGTGTTCTAAATTTGGCCAGAGCAGGGCATTTGCAGAGAAAATGGGGGACTGTTTCCTTCTCCCGCTGTTCTCCACATACTCTTCTATTACCAGTGTTCGCTACAGGTAGCTACGACCCTGGATATATCTTGCCTGATTCTACGTATCACATTAACTGTTCGCGATTTATTAAAGATGGGCCAAATCTTTCTAGATATAATCCAGTTAGTTAAACTTCTCCACCTCTTCGGTTTGATTCGCTAAAAAAAATTGAGAGAATATTGCCATTCATAACTCCGAGCGGAATGTTAACACTTTCCACAAGTGAGTTACGAAAGGCTGATCCTTGTCTGACCAGCTCGTCCGCCCGTTCATTACCGTCTGCAACAATTACTCGGAACCCATATAAGAGTAACCGATTCGTACAAGCAGGATGATTTTTAGACAGCTGCGTTTAACAATTACCATCAAACTGATGCGATGTTGATTTGGCCTTTTAGTTGACCCCAATAATAATATAATGATGAGTGGACCAGAAAGATGTAAGTTTTAAAACACGATTGCGTCCGAAAGTAGTACGATATTTATCGGGGTTAAGGTAAAACGATTTTGTACAATCTATTTGGGATGTCGTGTCATGCCTGTCAGAAGTTATTTCATTTTTTTAATGAATTATTAAAATTCCTGCTGTCAATTCCTCGCAAGAAATATTACACTCCTGAAGAACTTTTTTTACGGCGGCTGGGAATCGAACCCAAGACCCTCTCTGCTTGACGGTCCAAAGCACTAACCATTATGAAAAGGTGTACTACTTAATGAATCATTGCTATTAAAACTAGTTGCTGCGCTCAAGGGATATTTGGTTGTCTTCTGGGAATTTCTGTATTTGTGGTCTTTTGACTTTGTTCCTTGGAGTTTTCCGCTTCAGTTGTCAGTATTGATTCTGTTGGTGTGGGTTGGGAATTGGGTGGCGCTTAGTCACGGCGATAGGCTGATCCGGGGTAAGGTGGAAGGCAAATGCTTTTTTGTTGTTATTTAGGATTATGTTGCCATCCATCATCTACATTACTAATTTTGGTTAATCGCTGTTGCGTTTTTATGTCTGGTTTGGACGGCTGATTGGATGGCTGATGGATTGAGAATAGAAGTTGAATTATGTAGTATTGTTGACGCTGCCGGGTCGAAGAAGTGTCCAGTATATATTCTTAATATTTTCCTTTTAAACAGTAAATGCATGGCTGTTTTAAAGACCGGAAAGATGTATCTGATGAATGGTCTCAATAGCTGTTTGAATATGAGGATCAAGGTCCTTAATATTAAGTCCGGTACTTTTCTTCACCTGTGTTTGAAGACCATAAAAGGCCCAACTGGCTTTACTAAGACGTTTTATATGCATCAGTCCGTGGAAGTAGATCAATAGGAACTTCACGCTTCGTTTGATTGCCAATGTTGATCCTTCAGAGAGATATCAGGTAAACATTTCTCCATTTTGTTGATTGGTTGTATACGCAGTCGGATGATGGTCTCCTGAAGCAGATTAGTTCTGACTTTGAGTCGTTGATTTTGGTTCTATACTTTCTGTAGTACTGAAATAGGATATGAATTTGGGGTTCAATTTTTTCACAACTATCAATGGTGACAACGATGTTCTAATGATGGTATTCTGATGGTATTCTTTGTCGATATAATTTCTTCAGTTGCACAAAGAAGTTTCTGAAAGAAAGGAATAGAACATTTGAAAAGTGCTATGGGAAAGCCATCAAGTCAGTTGAGTTTGTTGATGCGGTTTTTTTCGATATTCAAAAGGCATCTAACGGTAACTTGATGTGAATTTAGAGCAGTCGTTATTTCATGCTGGAATTTCAGGAGTAGATGCAGTGTTAATTGATTCTTCCAAAAACCAAATTACTTATCTTGAGTTTCGTGAGTATTAATTTAAACCCCTTAATGAAAACCCCTTCTAGTTCAGCTGACTTCTTTGGCTGGGAGTTGTTAATGTCCTCTGTTATTCTCTATGGTACTCGGGTTCAGGATGTCAGGGTGAACCTTTTGATATGTCTTTCGTAGACTGTCGGTCATTGTGAATCTTTCTTTCTTCAAGATATTTCTAGGTGTCTAGGTGTTGGGCACATGTCTTAAGTGAATCTGATATCTGTGAAGATTGGGAAATAAGTTTTTCCAAACAAAACCTCAAAACCATTGTTCTCTCTTAAGTTCTAATAATCTTGAAATTTGAACAAATAATGAAGAACTTAAAAAATAAATAAAATTAAGAACGACATAGTCAAAAACAAAAACGCAATTCCAATACCTAATACAAAATATCAAAAATCATTTCAATCAACTATAGAAAACACAAGCCATGCCTTAATTCTCATAATGCTATTTTTCATATATTTTATTAAGAAAAATTATTTTAGCATTGTCATAGATCTCCATTGTTCTTTACCGACAAATTTGATAATGGTATGCTAATAGGCCAACAAAATTTAGCAAATCAGTTTGATAATTGAATTAAACATTAAATCCTCCCATTAGGTTAGGTAAATACTCCTAAAATAAGCCTAACCATCTATAAATGTCATGACATCCGTAGCGAATGAAATTTTTAAATATAAATTTTATTACCCGGAATTCTCATTCAGAAAAGCCACTTCATCTGCATAAATGCCAAATCAGCTTCCTCTATAGGGTTTACTCGCTTCATAACGAATACGAATTTTTCATGAGCTAAAAACTTCAACCCAAATTCAAGCTTAATGCGATAAAATACACACAAAAGGATATGCCCTTATGAATAGGATATGAGTGCCGTGCATATGCCGTTCGGGAGAACAGAGAACTTGTTCAAAATTCCCAATAATGAAATAATCAAGAATCGACCTATTCAAAAGTTTTTGTGTGTTTTTCACCCTATATCAGGCCTCAGGGTATGAAAAACTCCACCCTCTATAGGCTACATCTAATTACACAAAGACCTTGTGGTGCATATTCTATTACATTGAGTTCGATCCTGGAACGGGCAGGACAGGCGGGAAGCGCGCACTTGTAAAAATCTTACAGCTCACTAATTAAAAATGTTTACTATGCAGACACACAGGTTCTGAATAAGGTGATCGATTCTATTCAGCAGCTACCTTCGCTCCCAGATGAAAGAGATTGGCGTTTTTAGTCTCCATTGATGTGCATAATTATACACCCTGCACATTTATTGAAATGCTGCATGATGTCCTTTACTGGCTCGGCTCTAGACAGCAGACTATGTGCATGCAAATTGAATACCTTGCGGGATGTAGATTTAAATTCATTTTAAAACAGAACATGCCGATGGACTTTCGCTTTATAAATTTAAACTCGAAATGTGCAACATAAAAATACCCGCTACACACTTTCTATCTTCCTATTCACATCAGAGCCGGAAGGGCGAATAAGAGGGGGTGGCCAATATCCTTTTGGCATCGTCAGCTACTGGGACTGGGACATGGGGCTGGAAAGCATTAAGCTGTTTAATATTTAAATATATAATCAACCTCAAATTGAAGATGAGAGAAGAAAATAGTTGGCTCGATGGTTGTACTGGTTGAATAGTTGAATGGCATTGCAAGAGAACCGGCAAGGAATTTTCCTTTTTACCCGGTTATTTCATTTTCCGTCTTACCAAATGGGAAATTTCCTTAATTCCGAAGCAAAAACGAAAGCAAAATCTAATCATTGCATTCGTTCATCTACAATCTATGTTCATATCTATAGACTCCCTTTTTTGAAATTATTTCCGTACCGTCATTTTGTGCATCAACCTTCGGAGTTTGGTCCTTGTCATAAGTCCTTGCTATATTTACCTACTGATGATGCTGCTTCTTCAATTCTTTTCTCAGGTAACAGGCATAAGAAAAACCAGTTTATCTTGTGCTATTTTTGATTTTAATTTAAACAGAATAAAAACGCATACAGGACATCGAAAAATGGGTAGCATAGTATAAAATGAAAGATTTGCATGAGAAAAGGAAACCGGACGTGAATTGATGGAGGAAGAAAAATAACTGGATTAAGCTCCAAGGATTAGGTAGTACTGATAAATTGAATACTGCTAAAATGAAAAAATTCGATTCCCTTTCTAGCCAAGGACAAGTTAATCTCTATGGATAGGTATTCATCCTACAGTTTATCCAAAGAAATATTTTAATGACTAAATATATAGATTCCATTGATTGAGAAGAAAGGATTTTGCCTAAGCATCCAGCATCCAATATTGGTGGTGGCTTGGTTGAAGAGATTATTGAATTCTTGGCCTGTATTCATAGACAACTTACTAAATTAAATGATAATGGAGAGTTGGTAATGAAAGTCTTTCACCACAGTCCTGTGGAACAATGCGAATTTTATTTAAATTTCTTAGTGCCAAAGGCTCGTTTGCTCAAACAAATAATTTGCATTATCATAGACAAGTAATACAAAGCTCCTCTAAACTTTCGTCATTAGTATTGCCGATTTGACGTTCACAACGTGTACGTTCAGTACATTATACAGTACCATCTGTTAAGTTCTCCGGTCTCCAGTTGTTACTTGTTTAAAGTTAATTTTAGCTAATGATTTGTGTTAATGTTCATTCCAAATATAATTTAATGTTTCCAATACAAATGATGACAGCTCTCTGTAAGACGTTCTCCAACGCAGCACTTAGAATGTCACTTGAAACCGATCTCACTTCCGGCTCGTTTAAAATGCGCTATGTTTGACAAGTCCTCTCCCAATAATAGAGATTTGGTGATCCTCAACAACGTGTTATACTACATGACATTATTAAGGAGTCTCATCGCAATTCGAGTGCAAGTTTTTAAGTTGAAAAATGACTTAAGTAATTAACTTATAGTACATACAATTCAACGACCTTGGCTTTGATGAAAACATCGCTTCCCTCGATCAGCGAAATTAAGCATCATTGTGCGCGGTTGGTACTTGGATGGGGGACCGTTCAAATACCGACCGTGTGTTGTTCTTTCTTTCTGTGTGTCTCTCTCTGTTGTATTAACAAAAGCCGATGGCCTCTGTTACCAGTGCTTTTCAGTGTCTCTACTTCGTATGTAGATTTATCTACGCAGTAGTGTAAGATGTAATATAATGTAGTACAGACAATTGCCAGATCTGACAATATTGTTAGATCTGTCAATGTTTGACAACCAGCTGTCAATAAGATGACAATAGCCAACTACCAAACAATGCTTAATCGTCAGTTCACGTGATCTCTGTTTATTAAAAGCTTTTTTATCGATTGGCAGGTTTTGTCAGATAAATTAACACTTTTTGTCGTTTTCACCAGAGATAAGTGTGAAGTGTTGGCAGTTTATAGTGTTCCCAATCTTCTATCCCACAAACTACGTTGGATCTCGATTGCAATTTAAGAATGTCTTCATTGAAACTTTTACTTTGCACATTTTTTTGAATAATTTTAACTGTTTTTTCACATGGCTTAATGTCGCCTACTGCATTAAGAGTTCATCGTTTTGTAAGGTACACTTATTTTATTTTCTTCTAACTTACTAAAAAACACGAAATAAATAAATAAATTTCATCCCAGACCAATGAAGGAATTGCCAGCAATTCTTAGATACTCAAAAGAATGGCATCTGACGATTTCGAGGGAGACTGACAATGTCCTAAATGCCCATTTAATAAGTGACATATCTGTCCATAGGTGCGATAGACCTACTATTTAAGTGACAGTATATACATATATGTATATATGTATATCTCGGACAAAATCTTAAGTTCACACGATTTTAAAACAATTGGGACTTTGTATTCCCAACTGATAAATATTATAATATCCATCGTCTGTGCTTAACCTTATGCTAGATTTCCACACTTTGACAAGACTGGGTGGCTTCATTATCAAAAGTCAAAGCAAGTACACTGTTATAGGTTTTAGCCACTTCGAAAATTATAGAAAATCATTGGATGAAAATCTTCACGATTCAGTTACATTTCTTGATCAAGTTTAATGTTTCAAATTACTGTAAGCAAGACAAATAGCAGTCGTATGAAAAAATGTTCTGAGTACGATTACTATTAAAAATGTTAAATTTTACGATGACAATATCAAATTTGAAATATTCAGACTGGTTTTGCCACGTCTCAAGGCTTACATAGTAAGCTCCGAATTCCTTGGCGTAATTATAAGTGAGTTGGACAGTTTCGAAATCAAAGTTCGATTCCCAACCGTTTCCACCTAAAAAAAAAAAAATTGTTCCCAGAATTCTGGCTCTTGCCAGGAGTAATGAATTCTCCAAGAGTATCTATATTTTATTATGTTTCTCATGTTAGTCCCTTCTATTCATACTGACAATACGCAAACAAGAATAGTCAAGAGTTGTTTGTAAGTTACAAGGACCTAGGATTCTCTATGATTTGATGTATTAAAACAGCTGTTAGACTGTTCTTACACGAAAGCGATTTGTAATCCTTGGTTCTGTTTTGGCTTCGTTGTTGGATGCTCTCTATGCATGTTAACAAGTGAGTCCTGAATGCGGCCACTGATATTTATGTTTATGCATATATGTTACTACATTTATATCAGTATCAAAAGATCGAGTTGGATAAGGGTCGGAATTTCGATGCAGGTTTTTCGTCATTTGAGTTGAGAGCTCGTTTGGAGTTGGGTTGAAATGGTGTTATTTTTATATCATAGAAGCAACTTTAAAAACCAAGCCACAATTTGAGTTGACCGGTTCAGTAATAATCAATCAGCCAACATTCGTTTGTCAAAGGAACACATGATCGGCGGAGAACACCCCCATAGAACCATAGGCTGTCGATTCCTCACCGTCCACAACAACTCGGCCTTTTGCAGACTTCAATTTAGCGAATTTTGCGTCAGGATTTTTGGATTGATTGTGTTAACAAGCAAAATTGATGTATATGGGACACCAGGTTCGCCAGGTGACAAATCATTCTCAAAGTTACCATTTGGGGTGGAGTTTAGGCCAGCGCGTGGCGTCATTGGTCCGTTTTTTTTTTTCGAAAACGACGTTGGTGATGCGGTCACTATCAATGGCGAGCGCTACAGAACGATGATACCCAATTTCTTATGCCCATATTAAACCAAAAGTTCCTAGGCGACATGTGGCAGGACGGGGCTACCGCTACGTGCCGCACAACCTAAGCGAAGATTTAAATTCTGCATGACCGATTTGAGGGCAAGGCTATCTCTTGCAAAGCTGATGAAAAGTAGCCATAGAGGTCATGCGATTTGACCCCGCTAGACTTCTTCTTGTAGGGTTTCCTGAAGTCGGAGGTCTATAATAATAAATATGTAATAATAATAAATCGCAATCGACCGATGCCCTAAAGGTGAACATAACACAGACCATCTCTCAAATTCAGCCGGACCTATGCGAAAGTCATTGAAAATTAGCCCACTCGGATCCGTGCCACCGTAAGAAGCGGAGTAGAGCATTTAAACGATGTCCTATTTAAAACATAATGGCGTACCGCAAATATAGAGATTCGTTTTTTAATCGCACAACACGATTATGGAATAACTTACCCGGCACGGTTTTCCCTCGCCTTTTCAACTTGCAAATATTCAAAATCAATGTTCATCGTCACCCCCTTTCTCTCCCTCCCTTATTTTCCCCATCTCCCGTGCTGTGTTTAACATTATAAGGGTCTCTTAACATATCCTTGAGCGCGAGTGAATTATAAACAAAAAAAAACATGTTGTCCTTGTTAATACCTCATACACAGCTTGTATTATTCCATTTCAACATCTACCTGCCTTTATTAAAAATCGGTGATAATAACTCCTAAAAATGTTGTTGGACCAAAATTTAGACCTTGCCTACTATGGCTGTATGACAGGTACCGATTAACTTTGGAGCTAAAACAAAATTTCAATTTCTTCTCTCTTCGTCGTAGTGTCTTTGTTTTTTTTTTTTTTTAAGTTTTCCAGACTAATTTTTTTTTGTCCACCCAAAGATTCTCAATAGGATTAAGGTCAGGTTACTGAGCAGGCCACTCCATAACCTCTTTCTTTTTGTCCTGCAATCATTGTTTAGGTGTTCTGCTGGTGTGCTTTGGTCATTATCCTGCTGAAAACCCCATCTATGTAAGTCTGCATATGGTAGCATGATGTTTTGCAAAGTTTCGTCGTAAGACCAACTCTATGAGAAGCATTTCCATGCAATTATACTAGATCATTCAGGTTAAAGCGTTTTTGTAGTGTACCTAGGATCATATTCGCTATTTGGTGGTCGTCTTACAAACTACCGAGATCCTTTACCTCCATAGAAAACAATTTTACTTTCGTCAGTTCAAGCAATATTCCTCCACTAATGAGGAACCTATCAAAACTGCTATCGCGCAAACCTTATTCTTATGGTTATGTAGTTTTTTTTAAAGGCTTACGCCCGAAGGAACCAATTTTGAAAACATGGGACGAAAATTGGTAAAAAATAGAAAATTAAAAAACCGAAGACCAAGGAAAACATTTTTGAATAAGAGAACCTGCAGAATGAAGTTTAAGCATATTCCAAAAAATACGAATTTCCTCAAAACGATCAAATACCTCAGCCATTAGCTCTGGAAGAAATTTAAAATTGTGTCGAGATCCATTAACTTCAAATTCCAGTGCCAAACGGATGGAAACCAATGGTGCTTATTTTGACATTCTTTTTCGTTAGAAAGTGAGTCGAATTCGTTGAAACTTAATTTTGAGACTCGGCGATTAGAATGTTAATCGAACAAATCGAAAGTTCACCCAATCCATAGAAAGTTCATTCATTTGCGAAAGCTAATTCAATTTTGACATTCGAAAGAATAGAATATTAAATGTCATTTTTGTGTCGTTTGAATTTTTCTGTCGAGTAAACAACAAAACATGTATAAGTTTTTAATTATTTCATGGAAAATAAATTACTTTTATTATTTTTTTTGTTGTTTTATGTTAAAAGGTCGCATTCCAACTGGACAAACCGCGAACAAAAGGAAAAGTTAATTAAAATAATGGAAGAAAACTCGGAGGTAGCAAAGGGTTTTTTTACCACCCGCGTTGATACGGAAAGCATTAACTATCCTTCTCCTCTGCACTTCTTCAACACCATCTTCATTTATAAACAACACAAATGCCATATTTTTATTTTTTTTATTATTTTATGTTTTTATCAAAGAAATTTAAATTATTAAACAATAAACAAGACAACTACAACTGAACAAAGACTTCACTTTTTGCTTTTGAGTTTTAACATTTCACAAACACTTCTCTTTTGTTTTTGATATTTTAGTGTGACCAATTGTATACGAAAAAAAAATAAAATTTAGAACGCGTCATGAACAACTTATTTTTTTTAAGAATTGTTTCAAAACAGCTAAGTTGACACAAAAAATGTAATAAATATGTAGTTCTTTATGGATAAACTTTACTTTATAATGAAAAAGTGTATTATTTATTTTGTTTCTTGATTATTTATCCAACATCTATAAAATGTTTAGAAACAAAAAAAAAATGTAAAACGGTCATACTAATTCAAATAGAAATATAGTAAATGTCAAACAGCTGACAATGAAAATGAATCTTTTTTGAAGTTCATTTTATGCTATCTTTCGCAAATGAATGTTATTCGTTCGAATCTCAAAATTAAGAAAGTTCATTCGAAGGAATAGAATCATTCTAACGAATAGACTATTCATGAGAATGTCAAAATAAGCATGATTAGTTCGATATCACCATCGGACCAGATTTTCAATTTCAATTTCAATTTATTTAGTAACAATGTATAAATAAGACTGAGTCTTTTATAGTACCTTAAAATAACGGTTGATACAAAATTTTTGTTAAAAAAAAATACCTAAAAAATACTTAAAATATTTCAAAAATTTTTATAAATTCATTCATATAGATAATACCTACATACCATACATACATACATATATAATATTTTTTTTTTTTTTTTTTTTTTTTATTTTTTTTTTTATTATTCTTCCCTTCGATTTCCTTCATTAGTTAACCCAAATGGGTAAATAAATTAACAACCTGTTTAAAATTATGAATTGTGACATCATGCTAGCAAAAATGAGAAGAGATTGCATTCTTAAAGTTTTTCACTCCGATAATTCTTTTTATTGTTACTGGGAGGGAGTTCCACAACTTGGTTGCATATACAATGAAGAGCCGTGAAGAGTTAAGGTAGTTGAAAGCCGGTAATAACAGATTGGTAGTTCTAAGGGACTGTGCAAATTCTAATTTTTCGTATATGTAAAGTGGTGTTTTGTTTTGTATAATTTTGTGTAAAAATATATAGCATCTAGAATCAAGAAATTGCTGTAGTGAACATCCAAGGACTAGCTTATGATAATGTGAGATGTGTTCATGTCTCCTGATACCATAAACGTATCTAATCATATCATTAAAAGCCACAAGCAGTTTATGTTTCGAGTGTGAATCAGGTTTACAATAGACGACATTAGCATAGTCAATTAAAGGTACCAGTAATGTTTTTATTAGTCTCAGTTTGGTGTTTACTGGAGTAATGGTAGAGAATGGCCAGAGTCTACGTAGCCCGGAGTAGATTCTTCCAACTATGCAGTTAATATGATCATCTGCTGAAAGCGACCGGTTGATTTTAAAACCAAGACTATTAACAGTATCTTTAAAGTGAAGCTGGACTTGGTCTAGAAAAACTGGAGGGAAGTGTGAGGTATTAAACTGTTTCTTAGATATCGCAATAAGTTGAGACTTAAGCGGATTAAGAATTAGACCATTGCTAACGGACCATTTGGAGATTGCCATCAGATCCTCATTTATCCTACATATCAAGTCTTCCTGCAGACCAAGCGGCCGTGATAAATAAATTTGAACGTCATCAGCATATAGATGTAGCATTACATTTGAGCAAACATTAGGCAGGTCATTTATAAATATGCAAAATAATAAAGGTCCTAGAATAGAACCTTGTGGTACACCCATATGCAAAAACGAATAATCTGATTCGTTTTGGCCAAACTTCACTTTTTGGGAGCGATTGTACAAATAATTCTCAATTAAGCGCACAGCTCTATCATGAAACCCAAAATAGTACTTTAGTTTTTTGCAAAGTATTTTATGGTTTACACTGTCAAAAGCCTTAGAGAAATCCAGCAGGCAAAGAACTGTTATATTGTTCAAATCATATTCAAGCCTTATATCATCGAGGACTTTAATCAATGCAGTTTGGCAGCTGTGATTTGCACGAAACCCAGACTGAAATGGTGATAGTAGCTTAAACACACCTATATAATTTGTAATTTGTAAAGCCAGAATTTTCTCAAAAACCTTTGACAGACAAGGAAGAATGCTTATAGGACGAAAATCTGAGCAAGAAAAAGGGTTAGGCTTTTTGGCTACAGGGATGACTTTAGCTATTTTCCAGTTTAATGGGAAAGTTGATGACATGATGCAGAAATTGATCAAATAAGTCAGAGCTCTCAAAATATATGGCAATATAATTTTTACGAAGCATATTGGCAACCCATCTTCTCCTAGAGCATCTGATTTAACCGATCGAATTGCATCAACAACCTCAACTTCTGAGACAGAAACAAATTCAAATTCAGTGGAAGGATCATAACGGGCTTGGTCATTAGGCACAAAATCCAGATTTTGATATGTTTTCAATATGAATAATTTATTTAATTCATTTAGATCAGGCACATTTTGAACAGCTTCCTTTTTACCGATTCCGATCGTGCGAAGATTATTCCAGAGCTTGCGAGATGATTGATTTGTATCCAACTTTGACATGAAGAATCGCTTTTTGGCTCTGCGAGTTACAAATGTTGCATTATTCCTAGCCCGGCAAAATAAATTCCAATTGTCATTTGTAGGATTAAGCTTCCATTTTGCATACGATTTTCTACGCTTTTTAATTGACCTAACAACATCTGAGGTAAACCAGGGACAATTTTTGCTGCGAACTGATACGGTTTTAGGAGGAACATGCTTTTCAAATAGTTCGAGAACCAATGATTGAAAGTATTCAACTTTGTCGGTAGAATTGGGGAAATTTTGACATAAATGCCAAGGGAACTCCATGGCATCAGCTTGCAGTGCAATATAGTCCACTGATTTAATATCTCTGAATTGAAAAGTCGATGGAGTAGGCACTTGTATTCAATCCTGTGGATGGATAGTTATTAATTTCTTATCAAAGATGAACAAATCAATATTTGTACGATTATAAATTAATTTCAAAAAAAAAAAATTACTCACAAAAAAACACATGCCAAATTGACCGCATGTTGAGTGTTGACTGTAAGTTTACTTTTATGAACACAAGTGTTGCCATGCTCATGCAGAGATGATGCTGTTTGTTTACAATTATGAACACAATTTTTGCAGGACGGCGGAAGTTTTACAAATACGAACTCAGCCTTATGTTTTTTGTTTCTACTACTCAGCTTGGTAAATTCCTTAAAAACACACAATTTTTAAACAGACCCAGACAATCGCTGCTATTATTTTGGTAGCCTAAAATACTGAAAGGCACCAGACAAAGTGACATTTAACAAGAGAAGAGATAATGAACCGTTAAATTATCACTTCAAACGATTAACCTAATAGCTAGGAGTACCACTCTACAGTTGAAGTTAAAAACAGTGGCTGTCGCTGTATTTATAATTTTTACAGCTTACTTTGCTATTATGCTCGGCACTGTATATGTACATGCTAGGGCACTAGTTTGTGGTAGCTGCATAATGCATTACGAAACTTGATATATTGCATTGTACAAAGATACCCTACAGTAATTTTAAATTAAAATAGTTAAATGTTTCGCTTGTCCCCCTATTGGCATACCTGAACTTTTATATTTATGATGACAAAGATGCAGAAAATTACCTGTGTTTATGATTTTTCGTAATACGGCTTATAAACTCATTTTAAAGCTTCAAAATGGTTTCTTTTGCAAAACGTGTTTTTCCTGTTCTCACAATTTTTCTTCCTAAGCTTCACATGAAAAAATTGCACTCATAATGCTTAATATCAATTTCATATGATCATACACGAGTATATCAATCATTTTATAATCTTCGTAGCTCAGGTAATTACCTATTACCATGCAACATAAACATCTCAATGTGTATCAACATTTCCATTCTTATTCTTTTGCCACGTTCCAATTATTGATATTGCGCCTACTTAATCGTTACGGATCATTATTTGGTTCAATGAAATTCCACACGCATTTGTGTTACCTGCGATGCCTGGTTATGGATGTCTAGTCATCAATAAAACGTTCAACTTTAATTCTTCCCTTGATCTTCATCTTCATAGTTAACTGCTTTTATGAACACTTTCACTATACTCACACAGCCCCCTCCTTTTGTCTGATTTTATCCGAAGTTCCACTTTCTGCACCCTCTGTTTCAAAACATTGAAATAAAAATGTGCTAATTATGGAGCTAGCTTGCGTGTAAAGATGAAACGAAGCACCCTCCTATCTATACCTACATATGAACGTGATGGCTCGCATTTAAATCGGCATACGTTTAGTGGCATATTATTTTCCAAATGCTTATACATCTTCACTAGGCTTCTATGCCAACACAAGTGAGTGTTTAAATTTCCTTCTGTAATGATAACCTAATTGTTGCTTTTGTCTCAAGTTAAGTTTTATTTTCAACCAATCACCGTTACATAGATTTAAGAATAGAAATACTAGAAGAATACATTTATAGCATTAAGATTAAAAATAAAAGCTTAAACGAAGGTCGTATTCTCGGAGAATGCTCCACAAAGTCTTATACGAGAACCACTTGCTATAGCTCGCAGGAATTGTGGCCCACTAGAAGAAGATTCACTCTCAAGACGAATGACATATTCCTTGCTTGCTGGATCCGGAAGGACCTGAAAAAAAATGAAAACAAAAAAGAAGTTGACAGTGAGCTTGACATGAAGGTTAGATTATATTTGTACCTTTCCACTGTCTGAAGAAGCCACTTCCAAACGATACTTCTCAAGAATCCTTCGTGCGAAGGTATTTTTAGATGCCCCTGGCAGTACAACCTCATCACCACCTAAAGATGCAACCATAATTTTCTTCTCTTTTTCGTTTGGTGGACTTTGAGGGGGAAAGAGTTTTTCAAGATTCTTATATTGAAACAGTGACGTCTCGAGATTCTGGATTTTTCTAAGCAGATCATATACCGAACCATCGGGAATCTGGTCATTGTCGCGTGAAAGCTTACACAAATCCGTAAGAATTTCTTCAATTTGTTCATTGAATGCTTCCAGAATATTTGAGTATGTAACAATGTCCTTAATGCAAATAAATTTTATTTTTGTTTTAAAAATGAATAGCACACTGACAGAACAGAACAAACCTTTAATTTTAGAACAGCGGTATGTAAAAGTGATACAATTGTTAGCTCGTAGAGCTCACCAATTGTGCGAGTTTCTAAATAATGAAGGACCTTCAAGGCTTCATTGGTGTCGTCAAAGAGGCGTTTCTAAAACCAAATCAATTGATGAAAGGTTTACAAAAAATAGCTGCTTAAGCTACCTGTCTATAAGCCGGAATCGGTTGGGCTTGTTTCCAGACATTCTGCCAAGTGTTGTCGGGAGCGGTCATTCTTGTACTGAGTTTTGCAGTTACATTACCATCATCTAGAGCAATTTAATGTTAGAAAAAAGTACCATCTTTCAAAACTATATGCGGATCTTACCATCAGTTTCCTCTTCCCAGTCACGTGGACTGTACCATCTTATAAAGTCTTCTATCTTTCCATTTGGATTGGCTGCTTTGAAACTCTCCATGTCAGATCTCAAAGAAGAGCACATCATCTGTGTTGAGAGTCCTGTGAGTATACAAATAAAAAGTTACACATTTTGAGTAATATTTCAAATTTAACAACCTACCAGACCCTGGTCCTAATTTCAACATGACTTCCGCATCATCTAATAGTTGATCTTCAGTCTTTGGTACTGGCTCTTGTGTAGCTGGAACATACAAGTATTCGTCGGAATCAATCAATTTCATTTCTCCCAATTTTGATTTTCGACCTAGAGGTTTAGAAAGTCCACTGCTGGTCGAATCTTCATCCGAACAATCGAAGAACTCATCATCAGTCGCTTCATCTTCTTCATTGTCGTCTTCTGCATTTAACACTGAGACCAGCTCCCCTTCTGAGGATCCAAAGGGCAAGCCACATTCGCGTATACGACGTCTTTCCATACAAATGTTAAGCATCTGAAGTTTTTGATGCAATAGACATGTGCGCATATCGGGGAATCCAGGAGCAACCCTAAATCATTTAAATATATTAATTTCCACTATAACGTAGGTAGTAGGTATGTTAATCAATCAAAAGTCTTAAAGTAAAATAAAGGTCTTTAGTTTAATTTCACCTTCAATCAAAATGAGTTATAGAACATCCTTTAAGCATTAGTTCACACACCAAACCGCCAAAAGGAAGAAGTACCAATTAACAACAACAGCTATGAGGACGACTATGCCATCACCAATGTAGGTACTATTAGATTTGTTGAACAGGATATTGCAATCTAACTCAATTGACTGTGCGACGACAATCTGCAGGCAAACAGTAGAGTAATGTCAAAATGACGTTACAACAAGGATGTGAATGCTAACTTCCTTCCACGCAGGAGTTTGCTAGGTCATTGGAAATTTTCATTCATTTCCATTTGCAAATTAAACACACGGTGTGGCGTAACGAGACGTTGATGGAGACAAGTTGATGCGGTTGCGATTCTCTAGGCAAAAACCGCAAGGATCAGATCAAATTGAATTGGAGCAAAAGTCGAGTACGAGTATTAATCCATTTGCCATTGTGTTGCAAGAAAAAGGCAATGCTAATGCAGTGATGATGAATGCGCTTCGTTTTATTATTATAATTGTGGGTTTTAAAATATGACCGCTTTGTGTGGAGGAAAAAATATACAGTCATAATGTAGGTTACTTTAAAGTGGAACATATAAAAAGGACTCATTCTTTTAGCAACGAGTATCAACCAGGAAAAGAATATGGCTTTGTGATATTGACAAGTGCATTAAATCACTGCAGCCAATAACGTAACGTAACATACCTACTTATTGTATAAGAACACGTATGCTTCGCCCGCTCACAGGAATAGCTGTTACACCATCAAATTTATTTATTGAGAATGGGTTGCTGGTTTGCTCATTGCATGTTGTTCAGGCATAAAACTAACAACATGTGACTGAGTAAAAACTAGTATGCCCAACAAATACATATGAAAACGAATAAAATAATGCGAATTATAAGGGACATAGGTTCAGCTACCATCCCTGGAGATACAAAAATCTGAGGCAACCACCTTCAGTCTCAGAACATCGTGCCACACATCTTTAGTATCCTTCTTTCTCTTCCTTAACTTCACGCCCGCGCTGTGTTGAAACATTTAAAAGGGTAATCATAATTCCTTGAACGTGTGTAGATTATATAAAAAAAAAATTCTTGCTTGAGCTAGATGGTTGTAGTGAAAAATTAATTTATTTTCCAAAATATGGCATCGAGAGTAGCGTTTAGCGACATAAATTCATCTGTCCCGCCGCGGCAGCTCCAACTCACGAGATAATCCCTAATGTACCTAAATGTTTTTCATTGATAAGGAACAATCGCTGCATTGTCATTTAATTTTAAAATTTCAATCAAACAAACCTTACTTAACGAAGAATATATTTTTGCAAACTGACATCTGTCATTAAAATTGACAAAAGAAAAATATTTGAAAATGACAAAAAAAGTCATTTATTTAGTAATTAATAAAAGAATTTATTTACATATTTCGATCTACACGCATATTATGATTTTTTAATTTGTCCCGGGCAATATTTTTAGATCCCGGTATTTTTCATTATTTTAGCCATTTGTCCCACCGGGATGTGAGAAAAATCTGGCAACCCTACTCGAGAGGTAATGACAAGAAATGAGAGAACATGATAAACAGAAAACTGTTTATCATGATGAGAGAAGGAAACAAAAAAAATTGTTACATTCTTTTCTGACATTTCAAATTGAAAAGGCGTGTTCGATTCAAAATTTGATGGCAGTGTTCAATTATGGTTTCACAAGGAGAATTTATTTAGTGTAAAACGTGTATTTTAGTTTTACGGAATTTTCAATCAAGTTGAGTTGATTTATGTGTGAAAAAGGCTCTAAAATGCGCGGTGAAAAATTTTTTGCTGAAGATAACCTTTCTTTTTTATTTAAACGGAATGCATTTAAGGCCTAGTACGCAGATCGAGACAAGAAAAATTTTAATCTCTACAAAACGTTTCCAAATGTCGCGCAAAAGTTTGAATTTGGAGAGATAAAATCTAATTTAATGTGTTTTGTAGTGTATCTCTGGACGGGTTGTCTTAAAAAAGTCGTTCATAGCTTTTTGGAATCTCCTCTTTAAGCTTTCAAGAGAAGCATCAACACCTTTTACATAATTTACATAAAACCAGTTTTGACAAAAATCACTTTCGGAAATACGGTGGCTGTCAAAATTTGTACCGCAAAATAATGCTTGTATCATTCTTTTTCCCGGCAAAATTTAGTGGAGACATTTTGTACAGCAATGCACAAAAGTATGAATTCTGCGCGCGAACTGCGTACGGCTCGGAAAAATATCTAAGACAAAATTTGTCCCAGGAAAAAAAAATTATGGGAGACAAAATCTTTTCCAATCTGCGTACTAGGCTTAAACGAAGATTAAAGATGACGTTTTCACCCTATGTTCCAACTGTTCCAGCCATCTCAAACTTTCCCAAATACTTAATCGTATCTATTCATGGAATGGTTCAGATCTTGTTAAAGATCTGATTTCGTCATAGATGAAAGAATCATCGCAAAAGTGGTTCCTCGTTTGATTTTGGGTGTTATTTTTTGAGTTGTCTACCTGCGATTTACTCATTCGAAAATTATATCTGTCGATGGGGACATTTAGTACAACTCAAATATTTGATATTGCATATATCTACAAGCATATTCGATTGGTCTTTATTGAGACCTAAGCTCATTTTTATATGTGAATGATTCGTTACCCGTTGGTGGTTACAGTTTGAAACCACCAAATTAAATAATTTCTTTCTGCGTCGCAGTGGTTATGAACTTCTTTTCTATCAGCATTAAAATATATCATTTCGACGAACAAATAAATCTATGTTAACTTTTTATAAATGATTCAATGGTTATTTGAAAAGCGGCACTTTTAAGACCCAACATTTTGATAAAAATTAAAGATAAAGCTTGCGGTTTTATTAGCAGATAATTTTAGGTTATGCATTCTTAAAAAAAGTTGAATTCAAGATTGACATTTTTTGACATTTCAAATTGAAAAGGTGTGTTCGATTCAAAACTTAATGGCAGCGTTCAATGGCAGTTTTACTTAAAGCGACTTTGAATTAGTATTAAATGTGTATTTGAGTTGAAAATATTTGTTTCAATTATTCGGAGTTTTCAATCAATCGGAGTTCATGTGTGCGAAGTAGTAATGGTAATAGAGAAAGCGACATCTGTCTGTTGAGGTTTAACCTATGCGGTTGAATCGATTTGCTTTAAACTTGAGGTTTGGTTTTTTAGTACTAAAAATAACGGTTTTCTCAACGGTTTTACATATTTAAAAAAAAATGCAGTTTTGTACTGTTTTTTTTTTTTAGTTTCCTATTCGAGAACTGTTTCATTAATTTCAAAACTTTTTTGAATGCACTGATGATGAACAAAATCGAATGAAAAAATCAAGAATGAGTCAAAAGATTTTTATGTAACAATTTAATGACTGAAAATTTGCTTTTTTGGAATTTTCGAACTGTAAATAAATCTTAACTCAAAACCAAGTAATTATCAAAAACATCAATTTATTTCTAACTGAAATTCATAAATAGAAAAGATAGACCATCAAAAAAGCAAATTTAAAAAGTCAATTCCATGTTTTGAACATTGATGTTTTCCAAAGTATTCATTGAGCACTTAAGCAATAGATTCCTTATAACTATATATGTATGTATTAGCCACTCCATGTCAATTTGAATTCTCAATCGCTTTTCTGGTTATAATTTGCACTCAATTAAACAATCTTTGATGAATAGAAAGAGAAACCTTCATAAAACTTTCTATATATATGAACACATATACATTACGTTATCCATTTCACATTTGTATAATATTCTCAAAACCGAAGACAGACTCTTTATGGCAATAATAAAAAAAGATAATATTCATAGACATTCGATTCACCATAACACCCGAATCTGCTTGATTACTCTTTATATATCAAAAGCATCGATTTTATTAATCTACTCTCAATGATTAGCCTTTGAATGTGCACATCTCGTGTCTGGTCTTTTTGATCCAATAAAATTTCCTTCCTTAAAACTACATACATTGCTGTAAAATGTTTCCACAAACACAGACGACAGCAGCAGCAGTAGCAAGAAGAGGAGCACTTTTCTTTAATAGCTCATGGGTGCGGGCAAAATAGAGTGGAACTAAGAATACAGAGGGCAGCACACCACTATACCACCATATTAAACTTTACGACACTCGTAAAACAATATTCCAGGAAGGAAAAAAAAAAAACTAAAATGTATATGTCTGTCTTCTGTCGCTATAACTCGGCACGGTACGAGTTTAAGTGCATTCAGAGAGCATCCGTTGAGTTAGAGTACCAGAATCCGTTCAGACATTCTTAGATGGAGATACTTAACGTTGAGGTGGGATAGTTTTTTTTTATATTTTTATTTCTACACCACAACAAAAATCTAACAAGGGTTATGTGAATTCTAAAACAGATTGTTGTCCTTTGGCTTCATGGAATATCCGTTTTCACAACTGCATGCAAGATGGGAAAATTATTTATCTCCTTGTATCTCTTGAACTCCAAGGACACGGTCTTATGACATTCACAACATACAGCACTTCTGTAATAGATAAAAATAGACAAGGGACCAAAAAGTAAATTATATTTATATCCTCTAAAGTGAGAAAGGAAACTATATACACGTCACTATACGAGCAGATGGATTCAGTGCTAGATTTCAGGTAACAGGAGCTCAGTTTCATTTGTTGGCATTCAAATAAGTTTCGTTTAACACCGTCTATCTGTCTACTATGTTTTTATAAATAAAACTGAAATTGAATTTGAAAAAATTCCTAAAGTTCGGATTAAAAAGATTTTTTTTGAAAGGAAAACTCGCACATAGTTTGAAGGTAACCGCGACTCGTTTACTAAATCAGCACACTCATATTTCAGGGATAAGGTTTAGCTTACCACGAAATGCTTACCGTCTTCTCTCTTTAACTATCATCCAATTGCACTTACGTCCTTTCTTTTTAAGGTTATGGAAACGATAAATTATCAGCTCAAGAAATATCTTGAAGAACGAAAGGTAATATAGCTTTCGTAGCAATAGGTTCACTAAAGATCTGATGATACATCTCACCGAACAGTGGAATACATTTTTACATCGTTTTTGAGAAAGTAAGATTGTTGCACTTGATATTTCAAAAGCCATCAAGTTCTCTTATCGAAGCTGCGCGCATTTGGTATTAATGAATCTTCTTTTCATTGGATTAGAAACTACCTTTCGAAATATTTAGTAAAAAGTTGTGTTGGATGGTTTTATGTCTGAAATTCATTAAATAAATGCTGGTGTGCCACAGGGTTCCGTTTTGTCTCCGACTCTCTTTCTCTTATTTATCAGTTATCCTTTGTCTGAATCTTCTAATCCATTAAATTGTTTTGCTGATGATAGTACTCTTAGCTTCTCACATTCTTTTCCAGATGCAAATTCTTTACTTTTCGATGTGGATTTAGATGTAGATTATATTCTGATATCGATAGCATTGTCAAATGGGAAACCATAAGCCACGTAGAATTAAATGCTTGAAAAACTCAATGCTGTTTCCTGTCGTTCCATGTCGCTATCCATGAGCGTTACTTGCATTTAGGAAAGTGAGCAGCTTTCAGTTTAAGGTATGTGCATCACAGACCACCTTGTGTGAAGTGACCAGATATTCGATGTCACCAAAAACGTATGTGTTTCGAAACCAGATTATTCATTTCCGAAGATTTTGTGTGTTTCTTAAAAGGAAAAAGATCAAGGTTATGGCCGCTTGCAAGGATGCGATAAATCTTCCAAGAGTACTTCTTGTCGTGAAAAGTGCTTTTCATTTTAGCCTTTCGGACCCGACAGAAATTTAGCCTGATTCACTATAAGCAGTTGTGTTTTCAATTTCCTTAATTTCTTTATTTTTAATTCGATTCCGGGTTTAAAATTGCTCAATCACTACAGATTCCCTTGATATCATTATCTAAATGTTCTAAGAACTGGTTTTTCGCTTTATTTGATGTTACGATTCAGGACGCCAAAAACCTTCGGAAATTTTGCATTTTTCCTCGAAATACCTAAATTGTGCTGGCCAACTTTATTCAAATATTTCAACGACCATTTAGAACAATTTCAATGTAGGTATGTATTATACCAAACTATCTACCTAAAAATTCACTTCACAAAATGACACTTTCAGTCGGGTTTTTGGAAAATGATTAATTTGAAAAACCACCTAAAAAATAACCACATCATGCATGACTCATTTATACCGAATCCAATGTAATGGCAATTCTTTCAATTAAATCGCCAACGCAAAACTTGTCGTCTGTCGCGGCGCATCGTCGTCGTTGTATGTATAGAGGTACTCGTCCTCGTGCTGTGCGAATAAAATAGCTTTTATTTAGCCATCAATTATTCGACTAATGCAGCGCAAATATTTCCTTTTATGCCAGAGCCCGTATTTAATTGCACTGAACAATTAAAAGCCTGGCTAACCTCGTCGTCGTCGTCGCTGTCCACTTCCACTGTAAATAATGATTTTCGTCGTCAATTTTCCAAAAAAAAATTCAAATAAAATGCGATTCCCAAATTCCCTTTTACTATATTTTGCCACCAGCTCGCAGCCAAGCATAGTAGGGCTGTCGCGAAATAAAATCCAAAATGATATTTAACCACGATAAGTCTGCATACATTTATGTTTTTTGGGTTTTCGGATTTTTGTAGACAAAAGGGATTCGTTTTCGGGAAGCAATTAAATGTGCCCGTCGCGCCACCACAGTTACCGCCAAGATAATGATAGATGAGCGCCACAGGCCTAGCGAGGATTTAATGGAAGGTTTTCAGTTTTCCCTTTTTTTTTATTTTAACTAAAATGTTTGCCCAGATACACATTGGTGGGGAACTCAATAGCTTGTCCCATTAACGGAAAATAATGATAATAATGAATATTAAGAAATATAAAAACCCAAATGGACCACTAAAAGCCCCAATTTTGAAAGCCACACGCGCAATCTAGGTCAAATTTATTCGAAGCACTTATAGTTTGGTGCAGAATTTACTATCGTCCTTTTTGTCGTACATTTAGTCGATGTGTCGTATAAAACAATCAAAAACATCACACTAACAAGGCACCATCAGCAATTTGTGCTGGTGCCACCCTTCCTACGGCTTATATCCTTCCTAGACAGGTGCTCATCATCATATTTGCCTAAAACCTCGCCATTCAAAATTATCCAAGCGAAATGCGAAACAACCACGAATTAGGTGTGGATGGACACTTGTGTCCTAGATGTGACTTTCCGCTGTCAAATAATAGGGGCTTTTATAAAACTTTACAGATTCAGTGTGACCAGGCCCATAGAAAAAAAAAATAAAAAAAAAAACAATTTTTTTTGTCGAATTATAAATTATTAAGAAATCTCTTTATTAAACTTTTTTACTTTACCCAAGTACATTTTATAATTTCGAATAAAATTTTAAGAAAATTATATCGGGTAGGTATATGTACTCGTATGTTATTGGGTTTTTTTCCCGATATAATACGATCATAGAATTGAGATTTCAATAAATCGATTATTACACCCGCTGTGTGGCTTGTGCCATCGACTTGTTGAAACTATATGCCATTAATTTCTAGCCCATCTAAATGTCCAAAGAAATATCGTTGCAACACACCTCTGTAGGGACCCCTTTCCAATGATAAATAGTGCATATTCTGTTTGTTGACGAAGCCGTTTAACAAAAAATGCGTTTGAAATTTGTCATCTTCTTGCAACATTTCTACGACCTACGAAAAAGTACATCGCTTCATATGATCGAGTGGCTTAAGTTCTTGAGTTCAAATTATCTTGTAAGGGTGTAGGTGAAGATCCTTGATCCGTGGATTCCACTCTTATGGTTCGTTTGCAACGGACACTCGAACGAAAACAATATTCTCGGCACTTCCACCAATCCTTTGTCTCACTGGGGCGTGAAAAAAACTCAAATTTGTTTACTAGACTATATTTTTTTTTACTAGAACGAGAATAACGACCAAAAATGGACGCTAACGATCTTAAAGTTGCCGTGACTGACTTCGAATTTCGATAACAAATTTGAATTTTATTTTTAAACATTCTTCGTTCGTGAGCTTCACCATGATGGAAATGTTGTTTTTACTGAATGTTTTGATATTGAAAGTTTGGTCATTGATTTAATGGTGCTGTCACAGAGAGAGTTCAAAGTTGCGAAGTCCCCAATTGGAAAACCGTATATAACTTAAATACATCGGTGCGATGGTTTTTTTTTCGCTTCTTTTGATTGTAGTAGAAAATAATCATCCCCTATTACAGAATTCGGCAAATGAGCTAAAGTGACAGTTTCAATTAATTTCCAAAGTTTTGCTATTACTGAATCCGACGAATGAAATTTGAACGAATGTCGGTAACAATCCCTGCACCACCGACATTTTGTTCAAATTATATGGTATTACTGAATTCGTTATCTATTCGCAATCCATACAATTTCTATCATTTTACATTCGCACCAATTTCGAGACGAATCTGAAGTGAATTTTTGATTAAACGAAAAATAAAAACAAAAATAAACAATGGAAAGCACAAACCTGTTAGTAAAAAGCGTAACATACTGAATATTTAAGTGTTTGTTTAAAAAAATTTAATAGAAAACGCACAACTAACAACGCAACCGGAAAGCCAGAAATCTTACAAAAAAAAGCACATGGTTGGTATTGAACGGTCCCCCATGCAAGTACTAACCACGCACAACGATGCTTGATTTCATTGATCGATGCTATTATCAAAGCCTAGGCCGTTAACTAAATGTCTGTAGCTGACAGTGTCGATACGAAAGTTCATAAATGATAAGGTAATTTTAGGAATCGACAATGTAGTTCACCCAGCGAATTTCATAATTCATGGATGCAAAAGGTCAACGGATCGAGTCAACTCACCGGGAGTAAAGTTCTGCGAATTCTGTAATAGACATGAATATTTTTCGATTTAACCGAATTATACGAGTATGTGAGGATGAAACCACTTTGATAAATACATATCGTCGCTGTAGATCGAATACCTCGTAACCCAGAAAAAACCGATTTTTAGGTAATGATGCAATTATATTGTGAAAAAAATTCCGGATCTAATGAAAAATATCCTGTGAACCTAAAAACTATAATTGCAGAGCCACGCGCATAATTAACAACACGTCTCTCATTGCCTCTCATTGATTTGATAATAAGTTTTTTGTCTCTCCTGAAAAATCGACTTTTCTGGGTTACGAGGTATTCGATCTACAGCGACGATATATCAAATTACTCTTCCTCCTTTTTAAGATCTTGAAAGTCAGTATTTTCCCCATTTAATAGCACGGATTTAACATTACATTCGAAAAATCTCAACTTAGTGTAATGATTTGACTGGAATTCCAAATTTGATACAGAGGTGTCAATCAAGACGCCATTATAATAAGTGAATCGTCAGCAAATGTTAGAAGTCTTTCAAGTAGGAAATCATAAGGAACGTAAATTGATCAAAATAAGAAGTTCCCATACTTGGAAATCTTCTTTGTTTTTAGAAAAAACCACCAGAACACGAAATTTAAGCCCCCAACCGAATATATGCAAAAGACTTATCTTGAAGGGATCTCAAATTCAGCAGTTTAGTTTGATTTTCCGGGTCGCGAGTTGAATTACCTAATTCGTCTTTTAATTTTTCGAATTCGCTCGTTGAATTGTATGATTCGTCACTTAATTTTACAGCCCATAAACGAATAACTACTGCACTGAATCAACACATGAGTTCAATTATTGTCAAACACTTTTCAGCCATCAGCAACATGAATATGGACAATGCCATAAACATGACAGTTGATATAAATCATTCATTCAAAACTAAAACAATGTATAAGCAAATATCAAATTTAATGCTTAAGCTTAAGAAGTCTAAGGGATATTTTTACAAATGATTAGATCAGAGAATCAAGATTTGAACCCACCGAAGTCGGTTGAACCGCGTTTGAACCTCAGTTAATCAACCGAAATCGTCGGGTTTAAAACTTAATCGAATCCATTAAACTTGATATAATATTGGTATAATGACCACACTGATCAAAATATACCAATATCAGCTACCTTCCGGAGATATACGATGATGACACACCACCGACGCGACGACCCAAATTTAACCAGCAGGGTGTCAACGAAACGGAACACAACCAGCAACGGAAATCGATTATTTGACGCGGTTTCAAGTGTGTTTTCATAACGGCTTCGAGTGGTTTTTCATTTTTGGCATGATTACTTCGTGTGGTATAACGGTTAACCCGCATTTAGAGACTATCCGTCATAGAATCATCGTCATCCACGCCATAACAATGGCACGCTTCTATGGTACACACATAGTTAAAGTTGTGTTCCTGTCGCTGTCACCACATGAATTTCAATTAAGTTTAAATGAAGTTGGAAATCTTTCTTTTCATTGCTGAAGCCAATTCCTTTTGTTTAATAATCATAGCATTGCCATGAAGAGCACGTAGAAAGCCTATGGCTTGAGTTATAATGCATTCCAGCACTTAATTACAATCGTAAAGGGTGCATGATGGAGGCGCATTTAAAATTCTTAATTGCGTGTGAAAACACAAAAACGCAAAACACATACGCACACTTCACACACACAGGCAAACACATCGGTCGACACAAATAAAAGAGAGAGAGAGGTGGAAATTTAATCAAAAAAGCTTGCGAATGCCATAATTGCATATGGCTCTAGAGGTGTATACGAGTATTTTTTGTTCATTAACGGTGTAATTTATTGGGAGCAAATGACCGGAAATGGGTTTCATTATATACCTCCAAAATGAAATGATGTAATTGCATTTTAAATCAACCATTTTCTGTCAAGTCACACATTGTCAGAAAATATTTGGAAAAAAAAGAGAGGCGGCAAGAAGTCTTGTTCCCCACAAATCCAAAATGACACGAGAAATTTATTTTAAGTTGAATTTATGGCCAAAATTTGGAAGCACTGCACTTACGAAGGTTTAATCTGGGAGGTGTTTAATTGTTATGTGTGTGTAAATGGATTACGTCGAAGTTCTATTGTGTGTGCTCAAAGACAATAAGACTATAGTTTTTTTTTATGAGATCAGTATGATAATGGTGGTCTTCATTTTTTTTAAAAAGGTCATAAAATGCAGATTGAACATAAGACAATGGCTGTAAGAAATACATTTGTGTGCGGCTTTTGTTATAATTTGTATGAATAGGAAGGCAGATGATGGTGCTTGTTTTTCTCGACGAGAGGTACATCCGTTGAAATCCATCGTAACTCTGAAAAAGCCTTTTAAACTCTGGTTGAGAAAAAAAGAACTTACCAACACCTTTATCTATAAATTTTACTCGCAGTATGGGAACTCTACCGATCCTCAAGAAAAAAGACCCTCTGAGCTGCTCCAACGGCATAAGTCACCTGAACATCGCTTTCTGCCGTATAATGTGAACGTCTGAAGCCTTTCGTTATCAACCCGATAGATAGATAACCATAGATCAAATATTCGAATTACGGCAGATCGTGGAAGAAATCCAGGAACTTCAGTTCGACACCTACCACATTTTCATCGAAGAAGATGGCTTAGCGGTCAATTAGGGCAAGACAGTATATGTTATCGTCAAGAAAGGACACACAGCACCGACGCCGACGTCTTGTATTGAACGTCACCATAGGCAGCTATAATCTTGAGGTAGTTAAGACCTTTTTCTACCTTGGCGCCGCTGTTAATTCAGACAATAACACCAGTGTTGAAATCAAACAGAGAATAACTCTTGCCAATCACTGCTTCTTTGGAATAAGACGGCAATTGAGTAACAATGTCCGCTCTCGAGCAATTTAAAGTGTCCCTCTTTAAAACTCTCGTCATTCCGGTCCTTGTGCATGGTGCAGAGACCTTTTCGAAAGTGGATGAGAATGCTTTAGGATGTTTCGAGAGATGTAGAGCGAGAGCGAATGGACTCCGGCCCGGAAAGTCTCCGAATTCAACTCTGACGATTATGCGGTTATTCACTGAATTTGATTTTCAATCAGTAAAATAATATAAGTGGATTTAAAAGTAAGTTTTTTGAGTACTCATTAGCTTGATTTTAAAACTCGACGGGAAATCCGGCTCGAAGGACCAAAAATAATTTTGGAGGCATTCCTCTATTGTGATTTATTCTTCTTGAAAAATGAGACCAAAATGTTGTATAATGCATTTCAATGATAGCTATAACTAGCTCTGAAAAACGAGAGGAATCTGATTTCAACCCAAGCGTGATCTGAGGGAAAAAATAAGTGATTCTGTAACTTACTCAAAAAGAAATAGAGTGTCGCTTATTGCTCTTCGTTTTTCAAGCGTATTCAAGTTAATAAATAGAAATCGGTCTCGATACGGAGGTAGAATCAAAGGGTTATTTTAAGATTGACCACGAAGATCGAAAAGTAGGAAACGACGTTGAAAGCTCCTATATTATGAAAGTATAGTTCGGGTCATGTAGGGGTGAAAGAATTCTTCGGACCATTGTTTCACAAAGCCTGAGAACTTCAAACTGTTCATTAAGAATATTGTCGTCAATATGTATGAGAAAGTAAAGCTCTGTATATCCCATAAAAAACTCAAGGTCGGAAATTGTCTAAGCGGTGGATATGGGTTATTGACAATGGAGAAAGTAGATACGGAGAGGAGATTGGATGCGTTTTCTTGAAAAAGTGATTGAATTGTATTGCAATCTTTAAGCAATTTTCTAGGCACCATCAGGCTGGCTATTTTACTGGAACACTGTTTATAAAAAATAATGCTTCTATTCTCCTAAAACATGCGGCCTATCAGCTCATTACCTCCATAATTGACGTTCAGTCAGTAAAACCATCAGAACGTTTGGTGTATAATTGTATTTTACTAAGCCGAAAATTAAATAGCACGATATGGGTCTGTGTTCTGTAACCTACATTTTTCTAAAAATAGAACTCCTAGAAAGATTTGAACGCTAATTATAAATTGACCAAAAGCACCAATTGAATAGAAGATGAAACCTGGATACAATCGTTATTTGAAATCAGTTTTACTAACTCTTTAAACTCACACACTTTAGAAAGTTTACAAAAATTTGCATTCAGAAAAAAAAATCTAACAAAAAATTCCAAATCTGAATAGCATCATCTGAATTCGGTACGTGAAAACATTGCCAGTTGCATATAAGTGCCATTCAATTCCATTCGCACACACTAGAGGGAGAGTACTTAAAAATGGAACAAAACTTTGTTTTTATTTTTTTTGCTTGTTTTGTTCTCATATGAATTTCAAATAACAGTCATCTCATCATATACAAGCTTCGCATCCTTTTGGAAACAAAAGTTCTGTCCAACAATCCACACATAGTACTTCTAAAACTACAAGTTTTGTTAGGTAGAGGGGGACGTCGTCGTTTGCCCATCAAAAGACTATGTATATTTATACATAACGACAAAAATGCACATCTATAAAAATGAAAAAAAAAAACAGTAAAACTGTCCAAAATTGGAAAAACTATTCGCTTCTGCTGTCAGGGTGTTCGTTGTTTGTTGGAAGGGATAAAGTAAAATCGTGTGAACTCCACGGAATAAGTGAAAATGGATTTTCTTTTGCGCAAACTTTTCGAATATTATTGTCATACTTGCAGTCCTAGTAAGCGATTTTTGTCTCACAAAAAGCAACGAAAACGATGGCGGTGGTATTCATCTGGTTATTTATATTGCTCGCAACTTCATGTTCCCACATACATCCCATTCTATGTCCACAAATCCATCCTCTAGAATATCACTTTGAGGAAGAACAACTATGGAATGACGGCAGGCACGTAAGAGTAGAGGTTATGCGGCCCAATCAAAGGGAAGTTCAAATTACAAAAAAAATCACGAGAAGTGAGTACTACTCGTAGGCTTAAAATTTATGTTTAGAACTCACATTTAACAGTAAATACGTTTTATAATCTTTCTAAAACCATTACTTCATATTTTAGACTTGAATTTATGTAGAAAAAATCTGTTTGGATTCGAAATTCGACATTTGAAATTCGAGTTCGAAAGTGCGGAGCATAAAGTTTGAAAATGAAATATCGATAACGAGAAATGCCAAATTCTTCTATTTTTAAACGAAATTAAATCTATGATAAGTTTTGAGATGCTGCAGGTTAAGTAAAAGGCCTATTTAAGGACTATTCGCATGAAATAAGAAAAATGCGATTTAAAACATTTATGTAAGTCTAAATTCCTCACAAAAACTAGATAAAATGGTAGACAACTAATTGAAATTAATGTTAAGTTACTAAAATTTGCCTTTTAAATTGCTAAAATAAGAAAAATTTGAAAAGATAAATTGGTCGACACAAATTCCTTACTGATTTATACGAACTGTTAGGCCGCACTTCCATTAGCATTATTTATTTCTGCTATTATGTCAGACATTATATCTGAAGATTATATTTCTTTAACTCTGTGGGCAAATTATGTCGTGATTATTCATTTCTCGCCATAATCTCACCAGATAAATCACGTCGTTTGATTTTAGCGATAAACGCAGTGGAAAAACTGGAAGAGCCAAACGGGAAGAATACAAAATTAAGCACAGGTTTCGGGTCAATCCATTTTTGAGCAAAAGAGATTTGCATGACCTTGAAGAACATTTGCTCCAAGACATAATTGAGTAGTCCCACAAGTATGAAAAGTCTCTGAATGTCCTAACTAATTTTTAAAAAAATTAATAAAAATACTAACTATCTTCAATGTTTAATTCTTTTAATGTTAATTTTGGCCTGCAAACAACCAAACAACATTATGTATGTACTTCAATAGACAGTAAATGCTAGAAAAATTACATCAGGACATAATTTCTATACGAAGTGAAAACATAACATGAGTTTGTCAATGAAATGAAGGAATGTTACATGAAAATGTGGTAATTGATGTCAAGACTCGACGTCTTGTGAGAAATTTGTGTCTAGTGAAGTTGGCGTGTCACGAAACGTCATAATTTATATATGTATGCATTTATTTCTTCTACGAAGACAAGAAATAAATAGAAAAAATTATGTCTAAAAATAACAAAAATCGAGACATAAGGGGGCTCCACATGAAAAAATGTTGGCTACATGCATTTCTTGCAATCATTTATTTCAAGTGGAGGCTCAGTGTTATTTTTCACACACAATCCAAACTGCAACGAATGAACTGTTTGCGCACGACTCAACCCAAAATCAATTGCGCGACGAATCGAAAATTCTATGTGTACGAAAAGTCAAAATGGACGAAAATGGACGTAATATTCGTCGGTCGTTAGTCTTTTAGTTCTCTATTAAGTGCCTCACATAGGAGCTGGGAAGAGCGAATACATTTTTCATAGAAATTTCTAGAGCAAAAATGAACTTGCTCATGATAAAACTTACAATGAATTGAATGAAATATCTGATTTACAAATTAAAAACTGCCTTAAATTTAATTAAAATACAAAATTTAGCAATATTTTCCACGCAACCAACAACATATCTTTTGCGAACTGTCAAATAAAAATTCATAATCCACAACATGCTGACACATTGCACAAACTGTCAAATGAAAAATTCGGTAGAACTCAACACCAAATGTTAGTTCAGCATTCTTTCCACTTGATAATTCGCACGTTTCTTAAACCAAAAACAAACTCATTTCTGATGTAATCGCACCCTAAAAAAAATATACTTACCCCCCTATTATGGAAGACAACTCAACTATAGTTTAGTTGTAATTCTTAGAATTGGTATTATCGATCACAATCAGTTGACTGTCAAAGCACAACCAGTTGTCATTTAGCAGACAACTAACAAAATGGCCGACTTTTCAGTTGTCTCTTTGTAAGTAAGTTGAGTTGTGCTTCGGTTGTAGCGTCAAAATTAAACAACTGGTTCGAAGCAGTTGTGTAGAACATTTTAATGAAAGAATCTGCATTCGGATACAAAATATGGATACAAAACAGTAAGTTAAACAACAATTTTAATAAAAATAGAATGTAATGAATGTATTTTAGTTTGAAAACTACATGGCCATCACAATTTGAACGACTTGTTGCTCTATTTTAGCTGAGCATTTATCCATTTTCCACAAATGAATTCCTTAATCACATTTACCACTTTTTTAATACAACTGACGCTATCGATTGAGTCAGTCCTAAATTAAAACCATTTCCACTACACTTTTAGTAACTTCCTTCGCTCATGAAACGAGGAGCAGTAGCAAGTTTAACAATTGGTGGAATCGCTGAGGAACGTTGTGGTTGTTTTAGGAAAACTTTATTTCGAACCAAAAAAAATACATACTTCAGAAATAGAAGTGCACATAAGTTTATTAAATATACAGATATTCTTTTTTATTTTGGCTACATTATCGAAAGAGCTTTCCATCATACAATTTCTTATTCTTGCTTTTGTATTTCATGTTGAGCAGCTGCTTTTGACAGCAAATCGACTCCTAAAAGAAGGCAACGTATTTTTTCATTGCAACTAATTTTAGTTGACTTGCATAATACGAAAAATTTGTTTGGTTGCCTAAGAGTTGAGTTGTGTCGATAATGTGCGCATTAAATTAAAAGGTCTAAAATATAAAAAATTTAATTTGGTTGTCAAAAATCTGTTAAGCAACATAGACACTTGTTCATAGACTTCCGGCGATACTAGCTCTTTTACTTTAATACGCTATGAACTTGTACATTAGTCAAGTTAGTTAATACATTGCTTAATTAAATAGATGGTAATATTTAATATATCGAATCATATAAATTTCAATGAAATTTCACAATTTGTACAAATGACTTGAGTTGACTTTAACAAAAAAGTGTATACATTCCACAATGTCAGCAGTTAATATTTCAAACTTAATTTTTTAATCCATCTCCTTCAAAAAAGAAATCCCGACTACAGCCCTGACATACCATCCTGCGTTCCATGGATATAGAAAAAAAAAGAGGTTTCTAAAGGACGAGCAAAGTGGATATGCTCTTTTCCTGCACTCTTCGCCAGCTTTTGTGCAATTTTCGAAGGCTCCGGTTGTGGAACGTGCGTGAAGAGACTTCTCTACTACGTCTTGCATCCCTGCGAAAACCAAAACCCTGCACTTGGCTATTGTTATGGAAATTTAATAGTTTCCTTGTGTTTTCTATTGCACGTACATACGTAGATGCATTTTTTTGTTCGTTGGTACCTACGCGCTTGGGAACACTTTTCTTTGAACTTGAAGTTGCTTTCCTTTCTATTTTCATCCACAAGAGAAGAAGTGATGAGTTAAGCGTGATCTTGCTTCAATGAAACGTTTATGGCTTTGAGTATTATGGGTGTCGAAATTAAATCAGTTGAGGTGCTGCACCATTTCATTGAAAATTAAATGCAAAAAAAAAGAAAATCTAAATTCAATAACCTCACAATGCTTCTGCTGCATGATGCATGCAACATGTGTATGTGACGACTCATTAAGTTGTAATTTGCAGGAGAGGACGAGGAGGTAGCACGCTTAAAACTAAAAACCAGCTGCGAATGCTGGTGGTAATGCAAAAACTTGCAAGAAAACTGTTGTTTTTCTTCGACATAAACTCTTCAATTGGAAGTGGCATGTGGCAGTGGCAGTGGCAATGGCAATGGCAGAAAAGAGGTAACAAAAAAGACTTGTCTTACAAGTGCACTTTTTTCGCGACGCGTGTTGTTTTTCTTTGTCCTTACACTCTGAAGACGCATCATTAGCAAATGGACATTAGATGATACTGTTCTACGAGCACGAGCAAAACAGAAAAACCAGTATCCAGGTATAAGCAGCTACCTACTTGGAATCTATTGGCATGCGACAATAGAATCTAGAGTAGAACAGAACGGGATCGTATCCATGAGATGCACTTTGGAACACAAGCTGTATCGCAACAGTTTAACAGGTTTACACGAGGTAAATTGTAAATTGACTTTGATCAATGACACGATTTATGCGATGCAAGTTCGAATGTAGGTCACAAATGGGAGTTTTTTTTAGAATAGAAGAAGGTACTATCTATATTATAGTTAACTGGATATGGGTTAAGTGGTGTGTGGTGCTGGTGTGGTGTGCGAACAAGTCAAGGGTTTGATGATGCGCGGTATATAGCCTGCAGCTACCCTGTGTTTGTTTAACTTAATAAATTATGGTTTTGTCAATAGATAGGTTTTCTGATTTATTGTTCATAAAAGTTGACAGGTTTAACTAGTTTATGTCACATTTTATTAATGAGAATGCGTTGCTGATTTTTTTTATTTTAAATTTTTTTGTTTGCCTTGTTTTTGTTATTTTTGCTATTTATATGTGGTTTTTAATTGATTTTTTAATCAATTACAGCAATTTTGTAAAATCATATATTATGCTGACACATCATGGTTTTAGTAGAAACTTAAAACTGAATAAAAAAGAACTAGTTCATATTTGAGTTCGAATAATGTACAGACAAAATACCTACACTGCCATCCATCTTGTGTGGAACAAACAAAAAGTGCATTACTCTTGGGAACGATTTTTTTTTTTCAATAATTTGTGTTCTCTTAACTACCTAGCAATTTATCAAGTTTTCAAGAATGGAGTTTTTAGGGCATTGTCTGTTTTTGGATTGTCTATGGATTGGATTTTTACCAGACATATTTCCTGATTTTTTTTTTTTTTTGTAACTAAGAAATAATTAAATAAATATACAACAATAAAAATTAACTTCATCACTAAAAAAACAAGTCAAATCACAGTCATCTTCAAAACACTCGAATTGACAACTGAACAAGCTCATTTTTATAATTTTATTGCATTTTTTGAAACTTAAGTCGACTAATGTCAGACTAACTACAAATGTTTGACATGAGCTTGCTTAAAATCATTCGTTACAAAACGATTGCCGTTGTCAATTGCCAATCGAATCGAAACTTTTCGATTGTTTCGATTGGTTTTCGTATTTTGTATTGTGTAACTCAATCGATCGAACAATGTGAATAAACCCACAGAATATTGCGAATATTTCAAATTTCACAGTTCTATGATGTGTTAGCTTTTAAAATCATTATTTGTTTTTTTTTGGTTTTCTTTTTCTAATATAAAGTAAAATAGTTTATTTACATTTTAAAATGAGTGAAATTGAGTTATGGTTTAGCGATAGTAAGACAGAAACCGACTATGCACAAGAAAATTTTGAAATTACCAGAAAACGAAGACATATCAGAGACACCTCTAATCCTCTGGAACTGTAAATAACGATGTAAGATTTATGGAAAAGGGGTTTTTATTTAGTATTCACATACACATATTTGGTTTTTGAAATACTTTCGCTTATCCAAAAATGTGTCATTGGTCTTCTAAGTGAAATTTACCCAAATTTTATGTCAGCAATAAGAAGCTCTTCGATTCCCAACAGAATAAAACTTGCTAGTACTTTGAGATGTCAAGTTACTGTTGGTAATTAATTTTGTATTGGCCTTGCACAATCCACAGTGTCTTTAGTGCTAAATTTGCTCTAAATGAATTACACTCTGAAGCAAAAAAACTACGAGCTAAAATGCATATTTGTGAAAAAGTGGAATACCAGCCGTGATAGGGTATATTAATGGTACACATTCATATATCAAGATAGCGTCTCCGAAAAAAAATTCAGCACGCATATTAAACTCGTTAGCGAATTTCTCTCATCTTTGCTTTGCTTGGCTCTTAGCACAAGCCATCTTCGCGATGTTCACATTTTTCTCCATCAATCTGACCAAAATTTCCATTTGCCTTTTGTTCGTTACCACTTTTGACCTTCATAAAATAAATATTTGAATGTTTTGTCCTTAAAATAATTAATTAATTGAAAGAAAATTACATTTTGTTCACAAGAAAAACTTCTGGACTTCACTTTCCTTATGCGTCGATCAGAAAATGACAATCGAAAAGAAACGACTTTGAAATCGAAAAGTTTCGATCACAATCGACATTCGCAATATAAAATAGTGTAATCGACGAACGATTATCAAAAAAGGTCGATCATCGTTTAGAAAATCGACAACCACAATCTGGGCCTTCATGTAAATAAAAAACAGTTAACTTTCATCTAAAAGAAGGTAAAGAAAAGACTGAGCTTTTGCTTTTATGCAATATATTCTGTGGTCGTAGTGCTTTGAGAAAATGTATACTTTCTTACTAATCTTTGAAATATTACAACAACTGTATATCGTACAATCATCAAACTTTTTAAATTTTTGGCTTCTAACTAATCATTTTACAATTCTGGGCGTGGCAGTGGGTCAAATAAATTTTTCTTATCACACACATTAATTTTGTACATTTTTTTCAATATCGTACGAAAAATTAAAAAAAAATCTATCAATTTTATAGCAAAAGTGGGCGTGTCAGTGGGCGAAATTTGCGCTATTTTAATTCATAATTTCTTCACTGACCAGAATATTAATAATTGAAATCACTATCGTACTAGAAGTTTTCATGTAATCAATTTATTACCAAAAACGGGCATGGTAGCTGGCGTGAAAATTCCTCAAATTTACTAAAATCCTCTATTTATTACATTTAGCAACCAATTTTTGTTCACAGTTACCTTAGTTTTGAAAAATAGATTTTTGTCCACTACCTGCATGCAATCAACGCACTGTGCGACGTGGCGAATTTGATTTAATTTAATTTATCATATTATTTTCTGAAATTCGATATAATCACGAATCCGAATATATCCGATACTGAAATATTAAATGATTACAATCATTCGAAGTTTTAAATGGATCGTTCTTTTGCAATCCGAAATTCGAATCAACGAATTCTTTATGAAGATTTAACTCACAAAAGATTGTATTCTTTTGCTGGCGTTCTTTTCACTTTTGACGTTTCCTGCAATAAGCACATTTTAAACTTGAGTAAGAGCAAATATATATTTTTCTTTATTTCTAATCGAATTCCACAGGAAAAACCCATCTCTTTTAAGTTACATAATACCAATATATAGTACTCATGGCCTAAGAAGATTTGTTTAATTTTCCCTCATTTTTCTGATAAAATCTATAATCGAACATTAAATTGCCCTACCTTAGAATTGGCTTTCGTACAAAAGTGCACTGTCAAGAATTTCAGCCGATGTCAATGCCGCTGCCATGCCATGCCAGTTGAAATGCCAAAAACTATAAGAGGAGATTTGCAATGTCATCCAAAAATTGCTAATAGCTTCATATAGAAGTGACATTGGTGGGTTGTTTCAAATCCTCATTGCCGTTAGTTATGGGACATTTTTTGTGGGGCTGTCAAGCGATTCGACAAGAATACGACGACGAAGACGCCATCGCCAATATTATGGGATATAAAATGATGGTACTTTTCGATATTTTCACTTCGTTTTTCTCTTTATTTGCAAGGATCATGGAAATACACCTGAGGTTATTGAAATCTCATTTTTCTCTTTGAAAATCTTTTGCACACACAAATTTTCTAGACTAACAGCACTTTGAAGGAAATGGGAAAAAGGATTTTAACACACACATACACACACAAAACACTTTCGAATTTATAGCTTTCTAGGAGAAAAAGGTAAAGCTGTGAAAGAAAAGTTAGAGGACTAATGTCAGTGAAGAGATTATCTTAACCAACCTGTGATTACATCTGACCCATTTGTGGAAGTCTTCAGAGTCCTTATGAAACAAGGAACAAAAAAAAAAAAGAATGAGAACTTGATGATGCACCAAGACTTGGCGCATACGTAAAAGTACACACTCGTACCTGTGTATATGTGTCTTATTTGAGTCATAAATGATTTGAAAGGTTGTTAAAGTTTTATTTTCCCTCCAACACACTCTTCGGTGTGTGCTTTTAGGAAACTATTCCAAAGGACTAAGGAGATGACTAACATACTGAAGTTAATGCAGTGCCATTCAATTTGATTTGTGTTGCGTTAAGTTTCATCAGAGTGTTCATAGAGAGTTCGGTTTGGTTTATGTTGTGAAAGTTTTTTAATTCAAAGTTAGTTGACCAAAAGAAAAATTCGAAGAGGGATTCTCTTTTATCGGAGTATAAGGATATAAATGTGATTTTCAATTTACACTTCGATAAAGGATTTCCGAGAAGTTTACTTTTTTTGTTTATTTTTGTAGGGTTTTACCTTTCAGCAAAATTTTTTATTTGCAATCTTTTTGATATTATTACTTTAGAAAGTTTGAGCTGATATGATAGGAGCCATTCAATCTAAATTATTGAGAAAGCATAAGTTTTTGATATACACTAAGGTTCATTTAGATAGATGCAACTTAGTTCTGAGTGAAATGGTATGTTTTAAATTTTTTTCCTCAATAATATTAAATTAAATTAGTAATTTTTGGTGGCATAAGTTCAATGTGTTTGTATAAATAAAATCTCTCAATGGCGGATGAAAGCGTCAACTACCATGCATAGGATCTTTCAACATAACGTTGCTGGAAAAATTGGCAAATCAAAACTTTTTTTTACTAAATTAAAGCAATGCATGAAACCGCTGAAATAATAACAATTTTCTATCATCTCTTATATATTTTAACAATATTTGTATTTCTTGTGAAATACCAAGTTTCATTCCTCCCATTAAATAGTTCCACGGTAATACTCGTACTTTTAGGAATATACATCCGCTTACACTTGAGACCAGTTTCGGATGTGAAGTCAAGTAAAGAGATTGTGTTTTAAGCCGCACTTGGCGCATGTGGACTGCGTTGCTTGGCTCTATTTTTCCCTTCCATTTTGATATTCAAAGTTTCAAGAGCATCAGTATTTAACCAGTTTGTATGCAACCGAGCCAACACAAACAGAACAGATAATTTTTTGTTAAGGCTGATTCGGGGTCATATAGAAAGAGTCGTGTCTTTTGGGGCTTAAATCCCTAACGAAGACTACTACGAGAGTGTGCGTCTACAGTCAAGGGCTGGCCCAGGATAGAATGGTGGTTCAGCTAATCTACCACATCGATTATAGAGCTGTGGATAGACGGCTCCTTTATGGTCGAGACATCATTGAACACGATGCAGTAGAGCGTCTTCGGTTCAGTAGTATTTTGTCCGATCGGGACCCAAGAGACAGCATTAGGCAGGAGAATCAGTTTTGTTGGTTTAGTTCTAATATTGAAAGTTGACATGCATGTCTATTGTCTTCGCCGACTTACAAAAATTTAAGTGAAGTCTTAGGTAGGGCAGTCAGGGTGGCACAAACAAAATTATAAAAATCCCAAGAGTGCTTGATATGACTGCTCTAGTTTTAAGTAGTTTTAGTTTACTTTTAGGAAGTTTTAATAAGTTTAAGTGTTAAGTGTTAAGCTATACATAAAAAATAAATATTTTTTTTTCGGTGAAAATTAAAAACCGATAATTTATAATTTTACTAGCATTAATATTATTATACTCTGTCCAACAAAAATATGCAGTGTGGGCAAGATAGGACGTTTGCCTCGCATTCTGACTACAGTGAATTGCATAAATCTGTTTTTCATTAAAGCTCTCACAGGGTTATCGTAGTGTTGATTTTAAATGGACCCTTTTTTTAAAGCTCTAAAATCAAAAGCACCTCAACAGAAACCCAAGGAAAAAAAACGGGGGTTGAAATTGAATAGCACCAACAGCCATAGACTCAACAGCCATAGACTCAGATGTGCAGTCAATAGGACGTCGGGCCTGCGTCAGATGCAATTTATGGGCGCACAAACACTTTTTTATGGAGGAGTTCTTTTAATTTAGTATGGTGGAAAAATATAGAACGCTACTGATTTTGAAAAAGCTCTCCCATAAGACGTGTACTGCATATTATTGTTAGATGAAGTATAGCATTTTTAGAATTAATATACATATATTATAAATAAGACACAGTTTAACTTAGAGCGGCGCACAGGGTATAGTTTTTGTTTTTGTGGACTCTATTGGATAATTGAAGAATTTGTAAGACTCTCTAAAAAGTTTTATCTAATTTTAAATAGTGGAAATAGTTTAAAATAGTTACAAGACTAAACAATTCCAAATTGCAGAAATTAATAAATAAAACGAAAAATCATTTTTTTTATTTTTGCAACCGTAAAACAAGTTTTAACATAACTGTGAAGAAAGAGAAAAAAAAGTTTTTCTTTTAATACTGTTTTACTACATTTTTTCTTAAATGCAATTGTTTCAAAAATCATGTGTATATTCAAATGAACCGCACTGTATTAATCTTATGTTTTGCTTTTGATATGCATTATACCAATGAATTTAATTGCAGAATGGAAGAGATTTATCAAGAAAATCAGAAAGAACAGTCGATTAGGTAACTAATTATTTTAAGGTGTTAAGAAAGTGGTGACAAAAACATATCTGAAAACAGTTTTCAGCTTCTATAAATATTTTTTTTTTATTTTATGATAAAAATATCGAATTTTGTAAATTTAGTTAAGTTAGATACCTATACAAATTATTTTATGCAAAAAAGTTTCAAATTTGCCAAACACTACAAATTAAAGCAAATGTTCTAACTCAGAACTCACAAAGGTAGGGTACACTGGGATACATTTGACATTTAATTTTGACTATTTTATTTTTCATATATTTTTCTGTAAAACTTTTGTTTTTATATGTATTATACGCGCTCTCAAAGGGTTATGAATAACCTTCTAATGTTAAATACAGTGTGAGCAATTAGGAAAGTGGGATAGGATGAGGAGATATCGATGCAGCACATTGGTTTTAAATTGTAATGAGTGGGAAATATTGAACCGGGTAAAGCATTCCACATTTGCTTAGTGCGGCTAAAGAGAGAATCTCTGAATTTAATAGAAGTCGGTCTGGATACGGAGATAGAATCAAAGGGTTATTCCAATACAGATCACGAAGGGCGAAACGTAAGATACGACATTGAATGCTCTCGATTCTGGATATGTATATGAATTTTTTGAGAAGGGGACCATAATTGAATGGTGTATTCAAGAAGGGGGGGAACAAGAGTTATCTATAAAGATCGGGTCACATAGGCGTCAAAGAATTCTTTGGACCATCGTTTCACAAGCGTAGTACAGGGATTGCTTTAGGAAAAATCTCGTTAATATATGTGAGAAAGTAAAGCTCTCTAGCACATAAAAAACACCAAGCTCCCGACTCATTGGTGGATATGAGTTGATAATGGAGAAGGTAGAGCCAAACAGGAGATTGTATGGGTTTTCGTAGAAAAAGGATTAAATGACATTTGGAAGTTTTTAGCTCTAATCAACTGACCAAGTTGTAGAAGAATCACATGTGGAAGAAATGGTCTTAAAAACTGGATAAAGTCAGCGAAGAGTGAGATATGGGAATATTTGGTTATCATTTAAATATCGTTAATAGTAAGAATAAACAGGAGAGGGACTAAGAGGCTGCCTTGTGGGATCCATGAGCTAGCTAAGAATTCATCGGAGAAGGTAGTTCGGAATCTAACTTTGTAGAAACGGTTATTCAGGGAAGAAAAAATCTAACTCTATACGTTCAAGCCTAATTGTGGACAGTTTGAATAGAATAAGTATATGTGAAATTTTGTCAACGGCTTTACTGAAATCGGTTGAGAGAACGTCGACTTCCTTTCTGCAGTCCCCATTTGACAATGCTATCGAAGATAAGAATTTATTTAGCTTATCATTAGCTGCCGTTCTAAATCCACACCTGAAGTACAAGGCCGTAAATCTAAAAACGAATATGAGAGTATTGTCGTCAGCAATACAATTTAATGGATTAAAAGTATCAGACAAAAGATCATTGATGAATATAAGGAGAAGTGACCGAGACAAAATGGAGCCACGTAGCTCACCAGCATTTTTTATGAATATCTGGTGGACACATTTGACAAGGGCAATCTTAAATATAAAGTTAAAATTAAATTAAATTTCGAACCATTCCTGTGTGCATGTCACCAGGAACCCACAACTTTATGCCGATTCCGAACGGCTAATGAGCAGCACTTTCCATGACAAAAGATATACTCTTAGAGGATGTTTAATTCCTCGCAAGAGGCAGTACAATTTTTCTTGTCTTTCATCATTTTACCGTTACTTCTATAAGCAGTGTTTTAGCAAAATAGCCAGTTGCATTCCTCCCCTTAAACAATTTAACCGCTTTTAGGAATGCTCATCAGTTTACCCTTGAGCCCAATTTCGGACGGTGAAATACAGAGATTCTTTCTTTAGCCGGACTACACGAATGTGGAATGCTCTACCCAGCTCTATTTTTCCTTCCCATTGTAATGTTCAAAAATTTAAAACTAATGTGCATCGGTATCTCCTTTTAAACCCTTCCTTGTTTTCCTAACGCTCGTACTGTGTTAATCATTTTAAGGGTAGTAATAACCCCTTGAGTGCGGGCTAATTATAAAAAAAGAGGCAGTACACCCCTGAAAAACTTTTTTGCCGCGGCTGAGAATCGAACTCGAGACCTTGCGCATGGGTTAGTCCAACGCACTAACCCTTATGCCAAGGGGTACTACAAAAAAAAATTAAATATAAATTGAATAAATAAAAAAAATGTATTACTTAATTTTAAAACATAAATACATAAATGTAATTTAAATTTATTAGCATAGCGGTCTAATATCTCAAACTAGGTAGGTTGACCACATCTCTTACTTGTGGGGTAAGAGTGAAAGCCTTTAAGCGTATGCTAAAAGTATGAAAATGAGAGAAATAAAGGGAGCAAATATATGTACCTACTCCTTTGAAAAAAGTCAAATGGACCCCATAAATTCTTAAAAGAAAGTTTTCTTTTTTAGTTTATATGTATATGTAGGTACCTTTTTGATTTCCACTAAACTCAAAGCATTTAGTAGAGCTTTTATCATACCACCTATGTACATACATATATGATTTCCAGAATGTTTAAAGACTTAACAAAAATTCCAAAACTTTAAAAAAAAAAAACAAACGAAAAACCTTAAATCAACTTAATCTCTTCGGTCACCAATTTTATACCAAAATAAAAAATACTGAAAAGTTTATCAAAAACAACAAATAAAAAAATTCCAAATCAATTGGGACAGATTGATTAAATCAATTCAGTTAACATCCGATACAGAGGAACACACAGCATATACAATTTCAATTAGGCATACAAAAAAAAAATCATAAAATAAAATAAAAAGAATATTCAATACAGAAAATTCGTTATCAAAAATTCAGACAGCCATTTGGTATGCAAGCACACACGAATGGTTCTGCTACTCCTCCATCTCTTGCCACTAAACATATCACTTGCTATACATAGCTCCTCCACCCCCATAGGGCGGGCGACCCGAATTTGGTTGTTCAAACATAAACGCTACTAAAAACTATCTGTGGCATTTTAACTTATTTATAGAAACGTTTTACTTCCCTTCTCAGCAAGTTCATCTCTATAGCATAGACCTGCCTATTTATATACCATGCTATTGGTACAGTTATGGCTTATGTCATGGCGGAGTATTCCTTACCTAACCCAGAGCAAAAATTCAATTGAAACTTTCCGACTATGTGTGTCCGTCCTGCCGCTTAAAATGTCAGTGACGGTGTGGTTTGTGTTGTCTCTCTCTTTGTGATGATGGTCTGTGTGCCTAATGCAGTTTGGTTAAAAAGAACGATAAAACCATAAAACCTTCTAAAATAGAAAACACCATGTCGCCTAGCTGCTCATACAGAGACCCCGATGAGTAAAAAAAAAATATAAAACAACAAAACATTCCCCTAAAGGGTACCTACAACAGCAACAAACCCGAAGCATGTTGAACCCATCCACTGAATTATTTATTTCATTCTACCCCACAAAGTGGAGGAACAAAACAAAAGCAACACAAAAAAAAAATGGAGGAAAGAAAATCATTTTTAGCCTCTCGCTTGGAAAACTTCAAACACCTACGACAACAACTATTTTTTGTTTGAACGTTCTATTTTTCGGTTTTTTGTTGGCTAACGGTTTCTTTGATGGGATAAGTACTGCAATTGGAAAAATTTCAGAAACCTTTGGTTTTGACAATAAAGCTGCAAAAGACTTAAATGTGTAACCATCATTCCATAGAAATGGTGTATATCCTTTGATATTCAAAGGAAAGTGTCACACCGACAGTTGTCAGTATCGAAACGTTGAGGGTTTTAATTAAACATGACATTAAGATGCAGGAGATGCTGAGACTTTATTGTTTGTTTCAAAATTATCTTTGTTAATTTCTGGGTTTAGTTTGAAACCTTCGTAAGGGTTCCTATCATTATAAAATAAAATAGTTACAAAAAATAGAAGGCCAACGACATGTAGAGAAACTCATATACAAATCTCAAGTCCTGCAGATTGATAAATGGCACAAGTTCCAAAGCTTATAAGTATCCACTATCCACAAAGCAATCTGGCGCTCTCTAGACGGTGGAACCATCAACCAAATAGACCATTATGCTAATTGACACAAGGGATGTGTGGGACTTTTAAGAGGTGTATACATTTCGAATCTGGTTATTATTCCCTTGTTGCGAACAAAATCAGAGCTCGAATGTCTAATGAAAAAGAAATTGCCAACCGCCCGAAAAATAAAATTTGACGTTTAGTTTAACACACCTGGAGTTGCCAGAGTTCATCAAAAATCCAACACAAGATGTGCATACATACGTATGTAAGGGGTGGGTAGATTTTGTATTGGAATAAAACAAACTTTTTGTGGGGTATTAACAAATTTCTTTTTTATTTGAAAGGCCCGGCTCGGTTTCTTACGGTGGCACGGAATCGAGTGGTCCAATTTTCAATGACTCTTGCGCATATATGCGGCTGAATTTCAGCGATGGCCTGTGTACACCTTTAGAGCATCGGTCGATTGTGGGTTATTCGCATATACCCGCGACTTCATTAAATCTCACAAGAAAAATTCTAGCTGGGTCAAATCCCATGACCTTGGTGACCAATTCACGTCACCTCCGCGAGGGATATTTTTTTTTTATTTTATACGCGCCGTCGAGGATTATGAATACCATCAAATATGAAAAACGAATAAAATAATGCGAATTATAAGGGACATAAAAATAAGACACAGCATTTTCTCCGCAGTAGTTCAGCCGCCATCCCTGGAGATAAAAAAATCTGAGACAACCACCTTCAGTCTCAGAACATCGGGGCACACATCTTTCCTATTCTTCTTTCTCTTCCTTAACTTCACGCCCGCGCTGTGTTGATACATAAAGTGTAATCAAAATCCCTTGAGCGCGTGTAGATTATAAAAAAAAAAAGTTTAAACACAGTGCGAGCAATTAGCAAAGTAGGATAAGATTAAGAAGGGAGATACCGATGCACATCGCAATTAGTGGGAAATATTGGGCCGGGTGAAGCATTCCACATTTGTGTAGTGCGGTTAAAAAAAAAACTGGCTAATTTATGCAGAATGTCCGTGGTGTTGCTGTGCCATCGTTCTATAGCACTCGCCATTGGCGGTGACCGCCTCGCCATAATCGTTTACTAAAAAGTACGGACCAGAGATATCACCGGCTCAAAATCCGCCAAATGATAACTTTTTGAGGATGCATTGTCACATTTGCGCGGGTTGCATACGGCAAATTTGCTAGTTAAAAAATGCGCCTCGTCGCTGATTTTCGGCCAAAATTGTAGATACTCTTAATACTCCAAATACTCATTCGGCGAATATAGTATAGGCCCGAGTCCCAACGCAAAATTCGCTAAGTTGAAGTCTGCGAAAAGCCGAGTTCTTGTACACAGCGAGGTTTCTGTTGAACACTTTTACGGACCGCGTACGAAGGTTGGCGGATTGATTACCAACTTGGTCATCTCAAATCTGGCCACCAAACGTTGAAGAGTCCACTGTAAAGGTCCACCCGGTCTACCATAAAATGGTCAAAAGGTGCGTAGCGTTTGCCCTAACGAACATTCATTTTAATAAAAGCTCAAGTGACCTCAACTCCAAGGTGCGTTTCGCCCAGGTACGACAGTGGGCTCATCAGTTAGATGCTGCCGTACCCTTCTAAGACGCAAATATTGGTCGATGTTTATCAACTCTTATAAAATTTACAGCTTTCACAGACTGTGAATTTTATTTTTCTAGGGGAATTTGATCAAATTCAGACACCTAGAATAATAACGTCCGTGGTCAGACTATTAAATCAATGAATATAATTGAGAATTATCTCTGTTTAAGTGGAGTGATTGAATTAAATTCAAATAAAAGCTCAAGTGACCTCAACTCCAAGGTGCGTTTCGCCCAGGTACGACAGTGGGCTCATCAGTTAGATGCTGCCGTACCCTTCCTAGAAAAATAAAATTCACAGTCTGTGAAAGCTGTAAATTTTATAAGAGTTGATAAACATCGACCAATATTTGCGTCTTAGAAGGGTACGGCAGCATCTAACTGATGAGCCCACTGTCGTACCTGGGCGAAACGCACCTTGGAGTTGAGGTCACTTGAGCTTTTATTTGAATTTAATTCAATCACTCCACTTAAACAGAGATAATTCTCAATTTATTCATTGATTTAATAGTCTGACCACGGACGTTATTATTCTAGGTGTCTGAATTTGATCAAATTCCCCTAGAAAAATAAAATTCACAGTCTGTGAAAGCTGTAAATTTTATAAGAGTTGATAAACATCGACCAATATTTGCGTCTTAGAAGGGTACGGCAGCATCTAACTGATGAGCCCACTGTCGTACCTGGGCGAAACGCACCTTGGAGTTGAGGTCACTTGAGCTTTTATTTGAATTTAATTCAATCACTCCACTTAAACAGAGATAATTCTCAATTATATTCATTGATTTAATAGTCTGACCACGGACGTTATTATTCTAGGTGTCTGAATTTGATCAAATTCCCCTAGAAAAATAAAATTCACAGTCTGTGAAAGCTGTAAATTTTATAAGAGTTGATAAACATCGACCAATATTTGCGTCTTAGAAGGGTACGGCAGCATCTAACTGATGAGCCCACTGTCGTATCTGGGCGAAACGCACCTTGGAGTTGAGGTCACTTGAGCTTTTATTTGAATTTAATTCAATCACTCCACTTAAACAGAGATAATTCTCAATTATATTCATTGATTTAATAGTCTGACCACGGACGTTATTATTCTAGGTGTCTGAATTTGATCAAATTCCCCTAGAAAAATAAAATTCACAGTCTGTGAAAGCTGTAAATTTTATAAGAGTTGATAAACATCGACCAATATTTGCGTCTTAGAAGGGTACGGCAGCATCTAACTGATGAGCCCACTGTCGTACCTGGGCGAAACGCACCTTGGAGTTGAGGTCACTTGAGCTTTTATTTGAATTTAATTCAATCACTCCACTTAAACAGAGATAATTCTCAATTATATTCATTGATTTAATAGTCTGACCACGGACGTTATTATTCTAGGTGTCTGAATTTGATCAAATTCCCCTAGAAAAATAAAATTCACAGTCTGTGAAAGCTGTAAATTTTATAAGAGTTGATAAACATCGACCAATATTTGCGTCTTAGAAGGGTACGGCAGCATCTAACTGATGAGCCCACTGTCGTACCTGGGCGAAACGCACCTTGGAGTTGAGGTCACTTGAGCTTTTATTTGAATTTAATTCAATCACTCCACTTAAACAGAGATAATTCTCAATTATATTCATTGATTTAATAGTCTGACCACGGACGTTATTATTCTAGGTGTCTGAATTTGATCAAATTCCCCTAGAAAAATAAAATTCACAGTCTGTGAAAGCTGTAAATTTTATAAGAGTTGATAAACATCGACCAATATTTGCGTCTTAGAAGGGTACGGCAGCATCTAACTGATGAGCCCACTGTCGTACCTGGGCGAAACGCACCTTGGAGTTGAGGTCACTTGAGCTTTTATTTGAATTTAATTCAATCACTCCACTTAAACAGAGATAATTCTCAATTATATTCATTGAACATTCATTTTGATAATAAAGTTTTATCATTTGGACATGATTTTCAGTCGTGTAACCTGCCATAGTTAATAACTGAATAATAAACAATAAATTTGACAGATGTCACCAAAACAACATGGCCGGCAGAATCTACTCGCGCCAGTTGAAAAAACTATTTATGTGTATGATACTAGATAATAATTTGCTGAGTTTAAAGTAGATTGCTAACTCTTTCTTAATTTTAAATATTTTCTAATTAGTATCGTGCTAAGGTTATGTTTTTCTAAAAATTGCTTCTGAACACACTTAAAGTAATGACAGATCGTGAGAAAAACTAAGTAAATAGACCTTTTTTAAAGTTTGTAAATGTCAAAGAGTCATGAAATTGGCACAAAGCTTAAATAAATAAAATAAAGATTATATTATTTTAATAAAGGGCAGTTTCATACTTAAACAGCTTTAACATTGTACTATTTCAAATAAAATCCAACTATACTCTGTTCAACAAAAATTGTCAGTACAGGCCTTATCGGAGAGCTTTTTCCAAAACAGTGGCGCCTGATGCACTCTCACTACACTACGTTGGGAAAAACTGCCACTTAAAAAAGAGCAAGCCACTGACTTTACTTAAAGAATTGTTGTTGTAATTCTTCGCATGTACACCCCAACGCGACCTTTGAATCCCACTGCTGAAGGGATACTGTCCAGTGGTACCACTTTACTTCAATTGAAGTAAATCTACTTCTTTTTTTCAAAATATTTTAAAAAAAGCCCAAATCTACTTCTTTTTCTCTATTTCACTCTACGTAGTATGTAGCACCAAAATTACAAAACTTAATGTCAATACAATAAAAATAAACAAAATAGTAATTATAAAAGCATAGAAACTCACCACACTCTTGGGTATATGAGTCTTCTGAAAATTTCGCTTGTGTGTGTTTTTATGTGTTTTTATTTTAAAATTAAATTATATTAACGTATAGTAATTTTAATGTTATTCTTTAAAAAAGAAAGTTTTTCTAATAAATTAATTCCTTACATACAAATTTCTTTGAAATTAAAAGAAATGTATTTTTGTTGACCTAAATGTAGACCTCATTGTTGGTATGGTCTAAACATTTCTTATAAAAATCATTAGATATGATATTTCATAATGGCTCTATTGAAGGAACCGAACTAAAAATAAAACAAACCATTTCAATTTCTTCTGTAGGCAGTAGGGTGAGGTGACCTGCAGATATCACTACTTTTTCTTGTTGTAATGTCAACTGATGAAAATCTCGAGTCCAATTTTTTAAAAGCAAGTAGAAAGTCATTTTAAAATCTACTTCGATTTTTCTCAATTTACTTCACTTTTTTCTTCAAATCTACTTCGACTTTTTTTTCCGCAAGTGGTAACGCTGATACTGTCAAGTCAATACGATCGTGCGCTTGTTATATACATCAAAACAGAGTTACCATACCGTTATCATTCTAAATTACAAGCAAGGAGCTTATTCAGTGGATTTTATTAAGGAGCTTTTGGGATTTGAAGCTTTTGAGAACAAGTTTGATGAAGTTGAGTATGTTGAGTGTTGGCGATTTATAATAGGCGTTTTTCTTTTTTAGTTCAGAACAGAGCCTGAGTTGTCAAAAAATAAATTGTGTTTCTTTTTTAGTTCAGAGCGTTCAGAGCTTCGTAAATGTGTTTCTTTTTTCGTTCTGAGCATGTTCTGAGCGTGTTCAGAGTGCGCTCTATAAGCTCAGAATAAAACAACTGAGCAGACAGAGTACAATGCTTAACACAGGCATTTGACAGAAGGAAATTAAAAAAAAAATGTCGACAGCTAAGTGTTCAGGTGTGTTTCAAAAAATACTCAGAGCGCTCAGAGCACGCTTGGTTCTGAGGATGTTCGGAACATGCTCGACATGCTCGACATGCTCGACATGCTCGGACTCTGTTCAGAGCTCTATACTGAACTAAAAAAGAAAAACGCCTAATGTAAACTAGGGAAATTCTGTGAGAATTTTAGAAGGCGACACACTTATGCAAGCCAATGAAACCAGAGTGAGAGGCAAACGTCCGATCATCCCTGTACTGACAATTTTTGTTGAACAGAGTATAGTATTTCGAAAATAGGTTCGCACGAAATTAGGTCTGTATAAGTATATAAATATAAATTGGCATTTAAGAACAGTTGTTTTTGTAAATAATAGACAAAATTATAAACAAAAAATGAAACGAATATGGAAATTTGTTTTTTCATACTTACTAAAAAAAAACCATATGGCAACCTACGTATTCAGCCAAAAGGTATTTTAAAAATAATCTTAGTAATTTAGAGAAAGATTTACAATTTTTTTTTTAATTTATGAATTCGATCGCGAGTTTTTTTTTTTTTTGTTCATTCCATTGATTGCAATCAATTTGTTGGTATATCAATGCAAAAGAATGCATGCAGTGAATTGATTGCAAGAAAACAACAACACATAAATACTTTTACAAATTTCTTAAAATGTCAAATTGGAGTTAGTTAGTCACGTATTGATAAAAAATTGTTATTCCATAAATTTAATTTAAACAAAATCAATGTTAAAAAGGTTATTTATTTCTTAAAGCCTCAAAGTGTGGTCAATATATGTATTATGTATAATTAACTTCCAAACTTCATCTTATCTTATATACTCGTATATACCCTCTTAAACTGAAACTCGAAAGGTAGGTATATCGAATTTAATTTTAATCTCTAAAAATCCAATAACGTCATCCATATCCTCGAATAGCTTTTTAATACCCATCAGCCATCACCCATAGCCGTGTAGCATATATCAGAGAGGGCAAAACTTTCTAGATATAAGCTATAAGTAAGAAAATTTCATTAATCTTTTCGGATACACCTCTTAGAGCAAGCTTCATTTCACTGACTAAGACTGACTGCACTTTAGATTCTGCTAAATTAATGAAACCCACTTAGCCGAAGTGAGATTTTTCGCTTCTACGCGATTCACTTTTTACATTACAGCACAACAAATCCCACTCGCTCTTCTGCAGCTTTACATATACATAAACCTTATAGTAAATTAATGCAATTAGGCTCAAAATATTCCCAACCCATGTTCTCTAAAGGATCTTCTTATATGGAATGGGATTATTGTTCTTCATAGTATTTTTGTTGTTCTTGTTTACATATTTTTAGTTATCTAGTTTGGAAGAATTAAATTTCAGTGTTATTTTTTATATATACCCCGATGTCTCCTCTTTTTTTTGGGATGGGGTGAGGTAGGTTGTTGGGTGTATGCTTTTTAGGAAACAAAGCAGCTTATTTCATCTTTGTGTGGTGGCTTAGGTGTCCTTGTGATGGGGTAGAGGTGGATGTTGTGAGATTGAAACTTTTCCTACTTTGCATCCCAAAAGCAAATTTTAAATAAAAATCTGTCCTGGTTGCTCGTCTGGCACTCGCTATATCTACGGTATGTTGCACCGAGTTGATAGTGAGAATGGAATTTAATTATTAATTTTATTCAAGACATTCCAAGGTACAACTTGAGATGTTTTCTCTATAATTGTTGATTTTTTTGTTTTCATTCTTCGTTTTAGTCTTTGTATACCAAAGTATTGTTTTATTGGATTTTTTTTTTTTGAAATTGAATTTAATTGAGAATAAAAAAAAATTCCAACTTAGAACGTTACATCAGAGTACTGACGCCATTTGCATCGTTGGGGAGTGGTGGTAATGGTTAAGTTTTGTGGAAAAACTTTAATATGCAAATAATAGTGTCGGTTACCTGAAATTGTTCTTTTCCCTTGTATACTTGGAATATGGTTTCGTATTTTCGACCGCATTCAAAAGTTTCGAGTATACAATGCCAGTTTCATAAAAACTAAAATGAAAGAAGTGTTAAAATGCATTTACCCAGCATTTCCAAATGGCAGGTGTTGGGTGTGCTTTTAAAATTTAAAAAGGTTCTATGATTTTGAAATCTCACGTGTTTCAAAAGTGTACACAGCCAATTTTGTTTTTTTTTTAAGGATATCAAACTTTTAAGTATAATTTACAATTTTAAGTTTATACATTTGAAACTTCGATAATGGTAATAGGATAGCAGTGGCGTGGTACAAATATCACCCGATTCGTACTAAGATACTTTTTAAAGTTCTACCTTTCAATAATGTTTATCAAATTACGAGCAACATGAATCATATTGAATAAACATAATTTGTGTGTCCCCTAACCAAAGGAGTCCATTGTTCTACTCTACGCACGCTTCCACGCACACATACATTGCAGGTTAAAGGTTTGAGTCCGACGTTGATTTTATGAATTAAAGATTGGGATTTTTACCTAAGTTTTTTACCAGAAAAATGCGCATCAGGTTGAGGTAGTAAAACTTGACGAAATAAATACAACACGGTCTAAAGATTTTTCAAGTGGACTCGAGCTATTCGAAAAATGAACACGAAGGCGTACAAGAAGATATTGGAAGAAAACGCTTTGATCTCTGGACTTAAACTGATTGGCTAAGGATTCGTATTTCAACCGCAAAACGACCCTTAATGCACGTCCAGACTGCCAGGATTACCTCAAACAGAGTGAAGATGAAGAAATCTTACAAGGCATAACATGGCTGCCGCAATCACCGGATATACAGGGTGATTTGCATAAGGTGTGACAAAAAGCTAGGGCGTGTAGGTTGGACTTAGACAAGAAAAAAATCGTATGGGAGGGGGGGTCTATTTCCCCCCGTTTAGGCGGGAGGGGCAATTTAAGAAAAAAATCACTTAGAATAGAAAAAAATTATTAAAAAATAACGGTGATACCTACAGAGTAATGCTATAGCACTTTGAAAAGCCATTCTTTAATTTTGTTTTTAAATAAAGTTGTTCGAGTGAATAGTTTTTGAAAAATTAATTTTCAAAATTAAAATTTTGAAAAAAAAAATGAAAATTTTGTTTTTAAACAATTTTTTTTCAAAATTTTACGTAATTAAGTATTATTTTTATATTCAATATTCAATGCTCTTATTAATTTTTGATCAAACACAAAAAACCGGATGTCAAAATGTTTTGTAGTTTTTGAGAAAATCAAAAATAACAAAAACTACTTTTGTTTAAGAAAAGCCTTTTATTTTAGTTCTTACGTTTTTGGATTCTTAGGTGAATTTACGATTGAAAGGATTAAGCATACAATGATGTGACAAAGTACTGGATTAACCATATTTCACACATTTTTTCATTGAGAACACATTGGATTAATATTGACCTTCGAATGTTTTTTAAATAATGCAACGTTACACGCCCTAACTAGTGACAGAAAAATGCAATGGCGAAATAAGAACAAAAATGTTCCTGAATCTTGAAATTAATTAAAAAAAGAAATACATGCATATTTAGATGAAATACATAATTATAATTACTGTTTATTTAAATTTTTAACTATTTTTTAACTAAAGCTTATTTCAAAAAATTTTCTATATGATCCCCATTTTGTAGAAGGCAAAGATTATAGCGCCTTCTTATTGCTGCACATAAATTTATACTTGATAAATTTTCCTGTAATTTGACTCCAGCCACTTCAATCCGTTGTTTCAGTTGTTCCAAAGATTCTACTTCCACTTCGTACACATAGTTCTTCATGAATCCCCAAGCATAAAAATCTAACGGAATTATACAAATTATTTCTAATTTGAATGTCAAGTCGTCAACATATCACGATGTCAAATTACTCTCGTGCCGAATTAACGGATATGCATTACTGCTACGGTATGGCTCATGGTCGAAGTCGTGAAGCGCAAAGACTCTACGCTGAAATGTATCCCAATAGGAGGTGTCCCAGTCATACGATATTTTCAAGAATCCATCAACGTCTTCGAGAACAGGGAGTACTGGAGCACCGAGGGAGAGAAAGTTCATCTTCTGCATCAGTACACATAGAGGAAAGAATTTTGGATATTGTCCGACGTAATCCCTCCCTTAGCACAAGGAGAATAGCTACTATGCTTCAGTTGCCCCAAACTAGAGTATGGGCAGTGCTTCATACCGAGCATTTACACCCGTACCACAATACAGCAGTTCAGGAGCTAACCGCAAACGACAAGTTACTGAGAGCTGCATTTTGTCGAACATTATTGCTAAGAGATGAAACTGAACATAATTACTTTGGAAGGATATTCTGGACGGATGAAGCTCAGTTTTCCAGAGATGGAGTAACAAATTTCCACAATTTACATCACTGGAGTAACAGCAGTCCGCATAACAAGAAACAAACCAAATATCAACACCGCTTTAGCTCTAGTGTTCGGCTTGGTATTGTTGGACGAACAGTTATTGGACCACGGTTCCTGAATTCAGTCATAAATGGAGAATCCTATCTGCAGTTACTACGAGACCTTCTGCCCGATTTGAATGACAACGTTCCCTTGGCCATAGCAGACAATTTAATCTACCCAGCAAGACGGAGCTCCAGCACACTACAGCCGCACTGTAAGGAACTGGCTTAATGAACATTTTAGTGACCGTTGGATTGGAAGAGGAGGTCCAATAGAATGGCCGCCTAGATCGCCAGATTTAACTCCGTTAGATTTTTATGCTTGGGGATTCATGAAGAACTATGTGTACGAAGTGGAAGTAGAATCTTTGGAACAACTGAAACAACGGATTGAAGTGGCTGGAGTCAAATTACAGGAAAATTTATCAAGTATAAATTTATGTGCAGCAATAAGAAGGCGCTATAATCTTTGCCTTCTACAAAATGGGGATCATATAGAAAATTTTTTGAAATAAGCTTTAGTTAAAAAATAGTTAAAAATTTAAATAAACAGTAATTATAATTATGTATTTCATCTAAATATGCATGTATTTCTTTTTTTAATTAATTTCAAGATTCAGGAACATTTTTGTTCTTATTTCGCCATTGCATTTTTCTGTCACTAGTTAGGGCGTGTAACGTTGCATTATTTAAAAAACATTCGAAGGTCAATATTAATCCAATGTGTTCTCAATGAAAAAATGTGTGAAATATGGTTAATCCAGTACTTTGTCACATCATTGTATGCTTAATCCTTTCAATCGTAAATTCACCTAAGAATCCAAAAACGTAAGAACTAAAATAAAAGGCTTTTCTTAAACAAAAGTAGTTTTTGTTATTTTTGATTTTCTCAAAAACTACAAAACATTTTGACATCCGGTTTTTTGTGTTTGATCAAAAATTAATAAGAGCATTGAATATTGAATATAAAAATAATACTTAATTACGTAAAATTTTGAAAAAAAATTGTTTAAAAACAAAATTTTCATTTTTTTTTTCAAAATTTTGATTTTGAAAATTAATTTTTCAAAAACTATTCACTCGAACAACTTTATTTAAAAACAAAATTAAAGAACGTATTTCTGGCTTTTCAAAATGCTATAGCATTACTCTGTAGGTGTCACCGTTATTTTTAAATAATTTTTTTTCTGTTCTAAGTGATTTTTTTCTTAAATTGCCCTCCCGCCTAAACGGGGGGAAATAGACCCCCCCCTCCCATACGATTGTCTAAGTCCAACCTACACGCCCTAGCTTTTTGTCACACCTTATGCAAATCACCCTGTATACCTAGTGTAACCATAGTTCTGTCACACGATTTCTTATAACTTCCAGTAGGAATAATACTGTTAACTGTTGAAGAAAGGAAGCTAGAATAGAGTGGGTCGTTAAAGAAAATTAAGTCGCGAAAATGTTTTTTTTTATCAAGTCACAAGTCGTTTTAATGAATTTTTAGAAGTAGAGGACAGCCCAAGAAGTGGTCGCTCGAACAAGTGCAAAAGCTAAAACTTTGCGTAAACGAACTCAAAAAACTCCTCTACGGAAGCAGATCATATTTCCTCCAGATCCATGTCAATGCTTATTCAATAATGGACACGTATGTGAGGATGATCGGAACGCAACGACTCTACAACAGCAAACAGTACGCGATCTACCTAATGATAAAGATATACTCGTAGCACATTTGTCTTTTAAAGTCTGGTCATCAGGGTTGTATGGGCTAAGAACAGCCGTACTGTGGTCTAATATGCTAAAACGTTCGATTTTTTTTTTAATTTCTTCCATGAATTTTTTTTTTCTGATTTGATTAATAGCGCTGTTCAAAGTTAAACAATGTTTGTTCTGGAGCAAATAAAAATCAAATGCACTACTGTGTCGCACAAACTTATTCATGTGTTTGGAAGGCCTTTAATTTTAAAAATAGATATCATTAGAGAAAAATGTTCAGAAGCATAAAAATCATTTTTTTTAATGCTAAAACAACTCCTTTAGCAGTTTTTATATACAAAATTTTCATTAAAATTCGTTATGCCGATAGTGAGAAATTCAAAATTCGAAAAAATGGTTCTATGGTATTTAGCTACATCCAGTAAACATTTTTACTTGCGACTTATAGGTACTATAAGGCAAGTTATGCATTGGTAAAAAAATTGAACTCGAGATTTTGATCAAAGTTGACATTACGATGATAGCGAAGACCAAAAAAGTGGGTCTCGAAATTCTGTCTGTCTGTTCGACTACAGCCTAAACGGCTCGGCCGATTTTCGTCAAACTTGATAGATATGGTTTTTAATTTTTCCCTCCTTTTTTTTAAGAATAAAAATAACGGTACTTGTCATACGATTTTTTTTTTCGAAATTTTATAAATATTTTTCTGTTCCACAGATTAAAAAAAAAAATCAAAAAATTTCATTTAGTTAAAGCTAGGTATTGGTTGAAAAAAGAAATTCAAAAAATGGTTGTTTTTGGTACCCCCCTTGGAACCATTTTTTTTTGTTTTTAATTTTCTCAAAAACGGTATAACAGATTTTGATCATTTTTGTATGTTAAGGCTCCCCAGCAGTTTCAATATTATTGTGTATTCAAATTTTCAAATTTTTTTTTTATGAAAACTCAATATTTCGTAAACCTCATGCCCGATTTATTTAAGACTTGATAAATAAAAGGTTTTTAATAATAATCTACAAGATATGAGAAAAAAAATATTTTATATAAAAATAACGGTACCCTCCATACAAATGTTAAAAAATGGTTTTCAAAAAATCATATTTTTCTCGAAAACGGTTCCGATAATTTTGCTAATTTTTTTTTTCTTTCAATTAATTCTTACGATCTATATAATTAAATAAAAAAAATTTTCAAAAAAAAGATATTACTGACTGTACCTACTATAGAACGATTTTTTCGAATTTTTAATTTCTCATTATCGGTATAACGAATTTTAATGAATTTTTTTATAGAGAAGCTTCTAAAAAGATTAAAAAACATTGCATTTCAATACTATAAGAAAAATATTTTTTTTTAATTTTGAAAAAAAAATCAATTTTTTTTACAAAATTCAATATCTCAAAAACGATTCAATATTTTTTTGTAAATTTAATTTTATTCGAACAGTAATAACGACTTTAAATTGGCGTACCAAATTTTTTTCTTAAAAATGTTTTAAGAATTTTGTACATAAAAGCTTATTTTTTTAAGAAACCAACGACTTTTAATTTTTGTTTTTGCACACATTCATTTATTTATTCATATTTGCATAGCATTCTGTTTTTATCTCTTACTACTAAAAGAGTTTAAAAAATAAAATTTATCCTTATGAACAGTTTCCTCTAAAAACATTCATTTTAAAATTCCTAGTCTTTTACATAGCAGCAAGTTCGTGCGAAAGAAAAAAAAATATCAAAATTCTATGCGCCGTTTTCGAGAAAAATACGATTTTCGAAAACCATTTTTTAACATTTGTATGGTGGCATAGTGGATACTGTTATTTTTAGAAAAAAAAATATATTTTTTTTTTTTTCAAATCTTGCAGACTTTTAAAAAACTTTCAATTGTCAAGTTTTAAACAAATGGAGTATAGGGTTTTTGAAATATGTATTGAGTTTCAAAAAAAAATTGGAAAATTGTTTTAAAAATCCAAAAAAAATTGTTTTGAAAATTTAAATACACAATACTATCCAAACCTTTGTGGGACCTTTACCATTAACAAATTAATCAATATTGGTCGTACTGCTTTCAAGAAATTCAAAGCTATGTAAATGATTCATTTATAATCATTTTTCGAAAAAAAATGTTCAAGCCTTACCTAACTTTAAAAAAACTAGATTTTGTGAATTCTGTTTTTAAAAATCTGTGGACAGTTTTTGAGAAAAAAAAATATGTTTTAAAATTTCAAAAAAAAATATGGAGACTGCTGATATTTTAGGATTTATAAAAAAAGAAAATACGTTTCGGGCTGTTTTAGTCCTTCGTCAATAGCATTTCCAAATTATCGTAATTTCGATTCTTATCGAAATTTGAAATTCGTTTTTTTTTAACAAATTCATAACTTGCCGTAAAGAACCTCCAAAAGTTTCATATACAGGGTGCGTTTTATGTTCCAGGTCGATGTTTATTATTTCAATAACTTTTAATGAAACACAATTTTATACATTTTTATTTGATTCATTGATTATATGGTCTTTAACATTTTGTATGGAATATGATATCGGTCAAGTTGGGGTCTCTGGCCATGGCGCAAATGCAAGCTCTTTTAAGCACATTTTGCATTACAATTTCGGAGACTTTTGTTTTAATTTCAGCAAGTTCGTTTTTTGTCGAGGTTGTGGTTTGTTTGTTTATGTACATCTTTTCCATCAAGTACCCCCATTACAATAAATCGGAAGGTGTCAAATCAGGGGATCGTGGGATCGCGATTTGCTCTGCCTATTCAAAATTAAAAAATTATTTAAATAAGATGTTTTAATAATTTCAACACGTTGTTGCTGCGTTAGATGCTCCATAATAAATTGTTATCTGCGTCTGTCAAATGACAACTGAAAAACCTTATTCACACAAAAATGGCAACCAATTAAAATCGACCTGGAACATAAAATGCACCCTGTACTGTACATACATAATATCGCAAGTAAAAATGTTTAAACCACTGCAACAGAAAAACACTCGTTAATATTGCTTTTTCTCATCTATAAATACTTTTTTACTTCCATTTCTTCGATCAATATGTATTTTATTTTAATGAAAAAAGCCTTCACTGATTCTTCAAACTATTTTTACACCGAAAATGATCCAAATTTAGATCATTATAATATGTAAGGCCTCATCATCGTCTTGTGTTTAAAAATAAAAAACTTTCTCGTTTTGACATCACACTCGAATGACGACGCCAAGGAATATTTGTTCCAAATAAAGGACTTTTTTTTTTATTTTTGATGAAGCTCTTTCGTAATAACGTTGACACAAAAAAAAATAATATTTTATTTTTCAACTCATGCGAAAATTTTGTGCAAATCCTCAACACCACCGTTCGTTAGAAGGATAAACGTACATCAGTATAAAAATTATAGGAAAAACATCCACTTGCATTATTTTAGACAAGTTGCGCTATTCACATCCTACGTACATAAAAGACCGTCGTCGTCGCATATCTATTCCCATATTACAACTTCATTGCATACAAAGCCAAAAGATACAAGCCACACTAAGAAATCAATTTCCAGTTGAACTTAATTCACCTAGAGCTCTTGCGAACTCCACTTTCATATCGATATCTACATTCATGTGTCTGAATGCTACCACTGCTTTCGCTATTCAGCTAAACCAATGGATGCTCCCTCCATACTATCGGCAGGTGGCAGGAGCAAAGATACAAAAATAGGTTTTTTTTCGCTTTTGAGAGGATATCGTGTGCATTGGGGCAGAAATGAAATCACAACAGGCTTTGTTGCAATGTGAAGTCAGTGATGATGCTCTTGTCATCGTAGTTGTTGTCACAATCGTCATTTTATCGAAGAATGTACATACATATCTTCAATAGCAACAACTATACTACAGTTGTATCAATATAATGTAAACTTATTCTTGTGGAACTTGGTGGAGGTAGATGGTTAATGTGCGTCCGAATAAAAAATTTTTAAGGAAACTTCTTCCTTTGACTTTGGTTTGGTTTTCTTCATTTTTTTTGAAGTTTTTGCTGGTTTTATTGAAAGGAATGAAAAAGTTTTTTCTGTAGGACATCTATTTGAAATGATAAATTTCCATTGGAGAGAATCTGTCGAATCGGTTTCAGCAGTATAATTTGAGTTTATTGTACATTCGATGGATATAGTTTTTCTATAAAGTTTTTTTTGTTTTTTGTTTTCGTTGCTGACAACAACGGGAATGGCGACGACATCGGCCAAAGTGAACCACTTGACCGACGCGACGCAATGGAACAAAAGGACATTATTCCAATTTTAAAGTTGGTTGGGAGTTTGGTGTTAGTTGGTAAGTGAATTGGGTCAGATAAATAAATCTTTCAAATAGTGTTATTCTTCAGTGTTGTTGTCAAGTTAACTTGAGAAATTCTTATAAAAATAGACAACCAATGGGTCTTTATATTCTGGGTCCAGGTTTTCTCATATTCCTTATGGTTTTCTTCTTTTCAAATAGCTCGATGCGTTTGCAACCGTTTTTCAATGTTGTCTTTTTGAGATAACTGTACCTGTCTTAAAGAAAGATATTGCAGGCAGGTTAATCCTTTATCAACAATACTTAATTTTGTTCAGAGCTCCGAAAGACAAAAATTTATCGTAAATAAATACTGTTACCAACTAGATTCCCAGGCCCCCCGGTACCCTCTTGGATTATCGAAATTTTGATGGCACAATGAGTTCACAGCGAAGACGAAAAAAGTAGGTGTCGCAAGGTGTCGAGCTTGAACTGCTTGAGCGATTTTCTTTAAAATTGATAGATTTTCGAAAATAATATTTTTCTCAAAAATAACATCTAGAATTTTGATATTTTTTTCTGTTTTGCTTAATTTTTGAAATCAAGCAATTATAACGGATTCGAATGAAAAATTGTCCAATAAGTTTAAAAAACATTGCGTACCAGAACTTAAAAAAAAATGTTTTTTGTTGAATGATCAATATCTCAAAAACGGGTGAATGATTTATTTTTAAATTTAATACTTGGTTTGATTCGACTTGTAAAGAAGTTATTAAGGCTAGAGAAGTAAATTTCCGAATCTATAACGCCAACCCGACTAAGGTAAACCAGAATAGGTTCAAGCAAACTAGAAATACCTGTAAATATTATATTTGAAGAACCAAATTTTTACGTGACCAACAATTAAGTCAAAAAATACTACAATGTAGTGTAAGCAGTTTAAACTTTTGCTTAATACAAAACTAAGACAATATTCGGTTAAATAAATAAAAGGTCTTTCCTCGTTAACAGATCCACAACAACTGATCATATCTTTATTCTCTCAGTATATTCTTCTACCTAACCGGTAGTCTCTTTCATTCGTTATATTTTCTTTCTGAACATTCACTTATTCATTTGTTTTTCTTTATTCTTTCTTCTGGAAGTGTTGCCACAGTAGTAACATTTTTTGGTCATTTGTAAAAGAATTACGAAATACTACTTTGTCTTTGGTCCCAACGTTTGTCTTCGATAACAGTTACAAAAAAAAGCCAATTTCGCTTGCAGCTGAGTTTGCTGTTAATTCGACTCTCCCACAAAGTGGCATGACTCTTTCTGAAGTTGAGCGCGTAGACAGTTTTATGGGACAAATCTTCTTTTGTCCTCGTACAGTTGCAAGACTTCTTGAAAGATATGGATATACACAAATCTGCTGACCCGTATACTCCAATAGACCATATACATATAGACCAATTTTCTTTCACGCTCTTGCTGATTCAAGAATCTTTAAAGATCTTTACAAGCTTCTGTTATCTGACCCTTTTTTCCCAGGTCATGGACACCCTGATAAATTATCAGCTGAAAAAAATATTTGAAGAACGAAAACTTCTCAATGACTTTATGGCACTTTCGTAGCAATAGGTTCACTGGTGATCTGATGGTATATCTCACCGAACAGTGGCACAAAGAAATTGAGATAATTGCACTTGATATTTCAAAAGTATTTAATAGAGTTTGGCATCAAAAACGCCTGTTTTTGGTATTGATGAATATCTTATTCGTTGGATTATAGAAACTACTTTTCGAACCGCTCTATCCAAGTTGTTTTGGATGGTTTCAAGTCTGTTATTCAAAAAATAAATGCTGGCGTGACACAGGGCTCTGTTTTGTCTGCCACTCTCTGTTTCATATTTATCAACGATCTTTTGTCTGAAACTGTTAACCCATAAAATTGCTTTGCTGACGACAGTACTCTCAACTTCTTATATTCGATTCCAGATTCACGACCTTGTCCTACAGATGTGGATCCAGAACCGCAGCATATGATAAGCTCATTAAATTCTGATATCGATAGAATTGTCAAATGGGGAACCATAACCGCGTAGAGTTTAATACTTCAAAAACTCAATGCTGTCTCCTGTTGTTGAAGAGGAACCCACCCCCATATTACTATCCATGAGCAGCACATTAATTAAAAAAAACCGAACAGCTCTTAGTGCTCGGTATATGATCATCACAGATCACCTTGTTTGGAATGGTCACATATTCGATGTTTTTTAGGTCACTGCTAAGTTTTTAGGTTTCCTTCGATGATGCAAGAAATTTTTCACCCCTTCTGATCTGACTGTTATATATAAGGCCTATATTCCTCAAGAGCTAGAGTAAAATTCCCATATTTGGACAGGAGCTCCAATAATCCACTTGAGTCTATTAGGTAGAATCCAAAAAAGAGCTTTGAAAATGATAAATGAAAAGAACCATAACAGAAACATTCAAACCTCTCGAGCCACATCGCAAATTTGCTAGTCTTTCATGTATTTTACCGTTATTTTTAAAAGCAATGTGAATTAGGCAGATGGATTTTTCTTCTTAAAAAATTCAACCGTATTACTCGCGCTTCAGGGAATCCCCATCAGTTTACCCTTCAGACCAACTTCGGACGAAATGTCAAATTCAGAGATTCCTTCTTTAGCCGCACTACACCAATGTGAAATGATTTACATTCAACCAATGTGCATCGGTACCTGCTTTTAAATCCTCTCTTATTTTCCTAAACCCTCATTTTCAGCCCCATGGCTTCTTCTTTTCTCTTCACTCTTAATTTATGTCTTTTCATTCGTTCAATTTTGTCAAATTTCTCAATATCATTACTGATCATTCATAAAAATATATGGGTAACCAAAACCGATGAGAAAAACGTTTTAAAGTTGGGTTAAGTCGTTGGGAAAGCATCATTTCCAAACTTGATTTCGATTGACACATAATGAACGATTTAAAAAATGTTTACCTTTAAAAAACCTTCAAATCAAACTTCTTCATAACAAGAAATATCAATTTACTCCAAACCGCAAACAATATACCTAGCATAGAGATTCACTCACAACCATTGTTATTCCTCAATTATGCATCCAAGCCAGCTTCCATGGCAATTCCCAGTGTCATTATCATAATGTCAAGACCACCTTAATGACCATTCAGAGATACACAATCTTCATTCAGACCCCGCACAAGTAAAACATAACAATCTAGGGTTTGACTTCTTCATTTCAATGCTGTGTCTTGTGCATAGTTATACATATCTTCCTATAGCACGAATTCATATACAATTAATGCCAACTTAAGCGAAATACAAATGTCGAGTTTATTATTGTACCTTCTCTAGACTATAGTCGAGTAGAAATGATCCACTTCACGTTTCATTGGGCATTCAAGAGTTCGCGTAGTCGTCGGTCGGTCAATTGAATTATCTCTCTCCCTGAGAGCCAAGGAGGATAATTACAAAAAGAAAACCAACCTTATACACGTTGTTATATCATTGTCGTCCTCTTCGTCCAACCTACTAAATGACCTACTCCGACATAAACATAAATCAATCCCTCTCCACTTCGTAGAAGACATCCTTCTTAATTCAAGGTCTAAGTCCAGAATCAATTTTAACATGCCCAAAGATAGAGCTGTCTTTGTATATCTAAACCTACAACTTGTCTAAGAAGAGATAACATTTATATGGGCGACATTTACCTTTATACCTTCGACCTATCTTAAGTTAGAGCAAAGTCCTTGGTGCCGGGGGTTCGTGCATCATTCGTCCCTTTTAATTAATAAAGCTTCTTGATATAGCCATTAATCAACTTCTTGTCATTATCTCGGTGGATTTTCATGGGAATTCTTTTATTTTTCCCATTGCAGATACTCTACGTCTATACACATTAGGAGACGGCAGCATACGTGGATAACAATGGCAACAACGACAACGAGGAGAAGAGGGGCTGGACACAGGAATTGGCTGCTTCAAATTGTGGTTATTCTTGCGGCGCTTGGTCTGGCTGCAGCTCAATGCCCATGGCAAAGGGAACTTCTCGAACTACAAGCGACGTGCATTTGCTCCTACAATCTGGGCAGAGAACTATCCGTACAATGTGATCAGGTAAGCAAGCACTTAGCAGCTCTCTCCGTGTATAGGAGAAGTTAAAATGAGAATTTCGCAAGTAAGACACATACAATTGTTATTTTTTGAGAACTTAAAAATTATTTGAGTTTCAAAACTTTAAAGCTTGTAACTAGACCTAGAAGCCACGTCCTGAAATGAATAGTTAATCCTCGCTGTTCTGTTATTCATCGAAGAAAATTTTTAATAAATTTTCACTCATCACTATTTTGGAATGCATTTCAAGTAATTCTGATTTAGTGTCGGTAATGTCAGTAATATTGTGCGGTATTCGCGTGAACGCACTCATTCCATCCAATACCGATGTGTGACTATTAGAAAAATATTATAGAACCTAAAGGGTGACCAGAAAGCAGTGATAGTTTTTCTAATTGTTATGGTTTAGCAGCTGTCAAAGAAAGAAATTACATCCAGCTGTCAAAATATTCAATTGCCCATTTCATCGGGATGATTATAGACAATGCAAAAAAAAAGCCGGGTTTTGGAGAAAAATCATCATCTCGGACGATGATGAGCCCAGTTTTGGCCCACTATGACATACCTATGTATATGTCAACGAGCAAAATCGAATGACGTGCTATTCCATACAAAATGACATGAACGCAGCTTGAAAATAAAGCCACAATGAATGTTATATCTTACACACCGTTGTTGTTTAATTTAAATTTCTCTTCCTATCCTTCTTATCTGGTCACCCTATATTAATTTTTATATTTTACCCTGTCAAAAATATTCCAAATTGAATTTAAATTTTTTTTTCCACAATCTATTTTCCTTGTGAAATTCACTATAACGTTTAACGGAGTGGAAAATTAATTGCACTTCATCATTTCAGGTTGAATTCCCACTTTTACTCGATGCCTTAAATAAATATGCTCGTGACAAGCCCATCGACCTGCTTTATGTGAACAACTCTACGATAGAAGAATTGCAGGATGAAATATTCGTGAATCTTCGTCTGCACAATGTTCAGTTGAGCAGTTGCAAGATAAAGCGCATTGAAGATGAAACTTTCAAGGGTCAAGAGAGTGTTTTGAAGAATCTCAATCTTCAGGATAATCTATTGGAAGCAGTGCCAATTGGGGCATTAAAAACCCTTACGATTCTTAATCTATTGGATTTGTCGAAGAATAGAATAGCTTCGATTCCGGATAATGCTTTTGAGGGCTTGAGTAAGTTGTCGACGTTAAAGCTTAACGATAACAATGTAACAATTCAAGCTGGAGCTTTTAGTGGATTGGAGAAGAGTCTGAAAAATTTAAATCTTAAGGGTACACGGCAGAGACGTGTTCCTGAATCCATTCGTGGCCTTAAATCTTTGGCATTTTTGGATCTCTCCCTGAACGGTATCAAAGAGCTTCCTGGCGTCGGAGGCATTCGAACCTTTGAAGGATTAGATTCTTTGACTGCTCTCAACTTGGAGAGAAACCTTATCCAAAATTTGGGTGAGGCTGCTTTTGCGGGAGTTAAGAAATCTCTTAGCTCTTTAAGTTTACTCAACAATCTACTAGCTGAGTTCCCTGTGGGGGCAGTTCATTCGCTGAGAGAACTTCGCGTGCTCGACATTGGTTTCAATTTGCTGACTGCACTCCCAGAGGGCGCATTTCGTGGCAATCCCAGCATCACGCTTTTAGCATTGGATGGCAATCCTTTACCAACAGTGCCAGAGAAGGCCTTTTCTCACTTAAACTCTACCTTGAGGGGTTTATCACTAGGTGGGCGCTTTTTGCATTGTGATTGTAAGCTGCGATGGGTTGCTGAATGGATCAGAAATGGAGACCTTCAGGTAAAAGAAACAAATCTTCCATTCAAGTTCACCCTATTAAATCTGAACTCATATATTTGCAGGTAACATCTCGCGAAAGGAATCCCCAGTTTTGTGGGACTCCGGGCCGCTTCAGTGACCGCGGTTTCTATTCAATTCAACCGGAAGAACTGACCTGTCCAGAATCAGAAGTCGATTTGAATGGTCCTGTTGGAGTTGTGGACTCATTGATTCCACGAATAAAGCCAACTATTGCCGCAACTTCAACTACTTCTCTCGCAACTACTCCACCTACAACTTCGAAAGCAACACTCCCTTCGACAACAGTAGCAACAACAACAGAAGCTGTGACTGCCCGGCGGACATCAAGCACTTCTCCACCGCCACCACCACCGCCATCACTCTCAACCACAAAAGAGATTCCTGCACCACCAACGGTGGCATCCCGTACACCGTCATCGAGTACAACTTCAATTAAGCCTCCCTCTATGGCGACCACACAATCAACCTCCACAACGGTGAGTATATACAAAATGAACAAACCCCAGTTGAATGGTATGCTTAATTTTTCTTTTAGTCAAAGACTCCCTCGAACATGCAACAACATCAATCCACGTCTTCATCTACTGGCACTGCTCCAATTGCCACCAAAAGCCAGGCACCACCCCCGTGGCGCCAACAGCAACCAGGTGGCCTAGGTGGTGGTGCTGCTGCTTCATCAGCTTCTGGCATACCACACAAGCAACAACGGCCGCCACTTGTATTGGGCTTCCCTCCGCAGCGAGGCACTCGCATCGACGATGCCAACGAGGTGCAAGTGAAAAATGCCTTCCGCCAGGATAGCTCGGTCATAATTCAGTGGGATTCCGATACGGCCAACATCCTTGGCTTCCGTGTGGTGTATCGATTGTTTGGCGAAAAGAGCTTCAAGCAGGGTCCTCCACTCGAGTCCAGTGAGCGTGAGTTCAAGATAAAGAATGTCCCCTCTCAGGAGTGCATCATCGTGTGTGTCATATCACTGGAGGAGCTGCATGTCACCCCAGAGACAGTTCCGTATCAGCAGTGTCGCGAGGTGCGAACGGTTGCGTCGCAAACATCGAATATGGACAAGATAACAATAGCGGCTAGTGCAGCCATCTGCGGGACAATTATAGTCGCGGTAATTGTATTCATTGCGGCAAGCAGGTTAAATTAATTTTTAATTAATACAAGAGTGTTCGGTTTTTAACTTGTATGGTTGGTGGGAAATTTTTTTTTCAGGCGATCGAGAAAGCTACAAACCTCACAGCAAAAGAGCCCCCTGCCGATGGGAGGGTTACCAGTTAATTGTTGCGGACCAGCTGGCAGTCCAGGTCCATTGGGATCAATGGCTACGTTGTCCGCATTCAATAATCACAAGGTGAGTTAAGAGGAAAAATTTTTTTTTACTTAAGGAGCATATTATTACAGGCTTACAGATTTTTTAAGTGAAACATCCTTTGGGATTATGAAACAATTCCAAAAGTCCAGGATACATAAATGTTTATACTTAAAAAAATAACGGTTAAGTACATCATTTTACATGATGAAAAAAAAAGAAAAAGTCCTTGAGCTTTAAAGTTCCTCTTTTTGGCAAGGACTTCTACAAAAGGAGAGATGATTTAATTTTTAATAATTCTCTCCAAAGTTGTGTATTTTATATTTAAACAAGAAAAAATGACTACCCTATGAAATATGTTTCCCGTAGGTTAAGTCATGGCCTTTCCGATTGACAATCCAGAAGCATTCGAAATGCGTTTAAACTCTTCTGAAATACTGTTTTTAAACGAGGCAATATCAACTTGCGGGGGTAGACGGAACTGCTGAGGTTGATCAAATTGCAGATTTATCGTTCTCTTTTTGTTTGCTTTTTCTTATTGTTCGAATATGTTTCATTCTTATTTGACGTTCGCTCAATGAACTATGCTATAGCTATACTAACAAGAGTAAAGAGTGCGGTGAGATTACTCTTTCTAACTTTCATACAAAATTTCTGCGTTTAAAAGCTTCCATGGAATCGAAATCGAATCATCATCATCATCGGCTCGACAACCGGGTTCCGGTCCTGGCCTCTTTCAACAAGTCTCTCCACCTATCCCGGTCTCTAGCCGACGCCATTCAGTTGCGCACCCCAAGGCTTCGGGCGTCCTGGTCTACGCCATCTCTCCAGCGCAAGCATGGTCTACCACGCTGTCGTCTACCATAGAATGTACCACAAAGAACTTTCCGAGCAGGTTCCTCTTCGCTCATGCGAGCTAGGTGCCCTGCCCACCGGAGTCTACCGAGCTTAATTTTTGTCACGATATCTGCTTCTAGGTAGATTGCGTACAGTTCATGATTGTACCGTCTCCGGAATCGTCCTTCCTCACATATGGGGCCAACAATTCTCCTTAAGACTTTTCTCTCGAACGCAGTTAAGAGGTCGGAGTGCCTTTTGCTAAGCACCCAAGTCTTGGATCCATATGTGAGTACTGGCAGGACCATGGTCCTGTACAGCAGCAGTTTTGAAGTTATGGTGAGATTTCTGGATTTGAAGAGCTTTGACAGACTATAGTAGGGTCTGTTGGATTTGAGAAGCCGCCCGCGTATTTCTTCTTCTATATTGTTATCGGCTGCTACTATTGACCCAAGTTATTTAAAGGATTGCACCACTTCAAATTCGTGCTCCGCTACCTTGATTGTTTAACCAACTGTTCTTCTCGCATTCGACGCCACCATGTACTTTGTTTTACCTTCATTAATGTGCAGCCCCAGATTTTGTGCCGCCTGCTCGATCTGGATGAAGGAATCGTGTACAGCTTGTTCGGTTCTTCCGATGATGTCAATGCCGTCTGCGTAAGCCAGTAACTGGCTGGACCTGTTGATCGAAATCGAATGGAAGCCAAAAAAGAAACAAATATTAAAAATCGCTTTCGTGTAAAATCATTCCAAGTGTTCTATTAGCATTTAGAAGAAGAGAGAATGTTTCACAATTAACAACCAAAACTACTTACATGCTCGCACACAAATTGTCATTGTGATTGTGAAACGTCATTAAATGTTTTTCTTTTTTAGCATTAGGAAGAGCACTGAGCTGTCAAAAAAGAAGCATTTTTTCTTGCAACCTTTCTTTTCTTTTTTAGCTGATAGCTCGATCGAGGCTCGCTCGATGAGTTCGGTAAAAAAAAAGACCGACCAAAAACCCGAACGCGGCTATGAATATGTTATGTATCATGCGTTTTTCTTTTTTAGTTCAGTATAGAGCTCCGAACAGAGTCCGAGCATGTCGAGCATGTTCCGAACATCCTCTGAACCAAGCGTGCTCTGAGCGCTCTGAGTATTTTTTGAAACACACCTGAACACATAGCTGTCGACATTTTTTTTTTTAAATTAAAAAAAAAGGAGTATGAAGAGAGCTACTGGTTAGACGTGTTTTTTTGTGTGGGCAATTTTATCTCGGTTTTATTCAAGTACAAGTTATTCAAATTTACTTCTTTTAAAAAAAAAATAAATAGCAAAGTTTTATTCTATTTAATAAAAACTGAAAAGTTATAAAGTGAAGTGTTCTGATTGCTTTGTTTAAACAATTAAACAATTAAAATAAATCCTTTGTTCTGTGACATTTAAGTAAAAAACAATTCTTCATACCTTTTATTTGATTCGAACTTTCTCAAATGTCTGGCCCAAACAATCTAAGAAGCAGTTCATCTTGCTCTAAGGTTCTGACTCAATCACCTCTAACTCACTCGGACGCAGCCTCCATTAAACGAAATATTAAAAAGAATATGGCTGATGACACTTCGCTGCTTGATAAATTGGATGAAAAGCTAAATAAACAAAGTGAGTTTATCATTTCTCTTTTATCGAAACAATTCAAGGAAGATACTGAATCACTCGCGCAAAAACTACAATCTCAATTCAGCGAAGTAAACAAAAACATATCTGATGTTATAAGCAGAGTCTCACAGCTTGAGTCATCTATCACAAATTCTATTGTCGATATAGATGCCCTAAAATCTGACGTCACTTGTTTAAAATCGTCATCAACTAATGTCAACACTGAACTTGCAAACATCAAATCCAAGATGACTGATTACGAACAACAACTTTCCGAAATGAGAAATAGACTTGCCGACGTTACAACAACACTTCATAACACTATCAATTCACAAGAAGACCTAGACAACAAACGAATAGCATCCGATGCGGTTCTTTTCGGTATCCCGCACACACCCGATGAGAACCTTCGATCAATGTTTAATTTTCTTTGCCACGTAATTAATATCAAACCTCCTGCATTACTAGACATTTTTCGCACTCGCCCGAAGACCACGAACAACAACAACACGGCGATCATTCTAAAATTCCGATCAGCATACGATAAGAACTTTGTGATCACGTCTATAGCCAAATACCGAAAGGAGAAAAACACACAACTATCACTTTCAAACGTAGGGCTATTAAATTCCAATTCGAAATCACAAATTTACTTTCGCGAATGCTTAACTAATAAAAACAATTTGTTGTTGCGGACTGCACTTCATTTAAAAAAACAAAACAAAATTGCATCGGTGTTTACAATTCGTGGTCTTGTCTACGTCAAACATCTGCCATCTGATGAGAAAGGAGTATGCATCAAAAACATCGAAACCCTTGATGGAATTGCCAGCATCATGCATGAATAATTAATTATCTTTGGTTAAGATTTTTTTTGCACTATTAATTTTCTTTTTTTTTTATATTATATTTTTGATTACACATTTTAGTTTTATTTTTTTTTTTTTCTCTCTGAAACTTAACTTTCTGATATTATAATCTTTTTTACGCCTTTTTTTTTTTAATTATACTATTTAAATCAAACAATTCTCCCTTTTTTAGTATTTAATTGTGCTACATAACATCTCTATTAGTTATTGTTCTATTTTTTGGTCTAAGTGGTTATTTATACAGAATGTTTGATAATTTGTTTGTGGTTTTGATTCCGGTGGATCCGCTTACTCGAATTTTAGTGCGTATTATTATATTTCTTCTATTATATAGCTATGAACTACGATAATAATGATGATGATTCTGCTGTCGATGGTGGCGATAGAATTCTTCGCTCGATGGTTCAGGTCCTCTGCAAACAAAAGACGGGTTTACGGGTTTGTCATTTAAATGCACAAAGCTTATATTGCAAAATGGATGAGTTTAGAGATGTGTTTGAGGAATCTGATGTTGATATAATCTGTGTTACTGAAACGTGGTTCTCCGATAAAAATGATGATTCAATGTATTGTTTGAGTGGTTTTAGGCTTTTTCGGGCTGACAGACATGGTAGGAGAGGTGGAGGAGCCGCTGTTTATGTTCGTAATGGCATAAAAGGCAAAATTAATTGTAAGTCGTCATCAAGCAGTGAGTTGGATTACTTGTTCCTAGACATACTGGACGACGAAGGTACTCTTCTTTTAGGGGCTGTTTACAGACCCAATAATGATGTAGATATAAGTCCATTGCTTTCTATTTTGGAAACAATTACTCTGGGCCCATCTAAGATCATTATATGTGGTGATTTCAACAGTAATCTCTTGAATCAGTTTTTTCTCGTTGATTGCATGCGAACATTTAACCTAACTCCGGTCAACACTACAGTTGCTACACATTTTTCTAGGGATTCGCAAACTCTTTTAGATGTTTTTTTCGTTAGCGATGTGAGTGATGTCCTTTTGTATGATCAGTTGTCAGCTGCAGCATTTTCAAAACATGATCTCATTTTTTTGTCTTTCAACTTCAAGGTTAAAAGTCCTCAAAATTCTTACGAATATAGAGATTTTAGGAACGTCGACTACACTGGCCTAGAGCTTAGCACTCGAAGTGTTGATTGGGATCAGATTTACTTTGTACATTCACCTGACGAGAAAATTGAGTTTCTTAACAATAATATTAATAATTTGTTTAATAGATATGTTCCGCTGAGAACCAGATCTTTAAAACAAGGTGAACGTCCTTGGTTTACTAACGAAATTCGTAGGCTTATGGTCCAACGAGATCAGACCTATAATTTATGGAAACGCTATAGATTGAATGTTCACCATATGATATTTCGCAGATTGCGTAATCAAGTAGTCCGCAAAATACGAACCGCTAAAATTCAATTATACAATAGAAAGTTTAGTCCTTCTATGAATGGTCGTCAACTATGGAAAAACTTGAGGGAGACAGGGTTAGTGAACAAAATTCAGGATTGTGACATGAATATTAACATCGATTCACTAAATCATGAATTCGTTACATTACCGTTCCCTGCCCTTCCTAGCTGTTCCCCAACTTTATCTAGATCTCCTTATGGACATTCGTCCGAAGTTCGTTTCGAGTTCACTTGTGTGGAAACCACTGACATAGTTGAAAGTATTTTGTCTGTTAGGTCCAATGCTGTAGGGATTGATGGAATACACCCTGTTTTCATTAAGTCATTGTTACCTATTATTTTGCCCTACATAACACACACGTTTAATACCATAATAATGACAAGTTTATATCCATCTCAATGGAAACTAGCCAAAATTCTACCAATTCCCAAAAGTAAGAGTGGTAATGAATATAGACCTGTTTCTGTGCTCCCTTTTTTATCAAAAGTTTTCGAGAGGGTAGTACAAAAACAACTTAATGCCCATCTAAGAGCCCAAAACATTCTCTCTTCTAAGCAGTCTGGGTTCCGCCAAAAGCATAGCTGCACCACTGCCATTATTAACATTGTTGAAGACATAAGACTTGCCTTGGATGAAGACCATGTCACTTTTCTTGTATTGCTCGACTTCTCTAAAGCATTCGATACAGTAGACCATGCTAATCTGTGTCGTAAGCTATCATCATCTTATGGTTTTTCATCATCTGCTGTTCTTTTGTTGTCAAATTACCTTCGGGATAGAAAACAAGCTGTTTCAGTTGGCAATAAAATTTCAAGTTTCTTACCGACCACCAGAGGAGTCCCTCAGGGTTCGATCTTAGGGCCTCTTCTTTTCTCCCTTTATATAAATGAACTCCCCTCAAGGATTGTTAATTCTTCTATTCAGATGTATGCTGATGATGTTCAATTATACCATAGTTGCCCCTTGGGACTTATTGAAGATTGTGCATACACAATTAATAGGGAACTAGAAGAAATTTCTCGCTGGTCAGCAAGCAATGGCCTGTTCCTGAATCCATTGAAATCCAAGTGCATTATCATTAGCAGAAAAGCCTTGAACCTTGATTATTTTCCAAACTTGTATTTAAACAACTCGAACATCGCTTACGTTTCTTCTGCCAAAAATCTTGGTATGTTATTCAATAGCACGCTGTCTTGGGATATGCACATCAATTCTGCCGTCGGTAAAGTCTATGGAGTACTACGTAGGTTATGGGCCTCACAGTATTTCACCCCTTTTAAAACACGCATGCTTTTAGCTAAAACGCTAGTATTACCAATTCTTAGTTACGGATGCGAAATTTTTTGTGACTGTGATGCTGTCAGCAGGAGAAGACTTAATGTTGCCTTTAATAATACAGCGCGTTATGTATTTGGGTTGCGAAGGTTTGATCATGTGTCAAATTTCTCAATTCAAATATATAACATCTCCCTTGATCACCTTATGCGCTTTCGAACTCTTATATTATTATTCAATATAATCCATACACAGCAACCTTGCAGTCTATTCAACAGGATACAGTTTGGTTCCTCTAGCAGATCTCAACAACTCATTCATCCTCGTTATTCTTGTCTGACATCAGAGCGCCAGTTTTTTGTTAACGCCATCCGATTGTGGAACTCTCTTCCCAGGCACTTAAGGAGAGTAAGCGGCGAAGCACAGTTTCGTAGAAATCTACGTACTTATTATCAAAATTAATTCTGTTTTTCTTTGACCTAGTGAATATATTTTTTTTTTCTTTTTTCTAGTTTTTTGTATTCAATAGAGATGTACTGTACTTTTTTGTTTTAATTTTTGTAAAAGGTGTATCTAACTTTTTTTTTCTCACTTGATTTTGATTTTTTTCTCAAAAATATGTAATGCATAAAATTATTACCTGTTTTTTATGCCAAAAATGTTATAAAGTAGTTCTCTTCAAAGCATTATTGAAATAATTAGCATAACACTAATTGATAAGAAGTATATTCTTAATGTGTAGGCATACATTGAATTTAATAAAAACTAAAAACTAAAAAACTAAAACTAAAAATTTCCATCTGTCAAATGCCTGTGTTAAGCATTGTACTCTGTCTGCTCAGTTATTTTATTCTGAGCTTATAGAGCGCACTCTGAACACGCTCAGAACATGCTCAGAACGAAAAAAGAAACACATTTACGAAGCTCTGAACGCTCTGAACTAAAAAAGAAACACAATTTATTTTTTGACAACTCAGGCTCTGTTTTGAACTAAAAAAGAAAAACGCCTTTTGGGAGAAGTGCACTGCTACCTAGAGATCTATTGTGAACACATTTAATTTCATTATTTCGTTTTGCTTTTCACATTAACCATAAATTATTGACAAAATTCTTGAAAACACCAATTTCACAAATAAAGCTGACAATTTTGACAGTTTATTGAAAAAATAATACAATGGCAGTTTAGTGCTCAATTGCGTTTCTTAAATAGATCGGAGCACTCAGGTCAAGCTTCGCTCGCAGAGAGCTCTACTCGCTCAGGCCCCAATCTGTACCAAAAAATAAAAACGCCTTAACAAAGTAAACAGACCTTTTTTGACGTTTGTAAATGTCAAAGAGTCAAATGAAGTTTGCACGATTTGTAATGAATACAAATTAAATGTCTGAACGTGAGCGTCTTTTCATTATTCTCTTTATCGTCAAACAATGGTTAAATATAAGTTTCACAAAAACACAACTAGCTATAGGTATACGAAAACTTCAGAATCGAATAAGGTCTGTTTGTTTTATTGACAACCCGGAACGGAGAGTACTTCCGAATTGCCAATCGAAAATGCCAAAATTGTTTTTGAAGTAATGTGCGACTTTTTTTAAATACCGATTTCGTTATCTGTACTTTTTACCTAAAACTCTAAAAGCTGAGAACCAGGTATGTATATTAATCAAATATATTGCTTTTGCCAGAGTATTTAACTCAGCGTCAAAGACACTTTTTTACAAAACCAAACAAAGTGGTAACTACAATTTAAGCTAAGCAAACAATATAGGTAAGATCATTAAGCAGAAATCAACTCTTTTATCCAGAATGTAAATACCATTTAACTCTATTAAGCCTTATATAGTCATATAAGCACCTTCAGATAAAACAAACCTCTAAACCATGTAAGAGATGTCAATTTTCCACGCGAGGAAACACCTTTGCGCGACATTCATGTTTGGCATACTGTATATGTATGCAGGTTAGGTATTCTAATTACATTTCAAATCCGCATGACAGTCTGTGTTCCTGTTCTGTGTTCACTTTTCCTCTTCAACGTTGTCAGATTATAGAAACCACTTTTCCAATTCGTGTGCAAATGCATGTTTTCTCCCTTTCGATTTGACAATGATAGACAGAGAGCGAAAAAAAAAATCTCATCCAATCGGTTACAGTGAAATATATTTGCATTTTTGCGCTTCCCTTCTGTTAGCAATAGCAATGTGAAATGATAAACAATGAATTGACGTTTTCACATCAGTTATTTGTCTAAAAACAAAAACACCTTTTTTCAGATTAATTTCGAGGTTTGATTTATTATAATATGTTTTCTTTAAAATTAACAGGAATGGGATCAAGTATCAGCATACAGTAGCAGATCCATACCAAGACCTAGAATTTATCCAATGGATAATCAAGATGATTTAAGGAGTCACTTCTCTGGTATGCCAGGAAAAGTCAGTAAGGCAAGGTAAGTTCAAGGTGTTTGGTTGAAAGTGGAACTATGGGAATGATATAAATTATAAAAAATACATAAACATAAGTACTGCGAAAAAGGAAGTGATTTTGTATCATTTGGTTTTTTCATGAGTTTTGTACTTTTGAGTTGATTAATACACATTACATACATGTACTTGAAGGATATGTCAAATGAAATGTAAGACTTTTTCAGCTGTCAAATGTTTGAAATTATAAATTACATTCAGTTCATGACATTTTTTAAGTTCAGTATTAGATTCCAGAAATGTCATATTCAATCGCAATCAGTTTAGTTTGGATTTGGATTTGCCGATTTTGGCCATTTTTGCATTCCATGTGACAATTAAATTAAAATTTTTGAAAATATGAAAGAACTATAGTACGATTATTTAATGCTCTATGTGTACAAATTTTGCTCTAAGTCTACATTCTGTCTATTAGGGCTCCATGAAGCTTTCCAGAAAAGTTAAGTAAAATTGTATATCTACATACCTAGTACCTACTTTTGAGGTAGTACATTTCTTAAATTTTTTTTTAAATTGGAAATTTTTAACAGACATGATTATAATTCAGAAATGTTTGTACACAGCTTTTGGGTCAACTCTACAAAACAATCTATCGATCTATTTTTGACAGTTTTTACATACTTTGTGTGTTCAACAGTTTTGATCTAATTTTTGGTTTCTGATTCCAAAACAAAATCTGAGTTGTCAAAAAATATAAAACAAAAATCTTGTGTTTCTTTTTCACTTGGGAACGTTCAGAACTTCGAAATTGTATTTATTTTACCGTTCCTAACATGTTCAAAGCGCCCTCTATGAGTTCCCAATAAAATATGAATGCAAGAGCACTGAAATGGTGACACCGTCAATTTTGAAAGACGGTTAGATAGATCCTTTTTTAGAAATAACTAGTTAAAAATAAATCATATGATAATAAATCAGAGAGGATTTTCCATTGATAAATTCAGATTTCAAATAGATTTTTTGATTTTTTTCGCTTGGAATTGGAATTGGAATTCGATTTCAAATTGATTCTTTTTGCCGTTGTATTCGTATAATTTCTGTTTTCTTCTTCTTCATCATTTAGGTATCTTCTATAGAAGAGAAATATGGACATACAAATAATTTCTTCCATTTATTGGAGATAATTTTCAAAATTGAATTAAATTAAACAACCCTAAAACCACATTTGGAAACTGACAGCTGAAAACTGTTTTGGTATTAGTACATGCAGGTGTAAATCTGCCGATAAATTAAGATTTGAAACATTGATTTTAAATCGAAAAATACATCAATTTTTTCCCCAATGAAATGTAAAACTTGCAAAAATCGGCATTTTGACAGATCCAAATCAAAAATATATTAAGGGTATTCATGTAACGAGATAATTTTCCGCTTTGTAGAAAAATATAACTTTCCGCAACATGTTTTCATGAACACCCCCTAAGAAATACTTGCGTAAATGTGGGAAATATTCTGTGAAATGTCAAATTAAAAGTCAGAATCCATATATCTTTAGTTTACGAGGTTTATTTCTGCACTTTCCGCAGCAAATTTGTGAGATAATTTTATGCGATTTGCAGAAACTTTTTCCCATACAAATTTTGACAGCTCGTTTCTGCGGAGATAAAATTATCTGGTTTACGAGGTTTACGAGGGTTTTCCGCGTTTACATGAATACCCCTATTGATTTATTTTACCAATAGAAAACACCATTTGACAGAATTTTTTTTCTCAAAAAATAAAAATGGCGTATCGAATGAGTGCATTCAACACAATACCTTACTTCGAATTATAAAACTATTTATGGCAATCAAAATCTTGGTTTAGTAGAATAAAATTAAACTTGGATATTGTGTTTTATTCAACAAAAGTCACAATAAACTTAATTTCAAACATTTAATAGTTCCAAAAGCTTAAATTTCATTTTACTTTTCTTCTTGTAACATTTGCCATTCTAACTCATTTACACATCAACAAAAACAACAACAAAAATATTATCTTCAGATCCATTGCCGATGGCCAATCGCAGCACAGCTTTTCTAACAATTCACATCGCGGATATCTGGGCACAGCGTTTCCCACAAATTTAGTTAATTCACGACCGGAACTCCGGCAATCGCGTCAATCATTGGCAGCTGCATCCGAACGAATGTCGCGTGCCTCATATGCCGGCTCAATTCACGGTCCAACAAGTATTGCGTCTAGTTCAAGACGGTCACGGCCGCGATCTAGATCACGAGATCATTTAAATGGACCACATATTCACAGTCATCGACCAGGAAGCCGGTAAGTGGGTTAAATCGATGGATTTCGTTTAAAAAGAGAGAAAAAGACTAACTTAAGTTGCCGTGCACTGCTTTATACTAACTTGTTTCAAATTTTACTTACCAAAACATAAATCCTACAAATTAGATACAAAGCTTTACTGCAAATAACAAATAATTAACAATATTTCACAAACTAACATGCCTACTTTTGTATTTTGTTTCTGTTCTATTAATTATCTACGCTACTGTTCTTTTTTTTTCCTTTTCTGTCTTCGTTTGGGGTATAATTTGGTTTGTTTGTATCTTTTGTATCCGCTTGGATTACCTAGTACATACACATACAAACATTTGTTGTTTGACTTTTCATTTGAAAGGCGACACTTTCGATTCTTCACTTTTTGTTTTTAATCACTTCTTCTATAGGGTGTTTCAGTACTTATGGGTTGATAGAAAAAGTTAGAACGTCATTGGCCGTGTTCAACGTAATTAAGATAATTCTTCTCATTTTATTGTTTTTAGACCGAGCTTATAATTAGACAACTTTATGGTATATCAGTTATCAGTAGTCATATATCTGCTGGAATATAACTGGAACATAAGTTGATCAATATTCACCGAATCAGAAAGTTGCGAAAATATTTACTCTATTCAACTAATTAAATAACGTGCGTTGAACGCGGCCAACATCTCTTAATATTTCTTCGAACACAGCAAATTTCTTTCAATATTTCTTCGAAGAAATAGAAACACCATCTTTCCTTCATTAAGGCTAGTAGGTAGGCAGACCGCGCTAAATTTTATCTCCCATACAAAATTGTCTCCAAAATTTAGCGAAGCAAAAATTATGTCAAGCATTATAGCCGAGAGGTACCCTGCTCCAGCTTAAGAACCAAAATTTCTCTTCGAACTGTACAAACTTATCTTATCTTATCTGTCAAAATTTAGCGCACGAAATAACTGTCTGACACATTTATTCTCGACCTAAATTTCAATTTTAATTTGAAATGAAAAAATATTTAGAAGAATATTTGGCGACTTTGATTAAAGAACAGCTGTTTTCTTTGACATATTCTCCACAAGGTTCTTATTATGTCAAAATTGAGCTTGGATTTTAGCTGATGTTTGGAGAAAAATGTGGGAAATAAAATTTAGCGCGATCTGCGTACTAGGCTTTACACTTAAATATTAAAACAACCCCTCGATAATATCTAAATATTTATCTTTAATACACATTTTTAGATACTCGACTGCTGGATCGACACATACACTAAATAACTATTGTGACACATCAGATAATTGGACTGAGAATGACATGGAAATCTATATGGCTAGAAATCCAACGACACGCAATGGATTGGTGCCATTATGAGGGCGGGTTTTTTTGTCCTGATATTTCGATGTTGTATTAAATTTGGATGAGATTTTCTGACGGTACGTTTCTCGGCCACGATTACACGTTCGGCCATACAAGGATTATAATCAGCAGCAACAAGACCAACAACAACATCACAACGAACCTCAATGGTGGAGACAACGACAGCAAGAAAGGTTTCACCGTCGTCGCTTCCATTACCATCATCATCATAATCATCACCACCATCCACATCAGCATCAACGACATTCTCCTTCACCGTTGCCTGCTCGTTGTACATCACCACCAGATGTTGTACCACGTCCTGCATCTTTTACTATAAGTACTGGTTCTACTAGAAGTAGTACAACTATTTCAACAGGACATCCCACACCCGTTGCTGCTAATAGTCTTTTAGGTGAGATTGTGGTCGAGAATTATTTTGACGAATACAATAGACAGGAAATCCGCCATTCACGTGCGATACAATTAAAAAGGTTTGACTCTTCAACGACAGAGTCAGACTATAGTAGTAGTAGTATAAATAATAATAGTACTAGTAGTAGTAATAATGAAAATAATAACTTTTTGCATTCCGGTACTAATATAAATAATAATAATAATAATAATTCTAATGTCACTTATGATAGATTAAGAAACCTCAATACAAACTTCGAAACCGTTAACGAAATTAGTAAATCAGATTTGAACGAATTCAACGATGACAGTTATATGTAATTTTATCGTAGGTACAATACATACAAAAGTGTGCAATAAATCTTTGTTATTCAATTTTTATTTAAAGCTTAATAGTGTTTCTGAGGGTGGATGTAACAAATAAAGATTTTATTTAAAAAAGAATACCAAAGCTCTTTTTAACAATTTGTAGTTTAAAGTTTTATGTTGTTAAAATTTGTTAAGCTTCGCGAAAATATTTAGGAAATCTTTAATTATTATTATGTAGATTTACCAATTATATTCACTTCTTTTTTTTACTTGGACCATTTTATACAACCCTTAAAACGATTGAACAAATTGCGAGACAGTATAGTTAAAGGAGATTTCGGTGCGTATTGGTTTTAAAATTCTGAATATAAGAATGGACGGGAAAAATAAAACAGGTGAAGCATTCGTGTTGTATGATTATAGAAACAATTAGTGCACTTGAGAGTTGAAGTTCAGTGCATAAATAAACTGAGGAAATTCTCTTCAAATTACCTCAACTGTCAGGTTAAAGAAAACGTCACATTGATACTTCACCAAAAGAAAGGACAAAAAGTTGTTCGGAGGAATTTGTTTCGGAAACCTCAACTTGCTAAATAGTTCTTTGAAAAATAAAATGAGAATTTATAAGGGAAAGGCTTTTTCTTTATAGATATGTTAAAGTTTCTATATTAAATTTGGCCATATACAAAATTTTAAGGGCCCCTTTTCTTATAAAAACCAAAATAAAGTCTCCAATAAATCTATTAGAGTAAACGTTATTTGAATTAAAAAAAAAGTTGAAATATTGAGAGTTTAGATGGTGCTTAGAACGATTGCAGAAAAATGTGTAATATGTAATGACATCGAATGTCATTGAATTTATGATGATCACCAACTTTGAAATAAAAAAAAATTAATTTAAAAGTGAACGTAAGCGTTTTATATGTACACTTTGAATTGCTGCTGGTTATTAGTTTCATTAATACAATAACAAATAATAGACAAATAAAAAAGTATTGTACATTGTGTATGAATGTGGTAATGGTTTTCGTTACACCCTGTCAATTGTCACATTCAGGATTCACTTTCATAAGTTATGTCATTTTCCATTGGTCGTCTAGAAGCGTTTGGAAGCGTCCAGAACTCTTCTCAAACCATTCCATTGGGAAAAAAATACTCTTCTGAGAAGAGAATTTCGCTTCTCGATTTCAAGCAGGGTTCGGACTTAGGTTTTAAATTTTCGAAGTAAATACGGAAAAAAACTGAAGTAGATCCAAAATTTTCGAAGTAGTTTTAGGAAATTAAATTATATAACTTTGATTTTAGACTTGTACAAAAATTTTAATTAAATATAACTATTTTAAAGTAAATTTTCCATCAACGAATTAGTATTTTTGTATGAATATTATCAATTCAAAATGTGACTCATAAATATCTTTACGTTTTTCTGTAAGTGATCTTGAAAACATTTAATTTTCCACGGTGCTTACGCTTAAACGATTCCTAAAATTGTTTTTTATGTAATACAGAGTGATCAGCGCTGTCTTCAAATATGTTGGTTAAGAATTTAAAAGAGAAGTAGATCACAAAAAAGAGAAGTAGGGAAGTAGATTAATTTTTTTTCTCAAAATCGAAGTAGATCTACTTCGATCGAAGTAAAGTCCGAACCCTGATTTCAAGTCAGAATCCACTCAAGAAGCACTAATACCCATACCCAAATGTCAAAAGCAACTATCGCAGATTTTCACCAGCACGACCGACGATTAACTAATACAAAGGCAAAATTTCAAAGTTGAGTAGAAGAAGTGAGCACCGTTCCATTGGATTTCAGAATGAGTGGATCCTTGAGTGAAACCAATGGAAAACGACAATAGTATCAATTAATTTTCTGAACGACCAAAACCGGATTGGACGAGTTTTTTGTAGACAAAAATCAGCTGAAACCCAGAAAATTAAATATGTAGAAATATTTTCATGTCGGAAGATCTAGTGCTGTTTTGTCAAAACACAAAACTATTCCGAAAACTTTGAATAGAATTCCGAACGTGGGCAATAATTCTACAGAATTTCGAAGCGGAATTTTACTATGAAAGACCGAATTACTTCGTTTTAAAACACTTATTAGATTTATCTACAAAGTATGTGCACTCGACAGTAAAACAACAAAAAAACAACACGAAAACTAGGATGAAATGAGAAATTTCTTGCTCAAGTGTCATGCTCAGAGGAATTTAACAAACAGAACTTATTCGTAGAAAAAGAGAGAACATTTCGCCAAAGAAACTAAACGCAAACATCACCATTTCTATTTGAAATTAAAATCCAAAACTAATTATGACTTAAATGTAATAGGTGCGTTCTATTATCTTTGGATCTTTATGGATCTGGATCTGAATTAATTTTTAACATGTATTACAAAACCAATTTGGACTTCGGATCTCTATCTGAATCTATCTCAAACATCTAAAATTGAGTTGCGGGTAGATGTTAGATGGGCTAGTGGTAAAGTAGTGTATGCATGAAAAAAACAAGAGATAATTGAAAATTAAGAAACATAAGGAAAATAGAGACGCTATCACTATGATCCGAATCGTCTTATTTTCAAGGGGGTATCCATATACAGTGACGAGCAAAAGTTGCCAAATGTTTTCGCTTACTTGAAAAATTGATTTAAAGTAAGAGTTTTTAATGGAATTACAATCTTTTTTATTTTTTGTCATTTTGTTTATTTAACTAAATTTTATTATTTATAATAACTTTTTCAAAAAATAATATATTATACAAAACAAAAAATATTCCATTAGTTTTTAGACTTGTCCAATTATGCACGTTTAAATTCATATAATGATTTCCACCAAATTATGGAAACATTGCTCTGGAATACGGCCCTATTCCAGCTCCATTCGTTGCCAAAGCTCCTGAGTGTTTAATGGGTGATTTTTGTGCTGCCCCAACCGTCGCTTCACAATTGATCATAAATTTTCAATTGGATTGAGGTCAAGGCTTTGTGCTGGCCATGTCATCGTCGTAAACTGTTGATTTCTCAGCCGTTCCTATTCTAATGACCTTCGTCTCGTCCGACCAAATGACTTTTTTCCATTGGTCAATAGTCCAGTGTTTGTGCTTTTAAGCAAAAGCTAACCTGGCTTTAATATTTGTCGCTGAAAGCAGAGGCTTCTTCGGTTTCTCTTTAGCATTTAATATTGTGTAATATATATTTTTTTTTGAAAATTTTATCATACATAATAAATGTGAGTTAAATAAACAAAATAAAAAAAAAATAAAAAAAGATTTATTAAAAATAATTCTTACTTAAATCAATTTTTCAAAAAAGCGAAATCATTCGACCACTTTTTCTCGTCACTGTAGAACATTAGCGATAATGACAATAAAACAAGGCTAATACAACTGCTGTTGGCATAAATATTAACCCGGGTTATGGTAGTGCAGTTTACCTGACAGATAACAAAATGTAAGGGTAGAGCAAAACAAGCGATTAACTGAAGCGAATGTTCGATTCACGCCGAAAGTAGAGTAGGAGTAAGAATCTCAACTGCCGTTTTCAGTTTAATTGGGTTTCAGTTATAATAAAGAGTTGCAAATAAATAGTAAAATATATAAACTTTGTGAGTTTAGTAAGTCGATTTTTTCAGTTAGAAATAGTCCAAATAATAAGCATACAAATTTTAATAAATTTATTTAAATGGCAACGAACTTTTATTTTATCAAAAATTCCTTATAATAAAAGTCGTGTGTCAATTGTATTATAATTACGCCAAGTTTATGTGGAAAAGTCTCCAAATAAATATATGGATCATATTAAATTCCGTTGACACACGACTTAAGTGAGAAAAGAGAGGAAAAAAAATACGAAAACTAAGCACAGAAATACTTAATGTACTCCACCCTTGGTTAAACTTAAAAAACTCCCATTGAATTTCGTTCGAACATACACAAAAGATGGTATATATACTAATTACAAATTATACAATTATATATTGTAGCTGCAAAAACTATGTATTATAAATTTTAAGAACATATCTTAGAACATTATTAAAAAAAAAAAAAAAAAATTAAACAAAAGAATAATAAAAACACCATAATCATATTTGTTATGGTAAACTTAAAAAAAAAATAAAGTTAAAAAAAAATATGTAGGTGCTAAAAATAGTTAACAATTAATATTATGTTGTTGACATTTTAATAAAATTGTATTAAAAAAAATAAATCAAATAAGTCTAAACCATATAAACTTAGATTCAAAATAATAATGTAAAATTAAACGCTGCTTTTAATTGTTTAATTTTTTTCTAATGATTTTGTATTTACTTATTAATTTTTCTCATTTTGTTGTATGTATAAAATAAAGTTTTTTTTATAATGAAATTATTTTTGTTTTGTTGTATTATTTCTTCTATGTACTAATTTCTTAGTTTTTTTTATTATTATTTTGTTAATAAACATGCCACTTATCTTTCAGCATATAAAAACTATTTAAAACAGACAAATTTTGCCCGCTAAGGATCTGTTCACACACAAATTTCCATTCCAGAGGACAATATTTCCTTATTATATTGTCAAAAGGACAAATTGTTCTAAATGTGTGTGTAAGTTTGCTTGCCTTTGTGCAGAACAAATAAAAATAAATATAATATGAAGTTCAAAGGAATTCCCATTAGTCCTTGTTTTTTCGGCCAAAAAATATATGTATACAGAAGACTTTTTTGAAATGGCAAACACAACAACAACTATGACGATGATGATGATAATAGAACAAAACTTTTCACTCCGTTGGATACTTTAAGCAATGACACACAACGGTAATAAAGGAACACACTGAATATCCTGAAAGCTCCACGGGTTGCTGAATACAAATAACGACAAAACTAGCAATTGAAATAAATGTTAATAAGGATGCAACTGGAGAGAAATTATGCTTGCAGGAATTTCCAGTGTGTGTGCAGAGAAATTACAGTCCCAACTTTCTAATCTTTAATTTTGTTTATTTATAACTTATACACATTAGAACAAAATGTATATAAAAAAATAAATCTAGGGTTAAGAGGAATCGATGGGGCATATGTAGAAAAATTGCAGCCCTAAATCGCATTCAAAGCAAATGAACACAGTTGAGAGTTAACGTTAACATTAAAGAAAAAAAAAACTTAGATATAGTTGAAGAAAAACATTATTCTAAAATTGTAGATATTAGCGAGAAAAAGAGAATAGCAACAATAAACCTTATTATAAAATTAAATCACTCAAAAAACCGTTAGATTACACAGCAAACATATACGCTACTATTAATGGGAACAACTAAGCATACAAAAATTGAAAATAAAAAAAATTAGACGCTAAGAAAAAGAAAGCTTTGTAAATAGTAAAAGGAAAGAATTTTTAACATAATGTAGAATTAAATTAGGTTACTTTATATATGCAAAACTGCCTTAGCACGAAATATAGAAATTATTAAAAAAAAGTTATAGAAATAGATGAATATACATGCATAATATTGTTTGTTGATTATTATTCTAGCTACTTATACTATCGTTTGCTAAAATGTTATATACAGTGCACTAATGCATATATGGAATTTAATACGATGCTGTGTATTATGTAGGATTTAGATATTTCATGTATGTAATTAATTAAAATATATATTTTTAATAAAAAACATTTATTTCTTGTGGTTATTTTTGTGAAGAATTATTGTTTGAGAATCCATTCTGAGAATATTTCAGCTAGCGGTAAGTTAATATTTAATATTCAAGTTTTTCAAAAATATTTAATATACATATTTTTAACTTATTTTGTATAGGTTTTGTAAAACAGGAATTTGAGTTTCAAAAAAACATTCCACACTCGTGGCATTACATTAAGCACGCAATTAATCCGTGGGATTTATGTTTCAGGTCTATTTTATGCATCTCAAATGCATCTAGGTCTAATAATAATTGTCCGATTTTTTTTTTTGTTCTTGATGGTAAGTGAGTTCAGGATCGATTACAGCATCATTTGGGGGTTCAAGAAGAATCTATACTGTGAAGAACAGGCCAGCAGTTTTGGCACTTAGTGAAACCCACACGGAATTCAGCTTACTTACTTACTTACTTAGGTCCTCGGACCTGTTACATCCGTGTGGTTCCCCTTGCGGCGCATAGAGCCCCACTACTCCTTTATAGAGTTGTTTCTCCATATTTTGGACAGCATTCCGAACGCAGCCTTTGCTTTCCCGATTCGGCTGGTTATATCTAGTTCGGTCCCGCCATCAGTAGAGACAGAAATATATATTTGAGTAGATGAGGAAGTTTTAAGGCTGATTTTTTGCCGTATTCATCTTAAGCCCGACGGTTTCGGCTTCTCTCTCCACCCTTGTTGTCATTTGATGGAGATCCATGATCCTATGAGAGAGTAAGCACACGTCATTCGCGTAGTCCAGATGTTTCAGGTGTGATAGCAGATTCCACAGAATTCCTCCATTTAAAGTCGACAAACCTGCATGCAGCACATCACTTATTACCAACAGGAATAGTATTGGCGACAGTATACAACCCTGTCTAACACCACTTTGGATTTCAAAAGTAAGAGAAATTCGCAACATTGACTTCTTCAATGAATTGTGAGATGCATGTTCCCTTCTCCCCATGCAATATTCTCTATGACAACATTGCCAATATTAAATTATCTACAGGTAGCACTGCTAAAATTCTCTACATCAATGCTAGATCGATAAAAAACAAAATTGATGAATTTGAGCATATAATTAAAGGCTTTAATATAGATATTGATGTTATCTGCGTTACAGAAAGTTGGCTTTCAGACTCTGATGAAATTTATTTTAACTTAAAAAATTATGAAAAAATTACTGCAAACAGACCTACTGAAGACGCGGGAGGTGTAATTATCTTTATATCTAGAAGCCATTCGTATACGCATTTATTTTCAATGAGTGACAACGAGGATAGTTTCTGCGCAGCAAATATCAAACTAAAAAATTATTCCTTTGATATTAGCTGTGTTTTATTTTCCCCGAAATCTGATCCAGATTGGATCTTCATTCAAAATTACATGTATAACAAAAACAACACAAGGTCCTGTTTTGTTTGCATTTGTTGTTTTACATGTTATTTTGAAAACAAAATCCAATCCGGATCAGATCTCGGGGAAAATAAAACACAGCTATTATGTGCGTTTACCGAAAACCAAACCTGATTGTTTCCAAGAAAGAAAAATTTTTATCCGTCCTAATGGAAAACATCACCAGAATGTCTATACGAAATTCCATAATTATTGGTGACTTTAATATAAATATTTTGATCGAAGATGCTTTTGTCATAAAATATCTTAACCTTATCAGAATGCACGGATATTTTGTTATAAATAAATCAATTCCTACACGAAAAAATTCAAACCTTGATCACTTTTTTGTTAACAACCCCAATCACAATATAACTGCACACCATTCAAAACTTGATTCAGTTGACCATAATGTGACAGCTATTGACATAAGCGTTCCAAAGCCTGTAACGAAACACCCATCACTCAAGCCCAACCCAAAATACATATATGTCACTGATGCAACAAAACTAACTATGAAGCTAAAAGAACACCCAATAATTTTGTATGATTCCATGGCTTGTGAAGACATGTACAACTACTTAGTTAACAAATTAAACGCCTATATAAAAACCACATCAAAAAAAGTCAAAGTCAAACAAAAACAAACCGATTCCTGTGAATGGCTCAGTAGCGAATTGATTTGTCTAATCAAAGAAAAAAACAAATGGTTTAGTAAACTGGGTAAGGATCCCAATAACATTCAGATTCAGCGACAATACAAATATCTTAGAAATAAAGTAACAACTCAGAAACGACAAATTAAAGCAGATCATTACAGAAAACTTTTTGAAAGAAGTCTAAATGACAATAGGAAAACATGGGAGAATATCAACAGCCTGTTGTACAATAAATCAAAAAAGAATATGGATTGTCCTTTGCTCAATAACTGCTCACGAAATGAAAAATTAAAAAAAATAAATGATCTTAACGAATTTCTCGCTACGGTTGGCAAAAAAATAACATCTAAATGTCCGACTCAAAACATCGTCTATCCCTCCAAACTGCAATTGAAAAGTTTTATAATAGAAAAGACTACGCCAGAACTTATAAAAAATATTATGTGTGGACTTAAACCATCAAAAGCTTACGATGTAGACAATGTTTTTTCTTCACTATTAAAGGAATGCAGTACAGAGCTTTGTAAACCAATCTCTATACTAGTCAATAAATCGTTAAGGGAGGGATATGTTCCAAAGATGATGAAAGTAGCCAGAGTTATCCCTATCTTCAAAAGTGGTGACGTAGATGACTTCAATAATTATCGCCCTATCTCAATATTACCTACAATATCGAAAATTATTGAAAAAATTGTAAACCAACAACTAGTGGAGTATATCGAGCGTAATAATCTCTCAACCTCTAAACAATATGGCTTCCGGAAGAAGTCAGGCACGAGTACAGCGCTGATAGATATGGTATCCCACCTTCAAAAAAATAAGGACAACCGCAGTAATGTTAGTGCACTCTTCATAGACCTGTCAAAAGCTTTCGACACAGTCGACCATAAAATTTTGTTAAGAAAGCTCTTTGCCCTAGGAGTAAGAGGTTCCTCTTTCAATTGGTTTAAATCCTATCTTTTAGAGCGTTTTCAGTACATCAAAATAGACGATTGCACGAGTGAAAGACAACCGGTTACGATGGGAGTACCACAAGGAAGTGTTCTTGGACCAACCCTATTTTGCGTATACGTACAGGACTTTGCAAACCTCCAACTGAATGGACACCCAGTTCTATTTGCAGATGACATAAGCTTGTTGTATTCCACAAACTCATCTGCAGAGATCGAGCGGCAAATGAATACTGATCTTAAAAAGATTGAGACTTGGATGAACGCGCAAAAACTATGTGTAAACGCCCGCAAAACGAAGTATATCGTATGCACCAAATCAAATACCTCACTACGAATTGTATACCAAGAAGATGTAGTTGAACGAGTCAGTGAATTCAAATATCTTGGCCTCTGGGTAGACTCAGCGTTAGATTGGAACTTCCACATTTCGAAACTATCGAAAAAATTGTCTTCGCTTGCTGGAGTTTTTGGTCGAATCCGATACAACGTTCCTGAAAACCTAAAACAAACAATGTACTTTGCTCTCTTTCATAGCCATTTGACCTATGGAATCAACATTTGGGGTACAGCAGTTCATGGCCTTCTACAAACCTTGCAAGTAGTGCAGAATAAGGCATTAAAAAACTTGTTTGGATTTGATCGGCTCACAAACACCCGATGGATTTATAAACAGCTGCAGATTTTAATGGTCAAAGATGAAATCGAAATAAATATGGTGACTCACATTCACAAGATAGTGCTTACGGAGGTACATACAAACACCCAGCTGACTACAAGAAGTAATTTACACCAATACAGCGTTAGGAGTCGAAATAATATACACCTAGACAGAATATACTCAAAAAAATATGGAAGCAGCTCAATTTTATATAAATCTATTCAGTACTATAACAAATATTCTGATGAAAGCAAGAAATGTAATATCTTAAAATTTATACTTCATGTTAAAGCCATGCTACTGTCTAAATACAATGTTTAAAAGATCAATGTTAATTATTGTCATAGAAGAAACTGTAAGAATGAATTTTGTCTCCTTTTCTAATTTTTTGTCTCTACGGTATCTTATGTAGTATGTCATACAAATTTCTTTTTTGCTATTCAATTGTTGCTTGATGATTAAATTTCCATTTTTTATTAAAATTTTTGTTGTTCATATTGTCAAAAATACTTATTGTACTTATATTTAACATTTTTTTAAATTACATAAACATTATTGTAGTAACTATACAGCCTGTTACGAGATTTATCTCATAAGGCATTCTTAATAAATAAATAAATAAATAAAATAAATAAACTCCTCTGACAACCTTCCTTTATGCAGAACGTTACATTTGGATCTTTCATATGTAGCCTTGATAATAGCGATCAATTTAACCGGGATGCCCCTCTTGCGCAAGGCTAGCCAAATAAATTCTCTATTGACACTGTCAAACGCCTTTTCGAAATCGATGAACAGCAGGTGTTGAGTTGATGTCATCAACACAGGAAGATCCAGTGCGGAAACCTGCTTGTTCGGCGTCAAGCGTGTCTTCTAGGTGGTCTTTTATTCGCTCTAGGACGATTCTTACTATAATCTTTCGCTACAGCAGGCAGCACGCAGATTCCGCTCGCACTGCGTAAGGCATCCTTTCTTTGGAAGCTTGACAATCAACCCCTTTTTCCACTCCTCAGGAAAACTTTCTGTTTTCCAAGTAAATAGTCGGTGCAGGAGCTCAGACGATGTTGTTGGCGCTGCTCGTAAGAGCTCTGCGGGAATACCGTCAAGTCCAAACGCTTTGTTGTTCTTCAGTGCTCAGATTGCGGTTAGGATTTCTTCTCTACTTAGGGATAAAGTGCGTATTCGGGAATTTGTTACTACGGATCATTTGGTGTTAGGTGTTGACTTCGCTGCTGAAAACGCGATTTAAAACCGCATAAAAGTGCTCCTTCCTTTTGAGCTGGTCCTCATCCAAAACTAGCAGTGATCCGTCTATGTCCTTTACCAGGTTTTGTTTAGAGCTTTGGACACCTGTTAGCTCTTTGATAATTCTGTAGACGGTCCTACTGTCGCACCTACTTGCGGCCTCTTCTGCTTCTGTTGCCAATGCGTTGATATAGTTACGCTTGTCACGTCGCACGCTACGGTGAACTTGTCTCATCTTCATGCGGTACGCAGACTCTATCTCATTTCTGCCTGCTGTTGACGTTGCTGCAATGCGAGCTTTGAGCTGTTTTCTTTCTTCGATCCTAGTCCAAGTTTCTTCGGAAACACAGGCACTATTTTTTCCTTGCGACCGACCGACTATACTTTCAGCACCTGATATGAAAACATTTTTCACAGCACACTAATGGTTTCGATGGAGGTGGGTTCCGTGCTGCTGATTGCTCTCAATCCTTGTGAAAGATGGTCCCCTAGTTGTTGGCGGACTGCGGGATCCTTGAATCTATCGGTGTCAAAATTGGGCATTCGGGTGTTTTCTTGAGATCTCCGAACTGCAGCTGTTCGTAAACTTACGGTAGCAACCATTAGATGGTGGTCCCGGGCAATTCCCATGTCTGCACCTCTTCTGTTTCGAACGTCCTGGAGACTGCTTCTAAATCGCCGACTGATCGCGAAGTGATCAATTTGCTTGGAGGTGCTTGTCTGTCCGTTGACACCCAACTGATTTTGTGGCAAACATGGTTTCTCCTATAACAAGGCAGTTGGCGTTACAAAAATCGACAAAACGTTCGCCATTGTTGTTCCGGTTTCCAACACCATGCTTTCCCATAACACGCCTGAGCCCATCATTGTCATTGCCAACCTTGGCATTCAAGTCTCCCATTACCATTGTGTTGTTTCCACGTGGCGTACTATCATAAGCAGCACTCAGTCGGTTATAAAAGGCATCCTTCTCCTCGATAGAGGAGAGCTCTGTTGGGACGTAAAACTTTTACTTTAGTCCAGAACCTAGCTCTTATGATCCTGTCATCTAACGGCTCCCAGGAAATTAAGCTCTTGAGAGCTGTTTTAGAAAGCAGCAATCCAACGCCAGATTCACGGTTACTTCCAGGTGCCTTTCCGGAGTAGAGTAGTACAGTGTTACGAGTTGGAGACTTACATATATTTCCCCGAACCCAACCATCTAACTTCACTGATCCCTAAGATGTCCATCTTATACCGCATGAACTCACTCCCTAGTTGGAGGAATCTGGCATTTTGAGGACCTTCACTTCTGTTGTCGAGAAGCGTCTTCACATTCCAATAACCAATCTTTGTCCGGGTACAATAGCCAAAAGTCGTCAACGTGTATCGTTCCTTATCCGAGGTGTAGTGTCGATTTCGTTACCGAGAAATTATTTCAGTTACGAAGAATGCTAACCTCCGTAACCTATCCTAGAAAGCTAGGCCTTTCGCACTTGTAATTTTAGCCTATTTACGTATATAGGCCCAGACCAAGTTCTGAGCCGTTAATAGTTTCCCGATCAGGCACGATGCAGGTAGGCAATATAGCTTGCCTAAGCTATATTTCCTCTATTCTTCCCTCACCATGGCCTCCCCATTTATGAACGAAATGATGTTGCTTATCAGCTTGAACCACAATTGTTTATATACAAACTTTAATTTCATGTGGTTTAAATTCATAGTTCATAAGCGAATCATTCATACATGCTTTATTTATTGCAGTCCAATTTTGGATAACATTAAATTAAGGCTTCTAATGGACTCGATGCTCTGTCTGACTCTGGCCAGTGAATTGTTTCCCATTTTCCGCAAAGTGAAATCGTTAATACGGGTGATTCCAATGTACACAATTCTTCGTTGCTGTACTATTATGGTCAGACAACACCCAAAGGAACGTTAACGAATTCCTGAGTTGCAGGAACCACCAACACTATAGATTTGATTCTTATCTCTGACCCTGACAAATACACTGTAGATAATTGTATTATCACCTTTAGGCGCATCAGACCATTGTGTCATTTGCTAATTTCCCCAAGTCAAGAAAACCCAGTTAGAGAATTAATTCTTAAGAGAACCATTTGGCAATATGAGAAAGCCAACTGGGACGGTCTTAACGATTTCTTCAAGAACTTCAACTGGTCATAATGCTTCTTCGATAGTGACGTGGACTCCAGTGCAGATATGATTATAAATGTAATTCTTTCAGAAAGAGAAATTTTATCCCGAATAGGGAAAACTCTGTCAAACCGAAAAAGAATTCATGGTTTGATTCGAGCTGTAAAGAGGTTATTAGAGTCAGAGAAGTAAGTTTACGATGTTATAAAGCCAACCCTACTGAAGAAAAGTTCATACAAGCTTGAAAGCCCTGTAACGATCATATTTGACGAACCAAAATGACCAACAATTAAGCCACTAAATATTTTTGGTCATTTGTAAAAAATGAACGAAATAATACTTCTTTTTCGGTTCCAACGCTCATTTCCAATAACACTCCATATGTCAGCTAACAAGAAAAAATTTTTTTTTTGTAGCACTCCTCCAGTACTTGAGAGCATAAATGATTTTGTGGGACAAATCTTCTTTCGCACTCGTACAGTTGAAAGAGTACTGTAAGATCTCCTTGCTCACAAATCCGATGTCTCGGATAATATTCCTCTCTTTGTTTTGAAGAAGTGTTCTTCAATTTCTTCAAGCTTCAAGCAGCTATCGGTTCACTGGTGATCTGATGGCATATCTCACCGAAGAGTAGAACAGATCCTTACATTGTTTTGGAGAAAGAAAAATTATTGCGCTTGATGTTTCTAAGGCATTTGATGCAGTTTGGCACCAGGCTCTCTTATCGAAAATGCGAGTTACATATGATATAGCTACTACTGAAATAGCTATTGTAGACTCAGCAACACAACAATTCAATATAACATCAGCACCTCTGGGTCAATCAACCAATCAACCAAATGAACTACCAAGACTAAATGCACCCTCAGTAATAAAGGGTCAAGTAACTCAACCACTAAGTGCAACATCAGCACCTTTCGGTGCAGTAATACAACAACCCAATACACAACTAAATTCAACATATTTGGATCAAACTGCAGTATCAGCAACCAAAGGCTATAAAAGCCAATACGTTAAAAATCGAGATCGTCCAATAATACATAGATAATTGAGATAGTCGCAGTGATGCTTGGATGGCGGACTATCGAAATCAAGATTTTGATTCTATTTTAAATCATTTGTTTAAATAGTTAAATTAATAAAGCGTAAGAGGCCTGTGGCCTATTATTATAAAAGAAAATATTTTTTTTGTATTTTTATGTTGCCACGTAAAACGTAAATTGGGTCCGTTTGCGATCAACGAAACCCTTATTCTTTGGATTAGAAATAATCTTCTAAATCGTTCAATACATATTGTTTTGGACGGTTTCAAGTCTGATCTTTAAAAAATAAATGCTGAAATGCTGGTGTTCCTCGGCCCTGTTTTGTCTCCGGCTCTCTATCGATGTAAGACATTTTTCACCCCCGCTGATCTGGCTACAATTTATAAGGCGTTTATACGTCCAAAACTCGAGTATACCTCACTTCTCAGGGCAGATGCAGCACAAACTTCTCTTCACTTATTGGATAGAATTCAGAACAGAGCGTTAAAACTGATAGGAAACTGAGCTATCATATTTTTCATTCTCATCCCTTAAACACTGTCGGAATGTTTGATGTATATCCTTGTTTTATCGCTTCTTTCACAAGCAATGCTCACTAGACGTAGCCAGTTGCATTTCTCCCTTCAATCAGTTCATCCGTGATACCCGTTTTTCTAGGAATGCTCATCAGTTCACCCCCGAGCTTAATTTTGGTCGTACTGTCAAATACAGAAATTCTTATTTTAGTCGTACAACACGATTATGGATTGCCTTGCCATTTCAATTTGCAAACATTCACGATCAATGTTCATCGACACCTCCTTTCTCCCTACCCTAATTTCCCCATCGCTCGTGGTGTGTTTAACATTATAAGGGTCTCTTAATAAACCATTGAGCGCGAGTGAATTATGCAAAACATCGGAAAAATTCCATGAAAATCAGGGCTAAATGAAGAATCCAGTTCAGATAAAACACTTAAACTCATGCAAATCAATATTCAACATAAAGCAATCAGTCATAGGAACTAAAATTTTTGAATCGTACTTGCTTCTTATTGTTAAGTCTGAAGTATTATAAATGCATTGAAAACTTTCAGCAAACCCAGTCTACAATTTTTTGAGAATCACTTGAAGTTTCGTTATTTTTGTTATTGTATGCCATTACTGATGGAAAATCTAAAATTCGACCACAGAGGATGAGAGTTTGCCTAAGGTAAAGAACTCGGAACATAGGAAGTCAATTCTCCAACAAAATTATTTAAAAAACATTCAATCAATGTTAACAAATGATTTATTCAAAGCATTTAAATTTTTGGAATTAAAATGATATTTGAACTTATTAACAAATTTATAAGTCTTATAACTCTTAATACAAATATTTTTTCAAAGAAATTGAATGGAGTTTGGAATACAAAGAACAAGATTTATGCAGACAACTCCATCACATACATACGCCACCGCTTTTTCACCAGAAATTGCTGCGAGGGAAGTACAAGAGCACATTAAAAACCTATGGGAATACAATGTCAAATGTGGACTCAAGATAAACAGGGAAAAGACCAGTGTTTGCAACACGCTGTGATGCAATTAAACTAAAGTTTCCAGAGAACACTGAAGTAACAGTCAAATAATCAAGAAAGTACTTGGGAATCAACTTTTCCAACAAATTCAAATAACAGAAATGTCACGTATTGATCATAAAAATCTATAAAAAGAATAAACAAGAATGATCTAAACTCTTGGAATGATGTGATGACGAATGCCTTAAGATATCATGAATAAAATTATGTTTAAGAATAAGCAGTCTAGCCGAAGATCGCAAACAAAACGGTTGCGTAGTTTAAGAAATAAATAAAGAGTTTTTTTAAAACGCCCAACCGAGACCCGTAGTAATAATTGGCGACCGTGACAGGACAATCTAATTTCAGTTATCCCTAAATTATACAAAGTAAGAGGAAATCAAGATTGTCTCGCGTGTGAAACAAAGTGATTCAACGCAAGACAAGAATGAATTAGTTTTTTAAATTAATTGCATTATTCTTAATAGATCATTAAGCCCGATTGTCTACACAACATACGTCACATTAAATGATCAAATACTATTACAAATAAAGAATAAGTACTCGTATCCTTCATCGAAAGGAGAAAAAAGAAGCAAAAATTTTAAGTATCCTTAACATAAAAGGAGAACAAAAAGCAAAAATTTTGTATGTATCCTTAATACCATAATAAAGGGAGATCAAAAATCAAACAAATTTTAAGTATTCTTAAAATAAAGGGAGAACAAAAAAAATCGAAAATTTAAAGGAAAAACAAAAAAAAAATCAAAATCTTATGAATGAAAGCAAGTGAGGGAAAGAAAAACGAACTCATCAATCGGGCTGAAAAAGTGAAACAATTTCTTAGTCAAGAAAAGAAAAAAGAACTAGTTGAACGTGCGAAAAAAAATCAAATCAGTGTTCAAGAAATCAAAAGTGGACATTGAAAGGACATAAGGAAAAATAAAACAGGACAGTCGACACATCACCAAAGGGATCAAGGTTATAAGTAAGACATAAACAATACATATATCTAAGTTGTATAAGTTAAGTTGAAATAAAAAATAATAATAATGAGAAAAAAGTGCTACAATTATATCTTTGAAAAAAAAAATCAAACTAAAACAGACTGTATACGAACTTTTAAGTAAATTCGGAAAACTAAATTTTCCTATATGGTTACTGAAATAAATAAAGAGTTTTTCAAAACGCCCAACCGGGACTCGTAGTAGTAATAATTTGCAGATTTGATGTTGAAGAAGGCCAACTATTATCTGCACTTGGTCCATCCGCTACTCAAGAGATGAAATGGACTAAGTAACAAGACCAAGCTGCTTGTGTACAAACAACTTATCCGACCCGTTGTGACCTACGCCTTTCCCATCTGGTTTACTATTTCACCTACAGCAATGAAGAAGATGCTCCGCATTTGCAATAAACTATACCCTAACCCACAGACGAAGAAATATATACCAACTAAGGAGCTGTACGAAGAAGCAAAGTTAATACCACTGGACAAGTATTTGTTGCAGTTCTCTGTTAAAGTCATCAGGAACCTGGAAGATCATCCCAACTCAGACGTACAACAACTCCTCCAGCATGAACTAGAGCCTAGTGACAGGTATCCCTACGCCCGAACCGTCACTAACGATCAATTTGAAGAAATAATTCATAACGACGACGCACTCATCAAAAATTATTATACTGCTAATATTAAAAAATCATGAATTAGATTACGAAAACATTAATATGATAATGTAATCAAATAGCATAATGTAAAGCCAAATGAAGAACGTTGGTCACCTTTTGTTTAGCCAACATGATTTAATTTAGTAATAAGTTAGTTTTAAGTTAAATTGTATAAGAAAAAAAAAAACAAATTGAAAAATAAAATTTTTAATCTTAAAATCTTGGAGTTTGGAAATGAAGATGATGCATTCCGAAACATTTACTTCCATAGAATCATTAACAAAAACCAAATCGAGCATTCTTTGTTCAATTAAAACATTCAAATATTGTTAAAAAGAGCAACTTCCCTTATCATCGAAAATAGTGCCTAAACATTCTTTTTGCATTATTCTGTTTTTGCAGTTTAATAGGATATGTATGTAATCCTCATTTTATAATTGAAACCAATATTGTCATTCATAAACTTATCAAAGTACCTCTTTTAGTACCCCTCGGCATAATGTTTAGTGCATTGGAGTGTCATGCGGAAGGTCTCGAGTTCGATTCTCAGCCGCTGCAAGAAAGTTTTTTTCAAGAGTGTACTGCCTCTTGCGAGAAATTGCCAAATCCTTCAAGAGTATCTCTTGTCATAGAAAGTGCTGCTCATTAGCCGTTCGGAATCGGCAGAAAATTGTAGGTCCCCTCCTTTCTTGGTAACACGCACACAGGAATGGTTGAGAATTGTAAGTCACTAGGTCCTGGTTCACTTCGAGCTGTTGCACCACCAAATTTATTAAATTTTATAAACTTATCAAAGTGATAGAAGCTTTGATAGATAAAAATATGTTTGAGTTTGGCCAGAATGAACCCCCCACCGCGCCTGCTATACGCAAGTTTGTCCAAGTTTGCTAGTGCACAACACTCATGCTCCCCGTCGCCGTACGGTGCGCACAGACGAGAATGTGGCTACTGTAGCCGAGAGTGTGAGACTCAATTTACGAACACCAACTCACTATCGATCTCAACAGCTCAACATTTCACGCACTAGCCTGAGGGGAATTCTGCATAAAGATCTCGAATTATTCGCTTGAAGGCGCACGACCATCCGCTTCGTTATCGATTTGCAGTTTGGGCCCTAGAGCAGCTTGAATTTGGGTGACAAATCATATTTTCTGACGCGAGGCATATTTTCACATCGGCGGCTACGTTAACAAACAAAATTGCAGCATCCGGGGCTCGGAAAACCCGCATTGTAAAGTGGTGGCATCATTGAACCATTTTTTCTTCGAAAATGAGGCTGAAAACAACGTTTCAGGGGCGTTGCAGAGCAATGTTAACCGACTTTTTTTTTTACTGAAATTGAAGACATGAATTTGGAAGACCTCTGGTTCATGCATAGTGACACGCCATGCCACACAGCCCATGCCACAATCGATCTTTTACGCACCAAATTCCCAAATCATGTCATTAGCCATCTTGGCGATGTCCATTGGCCGCCTCGCTGCTGCGATTTGACCACGGGAACCGAGAAGGACCAATGTAATGACAACAATCCGGAACCGATTCAAGTACTTAAGGCCACCTAAGCAATCCTTGAGCTATAGCCTGAAACCATCTAAAAAGTCTTGAAAAATTGGAGTGACAGAATGCGCCACTGCGAAGCCAGCCGAGGCAGCCAATTGAACTACGTTGTGTTCCATAATTAATAGGAATATTCGCTCTTACTAATTGTTTTGGCCCGTATTCGGCCCACCCTTCTTTAATTCAAATTTGATTAGAAAATCATCAGACATTATAAAACAGAGAAGTAGTTAATTTTAAAGAAGATATTGAACATTTTCATTCGTTAACGGAATCATATTTTTTCTAAAATCAAAACGTAACATAATCAAACTCACCCAGGGATTTGCAAGCAATTATCCAAACGATATCGCAATTCCATTGTGAAATTTGCCCACAATTGTGCCATGCCACCTTTGCCTCCAAAATGTGCATTGCAAGTAGCCAATAAACAGCTTAGCCTAACAACCAAAGAATCAGAGCCTGCTGACTTGATGTGAAACGGATCGAACTACAGAAAAAAACACATTTTAGAAGTTTTCTTATAAATACAAATCAGATTGAATGACCAACCTTGTTCTTATTCTCTTTCTTTGAATATGGAAACAGAGCTTCCGTCTGCATGTCCGGAAAAATATAGTTTATCATTTCCAACAATTCATTGTCCTTAAGCGGTCCGGCTAGTTTTTTTACAGGTGACCACTTTCTGAAGGGGGAAGCTGAAACATCAAACTTAGACTTTGTAAGTTGATCCAAAGGATTTGGTTCATCTCCGGTGGCACTGCCATAACTTCGGCCAACATAGCTTTCAACCGTTTGCATGCACTTCTGAAGGTCTAAGTAGTCATCGAGAGAACTCGATAAATAGCTTCTTGCTCTAGTAAGAGCGCGGACAGACCACATGTGGGCCTTCGATGCCACAAAGTCGGTGTAGTTAGCAGTATCAACAGCAACATTCTCGGCTATATCTGGCCAGCAGCAGTGAACCAAAAGTTCGGTCTTTGAATCACTGAAATATCCATATGGCAGAGCAACAAAATAAGTTCCCTCCATTGGACTTTCATCAAAAGATATTTCGCTCTCTGAGTTAGGGTTGACGAAAAAGGGAACCTTCATTCGATTGCTGTACTTGGTGATGTTCCCGAGGGCGTAAGTCTGACGAACCGACACTGTAGCTGGACGATTTGGTCCGTTTAGCTTCTCTTTGAAGATGGACAACAAACCAGAGAGGTATTTGCAGGAAGGGGGTGCAGTCTCCAAAGCAACTACGTCGAAATTAATCCTCACAGACTGACCAACCCACGCCCCGAGGAAGAAATTCCACGAAGGATTAAAAACTGGAATGAAAATTGGGACAGCAGAGTTTGTCTCTGCTGCCACGACGCTTGCCGAGCTCAAAAAGAAACTGCAGTCATTAGTATTGGATATGTAGCCATGAGTTTGCTCTACCAAAATGAATCGCCTCAATCCATACCATTTGGCAAGAAGATGAGTTTCATTAGTGTCTGTGGGACAAAACGTATTCGCCAAACTAGTCAAGTCGGAGAACAGTTGTGGTTGATCATGGGTGGAATGCTCTTCGGCTTCGTCTTCCGGAATTTCAGCTTCATAATAGCTGACAATGAATTCTTTCTTACCCAACTTTAGCACCTCGCTTTTTATGATCCAATTCGTATTGAAGAGTTCATCCTTTTTAAGTGGTGGACCTTTGTCTGCGGCCGACAGATTCCAGTCTAGAATTATTTCCCCTAATTGAGCATGGAAAGACTCCCAGTCGGATTTGGTGCTAAAGTCTTCGCGGTAGAAACCGTTTTCATCGATTTCTTCAGCCATTTTTTGGATTCTTGAAGAAAAGAATTCGTTTTTGTTTTCTATTTCTAATTGGAATTGCAACTAATACGTAAATAAAGATTTTTGTGAAATGTCAACAAAAATTAAAGTTGCTGTCACATACACACAGGGTGTTTCCATAAAAATGCTATGACATCAAACAAGTTCAGGGAATTAACATATAATTGTACTTTATGGTAGACTTACATGTATCTGCATTTTATTTCTGCAAAAAAAAAGGGATGCCAAATACATATATATATTTGTTAGATAGAGAGAAAAGAACAAAATGCAGAAGAACTTCATTTATGCATTATAGAAAATTCGAGAAACGCAGTCAAGATTATAGTAAAGACGAACATTTTGTAAATTTACGGCATTTTCACATTTTTCTATAACTGTTTTTAACCGGCGCAAAAAACATTAAATCGAAATGGAAGAGAATGGAGACAAGTTCAATTTTCGTTGCATTGTTTCGTATTAACAAGTCAACAAATTATAGTAGTTTATAGGAAGTAAAAAAGAGCTACCACCTGTATTCTCTCCCACTTTCGGGATTCGACATACATCTCTTTACTCTTTGCTCTTTACTTTTCTGTATTTTGCAGATGCAGAAGTATGTAAATCCACTTTTACTAACCACGGATCTGGATACAAGTTGCTCTCTTTCTGGATCTATTTCAATGATTCAAAAATTAGAATATGACTTTTTATTGTCAGGTAGTGTCAGCTGCACTGTAAAGAAAAATGTATAAAATAACTGAAAATTAACAAATATAAGGAAAAAAGAGATGTTTATGTAACACTACTGTCTTATGTTTGTTTATTTTTGAAGAGTTTGTTAACTTCTTTGTATGAAAGCATTTGAAAAGCTAAATATAGCCATCTATTCATCAGAGTAAAAAAGCGATGTTTGGATCATGAAACGTGATTATTTAGTTTTCATTTTACAATGTTGGTATTTGAAACAATTAATAGTCCCAGTTAGAGAGATAATAAGCAAAACAAAATTAAACAAAATTTTTCCACATTAAAATAAGAAAAACTAACGCAAACACACGCACAAAATTTATAGACCGGGTGCGTACATTCAATTTTTAGTTTCGCAACTGTTTAGTTACTAAAATGAAACATATGTGCTTATATGGGAATCCACGCACATACATCAACTCTATTCGGGCAACTACAAGGTTTGGTGCAAAATTTTTAACAGCCTATTATTAAGGTATAAGTATGATACTACTTAACAATTTGCTAACATTAAAATAGTTTAATAATTAATTCCGATTTTTAAACATTTTCTTACTAGTATCGTACTAAAGCAATTTTCTTAATAAATTGCTTCTGAACACACCTAAAACAATGACAGTTCGTGCAAAAAACTAAGTTAATATGACCTTTTGTGGCGTTTGAAAATAGCACGATACTAAAAAAATGAAATACGTATACAATGGTTCAAAATTTTGATTAAATTAGTACGATGTTAAAGCTGTTTTAGTATGATACTAGGTTAAAACAACGAATTTGCAAATTTTATCGAATATGGCATTAGGCTAGCCGCGCACTAGCAATTTTTAGTTGCGAAACTGCTTGGTTCGAGCAACTAAAAAGTTTGTGTTTTGACACAAACTAAACGATTGCCTAAAATAAGTTCGCCATTTTATTGAACATATAATTATCTGCGAATTCACGAACATTCAACCAAACAGTTCATGTGTTTTCTATAAGTAACCAAACAGTTTCGCAACTTAAAATTGCTAGTGCGCGGCTAGCCTTATACTTTCTCTACCCTTTTATTAAAGTTAAAATCATCGACGCAAAATTTTAAACAACATTAACTATTGAAAGCAACATTAACTTTCCTTTTTTACTATCATAATCTAACTTACCGAACATTTCACAACCGTAAGTCAGTAACAGAATTACTAGACTTTTGATGAGCAATATGCGAATGTTAGTAGGAGTGAAGTATGCTGTGTTCTCCATAAAGCACCGTAGCACAGTTTATGTTTTGCTTACTATAGCTTATCCTTCCATGACAAGATTCTATTAATAATAACTTCAAGGTTCTTAGCCGACTGTACAAATTCTAGTGAAAAATCGTTTAAGTTTGTTGGAGAAAAGTAGGAAAGGTCAAGAATATTTTTAGATACTATTAGGCACTTACAGAGCCTTATTTACTAACTCGTTTTTAGCGACGGAGTAAAGTTACTTCGACTTAACAACGGCTCTAATCCTGAAAACCTTATTTATAATGAAAATGCGCAAGGAATAGCGGTGGAATAAGCTAAAACTGGTTCATAGGAGGTTTAAGGCCGTTTTAGTATCTAAATGTCATTTTGAGATGACATCTTGTGAAATTTACAAAAAGGAGTGTACAAGCATTTTTTTTCGTTTCTTACTAAGACAAAAAGGATAGATATTTTGCATTAATAAATTATTTATATTTTCCAAACGCTCTAACAGTTGTACGGTATTGGGAACGCAATGTGGTTGGTACATTTATTTATTGAATTTGAACTTTATACAATCCAATTTTAAATGTATCTAATTTCTAATATGCATACAATGATAATAAAATGAATAATAATGGAAATCAGCTGGGGTTTGGTTTACGTGTATAATAAGTAATAACCATAGTTTTCGATTGGTGACTTTTTTCCCAGTATATTTGACATAAGGAAGGCGTAGCTAATATGGCTTAGAAAATATATTTTAAATAAGGATTTGTTTGACATGGCGTAAACCCGAAGTAAGTGCTTTGGCTCGGTTTAACTATTCCGAGGTTGAACCCAGTATTAGTGAAAAATAAAAAATAACGCTGTTAGTCTTTTTTGGATTGGGTATTAGATCAAAGTTTTGTGACTACTGTACGATCTTTACTTAATCTTCATTTACACAAGTTGGAAAATGGTCGATAAAGAACAACTTACATAATTCTGAACATCATCAGATAAGGGAGGAGAAAAGGTAAGAGCAACTTTAAAAAAGAAGGGTGAATTTTATCGAGCCCAACGGCTTTTGATTTTATGGATAAAATCGCTTCTACCACATCCTATCAGCTGTTATATTACTAAAGGTGAATGCATTATATCATATTTTCTGAGCTTCCTTCATGTACAAAGTGTTCTTGTAAATTGGAGGTAGCTAAATGTTGCGAGCCAACGACCTTATTCTCATTGAGTAAGCTTATATCAACTATTTCATGAATTTGGCATCCAGTTTTACCTATTCCCATATTTTAAAAATTTTTCCAGATATGCTTACTACTTAAACTTGAATTAAACTTATTTGTATATAATTTCGATTTTGCTTTTCGAATAATTTCAAGGACAGTTTTATTTCTTAAAGTGCGGTAAATCTGATATCGTTCAGTCGAAATCTGTTCCAACGGGCATAAGCCAAATCTCGTTGCTTTATTAAGTCCCGAATAACGTTTGTTATTCCATGGTATAACGTTTTTGATTTTAAGGGGAACATGTATTTCGTATAGACTTATAAACGTTTTTATTGAGGAACTGGACCTGCTCATGAGTTGATGAAGTTAAGAAAATATACTACTCCAAATCAATATTATTCACATCTTGGTTCTAGCAAAGAATAGTTTATGTTTTTAAAGTCCCTGTACTCAAAAGTTTTAATAGAGCTGACAATATGAAAGTCATAAATTAAAAAGATCAGATCATGTTCTGAAAAAGCCGGTGCTGAGAGCTGATTATAAAAAAAACTACGCTATTTGTATTACTTACCATAAAAAGATCAAGTAATGTAGGTTCATAGTTTGAACAGCGTGTTGGAGCATTTCTATTCACTGAATAAAAGTTTAATGTTTGAAAATTATTAACAAGACGGTTTTCATTCAATAAATTGAAATTAAAATCACCACAGATAACTGTTTTGTCGTATGAAATTGATATCTGTTCAATTAGTGTTATGAGAGAAGAGGTACAAATGTTCCTAGTGGGTCGATATACCGTACCGATAAGCATTTTTTCCGATTCATTACACACTTCAAGAAAAATGAAGTCGATTTCCCTATCATCGTCAGGTATAGATTTCACCATACAGTTTAATACCTTCTTTTATGTAGACTGCAACACACCCACCTTAACAACGGTTTCTATCAGACCTAAACATTAGTTTTGTTCAGTGAATAAAAGTTCAGAGTAGAACAGATCAGAGTAGAGCAGAACAGAGCAGAGCAGAACAGCTTCCATGAGAAATGTCAGACAAGTTAGAACAGTCAGTTATATGTTCTACCTTTCTCTAACTAAAAAGCGAGGGCAAGAAATCTTGTTCTAAGCTGTTCCAAACTGTTCCAGACAGACTCATTGAACAGCAAACCAGAACAGTTTAGAACAGAAAATTTCTCATTGAACAGCAAAAAGGTGTACTTTTCTGTTCCAAACTGCTCTAAACTGTTCGGAACAGCGTCACTGAACACAACTATTTTATATCCGAAGAGAGAGCATAATAGTTGTGTTCAGTGACGCTGTTCCGAACAGTTTAGAGCAGTTTGGAACAGAAAAGTACACCTTTTTGCTGTTCAATGAGAAATTTTCTGTTCTAAACTGTTCTGATTTGCTGTTCAATGAGTCTGTCTGGAACAGTTTAGAACAAGATTTCTTGCCCTTGCTTTTTAGTTAGAGAAAGGTAGAACAGATGACTGACTGTTCTAACTTGTCTGACATTTCTCATGGAAACTGTTCTGTTCTGCTCTGTTCTGCTCTGTTCTGCTCTATTCTGCTCTGTTCTACTCTGAACTTTTATTCAGTGAACAAAACTAATAAAAGTCACTATGGTCAGGCGACAACCAAGTTTCAGAAATACAAATAACGTCAACCTTAGATTCTTCAAAAGTATCACGGAATTGATCAATTTTTGGCAGAGCTGTAAAAAATGCATTCTTTTTTGTATTGCAATAAAATAATAATAAAGACTTATTTTTTGAGTATTTTGACTTCATGTTAATACTTAACTTTAAAAAAAAATTCCCAGTTAATTTTGAAGTCTTTAGTAATGAAATCTTTTAGAGCAGTCAAAAGACTTGAAGTCAAAAGATTGCAATACTTTTTAACTGGTTGAATTCTTGGAAGTGTTTTAAAAGTCTTTTACATTCCTTGCAGTCATGAAGTCTTTTGATTGCATTAAAAGTAATGCAATCATTTGGCTGCTTTGGAGTCTTTTAACTGCTTGAAGTCTTTTTTACTGCTTGAAGTCTTTTAACTGCTTGAATTCTTTTTTACTGCTTGAAGTCTTTTAACTGCGTGCATTCTTTTTTACTGCTTGAAGTCTTTTAACTGCTTGAATTCTTTTTTACTGCTTGGAGTCTTTTAACTGCATGAAGTCTTTTAACTGCTTGAAATCTTTTGATTGCTTGAATTCTTTTTTATTGTTTGGAATGTTTTGACTGCCTTAAATTCTCTTAAGAGGCCTCCGGACAAAATGTCGAACTCAGATTCGAAGATTGGAACTTCGAATTAAAATAATCACTCCGCATTTGTACATTCAACATGTTTGATCTTCGAAAGTTGCATTTGGGTTGCAGAGAAGTTACAGCCTACACACAACCTTCTTTCATTTGTTTGTTTTATTTTTGTATCCTCTGCTCTGTTTGATCTGTTTGTAGAAAAGGGTAGTGTAAAGACGTATAGAGGGGCAAGTGTAGGTTCAACCTTTCCGTTCTGTGAAGTATTAGGCGATGGAACATTTGAGCAAGAAAAAAATATTATTTGTATCTACCTAGAAGCTCCAATATGTCTATCAAAATGAAGTTACATACCAATCTGTGTATATGTATGTATGTAGGTATACCTATATCATAAAACAGAAAATTGGTGAGGTTGACTTTGAATTTGAAATAATTCAGAGTTATTATGTAAGATTTTGTACCTATATTACAGATATGTATTTTTTCGACCTACCTATACGTAGTCATGTACATTATTTCTGTGGCGTTTGGTACAAACATGATAAGTCCATAAGATAATTTGCGTTTTTACGTTCACTTTACTTGGAGCTAGGGCTGAAACGGGTTGACTGATTTTCTTCAAATTTGGAAAACTGTTGAAAATATTCTTTAAAAAATTATGTTCCAATTTTTAAGAAAATAGGTTTACCCGTTTAGGTTCGAGCTCGATATAAAGTGAATGTAAGGATGCAAATTATTTTATGGAGTTATCATGTTTCTACAAAACACCACAGATTTATTTGTAATTGCACGTTTCGATAAAATGTAAAGAAGGACTTGCTTGAATTAGAAAGGTTTTTTTATTTTAAATTCTGAGTACGAATTTTACTCTCTTAAAAATCATTTTGGTGGTGATCGACTTTTTGCTAAATTTACATTTATATTTATTCTAAGTAGGTTATTTATGACTTACAGCATTTACGTTGATGCTCATTTGCTTTCATTTCCTATTATAAGTAGTTGCCTTACAAGGTCTATTAAAATTTAAAAAAATTCAAGCAATCAAAAGATTTCAAGCACTTAAAAGACTTCATGCAGTTAAAAGACTCCAAGCAGTAAAAAAGAATTCAAGCAGTTAAAAGACTTCAAGCAGTTAAAAGACTCAAAGCAGCCAAATGATTGCATTACTTTTAATGCAATCAAAAGACTTCATGACTGCAAGGAATCTAAAAGACTTTTAAAACACTTCCAAGAATTCAACCAGTTAAAAAGTATTGCAATCTTTTGACTTCAAATCTTTTGACTGCTCTAAAAGATTTCATTACTAAAGACTTCAAAATTAACTGGGACTTTTTTTTCTAAGTTGAAGTACTGCGATAAGGAATGTGAATGAATTCCGAATATTTAGTTAAATGAATGGGACTTTTTGCAATGCATTACCAAATGAATGTATTCTTTTACAGCTCTGATTTTTGGCAACAAACTTTGGGCATTGATATGGCAAACACGAATACCAATTCCTTGTACACATAAAACGTCAATCAATGTGCGTAAGTTATTAATAACAGACATAGCAAATGTAAGAAATTAAATTTAAAAAAAAATAGTATCAGAATAGTAAATAGCTTACAGGAGAAAGATAAGAAAAAAAAAAAATAGGAAATGTAAAGAAATATTGAAATAAAATAGCAAAAATTAAAATTTAATTTAAATAAATTAGCAAAAAGATTTATAATTTTGTGTTTTGACACAAACTAAATGATTCTCTAAAATCAGTTCGCTATATTGTGTAAAGCCAGATATACATTAGCTGTGATGTTTTTTTGGAAAAATTATCCGTAGTACAGTAGGACTTTATCAGCCGTATTAATAAAAAACGCTTATTCCACCTATATTCCATGGTTTAGCAAAACCATGGAATAGGAGTTAAGCCATGGTTTAAATATTTACATTAATAAAAACAAAATGTTCCCGGAATAGTAAAATGACATTTATCAAAAATCCTTTTAAGAAAATCTTCTACAAAAGCAATCTCTTTTTTATATTCTGTGGCTACCTAAATTGATTGTCAATTGCTTGTGTCTGACTGTGGACATTTCTATTTCTTATTCCTTCGCTAAACCACCGTCACTTAACAGAAAATTTGTTTTATTAATGAAATTTCGCACTTAGTCCAGGACTTAACGATAAACCTCCACTAAACCATCTTTATTAATATGGGTGTATATGAATAACAAATACAACATCCGCAGTAGGATCACTGCCGATACTCGAATAAACGTCAAATCTCCGCAGCAGGATTCCACATTCCAAACATACTTTTGAAATATTCAACACCTAATTAAATGTTAAAAAGAAACTGATGAAACGTATAGAAATATGTTTTATAAATTTTAACAATTCATGTTATTCTCAGAAATAGTTTGAGCAGAACCAACAAAATTAAAAGTTACCGACCCAGTTTGGGCTTTGTGTAAAAAGACTATTAGCCGCGTTTTATTATCGCCAATGATCCATATAGATTAAAGGCTCGGTCAAACAGAACGCGTTTTCAACGCCGCGTTAAGATTTTTTAACGCGACGGTAAGATTATTTTGACGCGACGTTACAATCGCCGCGTCAGAGGACATCAAACAGAGCTTTCAAGCAATAAACAAACAAAACAATCATTCCTTTTATAGCATTTTCACACCGAGCCGAAAACCGGGTTTTCGGCTAAAAGTTTTCGAAACCTCAAAAAGTGTTCACACCAAATATTTACAAGTTTTCGTTTGTCGTTTGAATTATTTTGACACTTACTGTCGTACATTTTTCTTCTCAGTAGCTGTCAGATGTTTTTTTTTTTTATGTCTGATTGGTATTTGAATGTTTTCATTTCATTTCAATTGAGCTTTGAATTTTTCATTAGGTGTGTTTGTTTACATCATCTCTCAATTTCAACTGGTTTTCGAGAGGTTTTATCAAAAACTTGTCAAAAACGAAAACTTGTAGTTCACAAAAATGTATGAGAAAACTTATGTTTTCGATGCAGGTTTTCCACGAAAACCGATTTTTTGGCGAAAACCGTGTTTTCGGCTCGGTGTGAAAAGGCTATTAACAAAAATAATATCAAGCAGCTCAGATTCAGAAGAGGGATTATTGCTTCTATTTGCTATTTTACGAAATTCCCGTAAAAAAAAAGAAGAGAAATCGGCGAATATCACCAGCTGTGCCGAGAGCAAGAGTCGCACATCTCGAAGGCCAACAAACAGAAGCCCTAGCAATGCGGCATTTATAAGAGACAAATTTGTCTCATATTTCAATAATCATATAATAAAACGGCAAACATGTTTTTTGTGGTACACTTTTCTCCAAAAGTATTTAACCGATTTCGATAAATTTTATATGGTTGGAAAGCCAAAGTTACGGAGATGTGCAGAATATACTTGAGACACGCATTTACACACTGTTGGTCATTTTTGTTTTTGCACTGTCGAACACTTTGCATATTACATAAAATAAAATTTAATTTAATAAATTTGCTTGAAAACACTGCCAATAAAATAAATAATAAATAATAAATATGTAAATTGGCACTCGAATTTCGAGAGCTGGGTCTGCTAGTAATAATTAAATATGTATGTAAGACAATGTTCTTATACGATTTATCACCCATATCGTATAGACATGGGTTATTTCTCACCAATTCAATTAATTTTTCCATCTTGAAAAAATTTAAAATTCCTTTGACTGCCGCAGCGTTAGAAATAATCTGTAATTTCACACAACGTCGCGTTTCACCACCGCGTTGCAACGCCATGGTGAATTCAACGCGGCGTCAAAAACGCGTTCAGTGTGACATGGGACATGTATTGCAATGTAATACAACGCTTCGTTTGAACGCGGTGGTGAAACGCGGCGTAAAAACGCGTTCTGTTTGACCGAGCCTTTAATGTTAAAAAGAAACTGATGAAATGTATAGAAATATGTTTTATAAATGTTAACAATTCATGTTATTCTCAAAAATAGTTTGAGCAGAACCAACAAAATTACAAGTTACCGGCCCAGTTTGGCCTTTGTGTAAAAAGACTATTAGCCGCGTTTTATTATCGCAAATGATTCATATAGATTAACTCTTGAAAATAAAACGATACAGATCATAGTGACAGTTGTGTTGTATGCTCATCTCCCTTTTATGCTTATGTTTGTTGATTTTCAAATGTTTTTTGTCTTTTTTCTTTACACGGTAGCTTACACGACCTTGCCAAAGCCATCGCTTCTCTCCAGAAAAAGAACTATATTCTGGATCTTAAAAATAGATCCAGATCGAGAACAGGATCCCAAATTGTTTTTGTAATACATGTTAAAAATTGATCCAGATCCGGATCCACATAGATGCGTAGATAATGAAACGCACCTATTATTAGAATACCCTGCTATTTTTTTTTTAAACAACCCTGAAATGTTAAAGCGAACAGATCTCCAATTATAAATACGAACACGTCTGTTTGGAGATTTGCGCGGCGGCCATTATTTTCCGTACAAAACCCACACTTGACAGCTACAATGTCAAAAATAGTTTTTTGTAGAAAATAGATTTTAGAGTTTATTTTCCCAACCAGAAAATTTGTAAAAAAAAAAATTCAAAAATATATTTTTCTAATACCAAATAATGAAATAGATTGAGCCAACTGAAGACCGAACAAAATCCAATCCAAAAATTAAGTGTAAGTATTAATAAATTGCGTTGCTCCGCACTCGGGTGTTAGGTTTTCGCGCCCAACCCCCCGGGAGACGAAGACGACCGATGGTCGTGTGTGCCGTCACTGTCGTCATCCCCCCTGCGCCAAAGCCAAAAAAGCCTAAATTCAAGTCTAAAAATGGACGCGTGCGTTGCCTCTAGCCATCGCCGTTCTGTGTGCTTATCCTTGATCTTCCATTAATTTTTAGGTGGTGACGCAGGCATTATGATCAAATCCTCCCAGGAGCAGGGCTTTCGTTTGCGACCCAACGAGACCACCATTGCCGCAGTGGACACCCTAAAGACGTCCTTTCTGCCCAATCTCAGCATAGACGCGCATTTCTGTCCGATGTGCGGCCAGAGCTTTCCGCGACAGAATATCCTCACCGAGCACATGCATGCCTGTCACCCCTCGGAGATGCTCTTTGCCGCCAGCAACCTCAACCGCATCGAGTACCCGTGCCTCAGCTGTGATGAAAAATTCTCTTCCGGTACCGAGCTCGACGAGCACAATCGCGTCGCCCATCAGGCGTTCCGCTTCACCCGCTGCGTGTCCTGCGGCCTGTATGGCATCACCACCATCGACGGTGACTACAAGTGCGTCCACTGCGGAAACACGTGCGGCGTCTCTCCGGCAACGACCATGGCTGCCGTTGGCCAACCCATTTACCTGGAGCAGCCACCCATGCAGAACTATCCGCCTCTGGTAGAGGAGGATGAGGAGGGCGACATCGACATTATGCCGAAAGTGCCTCCACTAACGATACGACTGTCCAAGATCAAAGAGGAAACAGCAGACCCCAAAGAGGAGGCATCATCAGTGATTCAGGAGAATCCGTCGCCCTACCATCTTCCGCCTCGCATGGAAGAAAATGATGTGAAGCCACCGGTTTCGGGGACGGTACCTCCTCCACTCAATGCCAACGCCAACGCCAACAATAAGGTTCGACACAAGTGCCCCGAGTGTCCGCGCACCTTCAAGACCCAAGGCACCCTGGCCATGCACCGCAAAATCCACAGTGGAGAAGCAGAGTGAGTTAGGACGAACCTTAAAATTGTCCCCTTACCAGCTATTCTAACTGGAATTCTTCTTTCCGTTCTCTTTCACAGTTACACGCCAAAAGAACGACCCTACTCGTGTTCGTATTGCGGCAAATGTTTCACACAATCGAACACGCTCAAACAGCACACTAGAATACATACAGGTGAGAAACCATTTAGATGTGGATATTGTGGCAGGGCTTTCACTGTAAAGGACTACCTGAACAAACATATCACAACTCACACGGGTGAGGATTTATTCAAAATCAAAAAAATCAAACAAAAAAAAAACATTTTTATCCAAGCAAAAATTTCAACCATTTTCTTATATTATGTGTCGTTATTTTTGTTTAAAAAAGAAAAAAACAAACCTTTTTTATGTAAGTGAAAGAAAAAAACAAAAAAGTTATTCTATGACTAAACTAATTTTTCGGCGAGAAGGAGGCTGAAGTGTGTCATTCGTCATTAATTTTAGCTATCATTCATTTAGTGGGAGTGGAATTCGGCTTTTGTTATCGTTGCTCATGGTTGGGTTTGCTCGCTCACGCTCACATTGTTTATTTGACGAATACAAAGGAATGATTTAATGACTTATCCCAGGTCAGCTTTTTCTGAAGGCACAGTTTATGCGCTTCACGGAGGTTTCTGGTCTTCTAAGTGAACTTGAATTTGTTTTAGTCTCCCGGGACAACGACATATCAAAAATTCTTGCAGGTTGTAGGGATTTGAAATCTCATCGAAATTTATTCTTAAAATTTTTAAATGCAAAAAAAAAACCGAACAATTTAAGGTTAGGAACGGAATCCCAAAAAATGAGCCTTGTAGTATTTTCCCTTTTGGAAGGCTTTAAGGTGCAATACATTTCAAAGTCCAGTCTATTAGAAATTCTTGTGATGTTTCTAGTTTTAAGGGACCAGTCAAAGAAGTGGAACTTTAAGTTGCTTGGAATGCCTTATTGTAATACAGGGTGTCCTCTAATTCGTCAAGGATATGTTGGGATATGATTCTTGGTTATAATATTAAAACAAACTCATTCCACAGCATAGGTCTATCTCCAATGTTAATATCATTTTTCGGGGATTTTGGAAAAGACCTTTGGTCTATCCTGACCAAATACGAACGGTATTTTAAGCAGATATGTGCGTTTAAATAAAGTTGATATAACAAAGAAACTTAATCGTGACCTTTCCAATTAATTTACAAATGGAAGTTTTTGAACAATTACATTTACATTTTCCCGAATGTTAATTGATGTTAGCTGCTGCCTCACTTTTGATAACTTTTCGAGAATACGCTTTTCTAATTCTATTAAAGTTGCTTTTTTTCAAGTTACAAGTTCTTTCCCATACAAAAAAATCCAATGACTGTAAGGAAAGGAGATCGTGCAGGCCAGTTAACTGAACCGTTTCTTCCTATTCAAGGATTATCACATTCTTCATTTAGCTAATTCTTAACCTCTCCACCATAGCACTATCCTGTTGGAAATATGAAGAAGCTAGTTGAATCAGTAGAACGTCTTCCAATTGTTGTGGTAAATAGTTTCACGAAAACTCCAAATAGTTTGTAGAATTCAGGATGGGGAGTAGTTTGAATAGACCGATAAAATTGCTTCCAATAACACCTGCACACATATTGATGCTGAATTTGTGTTGAAGTAATGACTGTCTTCTTTTGCTTGGATTCTCTACAGCCCATGTATGAAGATTGTTAACATTTGTAATCCAATCAATCTGTTGTAAACTGCGATGTGTGCGTCCGAAAAATTCTACTAATAAACTTGTTGTTATGCAAGCTCCGCTTCAGCAACCATACAGAAAACTGAAGCCTCTTTTCTAAATCATCGAGAAACAGTTCTTGAATAGGTATATGGTCGGTTATGTGAAAATTTTCTTTAATTGAAAATTTAAGTGACCGCACCTCCAAAGTGCGTTACACCCAGGTACTACAGGGGCCTCCACAGTTAGATGGTGTCGTTCCCTTCTAAGATGTAAATATTCACTCTATTTAAACAGACCAAATGTTCTTATTTTCTTAATTTTCGTTTCGTTAAGATTTTCTCCGTGCAGTGCCTAAGAAATTTTATGTCTGGAAGCATTGAATATTCTTTCATTAGAAAATTCTTTCTACTTGTGGAGCTCCTGCGTAAAATACTCCTTGAATAAGAAGTCGTCGGCTAGCATAAAGTTCATGGTATCGTTGTCGCGCACAAGTTGAATTTCCATTGCACAGCCCATAAACCTTAACAATGTCTGCGTATTCTTGATTTGTAAATACAGGCATTTCAAACACAAGTTGAATTTCCATTGCACAGCCCATAAACCTTAACAATGTCTGCGTATTCTTGATTTGTAAATACAGGCATTTCAAATAGCGTTATTAAGCAACTCTAATCTTGGCATACAAAATTGAACTAATGAATTAATTTTTTTGTTTATCTTTTATACAATTTTTGTTTGGTAAATTTTCTTAAAAAGCCCTTATACACCAAACCTAACTCTTTCTGAAAACTTTTAAGGAACAGGGTAAGGAAGTGAGAGTTTTGACAAGTAGTCATATAAAATAAGGAAATAAGGGTGTTGCGAGGTAGTCAGATACACAATCATACTTTAAAACTTTCTTTATCTTGTATATCGTCTAAAAATAAAGTCTTAAACGAAGCTTCTACTATTCATATTAACAGAACAATTTTCGTCAACATGGGTCACAATAGACCAATATCCTCGAAAAACGATGTGAACATTGGAAATAGACCCATACTGTATAACGATTTTGTTTTTAGAATATACCCAACAATCATATCCCAAAATATAATATATGTATTTTAATGAATGTTTAACAGATATAATTGGACTTAGGCCCATTTGCTGATACGGAACATAAGTACTTATGTTCCACATAAACTCTTATGTGACAGTTTACGTAGAGGAAAAAGTAGAACATAAAGCGCTTAAGTTGAACATAAATATTTAAGTTTCGTATCAGCAAATGGCCCTTAATGATTTATTTTTAATTAATTCTTTCCCGCAGTTTTTTCGGATTGTGTAGGAATAAAGTTTTACATTTAAAAGACATTGGCCAAATTCCCTAAAGACACATATAAAAGCAGACATATAAACACACTAAGCAAACGCAAATAAGTGAATTGCGCGACATAATTTCAGCATTTGTCACAATGCCTCTGAACTTGCACAAAAAAAAATCATCGACTTCAGTTCAGAACACTGCTTAGCAGGGATATTAAGTTTTGCATTTTGGAACTTTTTGCTTAGAATAATTTGCTTGAGATATGCGTTTAGGAATTTGTCCATTCAAGTGTTATTGTTGCTATGGCAGCAATATATGTATATATGTATGTACATATTAAATTTATGACATTAATACATGTTATATTGGAAGCATCGCACAACGTTCGTGCTTGCTCTCAGAACTGAAGCTTCGTAGTGTGTTACTCCTGTTCTATTGGCTTTTATACGCCTCATTCAAAAGTGTTTTCACCGGCTACCACCTAGCTCATCAACCACTGTTTCCACTGTCTTAACATATCTCTTAACCGGTTTATCAAACAATGTTTCAGTTGGCTTTCCATGTGTGGTCAAGCGGCTGGTCGGCAGCTGATATCATACCCGCAAAGCACAGTGGTGTCTATCAGGTGATTAATATCAGTTAGATTAGTTTTGACTGAACTCATCACACATCAAACTAGTGACACTATATACATATAACGTTTATAATTGTAGTTCCGAAAAGCTAAGATGAGAAGAATTTTGTATGATAAAACAGATACCCTTTTAGGAATTGTCACTTCCTCACAAAAGGCAAACTTTTTTACATGCAACGCACGTACCATTAAAATAAATGTGTACAAAAAATGTCCTCCCCGCTTAAGGAGTAACAATTGTGACAGAGATTTCAAAATAAAATCTAATTGATTTCATTTTCTATAAACATTATTAAGTAATAATTTGTGAACAAGTTTAGAATTCAGATTTAAAGCTTTTTACTTGAACTATATCCCAGGTTTTAAGTCCCATTTAGATTTTCGTTCTTCATTCACTGTACGTTGTTCGTTCTTCTCTCAACAACGCACAGCGAAGAAGCATTTACATTAATTCGGTTTTGTTTTTCAGTTCGTTGTTAACAACTAACATATTTTTGGCAGTGGCGGCACTATTAATAGTTGAGAAAAAAGGAGACCCTGTTGAGCGAATGGTTGGTTGCTGAAAAGAAAAAAAAACTTCAAAAATGTCCCTAAAAGTTGCACGGCAATGTAAAACAATGTTTATTTAAACAGTTTTCGCATTTAAACACACGTTGTCCGGGTAACAACGAAAAACGAACACCGACATTTCCGAGCTCCTTTGAATTTGTAAGTTCTTCATTCGTTGTTCGTTTTTATCATTTACATTCTCGTTGTTCCGCAACTGCATTTAGACATTCGTTGTTTGCTGACGATAGTACTCTCAGGAGTACTGTGTGGAGTTTTCCTCAGGGTATGATAAACTCATTAAATTCTGATCTCTAAAGCGTTGTCAAATAATTCAATTCAATTCTTCTGTCGTTAAAGCGCAAAATCCACCCCATACCACTATCCATGAGCAGTACTTGCATTAAGGAAACTGAAGAGTTCTCTTTTTTCGATATGTGCATCACTGACCTTGTGTGGAATGACTACGAGTACTTATTCGACGTTGCTTCCTTCGACGTTGCAAGAAATTTTTCACTCCTTCGGAGTAAAATCCCGTGTTTGGGCAGGTTATACTGGGGCATCAGGGAATTATTCATTAGTTTACCCTTGAACTCAAAATCGGACTTCAAATTCAGAGAATCTTTCTTTAGCCGCATTAAACGAATGTTTAGCTTCTATTACGAAATTCCGAGATTCAAAACCAATTTGTAGGCTATCTCCTTTTAAATCCTCTGCAACTTTCCTAACTCTTTCGCTGTGCTCAAACATTTTAAGGGTAGTCATAATCCATTTAGTGCGATCGAAATTATTTTAGTTATTAAATTAATTTTCCTTACTTTTCAATACTAATGAGAAAAATTATAAAAGTGTAATTTAGTTAAAAGGAATACAAGCTTATATTACAAATAAATTGCTGGGCACAAAATATCACAGTTGGCAGAGAATCAACCATACACAACCAAAAACATTATCCCTCAAAGGGGCATCGCCTTGCGCTTTATAGTAGGAACGGGATGATAAGTGTCATATAAGGACATTTGTTGCTCAAGATAGGATTTGATATTCAATAGCTTCATAGCCCAAGAATCAGCGATTAATCTTCGCTTGATCTAAGCGTTAGAATCGTTGTACAATGTCATTGTTTTAATTCCTCGAAAAAAAAAACATTCAATTTCTTGCTTTCAAATTATAGAAACCGAAAAGTTTCTTCTTTGTGTTAAAAAAAAAAACAATATAAATGTTTATTTTGGTTACGGTATTTCATTCTTTTTCTTTTGTTTTCTTAGATCTAAAATATTCCACCAAACAGCATATATTGACCATTCTCATCAATTTCATTTCATTAATTTTTAATTTAATCTTTTATTCTTAGACTAGAAAATATTGTTACCTTCGCCAGACATTCTTACGTTTTGATTATTTTACAGGGGAGAAGCCTTTTCGATGTGTCTACTGCAACAAGGCATTCAGCGTCAAAGATTACCTCACCAAACATATTCGCACCCATACGGGAGAGAAGCCATACGCCTGCCCCTACTGTGACAAGCGTTTCACCCAACGGAGTGCTCTAACCGTACACACGACCAAACTGCATCCTATATAATACGAATTATATAGACTACTTAACTCCCTCAAAAAAAATCATGTTTTACCCTTAAATTGTGTTTTTCTAATTAAATACCTACCTCCAAAAGACTGTCCAATAGTTTGAGGGGGATTCCCATAAACCACACTTGAATGCACACACCCCTAGTGGGAGATCTTTGTACAGTAAAACAAATACATATATGTGGATATAGAAATGGACTTGGAGTTTGGAGTAGAAGAATGACGGTGTGGAAATAGATCTATCATTACTTGTGTTTTTGTAAGAATTTTAAATTATTAACTCTTTTGTTTTTTTTTTTTTAATTTTTTTATATTTAAAAATAACTTCGTTTAATCTTTAATTATTTCTTTTATTTTTCTTTTACTTAAAGTAAAAACATTTCGTGAACAAAGTCATAATTTTATATATTTAAAGATAAATTTCTAGAGAAAATAATATCTAGCACAATATTATTATACATTATAACTCTTAAGTTGAAAAACAATCAAATTAAAACTAAATAAGCAAACTAATGAGATTTTGTGAAAGCAATACTTAAAGAAAAAAAAAAACAATAAAAAACAATTAAAGAAATAAAAGAGGTATAAAAATATAATCTTTCAAAAGATTAAAAAAAACAGATATGAGTTTTATTTGATGATTTTAAAGACTAAATCCCAAAATATCTGTTTTAAAGTCAATCAAACTAATCAATGGGAAGAACACTCTATGTCAGTTGATTACGAATGTGAAGTTCTTATTTAATTTTATGATCCACTGCTAGGACCGACTGTTGGTCATAGCCATCTTAAAGATACTGAGAACAGTGGAAAGAACTGGAACTTCAAATTTAAGGCTTTCCGCTAGTAAAATCAAGGTAGAATCTAGAGTTGCAGCTAGTAGATCAACTGTTTTTCGCTTGATACAGGATGTCAACCATAAAATATGTATATCCAAAAATGAACAAGCAAAAAACACAAACATTGACTTGATTTTGCAGTAAGTCTCATGAGGTGGAGTCGTGTTTTTGGACGAGAAAATTATTATTTTCACTATTTCAGAAACGATAAAATACGACTTACATAAGAAGCGACACAGCCAATGAGACGGAGTGATAGTTGGGATAGCATTTAGTTTCTGCGGACCTGCAAAGCTTGAAGGGCTTTAGCCACATTCCACAAAAGCTGGTATACAGATCTTTAATGCAGACTTCCTGGCATGATCTCCATATTCAGCGGACCAGAACATCATGGAAAATATATGGGGATAGCTTCCACGATAGTGACGCAAATTCCAGTACAAATATAACTCTGTTCGGAATGAGAAATCTTAACCCGAATAGGAGCAAATCTATCAATATAAAAGAGAGTTCTTGGTTTGATTCGAGCTGTAAAGAGTTTATTAGGGTCAGAGAAATAAGTTTCTGATGTTATAAAACCAAACCTACTGAGAAAAACAAGAATAAGCCCAAAGAAGCTATAAAGACCTATAATGATCATATTTCATAAAATGTTTGTATTCGAACGGCGTTAAATTTTGATCTCGACAGCATTTTCAAATGGGAAACCATAAACCGCGTAGAATTTAATGCTTCAAAAAATCAATGCTATCCCGGTCGTAAAATTCAGATTCTTTATATAGCAGCAATACATAGGAATGTTTAAGGGTGATTCTACAAACAATGGAGTAAAATGTTACAAATTTCGGCACGACATTTTTGGAAGCCGTCGTAAGAGTTGTTCTAGTGGATCATTCGAACGTTTCTTTGCGTGGTTGAAAGCGGCTAGTCAAAAAAAAAAAAAATAATGACGATTTTTTGAAGAAGGATGTTCAGGGGACTGGATAAATCTTTATTTTTTTTGTATTTTCTCTTGAGTACACATTGAAATATAGAAATTAAATTTAATTAGTCTTCATAAACATACAAATTCATGGTTAATACATATAACTTAGCATTTTATTAAAAGAATATAATATATTATAATTAAATATTTTTTTTTAAATTAATTTAAAATATTTTTTTCTATTTAGAATCAATTTAAAATAAATTATATTCTTTTTAAAAATATTCGCAATGAAGTTTGAAGTTCAACATAACTAAAAATATCTCAGGGACTGAGGCCAGGTGACTGAGTTTTTTCGTAAAAAAACATATTTAGGTTTTGCTTAAGAAAACAAAAAAAATATATAATGTTACAGTTTTATTAAACCTATACTGCTAACAAAGACGCCTACTTAAATGCAAATTTGTTTTGTAAAAACTCACGAGTGATACGACTGATAAACTGGGGCCCTATTTTGTAAAACGATTATCGTTGAAATTACTTCGTTATCGTTGAAATGCGATTATGTTTAACGAGAATCGTTTAATTTTTACGATACTCGTTAGTTCTAACGACTGCCATATACCTATCGTTCAACTTTCGTTTTATCGTTTCTTTAATTATATTTTTTTTTTTCATTTATTTATGTCAATTTTTGGCATTCCTAATAGTCGAGAAGTTGGTTGCGCTTCAAAAAAAAATGTTTTTTCGGTTAAGCTTGGCAAAATCTTTTGTACGCCTTTTTCGTTTTACTTAATCGCTCTTTGTCGTGACTATCGTATTCCTCAGTATCGTTGACTTGCCGCTCGTTTCGTAATACAAAATAGGGCCCCTGAACGGGACAATCCACGACCTCTTGCACAAATGTCTTTTTCACAATACTAACATAAGAAACAGAATCGAGTTGCACCACAATTTAGTTGTAAGGAGACTTGGAGCTTCAAATTGCAAGTGCTCGAAATTCAATCGATATCCTAGTTATTGATTTTTTCGACTGTTTCAATATTCCAGGGGACTGATATGAAATGCGGATGACAAAGTTTAATTTAGTTTTTTGTAATAAAATCAATTACTAAAATATATTTATCTATTTCGTAGTTTCAACGGCAACACTGACATCGACCTAGCGAAAACTATATGACGTACGATGAGGTATAGTGTTCACCGAGCGTTTAAGGAGTATAGATCGTTCCTATTAATGTCGTACCTAGTAATTCTTGTCGTGTCAGTTAATGAAAGTCACCATTATTTTATTTTTAATAAACTTAATTTTAAACATTGTCCATCGGTCTTTTACTTTGACCGAGTCACTTTTTAGCTTAAGCTTGGCTTTAATTCACAAGCTAGTGGGTGACTTATGAATCAAGAAAAATGTAATTCAGCAGCTAGTTACTGACTTATGAATTAAAAAAAAATTAATTCATAAGCTAATGGATTAAAAAATTATTATTTGGAAAATTTATAAGCTAGCATGATAATTTTATGACACACAAAAGCTTGAAATCTACCTTCGTTAATAAACAAGTTAAGTTAATAACAAGCTTAAACATTTACAATTTACCAACTAGCTTATGAATTAAATTTTTTTTAATTCATAAGTCACTTAGTAGCTTGTGAATTATTTTTTTTTAATTCATAAGTCACTAACTTGCTCATGATTTAAATTTTTTTTAATTCATAAGTCACTTATAGGTAGTGAATTAATTTTTTTTTTTTCAATTCATAAGTCACTCATAGGTAGTGAATTAATTTTTTTTAATTCATAAGTCAGTTATAGGTAGTGAATTAATTTTTTTTAATTCATAAGTCACTTATAGGTAGTGAAATATTTTTTTTTTTAATTCATAAGTCACTTGGTAGCTTATGAATTAATTTTTTTTTTAAATCATAAGTCACAAACTAACTTATGACTTAAATTTTTTTGATTCACAAATCATCTACAGACTTATGACTTATGACTTTTTTAATTGAAAAATTCGCAACCCTGTTTGACAGTAGCAAAGATGTATTATTTGGCGTAACTTCGGTGGGATTCATCTTAAAATGAGACCTGACTGAGAATCAGACACTTTGAAGATAATATTGTTTGGCCAAATATGTAGATATCAATCAGATTTAATTTTATAAAAAAATTCAAATTAAATAATTGAACGAATTTTAAAATATTTCTGGGGCCGCCGAAAATTCCATCGTTTGTAGAATCACCTTTAATACTTTACCAGGTTTAATATCCCCTCCCATTACCAAATTCAGACTTTCAAAACCAATGTGCTTCGATATCTGCCTTTTAAATCCAACTTCAACTTTCGGATTTTGAGAAGAAACGTTTTTCTTAAATTTCAAAGACAAAATAATATAAGGGGTTCTCGAAATATTGAGTTTTTAAAATTTTTATACACAATACTATCCAAACTTTTAGGGAGCTTTAGCATAAAAAAAATATTAAAATCGTTAGTACCGTTTTTGAGAAAATCAAAAACAAAAAATAGTACCATTAATCGAATTTTTTTTTCCAAGCATTACCTACATACATACATACCTACCTTTAACTACATGAAATCTTGTGATTTCGAGAAAAAAAAAATATTTCATAAAATTTCGCAAAAATTCGTATGGCAGGTACAACGGTTTTTGAGAGAAAAACGTGTTGGGGATCAATTTAAAAATGCTATCTACCAAATTTAAAGAAAATCGGCCGAGCCACCTTAGGCTATAATCGAACAGGCAGACAGACAGAATTGCGAGACCCACTTTTTTGGTTCTGCCTATCATTATTATGTCAAGACTAATCAAAATCCCGAGTTCGATTTATTTTACGAATTCACAACTTCCCGTATAAATTAGCTACAAGACAGGTAAAAATATCGGGGAAATATCGATAAACGCTATCTTCCAAGTTTAAAGATAATCGACATCGAACAGGCAGACAGACAGAATTGCGAGACCCACTTTTTTGGTTCTGCCTATCATTATTATGTCAAGACTGATCAAAATCCCGAGTTCGATTTATTTTACGAATTCACAACTTCCCGTATAAATTAGCTACAAGACAGGTAAAAATATCGGGGAAATATCGATAAACGCTATCTTCCAAGTTTAAAGATAATCGACTGAGCTGTCTGTAGCCGAAAAGTCCGACCGACAGATTTTTATTACTATTCCACATCGTGATATGATTATTCGTCGAATTGACGTTTTCGTCGTTTGCGCTTGACATTAAATTAAAGAAACATTTTGTTAAAAAAACACAAAGTACCATATTTACATGTCAAGTTTTTATTGTTCCACATTAAAGTTGTTTTTTTTTCTTATTTTGTATTTAACAACATTTTGTTATATATTATAATCATTATTTTGTATTTATATATATAATATAATAATATATTACTTTTTACATACGATTATCACACTTTTAAAATATTTTTTCTCCATTTTTTTTAACTGTGACATTATATTTATTTAGTATAATTTATATATAATATTCTTATAATAATGTATATAATATATTATATCCATATAAGATATTTTAAAAATACTTTACAAATAATTTATTTATTTGTTTTCTTTTTGTTATTATTAATTTATTATTTATGTATGTGCGTAAATGCATCAACTTCAATCGTACGTTTCTTTTCATTGCACATGTTTTCTATATATTTTATGAAAACTCAGTTTCAATTTTCAAAGTCTGAATTCGGCTATTTTTAGTGGATGATTTTTTTGTTTGTTTTAATTTTCTATTCTATTCGGACTCGATAGTGCTTGTCTGGTGATTCAAGAAACTTCCTAACTAATATAACTAAACTATGCTCGTGCTGTATTTTCTTCTGGTTAAGGCTTTTTATGTAATAATTCAATACAGTTTTACTTTTTTCTTTATTTTAAGTTTTTTTTTATTTTTAAATTTAATTACTGCTTATCTTCTTTTGATTAAAAAAAATTAATTAAATTTTTTTTTACAATCATTCGTTTTTGTACCTACATTACATTCAGAACAAAAATTTGAGGTGGGTGTATATTTATTTTTCATTTTTCTTGAGATCTTTATGTTTGCACGGTATGTTTGCCAAAAAATTAATCAAAATGAGTAGAAGAGGAAAAATATTATTTTTCAATAATTTTAATTAGCTAAAATATTCATTAGTAGGTTAGTGTCTTTAAAAGTCTAAACATTATAAATTTAATTTCAGCATATTCGTTTAAAAATTATATTACAATAATACAATTTTACCGAAATAATATTAAATTTAACAAAAATGCATCTTCTCGGTTTGGGTCAAAATAAAACTATATAGTTATCAGTGACTGGACCTTATATATTAATAAATCAAAAAATATCTAAATTTGTATGAAGACGTATTCCCTATATAGAATAGGCGGAAGTTTGGCTGTGTATGTGAGTAATTTGTGCTTAATAACAAAATTATGTTTATACATATTTAATTTAACCCTACAAAATTACAAAAAGAAAACCAACACAAATAAACCTTAAGATTTTGACATATTAGTTATGATTCTGGCTTCCTTATTCCTTTCTAAAATTAAATCCAAAAGTATTTCAGAAGAAGAACTCTGTCATCCTAAACTCGACTTTTCTGAACAACTAACCGTTAACTCAGAGATTTTGCTGAAATTTTTAACATGAGTTAATTATTTAAACTTGTTTTTTTTTTATTTTTTTTAACAAAACTGGAAAGTGTTTACGTTTCTTATATCTCAAAGATTTTTAACTCACATAAAAACGACCGGCGCGGCGGATAAAGGAACATATTGGATTTAAAACATTTACATGACTAAATTCTTCTAAAACTGAACAAAATGGTAAAAACCTAAATGGAATTGATGTTAAGATACAAAAATTTTGCATTTTAATAGCTCAAATAAGAGAAATTTGACAAAATAAATGGAATTTAATCTAATTGTTACAAGCTGTCAAACTCTATTCAAGTTCCACAAATCATCCATGCTGCAACGAATTGATTATTCGCTCGCGAATAACATCATTCGTTCATTAATACGTCTGTTGTTTGTCGTTACCATGCGAATAATTCTTAAAGGTTAAACATTTCTGAGTTAAAAGAAAAGTAAACAGGTTAACTATAATATGTATTTAACCAGATGATTAACTTTAAAGTTTTGTAAAAATTGGGATTTATCCAGCATTAATGACTATTCACTTGAGACGACCAACGACAGACAAATGAACGAACATTCTTCCATTTGCAAAAATAGTCTATAAAACGATTAATTCGTTGCAGTTTGTTTGGTATGTGGAACGCGAGTAGACTTTGACAGTTTGTAACAATCAACCAACTTACAAATTGTAAATTACAAGTGCTTTTTTAACAAATTTGTAGAAACATTTATTAATTCTGTTTCACGAGATAATTGTTTTACAAAATTGTAGTTGTAGATTACAAAGGAAAATTTGTAGAAATTTCATTATTTTCGTTTCACCAAAACTATTTATTTTTTGTAATTTACAAATACAAATTTGTAAAATATAATTTTTTTTGTAAGTTTGTGTTCCACCAAATTAAATAACTTTACAATTTTGTTCAGTTTATCAAAATTTCTTACAATAGAAAGATGATGTGTAGATTTGATTACAATTTATAATTTTTAATAAGAATCTCGTTTTCAGTTTAAGAATGTCGTTACGTCGTAGCACCGATAGTGATACACGTATAAGTGACCATTTCATGCTAAATAGACGAAGACAAATTTATCGACCGCGTATAAATTACGAAATTTCTGATACTTTTACATTCAACGAAAAGTTTCGCTTGAAACGTATTATGGCAGAGGAAATAATAGGATAAATTGGACCACGGATTGAAAATGAGACTGAAAAAAACTTTTCATTGACACCGATGCAGAAATTTTATTTTGCTTTATCATAGCAGTTGTTCTCATCGGCCGACTTACAAATTTGTGAAAAAATTGTAGTCTACAAGTCTGGAAATCAAAAGTTGTAATAAATTGTAAATTACAATTTCTCCTACTTGTTGTCTCTTTTCTTACAAATTTGTTGGAATTATGTTTGTAGTTTGTGCTTTCTGTTACAAATTTGTAATTGTAGTTTCCAATTACAAATTTGTGATTGTAATTTGGTGAAATAGACTACAGATTGCATTTTGTGGCGACCATTTTTTTGTTTTTACATTTTTGATTTACATCAATTACAATTAGTTTTTTACCGTTCTGTCTAGTTTTTGTGAATATTTTAGGCTTATAAATGTTTTAAATTCAATTTGTTCTTTTGTTCATTTGTCGCTTTCATGTTAGAAATTTTAGAAAAATCTCGACATTTTCGATTGTTTTGTCCAGAAAAGAACAAACCTGAACAAGATTTCTACGCAAGAACTTAAAAACACGAGCACTAAAGGGATTGGGAGTACCCTTAAAATGTTTAAGCACAGTGCAAGCGTATTGGAAAGTTGGAATGGATTTTAAGGAGATACCGATGCACAATGGTTTTGAATTTCTGAATATCACCAATGGAGGGAAATATGAGCAGTGTAAGGCATTTCATATTCGTGAAGTGAAGCTGTACTTAACTGTACCTCCGAGCTCAGGTTCATGGGTAAACTAATCGGAAATCCCTGAAAAGCACAAGTATTATGGTTAAATTGCTTAAGCAAAGGAAATCAACGCCGAAAAGCAATGGAACCCTAAAAATTTTGTTTCAACTTTTTGACAGCAAAAGTGAGATATTACATTTCTGAAATGTTATTTTCGGTTATATATTCATTATAAAATCCCAGTGAATATGCTTTTCAATTCTGAAGAGCTGGTTTGTTGGAAAAATCATTTTTTGGCACACTTGTGGATTGGATTGTATGTAAATCAATGGTTAAGTATGTATACTGCCAATATTGTTTGTTTTAAATTGTATATTTAATTAAATAAAAAAAAGGCTGAACTCTTCTATCCTTAAATTAAAGTGGTCGTGTCAGTGGGCGGAATTTAATAAAAAAGAAAAACAATTTATAGAAAGAAAATGAACTAAGCTTAATTTCGGAATTTCAACTTTCAAGGTAGTAGGTGTGGAATCACAAAATAATCACAAATTCCATACTTCAGTTAAGGTTCAAAAAATGTGTACAAGTACATATCTTAATCAAAAATTAAAGTTACGAACAAAAATTCGTCCTGGATGAGTATGAGGTTGTTTGATTAGGAATATCAGAAAATATTGAAAACGTTAATAATTACATATGTACCACATAAAATATTAATTTAAATTGTGTAAGAATAAGAATTTTGATTTTAATATATCAGTCCTTTCTTTTTGAGTGGATTCTCAATAGAAATTAAGAAGTAAAATTCACTTTTCAGAATCGTCATTAGAAGAAAATTTTTCGTGCCAATGGAATGATGAGCGTTTCAGGCAATTCAATGGAAAACTTCTTAAATGTAGTTGTTTCATTGAAACGTCTTCATCCATTTGTTGATCTTGTAGTTCTTTAAATTAAAGAATTTTACCTATTTATGTGCTAAAAGGATTCAGGTATTTTATAAATGACACGGCAAAACGAACGAGTCTTAATACTACGTTTTCACCAAAAGATAACCAGAGATTTAAGACAAGAGACTTATGTGGTGTTTTGACCGCACTAACAGCCTTATTTATTATTTTTCACTAATACTGGGTTATACCTAGGAATAGTTAAACCGAGCCGAAGCACTTACTTCGGGTTTACGCCACGTCAAACAAATCCTTATTTATAAAACATTTTCTTAGCCGTATTAGCTACGCCTTCCTTATGTCAAATATACTGGGAAAAAAGTCACCAATCGAAAACTATGGTTATTACTTATTATACACGTAAGCCAAACCCCAGCTGATTTCCATTATTATTCATTTTATTATCATTGTACATATATGCATATTAGAAATTGGATACATTTAAAATTGGATTGTATAAAGTTGAAATTCAATAAATAAATGTACCAACCACATTGCGTTCCCAATACCGTACAACTGTTAGAGCGTTTGGAAAATATAAATAATTTATCAATGCAAAATATCTATCCTTTTTGTATTAGTAAGAAACGAAAAAAAAAAATGCTTAGGTACACTCCTTTTTGTAAATTTCACAAGATGTCATCTCAAAATGACATTTAGATACTAAAACGGCCTTAAACCTCCTATGAACTAGTTTTAGCTTATTCCACCGCTATTCCTCGTGCATTTTCATTATAAATAAGATTTTCAGGATTAGAGCCGTTTTAAAGTCGATGTAACTTTACTCCGTCGCTAAAACGAGTAAATAAGGATGTAAAAGATTAAGTTTGACAGCATCTATCAAAATGCTAATGGTGTTTCAATTTTTCTTACAAAGTAGAAGCGGGAGAAAGAAAGTTACATTTGTGCCAAACAATGGAAAATCATCGAGATAGCACGATATGGATATTAGGTCAGTTCGAACAATAGAACAATTGATCCAATTATAGAATTAACAAGATGTATTTCTAGTCTACTAGATTTACGAAATAAAATTGTATGGTAAATCTTCGAGATTTAAAGACGATTTATGGTGAATCCACTTAAATAAAGGATTCTCTCTCTCTTGCTGAAAACGTAGTATAATCGAGAGATATGGGAAATCTTCGAGGTTTAAGGAAGATTTATGACAAAATTCAGAATCTGGATCTCTTGGTAAAACGTAGTATTATGGTGTTTTTGATAAATTTGATAACTTGGAAAATAATTCAACTAGATTGTAGAAAAAATACACTGTCTTCTCAAATAACTGAGTAATTCAGAAAGCTTCTAGATGACTAAAATACTATTATTAATACGACTTTCATTATATGGGTGAAGGGATAAAATCAATGTTTTAATGCCTTACATTTACATTTTCTGGATCTTGGATTTTAACGTTTTGGGATTTAGTTTAATGGAAGCCTTCTAGAGGAAGTTCAATTTTGTTCGTGTTTTTTAATGATTTTCTAAGTGTTGTCAGTACAATATTAAAATAATTTTGCTGAAGACATTAAACTACACTTGTACCTGACGTTTTTTTTTTTTAAATAGGCGTGTATTAGTGAAACTTATTACCAGCGCAGCGATTTAAAGTGAATAAAACGCTTATTTTCACTTGTATATTCATGATGAATTCAATGACTCTTGATGCCAAAACGCCTTATATGTCACAATCCAAATTTTCCGTGAATGAATTAAGCGCCCTCTTAACTCTCAATATTTCAACAATTTAAATTGTAAAAACTGTAAAACTGTTTAACCTGTATGTTGCTGACCTACGAGAAAATTGTATTCACTTTAAGTGGCTAATCGCTTAAAAAAAAAAGACTCGGTGAATATAAATATTGGTAGATTTTTTAGCATTTACCTGATGAAGTAAAAAAAGTAAGGAAATGGAAGAATATGAATATTTTTAAGTAGCCGTGTATAATGTTGGATTTTTAAATTGTTGGGTGAATATATTTCTGTATTGTACCAATCAATTCTCTTAATTTTTCTAAATAAAGTCATTATTAAATGTAAAATTAGTAGCCTCCTGTAATTTGGAGTTTTGAGGATTCGTGAGGTCGAATCAACCAAAAGAACAATTTCATATTATTACTAAATTATTTTGCAGTAAAAAATAATTAAAAGAAATGTGTTTTATGTTGATATTTGATTCTATTGCTCGAATTTGATTTCTTTTTGAATTGAAGGGCAGTTTTAATTATGTATGTGTATTCTGTGTCTAAACATTGACATTATTATTTACATAAAACCAAAAAATATGCTTTCTTGCTAATATTCCTAGAGCAGTTAATTTGCTTATACAAATTCAAAAAATCTTTTCATTTCATTTTAATTTAATTTTATATATTATCCTTGGTTTAAATTAAATTTTCTAAAGTTTCTGGAATTTCTTACACATTTGTTTTAATTCATTAGAGTTTTGGTTTTAAATGTACATTAACATATATATTTTCAATAGCTTTTGTATTTAGTTGAGTTTGCTTAGCAATCAGTTTATTAATATAAATGTAGATATTAATATTTTTACTTTATTTGTTCTTCTCTAAATAGCGTTGATTATGATAAATTTAATATGTAAGAAGTAATGTTTATGTTTAAATGTTAAATACACATGCAATAGATGTTAAATAACATTTAAATATAAGTTTTTTTTTTTACTTAAAAGTAATAGTAAAAGTATAAATTTATGTATATATAATCTTGGAGAGTTATTTTAAAAAGTTTACAAAATCAAGAAAAAGCTCTATCTATGTATATGTTAATTTTGAAACTTATTCTGACCTATAGGTGGAACTTAGAGGTTAATGGAAAACCAATTCCCCAAATACGACATAAGAGGTTCTCACTTTGAATGTGAGACCATCGAGTGTGACAGCATAGAATGTGATAGTCCAGAGATTTCAGCATAGGTGTCTGTGGGTCCTTCGGCGCTACAAACAGAGTCCTCAGGAGTACGAGATGCTTCAGCTTCGGTGATTTCGACATCTTGATGGTGTTTGTTACTACGATGTTTTGCACTTAGGGCCTGAAATGAAATGAATTGATTACATTAAATTTATTAATTTACTTTAACTTTCGTTGGGGACTTTTTGCCATAACGTTGATTGTGCGTTAAAAAGTGACAAAACTGACTGAAGCGTTGAAGCGTTTATTATACAAATTTTGTTTGTTTGAAGTGAGTTAAAAGCCAAAGCTGAAAAGCATCTGTAAGCATGCAAATAATTATGATTAAAAACAAATCTACAGTGCAAAAACGATCAACATAAGTATATTAACTAATTTTTCGTATTCTTTATGATTGTAGCTTGCGAGTTGTTCTTTAAAGAGGCTATCTACGTCAGGGTGGGTAAACCTTAGAAAATATTTAATTCAGGTTCTTGTTGAGTTAAAAAAGCAACAAACATTTAATTATTATTTCCCATTCATATCAAAGATGCGCAGTTATAATGCGAATACAATTTTGTCCTATAAAATTCATAAATTGATAGAGTGACGTCTCAATCACAGGGAGGAGATTAATGTAAATGTGACAAAATATCATATACAGATAGGTTAGAAATCTTAAAATACGTGCGATGCTATCTTTGGATGTCCCATTATAGTAAACTTGTTAATTGGCGACCAATGCTGGATCTTGTTTGTAATTAGTTTAGTTTCGTCAATCACACAGTGTTGCTAAATACATATTATGGATGTATAGTGTTATTATATACAAATACAGAGACAAGAGAAATGTGTATAGTTAACCGGTCAACTGGCAAAGTAAAATATTAAATTGAGTTTTATCTCGTTTGAAATTTTTGAGGACACAACAATTGGCTTCCAAACAACTATTTTTAACTTGGTTAATTAAAAAAAATCGGATCAATTTTAACTATTTATTTCCACTGAGAGAAGATAGAAAAAAAATAAAAAAGCAATTCCAAGCTTGTGAATAAAAGAACAAACTGGAATGAGTTCAGAGGAAGACTCAAAAGTTCTATTTACCTCAGAACCTCTACGGAAAGAAAGAAATTAATAATGATTTAGAACAATTTATGTTCAACAACTGCAGAAGAAAGTACTCCAATTATTCTGAACCTCTAGAGAAACTTAAATAAATTATTTTGTAAAAATAGAGGAACTGATATTGGAAGAAAAAAACTCGAAGAAAAGGCATTCTACAAGAATTCAACCATCTTAACAATGAACTAAAAAAATCAGTGAATTAAAAAATGATTCACTTAGTAGATTCCTTAAAAGTTTGACGACGGACGTCTCTACCTAATACTTCTTTTAAAAAACAGTCAAGCGCCTAAAAAGACCGCAGAGATAGAATCGGTCAATAAAATCTCAAGATAGAAATAGGATCGGAAAGCCAAAACAGAATGTTGACATCTTCGCTGAACATCTTACGAATGCCTTTAAATTATTTAAGCTTTGGAAAGAATATCTTTCAATGCTCGTAGCTTTAATGACTCCAATTTCAATGCCACATCATTCGAAAATGCAGAAGTTTTTGTTATACCTACGCAAGGTAAAGCACTAACAAAAGTAGAATTTTATAGATCAATATCACTTACATCAATCATGGCAAAAGTTTTCGAGAAACTGTTCCTAAAAAGGTTTAGCAAAATAATAGAAGAAAAAAGATTGTTAAGATTAACAATCAATTTGGATTTGGAAATACACATTCCAATATTTTCCAGTGTATTGAATTATTATTATTGTAGAAAAGGCACACTGAAAAAAAAAGAAATTTGTTCAGTTTTATTCTTAGATGTTGCTCCAGCCTTTCACAAGGTTTGGCACTTGAGACTTGAGTACTAACTGCATAGGGACCTTTCCAGACAGTGCTAAGAAATTCTGAAATCCTACGTTATAAAACGACCAAAATTAATCGAAATTTAAGAAAATTGACGATGGTGTGCCACAAGGAATTGTCCTAGGATCAACCCTGTATTTTGTATGCGATGTTCTAATGAACATATCAATGCTATCATGGTCACCTTTGCTGATGATACTCGTATTGCAATATTGGTGGATGAAAACTCCGTTACGAAGGCAACACAAAAATTGAGATATCCAGTTGATAAGGTTGGAGATTGGACTCGTCAAATTAACTGAAACAAAATCGACACACATAAACCATAGAAACAAAAAAAAAATAATGTTCCATATTTTATCAACGGTAAGGCTGTACCTTACGCCAATACTGCCAAATACCTTGGAATGACTTTGAATGCAAATATGAAATGGAAAGCGATCGTTAGGAATTAAAGAGAAGAACTGAACTTGAAGTACAAAAAGAAATAGGAAATAACTCTGGCTTTTATATTCAGAATAAAATAAAACTGTACGATCAAGTGCTGAAACTCGTTTGGAGGCATAACAGCCTCTACAAAAAAAACAATTCCTGAACCCATCCAAAAATTCCAAAAGAATGTCTTTCGTGGAATAAAAATACTTTCAGAAAGAAGTGGGCATCAGGGATCAGAGCTCTGTATCACACAATCAGGAATTGCAAAGTCATACCAAACCTAAATGAAATACATCATAAATGTATGTACCAGAAAATGTTCAGACACTTAGACGAACCATGTCATATGAGCTGATGGTCTAAAAACTATTGCAAAGTATTAAGAGCTTAAGATTTCCATAATTTGATTTTGAATAAAGAAAGTTTAATCATTTGTCTTTCCTAGATTGATCCTCATCCCGGTGGATCTCGCTTGGTAAGAGACCCACACTTGTTAAATGTAACTCAAAAATGAACTGGACCTGCGTTTGACAGATACCCTGGAACACATATAATTTATATTTCTGAATTCCCAGAAATTTTCCTTTTATCAAAAATAAAACCAACGAATCCAAAAATGTTTGTCTTCAGTATGTTGATATGAAAACTGAGATTCGATGAGAAATAGTAATTATATTTTCAAGAGAACAAAGCTATTCGAAACATGAACTGACTTAATTTTTTTAAAATTCATAAACGCAAAGTATAGTAGTTACTTTAATAATCTTTGTCACTGATTATAAAATACTTATAAAATGATGAAATTTGTAGATTTTAAGCCGGTTGAACATTTTAGAGAAATTTTATAATTTCTCAAACATTTATTTAGTTTACATTTCTGAGAACTTAGCAAGTTTTTGCTATTATTTTTGACATATTGATCAAACAGCACGGTTAAGCCTAGTACGCAGATCGGGAAAAAATTTTTCTACCATGAATTTTTTTTCCTGGGACAAATTTTGTCTTGGATATTTTTCCGAGCAGTACGCAGTTCGCGCGCAAATTCATACTTTTGTGCATTGCTGTACAAAATGTCTCCACTAAATTTTGCCAGGAAAAAGAATGATACAAGCATTATTTTGCGAGACAAACACATTAAATTATTTTTTAATTCTCCAACTTCAAACTTTTGCGCGAGATTTGGAAAAGTTTTGTAGAGATTAAAATTGTAGAGATAAAATTTGTCTTGTCTCGATCTGCGTACTAGGCTTTAGAGTGCGGTTTGAGATCTTCTCCAAATAAAGTGCACACAAAAAATTGATTTGTTGTGGCTGAGACCTAAAAGAATTTAGCATGTCGACTAAGCTCTGAGTAGAGTTTGATCAGAGCCCTCCGATTTATTAATGAAAACACACTGAAGCACTGAACCGTCAAAGGCTTCAATCTCCATTTTTATTTGTTTGTTTCTTTTTTTTTCGCCGTCTGTCTCTGTCATATAACACGAAAAAAAAAAAAATGAAATTAGCCCCGCTCAGCTTTTTACTCCATCTGCTCGGTCCTGTTATTCTGAGCTCATAGAGGTCCAAGCTAGCTCGGATTGTCTGACCTAGAATAGAAATACCGATCTTTTTTTGACAGGTCAGTTCCCTGCTCTGGATTTAAAAAGAAAAACAGCTGATGTAGGTTTATAGAAACAGTAAAGCAAAAACTTTTTAGTGCTAAAAGAAGCCATCAATACTGTTACTCCCAATCTTTGATTTAAGGGAATAACAATATCTAGAATTCTGGAATCAGATTCCAGAAATCTAGATTTGTAGTGATTTGGATCCTCATTATTTGTAGGCAGCAAAGTTGTCAAACATAATATATTTCATATTTTGTAATAAAAATTTTTGGGGTACTTACTACTTTTGGGGCACTGACTCTTTCAAGATGAACTTTTTAGAGTTCCTACTCACTTTTTATCTTCTACTAATAGAAATTTAAATAAATCCATTTATTAATGGTGTTCGAATGGCGACAAATATTGGGAGGAGTAATATCACTTTTTTGTGTATGTATATTTAAATGGAAAAGACTGGACAGCTATATTACTGTAATAAACTGCATAAAAGTTGTGAAAACAAGTTTAACAAAAACAGCTCTAGTCAATGAACTCAAGTCGTTGTTGTTTCTTTTCAATCGTTGAAAGTATATGTATATTTTCAATTTTGAATTTTATTATTTCAATTGTACAGAACTAATATCAAATAGAAGACATTGGATCCTAGAGACCTTAAACGTAGTGCTTACAACTCTCAACCATTCATGTGTGCGTGCTAGCAGAAATTGAGAGAACCTACGGTACGGGTAAGACGAACAGTAGTTTTTATGACAAGAGATAGTTTTGAAGGAGTTGAAAAAATTTTTCAAGCACCTAGGAATTGAACCCAGACCTTCTGCACGGCAGTTCAATGCACCAAAAATTTATTTGAGAAATTAAAAAGTAATTGAATAGACCATTATTTTAAAATGTGTTTCATATAAAAATTAATTACTTTACAAAAATGCTAAATTATTTCGGATTACAAATATAAATGCTTTTAAAATTTCTTTAAAATGTGTGTAGTTTGCCCTGCTTTTCTGATCACACATTTACTGAAAGGAGATTTTCAAAAAAAAAAATTAAAGAACTTCACTCTTTTTTTTTTAGATTTTAAACTTTTATAATCGCGATTGTAACTATTCATGAACCTTGTCGAAACGTCGGGATCTCAATTCAATTTTTTGAATAAAATACCATCGCGGTAAGTCCGTTAAGCAATTATTATAATGAATAACTTCACTCTTCTTTAGCAGATAGCCTCGTTTCAACGTTTCATTAGGCTTGTGCAGGATCTATTTTATACTTGAGGGCTCACACTAAAAATCTACAGATACTCTTATTTTTCAAAATTCTACCAATTTTTTAATTAAATTTTTACAGAAGTGATTTGTACTTTTATTTTACTTAAAAAAAAAAATGTTTATTTAGTAAAAAAAAAATATATAAAAAAAAGCATTGCAGCCAAAAACCCAATGATACTCATCAGCTGTATAATCTTACCTTATCCTTACTTCCTTTTTTCTAAAAGTGTTGCAATAAACATTAAAAATTTTTTAATTTAACAATTAACCCAAAATAAAAATGTTCTTTTATTTAAGAAAAAAAAATAAGTAAAAACTTCAAGCTTTTCCAAAAAAGTTATTTTTTCTTAAATTATATTTTTCGCAAAAATATTTCTGTATGTATATTTTTTTCTAAATGAATAAAATTATAGAATTAAGACTAAAATTTAACGTAACGACAAAATTTGAACAAAGCCAAAATTTTATTTTTTTTAAAACTAAACTTATATAATTTCGAACATGAACCTTAACTTTAATCTTATGATTATAAGAACAAAAATTGAATGGAAAAGTTTGTTGAATACCCCAGAAGCCTTACCTGTAATGAAAATCGTCGGTGCCCAGCTTTTCGTCCACCACGTCTTTTACTTATATGCGGATTGTCCTGCCGCAGAGTTTTATTTTTTAAGATTTCAAGTTGTGTATACAGTCTGTGTTGGTAAGGGAAAACAATTTACATAAATATACTCTTTGAGTAATGTGATTTTTCATCAAAGACTCAAACCTTTTAAGTTCAGCTCGGATATCTTCGGGGCTCATTTCGGATATAGTTAGCTCTCCAATGTCTGGATCGCCCAGGCAGAGACCGGCGTAACCACCACCAAGGTGATGTCCAGTGTCATGGGAACCCTTGAAAGCATCCACAGGTAAGCGTAATGATAGATCATGGGCAAGGGAACGTACCTGCAAGCTATGAAGATGCAACGAACACCGCAAACCACACAGACAGAAGGTAAAAGAAAAACAATTGGGGGTGGGGTTGGGGTGGAAAATAAATCAAAGTAAAAGCACCACAGGACCAAACGAAACTCAAAGTCATATTTAAGGGAAATTAAGAAGAAAAAAAAAGGATGATATAGAAAGAGGGTTGCGGTTTTCTTAATGCCGGATGAATTTAATTTTGTTTTTCTCTTTTCCTAATTAGCTAAAAACTTTTTAAATTTCATTTTTTCATTAGGTAAGCTCTTATTTCTATTTTTGTTTATTCTCTTTTTTCGTTTCTAAGCCCGAGCACCACAACCCCCGGTTTCCATTTTTGTTTTTCAGCTGTGTAAATGAAAATGTCTAAATGTGTTTGGTGATGGCTTTGAAGAAGGTATACGAGTATCTATCTATTGATTGGTGTGACGGCATTGGATGTTTCGTGCATGGTTGGAGATGTTTTGTGTTTTGTTTTTTTTTTTTTTTTGATTATTTCATAAACAAGGAGAGTGTAATCAAAAAATAATTAATTTCAAGGATATAAAAATAAACGAAGGATAAAGAGAAATGTTTTGAAAAAAAAAAATCCTAACATTTATCTTTCAGAACTTTTCTACCATAAATTTTTATCTATAGAGTTATCACATCAGTTGGAAAAGAAGTATTGCTAATGCCATATATGAATAGGTAGATATATAATATAGAAGTATGAAATTAGGAAACAGATTTTTGTATTTTTCTATTTACAAAGCAGTAGATGATGACAAATAAAGGATAACTATACAAATAATAATAATAATAATTTGTATACGCATGCATAATCAAAACACTAATCTCTGCAATCATAAATCGTTCGCCGACGTCGCAAATAGGGGTTTCTTCCAATATATGTAGCAGGCCAAACTTGTTGTAAGTAAAAAACACATTCAGGATCAACCATTTATCTTTCAGAAGGTCTTTTATTGCCTTTAAGCCATAATTGAAAAACTTTGTGAGATGAGTTTTTTTTTATTTTCAGTCAATTTTTAAAGAAGAATTTATGTATTTATGTTTTATTAAAAAAAATAATCATGAAGAAATTTGAAGCAGGTAAGTCAGACAAATGCAAAACAAAAAAAAAAAGATAATGTAATTTTAAGTTGGTTTTGATTCAATTTTAAAAGTTCAAATCTAGCCCCTCCCCACTTCCATATATTTATGTCTATTTGCAAAGATTTCTTCTTTGAAATTCGGCAAAAATGCGAAGTACCTACATTTTTCTGCCGAATCTGAACCGCTATAAGATGAAAATCACTTTTTGAGATAAGATATACTTTTATAAAAATTTGTATTTTCTAGCAAGAGGCACTTTTAATAAAGCGCGCACTTTAAGGATTATGACTACCCATTAAATGTTTGAGCATAGTAAGAACGTTTAGGAAAGTTTGAGAGGATTTAAAAGGAGATTCCGATGCACATTGGTTTTGAATGTCTGAATATCGTAAAGCATTTCACATTCGTGTAGTGCGGCTCAAGAAAGAATCTCTTAATTCCGAAGTTGTGCTGTTGAACATTCCCTGAAGCGCGAGTATTACGGTAGACTTGTTTAAGGGGAGAAATGGAAATGGCTATTTTACTAGAACACTGTTTATAAAAATAACGGTAACATAATGAAAGGCAAATTGCAGCACTTGACCAAAAATGGGAATTGTACTCGAGCTTTAGACAAATATAGGCTTTATAGATTGCACCAAGTTCAGAAGGGCTGAACAATCACTTGCAAGGTCCAAGAAACTTAAACAATTAGCAGCGGTTTTTGCGAAGTCCAATCTGTCTTAAATGCAAGTACTGCTCATGGATAACGGCACTGAGGCTGGGTTTTGCTTTAACGACACGAAACAGCATTGAGTTTTCCATTTGACAATACTATGGAGATCAGAATTAAAAGACCTTATAATACTCTGCGGTTCTTAATACACATCCGAAGAAGTAACACACAAAATATCATTTCTGAATATGAGAGAGGCGGAGATAAAACGGAGCCCTGGGGCATACCAGCATTTATTTTATGTATATTTTTAGTGGCAGCGGCTAGAACCCAGAAATTCGGCTTGAAATCATGAATTGATTTTTATTTGTATCGATTGGATCATTTATTTTAAAGTAATTTTTCGAAGCTATTTATTTATATTTATTAAATTACATTAAATTTATTTTTTCGGTAAATTTTAATACATTTGGATTGATTTGATTACTTCAAAGTAGTTTTATACATCTATGTAGCTTTTTTAAACTAGTTTTCAAATTTTGAAGAGAACTGAACTGTTTTATTTTGAATGGAAAAATTAAGTGCGTTTTATTGGTAATTTATTGCTAGCATAGCAATACAAGTACCAAAAACCTTATAATACTCACCGATTTATGAATTATGGACTCAAAATAACTTTCAATGCCATTTAGTCTACAAAAATTGGAATTTCATCCTAACAACCTCACTTGGACTTGATTGTTTTCGACCTCAAATCTCGCAAGATTCAATACGCACCGGCACACATACAAAAGTAAAGTGACATTTCTCAAAACGTCACTGTAATATTTGTTTCTCATTTAAGATCGTTGTGCTAAAGCTTCGTAAAAGCCTTATTGTGATTATGTAATATAGAAATTGTATTAAGATTCCAAACTATAATTCCGATTATAAATAAGAGTGAACTTATTTCGTCTTCTTTTTCCTCATCATCGACATCCATAACTCTGGGGCGTAAATCAGGCTGATGTCTAGGTGGTCTAAAAAAAGTAATGGAAAATTCTCTAGAAAGAAGAAGTCTGGTCAAAGCAGAGAATGAGCATCATTTGAGAGATATTGTCGCAATATTTTGAACAGTTTATGCAAAAAAAAAACAAAGTAAACAGACCTTTTTTGACGTTTGTAACTGTCAAAGATTAATATAAAGTTAGCACAATACTAAAAGTATAAAAAAAGCTATAATGATTTTAACTTACAGAGAGAAATATTGTATTCATCAAATAAACCGTAACGTTACTTAGTTATTGTAGTTGACTTTGTGTCTGAAGTAGATTCTTCCGGATATTATTAAATTATTTTAAGTATTCGAGACCCATCTCATTCTAGATTACTTCTAAGTTAACTCGATATTTTTCTGATAAGTGTTCACATAATAATCTCTTTGCCAGTCCTTTTTTTAGAAGAACAAATTTAATAGTTTTTAATTTTTACGAGTAATTCCAGCATAAACTACTCTGTAATTTCTACTACTTTCACTTCATGTGACCTGAGACTAAGGTTCTCACAGAACCTTAAGTTTACAGTAAACAATACTTTGAAAAACTGACTAGTAATGAAAAATGAAGTGAATAGAAACCGTTTTCGACTTATGATTAATTCAAAGCCTACACTTAAACCCAACTTGTATGGACGTTCTTAATAATTTTAATATTTATTATTACTCACTAATATTTTTTAACATTTTTTTTTTTCAAATTAAGAACGGATCATTTGTATATTATTTCCTTTAGAGACAAACAATAATTCGAGTTTTTAGGAGAAGTAGATCCCGAACAACGCCGTTTTTTTTTATTTTCTGTTTCTTTACAAATCGTTGTTTGTGTTAAGCTTTCGATAATTAATTATTTTCCATTGTTTAAGTTTTAATTTGATATACATATACAATTTAATAATCAAGATGCAGTGTTAATTCTATGCCACAACCTAAGACTCTACTCGTATTAGTGGGTAGAAAAGAATAGCTCTAACATACTATCAAACATATCATTATGCACAGTTAATAAAAAAAGGAAATAATTGATTCAGTTTATGGTATGTATGTACAATGATTTAAAAGTTTAAAAAAAAAACATGCAACTAAAAGAATTTATTTCTACAAGATGAGACAAGCATTTCTCTGATAGAAAATAAGTTGGAGGGAAAATCAATTAAAATTATTGAAGAATCCAAATAAAAAATAAAACCTCAAAATATTATAATATGCAATCAAGGAATACAACAAAAATAATTTGAAAAAAAATGTTTACTTGCAGCAACTTCATAGCTCGTCAAATTCTCTTTCTTATGTTGTTTTTTATTCAAGATACTTAATTAAATAATATAGTTATTAAATTATAAAAATAATTGATGGTTTGCTACAAAAATCGTTTCCATTTCAAAATTATTATTTTAGATAAATGTTATCTAAAATATTTGTTCTTAAATTTAGATACTTTATTAATAGTTTTTCGTTCGGCTTCTGGCAATTTAGTCATTTTTGATGGTTGTTGTGTCATGGTGTACCCTGAGCAAATGTAAACATTGGAAAACAAATTTCATTTGATTGTTTAGAGACCACATTTACCAATTTTAAACCACAATTTTGTAGAGGAGGATCGGCAATAATTTCGATATTTTTCATAGTGAACTAACTCCCACCAAAAAAAAGGGACTTCATTCATATACTCCCATTTAAGAAACTAAATCTTAACCCTTAAAACGAACGAACTTTCAAAATGAAAACGAACTGAATCAATGCATTGGAACTTAATTCAAGAGGAACCGAGTCATAAACGAATAAACTCCCAGTTTTTTTTACAAAATTTAAAAATTGGCTTTTTTGCAAAAGAAAATTTTAAATAAAGTGCTGCTAAGCGTCTGGTTTTTTGTTTTTTTAAACTAATTTTTTTGGAAAAACAAACCGAGTTCCACTTTTGAATATTAGAAGTAAAAATTAACTTTTTCCCACTTTCATCAAGATGAACTTAGTACTAAGGTTTTGACTACTCTTAAAATTTCAAAGATGAGATTTAGGAAAATAGGAAAGGATTTGTGTTGTTAAAATGACAATAAGATAATGAAGGGCATAAAACTTTCTGTCTCTATCCTTTTAAAAACTCTTTTTTTGGATTCAACTCCAGAGACTCAAGTGGGTTCTTGAAGCACCTGCCGAAATATGGGAATTGTACACAAGCGTTGGACGAATATAGGCTTTATAGATTACAGCAAGATCAGAAAGGGTAGTCTATCGAAGGCAACGGAAGACAACGCAGAGTTTTTGAAGTATTAAATTCTACGCGGTTTTTGATTCCTCATGGAGAATGCTGTTGCGATTAGAATTTAGAGAGCTTATCACAAGTTTCCGTTCGCATAAGGATGCATATCTATAAACAAATATAAAAAGTTGAGATTACTATCGTCAGATCATTGATGAAAATGAGAAAGAGAGTCAGAGACTAAGAAGGAGCCCTGTGGCACAGAAGTTTGCGATAAAAGATCATTGATAAATATGAGAAACAGAGTTGGGAACAAAACAGAGTCCTGGGGCACACCAGCATTAATTTTATGAATATCAGATTTAAAACTATCCAATACAATTTGTATTGACCGGTTGGAAAGGAAGTTTCTAATTCATAGAAGCAGAGATTCATCGATACCAAATGCAGGCGTTTATTAAGTCTTAGCAACAAATTTGGGGGGAGGTATGTAGTTCATTTACGCTAGTGGGAATTAACTCTTTTGGGAGTTAGTTCGTAGAGCCAGTAGTTGAAAAGCAAAATTAACAATATGCATCTAAATCACTCAAGATTGTTTAAATCGAAAACGAAAAAACGAAAAACACCATTATTTTTGAGGTTACATACACTGACTTTAATTTCTTTATTAAAAACAATTAATTAACATACAATTGAATAATTAAAAAATTAAATTCAAAATTTTTGAATGCATTTCGGCTAGTCTACTAGCCATCATCAGCAACACGAATGAAAGGAAGCTTTTTTCTAATATGAAAATAGAACATAATGTATAAATTAAAAATACAAACAAAAAACAAAATCATTTAAATTTAAGTGAGAAAAGAGAAGGAAAGAGAAAGGAACAATATTTAAAAACACTTTATTATATATTGAACAAGTAAGACTCTATGTTCCCCATGTCTGCATTCAAAGCTTCTGGATCTCTGTGGATGTATAGGCTCTCGTAAGCGTCCAGTTTTCGGCTATCGTTCACACATTTCAAGAGCTTAACATTAGCAATTGTTGTTGATAAATGTTGTTCTTGTATTGCGTGCATTGCAAAAGCAGACTTTCTTGGCTCGTTGTTTCTAATGTTGTTGTTGTGCTCTTTGAACCTCGTTTTCACACAGCGTTTGGTTTGACCATAATATTTTCTATTGCATTCATTACAAGAAATTTCGTAGATCCCGGCTTTGTCAAGTTGTTCTTTTTTGTTTTTTGGTGAGAGCAGCATGTTTTTTAATTTGTGTGCGTTAGAGAAGGCTAGTTGCATATCATGTTTATTAAATGATGTTTTTAAATAGTTGGTGATCTCTGGAGTAAACGTCACTATAACTCTTTGTTTATCCCTTTTTGGATTTTGTTTTGTGTAAACAATGTAGTTAAGTTTGATCTTTCTCTTTTCGTAGAATGTTGGTGGATTATTTTGTCGATAATTGTTTGGTGGTACCCATTGACTTCTGCGGCGTTTTTTATGTAGTTATATTCTTTGGTGTAATTTGTCATTGAAAGAGGTAGACTGACTAAACGGTGGGCTAACGAGTTGAATGCTGCAAGTTTTTGTTGTATGGGGGTATAAGAATTCTTCTTGATTTAGAACTGCACCGATTGAACAACAGAATTGAAATTGCGATTCACCATAAAAATACAAACACTTTACGATTCATCCCCAGTGATTCTTATACCCCCATACAACAAAAACTTGCAGCATTCAACTCGTTAGCCCACCGTTTAGTCAGTCTACCTCTTTCAATGACAAATTACACCAAAGAATATAACTACATAAAAAACGCCGCAGAAGTCAATGGGTACCACCAAACAATTATCGACAAAATAATCCACCAACATTCTACGAAAAGAGAAAGATCAAACTTAACTACATTGTTTACACAAAACAAAATCCAAAAAAGGGATAAACAAAGAGTTATAGTGACGTTTACTCCAGAGATCACCAACTATTTAAAAACATCATTTAATAAACATGATATGCAACTAGCCTTCTCTAACCCACACAAATTAAAAAACATGCTGCTCTCACCAAAAAACAAAAAAGAACAACTTGACAAAGCCGGGATCTACGAAATTTCTTGTAATGAATGCAATAGAAAATATTATGGTCAAACCAAACGCTGTGTGAAAACGAGGTTCAAAGAGCACAACAACAACATTAGAAACAACGAGCCAAGAAAGTCTGCTTTTGCAATGCACGCAATACAAGAACAACATTTATCAACAACAATTGCTAATGTTAAGCTCTTGAAATGTGTGAACGATAGCCGAAAACTGGACGCTTACGAGAGCCTATACATCCACAGAGATCCAGAAGCTTTGAATGCAGACATGGGGAACATAGAGTCTTACTTGTTCAATATATAATAAAGTGTTTTTAAATATTGTTCCTTTCTCTTTCCTTCTCTTTTCTCACTTAAATTTAAATGATTTTGTTTTTTGTTTGTATTTTTAATTTATACATTATGTTCTATTTTCATATTAGAAAAAAGCTTCCTTTCATTCGTGTTGCTGATGATGGCTAGTAGACTAGCCGAAATGCATTCAAAAATTTTGAATTTAATTTTTTAATTATTCAATTGTATGTTAATTAATTGTTTTTAATAAAGAAATTAAAGTCAGTGTATGTAACCTCAAAAATAATGGTGTTTTTCGTTTTTTCGTTTTCGATTTAAATATTTGAGAGATTACGGTTTTATTCCAAAAATCATTTAAAAAACACACTCAAGATTGACCCAACAAATCCAACGAAATCGTACAGTAAAATAATAATGATGACACTGACAGAATGTCAGTGAATCAGTTAAAAGTTGTGCACAATAAATCAATGATTTTGTATGACTTGTGATTTTTCACTTATTTTAATTACTAAGTTAAAAAAAAAAAAATAGTAAATTTTATTTAATTTTTTACTTTATTCTTATTCACTAATCCATTGTGTAATGTTCATCCAAAAAGCGCACAGCAGAACCCGAGGCAGTCTATTCTTCACCGTACACAAAAACTCGGGCTTTCGCAAACTTCAAGTAGGCGAATTTTGCACGGACCGTAGACAACGCCGTTTGTTGACTTGGCTTCAGAGCGTTTGGAAGTGGACTCCAATTTTAGCCGAAAATTCATTTTTAGCGACGAGGCGCATTTCTACATGACTAGCTGAATTAACAAGCAAAATTGCGGTATATGGGACGATACCAACCTACATAAGGTTCACCAGGTGACAATGCGTCCTCAAAAGATTAGCGTTTAGTGTGGATTTTGGGCAGGGGCGTCATTGGTCCGTAATTTTTCGAAAACGACGTTGGTGAGCCGGTCACCGTCAATGGCGAACGCTACAGAAACATTATAACCAAATTCTTATGGACTAAATGGAACCATAGGCGGTATGTGGTTTCAGTGTAGGATGGCGCTAAGTGCCACACAGCGGAAGCCACAATCGAAAATCTGCATTAACGATTTGAGGATAATGTTATCTCTCGCAGAAGTGACGTGAATTGGCCACCAAGGTCATGCGATTTTACCCCGCTAGACTTTTTCTTGTGGCGTTTCCTAGAGTCGCAGGTCTATGCGAATAAACAACAATCGACCGATGACTTTAATGTGAATATAACACAGAAAATCGCTCAAATTCAGCCGAATTTATGCAGAAGAGTCATTAAAAATTTAACCATTTAAAAGATGTCATATTCCATACATAATGGCATACATGGGCCATTCAACATGGACACGCCCCTATTGAAAAACCCTATTATCCACTAATCTATTGCTGCTTTCGTAAGGGTTACATTTCCTTTGAAGTAGTTTTGAGATAAATACAATGAAATATTTTTTTTGTTTCTTAAAATTAAACGATTTTTAAAATATAACAAAAATAAAAAATAATTGTTTGAAAAATAATATTATTTTATTGTCCGCAAGAGATTCAGTACTTTTTGGTTATTGTTTAGAAACATGAGCTTGCAACTTTGTTTAAGCTTTTTACAGTTGGAAATCTAGAGCATAGAACAAAGATAAAAAATTTGGAGCATTTCCCTTACCAGCTCTTGCATCCCATTTAGTCCATCTAATTTTGAAATGAGTTTATTTCAGTTCCTGTGTATCACTTGTATCATTTATTCAAATATTTTTAAACATTGATAAATAGATTCTTTATTTTCTCAAAAGTGGGTTTTTTATAAACTTTGTTGCTAAGAATATTTATATCTACTCGTATTACACAAATATTTCAAAAAAGAATTTTTGAAGTACAAATAACTTTATGTACAAATATTTATGAACATATCCCATATTCTCCATTAGTAAAAAAAATAATATTTGTTTATTTCACTGATTTGAAATTAATATGAAAGGTCAATAAATCACACTATTATACCCACTTATTTTTATAGGGGCTTGCACTAATTTTACTTTGAAATTTATAACCTTGAGATGATTGTGTACATTTAGGGTGTGCAATGTGTTTGTGTATAAAGTAGAAACTATATAGTGCACCAACAATGACTAAATCGTTAAAACCCGAAGAAAATAAAAAAAATACCACTTTAATAACACTCGTCCCAACAAGGACTTCTCATAAAAATTAAAAAATACATTTTTTAAAAACAAAAAGAAATCGAAAAAAAATATAATTAGGTCAAAATTGTAACCATACTCTTACCTGTTTATGCTGATACCATATTTTTGGCACAAAAACCAGTCCTAGTGTGATTGTATTAGTAAGTTGGGACCGCAGGAAGAGCGCTAAGAGTATTGCTCCAGGACTAAGTTCGGGTAGATAAATTACCCTGGCTATATAAAAAGTAGACGATACTGTAAACTCTAATAGTAATGATGCTACAAGAAACTGCCTTTCCTGAAATAAATACAATAAATAAATAAATATCTTATGCTTGTATAATTTTTAATAAATTCTCACCCTAAACTGCGTATTTGCATTTCGACTAGCCACCGCCAAGTTTAATCCGAAACATAATATTAAAATTTCACTTATTTGAGTCACATATTCCCATTTGAGTGGATGGCACGTATTTGTTCGCACCTCTCGCAATCCATCGAGGTGTGCAGTTTCAATTAAATCTAGAGATGAGGCCGTAAATGCAGCCATATAACAAGTCACAGCAAATACCATTGTTCCAAGATATTTTAATAAATCAACATCCCGTAAAACCCATCGATGGGCTTTTCGAGTTCGAAAATCTACCAAATGTCTATAAAGCTTTAGTATTATGGCACCGTAACAGGTAATGAAACCCAGTTCACGTAACCAGGGTTCGAGAAGACATCGCTCGGTTGATGCTTGGAAGAAGTGAAGTGCAACCTAAGACGAAGGATTGAAAAATAAAAATTATATTACTTTTGAAAATGATGGGAATTTAAGAAAGACCTTAAAAAAACAGATTTTTAACCTTCAAAATAAACAAAACATACAAGATATTAGAATTATTGCAAATGGCGTCTTACGTCAATCATATTTGACATTTGTGAAGTAGACTGCTGCAGAATACAAACAGACAAGAAAAAGGCGCCCAAGAGCATTGCATAATTGTGTCGATTTTTTTGACCAATAATCGGTCGGTTGTGTTAGCGCAGCAGAGCCATAACATCCAATCAAAACCACTGTCTGGTATTGACGCGGGAGCAGTAATTGGGCCGTATTTTTTTGAGCACGCCACCGGATATTCGGTCACTGTTACTGGCGAACTCTACAGGGCCATGATAAACGACTCCTTGCTGCCGAAATTGGATGAGCGGGGCTTGCTGAACATGTGGTTTCAGCAACACGGTGCAACCGCACAGAGCCACAATGGATATTGTGAAGGAAACATTTCCTGATAGCTTAATCTCCCGTTTTGGCGATTTGGCATGACCAGTAAGAGTAAGATCGCCCCCAAACTTCTTTCTTTGGGGCTACATGAAGTCGTGGGCTTATGCCAAACAGGCTTAGACAATATCAGCCGGAAATTTTGCGGAAAGCCATGGGAAATGCGATAAAAAGGACATAGAATCTTTCCACTTAACAAAACAAATTGTAAACATCGAAATAAAGATTTCTATAACTGAAAATCAATTTTTTTTTATTTAGTAAAAAAATAGTTCAAAAATAAAATTGTATGATTAATTTTGCGGCACCTTTAATAACCGGCACACTTATTTGAGATTAATCTAAAAATTACTTGATTTCAAGTGGAAAAAAAATATATATTAAAACTTTAGAAAATCCATGATTTTCAAAGTTCCAAAATTAACGCTCTTAAAAACTATTCGAATGTGAATAAACGTAAAGATACAGGGTGGCGCAAAACTAATGTCATAATGTGTTATTATTTTGTTAAAAATGAAAGAAAGAATTTTTAAGTGCAAAACACTTTTTCAAATTGGCGATTTCTTCTTCAATGTTAGCTTTCAAAATTTAAAAGACTTGCTGTAGTAAGCCCGATAATTCAAAAAGCCATAAAGGAAAAAGTATGGCGCCATTAGACCTGGCGATCTGGACGGCCTGTTCAAATCTCCAAAACGGGAGATCACTAGGCTCGGAAATTGAGGTCCTAATATCCCCATCGTTGTCCGAACTGTGCGAGCGATTGCTCTCTCCTACTTCGATCTTCTTCGTCGATCATTATGATTTTGGGTACGAAATCATCCGTTTCTTGCACCAATGATGCTATTAAAAGAGTATTAGATTAAGTTAACCTCGTTTGATAATCAGCAGACAGCAATGTTTGAACGATTTGCACTTTGTATTGGAACATCTTCAAGCCTTTCACTGAAATTCGTTGCAACGTGCATCGCCATCTCGTCGATGTGTATATAATTCTGTATAACGTCCTCGGCCACACAAGCGATATTCTTGGTCGAACGAGCAAATATACCATTCTCAGACCTCTTGAAGATGAACATTGAAACTTTTGTATAGTTAAAAATAAATATTTTGGCGGCTTGAGAAATAAATAATCTGTTTTGGATGTCTGTGCTACTCGGAAAGATTTAAGTAAGGTCCCTCCTAAGAAAGATGTTCCAAGTGGAACTTGTTAGCTTAAAGAAAATGTGATAATAACAAAGGATATTCGCATCTCCTCAGATAGCCAAGCTGCTCCCGAATCTCTTTACTCTGTCTCTAATACAGACTTAAGCTGCCGATCATCTCTCGTTGAGATGGAGCAGCTGTTCAACATTCACTTTATAAAGAGAACAAACCTTCACTGCAACAACTTCACCACTTGATTGCCGAAGAAACAAATCTGGCCAAAGCTGAATCTGAAGTGCTCTTAGATTGTGAGTTGGCGTCTTCTCAACCGATTTCGTTAGAGGATGTGTGAATGGAAAGGAGAAGGAAAGCCATATACTTTATTTGGAGGCACTTCTATTTCAAAGATCCGAGTGATCTGCCAAATGAGCCTAAAATGGTTAAAAGAGTATAGGGAGAAGCTTTCCTAGATCAATTTAGTTTCACTTTTCACAACGGGCCGACATTTGGTCTATGTACAAGTGTGTCGGTTCTCCGCCAACATCTACTTCTACCAAATTTAAATTCAAATACTTAAGACCGTTGCTGCAGTCAGGTGTTTACCTGTGCGTATCGGTCTTAAAAAATTTTCAAGCCAGACCTAGCTCAGCCACCTACGTCTTTGAACTTTAACTTTTTGTTGCAGGTTACAACCGTCTTTCGCACAATTTCACCGCTCATAACAGCCTGAATGGCTCGATTTGTGATTAATTCGATACCTCCATTGAGCAGAACGTTTTGATAAGGGTTTTTATAAAGGGAGATTTGAGTTCGTCGACATTAATGTTTGCTTTTCGATTGGTTCCTTAGCTCAAAAGAAAAGAGATTGACAAGAGTTATTCCCAGGGCCGGATTAACCCTCAACGGGGCCCTAGGCAACCATCACCCTTTTTTCACGTCCGTTCCCTTCTTTTTTCGAATAAAAAATACAAACTTATATCTTTCATACAAATTTTATTGTCACAATGTAATAATATCAATAAAATTACTATCTACTTTTTCAACATGTCGTTTTCAATTATATCATCAATATCGATTTTGTTCAATATATCTGACTCAATGCAAGTTATACCTAATATCTCGAGTCGCTCTTGTCGCGTTATAGCTCTTTCATCAGTTTTGATTCTTTTTAATTGCGAGAAGGATCGATCGGCAGAACAATTTGTGATCATTAATGTTAAAAAAATCAGAAGAGCTATTTTTGTGTTAGGAAATTCATCGGCTAATTGATCTTCCATTAGAATCTTATACAAATAACTATGAGTTTTTTGTGCATCAGTGTATCTGGAGTTCACGTAACTTTGGAATTGTTTCATTTCAAAGAAAAATTCTTCCAAATCTCTAGAATAAAAACGAACTTGTCTCCTAATTTAAGTTAATTTTGCACTTTGTTTCCCAGTTTTCAACTCGTGCAACCTTTTGATGCACTCAACAAAAACAAACACTCTCATTCATACATGATTTGAGAGCGAAATGTATCCACTGGAAGTATGATCAGATGCTAACTGAAAAATAAAAAAGCTCACAACTCACATTGTTGTAGCATCCATAACCCATAACGACGTTCATGTGGTTTGAGAACGAAATGTATTCACTGAAAGTGTACATACCAGCGTTTGGACTTTACTGCGACAGCAGTAGATCTACTGCAGTTTTTTCTTATTTTTTAAATCCACTGCACCACTGCGCTTTTCGTACAATCTACTGCGATTCTTCAGATTTTGTTTGAATAGCAGCACTGGTCATAGAAATAAATGTGCTCATAACAAAATGTCAAAATTTAAAAAGATTATCGTCTCTTTAGTGCAAGTCTTGTCAGCTATTTAACGTTTTTAGTTCTACTGCTCTTTAATTTGTTCTTGTTTCAAAAAGTACAAATTTGTAGATGGTAAATTTATTTTGATTACCTAGCTTCATGTATTTTTGCTAAAACTATACATATTCATTATGTATGTAAATGAATCGGTGATTGTTAAAACAACATAACTGAAATATTTTCACAGGAGATACAAACAATCCAACATTTTTATGTTATTGAAAAACTTATAAGCAAACCCTTTTACAAGTGGAATTCAGTAGAAAAATCTGCAATTATAGCGACTAAAAGACCTACTCCATTGCTGCCGGACTTGACAACAAAATTTTGCAATAAAAAAAAGTGTTACTAGAATTTTATGTTTGTAAGAAATTTTAGAAGTCTTTTTTATTTTTCGGGGGCCCCAGGCAACTGCCTATTCTGCCTACTTGTTAATCCGGCCCAGATTATTCCTCATGAATAAAGTGACAACAAAATGGTATATCTTAGATATTCCGTTGAATTTCTCTTTTTTTTAAATGATAAATGCCGATATTTTAATTGAACGGTGTCGGCGAGATATTGTGATATGAAGTCCTTACAGGTGGAACGTTATGGAAGAACATGCATTCGGCATCATTATCGTTCTGAGACGGTTTTTTTTTAGAACTGTCGTGAATATTTGGTCGTTGGTGGAAAAAGGTAGTTTAATATTCCTACGTGTAAAAACAGTTTGGCTCTAAATTGTTATTCATCTTTAGTATTATTTAAATGTGCTATAATGCCTTCGATAGCAGTTTTAATCAATTACATTGGTAGTTAAGACACATACCATCACGAATAGAAGCAAACGTTAACAATTCAATTTATTTTAATGGCAAGACCATGAATCCTTAAGTTCAATCTGCATTTATCTTAAGGAAACTCTGAGGAAGCGCTATTACAAATGCCTTAAATCTTTATGTTTTTTGTCTGTCTATCATAAAATTCACTTTTAGCATCCTATCAACCCCAGTTAAAAGCTTTTGTTATGGACCCTTTACCCATCATAAGTGTGTGCTTGGATCAAAGATTGATTTTTGTTTTTGTATTTGAGAAGAGACAAAAAAATTGATTAACCCCTTCGTCATAAATGAAACTTACCGATGCATAGAGCAGAATGATTCCTAGAAGTATAGTTTCCAACACAGTCCACATTCCTGACGCAATAGCCTGGAAGTAATAAAAGAAGCCAAACGAGATATTTAATATTGCCAATATGAAAAATATCACCGACATCGACTGTGCATAACATACCTTGCATTTCCTGTGCTGGAAAACTGCAACCGCCAACACGAGGCAGCATAGTATACATGAGCCCAACATGGATCCCACAGTAATGCGCAACAGATTCTCCATCGATATTGTCTCTTGGGGCTCCCCGAACAAGCAAACACCATTTTGGTCGCAGGCAGTGCAACCACCGGGGCAAGGAATGCACGATAAATTGTCGTAGTCAGAGTTTTCCACCTTGTCAGCCGGAAAACCTTGCAGGGTGGAGTTGGGAAGATAGTAAGAGTCCTTGCAAATGCATGTATAGCCATCACGTGTCGTCGATGGTTTCTCTTCAGTCAGCAAACAGAAGGTTGTGTTGCGGTCACAGCTGTGTGTTATGTACATACATTATATGAGAGTAAATTGAGGTGAATGGAAGTTTGAGGTGAAGGAGCCGGTACTCACCCATGTCGGCGGCCAAAAATCTCCTCCAGCGCATCATTACAAAGGTCCACATCGGCGGCAATAAACGCAGCTGCCACAATTCTGTGGAATTAATTGAAGCGTTAGCGTTGAGGTTATACAAGTTCAAATATTATGGTTGATGATAGTTTGAGAATGGAGCGCAAAAAGGCCAATAGAAGGGACAGTCTATGAGCATATAAAGGGAAAAATGGAATTTTGATGAGATAATGTGTGCACTTGAGAAGCACATTAACAGACACAGAAATATTATTTGATAAGCCCGTCATCAGAGTCCTAGGCCTGGCAGACCAACAAATTTAATAATCGTTTGGTGCATGAATACCTATATAACTGAGGAACGTCCGTAAATAGTTTTGACAATGGATAAGCCTGAGGAAGTGGGTATGTTCATTAATAATCAAACGGTTTGATAAAGTAACATTTATTGAATATGAAGAATAACTGGAGTAACATAGAGTAGATTTGCTTAATTGAAAATCGATTGCGGTTAAGGGATTTGATTTGGTCACTGCAGCATTTATTGAATACACTTTGGAACCAGGACTTCAGGATGTTAACATCATGTGGGATATTCAAGAAAAGTATTCTATCTAAAAGGACACTTATTGGTCACAAAAGGGTCTGATAGTTTTTCTAATTGGTAAATCAGTTTTCTAACCTTTTTTTTATTCAAAGTTTTTGTAACATCATAGAGATTAAAAGAAACCTATTTGTGGGATATTCGAAAAAAATCCAACTTCGATTCTTATGTAAATTCCACGAATGACGTGCTTACATTGAAAAAACATAAAGAAAATCCCCTATGGGTACGACCAACTGACCTTTTATGACAAATAACTACTTTTAGATAAAATATTTTGTTTCGAATATCCCACATATTATGGTATTAATATCCTTAAGCCGGGAGTCAGGGTTTTTGATTGAAAATTTTATAGTTTTAACAATTTTTTAATATTAAATTCAAAAATCAGAAACATTACCAAGAATAAGAATAGAATTTCTCATACATAAATAAATTTCAAAATGAAATTTCCAAAAACAAATTTTAAATTAAACAAAAAAAGTCCCACTCACTTGATTCTAAACTCAGTAAATGATATCCTAAATGGCCAAAGCCAACGACCCTTAAGTAAATTACAGTCCTTAAATGGTGCACTCCACTCTTGGGAGCCGTCTGTGCTATTCCAAGCCATTCCCAGTTCACGCCAATAGTTCCCCAGAAATGACTTATTGTGAACCTCTTGTGGTGGTATCTGATAAAAAAGATCAAATTTATTACTTCGAACAAGAAATAATAATTAAGTATTGAAAATTACAACAAAAAGAAACCACTTACCGTAACATTATCGCGAAATTTCACCACAACTGTATGAATACTAGGCGCAGCTATGGCAAATGCCAAAAGATTTTCATCCTGCTGGAGGGCATCAGTTGCCAAGCTATTAGCACGTCGTCGCACCTCATCGCGCAACTGTTCGTTTATGCTCTGTTCCAGAGATGCTGGGAATTTCACCGATAAGAATTCACTAAATTGTCGGGCAGCGTCTTCAACAATTTCTGTGACATCATAAAACTAAATGAAAAATTAAAAAAAAAATTAATTTAATTAATAAAACGTTTAAAAGAGTTTTAGAATAAAACAAAATATTCACGACTGGATTGCAGGAGGTTCAAGATTATAATTTGAAAAAGCTTAGAAGGCATTTACTATTAGGTTATATGTATTACCACCGAATTGTGACAATAAAGTAGAAAAAAGTCAAAAGTTCTAAAATATACGCAATTTTATTCTTATCACTAAATGTATCACAGGGACGGAGCTTTATCAAAATCAGATGAGCTCTTTTAATAAAAATTAAACAAAAAAATTAAAGCAAATAAGTTCGTCCGTTTTTTTTCAGCGGTGTACTGCCTCTTGCAAGAGCATCTCTTGTTATGGAAAGTGCTACTCATTGTCATTAGCCGTTTGGAATCGGCAGAAAATTGTAGGTCCTCTCCGTTCCTGGTAACACGCACACATGAATGGTTGAGAGTCACTAGGTCCTGGTTCACTTCCAGCTGTTGCACTGCCAAGTTTTTTTATTTTATTTAAGTCCGTCCGTTGGCGTTGAGGCACTGTGTACAGTAGACGTTCATATTACATTCGAGCCTAAGCAGAAATGCCTACAGACTGATGAACAGAATACAAAGCGAACGTTATTAGACTTTTCCATCATTGTGAGGTTATATTTGATTAAAATCTAATATGGGTAAATTATTGAGATATTGTAAGTCTTGTTAATCTTACATTTTTTTTAGGGCACACTGAAAGAAGTTGTGTTGACAATTTTGATGGGTCTAGGAGCAATTTTCTTTGTAATGTAATGGCTAACTATGATATTTGAGTTTTTAATTGTATTTTTAATTGCATTTCATTAATATTGATATTTTAGTAATTTTCCTTAGGGTTTAAAAATAATGGTGATTTTTGTAAGGGAATCCTAAACAACTAAATCCCAAGGTTAGTTTGCGATATTAATATTGGAAACATTGAAAACCCGGTCGTTGCGAGCAACATAGCTCACGTGTAAAGAGAAGGAATATTCCTCCTGGGAATATCATGATACTGCCACTAATCAAAACCTCAAAGCGTTACAAAAGTATCGAATAGTCTTCGATCATTCTAATAGCTCAATATATGTAGTGTTGGCCTTAGTACCCAATTCGGAACATAAAAGAGGAATGCAATATTTAAATAAATCTGTCGTTTTAAGGACTGCTTACTCCACCCTACGTAGAAGTAGGTCAGGGTAACAATACCATGAACTAAGTAAAGCTGAGAATCTTGGAGAGCCAGGGTTAAAATTTACAAAAAGAAAATATAAGTGTGTCATGGCTGCTCAAGTGAGCTAACGTATCTTAAAGATTGGAGAATATTTGAATAAATTGAACCTACCGAAATTATACCATGACGGGGCGTAGATTGTTGGTTCCAACAGGACCAAGTAACCGCTAACTAAGAAGCTCGTGTAACGATGGATATTATAAGACACCAATAACCGGGTGGAACCAAATTCCCTCCACAATTAGCTAACAGATAGAGAATGCTTTATCTATAGTGAATGCATGGACTAAAAACTGCGGTCTAGCGGTTAACCCGAGAAAAACCGAACTGGTTCTTTTTACTAACAAAAGGAAACTACCGACTTTTAAAATTCCCCTAATTGAAGGGACCCAACTCAAAATCTCCGATCACGCCAAATATCTTGGCGCACTTCGACTTAGCCAAACGTGTAACTGACCACATAGTGCCATAGGTCATGCGGAGATTATACAGAAATACACGGGAAGTAGAGTATGTACTGACTACATAACACTCCGCTTAGACTTTTACAAGCCATTCAAGACTGCCATTCCTAGCAGAGAGGACTGGCAAATCAACAAGCCATCTACCTGCGAATTGATGATATCTATATATACCGAAGGTTCGAAGATGGAAATTGGTGTTGGTGCAGGATTCTTTTGAGAAACCCTTGGACTATCCAGCTCATTCAGACTTCCTGATTACAGCAGTGTCTTTCAAGCTGAGGTCCTGGCAGTGACGAAAGCTGCTAGACAAGTCTCAATGATGGCAATACCACGAGCTGATATCACCTTATTCATTGATAGTCAAGCGGTAATAAAAGCGATTTCTGCCATTGAAATTAAATCGAAGCTTATAACTTGAAGTCGCGAAGAGCTTAGGGTTCTTGGTACACGGCACAATATTAGACTCTACTGGGTTCCTGGTCACAGTGGTGTCCCAGGAAATGAAAGCGCTGACGAGCTGGCAAGAATAGGATCAATACTTGATCCTAATCAAGCAGACACAACAGTTCAAGTCCCACCCTGTAATCTTAAACAGGTAATCAAGAGTAAAATTCTAGCCTTAGCTAACAAGAGATGGAACTCTCTCGATTCCTGTTTTACAACCAGAAAATTATGGCCTAGTTTCAGTAAAAATAAAATGCACGACTGGATCGCACGAACTTGCTCTTATGTAAAAGTACTTTGGAATTTAAGATACATTTTATAAATATAAAACATGGATTTAATGAGATAATAATGTTCAAATGCATAAAAATGCTGTCTGGTTTCCAGAAAAGTATGAATTTATGCAAATAAACCTTAAAAAATCGTTTTATTATTAAATAAATTTTTTATATAAGAAATTTATCTAAAATTTTTCAAGAAAAAAATGTGGGATGCGAATTTTAAGTATTTAATAATATTGGTTTTAGGAAATAATTTCAAAAAATAATCGTTCATAAGTTTTGAAGATATTGATTTAAAAATTTTTTTTTTTTTTTAAAAACCCAATAAATATTTTTTCGAATATTTGTATATACAATATTATTTTAAACTTAAGGGGACTCCTGCTAAAAATGTTGGGTTAAAATCCTTAGAGCCCTTAATGAGAAAGTCGAAAATCAAAAAAACGGGTCTATGGCAGGTACCCCTAATAACATTTTGCCCCAAAATTTTTTTTGACCATGTAGTCCATGTCCATAATATCACACTTAATTTTTTTTATCAAAATCGTTAGAGCCGTTTTCGAGATAAATAAGATTTTGCATTACGGGTGTATGGGGGGTACCCTTAGTTTTGGAGCTAAAAAAAAAATTTCAATTTTTCCTCTAGGGAATCACCAAAGACCCTTAACTACGGAGATTGAAAGAAATGGGTCCAAGGGTTTAGGCTGTAGTGAGAGGTACAGACATACAGACACACTGAAACATGTTTTTTGTGTACTAAATTTTCCTTAAAATTTTTATAAAAAAAATTGATATGCAAATTGTTAGTATTTAATAAAATACATTTTAAAACGTAAGTTAAAAATTTAATCGTGTATCGGTTTTCAAGATATTGAATTTTCAAAAAAAAAATTGTATTATTTTTTTTAAAATCCAAAAACTATTTTTTCGAAAAATTTTTAGTTTATATTTTTTAAAATGCAAAGCAGCTCCTGCGTAAAAAGTTTGGTTAAAATCGTTAGAGCCGTTGGTGAGAAATTCGAAAATCAAAAAAACCGTTCTATGACAGGTACCCCTAATAACATTTCCCCCCAATTTTTTTTTTCACTAAAATATAGTCCATGTCCATAATATCACACCTAATTTTTTTTATCAAAATCGTTAGAGCCGTTTTCGAGATAAATAAGATTTTGCATTACGGGTGTATGGGGGGTACCCTTAGTTTTGGAGCTAAAAAAAAAATTTCAATTTTTCCTCTAGGGAATCACCGAAGTTCCTTAACTACCGAGTTTGAAGAAAATACGTCCGGTAGTTTAGGCTGTAGTTCGAGGTACAGACATACAGACATACAGACATACAGACAGACAGACGGAATTGTCAGACCCACTTTTTTCGTCTTCGCTATCATCGTAATGTCAACTTTGATCAAAATCTCGAGTTCGATTTTTTTTCCAAATGCAGAACTTGCCCTATAGTACCTATATCGCAAGTAAAAAGACCGATGTTATCATCCAACTGAATAAAAAGTCTCTTCTCGTGAGCATCATCACAGGTCACAACCAACTCGGTTACCACAAGATGAAACTCAGTATGGACGACTTATGCAGAGGATGCGGTGACGAGGAGATACATGAGGACACTCCTCACTACCTGTGTCAATGCTCTGCGCTATATCATCTAAGAAACAGACATCTGAGGAGATACTTCTTCAGCGACTTGGAGGAGCTTTCAGACATTCCAAGCAAAATCATGTTGAAATTCATTATTGATACCAAATGGCTTGAGAATTTCTGATCTATGGTAACCGCCTTCAACTACAGCACGAACGATAACGACAAAGACGCACGTGTTCCTTGTGGGAGCAGCACCAACGGAGAATGGGCACCTCACCTATACACCTGCGGTTGTCACTCCTACGTTGAACACGAGTATCAGTGGGTCGATGGGCCCCCCTCTACCTAAGATTGATAAAATCCTCTTTGGTATGGAAACAGCCTCTTCGACTTAACTAACGACCAAACAAACGAACACCATACACTGACCTTTAAAACTCATCTACCAGACGTTGCAAGGAGCCACATGCTCCTCTCCTACGGTGCTCCTGATGGGGGAAATGATTGCTCAAGTGGAGGTAAAGGAAAGGAATACCCCTTGAGAAGGCGTATACTTCTCCCTATCCAGGCTATTATGTGACGATAGAAATTTCAATACTTTAGAAATACCCTCTGAAATTTCAGGCTAAAGCTTACTGTAACCCATCTATACCTTTAACGGGCTTGATCGACATAGGATTATAATAGGTTTCAATACAAGGGGTCACAAACCCTAGGGTATCACAACGAATTTACATTGATCTAAGTGCGACGGTAACAAGATCAACTGTCAGCCCATTAACCTAACCTAACCTAAATTCCCGGCCGAATGATCTCCCGTTTTGAAGATTTTAATTGGCTGTTCAGATCTCCAGATCTAACGTCGCCAGACTTCTTACTTTGGGGCTTATTGAGATCTCGAGTTAACCACAACGAACCACAAACCTTGCAAGTCTTGAAAGCAAATATTGAAAAGAAAATTTCAATTTAGGCCCAACTTCCGTGCGAGCCACAATTCGAAATGCCGGAAAACGAACGAACACAAAAATGTACATCAACTCGGGAGGTGATTATTTGACCGATACAATTTTTACCTGCAATAGGTACATGAAGTAATTATAGGGTAAGTTTTGCATTTGTTAAAAAAATCGAACTCGAAATTTTGATCAAAGTTGGCATAAAGATGATAAAGAACACGAAAAAATGGGTCGTGTAATCCGTTCCTTCTGTCTGGTATATTTATATGTTTGAATCTCGACCTACAGCCTAAACCGCTGAAGTGATTTTTTTCAAACTTAATATTTAAGGTTAGTCTAGTCGGTAATTCCCTAGATCACAAATTGAATTTTTTTTGGCTCCAAAGTTAACGATACCTGACATACAGCCATTATTTATCTCGAAAACGGATCTAACCAATTTGATAAAAAGAATTTGGTGTGCTTTGGTAGGCATAGACTAAATTTTGGTCAAAAACTTTTAAGAAAACATTTTATTGTTCCTGCCATAGAACGGTTTTTTCGATTTTTTACTTTATCATAGACGCCTCTAATGATTTTAACCAAAATGTTTCTCGAGGAGCTTGAAATTTGTAAATTAAAAAATTTTTGAAATTTTTTGTTGGATTTAAGAAAAAAAAAAATTTTATTTTAAAAAATTAGTGTCCTGATAACTACGAGTAGCAAACGATTATTTTTTTGAAATCACATATTTCCTAAAATGTTTATTATTAAATAATAAAATTGACATTCCAAATTTTGTTCAAAAAAATTTTAAGGAAATTGCTTATATAACTTTATAAAATTTTGTTCAGTAATAAAACGATTTTTCAAACTTTGTTTACATTTAAATCAAAACGGCAATTTTATCCAAGTACGTTCGATACAATCAGGCATTTTATTTCAATTTTTCATGTTCAAATAAACTTTTCGTAAGAACAGAGTTATTTTTTTTTATATCTGTTAAAATCGTGGCCAATTCACATAATGACATTTATTTTGCGCCACCCTGTATAGTTGGAAACCACGTCCGAATTCGTGCCCCGAGAGAAGAAATCAAAATTAAGTGAGTTTTTCTTATTTAAAAAAAAATAATTACGTTCAAATTATTAGAAGTGTCAAGTCATCTTTATGAACATGGCACTACTGCCATGTGTACTGGCCATTAGATTTATATTTTATAATCACAACGAGATGTCGCCTTCAGCGAGAAATATATATGTCAAACTCTTTTTTAAAATAACGATCAGTCTAGTCTGGTCTCTGATGTGAGTGGTCTCTGATTTTATATTCTGTTCTCGGCTATCGAAATAAAACGAAGAAGAATTATAATAAAAGTTAATTGTTTAGAGTTTTATTTGACAATATCAGAAGTGGGATTACTAAAATCCAACGATATAAAATGGATACAAAAACAGTAAAAGAATTAAAAGAAAAATGCAACGAGCTTGGTCTTGCTACGACAGGGAAAAAGATTGACTTGGAGAAACGTATACGAAATCATTGTGGAACGCCACAAGGAAATTTAGATTTCAATGGATTGAGTAGTCGACTCGATGATCTCCAAACGATGATTGAACAGATGTCCGGAAAGAAACAGCCTCCGTTGTCCAATTCGTCTCCGATTCAGACGCCGATGGGACAGACTGTTCCTGCTTTCACAACATCTGCTTCACAACCAATAAGTTTTCCACTCACCGCTGTAGCACCGGCACCAGTTTATACCTTTGCGCAACCGCACAACGTTCACTATAACAATCATCCATCTAGTTATGTGCAGTCTTCTTTAGCAGGATACCAAACACCGAGACACCAGTTCGGCGTAAACTTATCTGGAGTTGGTAGTGGTTTTAATTCAGTTCCACACTATGGATTTGGTAGAGCACCAGAGTTCATACCAACATCGCAGACCACAGCATATTATTCTCAACGATCTGAGCTGCCGAATGAACATCAGTATGAAGAACATTTAACATCAAACCACGATCCATATCAAAATGAAATCAGGTATGTACAAACTTCATTACCTAATATTCGTGATGTCATTGATATTCTGCCTGAATTTGATCCCTTGGATAAGAAATCTTTAAATTCTGAGCAATTTATTAAACGTATTGCAAATTTAAGAGAGGCATATCAGTGGCCAGAGAAAATTCTTTTGTTGGCTGTACCAGCAAAGATGAAAGGCGCCGCAAAATTATGGATTGATGGATTGCCTGAAATATTTATAACATGGAATCATTTTACGCAGAGATTTTTGTCTGATTTTCCAAATGACGTTAATGAGGCTGATATTCAACTGGAAATGGCAAGTTGTCACCGTGGGAAGAGTCAGATTCCCGAACATTATTATTATCAGATGGTTGCTATGGGACGAAAGGCAGGGTTGCAAGATAATGCAATAATTAGATACATAGTTCGAGGTTTAGGTGATGCAAAAATGCAACATGCATTGTCAGGTCATTATTTTCCATCTTTGACCGATTTATAAATATGTTGCACCTGCATCTGTTGCTGAACTAAGATCTGTTCCGGAACGTCAAGTGATACAGCGTAGTCCAAAATCTAATCTAATTTTCGATGCTTTAATTGTAACGAGGCAGGGCATATATCTGTAAATTGTACTAAACCACAGAGAAGAGACAGATGTTCAAAATGCAATCGTATGGGACATGTAGCAGCAAATTGTTTTAAGAATAATTCAGGCAGTATTAATAAAATCGATTCGTTGGCTGAACAGCAGGAAGGTGTAATTTTGAAAAACGTAATTATAAATGATTCAGCTGAGGTAACTTCGATTATTGATCCTGGTAGCACAAGGTCACTGATAAGAAAATCAATTGCTGAAAAGTTAGCTATTGTTTTACCATGCGTAGGTGTTAGTCTGAAGGGATTTGCAGGGGGAGAGTACAGGTGTCTCTCAAAAATAAACTGTGAGTTGAAGCTAGATGAATGGACGTACAGGGCCGATTTGTACCTTGTTGAAGATGAATTACTCAACAATGACATCCTTTTGGGCACCGATGTTCTTTGTCACAAGGATAATCGAGTCATCATAGAAGAGGGCAAATGCAGAGTTGAACAAAAACCAGCACAATTAGGCGATGATCTTAGTTTTGATGAACGCGAACACTTAGATAGTATTCTTTCTGCATATTCTCATTGCTTTGCAGAATCAATGGAGAATTTGGGAAAATGTAATTTTATGCAAATGAAGATCGAACTAACGACTGATATTCCATTCCAACTGAAACCATATAAGATCCCTTTTGCAAGGCGTGAGGCTGTTAAGGCTATTGTAGACAACCTTCTCGATTTTGATATTATTCGTCAGAGCAATTCCCCTTATTCCTCACCTGTAGTTCTTGTGGGTAAAAAGAATGGTGAGTTCCGACTTTGTGTCGATTTTAGAAAGCTGAATTCCATTACTGTTAAACATCCAACTCGAATGCCTGTGGTGGATGAGATGTTAGCGCGACTGGCAGGTAACCGTTACTTTACTGTAGTTGATATGTTATCAGGGTACCACCAAATTGAAATAGAAGAGGCTTCGAAGAAATTCACAGCATTTGTTACGAACGAGGGTCTGTATGAATACAATCGTGTACCATATGGTTCGGCAGATGCTCCGTTGGAATTTCAAAAGGCGATGGATGCACTTGTAGCTCGAATGGAAAGAGGAGAAGCATTTGCATTTATGGATGATGTAGTGATTGTCAGCAAAACAGTAAGCGAAGGTCTTGAACGACTTGAAAAGTTTTTAAGTATTGTAAATGAAAGCGGGTTTACTTTAAGGAAAAGTAAATGTGTGTTCTTAGCGAAAGAAATACAATTTTTGGGGCATCGTGTGAGAGAAGATACTATACTTCCTGGAGAGGGAAAGCTTACTTCCATAAAAGATTTTCCGGAATTAAAGAACGTTCATGATGTAAGACGATTTCTTGGATTGACAGGATTTTTTAGGAAATTCGTTAAGGAATATTCAATAATTGCACAGCCGTTATCTGACCTACTAAAGAAGGACGTCAAATTCTTTATGGACAAAGCGCAGACGGATGCTTTCGATGCTCTCAGGGAAGCATTATCTTCAGAACCCGTTTTGGCTATTTATGATCCTTCAGCTAAGCATGAAGTCCATACCGATGCAAGTTCAATAGGACTAGCGGGAATATTTATGCAAACCACCGATGGGAAAAATCATCCTGTTTTCTATTTTAGTCGGAAATGTAGTAATGACGAAAGGAAGTATCACAGTTATGAGCTAGAGGTACTAGCCATAGTAGAAACGCTGGAACGTTTTAAGGTTTATTTGCTTGGAAAGCCCTTTAAAGTGATAACTGACTGCTCTGCAATAACAACAACTAAACTTCAGAAGGAGCTTCTGCCTAAAATTTCCAGATGGTGGCTAAAGCTCCAGGAGTATGATTTTACTTTGGAACATCGTACTGCTAACCGTATGAGACATGTGGATGCAATGAGTCGAGCACCTTCTTTGCCATCAAAGGAACCTGAAATTGTAAGAGGAAGTATTAGTCGTATTGACATTAGTAAGGAGGATTGGTTCGCATCGATGCAACAGTATGATCAGAAATTAATCAACATTACGGAGATCCTTTCATCGGAATGCGGAACAACATCTCAAGAACATCTGCGAGAGGACTTTACTATTATTGATGGAAGATTATATCGACTAATTGATGGTGACAAGAAACTTGTAATTCCTAGAAATATTAGATGGCGAGTGGTGCAGTATTGTCATGATGAATGTGGACATTTTGGAATTAACAAAACAATGCAGTGAATATTGAAGCATTTTTGGTTTCATCGAATGCGAAGGTACGTAAAGCAGTATAATATCATCTTGTTTATCGTGTGCGTATAACAAAGGCGTGGGAGGGAAACCTTTAGGTGAATTATGTGTTTGGAATGTAGATCCTATTCCTTTTAAAACTCTTCATATTGATCATTTGGGGCCGTTTGTTAAGAGTCGACAAGGAAATTCATACGTTTTAGCTATTTCTGATGCATTTACTAAGTATCTTGTTGTCAAAGCAGTGAGGTCAACAAAAACTCAACCAGTTATTCGGACACTCAATGAACTTACATCTTATTTTGGGCTACCGCTAATTATAGTCAGTGATCGAGGAACGGGTTATACATCGAAGCTTTTTCAAGAATACTGTCGCAAAAACAACATTCGACACATTCAAAATGCAGTTAGGTCACCTCGTTCAAATGGTCAAGTTGAAAGAGCCAACCGTACTATACTGGACTATTTACGGACATCGGTGGAGGATGAAAGTATCTGGGATCTGAAGCTGTTGGATTTACAGTGGAGCATTAATTCACAACAAAATTCCACGACTGGATTTTCACCTAACGAGTTAGTTTTTGATTTCAATATTCGAAATCGTCAAGAAAATATTTTAATCGACATAATAAATCAAAACGATGTTGATGATGATGAACAACCCATATCAAAGAAACGAGAATTGGCTGCTGTGAATATCCAGAAGCAAAAGGAAAGGTGGAAGCAGAGATTTGATCAGAAGCATATGAGGCCTTTAACATATGTATTCAACAGGTGATCTCGTTTTGGTGGAGTTTGAACCTCCTGCTACGGGAACATCACGTAAGCTGGAACCAAAGTTTCGCGGTCCTTATATGGTAGTTAAATGTTTGGGTAATCACCGTTACGTCATAGAGGATGCACCAGGTAATATGGTAACTAGTCGACAATTTAATTCAGTCTACTCTGCAGATCGATTGAAGCCATGGTGTACGCCAGCTCCGGAACTCGATGAGCTACTATCCGATGATGACATCGAGGTCGATGGAAACTTGTAGGAAGGCCGAGTTGTCAAGTCATCTTTATGAACATGGCACTACTGCCATGTGTACTGGCCATTAGATTTATATTTTATAATCACAACGAGATGTCGCCTTCAGCGAGAAATATATATGTCAAACTCTTTTTTAAAATAACGATCAGTCTAGTCTGGTCTCTGATGTGAGTGGTCTCTGATTTTATATTCTGTTCTCGGCTATCGAAATAAAACGAAGAAGAATTATAATAAAAGTTAATTGTTTAGAGTTTTATTTGACAGAAGACTTTATAAAATTGGACTTTATAAATTAACGCCTTAAAATATTGGAGCAAAATTTTAACCAGCGTAGTATAAAGTAGTAAGTAAAGTATAATATTACTCAACAATTTGCTAACTCTTTCTTAATTTTAAACATTTTGTAACTAGTATCGTGCTAGGGCTATTTTTGATGTGTTAACATCTTTGGCGGCGGTAAAGTGAACCGAAAACTTGGGTAAAACTTATGCGTTTCGTGTAGCCCGTTACGGTTACACATTACGGTTACACGTTACGGTTACACGTTATGGTTACACGTTACGGTTACACGTTCCGTGTAGCAACCATACCTTACGGAAAATTGCATTTAAGACTCTGTTTACATTGGAATTATTGCGTACTTACGACGTTGTGTTTACATTGGAAACCTTGAGTACTGAAATCTCGATTTTATTAATTGCCATTGCTAGCAAGAACTCAATTCAATCCCCAACATTTCTTCACCTCTCGACCAATATTCCAAAAAACGAAAGACAAATAACTGGTGTAATATTTCATAGGGGGCTCATTCAATGTCTTAAACAAACCTACTTCACGTTAGTGATGGACGATTACATTTTATTTTATGGTCGCAAGATATGCATTTTCAGAGTTGACATTTAAAAATCCGAAAAATGTTATTCAGGGCAATCAGTTGACATCTGCAACGAAATATTCTCGATAGGTCAAAATTTGATTTGTCCCTTATCTGTCAAAACATATAATTATTTTAATCATCGAATTCTACATATATTATATCAAAATATACTTTAAGCATTTGCCATATCAAAATATAGATCGTTCTCCATTTGTTAAGCCATGAACTGGATGATTACTACGACTTCCATGGATTAAAAAAATTTGGTTTTTGCCACTTATATTTACTTTAACAATTTCCATTACAAGGTGGGAATGATGTCGTTATCGATCGGTTTATAAATCTCCGACAGAGGGAGTAAGATAAAGTACAGAAACCTAAACAAAAAGTTGGAAGATTGGCTTGATTTTGATAAGGTGGACGCTCCATCTAATGACTTTGTCAAACAAAAAATGTTTTGAGATTTTCGCTGCATGACAAGCATATTTGAGAATGTGAACGCATGTTCGTCAAGCATGTTGTTCCACCATGGTTAAAATTCTAATCAGGAGTGATGTTGGACAGCATGTTTGACGAATGTAAACCCTCCTTTTTTATCCATCAAATATTCATCATACCGTGCTTGTAAAACAAGTTTGAGAATGTGAACTCCCTTATTAATGCTCCGAGCAAATAGTTGTATATGACTTCTTTGCTTTTAAACGATGCGATATCACTTTGCAATTTGTAAGCATATTTGCGAGAGACGTACATATGTGATGGCGGGCTTAAGCCAGATATACATTGTACAAATGCATGACAAGCACGTACAAGTCTATTAGTAAATTCTGGTTGAGGTTGCATAAACACACATCAAGCATGAGTCTTCAATCTTTTATTTTTACATCGGAGGAGTGGCGAGAGGACGTTGCCCTTTGTGAGTTTTTTCTTCATAAGTCAAACAAACTTTGTACGTTACGTAGCGGAGTCCAATGGTGCGTTCTTTTTCTTACAATATTTAAATTTTGAAATAGATAGGTTTGTTCCTTTACTTTGAAACTCTACTACACACACGTCAAAATAAATCTGAGGAGTAAGTTCAATTCCAATGTGAACACTGTCTTCAAATTAAAGATTAAAAAGTCAATCATAAATTAAATGATGGCTACGTATGCATGTGTATAACTGGCGCATTAGTCGCCCATATTTCTATCGATGCGAATGCGATAGTTGCAGGACATGGTCCAAAAACACATATGTGTTTAGGGGGAAAGCGTTATGTACAGCTATATAGAGATATTTTTGGATTGATTTAAATTGAATTGAATTGAAAGTCACAAAATCGTCGATTTAACCTAGTTTCATACTAAAAATAGCTTTAACATCGTACTAATTCCAATTAAATCTTGCGCCATTGTTTCCAGAGAATATTTTTTTTCAAATCCGGTCATGTCTTCTAAAAATAAAGGAATGGTATGTTAACCAACAAAATATTAGCCAAAAATGGCACCCAAATTATGACACACTCCCTAACTGTTCATGCACGCAGAAAAATAATATTGTACCAAGCACCTAGCTCTCAATTAGAAAAAGGTAACGGCTGGTTTGTGGAATTTTTTCCTGACGATAAAGAGCTATTCCGCACAATATACGAGTAGTTATGCATTGCAGTCACGCAATTCTTTTGTCAGAAACGTCTGTTATCATTCATTCTATCAGAAGATTTTTCTCTGAAAAATAAAATATAAAAAAGGCTACGTATTTCTATAGGAATTTTTATATTCCTTGATGTGGTTGAAAGATTATTTACTCGATGACGTCATTCAGTTGCTAAAGGGCACCACATCCTCATGTATCTTTCGAATCAGTTTACCTAGTTTTTTTTTTTATTTTCTTAAATAGCGTACGTACGTATTATGTTATGTGGAAAATATTAAGTACATGTGAGACGATGGCAAAAGGTAGGTGGATAAATTGATGTTAGTAGAAACAGGACATCCTCTTTGTGGCTGAAGGATGCCGTGGTAATTTATTGTCATGTTTACTTAAAAATAGCATCATAGTGAAAAAATAGCTCAGCTAAAAGTAGTCATGATGATGATGATCATAGAGGAGGGCTGATGGACTTGATTAATCGCAAAGTCAAATGAAAAAAAAAGTTATAAAAAACCCATGATGATGGTTATCACAATGGATTTAAAGAGAAGATTGTATTTCCTGTCATGTAATGTGTCAGGAGAAAAATATACATTGAGATTAATTTACCGTATCAAAAACGCTGTCCCTTTTTGTATTTGAATAATTTAAGGGTTTTATTTATTGTATGTACATATATTATAGAGGACACAGTGAGTACTAAATTGAAATGTAATCGCTCCTTTTTGAGTGTTGTTAATCAATTAGTTCAAGATTTATCGCCGTTGAATGGAAATTCACTAACTTCATTTTTTTTAATGTGACCTTTGCATTTTTATGGACTTTTGACTGAAACAAATTTGAAAATGTTTGAATTTGGGGTATTTTTTTCATTTAGAAAAATAAAAACTCGCCAAATTTGGAATCCTTTTTGCAAAATTAAAATTTTGGCATTTGATTTATTATGACGTTTTTTCGAAAGATTCCTCAGTTTCGAAAAAAATTAACTCAGGGATTTTCCAATCAATGGTTCATATTTGGTAGAGGGAATACGAGTACGTATACCTGAAATAAAGTAGGGGGTGCATTACTACATATACATATTTATTAACAGAAAATAAGTTTTCCAAGTAGGGCGGGTCGATGTTGAAATCAAATAAAACGAGCTGTGTGTGGGGTATATGTATGTATACCTACATTATCAAGAATTTTTTATTTGAAAGACCCATTCCGTTAATGGTATTATGTATTGAATATGACATTGTTGAAATATCCGTTGTGATTTAACACTGGATGGATCTGACTGAATTAAGGCGATGGTCTGGGTTGGTTATTTCAACTTTGAGGGAATCGGTCGACTGTCTTTCATTGACATAAATCTGCGACTTCTGAAAATCCCACAAGAATAAGTCTAACGATGTCACTTCGCAGAAAAAAATGAATTTTTAAAAATTTATTTTAAGGCTGATTTTTAACTGGAAATTACTTTCAAAATAGAAAAGGTACATATTTTAATAAAAACAAAATGCATGATTCGGTGGCACTTACTAGATGTTATGTTAAAGTACTTTGAAATTTAAAAATTTTTTATAAATAAATTAAAAACATATGGATTTAATTAGAGCAAAATGTTAAAATGCATAAAATTGCAGTCTGATTTCTAGAAAAGTATGAATATATGCAAACAGAGCTTAAGAATTTGTTTTATTATTATATTAATTTATTATATAAGAAATTTCTTTAAAAAAATCGATTTGACACGTCAATTTTAAGTATTTAATAATACATATAAATTTTAGGAAATAATTTCAAAAAGCATTCGTTCTCTCGTTTTCAAGAAATTGATTTTTAAAAAAATTATTTTGATTTTTTTTTTCAAAAATCCTAAACAAATTTTTCTAAAATTTGTATGCATATAAAATATTATTTTAAACTCAAAGGAGCTACTGTATACAATATTTGGTCAGATTCGTTAATAAGAAAGTCGAAAATCAGAAAAACCGTTCTATGACAGGTACGTCGCCGTCGTTGATAAAATTGTTTCTCAAATTTTTGTTTGGGACCAAAATGTATAGTCCACCTCTATTATAGTACAGTTTTTTAGCAAAAACATAAGAGCCGTTTTCGAGATAAATAGGATTTTGCGTAACGAATGTATGGCAGGTATCTTTAGTCTTAGAACCAACCAAAATTTCAATTCCTCCTATAGGGAATCACCGAAGACCCTTTAATACCAAACTTGAAGAAAATCGTTAATTTTAATAATCATTTCACTAAAACTTCCCTTTTATAGTTTGGAGAAACTAAAAAGATTTAAGAGTCTGATAAAATTTAATGGCCAATTTCATAAGCAAACACTAAAAACACTTTTATCAAAAATCTTCTTAAATTTTCTCAGATCCTTAGATTTTTTCGGTTTCCCCAATCTATAAAAGGGATATTTAAGTAAAATTTTTATTAAAATTGAGTTCTCTTTACATCCCTGGAAAAATAAATCCTTTTTTTTTTCTTTCTAATAAACTAATGGCCGATTTCATAAACAAACACTAAAAGCACTTTTATCAAAAATCCTCTTAAATTTTATCAGGCTCTTAAAAATTTTTAGTTTCACCAATCTATAAAAGGGACATTTTGGGGAAATTTTTGTTAAAATTGAGTTCTCTTCACATCCCTGGGAAAAATAAATTGCTTTTTTCTTTCTAACAAGAGAAATGTATGAGAAGAAATGAGAAAGCGTTATGTGTTCAAACAAATGCCAAGAAATAAAAAAAAAGAAATGCACACAAAATATTTGGAAAGATTCTGATACTGACATTCTGTGGCATAAAATCGTTAAGTAATAACCACTTAATTTATTTTTTATTGCATTGTTGGGTTTGTTTTGGTTCCAAATGAAGACCAAACATATTCAACAAACTCATCCACAGATGCGTTGGAAAGTCGGAACCACATTTTGAAGTCATATAATATGTATTTCTGTGAACCAGGAATATTCTTGCTCAGCGAATAACTTTGTGTTGCACTTTATTATTGGATGAAGACGATCAATATTTTTTTCGAAATAAAGAAACAAATCATTTAAATATTTACGAGTGGTATTAATTTATTTATTTTGTATCTTCAAAAATTGAACACTAAATCCTTACAGAACGATAATTTCAGCTGCTATACTTATAACCAATTGTTGTTATCTACATCTGATGACATTTCAATGACACTTTTAAAATTTAATGAGCCAAAAATGGGCATTTAGTTTATAAGGGTGTTTAAAAGCTTGTTTAATTTAAAAGCGCTTGGTGAAACCAAAACATCTCATTTTAAGGTTTAGAAGCCTGTTAAATGTTTAAAAGTCCTTCGTGAAATCGGGCATAAATGTATAAGAAAAAAGAGGCTGGGTGCGACCCACACTGATAACTTCCCATTTGTGGTCTTGAAAACTTTATATTTAGTTTTTTTCAAATAACCAAATTTTCAGCGAAACAAACTTTAGCTGTAAAATTCAAACAAACATTAGTTTAAGATTGAAAAGCATTTTAATTAGTTAAAGAGATTTGAAATTTAGATTGTTGATGTATAAGTTGTTTCCACGTGACCCAGGAGGTAAACTTCCACGCGTTTTTTTTTTTTAAACTATTGATTCAATATTTGTCAACATTTTACCAATTGTACAAAATTATACTATGTATAAAATAAACTAAATTAGAAGTCAATATCACTACTAGTTCTCGAGAAATTTGAGTCGAAAAACAATTTTTACCAATTTTCAATAGAATTTTATATAGTTTTTTATTTTTTGTAAAAAAACTGTAAACTGATTTCTTTTGAAATTTTTACCAGTTGTCAAAAACATTATTTTTCGTAAAATAAAATTATTTTGAGTTTCAAATTGTTTTCCGTTCTTAGAATATCTGGGTTATGAAATTTTTCTTTTCAGTTTTTTTTTATTTAAAAAAATAACGGTATGTTCATTTTTTTCCAAATTCATACCAAATCTGTATGACCTTATAATGAGTACATTAAATTTTATTTGAAATCAATAGCATTATTTTTTCGTGAGATATTTGAAACTAACCAAAATTTTTACTTTTTTTTTAAACCGTTATAGTGAAAAAACTACTCACTGAATTTTAATAAACGCCCTTTCAGCCTCTTTCGAAGTTATTATCTATTAAACAAAATTTATTTGAAGTCGATATCTTTACTCGTTCTTGAGATATCGACGACGAAAAATGGTACCAGAACGTACGGACGTACGAACGTACGAACGTACGAACGTACGAACGTACGAACGTACGAACGTACGTACACACACACACACAGACATCTCTCTAAAAATGATTGATATAGCCTCTAGGGACCTTGAAACGTCGAGAAATGTCAAAAATTCCAATTTGAAAAATCGGACCGATTACAATAACTCCCTGTGGGAAGTTAATAAAATGCACGACTGGATCGCACGAACTTGCTCTTATGTAAAAGTACTTTGGAATTTAAAATACATTTTATAAACATAAAACATGGATTTAATGAGATAATAGGCGTATTTTATTGGTAATGTATACATAGTGCAGCAATGGAAGTCCGAATGAAATGCTTTTTTGACTGCATATACACTTTTACTTTAAATTTTAAAGTTGGTATGCTCTGCATTTACACCCGTGTCAAAATCAGCTGATTTGGAAAAGAAGCAAAACAAATTGTAATTTCTTACAAAAATAATACAAATTGAAATGAATAAAGATCCAAAACAGAAAAGGGCTATATGTACATAATTTCTGAGTTTCTTTTAACAATTCATCTTAATTTAGTAGATATTTCAGACTCATTAAGTGAACAAAGTAATAGGAAACGAAAACCAAAAATGAAATATATACCTACGAATAAACAATCCACTTTTGAATAAGCTAAGGGATGCGTTGGAAAAGTATACGTTTTGATGTGGTTTATTCTGAATTAACATCACTGAAAAATTTGTTGTCAAACAAGTGGCAAAATTATTAATAAAATCAAATCTCAATGGCATGTATGTACACAAAGTCAAATTAAGGGCTCGGTGTCAGAAAAAAATCATTTTCATGTCCTTTTTAATCGTTTGGCATCGCAGCCATCCTTCGATGATTTTCATACTCTCACGTGACAGATAGGAAACATGCACACGCATTAAGAGCAAAATTTTGACCATTTACTATTAACGTTTACCGCCTAATCGTAAATTAATATTTCAAACCACATAATTTTGCTCTTGTGAAAATTTACCACAAAATGAACAAATATCACAATACAATTCCCAATAAAAAACGACTAATAATGTTCAAATGCATAAAATTGCCGTCTGGTTTCCGGAAAAGTATGAATTTATGCAAATAAACTTTAAAAAGTCGTTTTATTATTAAATACATTTTTTATACATATAAGAAACTTCTCTAAAATTTTTCAAGAAAAAAATGTGGGATGCGAATTTTAAGTATTAAATAAAATTGATTTTAGGAAATAATTTCCAAAAATAAACGTTCATAGGTTTTGAAGATATTGATTTAAAAAAAAAAAAAAAAAAACCAACAAATATTTTTTCGAATATTTTTATATACAATATTATTTTAAACTTAAGGGGACTCCTGCTGAAAATGTTGGGTTAAAATCTTTAGAGCCGTTAATGAGAAAGTCGAAAATTAAAAAAACGGGTCTGTGGCAGGAACCCCTAATAACATTTTATGTTCATAATATCACACCAAATTTTTTTTATCAAAATCGTTAGTCGTTTTCGAGATAAATAAGATTTTGCATTACGGGTGTATGTTTTGGAGCTAAGAAAAAAATTTCAATTTCTCCTCTAGGCAATCACTGAAGACCCTTAACGACCGAGATTGAAAGAAATAGGTCCAGTGGTTTAGGCTGTAGTGAGAGGTACAGACATACAGACACACTGAAACATGTTTTTTGTGTACTAAATTTTCCTTAAAATTTTTATAAAAAAGAATGATATGCACATTGTTAGTATTTAATAAAATACATTTTAAAACGTAATTTAAAAGTTTTATCGTGTATCGGTTTTCAAGATATTGAATTTTCAAAAAAAAATTGTATTATTTTTTTAAAAATCCAAAAAATATTTTTTCGAAAAAATTTTTACTTTATACTTTTTCAAATGCAAAGCAGCTCCTGCATAAAAATTTTGGTTAAAATCGTTAGAGCCGTTGGTGAGAAATTCGAAAATCAAAAAAACCGTTCTATGACAGGTACCCCTAATAACATTTCCCCCCAAATTTGTTTTTGACCAAAATATAGTCCATGTCCATTATATCACACCTAATTTTTTTTATCAAAATCTTTAGAGCCGTTTTCAAGATAAATAAGATTTTGCATTACGGTTGTATGGGGAGTACCGTTAGTTTTGGAGCTAAAAACATTTCAATTTTTCCTCTAGGGAATCACCGAAGACCCTTAACTACCGAGTTTGATGAAAATACCTCCGGTAGTTTAGGCTGTATAGTTCGAGGTACAGACATACAGACAGACAGACGGAATTGTCGGACCCACTTTTTTCGTCTTCGCTATCATCGTAATGTCAACTTTGATCAAAATGTCGAGTTCGATTTTTTTTCCAAATGCAGAACTTGCCCTATAGTACCTATATCGCAAGTAAAAATGAGAAAAAATGTGTCCAAACAAATGCCAAGAAATGCAAAAAAATATCTAGATATAAATAGATCTTATGGCATGAAATCGTTAAGTAATGAGCACTTGATTTAATGCACTGACGGGTTTGTTTCGGTTAGTTTAAGGTTCCGACGACCAAACAATTTCAACATCTGACCCACAGATGCTTTGGAAAGTACTCGTAGGAACCTCATTTCGTCATAAGCAGAGAATGGACTCCCGTGAACTCGGAATACTCTTGCACACCGAATGACTGTGTGTTCCTCTTCATCGTCAAATAAAGAAGACCAATCATTAAAATATTATTATTAACATGCAAAGTCAAAATTTGTTTACCTATTCATTTTGTATCTTCAAAAATTGAAAATAAAATGTTACCAAATACAAATATCAGTTGCTTTGTCCACTTTACTTGCATTTGATGACATTTCAATGACACTTTTAAAATTAAACGAGCCAAAAATAGGCATTTAGTTTATAAGGGTGTTTAAAAGCTCGTTTAATTTTAAAGCGCTTGATGAAACTAAAACAACCCATTTTGAGGTTTAGAAGGTCTATCACAGTGTTTTCACATTAAATTCTCCTTTTCGCAAATCAAATTCATGGTTTTCAAAATATTTCATCCTTTTGCAAATAAAATTCAACTTTTTGCGAAATTTTTTTTTTTTTTTCAAATTCGTGATCCTCTATTGGTCAGACAAGACACGTTATACTTTTTCTACCACCAATATAATCCATCGAAGAGTGTCTTCTCTAATGCTATGTTACCACCAAATGATTATCTTATTAAATCAATTTATGTAGTTTTTTCACCGAACGAAAAGACTTAAAAGTAGATTAGCTTAGACACTTCCTATCCATGGAATTTTTTCTTAAAAAGTAAAAGTTAGACAACAAGTTTAACTTAGATATGACAACCGTACCAAACAAAAATCAATTGTGCGGTGAATGCTTTCAACTATGGACATAAAGTTAGATTGATTCGTAAAACTTAAAACTTTAGGCCTTATGAGGATTTATCAATATTAATTTCTATTCTACTAGATTTAACTATTTTGTTTATCGTAAATTTTCGAGTTTTTCACAAGATTAAGGGTACATATAATAAAATCTGGTTGAAAAGTAGTATTAGCTATAGTATTATCATGGAGCTTCATTTTGTATTGCGAACTCTAGCCTGGTGGTGGCGCTGAAATTAGCGCTAGATTTTACAGTGGAGAGTAGGATAAGATACAAAACAAGTAGTAAAAGAGAGAATATTTTATTACTAAATTTAGCAGAGACGAATCTAGCAAGTACTGTCCTTATACTTAAGATGTCGCCACAATCTTTCGTCTTCTTGAAAATACTATAAGTTTTATATACTGTACAATTCCCATATTTGGACAGGTAGTCCAAAAACTTGAGTTTTGGAATTTAAAAAAAGCTTTAAGAATGATAGGTGATAAAAGTACAACAGAAACATTTGAATTTCTCGAGCACCGACGCATGTTTCTTCATTTTTTTCCGTTTTTTTTTTTTTTTTTTTTTTAAACAGTGTTGTAGTGAAATAGCCAGTTGCATAGCTCCTTTAAACAATTTAACCGTAATACTCGTGTTTCAGGGAGTGCCCTTCAGTTTACCCATCAGTCCAACTTCTGACGTACTGTTAAATTTGGAGATTCTTTACTTAGGCGCACTACACGGATGTGGAATGCCTTACCCGATTCAATATTTCCCTCCCATTATGATATTCAGGCATTCAAAGCTGCGAATCTCCTTTTAAATCATCTCTAACTTTCCTAAACGCTCGAATTTTGCTCAAAAATTTTAAGGGTAGTGATAATCCATTAAGTGCGCGTAAAATTATCTTTGAAAACTTTATGTATTTTTGATGAACAAGCTGGCTGTTCCAGACAAGACTGTATTTAATGCTGTCGGAAATAATTTTAATATTTATAAAACCTCTCATAATCCTCTGATCCTGATAAGGCACAGTTTAAAATATATTCCATTACCAAACTCCTGTTCACACTAATGCAGCTTTACTAAATTAACCACGAACCCTATTAAAGATTAATTCCTTGGCTTCCATTGCTGCTGTTGGAAGCTCGTAACATTGTAAGGCCCAAAACCAACACTTTCGTTTTTCCCGCCTTCAAATTCAATTACTAATCACATTCACATAATTAAGTTGTTCTAAGTCTTCGTATGTCATATTACGAGCCATCATCACACGCGAAGCTCCCAATAGGACACACATTACGAAAATCCACAAAATTAACAAGTTAATTACAATTATTTTTTGTCGGGCTCAGGGTGCACATTACTCTATATCTAGGGTTGCTGTGTTATGCTCAGTTTCCGCTTCAAAAGATGAATAAATAATTAAGTTTAATGAAAACGCCAGTGATTGTTGTGAGCAATATTTGTGGGAACTATAAAGGGTTGGCAGTGCAAGCAAGAAAATGATAAATAAAAGAACGAAGTTGTGCTTACAGAGCTATTTTACGGAGGAGGTTATGCAAGACTTGTTTGTCATTGACATTAATTTCACATGTACGAGGAACCACGTTTGAGTTGGCTATGTTTATTATGTGGCTCCTCAGTTAAGATACAGATACAGGCGTGGTCCGTGGTTGAAGAATGAAATGGTTTTATTTTGTTTATTATTCGGATAAATGCTCGAATCATTTAAATTCAATTTCAAACTTTTGTGGGAATATCAGCACATGCTGCAGTTTGTTGAAAATGTAGCATGAATTCTCTATTCTATACCTTTTGCTGTTGTTGCCTGTTTTGTATGAGAAGAATATATTATTTGTGTTTGTAGCAAGTAACAATTTTAATAAATTCTGTTTTGCTAGCTCTTGTGGAAATTAATTTCAATTCAACACAAAGTTCAGTATCCAAGTTCATTTGTTGTTAGGATTGTTGATTAGTAAAAAAGATGAACAACTTATTTTTGTGCATTGAATAAATATACGAGCTAGTGTAATAGAATTGCAATTTTAAATCTTTTGAAATCGAGAGGTCTTGAGAAGAGAAATTGTTTCGATTTTCTGTTATAATGGGTGATTTTTTTGCTATTTTCTTTTTGCCAACACTGGTTTTGACAGCTCACGTACGTTGCGTGTTTTGTGTCACTGTCAAACATCTTATGTTTGGTCTATAACTTAAATTTAATTTTAAGTAAAATAAATAAATTTTTTATATAAACAATTTTAAATGTTTTTATTTTTACAAATTTTAACAACATAGGTATAATATTAATTTAAACGTAGAAAGCGACGCGTTTCGGAATTTTATTCCATCATCGGGCTTATCAAAATTTTTTTGTTATTAATTAATTGTTTTAATTAATTGTTTTAATTAATAACAAAAAAATTTTGATAAGCCCGATGATGGAATAAAATTCCGAAACGCGTCGCTTTCTACGTTTAAATTAATATTATACCTATGTTGTTAAAATTTGTAAAAATAAAAACATTTAAAATTGTTTATATAAAAAATTTATTTATTTTACTTAAAATTAAATTTATAACTATACAACATGGAGACAAAACCACATACCTATAACTTAACCACGAATCGTCTTACAAACGAACAAAGCTTGCAAATTATTGAATATTTTTATCAAAATGCGTGCTCTGTTAAGAAAGTTCATCGCGCGCTTCTTCCATTTTATTGTATTGTTTAATCAATCTATACTGAGGTGGATATTCGGGCTATTGTGACTAAATTTCGCACCAAATTTACATTGTTAGACATTAAACGCTTACGTAGAGTGCGAACTGAGGAAAATATCGCAGCCATATCAGCCAGTGTTAGTGATGGATGACCGTGAATTATCGATTGGGCGTCTGTTACTCCACTACGTGGAAAATGTTGCGGAAGGATTTAGGTGTCAAGCCTTTCAAAATACAGCTGGTGCAAGAATTAAAGCCGAACGACCAACCACAACACTGAGTTTTTGGTGAATGGGCTCTTGAAAAGTTGGCCGAATATCCAATTTTTTATAGAAAAATTGTGTTCAGCGACGAAGCTCATTTCTGGTTCAATGGATATGTGAACAAGCAAAACTGCCGTATCTGAAGTGAAGAGCAGCCAGAAGCATTGCCAGAGCTAACAATGCAACTAGAAAAAGCATTTATTGGTGACATACCGGCCGATATCTTAGAAAGAGTATGCCAAAATTGGACTGAGTGGATGGACCATTGCAGGCGCAGCGGCGGCCAACATTTGCATGAAATAATCTTCAAACATTAAATTATATCAAAATATTCCCCAATTATTTCAAAGCAATATAATTTTTAACTCCTTTCAAAGTTTGCATTTTGCATTTGCGCTTCTTTGTGTTAACCATAAAATGGGTATTGTGAATAAGAAAATAGCTGAAGCTAGAACTTGGATTGTAAAGTGAAAGCTAGGTTTTACGCGAACAAAATGCAGCTATTAAGAGATGCCTTCTAGTAATCGCTATTTAGAAATAGATTACGCAAGATTCATGTAGCTTTGGCTTATTTTGCCAGTTTAAACTTCAATTTCATGTAGGTACTTCGGTCTACATGAAAACAGTTTAAGCTGAAACTATTTAAGTCGAAACATGTGAATAAATAAACGAAATCTTAAGTTATGAAGCTTAATTTTATAGCTTAAGCTACGAGTATTTAGCGTAATCTTATATGTATATACATAAAACAAAAATTTAGTATGAACTATCAAGCCCAAGTTCCTAGTAAAAGCTTTGACTAATTATCTTTAGTTTCTTCTAAAAAAAGCTTTTAATTTGGGTCTTGTGAACCCAATTGCTAGAATTACATAACGCCAAACGATCTTACTGACTAGCTCCCAAAAGAGTTGGGAGTTCCCAATTAACTTTCATTAAAATAAGGACTAAATCTCACTGTTTTTAAGAACTTCATTCAAACTACATATATCCCAAATCGGAAATTAATTAAGTCCTCTTATTAAATTCGTCCCAAATGAACTAACTTCCGATTTATTTTAAAATGAATGTTCTGAAACAAATGTAATTTCAAAGCGTGTTACACGATTCTTGTGCACTGAAAAAAAAACGCGCATTTGTAATGCCTTGTGAAAACGAATCATGTATCTAACAAATCAATGCGCGGGAGGAAGGGACTGCCTGGTATTGGAAGCAAGGTTGTCCATGGATGCAAGAACTGCATTACTTGACTGACAAATTGTCAGAATTTCTGTCTCAAAAATGGAAAAATATATAAAATGCATTTTTACTGAAGATACTGCCTAAAAAATGATGAGACCGAGGCGTACAACAAAATATATTTACTGCCACATTCCTTCGCCCATTCGTAGAGCTGAAACGGGCTTGAATTAAGCTCTAACAGCATTAAATTCTTGCAACTAATTAAAATAGGCTTGCTGCCTCAGTGGAGTTGAGCTGACATTTGATTATATATATACCTTTCTTCAAATGTTAACACTTCCTATAAATGTAGTCGTTTCAATTACTTAGTATTACATGACTTAAAGATAAACCACCTCCAAACCACCTTTATGATTTGGGTATTTTTTTTAGTTTTCCATCGCAAGCAAACAGAAAGAAACACACTGACTGATTCGAAAATTATTTTTCTTCAGCTGTGTGTTTTCGATTTGGTTTCTGAATTATGTTAAGGCGGAGAGCTGCAGAGTGATTGCTTGGTTATGCGGATCAGCGTTACCCTTATGCGACTTTAGTCGCATTTTTGCGACCTTTTTTGTGCTGTGCGACTATGCGACGACCTTTTTAAAATTGTTTAAAATTGCGACTTTTTCTTTGCTTAAACATTTACCATCAAACTTTTCTGAGAATGTGTGAGTATGATTGTCTTTGCTTTGTTCTTTGTTTTCTGTTCGCATTCTCGTTTTCGAAAGTAGTTTTTGTTTTCCCATTCCCACCACGGGGGCGCTATTAGATTGACTGACATTTCCTGGAATTTCTCCTTACCTTTGTGCTTTGTCTGTAACATGTAACATGCCGCATCGTGGAGCAATGGGTTGTTTTGCAACATTTTTTTATTAGTGCTAAATTTGAAGAAACTACAGATTCAAAAATTGATATTATTCTCGAAAATTTGAACAACGAAAATTTAGTTTATTTAAAGTTTCTAAAATATATTCTTTCAAAAATAAATATTTTAAACAAAGTTTTTCAGAGTGAAACATCACAAATTGCTTATTTGTGCTCTTATATAGAAGATCCTCTATTTATTATTTTTCAAAATTTTTTATTGAAAGAATGTGTTCTTGGAAAATCTATTTCTGAGATTGATTATCGAAACGAAAATTGTTTTAAAAAATTGAAGAAATATATATCGGCATGTAAGCCGAAAATTGCTTAAAGGATAAAAAACTCACAAATTTTGAAATTATTTGCATAAAAAAAATGTACTTCAATATTATTTGACGCTTTGCTAAGAAATTTTTTCAAGATTTAATGTTAAAGATGAAAAGCTTTCTATTTTAAAACATATAGATCCAAAAATAATTAGGTCAAATCAGGATTTTAACTATTTTCGGTTGGTTTCAAATTTTAATAGCTTTACAAATGAGCCAGAAAAAGTGGTAGATCAATACAAACAGCTTCAAGCGTTTGACAAAAACTATGGCAAAATTTTTGAAATTAAAAATATAGAAGAGTTTTGGTACAAGGTTGGTACTTTAAAAAATAGTTTAGGTGATAACCTATACTTTGACCTTTACGAATTTGTTTGTAAAATTTTAACGTTGACACACAGCAGCGCTTGCGCTGAGCAAGTTTTTTCAAAGCTTGCGCTTATGAAAAATAAATTAACAAACCGTTTACAAAGGGAAACCTGCGAAAATATGTTAGCTTCCACAAATCTCATTGACTGTGATATAAGTGAGTGGGTTCCTGAAAACAACCTAATTAAAAAGTATAGAGAAACTTTATTAAAAAAAACGAAACATTAATGTGATTTACATATCTTTTTAGGTATTTATTTTAACTTAAAACCTACATACATATTAATTTATGTAAAATGAAGTCTTTAAATTAGGTTTTTTTTTGTTTTTGTTATTTTTTAATGTATACCTATCTAAGTGTTTAAATAAAGAAATTCAAAAAAAATATCTAAATTGTTTTTCCTATAGTAAAAAAAAAATAATATTTAGGTATGCGAGTTTTTCTTTCAATTGCGACTTTTTGTTCAAAAATGCGACTTTTTCAAAGAATTCGAATTTGCGACTTTTTTTTGTAAAAGCGACTTTTTTCTGCGACTTTTTGAAAAAACCCAGGGGTAACCCTGATGCGGATGATATTGATATTGCCCTTTCAGGAAAGTATTCTAACATCTTAAGAACTAACATCAGTCGATCTCTTGTACTCACCGTGATTAGACGTTCTTTGACATACTCTTTTTGCGTTAAGTCACATAGTAATTACTAATGCTTTAAAATGAATAATTCTCTATGCTGTAAATGCTTAATTTCTATAACAAACGATAGTTATATTTCGTGTGGATTGTGTGGTTTCCCAACCCATTATGAATGTACCGATCTATCCGTTGAAAATACAAAATTTATTAAAGACAATGAAAACATTTTTCTTAAATGTGTTAATTGTAAAAAACTAAACCTCGAAGAGTGCATAAAGAGTGTTAATGAAAGCTTTGCCCTCTTGCAAAAAAATATTAATTTGCTTAATAATCATATGCATTTATTGCTAAAGCGGGAAGAACAAAATGAAAATCTAAATCTTAGTCGTGATGTGCGTGAAAAAACACGTATGCAACGAAAGCCCAAAGTCATTGACCCAAATAATGCTAAAACTGCTAATTCAAAGAGGAGTGCACTTTCGTCGTCCTCTTCATCTCGATTATCGTCATATGCAAGCGCTTCACCTAGTGTCACTCGCACCGAAAGAGGACATATAAAATCTATTGCGTCTACCTCTCGTACATCGTCATCATTTCCTAATGTTGCGTGTAATAACAACGAAAAAGTTTCACAAAAGAAGAAAAATAGCTCTGAAGTTATTGTTGTTGTGAATAAAGGTGATAGCCTTATTGATAATGACGTAGTTACAAATGTTTCTACCGTTGCGGTTGACACTGTGCCTGCTGTGCCTGCTGCCTTGGAAGTTGTTGTTGCACCTTGTGCCAATGACGTAATTGATGCCGTTGCTGTTGATGTTGTTCCTAATAAAAACGTAGCTGATGATGTTGTTGTTGTTAATGAGAATGCGGTTGCTATAGAAAATAATTCTTGCAATTTTAATTCTTTCATTAATGATGATGTGTTACCTTCTATCTCACATGTGAATATAAATGCTGATACTATTGTTGCTACTGATGTAAAAAGTAAAATAATATATGGTTCTAAGGTCCAGTGCAAAGATCTTAAAATTGCGAAAAGACTTAAATGGTTCCACCTAGGAAGTTTTCACAATTCAACATCTGTGGATGGTATCGTCAACTACATTTTGACTAATCTTCAATTTCACCCGGGAGATATGCAATATTATAAGCTAATTAAGAACGAAGCATCCAATAGTAATCTAAAATTCGTTAATTTTAAAATTGGCGTGTCTGTAGAATGCGCAAAAAATATCTATGTTGACTCTTTCTGGCCTAGCGGAGTGAAAATAAGACCTTTTGTGTTTAAGCCAAAAAACTTGGAAAATTAGAGGGTTCTTCGGTACCCTCTAGTTCTAATCAACAGCATTCTTCATCGCTTAGGGTATATTTTCACAACGCAGGTGGTATTCGGACAAAAATATCACAATTGTTCAACAACTCAAGTCACCTGGATTATGATTTAATCTTAATCGTTGAAACTTGGCTATACCCGGATATATCTTCGGCCGAACTCTTTGATTCAAAGCATTTTGTGGTATATCGTCGTGACAGATGTAATTTTATCTCTGAATGAGGAGGAGGAATCCTGATTGCCGTGAGCACTAATTTTTGTAGTAAAGAAGTTATTTTACTTAACTTAGATATTGAACAATTATGTATTTCTATAAGCTTATTTTCTACATATAATACTTCGTTATTTTTTATAGTTAGTTATATTCCACCTAATAGTACTTTTGATGTTTATGAAAAACACTTTTTGAATATCGATTATATTAATAACAGTAGCTCTAATTTCGATAATGTATGTTGCTTTGGAGATTATAACTTATCTAATATTACATGGACTTGGTCAGAAATTGATAATATGTTGTTAGCTTCCAATATGAATAGAGATTTTGAATATTATTTTATTGATTCTCTTCATTCACTAAATCTAAACCAAATTAATAGAATTCCAAATGCTTTGAACAAAATATTAGATCTTATATTTGTATGTAATGAGTATCTTAATTCTAAAGTTTCTCTAGTTCCGTTTTCTCTCTTAAACGATTCTATTCATCATCAGGAATTATATATTGAAATTGAATTGTATATGGGTGATTCCGCTGTAGACAATTTTTGACACCAATTTTTGAATTACAATATTTTTTACTTTTTTTGATAAATATTCAAAGTAGAAATACTATATTTAATAATTAAAACAAAAACTGAGACCTAAGTTATAGAGAACATTTTTGTTTGCGCTTGGCAACATTATCATACGAAGTCGATACGAACTGCAATTATTATAAGTGGTAACATAAGTTCAAAATAGCTATTTCCGACAGTTTTGAGTTATGCTTTACTCAATAGACGTATAAAGCAACATGCGATTTAATCGTTTGTATAAAAACATGTACGAATTTGTTATTATATTTTTAGCATTATTGATTGCAAAAAGCCATTGTAAGTTGTTGCACCCGCGATATAAAAGATATAAAAGTTTACTTTTTTGGCAGAAATAAAGTGCTAGCGTTTTGAAACTTTCTAAAAGTAAGAAGAAAACAAAACTAAAATTAAATCAGTCGTTATTAGGAATATATTGTACGTTGAACGAAAAAAAACGTTGATTTAAATTGGTTGCACCCGCGATCCCAATATTAAGATCGCGGGTGCAACTTATTGACTACTAACATTATAACGTGATTTATTGTATTTTATTGATAAAATATGCTTTGAATAATAATTTCTGCTGTTCACGTTTTTTTTTAACTATGTAATATAATATTTTGTTCTTTTTTATATAAAAATATATGGTTATAGGGAAGTGAAACAAGAAAAAGAGACTGCTTTACAGAAAATTGACAAAAAATTAACAAATATGCTGAGCTTCATGCAGAAAAAGGACGTAGAAATATAATGTGGAGAGATGTATTGAAAGGGAAAATGAAGGCAGATGCAAATTTTAAAATTCTGACCAGAATCAGACAAAACGAAAAAATGCAGTCAACACAAAAAAAGGCAGGCGCTCATTACATCAGTCCCTGTAGACTAAAAAAGTCGCACAAGTGAAACGTAATCGCCCAAGGAGTCCCACTAACGTAGTTGAAGTGTTAAAAAATGTATTAAAAAAAAAAACTTGTTCCACCAAAGCAATGTCTAAAAAACTGAAGGATGACAGATGATTTCTATAAAAGGGATAATATTAGCAGACAAGTGCCGGGTATAAAAGATGTGAAATCGATTAAGTCGGAAGTTAAGAATGGAGAAGAATACAATGACCATGAGCATTCGTGAAGTTAAGTTTTCGATGTTTTTATTGAGTCAGAAGATGAAGCATTAAATTCTAAATCTCCAACAGGGCCTTTTCAGCCCCCTATAAATCCAGTAGATCCATGCCCTAAAATACCGTTCTGTTTTTACAGCAGCAGTATTTCCAAAAGTTATTTCCGCAGGTTTGTACCTTCTTGCACCAGGTAGGCTTCAATATCACAATATCGTTATGTGGGGTTATCCTCAACCGATATCGATGAAGATGGAGTACTTCTGACATACATATATGTATTTTCGAAAAAATATTGAAGTATTTGAAAAAACAAAATTATAATTAATAGAGAAGGGTACTGACTTGTTACATATGTGCCTTATTTTATATTTTTTCCAGTTTTTTAAATCAGTTTACTAATTTAAGTTAGACGCGTTGCACCCGCGATAATTTGATGTTGCACCCGCGATTGATTTAAAAGTTAATATTTCGTTGCTTACTTTTGTTTTCTATCTTTATTTTTATTTATTTAGTTAATTGAATCAACGTCGTTCAATATATGTAAGAATAGCATGATAAATGTTTCACAATTAACAGAATTTGTGTTTTTTGTACTATGATCTAGAAAAGTCGGGCCGATTCTGTTGCACCCGCGATCGCACTTTGAAACCATTCTTCTACCAAATTATTTATTACATTTTAGAATTCTAAATGGATTAAATATAAATAGGTGAAAATGTATCCCTTCAAGTAATAATGTCATTAAATATTTTGCTTATTTTATTATTAAATGTACTTCAAATGAGTCTAAATGTTGCACCCGCTATAATGGAATCACCCATATATTTTCTTCTTATATATCTCAGAATTGCTTAAAATCATATAATTTTAACAAAGCCAACTTCATTGAAGTAAACAATTTTCTTGATTCTTTTGATTGGATTCAAGAATTTAATGATTTAAATATTGAACAAATGTATTCAAAGTTTATATCAATTATATTTGATTGCTTTTCCAAATTTTTTCCTATCATTTCTAATTCAAAGTCTAAGAAAAATCTAAAGCTACCATGGTATAATGATCATTTATCAAATCTTAAAAATGTTAAACGTAAAGCCTTTAAAAAGTATAAGAGTACTAATAGTGAATTAGATTATGCTAAATTTAGTAAATTGAGAAAAGAGTTTTTTACTCTTAATAAATTTCTTTACAAATGTTATATTATGAATATTGAAAGCAATATAAAGTCCAATAGTAGCTCATTTTGGACATTTGTCAATGTTAAAAGAAAGTCTTCTGGATACCCGAATAACATGTCATATAAGAATATAGATGCTTCAAATACAAAAGAAATTCTCAATCTATTTGCGGACTTCTTCCAAACAGTATACTCAAATCCAAATGATGTGAATAAATCTTATTTACCCAATTTACCTAGTAAGGTTAATATTGGTGAGTTAAATTTAAGTATAAATGAAATTCTCTTAGAACTTAAGTCCCTTAAGCCCAATGCTAAGCCTGGTGTAGACGGTATACCAGCTTTATTCCTGAAAAAATCTGCTGATTCACTTAGCCTGCCTCTGTTCTGTATTTTTAACAAATCTCTCTCTGAAGGGATCTTCCTAAAAGAATGGAAAACCTCGTATATTATTCCAATTCATAAGTCAGGTTCTAAGAACTTAATTGATAACTACAGAGGAATTTCTAAACTATCGGCTATCCCTAAACTATTCGAAAGCATTGTGAAAACAAAATTAGAGTTTTTAACTCGCGAATCCATTTCTGAATTACAGCATGGTTTTATGTCTGGGCGATCTACAACTACAAATTTGGCCCTGTTTTCTTCTTATGTTATTGAGAATATTGAGAGGAAGATTCAAGTTGATGCAATCTACACTGATTTCAGTAAGGCTTTTGATTCTGTAAACCATTTTAGTTTAATACAAAAACTTAAATTATATGGTTTTCATTCTTCATTCTTAAGTTGGATATCTTCCTATTTAATTGGTAGGTCACAAAAGATTCTCATCAATAATTCTTTTTCAAAATCGCTGAATTGTATGTCTGGTGTTCCTCAAGGAAGCCGTCTTGGCCCCCTTTTGTTCAATATCTTTATTAACGATATTACATCAGTTATAAAATATTCACATTGCCTTCTCTATGCTGATGACCTGAAATTGTTTATAAAAATTAACAGTGTCGATGACTGTCGCCTTTTGCAATGTGATATGGATCAAATATCTGAATGGTGTAAATTGAACTGTTTGAAATTAAACATAAAAAAATGTAATGTCATTTCATTTTTCAAAATACAATCAAACATAAGCTTTGTCTACCATATTGATTCAATTCCCCTCTCGCGGGTGGAAAAAATAAAGGACCTTGGCATTATGTTAGATTCATCTTTTTCATTTAAAGTTCATATTGATTACATGATTGCAAAAGCTAATCTTCTTGTTGGTTTCATCAAACGAAATTGTAATGATTTTTGCGATCCTTATGCCTTGCTTTCTCTCTATACATCTTTAGTAAGATCGATACTTGAATACTCAGATATTGTCTGGAATCCTGATTTGAAAACCTATTCTGATCGTATAGAAAAAGTTCAAAGACGTTTTTCTAAATTTATATTTTATAAAATGAAATGGCCTTTTATTCCGGATTATAAGTCCCGTTGTTTACTATTGGGAATTAAATCACTTGAATCCAGAAGATGTATGCATGATATTGTGTTTGTAAGGGATATTTTGAATAATCAAATTAAATGCCCATCCTTGCTCTCTAAAATATCATTTTATGTTCCTTCAAGAGCTTTACGTCCCAGAGATTTGCTTTTTGAACAATACCACAGAACAAACTACGGTAGAAATGAACCAATTTGTAGATGTATAAGGCATTTCAATGAAGTTTGCCAGAGTGTTGAGCTAACTTGGGCAAAAGATTTGTTCAAAACAAAATTAATGTTAATATTGAAATTTTAATATAATTCATTTATGTATTTTCTTTTTGTTTTTCACTGTAATTTATTTTGTATATAATTATATATTTTTATTTGTAAATATTATTTCTAATATCTGTTAGCATAAGCTTGTAGATCAATAAATAAATAAATAAATAAATAAATAAATCTTAAGAACTCCTATATAAAATGCTCTAAGCAAGCTAAAACAAATTCTTCACATAAATCCCCCTTCTATAAAAGTCATTCCATTAGTTTTTTCAAGCGAAGCAGAATACTTGGGTCTTGTTTTAAACAAAAAACTTAACTGGAAACCTTATATACAAAAAAGCGTCAAAAAGGCCACAGTCACACTCATCTCATGTAAAAATGTTATTGGTATCTAATGGGACATTGAACCCCCCCTAACTCACTGACTTTATACTTTGGTAATCAGACAGTTTGGCAAAAGCTAAGAAGTCACCATTCCTACAAGTTTTCCTGGGAGGATATAAGTTTCACCGACGCGACGGATAGAAAACTGATGATGGGGTTGGTGAGGGCATATACTCTACTAAGATAGACTATGTCTCTCTTACCGTCTTCCTAATCATTGCAGCGTGTTCCAGGTGGAACTTATTGATTGCGATTAAAGAAGTCCTGTCTTGGTTCAAACGTGTTATCAACTATTGAAATCCACTTCTTTTCTATTAAATCTCTGGACTCAATCTCTACTAACTTTATAACAGCCCTCAAGTACCGTTTATCTCTTATGGTGATGGCGCAGTAGTTTAATATTCATCCCTGTTGGGTGCCATGGAATAGGGATATTCCAGGGACCTGTCAAGATTAGGAACTCGCCAAAAGTGTAACACTATTACCTATATTACCTGATAAGGATAATATAGGTATACCTATCGCTACATGTAAACTTATGCTGAAGCAAGATGCTCTTGAGAGGACAAACCTTAGATGGAATAATATAACCACCTGTCTGATGACAAAACAGATCTGGTCAATGCTTGATCTAGAATGTTCAAAGTGTTTGATATCCTTAAGCAGATTGCATATCAGCTCCTTAATTTGTGTCATAACAGCTAGTGGACATCGTCTTATAGGCAAACACGCAACGACTCTTGGCGTTTATTAAAACGATTTTTGCAGAAGTTCCAAATGGTTCAACGAGTAGGGAGAAAATCTCTAGATTCATGTGGTATCACAATAAACCAACTCTGGTCGACGCTGGCAGCCACTTCAACCTGGGGTGGCCTTGAAGTGATGGTTGTGTGCTTGCCTGTCAACCTCATGATCATAGGTTCGATCCCTGCCGTCGTCGTCTATGTCGTTTTAATTCCATTAAAAACCATCTAAAAACTGTCATCAATGGGTTTCTGGTTTACTCATTACATGTTGTTCAGGCATAACACTAACAACATGTAATTGAGTTAAACTAGTATGCCCAACAAGGATGAATACGAATAAAATAATGTGAATTATAAGCGACATAGAAATAAGACACGGCATTTCTCCGCTTTAGTTCAGCCGCCATCCCTGGAGATAAAAAATCTGAGACAACCACCTTCAGTCTCAGAACATCGTGCCACACATCTTTCCTATCCTCCTTTCTCTTCTTAACTTCACGCCCGCGCTGTGTTGAAACATTTAAAGGGTAATCATAATCCCTTGAGCGCGGGTAGATTATAAAAAAAAATAAAAGAGGCTGGGTGCGACCCACACTGATAACTTCCCATTTGTTTAAAAAAAAAACTATTAATTCAATATTTGTCAAAATTTTACCAATTGTACTAAATTATACTATGTATAAAATAAACTAAATTAGAAATCAATATCACTACTAGTTCTCGAGAAATTTGAGTCGAAAAACAATTTTTACCAATTTTCAATAGAATTTTATATAGTTTTTTTATTTTTTGTAAAAAAACTGTAAACTGATTTTTTTTTGAAATTTTCACCAGTTTTTAAACAAATTATTTTTCGTAAAATAAAATTATTTTGAAGTCGATATCTTTACTCGTTCTTGAGATATCGACGATGAAAAATGGTACCAGAACGTACGGACGTACGAACATATGAAAGTACGAACGTACGTACACACACACACACGTCTCTCTAAAAATGATTGATAGAGCCTCTAGGGACCTTGAAACGTCAAGAAATGTCATAAATTCCAATTTGACAAATCGAACCAATTACAATAACTCCCTATGGGAAAAAAAAAAAAAAAAACCTAACCTAACTCGGAATCCTCTGAGATCAAATTGTATTTAATTTTTATCTTAGGGCTCGAGGGAGGCTCGTTCGATGAGCTCGGTAAAAACAGATCGAGCAAAAAGCTTTTCGCGGCTAAATTCATTCCTTTTTTTATCATTTTGCATTAACCAAAATACTAATTAAAATAAAAGTCTTGAAAACACCCATTTCTCAAAAACATGGCTGGCAGTTTAGACAGTTTATCAAAAAGACTGTACGATTTCTAGCTGTTCGATCTTGCATTTTGCAATATTACGGCGATGAACAAACAAACCTACAAGTGTGAGTGATGATGCGAGGTTTTATGGGACTTAAGTGAAGTCGTAGTTTCAAGAATTTCATCAACAATAAGACAAAAGTTGAACTCAAACTTATTTAGCAGCTAATGGAGTTCGAATTACGTTTCTAAAAAGGAAGAGAAGAGAAAAATTTCCTTCAAAGTGTTATGAACTGCAACAGCTGTAAGAAATCTCAATCACACAATTTAGAATGCCTTCTCGCTGGATCTCTAGGGTTGCAGAACATACATAGTTCTTAAGTTACAAAATAAAAATTGAATATTGTTCAAAAACCCTGCGTAAGGTGTGACTTAATCATGCACTTAACTTTTTAGACGGATGTAGGTACCCTAAAAGAATGTAGCAAAATACAACCTTTCAATTTGATAAGACAATCTGTGTATAAATGTAAGGCAAAAGTTTATTGCTGCTAAATTGTATCCAAAGTTCGAGCTAATTTGTGTTAATGTCCTTGAATAATGCATTTTATAGGGGTTAGCATAGTTTGCACCGATTTATACGCATATGTACACATGTGTACAGTATTGTATATCAAGGCTCCAGAACAAAACAATGAGTATTTAAGCCATCCACATGACGTCCACACTTAACAATGCAAATTCATTTTGCATCAATTCCCAAACTTTTGCTATTCGCATTTTCTATAAAAAGTTATAAATATTCATCTTTCCAACCCTTCCATATACAAGTACGAAGGACCGACAAACATTCTCGTATATGAAGTTTTAATTAATTTATCCAAGTAAAATGATTAGAAAACTTTAGAAACCTGGAACAACTGGAGAAGATGTCGCAACAATAGGAGATTCCTAGCTACAGATACAGGTATAACATCTTTATCAAAAAATTGATTTCTTCCTGAACCTATCATCTTAACTCTTATTCTTCGAACTGAATTATTGCCACTCGTTGGTTTTCAATATTCAGAGAATTCTTTTTCAAGTTCTTTTCTGACAGCATGAACTATACATATCTACTAGTAACTTTTAAAACTATGAGTTTATACTCACTGGATCGGGCGGAATCTCCTCCAGAATTTTGGGCTCACATTTGCTTGGCGCTGCTGTCGTCGCACTCGATGTGGAAGGGCTCGCTGATGCAGTGGCAGCTGCCAAGGACGACGTTGGTGTTGGTGCTGTGTCATCCGTTTCCGGAATGTCCCTCTGTCGGTGGCGATGGTGCGGCTGGTCCTGCTGGTATTGCTGTTGCTGGCGGTAGTATTCGAAAAATACTCCATTGTTTATGTCTAACTCTAGTGGAGGTTCTGTTGTTGTTAATGCTTTTAATTTGGCTGCTGTAGTCGTTGTAGTAAGGTCAGTGAGGAGGAGAAATATAACAAGAAACGTCAAAGCTATTGTGGTGATGGGGGTGCATAGTAGTGGTCTCGTTTCTCTTGGACGTGCATCATGGGTGGGGTTTGGGTTCTGGGGGCCAACGTTATGTTGGCCCTTCGTCGTCGTCGTCGGTATCTTCGTAGTTTTGTCGATACTGCAGCATAGTTGAATGGACAGCAATTCCGATTTTTGTGAGGTGGGTGGTTGGTGGTGGTGGTGGTGATTGCTTTTTCGACGACAATGTGGTCGATAGTTACCCGTACTTTGGTGGTGATCGGTGGAACAACTTTCGTCCATATCACCGGTTATGCCCAGTCTTTTGCTTCGGCTGGAGATTTATCTTTAAAGTTTCAGGAAACATCTGAAAATTTAACATAAAAAATAAAAACTTAGTAAAAATTGTTTCGCATAACTTGTCCCTATTTTTGTGAGATAAAATTTAAATTTTGTTTTTTTTAATAAATATTAAATAGATAAAAAAGATAGTTACATAAATCAGTTAATGATTATTAGGTTACCAAAGAAAGATTTTAAAATTCTTTCAAATAGGTATAAAGGGTCTTTCAATTGGCGCGGGTAGATTTTAGTGGCATGTGAAGGCCTTGTTGTTTTGGTGATATCTGAGAAAACTGTTTTTTATATGTCAGTATCTAATGCCAAATCACCATGTTAAGCTACCCCATTGAACACCAAGCCAAAATGATAGAACTTTATTATCAAAATGAGTGTTCGTTAGTGCAAACTTAGAGCGCGTTGCTCCCATTTTACGGTAGACATGGTGGCCGACTCTTCAACGTTTGGTGGCCAAATTTAAGCCAACATTCGTACGTCAAAGGAACGCAATATCGGCTGAAAACATCACCGTGGTCCGTAAGTATACAGCAGGGTTTTCTGAAGCCATAGGTCAACGCAAAGAAACTACAATCGACCGATACCCTTAAGGTGAACATCGCTGTCGCTATTGCCCTAATTAAGCCGGATCTGCCCGCAAGAGTCATTGGAATTTAAACCACTCTACCGCACAAAGAAATAAAAAGAAGATATTTGTTAATACCCCACAAAAACAACTTGTCTTTTTCTTATTCTATTTCAACATCCATGCGCCCTTATTGGAAAATCCTATAGTTAAGAGCTTTCACATTATTTTATTTTTAAGCTAGAAAACAAGTGCAACGGCAACGTCTAGAATATGGCACTTTGACTTTTCATTAAGCCAGACAAGTGGTCATAGTTTATATTCTAACAGTTTTAGAAAAAAAATATATTTTTAAACACAAAATTAATAAAAATAGAATGCACGACTGGGTCACATGAGCCTGCTCTTATGTTTATGAGACCTAGAATTTTAAAAATAGAAGTTATTTGAGAAAAAGGGGGAACGAGTCCTTATTTTTTATTTAAAAATTCTGTATGACCAAAATTCTAAAAAGTAATCAAAAATTCTGTACGAATTAAATTTTATATTCTATTATTCTGTAATTCTTTTAGTCTGAATTCCCAAATTCTTTAAATCTACAACTCTGCCTTTTAAAATTCTGTAAATCCAAACTTCTTTAATAAAGTTCTGTGAAGACTCTAATGGTTATTCTGTATCTATTGAATAATTTATATTTAATAAACACAAAAAATATGAAATTCTTATATCAATAAGTTAAATAAGTTAAAGACAATAAGCTACTAATCTCAACAAAAATGAATATATATTTCAAATAAATGTATTCAATAAGAATTCCTTTTAAATCAATGCTCTTATTTAAAGGGTGGTTAAATTTTAAGGGCCGATGTTGAACGTGAACCACACCTAAACGTCAAGTTTTTTTCTGCATTTCATTTGACATTTCTCAATTTCAGACTAACTCAATTTGAACCATGGAAAGATACACAATCGAGCAACGCGTTAAAGTTATTCAGGCTTATTTTGAAAATGGGCGTTCAAATCAAAATGCATATCGTGCACTTCGTGATTTTTTCGGTCAATTTAATCGTCCAAATGTGCGTACAATCGCAAAAATCGTGCAAAAATTTGAGCAAACCGGGTCTGTAGGAGATGTGAAAACACCAGTGCATGCTCGTACAGCTCGTATTGCAGAAAATATTGCTGCTGTTCGCGATAATGTTGCTGAAGAGCCGTCCACCTCAACACGTCGTCGTGCCCAACAATTGCACCTCTCACGCTCGTCGTTGATGAACATTATGCATAAAGACTTGCATTTACACGCTTACAAGGTGCAATTGACTCAAGAACTAAAGCCTCTTAACCATTTCAAGCGACGTCAATGGTCAGAATGGCAGCAAGAAATGGCAACAGTGGATTATCAATTTTCGAAGAAAATCATCTTTTGTGATGAGGCACATTTTCACCTCAGTGGATTCGTCAATAAGCAGAATGGGCGAATAATAATCCAAGAGTGATTGTCGAAAAACAAATGCACCCACAAAGTGTGACTCTTTGGTGCGGTTTATAGGCTGGCGGCATCATCGGGCCGTATTTTTTTCCAAAATGAGGCTGGTCAGGCAGTTACTGTAAATGGTGTTCGCTATCGTGAGATGATAACGAACTTTTTATGGGCCGAATTGGAAGATATGGATGTGGACGATATATGGTTTCAACAGGACGGTGCCACTTGCACCACACAGCTAATGAAACAATGGCTCTTTTGCGCGACAAATTCAATGGCCGTGTTATCTCACCTGTTGGCGATGTCAATTGGCCGCCAAGATCATGTGATTTAACACCGTTGGACTTCTTTCTTTGGGGTTATTTGAAAGAAAAGGTGTACAATCGATAAGCCAGCAACAATTCAAGAGCTAAAGGATGAGAATATTTCGGCACATTAACGGCATAGAACATCAATTATGCCTCAGCGTCATCGAAAATTTGGACCATCGGATGGAGGTGTGCCACCGAGGTCGCGGCGGCCATTTGGCCGATATTTTGTTCCATACATAATTGAACCATACCATATTATAATAATAAAAAGAAATTACAATAATTTCCTAAATAATTTGTGTTTTATTCAAAATCAACATTGGCCCTTAAAATTTAACCACCCTTTATATGGAAATTTCTCGTGTCAACAAAACCCAGTTATAGAAAAAATTCTCAAGAGAACCGTTTGGCAATATGAGAAAACTATTTGAAACGGTCTCAATACTTTCTTCAGGAACTTTAATTGGTCACTATGCTTCATCGATAGTAGCGTTGAATGCAGTGCAGTTATGATCACAAATCAAACTCTTTCCGGAATGAGAAATGTTATCCCAAATAGGGAATGGTTTCATTTGTAATGATCATATTCGATGAACCTACTTCATCCTCGTTTCCTTTATTTTTTCAACTCCCAAGAAAAAGTCAATTCGCTTGCAGAACAGTTTGCTGTTTATTTGTCGCTCCCTGAAAGTGTCATAACACCTTCTGTACTTGAGAGCGTTCGCGATTTTATGGGACAAATCTTCTTTCTCACTCGTGTAGTTTCAAAAGTATTGAAAGATCTTGACAAATTCGCTCGCCCGGATAATATCCCTCCCATTGTGCTGAAAACGTTTCTTAAACGCTGGCAAAAGCATTGCGTAAGCTTGTTCATCTGTCTTAGTATACTGGACTCTTTCCGAGTGGTTAGAAAACAGCATTTATCTAACAAGGCCCTAAAAAGGCGAATCTTCTTACCCCTCTTATATCACTCAATTACCTAATTCACTTGCGCCAGATCTGTCCAAGGTGAACGAAACGCTGATAAATTATCAGCTTTGCAAATATCTCAAAGAACGCAAGCTTGTCAATGACCGGCAGTATCTATAGCTTTCGATGATGGTACATCTCACAGAACATTGGCACACATATTTACGTGGCTTTGTAAAAAGCATGATTATTGTGCTTGATATTTCAAAAGCATTTGCTAGAGTTTAGCATCAAGTTCTGTTATCGAAAATAAGTGCTTACTGATACTGATTCTCTTATTCGTTGGATTAGAAACTACCTTTCAACCCGCTCGATATACATAAGTTGTGTTGGACTGTTTTAAGTCTGAAATTTATAAAATAAATGCTGGCGTGCCACAGGGCTCCGTTTTGTCTCCTACTCTCTTTTTCTTATTCATCAATGACCTTTTGTTTGAGACTTCTAATCCCTTAAATTTTTATTCTGACGAGACTTCTTGTATTCGTGTCCACATTCACGTCGTTATAGACTTTGGATGTGGATTTGGAAATACAGCGAATTATAAGACCATTAAATTCTGATCTTGTTAGCATTGTTAAATGGGGAACGAAAAACCTCGTAGAATGTAATGTTTCAAAAACTCAATGTTGCTTTCTGTTGGCAAAGCGCAAGCCAGCTATCCATTAGGGGCACTTGCATTACCGAAAATGAATCCGGTACAGATTATCTTGTGTGGAATAATCACATATTGGTCGTCATCAAAAACACTACTTAGTGTTCTGGTTGCCTTCAACGTTGCAAGAAATGTTTAACTCCTTCCATTCTGGCGGTAATCTATAACGCTTATAAGTCCAAAGTTTCCATTCTTGAGAAGCTATTCGAATAAACCACTTCAGTCTCTTGGAACCCATAAAAGAATTTTAAAAATAATAAATGATGGAAGTATAAAAGAAACATTTACATCTCTTGAGCACCGCCGCCGCAATGTTTCTTTTCTCTCATTATTGTGGTGTCTTTTCGTGGACACTTAATCGTCAAAATAAAACATCGTGTTTTTCAGTAGATGTTTAATTGAACACTTTAATAAAACAACAGGGGATTAAAGAATATCAAGTTTTTGGGCGGAAGTCAGTCAGAAAGACAATATAACAAAACTATATAAAACAGGTTTGCCAACTTTATAATGCTAATAACTAAATACTAAAAAGGGGTAGTTTACACTACAATTATTTTATCGTTATTTTTAGAAACAATGTTTTAATGAAATAGCCAGTTGCATTCCTTCCCTTAAACAATTCATCCGTAATACTCGCGCTTCAGGGAAAGTCCAACAATTTAAGTTCAGAGATTCCTTATTTAGTCGCACTACATGAATGTGAAATACTTAACCCGGCTCAATATTTCCCTCCTATTGCAATGTTAAACAAAATTTTTTAAAGTTTATCTTCCAATTTTAAAGAAAATCGACCAAGCCGCTTAGACAGAAGTCTAATAGACAGACAGATTTGCGAGACCCACTCTTTCGTCTTTCCTATCATCGTAATGTCAAATCTGATAAAAACACGAGCTCAATTTTTCTTATGAATGCATAATTTGCAAATTGAAAATAGGGTTTGTAAATTGATTTGTATTGATGTCCTTATCAATTTCCATTCGACCGGAGAATTGAAAATAATCAAATAAATGTTTAAAAAAAAAGATTTCTCAAAAACTAGATTATATAGAAGCTTCTTATACTTTGGGATACAAAATTAGGGACCTGTTGACCTGAAAAAAAAGAATTATTTTGTACCCCATTAAAGTATTTTAAATTTTAGAAAAGGGTCTAACGTCCCTCCCTTAAATACTACAAAGATACTTAACATCGGTCGAAAAATGACTGATTAATAACTGTGATTCTCTTTATTTGGTTTTGGGGATTGTCTTTTCCACACGTTGCACAAATTTCAATTTAAAACGTTTTCATCAGTATCAGATTTTATTTATAAAAATCACGTTTTGGTTTGTTTTTGGTAATTTGAGGTTTAAAACACTTTTTGAAAAACCGATATTGATGTTTGGAAATACTTATTTTTGGAACCAGAGAAACTTAATTCCAAAAGAATAAAATGAAAAATAGGAAATTGTGGCCACCCTAATGTACGCACATTTTTAAGAAAATCACAAGATTATTCATTAAAGCCTTCACATACAAATAAAACTACCTTACACTAATAATCCATTTCGAAAAAGATTTGTAACTTTTCCAGTTAAGAATTATTTTAGAGCTTGCACGTGACCTACTTCAATAACTTTTTTAATGGCCAAGTTCTGCACGTTGTGGATAATCAAAATTGTATGGTACAAAACTTCCATCACAGCTGATGTCTATGGAGGAAGGAAACTCAAAAGTTTCAACTCGATTTGGAAACCCCTAATTCAATTTTTCGGTCTTTGGTGAATCATCTGTAGGCATTATAACCCATTCGTGCTGTGTCATGTAACTGAGGTCGTTTTAGAGGTTTTGTAAATGAGTAGGGGCGGATGTGCTAAACTTTGTCTGTTCTATTTATTTGTTCAAGTCAAAGTCATACCCGCATATACATACGCACAAGTCACAACAATGGAACATTGTCCTTGCTTAAAGCAAATAATTGCTTAACGCATAAATATAATGAATGGTGGAATAATAATGGGAAGCTACATAGCTTTTATATAACAAGTTGGGAATTTATATTTGTGTTTCTTTGAATCATTTTTATGGTGGCTGTCGTTGGACAAGTTGGGCCTGAATTAAAAAACCTCTTAAATCCTACAAACTCCTACATAAAAACTGTTATCGATTGCCTTTATTTCGGCAAGAGAACTAGCACTGCATAATGTATGAGGATAATGGATGTTTTATTGCTCCTTCCGCCCGCCCGCCTTTAGTGGGAAGTTGCTTTAGTTTTCTGTTTTTTTCTTGTTTAACATTTTTTTAGTTTAATTTTCATTGTGTTGTTTTATGTTGTTAATTTAAAAAAACACGAAATAGCTCTTTGTTTTCCTCGAAAGTAAAGAAATGTGTTGGTAAATTGTATGGTGGTTCATTTCGTGTTAAACGGTTTGTTTTTGTATAACCGTTGTACAGAGGGGATAAGACATTGTTGACTTGTTGGTCGACAGTTAATATTTCCTATTTACATTTTTTAAAACACTAGTTACACTAAGTGTAAAGAGACTTTTCGTTTTCCCAAACATGAAGCTAAGTATGAGAAAAACCTGGAGTTCGATATTTTTTTATAAATATATAACTTACGGTAAAGTACGAGTAAGAATCTGAAAACCTTAACCTTAAAGACATGACTGCTACTTAAAAGCTTTCATACATTGGAATGTCATGAAAAGCCGCAGAAGTTGTAATTCTTATAGCCTTATGTTAAACTTAAATATCATCCAAAAACATGGTACGTATTTTTTTAAAGATGATACTTTTGCGACCGGTTCGTGAAACAATAGCTCTGTTAAGTGAAACATTTCTATTTCTATATGTGATTTCTCAAAATGGAGTCTTCCATTGACCTCAATATTGTCTGTTTCAACAGTGTAAGACCTTTTCCTTTGGAATAATAAGTTTAAGAAAAAGTTTACTCCAATGCACTAAAAGAAAATACCAGATATTATTCGGGAAACTCAGCTGCAATTATGCAAAAATATGACGAACATTTCATCAAAAGAGTGACTTTTTGTGCTCAGATATAAAGCGAACATTTTCGCAGCTGTTTGTTTTTGGGAAAGCTATTTATATTTTAACAGGATTTTATACGAATAAAAAAAAAAAACAACATCGGTAGTAGGAATTCTCCCGAAAAAAAAATAGAATCCTATGGGATTTCGACCTTCATTTTTATAATTTTCACGCACTAAAGGGATAATGACTACCCTTAAAATATTTGAGCACAGTGCGAGCAAAATGGGTGGACATATTGAGTTGGGTTAAGCATTTCACATTCATGTAGTGTGGTTTAAATAAAGATTCTCTGAATTTAATAATACGTACGAAGTTGGGCTCAAGACTAAATTGATGGACATTCCTTGAAGAACGAGTATTACGGTTAAATTGTTTAAGGAGAGTCATGCAACTTGCTATTTCACTAGCAAACTGTTAATAAAAATAAATGTTTCTATTATACTTCTATCACTTATCATTTTTACATCTTTTTGTTTAATTCTATCAAAGAGACCGAAGTAGGTTATTGGAGCACGTTCCCAAATATAGAAAATTGTACTCGGGATTTGGAAGAATATACGAAGGGTTGGAAAATGTCTTGCATTGATGAGGGAAACCAACGCACTTAGCAACGTTTTTGGCGTTGCTTTTGAGACATTACATTCTACGCGGTTTTGGTTTTTATCGAGATCAGAATTGTATGAGTTTATAATACGCTAGCGTTACAAATCCACATTCCAAGTTCAAAGACATGAGTCTGGAAAAGAATATGAGGAGCCTTTTTAATTTTTGAAATATTAAGTGCAATAACCTAACTTCCTCCAAAACGATGTAAATATTTGTGCCACTATTCGGTAAGATATACTATCAGATCACCAGTGGACTTATTGCTATGAAAGCCTTACTGCCAGTCATTGAGAATCTTTCATTCTTGAAGATATTTTTTGGACTGATAATTTATCAGCGTGCCCATAACCTAGAAAAGAAGGGGCGTAAGTGCAAACACATGATAATTAGAGCGTTTTTCGGGCTGGGCAAATGCTTTTTTCCACCTGCTCCGAAAGAGTATCAGTAGAATAGGAAGGATGGGAAAAGCTTTCGCAATAGTTTCAATTTTATTTGTAAAGTATTTTTTTTTTTCGTTGGGCGAAAAAATCAATCTTTTTACTTGCGATATACATAGGTACTATAGGGCAAGTTCTGCATTTGGAAAAAAATCGAACTAGAGATTTTGATAATAGTTGACATTACGATGATAGCGAAGACGAATAAAGTGGGTCCGACAATTCCGTCTATCTGTCTGTATGTCCGTATGTCTGTACATCGATCTACAGCCTAAGCCACTGGACCTATTTTCTTCAAACTCGGTACTTAAGGGTCTTCGGTGATTCCCTAGAGAAGAAATTGAAATTTTTGTTTAGCTCCAAAACAGAGGTACCCCCCATACACACGTAATGCAAAATCTTATTTATCTCGAAAACGGCTCTAACGATTTTGATAAAAAAATAATGTGTGATATAATGGACATGGACTACATTTTGGTCAAAAAAATTTGGGGCATGTTATTAACGGTACCTGTCATATAACCGTTTTTTGGATTTTCGACTTTTTCATTAACGGCTCTAAGGATTTTAACCAAAAATTTTCAGCAGGAGAGGAGATTTTTTTAAGGTTGGTTTGCACAAATTCATAGTTTTCTAAAAATCAGACGGCAATTTTATGCATTTGAACATTATTATCTCATTAAATCCATGTTTTATATTTATAAAATTTATCTTAAATTCCCAAGTACTTTTACGGAAGACCAAGCTCGTGCGATCCAGTCGTGCATTTTATTTTATTTTCTTGTTTGTGTATGAAAATTTTTATTTTCTATTCGGCAACAACACAGATTCCTTATTTTATTTTTTAGTTTACAAAAAAATCAATCATATCATTTCAAGTTAGGACTTCCTTGTTTTCCATTTATTCGTTTTTCTTAAATAATATATTTTTCCTTTGGGCAGCGACAAATTAGTCTGTTTTTTACTAAAAACAAATTTAATTTGTTATTCAGTAAAACAAATCGATTAATTTTAAATTGATTTTAGTATAATTAGCAACCAAGCAACATAAATTATTTTATATTATATGTTCATACTAAATAATTTGTTTCTTTATAATGCCAACTTTATTTTCATTAAAAATATATTATATATTGGTTCATTATTTTTCTACCGACTGATATTTATATGTTATTTATTATTTATCTTATTTTTGTTAAAATAAAACAATATTTTTCTATTCTGTTCTGTCAAAAGATTGATTTTGAGAATTCTTTATTCAATGGGGCAAGCAAATATAATTGAGATCCTAATTAGAATCAACCCGTAAATAAGTTCTGTAATTTAATCAAATTCAACAATCACTGAATAGAAAACCACAAACAATAATTCAGTTAACAAATCATTTTTTTATAGATCCAATAAAAATAACCTCTGCTGACGCCATATATTGCTTACATAAGACATAAGCGATGACATTTTACGCCGACCATAATCTACGAATAAACCTCATTCGTTTTTTTTTTTCTCCAAATTATTCCCACAGCTGTTCGAGAGTACTAAATATGAAATAAAAGAAGTAAAAAAGGCTAACGCGGAGAATTTTTATATGGCAATTTCTTTCAAGCTTCAGAGTTTGTACTTTAAATCAAAATAGAAATCGCATCACTTGTCATGCTCCGGTTTTCTATTCGTTTATAAACAGATGATGGATAATCTTGTATCTATGATTTGTTTGATTAAGAATCCTAAAGGATTTAAATGTAATTAAATAAATAAATTTCGATATAGTATAATTAAAATTCATTTCGTAACGTCTAACAAATACTTGTACAAACACCATAACCTGTATTGTTACCTTTCAATAGATTTTTCAGGGGTAAGAGTTCCATTACCCGGATGCTTAATTTCATAAATCCTTAAATTATTCAGAAGTGAGATGACGATGATTGTGTCAATTCAGTCCAACGTAGTCATAAAAGCTATACAACAACTTAAGTATTCATTTCCGTTACCGTTTAATCTATTCTATTACCTATTCCTTTCTAAAATCTGCAATTAACATATTAAATATAACTTCATCAAAACTTTCCCAATCAATTAGGTCATCATAAGACTTTATACATTTTAATAGTATTATGTTTGCTTAGGTTTACTCCAATAGGTAGGTATCTTGGAATATATCCTTCTTCATCACTCAAGGTTTATGCTAAATCATCAAAAGATATTACTACCTCTTGTCCAAATTTATAAAATATACTTGATGTTATTTTAAAATGAAATCCCTTTATTCTTAAGAGTTTCCCATAAAAGCACTTAATCAACCAACACACAAGATGTCATATGAATACATGAAACCATTTTAATGTTGTTTGGCCAACATTGTACCCTTTATATGGTCATATTGTTTATGCAGGAGTAAAACAAAGAGCTGATGCTTCGAGATATTACGAGTATGTACCTATATCTACTCATATTACATCTCTGTTATTCGTCCCAAATCAATGTCGTCCGAGCACACTATAGATACTACTAGCAATTACTTTCATGAGAAAATAACGCCTTTATTTGTATGGTGACCATAGTTCGAAAACTTTGTTTATATTTATACATATTTTTTAAACTATGTTTAATCATATATATAGGTATATGTATATATTCATATATATTTTAAACAGACGATAAGTTGTTTAAATTAATATCAAACTCAAAATAGATATTTATTCAATTCATTTTATTCAATTTGAATAAAAACAATTTTTTGGGAAAAATTTAGCAAAATGTCAATTGATATTGAAATTGATGAAGATTTTGATCTTTAGGATTATATAGATATGGTACGTGAAGCTGAGACTGTGAAACATAGTTTGAAACACAAAAGTATACAAGAACCGGTTCAATCATTATGAGTTATATGATAAAGGTTCATAAACAAGATATTGTTTGGACAATGAAACAGAGGCGTAAAATTTTAAACAACCTATCGTTAAGGGTTTAGGATTTTGCTAATTAGCAATTTGCTAAACATTTAGTAATTTACTAGCTATTCGAAAATTTGAATCTTTTTTTTTCGTTTTACTAACTAGTAAAATACTAATTCCCTTTTATTAAAAACGGTTCTGCATATCAGATCAAATCAAATCAAATCTTTATTATTAATAACTTTACACAGTAAGATACAATATCTTCTTAAATAGTGCAAGCTTAAATAGAAATTCTTATTCATCTAAACACATGACAGTTCGTGAAAATTAACAAAGCAAACAAAACTAAATCTGGGGAACGGACCTATATAATAATTTGAAATGTAATTCGTTCTTGGATGTTTAGGTTTTCAACCAAGAACCGAACGGTTGTCTTGTCAAGCCTATACCTGGAGTAGAATTCTCTATCTCCATCGCTGATTCTTTAAACGCATATCAAAATCTTAGTCTTCCGAAAACATTTTATATTATTTTATTTACTTTTAATAACAATTAGCTCACGAACCATACAAAACATAATTTTAATCTTTTAAATAAAATTGCCAAGAATTTTTTACTAAAAGTTAAAGTAGACAGTTTGTGATTTCAACTTTAGTAAAATGTTAAGAGATAGTTAGATGCTAAAATCGTTTAAAATTAGCAAAATCTTCTTTTTAACTTAGTAACTTACTAAAATGTTTTTTTACTAAATCGTTTAAAATTTTGCGATAGTATCTTTAATAGAAAATTTTCTTAGCATTCAAGAACAATCAAATTGAAGAGGATTGTCAGTTCTTGCAAGCTTACAAGTGCTAACAGCACTGATATTTTTGGATGAAATGTCCTCCATGGTTGAGAATGGTTGAGAGTTGTAAGTCACTAGTTTTAGGTTCTTTACGAGCCGTTATGACCTCATATTTTAATTAATAAAACACAGCTGTTATTCATAGGTAATTTTTGGTGTTATTTTACAGGAAAAAAATCTACTACATATTATGCTCCAAATAAAGAAATTTCACATAAGAGCTGTCAAAAGCCATTCATATTATTTTTAAATCTTTCTATTACAATCGCAAGTTTTCTTGTAATTTTAGTAATAATTCTACTGATTGATGGTTAGGAAATGCCATGCAGGTAGCCCAAAAAAGAATTTCAATGTAGGATAGATAATATTGTCTAACAAACAAACCAAACAATTTGTTAAATAATTATGTTACATATATCTTACGTTATTTCATTTTGGTGAACATTTCTTCCAAAAAATCGTTGTGCGTAAAAGCTTACAGGTTGCCAAAAATTGACAATCCACCGTTAGTGGATAGTTCCTCAATATTTACAAAATTAATAATGAAGTGTTTCGTTTCCTTGTCGAACCGATATCTTTTGTAAAATTGTTTTTCGGTCAATAATTTGAAAGGATCAAGACGATGACTATACTTTGCGCTGTCTTGCTATCGGCACTTTTTGAAGATTATTAATTAAATTAATGTCTTCCAGCACACGAAAATCTTCTTCAATATCAATTGACATTTTTGTATGTAGATTATTTTAAAGGTAGATATTATTAATAATAATCTTCATTTAAAAATTAGTTTTGTTAATTTTATCAAGACCAATAATGAAGCCAATCAAATGTTATTTTGATATTTAAGAGCATAATATCAACTTAAACATAGCATCACCTATGAAAAATAGACTCCAGATTAATTTTTAAGTAAAGATTTAAAATATCAAACATTGCTGCACGTTCTAGAGGATCAAAGAAAGATGCTCGCAATTTCACCAAGTGTAATCTATAAATGGACGTTTGGAAAGTACAAGAAATGTTCAAAAAGAAGTCTTACTTTGAGACGCAGATTATCTCTTATTTTATATTCTCTCCACTCCCGTCAGAGAAGGACAATACCCCACAGTAAGACATATATAATTAGAGTCATACGAGTATTTCCACAAGGAATTGAAATGAGCGCTTAAACGGCTAAAAATAAAGTCGAAATTCCGATCTATTCTTGAAAGGCTGTGGGTCGACTTAGGAACTGCTGAAAATGTTTTAATGTTGGTTGCAGTAGTCAATAATATTTCTAAAGAAAATAATTTGTAATGTAAGTACTCAATTTTCGCAGTGCACAATTAACAAAATAAATTGCACTTAAGTTATCCATATTGGTACTTTATGGTCAATTTCGCAGTCTTAATTAGTAACACTAAAGTGTCCCAACTGCGAAAATTGGACTTTTGTATCCTACTTTTTGTGCTCCTCCTGTGACTCTGAAAATCGGCCTAAGGAATGAACCTTCAAAGTTTTTTGAACTCAAAATACATCTTTAAAGTTTATGACGAGGAAATTGAGCAAGAAGCAATTCCAATCACCGAACCGATAAAAGAAGAAAATGTTCTTGAAAGAACCCCAATGCAATTTTGCTTCTTAACACAGCCATTCATCCAAAAATGCGCCTCGTCGCTAAAGATGAATTTTCGGCCAAAATTTCGGTTAGCTTCCAAACGCTCCGAAGCATAGTCAGCGATTAAGCGGCGTTGTCTATTATCATGAACTTTGAGCTCTTGAGTCAGTTAAATCTTGTAAGGTTGTAGGCCCAAGTCCCCACCTAAAATTTGTCAAGTATAGAAATTTGCAAAAGGCTGGTTGGGAATCGACTGCCTCGAGTTCTGCTGCGATGTTCTCAGCCACCACGTCTACCGTCAAATGGGCGCAAGCACTCAACGTTTGTACAAACGATAATGATAATGATCTGATAATAAAGATTTATAATTTCGAAAACAAATCAAAACAAAATAATCATTTAAGAAAATAACATAGCCGCTAATTGAAAAACCCTTTATATAGAAGAATGTTTATATACGAAGTTTCTTTAAATTTGTTTCTAAAAAAAATTTGGTATGCCAATTTTAACTATTTAATAATAAACATGCTATGTATGTATATACTGCAGGCGTTTGCAGCTCTTGCTCGGAAGTGACAAATCCTCCAAAAATATATTTTGTCATAAAATAGTTGCTCATCTTAGCCGTTACAACTCGGCAGAAAATTGTAGATACTCTCCATTCCTGGTAACTGTTGAACAACAACTACAAATTCCATTCAATTTGTCCTCAAAACACAAAAGGACCCTTGAAGGAAAGTTGTAGGCTAGTTAGCTCACTATCAGAAATAAAAGTATTAACATACGCTTTCTTCAAATACTTACTTTTTGCACTCGAAATCTTTAATTTAATTGTATAACTGCATTACCAAGCCAAGTATTTCCATTTTTCTATTTCGATTTTTCTTTTATATTTTGTATACAAGATACTCATTTTTTTTTTAATTTAAAGAAAATTTTAATATTGTTGCAAAATTTCCTCAATCATCTGCACTTACATGGTAACACCGAAGGCTTCAGCGGATTTCAAAACAAAATCGATAAAAAAAAATAATACATCACTTTGGTTAAGCAGAAAATTCAAATTTCAATAAGGTCGATGACGTGACGTTCGACGTTCATTGCAACCATTATACTCTGGCACTCCGAACTGAAAATCTTTAATCAGAAAGGGTCCTGATTGAAATGAGGATGGCATACAGATATCGAAAGGATGCCAATGTCATTGATATTAATTTAAAATTGCATTGCAATTGCATCGTCTGCGAAGTATTTTTATAATGAGAATTTATTGATCGTTCCATGAAACAACTGCACGTTATTTTAACTGCAAGACATCGAACCTGGAAGCACTGAAGACTCTATAATGGTTTTAATTTAGAAATGGAAAAATCTTCGCCAGGAATACTAAATTCAAAGTCCAGTGTGGGGTTATGTTGGGTTTCATCTTTATCTTTCCACCAGATGGTAAAATGGGTGTTCAACCTCTATTTCAAGTTATAATTGTTTTGCTTGCCACACTAGATTTAATTGAACATTAGTTTTTTTGTGTGAAATGGGGAGAGAAGATAGCTTATCCGGTGCAAAAATAATAAAGGATCGAAATACAAGCATTTTTGATAATGGGGGTATTTCCTTCCGTTAAGACGTTAGGAGCATGAAAGAAATACTTAAAATACGACAACGATAACCTGTTTTTAAAGCCAGGAGTCTCTTATTTTAACTTTAAACCTACTTATATCTATAAAAAATTTGCTTTAGGGATTATGACTACCTTAAAATCCTTGAGCATAGTGCGAGTGGCTTAGGATGGTTGAAGAGAATTTAAGAGGAGATATCGATGTACATTGGGTTTGAATATCTGAAACCCGCATATGCTTCCGTTCTAGTTCAACATGTCATGTTCAAAGATATTAATCTGGAGCCCAACATAAAAAGCTGAAAGTACTGTTGCGAGCAACACGATTTAATGTTATTAAAAGTTCAGATAAAAGATCATTGATGAATATGAAAAATAGAGCCGAAGACTAAATGGAGCCCTGGGGCACACCGGCCTTTATTTTGTGAATATTATATGTATTAGATTGAAAACAATCCAATACGACTTGTATTGAAATTTTTGGAAGGTAGTTCCTAGTCCAACGAAAAAGAGATTCGTCAATACCAAATGCACGCCTTTTCGATAAGAGAGCTTTATGCCAAAAACTCTATCAAATGTTTTCGAAATCTCGAGCGTAATATTTTTACTTTTTTCAAAACGATTTAAAGATTTGTTTCACTGTTCGGTGAGATATACCATCAGATCACCAGTGGACCTCTTGCTACGAAAGACATACTGCCGGTCATTGAGAAGTTTTTGTTTTTCAAGAAATTTCTTGACCTGATAATTTGTCAGAATGTCCATAACTTTGGAAAAAAAGACGTAAAAGTGCATATAAAGGACGAAGAAACGAGTTACTGTAACAAGTCTAGAATGTTACCGAATGGACATTTAACGTCAGGAAACCGAAAAGGCTCAGACAAAATTTCGTCAAACCTTCCTTCGGGTGTAGTCTGAGGTCTGAGCAGAATAACGAAGCCACTAAGAATAGGGTACATTGAAATCGCCTATATCAATGATTTCACTGTGCTCACAACGTTCAGTTCATTTTCAAGAGTTGATCGCGGGATGAACAGTAAAGTTTGACGGGAGTCGCCGGTCAGCAGCATCAATGTACCTTCAAAGCATCTGGTATACATAATACCACAAATCTTTCATTGTTCAATCAAGGCTTGATTGCGATGCATCTTAATGGTCATATGGCCGCAAATAATTTGTACAGCACAACTCAGGCGTTTCCGTTGAGAACTTCAATGCATTGCAATGCTAACAGACGACATTCATTGATCCAATATTTACAAACGATTTAAATTGAAAGGTGGTGCTATTCACGTCGATTAAGGTTACGTTGATTTTGATCATAATTTGTACGATGCTTTCTTCTTGCCACGCACGTTAGCCATTCGTAAACGGATCTGTTCATTGTGATTGCACCCTTGTCGTCTGTTTCATACCAAAGTAGACTAGATAACCGTCTCGTATTTTTCTTGTTATCGCTGACATTATTACATGGACACAAAAAAGTCCTAAGTGAAAAATGTCACAACCATTAATCAATTGATTTAAACACGAATTGGTCGTTGACAACATTCTTTTATTGAAATTCTTCCTCCGTAAAATGAATAATTAAAATTATCAGAGTGCGGAAAAATAAGTAGATGAATTAGGAGTCTGGATTCGAAGTGTCGGTGACCTCACTTTTGAAAATTACAATGTTCTGCAAAAAAAGCACAAAATTCCACATCCATCCATTGAATTTCACTGAGTGACTGAATAAATATCTATATTCACTTTGTGGATCACAGAACAAAATACTTTTCTCGATTTAAAAGCAATAATTTGCGAACTATGTATATCCAGATACCTACAACAACGAGACACAATCGTCAATGTGGAAAGATCGAATAAAGAATAAACTATTACTCAGCTGTCAAACATGATTCTCAAAGCGTAACGCCATCTGTCGGTAATCCCATTTTTGTAAGGAACAAAAAAAGCCGATTGTCATTTCTTGGAATCAATATTTTATCCTTTCCATTAAAAATGGAATTTTCAGATATCGCCACCTTCCACCCAGGAAAGTATGCAATTTCGGATTTCCACGAGTTTCCAACTTTTCCAGTGGAAATTAGAACTTGACATCCGTAGTGCATTAACCAAACCAATCCAACGAAAAATCGCCATTTAAATGGGATAGTGAGTGTTCAGCCGAGTTATGCGCGTTAAAACAGACAAAATTTCATTTTTACACACATACATACATAAATACATACATTATATTGAATTTCATAAGCTGTCCATTTGACGTTTTAGACTGCCTTATCTAAATTCCCGGCTTTCACATTGATTTCCTTTAGATTTTGACTGTAAAAATATTGAAATGTCAAATTTAAATTTAATAACTATGCGCTCAAATACCAAGTTTATAAGTATACATACCTACTACTTCAAATCTCCTCGGAATTTATTATTTTTCAATAATTCCCTTTAACTACCCTGATCCGTTTTTATCCTACATTTTCAGCCCGTGAATATTTTGGTATAATATCCCTATTTCTCGGCCCTGCTTGTAAAAACACGTACATACATATTTGTGTGTGTTTGAATCAAAATAATAAAATATGTATGTATGTATATATTCATTTAATATCGATTTCGTGTGTATGAATATGTACTATTTATTTCATCCTAAAAACCATAGTTACCACTTCATTCGTTTTTCTTAAAATCTTTTTCTGTATAGTAGTTTTTGCATTGACATTTCTTCGAAAAAAAGTAAAACTGAATATTGTTATCAGAAAAAAAACGATCTTCTTGATGGCGAAATTGAAATTGGTGAACTCCATACACTTTATGCAAAAAATAATAAAGCGTCAGGTCCCGACCGCATTGGAAAGGAAGTCTACAAAAATCTCCACCCGAATTTTTAAATAAAATACTACCTACTGTAAGGCATATTGTCCTTCATAACTTCTTATAAATACCTAATCTAAGCTTTATATACATACCTTACAATATAATATACTTTATACCTAGCTCTAAGTATACTTTTTAAAGATTGTTATTTTATTATTCTAAATTATTGTTGTTTGAGAAAGAATATAAAATATATGTTTATATGGTTTCTAAACCTCTTTTTCATTATTAAGAAGACGTTATACTACAATAAATTCCATGTTTAGATCTGAATAGATATCTCAACAGTTCAGGGATGCCATTGTATATCTAATATACAAAAAAGGTGATGCCAATGCTCCCAACAACTATCGAGGTACCTTTTTTGTGAAATCAATCGCAAAACTGTTTTGCTCCATTCTTGATTAGAATCAACTCAACACCTGGGTAGAAAAGAACAAAATACTTAGCGAATATCAGGCAAGTTTTCACGGAGGCTACTCTACTGTAGACAATATATGTACACTATATCGCTCAATTGTTCCTTAGACAGAATAAGATACTTTTCTTATTTTTTTTTTTGTTTTTAGAGCTGTATTTGGCTCTATAGACCGAAAAGCCCTTTTTTATTATATTGTCACAAATAGGAATGTCAACAAAAATGTTCAAAGTTCACAAAAGTATGTATACAAAAACACGGAAAAGAGTATGGGACACTAAAAATGCTTCCGACTGGTTTGAAACCAAGTCTGGGGTGAAGCAAGGCTGTCTTTTGAGTGCCACACTTTTTGCGTTATTTATAGATGATATATCGGCACATCTATATGCAGATATAAGAATTGTGGAACAAGTCATGAAGTTACAACTATACGCTGATGTTATTGTACTACTAGGGTAAACCCTTCTCATAGTCCACAAACAATGATAAATAAAATTAACAGCATCTGCAAAACTTGGAACTTGAAATTTAATCTAGACACGTCCAAGATAATATTTAGGTCTAAAACCTAGCGGTGGAAAATCAGCGAAAATGAAAAAAAAAAACACCAAAATTTGTGGCTTTTTTGTTGCTAATTAGTTGCTGGAATACTGATTTTGTTGCTCGAACCGATCGCGAGAAATCGGCAACAGTTCTAGATTTATGTTAAGATAGCGTGGAAATTACTAAATTTTGGAATAACCGATCACACAAATTAGAGTAAATTTGTTGCTAATTTGTTGCTGTAAGATGTTCCAAGAAAAAATTGAAAAAAATATTTATTCACAGTTAATTTAACTAACTCAAATTTGAAGTCGTCCATTCCAGCTTAACTCTCGATTTTTCCATGGAAAAATCCAATTAATAATTTGTTGCTGAGCACAGTAGGCCTTGTCTGAGTGCAAAGAGTAGGCAACAAAATAGAAACCGGAAGTCGGTAGTGTTTGGAGACCGGTAAGCAGACTCTTTGCACTCAGACAAGGCATACTGTGCTCAGCAACAAATTATTAATTGGATTTTTCCATGGAAAAATCGAGAGTTAAGCTAGCGTGGACCACATCAAATTTGAGTTAGTTAAATTAACTGTGAATAAATATTTTTTTTTCAACTTTTTCTTAGAACATCTTACAGCAACAAATTTACTCTCATTTGTGTGATCGATTATTCCAAAATTTAGTGTTGCCGATTTCTCGCGATCGGTTCGAGCAACAAAATCGGTGTTTCAGCAACTTATTAGCAACAAAAAAGCCACAAATTTTGGTGTTTTTTTTTCTCATTTTCACTGATTTTCCACAGGTTTTTAGACCTATAATATTTATTCGAAAAAGGCAAACCAAACTACATAGAAACAACTGAAAATGGTTCCTTGATGGTGAAGCGATTAAAATAGTTACCACACTATGAATATGTATATGGAAATTTTATTGACTTCAAATATGAAATTCTGAACCTTGAAAAAAACTCTCAAGCTCTAAAAGCCTTATCAATGCGTCCTGGGCAAATATAATAAACAAACAAGAAGTATTTACAAACATCTACAAAATACAGTGTATTCGATTCAGTAATGCGATCAGTTATGTGCTATAGTTCTCAAACTTGGGGCTACAAACAATATGAAGAGGTCGAAAAACGTCTTCGTTTTTTTTTAAAAACTTCCGTCTTTCTCCCACAACTTCCAATTATGTGCTTACATTAAGGTTACACTTTGATTACATAAAGCAAATTCGGGTAATATGGACCACCAATCATATTTTTGTTATTAAAACACAAACGGTGTTTAGTTTTTTTTTAAAGATACATATTTAAAAAAAAAAATACATCAGTTAATTCTGATTAAAAAAGTAGCAACAAAAAAATAAATTCACTTAATAAAAAAATAACAAAAAGTTAAGTAACTCTAAAACGTAACAAAAAAAAGTGGAGGGTAATATGGACCACCTGGTCTTCAATCCATTGACGGCTAGTTATCCAGTTTTGACATATGCCTTGCCAAACAATTCACATATATCCAAATCATCAATGGTCGATCATTCATCCTCATCCAGACCCGAAACTTCTTATATTGAAATGGCGGGTAATGTAGACCACTAGTCCATATACTCCTTTCCTTCCGTGGTCCATATTACCCGCAACATAATGTTTGGAAAAAAAGCATTTTTACTACAAAATGAGACTCTTGTAAAGTCTTATAAATAAAAACCTTAAAACAAATATTCACTTCTTATATTTAAAAAATAAAAGGAGAACAAACTATATTCTATAGTTAATAGAAAAAAGGAGAAACACCTACAAAAAAAAATAATCAATGCCTTGGCTTTTCTTTTAATCCGAACAACTTCGTGACGCGCTACTCCTGAGTTAAGTTTAAGTTTAAGCAGGTTACGCACAATCGCAACCAATCGTATCCTCGATTGGATTTGTGTAAGGCGAGAAAAGCTGGTGGTCCATATTAGCCGAGTGGTCCACATTACCCGACTTTACCCTACTCAAAATACTAAAATACCTCGAACATAGACTATCATTTATTATGGCAAAATATAAGATCAACAATAAATCAGAATGGGTTAGAGATTGGATAGAACTACAAGTTAAGCGCGAATTTAGCCTAAATATACAATATGATAGTCTTGCAGTTTTGAAGCAACCTTTTTTTTTTTTTTTTTTATAATTAGCACACACTAAAAGGTTTTTGTATACCCTTAATATGCCAGAGACACAGTGTGAGCATTAGGAAAAAAGGCAGGGGTTAGAAAGGAGGTGTCGGTGTACATTGGTTTTGAATTCTTGAACACTGCAATGACTGGGAAAGACAGAGCGTGGTAAAGAATTCCACATTCGCGTAGTACGGCTAAAAAACGAATATCTGTACTTCACAGTACGATTGAAGTTGGGCTCGAGGGTAAACTGATGGGCATTCCTAGAAGTATTGCAATTATCTGACATTAGCTACAGAAATGAAAGCAAAGAACAAGTCACATATTCCGTAAACAGGTTGATACACCCTGAGCTAAACTCTAATCTGAAATAAATAAATAAAAAACAACAACAAATCTTTGCACTATATTCAATCTTCAAATGAAAGGAGACACACTCCACTTCCTGGAAATATGTCCAATTTACAAGGATTTGAGGCTAATCCACTTCAAGAAAGTATCACTTACAATGGAACAAACGAAAAACATTCTAAATGGTGGTCACTGGGTTGCTTTATACAAATTCATCGAGACTGCATCCATTTATAAATATGTAGATATATGTAACATTTAACATAAATATTTAATGTCATGTTAATGTCATTATTTTTATTTTATTAAATATTGTGTTGCGGCAGTCCTGGTCATGTCTTTGAATACCGTGCCTCCTATTACTCCTTCAATCTCACAAATTGCTGATGTAACTTCTCCTCCTGTTCGTGAGTTACCACCCGTCCGACCAACAGTCACCGATGTCACTTCTACACGTCCATCCCCACCCACGATACAAAAATTTGGCGTCTCCTGGAACCTTACTGAATGGAATAATCGATTAAGCAAATTGGAAACCGCCAATAATAGCTACTTTTGCTTGAAAAACACTCCCCACTTTGCCAATGTAACCTGGGTCAAGTCTTACTTTAAGCGTCGATTCTCCATCACTGTCTCTGAATGTCATCGGATGTCGTCCAGATGTTATAAAATCCAGTTTTCCTCAAAGTACGCCTGGATATTTCACCACCCTAGTGGTTCGCTTCGCCTAGAGAACATGATGCTATCCAAATGGAAGACCGGAATTTCAACTTTTAAACATAAAAATCCTAGTTCTAAGAAACATGTTTCATCTAACCTATCCATACCAGACCCCACCTCTGTACCAAAGCAACGTCAAAACCCTTTTCGTAAGCCACATCAGCCGTCGACATCCAGAAATAAACAAAACCCTAATAACTGGTCCTTCAAAATGGGCATCATACCTAACTTCTCTCGTTCCCTATTCCAGAACTCATCTCTATCCGGTAATCCATCTAAACCTAAAGGTCAAAGGGTTTCCTTTAACCTAACTCCTTCAACTCATCTCTTACCCCCAATAAACTCTAATTCAAAGTTCAACCTCAATTCTGGAGCCAAATATTCTAATTTTCGCAGATCTCATATTCTTAACCCCTCGCCAACTTCTAAAACACCTAACCACACATCCTCTTCTACACCAAACCCATCAATCCCCGTCTCTTATTCTTCAGTCCACTCTACCTCTCCCCCGACATCAATTACCCCTCCCTTAATTACCACTCAGTCTTTTACAACTTTCCCAACGGCAATCTCACCTTCATCTTCCTTTATAGACCCCCTTCTACCCCCTACAGTCAAATGCACCCAACAATCTAGTGAATCCACTGAATGCCGCTATGCTCTCTCTAGGCTTAGAGATAAAAAAACCTACGAAAACATTCGTCTGTTTTTGGCATATCTGCACAATAAACCGGACTCCGTCTGCTTTGAAGGTAAAACGAAAACAAGTGTAATGGTTTCGATTCAACAAGAAGGTCTCCCCACCGATGTCCCCAGTCTTAGGAACCTCTTCATGAAATACCATGATTTTCTTAATTTGTCTCCCCAAAAAGTTGCGAATGACCTTGAAGCCTTGGGACAATATATTCACTCAAAGCGGATCTCGCACCTTCAACGTAGCAGAGCTGACCATGATAAGTTTTTTCGCTTCTAATATTTTCCCAACCTCCGCTTCCCCTTCTTCCAAAAATCTCCCTTTTTCTTTCTACTATCAAAATGTAAGAGGCCTTCGTTCCAAAACTCAGTCAGTTTTGCAACAAACTCATGCCTTACCCTTTGATTTATACGCACTAACTGAAACGAACCTTATCCCCAGCATCAAAAATCAAGAATTGTTCCCTTCTACTTTTAACGTTTATCGCGATGACGATCTTAACCGACCCACCAATGATTACCCTAACCGTGGTGTCCTTCTTGCTGTAAAAAATACTATTGACTCTTCCCTCATTGCCATATCTTCTTCCCCTATACTTGATTATGTGTCAATTAAGATTTCACTACCCCGAAAATCACTTTACGTTGTCTGTTGTTACATCTTACCTTCACAAACCATCGAATCCTATGAACTTGTAATTAAAACGATTGATCACATCACCGATTTGTGTGACCCCCATGATGAGATCATTCTTTTCGGTGACTTCAACCTTCCTAATTTAAAATGGTCTCCATCAGACGATCTTTCGTTTTATATTGCTTCCAATCCCACATCTGCCAAAGAATGTCTTTTCTTAGATAGCCTCGCTGATTCCAGCCTCTGCCAAATTAGTGGCATCTCAAATTTCATGGGTAGGCAACTAGACCTTATTTTCACAACAGACCCCATTAACTCATCTGTCTCACCTAGTCCCCTTTTTCTATCAACCATCGACAACTTCCACCCTCCCCTTCTTGTCTCATTTTTTCACGATTCTCCACTACGGTCCACCCCTCCTACGGATCTGTCTTCTTACGACTTCCATAAAGCAAACTATCGTCTAATAAATGAATACCTCAACAAAGTCTCCTTCAATTTTGACAACTTAACCGTAAATGATGCCATAACCTTATTCTACAGAGAAATATTTAACTCTATTTCTCTTTATGTTCCTTTTTCCCGCCACAAAACCTCGTCTACTTCTCCACCCTGGTATAATCGCAAACTTCGTTCTCTGCGAAATAAAAGAAATAAGTTGTGGGAAACTTACCTCCGTTCTCGTTCTCCTACTGACTACTCTAACTATCTGGGTTCTTATCTCCATTTCACCGAGCTATACAATTCCCTTTACCAGCGTTATCTAATGGAAACGCAATCCAACCTTATCAAAGACCCTAAGTCATTTTTTCAGTTTGTTAACTACAAAAGAAAATCCGATGGCTACCCAACCACTCTCTCTTTCAATAACGAAACATCAAACGATCCTAACACTATCGCCAACCTTTTTGCTACATTCTTCAAACAATCTTTTGCTGATGACTGCTTTGTTCCTGATTCAGACTATTTCAATTATCTACAAAGTTTTTCTGTTGGACCGCTTCTCCCTCGTTCCGTCGATCCCCATATCATCGAATATAAATTGAATCAACTTAACGATGAATTCAATCCTGGTCCAGATGGTCTCCCTGCCATCCTTCTAAAAAAATGTTCTTCCATCCTTTCTCTTCCCCTCTCAAAAATTTTCAGCCTTTCCCTAAATAAAGGAGAGTTTCCTGAGATATGGAAATTATCTTTCATAACCCCTATTCACAAAAAGGGTCCGAAGAGCGATGTTAATAATTATCGTCCCATTGCCAAACTTTCACACATACCCAAACTCTTTGAAAGTATTTTGTATGAAACCTTAAGTTTCCACTGCAAATCTCTCATCTCCCCCTCACAACATGGCTTTCTCAAATGCCGGTCTACAACCACTAACCTTGTTGAATTTGTATCCGTCACCCTTTCAGCCTTAGAAAAAGGCTACGAAGTCGATGTAATCTCAACCGATTTCAGCAAGGCCTTCGACAAAATTTCCCATAAGCTTATTCTTTTCAAATTGTCCACTCTCGGCTTTGAACCCTCTTTGTTACAGTGGATCTCTTCTTACCTTGAAAACCGTTATTACAGCGTTCGATTTAGATCTGCCACCTCATGCCCTTTCTTAGCTACCTCCGGTGTCCCCCAAGGCAGCCACCTCGGCCCACTTTTGTTTATTCTTGCTATTAATGATATTGATAGGGTCATCAAACATTCTTCTGTCTCTCTGTACGCTGATGATACCAAGTTTTTCAAGACCATTTCCTCAACACATGACTCTTCGCTTATTCAAAAGGATCTAGACAGTTTTTCAGTTTGGTGTCTAAAAAATTGCATGGAGCTTAATGTCGTCAAATGCCAATCAATTACTTTTTCACGCAAACGTAACAAATCTCCTCCCCGTCTCTACCTGCTCCATAATCAACCCATACCCACAGTTGATAATATTCGTGACCTTGGCATTTTATGTGACCCAGAGCTTAATTTTCTCACTCACATAGACGATATCATTCTCAAAGCAAACTCAGTGCTCGGTTTCGTCAAAAGATGGTCCAAAGAATTCTCCAACCCCTACGTAACCCGGTCCTTATACATATCGTTTGTTCGTCCACTGCTAGAATACGCCTCTCAAGTTTGGAGCCCTTACCAAATTACTCATATTTCCAGAATCGAAAGCATCCAACGTCGATTCCTACGCTTTGCTCTTCGAGGTCTATCATGGAACAATCCTCTGATTCTGCCTCCCTATCTAGATCGACTTAAACTAATCAATCTGAATTCGTTGGAAGAACGAAGAGAGATATCAGACATTCTTTTCATTCATCGACTACTCTCCGGTTCCGTTGACTGCATGTCGCTCTACAACTCCATCTCTCTCAATACTAATCCCCGTAATACACGAAACCCTCGTCTCTTTTATATACCCACCCACCGAACCTCTTACGGCTCCAACGAACCTGTCTCTCGCATGCTACGGGCTGTTAATTTAAACATATGCTTCTTCGACTTTAACCTGAGCACTCCTTCCTTAAAACTCCTGCTTCTGAACCGTCCTCCCCCTCACTAACCTTAGCTTAAGTTCTTAGTTTTTAAGTTAGATTAAGAATTAGCTTGTATTAAGCCGAATAAATGGGGGTTTTGCCCCCACCAAAATTAAAATTAAAATTAAATTAAATTTGCCGAACTTCAAAACTCACATCAACCCTACTGTCAATTAGTATTTGACATTCAATGCCACCCACGAGGCTGATTAATCAGAAATTCAATTTTGGCGCCACAGGCAGAACCCAAAACAAGGATTAAGAAAGTAATAAATATTTAAATACTTTGATATTGTTTTTTAATTATAATTATTTCATTTCGAATTTTTTAAATAAATAAATATTGAATTAAATCGATCATTTTTTTCTTGAAACAACATATTGTATAAGACTTTGTATGTATATTAAAAATTATTTAAGTGAAAAACAGAAGATTAATAAAAAAAATAATTTACAAATCTAAAATCAAAGAAAAAATTCACTTTAATGAATTTGATTATTTGGTGTACTTTCAGAGAGAGTAAATCATTCTCTTCTACTTGGTAGCGTCTCAAATACTTGGTTCTTTGATGCATTAGAGTTTCTCATCTGCCAAGTATGTGTCCCGGCGTTTAGTCATTAGTATTGCGGAATCTGCATGAGGAGCTGTTTTCTAGGCCAAGTATACTCCTTAGTTTAGACTAACCTGTGAGGGGACTCGTTACTATTCGTAGATTTTATGCTTGAACTATCTCAGTTTTCGAAGTTCCTTCGTGTTTTGATTTTTATTTCTTTCATCATCATAATCGGCTCGACAACCGGGTTCCGGTCCTGGCCTCTTTCAACAAGTCTCTCTACCTATCCCGGTCTCTAGCCGACGCCATCCAGTTGCGCACCCCAAGGCTTCTGGGCGTCCTGGTCGACGCCATCTCTTCAGCGCAAGCATGGTCTACCACGCTGTCGTCTACCATAGAATGTACCACAAAGAACTTTCCGAGCAGGTTCCTCTTCGCTCATGCGAGCTAGGTGCCCTGCCCAACGGAGTCTACCGAGCTTAATTTTTGTCACGATATCTGCTTCAAGGTAGATTGCGTACAGTTCATGATTGTACCGTCTCCGGAATCGTCCTTCCGCACATACGGGGCCAACAATTCTCCTTAAGACTTTTCTCTCGAACGCAGCTAAGAGGTCGGAGTGCCTTTTGCTAAGCACCCAAGTCTCGGATCCATATGTGAGTACTGGCAGGACCATGGCCCTGTACAGCAGCAGTTTTGAAGTTATGGTGAGATTTCTGGATTTCAAGAGCTTTGACAGACTATAGTAGGCTCTGTTGGATTTGAGAAGCCGCCCGCGTATTTCTTCTTCTATATTGTTATCGGCTGCTACTACTGACCCAAGGTATTTAAAGGATTGCACCACTTCAAATTCGTGCTCCGCAACCTTGATTGTTTGACCAACTGTTCCTCTCGCATTCGACGCCACCATGTACTTTGTTTTACCTTCACTAATGTGCAGCCCCAGATTGTGTGCCGCCTGCTCGATCTGGATGAAGGAATCGTGTACAGCTTGTTCGGTTCTTCCGATGATGTCAATGTCGTCTGCGTAAGCCAGTAACTGGCTGGACCTGTTGACGTCCCTCTTGTTGCCGTGCCAGAGTCACGGATTGCTTTCTCCAACGCCAGGTTGAAGAGGAGGCAGGCCGGACCGTCCCCTTGTCGGAGTCCATTAAAGATGTTGATTGGTCTGGATAGCAATCCGGCTATTTTACTTGGCTTGTTACGTTGGTCATGGTCAACCTACATAGTCGTGTCAATTTGTTTGGGATGCCGAATTCTCTCATGGCTTTGTAAAGTTCTACCCTGGCTACGCTATCATAGACTGCCTTAAAGTCTATAAACAGATGGTATGTTGGGATGTTAAATTCTAGACATTTTTCCATCGCCTGCCTAAGGGTAAAGATCTGATCAGTTGTTGATTTGCCTGGAATGAAACCACACTGATATTGTCCGATGACGGTTTTAGCGTGTGGGGTTATCCGGTCTTGTAGGATAGAGGAGAGTATCTTACAGGCGGTACTCAACAACGTGATACCTCTATAATTGCTGCACGTTGTGACATCTCCCTTCTTATGTATGGGGCATATAGCATATTATGCCTTTTCGCCAGTCTTCTGGTATTTCTTCCTGCTCCCATACGTGCACTATAATATCATGAATTGCTTGACGTAAGGCTGGCCCGCCGTGATGAAATAATTCGGCTGGTATGCCGTCGGCTCCCGGGGATTTGTTCTGTTTAAGCCGGCCTATAGCCTTCTCAACCTCTTCTATGCTTGGTGGCGGCAACATAGGGCATGCTTCTTGAAGTAGTGGAGCCTCCACTCAGTCAGTGAGCTGACCATTTAGCAATTCATTAAAGTACACTTCCCATCGCTCCAGTATGCTTTCAGGATCGGTGATCAGATTTCCCTCTAAGTCCTTGCAGTATGTGCAGCGTGGTGTGTACTGCGTCATGTTTCGGACAGATTGGTAGAACTTCCGCGCCTGGTGCGGACCTCGCTCTCGGCTATTTTCTATTTCACAGATTAGGTTCTTCTCCCAGGCTGATTTTATTTGTCTGTGTAGCCGTTTTTCTATTCTTCTGAGCTCTTTATATTCCTCTTCGCGTGCCCGCGTTCTATGAGATTGTTGCATTGCTCGGTACATTCTTACGTTCAGTCGCTAGCTTGCATTCATCATCAAACCAGTCGTTCCGATTTTTACGACTGCTGCCTAAGATGGAGTTGGCAGTACTAATGACAATATTCTTAAGGCGTGTCCACTTCTCATTTACGCCCAGCATACTGGCTCCAGGACTTACTCTCCCTAAATCAAGTGATTCTAGGGCGAGTCCTAACGCATTACCAAAGGTATTACTGGTGTTTTCATTGCGCAGGGCAGCCGTGTTGATTCGAACCTGATCGGCGGATGCAATGCGTCTTCGCAAGGCAATCCGCCCTCGGAAAACCATACCAACAAGATAGTGATCCGAGTCTATATTGGCACCTCGGTACGTTCGTACCATCATCAAGTTCGAGTAGTGGCGACGGTCTATCAATACGTGGTCTATTTGGTTACGAGTGACTCCATCAGGTTATACCCAGGTGGCTTTGTAGATATCCTTACGCGGGAACCTGGTACTCGCAACGACCATGTTTTTCGATGCTGCCAATTCTAAGACTCGAAGTCCGTTGTCATTAGTGTTCTCATGCAAACTATGGGTGCCTGCGTAATGCCTGAATACCGGCTCCCGACCTATTTTTGCGTTCAAATCCCCAAGGATGATTTTAACATCATACCTTGGTACCTTGGACAGGCATTGAGGGCCCTCTCAACTTGTTCGTAGTAAGTCTCTTTTTCTTCGTCTGAGGACTCCTCCGTAGGTCCGTGAACGTTAATGAGGCTGATGTTCGTAAATTTGCCTCGCACGCGAAGGGTGCATAGCCTTTCGCTTATAGCGTTAAAGCCGATGATGGTAGACTTCATTTCTTCGCTGACTAGGAAGCCTACCCCGAGCACATGGTGTTTTGTATGACAGCTGTAGTATATGTCATATTCTTTTTTCTGTAGAACACCATTCCCTGTCCATCTGATTTCTTGAAGAGCTGTTATGTCAGCTTTATATTTTGACAGGGCATCGGCTAGCTGCTGAGCAGCTCGAGCTCTATAGAGCGATCGTACGTTCCATAAGAAAATTCGTAAATCGTTTTTCCTTTTTCTTTGCTTGGGTTGTCGTCGTGTGATCAGTCCGTTTCCGAGGCTTGTTGTCGGTCTCGTAATTCATTAAGTTTTACGGGACAGGGAATTAACCTGTCAACCAACCTGAGGAACCAGCCTGATCATATTAGCCAAACCTTTTTAAAGGCTTGTTTTGATTTCTTTATTAAACCTATTTTCTCCTATTCGCAGTAGTGCTCTGGCACCATTTCCCTGGACACCTACATGTCCAGGTACCCAATGAAGTTGGACATTATTGTTCTTGTCAAGTTCGTTTAGCCTGCCTTCACATTCCCACACCAGCTTAGACATACGCGATGGCGTATAAGCTTCTTGCTTTGAGCGCGGTTTGGCTATCTGACATAATGGCAATGTTTTGGGTTTGGTAATTCCTTTCGAGATTTCGACCTACACATTTTGACTTCCGCCTGGCATTTTGACTTCCGCCTGGAAAATGCTAGTGGATTGTCCCATTGGTGTGAAAAGTTTGATTCTAGGCCCTTCTGTCGTTCTCGAACCATCCATGTATACCACTTTTTTTATTTTTTTTGCAACTTAAATCCATTTTAATTTTTTTTGCAAAGCTGTATTTTGTAATCATTCTATCCCTAGGAATGTCGATAAGGTAAGTTACTGTTGACTTTAAAAAGCAGTCCCTTTTCAGCTTTGTCGAAATGTTTTCGAGATCAAAGTCAAGTTTCACTGGGTAACTAGGGAGTAATTCGAATTTTTGCTTAATTTTTCTCGTAAACGGCTCTAGCTAAAAATAGAATTTCGTAGTTTAAGAAAATCTTTTTGATTTTGGATTTGTGTTTATCTCGTTAATGGATGAACGGATTTCAATAGAACTTGCAAAAAAGCATTTCTAATTAATTTGAACGATATTGCCTTCCAAAATTATACAAACTCGTTTTTTTTCCACATTACATGTATGTTTGAAAAATTCGTGATATTTCGTCGATTTTTTTTTTTTTGTTATATTCCAATTGGCAACCGTATCCAAAAGTAATTTATCATTATGGAGAATGGGACGACGATATTGTGAAAAATCTATAAATCTGAATTATTCAATGTTCTGTGTTGGTTGCCTTCCAAAAGACAAGATGGACTTTTGCGAAATATTCTTTCTTTCATCGTGTGAACGAAATTGCAAAAAAAAAAATTAAAAAAAAATACCTAACAATGAAACTCAATCGAAGCACACTCTTTTGCTCTCTATTCACAACAACTACTACAAACACAAAGCATCCCTTATGCCATCTCATCCAATTCACTCTGCAGGATACTTGACAATTTGACTAAGAAGTAGAAAATGGGTTACAAGGGCAAAACGGTTAAGGCTCAACAAGCTGAGACACTTGTAATTTTTCACAAGAATCATAAACTTCTGATGCTAAGACTTTTCTCTTCCATTATTTCGCTCTCTCTCTTTCTTTCTATGTGTATATGTAGGTGTCTCTGTATCGCTTGAGGGTTTTATTTTTCTTTTCGACCCCCTCCTCGCCACGACAAAATTTTAAATCCCTGATTGTGCCACCACCACTTTAGTCTATGAATATGGCATTTTAATGGCTATACATTATACCTACTTTCCTAAACCCTTTTTTATACGTGAACTGAACACTGGGTTTTTTAAATTAGCTTGAAGGTGTGCCATCGCCCGAATATTGTATTCGATTGTGGTAGTAAAGTTAAGGGCAAGTAAAATTTTGCTTAAAAAGGCATTAGCATGTAGAAAATAATTTATCCAACATAAAAAGAAATTAGAAGCTAATGAAATTCATTTTCAGTTCCACAGTACAATAAGACCGGTGAAATTTTTGAAACGTGAAAAAAAAATCTGAAAAAAATGTCACTTCTCGGAAATTTGTTGTGATTATGATTACTAAAAAAGAAGGAAGAAAAAATCGTTTAAAACTACATTATGCACCTACAATAACGGACAAACTAAAAAAGGTATTCAGGCAACGGATGGAACACTTTAAAAAAAATTTGGTTTTACAAAAAACATAATAGAAAACATAAAAAACAAAGATTTGCAAAATAACATTCAACGATTGTGAGTTTTTTTTTTATAATGAGCAGTCACTAAAGGGTTTCACTCGGGTTGGTGACATTTTCCCCAAGTTATAATCCCCAAAATAAAATCTCCAAATTCAAAATCCCCAAAGAAAAATCCCCAGCAGCAAAATCCCTAAAAAGAGAATCCCCAGGGCAAAAATCCCCACGCCAATTCTTTATTATGTACTGTTTGTAATATTTATTAAAGTTAAAATAAATTTTCAATACAAAACAACAAAATAAGGTCATGATCATCCATTTCAACTTTTATTTCAAAAACAAAAAAAACACTACACTACAAAACTAAGACAGCACTACTCCCCATGAATACGAAAGTTAGACTGAAAAGTGCATGCAATCATGCGTTCATAGTAATTTACTGTTTAGAAACTGTTAATCGTTATCATTTATTAATAAGTTTAGTATCAGAATAAAAGAATTTGATGAGAATTTTTCTGATGAATTTTTCACATGATGTAGATGTACACGGACATTGGGGATTTGGGGATTTGGCAAAAAGATAGTTTCATTTGGGGATTTCGTCCATGTGCATTATGTCTGTGGGGATATTAGCTACATGGATTTAAATGTTTGGGGATTTAAGGTCGATGGGGATTTATTTTTTTGGGGATTCCGTACGACTCCCGTTTCACTCTACCCTTAATATGATTAACACAGAAAATGGGGATTTAATATGAGGTATTGATTCTCATTAGTTTTGAAGCTCTGAATATTGAAAGTGGAAGGAAAAATAGAGTCAGGCAAGGCATTTCCCGTTCGTGTGGTACGGCTAAAGAATGAATCTCTGTACTTGACAGCACGCCTGAAGTTGGGCTCAAGGCTTAACTGATGGTCATTCCCTGAAACAGTTTTGCTCTTTTTATAGCTCTATTTTAATTTATATCCAAAACTCAACTCAAGTTTGCAGGAATAGAGCCAGATCAAAGGGTTGAGATATTTCTTTTACCTTTGGAGGAAATCTAAAGATTTGGCAGCATTTTTGGCAATGTCAAATATAAAGGGTTTTCCAATAAGAGGTTTAATAGTCCGCTATTTAGGCAGCTGTCACTTTTGACATTTGACAAGTAAAAACTACGCCACTAAAATTGGAACGATACATGCTTCAATAACTACAAAAATGGTGAAAATTTGCAGTCACAGTTCGTAAAACTAGAACACTTTTGGGTCGTCCTCGTCATGAAGCACCTTCTCGGCCGGCAATAGTGAAAATGGTGAAAAAATTTGAGTTGTTGGGACAAGTTTTTGATATGAAGAATCGAAACAATGTGCGTCACTCAAGATGAACTAAAAATATTGCTGCTTTAGCCCGTATAGCGTTGACGAAAACCCGGCTTTGTCGATTCCTCGTCGATCTTTGGAATTATGCATTCCACAAACCACATTACACTGTATTTTGCATAAAGACTTAGGTCTTAAGGCTTTTAAAGTTCAGTTAACATAAGAACTCAATCCGGTCGATCACCAGCAAAGTCGTATCTTCGCTCATTGGGTCCTTGAAATGCATCAAAATGATACGGATTTTCATCGAAAAATTATCTTCAGTCATGAGGCCCATTTTCACCTAGGAGGCTACGTTAATAAGCAGAATTGTCGAATTTGGGGCTCGGAAAATCCAAGAATGATTTTTTAAAAAGCCTCTCCATCCTCAACGTATCACTGTTTGGTGCGGTTTTTGGTCTGGATGGCGGTATAATTGGACCTTACTTATTCGAAAATGAGGCTGGTGCAACTGTTACGCTAAAAGGATTGCGATATCGAGCTATAATTAATGATTTTTATGGCCGAAATTGAAAGATATTGATGTGGACGACAAGAACAAGACGGCGCTACGTGCCACACAAGCAACGAAACAATCGCAATTTTGCCAGAAAAGATTCCTGGCCATGTTATTTCTCGAAGAGGTGATCACAATTGGCCATCGAGATCTTGTGTTTTAACACCTTTACACTTTTTTATTTGAGGCCATGTGAAAGATAAGGTATGCGCCAATGCTCCATAATCGATTCAAGACCATAAGGCTAGCCGCGCACTAGCAACTTTTAGTTGCGAAACTGCTTGGTTCGAGCAACTAAAAAGTTTGTGTTTTGACACAAACTAAACGATTGCCTAAAATATGTTCGCCATTTTATTGAACATATACTTATCTGCAAATTCACGGACATTCAACCAAACAGTTCATCTGTTTTCTATAAGTAACCAAACAGTTTCGCAACTAAAAATTGCTAGTGCGCGGCTAGCCTAAAGGTGGAATTCGTTAAGTTATCGAGGACATACAGTCGCAAATGTGTGAATTGGTCATACAAAATTTCATAAAAAGGATATGGTGTTGCAACCGCAGCTGTGACGGCCATTTGGCTGATATCGTTTTCCATTTTTAATCAGCCCTATCACGAATTCCATCGAATCCCGAAAAAAAACTATCACAAAATCCATCGTAGTGGAAAATCTCATACAAATTGTCATTACGAACGGGTTTGGTGATAGCATTTTTCGGGATTCGTAAAAAATTCCGATTACGATGGAATTTGTGATAGGGCTGAATAGCATACCTTCCTCTTTACAATAAAATAAACATCCATTGATTTCTCTTAAAAAATACTGTTTTTTTTAGTATCACAGTGAAACCCCTTATTGGAAAACCCAATATATAGTCATTCATTAAAAGGTGGTTTGAGATGCACATACCGATACACATAAAAGAACATGAAAAGCTAAGAGTATTGTCGTTTGTAAAACAATTTACTGGACTAGAAGTTTCAGATAAGAGGTCCAGATCATTGATAAATATCAGTAAGAGAGTTAGAGACAAAACGGAACCCTGGGGGTACACCAGCGTATATTTGATGACTATCAGACTTGAAAGCATCCAAAACGATTTGTATTGAAAGATACTTTCTAATCTAATAAAGAAGGAATTTCATAGATAAAAAATGCACGTATTTTCGATAAGTGAGCTTGATGCCAAATTCTATCAAATGCTTTTGAAATATGCAATAATCTAACTTTCTACAAATCTATATCTATATACATATCGTACCTTCCCGCAAGAATGTACTAAGCGACATTTTTAAAATTGTTCAGGAAACGAAAATAACGTCTCATTTAGTTAGTTTTTTGTGTATTTTATTGGACGAAACAGATGTATTAAGCGACATTTTTTAATTTGTTTCGTCCAATAAAATACACAAAAAAATAACTAAATGAGACGTTTTTTTCGTTTCCTGAACAATTTTAAAAATGTCGCTGAATACATTCTTGCGGGAAGGTATCGATATGTATATCTTTAGATCACCTGTGGATCTATTTGCTATGAAAGCCGTACTGCCGGTCTTCCGTCCTTCACGATATTTCTTGAGCTGATACTTTATTAGCATTTGCATTAATTTGGAGAGAAAAGACATAAATTCAATTGGTCGCTATTAGATGGAAGAAGGTTCGCCCTCTTTAGGGATATGCCGGAAAAGTGATGTTTTCCATCCACACGGAAAGTGACAGTAGGACAGATAGAAAAGCTAACGCAATTGTTTTAATAGTGTTGAAGACCCCCTGTACAGAACAATGGGAGGGAATTTGTGTAGATCGAGATATTTCAGTTTCAGTACTTTTGTATTTGTAACTCTAGGAGTGCGAAAAAAGATTTGTCTCATAAAACTGTTTACGTTCTCAAATAAAAGAGGAGTCATGAACATTTCTGTCAGCGTCGAATTATTAGCTAACTGTGCTTTACGCAAATTGGCTTTTTCTTGTGGGCTGACATAAAGAGTGACATTGAAGACGAGCGTTGGAACCGAAGACGAAGTAGTATTTCGTAAATTTTGTACAAATGACCAAATATTTTTATTTTTTTTTGGGACATTGTGGCATTTTGTTTCCTTAATTGTTGGTCATGCTAAAATTTGGTTTGTCGAATTTGTCTTTCTAGCTGTTTTAAGCTTAATCCGATTTCGCCAGTAGGGGCATTGAATTAAATGAAACCCTTCGTAAAATATATATACCCGTGTAAGGGTAGAGCCCACTGGATTAGTTGATTGCCATTATTGATGAAGAAGTACGCACATTCAATCAGAGACACCATACTTGCATTTATACTAATTGCCACTACTTTTTCTAAAGTTTTTGTAAATTAGCTTTCAGAATGTATGCTTTTTAAATAATTCATCTTTACAAGTGAAAGTGTTATGTGTGCAAAGTTAAAAAGCAGTTATAAAATAATTGGGTAATTTCCTTCAGAGAATGTGCGTGCATATTTCGACCAATCACTGGTTTTTTAACTGCGTTTAAGTGATATGATTTCAAATTTTAAGTGTTAAATAGTTTTACATCTATAAAAAATTACCTCATTTGTGCGGTTTTTAAAAAATGCAGTGGAATACCCTTAAATATATGTGCCTGTTATCTTACCGCACGGTAGATATATATATTTTTTAGTTATGTCATCTAAATCAACAGATAGCAACCCAAATAATAATTTTCATTAATGAGTGCCAATTCATATTGCTCATACGGTAAACCCTAAAAGAGCTTAAAAAAGAGATAACTTATTGAAAGTCAGTACAGTCAATTCGAAAATACTCCTATCTTCGCTGTACAGACTTTTTTGTTGGGCAGAGTTTGGTTAGACAAAGATTTTGTTGAATTTTTAAAGTACTTTCAAGGTAACAGAAGAATTGTTTGGCACCTTGCTTGACGTAAAATGTAGGGCTGACCAATAACTGACACTTACTTACATTTTGTAAAGAATTTGAGCACTGCCAAGCGGTATACATTTCTTGCGAATATCTCTCTTAACATATAAGACGACATACCGTTTTGCGGATATCACCTATTTGGCCTGCCCAGAGCTTACAATCTTACTCAAAAAGCCGCATGTTAATTCGGAACACTATTAGAACCTAAGTAGTTTTTCAATATCGTGACAGGTGCACGCAAGTTATCTATAATCTTTTTATTATTTCGTTTAATGTTTTGTTTGCAATGCCGTCATCTTCATATACATAAATTTAATCAATCCGGAAATAAAATATAATTTATGAATTCCTAAAAAATTCATACAAAACAAATGGCACCAGCGATTTATAATCGATTTTGATTGCATCGAGCGTTCTTCTGTTATTCAATTTGCACATTGAATTTTTTCCTGAAATCCCTACATTTTCGTTGGCAACCAGTTCCTTAAAGTTGATGCTGGTGCTGGCTCACAGAGGTGCAATCATGTGAATTGGCGCATTTCAGTTTCATAGTAGAGTAGCTTTTATTTTGTCAGTATCAGTTATTCGATTTCGATCCATTCAGCATGAAACGTCTGGCTCTCGTTCCTGTTGCTCAAACCTAATAAATGTATCTATGTTCCTACATATGTATACCTATGTACCTATATATATGGTAAATTATGTATAGTGATATATGTACATATAATGTATTTATGAAGTGGCCTGGCAAAACGACGTAGAGCAGCAGTAGGTAGGTATATTCATACATACATAAGTATACAATCAACCATTGCTGTACTGGAAAAAGTCTACAAGGCAAATGATTTCAATCGATTAGAAAACCCTTCCGTTTCAATCTTGTACTTGCAAGAGATTCAATACTTATAAGTTAGTAGAATATTGGAATGTCCTTTAAGGGAGCCGACTCTGCGAATTTATTTCTTTTCATTTTTTTTTTCGCAAGCCAAGTAAGAAGGTACTTAAAGTACGACTGAAGGGGAAAAATAACATCTCCAATTCAATTAAATGTACTTTTTTCTATTCCTCGGAGCAGAAACTTTTGCTGAGTAGAACTGTCAGTTTTCGTTTAAGAAATTGAATGTTGGTGCATTGCTTAGTTTATCTGACAGGTAATAATGTCTGTACATCAAGGTTTTGGTAATAATTCATGGCATGTTCATGGTGTACGCATGATAAGCTTATAAAAAGTGACGTTTCGTTTTGCAATCCCAAAATAACATTTGCCACAAAAATTCCTCTTCATTCATAATAACTTTTATTAAATTTCGTGAACAATCGTTTTTTTATCCAAAAAAATGAAAATCTAAAGAATTTTCCAATAAGGAGTTGACAGCTTTGAACTTTAAGTATGAACGCATCCTTGAACTAATGACCAAGTCCTCAATGTCAAAACAGAAAATTGTAGGTCCCTTCATTCCTCCTTACACACACACACACACATGAATTATTGAGAATTGTAGGTCAATGAGGGAGGGGAAGAAACATTGAACATTGGCTTTGAAAGTTTGAAAATTGAAATGGCAAGGGGAAACAGTGTCGGGTAAATTATTCCATCATCGTGCGACTGAAAAAACTAATCTCTGTATTTCACGGTATACATCCAAAAAAAGCTCGAGAGTTAACTGATGATTCAAGATATGGTAATGGTTCCATGATAGTTCTGTTTCCTATCAGTTTTAACGCTCTGTTTTGAATTCTATCCAGTAAATGAAGAGAAGTATGAGTTGAACCTGCTCAAAGATGTAAGTTATACTCAAGATTAGGAAGTATAAATGCATTAAAGCCAGATCAGAAGAGTTGAAACATTCCTCACACCGATATAGAACTCCTAAACATTTAACAGTCCAACGAAAATTGTAGTTGATATACATTTTGAGCACTGATACCTTTTCAGTTTCTTCGATGAAAATTCCATTCGAGGACTATGGCATAGGGGTTACATTTTTCTTCAAGGATATTAAACACCAGAGTTTTTGAAGCATTAAACTCTACAAGATTGTTTATACCCCATTTAGCAATGTTGTAAAGATTGGAGTTTAATGAGGGTACCGTTGCAATTCCACTGCCAAAGGGGTTGGAGAGGATTTAAAAGGAGATACCGATGCACATTGATTTTGAATGTCTGAATATCGTAAAGCTAAAGAAATAATCTCTGAATATAACAGTGATATCAGCTATCGTTTGTAAAGGTATTTTTGGCATTCTATTCAAGAGACTGAAGTTGGTTATTGAAACACCTCCCCAAAATATGGGAACTGTACTCGACCTCTCTGGACGAATATAGGCTTTATAGATTACGGCCGGATCAAAGGTGTGATTGTCGAAGGAAACCTTGACACTTAACAGCGTTTTTGGTGAAGCTTGATGCCAAACTCTCTCAAATGGCTTATAATACAAGCCCTAATGGCATCTTATGAATTTTTCTTTCAATTGCATGGACTAGATATTAATCAAAGTGGTTTCAGCAATACGATTATACAAGCCACAAAGCGGATCTAACAATCGACTAATTGAAAACTTAATTCGATGAACGTGATATAACGAAAATGGTCTTGTCGATTGGACGACTAAGTCGTGTGATTTAACAACTCTAGATTTGGTTTATAGCGCTATTTTAAATAATTGGTCTATATGCCAACAAGCTGGCGTCGCACAGCGGGCAGAAAGCGTGGTTTAAGTGGTCAAAAATCCATAACTTTTGAACCAGTTGAGTTTTGTTTATAATTTTTTTTTTATTTGTAACTTTATTTAAGTACCTTTCAATATATAGCGTTTAATTTATCACATATGTGTTATTTTGATTTTAAAATAAACAATAAAAATAAGTTTTATTTCTCCCTGTTAATGTGGGATGACAAATTTTTCAATATTGACTTAAATTGGATACAAAACTTATTTTTAAAGAACTTTCTTGAAGATCCAACAAATAGTGACCAGTAAACTATTTGTTTGAAATTCTTAGGTTTGCCCTTTGGGTCTTCACAAAAACACTCAAAAAGAAATTTGTAGTTCCCATTTTGTCCTCTTCAAGCCAACACTTTGTTTAAGAATAGTAACCAAAACCTTAAATCAATTTTGTCATTTCCATCATCCAATTATTAAATGTATCGGAACAATCAATGAGAACCACATAAAAAGAGCATACCATTTTTTTTGGGCACAGAAAATAAGTGCAAGTAAATTTACTAACCGCACTAAATAAAAACAACATGGTATGTTAGGTTAGGTAAGGTTAAAGTGGCTGTCATTAAAGCATTTGACCCACTTAGACCAATAGAGGTCCATAGTGATACCACGATCTAATATGGAAAAAAAAGAGTCCCTACTAGTTAAAACCATTTGGAGCTTCTAATGAAGCGAAGGAAACTTTTAATGTCTGTATTTATTAGATCGCTTAGTTCGTTATAGAAATATTCTCCTAGATGAAGTTTGCGTTTGGGTATGTACAAAGAAGGTGTGGGATTGTTTCCTCTTCCTCTTCGTCCAAGCAACTCCTGCAAAAGACAGTGTAAAGTTATGACACCTATTACGGAGCTGATCTGAGATCTGCTGAGGGACAATAAAAACTTTGACCGCTTCAAATTCAGTTTGGGCCAGATTTGTTTGGTCGCCAAACATGTGGTAGTGTTAGGCCATCTTGTGTTTGATTGTTCCAGAGCAATTCGCTTCAGCATAAGTTTACTTGTAGCTACAGGCATACCTATGCTTACCCTAACGGGCAAGAAAGGCATTTCCGTTCCAATTCTGGGAGTTCGTTGGCTTTACAATTCCCCGGGATGTCCCTGTGTCCCGGCACCCAGAAGAGGTGAATATTAAATTGTTTGGGCATCTTCATTGGAGACGAACGACAGTCTTGGTACATGGTTACAGTACAACATGTAAGATTTTGCATACAGAAGAGTCGCTATGTAAAATGTTTTTTCGCTCTAACTCGTAAATGCGGATACATGCCGATATGAATCTTTCGAGTTTCGATAGAGCACATAATCAATTTTCAATTCGTAAACAAATAACTCCCTATGGGAAGTTAATTAAAGTTGTGAATTTTTGTATCGCCTTTATAAACTGGAAAATTGAGTAAAATTAAGATGGGTGTTTCAAAATCAAACGGTATTAACTACTTAACGTTTCTTTATATTTTTTTTTGCGTATAATAACATATAAATATGTGAAATAATTAGCTGTAATAAATTCGATTAATTTCCAAAAGGATTTTCAAGAAAATCGGGAAATAAAAATTGTGGCAAAAATGCTTCATACATCGATTTACAAGTTTTTCTCACTTTGAATTTATTTTTCTCTTAACCTCAGCATATTTATTTAAAAAAAAATGTCATATATTTAACGTATAAATATTTCTTTATTAAACTTACCTACATATGTGATTCGAAAACAAAAAAAAAAATATTTTTGGCCACTTAAATCACGATTTATGCCCACTGTGCGTCGTTTGAAAACTTCAAACCTAATATTGAATGAGATTTAGCAGCCGTTTCCGAGTAATCGAAAATTCAGTTCATCGACGAATCAACCGCTGCAAACGTGTCAGTGGTGGACATATGGACATCGATAGTAAAATGACCAAGATTTCTCATATGATTTGCGTTTTATTTAAAAAAATCTGTCAAGTCCTTGTTGAAAAGCCCGATACTTTTTACATTCATAAATATGTAATGTATGTATGTATGTAGCTTTTTATTTATTTTTTTACTAAAAAATCCATGCAAATGGAAGAGCAAACTTATACCCGAAAATTTGCATGAATAAATAAAATGAAGTCTTACTGAGCTATAACTATACCAAACCTGTATATACTTTTGGTACCTTCCCCATTTTTATTCCCTTAATTACATCTTTATTGTTCAACTTTTACAAAGGAGACAACTCAGAGCATCAAAAATTCAAGATTCGTTGGCGTTACTATAGTATAATCATTCCCTTGACTAAAACATCACCACACTTTCCGGTATCTAAGATATTCATCGTGTCATTGTCAACATTTGCATAACTGGCAATATACAAACTGGCCCCAGGTAGTGTTTTCAACAAAGTGGGCAATATGTCTATGTGGTAAAATTTTGCTAAGAAATACAGGACGGGACGCTTTCATTCACCTCATTCTTCAATGTGATTTCTGAATAATGCAGACGACTTTCGTTCATTATCTTTTATCCATACGGCAACAACAACAAGAAAATTTACCCACAGCCTGGGGTATAACCAGGGAACAACTTCAAGGTGGAGCATGCAATTTTGAAAATTAGCTCAATAGTATGCACCTTTCTCACCTTGTACAAGATCAACCTATCTTTATAGTCGGTCAGGACGTCAGGAGGACGTTGTTTATGAATCGTAGAGCTGACTTTGTTGGTTGTTAATTCTTTTAGCAAATAGCATGGGATACAGACATTAGGCAACTATGTGTCTGCTTGAATGTCCTCAATGACTCTTAACAGGGATTATTCACAGATTGTTTACATGCCCACATACCTAAAGCTTATTTGCCTCAATTGTTCAGTGTTCGCAACGCTATAGTCATATGACATATATATCTACCTAATCTAGATGCCATGAGTTCCTGTGATGTTGCCGGAAATATTAACGATGCTAAGCGTTAAATAATGGCTCGTTCAAGTCATTCAACCTTGGGTATGTCTGCTTTGAAACAAATTTGTAATGTACATAGTTATTTAAATATATTTTAGAAGCGATTAAATGAATTTCATTTAGCATTTTAATGCGTTGAACTTATTTGAAGGCTGAAATTTGTTCGATAAAAGTCATTATATAACTTATTAAACTCTGAAATTATATTTTCCTGTGAATATAAAAATCATTCAAATTTATAAAGGATGTTTAATGGCGATTTTTCTGATAGTCCTGGATTAATTGCAAAGTTTCGTTTATAAAACAAAGTTTCTGCTAAATGACATTTTACAGAAACAAGCAACTGTCAATTAATTTCGGTACCATAGAAATTAAAGAGGAGATATATTAGTTAGTGTTGTAGATTTTTGATAAACGTCACTTTAATTTCAAATTTTGAAGTATATGTAAGTCCACGGATTAGTGAAACCGTGGAATAAAAGTGCAATAATCATTTTTTATTAATTGGGCTGAATGACGGTAACAGACAAATAATCCTTTTGTATAGGTACTTATGTAGACATGGTTTCTTAATCCATTGTCTTCATAGCCATATTTCAATGTAATTTGTCAGCTAATGCGATTTACAAGTTCAGGAATAAACTAAATTTTAACGTTTAAAGAGTAATTCCTTTTAAACTAACGCTATTGTTTTCCAAAGGAAACAATTTAAAAAAAATGAAAAAAAAATGTTGGATATTTGAGAAAACTTTCAATTCGGTCGAAGCGAATTTTTCTACGGAATTTGAGATTCTATGGATATAAGACAAACCATGTTTGAACGTATTTAACTCCAAATGTCACCGGTAACCACTTAAATCTTTTTTCGAACGAACATTATTTTTGAGATATGTATAGAGATACTATATAAATGTAGAGATACTATATATGTATCTCCTTATATTGCAAATAGATCGCTAAAAAATGTTAAGGAGTTGACTAGTTTCTTATCATTAAAAATAGGTTATTGTTTGAATGCAGATATTTGAACATGGTTTTAACTATACCACACCGAAATCTGAAAGATCTTGTACCTCGAAAAGAATACAAATAAGCCTCAGACTTCTCTGAGAGCATAACCTATTTATGGGACAGTTGCAAGAGTACTGAAAGATCTCGATACACAAAAATCCGTTGGACTGGATAATATCCCTGCCATTATTCTGAAGAAGTGTTCTTCAACGCTAGCAAAACTGTCGCGTAAGATTTTCCATCTGTCCTGCTCTTATGGTCCCTTTCTGAGAGGTTGGAAAACAGCAGTTGCCCAGACAGTCCCTAAAAAATGTGAATCTTCTTCACTCAAAACATCGTCCAATTGCATTTAAGCTGCTTCTTATCAAAGTTATGGAAACGCTGACAAATTATCAGCTCAAGAAATATCTTGAAAAACGAAAGCTTCTCAATAACCGGCAGTATGGCTTTTGTAGCAATAGGTCCACTGCTGATCTGATGGTTTATTTCACCGAACGGTGGCACAAATATTGGCGTCTTAATGTTATTGCATCACTTGATATTTCAAAAGCATTTGATAGAGTTTGGTATTAAGCTCTCTTATAGAAAACGCATGCATTTGGTATTGATGAACTATATAATATATATTCGAACCGCTCAATACAAGTTGTTTTGAATGGTCTGAAATTCATAAAATAAATACTGATGTGCCACAGGGCTCCGTTTTCTCTCCGACTCCCTTTTTGATATTTATCACAATGGTCTTTTGTCTGATCTATTTGATATTTTCTTTTATAAATTCACGTCCTTTTAATTCGGATGTGGACTTAGAATGGCAGCGTATGATAAGCTCACTAAATTCTGATCTTGAAAACATTGTCAAATGAGGAATCATAAACCGCATAGAATTTAATGCTTTAAAAACTCAATGCTCTCTTCTGTCGTTAAAGCGCAACCCTTAACCATGCCACTATTTATGAGAGGCACTTGCATTGAGGAAACCGAATTGCTAACAGTCACAGACCACCTTGTGTGGAATGAAAACATATTCGACGTAGCCAAAAACGTTATTACGTGTCAAAGTTTTCTTGACGTTACAAGCAATTGTTCACCCCTTTTGATCTGGCAGTAATCTATAAGGCCTTTATTCTTGATTTTTTTTGTATAGAATGGAACCCTCCAAATTTTAGTCAGCAATAATATAAAACAAAATGTTTCCTCATATTTGGAGCTGTTTCGATATTACTCTTAAAACTTGGCGTACTTTTAGATCTCACTACTTTTCACGGCTGATTTGTTACACACAGGCTTTTTGTAAATATGAGAATTTGGCTTTCCTTTTTTTAAAATTTATGTTTTAGTTGTGATAGTTCTTACTCGAAATTCTTAGAACATACGACAATACAATGCTTGGTGTAAATATATAAATTTTCTTTATCTAGCTTTTCTTATTGACCGTTTTTATTTCTTTAGGGCTCACCTAACATCAAAAAAATACCATTACGAACAAAATACATATTTGTGGACTTTAATATAATAATGTTCAAAAAAGAAAAATTATTTCAATTGTAAAGTTTTACGCCAATCAATAAATTCAAACTTGATTTCTTGGATGGCTTAGCTAAAAAAGGGTTCAATCACCTTTTTTGAACCCAATTCAGGCAGATTTGTATGAATTGTGTAGACACTCGTAAGTTTTTATATTCATGGCTAAATATTCACATCCTTTTCCCATAATTTTCTGTACATTTCACCATCAAGTATATTGAAAACTGTATCTATATTTGTATATGAATGGAATATTATATACATCATGAATGTATCCCCATCTACACCACCTGACCAAAGTCATTATATTTAATAATCAACCACCAACTACAGCCACAAATGCAAGCTAAATTCAAAAATTGATTTTATGACGCCCTAAAACCAAAACCCCAAAAGCTCGAATTCCCCATTCGATTCAACCAAATCTCAAAAAATAATCCACAAAGCAAAAACCACGAAAAAGGGAGTGGGGTAATGGCTGTTCTGGAAATTACACCAAGGAAGGCTCTGCAAAAAAAAAAAAAACACACGACAGCAAAACAAATTGTACACAGCATTCTGCTGTTTGTCACATGTAAAATCGATTTCATTTCCTGTAGATTTCGAAATGTTAAACATTTGAGGATACAGATTGGGGTTATATGTACATATTGAAAACCCCGTTCCCCTCTTCACTTTTTCCCAGAAGAAATGCCAATATGAGCGGATTGAAGTGTATCGCAAGAGATCCGCCTTCAACAGCACATCAATCGATGAATACACTTTCCAGTTATACTTAGCCTTCACCGTTAACACCTCCCCTGCAATTGGGTGATACCATCTGCACCCGAAGACGAGGGCTTCCTCCTCGATTGACAGATTTTTTCATACACGAAATAATAATAATTTTTATTATCTTACTGAAAATGTCTGCTCAAATTTTGTTTTGGGGCACGAAAAGACAAGAGGGTGTGGATGCAAAACCCTCGAAAAAACATCCAAAGTACCCCCAAAACATAAAAACTCGATAAATGGTAGTACATTTTCGAATATTCGGTCAACGATCTATGTATGTTCCTGGGGTAGAATGAATTTAGATGCTATAATATAACCTCATTTCGCCTTCTGTAAGTTGTCCTCCCCTTTGATTCCTTTGAATTCAACCCTAAATATTTTGACTTTTACTTTACATTTTGCGGGTAGAGTAATCCCCAATCTTTCAAGTTATTCATTTCACACACAAAGGGGTTATGATTTGTGGCTACAGTTTACAAACCCTTTGTTATGTTTTGAAATATTGTTTGTATTGGAAGAAAATGATATTCAAAAAACACATCAGGGTTTTTGAATAATAGTTTTTCTCGAAAATTAAATGCCCTATGAAATTTTATTACAGCAACGGCCGAAGGTTCTTTAAAGAAAATACTTTAATACAAAAATATTTAGAAACATGGTTCTATAAATTCTAATTTTTGAGAAAATTGAAAATTTCAAATAAAATAAATATGGTGGTGCAACAGCTCGAAGAGAACCAGGACCTAGTGACTTACAACTCTCAACCAATGCTTGTTCTCCAGCACTTACTTAAGTTGTATTCATATGAAAATCAAGTATTTACTTAAAAATCGTCTAGTAAAAGCATTAATCAGCTTTCAATGTCATGAAAAAGGTGCTTAAAAGTTAAAAGAGCTCGCCTTTGCACCACGGCCAGGTGCGTCCGTTCGGTCGACATTATATTCCATACCTACACATTTTTTTTTAATTTTTGATGAGGTGGGGCAAAATTAATCATCCAAATTAGTTTTTTAATTCCTTTTTTAATAAGTAAAAAAAAATAATTTGAGTGATGGAAGTGTTTATTTGTACCTATACAATTTTTTCGATTAAGTGGAAAAGATGATATTCGTCGAGTGGCTGCCGCCAGTGTTGATACATATTTGTGCCCGTTTTTACTCATTTTCCATGACTTTCCGCAAGATTTCCGGTGATAACTCTTGGCATTCCTGTCGAATATTCTCCCTCAGGGCTGCAATTGTCTGAGGCCTGTTGTCATAAGTCCGCGACTTCAAGTAACCCCCAAGAATGAAGTCTGGGATAGTTAAATCGGGCGATCTTGCTGGCCATGCCAAATCGCCAAAACGGGCTTCACAATATCCATTGTGGCTCTTGCTGTGTGTGCGGTTGTACCGTCTTATTGAAACCACATGTTCACCAAGCTCTGCTCATTAAATTCCGACAGTAAGAAGTTGTTTATCATGACCCTGTAGAGTTCGCCAAAAATATCGACCGTATTGCCGATGGCGTTCTCAAAAAAATACAACCCAATCACTCCTCCCGCGGGCATCACACGCGACGAACAGTCAGCAGGCATTAAATGATGTAGTGGTGACATTGTATGGTCCGTCTGGTGATGTCCAATTGCGTGGCCCGTCGTCTGGTTGATGTTTCTTCTCTCTCAGCGACATTGGCAGCCACAGCCGCGATATTCTCGGCCGAACGACCAGCCGGTGGCGGACACAGCCTGCCATCTTCTATGGTGCCAGTCCGTTCGAGTCGAGTATAGCTAAGCGCTGGAATGTTTGTCCAGTTGGCGTGACACGATTAGAAAATCGACCTCCAAATTCGCACTGCGCTAACACCACCCACTAATTATAAGTCAAAACGATCGACACAATTATTCCACGCTCTTGCGGAGTATAGCATTCCATTGCTCGTCTCTTTGTACATACACTGCACGTGTCTAGTTCAAATATGATTGACGTATGACGCCATTTGCAAAAATTATAACATCTTTCGATAGGGTGATTAATTTTGTGCCACTGAACTGTGTGACCCAATATTTTTATAATTGCATCCTTAACTACACGGCACTAATTAGAAGGATAAGAAAGAATTTGTTTTTGGCACAGTGGGTTGATACTATGGAGTTTATAACGTCATAAAAATTCAACGAGTGACATGCAATTGAAACTGGGGATATATAGAAAAGAATGCTGTCTATGGAGTGACTCAAACGAACACCTCTTGCCAGCAGTCAAGCACTACATCCTTAGCGTCATTGCCCAATTTGTTTCCACTTAACCTTGCAAGCACACACAATATTTGGAGTATTTTTTTAACACTTCTTTTTACAAATCAATACTGAATCAGAAAATACAACATACAAGATAAAACGTGGTGCACTTGAGGATTAAAGGTGTACATAGGTCTGATACATTTCAAGTGGCAATTTAATCTTTTTTTTTTTCTTCTCCCTCTCAAAAGCTTTCTGCACAAGGTTGAATACTTTCTTTCAAATGAAATGTAAGTCTGAAATAGTCTCAAAAGAACATAATGTGCTTACCTACCTTCAATAATTTAGCTGTCATGTTCATTTTCATTTCCTTCTTTGAGGATATCCAATTCAAATCATATCCATGTAAGAATTTTTGAAAAGGAAATGAAACTTCACGATGGAAAATTATTTCTCTTAAAGATATTGCAAAATCTTTGCGCATCATAATTTTATTATTGACGAGGGAAAATCAAATATTTTGTATTCAGTAATTTGAAAAAGATTTATATACTTGTGTTAAAAAATTCATATACATATGAGATAAACGAATTAAAAAATATAACGATTCTTTGAATAACACCTCAATTTAAAATTGTATTTTATTTAATTGAAACAACCTTTTTCGAGAACAAAAATATATGTATATTATATTATATGTATGTACAAAAAATCATTAAAGCATGGCTTTGTCGTCGGTCCACATTTCAGTGAAAAAAATTATCAAAAAATGGTCACCAAGGAACGCATCACAACCACTGATCTCTATAATATACTGGATAGCGCATTCATCAAAAAAAGTTGACTCCAATTGAACATTGTTATATTATAAAGGCGACCACGGTGCTGTATAACAGTATAACATCTAAAACAGCATAAAGCGCGGAACAGATCGAATCAGCAACAGCACCGTCAACATCGGCCGCCATTAATTTAGAACCAATGCATTTCAATTGTTCAACACACATAAGAACAGCAACAGCAACGCCAACTGCGTCGTTAAGCCAAAGTCCTAAATTTGCTGTGTATTGTAGATCAGTGATCACATTCACAACCAGTCAATTGTCAAATATGACAGCGACACTCCGCTGTCAAAATAATAAGTTGTTGTTAACCTAGAAGTGAATAAACTGGCATGTTTTTTTGTGTGTGCTACTCTGAAGAGGTTACTCGTATTATTTCAGGAATCCTGGGAGTTTTGCAACAGTACCCAGCATAGAATCGTTTTTCTTATTTCGATTTTCTCATTAACTGCTCTTGTGATTTCGATCAACAATTTTAAACAAGAGCTTCTTTGATTTTGAAGCGGTCTGTAGCGGCCATGTTATTCTGGTGAAATGTGCGAAATCTGTTGTTTATTATTCAACTATGATGGCAAATCACCATGGTAAGCTACATGATTGAACAGCACGTCCAAATGATAAAATTTATTATCAAAATGAGTGTTCGTAAGTGCAAACGTTGTGGCCCTTCATAGTTGACTATTCAACATTTGCTGGCCAATATTCAAAGGATTGCTAGATCAGCCAGCGTTGGAACTTGAGCCTACAGCCGTTTAAGATCTAACTGACCCAGGAGTTCAAACCTTATGACCAAAGACAATGCTGAACCACAGCCACATGTCGTCTAGGTCCATGTTGTTCAATTTGGGCCATAATAATTAGATTATCATTGTTCTATATAGCTCTCCATTGTCGGTGACCTCCTTATCAAGGTCATTTTCGAAAAAGTACGGACCAATGACGCCGTCATCCGGCCTAAAATCCCCACCAAACCGTAACTTTTTGAGGATGACATTCATCCAAAAATGCTCCTGGTCACTAAAGATGATTTTTCGGCCAAAATTGGGGTCCTCTTCCAAACGCTCCTATACGTTGTATATACTCATGAACTTTGAGCTCCAAGGTCAGAACCGAATTTCGTTTAACGTGGACACCTGCCAATTAAAGGCTTAATTCCACGGCGGGCCTGCCCACACTGGCGGAGTCAGATTAAGCGCTGACTAACGCCCTGAGTAGTCGAGACCACTCAGTAGCAATTCTGCGAACATGTTGGGGCATGTCCACACACCTTGCTGAGGAGCGAGGTCTACCTAGCACCTCTTAAATCCAAGCAGAACTTGGAAACCATATGCTTCCGCGATTTGGAGTAACCACAGCCACCACGATACTCCCACAAGGGGGCCTACCTCATAGATAGTCTGAAGCAGAGGAGCCAAGTGTCTTGCGACACGAGAAACACCTCCACCTCCTGGGCACTATCTCCCGTGGTACCAGAATATAGCTTCCGGTGGAGCTTCCTCGGATGTGCACACCCAGCCACCAACCAAGGTAGAAGCCGATGACCAAACATGCACACCCACACACACAAACACAAACCTACCTAAGATCCCGCACAAGAAAAACTACCTGAACCCCTCGACGAAATCAGATGGAGGCAAGCACCATCTGAGTCGATCAACACATCACCAGATGGATCCCCAGAACAGGCAGTGCATGCCAAAGCACACGCAGCCGCCCAGAGTCCCAGAAACAAGGCAAAATGACCAAAGACTACAACAAGGACACATAACTACTACCACCAGCTTGAGTTGGTGAGAACACGCACGAGTCGCAAGTCACTGTGCACCCCCAGATCGTAGTACCTTATTCAGGCACTTTGATCAGGATGACCAAGCACACATGTTAGGCACCCCCGGCTCCAGACACTCCCTACCGCGGATCAAGCCCCAATGCCACCAAGTCAACGACTCGGGACAAAGGGCGCAATCACCACAGCAGGTCGCGGAGCTCCAAGGTCAGTTGGATCTTGTGCGGGTGTACCACAAGTCTCGAAGTAAAATCCGCCAACTTGAACTCTGCGAAAAATCGGTGAGTAATCGACAGCCTCGGGTTCCACTGTACACTTTCACGGACCACTGCGATGTTCCGGGCCGATATTGCGTACATTTGACGTGTAAATTTTGGCTGGTTGATTACCAACCCGGTCGTCTCAAATTTGGTCACCAAAAGTTGAAGAGGCGACTTTGAAGAACATCTAAGACATTAACGAACAAGTTACATATAGGAGTGCACTACAACATGGTTCGATAGAAATACATCAGCAGCACGGGATTGTATTAAGAAGCTAAAAGTTTATCAAGTCCAGCAGAAGATGCCTGTAGAATCAGTTTAACCACCCAAATCACCTGATAGGAGAATTACAATCAACGACATAAAGAACATCCCATTCTACGCTGACCGTGGATGAATCTACCTACGAGTAATTTTACTAAAATGTCAGCAACAATTTTTTTACTACCTTGTATATGTGCTAACATAATGTAAGATGTGTATTCCCACTTCTGAGATTCGACATTTTAATTGATTTTCCTTAAGTGACAATTTTGTTCCTTCACCCAACGAGAAAACCGTGTAATGTCTAAAAAAGACACGGTTCTTACCTACTATTTACGATTATACATTTGTCCTGTTAGTTTTATTTTTTTGTTGTGTGTCATTAAAAACTTTTAATGAGTAAATCCTTTTAAAAGCATCAACATTCAAAAACATTGCTAAACTGGACGAGAGAGCTTTATTCTTGATGGGTGATGACACCCATCTGTCAGTCTGGCACAAGTCGTTTCTCGTAGAAAGGCTTGATTAGTATTTCAATTTTTGAGTTTTCTGTTTCGTTTAATTTTATGTTTTGGAGAAAGGAGGGCGATACTCTACTAATAGATATACAAACCAGAAGAAAGCAATGTATATGCCCATTATTCACACATACACAAACAAGAAGAAATGTTTCATGGTCCGCATAATCCCCTATAACAAGAGATTTTAATTAAAAAATAATGGAAATTATGAAGTACATCGCTGTGCGCTGCTGTGCCTCTTTTATTTATCTCAGCTAGTCCTTGGGTTTTTGACTTACACTACAGCAACAACGAACAACCTATCGCTGCTGTGCTTGTAAAAGTGTCAAAATTTATATATGCTCCGTCACTTATTCAGGAGCAAGGATGGATTTGATGGAGAAGGCTGAAAGTGCAAAAGTGGATTTATAGAAAAAGAAAGGGATGTAATTAATGTTTCAGTATATTGGATTCATTATTTTAAAGAGAAGCTAAAACTCCTGCGGAAAAATTATGTAATGGTGAGTACTGACTGCTGGGTGCAGTTAAAGTAATCTGATAGAAGGTCAAGGCACTTTGTATGTACTAAGGTCTTAGACGATGATGATAAGATACCCGAAATCAATACGTTTTTTTTTATATTTTAAGCGCACTAAAGGGATTGCAAATCCCCTCTAAATGTTAGATCACAGCGCGAGTGTTTGGCAAATTGGAGATATACCGATGTACATTGATTTTGAATTTCTGACACCGCAATAGGAAGGAAATAATGCGCCGGGTTAAGCATTCCACATTCGTTTTGTGCGCCTAAAGAAAGAATCTCTAAATTAAAAAGGATGCCCGAAGTGAGTATTACGATTAGATTGACTATGGGAAGGATTGTAACTGGATATTTTAATCGAACACTGTATAAAAAAAATAACGGTATTATAATATGTAGAAAACAAGAAACATTGCGGCCGTGTTACAGAAATTCAAATATTTCGTTTTTAAACTCGTTTTTGTATTCAATCCAAGAGAGTGAAGTGGGTTATTGGAACACCTGCCCAAATATATGAATTGTACTCAAGTTTTGAATGAATATAAGCCTTATAGAACACAGCCAGATCAGAAGTTGTGAAAAATTTCTTGCATCGACGAAGAAAACTAAAACACTTAATAGGTGCGTTTTATTATTCACAAATCTATCTGGATCCGGATCTGGATCTTCTCTTGAAAATAAAACGATACGGATCTTAGTGACAGCAGTGTTATAATTCCGTCTCTTTTTATTCTTGGGTTTGTAAATTTTCAATTATTTCTTGTCTTTTTTCTTTACACTATAGCTTACACTACCTTACCATAAAAAGCCATTTACTCGCCAGTGTATTAACTGATTTTTGGATCTTTGAAATAGATCCCGATAGAAAACAGGATCCCAAATTATTCTTGTAATACATGCTAAAACTTAATCCAGATCCGGATCCACATAGATTTGTGAATAATAAAACGCACCTAATAGCGTTTTTGGTAAATATGTGGTCTTTCCACTAAAGGGTATCTGTGATGCACATACCGAGATCTGAAAGCTGTTCTGTTTCTTCAAACCAAGTGCCGCTTATGGATAGCGGCATGGGGGTTGGGCTCTACTTTAACTTCATTGAGTTTTTGAAGCGTTAAATTCTACGCGGTGTTTGGTTCTCCATTTGACAGAGCTATCGAGATCCGAGCTTATCATTCGCTTCCATTTTAAATCCATGTCCAAAGGACAAGGACGTAAATCTGAAAACGAATATGAGAAGCGAACGAATTTAATTGATTAGAAGTTCCAGACAAAAGATCATTGATGAATATATGAAAGAGAGTTGGATAGAAAATGGAGGCCTGTGGCACACCAGCATTTATTTTATGACTTAAAACCAGGGTTGCAAAAGCTTAAGTCACTTGTTAGCTTAAGCTTGGCTTTAATTCACAAGCTAGTAAGTGACTTATAAATTAAAAAAAATATAATTCAGAAGCTAGGAACTAACTTATGAATTAAAAAAAATTTAATTCACAAGTTAGTTGGTGACTTGTGAATTAAAAAAATTTAATTCAAAACCTACTTAGTGACTTATGAATTAAAAAAAATTTAATTCATAAGTTAATGGATAAATACTGATTAGAGAAATTATGAAATGGATAATTTATAAGCTAGCGTGAAAATCTTATGAATTAAAAACTAGATTTGAAAGCTAAGAAGATATTCAAAATTAAAAATTTATTAAAAAAAAAAAATAAAAATAAAAATTAAATGTTATACTTACTGAGTAGGTACCAAAAGATTCGAAGTGCTTAACTAAGAAAACGGAATGTTTTTTTTTTTTCAATTTTATTGAAATTACATATTGAATTAGTTTCAGGTACTTGAAACAATTTTACAAAAAAATATCAAATAATCAACTCATGTTAAATATGAAAACCAAAAAATTTAAAGGCATATGCATAAAAATATGCACTCACGAAATTTATATAATGATACCTAACCCATCATTTGCTCAACACAAAAATTTTATCAATATTGCTTTTTATTTAATTGGATTATAGGGACTGCATAAACGGCAACTCCAAAAAAATTATCCAAAAGCTTTCGTTATAATTAAATTATTATGTAGTCAAAACAAGCTTAAAAATTTCCAATCTACCAACTAACTTATGAATTAATTTAAATTTTTTTTAATTCATAAGTCACTTACTCCCTGATGACTTAATTTTTTTTTAATTTATAAGTCACTTAGTAGGTGGTGAATTAATTTTTTTTTAATTCATAAGTCACTTTGTTGCTAATGACTTAAATTTTTTTTAATTCGTAAGTCACTTACTCCCTGGTGGCTTGATTTTTTTTTAAATCATAAGTCACTAAGTAGGTGGTGAATTAAATTTTTTTTAGTTCAGAAGTCCCTTTGTTGCTCATGATTTGAATTTTTTTAATTCATAAGTCACTTACTCCCTGAGGACTTAATTTTTTTTAATTCATAAGTCACTTGGTAGGTGGTGAATTAAATTTTTTTTAATTCATAAGTCACTTAGTAGCTTAGGATTTAAATTTTTTTTAATTCATAAGTCACTTTGGGGGTTGTGAATTAAATTTTTTTTAATTCATAAGTCACCAATTATCTTATGAATTAATTTTTTTTAATTCACAAGTCATCTATAGACTTATGACTTAGGGATTTTTTAATTCAAAAATTCGCAACCCTGCTTAAAACAGACTTAAGACAGTCCAACACGACTTTTATTGAGCAGTTCTAAGGGTAGTTTAATCCAACCAAGAAAAAATTCATCAATACCAAATGCACGCTTTTTTTAAAAGAAAGCTTAATTCCAAACTCTATCAAATGCCTTTGAAATATCAAGTGCAATAATCATACTTTCTCAAAACTATGTAAAGATTTGGGCCACTGTTCGGTGAGATATACTATCAGATCACCATTGGACGTATTGCTGCGAAAGCCATACTTCCGGTCATTAAGAAGCTTTCGTTCTTCAAGATATTTCTTGAGCTGATAAATTTATCAGCATTTCCATGACTTTAGAAAGGAGGTATGTAAGTGCAATTGGATGATACTTAGAGATGAAGAAGTTTCACATTAGGGACTATCTTGGAAAATGCTGTTTTCCATCTACTCGAAAAGGGACCAGTAGAGTACGATAGCTAGAAAAGATTACGCAATAGTTTTGCCAGCGTTGAAAAATGGTGTAGGGAAATAAGTCTCCAGAAACTAAGTCCACTGAGGGACTAAGTTCTCACTTGTGCAGGGAAATAAGTCTCCAGGAACTTAATCCACTGGGAGATTAAGTTCTCACTTAATGGGAGCGAAATTCGTTACAAAAAACTGTGGGTTTTAGTTCCCTTTGAATGTGAAATAAATTCCCATGTTAAGCTATTCTGTATTTGAAAATGCTGTAAATAGGTTGAAAAATAAAAATCTTATAATCCCGTTTCTTATTACGACACGTATAAACAGTGAGGTATCTAAGGGGGGTCATGCTGCCCCCCTGCAACCCCCCTGCTTGGGCACACTATAGGATTTGGGGTAGGTGCGAGGTTGGGTGTAAGCAAAGTTTCTTTAGCATTTAAAAAATCTGGAAAATAACCAACATAAAATCAATACTTCCACGTGTTCATGCGTTTCGTTGATGTTTAAAAGCTTGTGTTTTGGTCGTACAGCATTTTGAGATACAAAATTTTGAGATACAGTATTATGAGATACAGTATCTTGTACATACTGTATTTTAAAATACAGCATTTTGACCCGCTCCCGTTTACATCTTTCTTTAATTTTTGTTGTTGGAAATTCATTCCCACTTTATATTTTTGAGTGTGTACTAATTTCCTATAAGAAAGTGGAGCTGGTTCTCACTTAATGGGAACAAAGACCACTATAGTAAAGTGAATTTCGTTCCCATTAAGTGAGAACTTAGTCCCTCAGTGGACTTAGTTCCTGGGGACTTATTTCCCTGCACCTTGAAAAACACCTCTTCAGAACAATGGGAGGTATACTAGATGGGCCAACGGATTTGTGTCTATCGAGATCTTTTAATACTCTTGAAACTGTTATACGAAAGAGGATTTGTCCCATAAAACCGTTTACGCTCTCAAGTACAGAAGAAGTCATAACACTTTCTGGGAGCGTCGAATTGACGGCAAACTGTGCTGCAGGCAATTTGAATTAGCTTTGTGAGTTGACAAAAGTAGTTTTATTGAAGACAAACGTATAGGAACCGCAGACAAAGTTATATTTCGTACATTTTGTACATATGGCCAAAAATTTTGACCACCTATTGGTTCGCCTTATATGATCATTACAGGTCTTTCTAGCTTCTCTGAACTCATTCCGCTTTTGTTTAGTAGGGTTTGCCTTATAACATCAGAAACTTACTTCTCTGAACACAATAACCTTTTTACAGCTCGAATAAACCCATGAATTCTCTTTGATTTTTTGATTTGATAGATGTTTTCCTATTCGGGATAACATTTTTCATTAAAAAAAAAAATATTTGTAATCATATCCATACTGGAGTCCACTTCACTATCTAGGAAGAAGAAATCGTTGAGACCATCCCAGTTGGCTTTCTATTATTCCCATACCGTTCTCTTAGAATTTTTTCTCTAACTGGGTTTTGTTGACACGAGAAATTAGCAGACATGACACAATGGTCTGATGTGTCTATAGGCGATAATAGATACAGTTAAAGTGTATTAATCAGGGTGAGAAGTAAGAACTAAGTTTAGTGTGCTGGCTGATTGACGTACAACGTCAGGAGTCCGAGTTGGCTCTTGCTTGAGCTGAGTCAGGTTGTTAAACTCAGCAAAAATCTCAGCATACCTTCCTTCGGTTGTTGTTACAGTGTGTTGTTACAGTTAAAAATGTATGTGTTCTTCAGGTCCCTCTTACAATCGAAGGAATTTTTGACATTGAAATAATGATGTGTTTGTTATCCCAAATAACACAAATTTTGGCGGCCCATATTCGCTTTTTAGAGTGAAAAAAAAAATATTAGAGTGTTACAAGTAGTACTTGTCAAGGCGATTCCCTAGCAAATTTGGGACGTTCTACGATGCAGTTGTATCTCAGCTGTTTATTATAGTGAAATCACTTTCACGTGATTTTTTCATTCAGAAAACAGGCTTCAAAACCGAAGACACTATCTTCAATAAATCTTTCCAATGCACAACTATTAAAATATTCGGATTTAAGAGTAGGTATGAGAAATTTGTTGGTCTTGATAACTCGAGAAGTACCAAGATTTGGATGCCGAAACAGTCAAAGTCAAAATATTGTCTTAATTCAGCAAGTGAATGAAAAAAAAGACTACAGCTTTGATAGTTTTCAAATTCCAGCTGCCAGGTTCGAGATCAATCTTGAAAGGAAGCAGCGTGCTCAGGATCGTAGAGAATGGAATGCTGTAGTGTCCCAAGTGCAGAATATTCTTTGTTCGGGAGCCCTTAAGGTAAGAACAAACGTAGTAAGTATAATTTGTGAACTCAAAAATATGTTTCAGTGAAAACTCATCTTTTAACAAATATGCACAAGTCATCAAGGGATGTATCGTTAACTTTCATTAAATCACTTTCTTTATATTCGCTTAAGCTTTCAATACTCCTAAAAACCAAAACATCGATTTGACACACATATTCACAAAAAAAATCTTAAATACATAAGCTTCCTACTACTTATATTGTAAAACATTGAGTCCACCACGTTCTGTGCAATTCAGTGAACCCTAATCCAAAACAAAATTGATTACAAAGATCACCAACCTCCGTATAAATTTTTTGTCAGTTCTCAATGTTCTAAACAAAGCTGAATTATTTAAATAATCTCATAATACCCATATATTACCCTAATTTGCATTTCCAACAATATTTATAGTCTGATAGAACGAAAAACACAAAATAGTCCTGGTAGATATACAACTATTATTGTAGTCAACGATAACGACCGACACGACACGGCTGCAGTCCCACCACTTCCATCATTGTCTCTGTCTCATAAAATTCAATTCTCATTCGCTACCAGTCAACAATCCCACAATCGTCCTTTTTCGTATAATACCATCTCATTACAGAAACATTGCCTTTGTTTTTTTTTTTTTTTTTGTGTTCCCACTTCCATTGTTTTGTCTGCCAACGGAAATAAAATTTAATTTGCTCCAAACCAGCTGGAGTAGCCAGGAACACAAAGATCGAAATTACTTTAACCTCTCGGTTTGTGTAAATTTGTCAGCGATGACAATAACCTTTCAATTAGGCTAATTCTCGTTAAAAAAGTTGTATGGAAGACACTTGGGCCTGCAAAGTGGTCTGCATGTAGATGAGTGCTGGTTGGAAAAAAGTCTCATTTCACATATAAATCGGTTGCTAAAGGTAGAAAAAACGTGTAATTCTATGACCATGGAAAACGATTTGGCTCGATGTCTTCTCGTATAATGAAAATTAGCGCCACAGCTAGACTCGAGGTGAGAAATTCATTGGAACTGCCAAAGAAGTTCCTGAAAGTAGTTTTTTCGCATCCCTTTTCACTTACCGTTGGCGCCATACATTTGTTTTCAAAAAACGTATAAAAAAACGTTCACTCCCTCCCATTGTTGAGGAAGATGTATGATTTAAGAGATCCCTACTGCTGATTGTGCATTTATCACAGAAACAGAGCAGAGATGTCGTCGTCATCGTCCTTCCCATCCTAAGTACAGAGAGGTTATCCTCTTTTTATTGCATCCGTTTTTCAAAGCTGGGGCCCTGCGACGACGATGGTCGTCGTTTGTGTCGTGATGATCCTGATAGCTCTCATGACGCTCTTGGCAGTGGCTTTGGTGTAAAGCTAGCGAAAAATTCGAATTCTTCTGTCATCAACATAGCATGCAATTTATTTCCTCCTGAATATCATTGCCGGGTTGGGCTATACCTATCTTAAGGGTATATATTGTGGAATTTCTCGTATGTCTTATTAAAACTTTGGTAATCTTTTTTTTTACTTCTCTTTTGTCATTGATGTGGGTGCAGAACAGAAAGAGGGTTGGATATCGTCGCGTTGTTCGTTATCGCCATTTAAAATCACTGCGGGGATTTTTTTTTATGCACATTCATTGGATGATGTGCTGCAGGATCCCAAGTTTTCATATTGTGCCAAATTCAACACATGCAGTGCAAAAATATAATTTACTCCATATATGGGAATAAAATGTATCCTATGGCAAACAAACCCAGAGGACCAGTGCGTTGCCTTCGATGCCGGGGATTCTGGGAGAACTTAAATATATAAAATTCAGCGAACATAAATAAATCTTTAAATGGAAAATTTATGAAACTGTCCTGCCACCTATTTGTAGAACCGGATGCAACACTGAAAAATGGGGTTATTGACTGATGGTGGCTGCAAGGAATAAACAATAGTAGAGGTAGGTATTCGAGGGAGGGTGTGCCTTGTGTGATAAAAATTAATATTTAAAATGTTTTCATAAATGAAATGGGAGGGATTTAAATTTAAGCTGAAAATCTGAGATTTGATTTGAATTTGAAAAGCAATCGTAAGTAATTAAGCTTTTAGTTGAAAATCCTTAAATTTTTTAAAGTACCTACGAAGAATAAATAATTTCCCGTGCTATTTGTTATCATAAGTAAATTTCGTACTTTATTGCAATCGGAGAAAATTGCATGCATAGAAACTATTGCACAAAATTTTAACAGCCTAGTGTTAAGGTATTGGTATGATACTACTTAACAATTTGCTAACTTTAAGTAGTTTACTAACTCTTTCTTAATTTAAACATTTTTAACTAGTAGACTAAGGATATGTTTTTTTAATAAATTGCTTCTTAACACACCTAAGGTAATGACATTCCGTGCAAAAAACTAATTTAATGAACTGTTTTGACGTTTGTAAACGTCAAAGAGTTAAACGAAGTTAACACGATACTAAAAATAAAATAGGTATTCGATTATTTTATCTTTAATAAAAGGGTAGCGAAAGTATGATGATTTATTCGATTAAAATTTGCAAAATCGCAGTTTTAACCTAGTTTCATGAAAAAAAAGCTTTAATATCGTACTAATTCAACTACAATTTTACGCCTATGATAGCGGGAGTGACGTAGAGTTAATTTTTGACATGCTTAACTTTTAACACGTGGACGGATTCATAGCATATTCAACATTAAACACCATAGCCCATCAGATATTTGTAGAACGCAAAATTTTAGTCGAATTAGTAAGATATTTAAACTGGCGATTTTTTTGTATCGGTCTTCCAATTCAATTCAATTCAATTCTTCTTTATTGAGACTTTTTCTTTTTGTTTAACATTTTGATAGAGATAAATAAACTTAAAAATAACTTTGCTGACTTAGAATTGGTCTAGCTTATACTTTTTTTTTTTTTTTTAAATATATTACAGATTTCATTATCTTAAAACTATAGTATACTCTACTGGGAATCATATGGTTTAGCGTTGCTCAAAGGACACTTTCTGATGATACATTTGTGGTGACTTAATACTAGGAAAATAATAATAAAGAGTTAAGAAACAAGGAGCTCAAGTCAGATCACATAGTGAAAAGGCTGGCTCTTTACCGTGATAGGTACATCCAGCGCCGGATTTAGCTTTTTTGGGCCCTAGCCCTGAAGAGTAAATGGTGCCCCCTTTGCATATATTCTCTTATATTGTATGGTTTACTTCATACAAAATTAAATACCTACTTAAGAAAACAAATTACAACGAATTCTTTTATAAGTTCATCGGAATCTATTTCATGAAGCAAATCACTCTCAATACAGAGCAGAGATAGCCATTTTTTTGCGAATTCGTTTTCGTGTGATCATGTAGCTGCCATCATGTAGAAGTTCTTAGAGCGCATTTCAATAGTGTCGAAATTATCACGCATTTTCTCCAGTTGATCGGACAATAATCTATACAAATTCGCGCATGTCAGTAGTGTTACGTCTTCGCTTTACAAAACCTTACTGACTTTTTGAAAACTTTGTAAAATATCGTTCCAAATCACAAGCATTAAGGCAAATTCTAGTTTATTCATTCTGTTTAGTAGAGCACCAGCTTCCCTCCTAGCATCTCCTTTTAATGTATTATCTTCAGAAATGTCGTTTAAAGTATCTAATAATTTATTATATGATTTAATGATGGCAAAAGTAGCTGCAGCATGTATCTGAGAGTGATTTTATCACATTATCATTTTGAAGAGCAGATTTTAACGTTTGCCATCTACTAGTTGATGCAGCAAAAAAATTGTAAAGCGATTGTACGACAGAAAAAAAATCAACTGGGATAGGACAGCAATCCACAGCGCCCATCTCTGTCGGTTGGGTTATTTAAAGTTGTTTGAACTTCTCGTTCGTCTGCCTAAAAATCGAAGCACACGCATGTCTGTTCAAACACAACCAGGGTTCGGACTTCAGATTCGGTGCAAATGTGAAAATAAGAAGAAAGAGGAGTGAGGAAGTAGATTTTTTTTTTCTCAAAACAGAAGTAAATCTACTTCGATCGAAGTAAAGTACGAATCCTGAGCACAACGCTTTTGAACTAAGCGCATACCGTTGCGACGGTCGTCGCAAACATGCTATATGAATTCACTCAAGGAGTTTGTGCAAAAATGAGACCACAACCAACAGAAATGTACGTGTGCAAACGTGTTTGTGTTCGTGTTGTCTATGAGCAGAGTATATCTATTTAGATATACTCTGTCTATGGGTATGGGCCCTTAAACGGATGAAACAGTTGCAACTAGCCAGTGGTTTCAAATGAACAAACAGTTACTACGAAATTACAGTTTTAAAAAATCTACCCTTTATTAGTGTATATATGGTATGATGTATGAAGCATAGCCGCATCCCGCATACAATATATGCGTGTTGTACTTGTATAGTAAGACAACCAAAAGAGAAACAACGAAAACTGCAAGCAAGTAATGAAAAGTAAAAGCAGATTATGGGCCTTGTGAATAAAAAAAAGCTAAAGCTGAAACTTGGATTTTTAGGTAAAAGCTTGATTTTTAGTGAATAAAAATAAGCTTAAGCTAGCTAGCTAAAGATGTTTACTAGTAATAGCTATTTTAAAATAGCCAAAGCTAAATTCATTTAGTTTTAGCTTGTTGTCCTAGCTTAAGCTTCAATTTGTGTGAATAAAAATAGCTTAAACTAGAATATTATACGAGTAGTTAAAGCTACAAAAATTTCAAGATTTTTTCGACCTGTCTAGAAAGCTTTGACTAGTTCTTATTTTTAGTTTAACTTGTGCGAGTTGTTAATTAAACATAAGGGAATATCTCAAAAAATAGGACTGTGAACGTATAGACCCAGAAACTGACATACGAAATGTTTAAAACATTTTTAAGCCGAAACCAATAGTTGCCCTGTAGAACAGATAACAAATTGAGGCAAAAAACCTTCCTTTCGGTCATACATGTACCAGTTTTAGCTAAAGCTAACTAGCCGAAACATGTGAATAAAAAAACGAACACCTTAAATTACGAAGCTTAAGCTAGAATTTTCCAGCATAAGCTATTTAGCGTTATCATTTTTTTATTCACATAAAACAAAGCTTAAGCTAGTACTATCTAGCTTTAGCTGCTAGTAAAAGCTATGACTAGTTGGCTTTAGCTTCCTCCAAAAAAAGCTTTAACTTTTTTGTTATTCACAAGACCCTATGTTATTTAAGAAAACAAATACATGGGGTGCTATGTATATTGTTTGTTTGAAAATAAAATGTATTTATTTGTATAGGTACATATATGAAAATAATTGAGCGTTGCCGTTTGCCGAATTTGAAGATTTGTGAAAATCTATTGTCCATTTTGCTCGTATGAGCAATAAAGATTCAGTTGCTTCTACTTACTTTTGTGGCCCCTTTTTTCGTGATGCCCCAGGCCTGGGCCTGGTTGGCCTAAGGGTAAATCCTGGGCTGGGTACATCAGTATTTACAAGATATAATTTATAAAGTTACTTTTGGTTATATTTTTTATTTGTACAAGATACATAAGTATTTACATTAGATTTGAGTTGTATAGGAGAGTACATTGTTCTGAGAGAAGAAAATACATACGTACATAGATAAATATTATCCTCGATAGGTTAGAAGGTCATTCCTCCTGTAGAAGTCAGAAAGGAATTCGTTTTGTGAAAGTTGAAAAAATTGTTCAGAGGAAGGGTTTGCTAAGGTTATTGGAGAAGTGTAATATCTTTCTTCGATTCCATATCTGATGTTTTCATTAAATATGTTTTGTATAAGGGGATTTTCATGGAAGCTATATGAGTGAATTCTCTTTATTGCTAGTTTATAGAGATAAGAAAGTAGAGGTGTTATGTTTGAATTTTCATATATAATTGAGTTTTTAAACCATTTTCCACCAGGTCTTCTGAATTTTGATATGCATTTTCTTATTACGTATCTTTCAAATATTTGAAGTTCTTTAGCGACTGTAGGGGATATCGTGAACCATGTTGGGTATCCATAAGCAAGTATAGGGCGAACTAGTGCTTTGTACATTAAGAGTTTGGTGCTTTTATCAACCGCCGAGGAATTGAAGAGGAATTTAAGTTTGGAAGCTGCTGCTCTGCCTTTATTTAATGTTAGTCTAGCATGCGGGTTCATTCTCATGCGATCGTGTAGGTTGATCCCAAGGTACCTAATTTGATTTTTTAGGGGAATGTTGTTGCCATCTATAACTAACTGTAAATATTTACTCTCTCTTACCGCAAGGTAGTGGCCTCTAGGGGAGGCATTCCTAAAGCATATTAGCTCACATTTTTGGAAATTAAGGGAGATTCCCCATTTGTTAAAGTAAGTAATCGCCTGTTCTAGATGTTTTTTTACGTGCTTCAGAGCCTCATGAGGTCTTTCATGTGGGGCAAACAAAATCGTGTCATCTGCATATTGTATTCCCTTTGAGGGACCAACTGATGAAGGGAAGTCATAAATGAAAATGTTATACAGAAAAGGGCCAAGGAAAGAACCTTGTGGAACTCCTGAATACACCTGTATTGAATCAGAATAGACTGTACCTAATTTGACTTTAAGGCTACGATTCTGTAAAAAGTTTTTCAAAATTTTTATAGAATTGATTGGAAAATTTAGAGCGATTAGTTTGTAAATAAGTCCGTCGTGCCAGACGGAATCGAAGGCTTTTTTTAGGTCAATAGAGCAAGCGACAGTGCAATCCTTTTTTCTTAAATTGCCCAAAATTTGATTTTCAAAGAACATTACTGCGTGCTCAGTGGAATGATGTTTTTTAAATCCAAATTGAACATTTGGTATTATATTGTTTTCTTCACAGAAAGGTTCTAAATTCATATATATCACACGTTCAAGAATTTTCCCTAGGTTTGAAACGAGAGATATAGGCCTAAAATTGTCGATTTCGTTGCTGGAACCTTTTTTTTTTAATCGGGATGAGGGTAGCTTCTTTCCAGGCACTTGGGAAATATGAGTTATTTATACAGTTGTTTATCAAGATAGTTAAAGGTTTTATTAGAGGGTTTCTACATTTTTTGAGGAAAAAGTTAGATATTTTATCAGGGCCTGAAGACTTTTTATTATTAAGGTAGTGAATTGTGTTTTTGATGACTTCTGTTGAGATATAGCCTGTTTCGGAGGGTTCATCGGATTTGTTTTGAGGTGAAAAAGAAGAAATGGTTGGACTATTATTCCAGGCCAAGAAAGAGCTTATGGAGGTGGACACCTCCATTGCAGTGATTGGATTTATGATTGAGCTGCGATCATCATATAGTTCTTTGAAGAAGTTTTGGAAAGCGTCGATTTTTTCTGTGTCTGAGGAAAGAGTGATATTTCTATAGGTGATAGGGTTCTCAGAATGATCAGCCCTTTTCCTACCAGTTAAACGGTCAATTTCTTTAAATACAAATGGGGAGGGTTTGAGATTTCGTAGTTTTGCTTTTAAGTTGTCATTAAGATCGATTCGGATTTTGTCTTTGATGATTTTACTTAGGCAAGATATTCTTGCTGACAATTCTTGATATGACTGGTTCATTCTGTTTCCGTTACAGTGAAAAATACGTTTTAGTTGGCGTTTCCAAATCTTTCTAATTTTCATCAGATTTAGTGATTCGGCAGAAATGTTTTTGTACGAGCTTTTGATTTTTAATTTGGAGGAGTGGGAGTTTAGGCAGGTTATAATCGAGTTTGTTAAAAACTGTATACGATTGTCTATTTCTTCATTTGATAGATTTATGTCGTTGGGGATGGGGTTTTCGGAAAGTAAAAATTCAAGGTCTCTGTTGCATTGATTCCAGTCTGTATTCTTGAAACAAATGGGGTGTTCTTGTGTATCTGGTAAAGGATTAAAATTAACAATTTTTAGAGCTAGTAGGACAGAAAAGTGATCAGATATTGCATCTAAAGTGATGCAGCTAAAATTTTGTGGTTGGGGGTTGGTAGCCGTAAAGCTAGGGGATGTAAGAAAGAAATCTATATGAGAGGATGATCTAGGAAAGGATGGTCCATCAGGAAAAGTTATATCTGTGTGAAGAAAGTTGTTATTCTGATACCATGCAAAGAGGTTGGATCCGTTTTGATTGATTGTTCTGTCGCCCCACAAAGGATGCCTAGCGTTAAAATCTCCACCGATAATAAATTGACTACATCCGGAGATTGCTTGAAATAGATCGTCTAGCGCTTGATTGAGAAATTGACCCAGGTTGCCTGGGACGTAAATAGAAACTAGTGCTGTTTTACTGGTTTGACCTAAGGAGTCTGTAGTCTGAATACATATGATTGTAGCAGAGATATGATTGTTATTGAACGAGATGACAGAATGATGGATCGAGTCTTTGATAAGTACTGCAGTTCCCACTCCATCATCGTTTCTTATAAGTTTATAATTGTTAAAAAATATTTTGTGTTTAGATTCAAGACGTGTTTCTTGGATAAAAATAGCTGTAGGGTTAATATCTTCGATAAGTAGGCTCAGATCTGAGCATTTTTCGGAAGAAATCATTGAATTGATGTTTATGGTTAGGGTTTTGACATTCATGGTGAGAGAGAAGCAATGAAACCAAGATACGCTCCAGGTTTTTCATTTTCGTTAAGTAACTTATAAGTAGGCCAAAAAGCTTTTACTTTTAGAATTAGGATGTTAACAGGTACCCCGAAAAGATTGATTGACTCATTTAGAAAGTCACCAAAAATAGATGCTCCACCTTCTGGTGCCACGCGTGGGTTTGCAATAGATGGTGTGGAATTGTTTTTCTTCACAACATCCGCGAAGGAGAGTTGTGGAGTTCTATTAGTAATTGAAGAGTTTATCTCCACAAATCTTGAAATCTTAGTTCTATTGCTAATTGACGCTTTGTTGTCTAAGCGTTGCATATACTGTTCGCGTTTTGGACATTTACTAAAACTAGCAGGGTGTCCTACTTGCCCACAGTTTACACAGAATGCGGATAGTGGGGGACCACCTTCATCAGGAATGGTTGTACACTCAGATTGGTTAGCTTCGTGTGTCTTATCACATTTTACACATCTTGGGTCATATGCGCAGTACCTACTTGCGTGCCCGAACCTTTGGCACCTGTAGCATTGAATGGGTCCTTCTCTTTTTATTGTGTCCCACCAGATCCTGTGTTGAAAAACTACCTTAATTTTCCTCAATTTCGCAATTTCTTCACTACTCTCAACAGTACATATAAATAAGTCAAGATCAATTTTTTGTTCTCTAGACCATTTGGTGGAAAATGGCTTAACCTCTAATAATTTAATTGAATGGTCTATTTCAATTAATTCCTTTCTGACTTCCTCAGGAGGAAAACTACCGGTAAGTCCCTTCAGTAATATTGATGGCTTTTTCAAAGATTTAGGCGTAAAAGAGAACGCTTGAACTTTAGATTCTTTAAAATTGTTAATGAACATCGAGTGAAGTTCAACATTTTTAACAAAAAGCTTTAATCTACCATAACCAATATTCTGGAATCTTACATTGTTAGTTTCACTCACATAATTTGTTTTAATAAATTCTAAAATAAACTTAGACTTCAATCCCTTAATAAATATTGGAGGGCACCATTTTTGTTCCGTCAAAGTTGAAATATTCGGTTGGTTACCTTGTTGCTGAGCGAAAAGTTCTTCTGTTTCCATGCCACTATTGCCGTCTTCTTCTTGAAGGATGGTGAATCTGTTTGTGTTGTTGATGTTGTCTCTGTTTTGGGTTTTATTTCCCAACGATGGTTTCTTAGACGAGGAGAGAAGACCAGAATCAGATGCTCTCTTTCTCCTTTCAACTACTTTTATAAAGCAGTTTGGATCGTTTGATAAAATTTTTTGCAGATTCTCCTCTGCTGAACATTTTATAGATATATGCGTGAGCGACGCGCTTTGTGCGCCCGTTATTTTATTCGGATGATTATTATGCATTTCTTTTAAAGAATTTTGCGAAGGGTTGGAACAACTGAGTTCAACATTAGCATATATTTGTTGTATATCACTACTATCCAAAAGCATGGATGGGGGGGCACTTTTGTAAATTTTGGTATTATCACTACCAGACATAATATTTTTGTTATGAGGTAAGGGTGGCTTTATTGGCCACCCAACACTGCCGTCCATTTTGAATAAATTAAGTTTTTTTTGATAATCGAAGTTTTTTTGTTTTTTTTTTTTAAACTATTTATTTTAAAGAATTCTTCTTTTTAATCTATTTTTTGTTTTGGTTTATCCACTTTTAATTGTTTAGTACTTAAACTTGGAAGATTTAGTCACAGCGCAATTTAAAGTCGACCGAACAGTACGGCGTCCAAAACGAGAATCGTATCGGTCTTCCTTTATGTCACTCTTTGACATTTAAAAACGTCAAAAAAGGTCTGTTTACTTTGTTTTTTTCTTTGCACTAACTGACATTTTTTAAGTGTGTTCAGAAGAAACTTGTAGATGAAATAAACAAATAAGGCATGCTTAACAATAGTAAAAAGTAAAAATGATTTAATGCATTTAAGTATTATGTTTCAAAGGGTTTATTTTATTATTTTAAATTATTTTCATTGATAAAAATATCTGGCATTGTAAATCAAAAGGCATGATATTTCAAATCCTTAGAATTATAGTGGTTTCTGAGATATAGGAGTTCAAAAATCACTAAAATCGTAACTGACTGACATGACTCACTCACTGACAGATACATAGGTCTTGTGGTACATATAAAAAAATTGAGATTTTCCACCCAGGAGGCGTGTCATCCACCGCTTTCTCAAAATACCAATTATACGATTGTTGTGGAATTATGAAATATTGTAGAGTGGTGGGACTTGAACGTTTTTCATTGATTTTTTCAATAATTTACACACATATATACAAAAATTGTCTTGATATTTGATATTTCTTCGTATTTAGAATTCCACATCAGTAGCTTCACTGATGTCTTTCGAAATTATTATTTGACTAAATAATATATGTATTTGCAAATCACAAAAAAAACATAAATGTTTAAAAAGAGAGCCAATATAGTGAGCTGTGAAAAGTAGAGAAATCAAAAATACGCCAAGTGAAAACTAGTGAGTTGTTAAAAACGCAAAGTTCTAATTTTATGAAATTCTAATTTTCAAAATTATTGCGGAAAATTTGGTTGAGTTCTCTTCAATATTGACAAGTTCACGCCTAATTTGATTCAGCTTTTTGCTGCATGTGATAATTTGTTTAACACACCAAACTATTCGGTAAAAAAAAACTGTGAAAAAGAACGATTCAAAAGTCAAAATACGACGTATTAAATAATCCAATACGAAATTATTTCGGTAGTACCCCCAGATTAGTGCGTGTTAGACTACTGTCACGCCACCTGAGATATGGGTTTGATTCCCACTTGATTCCCAGTTGAAATCTATTACCCTTTAGATTTTCTTTAATAAATTCTTTCTTTTGTGTAATCCAGTCATATATTTTATTTATAATTCTTTTTAAAGATTGACAATTGACCCCTCGAAACTCATTAAATGATATAAATATGGAGACCATACAACCACAAAGTTGTGAATTTATTGCTTTGAAAAAGGTTGATGTCAAAAATTAAGGAAAAGTATCTATAGAAGCATTTCAGTGCCACACAAGTTTGGTACTTATCCAAAGATTCTTTCGTTAATATCTTAAAAACGAACCTGTTCGAATTAACTTTTTTTAAATTTCTGTAATATTTACAAGCCTTTAAAGCTCGAATAATAATAATATAATTGAAGATTTTTCGAATAAAACCGGTTCTACGCTATACAGAAAAAACATAGAAACAAAATTTTTATAGAGGGTTTCTATATTGGCGAGGGTAGATTTTAGCAGCCTTTGGCGGCCATCTTGTTTGTTCACATCTGTCAAATCTTTCTTTTACTATTCAATTAATGATGTCAAATCAACATGGCTAGAGCAATACAATTGAACAGAACGTGCAAAAGTTAACAGAGTTGCGCCCATTTTACGGTAGACATCATGGTGGTCCTTCAAGGTTTTGCGGACAAATTGGAGATGAGCGGTAACCAGTCAAATAAAATTCGTACATCAAAGGAAATCAAGATCAACTGAGAACATCGCCGCGGTTCGTGAAAGTGTATACAACAGAACCCGAACCGGTCGTTTTTTCTTAATTTTCAACAAACTAAAGAGATTATGAACACCCTTAAAATATTTGAGCACAGTTCGAGCGTTTTAGGAAAATTATAATGGAAGGAAAAATATAGAGTCGGGAAAAGCAATCCACATTCGTGTTGTGCAGCTAAAGAAAGAATCTCTGAATTAAACAGTACGTACGAAGTTAGGCTCAAGGGTAAACTGATGGGCACTCCCTAAAGCGCGAGTATTACGGTAAAATTGTTTGAAGACAATTTTGAAAGACAAGAAATATTGCGATAGTGCTGAAAAGATTCAAGTGTTTCTATAAAGTTCTATTATCTACTTATTATTTTCAAAGCTCTTTTTCGATTCTATACAAGAAACTCAAGTGGGATATTGGAGCACCTGCCCAAATATGGGAATTGTACTCGAGCTTTGGACGATTATAGGCCTTATAATCGACAGCCAGATCAGAAGGGGTAAACAATTTCTTCCATCATCGAAGGAAACCTAAACGCTTAGCAGCTTCGACGTCGAAAATGTGGTCATACCACACAAGGTGGTCTGTGATGCACATGGATAAGGGTGGGTTACGATTTAACGACACAGAAGACAGCATTGAGTTTTTAAAGCATTACATTCTATACGGTTTATGGTTCCCCATTTGACAATGATATTGAGATCAGAATTTGATGAGCATATCATACGGTGCTGTTCTAGATTCACATCCGAAGAACAAGAACGTACATATGGGAAGCTAATTGTCATCCACAAGAATTTGGCCTATCTCAGACTTCAACTTGGCGAATTTTGGGGGGAGCTCAAAGTTCATGATCATAGACAACGCCACGCCCGCCGGTTGCTCGCTGACTGGCCTTTGGAACATTCGGGGAAGAGGACTCCAATTTTGGCAAATATTTGGATGAAGGTTGTGTTAACAAGCAACATTGCCGTATGTGGCACGACACCAACCCAGAAAAGGATCATCAGGAAACAATGCATCCTTGAAAAGTTAACGCTTAGTGTGGATCTTAGCGTGACGGCATCATTGGTCCGTACTTTTTCGAAAACAACGTTGGTGAGACATTCACCCTCAATGGCGAGCGCTACAGAACGATGATAACCAGTTTCTTACAGCCCAAATTGAACTATACGGACATAATGACATGTAGTTTCAGCAGAATGGGGCATGGTGCCACACACCAGATGCCATGATTGACATTTTGCATGAACGATTCGAACGTAAGATTATCTGTCACAGAAGTAACGTGAATTTTTCATTTTTTAGACTTTTTTTTGTGGGGTATCCTGAAGTCGTAGGTCTATGTGAATAAACCACAATTGACCAATGCCCTTAAGGTGAAGAGACACAGAAAGAAGCTTAGGTGGGCATTTGCATTATTTCATATTCCATACATAAAGACATACATACATACATATGTACATAGGCCTTTCAAATAAAAAAAGAATTCTGTTAATACCTCACACTCAGCTTGTTTTATTCTATTTCCATTATAGAAAACCCTTATATTATTTTTATAATGCTATTTTATTTTTTAATTTTTACCAATATATTTCAGGAAATTTAATTTCTCATACAAAACTCACTTTTCAAACAAAAATAAGCCTATAATATTTTTGTACGTCTGCTTACAAAAAAAAATAAGTCGAAAAGTCCGCTTTTGTTCGCCAGTTCATCATTTTGTATCCTCATTTTGTTCTTTTGTTTTTCAAAAAAAGCCTCTCTCAAAAGTCACTATACATATGTGAATATTCTTAATATCAAGGCTGACAAAAATACCGAAATAGTAAAAACAATAATATCTCCAAAATCGCTATGAAAATTTTGTCAGTGCGAGACTCTAAGTGGCCCAAAAAAGGTAGACAAAAGTATTTGCATTGAATGTCCATTTTGCCAATAAACTAACGTAATTAATTTTTTTCCATTTTCGCAATTTACTAATGTAACTACATATAATTAAAAACAAAACAACGGAACCGAAGGTTTAAGGTGTGTTTAGAAGTAACTAGGTACTTATATCCATAAATTATGATTCAAATTTCAAAAATAACGAACTCAATGTCATGTTAAGAATTTATTTAAATAAATTAGCAATAATTAGAATTGTAGTTTTTTGTATACTTATACCAAAATCAAAAACATCCCTGATAAAATCAACAGGACATAAAAATCACTACTTACCTATTTATTTAACTTCTCTCATTTTATATCCTTTTAACTGACTCACTCTAAAATGAAATACAACTTGATAAAAAGTATCAAAATAATAACACACACCACTACTATAGAATACCTATATAAAAATGTATCATTGCATAGGTAACTCGAGTGTTTTTTTTTTTCTACATTCTACTCGTTTTGTTTTTGTTGGTGGAGATTTATCAATACCTTTTACAAAATCTCTTGCCGAAGTTGAGTGTTTTTTTTAAGAATATAACTACGAGGTAAATCGGTATTTTTTGAGAGAAATCAAACAGCACGAGGCGAGCTCTCTTTGTAGTTGTGAATTGTGATTGTGATTTTGAAGTTGTAACAGAGCTGCTCATTAACAACTCAGAGCTGGCTCGTTAGAAAGTGAGAGAGGGAATATTTATTATATCTTCGTTTTTCTGGGTGTAAAGCAAGAACTATGAGGTGCTAAAAATAAACCAGGACATCGAGAGAGGGGGCGTATTGTGTACAATCCATAAGTGGCAAAGGTCGACTTCCTCCTCCTTTTTCGCGATAAAATGAATTTTTTTTCGTTTCGAGGAAGCAATCAACCCATTTCCTTTTTTTGCAGCTAAATGATTTTATTAAAATCGCTTTAACCTTTAGAGTTAAAAATATAAAAACAAAAAACTGTTCTAATATGCCACCATCGTTTTTTTTTTCTCAAAAGTGTATACGGCACAAAAGTCAGGCACATTGTTCCCAGGAAGAATAGCGAAAAGAGGAATTTCCTTTTATTTTTCCATTAAAATTAGGTTTTCCTTGTTCCGCGATTTATATTTTTTTTTTTTGTGAAAAACATCAATGCGCCGCGCCCAAGGTCTCATAATGTCTGAGATGGGTGAATTTGTTTAAAAATACTTTCTTTAGTTAAGGAAAAACCCAATAAGAAAAAAGACAAATAATAAATTATGAATATTAACTCACTGACCTAACTCTCAAGGATGACACAAATTCAATCTTCAAAAAATGTGTGAGATGTATTCTTGGTATAAATCCTTTAAATTTGTATCCAATTGGTTTTTTTTTAATTTAGCGATGAACATCATGGATGCTGACTGGCTGGCTTATGATTGATTCTTATTGTTGGGGTGTGTGCCATAGAAGTTTACCTTCTACGTTTTTGCTGGAATTTTGAATAATTTTTGTTAGGTACTCCTTTTTTTTCTCAAAATAACTTTCTCTTTTCACATTTCACTTTCTTTGAACACCTTAAGGGTTTTTTTTTCTTTCACAATTAATGTTTAATCGTACCGGTAAAAGATTAATTTTTTTTCTATTGAATCATACACAGGAAAAAATGTGAATCCTGCTAAAACTTCAGTGAAATCGGCCGCGGTCCGTACCGAACGCTCTTGTATCCTTAGCTCAACTGACTCAGCTGTGTGAGAGAGAGAATTTTTAACTGGCAGCTCACCAAAAGTCCTGTCAAGGTATACAATTTGGTTGGAATGATGGAGAGCCTTAATGTATTTGAAGGTGTATTTGTTGCCGACTTTGTACACATGAATGAATTTCCTAAGGAATCTTATAGATACACAATAATATATGTATGTATATAAACGTATATAGTTTATTATTTAATTTATAACTTGTTTTTTTATTTGACAAAAAACAACGTTTTCGGATTTTATTTAAAGAAATTGTCTCATTTAGTGGGAATCTAAACGAGATTAGTTTTTAAACATAGCCAGTTAGTATATGTCTCTACGATACAATAAAACAATCAAATCACGAACGAGTTGTTGCGAATTTGCCAAAGAGCTGATTCGGCGAATTCAATATGATTTTGAAAAATACAGCACATGTTTGTCATGCGCTATTGCAGAATTAAATTTTTTTTTTCCTGCAGGGATGTTAATGAGGAGAATATCACATAATTCTAGAATTGACATTTCTTTGGAAAGTTTCGGTTCACTGTGGCGTATGTGGATCATTTTTTTGTATTTGCTATATTGGAAAAATATTTGTTTCGTGTGAAAAAAAATCGAAGTTTTCATTAATTTTTACATTGTTTTTCTGAGCGTCTAATACATGTAGGAACCAGTATCAAATAAAAAACTCGTATAGGATTAAAGTTAAATATGTTTAATTCAATAAAAGTATTATTAAGTTATTGTAAAGTTAGTTAATGTAATAAAAGTATTTTTAGCAACCGACAACCGTATTTATTAGCAACCGTGAATACTGACCTAAAAACAGAAGCATGATGTGATGATCTGATGATCTGATGTTGCTCGTATATACATATTATGTATTCTTATGTAAAGCTATCTGCATAAAAAGGTGTGAACTACTACTGGATTAGGGAGACACCACATACATATATGTACATAGAGCTAGAGCGGTGTGGTTCGCTAGAATTCGAATCTTATCTAGATTTTTTTTTTTCGAAAATGGCTCTCAAGATTTTCATTAAGGTAGGTAGGAAGAAATAGCAACCACAGGCGGCCTGGCTCCTGGCCCAATTAGCACTGAAGTGCTCCGCTTTGATACCATAACTCGTATAAACCTGTGGATGGAATTGATACGGAAAATTGTGGACATCCTCACGGAGGCACCAGTTTGGATTAAGTTCAAAAATATGGATCTAGTAGGTTCCGGAAATTGGATTCCTCAATCAGCCGGAACACCACATTCATTCGACACCATCACCTTGTGTCAAGCTAGGCAGCTTGGTGAGTGGTACTAAAAAACTAACCAATCCGATTGAGTGAGTATCTATCATCCCGCATCGTGGGCCATCAAATCTTTCAGTCGGCTAGCTCGGGATCCAAGGAGTCAAACGAAGGGCAGAGAAGTAACCGAAGTTCTTCCAAGTCTCGTTGAGAAAAGAGATCAAGTCTTTGATCTTCATTCCCGAAAGTTCGTCGATAAATGCCCTTCCTAATGATTGTTCTCTAAATTTGGCCAGAGTTGGGCATTTACAGAGGAAGTGGAGGACTGTTTCCAGCCAAATATTTCTAGATATAATGCAGTTAGTTAAACTGCTCCACCTACAGTTTGATTCGCTAAGAAAAATTGAGAGAATTTTGTCCTTTATAACTTCTAGCGGAATGTTGACTCTTTGCTTAGCCAGTTTGTCCGCCCGTTCATTCCCATCAATGCCATAATGATTCGGAACCCAGATATGAGTGATATTGTGGTTAATATTGAGGCTGACTGTCAATGGTAATAGCTGTATTCCGGTTCTGGTTTGTATCTTGTTTGAGTACTTTCCCTGACAAATAATTCAGCTTGAAAAACACTAGCAAAGTCGGGTAGCCTAAACGACCTAGATATATCTAGAGTCACAGAAAATTCCTGAACCAACATCACACTATATCTTTGAGCTATCAGTCTCTCGTCCTTTTTTGATGGGAACATAACCTTAAAATCTTTACTGATACCCATTTTAGGGGTGCAGTATTAAGTGGGAGTCGATAAGATATTTATTAGAATCAACTTCTTAATATTGTTGTGGCCATAAAGTTTAGTAATCCAAGAGTTCGATTCCTTTAGTTCTTATACACTGCAAGATACTAGATACTTAATGTGAAAATTAGTTGGGCAAGATATTAGAGCCCCTCTGTGGTGCGAACGCTAGCAGTTCTTTGCACCTTCTTTAATTTATATCGTTGTTATATGCGTTGGTAAGAGCGGGCTACCACTATACGTAAGGATCAGTAGCACCATGGCTATGTACGAGTATTTCCCCAAAGTCTTCTTAGATTGAAGACTCCACTTTTTACCAAAAGTTTTACTACAGGCGTTGAATGCTATGTAGGCCTTCTTAACCCTTTCTTCAATATTCAGTTTCCAGTTCAACTAGAATAACACCTACATATGTATATATTTAACACTGAAAGAGAGCAAAAGTGTTTGCCCATTTAGTCGGGATAGAGTGAAAGGCTGTATCTTAGTTTTGGTAATAAATAGCATCAGTTCAGTTTTGCATTGATTAACAGCTAGTCCAAGTTACTAATTTTGCTTTATTTGTCTCCCGAACGTCTAAAAAGGAAGGCAGATTTTTATAATAAGAGATTTACTATGAAAAACTACATTATGCTGCCTCCACTCCGACGTGAAAGTTCATGGCACTAACCATTCCGCGAGTACTTCAAGGGGTTTTTTTTAAGAAGTATACGTGTGTAAATAATATTCTTTTACAAATTTTACAAAAGCTATTTTCATTTTAGCAATTTGACTGCGATTTCTAGTACTTCAGTTCAGGCCATGTCGTACGTTTTTGTGGGCCAATACGAGTATATGGGATTTTGTAGGGGTTTCAAATAGTGGTGAATAAATGAGAGTGAAGTTTCTTGTGTTTTTTTTTTGTTTCAAATAAATCGTTTTTATAACTTTTTATTATTAATAAAAAAACTACCAATATTGAAAAAATTAAGTTGAAAATTAAAAATACAATCATTTGAATATTACTTATTTTAAAAATTGTTTTTAGCAAAGGTTAACAATCCAAAAAATTCAGATTTACTGTCTAAAAAGAAATCAGTTCAAATTAAATAATTTGAAAAAATATTTTATGTAAATTACCTTTTTGAATTTGAATACTTTGGAAACTAAGTAACACATAGCTGGAGTTTGCTGGGGCACTCTGGGCAGAATACTGGTTCTTTTTATGCTGTTTTAGCAGTTTTACGGGAGATTTTTTTTTTATTTGGGCATAACACAAAACGCAAGGACTTTTATAGTTTTACCATATTTGTATCCTTTCCTTTTTCTATAAGCCCATAGTGGATGGCATGTTTGATTCGGGAATCGATTGATTGGACACGGCAGTCATAACAGGAGCATGTGTTCTCAGGTGTCCTACCACTTTAGAACAACAATTCCATTTTTTCCTAACGTGCACGTTCCTCAGAGTTCAAACCTCATCTAAGTTTTGGAATAGCCTTTGTTTATTTGGTATTAGTAGAAAAGAAGTGGTTGACAATTTTCCGGATTCAAATGACCTTAATAAAGGCTTTATGGATAATAACCTACAGTCATCTAGCTTTACAGTTAACAACTCAGCCATTTATGAATCTTCTTCTATATTTAAGATTAAAGTCGTTTCTGAGAATGAATTGGTCATGGAGATCCTTTCTCAAAGATCCAACTCAGTGCGTGAATACGTTTTTTTAAAAATTATATTATATTATATATCACGATCTCTTCTTTTTCCAAAATGTTGGAAGCGTGCTAAGATAATTCCTGTGCCTAAGAAAAATAATCATTCAGTTTCATCTGATTTTCGGCCACATATGTCTAACCTTGTTTTGTCTAATCAGATTTAAAACCAAAATTATTTTCTCCGTTGCAGTCAGTCAGTAAACAGCTACTCTACGGCTATGGTTAAGATCTTTGAAGATATTCGAATTCAGTAAGACTCAGGCATGTAAGCTTACGTTTATCTGTTTACTGGATTTTATAAAAGTCTTTGAGCGAGCTAATCATAGTAATCTGTGCAAGAAACTAAAATTAAACTTTGGCTTCAGTGACAGATCGGTTAGAACTCAAAAGGTTAAAGTTGGCAATAATTTATTTGATTCAATCCTGGCTTCCCACAGGGTTCCATATTAGTTTCTATTTTGTCCTGCATGTACATATATAAATGACTTAACACATGTTTCCAAAAACGTCATGTTACATCTCTACGCTGATGATGCTCAAATTAATCTTTCGGGACCTTTTAACTTATTGGAAGATAACTTGCAGAATAAATGAAGATCTGGATGACATTCAGAATTCAGCCTTACGCTAAATCCAGCGAAATCCCAAATTATTGCCATCACTAGTCGAACATTTGAAACGAGCAATCTACTACCTATTTTTTAGTATAATTTTAAATTGAGTTTTCGAGAACCGTTTTAATTTTTCCGATTGAAACTAAACTGGGAATTAACAAATCGTTGCTTACACCACTTAGAAACTATGCTTCAGTATAGTTTACTCTAAACTGGATTTTCAATCACTGTGTAAAATGCTTGTTCCTTTTAATGATTTAATTAGGTACATTTTTGGTTTGGAAAGATTTGACCATGTATCTCAATACCATCAACTAGGATGCACTTTTGAACAATTCTATGAAACCAGGTGTTATATTTCCTTGCACAAAATAATATAAAGAAGGAAACCATCATACTTATGTATATGAAAAAATATGCTTTGCACAGTCTGATTGAACCATGAATCTTATTTGACCTATGTATATGCACATATCTAAATTCATTAAGACTATTTTTTGCATATGCCATAAAACTCTGGAATTCCTTTAGCGATAAAACAGATAATAGGAATATCACAATTTAAAAAATGCAATTCTTAGTCATTTCAATTAAACATTTATGAAACAGTAACTTAAAAGTAATAATGTATCACATCTTAATTTTGTATCTTATATTTTATTTTTTATTCAATCTAAGTATTGTAAAAAAAGAAAACTCTAACTTTAATTAACTTGAAAGTCCAATTATAAGTTAATATAAAAGACAATTGTCTTATTTGTACGCCCGCTATGAAATAAATAAATTGAAATTGATTTAAAACCGACATTGCAAAACTCATAGTAAAAACAGAAAACTGGTTGATTTTGTTTAATCTAATTTAAGAATGAGGTATTTAGCCTTATCAAAAATTGAATCATAATTGTAACAAGTTACGAATCCCGAAACAAACTGCCACAGAATCCATCGTAGTATAAAACCCCACACAAATTGGTCTTAAAATCGGCTTTGATGATTACGATGGAATTCCTGATAAGACTAAATACTTCATACTTAAATTCGATTAAACAAAAATCGATTCATGTTAAGGCTGAATAATTAGGTACCTACCTAAAACTGCCATACAATTTTTTTTCAATGTAATTAATTTACCATTTATTCATATAAATGAAATTAAGATGAATATAAATACACGCAATACATAGAAAATAAATTAGAGGCCATGGCGGCTTATAGGGAGCCTAAACTTAGTGACTTACAAGTATCAACCATTTCTGTGTGCGTGTTTGGAAAAATGGGAGGGGCCAATGAGCAACACTTTTCATTACAAGAGATACACTCTTTTATATTACAATAAAAAATTATTAAAAGAATAGTAAGTACTTTTAGAAATTTACTTTATCTTTTGTGCTTAGATGAATTCATTAAAATATGTACCAAAAAAACTAATTGAAGCAAAAAGGCATACTTAAAAAGACAATATACTTCAATTCTGTTTTTGTCGAGTTTTGTTTTTGTAAACATTACCTATATTATTTATATCTTTGTAACCTAGCAATAATTAAGAACACATTAAATTTTATTACTTTTTTATTTAATAATTTTATATAATCGGAACATTATGTTAATCATTTTCTACATTTTCTTAGTCTTAAAACAAAATATATAATAATAATAATAATAATAATATAGTCCAGAACGAACTACAATAAACGACAATAAATCATTAAAGGGATATTCACTTAAAATCGGGTAAACACATAGAATGCAAATTTAAACAAATTTAAAATTTAAACAATACCCAATAATTGTTATACATAATATTCAGCTACACAGTGAAGTAAAAAAATAACAAGTTATTTATTTAAATTGTCTAGAAGATAATATTACATATCATATGTATAATTATAGTATATTGGGACGTTGGAGCATAATCTTCATCACATTATCGTTTCGCTTGTTGCTTCCTTGTTACCCGAACCATTCATAACACAATCAAAATGTCGGATGGTTGCGTATGAACAAAACTTCATGTTCTTTGTCAATCCATTTAATAAGTTTGTCAACGTACTTTATTACCAAACCTTTATCAACCATCGGCTCGAAAACTGCATACAACTCGGAGGCGGCTGTTACCCAGGCTAGTACAACTTCTTTTTCTTTAACTTCATAAATCAATTTAAGAGGTCGACTATTATTGTGTATACGATGATGCAGATCACAGTAGATAGCTTCCAAACGCTCGAATTCCGACAGTGTTGTGTAAGGAGGATTTATTTCAGAGCACAGCAATTGATGCGACGATGATTTCGGTTTGTACAGGAAATGCCGTAATTCTGGAATACCAATCGCATTTAAACTTAATTTTCCATCGTTTTGCGGCACATTGTTGATTTGTTCGTTTATAGCTTCAAGACAATGCGTTCGCCTGAGTTTTTCAGTGATCTTTTTCTTGGCGTCGGAAAGTGTGAAGAACACATCACGGTCGACCGATAGTAAAAGTAAACATGCCTGGCAATCGGCTGATAAATAGGAAACATGCGCATGCAGATATCCGTTCATGTCGAATTTGGGCAAACAAATAGGCATCCAGTTTTCAACGGTCTTAAGGCTTTCAGAACATTCGATTAGATTGAAAATTAGCCTAGAATAATAAGAGATAACATAAGATAAGTGTTGGTTGGTTTTTTTTTTTATAATTTTGCACGCATTAAAAAGATTATGATTACTCTCTAAATGTTTGAGCACAGTGCGAGCGTTAATGGAATGTTGAAGAGGATTTAAAAGGAGATAAAATGTCTAAATATTATAATAGGATGAAAAATAGTCAGGTAAAGCATTCCGCATTCGTAGAGTGCGGCTAAAGAAAGAATCTCTAAATTAACAGGGGTGCCAGCACGTAACTTGATACAATCGAGTCTAGTCGATGTAATCAAGTATAGGGAGTTATTTAATTTAATTCAATCGAATCGAAAACAATCGTCTGATCGTAACAATTAACTGCCCGTTCTCGATTGTATCGAGCGAACTCGATCGTATCAAGTTACGTGCTAGGGCCTCAGTACGCTCGAAATTGGGCTCAAGTTTGACATTCCCTGAAGCGCGAGTATTACGGCTGAATTGTTTAAGGGGAAGAATGCAATTGGCTATTTTACTGGAACACTTTATAAAAATAACAGGAAAATAATGAAAGGGACTGAGTTATTGGAGCACCTACCCAAATATGGCAATTGAAGCACCCAGTGCAACAACCAGATAACTCCATTTTTTTGCGAAATATGTTTTTTAATGCATAAATACAAAAAAAATCCTGGGTCGTTCGGTGTGCAAAAAAGACATCTAAGTTGGCTCTTGGATTTTGAAACTCAATTTTGGAATTATCACTGTTTGCAAAATTTTTCTTATTTCTTATTTTTGAGATAGTTATTTTTAATTTTCTCAACATTTCTAAAAGTGGAGTTATCCGGTTGTTGCACTGGGTGCTTCAATTGTACTCGAGCTTTGGACGAGTATAGGCCTTATAGATTACAGCCATATCAAAAGGGTAACAAATTTCTTGCAACGTCGAAGGAAACATAAGCACCTAGTAGCATTTTTGACAACGTGAAATATGTGGTCATTCCACACAAGGTGGTCTGTGATGCACATACCGAGAACTGGGAGCTATTCGGTTCCCTCAATTCTAGTGCCGCACATGGATAGGAGCATGGGGGTGGGTTGCGCTTTAACGACAGAAGACAGCATTGAGTTTTTGAAGCATAAAAATTCTATACAGTTCCCCATTTGACAATGCTATCGAGATAAGAATTTAATGAGCTTATCATACGCTGCAGTTCTATATCCACATCCGAAGAACAAATGCATAAACCTGGAAACGAATAAGATGAAAATAATTTAATGGATTAGAAGTTTGAGACAAAAGATCAATTACGAATAACAGAAAGATAATCTCGGAGACAAAACGGAGTCCTATGGCATACCAGCATTTATTTTATGAATTTTAAACAAAACCATCCAATACAATTTATATTGAGCGATTCGCAAGGAAGTTCATCGAAGAAGAAATTCGTCAATACCAAAGGCACGCTTTTGATAAAACAGCTAGATGCCAAGGGCAATCTTGCTTTCTCCAAAACGATGTAAAGATTTGTGCCACTTTTCGGTGAGATATATCACTAGATCACTGCTATGAAAACCATCCTGCCGGTAATTGAGAAGATTTCATTTTTCAAGATATTTCTTGAGCTGATTATTTATCAGCGTTACCATGACCTTAGGAATAAGGGATGTAAGTGCAATTGAACGATAGTTAGAAAGGGAAAAAGATTCATCTTTTTTAGGGACAGTCTGGACAAATGCTGTTTTCCATCGACTCGGAAGGAGACCAGTAGAGAAGAACAGATGGAAAAGCTTATTCAATGGTTTTGCCAACATTGAGGAACAGCTCTTCAGAACTATTGGGGGCATACTATCCGGGCCAGCGGATTTGTGAATATCAATTTCTTTCAGTACTCTTGCAACTGTACGAGTTGTCGCAGTGAATTTCCACTGATTTCCAAGTTTTGTTGTTTAATGTAAATTTTGCATTTCGTTTATAAATACATGAATCAATAAATAGGGACAAAATTATCTTCAAAATATCTTATTGAACTATACATATCGCTTATTTGCTTCAATAACTCAAAATTCTTGTTTCGAGATAAATGCGTTATAAGCACACATCGAGCACAAAGATGAAACCTGATAAAAACTTGAATGTACTACTCGAAGGTGTCTAGACTTGAGTTATAGATGTTTTCAAAATTAATAAATTGCTTACCTCAAATCCGCTGGATGAATTGAATACTTCTTCATTCGAACTAAAGCAATCAATTTATTGTTAGCTATTAGTACAGCAAATACTAGATTCTTTATCTTGGAACAATTGCTTTGGATGGCGCTTGTGATGTTCGATCTGGTTGTCGTTGATAGTGGCATCACACGAATAGAGTTTGTAAGAAAAGTAAATACATTGTTTGTAACTGAAAACAAAAGAAACATTAATATTTCTTGAAAATTCAAAACAATAATTTCAATGTACTTTTTTTGTTGCTACTATCATTGGCCAGTAAATGGAAGATCAACCTCTCGCTGCCGGCCAACAATCGGCGCAAATCGAAATTTTTTCGCTTCTCGAAAATTTTAGTCATATGCGAATAAGTGAGAGTGGACAAAATCTGATTATACACATCGCTGAAATAGAAACAAAAGTTGTACATTTAAGGGGCTAAGAGGCATATATGTAAAATGGGCTTACGATAATTGCATTTGTAATTGTTGAACACTCATATTACTTCTCGATGCAGCCACCAAAATCAGCGAGTTTCGAACGAGAAACACAAACTTGATGCCTTCTGCGTGTATAGAAGTTATTGCGTCCTGACCATGCTGCACAAAACTCACCAACGCTTGAATCACTCCAAACAAAGTTGCCAATTTATCTTCTGTGCCGTGCAGTGAGTAAATGGGCTTCCCCGCTTCGCTGAGAATGAAAATGTGTTTTTTCTGTGACAACCACACACTATCGTTGAGGTAGTCTATATCCTCTTCGACTATTGAGTTCGAGGATGTTGCCACACTCAAGTTATCCTGAGAACCATCATCCAGTTCTTTGCTCTTCTCACTCGAAAAGGAATCCGATTTGTTCACAGTGCCATTTGGTTTTAGAATTTGATCCTGAGATGTAAGTTCTGCTTGGATATCCTGAATAATACTGTATTTGTTGTCTTCCTGCTCTTGAAAGTAGTCTGCCCCTTCGGCATCCGCGAATTCGTCAACCGTTGTGTTGGAGGTGGACTCGTCCTCTAAATCCATTTTGGTTTGTTCTACGCACCTTTTTTGAGGTATGAAAACTATTGCATCATGTGTGCAATTGAATGGGAATTTTCTATAAATTTATTATTTAATTATTTCCTTTTTGTTATAAATGTTGAATGATGATGCAAAGAAAAAGAATTGTTTTGTTGGTTGCAGTTTGGAAGTGCCTCTTTTATTCGATTCGATTTTGAAATGTCAAAATTTGACAGCCACAGTATGTCCTGCAGGAACAGGTAACATTTAAAAATGTTTAATTATGACCTTGGCTATAAAAGCAATGGAGACACAAATATCCATTTCAAATTATTTCATTGTTGATTTGATTACGGTTTTGATTTTTACTGCATAGAAAAATGCAAAATTGTTTTTTTCTTTTTGGCATTTTTGAACTGAACTAAATATATTTTAAGCTAAAAAATTAAAAGGGGCGATAAATTAAAAGAAATTTAAAATATTTATTATGGATTTATGAGCACAATAAATCTTTAGGGGTATTCATGTAAGCGCGGAAAACCCTCGTAAACCTCGTAAACCAGATAATTTTATCTCCGCAGAAACGAGCTGTCAAAATTTGTATGGGAAAAAGTTTCTGCAAATCGCATAAAATTATCTCACAAATTTGCTGCGGAAAGTGCAGAAATAAACCTCGTAAACTAAAGAAGTATGGATTCTGACTTTTAATTTGACATTTCACAAAATATTTCCCACATTTACGCAAGTATTTCTTAGGGGGTGTTCATGAAAACATGCTGCGGAAAGTTATATCTTTCTACAAAGCGGAAAATTATCTCGTTACATGAATACCCTTTTTGTTGAAGTTTATGTCAAATGGTACGCTTAGGCCGGTATTCACCGAGCGCTCATAACTTAAGAAGCTCATATTGCTCACCAAGCAATATTAGTGAAGATATTAGTGGTCGACCACTCCTAACTTTTAAGAGCGCTCTCTTCGAAAGTTTGTTCACTTGTGCGTGAGCAATGCCAAGTAGAAGAGTATCCATTTGCTGTCAAGACCAACATTCCACAACATTTCACAGTTTGGCTCTCATTTTCGAACTTCGAAAAACACTTGTGAGTGGTTGGTGAATACCACAAAGAAATTTTAAGTTAAGAGCCTCGTAAAGTTAAGAGCCGTTTAAGAGTGCTCGGTGAATACCAACCTTAGAATCACATAATCCATTCTTTTCAAATTACCTTTCAACGAAAACAATCCGACCGGAAAAGGTTGAAAGTTTTTAATAATAGGTGCATTGGTTACATGAGATTCTAACATCTTAAGGCTAGGTGCACACATTCAATTTTTAGTTGCACAACTGTTTGGTTGTTAAGGCTAGGTGCGCGCATTCAATTTTTAGTTTCGCAACTGCTTGGTTCGAGCAACTAAAAAGTTTGTGTTTTGACACCAACTAAGCGATTGCCTAAAATGAGTTCGCTACTTTGTGTAACATATAGTTATATGCACCTGCGCGGACATTCAACCAAATAGTTCATCTGTTTTCTATAAGCAACCAAACAGTTGTGCAACTAAAAATTGAATGTGCGCGCCTAGCCTTATTTTATTTGCAGCCAAAAAAAAACCAATCATTGTTTAAATATTTAGGCCTATTCTGCCACATCTGTTATTCTGCTATAGATTTTCTGTTATGAATCATAAAAGATTTCCATTTTAAAAGATCTTTTATAATTGGTATTCAGGGGCTCGAACTTTTATAAAAGTCTGTTATGCAACTTCGAAAACGAAATCTGTTATGAAACTGAACTAACAGCCCGATTCTCCCCCTTGTGAGGAGTCACAAGTCACAAGCTCTTGTGACTATTCCTTGTGAGGATTGTTGTGATTCGATAACATTTTGGTATTCTCCCCCTAATCGTCACAAGAAAACTCACAACGAAACTCACCACCGCATGGTGAGATTTTTAAGTGTCATTATTTGAACAGCTGATTATTCAAAAGGAAGAAAATACAAAACGCAAGTTAACATTATTATATTTTATTATTATTATTATTAAATAAACTGACTATCGTGAGGCTTCAAGCTCTGATATCCCAGCATAAAGTTTTCCGAAAGCGACAAAACTTTATAAATGTATGTATTGTTTTGGAGAACGAATGGTTCATTTGTATCTCTCAAAGTTTTCAAAAGCCGTCGGTGCTGCAAACTTCTTGATACGATTAGTTTCTTAAAAAAAATTTGTTTATTTAAAAATGTTACTTTTCATTTTCGTGGGAAAGATCAGCAATAATATTCACTAGAGCACTTCCATTTTTGTGTACTCATAATTATTCACAAATCTAGAAAATTTTCTTACAAAATATGCTGAATGACAATCCAAGAAATATTAAACATTTATGAGTTGTGACCTGTTCTGAAGGAGGTCACAGTTTCGATTGTTTTTGTGACTCTCACAAGTTGTGACTGAGCGGCAAAATTCGAAAAAGTCACAAAATCAATTTCACCTCTTCTTGTGACTTGTGAGGCATCACTGACTTTGGGGAGAATCGGGCTGTAAATCTGCTATCAAAATCAGCTGTGATTAAATAAAATAATTCATCTGACAAAATTAAAATGGATGACGAACAAAAAAGTAATCTCTTCTCTTACCCATTATTGGTGTCCTCTACTCTACTTACATATACATATGTTTATATAATACTCGTATGTGTGTAAATATATTTTCTTTCATTTGTCTCATTTTAAAAAGATTTCGTTGACGAAATATAAAATATATCGTCGTCGTTCTATGAAACGTCCATTCTTAACAAAAATGTAATTTAATTCTTATTTAATTCATTCCAGATCAGCCATATTTGCAAAATATTGTATTGCAGAATGGACGACGATGATATATCAATTTTTCATTGATATACTCGTATATGTGTATGTATTGAAATCTTTTATGATAAAAGTCACAGAAGTTTGTCTTTTATTCTTTTATGATTTTTAACAGATTTCATAACAGATTTTGGCATGCTGAATACCAAAAATGCTATTCGTAAAAGATTTTTTCTATGTTCGAACGTTTGACAGTTCATAAAAGTTTTCTTAGCAGATTTTATAACAGATTTTAGCGTGCTGAATACCAAAATTAAAATTCATAAAAGATTTGTTGACAGCTCAAACATTTGTATGGAAATTCATAGCAGAATAACAGAATAAAAGAATAAAAGATCTCGCCGAATAGGCCTAATTCTCTATGAAATACATTTTACATAATAGTACATTACTGACTTTGTTTGCATTTGAACTTGACGTGCTCAAACTTCCGATTAATAGGTGTGTTTGGCAACATGAAATTTCTTACAAATTTTCACAGTTTGCTGTCAAAATGCATAGGAAAGAAAAAAAAATTGTGAAATATTTCATGTTACTGAACACACATTGCGAAGCTGCTGTGGCTGTCAAAATAATTGTTTAAATAATAATTTTCTAACAAAAAGCCGAAAACCTCCGATTTCCAAGCGACTAATTAAATAAAAAATGTCCAAAACCATATATTATCAAAATAATCAATATGCGCGTGTTATGAATCTGAAGTACAAATCAAAATACAAAAAGATAAAACGAATCGTCAAAAACTACGTTTTTGTAAGTCAAGTTAAACTAATAGGATTGCCAAAATTAATGTAGGTATTTATTATTTAATTAGGAAAACGCTGCACTGTGTGATCAAATAGCCCAAATACAAGAAGACATCGTCACAAGCAAAGAAGAACGTCGCTTTCTCCTCAAACGCCTTATCAAACATGAAAGTGACATCGAACTAACGCTAAAGCAAGAAAACAACGCCTCTGTAAATGGGGAAGCTACAACACCCGTTGTTCCTCGAGTCCCAGGTAAGCGCGGTCCAAAAAAGCGCATCAAAGTCGAAGATGACACATCATCGACACCTAAACAGCCAAAGAACTCTAGCGGCAAATCAACCGGCCCCAAAAAATCGACAGTCATTCAAAAGGTTCCTTACGACGCCCACGGGAGGCCCATCTTTCCCATCAATCTTGGAGGCTTTGTTTTACATGCGCTAGGCGAAATCATGGCCGAGAACACAAACTTCCACACAGAAAATTGGATCTACCCCGTAGGATATCTAGCTACCCGAGTTTTCTCTCACCCCAAGGAGCCCGAACGCAAGTGTGTCTTCACTTGTAAAATCCTCAACAATTCAGGCGTGCCTCAATTTCAAATAATCCCCGACGCCGAGTTCGATCACGTTTTCTTCGGAGAATCCGCCAATATCTGTCATCTGGGTCTATTGGACACAATTGTACGAGTGTCCGATGTCGCAAATCTGCATTTGCGCGCTCAGGGTGAACGGTTCTTCGGCCTAGGCAATCCCACTGTGATGTCATTACTGCAATCTCAACCAAACTTTAAGAAATTGCAGAATTTCAAGGGATTCATTGTGGATGGCGGTTATGCTATCGAGGACAAGGATCCTACCCTTAGCTACGACGCACTCCAGACCATGATAACCATGTCTGCTTATCATTCTGTCCCCGAGGTCAAGGAAGAACCTCCAGATGAGTTACTGGAATAAATGAACTCGAATTACATTTTTTTTTACATTTTGTTTATTTTTTATTTGAAGTAAAAAACACCTTGATTAACACTTAGAAAAGGATAAACACTCCTGAAACATAAAAATACGTTGTTCTTCTTTTGTTTTGTTGCTACCATAGCTTGTTTGGGGGGGACATCGAAGCAAGAGGATCGTACTTACTAAGCGCGTTATTAAAAAATGTATTAATATGTAGTTTCAAGCCAAGTTGTTGGTTTAAACGATATAAACCCTTTCGTATTATATACACATAAAATAAAAAAAATACACGCACAATTACGATGCACCAATAAGCGAAGCCAGGATTAATGAGCGAGGATGAGTCGTGTTGTAAGTCGTCTACCGTCAGGAGTTATATATAGCCAGCTCTTCTTCCACTAGCTACCGCAAACGCTTGTTGTTGACGGCAGCAAAGGATTGACGAATATTGCTTCCACCGGCTGCCCTCCGCTCTGGAGTTGTATTATTGCTTGGCGGATTATTTCGAAAATTATGTGGTGGTGAGGCAGTGATTGGTTTTCTTACGCGAACCGATCGATTGAATAACAAATTAGATACGGCAACAACTGGCGAAAAAAGTCGCAGCGGAATGTCGCTGAAAAAAAAGAAGAAAAATCATATATGTATATACATATATTCACATATTTTGGCATAGTTTTCAAACGAAATCCATTGAATTTGAACATACAAATAAACAATAACTTTTTGTCTTTTTCAAGATTTTGAAACAAATTTTTCAACAAATATTTTTACGTTCAACATTGAATTATTTATGAAAATTTTTAACAGATGTAAAGGTTTGTTTATAGGTAATGCCCAAATTCAATTTTTAATTATTCTTTTTTTTTTAATAGGTTGGAAGAAGGTAGTTACGACGTAGAAAATATCATTTACATAAATATAATTTACACGAAATAATAAACCCAAAACCCACAAGAGGTACTAAGAATTATAAAAAAATGTCACGACAAGAGGTAAATAATTTATGTTTTTATCTTTTAGTTAAGTTTATTTAGAGCTTAAGAGAGAAATGCATCTTTTTACAACACCAACAAGAAAAGTCCGAATCGAAATTTTTTTAGGGCATTGAATAATGAAGGAAGACGTTTTTTCTTTTTAATTCGATTTAGCTATCTGTATTTCGCATATTGCGTGGTACGAGTAATAAATTCCAAAACGAGTCGCGTTCACAAAGAAGTGCCGATCTGAATTAAAGCTTGGAAATCGAGCAGAATACCCAATGTGGAATTGGTGAAATAAAAGTTATATCGATAACTACGATCAATATCATTGTAGTCAAATTTTTGGTTTCCTTACGATTTCCTTAAGGTTTTTCCACAATTTGCATTCATTCAAAGAGTAGTTTTGATTACTCTTTTACAAACAACAATATTTTTGAAAATATTCTGGTATTCTTTAACAACTTCACTTTTTAAGAGATATAGATTTTAATGGAAGGTATCAAGCAAACTATATAAATTACTTTGAAGGAACTCGACTTCATCGTCTGGTTACAATAGATAGATGAATAGATAATTCATATCTATAACATTTTAATTTCAAAATAAAAATAGTAAACTTCAAAATGAGAATAGTAAACTTCAATGTGGAATAGTAAACTTAAATATGAGAATAATAAATTTCAATATGAGAATAGTAAATTTCAATGTGAGATTTTTTATTTAAATTTAATTTAAAACAATTAATATTAATATAACATATTTTCTAAGTTAAGAACTGCAGGAAATTTATTTTGAATGATTGCGATGCAATTGGGACACGTTGTTGGTGTAATTGTCTGCAAACCTTATTATAAGGCGTTTATTCTCTGTTCTCTTATAAATGAATCGTATCACGAAATTCCTGTTCCTGCAGAATTTCTTCACTTTGAATATGACAAGGTACATTGTCAATTACAATAACAACTGGTTCACTATGTCTAACCATTGCTTGAAGAAGACAGGTTTTATCCACTCTCTTGCATCTTCTTTCTCGAAAGAACCTCTTCTTAGTTCGTAATGAATAAATCCAACCGTGCTTATGCAGCCTATGAACATTAGCTTTTTGAACCAGCAGCTATATTGCTCATATTGAAATTTTATATTCTCATATTGAAATTTATTATTCTCATATTGAAGTTTACTATTCCACATTGAAGCTTACTATTCTCATTTTGAAACTAAAATGGTATAGATAGAGTATCCCCTAATTCGTCAAGGATATTTTGGGATATGATTCTTGGGTATATCCTTGACGAATAAGGGGACATTCTGTATATTCTAAAGAATATATTATAATTTTAAAGGATTCATGTATATCAAGTTCATAAGTATTTGGGTCTAACTCTATATTTTTTGAAATCACAAAATTGAAATGTTCAAACAGGTCTTCTAAGGGAAAACATAAATAAAGATAGATAAGGTCATGCTAAGAGAAGCCAGAGCATCAAGACAAGATTCTAAAAGTTTCATTTTTCTGGAATAGCTGACAAAAATTAAATCAATGTGTCCTAGAGTTCTGAGAAAAATACGTGAGAATAATTGTGTTGCAAATTGAAGGTTTTCATGTTCATGATTAGAGTCTGGTCGGCGAGAAAAAACGTGTATCTTTTAAAAATAAATAAATTTGGTGCCACCAATAGTTGGAAGAGAACCAGGACCTAGTGACTTAGAACCATTCCAGGAATAGTGGGGACCTACGATTTTCTGTCGATTCCGAACACCTAACAAGCAACTCTTTTTAATACAAGTGATTCCCTAAGTGGATTTTTCAATTCCTGGCAATAGGCAGTACAACCCCGGAAAACTTTTTGTACGAAGGAGTATTCTTCTAGTACAGTTTTAAGTGGTGAACATTCAATGTAACGCTTAGGCTTACAAATAACACCAAGTAACAAATTTTCCTTTGTGCTAATAATTTCAATAACAAGATAATCCTAGCACATTATTTTTCAGTTTTCAGAAGTTTCAGTTTTCAGAAGTAAATAACATTCTGCCTAAGAGCTATTCGCTCTTGAGTTTCTGTTACGTCTATCCAACTGAATATCGATCTAACCCTTAGGCCAAGATTATACATGTAAAGTTTGACTTAAGATTTACGTAAGTCTACAGAAGTAATTTACAAGAAGGTTAACACTTTGGATAAACTTATAGTTAGAGATGATTTTGTAAGTTGAATGTAAGTTTTACTTATGTACTTTTATACTTACATAAGCACCAAAACAGTTTATATTAACTTACGAAGAAACTACTGCGATCGAGTGATCATTGAGTGGGCAAATTCCTAAACACATATCTTGCGCAAATTCTGCTAAGCAAATAGTTCCAAAATGCAAATACAAAAGTCTCTGCTAAGCAGAGTGTCCCAAAATGCAACCGATGCTACTTTCTTGCGCAAATGCAGAGGCATTTGTGCAAATGTTAAACATTTCTTGCGCAATTCTCTTACATATGCGTATTCTGATTTGCTATATCTGCTTTGCAGGTGTTTTGCTTTGCAAATCTTGCGTTTAGGAATTGGGCCAGTTTATTATAAAAATGAGTTCTCGAAAGCAAGTAGCTCCTGCTATTATTTGAACAATTTTGAAAAAAAAAAAACAAACTACAACAGAGTACTATTATTGTCCCACAAAACACTATTATGTTCAAAAACGTCAATAAGTTCCACACTTTAGGAAACATAACAATTAAAATAAATAATAATTCCCATAAACATAATAACCGAATGACTTGTTTATCAAGGAATATAATTTTTCTTCCCGTTAGTTGAAAACTTATCACTGCCAGTTGTGTAAGCTTTGAGAATTTCGTAAGTGAGAAAAAAACCTGTTTACATTTGTAAGTTTTTCTCTCAAATTACAGCTTATGAATGTTTACACTAGTAATGTTTCATAACTTGCTTACGTAAACAACTTGGGTAAGTAAAACTAACATGTGTAATCTTGACATTAAAAGTCTTGAAATGAAGATATTTTCTTAACAAAGCCTCGTAGTCTCATTTCACACATATTTAAAAAGGTTTAATTCGGTCTGTTTCCCTATAAATATATTTCAGGTTTGTGTTCAGGAAGCCAACTGCCTACTACTACTAATGAATAATTCAAATAAATAAAAAGAAAACTACAAACAGAAACCGAACCGTGTAGAACTGTGAATATGTCCCATAAACCCAAATACGTTCCATTTTGAAACTAAAGCCATTCGTCACAAAAAAAAACTCAATTTTTCGATTGATATCTGAATTTACAAATGGAAAGTCCCATAACTAAGAAATTGCAAATGGTGGCATTTGACTAGAAGAAAATGCATTTAGGGAATATAGAATATGTCTTCATTCTTATATAAAAGACGCTAATGAAAATTTTTCAGCCGTTCTAGATCCCAGGGTACTATCCTAAAGATATGATATCTATAAAAAAAATCATTTGAAATTAATAACTATATTGTTTAAGATCTTCCACCTCCGCTATAAATCAAGAAAATTGAATCGTAACAGGTCCTGTAAAACAATCAGTTCTTGACAATCGATTCAAAATTAAAAAAATATCGGTATGACAAATATGTTTTTCGAGAAAAACACGCTCAATTACTCAAATTTGTACGAAATTTCTTATCTGCGAAGCCCTTCCAGTTTAAATAAAAAAGTTCAATTATATTCTTCAAATACAAAAACAAACTTACCTGGCTCCGACAACTGGTAAAGCTTCGTTTGCACTCAATATAAACAGCGGGAAAAAAATCGAAAATATGCAGCTACTGCTCAAAAGAAAAAAAAATTATTAACTAAAGTATAAAATTTGTAATATTTTCATTATAAACTTTACCTCACAATCACAGAGTTGGACAAATTAGTCAGAATAGTCAAGGGCACACCGAAACCCAGGAAATATGGCCAATTACATTCGATGTAACTGAGTCGTTTGTGCAGTTCCCAACCCATATTGAACCATTTATACTCGAACGAGTAAAGAGAATATAGCAAGCATAGATGCACGAAGCATAGAATTCGTCCTACATAATTAAACGGTAACAGATTGACGAGCATACTTTGAACCAGAAACAACGCCTGGACAAGCAAGCTGAATAGAAAATCGGCTATAAGCTTGCTGATGTTTGGTATCATTTGTGGCCTTCCTTTGCGGAATTTGTAAGCAGCATTGGCAATATCCTGGAACCATAAGCTACTAACGACTTTGCTCAGCAGGAATATCGGCAAAACCCACATCATCCCGAAGAGAATCGACAGCAGCGATTGCAGCCAACCCCAGACGTAGTGCAGTTCATCGGACTTGCTGCCATAGAACCAGGTGAGTATTAGCTTGAGGCCGGGAAGAACGAGATTCTCGAAGAGAATTATACTCAGCCACGTGAAACCACCATTGAGCGCACAGCACTTGAAAACTTTCATTGCTATTTTTAGCTCACTTAAATCGAATAAAGAAAAACAATGTCAATCAAATCAAGTAAATTTGGATGATTAGATAAGCTTACCCTTTTTTAATGTTACTAGCACCTGCTGGTGCTTTAGATCCTATTCTACGTTCATCAGCCGCTGATGACAGTCTTTCGGGATTCATCACAAAGTCACTCATTGTAGACTTTTCTATGTTCTTCAGATCATTAAGACGATTGATCTGGCTGTCTATGTAAAACACAAAGGCAATGCCTTTGATACTATCAAAGATTCCACTAAAAACTCCATATGAAGTGTTCTGATGGAAAATATAAAAAAATGCCATAAATCATTGTTTATTTTCGTTTTCTTTTTAAAATGCATTTTCCAGCAGGACTAAATCCTGCGCGATGTAAAATGCATTCGAAGCTCTTTGTTTACCTTTATCGTATCCATTTGAAAGAACTGGGAATCACTTTGGTCAGGGTAATTAAAAACAGTTTAAAAAAAAATCAAATCGCAGTGGAGGTTTTACACTTGAGTTATGTTAATTTATTCATTTATTTTGAGACGATTGTCCACAACGGGACTACAATTAATAGTGATAATGAAATGAAAAAAAAACAAATCCGCGATATTCGTCGTTTATCTGTCCTCACAAGTGAAAAATAGGAAATACACTTTGCGCTTGGTGCAGTTTTTAATTTCAACGCATGACGGCTTTATATACATATGTATGTATGTATATTATGTATAAAAAAAAATTTATATAAATTGACAGCCAAAATGTCAGCTGCTTTTTGATGACAAACTATTCATTCCTGCGGAATAATTTGGAAATAGAACAAATTAACGAAATAGGGTAGTTCAGCTATGTGTTCAAATATTTCAAGAAAAGTTCTTATTTATGTAAATATTTACAGCCATATTTATAAACTCATTATAGTGAGTACATAAGGCTATACAACCCTTATAATGCCTCTAAACGCAAAATCGTTATTTATAAAACTTATGTGACGTTGAATAGAGGCATTATAAGCTAAACGCGTTTGGAGGTTGAATAGTGCCTACATAAGGACATTTTAGTATTGAACTGTCACATTCACTTTGACATCACATTGAATTACATATAAAGATTATCAACAAAAAAATATGCCTTTGACTTCATATTGAAACTAAAACTTTGTGTTATTAGAATTAAATAGATAAATATACTTGTTGGTGATGTCTCTCCACGCATCCTTCTTTATCCGGTGTGTTAGTGTCGTAATTATTATTTTGCATTATTGAATTTTATCCTCAAGAACTTGTCTGAGGAGTATTCCAGCTATAATGAAACGAATAACAATATGATTTTCAGTATTGTGCTAGAGATAATAACATACTTTATCTGATGAATGCAAAGTTAATTGTTGGAATTCTTTTAGCTTTTCGTAGTTTCGTTTTTGTTTATTAAATTCGATAGGCAGACAAGATGTTTTTTTTTTGTTTTTTGATAAACAGCTGAGTGTTATGAAGGCTAAATGTAATAGATTCTTACTTTTTGGTACTTTATTTGACACAAGCTCATTATAACTATGCAGGGTATGAATTTGCATAGTGGATGAATAAGTCCTTATGCATTGCATAACTATTCACGCGTTTAGGGAATTCTAATAAATACGGCTGTTATAGTATATGAACGACACGTCACCTGCAGAGGTTTTCCTTTTGATTCATTTCCTATACAATAAGAAAAATCGCCAATGGAAAGAAGTTTAAAATATCTTGTATTACTCTGCGATTTCTAGTAATTTTTAGGTAAATAAGTACATAGTTATTTCCATTAAAATAGCCGTGTTTTTTTGGTAAAGTTAATCGTAGTACAGTAGGATTTTATATGAAAAACAAATACAACATCCGCAGTAGGATCACTGCCGCAGGATTTCACTTCTCCTTTTATCGGCAGTGATCCTACTGCGGTTGTTGTGTTTGTTATTCATATAAAATTCTACTGTACTACGGATAACTTTTCCAAAAAAATACGGCTAAAGATGAACATGTTCGTCTTTACTATAATCTTGACTTTTGAATTTCTCGAATTTCCTATAAAGCAGAAATGAAGTTCTTCTGCATTTTGCTCTTTTTTTCTCTATCTAACAAATATGAATTCTGTATTTGGCATCCCTTTTATTTTTGCAGAAATCAAATGCAGATATATGTAAATCCACCATAAGTCAATGAACACAAAAAACTTACACTTTTCTGCCCAGAGTAGTCCAGTGCAGCTGGTTGAACAGAACTATTTTCAATTTCATTCGTTCCAATTCCAATATCGCTAGCAAATTTTTTTTTCTCCCTGCTACAATTTATTTTCCATCCATAAATCATCTGAAAAAAATAGTTGCACATTCTTGTTACGAGTTACGACGGAAAAGGCAGGAGGTCCCAAAAATATATTTGTTTAATTTACTTATTAGAGGCGTTTAATATCTTTTCTTTGATAATAAACGCATTTTTATTAAACTGACGTACGATACTGGTAAATAAAATAATATTTGCTTAAATAACTATTCTTTTACTTTAATTTCCACGGTAATTACAAATTGTCGGTTTCCATTGGTTGCGCAAAATAGTTCCAAAAAATAATTGCCTTTTCTCTTTGTGTACTTTTTTGTTTAGTTGTTCATAATCGATAGCAAGAAGTCTCCCACTTTTTCTGTGTGATGTCAACAAATGTTAATTATAAATTTTCCATTTTTTTGATGCTGCAATTATACAAGTAAATTCACTATTTCAACTGGAATTACTTTATATTAAATAATTTTGATTGGGAACATCAAAAAATAAACATAATTATAAGTAATTCGAGAAGATTTCACTAGGTTATCAATAACCAACCACTAGTAGCTCTGTTTAACATTGGGCGCATTCACTAACCTAGTCACTACGTAGTCAAAAAGTCAACTAGCTTTGTGAATGCAAAATTGCACTACAAAGCTAGTCAATTCAAACTGTCATATTAATGACAGATATAAACATATAAAATAAGAAAAATTATGTTTTGAGAACTTTAAATAAACTTTTTTTTACAGTTTAAATTAAATAACATCAAATATAAGATATAATATTAATTTGTTCAATAATTTCACTTCGAAAATATCTTCCACCAAAAATTAAACTTGTATTTTCAACGAACAGCTGATTGGGAAATGTCAACTAGCTTTGAAGCAGAAATTTTTTACACTACGTTTGAGGGGAAATTTCAACTAAATTTTTAGTTGGCTTTAGCCAATCAGAACGAGTTGACTACGTAGTGACTAGGTTAGTGAATGCGCCCATTGATCTGTGAAAGTACTACATACATTTATATAAATATTTTGGCTGGAATACTATATTACTCATACTTTATTCTCTAAAATGATTGTTGGTACTTGATAGAGGGTTTATTTTTACTTGTTTTTGTTTGCCAAAATCACGAAACTTTATTGTTCATTCGATCTATCGACAGTCGACACATTTAGATTATAATTGTACTTATTTCATTGTTCGCAATTGCAATTCGCTTCTCCTATTCATTTGATTTTTTTATTTTCAATTTCAGATTGACGCTGGAACTTTTTCCTTTTCTAAATGCGGGTCGCATTTCATAATTGATAATATATTTTTTCATACACAATAACATTACCAACGAACCCTCCCCAGTCGACCCTTCTCCTCCTAGTTCCATACCCGACTTAACTCAAATTTCTCAAAAAGATAAGACGCCGCAGTCGCGTCGTTGTCCCAGCTTTAGCGGACAAAGTTTGTATTTCCATCGCTTAGCAAACGTTGAGCTTTAAAATAATGCCGCGAAGTGACGATCGATTACCCATAGTAGAGAACGATGAACTATCACAAGAAGCTCAGGCAGTAAGTCCTTCAGTGGCAGTAACGCAGCGGGACAATGAGCTGGATCCTGCTCCCACAGGATGTGGAGCATCCATGTGCTGCAATCCATCCAGTGGATTACATCGGTTTATTGCACTGATATTTATGTGCCTGTTGGGATTCGGTAAGTTACATTCAATTATGTACTAACTATTTACACTATTAATTGCGCTTATTGATAATATGATTTGGAAAGTTACAAAATTAATGTCTTCGTTTACATGACCTTATCGGAATATTTATTGGTTTTTGTATTTTCTCTCTTTTATCAGGAAACTGCATACGACCATTGTGTCTAGCGTCTGAGGCGTCAATCTTTCTGCTCTGTTGATAATTTGTTTTTGTTCAACTTAATTGTTTTGTTTTGCTTTTCTTCTCAAACAAAAATGATAAAGAATTCGTAAGCAGGAATGACTGACGGTATAATGCTGGTCCAGGCAAAGTGATTCATTTAAGTTAGTTATCATAAAATATATGGGAATCATTTTTGAGATTTCCCTATCCTTGAAAATATATTGAATCATTATTATTCAGAATAATCCAAAATATGTATATATTTTTTTTTTTGTCATATACATATTAATACATATCCATGTATGTACATACTACATACTGAATATTGAAAGGAATTTTGCTTTGCAGATCTTAAGTGCAATATAATTAATAATTAATACAGTTGTATTAGGTTATTATTATATTTCAACAACAACTCGAACCAAAAAAAATCATTTTTTTTTTCAAAAAGTTTTAGAATCTAATCCACAGGTAAAGATATATTACCACATATACGTTTTCAGAATTATAAAAAAAAAATTGAAAAATAAGTAAAAAAAACACCAAACTCTTTATTAGTGGAGTTCAAAATTAGAACAACAGCAAAAGAATCGTTGATCGATTGCTTAAGTTGATTAAATTTGTTTGTTCTACAAAGTTATTAGATGCTGTCAGAAATATTGAGTTGGTCTAAATTTGATTTTCTCTAGCACCTGAACTCTCTGATACTTCAACCTACTAGGTTTGTTCGTTGAGCCCTGAAGTCACCCTGGGGTCGCCCTAAATCGTTTTTTGAAAAACCTGAAGTCACCCTGGTGAGCAAATGCTGTGTTTTTTGAAACCTGGGGTCGCCCTGAACTCGCCATGAAGTAGATCTAGGTATTTTGCTGGGGCGAGTTCAGGTAACACTCAAACTGTCAAAAGTCATATGGGATTTCATATGTATTTCTTTTGTTGTCGTTTGGCGATTCGCATGTCGCATGTTATTGCTTGTATTTGCAATTAAATATTTGTTGTACTCATCGGATGAAACATTCAGCAACAACGCAAAATTGTTTTCGTTCATTTTTAAAACTAATTTATAACAAATTTAAAGTTTTATCAGATCACAAAATTATTTTGTCTTGCTTTTAGTTGTCAACAAAACAGTTGAAAGCTCTTGGGTGTTTTTTGAAAACCGAAAACCCCAGTTTTTGTTGACAACTCTGAGGGTTGTCAAGAAAACCTGGGTCAACCCTGGGTAAAGTTCAACAAACGAACCTAGTATCTCTATTAAAATGCCAAACTTTTATAAAGTTCCAGAAACTTTTAAATAAAATATCTTAATAGTAATTTCAAAATATCCGAATTATAAAATGAAATAAATAGAAAGACATTACGGCTCGTAGAGGGCCTTAACCTAGTGACTTACAATTTTCAACCATTTCTGTGTGCATTTCATGAAAAATTAGCCTTCTTATAATAGTGACAATTATCTTATAGCTAACTATTTAAACTATAGGTTTATTAATTTAATACTAATGCGTTTCGGCCTAAAAATTTACGTTATATTAAAATTCAATATCGATTTTATTTTATTTGATCAAGAAATAATTTTAAGAAAACTTTGAAATCAATTTTTATATTTTTTATATATATAAAACTTACAGACTAATTAAACCTACTTAAAAACTAGAACAGCCACAGCGAAGTTTACCTTTACCGTTCTACGAGTATATATGTACATACAGTGTTGGACAAAACTAAAGCACGAAAAAATATCACATTGGAAACATACGAATAAAAAGTGAAAACACTCGTGATACTTTTATATTTTTTATTTTTTCTTAATCACAACATATCGTCGTCATTCTATGAAAACTCCCTAATAGGGCCCATACACTACGCAAACACGTTTGTTCAAACGTGTGTTTGAGCAAACATACGAGTAGTTTCGCCACACACTACACAAACATGTTTGAGGGATATTAGTTGCGTGACGTTTTTCATCTCAATCAGATCTACGGAGCAATGAGCGATTCAGCGTGTGCAGCTTTAATTATTGCCTTGGCTATTCAAAAAAAAAAATAGAAAAAACAAAAAAAAAAAAAATTGGTGCAAAAAAATTCGTTCGTCTTGTTTATTCATCTTAATTTCATGAAAATTGGCATCTGTTTGAGCAAAATTCAACACACACCACTCAAACATGTTTGTGCAGTCACGGAAAATTAAAATTTTTTTGAATTTCTTCAAACCGTTTGCGCAAATACTCAACATCGCTACACACTTTCTACTCAAACAGTTTGCACAAACATTTTTACAACAACAAAAAGCATTTGTTTGCTCAAACGGTTTGCGTAGTGTATGGAGATTGTCAATTATTTGTATGGGGATGTTTTCCCAGACAGTTTGTACTTGTTGTCAAGTAGCGAGTCAAAATTGTTACATTTCGTTCGATCAATCCTCTAATCTACCATTTCCCATAGATTCTCCGTTGGGTTGAGATCAGGGGATTGCGCTGGCCACTTTATAACCATGATATTAACTTCATTAAGCCAATCTTTCACCAATTTAGCGGTATGTTTCGGATCGTTGTCATGTTGGAAGATCCATCGCAACGGCATATTCTCCTCCGCATACGGAAGCATGACGTTTTGAAGGCTTTGCTGGTACATGAAACGATCCATTATACCACTTATCTTATGACTGGAAAAACATCCCCAGACAATAATGTTCCCCCCACAGTGCATCACAGTTGCTTTGGTGAAACGAGGATTGAGGCGTCGTCGTACCGTACGAAATCTGTCGGATTCTTTTAAATTTAACTACGATTCATCCGAGAATGGAACCGTCTTCCATTTCTCCCTAGTCCAGCTAAGGTGCGTTTTGGCAAATTCTAGTCTTGCACGTCTATTTTTAAGGGAAATAAATGGCTTTTTTTATAGCACGACGAGCTTTCAAGCCTCTATCAAACGCTCTTCGCTGGATCGTTCTGCAAGAGATTTATAAGAAGTGTAGTTCTTTTTTTATGTTTTTAGAGGTAATATAAGGATACTTTCTGATTAACCTCATTATTCTTTTATCGCAATGCGACGTGGTTTTTCGAGGTCTACCACCATTGTGCACTGTTTGAACATTACACCGAGCACGAAATCGAGCTATTATCCAAGAAATAACCGTTTGGCTTATACCATATTTATTGCTAATAAATGTAATTGATTCACCGCTTTGAAAGTCGGACACTAATTTTTCTTTTAATTTATTGGAATATTTATTCCGCGCCATTTTAACAATTTTTATTTAAATTTTAAATTGTTCATTAGCTTTGACCGTTAGCATGGTGCAAAGATCCGCGATTAACTTTTTTTGTCTTGTCTAGAACATGCTTGACAAAATAACAATTGAAGGTAGCAGCATTTAAGAAGTAAGCGGTAAAGTTCGATAACTGTAAACAGAAATATGGTACATGTGCTTTAGTTTTGTCGCGCTACTTTTTAATGAGTTTTTAACTATGTATTTTTATTTTTTAGAAATATGTTAAGATTTAAAATCAAATTAAAAACTGCAAAATATAGAATAATATGTTGTGATTAAGAAAAAAATAAAAAATATAAAAGTATCACGAGTGTTTTCACTTTTTATTCGTATGTTTAAAATGTGATATATTTTTAGTGCTTTAGTTTTCTCCAACACTGTATATACATACATATGTATGTATATATATATATATTTTTATGTTAAGTGGTTCTATAACTTTTTTTTGTGCCACCCTGACTTTTCCTACTCTACTTAATATTAAAACCAATACCTATATGTAAGTCAAGCACGATTAGAAATCGAGTCGAATTTAATTGTCGTGTAAATCAGGGGCCAAATTACCGCTTCAGTGACCGAGTGAGTGAGTCCCATCAGTGATCGAATAAAAATGTCAAATTAGTGTAATCGATTGCTCGATGACGTAAGCGATAATGCCAAACTCACATCAGTCACGTAATATTCGAAAACTGATGCGGTAATTTGGCCCCTGATGTGAGCCATTCAGCAAAACACCTTAAACCTCGTGTCAATCCGGCTAAAACAACTGTTTCGTCAGGGCAATAAGAACGCTTTGAAAACGAAATGATTATCCGTATGATACTATTGTCCTCCGCCCACTTGGGCAGAGCTAGTCCAACGCACTTCACATTATGCCAAGGGGTAGTACTGGTATATTATAAAAACCCAATACCCGTACTTCTAGGAATGCCCATCAGTTTACCCTTGAGCCAAATTTCGGACGTATTTTCAAGTACAGAGATTCTTTTTTTTTAGCCGCACTACACGAATATAGCATGCTTTACCGGGCACAATATTTGCCACTCATTGCAATGTGCAGACATTCGGTATCTCCTTTCTAATCCTATCCTTCTTTCTTAATTGCTCGCACTGTATTTAACATAAGGTTTTTTATAACCCCTCGAGTGCGCGTATAATATAAAAAATGTTCAGTTTTTTTACAAACTGAAATAAGAATCTTAATTAAGTTATTTTAAATCAAATTTGAAAAATTAATTGAGCTCTTTAAGTCTTATAACACTCTATGTCTAAACTAAAATAAAAACTACCTTAACACAGACACAGCAAAAAATCCCAAACAAAAGTTTTGAAGTCGTAAAAAATTAAACTAGATATTTGAATCAAACCCGACATTACGATGGTAAAGAACCCAAAAAGTTTAAATAGCATTATTAAATTAGAATTGTAAAATTAGTATTAATATTAATTAAAAATAACGGCCTCTTGTTGAGAACTTGAGAACTTTATGCTCATTTACATTTTTCTCAGACTTAATTCATGTTTGAATACACGAAATATTTAAAATTCTAAGGGACGTACGCTGTAAGAGCAAGTAAGTGCGACCAAGCCATTTATTTTAGAAAGCCTTATATATTGATTTAAAACTCGGTGCCGATAGCGTAAATATTTACTCATTAAGCCTGTTTAGACTTGGAATTTTTTCAGTATTGAACCACCCCATTACACAGGTTTTAAATAATGCATTCGGATACATATTAATCATTCAATCATTATCGACCTGCTGGTTATAGCTCGTTATATTTTAATAATTGAAGAATCTCTGTTTTAGCTTTTAGCTAAATGTGCATTTATGTAAAGGGTTTTTCAAATGGGACTTGAAAACTTTGAACTTTCACTGTAAACCCACGATTAAAATCCATTTAAAAACATTCAGTAAGAACAAAACTTTTATCACGTTGAAGTTCACGAATTCCGAGTTGGTGACGTGAACTTTAAGAGGTTAACGCCGTTGGTAAGGCCTGCATTGATTTCGTTTGACGACGATGAAAAATAGTGAGTCTCGTTGCCATAGCTATGAATTAGAAACATAAGCCATAATTTTTTATTCTCTTGACAAATTCTATACGTATGTTGATGGTATCTATTCCATTTCGAATTATTACTGACTGTAACTAATTAGCTCAAACATTAGATAAACAGACCATTAATCCACTTATTGCTCGTTGGGCTCTTGCTTTGGAAAAGTACAATTACACTATCAAACATAGAACTGGCTCATTGATGGCTCACGTAGATACTTCGAGTCGATATTTTTTAGTATTAGCGAAGGATACACCAAATTTATTAGTTTAAATTATTGACGTTGATGATATTGATTTTCTGCTAAAAGCTACGCAAAACCGTGACGAACGTATTGTTCAATTAAGAGATAAGTTAGAACATGAATTAGTTCCTAATTTTGTTTTGTAAAATGGACTTGTTTATAAAAAAGACAAAAATGATCGTTTGTTTAGATTAGATTATTTAGATGAATTGGAAAATGATTTTGAAAAAAGGCGGGACAAACCTCTGGAGTAAATCGAAAAATCTCAGCAACGAAATTCAGATCTAATAACAAAGAAGTTTCGGCCAGCAAAAATATTTACCAAAGGCGAGTTTGTTGCAATTAGAAATTTTGATAAAACAGTTGGAACAAACAAAAAATTTAAAAACAATTTTAAAGGACCGTATAAAGTTTATAAGGTACTCCCTAATGACAGATATGTTATCAGGGATATTAAGAACTGTCAACTTACTCAATTACCATACGATGGCGTTATTGATATCAGTTATAAGGAAAAGTAATATGTACATAACTATTTAACAATAACTACTCTAAATTTTATATACATACCTTAAATATTATTATACTTTATACCTAGCTCTAAGTATACTTTTTAAAGCTTGTTATTTTCATTATTCTAAAAATTATTATTGTTTAGAATAAAGATATATATAGATTGGTTTGTAATCCTCTGTTTTAGTAAAAGAAGATAGATGATGTTTCCGTTTAAATTTGTGACCGAGTCATCAACGATAGAAAATTGTAGGTAACCTCTATTCCTGCTTACACGACACAGAAATGCTTTATAGTTATTATGGCCCTTATTGCGAGTGTCGTTCAACTTTCGACCCGACAAAAGTCGAAAGCAACGACAAATTTTCTTTTTGGTATTGTGTATCTCAATCGACAGATACAATAGTTACTGTGAATAACGAATGTGCTTATTGTTAATGAATCCTATATTTTGACATTTGGGCATGTTTCAGTGATGGTATATGTGGAAAAAAATTCCTTTACATAGGGATCAAATAGTTTGATCAATAAATGAATCACAAGAAAACATTTTTAAATAAAACACCAATACAGCAAATTTACAAAGTTGACGGATTGACGAGGAACTCTGCGATAAGTTTGTTGTGTTCAAGCAGTATAATAAGAGCAGCATGAAGCAGAGATAGAACATTAAGTAGTTCTAGTCAAATACAAGTGTGTTTAATTGGGAAATGGAGAGCAAAATTTATGCATTTCATAGTTTAATTTCCCAAGGTAACTAACAACAAAGTGACTTTTATTGACACGAGATTTGTTGTATATCGAGGGAAGTTTTATCACGCTAGATCAAATAATTTCCAATAAAACTCACTAAGGCTAGTCGCGCACTGGCAACTGTGATCGAAATCAAATAGTTTAATCACCAGTTGAAAGAGAACCGCACACTGGCAACTCTTTACTCACGCTCGCACTATTTTCTCTCTTGCACCTATAAAAAACAGCTCAACTGATGCGAGGCAATCGTTTAGTTTGTGTCAAAACACAAACTTTTTAGTTTCGAGAATCGAGTTGCTCTAAGTGCGCGGTGTGCCATATAAGCCCATATGTTTCATTTTAGCAACTAAACAGTTTCGAAACTAAAAATTGAATGTGCGCGCCTAGCCTAAGGCTATTCATGTAAAGAGATAATTTTCCGCTTTGTAGAAAGATATAACTTTCCGCAGCATGTTTTCATGAACACCCCCTAAGAAATACTTGCGTAAATGTGGGAAATATTTTGTGAAATGTCAAATTAAAAGTCAGAATCCATACTTCTTTAGTTTACGAGGTTTATTTCCGCACTTTCCGCAGCAAATTTGTGAGATAATTTTATGCGATTTGCAGAAACTTTTTCCCATACAAATTTTGACAGCTCGTTTCTGCGGAGATAAAATTATCTGAACTAAAAAAGAAATACAATTTATTTTTTGACAACTCAGGCTCTGTTCTGAACTAAAAAAGAAAAACGCCTAATGTGTGAATTGCGTCGGTGTAGGGAAAAAATAGGTACATTCTTATATACGTACATAGGTACTTTTATTGTTTTGATATACTAGCACTACCATATGGTTTTAATTTGAAATTTTGTATTAGAACGAGAAAATTGTGAAATAAGTGAAATGTAAGTAATGAAATTATGTAAAATTAAAATACAAACAATAATAAATGCAATAAATTTCAGTTAAATAAACAAGAAATGATTTCCTCGGAGTTCTTTTTCGATGATTCAGAATCGGATGATGAAACAATCAACGACGACCACATAATGATTGCCAGGAATAGGAGACAACTTAGAGATGTTTCCAATCCTCTGGAGCTTGAAGAAAATATGTCTGTTAATGAGTAAAAATATATTTTCTTTTATTAACTTACTACATTGCAGATTTTTGAAATACTTCCGGTTGTCAAAGCCAGCGTTTGTTCAATTATTGGCGGACATTGAACAACATCTTAAACCAACTAAAAGAAGTACGGCAATACCAAAAATAATAAAACTTGCCACGGCATTAAGATTTTTTGCCCATGGATCATACCAAATAAGCGTTGGGAATGAGTACTGTCTTGGCCTTGCACAGTCGACTGTGTCCCTTGTACTTAAGGAAGTAATTAATGTTATGGAAAATATAATTTGCCCAAAATGGATACAATTTAATTACACCGAAGTTGAAAAAAGTCGAGCTAAAGTATACTTTTTTGAGCGAAGCCATATACCAGGGGTGATAGGTTGCATTGATGGCACGCATATCAAAATTGCATCCCCGAAAAAGGAGTTACAGCATGCGTACTATAATCGCAAAGGCTTTTATAGCATAAATGCTATGATCGTAAGAAAAACCTTTGCTTTCAAATCCAAATAAATTAAATTTTCCATTTTAGGTTTGTGACGATACAATGAAAATAAGATTCTTAAATGCAAAATATCCTGGGTCAACACACGATTCAAATGTTTTCAATATGTCCATCTTGAAAACAATCTTAGAAAGACAGCATCAAAGAGGACAAACAAACACTTGGCTTCTTGGTAAGGTTTGGTTCAATACATAATTCTACATAATTCATAAACCATTATCGTGAAGGTGATGCAGGATATCCCTTGAAGCCGTATCTAATGACCCCGTTTCGAAATCCTGAATCAGCATCACTCGAAAGTGCATTTAATAAAAAGCATGCACAGGGAAGAAACATCATAGAAAGAACAATTGGCGTGCTGAAAAATAGATTTAGATGTGTGCTAAGGGCAAGAGAATTGCATTATACTCCAAAAAAAGCAACACAAATTACCAACGTCTGCGCAGCTTTGCACAACATTTGTCTCTTTTATAATACTCCTATTATTGAAGACTTCATAGATGAACCTCAAATTGTTGACGACTCCGCAAGCTTTCAAAACACCAACGAGAATGAAAACCCTCAAAACGAGGAAGCTGTTGCTATTCGAAACCAAATTCTTTCGTCAATGTTTGAAACGTGAAATCAAATAAAATAACCAACTTTTTTTTATTAACACCTTATTGTAATATTTTATTGGAAATATTATTTTTAGATTAGCCTTATCATTAATAAGAATAAACATAAACAGAATAACATAAACATACCTACTATAAATAAATAAATATACTTAAAAAGAAAAAGAAAACAACACTTCAGTTAACAAAAAAAAAAGAAAACAACACTTCAGTTCAATAGAAAAAAAAAAACATATCAATAAAAGAACATTTACACTTTCTGTAACTGCAACTCAATTTGTGTTTTTTTTAATTCCAATTTTTGTTGGATCAATTTTAACTTGAGAATTCTATCTCTTTGTCGGCATTTTATGTCCTCTTTTTGGATTTGCAATTTTTCTTTTTTAATAGCCAGCAATTCCTTGTGGCTATCTTTTAATTGGTAGTATACCTTCTTGGTATATTGCTCCAAGCTTGAAATTTTACCATTTAATTCAGATATTGCAACTTTGATATCACTATAAAACTCTTCCTGGTTAACAGTCTGCTTTATCAGAAGTGCGATTCTTTCTTCATTACTTTTTTTCGTTTTCTTTTCAGAACTCCTAGGCTGAGTGGAATTCTCCAAGGAAATATTTCTTGAGTCCATGGTTTGGTCTGGTTCTGGGTCTAGCTCTTCTTCTACTTGCATAGTTTCCACGGCAATGCTGTTTTCAACTTCCTCTCCAATCTCTTGGCCGGGCGGATCAATTGAGGCATTCATCGAAAGAAGTGCTATTACACTTTCCTCTAAGTTACTGAATGAATGTAACCGATTTGGCCCACCACCTGTCGCATTGATTTCAGTTTTATTTTCCGTCTTCTTTTTTTTAATTTTAAATTTTAGATCAGCCCAAACCTTTACAGAAAAAAAAAAACAATTGAAACATATTTTTTTTTGTAATTTATACAAAATTACCTTGATCCATTTTTCGTAAGTGCGCATAGGAGGCCCAAGACTATTTAGTTCGACAGTAAACTTTTCCCACCTTGTTTTACCTAGGGCTTTTCCGCAAATTCCCTTTGCAATATCGGGATTCGCTTCCATCAATGCAACGAGCTTTTCCATTTGCCTTTTATTGCTAACAACTTTTGCCCTGTGGTTAAAATAATTATTATAATGGAAATTAATAAGATAATAAAATAAAAAATTACATTTTTGCCCAGGAAATTGTATTCGTTGGCAAGTCGAACAGTAAAATGCAAACGATAAAGATCGATTGTCTAGACGAAAAATTTCGTTCACAATAGAGATCCACAATACCAAAAAGGATTTTCGACTTTCGACTATCGATAAAAGTCGTTTATCGATAAGGAAACGACACTCGCAATAAGGGCCTATAAGTCGCCAGGTTTAAAACGGTAAAAGCTCCTTACAAGTTTAAATGCTACTCGTATTGTGTATTTCGGTTTAAATTTTGTTTAATATACATAAGAGCTTGTTAGATTAAAAAACCGCTGTACAAGCAACAAGAAAAGAATATTTAAACAAAAATTTCACGTAAATTATGCAAATTTGTATACAAAGAATATAAAGATTACAAATTATGTATTTAATTTTCAGGATCATACTTCTGTTACGACAGCCCGGGTGCCCTTCAAGATGTTTTCAGGAAAGAGCTTCATCTGTCATCCACCGAGTTCAACTTCCTATATTCCATTTACTCATGGCCAAATGTTGTTCTCTGCTTCATTGGAGGATTTCTAATCGATCGTGTTTTTGGTATACGTATGGGAACGATAATATACCTTTTCATCCTCGTAATCGGTCAATTGGTGTTCTCATTTGGTGGGCTGTTGGACACCTACTGGTTGATGGTTCTTGGTCGATTTGTATTCGGAATCGGCGCGGAATCGCTAGCAGTTGCGCAGAACAACTATGCAGTTTTATGGTTTAAAGGAAAGGAATTAAATATGGTATTTGGACTGCAGTTGTCTTTTGCTCGCATAGGCAGTGCTGTTAACTTTTTAGTAATGGAACCTTTGTACAAACACGTGACTGAGTTTTACCAAGGTGCAACAGCTGTTGGTGTTGTGTTGCTTCTAGCAGGCATTACATGTGTTGTATCCTTCCTGTGTGCCCTTATATTAGGTTCGTATTAATATGTCTACTCTTCAAAACTAAATATAAAACAAATTATTTTTTAGGTTGTATGGATAAACGAGCCGAAAGAGTTCTTGGTCGCAATAATAATCCTTCAGGTGAAGTGGTCAAACTATCCGATGTTTTCACATTTAAAACATCTTTCTGGTTGGTTTCTATTATTTGTGTGGCCTATTATGTGGCTATATTTCCATTTATTGCGATGGCCAAGTAAGTTTACCGAAATCATTTCCAATTTGTTTTCTTTTGTTAACATTAATATATTAATATTTCTTTCAGGGTATTCTTTCAAGAAAAATATCATTTCACTCCTGAACAAGCAAACACAGTCAACTCGATGGTTTATTTGGTGGCAGCTGTAGCAAGCCCAATATTTGGTTTTATAATTGATTTAAGTGGACGTAACGTCTCTTGGGTATTCTTGTCAACCGTTTTTGCTATATTCTCGCATTCGCTGATGGCATTCACCAATTTATCCCCATACTATGCAATGTTAATGTTGGGTTTTTCGTATTCCATGTTAGCCGCAAGCCTGTGGCCACTTATTGCACTTATCATTCCTGAATATCAACTTGGTACAGCCTATGGATTGTAAGTTACACAAAATATATATTATTTTCTAAAATATGAGTTGGGGACTGATCCGAACTAACCAAAGATAAAGCACGAGGTTTGGAAAAAAAAAAGACAATGAATACAAATTTGTTTAAACACTTTATTTTAAATGCACTTTTAATATACCTATTGCTTTAAGTCCAGCAATTTTCGAAAATATCTGTTTAATGTGCTTTACGTGTTTGTAAATCTGCGAATTGATGAATTTGCAAAAGGGCTATGTAGTCGTAAATGTATGTTTTATAAGTGGGTCAGTTCATTTTTGTATATTAACTTTTGGTCTGTTCGAATATAAATTTGTTTGTGGATGCGCTAGTTAAGAAGTTTTTACCGAACAATTTAATTTAATTGAAATCTGTAGACTTAAAAAAAACAACAATACGTGTCAGTTGCTATATAACATCTAAATGTTAAAATGATTTACTAGTATCAAGCAATGTTTTCCAAATAAAATACTTCTTCATTCTTTTGATCACAAGGCAATGACAAACTATAATTTGACGTGCAATGCGATTATCCTCAGGCGGATTATATACGTAATATTTTTGTTTTCTTCAAAAAATCATTTTTTTAATAATCATTTTTTTTTAATAATCTATCAACTGTATATTAAAATACAAATCCTGTGAATGCGGCCGCCTAAAAGAGCCAGGTTCTCAATTGTTGGGGAAATTTATATTATTTTTATTAGCGATACATATATTAATATGCACATACAGTGGCGACAAAATAAATAGAACATGCACTCTTAAACTTCTTTCTTGCAAGTTTTCCTCACTTTTTTAAACTTCAAAGAGCTTTTTGACTTGTGAGGAAATAAGAACAAATATACATATCTCTGATTAAAAATTAAATAAAGTCCTTATTTTCAATGACATCGGAACGCCGTCGTTTCATAGACGAATGAAGACTCCGGCATCGTTCAACAGGTACTGAGTACCAGGCTTGCAGCCCTTCCTCTCAAAGTTTGTCGAAATTGGAAGTATTAGATCAATTTATTGCTTCATCCACGACATTCCACAAGTTCTCAATAGGATTACGATCTAGGGACTGGGCTGGCTTATTCCTTAACAGCGATTTTTTGGGTGGATAGCCATTGCTTTACAGATTTAGCCGCACGCTTAGGGTCGTTATCCTGTTGAAATTTAAACTTCAAGGGCATTTCCTCCTCAGAATTGTGAACCATAGGATTTCCTTGTATTTTAAATGGTTGATAATACCCTTTATCTGATGAAGTAGCCCCATATCATGCCAAGAAACACATCCCCAAACAAGAATGCTACCACCATACTTAATAGGCTTTATTGTGTATGTTCGGGTCATAATTTTGGTGGATTCCGCGTCGCACATATTTTTTCTCATCTTACCCGAAGCGATTAAATTTACACTCATCGCTCCATGAGGTATTTTCACCAGTCTTGAACTTTTGAAATATGTTTCATTGCAAACTGCAGCCGACGTAACTTAAACGTACGGTAAACATTTTTTTAACGCAGACAGTTTTTAATCGTACTTACAGACACAGTAACACAAAGATCTTGTTCATTTTAATGTTTAATTTTTGAGACTTTGCTCAGGCAAACGATGGCAACATCAGTTCGAGAGGTGGATTTTCTGGTCCTACTCTTACGAATTTTGTTTTGAGAACGCCCTTCTTCTTGGCAATGGTGAACAGCATTTATAACATTCTTATTCTTCTTTGAAAATTCATATTTCCGCTCTATTTCAGATTTCGTATGACCTTCCTTCTTAAAATCAAGAACCCGTAGCTTAAAGGTCTCTGCTGATTGTTTTTCACTTTTCATACTACATTTCAGCAATTAAAACTGAATCAATTTAACTAAAAACTTTATCAAAACTCATAACTTTTTTACTTATGTATTATTATTATGTATTAAATCTGCAACGGAAACAGTGTGTGTTACTTTACAGACAAAATCTACATCAGTTATGTTTACAGTTATGTTTTAAGGCCTAGACATAATTTTTAATAGAAGTGTACTATTTATTGTGTGGCCACTGTATGTATGTACATGGCAAAATTTGAATTTAAAAAAATCGAACTCAAGACTGATCAAACTTAACATTCCCCTGATAGAGAACACGACGAAAGAGGGTTTATTCTAAGAACAAAATCGTTCTACAGGATGGGTCTATCTCCATTGTTGACATCATTTTTCGGGGATTTAAGAAGAGGTTTATTCTGACGTGATCTATTAATACGATTAGTAGATTAGATTAAACGATTTTAATTAATATAAATTTTGAAAAATTTTCAAATTTACAAACAAAAATCAATATGACAGAATTATAATTTTAATAGAAGTTTTTTTACATTAAGTTTTAATTCTTTAAAATAGATTTATTTAATTTATTTAATGAATGTAAGAGAATTATCTCTGTTTAAGTGAGGTGATTGAATTAAATTTATTTACATTATTTTTTTGCTAAAAGTTTCTTGATACTATTTATTGTCTGTACGCAAGTGCAATTTTGCTAAATTGAAGTATTTTTGGAACATCTACTGCATTTAAAATCTCGATAGTTTGTTGATTTGATAGGAAATCATTTCAACAGAGGCAAACAAAGCTTTTACATTTCCATATTATAAATATAGCCCTACAGTCAAATTTTATGTATGTGTAACGATATAATACGAGTATGTACATTAGACTGGGCCAAAAAAATTGACTATTTTTTTTTTTGAAAGATATATGGTTCTCCACTGAAAAATATTAAGAGACCTTTTTTGTAGAGCATTAAATTTCCTTTAAAAATCCATTGTGATCATTTTGAGATATTCATTGATTCGTTAGTTACAAAATTCCAAATTAAAAAAGTAAAATCGAAGAAAAATAACAATTTATTAAGCTTAATTACTCAAAAACGGCTTGTCTGACGAAAATTTTTAATTAGACCTTTTTTGTAGGGAATTTAATTTTATATAAAAGTAAGTCAAAATGAATTTTTTTTACTTCAATGTTTTGTCAGTTCTGACGCAAAACATGAAATTATGACTAAAAATCAAAATTAGCGATGATAGACCTCTTAAAATTGATATTAAGGGCTCAAACTTTTACGAAAATTTTTTTTTGTCATTCTGAATGATATTCTCGATATATCTTTCAAAAAAAAAAAATAGTCATTTTTTTTGGCCCAGTCTAATGTACATAATAAATTGAAAAAAAAACAAAGATATTTGAAAACATTGCTTAATTTATTGTTGCCACATCTGCTCTTAGATCCTGTTTTACGAAAACTTAATTGCAATCTATTAGCAGAGACGGGAGTGATAATTTACAAAATTTGTACAAATACAAATATGTACTTACAAATACATAGTATATCAAAAATAGTACAAATATAAATTTGTTTACTTGACAAAATTACAATTGATAATTTTTACTTGTTCAAAATCATTTTGAAAAGTTAAATTTTGTTCAATGTAATTTGGTGCACCAATGTTTGAAATTTCATATACGTCCAGGTGTTCATCTTTATAATGATTTACCAACCTACGAGTATATTTCAAAGAAAATCAAACCAAATCATTTTTTGTGCAATAGTTAGTTAATGAGCTTAAAACAAATTTTCGTTTTTGATGTACCGTGTAATTATTCATTATTCATCTATTGATTTAATTTATATAGCATCTGGCACGTTTTCGTGTTGTGATTTGTGTTAATTTTAAAAGCGCATTTGTTTGACATATAAAAAAAAACATTTTTTTTTATTTCAACAATTTAGCTGCCAATCTGTCCAGAATCTCGGCTTAGCTCTAGTCTTGATTGCCTCTGGCATTATTATCGACATGAGTGGTGGGAAGTTTATTTGGGTGCAGTTGTTCTTCATTGGATGGCTTACCAGTAAGTTTTTTTTATCCTTCGAAAATCCATTTCCTTGATATAATAATATAAAATACGTTTTTTTTACAGTTTCCCTGATAGCCACCTGCGCTATATGGGGATATGATAGAAAAATTAAAGGAAACCTCAACATGACACCACAAGAAAGAATCACCTACAATAGGTTTAATTAAGTTTTCACCAACCGTAAGTGCTTGCCTCTTGATAGAATTTATTTTTTTAGTAAAATTGGTCATGAAGGAAATCGTGCGCGACACGCAGACGATGTCTATAGTAGTGACCAGGAACCGCTCCTGGATAATTAAATTTATATATTAACATAATTTTTTTTGCATCCTTTTGTTTGTCAGATAAAAATAACAAACGTTTACATTATTATACAAAATATTACCAGAAAAAAATAGTTCTAAACAATAATAGTAAAATTTTAAAATTGGTATAGAGCATATGTAACTTCAAAATCTTTATTGTCCGTTAAAAAATCCAATCATATCAAAAAGTTATTATATGTATATGTAGTTAGATGTTAAGTTTCAAATATTTCGGATAGTATACAGAGCTTGCAATGCTTATATTATTGACTTTTATCATCATTGGCATTTTTTTAATGTGTTTATAAATTAAGTTTATTTTTTTTTGTTTTCATTTTACTCGATCCAACAATGTTTTTTTATTTTAAACAACTTTATACACGTATACATAAAACTAAATATATTTTCTATAATTTTTACAAATTATATAAATGTACAGTTAACGATTTTTCCCCATATATAAACAAAAATAAAATTTTAAGATAACAATGTTAATCAATTTCCAAAAAGATACAATATTTACTTTATAGTTATGGTATAAGGCTCAACAGTTTTTGAAACTCAATAAACAGATATTATTGTGATGCAAATAACATATTCCCGTGTTTCAAGTGTTTTTTGGAAGAGCTCAACAAACAATTCCTTAATAAATCGGAAAGAGACAAAACAAAAATAATAACTAATTTGAAAGTGTTTAATAGAAATCGGAGACAAATTTTGAAACCATTTTTTGTGGCCGTACTTCGTGCTAAATTTAATGATGTGAGTTTCAACGGGCTAAAGGGCAACTAATTGTATCGAATGATCACTCGGCCACTGTGCACCATAAACCCGCAGTCCGCTAGTAGGTCACGTTACAGAAGTTACTTGAATTGGAAATAAGGTGAAAAGAATCTTTCAGGCTGTTTCAAAAAGACAAGCAGGCGAAGGAATTGGAAGAAAAGGTAAGTAAGGAGGAGAGGCTAACAGGGTTTGAAAAAAGGCGAATGGATTCTAAAGGGAATAACGAAAGATAAAAAGAATAGGAAATCCTGAACGGGGAAGAGAGTGTCGGATATGGGGAGATCTTGTTCCGGAAACAGACGAAACCACCAACAAAACAAATCGTGCCGGACAAAAACAATACAATGGGTTAACTACTACCACAAAAATTCTTGATTTAGCGACTGATGCTTACCATATACCAATACTGTTGGTGTTTCGCAGGTACGCCGCTCTCCCCCGTAATCCTACTACTCCTACTTACTACTTTATTTTTATGTATACACCACCCAAAATTCCACTTCTGACATTCATTTCAATTTCAACAAAGGTGTTATATAAGGATGTAGAACACATTCTCCTTACTCTAACGACCAACCAATCAAAACAAATATGTACATGCAATTTGTACGCGGTTCGTTTCGGTGGATGTTTAATTCCCTGTTTAGTTTATAAATATTTTCTTTTTATTTCCTCTTATTCTATTGGTTCTCTTAGTTTTAAGATTTACATTAAGTTTAAATTTGTTTGATAGAATCTTTCCGTTCATATTCATATTTTGTTTCTGTATTTTTCTGAAAAACAAAAGTGGAGGCCATGGCCATGGGAGAATTTCATCAGTGCGTGTACTTGTGGGTATCAGATTTTTTTTTATTTTTGCTACCTGGCTATTCTAATTTAATTTTTTCTTGTTTAAGCGAAAGAAGCTATAAAATGAGAATATACATGAAACATTCCGATGGTGTTCAAGAGATGGGAATTAATGCCTAATAGCTCTGATTCCTATTAGTACTAACGCTCTGTTCTGAATTCTATCCGATAAGTGGAGATGTGAGTTATACTCGAGTTTTGGACGCATAAACGCCTTATAAATGGTAGCCAGAGCAGAGGGGTGAAAAATTTTTTACATCGATATAGAAATCCTAAGCATTTAGCAGCATTTTTGATGGTCTCGAGAGTGTGATCATTAAAATTAAAGAATCTTTTTTCGAATATACATAAAAAAGCTGCGTTTTTTCAACCTTAACTATATTTTCTTGAGTGTGATTTGGAAAAGCATGCCACATCTCTGAATTTAACAATACGTCCGAATTTGGGCTTAAGGGTAAAGTGATGGGCATTCCCTGAAGCGGAGTATAACTGTTAAATTGTTTAAGCGGTGGAATGCATCTGGATTTTTCACTAAAACATTTCTCATAAGAATAACAGTAAAATAACCAAAGACAAGAAACATTACGGCGGTGCTCGAAAGATGCAAATGTTTCTATTATACTTCTATCAACTTTCGTTTTAAAGCTCGTTTTGTATTCTGAAGCAATTACCTAAATATGGGAATGGTACGAATTTAGGCGTTTTAGAATACACCCAAGTATTTTGCGATGTGGAAAAATATGTGATAATTCCATTAAAAGTGGATGCACGTACCACGAGCGGAGAGCTTTGCGGTTTCCTCTATACATGCCGCTCATGGATAGCTGAAAGTAGGGTGGGTTTCGATTTAAGAGTCGGAGACTAAACAGGGGGCCTATTCCTGAACACGAGTCGAGTAAGATGTCACTCGAGAGCTTATAGTCGAGTCGAGTGAGAATTGGTATTCCTCAACACGAGTGAGGTTCAAAAACATGACATGACTCAAAATGTTGAACGCACCCTTTCAACCGTAGCTAACTTCAATAAACGATAATTTGACATGTCACAGACAAATATTTAGGCCTATTCTGCCACATCTGTTATTCTGCTATAGATTTTCTGTTATGAATCATAAAAGATTTCCATCTTAAAAGATCTTTTATAATTGGTATTCGGGGGCTCGAACTTTTATAAAAGTCTGTTATGCAACTTCGAAAACGAAATCTGTTATGAAACTGAACTAAATCTGCTATCATAATCAGCTGTGATTAAATAAAATAATTCATCTGACAAAATTAAAATGGATGACGAACAAAAAAGTAATCTCTTCTCTTACACATTATTGGTGTCCTCTACTCTACTTACATATACATATGTTTATATAATACTCGTATGTGTGTAAATATATTTTCTTTCATTTGTCTCATTTTAAAAAGATTTCGTTGACGAAATATAAAATATATCGTAGTCGTTCTATGAAACGTCCATTCTTAAGAAAAATGTAATTTAATTCTTATTTAATTCATTCCAGATCAGCCATATTTGCAAAATATTGTATTGCACAATGGACGACGATTATATATCAATTTTTCATTGATATACTCGTATCTGTGTATGTATTGAAATCTTTTATGATAAAAGTCACAGAAGTTTGTCTTTTATTCTTTTATGATTTTTAACAGATTTCATAACAGATTTTGGCATGCTGAATACCAAAAATGCTATTCGTAAAAGATTTTTTCTATGTTCGAACGTTTGACAGTTCATAAAAGTTTTCTTAGCAGATTTTATAACAGATTTTAGCGTGCTGAATACTAAAATTAAAATTCATAAAAGATTTGTTGACAGCTCAAACATTTGTATGGAAATTCATAGCAGAATAACAGAATAGAAGAATAAAAGATCTCGCCGAATAGGCCTAATTATTATTTCGAAATAGTTCTCAATTCAATTTGTTGAAAAATAAATGTGGCATAATTCAATTTAAAATAATATAGGATAATAAAATTAAAAAGAAAATGATTAGTACGGAGATGTTTCATGATAGTGATTTAGATGAGGTGCATTTTCAAGAAAATTAGAGATGCAACAAATCCTTTGGAGCTTCCTAGCAACGTGTAAGCATGAATTGAAATAAAGCAATAATGCCAGCTGCTGTTTTGGATCAGCGCCATTGAGGCTTTTGCTAAGGTCCTCCCATAACTCGCCGGCTTTTTTCCTTGCTTCGACTGACTGGATTCTTCCCTTTGCAAGGTGAGAGTGGGTTAGGAAAAAATCAACCAAAATTTCATACTGCCTAGCAGTCGTAACTTTTAATCTATAATTTTTAAATTTAGTTAAAATATGCATATTCGCTATTATTTTAATTTGTTTTTTACTTACATTTTCGGATCCATTACTTGACTCGACAACTTTTTAAACATGACTGATTTGTCACACAAAAATACTCACTCTAGTGTTCAGGAATACCCTTTTTTCACTCGAGTGATATTTGACGTTTGACGTTCGAGTTGGGGAATACCCATTATTAGTGACTCGACGTGTTTGCGAATACCATTTCATGTGAAATTTTCCCATGTCACATAAAACTCACTCCACTCGTGTTCAGCAATAGGGCCCCAGGGCCCTGGACACACCATAGCAATTATTTTATGATTAGCAGATCAATAAAACTTAGATAGAGCGGTTGGAAAGGTAATTTCTAATCCAATGTACGAGTATGAGATATTCATCAAATGTTTCAGATTTCGATTGTTGCAATTTTTCTGATGGACTTTTCTGATGAGCTATAACTGGCCCCTAACTTTAAATCATATTAAGAAACATTTGAAAAAAAATGGTCAAAATTGGAGCTGTACTTTAAGGCCTTAGGCTCGTATTCACCGAGCGCTCCTAAACGGCTCTTAACTTTACGAGGCTCTTAACTTAAAATTTCTGTGCGGTATTCACCAACCACTCGCAAGTGTTTTTCGAAGTTCGAAAATGAGAGCCACTCTCTCTTGTTCAGGCATACCCAAACTGTGAAATGTTGTGTAATGTTGGTCTTGACAGCAAATTGATACTCTTCTACTTGGCATTGGTCGGGACCACTCCTAACTTTTAAGAGCGCTCGTAGATCTTCACTAATATTGCTTGGTGAATACGTTTATGAGCTTCTTAAGTTATGAGCGCTCGGTGAATACCGGCCTAAAAGTCGCAGTTTTAACCTTCTAATGCCCGATTTCACGAAGGACTTTTAAACATTTAACAGGCTTCTAAACCTTAAAATGGGATATTCTGGTTTCACCAAGAGCTTTTAAATTAAACAAGCTTTTAAACACCCTTATAAACTAAATGCCCATTTTTGGCTCAATAAATTTTAAAAGTGTCAATTAAATGTCATCAGATGTAGATAACAATAATTAGATATAGCAGCTAAAATTATAGTTTTGTAATATTTTAGTTTTCAATTTTTTAAGATACAAATACTAATATTTAAATTATCTGTTTTTTATTTAGAATAAAATATAAAATAAATCTGCATCCAACGATAAAGTGCAACACATAGTTATTCGTTATTCGTCGAGCAAGAGTATTCCTGGGTTCACAGGAGACGATTCTCCGACTTCGATTTTCCAAAACGTCTGTGGGTCAGTTGCTGAATTTGTTTGGTCGTCATTTGGAACCGATAAATACCCGTCAGTGCAAAAAATAAAGTGGTTATTAGTGAAGCATTTTATGCCACAGAATCTTTCCAAATATATTTGTTTTTGCATTTCGTTTTTTGTTTGCATTTCTTGATATTTATTTCAACACATAATGCTTTCTCATTTTTTCTCATACATTTCGCTTGTTAGAAGAAAGAACCATTTTCTTTTTTACAGGGATGTGAAGAGAACTCAATTTTAACAACAAATTCCCTAAAATTTTACTTTTATAGATTGGTGAATCTCGAAAGATTTAAGAGTCTGATAAAATTTAAGAGGATTTTTGATAATAGTGCTTTTATGCCCGATTTCACGAAGGACTTTTAAACATTTAACAGGCTTCTAAACCTTAAAATGAGATGTTTTGGTTTCACCAAGCGCTTTTAAATTAAACAAGCTTTTAAACACCCTTATAAACTAAATGCCCATTTTTGGTTCATTAAATTTTAAAAGTGTCATTGAAATGTCATCAGATGTAGATAACAACAATTGGTAATAAGTATAGCAGCTGAAATTATCGTTCTGTAAGGATTTAAGGCTCGGTCAAACAGAACGCGTTTTTACGCCGCGTTTCACCGCCGCGTTCAAACGAAGCGTTGTATTACATTGCAATACATGTCCCATGTCACACTGAACGCGTTTTTGACGCCGCGTTGAATTCATCATGGCGTTGCAACGCGGCGGTGAAACGCGACGTTGTGTGAAATTACAGATTATTTCTAACGCTGCGGCAGTCAAAGTAATTTTAAATTTTTTCAAGATGGAAAAATTAATTGAATTGGTGAGAAATTACCCTTGTCTATACGATATGGGTGATAAATCGTATAAGAACATTTTCTTACATACATGTTTATTTATTATTATTGAAATATGAGAGAAATTTGTCTCTTATCATAAATTCCGAATTGGTAGGTCTTCTGTTTGTTGGCCTTTGAGATCTTTACTCTATCTCCCGGCACAGCCGGTGATATTCGCCATTTTCTTCTCTTTTTTTGTTAATTGGCGTGTACCCAAATTCTTTTTCTTTTACGAAAATTTCGTAATATAGCAAATAGAAGCAATAATTCCTCTTCTGAATCTGAGCTGCTTGACATTATTTTTGTTAAGGAATGATTGTTTTGTTTGTTCATTGCTTAACAGCTCTCTATTTGACGTCCTCTAACGCGGCGGTTGCAACGTCGCGTCAAAATAATCTTACCGTCGCGTTAAAAAATCTTAACGCGGCGTTGAAAACGCGTTCTCTTTGACCGAGCCTTTAGTGTTCAATTTTTGAAGATACAAAATAAATAAATTAATACTAAATATTTAAATGATTTGTTTCTTTATTTCGAAAAAAATATTGATCGTCTTCATCCAATAATAAAGTGCAACACAAAGTTATTCGCTGAGTAAGAATATTCCTAGTTCACAGAAATACATTATAATGACTTCAAAATGTGGTTCCGACTTTCCAACGCATCTGTGGATGAGTTTGTTGAATATGTTTGGTCTTCATTTGGAACCAAAACAAACCCAACAATGCAATACAAAATAAATTGAGTGGTTATTACTTAACAATTTTATGCCACAGAATGTCAGTATCAGAATCTTTCCAAATATTTTGTGTGCATTTCTTTTTTTTTTTATTTCTTGGCATTTGTTTGAACACATAACGCTTTCTCATTTCTTCTCATACATTTCGCTTGTTAGAAAGAAAAAAGCAATTTATTTTTCCCAGGGATGTGAAGAGAACTCAATTTTAACAAAAATTTCCCCAAAATGTCCCTTTTATAGATTGGTGAAACTAAAAATTTTTAAGAGCCTGATAAAATTTAAGAGGATTTTTGATAAAAGTGCTTTTAGGTTCGTATTCACCGAGCGCTCCTAAACGGCTCTTAACTTTACGAGGCTCTTAACTTGAAATTTCTGTGCGGTATTCACCAACCACTCGCAAGTGTTTTTCGAAGTTCGAAAATGAGAGCCAGTCTCTCTTGTTCAGGCATACCCAAACTGTGAAATGTTGTGTAATGTTGGTCTTGACAGCAAATGGATACTCTTCTACTTTGGCATTGCTCACATGGATTCGAGTCAAATGCGTGCGTGGCACACGCAAAGCGAACAAATTTTCGAAGAGAGCGCTCGTAAGTTAGGAGTGGTCGGGACCACTCCTAACTTTTAAGAGCGCTCGTAGATCTTCACTAATATTGCTTGGTGAATACGTTTATGAGCTTCTTAAGTTATGAGCGCTCGGTGAATACCGGCCTTAGTGTTTGTTTATGAAATCGGCCATTAGGTTCGTATTCACCGAGCGCTCCTAAACGGCTCTTAACTTTACGAGGCTCTTAACTTGAAATTTCTGTGCGGTATTCACCAACCACTCGCAAGTGTTTTTCGAAGTTCGAAAATGAGAGCCACTCTCTCTTGTTCAGGCATACCCAAACTGTGAAATGTTGTGTAATGTTGGTCTTGACAGCAAATGGATACTCTTCTACTTGGCATTGCTCACATGGATTCGAGTCAAATGCGTGCGTGGCACACGCACAAGCGAACAAATTTTCGAAGAGAGCGCTCGTAAGTTAGGAGTGGTCGGGACCACTCCTAACTTTTAAGAGCGCTCGTAGATCTTCACTAATATTGCTTGGTGAATACGTTTATGAGCTTCTTAAGTTATGAGCGCTCGGTGAATACCGGCCTTAGTGTTTGTTTATGAAATTGGCCATAAGGCTCGTATTCACCGAGCGCTCCTAAACGGCTCTTAACTTTACGAGGCTCTTAACTTGAAATTTCTGTGGTCGGGACCACTCCTAACTTTTAAGAGCGCTCGTAGATCTTCACTAATATTGCTTGGTGAATAGGTTTATGAGCTTCTTAAGTTATGAGCGCTCGGTAAATACCGGCCTAAATCTCAAAGATTTACTGACCTAATATCCATATCGTGCTAAGCTATCTCGATGATTTTTTATCGTTTGGCACAAATGACTGCTTTTACTCGAAAGCGATTTTTAATCTTTGATTCTCTTTTGACTTCCTTTCGATTGCATGAATGCTTTTAAACACTGCGATTTTTAATGAAAGTTAACTTTTCTTCTATTGAAAAGGAGTCATCTCTCCGCACTCTTTAATCTAGTAAGTAGATCGAAGTTCACTGAGCGAACGCCAAATAGAAATGAAACATACCTGACAAGTAAAGAAAACCACAAAGAAGAAAGAACGATAAAGGCTCGGTCAAACAGAACGCGTTTTTACGCCGCGTTTCACCGCCGCGTTCAAACGAAGCGTTGTATTACATTGCAATACATGTCCCATGTCACACTGAACGCGTTTTTGACGCCGCGTTGAATTCACCATGGCGTTGCAACGCGGCGGTGAAACGCGACGTTGTGTGAAATTACAGATTATTTCTAACGCTGCGGCAGTCAAAGGAATTTAAAATTTTTTCAAGATGGAAAAATTAATTGAATTGGTGAGAAAATTACCCATGTCTATACGATATGGGTGATAAATCGTATAAGAACATTGTTTTACATACATATTTAATTATTATTATTGAAATATAGGACAAATTTGTCTGTTTGTTGGCCTTCTTTTTTTGTTAATTGGCATGTACCCAAATTCTTTTTCTTTTACGGGAATTTCGTAAAATAGCAAATAGAAGCAATAATTCCTCCTCCGAATCTGAGGTGTTTGAAATTATTTTTGTTAAGGAATTATTGTTTCGTTTGTTCATTGCTTGAAAGCTATCTGTTTGACGTCCTCTGACGCGGCGGTTGCAACGTCGCGTCAAAATAATCTTACCGTCGCGTTAAAAAATCTTAACGCGGCGTTGAAAACGCGTTCTGTTTGACCGAGCCTTAACTCTGCAATTTTTCCAACCCCAGCAATTTTGTGTACCCCCGCCACCACACTCGTCTCTTTCCTACAGGCTTAAAAATCGCAAGGTAATATTGCTTCGTTTAAAAGCAATCAAGGAAGCGATCCACTTTATAAGAAAAATTGGAACACCGTTAGCATTTTGATAGATGCTGTCAAAGTTTATCTTCTTTTTAATCTTTTACACCACATAAATCTCTTGCCTTAAATCTCGGATTATTTTTTGGTGAAAATTTAGTATTATCAAGAATAGCCGTGTTTTTTTGGAAAAATTATACGTAGTATACAGTAGGGTTTTATATGAATAACAAATACAACATCCGGATCACTGCCGACACTCGAATAAACGTCAAATCTCTATCCGCAGCAGGATTCTCCTTTTATCGGCAGTGATCCTACTGCGGATGTTGTATTTGTTATTCATATAAAATTCTACTGTACTACGGATAACTTTTCCAAAAAAACACGGCTAATGTTTAACTTTTTTATATTTTAAAAAGTTGTCCTGCCACGGTCCAATTTCGTCTACTGTCAAATCGATCAAGTCAAATTACAGAACAGCTCAATTTTTTTGCTGTCAGTACAATGAACATGGCTAATAAAATCGAATTTCGAAACCCGTGTTGTTGTTGTTATAGGGGTCGGCTGTCAAATCAAAATAGAATTTTTTTATTTCTGTGCTTAATGACGGTTCTGTTTTTTGTTTGCTTTTTTCTTGAAATACATTTTAATCGAATTGTATTGTAACAAAGGTTTTTTTTTATAAAATTTTAACAACCGCATACTGATATTTTAAATTTTCTGTGTTTTCGATATTATGCTATAAATCTAGAAACTATTCAACAACGAGGTGTGAGTAGCCGCTCCTTAAGTATCTCCAGTTGAATTTCCCATATCAATAACCATAATGCCGACAGAATTTTCGATGGAGGATGTCAATGACTACTTCACCAAATTAAACCCTATTGCTATGAAAATATCCTTCGACATCGACGAAACCAAATCAGCTTACGAGCACATTTGGATGAAGTTAAATGCGAGCGAACACAATGAAATTATAAATGAAACTTTAATGAAGCCCGAGATTTCCCTTAGGTACTTCGATAACTTCTCTATAACGACAACTGCATCTTCTCTGTCGCTTTCATCCATGGTAACACCAAGCCAGAATGAAGAGTCAGTTAAACGACCAGCAAGTCAACCTAATCATCACCATTACTTAGATACCCGACGATTCTACGAATTTGATGGGCGAAATCTATCAACTTATTCTGACCAGAAGGTGGGACTAAAGCTTGTTCACGATGAAACTTTTGGAACATTTCGCGATGGTCATTCGATGCCATTCAGCTACAAGACAAAATCTCAGATCAATCTTAAGTTGTTTCTCGATGAAGAGGCTGGATTGATGCGTTCTTCCCAAATTAAACCATCTGGTATCTCTGAGGTCCTTCAAAAGACACTGCCTAACAAATGTGATGAGTCGAAGGTAACACCAGATATTGATACGGAGGTGCTGCAAATATCAGCTGAGGCGTTAAAGAAACTCCAAACGGAATTAGCAACAAATCTATTGATTCGCAATAAAAGCGAAGGTACAACCGATAACACCACCAACATTGCCCAAGGTCTTAAATCCTTCGACAATATAGACACAAAATACCAACGTTTCTATGATGAATCGAAGGAAGATGTCATGGGCAATCAATCAACGCCTAATAACACAGAGTTGAGCCTTCGCAAATTGATTTCGAAAAACGGAAAATCAATCGCAACTAAATTTCATCATTCAAAGTACGGCTATACCGATACCACAGACGATGATGACGAACTCGAGAGAGTTAATCTAATGATGAACTGTTGCAGTCTTTCTGCGGGCGGGATGACCACTTCATCATCTTCAGCACCATCCGAAGATGACGAAAAGACTCTCTGTGAAGATTTGAAGGGTTTACTGGAAAACGACGGTCTGCGAAAAGGATTTGATTTTTTAAACAACTGGTAGGGCTCATATAAAATGCGAGTCTGGATGAAAGTTGTCTTTAAGGAAAATAGTATTAAAACTAGTTATAACAAATCTTTTGTAATTTTGTATTTTATATGTAGGTTCAATAAGAGGTAAGCCTCAATCCCGGAAATCAGTGGATACATAAATAGATGATTATAAAAATACTATACATAACAAAAGTTTATAAATAACCATGACATTTTAATTGAATTGATTTTATTCAAATATTTGTATGCATTTTATGTATATTATAAGTATTCTTCACCAACAAAGGGCAGTGCAATAATTTGTGCTAAAAATATTTCATAACATTCTGACCAAAGAAATAAATAAAAATTCCATTTTGGTAAAAAATAAGCCCATACGTTTTCATTGTTTATTGTTGCTGCCTCTTTAGTACTACGACCCGAGAATTGCGAATGGTTTTCTTGGACAAAAATTGAATGTGAAAGTACCCGCCAATTCAAGAGATATGGTTTGAATAAACTACCTTAGTGCCTGACTACATGGTCGTATTGAAATGGAAGGGTACATTCTACCGAAAATTCACTTAGAATCATCTAATTCACAGAGATAGTTTATGAGAGTGCAAACGTGATTTATATTAAAGAAGAATGGAACAATTATTTAGGTATTATGTTTTTAATTGTGATTTACATAAATGTATAAATGTACATATATGTAAATACATAAGGTACTATGATACATATGTATATTTATATGGTACTATGATGGCAAGCTATTCGTAAATTCAAAGTGCATTTTTGCAGAAATTATGCACTATGGCTTCCCGCAAACATTATTTAACGCATCTAACTTATTACTAAATTAAATCATGTTGGCTCAACAAAAGGGACAAACCTTCTTCTTTTGGCTTTACATTATGCTATTTGCTTACAATATCATATTAATGTTTTCTAAGTCTAATTTTTTAATATTAGCAGTATAATAATTTTTTGATGAGTAGGCGTTTTATGCCCTCTAGTGTTGATTGTTGTTCTTCTCGTAGAAGCGTGGGTTGTCTTTATGGATGATTTCTTCAAATTGATCCGTCAGTGAAGGCTCGGGCGTATAGATACTTTTGACTAGACTCTAGTTCATGCTAGAGGAGTTGTGTCACTTCTGAGTTGGGATGATCTTCCAGGTTCCTGATGATTTTTCCGGAGAGCTGCCAAATACTTGTGCAGTGGTATTAACTTTGCTTGCTCCTACAGCTTCTTAGTTGGTATATATTTTTTCGTCAGTAAGCTGTTATATAATTAAACATAACCATGGAATCTGGTTTATTATTTGGCCGCAATCTTTCAATCTTTATATGAATTAACTGAATCGTCACTCAGATAATTGTTTTTTTTTTTTTTGGTTTGCGTTGTGCACTAAGCAGTCAAATGTTTGTTTATCATTTTGAATGCTTTGGTGCTGACATTGGCCTTGAAACTGGAATGGTATTGCGGTGGGTCATGGTTCGGTGTGAAATCATGAATAATGTTTCACACAACAAAGCTACGGTATAGTTTTCTTTCGCTTCAACTTCTTCATTGCTGTAGGTGAAATAGTAAACCAGATGGGAAAGACGTAGGTTCGCCATCTGAGGTTTCGGATGGACGAAGTGCAAAGAATAGTTGGCTTTCTTGAACATAAAGTCTGCATGCTTTTTGAATTTGAGTTTCTTGGAAAAGTTGATTCCGAAGTACTTCGTTAATGATTTGACTGTTACTTCAATGTTGTCTGGAAACTTTGATTGCATCACAGCGTGTTGCAAATGCCCCTCTTCGAACAACAGTCACTGGAGTGTGTCGCTGTGATGCATAAAAGCTTCATTAGTTAACGCATTCTCACTTTTTGTTATGTACAAATTTCAAACGAATTAGAATCGCGAAAATTCTTGATGCGTCATTGCTGGATACATTTGTATCTTGTATCAGCATCGACAAAATACTTGATGTTTATAAATTCTTGAAAAATTGAACTTAAAAATTTGATCATTTCTATGATAGAAAAGACGAAAAAATGGTTTTCAAAATTATTTTTGTGTTGGGCTGCAGTCGAAACGGCTGTGTGAATTTTCTTTAAACTTTGTAAGTACCTAGTTTTTTGTGTGGCTTAAAACGACAATCAATTAATTAAAGGTACTTGCCATGCACAATTTCATTAGCCGTTAAACAAAATCGTGTTAAATACTACTTTTTGGTAAAATCATTTAGTTCCCATTTTCTCGAAAGTTATATAACTAATTTTTATCAAATTTTGTATTTTTAATGTGCGTTGAAATTAAAACGTTAAAATTGAAGTAACTCGTAGTAAATGTATGCAATGCCTGACAAATAAACGCGAAACTAACAGGAAAGCAACGCACATTTATGCCATGAATGACAATTTTTTGGTTCCGATTGTAAAACACAAGTAAAAAAAAAGTAGCAAAAATGGATGTTGACCGAGAAATTGAATTGTAAATAAAGGTTTATATGTTTGTATGGCTAAAAAATAACGTATGTCACGAGCTGTCCTGGATCGTCCTGGTTGATTTGTATGCTTTTTTACTTGCGATATAGGTACTATAGGGCAAGTTCTGCATTTGGAAAAAATCGTACTCGAGATTTTGATCATAGTTGACATTACGATGATAGCGAAGACGAATAAAGTGGGTCCGGCAATTCCGTTTGTCTGTCTGTTCCTCGATCTACAGCGTAAACTACTGGAGCTATTTTTTTCAACCTCGGTGCTTAGGGGTCTTCGGTGATTTCCTAGAGGAGAAATAGAATTTTTTTTGTTTAGCTCCAAAACTAACCGTACCTCCCATATACCCGTAATGCAAAATCTTATTTATCTCGAAAACGGCTCTAACGATTTTGATAACAAAAAAAAAATAGGTGTGGTATTATGGCTATGGACTACATTTTGGTCAAACAAAACTGTTAGGACAAAATGTTATTAACGGTACATGTCATACAACCGTTTTTTTGATTTTTAACTTCCTCATTAACGGCTCTAACGATTTTAACCAATTGTTTTTTTTTTTTACCCCCTTAAGTTTAAAATAATATTGTATACAAAAATATTCGCAAAAATATTTTTTGGGTTTTCTAAAAAAAAAATCTTTTTTTGAAAAATCAATATCTTCAACACGTGTTAACGATTATTATTTTTTTCAATTATTTTCAGAAATCGATATTACTAAATACTTGAAATTGGCATCCCAAATTTTGTTCTTAAAAATTTTTAAAGAAATTTCTTTTATAAAATATTACTTTAATAAAAAAAAAACGATTTTTGTACTTTATTTGCAAAAATTCATACTTTTCTGGAAATCAGACGGCAATTTCATGCATTTGAACATTTGTATCTCATTAATTCCATGTTTTATATTTATTTATATATAATTTTTTAATTCCAAAGTACTTATACATAAGAGCAAGTTCGTGTGATCTAGTCGTGCATTTTATTGATTGTCTTAAAACTGATAACAATAATCATAACGTTGCGGGTCTTAAAAGAAACTTATCACATCGCTTTGAAAGATATATGTAATACAAAATGTCATTAAGAAGGAATTCCGGGTTTTTATCGGCCTTCGGTGATAGATGAAGGAATATAATATGGACAAGAACAAGTATATGTATGTATATGATCAAGAAAGGACACAAAACAGCGACACCTTGGGCAGAAAATCAGCTGTAATTTTGAGGTAGTTAAGGACTTTTTCTGCCTAGGCGCCGCAGTTAATTTAGACAATAAGACCAGCGCTTAAATCAAACGGAGAATAAATCTTGTCAATCGCTGCTTCTTTAAACTAACAAGGCAAAGTCTCGACTAACAAGCAAAGTCCTCTCTCGAGGAACTAAAGTCTCCTCTATAAAACCCAGTCCTCGTGTATGGTGCAAAGACATAGACCTTGTCGAAAGTGGATGAGAACGCTTTAGGATGTTTCGAGAGGAAAACAATGCTGCGTGATTATTTGATTCCATTTAAAAGAAGTTCTAGTGGGTGACTGTATTCATAATGGAATTCTATTCGGATAGAATAAACAGTGGTTTGTCATCTGCAAGTAGTCGTATAAGAATGTTCATATGAAAACATAAAATCTATTATAGAGAACAAAGAAAAGAAAAACAATGGATATCCGCAAAAACGATTAAGAATATTTTTGATTTAACATCATAAAATTGCAAGTTGAACTGCACAATCGGTATTGCAATCAAATTTTAAAATCAACTCTCTTTGTCTTCCCAGTTTTTTTTCGGAAAAAGATTATTGGACTTCTATCCAAATTGTATAACAAAAGAAACCTTCGTTTTTCATTTCATACGTAATGGATCCCCGTCAATAATTAACAATAAAAAGCCATATTTGTTTTAAGTGTATCAAAAATTATTACTTTTTTATTTATTATCTTGCTAAAACAATTTTAAAAACTATCTTTCGAGTGTATACATTTTACTTTTCAAAGGCACTCATTCTGGACCTAGCCTTGCAATTTTATTTTAAATCGTTACTTGATTAATTATTTAAGATTTACTATTATTATTAATATTATAATTGAATACACAAGTATAAAACAAAAAATAATAAATTGGAAAGTATTTAATTTTGTGTTTTTTTTTTCTTATATACAATATAAGAGTTTTATATTAAATAGAAATTTATAAATTATGATTATAAGTTTTTTTGTTAAGCGATAGTGTTTATTTAAAATTAATAAAATTTTAATTATTAAATTTAGTTTTTTTTTATATGTTGTTTAATTTCTTTAGAAGACTAGATAATTTTTCGATATATGCATGCTTTTCTTTGTTTTCAAATAAATTAAATAAATTATAAAAATTAAAAAAAAAATCATTATTATGTTAGACGAAATCATCAAAAGGATACAAAATTTAGACCTCGAGGGCAGTAAATATACTACATGTAATCAATAAATTTCTCTATTAAGGAAGTGAAGATTTAAATAAAATAAGTATTAAATTTAGGAAAGATGAATATTTAATTTTTTTTAATTTATTATTTTATTTATTTTAGATGGAAAAAGTCTACGAAATTTGATTTAATTTTCTTTTAATCAGGAACGAATGCTTTGAAAGATGGTGTTTGTTTGTGTGCTTTGAATCATATCACAGGGGTTAGTTAAAATAATGATTTCATAAGGGGCAACATAAACGGTAGAAAGCTATCAAATCTATAGTGAAGAATATTAACTACTTCCATCACAGTTGGACTACCTACTGTTTTTATTATTTTTTATTGCAAAGAAGAACAAATCCTATTTTTCAATTTATAATATATTGGCCGAACTCAAAAACATTTAAACATTTCTACATGGAAAAAACTATTTAAATAAATGTTGTCTATGGCTAAAATTGAAAATGCTTTTCTCGTAAGAATCGTTAAATTGGAATGGCGAGAAAAATCTTAAACGTCTGCCAATGCAAACCTGTGATACAATCCTCAACATAAATATCCTTAAAAGGTTATATGTAAGTGTAAGAAGCAATCGGTCATTAAATAATAAGGATAATTCAAATTTATTTGAAAAACACTGCAATTAACTGGTTATTCTTTAAATAAAGTTAAGTAGCAAGTATTCAACACCAACAAGGCTCACAAGAACTATACAAAATATAACAAATGACGAAATATTGTATTTTTAAAAAGCAAGTATGTACCTTCAGTGTTGTTAGAAGCTAAATGATGTTAATACAAATTTCATATTTTTATAAATCAAAAATATTTCCAGGGGAAGTATTTTCCATAGATGATGGGGTTAATTATTGCTTTTCTGGGAATATTTGCGAATCAAAGGCAATTTTCCCATGGAGTTGCTAGAAACTCCTCACATTGAATTCATATGTGTCCCATGATGGGAAAAGCTTTTTCTCTCCTTTCTGAATATTCTATGAATTATTTGTTCTAATACTATATTTTCGAAGTGATTGAATACTTCCCCGGCAAAAAGTATTTTATGACCACCTGAATCAGGAATTACGTATTTAAGAAGTTAACTTTGTGATCGGCCTGATTTAGAAGAAACAAAAAATCTATACACTTTTAATATTTGAATTCGCAAAATACAATACTTGAATTTACTTAAACAAGTAATTAGACATGTAAATTTATCAGCCTTATCACCGGCCCCTTTCAGAGTTAATGGAGTCATCCGACGAATCCCGAAAAAAAAGTAATATAGCTCTTGTTTAAGCAGAAATGTTTCTATGAACTTCATAAGTTCGTGAAAAGATTCGAATTTCGTAGCAATATTTCTGCCACGAGAGCTATGATACTTTGTTCGGTCTTGCAATACGAATCTATTGCGACGGGAGCTGTGATAAGTTAAATATTCCTTATTAGGACAATAACTTTAGTATTATATTATAACTCGCTATTTTTTCAAAGTGACCAACTATTACAGTTCCACATTGAGGGATTGTGGATTAAAGCTTATGTTCGCTAAGGGTAATTGAATCGGATTTTATTTTACCTAAATTTTGGCATTTCAGGCGGATGTTATTGAGGCGAGCCTGAAACGGTTATGTCCAATAATTTTTAGCCGCGAGTCATAGTAGGCGCCTTAATTAAAAAACAAAAGAATGCAAATAAAAGCGGTTTTATATAAATAATTGTAAAAAAATAAATTGAAAAACTAGAATATTTTTCTTCGTTAATACATGATAATTTAGTGTATGATGTGTATAAATGTGATAAGAACTTAGGTCTAAATCTTTTCTAAAACAACGCATTTTAGTTTTTGATATCTTTTGAGGATAAAAATAAGATATAATCTTATTGCACTTATATGAATAGTATTTCGCTAATATAATAATTCTTCGCAAAAATAATAAAAAGGATAAAAAAACCGAAAATTATATGGTTAATACAAAAATAATATCTTGATTCACTCGTTATCATGGGGTTTGTCTGTGTCATTTGTCGTTTCATCAGCTGTTGCTATGTTTCGTTTACTGGCAGATTTTACTAGCTGCAAGTATTTCTCACCGTCAAACCGATCGGTCTCATCGTTGAGGTTCTGTGGAAGAATAAACATTTGTTTTGGATTTTTTGTAAATTAGCTGAAAAGTGCATTTAAGGTGCATTTATGCGTTAGTATGCATTTGTAGGATATACTTTTTTTTTGTATAAAACATGAAGAAATAATGTGAAAATGTGTGAACGCTTACCTGCAAATAATAATAACTATTCAAAGCACGACGAGCATCTATGCATGTATATCTTACCATGATGACAATGAAGTACAAGCGATTAGGATGATAGATAATTACTGATGAGACTGTTGAGCGCTTTAAGTTAACAATGTGGTAATGATGATGTTCAGATTTAGAAATCGAAATCTGGTGATAGTTACATAAATACGTGCAAAAAAATAAATCATGCTTCATTCACTTCAAATTGAATAATATTTATTTATTTTTAATTTAAATACTTCTCTAGTTTATTGATCTTAGCGAGCGGATTAAAAAAAAATCGTCGCACTTTATTTAATATTGAAAATTTAGGGAAATGCTAAAAAGAGTTGACCAACTGATGTTGGATGTAATTGAATGAAATTTACTAAAAATCTCTTGGGTGGTTTTGATGGCAGATTTCAAATTAAATTATGGCCATTAGGGATTTTGACCAGCTGATCTGCGTTGGCATTAACACAAAAAAAAAATGAGCCACAAAGGTTTGTAGAGGACCAGGGCCTAGGGAATTACTCTCAACCATCCTCTAGCCGTGTTGTCGGCAGGAATGGAGGTGATCTACAATTTTCGTAAGAATCCGAACAGGTAATATAAATTTACTCTTCACGACAAGGAATATTCCTGTTGCACTTGTAACTTCTTCGCAAGATGCAATATCCCTGAGAAAAAAAAAACAGTTTTTTATTGTTAGATGGCAGCAACTGGGAATCGATCTCATCCATACCTTCGGCGTGACAGTCGAACGCCATTAAGCAACAGGGTATTAAGCCTGCATTGATATTTTATATCAAAGCCATTGTACTGCAAAAGGGATTTGTCATGTCATTTAGTCTTTAGCCTTAGGTCCTAGGTATACATCACGAGATTTATTAAAAACCAATGCATTTCCAACAAATTTTTGTATTGTGTGGTGTAATTTGTTGGCTGGCGACATTATTATTACAATTTCGGTTGGTTCACTCTTGGATCAATAATTTATTTTATCAAATATTTGTGGGTTCTAGGTTTTTTCATGACATTCATAAATATGTATGTAAGTTCATACAAATGTACATACACACCCCTTATTTCTCAAACTAACTCAACCGATTTGTTCTATGACATGTTGGCTATTTTAAAAGTATTTTTTTATAATTTTGTAAACTACGAGTATGTGACTTATTGAATTTGAGTGTTAAGTAGACGACAGAAATTATACTATTTGCGATTTATATTCTTATTGAATTCAATGTTCCATAGAATGATGGTTTAAAGAACCCCTGGGGGCCGATTCTGGTTCTGTGAAAAAGTGAATCGAAAAGCTTTTCACTCTTTCACGCATAAATGCGATTCTCGTTCTGTGAAAAAGTGAAACCAAACGTCAAAAACATTCATATGAATAATTTGCTTTCACGCTCTTATTCGATGGTGAATGTTCAAAGTGAATAGGTGAAAGCGGAAAATATGGAGATTAAAAAAAAAAAAAATAAAGGAAAGAGTGTGACACAGGCACAAAAAGAATTTTTGATTAGTTTTTTGGAAATAAATTTGGAGATTGCTCATGATAGGTACGAACACAAGTTTTGAAAATTTATTTCATCGCGTCTTAATTTTTTTTGTAGATTTGTTTTAGTTGACGTTTCAGTTGATACAATTGTATCATTTCGAAAGAATTTTCGTTGTCTCTTAAATTTCGCCTAATAATCCTCATATTTCTCCTACAAAAATGTATATTAATACAATACAAAAATACATCTATATAAAGCACAAATAATTATCAAACATATGAACATTTCTCCAATTTGTTTCCATAAGAATTCTTATATACGAGTATGTACATATATTGAAGGCGTTATAAAAACGTATTAGAACAATTTAATATATTATAAACAAATTCACAAAAGTACACAAACGTTTGGCAAAATTGAAACAACCATGAAAAATAATAATTTCGTTTTGAAATAAAGCATTCACAATAGTAGATAAATTCATAAGAGACAACAAAAAATCATCCACCACGGCAAATGATATTGAATTCACCACACCATTTTCATTCACGGAACCAGAATCGCTTATTTGCACCAAGTGAATCGAAAAAGTGAAAGCAATGCATGACAGCGAATGTGAAAACAATTTATTCGATTCACTTTCTCACAGAACCAGAATCGGCCCCTACCCAAAATATGTTATTCGCTAAAATGTAACAAGGCAGTTTTACCACTTCGTGAGATGAGGAACAATAAGTACATATGTATTTAAGAGAGATTTGTGCTAATGAATTAATTATATTTTTCAATTAAATCTTTTTGAGCGCCTTAATAGTAAAATTTCAAAGGCAAATTTTAGTTTAAAGAAAAAACTTAACACTTACAAATTTGTATGACAAGTGGGTGCAAGGTAATGTGCAATTAAAATTTTTTAAAGTTACAAAGATACAAAAGGATATGTTATATAAATTCAAGTTTTTCTAATTTTGGTAGTTTTGATTTTGTTTTGTGGGTACCTAATAGAATGTTCAAGAATTTTAATTATATAACTTTTTTTTTAAATTCTTGGCAAATAGAAAAATAAGAGGAAATTTGGTACACCGTAAAAAACGTTACAAAATTAGGTGTCATATTGTATCACAATATTGTTGGTGCAACTGCTTTCAACAAACATTTTCATGACAAAAATCGCTAGACTTGAGTAATATAAAAATCTTACTTCCAAAATAATTATTCAATTTATTTTTATTTTTGTATTGCTGAACTTTTTTTAAATTATGTATACTTTTATATTTTATTTTCGTGTTGCATTTTTATCTTGAGTTCAATAAAATGCTATTTTTAATTTTTAATGTCTACCAATATATTTCGAGATATTTAATTCCTTATCATCAGATAAGATAAAATAGTATTTTTAAAATAATAATATTTAAACAAAAAATAATTTTTTTTTTTAAATTAAGATATTATAACATATGATCTGAAATAAATAATGAATGAAAAATTTGAATTAAAAAAAAAGGAATTAATTAGATATTACAATCAAATGAAATGAAGATGGAATCATCATCATAATTTGGTTCCATAAATCTCTGGCAACAAATAGAACAATAAATTATCATTCAGCTCATCCAATTAAAATTAAATATAACACTATCACCCACATTCTGCATTTCACTTATTGTGAATTCGAGAAAAAAAAAAGTGAAATGCATTCCGCATAAAATGTTTGTGACATGTTTATTCTGAATGAAATGTTGGTGTTCTGAATTCCAGCCGAAATGATAATAATTGTGAATAATTGAGTATTCAGAGATGGAAATTTGTGTTCTAAATTTCGAATACATAGCGTTTTACGGTGAATTCAATTCACTTAGTTTTGTTTTGTGAAGCTGACGAATATGTAAATAAAGCTTTGAAATTTTGCATTGGTTTTATTAAAAATAAATTGTTGTTTACTGGGGAAAACTCAAACTCACGACAAGAATAAGTTTTGTTACAATTTATGAAAGAAGTTAAGGAAGAAGTTTATGTGTTAAGGGAATTGAAGTCGATTTTATCAAGGGATTTATTTCTTCTTAAATGTAAACAAATGCTTTTTCGTTTTTTTTTTTTTTGAATAATGTTTTAGTACCGTGCGAGCGTTTTAAGAGAGGATTAAAGAGGAGATACAGATGCACATTGGTTTTGAATGTCTGAATATTATAATGGGAGGGAAATAAAGAGTCGGGTAAGGCATTCGATATTCGTGTAGTGATCCTAAAGAATCTCTGAATCTAACTGTACGTCCGAAGTACGGCTCAAGGGTAAACTGGTGGACATGCCTTGAAGAGCAAGTATTACGGTTAAATTGTTTAAGGGGAGGAATGCAGCTGGCTATTTCACTAGAACAGTGTTTATAAAAATAAGGGTAAAATAGTGAAAGACAAGAAATATTGCGACGGTGCTCGAGAGTTTCAAATGTTTCTGTTATAATTTTATCACCTATCATTTTTAAAGCTCTTTTTTGGACTATATCCAAGTCCAAATATGGGAATTGAACTCGAGCTTTGGACGAATATATCCTTATAGATTAAAGCCACATCAGAAGGGGTAAAAAACTTCTTGCAACGTCGAAAGACACTTAAGGCTTTATCAGCGTTTTTGGCGACGTCGAATATATGGTCATTCCACACAAGGTGGTCAGAGATGCACATACCGAGAACTGAGAGCTGTTCGGTTTCCTCAATGCAAGTGCCGCTCATGGATAGCAGCATGGGGTGGGTTTCGCTTTAACGACAGGAGACAGAACTGAGTTTTTGAAGCATTAAATTTAGTTTAGTCTGAAGGTTCTTTTGAAACTACAAACAATTCAAATATGTCAATGTTAACTTATTCCACATTTCAACCTACATTGCTTCTGGAATATCTAACATTTTGGCTTTACCACGTAAAACTTTTCTACAAACTCTCTCTCCTGGATTTTCCTACTTTCTCACAAGACACATAAATGATACAAATTTTCTTGCAGCTGATTTTGACATTTCGAAAAATGAATTCGGATTGAATTGAAAAAAAAAAATTGAATTCACTCGGAATGCAGAACATGCTGTTTAATTTAAGGTAAAATTGAAATTCGTTTTCAATTCACTTTCACTCGGAATATAGAACATGGGTTTATAAAGAGTTTTATTCAAAAGGTGTTTTCGTTTAGTCATAAGTTTTATTGGGAAAGTAGTGTCCAAAGGATAGAAAACATTTTATTAAAAAATAACTATCCGATTCTCTCAATAAAAAACTTAAAAATCTGTTCAAAATGAAAATCACCTCAAAAATATGAAAGAAATAGCTACCAATTCCTATCAACAACACAAGGAGAATCAAAGAATCATGATAAAAAAAAACTTATTCTGCCACTGTTCTCGTGTTGATCAACGTAAAAATGAAAGTAAAAAAGTAATTGATAGTTCAATCACAAAAAATATTGCAACTTTAATGGACACTCTTTTAACTTTGATGAATCGCAAATTCTAAAATTTGAAATGAATAATTTCAAATTGCAAGTACATAAAGTTAATCAAATCATTAAAAACGAGAGAAAAATGTTTATAATTATAATAATATAAAAATATATAAAAAGAATTATACTAATACATGCTATAATTTGATCGTCAATGCAAACAAACGGTCACATGAAATGTAATTCAAGCAAAAGTTTATTATAACTGCTTAATTGTTATTATCAGTTTTTGATTTATTTAAATAAAAAAAAATATTTTTTTTTTAATTCAAATTTGTCGTTCATTCTATATTTTTCAAATCATATTTTTTGTTATCATAATTTAAAACAAATATTATTCATAGCTAATTTATTTTTCTTTATATTATTTTTTGAAAAGAATGTTTTATTTTAATTTTTTAGACCCTGATGATGAGGAATCAAATACCTCGAAATATATTGGTAGAAATTAAAAACTAAAAACAGCATTTTATTGAACTCAAGAAGCATAATAATTATTCCATATTTATGAAAGGGCTATCAAAAACTTCATAAAAAAGAAGAAAATATTTGATATATCCTATTTTATGTAAAAATTGTGAAAAAATCAAAACTTTGTATATAATACTTTAAATATTGCACAGAAAAAAAGATTTCATAAGTATAAATTCAACAAAATTGGCAGACAAGTTTCACTTCTGCGACGTATATTGAGTTAACCGCGCTCTTTTTTTTACTTTACTTCTTCAATCACTCAACTGCAATACAACGCATATTTAAGTTCTTTTGTAAAATATGTCAGATTGAATAATTTTTAATTTAGACGCTTACCTCCCAGACTATAAGCAAGACATGCGATTAATAAACGCAATTTTTGTTTAAATGAATAATATTCATTATATTATTTTATTGAAAAAAATATATATTATGGGGCATATATAAATATATATATTTAGTTAAACAACAACAAAAAAAAAACATAATAAACCAATAGTAAAAGAAAAAAATGTATTTAAATATAAATTAATTCATAAAATCATTATTAGTTACAACTTACAACCCCAAGAGTATAAAACAGATTAAGTAATAGGATTTTATTTTAAATCATTGAATCGTATTTTAACTCCTTTTTAAAATATATTCATATATGTATATATAGTATATTAAATACAAAAATATATATGTTCATTTGTAAATTGAATTTTTTGTTTTAGTTCTGTTTTACAGAATTTTTTTTACATATTTATTGCTATTTTTACTTTTTTTTTAATTTTTCGTCTGTTTCACAGCCAAACACAGATTCTTTTTTAATTTTGTTTAATTTTTTTTGGCAAGCCAAGCAAATATTTTAATAATACTGATTGATGAATTTTAAAAAAAATTTTGATGAGCGTATGACAAGGGTTTTATTTTATATGAGAACCTTCTCCAATACTTAAATAAATGATAAATATGATCCATTTAATAATTTTCAATGCAATGTTATTCGCAATTATATTTTTTTCAATGAAAAAGCTATACAAATGATTCCTGTCCGATGACAATAAAGAATATACCCACTTTCAAGGTGAATCTAAGGGTATTTGCATATAAAAAAACGAAGGTTTTTAGATGCAAAATGTTCTTACAATGCAACCATAATTGCCATCAATTAATTAAATAAAGAAAATATTTTTCGCAAATTTCAGAAGAATTATGAATTTTTGATTTATGAAGGTAAATATAAAAGCGTTTAATTTAATATTAAAGGAAAACTAGTAAAATCAAAAGAAAAATACAAATAAAAACCTTTTTATCTGTCTACTTGTAACGAGAATACAAATTATAACGCGGGACAAAACATGAAACATAATATATTTCTTCATTTAGCATGATCGAACTTTTATATGAACCGGAACAAAAAAATAAATGAAAATAAAAACTTTTATTCTCGGTATTTTATGGAAATTTTCAAATTTCTAGATGCAAAATCACATTTTTAACGATCGAAAGTTCTTCCGAGTAAGAGTTAAATATGTTATTTGTTCGGATTAGAAAATATTACTTAAAAAATACAGAAAAGAACATAAAATGCTTTCTTTGTACCAAACATCAAATAAAATAAATAATAAATTGGGTGATCGCAATAAGTACTTAAACGATTAAGTATGTACTCAAATTTGGTTTGATTAGAAAGGTTATAATTGAAGTAAGTTAAACCATTCAAATGATTAAAACGAAAAAACAGATGTTAATCTCTTCAAAAAAAAAAAACAAAAAAAATAGTCAAAGAAAATAAAACATTCAAAAGAAAAGTTAGTCGCAAGTGGAATTCGAACGAAAATCCATTGAAAGCTTTGGTCGAATTTCAACGACATTCTTATGTTTATCATCGAACCATTCGCCACTGCCTGCAGTGCTTTTGTTAGTTTCATTTTTTGAATTATCATCTTTGGAATTTGCATTGTTATTATTGCTAGTAATACTGTTGGTATTATTAATGTTATTATTATTGTTAAATTCATAAGATGAGCCTTCATCAATGCTATATGTGCTGCGACTAAAGAAGCCTTTGCGTTTGATATTCGGTGGCAAAGTGCATATGATATCATCGTAATTCCTATCACTAGAAGTGGTAGTAGAAGTAGTATGGGAATTGGCATGCTTTACCTTGTTCCTTATGATCTTTGGAAAACGCTCACAGATTGTCTGCCAATCATTAGGCAATGACCATGAATGTGGACTTTTTGAATAGAACAACAGGTGTTCGTATTCGTGGACAATTCGCACTGAAAATTTGTCATTATTATAGCAGTTATAGGATATTATCACGACCTGCTTATTTACCAGAGTCCGCATTTGATCCTTCGCTCTTGATACGATTAATTTCTGGCACTGAGTCTTTACGGGAAAAATGGCTCCTTCTTGAACGGGCTAAACCATTGCTAAGCGATGAAGCTTAAAAGAAAAGCAAATCAATTAATTCAAATCGAATATCAAAAATAAATTAAATATCCTACCATCTACAAAGACATCATCATCGCCTTCAGCCATTGAGTTTGAAATTTGTCCAGCCATATAGTTTAAGCCAATTCCACTATCCGCCAATGGAGGAGCCATTTGAAGGGAAGTTCCCATTATAAATTGCGGAGGACCCATTGGTGTACTTGGGGTTGAAATTGGACTGACCATCGACCCGTCGAAGGCTGCACCTGCTTCTACAGATGCCAGAAACTCGTTGCTGCTAAAATAGTCGTCAAGTACCAGCTTGGCTACCTGTGGAAACATTTACATATATTCATTAGACAATAAGCAGTAAGCATAGCGATAAAACAACATTCTTCAACATACCCTGACTAAATCACAACAATCTCCTGTTATTTTAATTAAATGCTGACCCACATTAACTGTGTATTTGTATTCACCAAGTGAAGCATCGTTTGTTGAGAAAGAATGCAGCAATGCCTGTTGATTGTTGCGCATCATTTTGCTTGATGGTGTCGAAGCCATCAAATTGGGACTATTTGTCGAGCCAGTAAGAAAATTACCAGTCGACGTCGAATTAAGACTCAATCGATTGGGTATGCTATGAGAAATGCTGCCACCACCAGTTCTCGGTTGAGTTTCATCCGATGCGGATGAAGCTAGAGAACTACATGAACCACCAGCACCACCGCCGCTATGTCCGCCACCCATTGATGGATCCAAACGAACAGGCGATGCATTTCTACGAATTGTATCTTCGATAAGTTGCTTAGCGTAGCTGAAAAATAAAATAAAAAAAATAAAAAAACACATACATTTATCAGCAGCAGTTTTGCGTTATACTTAATCTTCTCCTCGCTTGGTCCAGTAATTTGCACCAACCTCTCTTTGGCTCCGGCATTTACTGAATTTAATTTTTCAAAAAAAAAAACAAAACAAAGAAAGAGAAGTGTTAGAATAATTTCATACTATTGAAATGTTTACGTGCACACATGAAAACAATGATAAAAGCCTTCCAATAATGTTAGAAATTATTTTCTAATTGAGTTATTTTGAAAGTGGCCTGAGTTCATATTTTTATAATCGTTATAAATATCTTAAATCACATGATTTTCTATAAAATATTTAACTAGAGAGTTTTGAAGTAAGCCAATCCCATTAGATTTAACTGAAATTATTCGTGAAGGGCTAAATAATTTTTGTTGCCTACGAAATTGAATTTATTATAATAACTATGAATGTGTCCATAGTAACCTGCAGGAGTCAATATCTCTAAAATATGGATCAGTAGACCTTGTTCGCTAAAAAAACATCATTATCATCATTGCTCAACCATCCACATTTCTTAATGAAGTTAAGAATGCTTTTTAGTTCTTCTTCCAGTTCGTCGAAAAAGTATTCTTCTGGCTTGGCTGGGGCATTCACAAACGAAGTGAGATGAGCCCCCTTGCACCTCTTCGTCCAGACATGTCAGATGCGTGATGCCAGTTCATCAGCCATTTCATTTCCATAAATTTCACGGTGTCCCAGGACCCATCGAAGGGTGACAGTTTGTTTCGCCGAGCAGTATTAATTCACTACGGCTACGAGCAGCCAGTTTTGACTTCGTGACATTTGACGAAATGGCTCTGATTGCCGCCTGGCTATTTATGAAGATATCAATGTTCTTGTTTGACAGTTGACATGTGGAAAGATATTTTGCGGCCTCTCAAACTGCAAGCACTTCCGCTTGGAAAACACTGCAAAAAGTTTGGGCGCTTAAATGATCTATTTATGGGTGGGTTGTCAGAGGAGATGCATGACCCTACCCCAGCTTTCGTTTTGGAACCGTCTGTAAAGACCGATACATGATTTGCGTTTATGACCCGGTTTTCCATCCATATCTCCCTTGATGTAATATTTGTTAGTGCGACTGGATTAAAATCTAGGTACGGTGAAATATAGTCTGTTGAATGTCTGTCAGTGAAGTTAACAATAGTTCTGTGACCATAGTGGCCCTATGCCCCAGTCTCCGAATTTTTGTCATGGCAATAAGATTGGTTACCTTATCCAAACCGAACAGGCGTACGTCAGGATAGGCCTTATAATGGCTGTGTACATCCAATGAATGGTTTTGGGGCTTGGTCCCCGATCCTTTGCCAAAAATTCTTAACTAAAACTATTAACTATGTTTATATTTATTGAAAATCATTAAAAAATCGTTTTAAATTTTTAAACTTCAGTTTAACTTATTTTTTATTTGAGGATTTACTTAAACTTACTTACAAAATTGGAAAGTTGCAAAAATTAATTTACTCGATATACTGATTTCACTTAGGCTACTTTCAATTTAATTCGCTCAATTAGTTAATATCTGTGTATGTATATATTTTTTATGAGAAGGGCATTAAAGATGGATGTTAGGATATGAGGGTGCGTGCGGATGAAAACTCTTGTTTTGGTGACATTATATGCATGCGCTTTTCAAGCAACAACACCAAACATAACATGCTGGATGACTGCTCATGAATAAATAAAGTTAACAAAACTCAAGTTTGCAATGGATCATCAAATTAGAAATGGGAGTTTTTTTAAACAGAAACAAACAATGGATGATGATGGATGATTCGTTCTTTTATCCTAGTATGCAGCCGAATGGAAAATATGACACAACAAAATTATAAGCGACGAGCAAATTGGTAATTTTATCAGATTATTTGAAGAATTTCAAGCAATTTTGTACACAGAATTAATTGCTCAAGCTGCGGAAAATGATGTGGGTTTTAATTAGGTTTCCTTTAAGTACAGTCAGTATTTCTTTGATTTTTGCGTTTGTTTTTGTTTAAATTCGTAATTGAAACTGCCCATGAATACTTCTGCATTCATTCAAATCGTCGAAATTAATTTTCAAAAATCAAATGCAATGTGCATATTGCCTTTTTTTAATTCTAGAAAAAGTCCTGGAGCTCAACTTTGCGAAACTGGGAAAGGAAACTAACTAAGCGACGTTTAGATTTCATAAATGTATGTAGGGTATTTAACCCGAAATAATGAATTTTTAATCTACTTTTTACTTTTATACCACCCTGCGCATCTATGGGAAGAGAAATATTTTCACTTTTTTTTCAGAATTAACTTTGAAAAACTTGGAAAATTTAAAATGGAAAGACTCAGCACCGAACAAAAAACCAAAGTTTTTCAATTTTTTTTTTGAAAGTCGACGTTTAATTTTTCCGACACAAAAACCATATCGAATTTTATTTCATGTTCGAAAGACGCCAAGTGTCCACCAATTTACAGATTTTTCTAGCGTTTTCAGCAACAAAAGGCCATCTGTGATCTTCCGCGCGCTGGAAAACCTCGTACAGTTTGAAGTAATGGTAACATTGCTCGAGTGCAAGCAAGTATTCACGAAAACTCCGAAACTTCCAACAGGTTACGTTCTCAACAGTTGGTGATGTCTAGGTTGTGTTATAAAGAATTTTAAGACAGTTAAACATTTTTATAATTGGTTCACGAGTTGAAAGCAAATGTTCCACAAGTACGCATTCAGTATGCTCGGCGTTTTCAAGAATTGTTCCGAGAAAACAACAAATTTGTTCACAATGAGTTATGAGACCCATTTTCACCACAACGTTAAGATGAATAAACATAAATGTAGAGTATGTGGCATCGAAAATTCAAGAATAATTGTTGAACGTCAAATGCACCCACTTAGATATACAGTATGGTGTGGAATAAGTTCAGAAAGTATCATCGGACCACATTTTGTTCGAAAACGAATGTTAGATAAAATCCAATTATTTAGACGATAAGTGAAGACAAATTTGTTTCAAACGAAACATAGCCAATGGATTTATTTTAACCAAACCTACGACGAAATATTTTTTTTTTGTTCATGTTTGACTTCGAAGTGAAACGCACGGTACATTTTGCTTTAAATGATTTAGATTATGTGTACTCAAAAAATTTAAAATAAATTCGCCTGGAAAATTTTAAATTTGCTAATACCCCAGTTAATACTTCTTAGAAAATTGAAAAAAAAACTTCTCTTGATTTTATAAATATTAAAAGTAAGGATTTTTGTTATTGAATATCTTGGCGGATATGTTTGAGATATCAAAGGAAAAGTAAACCTCCCAAATGGCATCCGGAATAAAAATTAAAAAAGAAATAAACATCAACCACCTAATAATAGCGAACAAAATATTCAAACATTTTTTGGACTTGTTAGGATTAAATATTCACAAAAAAAAACGAAAATTAAATGTATTATGAGTTGCAAAAAAAAGTAAATATGCTCACAAACGCACTTAAACTCTATGAATGTGTTATGTTCTTTTAGCAACTATTGTATGTGTTCTCTTGTTTTTACCTCTTTGGAAAGATATTATCGTTTCACTTAACTCCTCAATCATATGGACTCGTCTTCCCTTAATGCCCATAACTTAATACACGCGAAAAAAATAATCATTTACAAAATCATAATAATCTCGCTCAAAGGAATCAATTTTATATCAAAATAATACACACAATTGTCGACAACTCACCTTTGCCAGAATCAGCGTTGCGGATGACAACTTCATCTTTGCAATAAGTTTTTCCAGGGATCTTTGTTGGCTTGGGGAATTTGCCTGAGTTACGGATGATTTCGCCCGGACCAAGGAGCTGTGTTTGCTGTAGTCGAGCTGTGTTAACTCCACCCATTGTGGGGGAGGTGCTTAAATACTCTGATGATTGATCAGCAACTACTGTGTGATTATTTGCACTTTCAGGCTAAAATTAGATAAATCAAAATCACATTAACTACTGAAAACTTTTAATTAGTTCCATCAAAATAACTTACTTCAACATTTGTTGCTTTGCTTTTGTAATAGGAATTAAAGCCATTGTCTTGCCAACCTTTGGCTCGCAATTCGATCAGTTCAAGTAGATTCAGTCTGGTCATAATGTTCAGTCGCTCATCCTGTGAGGCATTCCGAAACACTACAAATGCTCTGTCGAGCGTATCTTTGGAAACATTTTCCAATTGGGGTCCATGAACCCGGAGATTTTGTACCAGTGACACCATTGGCTCGGGATTATTAATGCCTGATGCCAGATTCAAGGCAACATTCTCAATTAACTGAATGAGTTCTTCGATGAGCATGTAATTGTTTTTTAGATTTGGTCTCGATTGAGACTTGAGCGGACGTGGAGCCTCTAGATTTTTTACTGTTCGTCCGACGTGAGCCATGTTTTGTGAGTTTTTGTTACTTTTGTTGTTTCTTAGCTTTTGTTTGTACTGTTGAAATGTTTATTGCAGTTTTCTATGAACAAAACCAGCTGAGAAAATGTTCCAAAAATGGTTTTGCAAAGTTAAGATGGTTATTTTATTTGTTTGATTTTCCTTTTCTTTTTATTTGGTTGGAAATAAAAAAAAATAAATTGAAGCGAAGATCTCTTCGAATTAAAGACAAATCACTTTCGTTCGCACCTCCCCCTGAAAGTAGGGAAATTTTGTTTTTCTTTTATTAATTTAAATACAAAATATAGTTTAGCAATTTTTTTTTCTTACACGTTATCGTTGTTTCTGTTCGAAAGGTAAAACACTAAAAGAAGAAAGTTCCACTTGATTGATATTATCGAATGCATGGGAAGCCATAGAATCTGACTAGTAAGTGGAACAAGATGCAATTGTATGAAAATCAATACTAGACCAAGGGTGTTCTCAGCCCTTTTGCCGTTCTATACGAGTGCGAAATATAGCAATGAAAAAGCATGCGTTTAGGATAAGAACTTAGGTCTAATCTTTCGTGTGGAATTGTATTTGAATAGTGAGATAAAATTTAATAATATCAGAAGAAAAACGTACAGTTATAAACAATTTGAATATTTACTATTTGTCAGTTCAGAGATAAGATGTGAAAAAACTCGGTATAGATGTGGTTTTGGCGACAGCATCATTTATTATAAATGTATGAATTTGTTTGTATTTATTTAAAAGATTTCTACGAATAATGTACATAATTATTAAGTGAAAGGGGTAGGTGTACGCATATAATATAAAATGCCTAACGTACTGGCGATTCTCATTTTTTCTTTATTTATAATTGTTATCTCATCATATTTGTTTATATTAACTTTGTAATTTTTGATAGTGTACTCGTAAAATATAAAACTTCTGTGGAATATGGTTACATATTTAAATTATTTGGAATGAGTTCTGGATTGTCATTTTTTCGAAATAAAAACTAGTAGGCACAATTATATTCGAGTTTTATTTCTTCCACTAGCCAAGCGGCGATAAAATCGATTTCTACCATTGAAATCAATTTGAATCTTGTAACTTACTGTCGCGAAGAACTAAGGGTTCTTGATACAAAGCACAACATAAGGCTCTATTCGGTTTCCTGTCACAGTGGTGTCCAAGCTAATGAAAGCGCTGGCCTGAGTTGGAGCTCGCTTGATACCTGTCTTGTAACCAGAAAACTATAGCCTAGTCAACAAAAAAAAAACAACTTCCAGCCTTATTTTGACATTCGATTTCATTAGAAAGTTTGTCGAATTCGAATAATTTGTATTTTGAGATTCGAACGATTCGAAAGTTCACCTTATCAATGGAAAGTTCATTTATCTTTCGAAAACTAAGCAAATTTTCACTTTCGATTCGTTCGAAAGAAATGTCATTTCATTCTCGTTCAATTTTTTCTGGCGAATAGATTCATAAAACATGTAAGTTTAGTATAATGTTAGTAGTATTGGATGCATAAAATGGATGTGATGCATCCATTATCCTTCTCCTATACAACTGCTCCTCACCGTTTTCTCTTTTCATACATAAAACAAATGCCATTTTGATTTTTTAACGTCTGGCTTCAATTTATCAATTATTTTCATAAAACAATTTACAAAATGGTAGTTCAAAATTCAAGTGTGACCATATTTGTGTAAATTAAGTGGCTTTGAAGTTGTCTTCTTTTTTTTGTTTATCAATTTGAAAAACAAAATTAGTTTACATGAAAATTAAAACATAAATCAATTATTTTATTATTCAGGGAAGTTTTACCCTTATTTAACATCTTTTTAATATCAATAAACTTACCATACTGTTTTCTAAATGCTCCAAAATTTGAAAATATCAGTTTTATTGATGTATTCAAATTCAAACTTTACCGGGCCGTTAGCATCACTTATCTTTACTTTATTTTTCTTAAATAATAAAGTTTTGTTTTTAGACCATATTTTTTTTGAAATAAAAATTATCAAAAAAAAAACAGCTTGGTCATACTAAATCAGATAGAAATGTCAGTAAATTTCAAACAGCTGATTTCGAAAATGAATTTAATTGAGGTTCATTTTATGCAATCATTCGACAATGAACATTTTTCGTTCGAATGTCAAAATATGGATAGTTCATTCGAATGAAAGTATCTATTCTATCGAATTAGCTATTCGTTCGAATCTCAAAATAAGGCTGATTACCATCCAACTGAGTTAAAAGTATCTATCTCTTGCCACAAGAAGAGGGCCATCTCTCCCTCGTAAATTCCTCTTGACTCTTCGACTTATTCACCAATCCTGGCGAAACAAACGGACATATACACCAACCACTGATCTATCAAACTGATCTTACATTGCAAGGAGCCAACGGGTCTAGTGGAGGGATGATTTATCAAGTTGGGGAAACGGAAAGGACAACTTCCTTAAAAGGCGCCTACCTCTCCTCAACCAGGTGATAAGTACCCGCCAACATTTCAAACTATAGCTTGTTGAAACTCAACAAGACCCATAATGGGCTTGAATGATATAGGATTTTTTATAGTTTTCATTTTTCATGGGAGTCACACACCATAGGGTATCACAATGGAATTACATTGATCTAAGTATGACGGTAACAAGATCAACGGTCAGCGGATAACAGAATCTAACCTAACTATAAGTTCAATTAATGACTTTCAACTGTCTTAAGAACACACGTGTCGGTTATGTTGGTTATAATGTCAATATACTAATATTCATAAAATAAACACATTTGAGGCGCAACAGGTCGTTGAAAAAAAGGCATAGTGTCTACACAACTTTCAATCATTCCTGTGTTTGGGTTTTCGATAGAAATGGGTGAAACTTTCAATTTTTCGCCGAGTCCAGGTGGTTAAGTAAAAAAGCACTTTCCATGACAAGGGGTATTCTTGGATGATTTGACCCTTTCTCGCAAGAGCAAATAAATATTTGTTTATTTTCAGATGGCAGCGGTTGAGAATCGATGCCAGACTTACAGGGTGATAGTCTAATAGTATCCATTACGCCAAGGGTGAATAAATAAGTAAAAATATTGTTTTGGTAAACTTGGATCCCTGTGAACTATACAGGGTGTCCGGTAATTCGTGTGCCATACTTTGGGATGTGATTCTTGGTCATATTCTAAGAAAAAAAATTGTTCTACAGTAAAGTCTGATTTTCATCTTTGACATCTCTTTTTGACGATTTAAAAAAAGGCTAACTTGGGTGTACCCTGACCCAATTTTAAGGTCAATTTCCTGATGAACCAAACAATAATAAAAAAACTCATTAATAAGTGCACCCAAAAACTCATAATTTTATGATATGTACTTGGGAAAATCTAAAATATGTAGGTACAAAATCGATTTTTACCTACTTTTATTGCAGCACTTGGCAATTGGAATGGTTTTCAAAAAATTGATTGTTTTTAGGTAATTTTTAAGACTGTTCACTTATGAAAAGGGGGTTAAAAGTGTACTTCATCAGAATATCAAGTTACGTCACGATTACAGTTCGATAAGAGCGCTTTTTGAAATGCCTTCATATACGAAAGAAGAATACGCAGACATTTTATTCGTTTACGGGTTATGCAATGAAAATTCACGAATAGCACAACGAAGATACCAGGAACTTTATCCTAACAGACGACTTCATTCGTGAAATGTTTTTGGAAATATCTTTCGAAGGCTTCGAGAAACTGGATCTGTTTCAACTGAAAGACCAAACACGGGAGCTGCAAGCACAAGAAGAGTTTCGGTCGATGAAAGAATACTGGCAGCTGTTAAAATCGATCCTTCCATCAGCATAAGATGCTCGGCTCTACACTTTAATGTTTCCAAACACAGAATTTCCAGTATACTGCATGGAGAAAATATGTATCCATACCACCGTACACCTATGCAAGAACTGCTTCCGGATGATTTTGAAAAGACTCGAGTTTTGTAACTGGTTGCTAGAGAGAAACCAGTTTATAAACACAATTTTTTGGGCAGACGAATCTCAATTCACAAGAGATGGTATTACAAATTTCCATAATCTCCATACATGGTCTTCGAGCAATTCACATTCAAGACGGCAAAGATCATTTCAGCACAGATTCAATATCAATATGTGGGCATGTGTAATTGGAAATAAATTAATCGGGAATTTCAAATTACCAGCCCGACTAAATTCTACCAACTATTATCTGGAGGTTTTACAAAATAATCTACCAGACCTATTCGAGGATGTTCCACTGCTTCAACTAGCTTCATCGTATTTCTAACAAGATGGTGCTCCGGCCCACTATGGTCGCGAAGTTAAGGATTGGCTGGATGAAGAATACTGTGATCGATGGATAGGCAGAAATGGACCAATTCACTGGCCTGCAAGATCTCTTGATCTCACAGTTCTGGATTTTTTGTATGGGGACAAATGCAAGAAATCGTTCCTCCATCTATCCCCTCTACACGAGGTCATTAGAAGTGCTGGAGTGGCAGGAATCATGAGGTTCTCAAAGGAAGGAACTGGGACAGGTAAAATTATCGGTCTCAGAGAAAGGGACCTAATTGACAGGTCCACAATAACAAACCTTATTGACATCCCAAGAGATGGAATGATCAAAAAACATAATTTCGAGAAAAACTTTCTTACACAGCTTAGTAACAAAGAATACTGGGAAGGAGAGGATATAAACTATACACTCGAAACAAATACATCAAATGGTACACTGATGGAGCGAGAACAAGCGAAGGGACTGGTGCAGGAATTTTTGGGCCAAAAACCAAACTTTCCATACCGATGGGACAGTCCACCAGCATCTTCCAAGCGGAGGTAAACGCGATAGGGAAATGCGTGGATCGCAATCTCGAAAAGAATTATCGTAACAAGAACATTGCCATTATGTCAGATAGTCAAGCAGCACTAAAGGCACTAAGCTCATACACCATCAACTCTAAGCTGGTGGGGGGGTGCATAAGTAGACTAAACGAACTAGGCAAACAGAACAGGGTCACACTTTATTGGGTACCTGGTCACGTTGGGTTCTTGGAAACGAAAAGGCAGATTCCCTAGCAAAATTAGGAGCTTCAACTCCCCTAACAGGGCCTGAACCCTATTGCGGAATATGTGAAAATGTCATCAAAACCAGAATTAAACAAGAAGAGTAGGCAAACAGAATCAAAAACTGGAATGAACTCCCAAGACTGAGACAGGCCAAACTACTGCTGGGAAACTACAACCGGCAACGTTTCGTATCAACCTAAGAATAATAATAGGTATTCTAACAGGACACTGTAAACTTAGAAGACACCTTAATCTACTTGGTGTGGTAAGCAGTGCCACTTGCAGATTCTGCAACATGCTTGAGGAAACTACGCTACACATACTGGAAAAGTGTGGTCCAATCATGCACCAAAGGAAAACCCATCTGGGACGTTACCAGGTGGAAGAGAGCAACCTACCCTCTCTAAAAGTGCCCCAAATACTAAAATTCCTAAAGACAATAGGTTTGGAGGAAGAACTGTAGGATGAGCCAGCTCATCATTATAAGAGGGGGCACAATAGATCTACAGGTCGCAGTGTTTTTTTATTATTGTTTTGTTCATCAAGTAAAAATAAGAAAACTTTGTTTATTACGCATTTTTTGAAAAAAAAAATTGACGTCAAAGTCAAAATTTTGCTCGGGCAAGAAAAATTGAACACCATTTAAAATTGAATATCTGAAAACATATCAGCTCAATGTAAACGTAGTTTTGAAGGTTAATATTTCAACTAAAAAAGTCTAAAATGAGGTCTCTACCATTAGCACTGACAGAGAAATTGACCTTAACATGGGTCAGGGTACACCCAAGTTAGCCTTTTTTTAAATCGTCAAAAAGTGATGTCAAAGTTGAAAATCAGACTTTACTGTAGAACAATTTTTTTCTAAGAATATGACCAAGAATAACATCCCAAAGTATGGCACACGAATTACCGGACACCCTGTATAATGGATTTATTTTAAATAACAAATATAGACACTTCACCGTTTTGTTTTTGATAAAAAAAAAGCCGACACAACTTTTGAAAGATGTATTACATGAAAAACCAGCCTAAAGATGAAATTTCTTAAGACTATGGAATCGATAAAATTAGTTTCCTTTTTTATAGTCGGAATGGTTGCGAGCTCTAAGATATCGACTAGGTTCTAGTTCTTTGCGAGCTGTTGCGTCTTTGTATCATCGAAACCAAACTTATCAAAGGAGCCGAATAATGTCTTAAAAAAATTGAATTGGAACAAACAAAAAAAAAACGCTTCATATTGTTTTAAAATGATTTTTGTTGTAATTGGTAAGTACCCTATATTTGGCAACAACCTGGACGAACAATGATTTTTAAATAATTTTATTCAATTGCAAACTCAAGCAAATAAACAACAAGAGCTCATATTGCATCTCTTCTTCACATCTTCGCTTTATCGCAATGTCTATGGATTAGGTAAATGAAATTAAAATATCTACTACATAGGTATATAGGTACATTCAAGTATAATCCATCAAAAAATATTTTCACGACTGTCATAACTGCGGAAAGAGAAGTCAGCCGAGAATACTAATTAATTTGATCCAAATAAGCCAATCAACCTTTTAGCAAGTTAATTTTAGTCTTCGAAATGTTGTAACCTGCTGGAAGGATAGGCCATCATGCTAGTTTAAGGCTAAATAACTTTCTTCAATCTGTAGAAAGAAATACATTATAAATGTACCTACATACATCCATATGTATCTAAAACGCAACTTGAAATATAAGCAAAATTCAATTATCTGAATACTATGCGTCCGAACGAGATATAAACTAGAATGTGAAGTGTGAGAATTGGGTCGAACAAGACTATCCTCTAGATGCAACTGATGTCAACAATCAACCAAAAAGCCATATTCCCTTCTGAAAAATTAATTTAAAAATAAATAAACACAAAGTTTGCGCAAAATAAACCTTAACCTAACTCTGTCAAAGGAAAGCACAAAGCAGAAAAGAAGGAAAAAAAAATAACTTCCAAAATAATTGATGGTGGATGGTGGGCCTTCGCAGACCAAGTAGCTCTGCTCCACCGCCACCCACCCATTTATAGATTTGTCTCTCTTACAACAATTTGAATCATACGACGAGATTAGAAAAGAAAGAAAAGATCAACTGATTCACTCGCAGTAGCAATAAAAAAAATTCTATAATAATGATTGCAAGTTCGTCACAATACAAAAACGTATTTTTTATGCTTTGAGGATTCGTATTGGAAATTAAATTCATTTCAATAACATTTTAAGCTTTATAAATTTATTAAAAATTTACATTTTATGGAGGAAACGTTGTTTTTTATGGAGTCCTTACCTTAAATTTTCACAGTCCTTCAGCTAGAAAACTTTTAACTTTCCAATTAAAGCAGATTTGACAAAACGACAGGGTGATTTTGTATTGAAATTTGAAATGTCACTCATCCATTTTTGTTATGCTGAGCTTACATCGTATAATAGTTGTGATTACGTATAATAGTTGAGTTTTCAGTGCAGATTCGCCTAGACTGCTTTTACACGAAAGCGATTTTTAGGGCGGTATTCACCGAACGCTCATAACTTAAGAGGCTCACAAATCTATTCACCAAGCAATAATATTGAATATTTATGAGCGCTCGCAAAAGTTATGAGTGCTCCTAATCACTCATAAGTTACGAGAGCTCTCTTCGAAAACATGTTCGAAAACATTCGAAACAAACTGACTTTTTTAAAATTGTCACTGTCGGAATTCGATTTGAGAATTTTATTTGTTTTGAAAAAAACTTCAATCATAAATTTAAAAAAAACATCAACAATTAAAAAAGTATGATTCCGACGAAGACGATAACATCGTATGTTTGATATTTTCCATATTTAAAAAAATTAATATATCTTTTACAATATCACTTTTCAGAAAGACGGTGACGATGAAGAATAAAATTGAAAAAGAGAAAACAAGACGAGTCGAAATAGGACGATCCAGAAGCTTTGGAGGAGTTTAAGGATACAAATGGTTGGTAGGGAAATTATTTCACTTAGAACTGTAACACTTTAGAGTTATTACTTGCGACTTATAGGTACTATAAGGCAAGTTATGTATTCGTAAAAAAAATCGAACTCGAGATTTTGATCAAAGTTGACATTACGATGATAGCGAAGACGAAAAAAGTGGGTCTGGCAATTCTGTCTGTCTGTCTGTCTGTCTGTCTGTCTGTCTGTCTGTCTGTCTGTCTGTCTGTCTGTCTGTCTGTTCGATTACAGCTAAACGGCTCGGCTGATTTTCTTCAAACTTGGTAGATATGGGTTTTGATTTTTTACCCCCGGATGTTTTTTGATTTGATTTTTTATGACCAAAAATAACGGTACCTGCCATACGATTTTTTTCCTAAATTTTATAAATATTTTTTTTTCTCAAAAACTGTCCCTGCGATTTTCTTAAAAAAAATTAAAAAAATTTAATTTAGTTAAACCTAGGTAATGGTCGAAAAAAATTTTCAAAAAAATGAGTAGTTTTGGTACCCCCCTTGGGACCATTTTTTTTGTTTTTGATTTTCTCAAAAACGGTACCACCGATTTTGATCATTTTTTTTATGCTAAAGCTCCCCAGCAGTTTGAATATTATTGTGTATTCAAATTTTCCAAAACAATTTTTTTGGATTTTTAAAAAAACTTTCAAAATTTTTTTTTGAAAACTCAATATTTCGAAAACCCCAAGCTCGATTTTTTCAAAACTTGATAAATAAAAGTTTGGAAAAATAATCTACAAGATATAAGAAAAATAAATTAATTTTACCTAAAAATAACGGTACCTTCCATACAAATGTTAAAAAATAGTTTTCGAAAATCGTATTTTTCTCGAAAACGGTTCCGAGAATTTTGCTTAAATTTTTTTTCTTTCTATTATTTTTTAATATCTGTAATTTAATAAAATAAAATTTGAAAACAAGATATTACTGACTGTACCTACCATAGAACGATTTTTTAAAATTTTGAATTTCTCATTATTAGCACAACGGATTTTAATGAAATTTCGTAGAGGGAAGCTTCTAAAAAGTTTAAAAAACATTGCATTTCAAAACTTTAAGAAAAATATTTTTTTGAATTTAGAAAAAAAAAAAATCAATTTTTTGTTTTTTGAAAATTCAATGTCTCGAAAACGGCTCAATACTTTTTTTGTAAATTTAATTTTTATTCATACAATAATAAAAACTTCAAATTGGCGTACCAACATTTTTTCTTAAAAATGTTTTAAAATTTTCTTATATAAAACCTTATTTTTTAAGAAACCACTACAAAGACTTATAATTTTTGTTCTTGCATAAATCTATATTTGCTTGAATCACATGGCATCCTATTCTTACCTTTAACTACTAAAGAAGTTTTTTTCAGTAAACAGTTTCTCTAATAACAATCATTTTTGAAATTCTTAGTCTTTTACATAGGAGCAAGTTCGTGCGACCCAGTCGTGCATTTTATTTTTTTATTGCAGAAGAAGAACCAATTCCTGACGAAGAAAACCACATAGCCCGGAGAAGAACAAAATAAAGAAACTGCAAAGTTCTTTAGTAAAGAAATGGTCAATGGGTATTTGTGTATGATACATAAAAACACATATGGTGCTTGGCCCCTATAACATATGTCATTCGATTCGTGCATGCAGTTCCTTAAATCAGCAGTAATATTCGGACAAGCTGATGAATTCAATCCACCATCGAGTCGAATTATGGTTGCCTTACCTGTAAAGAGCGGTAATGTTTTTTTTTATTCGATCAATAAAAATAAAAATGAATAATAACATACGCACATAAATTTTGTTTTGTTTAAATGACTTATATTTAACATTTGACTTCTACGCTGTCAATTTTGTTTGAAAACAGTTTGAATTCACAGTTTGAACATGCCTGGTTGAGAGAGAGTGGCTCTCATTTTCGAACTTCGAAAAAAAACTTATGAGGGGTTGGTGAATAGCACAAATAATTTCCAATTTATGAGCCTCTTAAACTTAAGAGCCGTTTATGAGACTTCGGTGAATACCGCCCTTAATCTTTGTTTCTCTTTTGGCTTCCTTTCGTTTGCATGGATGCTTTTAAACACAGCGATTTTTAATCAAAGTTAAGTTTTTGTTACTGAAAAGGAGTTATCTCTCCGCACTCTTTACTCTGGTTAGTTAATCGAAGTTCGCTGAGTAAACGCCAAATAAAGATGAAACATACCTGATAAATAAAGAAAACCACAAAGAAGAGAGAACGATAACTCTGCAATTTTTTCAACCCCAGCAATTTTGTGTATCTCTGCATCACACACGTCTCTCTCCTACGCACAGTGCGGCCGATGGCCCCTTTTTGCGGCCAAAAGTCGAAAAACGTAGAGAATGATGCACAAATTGGTATATAGGGGTTTTTGGGGCCGCTGATTACGAATCTGTTATCAGAATCAGCAAATTCAAAATGGCCGAGCTAATAATATGGCGTCATGTCATACGAAAAAACTTATCAAAAATGAAATAGTTAGGTAAAAAATTTTGTTTTGATATTAGGGCTTGAAAATTTATTAAAAATTAACAAATTCAAAATGGTGGAATGCTATATAGCAGTATTATATAACAAAAAAATGGAAAAAAATTATTTATATATTTTTATTGAAATCGAACACAGTAATTTATAAATGATCAATTTAGAAATACAAAATACAATATGAGCAAACAATATATAAGTTAATCCGATATTTACATGAAAAAGTTTTCATTGCCCATCTCGTAACAGTCACAATCATCTACATCTGTATCTGTTTCAGAAGCGGAAGAGCTGTCAAAAGATTGTTGTTCATCTTCTGTTTGATTATTTACAGGTGGAGGTGCTAACAAATTGATACAGTCCTTAGACAAAGATTTAAGTTGTTTAAGAGCTAATTCCCGACAACTAGATATTAATGGATCGGATGCGATTAGGAATCTTTTAAAAACATCCTCCATATTGTCTTTTGACGATAATGGTTTCTTGCGAAATTAGCTTGATAGATTTAAAAAAAATTATTACATGCTTCTTGTGCATCTTCCGACATTTGACAGATAGGTAACACTGAATATTTTATTATTTCGGGGCCATGAATTAAAAGTTTGTGAACTAACGTGGGCATACAACACCAGGGATATTGTTGTAAATTAAGGTACTACTCGTAGTACGGTCTAGAACGCCAAAAAAACGCACGATTTTTGGGAATTTTTTTCTCGGAAACTTTAATAGATAATAACATAATTTTTTTTTTAAATAATGAATACATGTGTCAAGAACACAAGAACATTTTTTTTCTGTCTTTATTTTCTAATTGTGGCCGAATTATAGAGGGCGCCAACGTTGACTCATCAATAAACACATTGTCCCATTGCGGACAGTTAATCTCCGGATCTACTGAACCGATTTTCAAAAAACTTGTTGCAACTTGATTGTCTTTATGTTTTCTAAGACAATTTACAATAATTTGACCAAAAAGTTATGAATAAAAAAATGGCAACCCAAAAATGGCCAAACAAATTTCCAAAAAAAAAATTATTTTTTAAAAGCTTGAAATTTTTTGTTGCTTTTTTACTTTTAAAACAAATTCTGGTAAATTGTCGCGTAAGAAACCTTTCTTAAAATAACCCACTTTGTTTTTTTTGTTTCAGTCCAGCCAATCCTGAGATTAGCTGTCCGCAATGGGACAATGTATTTTTTGATGAGTCGACGTTTGCGCCCTCTATAATTCGGCCAAAATTCAAAAATTTCAAAAAATTTGTATTCTTTACGCATGTATTCATTATTTAAAAAAAAAAGTATGTTATTATCTAATAAATAAAGTTTCCGAGAAAAAAATTCCCAAAAATCGTGCGTTGTTTGGCGTTCTACACCGTACTAGTACCTTAATGCACAAAAAAACTCAACGGGCAGCTACGGGCAGCTGACTTTTTTTTTTATTTGGTACACAATACTTTTATTAACTATCTTAAATAGCTTTGAGAACAAGAAACAGCAAGAAAAAAAAGTTTTCACTCAAACAAATATATTTTTATTTTTTTTTTTTAAGTAAATAAATAGTGTTGACATATCGCTGTCTAACAATGTTCTATTTAGGAATTTTTATTCAGAAATTCTTGAACTTATTTAACGCACCTGCAGCTGTTGAATCCATTTTATTGCAATAGATTTGCTTGAAAATGAAAACTTTTACACGTGTTTTGATGGAAGTGTCCATTAGCATATCTTAACGACGCGTGACTACGTTAACTTAGCAGCCACATTCAGGCTAAGATTATGGGGGGGATTTACGGCAAGACATTCTACTACGAACATTTTTCGTCTCCTAGGTATCTCCTTTAGACAGCCTGATGACAAAAACCCCTAACTCAAAACTTTTATTTTGGACTTTTGGCCGCAAAAAGATGCCATCGGCCGCACTGTGCTACGGGCTTAAAAGTCGCAAGGTAAAATTGCTTCGTTTAAAAGCAGTCTTAGTTAGGAGCGATAAAAATCTTAAACGGATATAAAACTTTTATAACTGTTATACACGCAGGAAGCGGTTTTCGCATTTATTTTGTATATTTTTATTTAAAAATTATTTACAGAATCTACCCGTTGCCAGATTCAACCGCAAAATAAAGCAACTTTGGCCCAAGAAGATGAGTTTTTGTCGAGCTAAGGGTATACATTTATTTATAATAATAATTTAAGGGTAAAAATTATGTCGCAGCTTTTTTTAAAACCAAAAATCTATAATTATAATATGTTTCTAAGCAAATTTTGTTTAATGAATAAAATAAATTAATTAATTTAAATTGCACAGATTTGATTTATCTTATAATACAGATTGGTCGAAAATGGAATAAAGATTGATCAAAAATTTAAAACCAAAAAAATAAAATTAATAAAAACGAAATTTATATTTTTATATTGAATTTTTTGATTCAAAAACAAGTATCATGGTTTCGGTCGTGGAGATATTTAGCAGAGTACTGTGGACATTACACAGTGCACACGTGGAAAAGCGAACTTTAAAGTCTTATAGCTCAAGTAGACGAAAGAAAGAGACGTATAACCGTAGCAAACAATTATTTCAGGCGGAGTATCCAACCGATCTCTTGTCACTGGTTTTAAACTATATACCTCACAGGAGTGATTTGGAAGATATGTGTGGATTATAATATGTACATAATATATGCAACATCAGAGAACGTGAAAATGTGTTAAATTTTTTAGGAAAGTGTCCTGTTTTGGTGGAAACTAGAAGGAGTACACTTGGAAAAAACTATCTTAATCAAGATGAAATCATAGGTGTTTTAGACGGAGGTATGGGTTGGAAAGCCCTTTACAATTATGTCAAGATTGCACTTAACTACAGAAAAAGAATCTTAGATAAACTTTTTTAAATTAATGTTTCAATTTTGTATATTAAACAATAAATATGCGTTAATACTTGCCAACTGATAGACCGCATAAACGAATTTAATATGAACTGGTTAAAGCGGGCTTTAGGTCAATAAAATATGTTGATTTAATGCAACGTTTCGAACGTGTATACGTCCTTCATCAGGCCTTTTTATTATTAAACAAAATAAAAAATAAAATAAACACATTAATTCACCAAATAATGTGAAAAGTCAAACAAATAAACTTACAAAAATTATGTTAAAAATGTTCTTAAAAAACACAGTAAGAATCAAAATTTAATACAAGAATTAAATGCATTGCAACTGAAAACACAAAAGTTATTTTATAAATAAAAGTTAGGTTGACAAGTGTATGTTTTTTATAAATTACTTATTATAGTGCAAGCAAAACTAAATTATTCACAAAAGAAGAATAAGAAGAAGAGTAATAACAATCGGCTTGTCATCATCACTATTACTCTTCTTCTTATTCTTCTTTTGTGAATAATTTAGTTTTGCTTGCACTATAATAAGTAATTTATAAAAAACATACACTTGTCAACCTAACTTTTATTTATAAAATAACTTTTGTGTTTTCAGTTGCAATGCATTTAATTCTTGTATTAAATTTTGATTCTTACTGTGTTTTTTAAGAACATTTTTAACATAATTTTTGTAAGTTTATTTGTTTGACTTTTCACATTATTTGGTGAATTAATGTGTGTTTATTTTATTTTTTATTTTGTTTAATAATAAAAAGGCCTGATGAAGGACGTATACACGTTCGAAACGTTGCATGAAATGAATGATACACACTTATTGCAATTTGTATTGAATAAAATCATTTGAAAATCGTCTGTGGAACTCTCTTCCCCGATCAATAAGGATGATATGCTGTACTAGGTTATTCGGAATTAGGCTCAAGGAGTATTTGGCGACATTAATATAGTGATGAATGATGATTTTCTTTCTTTTTTTATTTCTCTTCTCTTTCTATGACTTATTTTTCTTTTTTTTTCTTTCTTTCCTTTCTCTTATTAAATATCCAATTTTATATTATTTCAATATTAAATTTTTCTTTAAGTAATTTCATTTAAAATTAAAAATGGAGTAGTAATTTTTCTTATATTATTTTCTTTAATTAAAATTCACTTTATTAGCTATATTGTTATTTTTTTTTTATTTTTTTTGTTGTTGTAACTTAGGACACTTCATGTAAATTAAATTAAATAATTAAGTTTATACTGCCTAAGAAGATATTGTATCTTATTGTATAAATCTATGCGAATAAATATATGAATATGAATATGAATCTAAATCTATTATATGTATGTACAATTGAATCAGTAGTGAGTGAAAGAACAGTACAAGTACAAAATCTTAGTTTTAAGAAAAAAAAAAAACGGTTTACAGAAAATCTATCAACTTTTTTGCTAAATAATTTGAAGATTATTGGTTCCTTGATCTGTTCATGAAAAAAAATTGAATAATGTTATAAGGAGAAAAAATATTAAGTCAAAAAGGCGGTGTACTAGTACTGTTCTTACACGCAATTGGAAAAATGAACAATTAAAATCAATTAAATTTAGTTTATTTTGCTTCCTGCCTTTTCCTTTTTTTATTGATTTATCAGTGTTAACTTAAAATCTCAAAAAATACTTGAACGTTGAGCATCAAACAATGAATAAAATCGCATCGATTGAGGGTAGGAACAGTACAAGTACTGGATTTGTATTGTTCTTACTTTCAATCGACGTGGGTATGGTATAGCCTAGTTTAGTATGAACTTGGCTCCCCAAATGTACTGTTAAGTAGAGGTACATAATGTAGATGATTTTTGCATTTAAACCTCAAAATTGAATTTTTGGCACTTGTACTGTTCACCGATTCAATTATTAATTAGTTTAACGACTCTTACTACTACTATTTTGAGTAAGATATGCATATAGTAAGGAAGTTTGAAATCATCATGGCTGTGATTTACCCACATAGTGAGTATATTACGCATAGATTTATTTTAAACACGTTAGAATTTAAACAATTGAATATTTAAACAAAGGTATAAAATTGATGAACAATAATAAAAGTGCGGTTTTATCATGATATTATAAATATTAATTGAACACTGATAGTTTTTTTTCTAATTCGGTTAAATCAATTGGAAGTTTTCAGTTAAAAAAAAAAACACTTTTAAACTTATTTGGTTTCTATGCTCGTGGAACTAAGACCAAATTGATGAATTTTTGTTTATTTCTCGTCATGCAACAAATTAAGGTCGTAATGTGAACGTATCACGAATGCTTGTGTTAAGTTTTAATCTTTAAATAAATATAATCGGTCTTGATTTAAACAGAAATAGTTTTAAGAGTAGTATTTTTGAGGCTATTAATGAATAATATTTAATCTATTTTGGTTTGTACATATATACATTAAAATATAATTGAAGGTTTGAATATTACAACAACAGCTTAAATGAACTCACCAAGTATGAAGTGAATTCAAATCTCAGTCAAGGTCAGAAAGTTTTTCTATTTAACTTGAAAGTATAAAGGCTAAGCACCACTACAAAGGAGTCTGATGATCGGTTAGGCACCCGTGAAATAGTTATAACTCCAGCCAATACTATACACTTGGTGGTAGTTCATTCAACTTGTTGTAATATTCAAAACTTCAGTATTCATATAATGGTGCGAAAGTTTTGCAGCCTTACTGCACGTATGTTATCATACAAAACCCCCTTCATTATAATATATTTTAAGTATTTTCTTATTTTAAGAAAGTTTCTTGTAACTTATATGAGACAAATATAGACGTTAAGGAATATTACGTAAAAAAATGATAGAGGACGCTAATCCGTCATTTCGTAAACAATACAAGATTATATTCCTCAACTTTTACTAGTGGCCATTTATTGTACGACATTATATCGCTGTTTTTTTTATTTTGTTTGTTGTGTTCCCGGGATAAAAATAACTCAAACTGGTTCAAACGTCTTTGCTACAACGACCAAGTGATTCAACCCTCTTTTTTTACCTTTTTTTTAGCGATCTTCAGTAATTTGTGATTTTGGTTCATGAAATTAATTAAGTTTCATTGTTTTATCGGAAACAAATTGACCTTAGAAATACGACGAGTTCTGAGGTTACAAACGATTATACAATTACAACAAAGTGAATCAAATGTCTTTTTTTAATGCATTAAAATTTTTGATAAATACATTTTAATGTTACGAATATCAATGATTTATGCCGCATATCATTTCACTTTAAACACTTGCAGCTTACCCTGAGGCTATAGCAGTCATTGAATGTTTTTTTACTGTTTACTTAAAATTCTGTCTTAATTGAATTGTTACTTCAATTATAGAAAAAAGTCCCATCACAATCCTGAAAAATCAAAAACTTCGAATATTATTACTGCCTATAAAATTCATTGAGCGTTTTCTGAATGCACTCCTTCTCGAAATTAACATTCATGGCCACAATCTTCAATAGATACCATGATCACTCTGAAAAAAGTTTTTTTTCTTTAAAATTTCTACCATCTTTCAAAAATTCATAAAACGATCACAAATTTATTGAAATTTGGACAGTACAACGACTATCGGGTCAGCTAGTATATACAAAATTCTTATATATGAAGGTTTTTTATAATAGAAACTCTATATACTACTGAAATTAATCAGCCAAGTAGAAGACTTAGCACTATTATTGGACTTGTTCAATTCAATATTTATCAAATAATGCAATAATACAAATTTGTTCAGAATTCAAGTATAGATAATTCGCTGGCTGAGAACTATAAGGTTGTATGTCGACCAAAATACCAAAAATGAGTGTTATATACCAACATTTTCGTAATTTTATCGGATAGAACAAAAAAGAAAAATTAAAAAAAAAATTACTGGCAACACAACAGCCATAAACGACATAGAACTTTCATTGAATTCGCACTATTATTCAGTACTATAAGGTTCTATGTTAAACATAGAACCTTTAACATATTTTTGTCACACACCAAACCAACGCGTTTAGGTTACATAGAACTTTTTTGCTCAAAATTAATCCACATAGAACCTTTTTGAATTTAATACTTTTTGATTGAAGCAAAAAGTCCTACGTTTTCTATGACATTTTTCATAATTTCAAATTCGTTTAGTTTTGTAAACAATAAGATATAGATCTTTCTGTCAATGATTTTATGTGCATTTTTGGCGGTAAGTCTAACATGAACTTATAACATAGAGTTATTGAAAGAAATTTGAAAAATTTCGAGTATTATTCGCCAATTTCTCTGTTTCGGATATTGTTGAAATATTATACAAGAATAAAAATTTAAATTGTTCTTCAAATGAAAGCACAGGATTTTAAAAATTATAAAGATGGCTTAAAAATATTTAACTTCAAAACAATACCTTTCACAAAGGTATTTGAAATAGTATTTTCAAAAAATATTTTTACTGTCGGATTCAAAACTACTTATACAAAGAAGATTGATTTTTAAAACTTGAAGTATGATTGATAAAGCCTTTAAGACGAGTAGCCAAAAATACATCACTGTTTGAATATCCGAATATTAAAATTGAAAAAAAAAATAACGAAACACAATATCCTAGGCTAAAATAAAATTGTTAAAGGCAATGCCAAAATTCGATTTTGATTATTTAAAAAAATTAATCAAAACAAATTCAGAATAGTAATTAATATTTGTGTATTTCAATTTCTTGAATTTTTTTATTCCAAAAATGCAATTTTTTATTGTTATTTATTTATTTGTTCATATTAAATTTGTTATTTATTTAGTTCTCAAAGAATTGCCATTGAAATAAATTTATTTATGTTATAAATTTTATGGTGTTGTTAGAAATAAATAAAAGTGAGACGACACTTGTGTCTCTTTAAGAAAGTATCTCTGAGATACATACACGTTTGCCTCATGAAGTGCAGTCGTTAAATATAAAGTCCTAGCAAGAGGACGTGTTCGCTATTATTGTCTTGTATCTATTTCTAAATAAAGGTTGAAATTCAATATATGCAGATTGTTTTTGTTTATAAATAATTTCGCTAATAGTGTTTTTAATTTGATTGTGCTTTTGCGTTTTTTGAAAAATTCAAAATTATGATGCTTGAAATAAGTTAAAATAAAACATCATCTTCTTTTAAAATGTATGGTTCTTACATCGAGTACGTGATTTGTGGACTATTTTGTTTCAGAAAATATATTCTTATTGATTTTTTTATTTTAAATATAAAAATATCAATCAAACGCAATTTAGGTCTTGTTTTTAGGATAAATGCTTTTTTCCTCCATACAAAAACATCTCCTTCCCTATAATCTCTTCAGTACTAAAAGGTTCTATGTTGTACATAGAAACTTTTTTGAAATTTTTATTCAATTTTTTCCCAACAAGTTTCTATGTCGTTTTTTAAAATGCTTGTCACATCATCTAAAGTGATTAAATTAACAATATTTTAATGCTTTTATGGCTTTTTGGTGGTTCTTTATCATTTTGCATTAATACTTTACTGATATCTAACTGTTTAATGCAAAAACCAGCCTTCTAAAACTTTAAAGGCGATTATCTCGGAAAAATTTGTTTTTACATACAACCTTATATTTCTCAGATTTTGAGAAGTAGAGTAGAAAAGCAAGATTTTAAAACACAGATTTTTTGTTCTAATTTCTATTTGTCAACAAAATCGCGTTTTTGAAGATGTTAATGAGATTTTTTGTTGGATGGCCCATTACTAGACCTCTTCATTGTATATACATTTATATATATATAGTTTATATACAAAAACCTCTGTTCAAGCTGAGAATACAGCAATAAAAACATGCTAATCTATCACAAGTTGAGTTTAACTTTAAAACCATGTTATATTTATTTTTAACTTTGAACATTGGATTAGATTTCTATTTTACGTTTTATTAGCTGAAGGAATAGGTTCTCCCAGCAACTCTTTCCTCTTCTCCTTACCACGCAGGATGGCTGCTTTAAATAAATTACAATACAGCTCGACTGCTGCCGGCGTGTCATCGTTTCCAGGAACTGGATAAGTAATAAGATTAGGATTACAGTTTGAGTCAACTATGCCAATGGTAGGTATGGCCATCTTGGCTGAATCCCTAACAGCAACATGTTGATGCAACACATTGTTCTGTGTATTGAGGAAAATGCAAAGATCTGGCAGTCTGGTCACAGCTCCAAATTGCACATTTGCATTCGTGAGAATACCACCACGCCAGAATCGTGTGTGCGAGAATTCGCCAGCTTCCATTGCTTTCCTCTCCACCAAGTGCGCATTGAGTGCGTTTCGATTGAGAAATAGAATAATGCCATCACGAAACGCAATGTGTGCTGTTATATTGAGTGCATCACGTAGGTGTTGAGCGGTTTTGTCCAAATCGAATATTATGTGACCCAGTCGACTGCCATACACGTAGGGGAGCATTCGTTCATCTAACGATCCCTCCTTGTGGCCGAAGTGCACTCGTGCGTTGAATAAATCACGAATGGTGAATAAGTTGTGGACTTCAAAATAATCAGCACTCTGCAAGGCTCGTTTTTCTATATTGAAACGGTTAACTTTTACAAAGCTTAACAAACAATTATATAAAACTCACCGAACTCGGAAATGTCTTCTGGTTCTGGTTTGGAAGTCTCTATAGCCATGGTCTGCTGCCATCTTGCCAGAGATTGTAATGGCCTTACAGCACACAATCTTTGTACTAAAAAGATGGGAAAATATTTTTTAATAATTTGACGTGCTACTAAAAAATGTAAAACTTTACGTTTGATTGAATTTAGCATCTTTTCAGGAAATCGAAATCGTGAAAAAATTAACCAAACCTTTAACCGCAGTACCGCACACTAAAAATATTTTGACAATTTAATGACAGTTCACTCCAGCTGATTCCTAATACAGGGATGTCAAGTTAACTTTGCACTTATTGTTATTATTAAGGTTCTATTTACATCAAAAAGATAATTCCCATTATAAATTTAATTACCAGTTTCATTAAGGCTGGTCGCACACTGGCAACTGTGATCGAAATCAACTAGTCTAATCACCAGTTGAAAGAGAACCGCGCACCGCCCACTCTTTACTCACGCTCACACTCTTTTCTCTCTTGCGCTTATAGAAAACAGCTCAACTGTTGCGAAGGCAATCGCTTAGTTTGTGTCAAAACACAAACTTTTTAGTTGCTCGAATCGAGTGGCTCTAAGTGCGCGGTATTCCATATAAGCCCATATGTTTCATTTTAGCAACCAAACAGTTGCAAAACTAAAAATTGAATGTGCGCGCCTGGCCTAACAACGAGGCCACAGAGGCAATTTCTGTCAAGCAAGATTGGTACACTCACTGCCAATCAAATTACATATTATTATGACGTAGGTGAGGTGGAACGCAACTTAACAAGCGAAATTGCCTGCAACTTTTTATTTAAATTTAATTTACATTTATTTAACGATTTTGCATAAAGGTATATGACACTAACAAAAACATTTGTATTAATGAATGTGAAAATTTGACGAACAATAAATAATAAATAAATGTATAGGTACAGCTATATAACACTTGCTCGACTAGTTGCCTGAGAAATCCCATGGAATTTTACAAGCAAGTTGCTTAGGTCTGTTTTTGGGTTAGTGAAAAGTTTTTTGTGTGTTACAACATGCTTGGAAGGACTTGCTCTATGGCGTTTGGGTGATACGCAATCAATCCAGACTCAGTTTTAACATTAACTAAAATTGCTTTTATAAAAAGTACTTTTCGGTTATATCAGACTATTATAATATTTTTGTTTCACAAATGTAGACAAGGGAAGTTTTAATTAAAATTCAATTTACTAAAATCCATTTATATACTGCAAGCAGTAAGAAAAAGGTAAGTATGTTTATTAATTTTTCTACATTATAAATTGATATTTTTATAATTAATATGTACGTTTAATTATCTTCGGATCTTCAGAATATTGATTAGAAAAAATTTGTGAAAAGAAATTAAAGCTGACAAATGCCATAGCGTACACAGTAGCCGTGTTTTTTTGGAAAAGTTATCCGTAGTACAGTAGGATTTTATATGAGGGGTATTCACGATCTAATGCAACAGGTCTAGTATCATTGTAAAAATGCAAAAGTGTAAAATCTTACAACACTACAACATGTTGTAGTTTTACACTTTTGCATTTTTACAATGATACTAGACCTGTTGCATTAGATCGTGAATACCCCTATGGATAACAAATACAATATCCGCAGTAGGATCACTGCCAATAAAAGGAGAAGTGACGTTTATTCGAGTATCGGCAGTGATCCTACTGGGGATGTTGTAGTTGTTATTCATATAAAATCCTACTGTACTACGGATAACATTTCCAAAAAAACATGGCTAGTGCCTCCAACTTTTTGGAAAGAAATTCCGAAGTCCCGATGTCATTTTTTTTACAATTCTATATGGACTTTCAAACAAAACACGGCTAATAACTAGCATTGAATTTCGCGCTTACAAACATTAGAACCAACTAGGGCGCTTCGAAAGCCTCTGATTTCATTCAAGCCCCCCTAGAACTTTTTCAAAAAAAATCCCATTATATTTCCCATTAATCAACCTCCAATGTGTTTGCCATCCCTGGCTCGCTAATTGACAAATCCAAATAATTTTTTTGTGTTTTTTTTTGTATTGCCTAGCCTTTCTTGTTTGCGACCAACCAGTAAAGGAAAGCTACAGTATAATTACAATGTACAAAACTCTTTTGATCTCAACTTTTCTTCACATTTTTCTCCCCACAAAAGTCATTTAAATCGCAAATTTTGTTTTCTTATCTCGTGTTAGAGAATTTGTTTTTGAGTTGTTCAATGGATAAAGAAAGATAAATAACCACTTCCATTTTCTCTATTAATTTATCGTTCGTCGTTGTTGAATAAATCGGTCACGCAATTCACTTTCAGACGGTGGAACATTCATTTTCATTCGTTGTTGTGTTATTCCAAAAAAGGAATTATTTATGTGGGTACTCACCAGAAAACAAATCAATTCGGCAGCACAAAGTGTTCAAAATTAAAATGATGAGTGGCCATGAAGATCACCCTCGATAAAAACAATTTATAGACCTGTAGGTATACTGTGTTCTTTGTTGGTTATTATTTTTTTTAATTTGTTAATTTTCTAGTGTTGTTGCAACAACTAAATAAATAAATTAAAAATGCATTGGACTGTGAGATTGGATGGAGGACCACGACGGGTGAATCATGCAGCTGTTAGTGTCGGCGAGTTCATTTATTCATTTGGTGGCTATTGCACGGGCGGTGACTACAAAATCTATGAATCCATTGACGTCCACATCTTAAACACAAACACCTTGCGATGGTCTCTGGTGCCAACGAAAAAAGATGAAAGTGGACTCCCCTTGAAGTATCCAGAAGTCCCGTTTCAAAGGTAAAGTATATTTTGGTATTCGAAAATGCATCTTCAGTTCCTGGTCTTAAAGATTTATTTCCAATATGTCCAAGAATTTTTTTGGCAAAGATACCGCATCGAAACAGATCAACTCTATAAAACTATACTACGTTACGTACTTAGTTAAAGCTGGTTCAAATTAACAAATGACCTTTGAAGGGCAAACTTATAAAGCATAACGTTTTTGGATGTTCATAAACATATCTCCTCTGCACTGCCGCATTAAGTAATGAAACGGCCTTAAAGCATTGTAGCCCCTTTCTGACTTTAATTCTAAATCGTATTGTTTTTCAACAATTTAAACGTACCGAAGAAAGCCATTACCCACGAGAGCGTGTTCGGTCAGACGCGAATCCGGAATTTCGCCCAAGGGTGTTAGACAATTTTATGAACTGTAAAAAATCATCCAAAATGTAATCTTGGATACGTAAACGTTTTACTGAAATTGAAATTCTTCAAAAACATCTCGAAAAACACTCGCATTCAAATCAGTTTTAAGACCTTAAGTTTTTATATACGACGGTTAGATCTTATCAAAATTAGGAAGTATTATATTATAATAATTTCAGCTTGTTGTAACAATGCGCTACATCAAGAGTATGTCCTAAATGGATCCAATTTTCTTACGACAAAATACTGCAAAAAGAATTATGTATTTCGGTAAAACTCAAAAAAATTCCAATTTTATTTTGAATGAATAAATATTGAGAGGAGGTTTGCTCTGATGTAAAGATCTATTGTGCCCCTATCCAGAGGTGGATGAGTTGCTAACCATACGGGCCTCCCTCCAAGTTTATTCCAATGACGAGTTTGATTATTTGGAGCACAAGTGAATACAAACACTATTCTACCTGCTAGCAGCGCAGATACTGATTTCTTTGATATATTAGTCATCCGCCTAGTATTTGTTCTGGTGTTTCATCATGAGTATTGCAGAATCTGCATGTAGGGCTGTTTACCAGGCAAGAATACACAAGTGTCTTCTTAGTTTCCGTGAGGAGTCTCGTTACTATTTGTAGATTATTCCTACTTAAGCTGATACAGTTCTTGAAACGATCTTTACAACAATGGTTACAGTTCCCAAGAAATAGTTTGTTCCGCCTCAGTTTTAGGAGTTCTTTCCAGTTTTTGTTTCTTGGGCCTCTTCTTCTATTTTGTTTACTGCTACTTGTTTCGCCCTCCATGATTAATGAGCCCAATCACGAATTCCATCATAAACATAAACTTGTTACGAATCCCAAAAAAAACAATCTATCAAAACAAAGTCGAAAATCTGATACAAATTGGCATTACGAACGGATTTGTCGAGGGTTAAAGTTTACGATTACGATGGAATTCGTGATAGGGCGCAATAATAAAGTATGAAATAAATACATTTGATTTATATATATATTATACATTTTTTAACAAAAAAAAACACATTTTTTTCGCCAAGAAATCTTTCACTAATGCATTCACAGCGTCGAACACAAAAATGGAATATTGTTGAACAGTTGCAATATCGATTTTTCTTCACAGCTGATCTGTGTGGATTTATGATCAATGATTGACAGCAGTAATACTTGGTAACAAGTAGTGTTTTCTCTGAAAAATGCTTGGGGGAACCTTAAAGTTTTTATAATTTTCCATAGATTCAGACCCCCAGTCTCGATTAATTTTAGTTTTGAAATATTATCTCGTACATTTAAAACGGTCACTTTATTGGAGTTCATGAGACCTTTGCAGTCGTTGATTTTGTATTAAAACGTGTTTTCTAATCACTTCTCTAACCATTACTATTTAAAATTATTTCTTAAAGTTTGGTTTAAAAACATTTTGGCAATCCTTACCTTTAATTAAGGCGCGCACCGAAGTGGTGACCGAGTGGAATCATAGTGGCGTGGTGCCTAAGTGGCAAGTGGTATGTAAACATTATGAAGATGCGCTCATCAAAGTGGAGTGGGGGTGGCTTAATATTTCAAATCCTTTTTGTATACGTGAAAATCCCAATTTTTTTTTATTTTTCATAGAGGATAGTTTTTCTTCTTTTTTCCTGATTTTTGGCATTAAGGTTAGCAAGCTCTACAACTAAAAGATCGTCTTCATCTTCGGAGGACGTCACTGTGAACTGAAAAATCTGTGGCACCATACGTTTTGCCACCGCAGTGCGCGTTAAATCATTTGTATACCACACTCCATCGCCACGCCACTTGTTCACCACTCGTCACTTTACTTTGTCCCCACTTTGGTTCGTGCCTTGCTTAAAATTCCAGCGTTTTGGATAAAGAATTTAAATCTTGTTTGGATACAATCCACATTAGATGTTTGTCAAAAACTTGATGTAAGATGAACTGAATTTAACAAAAAATTGTTGAGTCCAAGTAAGATCACCTGGACGAAACTAGAATTTTTGAGGACATAAAGCCAAAAAAATCAATAATTCAACAAGTCCAATTGAATAGTGCTAAGTCTTATACTTGGATGATTTATTACTATAGTATTTAGAGTTTGTATTATAAAAAAACCTTCATATCTAAAATTCTTTACAACTTAAGTCAATGATTGAATTTACTTGAGCTTTAAATAATGTGTACACCTTAAATGGTCCTCGGCGATTCCATTTTCTATCTAAGTCAAACAGTATGCAGAGTTCCAAAAGCTTTTAAACCTTTCAGAACCTCCCTCTTCGCAATAAGATTGCCTATTTAAACTGTAACTAGTGTGAACTATGCGAAACAAATGACCCAAAACCTACTTTTGTTACTTCTATGCAGCGGTATTAAGTACATAATTATGATCCTAACAACAAAGTAAATCAGGCATAACACATTACTGATTTAGTCAGAAAGTTATTATCGTCGTATAATATGATAAATATATAATATCAAAGCAAATACTCCCACAGCTTAAATTAATGAAAACCTCCTACAACTTAATACAATGTTTCAGTCAATAGCTCGCATTATTCAATTTCTATGGCGAAAATTACGCAAAATGAAATGCAAAATGTAAGAAAATTGCAACAAAATGAGTATTTTGTATTAAGGAGAGGAACGACCAGCAGCGCGCCCCCATTGTGCAATAACAAACATGCACTTATCACTTAATTAAGCCAATGTTATTAGTATCTATAGTATGCATATGCAACTAAATTGTTGTGCTGGAAAATTACACACAATGTTATATGGTGTTTGTTATTTTGTAGATTGAAATACAAATAAATTTTGAAATACAAAGCACGCAAATTGTACACGGAAAATAAATATGTACTTATATTTCGCTGATTATTCATAGTGTTTCGGGTTATATCCGCTTTAAAAGTACAAGATAAAGAGTTTACAGTGCAGGAACAATATGGTTTAGGGCCCTTTGGCAGAAGTAGTGTCTTCGTGCTTCAATAACAATGTAATGCAAACTCCCATGTCTTATGGAGTAGTCTAATATGCCGGTAATGAGAAAGTCAAAATTCTAAAAAAAAATTAATTTGAATACACAATTCTGTGAAACATTTTTTGAGAAAAAAAATGTTTTCTATAAATTAAAAAATTAAAACAAATTACAAGGCAGCTCCTGTTATTTTTGGCCTTAAAAAAAGGTAGGACACAAAAAGTTTAAATTACTGCAATCGAACAGACTAACAGACAGAATTACGCGGCTCACTTTTAACATTGTTATTTTGGGCGACTTCAATAGTTGGCTCCACTATTCAGGACAATCAACACCCTAAGGAAGATATGTTGAAATCTTTGCTGAGATGCACCACTTTACTAAGCTCGAGATGAGCCCACCCGAATATCAGATGTTGCTGGGCAAAACGCCCACACTCTCGATTTGTTTTTTTACTTCTCACCCTGATAAGCATACCATTAAGGTAACTTCACTATTCGGCACTTTCGATCATTGTGTAATATCAGCCAATTTCTCGTGTCTTATCCATAAACATATGTAGGTAAAAAGAACTATCCTTCTAGGAACTTTGGCAATACGAGAAAGGCAAGTGGGACGGTCTGAATAACTTTTTTCGAAGATTTAACTGGTTACTATGTTTGTGACGTTGATGCCAGTGCTGATATTATCACAGAAGTGATTTTTCTTGTCATGCGAAATTTTATTTCTAACAGAATTATCAGTATAATACCAAAGTTTGGTTAAAAAACCAGCTGTAAATTAGCTATTAGGTTGAGAAAAGTAAGTTTAGGGTCTTACAAAGCCAATCCAACTGAGGAAAATAGAAAAAGTATAAACAAGCTAGAAAAATTGCAGCGCTGTTATCAAAAGAACAAAATTCTTACCAGGAATTAAGGCAAAAATCCTGCCGGGTCCCAGAGGCAGTAGAAATTTAATTTTTAAAATGTATGTACCTATGTAAAATATAATATTTAAAAAAAAGTTTTGTTTTAGTCCTTAAACTATTTTTAATTATAAATTAAACGAACTTAAATCTCTTATAATTTACTATCTATATTACGAGTATAAAGAACTTTCCAATACTTTTTTAAGAAATTATTGTTTAAATTAATAACCATAGGCATAAGTTTTTCTAATAAATAAAAATATACACACCGAAGTTGGTGTTTCTGGTCGAAACTTCCCAAAAGGGGTGGAAATGTTATGCCCTGCAATTAGGCCGCGAGGCATAAACGAGGTTCCACCAACTCAGCTCATTGCATTATGTCGTAACACTATTGAATTACAGAATTACAAGTAAGCTAACTCATCAATAGTGTTTCGACATTGCAATTGGCACAAGAGAGGAACAACCTCAAAATGATTCGTGGACTATTTGGTCATCCTCAAGTTTCAATTGGAAACATGAATCTTCGGTGAGTTAATTTTAAACCACTGAAAGTGCGGGTCGTTTTTCATTTAAACAATTAATACAAGTAAATACCTAACAATTTGTCAAGGACGTAAAAAATTAATCATCATTTTCGGTTCCAACGCGTTCGTTTAGTATCAATGAAACCCTTAATCTTTGAATGAGAAATTACCTTTTGGATTGTTCAACACACAACATGTGATTGGACGGTATCAAGTCTGAATTTCACAAAATAAATGCTGGTGTTCGCCAGGGCTCCGTTCTGTCTCTAGTCCTCATTTTTATAAATAATCACTTGTCAGAAACTTCTATCCTCTTCATTGCTTTGCCGAAGACTCATACTCGTTCTCAAATTCAGGTCTAGTTCCTTCGGAAATGTAATTGCAACGGAATCGTATGATAAGTTATTAAACTCCGATCTTTACAGCATTGTTAAATGGGGTAAACAAAAATCGTGTGGAGTTTAATACTTCGAAAGCTCAATGCTGTCTATTGTCGTTGAATGGCACTTGCGTCTAGGAAGAACTCTCAGTACTCGGTATGCGTGTCAACGACGATCTTTGTTGGAATGACCACATTCTCGAGACTGCCAAAAATGCTGCTAAATACTTAGAATTTCTCTATCGGTGTTAGAAATTTAACACTACCTCTGATCTGCCTACAATTTCAAAGACGATTTAACGCCTTAAATTTGAGTACAACTCACATCTTTGGGCAGGTGCAGTTCAAACCTCTTCATTTATTGGATAGCATCTAGAACAAAGAGCTAAAATTAATAGGAAACAGAACTATCATGGAATCATTTCCAACTCGTGAACACTGTCGGAATATTTTATCGCTTCTTTCACAATTATCAGTAAAAAATAAGCTTAGACAGTATCTTTTGGCATAATAGTTATTGCAATTGACTATTATGCCGAAGTTCTGGGTTCGATTCCAAGCTGCTTCAAAAATAATTTTTAGAGTATCTGTTGCCATAAAAAGTTTTTCTCATCTCACCCGTTTATTGTAGGTATACCCACTATTTCTGGTAATATGCATACAGGAATGTCTGTAGTTGTTTTAGGAGAAGACACAATTTCTTAATAATTTCTAAAAAAAAAAAACATTATTTAACTTTTTCAGATATGGTCATACAGCTGTTGCCTACAATGAAAAAATCTATCTTTGGGGTGGACGCAACGACGAAAATCTATGCAATGTGTTATATTGTTTTGATCCTAAAACTCTTACGTGGTCCCGGCCATCAGTAACCGGAGCTTTTCCGGGTGCCCGTGATGGTCACTCAGCATGTGTCTATGGAAACTATATGTACATATTCGGGGGATTTGAAGATGACATCAATGAGTTTTCCTGTGATGTTCATAGTTTGAATTTTGACACAATGCAGTGGAAGTATAATCAAACATTCGGAATAGCTCCATCGTTTCGTGATTTCCATTCGACAGCTGCCATTCATGATCGAATGTACATATTTGGGGGTAGAGGCGATAAGCACAGTCCCTATCATAGTCTCGAGGAGATGTACTGCCCAGAGATAGTCTATTTAGACTTGAAGACTAAAGTATGGCATCGACCTTCAACAACGGGAAAAGTTCCAGTTGGCAGAAGGAGCCATTCCATGTGTAAGCTCTTTTTTTGGTTTATTTCCTTAAAAACTAAATTAAGTAATGTATGTATTTCTCTTTTTAGTTATCTATAATGGACTGATATATGTATTTGGTGGTTATAATGGACTTTTGGATCAGCATTTTAATGACTTGTATACGTTCGATACGAAAACGAATCTATGGAACTTGGTTAAGCCACGAGGAAAAGCACCATCTGTTCGTCGCAGACAAGTCTGTCTAGTCAAAGGAAATCGTATGTTCTTGTTTGGAGGAACAAGGTAAACAAATGGCCTTCCTCGTTGATAAAATTTTTAAACAATTTTTTATTTATTTATTTTCTTTAAAGTCCTTACAACTTTTCACCGGATCTTCCACCGCTCATAGATAATAACGACACTCACGTTCTGGATTTTGATCCGAGTCTCAAAACGTTAGCATTATTAAAAGTAGTTGAGCATCGAATCGAAACATCGTGGCTACCTAAGGAACTAAGGTAATATTTAAATATTCTCTAATTTTTCCAAAACCTAATATAAAGCTTTTTTTGGTTTTTAGGTGGGAGATTCGTTCGATGACTTTGCCGAATTCTATAAGTAGGCCAATTAATCATGCCGGTTAGGTTAGTAAGGTACGAATTTGTTTGCCACAAATCAAATAGTTTAGTCAGTATACATAATGATGAAGTTTGCTTGACCGGTTATATGTTGAACATATCAAATATGTGTGTCATTTTCGATTAAAAGTATTTCTTTTGCTAATTTTGATTCATTTTTGAACTGAAATATGTTCATTCTGGTAATTTTAATAAAAAAACTAAAATTTTCTGCTTTGAATAAGAAAATAACAGGTTATGAAATAGCTTCAGCTGTTTAGTTCAATGATTCTGTGTTAGAAATCGTATTAATGGCAAAAAACTAATTATAGTACCTGTTCAATTCAAGCGGTTTCAGGTTTTTCTTTCTTTCTTAATTCAAAACAACCATGGACACACGGCCACAAATGTGAAGTTTTAAGCAAAATTTCACAACCTATTGATTAAAAAAGTGGCTGGCCGAACTTTTGTAAATAAAACCCTGACTCAACTGAAAACAATGGCACAAAGACAGAACAATTACTACACCTTAACAAAGCTCCAATTCTGCCTTCTTCAAATGTAAAACCTTACACTCGCCACATACGTAAACAAACATGTATACCTATTTTTCAATTCAAATATATGTATAAATTGAAAGATGTACGCATTAAATACCATAAATACAGTAAGCTTGCTCTGTATTTCGATTAGTTCAGTTGTATTGATTGAATTTTACAAGAACAACTTAATTATCGAAATACAAAGCAAAGCCATTAAGTTAATAGAGAAATGATGTATATGTAAAAAGGAAGCAAATGAGCGACCGTTGGTCTGACTGAGCGTATTCAATCCCCTTGATCGGGCCACAACCCAGAAAAAGGGCTATAGTTTGCATCATTGTATTACATCTGAATTATTTTTGCATTGAATTGATTCAATAAATTGTTGTGTTCTTCAGTAAGATTTTAAGTTATAAGTAATAATAAACATTTTTTGCATTTTCTTTTGAATCTGTATAAAATTGCAATATTTAATGACAGTTTTATTATTTACAAGAAAAATGTTTGAACTAAACAAAAAAACAAAAACGTTATTTATGAATTATGAGTATTGTGTACATATGTATTAACATTTTTTTTTTAATTTTAAATAAAATAATTTGTTTATTGTAAAAAATTGAAATTTTAATTATTTGTGGTATAATATGGAATTGGGAAAACGATAATCACCCTTATTACGATAGGCGTTTTTCTAAAACGCCAACTGTCGTTTTAGGAGTCGTGTCGTTTTTGTTTTGGTATTCCGTAACTAAAACGCCAGCGTTTCTCTCGCTCTTACATTCCACAATACATTCCAAACATCTGACATATCAAATTGTTTGCAAATTGAATAATTTGGTTTTGAAAATTATATTTATGTGAATTTGTTTCAAAAATAAGAAAAATGAACAGTGTAGAAAGTTATTTTTCTTCGAGCACCAGTGACGACGAAGAAGAAGAAGAAAAGAAAGATTTGATACTGCAGAAGATATACATTCCATCTAAAGCAAATCCTTTTGATTTGGCTGCCACAAAGTATATTATTAAATTAAAAAATATATATTCAGTAGGTAATTCTACCACTGGTTTTGATTTTTTATTTTATCGCATTTGTAACACATTCAAACTTGCTGATACCCTTCGATTTTTTGCAAAAGCGAGCTACCAAAAGGGGTTGGGAACGACTTCAATTTGGGACTATCCCAGACAAGCCTAAACAACATTCTTAAGGAAATACCTGCTCACGTTTTATCTTTGCCAAGTTGTAATTTCTACGTATTCTTTTATTTTCCATTTTAATCGGATAGATACATATGTACATAATATAGAATAGATAGATCGCTTGATATAAATATTTGTATATACACATATGCATATGATGGAGGAGAAAGAAATACTTGGCCTTTGGGTATGTGATTGTGACTGATAACAGTTCAAATAAAAATACATTTTTTCAGGAGATGCTGGGTACCTACTCGAGCCTTTTCTTGTAACTCCTTATAGATTTGTTATTTTCACTCTTAACAAAGAATTTTAAATTATAAAAACTAAAATAAATTTAAAAAAATTATATTTTTACTCCTGTCGTCAACAAATTTCTAGACGACAGATTTCGGCATTTTTACAGACGTTTTTTGTATGGAAACGACTAACGGAATACCAAAAACAATATAGAGAACACGTTCCACAAGAGAGAATCGACAAATTGACGTTTATTTGGCGTCGAACGCCTTACGTAATACCAAATTCACACTGACGTTTTTATTTTGGCGTTCAACGCCTTACGGAATAAGGCTAAATATATTTTTTATTAGTTAGAAGTAATCAAGACGTTTTTAAAAAGGATACATAACGACCGAAAACTAACTAATTTGTCCATGGTATCAGGATTATAAAGCAATAACGGACAAAGAAACCCTAACGGGCGTCATTGTATTGGGAGGTATGTATGCAGGGTTTGTCAAACAATCGATAATCATAATAAAAAAATATATTACAAATTGAAATAATTTCAAAAACTTTAAATCAAAATACATTTTACCGGGAAATGATTTTAATTTTATGATTATATTTAAGTAGAAAAAATTAGAATAGTTTATAATAGCCAAAATGTGTTTGTAAATATCTGTGTAGCGCCCTGCGAAAGTGTACCATTCTACCCAATTTCCTAACATGCCTCGGTAGGGAGTTCCACAAGCGTATTGTGTTGAAGAGACAACAAGGTTGGTATGTTTGAATCACTTTGAATAGCAGATTGAAAGTTCTATATGGCAACAGGTTGTCAAGAGAAGTATAACAAATTTGTCTTAAGACATTTGAGATGCGATAGAATCTTTTTAACCCGCAGTGATTTTGTACAAAGATTTTTGCCAGCATTAAACCGTTTTTAAAGGCGTAAAGTATTGTGTAGACCTTAGAAAATGTAGTACTCCATACACTTTTCCCACCGCCTTATTAATATGCGTATTTCAACTTAGAGTCTTATTAAACACTATTCTATAGGAAAGTTGTTCAACATTAAACTTGGAAAACAAAGATATAAGGCCTTCCTACTGAAGAATATACATTTAGACTTACTAGGATTTAAAAACAACAACAAGTTAGAAATCCTTTGCAAATCAAGGTTTATGGCGTTGGGACAATCTTCAATTAAACGAAGGGAATAGCTTTTAAGTAATTGGACGTCATCAGCATACATATGAACCGAGAGAGATGAGGTTTCTTGAGGGAGCTCATTTATGTATAGGGAGAAGTGGAGAGACCTCAATATTGAGCCTTGAGATGTCCCTCTGATTGTAGAAAGAACACTAGAATAGTAATCCGCGACAGCAACAGCTTGCTTTCTATCACTAAGATATGATTGCAATAAGTTCACAGAAGAATTAGAAAAGTTGTGTAACATCAAGAGTTTAATTAGAATGATCTAGTGTGAAAAACCTTAGACAAATTAAGAAGCACCTCATCTAAAGCCTGTCTGATATCTTCGATGACATTAATTAGAGCAGTTGTACAGTTTTGTTTTGGGCGAAAGAAAGATTGCTTGGACGAAAGAAAGAATGTTTTGTGTTCTAAGATGAACGTTGATCTGCTTCTGCATTATCCTCTCAAACACCTTTGAAAAAAATGGCAGGATAGAGATAGGGTTATATTCGCTACCATGTGGACTTTTGGGAATTGGTATGACTTTCTCGAGCTTCCATTGGCTTGGAAAAAATCCTGTCATCAGGATTGTGTTAAAAGTATGGGTGATAAATGGAAGAAATCACCTTAGCAAATACAGGGTGTACTCCGTCAATCGAAATAGCATTTGATTTTGATAGATAAGAAGAAGATGAAGTAAAAAAGCGGGTTGATTAGATCTATTAGAAGGGACTTCGGGAAGACCAAAGTAAGGATGTGTTAGAAAATCATGAATGAGTTGATTCAAGTCAATGTTATGATAGGTACCTAGTTCCCAGAGGTTATTCCAAAGTTGTCTACCGCTCATTGAGTCGTAAGCGTGTTTTTTCGGTCCATATCTTTCAAAAAAATTTATTACGCAGTGTGCGATAAATATTGTGATGTACGAGTATATCTACTTTGTAACGTTTACAATTATTAAAGGCTAGATCACTTTGCCTTAATAGCAGCCGAATTTCATCAGTAAACCAAGATAGGTGATTAATGGTAACGATATAACGTTCTCATGATATAACGGAGCAATTTATTCCAAAATCAAAATTTAAGTATATCAGGATCATGTTTAAAAAAATCCGGTGCTGAGAGTTGATCGTACAAATAGTGTGATAGTTTTTTCGGAATTTTAATCTAACAGCCTGCTCTAGAGCTAGCTAGAGCCCTTGCCTATATTAAATTCAATAGGAATTAAACAAAATCACCTGTTGGTTATTTTTTTATTATATTGCATAAAAATAAATGTCTTCAATAGTATATAATGTAAGTATGCCTAGACGCAAATTCTATATTTTATATATATATTTAGTTAAGTGAAAATTAGTTGAGAAATAATAAGTTGTGAGGCACTACTTTCTGACTACAACAGGAGGCTCTCAAATAAATACCACAAATTTACGAACATTGTCTCTAAGAAAAAATTACATTTACGAGGTGACAACAAGACTAAGAGTGTTAATACCAGGCCGAGAGCGAGCGCGATCCATGTCAGCCGCCTCGATGTTTTCAACTATAATTGCTTATGATTTTCTTTGAATTTCAATCGGACCTCATTCCAATCGACTGTAGCTTCAATTGTCTTCCAATTGGGTGAGTGGACATCTGGGGAGAGCCAGTTAAAGTCAGCGATGTCGAGATAGTTATTGATGGATTTATCCAGAGCCGATTTTGTGAAGTCGCAATCAATCTGGGGATAACTGTAGTTATAAGGGCCGATTTCTACTTTGGTGCAGTCTTCAATGATAGCGCGGCATGTCACATGCAAAAACAGTCGACATCCGACAGAGGAATGCAGCCTAAGCTGTTGACATGCGGCTGCTACACGCGAGTTCTTGCAATTTTCAGCGAAAAGTGATCTAGCAATGGGGCCGCACAGCAAGGTACAATTTTCCATGCCAGATATTTGCACGGAACCAGCATGACCTCGTATGTCCACAAAGCAATCTGTAAGGTTTGATATTGTAATATCTTTGTCATCAACCTGCTCGGGGCCAAGCAATAGGTATTCTTTTGATTTGTTGGCTAAGGTCCAGGTAAAGACAGATGAGGGAATACTGCTCTTCTCGCTCAAGTCAACCTTATCAACGGCATTTACCTTTGGGTTTACAACAACTTTTGGGGCAACTTTTTTGCTATTAAAACCAAATTTCTTCTTGGGCATCAACTTCTGACGAACCTCATCTGCATGAGAACTTATTTCATTGAGAACGTTCTGACTGGCTTTAATTTTGTAGTCGGGTAAAAATATTGTAGAATTTGACAGATATCTCTGCAACTCTTGGATTTCAACTGTAATAGCTGAGAGTATCCGAAGAAGCTCAGCTCCTTCGGGTTTCGAAATGCTGACATTGTCGATGTTTGTTTTGATTTCTTTCGATCGATCTCCAAATGTTTGCGAGAAATAATCTATGCCTTCAAGGTCTAAATTTTCTTTATTCCGTAGTTCGAGCTTCACATCAATGTAGTTCTGTCTGTCCTTGTTGCGTTTATTTATCCGCTCCAATACGGTGTCTTTTTTGGCATTTACATCAAGGCTATTGTCGACATCCATTTTGAATTTAATTGTCCTTCTTCGGAAGATAGACGGGATTATTTACTGCAGCTGCTTTAAGTTTTCTCAGAAAGAGTATCTTTTTCTTTTCTTCTTCGGAGAGAGATGTTAAAGGTGTTGATTTTCGGATTTCTTGTAGTTTGGCTTCTGATGGTTCAGTCACTTTGAGGAGAGCATAACCAACACCACCTAGTGATACCAACCATAGTAAAGATTTAACATACGGATTAGAAGCCATTAACTGAACTTGTTAGATTTTTGTATATAGAATGGAAATAAAAGGATTTGAAAGTTTTTTTTTTTTGATTCTACAAAATTGAAACAACAGGTTATTTACTTCGTAGTTAAGATTTAGCTAAATGAAGTTATTCCGACTTTTTTGCCTCTGCACGCCAGTAAGATGAGTCAATTGATCGGATATTACTATCGCCAAGCTTTTCTCCCACTTTGTAGTAGAAGTCAAGGACAAATGGATAATTGTTGTTCATATACTGGCGAAAATCTGTAAAAAGATAAACATTATTTTTATAATATTCCAATTTAAAAATAAAGATACAAAATAATCAGGATTTGGGACACTGAAAGTATGAACTTGTGAGTGCCAAATGTTTCAACGAAGCAAAGATGCTGAAATACTACGATATTATGAAGAACGATATATTATGTACATAGGTATGTTTGTAATCCAGGCGTTTGGCATTAATTGTATGACTTAAATTGAAAAACTTTTAACAGGTTTACGAAAAGTACAAATTAAAAGGAAAGCAAATGATGGATATTGTTCGACGGAAAATAATCAACCAAATTACACCGGTAATTTAAGGTTTTAAATTATTGCTTTCTACAACTGAGACCCTAATTGTCCTAATCCTTTGAACTTTTTAAATAAATAAGGTAGAACTTAAGCAAGTCTGCGCATTTTGTTAAAGAACCGGACTCAAAAGTTAAAGTTGAAAATATATTAACTGTGAAGATACTAGGGACTTGTTATTATATTCTCTACATTTTAGGTTGAATCAAAATACAAATCTTTTTTGTATTTCTATGCCTTATAAGGTGGGTGCAAATGCAAACTGCTCTTGCACTTCTTTGTTTCCATATACAAAAATCAGATGGGCGTTGGACTGTAAACTAATTTCACTATAATTTTACAACAAATTCATATTATAGGCAAAGTATTAAAAAATATAAGGAGAAGAAACTGGATATTTTACATTGGTTGACCTTTAACTTTTATCTGAGAATTTAACTTGTCCTTGGGTAGAAATAAAGACAAAAATTATCGGAATAATTCACCTGCACAGGGAAAAGGACTATAGAGACAGTGACACTATGATGACAGACCGAAAAAAAACCCATTCACCATAGCAAATTTAAGCCATAAATAGGAGGTTGAACTGTCAATGGAAAAGTTCCTATTGCGCTTCGGCATGTTAAAAATTTTCCAACCATCTGTTTTCTTTTTTTTATTGATTTCAATTTTCAGAATATTCACGAAGTTATTATGTACATAAAACAGAAAATAATGATTCAGAAAAACAGTTACACAACATAAATGTATCGAGGGAATAAATAAATTTCCAATTCAAACCTCGGTCAGTGTTCATGCGATAATAAACACCGTAGGTAACAGCAAAACACACAGCTTCAACCACAAATAATGCTTTGGCACCGCCTTTGACGAATTTCCAGAATCCTGTTTTTTGCGTTTTAGGCAACATATTATTTAAAACAAATTTTACTTTTTATTGATCGGGAAATATAACATTGCGATTGAAAAACTACACTCACTTGAAGGAAATTTTTCAGAATTCAGTTGTCTATTGTCTTGCTGTTTTGGCTTCCGGCAGGGGCAGCTGGTTGATGACGACTGTGTGACTCATTCACAATGCGGGTATATTAAGTATTATGGGATTTTTTCATTTGGGAATTTTATTTTTTGTGGATACGTTCACTCTAGGATTTAGATTTTTGTATTTTTTGGTCTGTTTTAATAAATCATGTTAAAATGCAAAAATTTTATGAATAATAAGGGTATTCATGTAACGAGATAATTTTCCGCTTTGTAGAAAGATATAACTTTCCGCAGCATGTTTTCATGAACACCCCCTAAGAAATACTTGCGTAAATGTGGGAAATATTCTGTGAAATGTCAAATTAAAAGTCAGAATGCATACTTCTTTAGTTTACGAGGTTTATTTCTGCACTTTCCGCAGCAAATTTGTGAGATAATTTTATGCGATTTGCAGAAACTTTTTCCCATACAAATTTTGACAGCTCGTTTCTGCGGAGATAAAATTATCTGGTTTACGAGGTTTTTCCGCGCTTACATGAATACCCCTAATGATCTATTATATAGCTTAAAGCCACTTTACATGATATTAAAAATCATATGCTTTCTCATATGACCTGTCAAAAAAAAACATATCAAATTTAATGAACACATTCATTAAATTCATATCGCTTCTCAAAAAGCATAAATGACTTTTTTGACAATAGGAATGTAGAAGTTATACGAGATTTTTTGTGGGAAACATTCAATGGAGTGTTGAGAGTTGTTCAAAAAAATGGTAAAATTCTAAAACGGTAACTATGTGATTTTTTTTTAATATTTCAGGTCTCATTGATACATATACTGTAAGATTTTGAATTAATACAGCTATCATTGTTGATAAAACTAATGCCATTGCTTTCTTATTGTTCTCTATCATGGAATAACGAAAATCTGAAAATCAAAGGGGAAGTTATGGACGTGTAAGGCATAGAAAGATAAACCAAAACGGTATGACTTGACTTAAAATGACAGCTTATATGATGAATCATACAGAAAATATGATGACAGGTCATATGACTTCTATTATCGTGTAAAGTGGCCTTTAGCTCGTTTTAATTTGATGAAAAGTCATAGAAATCCTATTAAGTCGTTAGATTGTTAGATGTTTCATTTCCATTGGAATTAAAATTGGTAAAAAGTCCAGTTTTAAGCTAAATAGTGTTTCTTTTATTATCAGAGCTAGCTCGGAGCGAGCACTATTAGCTCAGAATAAAATGACCGAGCAGATAGAAGATTTTTCTTTTTTAACTTTAATACTAAGTTTTTACCAAGAGATACTTCTGGATTTAAATGGATTTACTATAAATCTTCTTTAAATCTCGAAATTTACCATACACATTTATTTCGCAAATCTAGTAGATTAGAAATAAATCTTGTTAAATCTTCATTGGATCAATTGTTCTATTGTTCGAACTGACCTAATATCCATATCGTGCTAAGTTATCTCGATGATTTTCCATTGTTTGGCACAAATGAAACTTTCTTTCTCTAGCTTCAACTTTATAAGAAAAATTTAAACACCATTAGCATTTTGATAGATGTTGTCAAAGTTAATCTTCTTTTGAATCTTTTAGTGCGGTGAAAACACCACATAAATCTCTTGCCTTAAATATTGGGATTATCTTTTGGTGATAACGTAGTATAAGCTTGTCGAGTGCGGCCTGAGCAGAGTTGGAGCTTTCCGATCTATGTATTTATGATACACACTGGAGCCACTGAGCTGTCAAAGATTTTAGAATTGAATTTTTCGCCGTCTGTCTCTGTCATATCCTTTAGGTATATATAATATGGAGGGCTCGTTTCTATCCTTTAATGAATTGTAGAACTTGCAGTTGTGATAGGCGTCGCTGTCTCACTTTCTTCTCGTAAGAGGCAGTACCCATGAAGAACATTTTTTTTATTTTTAAGTAGCAAACTCAGATGTTCGTCATTATATCCCAACTTATTAACATCTACACCAAGGGGAACTTCAAAATTCTAAAATGTTCAAATGTTTAATTCTAAAATTGCTAAAGCAACTCCTTATAACTTTGACCTCAAACACTAGAAATCGTCAGATTTTTGGAACAAATATGAATTTATACAAATAAAAACCAAAAAATTGATTTCTAAGAAAAAGTTTGATTTATGCAAATTTTAAGTATCTATTAAATAATACACATTAAGCCAAAATTACAAAAAAATTCATTCACTCATTTCTGAGATATTATTGGATTTCAAATATGTAGTTGATATTTTTTTCAAAAAATACAAGAAATATTGCAACGATTTGTACACCTGCGCAATATTGTTTCAAGTTTAAAAAAGCTCGTTGTAGCCCATATCTACAATAGTACACAGAATTTTTTTTTTCAAAATCGTTTTCAAGCAAATTAAGCTGAAGCCGTTTATGGAAAGTCGAAAATAAAGAAAAAAGTTCTAAGATCAGGGTGCCTACCGTTAATTATATCTTATCTTAAAATTTGTTTGATCAAGTTGTAGACCATTATCTACAATAGCATACAGAATTTTTTTATCAAAATCGTTTTCGAAAAGAATAAGCTATACAAAAATTGAGACTATAAAAAGTTTTAGTTTTCCCTGAGGGCATTTATCTACGATTTTACAATTATGTATCATGTTTGAAGAAAATCGCTTCAGCGGCTTAGGCTGTATGTTTGGCTTCAGACATACAAACATCGTAACGTGAAGGTTGAGTAAGACCTTGACATCGATTGCTTTTAAATTGCAAAAATTATACTTAAATACAAGTAAAAATGTAAATCCATGAGTAAACTAAACCCCCAAGTACACGCAAAGCTTTATTATTTTATTTGCTTATGTATGTATGTATATTCTGGTTGTTGACATGACGAAAGTAACTCTTTCAATTTTTTTGAAATGCGAATCAATAAACATAATACATTTCCTATCTTTCTTTATGTTCCCGTTTCAGTTACAAATTTGAAATATTAAAATACTTTACCTCCTACGCAAGACTATGCAGAACTCTGTTTTTGTAAACTCTGACAGCTCTACTCTGACATTCTGTACACAAAACAATAAATACAAAAAAAGAAATCTTATAACTATTATGCAATTTTTATAAATTATAAATCTTTTCAAAATAACATTTTAAGGCACCAGCAAATACACCGTCATTCCGCGATCCAAGATAAGATTTTTATGAATGAAAATTTTAATCATCCGTAGTAGAGTAAAGGTGATTCATTCCTCAACAAATTAAACCGATTCATACATCGACTGCTACGATGATGATGATAAACTCTCATATTCCAAGAACAAAAATCGTACACAGTCCAAAATGGAAGAGTACTAAGCTCAAAAGGCATTTACATTTTTTTATTTCTTCCATTCAGTGAATCTAACAAATTTTCTGAGAATAGTGACGCAACTTAACATGTCTGGCTACCAAACTAACTACATACAGTAACCGATCAGTGATTGTTTTCTATGGCAGACGGAATTCCATTTGGGAATCTCCCCCAATATTGGTTTGTGTGTATCACAACAACAAACTTTTGAGAGCTATAAAAACAAGTTTATATTCTACGGATCTTTCATGAATCATCACTCTATTTACTTAGCTAAAACGTCATCATATCGGTCCGCAAACGACCTATGCGGGGAATGGAAGAAGTTGAAAAATGTTCCTACACTCAAAGTTTGAAGAATTTCATTCATACAATTTGCTCGCATGAGAATCGAGAGAGTAAGAAGCTTTTCATTTTTACTTTCACAATCTCGCAGTATACTCAAATCAATGATCATCATCTTCACTCTGTTTGATTTTTATGAATGAAACGACTTGAGAGAATACAAAGATCGTGACATCGTGAGAAAGCTTAGTTCTCTCTGCGATTTTTTTCTCCCAATGAATAATATTCAAGACTTCGGCAGTTTAGTCATTTAAAGTAAACTTTATTTTGACTTTGTTAACTCGCGAGGAAGGGTGCTCCTAGACCAGGACATTTGTTCAATCAAGGCAACGTATCCTGTTTTGAGACTGAAGTTGAACATTATCGGTTATTCTCTTAAAATATTAAATACTTATATTTTAAAACGGTCATTTATTACTGGCACTTTTTGTCAAGTGAATAAAATTGAGCTTTCTTTTTGGATATAAAAAATATATATATAATATTATTATGTGAATGTCAATATAAGTAACTTTTTGAACTATGGTCAAGTGAATCATTTGGTGATTTTTTCATAATAAATTTTCTTAAATTTAAAGTTCAAAATTAATTTTCTAATTCTGATTCATTATTTCCGAAATTTCGTTTTTTTGTGACGGTTAATTATTTGAATAAACTCGAAGCGACAGTTCGTTGTATACCATAAAGGCCATTCGAAAGCAATCTATACTTACCACAATAATTCAATGCGGACACCGACCAACGCGTCGTCGTCTATAGTGAGCTTTCCAGGAATTTTTTGGCGCCATTGTGTGAATCATATTAAAGAAATATAAAATAAAATTATCGGCAAAATGGAATTAACAATAATTTTGAATAGTGTGTGTGATCTTGAAAAATAAAATTAATAGATATAATTTATCAATACCATGCAAGATAATGATCCGCAGTTTTGTGGTGAAAGGACGTTTAGGGAAAGTGATGAAACCCACGTGGAAGAGGCGGAAAAATTAAGTAAGGCATGTAGTAGTGAACGTTTAGATTTAAGCCCTTGTGAAAGTGTTATAAGTGAAAAAGACAAGCAAGGAGTGGAGGAAAGTGAAGATGACCCAGAAGATGAGAAAGGGGATCCTGTACTTCCTGTTGATCCAAGAGTATGGGATTCTTCACATATTCGCCGTTGGGTAAAATGGATGACTAGAAAATTTAACATCGATCCAAAGCCGGATCTTTCCAGATTTCCAACGAACGGCACTGAATTATGTGAGCTGTCAAAAGCAGACTTTTGGGTTTGCGCTGGCTCAAAGGATGGAGGAATCTTAGTGGCCAAACATTTTGCGTGTATGTTATATTCTGCGACGGGAAGAGAAACTAGTCCAATCTTAAATGATGATGAACCAAGTGAGTAATTTAAGATTTCAAATTAAAATGTTAAAAATTATCATAGTGCTTAGATATGTGTTCCAACATAGCTACCAACTTGGTTAAGATGAGTAATTTCCGGTTGACATTATTGTGGGTATGCTCTTTGAAATTTGATAGTGTTCATACATATTTACCTACATGGAGGTAATCCTGTTTGAAATAGATGAAAACAAGAATCTTCAACAATGTCGCTTTTGAATTTTCAAAAATGAATGTAAAGTAGTTTTTGGTAGTGATACGAGTAAACTGTACATACATATACAGAGTGACTTTCTTTATTTTAAACCATTTGGCTTTAAAAGGTGATATAATTGCATTTGAAGAATTTATGAAAGAACATTTTAGGAATCGTCCTTTTTTCAGTTTAATAAAGAAATGTGTGAACCCTGTAATCTCATAGTTTTCTATAAAGTGCAAAGACATTTACATATTTTTATACATAAGTACAAATTTGGTTATTAAGTGGCTCATGTACAGTAAACAAAAAATAGGAAATAAATTACGGGTGGTAGCGGTAGATACCTATAAGTTGAACTTGATATTTTTAGAAAATCTTTTGTGAACGCAAGGACTATTTAGAGAAAAACTAAAGTACTGTTTTTAATTGTAATTAAAGTTATGTTCATATGTATTGTTTTAGTATGTACCTAAATTGAACCTATACTTACACGCAAAATGTTATCAAGTAGGCCTGCTTTAATAGAAATTAACTCTTTGAAGTGAAAGTATTGGGTGCATTCACTAATGTAGTGACTACGCAGTAAACTCGTTTTGATTGTCTAAATGCAACTAAAAATTGAGTTTAAATTTCCCTCCGAATCGAGGTAGTGTAAAAATTTCGTCTTCAAAGTTAGTGGATAATGATTTTGACATTTCACAATCAGCTGTTCGATGAAAATACAAATTTAATTTTTGGTGGAAAATATTTTTAAAGTGAAATTATTAAACAAATTAATATTATATCTTATTATATTGTTTTGATTTTATAGTGGGTGCCTTATATCTTTTGCAATTAATTTGTTTATTTTCTACAACTAGAGGATTATTTAATTTAAAAACGATTCTATTTCTGCAGTATTGATCTACAGGGTGCGCCAGAGAAACTTACTTATTTGAAAAAATTCCCGCGCGGTGATTTGGGCGGTTAGAGGGGCGAGAGGGAGCGCATCTGGAGGGGGAAGTTCCCAAGTTTGTTTCTCCCTCCAGTCAGTTGCCATCATGCTCTGGTCTAGAAAGCAGCTGGCCTTCGCAGTCGAGAGCATCTTTTCTAACGGTCGCTCACTTGTTGCTACGCAACGTGCCTTCCGCGCTCGCTTTAAAATTCCTCCTCACAGACTCGTTCCTGGCCGTAATTCGATTCTGTCGTGGGTTAACTCATTTCGGGAGTGTGGAAGTGTCGCTAAACCCAGAAATGGCATCAACGGACCATCAGAACTCCGGAAAATATCGAAAGAGTGAGGCAGTCAGTTGTGCGTTCTTCCCGGCGTTCGGCTCGCAAACACGCAGCTGCTATGGGAATTTCTGACACCACTGTTCGACGAATTCTTCATGAAGACCTTCAATTTCATCCCTATAAATTGGCTGTTGTGCAAGAATTAACTGAACGCGATTTTGTTGCCCGTCAAAATGCATTTGCCATTGCCAACATACCGATTGATATGCTGCAAAATTCAAAAATCAAAATTTCAAAAATCGACTTCATCAGTGTATGCGCAATGGGGGTCGCCATTTATCCGATGTCATTTTCAAGACCGCATGAAAAAAAAATTGGGATATTGTATTCTCAAATAAAAACAATAATTGAAGTACTTTTGTTTTTATTGACCTTTCAAATAAGTAAGTTTCTCTGTCGCACCCTGGATATTGATGATGATTAATGTCTCTCACCTAACGTTGCATATTGTGATCTATTTACGATCTTCCATTCTTTTTCTTTAAAACAATATGCAACAGTTTTAGCAAACCGTTACGATTTTAGTTTGGAAATGTGGTTTTTTGGATGGCAGCTTATTAGAAAGATTGAGTTTAAAGTGAAAATAATCGAAATTTTAGGCGTTATTGTGAATAAGAAAGTGAAAATATTAAACTGATTATGTATCATGAAAAGTATCCATTCATCGCATTGACGGACTTCTTAACAAAGCCAAATGGGTTGAAATACAATGCTACCGTGGGCTGAAGAAAATACGCCTTTGTTTTGTGTTTTCAAGAAGACAATGACACGAAGCATACTGTCAAATTACAAAACATTTTTTGATGGAAATGGAGCGGAAAAAAATTTGTAAAATATAAACTGTTAAACGGATTTAATTGAAATTTGACACACATGTGGAAATTAGTCTTATACATATTTGGTCAAAATTTGGTTAAGAAAAAATCATTAGTCAAAAAGTTCTTGACATTTTTTCGAAAATTTGAGGAAAATTGAGTTGAAAGTTGAAAAATTTTGCAGGCAGAAATAAATGGTTTCGCAAAAATCGAATTTCTCAATCCTGGGTCGATGTATTAATTTTATTTTATTTTTTAAACAAAGGTAAACGTTTTTTCTAAAAATAATGGGCTTAACCAGTCCGTTCTGACAATTAGTACCGAAGAAATCAAAATTTTTGATAAACACCATTGTCAAGACGGAGTTTTTTGAAACCCCATTCAGTGAGACAATTTTGAAAGTAACAAAAAAAAAACATTTTTTCTGTACCAATGTTTCAGGCTACATACTTAAAGAATTTTTATGAACTAAAAATTTTTTTTTTAATTTTAGATAGTCAAAAGCAGAAAGAAATTTATTCAAAGAATCTGCGGAAAAGGATGTCTAAAAGTTTGTTAAAAATATGATTCGCGACTTGAATAAATTTTTCAACTTTAAGGGCTTGTAAATCAGAACATACAATATATAAAAGGCTGGATAGGACTTTTTCCAAAGCCTTTTTTCCGCTTTCAGACCACTGTGTATCGTCGCCGTCGCCTCTCAAAAAAGTTGCATAAACATTTGACCCTCATCAATTTTAACATATAATGTTATCCTGACGTATATATGTATGTATTTATATGTAAATGACTACAGTCTTGTTTTCTAATTTTAACAGCCCAATTATTCTAAAATCATACGTTTTTGTGACTATTACTGTGAAAACAAGCAATTGAATTGACTACGGTCAATGAATCCACCTGCAGAAGAAATAATATAAAGATGTAACTCAAGAGTGATGTGTAAATTATCAATTACCGAACTTTACTGATGATTTATGCACATTGATATTAAATTAAGATATCAGGGGGATTCTTGTTTTTGAAGGTCAAACAATTTTTAAAGAGTTGCTTTTTAAAATTAAATTTTATGACCTAACAAAGTTGTGAGTTGCAAATACTTTGTTGTTGCTTAAGAAGATGAGATAAGATGATATAACTCACCTAATTTTTCAATATTCTGTTCTTTTTACTTGCGACTTTATGGTAAGTTATGAATTCGTGAAATAAATCGAGCTTTTGTTCAGACTTGACGTTACGATGACAGGAAAAACGACAACATTGGGTTTCGCAATATTGTCTGTGTGTATGTTTGTTCCATTACAGTACTAACGGCGCGGACGATTTTCTTTAAACTTGGTGGATAGCGTTACAATTTTTTCCGAATGTTAAAAATAATTTTTTTTTTAAACTGTTTTACAGATTTTTTTTTTAATTCATTAAGTTTCATTTAGTTAAAGCTAGGTAATTCTTGAAAAAAAAAGTTCGATTTTTATTTTCTCAAGAACAACTATTTTTTTTAAATTTTTGTATGCGCTCCATAACAGTTTGGATTGTATTGTATTAAAATTTTCAAAGGATTTAAAAACAAATTCGAAATAATTTTTTTTTTCAAAAAACAATACTTACTTCGAAAACTCCATGCTTGATTTTTTAAAACTTGACAATTAAATTTTTTTTAATACAATCAATGTCATTAAAATTCGTTATGCCGATAATGAGAAATTCAAAATTTGAAAAAAAGGTTCTTTGGTAGATAGATACAGTCAGTATAATTATTACTGACTGTACCTACCTACCAAAGAACCATTTTAAAAAAAAAAATTTGTATTAAATTAAAGATCGTCTAAATTATTCGAAAGAAAAAAAAATTATCGAAATTCTAGGTGCCGTTTCGATGAAAAAACGATTTTCGAAAATCATTTTTACTTGCGATATACATAGGTACTATAGGGCAAGTTCTGCATTTGGAAAAAAAATCGAACTCGAGATTTTGATCAAAGTTGACATTACGATGATAGCGAAGACGAAAAAAGTGGGTCTGACAATTCCGTCTGTCTGTCTGTATGTCTGTATGTCTGTACCTCTCACTACAGCCTAAACCCTTGGACCTATTTCTTTCAATCTCGGTAGTTAAGGGTCTTCGGTGATTCCCTAGAGGAAAAATTGAAATTTTTTTTTTAGCTCCAAAACTAACGGTACACCCCATACACCAGTAATGCAAAATCTTATTTATCTCGAAAACGGCTCTAACGATTTTGATAAAAAAAATTAGGTGTGATATTATGGACATGGACTATATTTTGGTGAAAAAAAAATTTGGGGGGAAATGTTATTAGGGGTACCTGTCATAGAACGGTTTTTTTGATTTTCGAATTTCTCACCAACGGCTCTAACGATTTTAACCAAAATTTTTATGCAGGAACTGCTTTGCATTTAAAAAAATATAAACTAAAAATTTTTTCGAAAAAATAGTTTTTGGATTTTTAAAAAAATAATACAATTTTTTTTTTTGAAAATTCAATATCTTGAAAACCGATACACGATTAAATTTTTAAATTACGTTTTAAAATGTATTTTATTAAATACTAACAATTTGCATATCAATTTTTTTTATAAAAATTTTAAGGAAAATTTAGTACACAAAAAACATGTTTCAGTGTGTCTGTATGTCTGTACCTCTCACTACAGCCTATACCCTTGGACCTATTTCTTTCAATCTCGGTAGTTAAGGGTCTTCGGTGATTCCCTAGAGGAGAAATTGAAATTTTTGTTTTTAGCTCCAAAACTAAGGGTACCCCCCATACACCCGTAATGCAAAATCTTATTTATCTCGAAAACGGCTCTAACGATTTTGATAAAAAAAATTAAGTGTGATATTATGGACATGGACTACATTTTGGTCAAAAAAAATTTTGGATAAAAATGTTATTAGGGGTACCTGCCATAGACCCGTTTTTTTGATTTTCGACTTTCTCATTAACGGCTCTAAGGATCTTAACCCAAAATTTTTAGCAGGAGTCCCCTTAAGTTTAAAATAATATTATATATAAAAATATTCGAAAAAATATTTATTGGGTTTTTAAAAAAAAAAATTTTTTTTTAAATCAATATCTTCAAAACCTATGAGCGATTATTTTTTGAAATTATTTCCTAAAACCAATATTATTAAATACTTAAAATTCGCATCCCACATTTTTTTCTTGAAAAATTTTAGAGAAATTTCTTATATAAAAAATTTATAAAATAATAAAACGATTTTTTAAGGTTTATTTGCATAAATTCATACTTTTTCGGAAACCAGACGACAATTTTATGCATTTGAACATTATTATCTCATTAAATCCATGTTTTATATTCATAAAATGTATCTTAAATTCCAAAGTACTTTTACATAAGAGCAAGTTCGTGCGATCCAGTCGTGCATTTTATTTAACATTTGTATGGTGGGCACCGTTGTTTATAGGTAAAATACAATTTTCTTCACATCTTGTAGACTGTATTAAGAAACCTTTAATTGTCAAGTTTAAAAAAACGAGCATGGGGTTTTGAAAATAAAATTGAAAATGTTTTTTGTTACTAAAAAAAATTGTTTTTGAAAATTTTAATAAGGAATACTATTCAAATTTTTGTGGAGTTTTATCATAAAAAAAATGATAAGAACCTGTTGTATCGATTTTGAGAAAATCAAAAATAAAAAAATTGTTCTAACTAAATAAAATTTAAATATTTTTACTTGCGACTTATAGGTACTATAAGGCAAGTTATGCATTCGTAAAAAAAAATCGAACTCGAGATTTTGATCAAAGTTGACATTACGATAATAGCGAAGACCAAAAAAATGGGTCTCGCAATTCTGTCTGTCTGTCTGTCTGTTCGACTACAGCTAAACGGCTTGGCCGATTTTCTTTAAACTTGGTAGATATGGGTTTTATTTTTTTCCCCCGGATGTTTTTTGATTTGATTTTTTAAGAACAAAAATTACGGTACCTGCTATACGATTTTTTCGAAATATTTTTTTCTCAAAAACTGTCCCACAGATTTGAAAAAAAAATTCAAAAAATTTCATTTATTTAAAGCTAACTTATGGTTTAAAAAAAATTTTAAAAAAATTTTCATTTTTGTTACCCTCTTGGAATTATTTTTTTTATTTTTGATTTTCTCGAAAACGGTACAACGGATTTTGATCATTTTTTTTTCTGCTAAAGGTCCCCAATAGTTTGAATATTATTGTGAATTCAAGTTTTCAAAAAATATTTTTTTGGATTTTCAAAAAATATTTCAAATTTTTTTTTCGAAAACCCAATGCTAGATCGAAAATCGTATTTTTCTCGAAAACGGTTCCGAGAAATACTAGTTTTTTTTTTTGGAAACTTCGATATCTCAAAAACGGATCAATATTTTTTTTTTAGATTTAATTTTTATTCGTATATATTAATAAACACTTTAAATTGGCGTTCTAAAAGTTTTTTCTTAAAAATGTTTTAAAAATTTTGTATAAAAACTTATTTTTTTAAGAGACCACTACAACGAATTATAATTTTGTTCTTGCACAAACTAATTTTTTCTTAAAACACATGGCATCCTGTGCTTAGCTCCAACTGCTAAAGGAGTTGTTTTAGTTATATAAAAAATGAATTTTATCCTTAAGAACAGTTTTCTCTAATAACATTCATTTTTGAAATTCTTAGTCGTTTACATAGGAGCAAGTTCGTGCGACCCAGTCGTGCATTTGATTTTTTTAATGTATGGAACAGTTTTTGAGAAAAAAAAATTATTTGTTAAATTTCAAAAAAAAAAATCGTATGGCAGATTATTTTTGGCCTTAAACAAAGAAACCATTTTTTCGAATTTTCAATTTCTCATTATATCGGCATAACGGATTTTAATAAAATTCCTTATAGAGAAGCTTTCAAAAGTTTTGAAAAACATTGTTTTTGAAAACCGAAAAAATAATACTTTTTTATTTAATTTATTATTATTTTTTTTTTTTTTTTTTTTGAAAATTCGATATCGCGGATCAATATATTTTTTTTTAAATTTAATTCTTATTCGTACAATATAAAAATTTGAAATTGGAGTTACAAATTTTTTTCTTAAGAGTGATTTAAAAATTTTGTATAAGTATATAAAGTTTGTAAAATCTTCTACCACGATTTAGAATTTTTGTCCTAAAAAAAACTTATATTTGCTTGAGAAATCATATGGCATCCTTTTTTAGCTTTAACTATAAAAAATGAGTGTTACGGCTATGAACATTTTTCTCTAGTAACTTTCTTTAGTCTTTTACATAAGAGCAATTCAAAATAGGTAGTAAAGAGAAAAATATTTTAAAGAAAATATATTTTAACGTATACTCGTAGTTATTACATACATATATACGTAGTACGTATCATTTTAATTTCTTATGAATTTCTACTACACAATGAAAGAACAAATTCTAGGTTGGAAATTTTTTACAAATTGAAAAATCGTAAGAATATAGAGATACCTTACCCTCATTTCGCAGTGGAAGTTTAAACCCACTTTTGGTTTAAGCTTCAGTTCAACAACAAATCTGGTTTCACAGTTTCATTTAAACCGTGAACAGAGTTCATTCAGTAGTTTAGGTTAAAGGACACTATTCTGCCATTTAAACCTCAGCTCAAGAACCCCTTCAAACATTTGAAAATAGAATTCATTTTCATTTTTTAATTTTTTTTCCTGTCACATGTCATAACTGAAACAAATCAAACTTTACTTGATTGTCTTTTCTTTGATTCAGATAGAAAGAGAAAACAATGTACTTAATCTATGTTCAATAGAACTAAAGTTCAGATTAGACTGTGAAACCGGACGAGTTGAACTTCAAATTTAAACTCCATTTCATTTTCAGCTGAACTTAAGTTTAAGCTCCCAGCTATATCGGTTGAGTAATTCCGGATTCAAAAACAGTCCAAAAATATTTGTACATTAGATTTAATTAACTCCTTATTACACCTCTTTGTCAGATAATCTTTTTGTTCGTTCTAAAATAAACAACAAAAATAGAAGTGATAGAAGTAAAAGATAGTTCCTTTATTATTATGTTATCGAATCATGAAAGTTAATAAGATTTTTATCCACCTTCAGCTTAATATCTTAATACAGGGTCGTTCGTATTTCTTACAAAAATACATAAATTCACTATACCTACCTAGAAAATTCCATACACATATGATAATATATACCCACATTAGCTTATATCAAAGTACGAGGTAGGTATACGTATGTATGTGAAAAAAGAAAATATATTCCACAAAACAGATAACACTTAAAGAATCTTTCTGTAACTTCCAACCATTTCAAAAAAGAAGAAGAACAACAAAAGTCAATGACAGCCAGGAAGGAGGGTATAAACTAAATCTTCAGAAGAAACTAAATTGGAGTGGGTAATACACTTTTTTCCAAATCAAATCACGTCACTGTACCTTCATACCTATACTCACCTAAACACATACTGTACAAGATGCATCTTATCCAAGAAGAATCTTTATATACATTAACCCATTATTGACCGATCTGAAACGTTCGTAGCGAAAGCGGGGTGGATAAATTTTCTTCATAAAAGGACTCAATTGAAATTGCAATGATTAAATAAATGGTCATGGGAATTTCACGCTCTCCCATCAAGGGTGAAATAAAAGAAATCCTTTTGGTCAGTCCTATTTATGTGTGAAATGGTTTTTTTTTTTTGTTCAAAGATTTATGCGGTAAGTGATAAGAGGCAAAGGTAATTGTACACTTGAATTGAAAGATACAATATTTCATCCTACCTCTTATTGTCCCCATTGAGCTTACCACTTTAATTTAAGTCGGCCGACTCGACTGCCGTTGGCATATTTTGACTCATTCAATGATAATAATTATTCATAACAATCACGCAGACAGAACAACCCATATTATACTATCATCATAACGGTGAAAGCTCACCGTTATAGGAGACAAGTTAATAAAAAGTTCAAGTGAAGTTAATAAACGACGTAAATATGATAATTTTTCACAGAGTGTGGTATCTAATAATAAAATCACAATAATCCTCTGCCGAAAAATATGCAACCCCACCAATGAAAACGATCACAGCGGGTGGCTAGCCATCTCCAGTCAAACAATGGGATCGCTTTCCGTTTCCTTGGCGTTGTCGGTCGGTGGCATCCTTCCTTCCTGAACTAGCATCAAACAGGGGTGACAGTAATGTTATAGATTTGTTTGTTTTAAATTGAATATATTGGATAGAGAAATGTGCGCATCCCTTGAAATTCATATCTGAGCAACAAAATCGAAACAATATAATTGAATGTACATATGTATATGTAATGGTAAAGGAATCGTGGAAACTTGTTCTGTTCGACAGAGATGTAAATCTTTTATTTTTGCATTGGCAGTGCACCTACTGCCACATTATATGAAATACTGTCAAAATTAATAACCCTATCGGAAGATGTTATAATTTTTGCAAAGGGCGCACAGTGGATCGACTCCATACATTTAGACGTGAAAAATTCTAATCTTCTTGGAAAATATCTGTCTCCATCTATAATGTTCATAAATGTAGAAAATTATTCTATTCTATTGCATTGTTTAAGTCTTTAAAAATTTCGAACACCTCTAGTCCATTTTTATGTTTTAGAATAAACCGTTCCAGCCGACTTCCCATTTAAATCAAAATTGGCTGATTTTGAACTGATGATTCTCTTAGCAGTATTTCAAAAGTTTCTTGGTTCTGATGAATTAAACTAGTTCGAAATATGTTATAAAAGTTTTTTTTTGTCGGAGTCGATTTGGAATTCGAACACCAAACTTAAAAAAATCCCTTCCTTGGGACGCAGAAATCTCTTCCTAAAAAGTGGGCAAAAAAAGGGCTTTGCAAATCTTTGCGAGGCTTATCACATATAATTCCAGAAAGAAGACGTCCATCGCTATCCAAAAAACATTATTTATTTTTAAAGCAACCTTAGGCACATATTTAGATTTTCCAAAAAATACACGTTAAAACAATTTTTTTTTGTTCTTTGAATAACACAATTTTTTTATTCAACAAACAAACTTTAAGACAATTTCAATACAGATTTATAAAAGTAAATACCTTCACGAACATCTGCAATTATTTTTTTTTTCAATTTCACTTAAAATTGTAATTTTAACAATTATTTTTTCTAAAAAACTTAAACGCACCAGATCAAAAAAAGACTTTTCACTTTCAAGTTTGGAGGTCATTTATTCCATGCTAAACTGGTTTAAAGAAGAAAAAAAAGGAGTTTTCAGACTAAATACTCGTAGTTATCCGTTATAGATAAGAAATAGAATTTTTTAGAATTTTAGACATTTGTGAACTAGACAGCTACAGTATACAAACAGACAAGCAATGGAGCGCTATACTCTGCAAGAGCGTGGAGTAATTGTGTCGATTTGAACAATAATCGGTCGGTCGTGTTAGCGCGTGAATTTGGACGTCAAGTTCCCAATCGTGTATCGCGCACTGAAGATTCCAGCAACTCGACTGGAACAGATTGGACTCACCAAGAGACCATGCATGGTGTGGCCGCCACCGGACTGGCCGTTCGAACGAGAATAGATAATATCGCGGCTATGACTGCTGATGTCGCTTAGAACGAAGAACCAGACAACGGGCAAGGCAATTGGACAATCACCAGACGGACCGTTCAGCAAATATTACATTTATGTTTTCGTACAACGTTAATGCTTGCTGACCGTCCGTCACGTTTAAATTACGGTCAAGCCATCCTAAACGTCAACAACTAAGAGGTCAAATTAAGCGGTTACGGTAAGCGTTCTTTCCTAGGGCACTGAAAATCAGTGTGTGATGCACTAAGAACCATTACATCCACTCGAAGCCACTGTGTGGTGCGGTGGCGTTCACGCGGGAGAAGTGATTGGCCAAGATAAACAACTTCTTACTGTATGCCGGAATCGGTTGAGCGGGGCATGGTATACAATTGTGGTTTTAACAAGACGGTGCAGCTGCACACACAGCACGAGCCATAATGGATATTGTAAAGGAAGCGTTTCTTGGTCGCGTAATCTCCCGTTTCGGCGATTTGGCATGGCCAGCAGGATCGCCCGATTTGACCATCCCTGACTTTTTTCTTTGGAGCTACTTGAATTCGCGGGCTTATGCCATCAAGCCTCAAACAATCGCCGCCCTTAAGAAGAATATTCGACAGAAATGCAAACAGTTATCACCGGAAATCTTCAAGAAAGTAATAGAAAATGCGATAAAACGGGCACAAATGTGTATCAACACACTTGACGGATATCATCTTTTTTATCTTTTTTTTTGGCAACCTAAAAACATTAAAATACAAAATTGAAAAAATAACATCACTGTTTGTAGTGATAGAAGTTGTAGCTGCTCATCAACATTGACGAGGGTGTCATTTAATTGATTTGTTTTTTATTCATACAGGGATCATTGGTTAGATTTGCGTTAATCGCCGAGTAAGACATATGTTTCACGTCCACCCACCAGGTGATGTTATTCTAACCCTCTTTAACTTACTCCACTATACGCCTCCCCCATATGTTACAATAATGGTGGATGACAGTGGAAGGCAATGGCGGTTTTCTTTTAAGGATGCTCAGACGAACTTTGTGCTTTTTTATTCGTTTCAGTTTCTTCACCGAGTTGTTGCTGATCGGACGCGTTTAGAAATTTAGTCACTGTGTTTGGAAATTCACATTTAGTTGGTGTAGTAGGAAATTTAACTTCTTAAATTTTTAAATACTTAACCCCCAATCGACTTTTAAAAATAAATAAATAAAAAAAAGGAAAGATACAAAAATACTGTTAAAGTTTGCAATGAGTGTGAGTGTTGACGTGGGCGTAATGTGGCGCCTTTCTGAGGATTTTAATCGGCGTTTTGGCGTCCGAATGCAACCGCATCACCATCACCATCATCATTACCACCATCCATCTGCCGCCGCCGCCGCTGCTGCAAGGCCAATGCTTTATAATGGTTTGTCTCTATTTAAATAAAAAAAAAAAAACAATAGGTGGATTTAAACGTATTACTTTTTTGTCAAGGCTTGGCGGTATAACTCGACATCTTCTTATTGGCATGCAATTTTAACAATAAATTACTCACTCGCGTTTTTAATGTTGAATTCTTAGAAATACGTTGGACTGAACATGTGTGGATAGCGAGATCATGAATTAACGATTATTTCAAAATTATTTGGAGATTCAAAAAAAAAATTATGACTCATACAAGTATCCAATTGTTTTATGATTCACTTTTTGTTTAAGATTGGATTATACAAAAAATAATTCACAGCTGTCTCTTGCAAGACTTTAATGTTACGCCATCTTTTGTCTTTTTAAATTTTTGATTTTAACCTTGAAATTAACATATCGAAAAGATGCAGTGGTTTGTTTTTAATAATTAAATAAAATTTAATGTCGCCATGGGTATAATAGATCTTTAAGTGCCGCATTTCACTGACAAAACACCATTTATGTAGATACATATGCTTTTTACTTTTTTAAATAACTCGGTAAAACATTTTGTTTATTTCACATACAGCCATTGACAGTATATTAAAAACATGAAGAACTGGATACTCTAAATATTTATTTATTTATTTATTTTATAATCATAAAATTTTAAAAAATTTGTTGGAAAATAAAATATTATTTTTCAAATTTTCAAATTTTCATAAGGACATATGGTTTCAAAAATATTGAATGTTTTGCGTGCTTATGGCCGGCGTTTTAGACTTCATCTCAAAGATGCTCGATAGGATTTAAATCGGGACTTGACGATGGCCAGTCAAGTACTCGCATAGCATATCGATCAAAAAATGTTTTGTGAGTTTCACAATATGCTTCGGGTCATAGTCTTGTTTGAAAAGACCAAATATTGGCATATTTTCTTTAGCCCACAGTAACATTATGTTCTCTAGTATTTCAACGAATTTCTCTTTGTGAATATGAATTCCAATCCAAAAAAAATATCTCTAAAAGCAGATTGATCCACCGCCATGTTTAACTCCTGGTGAAAGTTCCTTAAATTTTGATATACTTTATGTCGTCTGAACCAATGCGATTTATCTTCGTCTCATCGCCCCGCAATACAAATTTCCATCGATTCACCGTCCGATCGGTATTTTGGCAACTGGAAGTGCCGCTGTTTTTGTTTTTTGGTTTCTTGCGTGGAATTCGACCATGAATTTTAGCTTCAAACAAACGACGTGCAACAGTTTTTTTGATATGAGGACATCAGATTCGTCCATTATTTCGCGCTGAATCACTGCTGCACTTTTTCTGGGATCTGCTTTCAATTCAATAACCGAAAATTTCTGTAGAAACTGTGGTTTTTCTTGTCCTCTTTCGACTGAATACTATCTTTGCCCATTGTCAACACCGCCTGTCTAACAGTTTTTTGACAGAAAAAGATAATTTTCTTGATAATCAGTTAAATATTCGACTTTTAATTCACAATAACGCCGAAAATTTCGATTATTTTCACTTTAAACTCAATCGTTTCTAATTAGAACCACATATCTAAACTAAAATCGTAACGGCTTCCAAAAAGTGTTATCTACTAAAATGCTATGCATTTGAAAGAATGAAAGATCATAAATAGATCGCAACGTTAGTTGACAAACATTCATCAATATGAGGGCAATACTGCAAAAATAAAAAGAATCGTTTCTAAACAGATGTCAACGGCTGTCGAGTAAGGCCATTTTTGGCTAAATAGCTTCGTCAACAAACAGAATATGCGATATTGGTTAGATGAAAACCGTCCATGTGCACTTCACCCACATAAAATAACTATATGGGCGATTTTAAATGGAAGTTGCTACAGATAAATGTTGGAACGTTATTTCTTTGGACAATTTACATGGACCAGACAATTAGACATTTCATATGTGATTTTACCAGGACGGTGTTACTACAGCGACATTGCGGGTGTAACAATCGACTTATTGAAAACTCAATTCGATGAACGTGTTATATATACATAGTTCAAGTTTTGCGTCTGAAGAAATTTGCATCAGTCTTCATATTACTTTGCAGAAAATACGAAAAAAGTGGGTGCCACAATTCAGTCTATCTGAATGTATGTCTTTACCTAGACCTACTGTCTAGCCTAAACTGTTGAAACGAATTATTTCCAACTCAAGAGTTTTCGGCGATTAACTATAGCTTCAAAACTAATTCTACCTGGTTCCCAACCGTTATAAAAAATCTTATTTATCTCAAAAAATGGTCTAACCATTTTTATTTCAAAAATTATGTGTACTATAGTCGGAATGGTCTGCATTTTTTTCAAAAATATTTTATTACCAAAAAACAAAAAAGTTACACACAAGAACAGAAAAACGCCTTAAACGGTAGCATAGCTTTCCATCCACATATGTATATATGGGTGATTCTACAAACAATAGAATTTTCAGTGGCCCAAGAAATATTTTAAAATCCGTTCGATTATTTAATCTGATTTTTTTTATAAAATTAAATCCTGTTGATATCTACCTGGCCTAACAATATTATTAGGTTGACCTTATTTTATCTTGCTCGAAAAATTCTTCAAAGTGTCTGATTCTCAGTCCCCTGACGTGTCCCCAGTGTGTTTTCGCAAAGAAAAATTATTACCGTTCTCTTATTTTAGGTCTCATACTTAGATGAATTACACCAAAGTTACGGAAAATAACACCTCTTTGCTACGAAATAGATAAATATTTTTTAGTAATTTATTTTATTACAAAAAAACTTAATTAAACTTTGTCCCCCGCTTTTTGTATCAGTCCCCTGGCATATTGAAACAGTCGAAAAAATCAATAACTAGAATATCGATCGAATTTCCAGCACTGGCAATTTGAAGTACCAAATCTCCTTACAATAAAATTGTGGTGCAAATCGATTCTGTTTCTTATGTTAGTATTGTGAAAAAGACATTTGTGCAAGAAGTCGTGGATTGTCTGGTGAGTTTTTACAAAACAAATTTGTATGTAAGAAGGCATATTTGTTAGAAGTATAGTATAGGTTTAATAAAACTGTAATATTATATATATATTTTTATTTTTTAAAGTAAAACCTTAATATTATATATATATTTTTATTTTTTAAAGTAAAACCTTAATACCTTTTTTTGGCAAAAACCATGAAAAACCTCAGTCCCCTGGTTAATAAATGAGCAAATGATATTTTATTCAGAAACCTGAGAAATTTTTAGTTATATTGAACTTCGAACTTCATTGCAAAATATTTTTAAAATTTTTAAAAAGAATATAATTTATTTTAAATTGATTCTTAGAAAAAAAAATATTTAATTATAATATATTATATTCTCTTAATAAAATGCTAAACAATATTTATTTACCATGAATTTTTATGTTTATGAAGAATAATAAAATTTAATTTCTATATTTCAATGTGTAGATACCCAAGAGAAAATAAGAAAAAAAATAAAGATTTATTCAGTTTCCTTAAAAAAAAACTCAGTACCCTGAACATCCTTTTTCAAAAAATTTCCTTAAAATCGTCATTTTTTATTTTTTTAACTGGCCGCTTTCAACAACGCAAAGGGACGTTCTAATGATCATCTAGAACAACTCTTACGACTTTTGGAATCCAAAAATGTCGTGCCGAAATTTGTATCATTTTATTCCATTGTTTGTAGAATCACCCATATTTATTTAACTATTATATTATTTTGTTCGTTGTGTTTTGCATGGTAAAAATAGTGAAGATACAAATCTGTATAGAATTCTTAATACTTCTTGTCTCTAACCTTGTTCTAACCCTCTGTTATTAGTGTCCAAGAAAATAGAAGGCACCAAAGTCCATATACCTTCAAATTATTCTTAAGTCAGACCACACAAAAAAAAATGATTTTTGGAAACTTTATCCCCTTTATCTTTCTGAGCACTACCACTAAGTACAAAGAGCAGAATATATATATATTGAATATATGTATCTCTGTGTGTATCTACAAATTAGTTTAACAATATTTTCCAGAAATACCTTAAATTATTATCTATATTTTTTATGCAAAAAAAAATATAGTGACAACTCTTAATTAAAAACAATAAAGATCTTCTTTTTCTACTTAATTTATTAACGTTTGTATCTGTCTACGTTTTATAATATTCTTGGTAAAAATCAAAGTTTCTCCTAAAATTGATTACGGCAATATCGCTTTCTTTAATCTTGATAAGGAGATACAAAACTCTCAGAATTAACTGCCCATTGCAATAATAGTTTGAAATAATTTGTTATGTTTATTTGAATCGTTTTTTTCATAAAAGCTCTATCGGTACCTTATCAATGCAAATAATCTTTCGCCAGCATCTTTCGATTTAGTTCTTGTTATTGATAACAATTTCTAATCAAACGTAGACTTTGCGGCATGTTCAGCACCTTTGGTTATCATGAAAAATCATATTTTAATTTGAAACTAATTCTTCACCAGTTTTAGTTTTTCCTACTAATCTTCTTCTTTATAATTTACAATGAATTATTATTAGATGGATAACCTTAATTTCAAAGATCCGATTATATTGGTTGTTTTCGGATATTTCGGACCCAAACAAAATGTCGGTTGAGATACGAGTACATACCAGATAAGTCCAACTGGAGCGGTATCAATAATATTTGCGGGAACCACCCCAATAATGACGTAGACTCCAAATTTAATTTTTACGAAATGAGAATTTTATCACAAGTAGAAAAAAAATCTAACAAACTTAAAGAAAATTCTTGATTTGATTCGAGATTTGTAAAAACATACGAATTCTACTTCGTCATCGTCTTCAATGAAACACCTGATGTCAGCTCTTTAGAGAAAGCCAATTTGCTTGCAGTACAGCTTGTGGTTATGACTACTCCTGTACTTATGAGGGGTAAGGCTCTAATCTTCTTTCGCACTCGTGCAATTGCAAGACTTCTTAAATAGCTTATAACTTGTTCTTAAGAGACTGTCCATATAAACGGAAAATCTTCTTCTTCCTCTAACTATCATCTTATTGCTCTTACTTCCCTTCTTTCCAAGGTCATGGAAACGCTGATAAATTATCAGACGAAGAAATATCTAGAAGAACAAAAGCTTCTCTATGACCAGCAGTACAGCTTTTGTAGCAACATGTGATCTGATGGTCACCGAACAGTAGCATAAGAAGTAAGATTATTGAACTTAATATTTCAAAAGCATTTGACCGAATATGAACACAAGTTTCTTTTCAAAAATGCTTGCATTTGGTATCGATGAAACTCTTCTTTCATAAATTCGAAACTATATTTTGAACCGCTTAATACAAGTTGAATTCGAAGGTTTTCTGATTTTCACTAAATAAATTTTGGTGTGCCCCAGTTCTTCGTTCCACAAAATTGTTTTGCTAACGACAGAACTCAACACCATTGTTTAATGGGAAATTAAAAGCCAAGTAGAATTTAAAACCCAATATTATCTCCTGTCGTTGAAGCGTTTCATGTCTTTCATTATTTTATCCTTATTTTTATTAAATTAATTCAACCATAATACTCGCACTACAGCGAATGCCCATCAGTTTACCCTTGAATCTAATTCCGGATGTACTGTTAAGTACAAGTACAGAGATTTCTTCTATAGCCGCACAACACAAATGTGCAATGTTTTTCCTATTTCTGGTTTTCCTTTCCATTTCTCAATATCCAAAAATTCAAAACCAATATACATCGGTACCTGCTCTTAAATCTTTTCCTATATTCCTTGCACTGTGTTTAATATTTTAAGGGTAGTCCAGCTCTCTTTAGTACGCGTGTACTATAGGCGTTTTTCTTTTTTAGTTCAGAACAGAACAGAGCCTGAGTTGTCAAAAAATAAATTGTGTTTCTTTTTTAGTTCAGAGCGTTCAGAGCTTCGTAAATGTGTTTCTTTTTTCGTTCTGAGCATGTTCTGAGCGTGTTCAGAGTGCGCTCTATAAGCTCAGAAAAAAATAACTGAGCAGACAGAGTACAATGCTTAACACAGACATTTGGCAGATGGAAATTTAAAAAAAAAAATGTCGACAGCTATGTGTTCAGTGGCCTATTTCACCAACTTACAAATTGTATATTACAAGCACTTTTTTAACAAATTTGTTCAAAAATCGTTTTTTTATGTTTCACAAAATGGTTGTATTACAAAAATGTGTTTGTTGTTTACAAAGGGTAATTTGTAGAAATTTCATTATTTCAGTTTCACCAAAACTAAATTTTTTTGTTGCTTACAAGTACAAATTTGTTAAAATTTATATTTTCTTGTAAGTTTCTGTTTCACGGAATCACGAAATTTTACAAATTTGTTCAGTTACTGAAAATTTTTTGCAGAAGAAAGATCGTCTGCCGATTTGATAACAATTTGTAAGTTTCGGAAAAAATCGCATTTAAAACCCAAAAAACCTTACGTCGAAGGCATAGTAGCACCGATAGTGATATAAGTGTAGATTTTGTGTTTAATAGACGAAGAAAAATATATTGACCGCGAATTAACTATTAAATTTCAAATGCTTTTGTTTTCAACGAAAAGTTTCAGTTAAAACGTTCTAAAGCAGAGGAAATAATAAGTCAAATAGGACCTCGTATTGCAAATGAGTCTGAAAAAAACTTTTCACTGACACCGACACAACAATTTCTGACAGCCTTACATTGGCTTGGAAATGGTGGACAGTACCACGGGATTGCAGACATGCACGGTATATCTAAATCTACGGTATGCAAAACTGTCCATCGTGTTTGTTCTGCCATTGTTGAGACTTTTTTTGAAAATACTGTACGTTGGCCAGAAGAACACGAAAGCATTCGTGAACGGTTCTTTGATATTGCCGGTAAATATAATCTACCTAACAAATAATTTTTACTTACCACAGTATTTCGTCTTAAATTTTGCCACACGACATATCTTAGGTATTTCCAATCTTTATCTATTAAAATACTATTAGATTTTATATTGTTGAAAATTTTTTGCCACTCGCTAACTTTAAGATTATGTGTTATGATATCGGAAAATTTTTCTAATAAAATATCTTGCTTATCACGAATTAAATCGGCGATAAAAATTTTATCTTGTTTATTCATTTTTGTTATGATGTGTCGAATGCTAACAAACTTGTACAGAAACAGTTGTTATTTACAACTTTGCAAATTAAACGGTGAAACGGCTTTTTCTTCTATTTGTAAATAACAAATACAATTTCCCTTAATCTTTTCTCTTTCCAACAAATTTGTTGGAATTATGTTTGTAGTTTGTGAAACAGAAAATCAGTTTACAAATTTGCAATTGTAGGTAACAATTACAAATTTGTGATTGTAATTGTAATTTGGTGAAATAGACCACAGGTGTGTTTCAAAAAATACTCAGAGCGCTCAGAGCACGCTTGGTTCAGAGAATGTTCGGAACATGCTCGACATGCTCGGACTCTTTTCGGAGCTCTATACTGAACTAAAAAAGAAAAACGCCTTATAAAAGAATAAAGCTAAGTGTACAGGATTGTCAGTTTTTAAATGAAAAAAATTGTATGATGCTAAAAAACGAACATCTTACAATTATTGTAAGCATGTTTTTAAGTCACAGATCTGACAATATCAAGTGTTTTTATTCATTGCTGCATAGCCAGAGCAGCATTTAAGTGCGAATAAAACGATCAAGCTCATTCCATATGTCAATTTAAATTTATATTTCAATGTTGGCCATTATTATAGAAAATATCAAAATCTGATGTCAAAACATGTATATATGTACATACATACATATGTTTAATTCTAAAATTTAATGCATAGCGCCATTTTCATTTCAATAATTTAAAGTTCTATCACCAGCACAACTGCCATTTTTTTACTGGCTTCTTTTTATAGCCAGCAATCAAATTGTTGTTGTTTGTCGAGGGAAATTTTGCATATATAATGCAGCAGTGAATAAAACACATCTACTGTAAGATCTACCAATCGTGTACTGTACACTTAGCTTAAGGATAAATTTCATTTTCAAATGATTATGGTTAAATTTACGTTACAAATTATGTTGAAAAAATGACTAAAATTACGTTACAAATTATGTTGAAAGAATTACGTCAAGTTCTAACCAGGCCCGGATTAAAGAAAATGGGGGCCCGGGACTTTTTCAAATTTGAGGACCCCTAAAAAGATATAAAACCCAAGCAAGCCAACCCCTCATAACCCAGAGCGTCCTAAACCCCAAACGAGCCAACCCCCAATAACCCGGGGCGCTAGGAGTCCACGCTCTCAGAGACGATGCGTCGAGGAGTTGACGCATCGAAAATCCACGAAGCTATCTCCCAAGTGCTCCAACACCCGATAATATTAAGAATTTTTGATACCTGGGGCTAATTATTTATCAGGGGCTCCTCTTTTTAACATTTTTGAAAAATTAAATGTGTTCATTTCGCAATCGCAAATAAATAAAATACACGACTGGGTCGCACGAGCTTGCTCCTATGTAATAGTCAAAGAATTTCAAAAATAATTGTTATTAGAGAAAAACTGTTCACAAGCATAAAATTAATTTTTTAAATGACTAAAACAACTTCTTTAGTAATTGCAGGTAAAAGTAGAATGCCATGTGATTCAAGCAAGTATATGTTTGTTAAGGAACAAAAATTATAAGTCTTTGTAGTGGTTTCTTAAAAAAATAAGCTTTTATGTAAAAAAAACATTTTTAAGAAAACATTTTGGTACGCCAATTTAAAGGTTTTATTATTGTTCGAATAAAAATTAAGTTTACAAAAAAAAAAATATTGAGCTGTTTTCGAGATATTGAATTTTCCAAAAAAATAGATTTTTTTTTCAAAATTCAAAAAAAAAAATATTTTTCTTAAAGTTTTGAAATGCAATGTTTTTTAAACTTTTTAGAAGATTCTCTCTAAAAAATTTCATTAAAATCTGTTATGCTGATAATGAGAAATTCAAAATTTTAAAAAAATCATTCTATGGTAGGTACAGTCAGTAAAATCTTGTTTTCAAATTATTTTTTATTAAATTGTAGATCTTAAAAATTAATCGAAAGACTAAAAATTTAAGGAAAATTCTCGGAACCGTTTTCGAGAAAAATACGATCTTCGAAAACCATTTTTTAACATTTGTATGGAGGGTACCGTTATTTTTAAATAAAATAAATTTCTTTTTCTCAAATCTTGTAGATTATATTAAAAAACTTTTATTTATAAAAAAAAATCGATCATAGGGTTTTCGAAATATTGAGTTTTCAAAAAAAAATTTTAAAATTTTTTTTAAAAATCCAAAAAAAATATTTTTGGAAAATTTTAATTCACAATAATATTCAAACTATTGGGGACCTTTAGCAGAAAAAAAAATGATCAAAATCCGTCGCATCGTTTTTAAGAAAATCAAAAACCAGAAAAATGGTTCCCAGGGGGGTACCAAAAATAACAATTTTTTGGATTTTTTTTTTCAACCATTACCTAGTTTTAACTCAATGAAATTTTTTGAATTTTTTTTAAGAAAACCTGTGGGACAGTTTTTGAGAAAAAAACAATATTTATAAAATTTCGAAAAAAATTTGTATGACAGGTACCATTATTTTTGGACATAAAAAAAAAGAAAAAAACGTCCGGGGGGAAAAAATTAAAACCCATATCTACCAAGTTTGAAGAAAATCGGCCAAGCCGTTTAGGCTGTAGTCGAACCGACAGACAGACAGACAGACAGAATTGCGAGACCCACTTTTTTGGGCTTCGCTATCATCGTAATGTCAATTTTGATCAAAATCTCGAGTTCGATTTTTTTTACGAATGCATAACTTGCCTTATAGTACCTATAAGTCGCAAGTAAAAATCGTAAACCCAAAAGCGTTAAACCCACATAACCAATTCGTAATTAATCCAAAAACCATGAAATCAAAACCGTCAGACTCTTTCTTTTTGATTATTCAAAACTCTAAAAATTAAAAGTAACAAATTATGTAGGAATTAGGATTTATTAGATTGAATGAGTAAGTATAAATTATAAATAATAGATATGCGTAAAGTTGAATTTTGCACACGGGAGCGTTTCGGAAAATTCAACTTTACGTAAGTTGTGTCGAAAAATACGATTCAATACTTCTGCGTCAAAATTTGTATCGCCATATTTCGCTTGTTAATCTCAAAACGGACTCGTGGAAATTAATAATTCTAAATTTTACCACACTATTGTTTTTCAATCTGGCAACCCTTTGCTGAATTAGGCTGCATAGATTTAATATTTTTTGAGTTTACAGTTTTGGGTTAATCGCGACTTGGGCTATGTGGGTTTGACTTTTTGGAGACTATAGCGAGTTGAGCTATGTGGGTTTAAAGTTTATGGGATTAATTGCGAGTTGGGCTATATGGGCTGACGTTTTTGGGGTATATATGTAGCTTTCGAGTTTGGATTTTGTGGGGTCAGCTAATTTTGGTTTTTATTTTTGGGGTTTATTAGATTGTACAGTTTGAATATTGTGGTTTTACGGTTTAAATTTCTTAATGGGATGGGGCCCTCGTTTCCGCGGGGCCCGGGGCTCCAGTCCCCCCTAGCCCCCCTATTAATCCGGGCCTGGTTCTAACATAACAGCGAAATACGATTTATTTGAATTTTCAAACGGGAATATCTCAAAAAACGTGACGTCATAGAATATTTCTGACTTCGTATTCAGTATCTACATTAAGAACCTTCAAAATGGTATATTTTGTTTTCTGTACCAAAAACCTTGTTCATCAGTGTAATTTATCCTTTTAAATGTGTCTCTTATTGAATTAAATTAAAATTAAGTTATAAAGAACAAAAATTATCATCAGAACAAAAATTAATGTTATTAGAAAATAAAATGTACGACTGAGTCGCACGAACTTGCTCCTATGTAATAGACTAGGAATTTTAAAAACAAATGTTATTAGAGGAAACTGTTCATTAGGATAAAATTAATTTTTTTAAATTCATTTAGTAGTAAGATATAAAAACAGAATGCTATGCAAATATGAATTTATGCAAGAACAAAAATTATAAACCGTTGTAGTGGTTTCTCAAAAAATAGTTTCTATACCTACACAAATTTTTTAAAAAAATTTGGTACGCCAACCTTAAGTTTTTATTATTGTACGAATGAAAATTAAATTTCCGAAAAAAATATTAAGCCGTTTTTGAAATATCGAATTTTCAAAAAAAAAAAAGAATTTTTTTAAAAAATTCAAAAAATATTTACGAGTATTTTAAAGTTTTGAAATGCAATGTTTTTTAGATTTTTTACAAGCTTCTCTGTAAAAAATTTCATTAAGATCCGTTATGTCGATAATGAGAAATTCAAAATTCGAAAAATGGTTCTATGGCAAGTACAAGCTGTAATATCTTAATTTAAATTTTTTTCTTAATTAAATTAAAGATCATAAAAATTAATTGAAAGACAAAAAAAATTATCAAAATTCTAGGCGCTGTTTTCAAGAAAAATACGATTTTTGAAAACAATTTTTTTTAATTTTTTTAACATTTGTATGGTGGGTACCTTTATTTTTAGGTAAAATACAATTTTTTTTTCTCACATCTTGTAGATTATATTGAGAAACTATTTATCAAGTTTAAAAAAATTTAACATGGGGCTTTCGAAATATTGAGTTTTGAATACACAATTCTATTCAAGTGTTTGGGGAGCTTTAGCAAAAAAAAAAAAATATGATCAAAATCGCTGTTACCGTTTTTGTGAAAATCAAAAACAACATGGTTCTTTGGGGGTTACCCTCAATAATCATTTTTCGGAAAAATTTTTTCAACCATTAAGTATCTAGCTTTAACTAAAAAAAATTTTTATGTATTTTTATTTTTTAAATCTGTCGAACAGTTTTTGAGAAAAAAAAAATATTTATAAAATTTCGAAAAAAAATCGTATGGCAGATATCCTTATTTTTGGTCTTAAAAAAAAAAGAAAAAAAAACGTGTGGGGGGGAAAAAATTAAAAATAATATCTACCAAGTTTAAAGAAAATCGGCCGAGCCGTTTAGGCTGTAGTCGAACTGACAGACAGAATTGCGAGACCCACTTTTTTAGTCTTCGCTATCATCGTAATGTCAACTTTGATCAAAACAACCACAACTTATTTTCCTATTATCCTCTGTATACCTAGTGCTTTTTATTTATTGCATACATATCTGCAACATTGTGGGTCAATTAAAAACTTTTATATGCAATATTTTCAGATTTTAGTTCAAAAGTTGAAATCCAGTTTTAATATTCTTAGGCTCAGTTTTTAAGTGCCGAGTTGAGTTAACTCTTGAAGCAGTTTTTCAGTGATGGATAAACTTTGACTCCAAAAGGTCTTATATACATATTAATTTTTGTATCACTGCAAAGTTATGGATTTATTTGTCAAAAACTGTCGAAATCTGTCAATTTGACAGCTTGGTTGGATGTGTGGCTTTGTGCTTTCTTTATTTGTAATTTGTTTTTTGTTATTGGAAAGTTGAAAAAATGAGCAAAAGAGGCACACATTTTTCAATTATTATTAGACTGCGTTGATAAGATAAAAAATATTATTGAGTGTAAGCAAATCTAAAAAAAAATAAACGAAAACATGGTCAGATATTTCTGAAAATGCTGAAAACGAATGCTTTTGAAAAGCATGTTTGCAGGCTTAAATATTGTTTAAAACCTACACCAGAATTATCTCACACTGAAAAATTGGGGCTTTGATGTTAAACATGAAAAATCCTTTTTTAAATTTTCAAAAATTGTAGGTTATAGAGTATATACTGTAGATCAAAACAATTTATTAAAACTCTTCATTAAATTTTTAAATTTGTCTATAAAAAATTTAAATTAGCTTAGGTATTAAAAAAAGTAAGTAAGAAAAGTTTTAAAATTAAATTAAATATTGAAACATTTTTGCTTTTAACTTCTGTTTTTCAAACAATTATTGATTTCGTCTTATTTTTTTCACTTTCCAAAAATGTACATATACCTATAGGTACCTACTCGTACATACATACATAGGTACATAATATGTAATGTAAATTGTAATTTTGTACGCGGAACTGTTTTTAAACACTAACAGCCATATTTAAAAACTCATAGCGAGTAGGTACATAGATATCTAATCTATACATAAAATTATATCAAAAACAAATTAAATTAAAATAGATACCTAAATATACCTATGTACTTGTTGGTGATTTTTCTCCACGCATCCTTCTTCATCGGTATGTGTTAGTGTCGCAATTTTTATTTTCGATTGTTGAATTTTATCCTCAATAAGTTGTCTGAGGAGTATTTGCAGATTATGATAAAACGAATATCAATTTGATTACCAGTTTTTGCGCTAGAAATAATGGACAAACCTCATCCGATAAATCTCAGTTAATTGTTCGAATTATTTTAACTTTTGGTGGTTCCAGTTTTGTTTATTAAATTCGACCGACAGACTAGAATAAGTCCTTATGCACTGCATATTTTGCATATAGCTATTCAACCGTTTAGCGAATTCTAATAAATAACAGTCCTATAACGTTTATGAAACCTTTTTTTTGGCAAATAATAAATGAACCCCTTAATCGCATAATTTTGCAAAACATGTCTCTTGAGTTTGATTAAATCTTTAACAACTTTTTAATATTTTTAAAAGTGCAAACTGGAAATGAATTCACCAATTTATTTCTATACCTACATAATATTTTTATACGTATGTAAGTAGGAATGTCTATATGTATGTATGTGAAATTCTACCTTAAACGAAAAAGACTTCCTCCATTTTGAAGTTCATTAGCTTAAACTTTCATAAGAAGGTGGTTTCATCATATAACTTGTTAACGAAAATATCTTCAGAATTTCTCAATCTCAATACACAACAAACTCTATATCAATTTGTCTTTATATTTTGTTCGTGTTTTTTTTTTAAGATCCATATCAACTGCTGAATGCCGCTTCACACCGATTGGTGGCACAAGGTTCGGGGCAGATCCAATTGTGGCAATTCCTGCTGGAGCTACTAGCCGATTCGTCCAATGCCAATTGTATAACATGGGAGGGCACCAACGGTGAGTTTAAGCTCATCGACCCAGATGAAGTTGCAAAGCGCTGGGGAGAGCGCAAGGCTAAACCTAACATGAACTACGATAAGCTCAGCAGAGCTTTAAGGTAAGTTAGAACGGAACTTTTCTCTCTACTCTCATGATACATTTTTTAATATATCGCAGACAATAAGTTATTGTGTTTTTTTAATTTTTGATTGTATTTAAAGTGCCAGTGCCAGTGCAAGTGCGAGTGCATGTCGTCAATTCTTAAAACTATCTTGCCGGCTTCTGTAGGTAGAAGATAAAAAATTTCCGTGAACTTGCGATTTTCGTAATTAACGTCATATAAATGTTCGTCATACAAAGAGGTGAATGCATTTTTCATGATTGTTAGATTAGATATTTGCATTTTGTTACCGAAACATAAACTTGTAGGGAAAAGATAGCGCAGTCGAAAAGTGTTGGGGATTTAGACAGTGCAAAAATGATGTAGGTAGGTAGTGTGGTTAATGTGTGACTCATTACATTGGGATTCCATAGCAACCGGCTCTCTCGCGCGGATTTTGTGCAAGCAAACAGGATCTTTGTTAAGACAGTTCTGCGGTTACTTTCAGGTCTCTGTTATTTATGCATTGAAGAGATTTCTTAGAATCGTAATGGAAGTATCTTCATTTGAATAAATTGTGCGTAGATTGAACATACATTAATTTATATGTATACTTACGTTTAGCAAAATTAGTGAGATAAATTATTAAGTTTTCCGTTAGTATTCAACTCTGCTTAGGAAAAATAAACTTTCAAATAAATGCATATTGTTCTTTATTAGACATATGTACCTAGCAGTGGCGTGGCGTGGATAATTTTAAATGGGAACCCGTTATAAAATTTTGTCACCTGTAAGAATTTCTAGTAAAGATATGGTATCTACAAATGCATTCCACATTGACTTAGCAAAAAATTGTGTAGCTATATTTTTTATACTTCAAGATATTAATATTTCAATCAACAATGAGCTTGAAACATAATAAAAAAGGAGCTCCTTTTAGACGACACCCCCTTCGTTGGACATAACTGCGGCACCTTCCTAGGAATGTTCTATTAACTTTTCCTTGCAATCATATGTGTCAAGAATATAAGATATATTATTACATATATCCATGAAACATGCACACCAAACATAAAATTTCGATCTGGGATCGAAATCTCTGGTGTGTAACCGAAAAAGGGATAAAATATAAACTATCAACTATCCTTACTAAAATTATTTGGTTTCTCAGACAGGTAATCTGTTAAACAGCAATCTACATTTATCAAAGACATTTTCAAGACAAAATCTAGAACTGCACTAAAATTAAGAAGCTACATTTTTGTTTATCACTATAGTGGGTAATAAAAGGAATTAAATCTTCACTTTAACATCTAACTTTTCACTACTTGTAATTAAGTTCAAATTGGCTTTTCAAAACACTAGATTTATTTGAAGTTATTGAACCTGTGCAACACAGTCTTTTATTGAATGCCAATTGAATCTAAATTTAAATTCCTATTAAAAAAAAGCAAATGCATTTTATTTGTCCAGAGTAGTGATATGCTAAATTTACACTGCTGACAAATTGCCATATATCCTACCATGATTTATTTCATAATTCAAAATTATCACAGTAAATTTGCAAAAATATCAATCGTGTATATTACCATACAAACTATCACGAGAGAGAAAAATGAAAGCATTTTACATTAGCATGCAAATCAACATCAAATTCAAAATCAAGAATCAACAATACCCACATGCCATATTTATATTTATATGACATATTAAAGAAAAAAAAAGACAAATAAGTCGAAGAACACCGTCTTATTTCTTACACAAGGTTGAAAAAAGGCGAGCACCTGAACTCCTGCAATGTATTATCTTCCTACTGAAATGCAATGCTAATTGCTAAACGGAGAATAAAATACAAATAATTCCAACTCCTACAGGTATACATCGAAAATTTTATAAGACGGAATGTAGCGTCTTATTTTTTGAATATGTTGGACAAAGAGGATCCGAAAAACAATGCTTGGGGAAGAAAGGGATATAACACAAATAAATAAGACGGTGATTGAAAAGTTTACGTCAGAGTATTTTTGTGACTCTCTTAATTAATGTTGGTTGTGGATTGTGGAATGTGTTTGGATAAAGTATAAGATACAAACGAGAGGCAGAATGGATAACTTAAACTTATTCGATGTTTGTTTGGTAAATTGTGTTATTTGTGGATTTTCTAAAAGGGAAGACGATAGGAATCGTGTTATATGGACGCCACGCCACTGGTACCTAGGTATATTTGTTACTTATAAGGCCAAAAACATCACCGTGGCCTATGAAAAAGTACAGTAAAACCCGAGGCAGTCGATTCCTTGCCATGCTCAAGAACTCGGCCTTTCTCAGACTTTAACTTGGCGAATTCTAGGTCGTTAGTTAAGCCTAAGCCCGTTCAAGATCCAACTAACCAAGGAGATCAGAGCTCATTACCATATACAACGCCGTTTGTTCGCTAACTAGGGTGTGGATCGTTTTGAAAGAGACCCCAATTTTGGAGGCCAAAAAAAAAAGGGATATAATGACCGATACCGCTCGCCGTTTACGGTGATGACCTGGTCAACGTCCTTCTCAAGTGCGTTGATGCCTCAAGCCCAAAATCCACACCAAACAGTGACTTTCTCTGGTTGGATTGCAGTTTGGTGGATCTCGTGTGGATTGTGATCGTGCGAAATTCAAAAATTTTGCTGGTTAACGAACCCATTTATCCAGAAATGGGCCTTGTCGCTGAATATGATTTTTGGAAATTAGGGTCAACTTCCAACTACTCGAAAACGCAGTTAGCGAAAACACGTCCTTGTCTTTAGTCGTTTACTCTTTGCTTCTGGGTCAGTCATAAAATTAATTAATCACGAAATTTTAACTTTTAAAGTAAATTAAATAAAAAAAAACTCAAATATATAATAAGTGAGCGTGTAAATGGTGAGTTTTTTTTAAAAAAAAAGCTTGGTAGAATTTATTTTGTTATTCATTAGTTTCACTCACTCTAAAATTAACGGTGACACCTCACACAAAATACGAAATTGTCGGCTAAAAGCGTTGACCTGCTAAGTCCTTTTGTCCAAGGTGAAGTAGCCGTGCAAAATTAGCTTTTATATATGGAGTCTTATGCAAATTTCTTTCCTGTAGCATTTGTTAACAATAAAATTAAAAAATTACTTAAATATTTAAGTGGACTCTTAACAAATAACCATACCAATAATTAATTTATTGGTCAGCTTAACGCTAAACGTCAACTTAAATTTTAAAGTGAAGAAACTCGTCTTCAACTTCGCGGTTAAGTATAAACGATTTAGTATTTTGTAATAGAGCGCTCTTTAGTAAAAGGCGTGTTTAACTTGGTTATTGTTAAACGCGGAAATTAACTCGTCTTTATAAAGTTTAACTTGGTGTGTACATAAACACTTGTTTGGGAATTAATCATTGTTAAGGCCATTAGACCATACGAAATACGAGTATATGTAATCCAATAGATTATCTTCTTCTATTCCACTGGATTTTATTTTGACGTCAGAATAATATTTTTTGTAGAGTGGTGTTTGAGAAGATGTCTTTTTGACTTCGGTAGCTACTCGACGTACAATGGAACACCACATTTTTTACAAAATTTCAACTTTCTGTAACCATGTTTAATAAAGACGAAATTCTAGCCGTGGTTAGAAGATAGTTGATGAACTTTCTAGAAAATTTTAATAAAGATAATATTCAAATATACACAAATGTGGGCGTGGTAGTGGGCTTGCGCGCTTAGTATACATTTCTGCTGGTTAAAAAAGAATTCTGCAAGTGCAGAATGAAACGGAATAAAATCTTCAATGTTGGAGTAGAGAAATTAGAAAATTATTACACACAACTTTTTACATTTTGAGCTCTGTAAAAAATGTAAACATTTTTCCGCTAGAATAAGTCATCCCGAGCGCACCTGACATAAAGTATCAACCTGTTTTTTATTGCCGAGAGGAAATCATCCCGCAGGCGTAATTTACGATTTGAATGCAAGAATTTTAAACAAAACCTCACGAAATGTATTGCTTTCAAAATCATAATACTTCTAAGTGAAACTCGGTGCCAATTATATTCAATTGAATAACAAAAGAGTGGTCTTCTTCATGAACATATTCTCAAAACGAAAATGGACTCTGCTTGCTTAAAACTCTTAACTATTCATGTTTGTGCTCTCAGCAAGAATGAAGAGAACCTAAAATTTTTGATCGTGCCCGAGCGGCTAGTATAAGAAGCACATTTTAATAACAAGAGGTAACCTTGCGAAATTTGACATTTCCACGCAAAATAAAGATATGCACATGTGGTGGTAGTGGCTGGGAATCGATCACCAGACCCTATATTTTTCTAAGCACCGCATGGTCAGAAAACAATATTTTTGATGACATTATCAAACAAGAATTGATTTTCTTCTAAGCCCCCCAAGGGGCTGGTACCAATTCCCACCCGATATCACCTAAAACCAATAAGGTGTTTTTTTCAATTGTACCGCTTGGAAAATCTTACAAATCCTCCAAGCATATCTCTTGTCATAAATAGTGATTTTCATTGTAGGTGATTATTATAAACTATACACTTATGTTCCTGAAAAAAAAAATACTTTGAAATATTAATTCCAAAATTTACAAGGCTTTTAGGGTACATTATCCTTATCAAAAAATTTAGCAACATATAAGTATTCCCATCAATATTCGTAAAAAAAGTGATGGGTTCAATAAATGATCGTAACCGGTGAGGGTAAAACGTTCTCAAAAAGTCTTGTAAGGATATTGCTGTTTATTCGAATTACACAGATGCCATTATTAGTTGATTAAATATTGATGATCAAAGAAAATAGAATCTTGTTTCAATCGAAGTCAGATAGCACACCAAATAAGTGATTCTCTGAAAATAAAAAAAAATATTTGTTAATTTGTGAATCGAGCTATGTACATATTTTAACCGAAATAACCGTAGGTCAAACGAAATTCTATTGAGAACTTGAAACTAATACCTTTTTTTATCCCGATACGACAATTTTTCACGGAGATACATCTCATACAAAAAAAATACAAAAAACTTTAAATTTGATTGTTTCATTAACTTATCAGAACCAGAGTATAGAAAAATCTTTATAACAAGCTCAAGTTAAATAAAACATCAAATATTTAACTACAGAAGATATCCGCATTTAAAATAGATTCTTCATTTTCCACTATTCCTTTCCATTTTTTCAACTGATAAATTTATTTCTATTGCCTTTCTTACGTTTTTTTTCTAGGTATTACTACGACAAAAACTTCATGACAAAAGTTCACGGAAAACGTTACGCCTACAAATTTGACTTTCATGGTTTAATGGCAGCATGTCAAGCTCAGGCCCAAGGCTGTGATACTGCAGCTGCATACAGTTCCTATAAACATTTACATCACCACCATCCCGAACACTCTCCATCATCATCATCAAGTCTTGGTTATCCCTGACCATCACCAACGATGTCATCTCCTATTACCGCCGTTGGCGTCGTCAGCCCAGCTACGCATTCCCCGAGTAATATTACAACCTCAAGTACAAATCTTCTTCCACCATCAACGACTACTTCCGCACCGATTTTTCCGCCTGGTCCATATTGGCCATACTCACCACCAAATTTTGAACCTCGGCCATCACCAGCAAATGGATTTAACTAACAAACTTGTTGAATTACCTCATATATATAAAACAATCCTTTTAATATTGTTCCTTAACGCATCCTTGCCGCCTCACATATCAAAAGGTATAGATATTTTGTGTGAGTGGTCATTGAGAGTTCCGGTATGTAATAACTCCATATTCATTAAAAGACCTCCCATGGATTGGGACAGGCCAGTCTTATTGTCCTTGCACTCGTAATATTTTAATTACTCGTAGATGCTGTTAACCTTCTTGTGTGTGATAACAAAATTTGTCCAAAAAGGATTACCTTGAAGTAGAATAGTATTACTTTATATACTAATTGTAATTATTGTTATACAATCTTTTTCTTAATACCTTATCTCTCGACTTGATTAAGTTACCTAAAAAGATATAAGTAATATGTTTTATGTTCTTAATTTATTGAATAATTAGATGTAAATATGATTGTCCCTTAAACTCAGTATATCTACTAGGTATATAATTATTGTAAGAAAATATAGAAAATGTTCAAAAAAGAAGTGTTTGGTCTTTTTATTTTTTATCAAAGAATGGATTCGATGTTTCTAAAAGGAATGTTTTTTTGCAACTAACACATATACATACATGTACATTTTCAGTAAACTAATCAGGTATGTATGATGTATCTATAATAAGAGAAATAAACTACATACATAATATATGTAAAAGTATAGAAGCATCGTTGATGGATATCAATAGTATTAGCCGTCCAGTTACTTTGACGAAAACTACTTTGCTATGATTTCTTAAATCGGTTGTTGTTTGATTTTTTAGCGTCGAGATTGTTTGAAATATTTTCAATATTATTTTCATTACTTATTTTACTTTCAAAATAAATACATCTCTTAATATTTTAATCAATATTTTACATTTGGGGGCTCAACCTATGAAGTCCATGATTTCATGACTATTCACCAATATAATCTGCGGTCAAGAACGAAATTAATTGGATACAATCCTAAAAGAAGAGAAGTTGAAAAAAGTAGTATTTTAAAAGTTGAAAATTCAGTTGGTAAGAAGACAAGGATTGTAAATCAAATTAATTTCAAAATGCAGAACGATGCCAACGAAAAGATGCAAAAAGTGGTGGAGAGCAATAGTGAAAGTTTACATCAAATTATTCAGTTGCTTACGCTGAAAATTCAAGCGGACGGAATCAAACAAAACGAACCGAAAGTTTCGGTTGAAAATTTTTCAAAAATTATTCCCGATTTCGATGGTGAGTCAATTCCAGTTCAACATTGGTTTCAGAATTTTGAGCAGAATGCAGATGCATATGGTCTAACTGAAAAACAGAAATATGTACAAGCTAGAGGTAAGATGACTCACACTGCAAAGCTTTTCTTAGAATCAATAGCTGTAAGTGAGTACAAAGAGCTACGTTTCTTATTGAAAAGTGAATTTGAGCGCAGTTATAGTAGTGCAGAGATTCATAAGCAGTTAAGTGAACGGAGAAAGCGAAAGGACGAAAGTTTCCACGAGTACGTTTTGCAGATGAAAAAAATAGCAGCACTTGGAAATGTTGAAACTGATTCCATAATTCGCTATATTGTCGATGGCTTGGAAATAAAACTTGAAGTTAAGTACACTATGTATAACTGCAAATCTATTAAGGACCTGAAAGAAAAATATGATATTTTCGAACGAATGAACGAAAAAGAAAAAGGGGCAGGCAACAGAACGTAGCTTTCAAGAGAAACCAAAACGAGAACATGAGTTGCAAGAAAAATACGTTTGAAAACTTTAATAAACTAAATCATTGTTTCAATTGTGGATCTACGGATCATATTCGAAGAGATTGTCGACTGGAACCAAAATGCTTCAAATGCAATGAGAGTGGCCATATATCCAAATTTTGTCCCAGAGCAAGGAACGTTAGTGTTGTTTCTGACCAAAACCGTTTGAAGAAAGTGGAGGTCAACAATGTCGAAATTTATTGTTTAGTTGACACAGGATCGGATGTGACCATTATGAAGGAGCGTATGTTCAAAAAGCTAAAAAATGTTGTACTGCAGAAGAGTTTTTCGGTTCTTTTCGGCCTTGGAAATAAGAGAACAAATCCTATTGGACATTTCACCACTGAAGTTATAGTTGATGATATGAAGGCGTTTCAGAAATTTGTTGTGGTTCCCGATGATACCATTGAATTTGACGCACTCCTTGGATATGATTTTATCAAAAAGTTCTGCTTAACATCGTCCAAAAATGGGTTTCGATTTTCTCCGTTACTGATTGAAGAAAGCGTTGACAGAAATAATAATAATCTTATCTATGATGTAGTTGAATCAAATAATGATATTGATGTCCCTTTTCAGTTCAAAGATGTTGTAGAAACCATGATAAGAAGCTATGAACCAGCGAAGAGAACAACAGAATGTCCGATTAAGTTGAAGATTGTTGCAGATGGACAAATCGCTCCTTTTCGACAAGCACCAAGTCGCCTACCACCCAGTGAAGAAGAAGCGGTTCAAGCACAGATTGAAGAGTGGATTCAAAAAGGTATAATACGAAAGTCTATATCCAATGTTGCTAGTAGACTTGTTGTTGTTAAGAAGAAAGATGGTTCCTGTCGGATTTGCGTTGATTTCCTGAAGCTTAATTCTATGGTTTTAAAAGATTGCTTTCCAGTTCCATTGATTGATGACGTACTTGAAAAGTTGCAGAATGCAAAATATTTTAGCGTTATGGATTTGAAAAATGGATTTTTTCACGTGCCTGTTGAAGAATCAAGTAAAAAATTAACGGCATTTGTAACTAAAAGTGGATTGTATGAATTCAACAGGGCACCATTTGGTTTCTGTAACTCGCCAGCTATTTTCATTCGATTTATTAACCATATATTTCAAGATTTGGTAAATCAAAACGTTATGGAACTGTAAATGGATGATATAATTATATATATGCCGAATCATCTCAAAAGTGTCTTCAAAAGATGGAAAAAGTGCTTGGTGAAGCTGCAAAATACGGCCTGAAAATTAAATGGAAGAAATGTCATTTTCTTCAAAAGACTGTAAATTTTCTGGGTCACACAATTGCAAATGGAAATATTCGACCAGGCAGAGAAAAAACAATCGCTGTTAGTAAGTTTCCAATTCCTCAAAACGTCAAAGCTGTGCAGTCTTTCCTAGGACTAACTGGTTTCTTTAGAAGGTTTATAAAGGATTATGCTAGTATCGCTCGACCACTTACAAACTTATTGCGCAAAGATGTTGCTTTTAAGATGGATGCAGATGAACTAAATTCATTTCAGAATCTCAAAAATGCGTTGATAAGAGAACCAGTCTTAAAAATTTTTGCGAGAAATGCACCTACTGAAATTCACACAGATGCATCAAAAGAAGGTTTTGGAGCAACACTGTTGCAAACGATTGACGGACAGCTGCACCCTGTGTTTTTCTGGAGCAAAAAGACGTCAGATCAAGAGGCGCAACGTCACAGTTATGTACTTGAAGTCAAAGCAGCATACCTTGCTCTAAACAAATTTCGTCATTATTTACTTGGCACTCATTTTAAGTTGGTTACAGATTGTGCAGCATTCAAGCAAACAACGAGCAAGAAAGATATCCCACGTGAAGTAACACAATGGATCCTTTATTTTCAAGACTTGACTATGAAGTTGAACATAGGCCTAGTGAAAGAATGAAACATGTTGATTGTTTAAGCCGATATCCGTCGAACGTCCTTACAATATCTTCAGAAATAACATCACGTATTCGAAAAGCACAGCAAAAAGATGAACATGTAAAAGCAGTTGCAGAAATCCTTGAAAGTAGACCATATGAAAATTTCAGAGTAAAGGGTGATTTAATTTACAAAACTGTAAATGGAAACGATTTGCTGGTTATACCGAAGTCCATGGAGCGTGAGGTTATTGCAGACGCACATAATTTTGGCCACTTTGCAGTACAAAAAACAATTCATAACATTCAGCAGAACTATTGGATACCCCATTTGGAAGGTAAAGTAGGACAGTTCATCAATAGCTGCATCAAGTGCATAATACACAATAAGAAGTTGGGCAAAAAAGAAGGTCAACTATATTGCATTGACAAAGGCGACAAGCCGTTGGATACACTGCATATCGATCATCTTGGTCCAATGGATGCTACATCGAAGCAGTACAAGTACATCTTTGCAATAGTAGATGGATTTACAAAATTTGTTTGGTTGTACCCTACTAAGTCAACTGGACATGAAGAGGTCTTGAAAAAATTCAATGAATGGTCAGATATATTTGGTTCGCCTAGAAGAGTTATCAGTGACAAAGGATCAGCATTTACATCTAACGGTTTTGAAGAATACATGAAGAATAACAACATTGAACATGTCTTGACTACTACTGGCGTTGCAAGAGGAAACGGTCAAATTGAGCGTGTTAACAGGTCAATTTTGTCTATCATTGCAAAATTATCATCGGATGAACCTTCAAAATGGTATAAGTTTGTGCCTAAAGTTCAAAAAGCTATCAACGCGCACATCCACAGTTCCACAAAAGTTTCACCTTTTGAACTGATGTTTGGGGTAAAAATGAAAAATGAAGTAAGCTTCGAAATTGTGGAGGCGCTTGAACAGGAGGTTTTTGAACATTTTAACAACCATCGAGAGCAGATACGTCAAGAAGCAAAACAACAGATACAACAAGCTCAAATAACATACAAAAAATGCTACGACAGAAAATGCAAGAAGGGATATAACTATAAATTAGGAGATTTGGTTGCAATTAAACGCACCCAGTTCGTTGCCGGCAGGAAGTTAGCAAGTGGATATCTTGGTCCATATGAAGTCATCAAATTGAAACGTAATGGACGTTATGATGTCCGAAAATCAGCCCAAGGCGAAGGACCGTCTACAACATCAACCAGTTGCGACAATATGAAGCTTTGGAAGTACATCGTTGAAAATGAAGAGTTATTGTCATCTGGGTCAGATGACGAATTTCAGGATGACCGAGTGTAAAAGTATAGAAGCATCGTTGATGGATATCAATAGTATTAGCCGTCCAGTTACTTTGACGAAAACTACTTTGCTATGATTTCTTAAATCGGTTGTTGTTTGATTTTTTAGCGTCGAGATTGTTTGAAATATTTTCAATATTATTTTCATTACTTATTTTACTTTCAAAATAAATACATCTCTTAATATTTTGATCAATATTTTACATATACAGGGTGATTGGCATAAGGTGTGACAAAAAGCTAGGGCGTGTAGGTTGGACTTAGACAAGAAAAAAATCGTATGGGAGGGGGGGGTCTATTTCCCCCCGTTTAGGCGGGAGGGGCAATTTAAGAAAAAAATCACTTAAAACAGAAAAAAAATTATTAGCAAATAACGGTGATATCTACAGAGTAATGCAGGCATTTTGAAAAGCCAGAAATACATTCTTTAATTTTGTTTTTAAATAAAGTTGTTCGAGTGAATAGTTTTTGAAAAATTAATTTTCAAAATCAAAATTTTGAAAAAAAAAATGAAATTTTTTTTTTAAACAATTTTTTTTCAAAATTTTACGTAATTAAGTATTATTTTTTTATTTAATATTCAATGCTCTTTTTAATTTTTGATCAAACACAAAAAACCGGATGTCAAAATGTTTTGTAGTTTTTGAGAAAATCAAAAATAACAAAAACTACTTTTGTTCTAAGAAAAGCCTTTTATTTTAGTTTTTACGTTTTTGGATTCTTATGTACATAGGTGAATTTACGATTGAAAGGATTAACTTTCTTTTTACTATTCTTTTAATTATCGTCTTATAAGCATACAATAATGTGACAAAGTACTGGATTAACCATATTTCACACATTTTTTCATTGAGAACACCTGCGTTAGAGCATTGGTTTAAAATTGACCTGCCACTTTTTTATTATGGTGGGGTCGGCTTGGCTTAGGTGCATTTACGAAAGAAAGGATTAACTTTAAATAAACAGTAATTATGTATTTTATCTAAATATGCATGTATTTATTATTTAAATTGATTTCAAGATTCAGGAACATTTTTGTTCTTATTTCGCAATTGCATTTTTCTGTCACTAGTTAGGGCGTGTAACGCTGCATTATTTAAAAAACATTCGCAGATCAATATTAATCCAATGCTCTCACGCAGGTGTTCTCAATGAAAAAATGTGTTATTGTATGCTTATAAGACTGATAATAAAAAAATTTTACAAAAAAAGTTAATCCTTTCTTTCGTAAATGCACCTAAGCCAAGCCGACCCCACCATAATAAAAAAGTGGCAGGTCAATTTTAAACCAATGCTCTCACGCAGGTGTTCTCAATGAAAAAATGTGTGAAATATGGTTAATCCAGTACTTTGTCACATTATTGTATGCTTATAAGACGATAATTAAAAGAATAGTAAAAAGAAAGTTAATCCTTTCAATCGTAAATTCACCTATGTACATAAGAATCCAAAAACGTAAAAACTAAAATAAAAGGCTTTTCTTAGAACAAAAGTAGTTTTTGTTATTTTTGATTTTCTCAAAAACTACAAAACATTTTGACATCCGGTTTTTTGTGTTTAATCAAAAATTAAAAAGAGCATTGAATATTAAATAAAAAAATAATACTTAATTACGTAAAATTTTGAAAAAAAATTGTTTAAAAAAAAAATTTCATTTTTTTTTTCAAAATTTTGATTTTGAAAATTAATTTTTCAAAAACTATTCACTCGAACAACTTTATTTAAAAACAAAATTAAAGAATGTATTTCTGGCTTTTCAAAATGCCATAGCATTACTCTGTAGATATCACCGTTATTTTCTAATAATTTTTTTTCTGTTTTAAGTGATTTTTTTCTTAAATTGCCCCTCCCGCCTAAACGGGGGGAAATAGACCCCCCCCTCCCATACGATTTTTTTCTTGTATAAGTCCAACCTACACGCCCTAGCTTTTTGTCACACCTTATGCCAATCACCCTGTATAAGAATAACGGTGGACATTACCCATTTCATTAACCTATAAAGTTTCATTTTTCATTTCATTTATTTCGAAGAAACATTCAATTTACAATGACACATTAAGATCAAAATCTTTTTGAGTATCGATAGTTTTACAAGTAACATAGGTTTTTTTAAATATTCAAAAATATGAAACATACTTCTTAAAGCTAGGATAAACAACTGAATTCAAAATATAATTGTATAGATATAACTTTAAATTATTTGCAAAAAACTGAAAGAAGAAATAGATAAATTTAAGAAATAGGACAAAGCAAAGTTTGTATTTAAAAAGAGAGAGAGAAAAACAATAGAAAAAGATAAGAAAAAGGATATGTGCAAGATAATTCTATGTTCCTAAGTTTGATTTTTATAGTGCAAAAATAATTTCCTCCTAAATGCTGTGGGCGCGGCAGTACTTTGCAACTCATTTGGAAGAGCATTCCATAAACGAATTGCAGAAACGTAAAATGAGCGTTCCGCTCCTATACTGTATGCGAAACGTGGTAAAATTAGTTTCAAACCTCTTTGGGAATGGGCATAATTAATTATTTCGCTCAGATAGTTAGGACACCTGTTGTGAATGATATTGTGGAGATTCAAAACTAGCCTGATCTTGAGGTGCTCATCAAGGTTAAAACCAAAGAGCGTATGACGCAGATGGGCAACACTGGAATATCTAGGTACATTATAAATAAACCGAATACAATCATTGAATGCAACGTTCAATCTGCGCCTACATTCACTGTCCAAAATTGGATACACAGAAGAATTAAACACGAAATATGGCATAATTAATGATTTAATGAGGCGGATTTTCATATTGGGAACCAATAAGTTTGAAGAAGATCTCAGAGAACGTAATCCAGAGTAAATTTTCCTAATGGTATCTGAGATTGCACTACAGCAAGTTAGATTGTTATTAATTCTATATCCTAAGTACTTTACATCCTTCACATAGATAATAACTTCATTGTCAAGTACAACTGTGGGAAAATCAAAAAAGTTGAGCTCATCTCTAGAACATAACATAGCAACAGACTTAGCAGGATTAAGCTTCATGTTGTTAGCATTAGACCAAGAAAGGATATGGCTTAAGTCCTCATTTAAACGAATTATACAATCCTCCATCAAACCAGTTTTACGAAAAATGTAAAGCACAACATCATCAGCATACATATGAACTTGGCAATTGGAAATGACATTAGGAAGGTCATTTATAAATAATGAAAATATCAGAGGACCCAAGACGGAGCCCTGGGGTATTCCAAGATTTGTAATAAGGGGGTTTGAAATGCCAACCTCAGTTTTTATTCGCTGTAACCTGTCAACTAGGTAGTTACACAGTAGCTTAAGTGATGATCTAGAGAAGTTAAAGTTTGTCTTAAGTTTAGAAAGAAGGATTGAGTGATCAATGCAGTCGAATGCCTTAGAGAAATCTAAGAGCACAATGACACCAAATTTGCCAGAATCAAGTGCAAAGCGGATATCTGACGTAACTTTTATTGCTGCAGATTCACAACTGTGCTTATTTCGGAATCCAGATTGCCACTTTGAAAGCAATTCGTGTTCATTGAGGTAGTTTTGGATTTGATCATGCATTATTTTTTCAAATAACTTGCATGGATAGGATAGGATGCTAATGGGCCTGTACTCAGAAGGGATAGAAGGGTTTGATTTTTTGGGAACTGGTATAATACTGGCACTTTTCCACGTATCAGGAAATTCACCGCTATAAATGCAAAAGTTAAAAATATGGATTAAATAACTACTTACAATGGGGCCTTGTAATACGGCCATTCATCCAAAAATACGCCTCGACGATAAAGATGATTTTTCAGCCAAAATCGGGGTCCTCTTCGAAACGCTACGAATCCCAGTCAACGAACATACGGCGTTGTCTATGAGGTATTTAGTCATTTGGATCTTGTACGGATGTAGGTCCAAATCCCGAAGCAAAATTCGCCAAGTTAAAGTCTGCAAAAGGCCGAGTTCTTGTGTCAGCAATGAATTGACTACTTTGGGTTCTGCTGTTCACTTTCACGAACCGCGGCGATATTCTCAGCCGATCTTGGTTCCATGGGCGTACGAAATTTGGCTGATTGATTACCGAACCGGTGGTCGCAACTTGGCCACCTAACGTTGAAGAGTCAACTGTGAAGGAACACTATGTGCGCTGAGGATTGCACTTACGAATACTCATTTTGATAATAAAGTTTTATCATTTTGAAGTGCTGTTCAATCGTGTAACTAAATAATAAGCAACAGATTTGACAGATGTCACAAAAACAACCTGGACGTCACAATTCTACAACATCTACAGGAGCCAATCAAAAAATTTTGTATGATATTACTTTAAAACTTGGTTAATGTACTAGTCAGATTGATGTTCCGTGATTTATGTTGAAAAAAGATTTTTCTTTCCTGCCTTTCATATCCGTTATTTGTTCTTTTTAATAAGTCTCCAAAATGTTACAATTTTCTTGTCTTTGGAAATATTGCAATGTAGATATGTATATCTAACACCAATCCATAAAAAAAGCATTAGAATTTAATAACAAACTATAGTCCTATTGCAAAACTATTTGATATTGCTCAACTGTTCGAATCTAATGTCTGTGAACTGTGACATGCTTCCTTTCTTCAAAGTCATCAAAACAAAAAGGGAAGAATTGTAATAAATTAGTGACTAAGAAATTTCCTTTATAAAACCATGTTGATGTTGAAAATCCTTATGGCTAAAACACATGTGCAGCATTTTCCCTGCAGCGAAATTTAATTACACAGGTTCTTATGGGAGCAGAATCATTGAAAGTCTGCATGCAGCGCTGCACTGCACGATGTCTCTATTCCTAAATTTGCTGCCTAGTTTCATTGCAGCCATAATTGTAAAACAAAAATTTCCAAATAATTGCTATTTGACATTACTGATATTGACAGATTGTTGACATTGTCTGTCATTTTTGCAAAAAAAAAGTTTGTTTTTGTCTTTGGTGGAAAACTTGATATTGATACAATAATGGAAGAAAAAATAAAACAAATTCATTTATGACAAAACAAATCCGTACCATGAACAAGAAGTGAAAAGAATTTGTTTTGTCTCCGACTCGTATTTTTGTTTATTTTCAGACAGATGAAAGATTGTTACTGCTCACCAGTTCCTGTTTGGGATAGGTAAATTGTATCCAACTAAGGACATTTTCTTCAGCTATATGTACATAGCAACATCAACGCGAGGGAAACTACATGTCTAGTATAGTTTTGTTTTTCATTTGTGCTTTGTATCTTCTTTTGCTTTTCCTACTTATCACCAGGAACAATTTTTGAAAGTATAGGTGCAATTCTCTTTCATTTTCTGATTAATTAAATTTGTCCACGGCCTTCAAGTTTTGATCTGGAACAAATTATATTCATTTAAAAACTTGAGGTATTTCTCATACACAGCAATCAAAATCAAAATTTTGTCCTTGTTTGTTGAAATATCCATTTAATTTAAAATAAACTTATAAAACCTTAAGTACAAAACAATTTAAGCAAACAAAAAGAATGAAATTTTGGCAGATGTCATTTTTGTTTTAACAGAACTAGGCATCATTAAAGTTAGGAAGTATGCACATGTGTTCTGTCTGCAGCGCTGCATGCATCGCTGTGTGCAGACTTGCTGCACATCTGTTTTAGCCATTAGTCACTAATATATTAAAATTCTCCACTTATTGTTTTGATGCCTCTTTGGAGATTATTTTTCTGATTCTCTCGATTTGTAGGAGTAGACATACTTGCGATGAGGAAGCTACTCCAAATAAAATGCACGACTGGGTCACACGAACTTGCTCCTATGTAATCGACTGGGAATTTTAAAAACGAATGTTATTAGAGAAAACTGTTCATAAGGATAAATTAATTTTTAAATTCTTTTAGTACTAACAGAATGCTATGCAAATATGAATTTATGCAAGAACAAAAATTATAAGTCCTTGTAGTGGTTTCTTTAAAACTTTTTAAAAGCTTTTTAAGAAAAAATTTTAGTACGCTAATTTAAAGTTTTTATTATTGTTCGAATAAAAATTAAATTTACGAAAAGAAGTATTGACCCGTTTCGGAGATATCGAATTTTCAAAAAAAAAGAAAAAAATAGATTTTTTTTTCAAAAATTCAAAAAATATTTATTTTAAAGTTTTGAAATGCAATGTGTTTTAGACTTTTTAGAAGCTTCCCTATAAAAATTTTCTTAAGATCCGTTATGTGGATAATGAGAAATTCAAAATTCGAAAAAATGGTTCTATGGTAGGTACAAGCTGTAATATCTTAATTTCAAAATTTTTTCTATTAAATTAAAGATCGTAAAAATTAATTGGAAGAAAAAAAATTTTATCAAAATTCTAGGTGCCGTTTTCGAGAAAAATACGATTTTTGAAAACCATTTTTTTAAATTTTTTAGCATTTGTATGGTAGGTACCTTTATTTTTAGGTAAAATAAAAAATTTTGTCTCACATTTTGTAGATTATATTGAGAAACTTTTATTTATCAAGTTTAAAAAAAATCTAGCATGGGGTTTTCGAAATATTGAGTTTTGAAAAAAAAATTTTGAAGTTTTTTTTAAAAATCCAAAATTTTTTTTTTTGAAAATTTGAGTACACAATTCTATTTATGTTTTTGGGGAGCTTTAGCAAAAAAAAATGATCAAAATCGGTTGAACCGTTTTTGAGAAAATCAAAAACAAAAAAAATGGTTCCATGGGGGGTACCCTCAATAACCATTTTTCGGAAATTTTTTTTCAACCAATACCTAGATTTAATTAAATAAAATTTTTCTGTATCTTTATTTTTAGAATCTGTTGAATAGTTTTTGAGAAAAAAAAATGTCTATAAAATGTCGAAAAAAATTCGTATGGGGGGTACCGTTATTTTTGGTCTTAAAAAAAAAAAAGAAAAAAACGTGTGGGGGGAAAAAATTAAAAATGATATCTACCAAGTTTAAAGAAAATCGGCCGAGTGGTTTAGTCTGTAGTCGAACAGACAGACAGACAGACAGACAGACAGAATTGCGAGACCCACTTTTTTAGTCTTCGCTATCATCGTAATGTCAACTTTGATCAAAATCTCGAGTTCGATTTTTTTTTACGAATGCATAACTTGCCTTATAGTACCTATAAGTTGCAAGTAAAAATCCAAAAGCATTCTCAAGTTCATCAATATCAGGAATATCTGCTGGACTAACAATCAAGCAATACTTATTTCTTTTCCTTGTTTCAATAAAATTATAACTTTGCTTAAAATTGCATTTTCAGTGATTTTATTAAAATTAACATTATGGTTGTTGGTTTAGAAAAAAAAGAATCATTATTTTACACTGAATATGTTACGGCCAGAACGAAGAACAATATACAATAAATGATAAACATTATACGATCTATAGCTGTGGCCAAAACGATCCAATCAAATTGGATAGACCTCGTTGTAGATGCAAACATAACCTGCTGATCCTCAAATGCAGATGCTCCCTCTGAGTGATGTTCAGTAAGTTCTTTCTGAGCATTGCTCTGTGGATCGATGTCAGGACTCAAATGTGACAAAAATAGAAAGTAGCTTAACGGTCCATTAAGTAGGTTTCTCAAAAAGGACGGTACACGTCGACGATGTTTTGCACTCGACAAGTAAAGTACAATCACAGATATAATTGTTGATATACTAACCAGCACTAAACTGCTACTATAAAACAGCACTGAAAAGAAAAACTTCTCAATACTTAAACATACTTGTGAAAATCTATTAAACTCACCAACTAAAGGGGTATTTTGTGCGAGAACAGGAAGCAATTGAGCAAAGTACATGAGAAAGGCTGATATCAATACGATAACAATCCCATTGAGGAGAAGTTTTTCTCCCATTTGGGGTGGAAGCCAAAAACTGGATAGTACCATGAGGACAATACAAGAGGCTGGTGTAAAGATCAGAGCCTTATACATAGCAGCACGACGAACAAGCACAAAATCAAATTTAACATAATTGTAAAACTGCTCGCTAGTTTCGAATGAAGTGGAGACTTTTTTGATTTCCCATTCATTGTTCTCAACCATTGCTTCAATTTCAGTTTCAGCATCTTTACCACCATAGATACCCAACTCTGCATTTGCCATTGACCAAGAGCCGATTTTTAAGTGACAATTCTGCGTATCGAATGGCCATAGCTGAAGATCTAGACTGCAAAACGCCGTGAATACTGCGGGTGGTACCCACAAAAAACTCCCTGTCTGTGATACAATAAGTTGACTGCCACCGAGATGATCGTCACGATCAGTGGCGCTGTTAAAGAGCGCAATGTCAGGACGCCAAACATCATCAGCAGCCACATGCATAGTGGCAACATTACCGTAATCCGAAGGTGTCCATTTGAACTTATCATCTTGCCATTGCTTAAAAAAATATCATAGATTATCATTAAAATCTAAAAATCTTAAAAAAAGAATAGTTTAGTGTTATTTTACCATTCTAATCCATCCATAGACAGTGATCTTTCCCTTAAGTTCGTCAATATCAACATGACGTACATTTAGTCCAATCTTTACATCGGTAAGCTTGCCATTCATCAGTGGCTGAGCAAATTTGTTATAATTTACAAAAAGGTCGCGTTTCAGGTTATCATTGTAGGTGGCGTTCCACATTATGTTGGTTTTATTTTGTGTTTCTGTAGAAATAAATAAAAGAAAAAATGTTAGAACAATGTTAGGCATGTAAATAAGTTTTAGTCTGTAATTGTAAGATTGTAAGATTTTGTAAACCTAATACTCCACTGAGCAAGGACGGATAGACCCAGTTTTAGAAAACGTCGTGACAATGACGCACCGTTATGTAATAGTTGAAAGAAATAAAGAAAAGCTTTCTCTTAAAACTAATACTTTTACATTTTTATCGATGCTGAGAAACAAACTACAACTCTTCACAGCCGCGGGTTTTTGAAATAGTTTTGAAGATTGTAGCATCGTCCACATAAATGAAATTCTTTGTATACTTCAACATAAAACAACATTTAAGCTGCATTCTTAGACGTAGAGGGAGCCTTTACCAGATGGATAAAAGAAATGTTAGGCACTATTAAAATGCAGAGGTACAAGAAGGACAAAATGTACAAAAAATAACCACAACTAGAGGCTGTCCTCAGGGTTGGGTACTATCACCCTTGTTGTTGTGTCTTGCAGTGGAAGAATTGTTAGAAAATCTTATTTTCCATGGTATTCAGGTCGTTTGGGACTAGCCGAAAATTGTATGTACCCTCCATTCCTGCTAACGCGCACACAGCATAAGCTCTCTTAAATTTTGTATACGGACTTGATAGAAAATATCCCTTCGCGGAATGGTTGGTGCGTTGGACCATCACTGAGAAGAAGCCGTCGCCGTCGTTTAGAAGCTGCAGAAAATTGTAGGTCTCCTCTATGGCTGTCGAACAACACGTACACAGAAATTGTTGAGAGTTTCAAGTCATTAGGTTCACGTTCACTTCGTACTGTTGTGACTATGTAAACACTCACTCAGTCAGTTTTTCAGTTGGAAAAATTTTAGAACAGAGGCAATTTGGACTAGAAAAATAGTTCGAAAAATGAGACTTCAGAACTCAGATACTATGGAACAAAAATTTTGGATTCGCCTGATAATCTTGTAGAATTCAAAGTTGTCAAATTTTATAAGATTTCAGTTTTCTTATCTGGTTGAATGTTCAAAACAATAAGTAATGGTTAAACTCTACGATCCAGGTCTTGATTATTGGAGGTGGAAATTTAAAAATATATATAATTTAATTAACATGTGCTTCACATATAGGGTAGGTCTACTTACACAAAACGGAGGTAGTACCTATATAAACGCATGTTCAAATCATTCCTATTTTACCATTTACACCTGCTCCGGGATGGTTTTTTTCAGGTTAATATTTTCTTCCAAAAAAGTTTAAAATGATATGAAACAGCGACATTGAAACTACAAGCTACAATTTCAATGCCCTTCACTTTAAAAGCCCTAAAATTTCTTATGAAAATTACACAAAACGTATTTCGTTTTTGTTTTTTTCCGCAGCATTTGAAGGAGCATTTTTCGTTATTTTAATGAAAGTCAATTTTATTCTCTTTCAACAACCTAGTATTTTTTGTATAAAAATTTCGAGAAATACAAAATATAAAATTTTTATTAACGCACAACTATTGAATATTTCTTATCCATTTTTATTAAATCGTCTGCTCTTTAATTTTATTTTATTTTTTTATGTTAAATAGTTTTAAGAGAATAATATAAGAGCAAAACTTAAAAATATAAAGAATCGTTTGATATTAAAATAAGGAAAAAACCGTTATTCGCACCGCACAAGAAAACACTGTTGTTTTCTCTCTTGTTTTTATCTGAGTCAACACATCTGAGAACAGATTTTTCGGAAGACCCCTATCACAATTACCGAGTGCTTCTGATCACTCAAAAGACTTACGTGGGCTTAAAAATATAAATGTTTATACTTGGGTTTATTTACGATTTCGCAAGTGAGAAAAAGATTTTTTTTTGTAAAATATCATGTACATATGTATAGGATTTAGGTACTTATTGTTATTATATATACATATTAAAATAAACAATCGAGGCTATACACAACCATGAAAATGTCATTACTAAACTAAAACCAAGGTTTCAAAAGAATAGTCGAAAAATAATTTGAAAGCTTTTAGGACCGATTCAATCGATCCTTGTATGGTTTTTCGTTAAACTACAGGAAAAGTGTTTCCAAATAATGTTCGCGTTCTCGATTGGTTAGAAACCATATTCTTAAACCAACCGGTTGTTTTTGTAAATACGTTTGAAATATTATCATGAACTTTTTCTTAAATATCCAAATATCCTTAACCTTGGACTTCACGTGTGAATTATTGGATTACATTTAGTCTAGATTATATCTTGCAAAGTTATCCATTTGTTTTTAAAATCCATTCGGACACTGGCAAAATTAACAAAAAAAAAAAAAAACACGTTTTTTGAGCGACAGTTATTCAAGATTGTGTTTTTGAACATAAATTAAAATTATTAGATAATTAAATTAAAATTGAAAAAAAGCTCAGCCCTAAAGTCATTTTGTACTTATTACCAAGAGTCGAAGCTCAAAACTGTTATATTATATGTATATGTACATATACCTACTTTGTGAGTAATTTAAGATTATTAAACCTTTTCACTCAGGCTTAGTAGATCAAGTTCATTATTTATTACACTGAACAAATCTGGATATGAAAATATCCATATGGAAGTCATTAGATAAAAAGACCAAAAGGGAGCATGGGTAGATAAATTGAAACTTCGAGTTTAAGTATTGTTTATCTAAGACTAAATAATTATTATAAAAATAACGTTTATGTATGTATGTATGAATATTTTAACCCTGCAACTTTGAAAAATCTATATTTGAAGAATTTATTAGCAAATACATAAGTATGTACTCGTTTTATTCTTGAATTAATCAATTGAATTTATTAATGCTGAACTTTCGCTTTATTACAAAAAAGGATTAAAAAGATAGTTTTGAGATACATATCAATAATTTTAAAATTATGTCACTTTCTCCCAAGAGTATATTTAAACTTCTTTAAAAGTCCTTACACAAAAAACACTCCTTTTTAACCTAAAACAAGGCTAAATTGATTCAAAAAACGTATTCTTCAAACCTTTTAATGGGTCCTGAGTAGAAGATTCAGCCGAAACGACGGCGCCATGATAGATTATTTGAATCAATAAGCAACCGGATGTCAATATTATCGCAACTTGCATTTTGCTTTTGTTAAAGTTGTATACAGAAGCGCAATTAATTCTTAAGGAACAATCCCACCCTCTTTGGGGAGCGAGCTCAGAGGTTAGTGTTTTGTATCGTTTGTATACAAATGGATGGATATTCGCGAGTTATCGGCGCGACGGTTGAAGAATCACTAAATTTACAGCCAGAATATTTACTTCGAGAAACATTCGAATAAGGGTATGTACATAAATATCGTAATCGCAATCGTAAGAAGTCTTTTTTTTATGAATGTCAGTGGTCAGTCAGATGTCGTTATTATGATTATAGAGGAACTAAACCGCAACTTTCTGATAGCTATAAAGAGAACACGCGTACGATATTCTCGACGGTCTGACTGTGAGGGCGATGATGTTAGAAATGATTTTACTCAATCTTTTGTACATTGATTAAGACTGTGCCATACTGCAGTGATTGTGCTATTATTCAATTTAAAATATTTTGTCACCTAGATGAGTCTTTATGATGGCACTTAAAGCAATTATAGTTAGAATTATTGGGACGCTGCTGGTTCGCCAATTTATAAGCTTTATATCTGTCTACATAAAGAAGCTAAAAATAGAGACTTAAGAGAGCTGCGTTTTGAATGATTTAGTTCCGAAGTGGATCTCAGTTTATCTTTGAGCGTGGATAAGATAACTTGATTTTAAATCTTAGTTTGTGCTTAGTATTATGGCAAGCCATTTTAAAACTTTGCTCTTTTGTTGGACATTTTTAGTTTTGTTGTTTTTTATGAACCGTGTAGAGTGTAAGTTTTGTATTGAAGAAACTAGCTTGAGAAATATCTAAATTCAAACTTGTGTGGTGTTTTTGTTTATAATTAATATCAGTTTTTTTATATTGTAAAATCCCTGAGATATTTCGACTAATGGCAAGCGAGTGAATATGTTTAACGTGCATGTTTATGTATATGTTTGTGATAAAGGAAGAATTTCCATAAGCTCTCGATTTTACTCAACATATACATATATTAATTTATGTATGTTTATGTACATGTATACATATGTATGTGTATACAAGTTTGTCTCAATTGATTGTAATAACTACCTATATACTTCTCTCACCGTACTTAGATATATACCAGAAAAGATGTTTTAATTCAATTAATTTCACAAAATACCCAAAAATTAAACAAATTTCTACAAATTTACCATACAATTATGACATTTTAATTATGTAAGTGCAGTGTTGATGATTCCTGGATTCGATTCTGAAATTAAATTCAAAATCATTTTCTCTTCTTTCAGAAGAAGAACTGCCCATCTGACAAGCTTAAAAGGCTTCTGAACTAATTATAATAAAATAAATAAATGTATACAGGGTGGGCCATCTAGTGGTTTCTTTTTAAATCATAGGTTATCATAGGTGACACTGACAGCTGTTTTCCGCTCGAAATTCTAACAGAAAGTCAGTATCATACCTCCGCGTGACGAAATGAGTCGCCTTACGCTTGAACAATGTTGGAAAATATTGAAAACTTTATTTCCAAAGTGAGTGCTGTGTAGCCCAATCAGTTTTTGAAAAGAAGTTTTAACTGAAATGAAGCGACTGCTGTACGCAAGTTTGTGCAAAAAGTTCGAGTATGCTAGAGTGGATAACATGCATGGTCCCCGTCGTCGCACGGTGCGCACAGCCGAGTGTGTGAGACTCAATTCACGAACATCAACTCGCCATCGATCTCAACGTCTCAACATTTCACGCACTAGCCTGATTAGAATTCTGCACAAAAATCTCGGATTATTCGCTTAAAAGGACGAACTGACTCAGCAATTGAAGACTCCGAGGCAGCTACTTGAACGACTTGTTCCATAATTAATGGGACTGTTAGCCCTTACTAATAAAGCCATAATTAAAAAAAAATAATTTTGTTCATTTTATTGCATTTTTGAAAAGAAACTTGTATTTGACCAACTTTTTACATACATATGTGTACTATGTGAAGGAGTCTATCAATTATGATGGTCAAACCGTCAAATGTTCTTTATTTTGTAACAGATGACACCACATTTTAGGCGTTTTGTCAAACGTATGAATGTTGCATTAAGCAGATTTCGATGTTATTTATTCTCTTAACACTTTCATAACTAATATTTTTCTTTATTAAATTTTAATATCAGCTTCAGAAACCGAGGAAAAACTTTTGAGGAACCTCTTCACCCACTATGATAAAACTGTGCGCCCCTCCAAACCCGACCATACAATTATCGCTAACATTGCTTTCCAATTGAATCAAATTGAATTCGATGATTCAAAAGGTTTATTTACTGCTTCTGCACATTTTGTTGCCGTAAGCTTATTCTAGTTATGTATATTTTAAAAAATCATACCAATCTTAATTTTAATTTTAGGAATGGGACGATCCTAAACTTAAATGGAATCCATCTGAGTACGGAAATATTTCATTGGTACATTTAAAAAAACATGAACTATGGCTACCTGATATTTCGCTTTACAATAGCGTTGGGAATAAAGCTCTAGATATATCGGATAGTGGCATCATGGTATTGGAAAATACGGGTCTTGTTGTTTGGTCAATGAATGTTCGTATGCAAACACTTTGTGATTTGGATATGTTTCGATGGCCATATGACAATCACAAATGTGTCATCAAACTTGGTTCATGGACTCACGATGGACTTCAACTAGATCTATTTCCATCGAACAAGCTGGAGCCAGTTAAGGATTTTACAGAAAATTCTGAATTTATTGTTACTAACTTCACAGCACACCGAGAGGAAACATTTTATAATTGCTGCACGGAGCCTTATATAACTTTGGAATACTTTATAGAATTTTCAAGACGGTCATCTGCTTTTTCGACGGTTTTTGTAATGCCCGCATTTTGTGTGGTTATATTGACGTTGGCTGCTTTTTGGTTACCACCACATCGCGGAGAAAAAATTCTTCTTAATGGTCTAACTCTTGTTGTAATTGCCATGTTTCAACTTTATTTCATAGCAAATCATTCAACTTTCTCGCTTCGAGTTCCATTAATTGGTAAGATACGCAACTGATGGATTTGATTTGTACACTTCTAACTACAATTAAATTTCAGCTTTATTCTACAGTGTAAGTTTTGTTCTTGTAACACTGTCCATGATTATATCGGTGCTTGTACTGGCATCATCTAGATCTCTTTGTAAGGGACAGCTCCCGCCGGGATTGAGTAAAATTTTAAAAAGTCGAATTGGTGTGATATTTGGGCCTACAGATGACTCCAAGAAACCAGATCAGACAGAACTGAGCCACCATTTTGAAGGCGGGAAATCACATGAAACATACTCATTGATTTGCACCAATAACTCATATGATGAATGGACCTCACTTGGTATTATTCTTGATCGAGTTTCTTTCGTTATTTACAGTGGGATCTACCTTCTAATTGGATTAGTGTGCTATTTGTAAGCCATAGGAAAGATTCAAGTTAATTATGGATATTTGCAAATTATTTGCTATAAATATAAAGCAAATATAATAATAATAAGGACCAAATTTATTGAAAAATTTTAAATAAAATTTACATTCAGTGAACAATAAAATATCTATTATGTTTTTAGATATAAAAATAAATTGTTATTTAAAAAGAAAAACATCCGTTCTGATGAAGAGAAAATTTCGAATTAATTTTTATTAATTTTCACATTTTTAAGCGATATGAAAATCTATATAATAAAATAAAAACAAGTGTTTTATAAAGTTGATTTTAAATATTAACAACTTCAACACTTTCCCTTGTTAATATTGAAACAACAAATAAAATTAAATACAATTATATAAAACATTAAATCATAACAATCCCATCATATTGCAAAGAATAGTCAGTCGTATCCTTGGCATTGGTTTTGTCATTATATCAGCAATTTGGTTTTCTGTCGATGTTTGTTCTATACCCAGTTGTCCTTCATTAACTTTTTCTCGAACAAAGAAATGTTTTAAAGCTATATGCTTTGTTCTTCGTTGAAATTCAGGATTCTGAGCTAACCTCACTGCTGCGGTATTGTCCACTTTAAGAACAGGTACTTCAGTTATATTGACAATTCCTTTAAATATTCTTGTTATCCAAATTATTTCTTTGGATGCCTCGTTAGCTGCTAATATTTCAGCTTCTGTTGTTGAAGTGGCAACCATAGTTTGACGCTGGCTTAACCAAGAAATTGGACCTCCACCATAAATAATTACCACTCCTGAAGTCAATCTACCAGTTTTTGTGCATCCTCCAAAGTCTGCATCACTGTAGCAGTCAAATATTCCCTTTTGAGCATTTGAACGGTATATGATTCCAGTATCTTTCGTACCTTTAATGTATCGAAAGACTCTTTTGACTCTACCGACGTCTTCTATAGTTGGATTCTCCAACGACCTTGACAGAAATCCTACACTGTATGCCAGGTCCGGTCTTGTTCCAAGCATAAGGTACATAAGAGCTCCGACAGCTTGTCTGTATGGGAAATTATGTTCCTTTGAATTTTCTTTCCCTGTTGTCAATACCTCTGAACTTTTCAACATTGGTGTCGAAACTGGTTTGCAATCCGTAAAGTTAAAGCGCTCTAAAATTTTATTCACATGGGCTTTCTGACTAATTCGAATGTCATTATTTATGTACTCAATTTCAAGTCCTAGGAAATAATCTGCCTTTTTGGAAACAATTTTGAACTCTTGTTTTAAACTTCTTATGAATTCTTCTAGGTCATTAGAATCCGTTGCTGCGACTATTCCATCATCTACATACAATACAAGAAGAAGTTTCTTTCCGTTCTTCTCTCTTGTGTAGAGACATGGATCCGCTTCACTCACTTTGAATCCCAATTGAGACAAAAATCTTCCAAAACGATTGTTCCAACATCGTGGCGCTTGTTTTAAACCATATAAACTTCGGTTTAGCTTACATACTTTTTCAGTTCCATCTTTGTAGCCTTCAGGTTGATGCATATAGATAACTTCTTGTAGTTCTCCATATAAAAATGCTGTCGATACATCAAACTGTGATAGCTGCATCTTTTCGGTTGCCGCTATACTTAATATTGCCCTTATTGTTCCTAGCTTTGCTACGGGACTATATGTTTGATTGTAGTCTATACCTTTCTTTTGTTTAAATCCTTTGACAACTAGCCTAGCCTTGTGCCTTTCAATACTGCCATCTGGATTTTTCTTCACACGGAAAACCCACTTACATGGTAAAGCCTTCTTTCCTTTTGGTAATTCAGTTAAGTTCCAAGTATTGTTTTCTTTAAGCGATTCAATCTCTTTTTCCATAGCGTTTCGCCAATGAGTGCTATCTTTACTATTAATAGCTTCTTCAAAATCTTCTGGATTTTCATTTAAGAAGGATTCTTCTAGCTGAAGTACGTAATCCTCTAGGTACTTCGGTTTATTTAGAGTATTTCGATCTCTTAGCTGTCGTACTTGTAATGATGTTTCTTCTATATTATCATCTTCGTCAAAATTTTCGTTTTGCTGGCAATGTATTTCCTGGTTTTGAATGTCGTCAATCTCTTCATCTTCTTGATGATTATTTTCTTTTTCTTCTTCTTGGTCCTGCAAGTCTTTTAATTGTTCTTTTTCTTGATATATTTTCATTGGTAATTGAACAGTATTATCGAAATTTGAGAATTCTTTGTTTGTGCTACAATCACTTGATATTTCGGCGAATTGGACATCTCTAGACAGAATAACTTCATGTTTTTCCTTAAGGTAAACTCTGTACCTTTCATCTCCATCATATCCAACAAGAAATCCTTTTTGGGCCTTTGCATCCATCTTCTTACGATTTTGTACTGGTACATGGACATAACAAACTGAGCCTATAATTCTCAGGTGTTTTATTCTGGCCTTTTCTCCTAACCAAAGTTGTGTGGGGCTAACATTATCAACTGAAGACCTGCCAGTTCGATTTAAAATGTAAATAGCTGTATTTACTAGTTCAGCCCACATTGCTTCTGGAAATTTTGCTTCTTTGTTGGAATACTTCAAAGTTCTTGCCATTTCAACCACTGTTCTGTTTTCACGTTCGCTTCCACCGTTCTGCTGAGGTGTGTATGGTGCTGTCAGCCTTTGTGTGATTCCAAATGACTTTAATATTTTTCTCACATCTGCATTATCGAATTCTCCGCCGTTGTCACTTAAAACCTGTTTTACAGAATGTCCTAAAGTCTGGGCATGAATAAGCATTTCCTTTAATACAGCTTTGACTTCGGATTTTTGGCGTATAAAATATCCATATCGAAACTTTGAAAACGAATCTTTAAAAATAACAAAATATCGTTTCTTAGAAAAAGATTCCGCAAAAGGACCGCATACATCAGCTGATATTAATTGGCAAGGTTCCGAAGTGTTCACTCTCGTGCCAAATGGATTTCGATGAGCTTTCCCGAAGATGCAGGGCTCACATACTTCTGAATCCAGTTTTACCTTTATTCCTAACTCGTTTTCTAGAATTCTTTTTATATGACGTTTGTCCTGGTGACCCCATCTCTCATGATAAATTTGGAGTAATGGCTTGGATACAACTGTAACATTAGCATCTTCTTGAACTTGAGCTATTGACTTTATGTGTGCTTTGAATAGTGATCCTCCTACTTGTCGTATTCCTTGTAGTACTGTTTCCCCATTTACTTTTAACCAGCTGTTGAATTCAATTCAAACATATGTATGTCCATTAAATGAAACGCTTTTTTTTATTAATTTCCGAAATTTAAAGCTGCTTCTGCAGTGGCTTAAATTTTCCTGTTAATTTATTTTTATTCAGGTTATAATTTTATATTTCAATAATTTAATTTGTACAACTTACGTTTAGTTTTTTTTTTTATTTTAGTATGTTCTTTAATTTATAATTAATTCTAAGCTGCTTAATACTTTAGGTTTCTTCTTTACTTCATGGAGGCTAAGTTTAAAAAGGAATGTGAAAAAATGAGGTATGATTCTTAAAGAAAAGGCGGGAGTCGAAACGTAGGTGAAAAGGATATATACGTTGATTTGAACTTAAGGTTGTCTCGCTTTAGTTGTCAAACTCGAAAGTTCGGTGAAGCCAAGTTCGCTTACACTCCCCCCGGTAACTGGGTTAACGACCCAAGTTACCATCATTTTCGAACTTATAAACGTCTAGAACCTCTAACTTAACAGCCGGTCGGGTATAAACTCCACTACTTGTTTGCACGACTGCGCTACGCACTGTTCCGTCTCTGCCAGGTAAAACCTTCAGGATCTTTCCTTTTGGCCACGTCTTCCTCGGATTATCGTGGTCAACCATGATAACAATATCTCCGTCCTTCAGCTGCCTATGTGGCGTGAACCACTTTGTACGCCGAGTTAAATCCGGCAAGTATTCCTGAATCCATCTGTGCCAAAAGCAGTGTTGTTCCTCTACGTGTCGACTTTGATTGTCTACATTAATGCGTAGACAATTGTGTCGACAATGTAGACAATGTAGACAATGTCGACTATAGTGTCGACAATGTAGACAATGTCGACTATGGTGTCGACAATGTAGACAAAGCATGCCAGCCAATCTGTCATTCTTGATTTCTCTGTCACATTGTTTACTTCATTTAAGAAAATTTCAGGTGTTAATTTGAGTTTTTATTCAAATATTGGTCGACGAAAAAATAAAGGTTTCGATCACCTAGGTTTTCTTTTAATGGAAAACAATAACAAATTTGTAGCATATTGTACAGTGTGCAACAAAAATCCACAAAATACTGCACAGGTAAATACAAATTTGTTAAAAAAAGCATATTCATATCCTAATAATAATGCCTTCACATTTTTCATTTACGAAAGCAATGCCTGTAAGCAATGCCAATCACCTGCGACATCTTAATCCGGCGATGTCTCTATGATTGTTTTAATTGATGACAATGATTTTGGCTCGAGCTCTGATTTTTTTATTAGACGAAACATAATAAGAAAAATTGAATGTCTACATTGTCTACATTGTTGACATTGGCATGTAGACAATCAGGAATTGTATACGTTGAATTGTCTACACGTAGACAATCGTGTAGTCTACATTTTTTGTCTACATGGAACAACACTGGCCAAAAGGTTTTTCCATATTTCTCGGCTGCCAACCAGTTTTTTCGGATTGCACGTCCGTCATCTATCGAGTCTTCACTCAAGCATTCTCGATTAGGATAACCCAATAACAAATGATTTGGGGTTAGTGCTTCACTATTCTCACAATCGATCGGTACATAGGTAAGGGGTCGTGAGTTAACAATGCTCTCCACCTCCGCCATCATGCTCAATAATAATTCGTCGCTAGGGTTGCGAGTTGGGGTTATTTCGGCGAATGTTTGTTTGACTGAACGAACCATGCGTTCCCAACTTCCACCCATGTGAGGTGCTGCTGGAGGAATAAAGTTTATTTTAGTTCTAATGCGAATTCTTTTGCTACTACGTCTTTATTGAGATCTCGTATGGCCTGCTGCAACTCCTTACTTGCTCCACGAAAATTTGTTCCATTGTCGGAATATACCTCCTTCGGCATTCCTCTTCTTGAAGCAAATCTCTTAAAACCTAATATACAGGAATCGCTGGAGAGACTGTGAACTATTTCTATATGGATTGCCCGTACAGTCAAACAGGTGAGCAACATGCCCCATCTTTTTTCCAAGCGTCTTCCGACCTTTACATAGAGTGGCCCGAAGTAGCCCACTCCTGTGTAGGAGAATGGTCTCATAAAAGGTTGAAGTCGGGCATATGGGAGTTCTGCCATGCGTGGAGGCTGTGGAACAGCTCTTTTATTTTTACAGTGCTGGCATTTTTGTTGAATTTTCTTTAAAACCCGTCTTAAACAAGGAATGAAATAATGCTGGCGTAACTCGTTGACTACAGTTTCGTTAAACATATGATGAAACTTAATATGATATTCATTCACTATCAGTTGAGTAACTAGATGGTCTTTTGGAAGAATTATAGGCCTTTTTGCTTCTAGTGGTACATTTTTTATGGCGTCAATACGTCCCCCGATGCGAATCACTCCTTTCTCATCCATGTAAGGTGAGAGTTTAAAATGAGGGCTGGATTTGCAGATACTAACCACCTGTTGCGTATCTGTTGCACTTGTTAAAGCTGCATGTTCGTTTCTAAAGCTTTCTTTTTGGCATTGTATGTATAGGAAATTTTTTGCTGCTTCTATGTCATCAGGTATAAACAGAGGTGGGCGATCTTTTTTCCACCATTTAAGAATGAATACCTTGATGAATCGCAACATATACATAATTGTTCTAAGAAGTCGTTTCCATCTTGAAAAACGGTTGTAGTCCACTATATGTGTGCGTGTGGCCAGTGCTGGATTAAGCCAGCGCGGGGCCTGTAGCAAATTCTATCAAGGGACCCTTAGACTGTTTTAGGTTAGGTAATTATCAAGTTTATGGTATTAAATAAAACAAAACTGTTACAAACAAACTTTTCTTGATTTAATTTGGGAAAATTTATAAATAATGCTGTTGATATCGACTTCTCGGAGTAAATCATGTTCAATAGTCATTAGAGTGAGGTGATTAAGACGTTGTTGGCTCATCGTGTTCCTCAATTCATTTTTAACACGTTTTAATGTTGAGAAAGATCGTTCACCACTGCACTTGGTGATCATGACCTGCCCCACCCGTATACAGTATAAGTATCATAAGTATCTTAAGAAATAACATAATAAACACTTTCGCCACTTTCCATGCGAATGGAGCCACAGACATCCAACCACATGATTAAAAAATTTACCTGATTTGCCATTACAGCATAGTTGAGGTACATTAGAAATGAAAAAAGCATTTATGCATTTTAAAACTTTGAATAAATCAAATTTTGTAGTAAATATTTTAAGACACAAACTAAACCTACTCCTTTACATCTTCTACTTTTTAGATCTACTCCCTTTTTCCCACACTAAAACAAATCACAACTACTTTAGCCAAGCTAACCAACTTTGGCTCTGAATATTTAAATTTAAAACTGAAAGTGAATTTGTGTATCTGATTTATTTATTTTTTTTTTCATTTATTAAAAAATATTTATTTTTGATAAAAATACAATTTTTGAATTTTTTTTTTCGTTTTCAAATAATCTACTCCGGAAATTTTCGATTTACTCCCATTTTTTTACAAATCTGCTCCGAAATTTTACTACCCTGGTGACGAGTCGAACAAAGAAAAAACGCAATAATAAATACCCAAGTAAAAAATAAATACAATTTTGTCTATCCCCCTCTTGTTTCAACATCGGCAAATTGGGTGAGCCTACGAACACTATTCTCTTTTTTTTTATTTCCGTTTTATCATCTTCTTCGTATTCTGTTTCCTCAAACCAATAACAACAAAGCATGAACGCAATAAATTTGTGTACTCCCCTGACATTTCGCCCTCTTTGCCTACTCGGCGTTTCACATTTTTGAAATTTTTACATTGTATGCCTTAATTTAAACATTTCTAATATAAAAAATCACAATTAATTGTTATTTTATAAGGTTGGCTTTCAGATAAACCCAGCAACTGCTCAGAGTGAAAAGTAATAATAATTTCTAATTTTAACTTAAAAATATCTTACCTTATGCTATTGTTATTATCGTTGAATACTTATCTCTTCTTGACTACGTAAGAACACTGTTTTATTTAGTATATTTTAAGAAATAACAAAATATTTAAAAAAAATGGTTGCACCGCTATATTATGTAAGAAAACAATACTCAACACAATTACGAAACCACTTTACTCAGGAATGGTTCATATCGAAAGTACTATTATTGGCCCTTATTGCGAGTGTCGTTCAACTTTCGACCCGACAAAAGTCGAAAGCAACGACAAATTTTCTTTTTGGTATTGTGTATCTCAATCGACAGATACAATAGTTACTGTGAATAACGAATGTGCTTATTGTTAATGAATCCTATATTTTGACATTTGGGCATGTTTCAGTGATGGTGTATGTGGAAAAAAATTCCTTTACTTAGGGATCAAATAGTTTGATCAATAGAAGAATCACAAGAAAACATTTTTAATTAAAACACCAATACAGCAAATTGACAAAGTTGACGGATTGACGCGATAAGTTTGTTGTGTTCAAGCAGTATAATAAGAGCAGCATGAAGCAGAGGTAGAACACAAAGTCGTTCTAGTCAAATACAATTGTGTTTTATTGGGAAAGGGAGAGCCAAATTTATGCATTACATAGTTAAATTTCCCTAGGTAACCAACAACAAAGCCACTTTTATCGACACGAGATTTGTTGTATTTCGAGGGAAGTTTTATTATGCTAGATAAAATATTTTCCAATAAAACTCACTATATTAAGAACTTTACGAATCCGTCAAGTTCAAAAGTGACAGCAATCAAATATCAACAAGATATGACGATACTCATTCCGCAAGTGTCAATATTCTTTGTGGTAGAGAATTTAATTTGTATGTGATTAATGCGCGACTATAATGTGTTTTTTGTGAATTGCGTCGGTGTGGGGAAAAAATAGGTATATTCTTATACACGTATGTAGGTACTTTTATTGTTTTGATATACTAGCACTGCCATATGGTTTTAATTTGAATTTTTGTATTAGGACGAGAAAATTGTGAAATAAATGAATTGTAAGTGATGAAATTGTGTAAAATTAAAATACAAACAATAATAAATGCAATAAATTTCATTTAAATAAACAAGAAATGATTTCCTTCGAGTTCTTTTTCGATAATACAGATGATGAAAAAACCAACGACGACCACATAATGATTGCCAGGAATAGGAGACAATTTAGAGATGTTTCCAATCCTCTGTAGCTTGAAGAAAATATGTCCGTTAATGAGTAAAAATAAATTTTCTTTTATTAACATACTACATTGCAGATTTTTGAAATACTTCCGCTTGTCAAAGCCACCATTTGTTCAATTATTGAAAATCGTCTCAAACCAACTAAAAGAAATACGGCAATACCAAACATAATAAAACTTGCCACTGCATTAAGATTCTTTGCCCATGGATCATACCATACTTTTGCCCTGTGGTTAAAATAATTATTATAATGGAAATAATAAGTTAATAAAATAAAAAAAAATACATTTTTGCCTAGAAAATTATATTCGTTGGCCAGTCGAACAGTAAAATGCAAACGATAAAGATCGATTGTCCAGTCGAAAAATTTCGTTCACAGTAGAGATCCACAATACCAAAAAAGATTTTCGACTTTCGACTATCGATAAAAGTCGTTTATCGATAAGGAAACGACACTCGCAATAAGGGCCATTATCATCTAAACGTAAATATCGAACCTTTTCAAATCGGTCGGGTTACTACGACTAGCACGGAGAAAATATTAGGGAATTCCCCGTTTTGTTTAGCAGTATTGCCAATTTGCGTGTAGTGCGGTGCGAAACATGATTTTTGGTATGACCAGCAGATAGAAAAATAAAATTTTAGTTGATCCTTTTGATGCAAATATTTTCTTCTTAGTAATTGTGACTAAATCTAATATATAAATTGTGGTGTTTCAGATAAAACAAAAGTCTTTTTCTTTTATAATTTTATTTGATATAGATTTCATTTATTTATTGATGATAGTGAAGATAATAATCACTTAGAAGAGGCAAACTGTTGGACCATTCGTGTGACAAATAGACTGATCGAAAACTGACTGACTTACAAAGTAAAAGCTACAACGTTAGTAGCGTATTATATAATCTGACTGCATAGGTATATAATACCAGAACTTCACTATGCAACTTTACTTATTTACATAAATAATACTTTTTTATGGTCAGAAAACGTTGGTGCGCGGGGCCCCCAAATGCGCGGGGCCCGTAGCATTTGCTACTCTTGCTTCGTGGCTAATCCGGCACTGCGTGTGGCCTTGGAGTGTGTATAACACTCCTTAATCTCTTCGCATCCTTCATCGGAAGTTACAACTACGCTACTTTTTGGAAAATTTAGAGGGTTTTGGTATAAAAAATCTGGTCCTGTATACCATCTGCCAGAAGAACTGAATTCGTAATTGCTTTTATACTTTGACGCATCGTCAGCAACATTTTCTTTACTAGGAACCCAATTCCAATTCCTTGCCTCTGAATTTTCAAGTATTTCGCCGATTCGTACGGCTACAAAGCTTTTATATTTTTTGTTGCTCGATTTTATCCAGCTAAGGACCACTTGAGAATCTGTCCAAAAGTTTAAACTCTCAAAGTGTATCGTGTGACCGCTTTGAATGAAGTTGGAGAGTCTGATTCCAAGCACAGCCGCTTCCAATTCTAAACGGGGAATTGAAAGGGTTTTGATGGGAGCTACCTTCGTCTTTGAACTAATTAGTGAACATTCCACTGTATTCTCATTTGAAACTCTGATATACGCTACGGCAGCAATGGCTTCCTCACTGGCATCCACAAATATATGTAATTGAATACAACTGCCATCTCCTATTCGTAAATTGGTAAGGTATCTTCTATTAATAGAAATACCTTTTACTTTTGGAATCAGACTCAACCACATTTTCCATTTTTCATACTGTCTCTCTTTGATATTCTCATCCCATTCCACCCCTGAGCGCCAAACTTCCTGCAGGATAATTTTTAAGATGATAGTAAAATTTGCGATCAGCCCCAATGGATCAAATATGCACATGAGTGCTCTCAAAGCCTCCCGTTTTGTAGGTATGCGTGCACCGCTCATGACGTCTTGATGCATTTTGTTAGCTTTGAATGTAAAGATAAACATATCAGTAACTGGAGACCACCACATACCCAAAAGTTTCTCGAACTCACTCTGAGAGTTATCAGTAAACATCTTACTAGCTCGTGAATTTTGTGGTGAAATGGCATTCAGAACGTTGGTGGAATTTGAAATAAAATTGCGGATTTCGAAACCAGCTTGCTTGTGAATGAAAGTCACATCTTTTGTCAGGCTTATAGCTTCTTCTTCTGTATCTGTACTATCTAAAAAATCGTCCACATAGTGGTTTTCCAAAATTGCCTTTGATGCTCTTGGATATTGCATCTCGAATTTTTTTGCATTTTTGTTTTTAATGTATTGTGCGCAGAACGGTGAACAAGTTGACCCAAATGTCATAACTTGCATTTGGTACACCTCGATATCTCTAGTTTTAGCATTTCGCCACAAGAAACGTTGAGCGTCTTTGTCTTCCTCAATGATTTTAATTTGGTGGAACATTTCTCGTATATCTCCCGATATTGCGAACTTCCTTTCTCGAAATCGAAAGAGAACCGATGGTAATTCCGGTACATTATCTGGTCCTGTCATTAAAAAGGAGTTAAGAGACGTTCCATTGACCTTCGCTGCCGCATCCCAAACTATTCGTAGTTTATCTGGCTTATTGGGGTTCGTGACAGGAAAAATTGGTAGATACCAAACTCGGGAATTAGATCTATTCACCTGATCTCCATTAAGTTTTATAGCATAGCCCTTTTGAACATATTCTTCTATTTGGTTATTTATTTTATTTATTAATAACGGCTGGTTAGATAGTCGTTTTTCGAGGCAGAGTAATCTTTTCTCAGCCATCGCCCTGGTGTTTGGCAGGGAAATATTTTGATACTTCCATAGCAGGGGTACGGCATATCTATCACCCAAGAAAATTGTTTTCTCTTCCAATATCTGCACTGCTTTATAATCCTCGTCTGACAACGTTTTCTTCATCGGTTTAGTCCCCAAGCTCTCCAGGGTAAAGTACCGCTTCACTATCTCATGAGTGTCCAAATCGATTTGGTTTTGGCAATCGCAGAAATGGATGTTTATATTTGCCTCTAAGTTGTTTGAAGTTTCAATAAAATCTGAAACTTCTCCAAAAAGAGTCCATCCCAATCTGGTTTTGATGGCAGCCGGCTGGAATTCCTTACCCTCTCGTGTCTTAAGCGCTGTGGCTAGTCTGCAATGCTGCATACCTAACAAAATTTGCGGCTTCGCATTCTGATAAGGTTTTATTGGGAGTCCTTTTAAGTAACTATACTGCTGCGTCAAGCTCCCTAAGTTCAAGGATTGTCTCGGAAGTTCTAGGGACTTAACTGTATGCACATTTGGGAGCAAGTATTTTCGTTTCGCGCCTTGTGCAGATATCTCAAACGTTATTCTCATTGATGACTCTTCAAGACGATGAGTGTTGGCAGTCCACTTTAAACACAAAGGATCATGTTCACCTCTAGCATTGAGTGCAATGGCCAGCTCCTCATCAACAAGGGTCACTGACGACCCATCATCTATAAAGGCGTAGGTATCAATAAAGTTGTTATTAAAGTGTAGTCTCACAGGAACGATTTTAAAAAGTATAGCCGAAGTACTTGGGCGAAAAATTGTGCCACTGTAATAAGCGTTGCCCTGGTTGTCACGGCTTGAAGCCGGTTGATCTACGCTTATGTCGCTACTGTGCCTCATATTTAGTTGAGATTCATTGTTATGAAGAAGTGCATTGTGTCGGTAGGTGCATCCATTAACACCACATAATTGTGACGATAGGCAACGACGACTCCCATGACGGCGCAGGCATGTTCTACAGATGTAGAGCTGCTTAACTATCTTCCATCTGTCTTGAAGACTCATTTTTGTGAATTTGTCACATAAAGCAAGTGTTTTACAATCACGTTTGCAGGCCAAGCATTTATTGTCATTCTCAGACTTTGTTTCTTGGTGTATGTTTAGGACAGCTTTTGTTTTTTTATTCGTTTTTTGATCCAAAGCGGAGGGAAGTGTTAACGTGACTTCTGATGCCGCTTTTGCCAACTGAGCAAGCCAATTATTAAAAACTTTTAGATCCACATAATTCACAGTTTGCTTAAAAACACCCCAATTCAATTTGATTTGCACGGGCAACTTATCGACTAGTTCTTGCAACAGGCAAGGATTATTTAAGTGAGCGGATAAACCGGTTGCCTCCATAGTGCGACACATGTTATCTACTTCAAGTGAAAAATTTACCATTGTTTCTAATTTTTCATACCTAGGTCCAGGCTCATTTCTTATTCTATCTAAGATCGATTTTATTATTATCTCAGGTCTACCAAACAGCATAGTTAATGTTGAGATTACTTGGTCGACATGTTCTGGGTGAAGCAGCCTGAATCGCACCGCTTCCAAAGCTTTACCCTTCAGGCACCGTTGGAGTCGAAGCATATTCTCTTAGTTACTAAAACCACAAGCCTGTGATGAATTTTTCCACCAACTGATAAAAAGTGGCCACTCTTCTGGTCTGCCGGAGAAATTAAGTTGATCTTTAGACATAACTTGCCTCGCTGCGATCTGAGATTTGTTTATGGTTGCCTCACCTTGCGTTACGTCTTGGATCTTACTTAGTTCTCTATCACGTGACTTTCTACCAAGCCATGAGTCGTAGAAGTCAAATTGAGCATTTTGACTTTCTTTATCACATCTCTCATTTTCACGTCTCTCGTCTGGAAAATTGGTTTTGTCTACCCATTCTTTAACACGATTTTTGTTTACAGACTCAAATTCAATGGAGTCTTGTTCATCATCAGATGTCAGCTGTTCGAGGATGGCATATTTCTTATCGATGTAATCACGATCACGTTTTTCTTGGAGCTTTCTTTCTTCTTCTAGTTTTTGTAATTGCATTTTGACTATTTTAGCACTGGACGTCGTCTTAGAGGACTTGCTTTTCGCTGGTTTATTGTTACTTTGACCTTTGGTATAGGCCACGCGAGTACATTGGTTTGGCGAGTCGTCATGAAGTTCTATGGACGTAGCATGATTCGATGTTGATTTTTGAGCAGCGCCTTGAGCAGCCACATTTTGTTGAGAAATTGGAGGAGGCAGGCAGGTACTGCAGAACCAATCTTCATTCTCTACTGCTTGTGTTACGCCTACACACGTAAAGTGGAACCAGTTTTCGCAAGTACCACATTCTACCATTGGACCCTGACTATCAGGGGCAGAACATTTTTTACAATTCTGAGCATAAGATGACGAAGTTGGAGGAGCATTGTGAGTTCTTGACCTAACACTACGATTACGGGATTTTGATTTATCTGGCATGCTGACTTACCTTGTACCAGGATCGATTGTGGAAGACACAGATGATGAGGCGCTGATGGGAAGACTAATGATGTGAAGATGTTGAAGGATTGATGACAAACAGAAGTCCTGATGATGTTGGATGATGTTGAAGATGCTAGTAGTATTCCAACATGGGCAAATCGATAAAGGCGCTTGAGTTAGGTTAGGTTTCAACACGTGTTTGAATCGCCAGTGTAAAGCTTTCGTCTTAAACGAAAATTTAAGTTTATGTTGAATTCAATTCAAACATATGTATGTCCATTAAATGAAACGCTTTTTTTTATTAATTTCCGAAATTTAAAGCTGCTTCTGCAGTGGCTTAAATTTTCCTGTTAATTTATTTTTATTCAGGTTATAATTTTATATTTCAATAATTTAATTTGTACAACTTACGTTTAGTTTTTTTTTTTTATTTTAGTATGTTCTTTAATTTATAATTAATTCTAAGCTGCTTAATACTTTAGGTTTCTTCTTTACTTCATGGAGGCTAAGTTTAAAAAGGAATGTGAAAAAATGAGGTATGATTCTTAAAGAAAAGGCGGGAGTCGAAACGTAGGTGAAAAGGATATATACGTTGATTTGAACTTAAGGTTGTCTCGCTTTAGTTGTCAAACTCGAAAGTTCGGTGAAGCCAAGTTCGCTTACACCAGCATTTACAAGGTGTGGAAGTAAATGTGCTATTCGGGTTTCTATCTTGAGCTGCTAGTACTGAAAACAAGTTTCTAAATATTTGAGGTACATACCATACATCATTAGTTGTCATTATTTTGCTTTCTTCTCCAACTGTTGAGATGATCTTTATTGTACCTTTCCCAAGAGCAGCTAGGCTTTCTTTTCCAGCAGATTGTATACTTATACCATTCTTGAATTCTTGAAAATCCACAAAAAGGTCTCGACGGTTAGTAACGTGTTTGGTGGCACCATTGTCAATCCACCAATCCTCGGTATTTGGCTCAACTCTATTTGCTTCATTCGCAATGGACTCCAGGGCTACATTGGTATTAACTGGTGCGATTTGAGAATTACCTGATGACTTTTTCTTAGGCTTTCCATCAGCAATCCATTTGTAACAAGTCTTAATCCAGTGTCCCTTTTTCTTGCAATAGTTGCAGATGTCGTCTTCCTTGGTTGCGTGTCTAGGTCTAGTATGTTGTTCTTTTCTTTTCCGCGTATGGACTTTCAGTAATAAAGCTTCTTGAGAATCTCCTTCGCTAGCTTTTCGTGCGTTCCTCTCGAACAAACACAGCTGCATAGTTAGCTCGTCAAAAGTTTTCTCTGTATCTTTGGTCAAAAGCATCCAACTGGATCTAAACGTTTCGAAATTTTTGGGAAGAATCTGAAGCGTTTTGCAAACTAGCAACAAGTCTGGTAGGGTATTTTCATTTTTGGCTTTGAGTCCATTGTTAAGTTCGCTCCAGAGACTTCTCAGCTGGGCGATGTGTGTTGAAACGTCTTCACCTTGGGTCCAATCAAACGCAAAAAGATCAGTACACTTCTTAAAAAGTTGATCTTTGGACGTTGCTTCAAACTGTTGTTTGATTGCTTCCCATGTGTCTTGAGCTGTTTCACTATCCATAACTTTCTGGTAAACTTCATCCGTCATCGAACTTGTAAGCATAGTCTTCGCATAACTATTTGCCTTCCGATATAAATCGCTCTGCAATTTATGCTTCTTGACTTCTGCTTCTGAGGCATCTAACGCTAACGGATCAGGATTTTTAAGCTTTGAATCAATAACGTCTAAGGCTCCTTCATGGTAATCCAAAAGATCTCGAATCTTGCGTTTCCAAACTGGCCAATCTGCTTCGCCAGACAAGGGCTTAATATGTCTTGCTATATCCATATGGTAAATAATAGTCGCGGATGATTTAAAAAAAAATTTGAATTCTAACTTATTTTCATATATATTCTTTTCTTCGTTTCTAATTTATTTTTAATATATTGTATTGTTATCGTGGCTGGGTCCATAACCTATTATGTTTTTAGATATAAAAATAAATTATTATTTAAAAAGAAAAACATCCGTTCTGATGAAGAGAAAATTTCGAATTAATTTTTATTAATTTTCACATTTTCAAGCGATATGAAAATCTATATAATAAAATAAAAACAAGTATTTTATAAAGTTGATTTTAAATATTAACAACTTCAACAATATCAGTCATTTATTTTATGATCAAATTTTAAGCACACTTGCGAAGCTTTCCCTATCCAGTATCGACAATAATGTCACCTAAGCGATCGTTTTTGTATGAAGATAACTCAGAGATAGATGTTATGAATTCAGATTGACAATGTTGAGGACATACACTTACTTACCTAAAAGACTCAGTGCTTCAATTCTAAATAAGCTATAGGATTTTTCAATAAGCCAGTTTAGATGTTGAAATAGAATAAAACAAGCTGTGTGTGAGGTATTAATAAAATTCTATTTTATTTGAGAGGCCCATGTATGAAATACAACATCGTTCAAATGCCTACCTCAGCCTTTTACGGTGGCACGGATCCGAAGCACAGTGAATCGAATAGTACATGCTAGGTGGACAAAATTCATTCTCGAGTGAAGCTTTGGAAACAGGATAATTTTGTTTACAAATGGACACACATTAATATTTTTATCAGCTTTTAGCCGTTATTATTTTCGTTTATCAGTTATTCGTAGCCAAAGTTAAATAATTAGAAAAAAATTCATTGATTTTTGCTCAGTTGTGTTTTATCTCTTTCAGTGATGGTTTGTATATTTTTTTGTAAATCTTGTCTTTTTTTTGGTTTATAATGGAAAGCGCCGCCCAAGGTATGTTTAGTATGTTTAATAGGTTTAAAAACCTAATGTATCAACATTTGTTCTGGTTTGATGTTTAAATTTTGCTAGAATTTAACGTAATTTTTAGGTTTCCCATTGTAAAACTATTAGCTCCACGCCTCTCCACGCGATGATTCTTATATTTTTGAAAAGATTGAAAGTTAAGCTTTTTTTTAATACTAAATTCCATTTGCGAAAATTTGCGAAAGTAATTTTAATAAATTTATAAAGGTATTCGAATTAAGATCACTTGGATGGAATTTTTCATTATTTGGCAGTTTAACCAACTATTCCAACAAGTTTTACTTCAAACCTTTGGAACTACCTTACCCATAATTCAATCCAATATTTCAAGAATAATAAGTCATAAGTCTCGTTCTGAAAAAATGGCCGTCAGGCAGAAATATTTTTGAAGAGCTTTGACGGCTGGCTTAATGGTGACAATTTCATATTATTCGAAGATAACCAGGATGAATCTTATTACAAACCTTTTCTTGTGGCCTATCAACTTAGAAAAATTTAAACAACTTTGATTTTCTACACTAAGTCAGATAAATTCTTAGTCGGTATTCTTGGTTTATTATGCCAGTGACCCTACATACATTCTTTTATCAAGCTAGTAGTGTTATAAAATACTTCATTGTTCCAAAAGGTCAGTTCTCAATAAGGCCCCAGAAGCACGAAACAAAGACTTTCGAAGATATCGAGAAAACCATTCACGAAAAATCTCAAGAAATTCAAGCAATTCTGATTTATTATCAATGTTGCTCATTACTGTCCCCTTACCAGTTTGCGCGAACTCCCGAAAAAATAAACAATTTGCCTCATTATCTTCTAAAGTTGTAAACTTGCTGCCTGAAAACTCTAATGCGATCGTTCAACGTGGAGAAATAACGAGGACCAATTCTAATGATTCTGAGGAAATTCAACCTTAGTGATTATGTTCTACTTTTTCCTCTATGTAAACTGCCACATAAGAGCTTATGTTGAACCGAAGCTAGTTAAGGGCCGTTTGCTGATACGAAACTTGAATATTTATGTTCAACTTAAGCGCTTATGTTCTACTTTTTTCTCTACGTAAACTGTCACATAAGAGTTTATGTGGAACATAAGTATTTATGTTCCGTATCAGCAAATGGGCCTAAGTTTCTTTCCAGCAAATGGCCCTAAGATACTGAAGACTCTGGCAGAGAATAATACATAGTAAAGTATTTTATTAGTTAGCAATTGAAAATTTATAAAATTTAAAATATATTCATTTTGATAAATTTTAGTAAATATAATACCTAATAATAATATATAATAATAAAAGTTATAAAATTAACCTCCATCTTATATTTGTGAGCTTTTTTAAAAAAGAATGTACTTAATACAGAAATAAACATGTATTCCTACAAAACATCTTTGTTTTAATCATTTAAAAGACAAAAATAATTTTGTCCACCTAGTATGTTCTATTCGATTCACTGTGCGAAGGGTCAAATTTTCATTTGGAGATGGCCTGTGTTATGCTTATCTTAAGAGTATCGGTCGATTGTGGTGGTTTATTTGCCTAGGCCTGCGACTTCAGGAAACACCTCTGCGAGAGATAACCTTATCTTCAAATCTTTCAGGCAGAATGTCAGTGGTGGCGTATGCTGTGTGCCACCTAGTGGCGCCTTGCTAGAACCACCTGTCGTCTAGTTCTATATGGTTCAATTTGGGACTCAAGAAAAAGGTTATCATCATTCTGTAGCGCTCGCTATTGACGATGAGCGCCTCAACAACGTTGTTTTCCAAAAATTACGAAGCAAGGACGCCACCACTGGCCCAAAATCCATACCATTGGAAACAGCATTTGTTGTTGTTTGCTCAACACCTTTGATATGATCATAAATGAGATATTTAGCAGGGTTGATAATTTGTTGCATTTACCCCACCAAAACTTCACCCACATATTTAAAGAAATCTGCTGGTAAGCCATTAAATCCTGCGGCCATGTTGTTTCAGCTTTATGTAAACCTACTATTTTAATCGCGAGACTCTTCGACCTTCTTGAGCCGTGAATCTGTGAGCCTAATTATGCTCTCTTCTTTCTTCCTCGTTCACCTCCTCTTGTTTTGCATTGCAGCTGTTCGCACATGTCTCTTCCCTCATTTTTTCGTTTAAATTCATTCAACAACATAATAGGTATGTACTGGGGAGGTTGGTATATGCTATCATATGTCATTCGAAAGGTCCCATTTTATGTTGAAGATGAGAACCTCTACCATGCAGATTAAAAAAGAAAAATCTTGTAGAAAAATGACACAATGAAAATATTCTTTCTCTGTTTAACGAGCGAATCTCATAATTGCAGGCAATTATTTGCAGAATTAATCGGATTGTGTGCTGTTCTTGCACAATTGACAACATTCCAATTTGGCCTATTCTGCCACACCTGCTATTCTGCTATAAATTTTCTGGTATGGATCATAAAAGAATTCCACCTTAAAAGATCTCTTATGATTGGTATTCAGAGGTTCGAACTTTTATAAAAGCCTGTTATGCAACTTCGAAAACGAAATATGTCATTAAACTGAACCAAAATCTGCCACCATAATCAGCTGTGATTAAGTATGATATTTCATCTGACATAATTAAAATGGTACAAAAAAGTAACACTATTTGTATCTGTACCATGGAAAACGGTTCTACTATTCTAATTAAATATATTTTCTTACATTTGTCTACTTTTGAGAACATTTCGTTGACGAAATAAAAGCTAAATATCCAGTTTTACTTGTTATGCCTATGTACTTATTGAAATCTCTTATCATAAAAGTCACAGGAGTTTATCTTATATTCTTTTATGATTTTTTACTGATTTCATTGCAGATTTTGGCATGCTGAAATATTTTTTCTGAGTTCTAACATTTGACAGTTCATAACTAATTTTTTTATAATTCGTAAAAGATTTGTCGACAGCTCAAACTTTTGTATTGAAATTCATAGCAGAATAAAATAATAGGAGAATAAAAGATTACTCCCAATATGCCTAAATATTTCTATAGCAATTTTGCTGTTTGCATTTTTTCATTCGTGTAAGTGTAAACGCAGTATCATTCGTTTTTGCTTTTGTTGTTTCTCTGCTTATAGCATAGCTTTCTGTGATACATTTTAACTAGTGAAATTCTCCTTTAAAATTCTCCTTATAAAAACAAAAAATCAACAGAAAAAGTCTCGAAAAATAATTACAATTGTACATGCCCTTGTAGACTTCCCTTAAATTAGACCTTTATATTTAAAACCTGAACAACAGCTTTAATAGAACATTTTGCAAAAGCTTTTAATTTATGCTCAGCTGTTCGCTGCCAAAGAACAAAATGTCAATATTTTCAATTTGTCATTTCATTTTATAAAATATATAAATTAAATTATGCAGTATCAAAAAGAAGAAATATTTTCCACCGGAGTTCCTACTAAAGTAGACCCGAAAAATCCACATGGATTAGGTAAGACTATTCCCCAGACAAAACGATTCTTTATCTAATCTATTAAATATAGGTGATCCTAATGACAGATCTTTACGAAAGGTTGAAGTGGAAGTTCTTATTCCGAAAATAATGCGCGATCGCGCAAAGGCCGATCATTGTCTTAAAGAAGTTCAATCTTTTGAGAGTTGTTGCAAAGACAATAGCATAATGATGATAATAAATTGTAGAAAACAAAATGATGCGCTCAAAACCTGTCTCTCCAATTGGTACACCAACGAAACATTCAAAGCTGAGTGTAAGGAAATCTATCTGCAAGAGAGATCCGAATATCGTGCAACCGGCATACCTAAGAAGCACAGAATGGCAAGGTTGTAATATACCTATAATATTTTATTTAGATTGAACAAATGCACTGTAATTAAATCGCTTAATAATATTTTCTGAAACAGTAAATTTGTCCAAGTTCTGCAAAATGTCTTCAATATCTTTCGGTGGAATGATTTCCAGGAAAAGGACGTCTTTGTCCGAAGTTTCAGCGATGCGTTGAACTCCTTTTATGTCCTTCGATAGATGTGATTCCCTTCTGCAATCCACAAACACTATAAAGCTGGCATGGAAGAATCGCAGTCCCTTTTTGTAAATCACTGAAAATAATATATTAATAACATTTCCGCTGATATTTGGCCTACTCACAAAAATTCGCTCCGAATTTAGTTCCACTTCTAACAATCCAGTTTTTTGCTCTAAGATAGAGATATGCTACCAAGCTTTCTGCGAAATTAGACTTAACTTTCAAGAATTTTTGAAAAAGTTGCGTAGAATCTAATAGGATTCCATTAATATCTTCTATTTGTAGTACTTTGAGATAATGAACCAGAAAAAACGCTTCTTCTAGATCCAATAGTAGATTCTCACTCAATGTCCCCTTGGATTCATTGAGTATAGCTTTCTGTTTAATAAATTCTGGACAACTACGAGATTTTGATCCTTTTCCGAAGCAGCCAGCATCATAGAGTTTACGAATATGTTCGGGACGATTTACCTCCACTGAAAAACCCGTAAATACTCCAGTTACATGATCTTCTAATCTACACGTTGGCAGTACATCGGATGGGACTTTAAGCTGGGAGTGAGGAATTCGCTTGCGCTTAAAGTTCGGAGAGAATTTCGTAAGATTAGTAATGGTTTTTGTTTTGTGGGTTTGCATTTTAACATGAGTAAATTTTTAAAAACAAAGGTAAATATTTTTCTTAAGACCAATACCTAGCTGTCATATATATGACTTCGAAAACTTTCCGAAAGCTTGCCAAAATTAAACGAATGCGTTCAAGGTATCAACTTAAACATATTTATTTGTTTGATATTTTATCATACAATTAATTTTTTTTCATTGCTTGTAGAAGAAATTTTGAAATATACATTGTATTCAATCAATGTCGTAAGCCCTTCGTCAATGCAGAAAAGTTTAGGATATTGTTAACTAACTGTCAACGCTATGGGAAATGTTTTTACAACTAATTGTAGACTTAATAATACGAATTTGTACTATCAATGAAATATTTTAAGACTTAAGTATTTCTTCATGTCGGCTAAGTCAGCTGATTGGTATATTCATGAAACAACTTTGAGATGTCGGTAACTATTCATAATTGCATGGTACGGTAGTCTTAAAAAGTATTCATATAATAAAGTCAAGGTTTCTACTAAGTGCCACAAATAAATAAGACTAAAACCGAAACCCTAATATTTGTCAGATTGTTAAAGCTGCACTTTTAAAATCAATTATTGAAGTATTAAAATGTTTTATATTTATAAATACATTGGCACAAAATTTTAAACAGCTTAGTATTAAGAAATTAGTATGATACTACTTAACAATTTGATAACTTTTTAGTAGATCATTAACTCTCTCTTAATTTTAAATATTTTCTAACTAGTATCGCGCTGAGGTTATTTTTATTAATAAATTGCTTCTGAACACACCTAAAGTAATGAATGACAGTTAATGCAAAAAACTAAGTAAACAGACTTGTGTTGATGTTTGTAAATGTCAGAAAGTCATATGAAGTTAGTACGATACTAAAATAATAAAAAAAAAAGAATTCGATGGTTTTAACTTTAATAAAAGGGTAGAAAAAGTATGATGCTATATTCGATTGAAACTCAAAATCGTTGTTCTAACCTAGTTTCATACTAAAACAGCTTTAACATTCTACTAATTCAATTTAAATTTTGCGCCATTTTTTTTTCATTTGCGTGTGCATGCAAGCTACATAAATCGGCCAATGAATATAAATAAAATGTAAAGTTGGCATGCTGGCAGTGTATCTGGCATGCCTGGCAGTGTGTCTACCAGTTGATTGCTATGTGGCTTCCGCAAAAACGGTTGTCTTTCAACATAAAATAAAATATAATAAAAACATTTTTTACAACCCCTCTGAACGTATTCAGACACCGGGCGAATTCAATTCAATTGACAACTATTTTCGAAATCTCTTTCGAAAATTCGGTGGCACAAATTTTTCTCAAGCGAAAAAGTCACAAGACCTGTCAGCTGAACTAAATCGCAAAAGAAAATTTTTCATATCGAATTTTGTCGTGAAAAATTAAATTCCAACAATAAAATTCAATTCAATTTCAATACTCCCTAATTTTGTCTCCATAATATTGAATCATCAATTATACAATGGCTGACGTCAAAGGACTAATGAATCTGCCCGATGAGAACATCGGTAAGATACAACAAAAAAAATCAATCGTGAAAAAAGATATTTCTATTCATCTACATATTTCTCTGGTGCTCCTTCTATAGACATGATTGCTGCTACTAGTGTGCTCCAACAGCAAGCTACCGACATTCGTCAGAAGACAATTAACTGGCAGTCGTATATGCAATCGCAGATGATTTCCCAGGAAGACTATCAATGCATCAGCAGCCTGGATACTTCGAAGGTCGCTTACCTCCAGCAGAACCCCAGTCAGGCCGTGAAGACCTTCTTAAATCTCCTTGCTCATGTATCCAAGGACTCCACAATCCAGTATATCCTCGTCATGATTGACGACATACTTCAAGAAGATCGTTCTCGTGTCGAGTACTTCCACGACTACGCCCTCAAGAAGAAAGAGTGCGTCTGGGGACCATTCTTGAATCTGCTCAATCGTCAGGATGGTTTCATTGTCAACATGTCATCGAGAATTCTTGCCAAATTGGCATGCTGGGGCAAGGAACTAATGCCCAAGTCTGATTTGAACTTTTATTTGCAATTTTTAAAGGATCAGCTGACCGTCAACGTGAGTACTCTTTGTTAAAAAAAAATCCATTTGCATTTTGATCACATTGGTGTTGTACATTACAAAATGTATGCATATATCTATAATATACATGCAAACATTATGTACCTATTCTCTTTCTGAATATGTATGTACATAATGTCTATTTTGTACATATTTCTATCAAAAATGTTATGTAAATTTTCTTGCATGAAACTAATTGATTCTTTGTAGTTTTGTTGTTGAGTTTACTTGATTTTCTGCACATAAAAAAGTGGCAGTAACACCACCGCCATGGTACTCTTAAGATAAAAAATATTCGAGAGTTATGTTTTTTTGTCACATGATTTTGATTTATGTTTTGTATTTCATATATTTAGTTTGTAGTTTTCATATTATCATGTAATTCATGGCATTTGTAGGCAGGAAATGCAAAGGCCAACAAATTGCAAAAGGCATTTTTATATCACAATCAATTGATTCAGGTAAGATGATGAAGGGGGTATATAGAGTAGAAATTTCCAATCGCTTTCATTTGATTAATGAGAATTGTGTTGATTAAACAAATATAACAACAAAATAGTCTTGTTGTTGTGACATTGAAACATTCAATATTCGTATGATGGTGCGAAATCCTTGCAGCCCACTACTGCAGGTATGTTATCATACAAAAACCAACTTGAATATAAATTTATGCTTAAGATGTGTAAAATCTCTAATCAAATCGGTAGCGCTATGCCTACTGCATTGGCTTCTGAATACGCCAAGTCTGGGTTTAAATCCCAGTAGAGGCCAAAAAGTTTTTCGATTAAACTTGAAAGTATAAAGGCTAAAGAACCACTTAAAGTAGTCTGATGATCGGTTTGGCACTCGTGAAATAGCTATAACTCCAGCCTATACACTTGGTGGTTGCTCATTCAAGTTATTGTAACATTCAAACGATTAAAATAGTCTTCTGCCAACTGTGAAATTGAAATTAATATTAATTTGGTTCAATAAAATATCAACACTGACTCATTAAACAGCAGATTGATGTAGATATTTTCTCATCAACTCTGTTCAGATATTCATATTGAATTTAAAAAAAATCTAAATTATTCAACAGTTGAGCTGTATGTAAACAAAAATTGGTAAAAACCTGATGAGGGTTTAAAGAGAAAAGCAAAACAAATGGCTTTCTGAGAGGTAGCGTTATAAATTTGTTTGTAAAATTAATTTTTATAAACATGCCGTCATGCCGAGCGTCTTGGGTTTGATTCTCAGCCGCTCCAAAAAAGTTTTTCAGGTACATATGTACTACCTCTTGCGAGGAATTGACAAATCCTTCAAGAGTATCTCTTGTAATAATTAATTATTACAATTAATAATATAGTAATATAGATTCTTAAAACATTAAAATTGATATCAAAAAGACAAATTTAAATCACTTTAAACCTAGCAAAGGTTCAAAAATAACTACTAGAATAGAATAGAAGAATGACTTATAGCAAAATACAATTTACATACTAAATATTAATAAAAGTCTTGGTTGGAGCTGATTTTGTAACCAACGACCAGAATTAAAAATATCTATATAACCCATTATATAACTCTATATTTTCATATCACGTTTTTTAAATTTTGTAGGGATGTTGGGCCATTTATATAGCTTTATATGATTGTAAATAAGGCCCCATACGTGTACTTATCAGTCAAAATTATTGCAACGAGAAAATGCTTGAAGAACTCCTTTTGATCTTGGCCACATTCATATTGAAAAAGGACAACCTGACAGACTAAAGTTCAAGACATTTAGTAACGTCTCATTTAAGTATCTTTATATGATTTGAATTTTTTATTTATCAAAACGGCCACTAGGTATGGAATATAAAATCATTCAAATGTCCGCCGCGGCTTCGGAGGGTAGCGTCCATGCGAAACGTTGAAGTTTTCATAAATCTGGCGCATAAATCAGAGCCCGTATTGCGTAAGACTAAAGCGATCGCTCAATTATCGTTTTGACGATCGCTCTCCTATATTTCTTTATTGATATGATAGACAGAGTTATAGTCAAAATGACAATCAACTATCACCTTACTACGTTCCACCATAGGTTTAATTTGACCAATTACTTGTGAATTAAGAAAAGTCCACTAGAAGAAATCTAACGGGGTCAGATCGCACCATTTAGGTGGCTAATTCACATCGCCTCCGCGTGAGTTAACCATGTTACTATATCACTCCTGTAAAATGTCCATTGTTGCACATTCTGTGTGGCACCTGCTGTTGAAGCCACATGTAGTCGGTGTCCATGTCATCTAATTCGAACACCAAAAGAAATTGGTTATCGTACGTATATAGCGCTGGTTGTTTTTAAAGAAGTATGGACAGTTGATGCCGCCAGCCCAAACAGTGACTTTCTCTGGATGTATTGCAATTTGGTGGATCTCTTGTGGATTGTGGTCGTCCCAAATTCAACAATTTTACTTGTTGACGAACCCATTCAACCAGCAATGATTTTTTGAAATGTTGATCGAACAGAAGACAATTCAATCATTTGCAAATGTTGTTGAACGTTATAACTTATAACTCTTCGTGTTGATTTGCCATTACAAGATGTTGCTTCAGCAATATGTCGGCAATCAGCTGTCAAAATTTCGAAATTGAACTGCTAAATATTTTCTTCCAACTTTTAAATAAACATTCAAATAAATTTCCTCAAAAACTCCAATTTTGAAGCTAACACGATTTTCTCAAACACTAAAGATATGAATATGAATTGTGAGATGAATTGCAGATTTCAATACCTTCATCAAAATGATTGATACCATAATTCGCGAGAGATGATACTGAACAGTGACATTTATAAGATGAATTATTGCTTATTTAAAATGGTAAATATTAAATTAAAAAGTTTAGAAAAAAAGATACTTCAGTATTCGAAACAATGCATGGGGATGACTCTGTCCAAATAGTACCCAGAATTTATATTTAAGTTTAACATATCAGTCAAAAAAATTCCTGCATTCAATATTAAAATAGGATCCGTGTGTTTTTGTCTTCCTTAAAAAATTTTAAACAAAGTTGCTTCTCAACTACGGGTATCTAGGAAGAAAAAAAACATTTTAAACTTATAAGTCACTATACAAATTGATTTATTCTCTCAAGTGTTATATTGCAAAAAATATGTCACATTTGTTTATATATTTAATCAGAAAGTCCTTTATTTTGTAGTTTAAACCAAAATACGAGTATTCTCATTTAAAATCATAATGGTATTTGGTGCATTATAATTGCCTTTTTTTATTTTGATTTCTAAGCGAGAATATGAGATAACTACTTCTAATATCTCTCCAAGAAATCTCATCTTAACAAAAGAATGATATGCTTTTAATTTATCGAACGAATACATTATTGATTTCCTCCTCAAAATTGGGGGAACATACAAAATTGTACGTCGTTCATTGTTTTTTTAGTTTTGAAATCGTTTTCACAAAATCACACATTTTTTCACATTTTTGAGTTTCGTTAAATAGAAATACATACATAGTTCCTTTCTATAAAACTATAATATCTTTCTTTCCTCTATTTAAACTTTCACTTTGATCATAATTATCATAAAATAAAACGGAAAGGCACAACCATACACATTACAACATTTGAAAACACAAAATTAAAAACCAACCACATCCAGTCATTGCAAGCAGAATTGTGTGTGCGCTTTGTATGTTGTTTCTCTAGCTGACAAGGATCTTTTGCATCCCGTTTGTATGTTTTGAAAACATACAATACAAAATAAACAAGCAGCAAGTGTAAATAATAACAACCAAACCAATGATTAATCAATTTTTTTTAAAACAATATACAAAAAAAAAAACAAAAACACAAAAATTATCGCCAGGCTAAATCCTACATTAACGACATGGCATTGCTTGCTAAACGTGTTCAAACCGTGGTCACCCACCAGCATGGACACAGCGGTCACCATAAAGAGCATCATCACAGTGGAAATCATCATTACAGTCCGTTTAGCAGCCAGCACTCCAATGAACAGCAATCTCACGAGTCTTATCGCGCTGTGTCCGGTGAATTGTCCAGCTCTTCAACTGCGGCAGGAAGTGCTTCGGGTGCTATTCCGGTAGAGTGTCTGTGTGGTTTAAGTTAATTTTATTCAAAAAGAAAAAAGAATCATTTAAAATCAAATTTTCTCCTCTCGTCCTATGTGTGTTATTTCTATCATTTAAATTGAACGGAAAAATTATGCGCTACCAGAAAAATCAGAACTTTTAGGGAACAAACATAATATAACTGAGCTGTGTTTCTGTCTATAAAAGCCGTGTCCGGTGATATAACTAACCCACTAACTGTCCCTGCCTAAAGCAACACAAACTACTTTGTAAAAAGGGAACATATTATACACATCAAGTACGATAGTTTACCCATAAAACTTAAATAAAGGAAAGGTGTTGGTATAATTTTAAGAAACAAAAAAAATTCTTATTTATTATATTACTCACTTTTTTATTTGTTTTCTGTATTAAAATAAAAAAAAAAATAAAAATATATAATATAATTAAATATCAAGTAATTACCCTAAATTTTGCTATCGGTGTCGTTTAGTAAATCTATTGTTACTATTATTGTTCGTTTATTGTTACTAAAACCACTAACTAAATTTCTATTGCTTATTTACATGATTTTGCTATAATGATTTCTTTATATTGTTTTGTTTCCTAATAACACAATGCAGAGCAACGAATATATCCAATCGGTTGGACGCTGTTTGCAAATGATGCTGCGCATCGATGAATATCGCTTTGCCTTTGTTTCAGTCGACGGAATCAGTACTTTGATAAGTATTCTATCTTCAAGAGTTAATTTCCAGGTAATTGAAAATATCATCAGACAATCACCCATATTCTGAAACTCGTATTCGACTACAGTCATATGTTGTTATTCCAAGAGTCGAACATCCGACTTCACTTGTACTAATATTGGAAAACGAAAAACATCGCATACGACTGTTCCTACGACTGTTGTCGAATACGAGTCATAAATACGAGTTTCAGAATGTGTGTGAATATTTAAAAGAACAATATTAGAATCTGTTTTTGTATATTTAAGGTTCAATATCAACTGGTATTCTGCTTGTGGGTGCTTACTTTTAATCCGTTACTAGCTGGAAAAATGAACAAGTTCAGCGTAATTCCCATCTTAGCTGATATTCTTAATGATTGTGCTAAAGAAAAGGTAAGTAGTTAACTGAGTAAATGATTGATAGTTTAGTCTGTTTAAGTTGAAATCTGGCATTTTATGTGCATATATTTTTTATTGAATCTAAGTTATGTACTGCATTTAAATTTTCTTTTGCTTAAAATGAGTGACCAGGGAAAATAAAATAAGCCAATGATGCAATCTCGAGGTGTCAACAACTGAGAGGATTAGTCAGAACTCTAGTTTAGTGTACATGTGTTTAATGAAAAGTATGTACAATAAAACAGAAAAAAGCAGCTTCTTTTATGGCTATGGGCTACTTCAGTTTGAGATTTATTTACACGAAATTCTCTTGAATCTTCAGATTTTTCAACACTTGCAATTATTCACATCGATGATTAGACCAATTCTGGAATACTTAGGATTAGCATTATTATTATTATTATTATTTATTAACAGGTAATTGAAATTACATGGTAATGTAAAAAAAAAAGAAAATTGAGCCTAGCTGCTGGGACTATTGGCTCTATTTAAATAAATTATATTAATAGTTTACATTTTTTTATAAATTTAGATACATTTTCTATATTGCTACGACTAGGGTTTTTTAGAATTTCGTAAATATTTTTATTATTAAATATAGTTTTTATTATGGGTTGCAGTAATGGACATTGTTCTAAAATATGATTTGTGTCTAATCTTGCATTACATGTAGTACATAGTGGAGGCGAGGTTTTGTTGAGGAGATGTTGGTGTGTTGTAGTGGTATGTCCAAGACGAAGGCGTACGAAGTTTGATATATCTTTTTTTGATACATTTGTGGGGTATATGGCTGCGTTTTTTTCGGGATTAACTTTCTTGTAGTGATGGTGGTACAGGTTCCAGTTGTGGATTGTATTTAGCTTTGATGTTTTTTGGATGGTTTTAAGTAGGTCCAATTTGGTGAAGACGTGAAAATTGTATACGGGTGAGTTTTTGGCTGAGTTTGCAGCAATATCCGCATATTCGTTACCTATGATTCCGACGTGTCCAGGAGTCCACATCAATTTAATATTATTCGATTTTATAATTTCATATCTTATTTCAGATATAATATCAGTGTTGTTGTTGGGGTTGTTTACGGCGTTTAGTACTGAGATGCTGTCAGAGCAGATAATAAACTTATTTCTATTGCTGGTTGTTGTTTTAAGGGCTTGCAGAATAGCATAAGCTTCTGCGGTAAATACAGATGCAATGTCTGGTAGGTTACCGATAGCGCCTATAGAACCATTTTCGTATACAACGGCAAATGAGGTGTTGTTGTCTGTTTTGGATCCGTCTGTGAAGATAAATTCCCATCCGTCACTTTTTAGGTCGAATGAAATGGCTGCGAAGAGTTGTTGGTAAGTGCTATTGTTCGTGTTAGTTTTCTTGTACTGTGCTAGAGTGTATATTATTGATTCCTGATCAAGTGACCATGGAGTATATCGTGGAGTTAGGTTTCGGGGCTTTTTTGTTGGCAGATTCAATTGGGCTGCCCTGGTGAGTATTTTGCTTATGGTGGACGGAAACTTTTTTGGCAATTTGAGGTCGAGTGCATTTTTGACATCGTTGTCGATGATAGAGTTTTTGGTGAAGACAAGTTTGGCCAAGAGTTTATCCGTAATCGTATCTCTACGCTCCTCAATTGTAGGAAATCCACCTTCGGCTAGGATATTAAGAATGGGCGTGGTGGGGAAAGCATTTACACTTCTCCTTGCTGCGATGTTGTATGTTGGCTTTATTATTTTTAGTGTTGATTTAGGACAATATCCATATATATACAACCCGTAATCTATTTTGCTTAAAACTAACATTTTTGTAATATAAGTTAATGAATTTATATGCATGTTGCTTTTGTTAGACGCTAAATATCTTATAATGTTTGTCCTTGCAGCTAGGGATTTCTTAAGTTCTAGACAGTGAGTGTTCCAAGTATATGATTTGTTAAATATAAGTCCTAAAATACTTAAATAGTTTACATGATTGATTGTTACATTATTTACATTTATATTGGGTTTTGAGCAGTTACGTTTTCGACAAATATGGAGCAATTTACATTTTGGAATTGATAATTTAGCACCTGATGTGATTGACCAATTTATAATTTCATCAATAGCTAATTGAAATAAAAATTTAGTTTTATCGATTTCTTTAATTTTACATAATATATAAATATCATCAGCATAAATGCAGTGATCAAGCGATTTAAAATTAGTTAATATATTGTTTATGTCATTAAATGCTATTATAAATAAAATCACTGAGAGGGGCGATCCCTGTGGAATACCATTATGCAATGGAAAATTGGAAGAGTATACATTATTGGTTTTAACACAAATGGTTCTATTTGTTAAAAATGATTTTACATATCCATATATTTTCTTTCCAATTCCCCATTGCAGAAGGTTTTTTTAAGACAATGTGAAGTCCTATTCGGTCGAAAGCTTTTTCGAAATCGAGGGATAGGATGGAGATGTGGTTTTTCGCTGATAAAGCTTTTGAGATGTAATAGTCCAGATGCAGGAGGGCATCGGCGCATCCTCTATTAGACTTAAATGCTACTTGATTCGGACTGATTAATTTGTTTGTCTCGGCAAACCAAAGTAAGCGCTTAGCAATGATTTTTTCCAATATTTTTGAGATACAAGGTATAAGTGATATTGGGCGATAACCTTCAATTGTATTTTTATCTTTTTTTGGTTTTGGTATTGGAATTATCGTGGCCGATTTCCAGCTTTGCGGGATGACCGAGTAATTAAAAATGTTGTTGTAGAGGTCAACAATTCTTTTTTTTGTTGTTTCGGGTAGATTTTTTATCATCGGGTACGATATTTTGTCTCTACCTGGAGTTTTGCCTTTTGTTTTACTAAGGGTGGCTTCAAGCTCAGTAAAACTAATTGGTTCTTCAATTCGTTTCGCTGTGGGTTTAGTAGGGTGTTGCGGTAGGGCTACATTTAAGTACTCGGATTTGTTATTAACAAATGCGTTTGAGAAATTTGAGTTTTCTGAGGCTTTTGACCAAGTTTTAGCTATGAAGTTTGCTATTTTGCCAGGGTCGGTGATATTGTTATTGTTGCATTTAATGCAAGTTATAGCGAGCGTTGTGGGTTCGCCGGTAATGCGACGAATTCCTTGCCAAAGTTTTGAGGGGCATGAGTTTGGGGTCAAGTTTGAGGTAACTTCAGCGAAGCTTTTCGCTTTGCTTGATTTGAGTAGCCTTCGAAATTTAGCATTTGATTTTTTGTAGCTAATTAAATTTTCTGTTGTGGGGTTGGTTTGAAAACGATTGAGCGATATCATCTTGTCTTTACGTAACACTGTTAGTTCATTGTTCCACCAAGGTACATACCTTTTAAGTGAAATTGGTTTTGTTTGTGGGATGGAAATGTTTGCTGAATGTCTAATAGCTTTCTGTAAAACGGCAGCTTCTTTGTTATTATTTGGGGACTGTGCCTTAACACTTAAATATTCAATAATTTTTTTATTAAATAAGGTCCAGTTCGCTAAATCTATTTTAAACTTGGGTTCGAATGGTTTAGTGTTCGAAGGAGCAATATTTAATGCCATTATTATGGGAAAGTGGTCACTGTTGTGCAGATCATCTAATGTCTTCCATGTGGTTTTGGCAAGTAACTCTGGTGAGCAGCAGGTAACATCGACGTGTGTAAGAGAGCTGTGAGTTGAGAGGTGAGTGGGGGAACCATCGTTCAATATAATTAAATTATTGTCTGAAAAGAAATGTTCTAGCATTTTACCCTTCTTGTTTGTGGTTAGGGAGCCCCAAAGTGTATTCCAGGCATTTATGTCGCCTCCAAAAAATATAGGACCATTGATTTGACTCATAACATTGTTAAGGTCGATTCTGTTTACTATTTGTTTAGGTGGTAGATATATGTTGAGGTATGTAAAATTGATTTTGTGTTGTATTTCAACAGCAAGGACTTGGAGGTTTGAATTTATGGGAACTATTTTATGGCAGATGCTTTTTTTTATTAAAATTGTTACGCCTTGTTTGCCAGTGTCGTTAATTGGCGCATTATAAAAGTAACCGTCAAAGTTTTTTAAAACGTTGAGTGTTTTATCGTAGGGGCAATGTGTCTCTTGGAGTGCTACTATTATGGGATTATAATGTTTAATAATTATCCTTAGTTCGTCAAGGTTATTAATGTAACCATTTATATTCCACTGCAGAATATTGAGAACTTCATTGGAGTTGCAAATACTCCACGAGCTTGCTTTACCCAAGGTAAAGGAAGAGTGGTTGGAAGAAAAATTGTGATTGTTTTGGTTTGTGTTATTTAAATTTATTCTTGAGGTTTGTGAGTTGGCAATAGTGTGTTGTTCAGGGTTTTGACTCTGCGGGTCGAGTGTGGAGTCACTCAGGCTCATAATGGAGCCTGAACGACTCAACACTCGAACCGCAGAGTCAGTGGTGTGGTTAAAGTTTAGATCATTGCATGACGACATCATGAGTTCCTGGGTCATCGACGTAATAATCATTGTTTTCTAATAATTTTTGGGTGACAGTTGATAGAGGGGAGTGTGGGCGTGGTGGAAGAGGGGGAGATTTAGTATTAGAGAGTATTGAATTTGTGGTTGTAGATGGTAGATTTTTTGTGTTGGTGCTGTTTTTAATGGGTGATTGTGTGTTTGAGTGAACGAATTTAGATAGTGTGGGTGTTGTTGAAGTTGTGTTTAATGTATGAGTGTTAGTATTTGTATTGGAGTGTAGTGTGTGTGTTTCAGAGAGTGATGGTGTGTGTTCTAGTTTATTTGTGTTGTGTTTTAGATTTGTGTTTGGATTTGATAATACGGGTTTTTCTGTTTGATTGTGTTGTGTTGGCTGTAAATTTTTTTCGCTTCTGTAATTGTGCATTTATTCAGGGGTTTTGATTGTGATTATCTCTTTGGCTTGTTTGTATGATGGGCATTGCTTTGAGGAAGATGGGTGGGAAAGAGAGCAGTTTGCACACATTGTACGAGTGCAAGGTTCGGGTATATGCGGTGGGAGGTTGCATGAATCGCACTTTGTACTACCGTTGCATCGTTTAGTTGTGTGTCCGAGTAGTTGGCAGTTACGGCATCTCATTGGGTTCGGAATATATTCCGTGACTTTAGCAGTATAAAAACCGATATCAATTGATTTTGGTAGAGGTCAAATGTGAAAAGCATTAAGCCTGTGGCTTTAAGTTTTCCATCATCGCCTTTCTTATTGAATTTGTAAATTTCAGTGACACCTTGTGATTTCATTTCACTTACAATTTCTGCCTCAGATACTTGGATTAGGCATAAGCTATACCTTTTGATTGGTTTATGCGATCGTAAAGTTTTACTACAATTGGACAGACTCCCGCGAGATCTTTGGCTTTGAGGAAAGTATTGGCGGTTTTTTGTGATCTGACGAAAATTAAGAGACTTCCATCGCGAAGTTGGGTTATTTTTTCATAGTCTTTGCTGATAGCGTCGATAGCTTTTTTGAGAACGAATGGACTAAGCGATGAAATTGGTTTTTCGTTTGTTTTTGGTGAAACGACGATAAAGCGAGGGTTTGGCATATTATGCGAAGTTGATGGGAGATCTGGGAAAAGGGTCACATGTGAATTATGTTTTGGTTTTTTTCTTGGTTGAAGATCAGGGTCAGGATCGGGATCAAGAATCGCGAAGCGACCACCTGCGTGGTGTGGCCTATGGGCCATACTTACACTTTGGAAGTTTCACTCACTTAATTAAGATCCGTGCGAACAGTAAGAAAGGAAAAAAAAAAATAGAGCGAGAATGAATTATACGGTTAAAAAGGGAAAACCGGTTTGTGCAGTCAAGCGAAAAGAAAATTAACTCACGATAAGCAGGAGAAAGATGTTATCGAGTCGAAAGTTAGTCGGTGACTGTGTAGGATTAGCAATTCATCACCTATTCAAGAAAAATATTTTCAATTTAATGAGTCCATTAAAATATAAAACAAGTTGTCCTTTACTTGGTTTTAAGTCATTAAGGGATAGAAATTTTTTACAAAATACTGTTTTTATAAAGATTTCTTAGAATATCATATTTTTTCACCAAGTTGACTATCGTTGATAAACATATACATTATGTCTCGGAAAAAAAATCAGAGTTAGACTAATTTTGTTGTGAATAGGTACGTATTTTCCCAAAAGAAATTCGTAAAATTAAAGGGTAAATATGAAACGACCGTTAGAACTTGCCAAGATCAAATAATGAACTACTTGAAAAGCGTAAAAGGTGCGCCACTTGGATGAAGCCATTGCGAATATTTCGTTGCAGGAGTTGACATGAGCGATTTTTTTTAACTTTTGCTTAGAATATTTAAAAAAATGTATTTAGAAAAGTGTTGCCTCAAATTTCAATCTATCAGAGTCTAAAATAAGGGCCAAAAGCAGAGTAAAAGACAGCATAACAATGATCCGAAAGATACCATCCGGAGAAGAAAATTGAACAAAAACCTATTTTGAGGCAAGTACACAAGGAGCATCGAATGAATTTTGCAAGAGAACATGTCGTTTGGATCAGTAAATAGAAACGCGTTGTCTTTTCGGATGAAAAAGTTTAACCTTGACATTTCCGATGGTTACAACTTTTATTTCCATGATCTGAGAAATTAGGAGCTTATTTTGGGAAGACATCACAGCCGTACATCAGGTGTCATGGTGTGGGCTTCATCCTAGGGATTGGCAGTGTAAATACCCTTAGTCAATAACAATTTTTTGAACTTAAAATGCAAGATTTTTCCGATAACGATTGAATTATTAGAATATGACTAGCATTTACGCCTTTTTGAATAACGATCTACTTCATTGTAGGACGATTATGATAAAAACTGTATTAAATAATATGCAGGAGCTTGATACTGCTTCACTTTTGCCCTAATTTTTATAAAAACGTGGCACATACAAAAAAACATTTTTGTTTCCCTCGGGGTTCTTGAAGAAGCATAAATTTGATGAAAAACAAGAAGGGCAAAACAATTATATACGGGAACATATGAGATCTTTTGTCAACATGACAAGATATTGCTTACGTCTTGATTAAAGAACTTGCATCCCTAACAGAAGGCATCTCTGTCCATATGAAGGCATAACATTTATCGATCCAATTCAATTTAGGGCATACCTCATGAATTTGCGTTGGACTGCTTCAATTGTGTTTATGTTAATTTCATACGTTGGATTCCAAATGCAACGAACATATTCAAGATTTGATCTCTCAGAACTTATATGTACATATATAAGGATTTTAAAGTATATGGATCTTTAAAGTCCTTCAATTTAATTTTTTGTCAAAGATAACGCCCAGATCTTTAAATTCCTCAACATTCTTCAATTCGTTTCCATTAATTTTTTACGAAAAACGTATAGATTGAGAAGATTGGGTGAAATCAGCTTACAGCTACTTAGAAATATTTAAATGTAAGCAATTTTCTCCACACCACTTAGACACTCTATTGTTATCGTGTTTTAAAAAATGACAGTCGTTAATTGATTTTGTAAGTTTATAAATCTTAAAGTCATCTGCCAGAGTGGTTCACCCAAAAAAGAAAATTGTTTATAAAAAGATAAACAATGGAGACCAAGTTCACTTCCTTGAGGAACTCCGGAAAATGTTTTAATCATTTTGAAAAGTTTTCAACTGTTAAAACAACTTTAAGATATTTAAATTAAATCCCAAAAAAGATGTTAGCCGTAATGTTTGAAAAAAATTAAATGATAACTTTGTTAGTTTGTGATATTATAAATTTTATGAATTTGAAAATTAGGAACGTTAATGTTTTAATGAGTGAATGATTTATGCAAGCCATCCCTGCAATTTCTAAGCGCTGCCACCTAAAAAGAAAAAAATGTGTTCTTTTTTGTTCTGGGGTGCTGCCACTTGCGAGGCAGAAAGTGTCTCCTGTCATGAAAAAGTGCTTCCTTTTTCCGCCGTTAGGACCCGACAGAAAATTTAAGGTGACCTCCATTCTTCATTTCTTAGAACAAGAGCATTTTTGAGATATCAAAAACATGAACCGGTTAGATAAATACATTTTTCTGAGAATTATTCAAAGTTCTATTAGAATATAAATGATTACCAGTTTAATAATTATAAGACTTCTGCAATCTAAGGAATATGAACAAATTAGTTTTGCAATCAAATGATGAGAACAAAAATATGCGTTTAAATGCTTAAGAATTTCCAATTATATTTATTTTTAACCGTCTTTAATTCTAACATATGTATAATCCTATAGATAATTAGTTTTACTATTTGTTTCTTATTTAATTTAATAACTTTGATACAATATTCTTGCAGGTTACTCGTATTATTCTCGCAGTGTTTCGCAATTTAATTGAAAAGCCCGAGGAGGCCCAAGTCGCTAAGGAGCACTGCATTGCAATGGTCCAGTGCAAGGTTCTGAAACAGTTGTCCATTTTGGAACAACGTCGCATCGACGATGAGGATATAACCGCAGATGTCGAATTCCTCACAGAGAAGCTTCAGAATTCTGTACAGGACTTGAGCTCGTTTGATGAGTACGCCACCGAGTTGAAGAGTGCCCGATTGGAATGGTCTCCAGTACATAAGTCGGCCAAATTTTGGCGTGAAAATGCCCAACGTCTCAATGAGAAAAACTATGAACTGTTAAGAATTTTAGTGCATTTGCTGGAGACATCCAAGGACCCCGTGATTCTCTCGGTTGCATGCTTTGATATTGGCGAGTATGTTCGTCACTACCCAAGGGGCAAACAGTAAGTACAAAATTGATTAGATCTGTGTAATATAATTGACAAAAATTGTGTATTTCTTGTAAGTGTCCTTGAGCAACTGGGTGGTAAGCAGATCGTTATGCAACTCCTCGGCCATGATGATCCTAATGTTCGTTATGAAGCTCTTCTTGCCGTTCAAAAGTTGATGGTTCACAATTGGTAAGTAGTAGCTGTTCGTTTTGTTTGTGCCCCATGCCTGTATCCATTTACAATAACAATTTCATCATCACACTAGAACTTCAAGATTTCTCAAGATCATTTTTCAAAATTTGAACTTTACTTTATCAAAAAAATAAAAAAAAAAATAGGGAATACCTTGGCAAGCAGCTTGAAAAGGAAAACGAGAAAACGCAACCCTCTGGAGGTTCTACTATCAGTGGAAAAGCTTAGATACACTTCATCACATAGGATTGTTTCCAAAACACATTAATCATAATAAAAAGAATTACTATAATAGATTAACTGTCCGATGCCAACTTTAAATTTCATCTCCCATATAAAATGATAAAACCATTCCAAATTCGAATTCTTCAAGGATTTTAGCAGCAAAACAGTTAAAATTGGAGGCAGTCCATCTCTTGTTTTCGTCCGCAGCGATAGTAGAGGATTTTGTTATTAAATACAAAATAAAGTATTTTTTTTTTGTTCTTTTTTTTGTGTTGTTTGTATTTATCCTGCGTGTATATAAGAAGTAAGGAAAGTAGTACATATTCTTTTGTTGTTATAAGCTATCTTTGAATAAAATGTAATACAATAATTCAATTAAATTCTATTTTAAAACCTATAATTTTTTGTTGTTGTATTAACGCCAATAAGTGCTGATCAATAGAACCAGATTATTGTATGTTGTAAATTTAAAGAATAAACATGTTATCCTAAAACTGAAAGCAAATGTTTTTATTATGGCACTACGTTTTGCAGAAAACCTAAACGGAGATATCCTGTTCACTTATTAGAAATGTGATATCAAATCATTATAAGGTGCAAGACTGGGGAGTACTTGCTTCAATGTCCTAAAGAGTTGAAATGGACCTAATGACTAATAGTTTGAGTTAATAAATGAGAGATAGTATTGTTCATGGCTCCTGTTAAATTTTGTTGTTATTCTAGCACATCAAAATCGTAGGACTAGTTTTCGAGAAAAATGACTTTCCTTTAGGGTATGGACCATTATTTTCAACCCTTAATAATGAAAGAAAGGTGTCTTAGGAATGTCTTAAATAAAAACGCTACCCTGACAGACAACCGATATAATTACGGACCCACTTTGTTCGTCGCCCCTATCGTAATATCAATTTCGATCAAAATTACAATTTGGATTTTTATTAAGAAATCCCCAAACTTTCCACACAACTTTCACATATACAATTATATAGAAAGTTAAAATAGGAAATTTCTAAAATAAAACTTTATTTCTAATCAGCGGTCTTATAAAAAATGTTCAAATGCTAACGTTTCTACGCTAATCTAGCAACAGAAATAGAATTATCTCTAGTACAATGGGGAATCTTAACCCATATTTCAAAATCGGAAAAGTGAATGATATTCAAAAGTTAGAGTGTGTAGGTTAAATCAAAATAAAAAAATCATATTGGAGGAAGGTCTATTTTCCTCTTTATCCTTTTTAGTCAAATAGTGAAAATTGAAAATTTATTTCAAAAACAACTCTTTCGAATTATTAATTTTGGGTATCTAGTGCATTTAAACCGTCGTTTTCGATCAAACAAATTTGTAAAATTGTATCGAATATTTTAAAATACTAAAATTGATTCTTTGTCGGTGCTAGTTCTTAGTTATGAAGTGATTAAAATAATAAAAGCTTTTTTAAACACACCTTCAATTTGAATAGCTCTAGGAAAAATATCACAAGAGGCCCTATCACATATGTATGTACATTCTGATAAAAATAAATTTTATTTAGTCAAATCAAGATTTATTCCACATAAAGAAGCAATTATACAGCCATTTAGATTGACAATTTATTTTGTTGCACTTTTAAGATACGCAATAAGATCAGCACGTTCTTCAGTTTTCTTTAAACCAGCAAAAACCATTTTTGTGCCAGGAATAAATTTTTTAGGATTTTCTAAATAAACAAAAAGAGAATCATCGTTCCATATCACTCCCTTATGCTTATTGGCATCAGTATAGCTGTAGCCAGTAGCTTGTCCAGACTTTCGACCAAAAAGACCATGAAGATTAGGTCCAACCTTATGTTTACCTCCGGCTTCGACAGTGTGACACTGAGCACATCTTTGGATGAAGATTTTCTTGCCATTTTCAGCACTTCCAGGTTGAATTCCCATTGTCACATAAAATTGAATTTAGTTTATTTTTAAATGATGAAAAATTTAAAGCAATCAAATATTAAATTGTTTTATTTATGAAGAAAAGATCTAAGTGAAGTCGAACTTAATTTCTATTAATAGAGACGTGTTTTGTTCTTGCATAGATGTATTAATTACTCAATTTGTCTTATTATTATTTTTGAGTTCTAAATTCTTAAAAACTTAAATATCAGTTCTGCAAAAATGTAGCAAATATGAAACGATCAATCAAAATAAAAACCGATTATTATTTAAACGTTAAACATTCTACTTTATAAAAAGCAAGACAAAACACCCACAAATTTATCAAACAATTGTGTACATAATACTCAAATATTTTAGCCCAAATTTTAGATACGCATATTCAGCCCTATCGAGGTATCCGTTCGGAAAAAGTTCCGAAACGATAATCCGTTCCGATCGGAACTTAGATTTCGTTCGGGGTATCCACTTCAGAACAAACAAAAATGAAGCATACAATCGCATTCATTCTATTCCATTTTTCTTAAAATAATCCGCAACTATTTTGTATCGAAGAATTTTCGAAATAATTTAACGCACAACAAACTGTCAAAAATTATTTGCAATTCAATTAAAAGCTCAAGTGACCTCAACTCCAAGGTGCGTTTCGCCCAGGTACGACAGTGGGCTCATGAGTTAGATGCTGCCGTACCCTTCTAAGACGCAAATATTATATGCGAAACGCACCTTGGAGTTGAGGTCACTTGAGCTTTTAATTGAATTTCATTCAATCACTCCACTTAAACAGAAATAATTTTCTATCTTCATTAAAAATTCTTTGCTAAAAGTACTTAATCGCAACGCGTTGATGAGAGTCACATATCGGAAGATTTTCCGATATGTCAATCGGACAAGGTACCTTGGGAGAAAATTCTCCCATTTCTAACAAATCGGAAAATAATTTTCTCCGAACGGATAGGGTAAACTACCTAGTGACCGACCCCCTTTCAGTAATGGTCACCTATCACTGTTTTTTCATTTTATTTAAGGTTTCCTGTTGCTGGATAATTCCGAGGCTATTTTTAACGTGTTAAGACGTGCAAATGTCATAACAAAAGACTTCAATTGATATTTTGTAGTCAATCGTTGACGTGTAATAAAAGATGTAAGTTGAGAACCTCTGTAAATCAAAGAAAACTTGTGAATTCCTTAAGAAGCACTTGAGTATAAATCAGTATTTTATTAATGTATCCGTGTTTCTTATATATGAAACAGTACATATTATTTCAAAACAATAATTAGTGGATCTATTTGTTAACTTTTTTTTTATCAAAATAATAAAATAACTTAATTTAACGTGGGGTGTTCATAACTAAAATGTAATGTTCAATTAATTCAGTGACCGACAGGGGTGTCTATTACTGGCGCGATTTGAGGTTTTTGAGGATGTTAGTTATGGACACTATCGTTTTTGTTTTTCTTTTTTCCTTTCATTATTTACAAACCGCTTTTTATATTGCTATAAAACCACATTTTCAGGAATTTATTACAAAATGCCTGAGCAAAATTAGTTTAAGAAGAAGAGTTTAAAATACAGTAAAAAAAAACGTTTACTTTCAGAAACTTCCATGGTACATGTGCAAAAACAGAAAAATACGTTAGCACTTTTCTTTGCCCATCTTTAAGATAGATTACTTTACTAGTGATATTACCGTATTGATTAATTACAATATTTATATAAATAACTGAGTAACTAACTATAACTAACATTCAAATTATATTATTTTTTTTTTAATTGCAATATTACTTGTTGAAAACTGTGCCTATACATTTTTGTTTGCTTGTTTTGTCGGGTGTCGGTTAATGAAAAAAAAGGTGTCCGTAACTAAAAAACTGGTAAGCTATTACGATTTTGTGTTTTATTTATTTTTGGAGTTTCGTACATATTTATTTCTTTAATATTGTAAAAGAAATTATTAACAGTTATAATAATACACAAAAATAATTAAAATCGATCCAGCGAAAGAAAAGTTATGAATTTGCAAACTCAAAATTTCTCTTAAGGGTGTCGGTCACTGGGTGTCTTACCCTACCACGATATGGCTGATTAACGGTTTTCAAGAGTTTTTTTTTTAATTTTTAATTAGGTTTGTTAACACTTAAAAATAACATAAAATAAAATATGTATACTAAATTTTGCAGAAGTAATCTAAAATAAACTATTTATTAAAATCAGCTTCACTTTAGGTTAAACAATATAAATTGGGGTTATGATATTTATTTCATTATTAAACGCATCCAAATTTAATCCAGCAACGAAGACAGTCAACAAATTCCTCTGCATTTGTTACTGTAATTAGTTTAGTGAAGTTTACTGAATTATTCTTTATCACTAAAAACTATGTTAATTATAACTTTTGATTGCTTCTTTTTTAGAAATCTAGTAATATTTATGAATATTTGTGTTCAAAATTAAGAAGATCCAATCGAAAACAAGAAGCGAAATTTCGAAATTCAGTGAGTTCGCGCCATTTTCTTGTCTGTACGGAAATGCACCCTTAGCTTCTAAAATGTTTATAATTTTATTACCTTATCCCCTATTCACACGTATTCACGGATATGAAAGAAAAAGTGAAAAAGCGTTTCTAAAATTCATCTCAAATAAAATTTGTAACAGAACCGGTGTTATAAAGACCTCCTCTTCCATTGCTACCATTACAATTCCATGCTACAGGGACATGAGGCTGATCTTGGCAGCAGGACGAAGAGGGGTACCAGGCTACGGCCGCAAGGCATACTATCTGAAGCACGGTGGACGGTGTTACGAGAATTTCATGCCAATGGGGTAAAAGAAATATAGTCGGGTTCAAAAATTATTGAGAAGCCCGAATTCGTCAAAGAGGGGAAGTGTTGTGATTCCTATATTACACGGTGATGTTGGGACTAAGGAGGATTTCACCCAACCATTGTATCATGAGAATATCACCATGGCAGTTGCAAATTTGAGTGTGTTTGAGCCAGGTGCGGTACCATCAGTTGGGTTCTATAGATAGTGTGGGTTTCAGTTCACAAATCTAAGGTAAAAATTAACAAAAATCAGATGATAGATAATGGGAAAGATAATGGATTCTCGAAAATAGTGGAACTCACAAAAATTAACACTTTGACAACTGCAATGAATATAAACTATTGAAATTGAACCATAATTTGATTTAGGTATAAACATACCATTAAGTTTATCTTGGCATTACTATTAACTCATTAACGAAATTGTCATCACTGCATGTTCAAAACGATCGTTATTTAAGTTTAAATAAATCTCTTGCTTTCTATTCTTTCACCGTATAGGTTGTTTTATTTTTTGTCTCCGATTAAACTTATAAATTCATCAGGTTATGGGCCCAGATTCACCCTAATTAAAAGATTAAAGTTTAAAGATAAAAATTATAAAGTAATTTCCGAAGAAAGTCTCCGGATTGATTAGATTTTCAAAAATTACTTTCTGAATTGTTGCAACCTCAAGATGGCGAATTTGCCGTCTATTGAAAAGTTACTTGGCAGAGAAAATTACGACACATGGAAATTCGCAGTGAAGACGTATTTGGAGCATGAAGGATTGTGGGATTGTGTGATCGCTTATGACGAAGAGAAATTGGGTATAGATACGAAGGCAAGGACAAAAATAATCCTTCTTGTGGATCCCGTCAATTATATCCACATCCAGTCAGCCACCACAGCAAAAGAAGTTTGGGATAATTTGGAAAAGGCGTTTCAAGATTCTGGTCTGACTAGAAAGGTGAGTCTTTTGCGAAATTTGATTATGACACGATTAGATGATTGCAACAATGTGGATGAGTACGTGAACAAAATTATCTCCACGGCACATAAGTTGCGAGGGATCGGTATGTTTGTATCTGATGAATGGATAGGAACGCTGCTTCTGGCCGGCCTGCCAGAAATGTACATGCCTATGATCATGGGGATAGAAAGTTCGGGAATAGCTATTAGTTCCGATTCAATTAAAACTAAACTGCTACAAGATATCAACTCAGTTCATCCCCAAACGACATCAACAGTTCTTGCAGTGACTAGGCCAAATACTCCATTCAAAAGAGGTCCCAAGAAGATTCGATGCTACGAATGCAACAATTATGGCCACATAGCTCGCAACTGTCCGAATAAGAAGAAGCAAGTCAATAAGAAATCTGTGTTGATATCTTCACTATTAGTGAACAGAGCCGACTCTGAAAGTTGGTACATTGACTCAGGGGCATCTGGCCATATGACAATGAGAGAAGAGTGGTTGATGAATAAGCGAAACTACAAAGATGGTGAGATCGTTATCGCAAACAACACTCGGCTATCTGTGGAATGTGTTGGTGACGTCGAGATGGAGGTGTCTTGTGGGGAAGTCGTTATAAAGAACGTTATGTATGTACCAGGCCTTTGTACAAATTTATTGTCCGTAAGCGAAATGATGAAGAACGGCAATTCTGTAGAGTTTGATACGGTGGGTTGCAAAATTCGAAACAAAAGTGGTGCCTTGGTGGCTACAGCAACTCTCGAAGGAAGTCTCTACAAGCTGAATCAAAAAAAAAAAACTTGTCTGGTTTCGTCTTCGATTGAAAATAAACAGATTTTGTGGCATCGTCGTTTTGGCCACCTAAACTTCGAAAGTTTGAAGAAGCTGCAACAGACCGGCATTGATGGACTAAACTTCGCAGTTACGAATCCAGAACCCTGCATTATTTGCTTAAAAGGTAAGCAAGCGCGATTCCCCTTTAATGGAACTGGAACACGTGCAACAGGACTGTTGGACATCGTGCATACTGACCTTTGTGGCCCAATGTCTGTGAAATCGATGGGGGGAGCAAACTATTTCCTGACATTTATCGATGACTGTAGCAGAAAGACTTTTATCTACGTCATCAACTCAAAAACAGAAGTCCGACAAAAGTTTGTTGAATTCAAATGTATCGCTGAAAACCAGACAGGAAGAAAAATTAAAATTTTGAGGTCAGACAACGGAACCGAGTACTGCAATGCTGAATTCCAACGATTCTTAAAGAGTAATGGTATCATTCATCAGACGACTGCTCCGTATAGTCCTCAACAGAATGGTTTATCTGAAAGAATGAATCGGACTATTGTTGAAAAGGCCAGATGCATGTTGTTTGATGCAGATCTAGGACCAAAGTTTTGGGCTGAAGCTGTTGCAACTGCTGTACACATCATCAACAATTCACCATGTCGAAGTCTTGCTGTCAACAAGACGCCTCAAGAAATTTGGTCCGAAAGAAAACCAAATCTGTCATACCTTAGGGTATTCGGATGCACAGCTATGGTCCATGTGCCAAAAGTGAAAAGAACCAAGCTCGAGCCGAAATCAGTGAGATGCATCATGATGGGATACTGCGACAACTCGAAGGCATACCGACTCTATGACCCCTCAACAAAGAAGATTATTACGAGCAGAGATGTAGTTTTTCTTGAAAACGAAACCCATCCTGATCATCAATCGAAAAACGCACACACAAGAAGTAATAATCTGAAGAAGTACTACTTCTATCCAGGGTTTAAAAGTCCAGTGAGGGAAACGATAGTACTGAATCCTAAACCAGTTCAATGTGAGACATCAGAACCAGAGAATGTTGAAAACGTTGAGAGCTCCGAAGTAACATTGGATGAAAACGATTCGAGATCGGACCAATTAGAAACTAATCATCTCTCTACATCCGAGTCCAACCTGGATGACAACAATAGTTCAACAGTGACTTATGACTCCTTCAATAGCGCCAACGAAACATTAGTCGATGATAGCTCCGATGATTATCAGCCACCACATGATCTGCGAGAAGTATCTGAAATAAGACGACGTTCCGATAGAGTTCCAAAGAAGAAAGTTTTGCCAGATTTTGTAACGTATATTGCAACATCAGCTGAGTTATCAGATCCAGTAACAGTGGACGAGGCGTTGTCCAGATCTGATGCTCAATGTTGGAAAGAAGCAATGCAAAATGAATACGATTCTCTGATGAAAAACGAAACGTGGATTTTAACAGATCTCCCACCGCAGAGGAAGCCTATAGACACCAAATGGGTTTTTAAGTTGAAGCGCGATGCGTCTGGAAAAATCAGTCGCTACAAAGCCAGACTGGTAATTAAAGGATGTGCACAGCGAAAAGGCATTGATTACCAGGAAACGTACTCACCCGTGGTTCGTTATTCTTCAATCCGTTTTCTTATAGCCCTGTCTGTTGAGAAAAATTTGGAGATTACGCAGATGGATGCTGTGACTGCATTTTTGCAGGGGGAGTTGGACCAGGACATATACATGTTGCAGCCGCAATGTTATTCGGACAACACTGCCAAGGTATGCCATCTAAAAAAGTCCTTATATGGCCTCAAACAAAGCAGTAGAATCTGGAATCAAAAGCTAAATAATGTTCTTCAGTCCTTCGGTTTGAATCCATTGAGTGCAGATTCATGTATATATATGAGGTCCCATGGTACAAAAATGCTTATAGTAGCAGTCTATGTGGACGATTTATTATTTTTCTCTAATGATTCCGATATGACAAATGAAATTAAAAGAAAATTATTAAATAAATTTAAAATGACAGACTTTGGCGAAGCAAACTATGTTTTGGGAATGAGTATCGAACGAGATCGTGATAAAGGTATTATTTCGATAAATCAAGCAAAGTATATACGAGAAGTCTTGACTCGTTTTGGGATGTTGGACTGTAATTCCGTTTCAACACCAATGGACATACATCAGAAATTGACAAAGGACATGTCACCACAGACACAAAAGGAAAAAGAAGAAATGGAACGAATACCCTACCAAGAGGCTGTTGGCAGTATCTTGTTCGCGTCCCAAGTATCTCGGCCGGATTTGTGTTATGCAGTTAGTGAAGTAAGCAGATACATTTCAAATCCAGGAAAGGCGCATTGGCTGGCGGTTAAACGTATTCTTAGATACATGAAAGGTAGTATCAATGCCAAACTAGAATACAGAAGGAGTAGTAGTTCAGATTTAGTTGGCTTTTGTGATGCTGACTGGGCCAGTGATGTCAACGAAAGACGATCTATAACTGGATACGTTTTCTTAATTCAAGGCGGAGCATTGACATGGAGTTCTAAGAAGCAACCAACGGTCGCCTTATCCACAACTGAGGCAGAATACATGTCTTTAGCTGCAATTACTCAAGAAACTCTTTGGCTCAAACGACTTCAAGACGAGATTAAGGGTAAGACTACAGGTGTCATCAAAATATTTTCCGACAACAAAAGTGCGATTCAACTAGCATCGAACAACATTTACCATCAACGCACGAAGCATATAGACGTTCGACACCACTTTGTTAGAGAAAAGATATTAGAAGGCATAATCGAACTACAGTATGTGCGAACAACTGAGATGACGGCTGATGTTCTAACGAAGGGGCTTGATACAAAAAAGCACATACATTGCTCAATTAAAATGGGTCTTAAATTTTGAAGTATTTAAAAAATGTTGTTTGTTTGATATTAATTTTAAAGTAAACTTATTTGGCATATGGTTCTAGTGAGGGTATTGAAATTGAACCATAATTTGATTTAGGTATAAACATACCATTAAGTTTATCTTGGCATTACTATTAACTCATTAACGAAATTGTCATCACTGCATGTTCAAAACGATCGTTATTTAAGTTTAAATAAATCTCTTGCTTTCTATTCTTTCACCGTATAGGTTGTTTTATTTTTTGTCTCCGATTAAACTTATAAATTCATCATAAACATTCGAATATAAGCACCCGCTAAACGGGTGAATAAGGACACTTATGTATGTAGTCATGCGCTATATACAAATTCTTATTTATATGATATTTTCCTACCCATTATTACTAATGAGCTTGTGTCAAATAAAGTACCAAAAAGTGAGAATCTATTACATTTGGCCACCACAACAAAACTCATCTGTTTGTCAAAGAAAAAAAGATTATATTTTCTCTGCCGGTCTAATTTAATAAATAAAAATAGAACTACCAAAAGCTTAAAGAATTCTAGCAATTAACTGGGATTCATTGCAATATTTTGATGTGATGTCAAAATAAAATAAACAGTTCAATACTTTAATGTAATTAACCTTCAAACGCGCTTAGCCTATAAGACTTTTATTCAACGTTGCATAGATTTTATAAATAATTTTCGCGTTTAGAGGCATTATAAGGACTGGTATAACTATATGTACTCGCTATAACGATTTATTTTTAATAGAACTGTCAGAATATTATTATTTTAATATGTTTTTTTCGATTAGGGGTTTAATGAAAAAAATACATGTTTCGACATCATGTGTTGACAACTATAAATATTTGATCATTGAAAAACAACCGCTTAAAAGGTGAACGGTTTTTAATTATGTCTGATAACATGCCGTCTTTGCAACAATCCAACTTTTAGAAACAGATTTTGGTCATACTTTGTTTTTTTTTCTTTCATTTGGTGAATACTTATCGTGCAGTTAACAGGCGCGAAAATAACTTCAATTAATTAATTGTACAATTGGCTCAATACGTATTAAGTTTGTAATAAGGGTATTCATGTAACGAGATAATTTTCCGCTTCGTAGAAAGATATAACTTTCCGCAGCATGTTTTCATGAACACCCCCTAAGAAATACTGGCGTAAATGTGGAAAATATTTTGTGAAATGTCAAATTAAAAGTCAGAATCCATACTTCTTTATACTGCGTCTCCACTGAACGATAATCTGAGATTTACTCAAATCTACTTGAAATCTTCTTGAAATCACTAGATTTACCATACAAAAATTAATCATCTCGATTCGAGATTTCAAATAAATCTACTTGGAATCTACTGTACTGAACGGATTCACTTTTCCATTTCCAATGAATCTGACAGTTTGATGGAAGAAAACAGTCTGTTGACAAACTGAACAAAAAAAAAAACAAACATTTTAATGACTGACACTGCTTGTAAGTAAGATTTTAGATGTCAAAATAAATCTAACAAGTCCAGTGGAAACACTACTATATTATTTTAAATCAAACTGGAAAATAATCTAGATTATCGTTCAGTGGAAACGTAGTATTAGTTTACGAGGTTTATTTCTGCACTTTCCGCAGCAAATTTGTGAGATAATTTTATGCGATTTGCAGAAACTTTTTCCCATACAAATTTTGACAGCTCGTTTCTGCCGAGATAAAATTATCTGCTTTACGAGGTTTACGAGGGTTTTCCGCGCTTACATGAATACCCCTAATATTTATTTGTTTGGCTTTGTTGTTGAATACAGCCTTTTGCAACCAACTTAAATCCACCACTGAATACAGTACAAAAATTGTGTTGCTATTGTCATCCAGATGGCACTTCTCCGTTTGTATATCTGACAGCTGAAATCATTTTGAAAATAAAAAAAAACTGGCGGCTTAATTATTTTAACGGAAGAAACGACTTGACTTTAATTTTTCCTGAATAGTTATACTTAAAATATTAAACAAACATGAACAAATTAAAGAAGAAACCACCAACTAGAGAACAATTGCCAGCTTTGTTAAGTGAAGTTCCTGAACAATATCAAGAACGCGTTCTGGAAATGACGAAGAAAATGATGTCGCATCCAGCTTATGGGCGTCCGTAAGTATTTGGTTTCTTTTTTCTTGTGTGGGAAAATATCAAAGTCGGAGCACTCTCTTTAGCTATGATTGGTTAACAGATGACTTCGAACTTGGCGCACCTTTGGGGCGTGGAAAATTCGGTCGTGTTTACATTGCCCGAGAGCGCCACAGCAATTACATGGTTGCAATGAAGGTAATGTTCAAGTCGGAACTTCAGAAAGGCGGTGTGCAACGCCAGGTTTTGCGCGAAATTGAAATTCAGTCGCGCTTAAAGTGAGTATGCTAATATGTTTTACAAAATAAAATAAAATAGAATCTTGATTTGTCTAGACATCCGCATATTCTGCGACTTCTTACCTGGTTCCATGACGATTCTAAGATCTACTTGGCTCTGGAAATTGCTTCCGAGGGCGAGCTTTACAAACACCTTCGCAATGCACCTGGTCACCGTTTTGATGAGCTCCGTTCTGCCAAGTACACATACCAAGTAGCCGACGCCCTCAACTATTGCCATATGAATAACGTCATTCACAGAGATCTAAAGCCAGAGAATATTCTTCTTACTTCCGATGACAATGTTAAGCTAGCTGACTTCGGATGGTCGGCTCACACTATGTCCAATAAGTAAATTCCTTTTCTGAAAATCAGTATACTTACTATGTATGTTAACTGCATAACTTTCTCTTAAAGACGACGAACAATGTGCGGCACTCTTGACTACCTTCCACCAGAGATGGTTGATGGCACAAGCTATGATGACTCAGTGGATCAGTGGTGTCTGGGAATCCTATGCTATGAATTCTTGGTAGGAAGTCCACCATTCGAATCGAGTAACACTGAATTGACTTATGAAAAAATTCGGCGCCTTGAGATTAACTATCCCAAGCATATGAGCTCAGGAGCTAAAGATCTTATTTCTAGAGTAAGACCTAGCCATTCCCCTTTCCTTTGTTATTTACTTTCAATGATGTTTTCTGTGTTACAGCTTCTTCGGAAGAATTCAGCTCGTATAACACTTGTTCAAGTAATGACGCATCCCTGGGTCAAGGAAAACATGCAGAAACGTAATGCGTTACTAAAAGGTGGAAAGTAATTTAAAAAAAAAACTGAATAATTTTTTTTAATTTTCCCTGATTATATTTTAGAAATAAAAATATTTGTCCTTAAATGTTAAGACTAGAGCTATTTCTTTTTGTTTGTCAAGGTTTAGTTTTTGATTTAATAAAATTTTAAAATAAATGCTGCATCGAAAAGCTTTGACTTTAAACAATATACATATACCTAGGGTAGGCTTAACAATATCCGGCTAGTTTGGCAAAAATGATAAGCATTAAGAACTTACAACATTTTTGTGTTGGCCAAATAAGAAAAATAGATTATTTCAGGCCTGTTCTATGTACCTTCTATTTAAATTTGAAGATTCTAAACGTCACACATTTTTCGGAAAAAATAGATCGAAAACTAGAGTTCATAATCGCTGTAAAAAGTGCGATGCAGGTTTTGGATTATGATTGGAAGTAGAGAAATAAAAACGATAATTTTAGGGGGAAAGAATGAATTAATTTTTTTTTAGCAAATTGATTCCTTATATGTTTTTGGTGTGGGCTTTACGTCGCAGCTAACTAATGTTAACCTTTAGCCCACATCAGCGTCGTATTATTTAATATAATAATGGTCGTTTTCTGCAATCTGTTGAAAGAAAAATGAATAAATATGGGGTTTTAGTACACTGCTACCTAAAGATCTATTGTGCCCCAGCTTAGCTTAGCTCTTCCTCCAGATTGGTCTCCATGTGACAAACTTAACTATATGGGGTGGTTTCATGTAACATATATATATGTCTGATGAATGAGTGCATCACATCTACCAAATATATGGTCGGGTGTTTCCTGATGAGAACTGCAAAATCTGCATGTGGCACTGCTCACCAGGCTAAGAATATTCAGGTGTTTACAGTGACCAGTTTGAAAAACCGTGATTAATCCGAGATTGTTTCTGCCTCCCATTCGTAAACGCAAGATTTGCGAAGCAAAACACCTGCAGAGCAGATTATAGCAAATCAGAATACGCATATGTAAGATAATTGCGCAAGAAATGTTTGACATTTGCACAAATGCCTCTGCATTTTGGGACACTCTGCTAAGCTGAGACTTTTGTATTTGCATTTTGGAACAGTTTGCTTAGCAGAATTTGCGCAAGATATGCGTTTAAGAATTTGCCCAATGTATAAGCTAGGATCTTATTACTATTGAGTGACAATCAATGCAATCGAGTGGAATGGTAAACAAAGTGATAGTATGTTATGACTAACCCACTCGAATGCATTTCACATGTTTTGTTACTCTTTTATTTAAATGGCAGTGGCGGTGCACATGTGGATACACTACATCATTATATTCGATGTAGACAAAAATGCAGCGAAATGCTTAGGTTTTCTTTAAAGTTGCTATTCTGATCTGGCTACCATCCGCCCAAAACATCAGCATAACTCTCATATATGGGCGGGAACCTCAATTACTCATATGTATGTTCTATAGAATCCAAAACAGAGCAGATCTGAAAATTTTGTTTCTCTTGAACAACGTCGTAATGTCTACTGTTTTTCATTGTTTTATTGCTTTTTCTGTATGTATGTATGTTCTATAGAATCCATCCAATGTATGAACAACGAATCCAGAAGCTCCCAAGCATGCGCACACTTTAAACTTCAAAATTCTGGCGGTTATACAATAGCCGATACAATTGAGTTTCGGCAGTTAATTATTTAGTTCAATCGAATCGAAAACAATCGGCTGATCCTCTCAAGAAACTGCATATTCTTAATTATATCGACCTAAATCGATTGTATCAAGTTAGATACGTGCTAGCGTCGATGAATCGCCACTCTTTGTTAAGAATAAGAATAACCCAAACATTTCATCTCCTTCATCATCGTTATCTTCAAGTGATGATGATGAATTCGTTGTGGTATTTTAGCTAAGGGACTTAACTCAAAATAAAACCCGAGGTTCAGAAATTCCTGAAAATTATTGAGGAATATTCCTCACAAATAGGATACATAATGTATCTTCCAAATTAATGTTCGTCATATTTATGAATAATGAAAATTTCAATTTAGCGTTTTACAAACACAACGAAGAAACACAAACTTCAGATTCAAATATGGGCCTTATTGCGAGTGTCGTCAACGTTCGATTCGATAAAAGTAGATAGTACCAAAATGTTGGATGCGTTAAAATTTGTATCCAAACCTATTTGGATAACTTTATGTTGTTGTAACCACGTATAAAAACAAAGCTTATGGTATCTGATACAAGAACAACTTTCGATATCTTAATTTTTCGATCATAGATTTTCGACAAAAGTCGTTGATCGATTAACAAACGACACTCGCAATAAGGGCCATGTGTTGCAATGGGTTCGTTTGGCATTCCGGATCGGAGAGTTCTTCCGTATTACCAAACGATAACGTTATAAGTTAAACCATAACTTGTCATTTTATCCAAAGCAAGAGGTCTTAGACCCCAGTTAATACTCCAAATACTTCGATTCCTCAGAGGAGCAGATTTGGAGGAAGAACTGTAGTAATGAGCCAACCTCATCCAGTTCTAGATGGGGGACACAATAGATCTTTAGGTCGCAGTGTTTTTATACCCCAATTTATTCATTCATTCATCATAGACCCCAGTTGATACTGTCAAGTTGGATAATTCAACATGGACCAGACGACTCCGTTTCTTTTTTTGACAGTTTTTTGCGTTGAAAGCTGGAAATGGTGATCAAAAAAGATGTAGCAATGCTGATAACTCCAAGCTCAAAAAGAAGAACAAATTGTTTTTTATCGTTTTTGTCTATTTTTTTATTTGATTTGTTTAACAATTAATTTGTAGTCCACCTCTCAATCGACTCAGCTCTCTCTTGAAATAATATAAGTTTTCTTATAATTAATTGATTAATATAACTTGTTTTTTGTTTTATTGTTTATCATTTTTACATGTGTGTTCTTTTATTGAAAAATAAAAATGTAAAATAAATTATTATAATAAATATTATAGACTACAACAGCACTGTAGACGACCAACCATAGGCTATAATTCGAAATTATTGTTGTTTTTGTTTTCGTTATTTTTGTTTTGTTGTTTCTTTTTTTCAATTGGGTGTTTCAATTTAAATATTAAAATTTCCTTAATTCATATATTTCTTTTGACAATAACGACGATGGGGTGTTAAATTTTTGAGGCACAATAAAAGAGATTCTCATTTAGAACATAACAGCCTAATCGATTATGTCTTAATGTTTGTTCGCAGACTCTCTTTTACCTTACCTTAATATACATGTATTTATATACTGGCGGTGTTATTTGCAGTTTTGTGTTTTTTTTTTTAATTTTACTTATAATTTACTTAGTAGCGGACTTAAGGTAAGCGATGAGATCTCCACGTTCATTGGCTTTCTTCAAACCAGCGAAGATCATCTTTGTGCCGGGGATGTATTTCTTGGGATTTTCCAAGTATTCGAAGAGTGTGTCCTCGCTCCAGGTGATTCCTTTCGATTTGTTGGCATCTGTGTACGAGAATCCAGGTGCTTGACCGGTCTTGCGGCCGAACACACCGTGTAGATTGGGACCAACCTTGTGCTTGCCACCGGCTTCAACTGTATGGCATTGAGCGCAACGTTGGACGAAGATTTTCTTGCCCTTTTCAACATCACCAGCTGGAACTCCCATTTTATTTTAGTTTATAGGTTCTTTAAAGCTCTGGAAAAAAATAAAAAAAAAATAATTAAGAAGGTGGTTCGAAGAAAATTTTTAAATGTTTGAAGAAGTACTGCATGCCCTAATGATAAGATAATTATGACAATTTAAGTAGTAATAATTTATTGTAGTTCTGAAATAGCAACTTATATGTAAATGCAAAATTCTTATTTATTTTAAATGACTAAAAAGAAATCGTATCAAAACACATATCCGAGGGAAGCACAAATTAATTTGCTAATTTATAAATTACGTTCAGTTTGATTTGACAGGTGCTTTATAGTTTGTGGTGGATATTTTGTGTCGTTATGGTAGGCAACGTTTGTTCATAACTAACTCACGTGGCGCTACTTATTTATTTATTTCATTTTTCAGAACATGAGCAGAGAACGAGGAGCCCACGAAAGACAAATAACATTTTGAGACAAAATTGCTATTTTTCAACGACAAAGAATGTTATTCTATACTTAAGTTGTTATTGATAGTTACTTTTGAACCTTAGATATGATAATATAACCACCTGTCTGATGACAATATAGATCTAGCCAATGCTACATTTATATGTCTTTGATGATATTCTTAAGCAGATTGAATCCGTAATTGGTGTCATAACTTGACGCTGCCTTCCCGGCAAACTCGCAAAGAGGCTTGGTGTTTGTAGAAGCTGTATGGATAAGGAAGAGGTAGAATCAATTCCTCATCTTCTATGTATGTACATGCCTTACTCTATCCCTTATACGTAGGCTACAATTTGGAGAGCTTTTCTTTGAGGAATCTAGTGATCTAACTAATATAGACATTTATTGTCTCTCCGCTTTATAAGGAGCTCCAAATGATTCAACGAGTAAACAGAAAATTTTTAGATTCATGTGGTATTACAATGGATCAACTCTGGTCTAAGTGTGTTAGATGTGGCGTCACTTTTTGTTATGTGGTTTTGCTATTTGTAAATTGAATGCCAAATATATTTGAACTTTGGCAGCGTTTCGGTGGTCGACGATCTTATATTTTAAGAAGTTCATGAACGTTATTTGCCAAATTCTATTTTTGATCTGAGATTTCTTTTATTTCAATTGTGAAAAATGTTAGATAATGAAGAAATACTAAAAGTTATGTTACTTTTATGAAAAAACAATAGATATTATATCAGATGGACTGGTTCAGATTTGCCCATAGTTTTTTTTTAATTGGCGAGTTTCAAGTAAATATGTATGTAGAGACTTAGCAATTCTGACCAGAAATACGAAATCGGACCAATCCCAAACCTTTAGCTTAATAGAATTGGTAAGGTGATAATTGTTATCTGTCATTGTTTACGGACTGTGAAAGTTGATTACAAACAATTATTCAAAATTACTTTGAATGCAACTACAAATTAAACATATTTTTGTTAATTTTCATTTCTCGTGACAAATTCTAAATAAATACAACGAATCCATTATCTAGTCATTATCATAAAAAATGTGAAAATCACAAAACTACCTCAGCCGATTGCACTGATTTATTGTGAATATTGTTTATCAAAAATTATCCTAGCCTTTATTTATTTTGATTTATATTTAATTGTTGTGTTGATTGGAATCAAAAAGGAGTAAAAATCTATGCAAAACAACATAAGCGTACAGAAAATTTCAACCCCAAAAAGCACGAAATTAACATGTAAATATCACCCCTTATAAAATCTTTACGATTATCAGTATACCAAACATCACAAGATTCTATATATGATTGCACGTCTTGTTTATAGTTAGTCCATTGATCTGGGATTTACCTCCTGTTTTTTTTATTGAAACAACGGCCAACATTTTGAAGCTATGAATTTACAAAGTGTAGTCATAAATTAAGATTGATATAAACCTAAAATAATTCTTTTTTAATAAATTATTTGTTGTATGCTCTTCGTGTTAACCTTTATTTGTTCTTATTTTTATACATTGAAATAGGAAGAATTGTAGATTCTCCTTGTAGCATTCATTGGAAAAATGTTTAGAACGTTGGACTGTTATGCAAAGGATCTTCGCTTCGATTCTCAGCCACTGCAGGAAGTGAGGAAGTGATAATGGTTGAGAGTTGTATGTCACTACGTCCAGGCTCTTTACGAACTCTTGCACCACAAAATTTATTTATTAACTTCCCATAGGGAGTTATTGTAATCGGTCCGATTTGTCAAATTGTTTATTTTTTGTTCTTCAAAACCTTGTAATACGGTGCCAATGACAATCTAGGTCTTGAAAAGTTGAACATGAAAATTGATATCTTTCGGTAACAGCTTCAAATTACTCGTAATTTTTTTTGTATCGTACTTCTGCCTTGTGGTATTAGATTCATGAAAACTCGAATCAAACATAATTCAAATGTCCATCAACAAGCATTGGACATTTCAATTATTTCGAAATAATTTACTTGACAGCCAAATGTTGAACTATTGTAGGGACTTGCACCTTGTTTTAGCAGTACACAATTTCCCAATCAATGACATTTACAATCTTTGATTGACCAAGGTACCTCAGGTCGTTTCCAAGGAAAAATTTCTGTCATTTCAAATAATGGATTCTATGAATTGTAACGATTCTTTGCCCAATGTATAGTATAAAATAAAATGATCCATATACTTTAAAATCCCTCTATTTTAGTATTGTTTGACCTTCTTTGGAATATGCGTGTGTTGTGTGGAATCCAACAACTAAAAATGATATTGCTAAGATAGAAAGAGTACAGAAAAACTTCTTGCGCTTTGCTTTGAGAAATTTTTTGGAAGTGTTGATTCTGTTAACTTTTCTTATCGTTCAAAATGTCTTTTGTTAGGAATGCAATCTATTTATTTATTTATTTATTTATTTATTGATCTACAAGCTTATGCTAACAGATATTAGAAATAATATTTACAAATAAAAATATATAATTATATACAAAATAAATTACAATGAAAAACAAAAAGAAAATACATAAATGAATTATTTTAAAATTTCAATATTAACAATAATTTTGTTTTGAACAAATCTTTTGCCCAAGTTAGCTCAACACTCTGGCAAACTTCATTGAAATGCCTTATACATCTACAAATTGGTTCATTTCTACCGTAGTTTGTTCTGTGGTATTGTTCAAAAAGCAAATCTCTGGTACGTAAAGCTCTTGAAGGTACATAAAATGATATTTTAGAGAGCAAGGATGGGCATTTAATTTGATTATTCAAAATATCCCTTACAAACACAATATCATGCATACATCTTCTGGATTCAAGTGATTTGATTCCCAATAGTAAACAACGGGACTTATAATCCGGAATAAAAGGCCATTTCATTTTATAAAATATAAATTTAGAAAAACGTCTTTGAACTTTTTCTATACGATCAGAATAGGTTTTCAAATCAGGATTCCAGACAATATCTGAGTATTCAAGTATCGATCTAACTAAAGATATATAGAGAGAAAGCAAGGCATAAGGATCGCAAAAATCATTACAATTTCGTTTGATGAAACCAACAAGAAGATTAGCTTTTGCAATCATATAATCAATATGAACTTTAAATGAAAAAGATGAATCTAACATAATGCCAAGGTCCTTTATTTTTTCCACCCGTGAGAGGGGAATTGAATCAATATGGTAGACAAAGCTTATGTTTGATTGTATTTTGAAGAATGAAATGACATTACATTTTTTTATGTTTAATTTCAAACAATTCAATTTACACCATTCAGAGATTTGATCCATATCATATTGCAAAAGGCGACAGTCATCGACACTGTTAATTTTTATAAACAATTTCAGGTCATCAGCATAGAGAAGGCAATGTGAATATTTTATAACTGATGTAATATCGTTTATAAAGATATTGAACAAAAGTGGGCCAAGATGGCTTCCTTGAGGAACACCAGACATACAATTCAGCGATTTTGAAAAAGAATTATTGATGAAAATCTTTTGTGACCTACCAATTAAATAGGAAGATATCCAACTTAAGAATGAAGAATGGAAACCATATAATTTAAGTTTTTGTATTAAACTAAAATGGTTTACAGAATCAAAAGCCTTACTGAAATCAGTGTAGATTGCATCAACTTGATTTTTCCTCTCAATATTCTCAATAACATACGAAGAAAACAGGGCCAAATTTGTAGTTGTAGATCGCCCAGACATAAAACCATGCTGTAATTTAGAAATGGATTCGCGAGTTAAAAACTCTAATTTTGTTTTCACAATGCTTTCGAATAGTTTAGGGATAGCCGATAGTTTAGAAATTCCTCTGTAGTTATCAATTAAGTTCTTAGAACCTGACTTATGAATTGGAATAATATACGAGGTTTTCCATTCTTTTAGGAATATCCCTTCAGAGAGAGATTTGTTAAAAATACAGAACAGAGGAAGGCTAAGCGAATCAGCAGATTTTTTTAGGAATAAAGCTGGTATACCGTCTACACCAGGCTTAGCATTGGGCTTAAGGGACTTAAGTTCTAAGAGAACTTCATTAATACTTAAATTTAACTCACCAATATTAACATTACTAGGTAAATTGGGCAAATAAGATTTATTCACATCATTTGGATTTGAGTATACTGTTTGGAAGAAGTCCGCAAATAGATTGAGAATTTCTTTTGTATTTGAAGCATCTATATTCTTATATGACATGTTATTCGGGTATCCAGAAGACTTTCTTTTAACATTGACAAATGTCCAAAATGAGCTACTATTGGACTTTATATTGCTTTCAATATTCATAATATAACATTTGTAAAGGAATTTATTAAGAGTAAAAAACTCCTTTCTCAATTTACTAAATTTAGCATAATCTAATTCACTATTAGTACTCTTATACTTTTTAAAGGCTTTACGTTTAACATTTTTAAGATTTGATAAATGATCATTATACCATGGTAGCTTTAGATTTTTCTTAGACTTTGAATTAGAGATGATAGGAACAAATTTGGAAAAACAATCAAATATAATTGATATAAACTTTGAATACATTTGTTCAATATTTAAATCATTAAATTCTTGAATCCAATCAAAAGAATCAAGAAAATTGTTTACTTCAATGAAGTTTGCTTTGTTAAAATTATATGATTTTAAGCAATTCTGAGATATATAAGAAGAAAATATATACAATTCAATTTCAATATATAATTCCTGATGATGAATAGAATCATTTAAGAGAGAAAACGGAACTAGAGAAACTTTAGAATTAAGATACTCATTACATACAAATATAAGATCTAATATTTTGTTCAAAGCATTTGGAATACTATTAATTTGGTTTAGATTTAGTGAATGAAGAGAATCAATAAAATAATATTCAAAATCTCTATTCATATTGGAAGCTAACAACATATTATCAATTTCTGACCAAGTCCATGTAATATTAGATAAGTTATAATCTCCAAAGCAACATACATTATCGAAATTAGAGCAACTGTTATTAATATAATCGATATTCAAAAAGTGTTTTTCATAAACATCAAAAGTACTATTAGGTGGAATATAACTAACTATAAAAAATAACGAAGTATTATATGTAGAAAATAAGCTTATAGAAATACATAATTGTTCAATATCTAAGTTAAGTAAAATAACTTCTTTACTACAAAAATTAGTGCTCACGGCAATCAGGATTCCTCCTCCTCGTTCAGAGATAAAATTACATCTGTCACGACGATATACCACAAAATGCTTTGAATCAAAGAGTTCGGCCGAAGATATATCCGGGTATAGCCAAGTTTCAACGATTAAGATTAAATCATAATCAAGGTGACTTGAGTTATTGAACAATTGTGATATTTTTGTCCGAATACCACCTGCATTGTGAAAATATACCCTAAGCGATGAAGAATGCTGTTGATTAGAACTAGAGGGTACCGAAGAACCCTCTAATTTTCCAAGTTTTTTGGCTTAAACACGAAAGGTCTTATTTTCACTCCGCTAGGCCAGAAAGAGTCAACATAAATATTTTTTGCGCATTCTACAGACACGCCAATTTTAAAATTAACGAATCTTAGATTACTATTGGATGCTTCGTTCTTAATTAGCTTATAACATTGCATATCTCCCGGGTGAAATTGAAGATTAGTCAAAATGTAGTTGACGATATCATCCACAGATGTTGAATTGTGAAAACTTCCTAGGTGGAACCATTTAAGTCTTTTCGCAATTTTAAGATCTTTGCACTGGAGCTTAGAACCATATATTATTTTACTTTTTACATCAGTAGCAACAATAGTATCAGCATTTATATTCGCATGTGAGATAGAAGGTAACTCATCATCATTTAAAGAATTAAAATTGCAAGAATTATTTTCTATAGCAACAGCATTCTCATTAACAACAACAACATCATCAGCTACGTTTTTATTAGTAACAACATCAACAGCAACGGCATCAATCACGTCATTGGCACAAGGTGCAACAACAACTTCCAAGGCAGCAGGCACAGCAGGCGCAGTGTCAACAGCAACGGTAGAAACATTTGTAACTACGTCATTATCAATAAGGCTATCACCTTTATTCACAACAACAATCTCTTGAATCGCGCAAAAAAATGTATAGTATAATGTTTGTTCGTGATGTTTTATGTTATTATATTGATTGCTCTGGCTTGCTTTGCAATATTAATGTGTATGCTCCTTCAAGATCATTAAGATTAAGGCCATTATTATTTGAAATTTCACATAGAACTAATTATGGATTGCGAGAACCTTTAAGTCATTGCTGTAAATTATTCAATGATGCTTATTATGTTCTAGATATAAGCTTGCTTAGAAATAGTTTTAAAAATTTATTGTTAGCATATTTAAGGCACAAATTTAATGGAATTTAGAAACCTTTATATAATATATGTTATATTTAATTTATCAAATCTGTTGATGTAGGTATATCGCAGATAAATAAATAAAAAGGTTTTCCCAAAAATTAGCGCATTTTCATTGAATATTAATTTTTCTTTGTTTCAATATTTACGAGTATACTAAGTACATCCAAAGTAATTTTATTTTTCCAAAAGAATTATGAAAACTTAAAACAAACAAATAACGTTCAAGAGGGCAGGGTTAACTTCCCAACTACTGCCTCGCGTACCTATATTTATATTCTACATTAAATTAATATTAATGCATCACAGATTGTTTGCAATGCGCAACTGATGCTGATAAAATGTATCACAACAAAGAAGACATCAAATGTTTTATTGATTCTAAGTTGTTTGAACCTTGCCCACCATTTCGCGGAAGTTTGTCATGATGAATACTTGACACGAAAATTGATGTAGGCCTTATGCTTTTATCTTTTATGACTATTTGACGAAAGTAATCATTTCTCATATTTGAAACTATGCATTTCTGAATTCAAACTTTATTTCCCTTTTCTGAAACGTATTTCCAATAAAAATCATTTTCTAATTCACGAAAAAGTATTAAAACGCACTTAATCCAGAAGATTATCAACAGTACATAGTGTATCGGTCGACGACAATTTTCTTTGATAACAGACTGCTTACGCGGAAATAATTAATAAATCTATATCTATTCAAGGTTGGCTAGAAAGTAGCAAAAGCATTACCTAAGGACTGCAGATTGTATATCTACAGAAAATAATCAGACTTGGTTACCAGATACATAATGAATGAAGACATTTATGAAACTTATCTAATCTAATCTTATCTAATACTAATACAAATAAAAACGAACAAAAATTAACCATAATCTGAAACTGATCACACGTGATAAAAGTTAATGTATTTAAAAAAAGAGCTTCAACGTCAGCTTTTAGAGTTCAAAATAACCAATACGACTTTCAAGCTGAGTTGATTCATTTATTGTAACTAAGCGGTTGTGTGTCGTCAGCAATTTAATTTACTCAAAGAACTCGCGACGTCACCATCAACTCTTCTCGCGGAAATTTGCGGGTAGGTTTAATTGCTTATGTATTATGTCACGAGATCGCAAAAAAAGTTCTTGAATGATCAATTTTTGAATAGTAATACTATATTCAACAAATTCTAATATGCTTTGGTTTATAAAGTCGTGTTTTAATGCAATTATGAATCGCCCGTCTGCTTTTTTCCAGGAAAAGAAAATGCACATTCAACCTTGCGATCAATGAAAAAAAATGCAAAAATTCGATTTTCCAACCTTGACGATATATAGAGGTATGAATGAGATGAGCAGGAAAATCTGTGTTACTAGTGCAAGAGCACGAACTGGCCAAACGCCAATGCGCAGTTGTCCTCAGCACACTTTTCATTTTCCTTTTCTCATTTCGCACATGTTCAATATACACCGTGTAAATGGGTATCTACAATCTCTATTGTTACGTAAGGTGGGTGAGATGATGGAATATTTTAAGATTTCAGGGTTGAACCATGTTCTAACTAAATAGATTTTTTAGCGAGAAAAATAAATTTCTTAATTGAAATTCTAAAAAAACAAAACAAAAATTGCAAACAAGTCACTGTTTAACACGTGGTTGTTTCTAGAACCAACTTGTTTCCCTTTATGAGATTGTCGCCCTCTCCAAACCAAGACCAAGTAGCACTACTTGGCACTTGCAAATTATCAATTCAAAAAAAAAAAAAAAAAAATTACCAGGAAGGTGATTTTTTAGTAGTTTATTGTTTGAGTCACAATTGAATGAAAATGTTGATAACTTTGATTGCAAATGACACCCACGGGCGGTTTAAGTTTTGATTTATATAATATGAACTTTGGACGGTTGATTGTTAGAATATTAAGAGAATTATGTAATTTTTGCAAAAGATTAAGTTCACATTTTATACCGACAAAAAAGCCACTTCCTGGCCTTGTTTATTATTGATTTAATAAACGATAAAACTAATTCTTAGAATCACAGTAACGGAAATATTTTAAATTAAAAAATTACACAAGTTGATGAAATAAGGAAAAAAAAAATTATTCACAAAGGTCAGATTACAGGTACTTACATTGAACACAAAAGATACAATTCAACTGTGGCGAGACAAATTGAAAAACTGTTGTGGACAGCAAAAAAAATCTGTAAGAAGCCAAATGGCGAATTGGATGTTGATTTCTGAGCGGCTGCGCTGATATGAAATGTCAAAATAGCGCCCTCTTCTAGGCACTGGAAAAATAAAGTTGGAGTGAGTGGTGCAGGTTGTAGGGGTTTAATTTCAGCACATTTTAAATGCCCGTTCAGGGTTAGTACTTCACTTCAATTCAAGAAGATTTTCTTCGGTTTACAAAAAAAAAAACACAATATGCTTCTCAAAATTAACCGTCTGTGTCACGATCGCTTACTTATTAGAGTAATTGAATCTTAATTGTTCATGTAAATAATACAAAAGTATACGTAAGTACAATTTTCTATGAAAGATTATAAAGCATTGCGTTTAAGCCATCTGCTGCTTTCTTATAATTTTACTTTAAGCGATCACAAAGTAAGGTGAACCAAACAATAGGTTCAAATAATTAATAATTAAATAAATTCGAAAACATTATACAAAAAGTAAAGTTTAAGTAATAATAAAAAAGAAAAAAATAATAAAACAATCGGATTTTAATTAGGAATAATAAAAAAAAGGTCAATTTTAATTTACTACTTATTCTTTCTATATCAAACAAATTTTACAATTTAATCAAATAACAAATTAAATTACAATTTCAACCGTAGATAAGTTTTATATATAGAGTTTTGACTTGCGTTATTGAAATACAAACTTATAAAAGGCACTGCGTTTTTAAAAAAAGAAGAAAAAAAAAAAATAGCAAAATCGTTAAAAATAAAGGGCTTTTAGTTTAGCTAAAGCTAAAATTTGGAAAATTTATTTAAATTATTAAATTATTTAAGCTTTAAATGGGAAGATTTGTACTTCTATAACAGTTTGCGTGAAAAATATATCTCACCAGCAACTTCTATCCACACTTCCATTGAAGACACTGACAAATTCATCATACTTACGATAACGTAACATAACGAAAGTCTGCGAGTTTCTTGAAAAATAGGACATAGAAAATTAAAGACTTTTTCATTTTGGTTTAAATTACATAGATCACAAATATGATTATCAATACGGACTATAATTAAGTTCCAAAATGTCCGTTCTGACTTTAAATATAAGGCTCATGTCAAAGGTAGAAAGGTCCCTTCTAAAGTAATTGGTTTCACCTAGATTTAAATTTAGAGAAATTTAGCCATTTCAATACGCATCTAATACCTCCGTTAGTCTACTTTCGCAATGCAATCATAGAAAATATTTTGCCTTTTTACTACATTATTTGGACTTAGATTTAAAGGAACACCATGTTTCAAAATAAGTTCTTGATGCCAGTTCTTAAAGGGGGTATAGAAAGAAGCCGCATTCTTTTGTGTAAGTTGATATCAGATTTTTTATAACTTTGGCTAGTACAGAGCCTTCAAATTTTGGTATAAAATTTGCGTTAAGCCGGACTCCACAAAAATAGCATAGTTTGGAATATTCAAGGGTAATTTGGATATTCTTTGGAAATATATTTTTGGATTTTTTCAATATCATCCATCCATTGATAACCGTAGACTTTGTTACCAGAGCAGCAACAATTATTAATTTTGGCGTTGAAAACTTTGAATTTTGGTATGTAATACATAGTTATTTAATTAATTTTTTTATACATGTTTTTGAAAGTGAGTTTTTTTTTTAATTTATAAATCTTCTTCGGAAATTTTGGATTAACATCTGATTTTTTCGAAATTTTGAATCTAAAGTCCGAACTCTATGTCCGTTTTTTGCACATGGAGTTTACACCATTTTTTAAAAATAAATCTCAACTATTTTCAAAAAGAGAAAATGTTCCTCGAATTCAGTTTGATTTTAAATGTTTTTGACAAATAATGAAAAATTATACTGTTACAAAGATTTAACGTCTTTACGATGTATGGCCATCTTCGTTTACCACACAAATTCGTGTCGGAAAGTTAACGATTTGTTGGAAGAGATTTTCCAAACAAATTTTGACAATTTGGCTGCGACGTCACGTCATAAGCTTCCTGACGTTTAATCTTTTGCAATTACAAAAGTGCTATCTCGACATTTATAATACATTTATAACACGTGATCTTTGTGTGATCTGAGCAGTTACTAGGTTTCAAGTGAAATGCTATTGTCGATAAAATAACAAAATCAATTGAGCAATTCTGTCCTTGGATAATTAATTTAATTACATTGAATCAACTAAATTTTGGCAGACGCAACTGAAGAAAAGAAAATCAGAGTGAAATTATTTTTAATATTAAGCAGTAATATGGCAATTTTCGAGGATGAACCCGTATAAAAGATTTAAATATAAACTGCAGCAAGTCTAAATTACAGCTTAATCCCGTATTCATTCTATGGACTACTATTCCACAAGGAATTCGGACTTCATCCTTCCAAATGTGAAGTTGATAAGACTTCATTTTATGAACTAATTTTATCGTGATATCGTCGTTCAAGCGAGAAGCATAATTTTAGTCGGTGTCTAAGCTAAAATTAAACATGTCCGTCAAGTTAGCACTACCACTTCAAAATTTTAGAAATGTAATAATTTGATTAACTGTCGTGAATTTGTCGTAAATTTTTCGTGAAATGAAAAAATTTGTCGCTCTTTTTTTTTTAAATAACCCCTGGTAATGCTAACTTGACAGTCAAGTTAGCACTACCACCCCTCAAAATAGGGTAAAATTAACTCAAAAAAGAAAAAGGTAAGTTTTTTTTTTTTTATTATCTACACGTGCTCAAGGGATTATGATTACCCTTTAAATGTTTGAACATAGCGCGGGCGTGAAGTTAAGGAAGAGAAAGAAGGATAGGAAAGATGTGTGGCACGATGTTCTGAGACTGAAGTTGTTGTCTCAGATATTTTATCTCCAGGGATGGCGGCTGAACTAAAGCGGAGAATGCCGTGTCTTATTTCTATGTCGCTTATAATTCACATTATTTTATTCTTTTTCATCCTTGTTGGGCATACTAGTTTAACTCAATTACATGTTGTTAGTGTTATGCCTGAATAACATGTAATGAGTAAACCAGCAACCCATTGATGACAATTAAGGTTTTTAATGGAATTAAAACGAGATAGACAACGGCAGGGATCGAACCTGTGATCATGAGGTTCACAGGCGAGCACACATCCATCGCGCCACGGCCATAATTGTCGTGAATTTGTCGTAAATATGCTGTAAGACCAAACATTTTGTCGCGGTACGCCTGCGGCTACGAACGTTAATTTTTAAAAAAATGACCCCTGGTAATGCTAACTTGACAGTCAAGTAAGCACCACCACCCCCCAAAATAGGGTAAAATTAACTCGAAAAAGAAAAAGGACAGCGTAAATAATTGTCGTAAACTTGTCGTAAATATATCGTGAAAGAAAAAAAAATTTTCGCATCATTTTTTGTCAAAAAAAATGCCATAAAAATGCAAAAGTCCATAAAAAGCATTTTTTCATAAAACCTAGCACTATCTCTTAAAACTAATTTTTTACTATTATGCTATTTTAAGGACTTTTGTCATATTTAGGGCAAGAAGGGCGCGACAAATTATTTTATGATGGAACGTATTCAAAGACGTCCTACGACAATTGTTTAAACAAATTGCAGAGTAAAAAAATAGTTTTAAGAGATAGTTTTGGTATGGTAGTGCTAGGTTACCTATATGAAAAAATGCTTTTTTATGGACTTTTGCATTTTCATGGCATTTTTTGAGAAAAAATGATGCGAAAATTTGTTTTCCTTTACGATATATTTACGACAATTATTTACGCTGTCCTTTTTCTTTTGCGAGTTCATTTTACCCTATTTTGGGGGGTGGTAGTGTTATCTTGACTGTCAAGTTAGCATTACCAGGGGTCATTTTTTAAAAAATTAACGTTCGTAGCAGCAGGTGTACCGCAACAAAATTTTTGGTCTTACAGCTTATTTACGACAAATTTACGATAATTATTAACACCATCCATTTTCTTTTTCGCGTTCATTTTACCCTATTTTGAAGGGTGGTAGTGCTAACTTGACTGTCAAGTTAGCATTACCAGGGGTTATTTTTAAAAAAAATTAGCGCTAGAAAATTTTTGATCTTACAACATATTTACGACAAATTCACGACAATTATTAACACTTACCTTTTTCTTTTTCGAGTTCATTTTACCCTATTTTGATGGGTGGTAGTGCTAACTTGACTTTCAAGTTAGCATTACCAGGGGTTATTTTTTAAAAAAACAAGCGCGACAATTTTTTTCTTTTCACGACAAATTAAGACAAATTCACGACAATTAATCCAATTATTACATTTTTAAAATTTTGAAGTGGTAGAGTGCTAACTTGACGGACATAAATTAAACGTGTGTGTCAATATGTAGATACATACATATATATCCGTTTAAACTAATGTAGGCAGTTTGTTTTTGATTTATTAATTTCGTTAAAAATTGTTATTTTCTTGCGTCGAACCAGAGAAAATAAACTTAAAAATTATAGTCTATTATGTGATATTTTCCGATCGTCCATAACATTAACTGTTCATACATATGTACATACATATGTATTTACAATATTCTTGCTGAGCTGCATTGCACTTTGTCTATTTTTGGAACTTGGCTATTAAAGCTCCCTTATGTATGTAATTTCACCCAGGCAATAAATTCCATCAGAGTACCAACTAAATTACAAAACCATGAGATTGATAATTTAGTGCAAATACACTTCTATCGAAAGCAAACCGTGTGGCTGAAATATCCAAAAAACTGGACATGTTAATGGAAGTATCTATAAGCTCTTTGTCCATGGTAGTGAAAAACAAGTCCAGCAAAACTCCATAAAATGTATGTATATTCCTCTTTGACTCCCTGATTGAAAATCCACCTTGCAATGTAAATTCACTATTCCTCGTCAGTCCATCGGATACTTTGCGTCTCTATAGAATGTTTACTTTCCATATCCTTGGATGTTTCAAACCAAAAATGATGGTTCATGTCCTTGAGCCTAGAACTGCAACATACATACATACCTATTCATATAAGTATAGCTAGCCAATGAACTGAACAAAATGATATAGCGACAAAACTATGAAGAATGTACTTGGTGATTTAACTCAGGCCTCATGAACATTCTGGGAGAATATGTACCATATCATGTTAGACTGAGGTTTTTAATGAGAAATTCCCTTTCGTCCTGCAGCTAATTAAATTCCATTCATTAACTGATGAGTGGGAGCATGTTGTGTTACAATAATTGAATACAGAGGAGCATACGAGTATATCAGTGAAATTGTAGATACTCTATTTGCGAATGGCGCCATTAGTTATTATGAAATCGTCAGGTAAAAAGTAGTGAGTTTTACCAAATACAACAAAATAGACAAAAAGGGATAATTTGATTTAAGCACGATTTTCGAACTTAAAATTTCAATTCTCCATGTAAATTGGTTTTGAATCCTTGCATGTAATTTAATATTGGGCTTATGATTTCACTTTTATTTTTAGTAAATTCCGTTTAGTTAAGGAGATTTCTAGAGAAATCTACCTAATGACTTTTAACACTTAAGGAATTAAAAAAATATTGTACTTAATGAGAAACAAAGTTTGATAATTCTTATGAATAGTAAAGGAGTGTGATTTTCGACCGAAATAATTAGATAACTTACATACTTATGTTGCGTTTTATCTTCGTATCCTTGTTCACTCCGATTTTGGTCAGGTTCTGGCTTACGGTCCCATATACCATGGGACAAGGTCTTTAAATAAATGTCCTGTTTCGGTAAGTTCTAGCAAATCAGCCATCTTTTGTTTAAGTATGAGCAACATACTAGGGGTATTCATGTAAGCGCGGAAAACCCTCGTAAACCTCGTAAACCAGATAATTTTATCTCCACAGAAACGAGCTGTCAAAATTTGTATGGGAAAAAGTTTCTGCAAATCGCATAAAATTATCTCACAAATTTGCTGCGGAAAGTGCAGAAATAAACCTCGTAAACTAAAGAAGTATGGATTCTGACTTTTAATTTGACATTTCACAAAATATTTCCCACATTTACGCAAGTATTTCTTAGGGGGTGTTCATGAAAACATGCTGCGGAAAGTTATATCTTTCTACAAAGCGGAAAATTATCTCGTTACATGAATACCCTTACTTTGTTTTTGGCAGTAAAAGAAATCACTGTGATGAACTTCATAATATTGTTGTGAACAGAGCTTTATACTACTACAGCGCCATCTGTTGGAAAATTGCATATCTAATTTATGGAAGAAACAAAAAGCTCTTTTCCAATGTCAAATGTATTTCCCCTTATTCCAACCATCTAGATCTAGAACATTCCAAGACGAGAAGCTTCGCGAATTTTCAAGAACAACTAACATGAGTATACAGGGTGTCCCACAGTCACCGCCCCAAACGAAAACCATAGATTCCTGAGGTCATTTAAAGTCGAAAAACTTAAGAGGTAATTTTCTCGTTTTCGCCCCTTTTTCGAGTTATAACGGTTTTTATGATTTTTGCTCTCTTTTCCCTTAACTAGCTTTATCTTTGCCAAACTACGTCCGATTCGTAAGATTTTTTTTATAACCAATCAAGAATTTATAACAGTTTTAGTTTGTCTCAGAACTTTTTTTTCTGCGGGCAACTGTTTCTCCGCAATTTTGCATCAAACCCAATATTTTTCGTTTTTTAAGTTGTTTTTTTCACTTTGATATCATTTTGTTCAAAAAAACACGTTAATGAGTATTAATTTTTTTCGTTAATTATTAAAGCCCAGTTCATTTTCTTAAAAACAAATATTATTTTTCCTTAAAAAGAATACTAAATGTAATTAACAACAAATAAACAAACTGAGTGAATTAAAAAAAAAAAAAATAATTTTTAAATACAAAATTAACTTTTTCTGAGCTATTGTGGTTAAGAAAAGGACAAATAGATAAAGTTGTCCCATTTCAGCGTATATTAATAACATTTCCAGATATTTTTGATTAGTGTAATCCATTGTTCGCAAATAATTGAGAAAAAACTACAACTTGAATAACAAATCCAAAATAGAGTATAAAGTGAAAGAACACGACCCGGACACTAGTTCACGCGAGAAAGACATTTACAACCTTCAAATCATAATGCAAATGTTTACTGTTTACATTAGTTAACGGTCTTACTAATTAACTTTATCTATTTGTACTTTTCTTAACCACAATAGCTCAGAAAAAGTTAATTTTGTATTTAAAAATTATTTTTTTTTAAATTCACTCAGTTTGTTTATTTTTTGTTTATTACATTTAGTATTCTTTTTAAGGAAAAAAAATATTAAATTTTAGAAAATGAACTGGGCTTTAATAATAAGTAAAAAAAATTAATACTCATTAACGTGTTTTTTTGAATAAATTGATATCAAAGTGAAAAAACTATTTAAAAAACGAAAAAATTGGGTTTGATGGAAAATTGCGGAGAAACGGTTGTCCGCAGAAAAAAAAGCCTTTGGAAAAACTAAAACTGTAATAAATTCTTGATTGGTTATAAAAAAAATCTCACGAATCGGACGCAGTTTGGCAAAGATAAAGCCAGTTAATGGAAAAATAATAAAAACCGTTATAACTCGAAAACGGGACGAAAACGAGAAAATGACCTCTTAAGTTTTTCGACTTAAAATGACCTCAGGAATCCATGGTTTTCATTTGGGGCGGTGACTGTGGGACACCCTGTATAAGCGAGTGTTCGCGGTGAGCACAACACAGTTGATTTTTGATTACGGAAGTGTGCAAAACTCTGCTTATTGGATTGTGTAAAACAAGTGTGATTTTAATTTGAATAAAGTATTTGAGTTGATTATAAATTGAGACTTATTGTTGTGATTTGGAAACTAAAAATAAAGAAGAAATATTAGAAAGAGTAATAAGTTTTATTTAACGAACCTAGCAAAATATTACAATATGTACTCTTATGGCTTAATGATTTTCTTTTTGAACGGATGGAGCAACACGTCAAACACTTTAAAAACAATTCTATGTTTATTTCTATTAAAATATTGTCTTCTGTTGGTTTCAAATATAAAATGCAAATATAAATTGCACTTGTACTTTTTGCAAAGATATCATTTTTAACCCTTGTTACAAAAAAAAAAAAAAATTGGTAAATTAATAATTTTCGAGAAAGGTTTCAAAAGCTTGAAATAAGATGTTTTTAGTATTTAAAAAGTCTTTTTTTTATTTTAAGACATGAAAGTTTTAAAAAAAATATTCATTTTCCAATTCCACAATTATTTTTTTTCTATTTTGGCTTACAGTCTTACTTGTAATATTGAACACCTTTCACTTAAAATAATTGATTGATTTGTCGGAATAAAAGGAAATGAAATGAAAACGAAGTTTAAATTAAAGTTTAAAAGAAAAAGTCAAGTAATACCAATTTTCAAATACACACCTCTCCATTCCATTCAACACGAAGTCAATGCAATAGAACATGAATGTTCGAGTTTTTAGGGGGGTATAGTGGTGGGACATCCAAAGCTGACGTACCATGTGCTTTTCCAACAGCAACACAACTTTGGTGCTTTATAAATCCAGATTTCATTGGAGAAAGCAAATTGTTGGTGCTGATATGCGAGTTATGTAGTTTGTTTTTGCAGTATTCTCTCAAATACCTTAGAAAGAAAAGGCAGCGTGTAGAGATCGGTCTATAACATTGCTTGGGAAGGACTCTTTTGAATGGGTATGATTTTGGACTGTTTCCTCTGGGTAGGATAAATGCCTGTAGGTTAAGATATAGTTGAAAACATGTACCAAAGCTGGAAGAATCACAGAAAGAATAATTTTGACAAACTTAGGGTGAATTACTTCAAAACTGAAAGCATTAGATTTAATAGATAATTATCAATCAACTATTTCGGCGCTATGTAGACAGTAAAATTCGGACTTGCCACCAGTTGAGGTTATCTCATGTGCTTCATTCAAATTCGATGAAAGTGCATTTAAGGAGGATTAAGGAAGAGTTATAAAACTCTTATTTAATTGGTTTATGACCAGAATAGTATCAACATTTTGTCAAACTTTACCCACCCCAATTTTTCTTAGGTTACACCACAGCTGGTTGCCTTTCATTGACGGTTTTATTTTAACTTCGTAGACATTTTTTATGGCAATCTTACATTTATTTACCGTTAATTTGCGACAGGAACGATTTGCTTGCGAGTGAAGATCCAATCTGTAACGCTTTCAATCAACATATGCTTTATTTCATCTTTCCATGATCTGCCGAACTATTTACCTACTATAAGATTCGCTTTCTTAATCAGGAATTCGGAAGGTCTCGAGTTCGATTCTCAGCCGCTGCAAGAAAGTTTTTTTCAGGAGTGTACTGCCTCTTGCGAGGAATTGACAAATTCTCCAAGAGTATCTCTTTTGTCATGGAAAGTGCTGCTCATAAGCCGTTCGGAATCGGCAGAAAATTGTAGGTCCCCTCCGTTCCTGGTAACACGCACACAGGAATGGTTGAGAGTTGTAAGTCACTAGGTCCTGGTTCACTCCGAGCTTTTGCAACACCAAATTTAATTTTGTTTAATCAGGAATAAATAATTTTTTTTAGTTAATATTGTAAAAGCCCTTTTTGAGTTTAAGAATCCGTAGACCCCTCTGGAGAGTGCCCTAAAATTCAATGTATTGTTTAGCAGACGCATATAGACATAGTGGATTTCGGAACACTAATTTTTCGGTCTTCTCTACCACAATAATATCATATTGTTGATACAAATCTTGAGCTTGTATTTACCAATACATTACAGTAAATTCTATTCCCGCTATTAAAAATAGTGAGGTACTTAATGAGCTTTGCCCCTAAAGAAGAATTCAGTGCCTGCAATTAATAATTTGCTAATTACCGCTTTGTAAATCACATTAGAGTCGTGATAGAATGTTAAGAAAATTTCTATAATAAACTCAATATCAAAATTTATGTGCTAAGTGAGGTTTAACTTTGAACCGACGACTAGCAATCGTCGTGTTTAGTTAACTTGCTAATTTGCCCATTTGCTTAATAATGAATACTTTTTGCTCTAAATGTCTAAACTCTATACCCAGTGATAACTATTTATCATGTGGATTGTGTGGTTTACCATCACATAGTGAATGTACTGATCTCTCGATTGATTATATTCAATTAATATTTGAAACAGATAACATTTTCTATAAATGTGATAAATGTAAAACAAACCGACTTGATGTGTGCTTACAAAAAATTAATGATCATTTCACACTCTTGCAAGAGAGTATCGGGTTGCTTAATAATCATGTAAAAACGCTAGCCCATAAATGCAAAGGTTCAAATGAAAGTCTAAATATTAGCCGTGACATTCGTGATACGACTCGATTGCAACGAAAACCTAAGGTCAATGAACCTCCAAAGTCTAAGGTTGCAAAAAAAGAAACAATTAAAAACGCAGTTTCGTCGTCTGCTTTGTCTCGTTTTTCGTTATCTTCTAGTAGCAAGGGATCCCCAGTTGTCCCTCGTTCTGGTCATGACTTAACTAAGATGAATATAAATAATTCTCGCAGGTCATCATCATTTAATTTAAGCAATAACAATGAAATAGACAGTAAGAAAAAGAAAAAAAATATTTCTGATGGTGTTGTTGTTGCTTCCAATGCTACTAAGGTGAGTGATGGTGTTCCTGTAAGTGTTGTTGTTTCCGATGCCTCTTCTAATGTGGGTGACACTGTAGCTGATGTAGTTGCTGCTGTCTCCGATGCGAATTTGATGGGAAATGTCGATGGTGTTGTTGTTATTCCTAATGCTGTTGTGCATGACGCTGATACTGCTGCTGCCGCCTTCGTTTCGGCTGTGAATGCTGATCTTGTTGCTAATGGTGTTGTTGTTGGGACTACGATGCGTAATGATGTTATCCATGGTGATGGTGTGTCTATTAAAGCTATAGATGTGGATAGTGCTAAGTCGGCAGTCGCTGCCGATGACGATATACCTTGTGGTACCTGGACAAAAATATTAAGTTCTAAAGTCCAACGAGAAGGTGTTGACCCTGTTGACTCAGAGGTACAGAAAAGTTTGTCAGTTACTCACAACAATTTAGACAATAAAATTATCGTCGGTACTAAGTTGCAATGCAATGACCTTAAAATTGTGAGAAATATAAAATGGTTTCATATCGGATGCTTTCATCCCTCCACCACCACTGAAGGAATTGTTAACTTCGTATCCACCAATCTTGGAATTAACCCAACTGAAATTTCGTGCTTCAAACTTGTGAAACTACAAGAATCTGATCGTAATTTGAGATTCATCAACTTTAAACTTGGTGTTACTGCAGAATGGTCAAAGAAAATCTATGTTGATACTTTTTGGCCTAGTGGCGTCAAAATTCGTCCCTTTGTGCTCATGCCAAAAAACTAATAAGGTTAGAGGGATCTCTTATGCCCTCAAGCTCTCATCTACAATCAATTCATCATAACACTCTGCCGAATAAGTGCCATAAATCATCGTTGAATATATACTATCATAATGCAAGTGGTATTCGCACGAAAGTATCTGAACTTTTTAATAACTCGAGTCATCTTGATTATGATGTTATTATAATCGTCGAAACCTGGTTACACCCTGGTATATCTTCGTATGAAATGTTTGATTCTAGTCTATTTGTTGTCTATAGACGCGACAGATGTAACTCTGCCTGTGAACGTGGAGGAGGTATAATGATTGCCGTTAGTACTAAGCTTGATTGTAAAGAAGTTTCCTTGCCTTACCTAAATATTGAGCAATTATGTGTCTCTGTTAATTTATTTTCAACACAAAATGTTATATTATTCTTTATTGTCAGTTACATTGCACCTAGAAGTACTTTTGAAGTATATGAACAACATTTTATGAATATTGAATTTGTTAATAATACTTGCTCTGAATTTGATACTGTTTGTTGCTTTGGTGATTTTAATTTATCAAATGTTATATGGAATTGGTCGGTTAATGATAAAATGTTAATACAGTAGACTCGCGGTAACGTGAACTATTAAAAACCGAGCGTGTTCACGTTTGCGAAGTTGTTCATGTTTACGAAGGTGCAAATCTTTAAATTTTTCAAATAAATTAGACATATGTTTTTACTCAAATTCATATATATTTTGTGTGTTTCGGTTTGTAAGTAGGTACCTAATTCATTATAATTTGTTAAGAAAAAAAAAATATGTTGAAATCAATTAAAAAAGGGGTTGTCTTTGTCCGGATTTTCTTTTTTTGCAAATTGCTGAACAAGGGCGGAGACGTTCAAGTACGCTGATATCTGTTATACTTATGTTTTCTTTTTCTGTCCATTCCAAAGATTTATTGAAAATGTTGATTGCTTCACTAGGCTCTATTCTAGTATGTGCTCTTTCCAAAATTCTGTCCTCGGTTTTTTTTTCATCCACTGGTCTAAACCTCGTTCGTTTGGGTTGCGTTCGGAAGATCTTCAGTCCAGGACTAACTGCCAATCATTTACGGGATATCCCAGTTTTATAAAAACGATTCGAATAACCGGCAAATACAGAAAAGAAAACAACGTTTTGTATGTTAAATGCATTTTAAATTTGTTCATGTTATAGGGCTTTCTCAACGTGTTCACGCTACAGAGTAGTCAATGTAAAAAAAATTGTGTTCACGTTAGCCGGTGTTCACGTAAGGCGGTGTTTTTGTTAACGCGAGTCTACTGTAGCTTGTAATATGATAAAAGATTTTGAATTTTATTTTGTTGATTCCCTTTATTCAATTAATCTTAGTCAAATTAATAGAATTCCTAACTCATTAAATAATATCTTAGACTTAGTTTTCTTAAGTAATGATTATTTCAATTCTAATGTCTCACTAGTTCCGTTCTCACTTTTAAATGAATCTATTCACCATAAAGAATTATTTATCGAAATTGAATTGTACATTTTTTCTAGTAATGAATCTGACCAATGTTCACAATGTTTTAATTTTAAAAAGGCAAATTTCATTGAGCTTAACAATTTTCTCTCTACTTTCAACTGGTCTACTGAATTTTTAAATCTTGACCTTGAGCAAATGTACATGCGATTTACCTCAATTGTATTTGAAAGCTTTTCTAAATGTATACCTCTGACTCGAAAGCCAAAATCAAATCAACTACCAAAGCTTCCGTGGTACAATAAACATCTGATCAACCTTAGAAATGTCAAACGTAAAGCTTTTAATAAATACAAGCAATCAAATAGTGATTCAGATTATGCTTATTTCAAACAATTGCGAAAAGACTTTTTTGTTCTTAATAAGTTCCTTCATAGGGGTTATATTATGAGTATTGAAAAAAACATCAGGTCTAATAGTAACTCGTTCTGGTCATTTATCAATACGAAGAGAAAATCTTCTGGTTATCCAAAAACCATGTCGTTTAGGAACACCGAAGCTTCGAACATTACCTCTACACTGGACTTATTCGCCGATTTTTTCCAATCCGTTTACTCGATACCCGGTAACGATAATTTTACATGTATGTCCAATATACCAAGTAAGGTTGATATTGGTGCATTACAGTTAAGTGGTAATGAAGTTCTGCTGGAACTTCAATCAATAAAGCCTAAACCAATCCCCGGTGCGGACGGTATACCAGCTATATTTCTAAGAAATTGCTCGACATCGCTTTGCTTTCCGTTGCTCTGCTTATTTAACAAATCCCTTTCGGAAGGAAACTTTCTTAATGAGTGGAAAATCTCTTATCTTGTCCCTATTCATAAATCTGGATCTAAGAATCTAATAGAAAATTACAGAGGTATTTCCAAACTATCAGCAATTCCTAAGTTGTTCGAGAGTGTTGTGAAAGCCAAGTTAGAATTCTTAACTAGGGAATCTATATCCGAACTGCAGCATGGTTTTGTGTCAGGGCGCTCTACCACAACAAACATGACTCTATTCTCAGCTTATGTCATAAAATCCATTGAAAAAAAGAGTCAAGTAGATGCAATTTACACAGATTTTAGTAAGGCTTTTGACTCGGTAAACCACTCCATCCTATTGCGTAAACTAGAACTGTTTGGATTCCACTCTTCATTTTTAAATTGGATATCCTCATACCTCATTGGTAGGTCTCAAAAAGTTATTATTAATAATTCTTTTTCTAGATCTATTAAATGTAGTTCGGGTGTACCTCAGGGTAGCCATTTGGGTCCCCTTCTTTTCAACATTTTTATTAATGATATAACATCTGTAATAAAATATTCTCAGTGCCTTCTTTATGCAGATGATCTAAAACTATTTCTAGAAATAAACAGTGTAGAAGATTGCTATCTCATACAATCTGATATTAATCAAGTCTCTGAATGGTGCAATTTAAATTTCTTAAATTTAAACATAAAAAAATGTAGCGCCATATCTTTTTTTAAGTCCATTACTCATATAAGCTTTGACTATATGATTGAGTCTAACTCACTCTCACGTGTGGACAAAATTAAGGATTTAGGCATTATGCTTGAATCAACTTTCTCTTTGAAAACTCATGTCGATTATGTGGTTGGAAGAGCGAATTCACTTGCAGGATTTATCAAGCGAAATTGTGCTGATTTTAGTGATCCTTACGCGTTGCTATCCCTTTATACGGCTCTCGTAAGATCTATACTTGAATATGCGGATGTTATATGGGATCCGAGTTTTAAGACTTTCTCTCTCCGTATTGAGAAAATCCAGAGACGTTTTACGAGATTCATATTTTATAAAATGAAATAGAGTTTCATTCCGGATTATAAAGCCAGATGTTTATTCCTTGGAATTAAATCTCTCGAATCAAGACGAACTATTCATAGTATAATGCTTGTGAGGGATATTTTATGTTACCATATAAAATGCCCTGCCTTACTTTTTAAAATTCCAATTTTTGCGCCGTTAAGATCTTTACGTTCCAGAAATTTGCTGTTTGAGCAATATCACAGAACAAGCTATGGTAGTAATGAACCAGTGTGTAGATCAATTAGGCATTTCAATGAAGTTTGCCAATTTATTGAACTAAGCTGCTCTAGAGATTTGTTTAAAGCTAATCTTGTCCTAATATATACTTTTTAAATATGTTTTTATATAATGTTCATTATGCAAATACATGTAAATATTTTAAGATATTTTTATTTCACAATCTGTTAGCCTAAGATGCTTGTAGATCAATAAATAAATAAATAAATAAATAAATAAAAATATTGGGAACAGTTGAGTGTTCTGTACGCAGAAACTCAAGTCATGATGCAAAATTCGCTAAGTTATGGCCTGAAAAGGCCGAGTTCTTGTGCGCGGCGCAGAATTGATTGCCTCGGATATTCCAGTTGACTATTATGAACAGCGGCCATATTTTCGACAGATCTTGCGTTTCGTTGGATTATGTGTGTGGGTGGATTCGTAACTGAACCGGTCGACTCGAATTTATCTACAACGTTGCAATAGTTTTATCGGAACACAAGATTATGAGGACGGTAAAATTTACGAACCACCCCAAATGTTGCTCGAACAAAAGAACCATTTCCATAAATCAATTTAATCATTTGCACATGTTGTTGGACGCTATAAGACAGACTAAGTAAATGACAGCCAAAATATTGCCACAATCACCTGTCAAAGTTCGGAAATCCCTATTGTAAATTCCTTTGGTTAAACTCGATCATTCATAAATTTTGTGTAAATGGCTTTTTGTTACTTTCAATTATTTTACATTTAAAGTGAGATCCAAAAACGGGTTCCAAAATGAATTATTCTGTCAGACGCCCCGATCAACGCGACTCTTTGTTGCAAATCAGTTGCAGGGATTTACGATTGATTCGATTTTTTTTTTAAAGTACATTTTTTATATAGTCAATTCGTTAGCCAAATATATTTTATAAAGGCAAGTTTTGCGTTTGTAGAAAAGGCTCAAACATTTATGTCAAGCACGGTATTTAGGTGAACAAAATTTCATACAATTTTTTTGTTTAAATTGGCAACGACAGCCTGAGATTTCAACTAATAAAATGGAGCTAATTTTTTCAGTGAGTTTTTTAAAATTTTCTTTACAATAATGACAACATTTAATATATGCCATTAAAACAGGATTTTAGTCTTCAATATCCTCTTGAACATTCGAACTTATTTTGATAAAATTTTACTTTGATTTACTATAAATATTTTAGAAGATAAAGCTATCGGTTTTGAATTTTTTTCACTGATTTTTTTGTTTATTCTAATGTTAGGAATCTTTTTGCTTCTAAATCTTTTAAAGTTTTATTAATTAAAAAATACACACATACATACATTTTCGTACATGTTTCCATTTTGTAAAATATAGCTTAAAACTTGATTTTTATAGCTTCTTCTTAATACATAATACGTAACTGTAAGTAAGAATCATAAACATGCCACCAACCCCAAACTGGGCACTTAATTATTAAGAAGACATATTCCAAACGTTTTAAAGCCCTTTATAATGTGTAAACGGTTGCGAGCAATCACACGATCGCAGTATAACACATTTTATTTTGACATTTTCCAAAGCACCAAAAACGGAATGTTAAATGAAGCATGTATCCTCGCTACATCCAACAAAATCAACGGAATAGTCAAAACATTTTCGTATTCCTAATTGTAATTATCCGGAAATAGTCTAGAACTCCAGCAAAAAAAATGTGTAAAATCGAAATCCAACAAACCCACAAAACGGCTGCCGCGGCGTGTGCTTCACACAAGAATCGTTTCGTCGGGTATAATTTTGGCTGCCACTGCCACTTTGCTTTGTAGATCACGAGACTATTATTATAATTTAGATGATAGATAGAGGTGTGACACGCTAATTCTACATGCACACGGTCGGCACTTAAATAAATGGGTTAATTTATTTTAAAATTCCCATTTTCGAGATGCAGATTCTTTCCAAAGAATACCAAAATAGTATAATAGAAATGTCATAAGTCTTCTTTTTAGTATTTTGAAAATGGGCGAAATAGGCTTGCGTGACCTAATGGACTCAAATTTAAGTTTCGGATTTCATTTTCATAAAACCAAAACAAAAAGAAAACATAAACAAGTCCTATCCTTAAAAACGTGACCTTGAATTTTCCTGACATATACAACCAAAAATCCTTTTGAAAACATTCCACCATCCCTAATAGTGTTGACCTATGGCCGCAATGACACACAACAAAATTGACCTTGTCCAATGGGACTCAACCTCAAATATTTTGGAAGCCTTGCTTGTCTGTTTATCTGGACTGATTCTTTGTGAAAAATTCTATAAATGGTTTGCTGTGAGTTTCAGTTTATAAATTAATTCAAGTTCGTCACGCACAACTACGTGTGTTGGTGGTAAAGCTGGAATTATATCTAGATTGCAAGCGGCACAAAAGAACTGAGACTCTTACTCTGACTCGACTTTGATGTATTCGAAAGTAGTTGAGTTGAATTTGAATTATGTACCTAATCAGATAGTGGCAATAGGGCAGGGCTGAGTAGGAACATAAATTACAGGTGCACGTAGATTGTAATAGTGAGAACAAAACAAATGGTGTCATTACTGCATCAATGTTCTACATTAAGAAGAATTTATTCAGAGTTTATTCTTATTTTTGTTTTATCTTCGAATGGAATCATTTAAGGTTAATAAATGTTTTTCATAACGGCGAAGTTTTGATGGAAAAGCCGTGGGTTTAATTTTACTTATTTCATTTATAAATCAACCCCGCTGCTAAGACCTTATAGAATCGATCATTAAATAAAATTAAATATTTTAATAAATTTTTAATGTAATAATTTATTTTCTCAGTTATGACCCTCTAAGTTTTGCTGAAATGTTTACTTTATGCATGGTTAGGCTAATCATGGGGATTCAAAATTGTTGGCATATAAAGGGTGTTTCTTCTTTGAGAGGTTATTTTATGAAGTTATTGACATGATTTATTAGTTTACACTTAAGTTCTTAATATTCATAATGTTTGTCACTCACCACATTAGTCCTGAATACTTTTTTTCCAATTCTGTTTATCGAGAAAGCTATTTAACCATGTTTTTCTAAATAAATTTGAACAAATTACAATTGAAGCGCTGAAAGGATGAAGTTGTTAAGCGACATTTTTAAACATTTTGACAAGCATTCAAAGTTTATTTTCTATAACTTTTTTTTACCAAAGTGGTTGCATATAACACCTTCATTTTTGGCTTAATATGAATCTATAGGCGATAGAAGAGTATAGATGAGTCAAAAATTTAAGTTTCCATATAAGACTTTCATGGCGGTCAGCCATCAGACGAATAGGGGGAACAACATGTAGCATACGAAAACATGCACGTGCCGTAACTATTCGGGACTGGTGGAAGTGTGATCATAGCCTCTCCGCGGCAGCCGCTAGAAACAAGCCTTTTAAAAAGGTTTGGCTAATATAATCAGGCTGGTTCCTCAGGTTGGCGACAGGTTAATTCCCTGTCCCGTAAAACTAAAAGAATTACGAGACCGACAACAAGCCTCGGAAACGGACTGATCACACGACGACAACCGCACGCAAAAAAAAAAACGGAAAAACGATTTACGAATTTTCTTATGGAACGTACGATCGCTCTATAGAGCTCGAGCTGCTCAGCAGCTAGCCGATGCCCTGTCAAAATATAAAGCTGACATAACAGCTCTCCAAGAAATCAGATGGACAGGGAATGGTGTTTTACAGAAGAAAGAATATGACATACACTACAGCTGTCATACAAAACACCATGTGCTCGGGGTAGGCTTCCTAGTCAGCGAAAAAATGAAGTCTACTATCATCGGCCTTAACGCTATAAGCGAAAGGCTATGCACTCTTCGCGTGCGAGGCAAATTTACGAACATCAGCCTCATTAACGTTCACGGACCTACGGAGGAGTCCTCAGACGAAGAAAAAGAAATTAATACGAACAAGTCGAGAGGCTCCTCAATGCCTGTCCAAGGTATGATGTTAAAATCATCCTTGGGGTTTTGAACGCAAAACTAGGTCGGGAGCCGGTATTCAGGCACTACGCAGGCACCCATAGTTTGCATGAGAACACTAATGACAATGGACTTCGAGTCTTAGAATTGGCAGCATCGAAAAACATGGTCGTTGCGAGTACCAGGTTCCCGCGTAAAGATATCTACAAAGCCACCTGGGTATCACCTGATGGAGTAACTCGTAACCAAATAGACCACGTGTTGCAACTACTCGAACTTGATGACGGTACGAACTTACCGAGGTGCCAATATCGACTCGGATCTCTATCTTGTTGGTATGATTTTCCGAGGGCGGATTGCCTTGCGAAGACGCATTGCATCCGCCGATCAGGTTTGAATCAACACGGCTGCCCTGCGCAATGAAAACACCAGTAACACCTTTGGTAATGCGTTAGGACTCGCCCTAGAATCACTTGATTTAGGAAGAGTAAGTTCTGGAGCCAGTATGCTGGGCGTAAATGAGAAGTGGACACGTCAGTCGTAAAAATTGGAACGACTGGTTTGGTGATGAATGCAAGCTAGCGACTGAATGTAAGAATGTTGCGTACCGAGCAATGCAACAATCTCATAGAACGCGGGCACGCGAAGAGGAATATAAAGAGCTCAGAAGAACAGAAAAACGGCTTCACAGATAAAAAAAAATCAGCCTGGGAGAAAAGCTAATCTGTGAAATAGAAAACAGTCGAGAGCGAGGTCCGCACCAGGTGCGGAAGTTAAGTTTAATATCCCAACATACCATCTGTTTATAGACTTTAAGGCCACCTATGATAGCATAGCCAGGGTAGAACCTTACAAAGCCATGAGAGAATTCGGCATTCCAAATAAATTGACACGACTATGTAGGCTGACCATGACCAACGTAACAAGCCAAGTAAAAATAGCCGGATTGCTATCCAGACCAATCAACATCTTTGATGGACTCCGACAAGGGAACGGTTTGGCCTGCCTCCTCTTCAACCTGGAAAGCAATCCGTGACTCTGGCACGGCAACAAGAGGAACCATCGCCAACAGGTCGAGCCAGTTACTGGCTTACGCAGACGACATTGACATCATCGGAAGAACCGAACAAGCTGTACACGATTCCTTCATCCAGATCGAGCAGGCGGCACAAAATCTGCGGCTGCACATTAGTGAAGGTAAAACAAAGTACATGGTGGCGTCGAATGCGAGAGGAACAGTTGGTCAAACAATCAAGGTTGCGGAGCACGAATTTGAAGTGGTGCAATCCTTTAAATACCTTGGGTCAATAGTAGCAGCCGATAACAATATAGAAGAAGAAATACGCGGGCGGCTTCTCAAATCCAACAGAGCCTACTATAGTCTGTCAAAGCTCTTCAAATCCAGAAATCTCACCATAACTTCAAAACTGCTGCTGTACCATGCTGACCATGGTCCTACCAGTACTCACATATGGATTCGAGACTTGGGTGCTTAGCAAAAGGCACTCCGATCTCTTAGCTGCGTTCGAGAGAAAAGTCTTAAGGAGAATTGTTGGGCTCATATGTGAGGAAGGACGATTCCGGAGACGGTACAATCATGAACTGTACGCAATCTACCTAGAAGCAGATATCGTGACAAAAATTAAGCTCGGTAGACTCCGGTGGGCAAGGCACCTAGCTCGCATGAGCGAAGAGGAACCTGCTCGGAAAGTTCCTTGTGGTACATTCTATGGTAGACGACAGCGTGGTAGACCATGCTTGCGCTGGAGAGATGGACGCCCGAAGCCTTGGGGTGCGCAACTGGATGGCGTCGGCTAAAGACCGGGATAGGTGGAGAGACTTGTTGAAAGAGGCCAGGACCGGAACCCGGTTGTCGAGCCGATGATGATGATGATGATGATAAGACTTTCATCTGTAAGAAAAAAGCCAAATTTCCAAAAATTTCACTTAACACCTTCATCCTTCATGATGAACTGTAGAACCAAACTAATTCCAAAGATCTCAAAACAACCGATAACTGTCAAATTAGGTGTCACATAAAACAGTGTAGCCAATTTAAAATTCGCCTTTAAAAAAAACCCTTAATTTTGTTGTAAAGTCAACGAAGAGTGGTATGTCGGGGGATACACTCCTCAAAAAGGAAGAACGCAGCCGAATAAATAAGTAAGAACAATTTCCAAGAATCGACAACAGATAACGGCTATCAAAAAGCTCACAATTCGGTAGTAAAAAGCACTAGGTTTCTAAGGCTAAGAATACAGAAAGTACCCAACGGGTCCACTCTGAGCATTTTCTAGTTGAGGTAAAATTTAGAGCTAGGTAGTTAGCCCCTCAGAAAATGAAATTCGAAGTTAGAAGACTTACAATACCTGGAGCTTCAAGAGCCAACAGGGAAGATCTGGGCAAAAAGCTTTGTATTCATCTACCACTGACGCTAACAATCAGTGGTCCCAGTATAGGGTTTTGGTTAAAGAGCCGAAACCACCATAGGCTAAATGAATTAGGTCAACTGAACTGAAAGTGACAGAAGATATACATTTGAATACGCTGCAGTGGAAAAAAGGACCAGACAGAAAATAATAACGACTAAGGAGAAGAGAGTAGAAGAAGATCCTAAGCACAAAGAAAAAAGGCTCCCGCTGGCTGCTGGTATTAAACCGGAATATTTAGGCTGTTCAACACAGCGGAGGTAACATAGTTACCGAACCTCAAGAAGTAATAAGTGTTATCAAGCTGCATTTCCAGCTGTTGCTAAATCGGAATGAAGTTAGGTAGAGTAAAGGGACACGAAGATCACGTATCTTCCAATCAATGAAGAACCAGTTTCCCCACCTAGTATAGACAAGTGGTAGGCTTAGCTATATGAGTTTTGATGGTTGTGTACGAGTCTGAAGCGGTTTTTCAACACTACAGTCGGGAAGAACCAGTGTAGCTTCCGGTCAACAATTTCTAAGTTCTTAAGCAGTACCATTATGTCTTAAATATCACATCATTCAAACGTTCGCAGCGGGTTTTCTGAGTGTCATCCGAAACATAAATTTTTCCATAACTCTGGTACATAAATCAGGGTCGATTTGGTAAATGGTATTGACCATGTTGGTTTACAGGTAAGTGGTGGCTTGTGGTTTATTGGCATAGATATGTGAAAACCCCACAAGAAGGAATCTAACTGTTCCAATTAACAACCAATTCGCATCGCCCTCATGTGAGATAATCATGTTCGTTAATCGCTATTGAAAAATGCCCATTGTGGCACGGGCTGTGTGGTTGGTTGTTGGTACCTAGCGCCGGCTACGTTCTTGAAACCACATGTCGTCGTCGTCGCTAACCATATCATGCAATTCATACCAAATAAATTGGTTATCATCAACCGCAGTTAATTGGGTACTATCCGGTGTCGAAAGGTGTAAAATTTGGGCTCTTAATTTGTAGGTAGAAGCGGATGGGTTATTGCCAATTTTTTGAAACAACCGAACAGTTCTGCCACTGTTACATGATCAGGAAGAAAAAGAAAGCTCAGTGACCGTGAAGATCAAATAATCGCTCGTGCCGCCAGCAATTCAACTGCAAGTTCCCCCAAATTAGCATCAGCGATGATTCAGACAAAAATTTCAAAACCCCAATTTGGAGAGCTACATAATATTGGGCCAAATCCAAACTTGTGCCGGTCTGAAATGGATCTTGCATCAAGGCTAATACTACTATATCCTATATTTTTTTTGAATTATGTATTGACGGAAAAAATTGTAAATTTTTGAAGTGGGTGATGAATACGAAAAGCACTGCAATAAAAGTTCCTAATATTAAGATCAAATATTTCAAATTGCAATTAGAAACGCCATCAGTAATGTCATTTAATTTGACAATCGTGAATCGTGTCCAAAGTACTAAAAATCTTAATGTTTTCCTTATGCTTGCAAGTATTCGATTAAATCCTGTATTAATTAAGTAAAAAGTTTGGTAAGCAGATTTTTTCCTAAAACGCAAAATACTTATGTTTTTGTTTGAATTTACAAACCCAAACAAGAATATACCTCATCAGTCAAAGGCGAAAAAATAAACAAAAACAAAACTCTAAAAACGTAATAACCCCGCGTGTTTCATTCTCGTTTAGGCACAATATCTTTCCAACACGCACATCTACCTATTTTTGTTGCTTAACTATAACGCAGAGATTTAATATGATATCTTCAAAAAAAAAGTTTCCATTAGGCAGGTTTATTTTTGCTTCTTTTTTTCTGTTTAAAGCTTTTACGCCAGTTTCTTTTCTGTTTCTATTTGAAAGAAAAAACACACTATTTACATTCTGGAGCAATCACATGGCCTTTTCTAACCTTGGCCCACCAAATCAGTGAGGAAAAAAAATTCACGGCATAACTATATACCCATTCCACACAAAGAATTACCGTAGCACGATAAGAACCCTTTTGTATAAATAAAGCATAACTATAGCAACTCAAGTGAAATTTTGAATCCCAACACAATGTTGGCTTCCTATCGCATATTGGTTGCTGGCCTCGAAAGGGTTCATCTTTCGGGTTTTCTCATTCCTTCCATTATTCATATAGGTTGAGATTCTTAGTTCATGCTGTTTTTTTTTTTAATAAAAGTTATTATGCAGAATGAACTTTAAAAGAGGGTATGAGTGGAAGCTTTTGAATCATTGGAGACATAATAACGTTGTATCCTATGGCTGTAGCAGGTGTTAAGTAACAATCAACAAAAATCATAAAATATAACAAGGTGCTCTTAAGGTAGCATCTTTTACCCTCATTATGAAAAAGGAAGGATATTTGTATTGATATTTACTTAAGTAAATAGAAGTTAGAACGACATGGATATACACTTCTGGAAACTGGAAGACAAACGAAGCAAGATTATGGAGCTGATTGTAGTGTAGATTCTATTATAATAAAAGAAAAAGATAGAATTCTCCAATTTTTAAAAATGAACAGGGAGGCATTCCGTAATTTTCTAAACGATATTCTTGACAATAGCGTTTTGACGATTATCGACTTACGTGAATCAAAAAAGGCAACTCTATCGTTCAAACGATATCGTCTGACGATAATCGCGTTACGGAATGACCCCCCAGTAAAATATTTTTGATTTCAAAACAAAGGTTCAAGATATAAAATTGATTTTGGCTTTATTTTGAAGCTACTACATTCATGACATTAAATATGTATGAAATTGTGCATCACTCAATATTCAAATTTCTGCCTCGGCTTCGCTGGCAGTGCTTCAAACTGTCAGTCCCATTTATGATGATTTGCGGCTTTATTCCAGCAATAGCGTATACCGAATATTGGCCTCGAACTCGTCCAAAATAATTCGGTTGTTAGCGTAGACTATAAGGACTTGACCACATGATAAGGACCACAGAGAATACTCGTATAAGCAAGTGGTTTAATTCACATTGGCGAATTGGCCAATTGATGAACGCTCTCCGTGAGATGAGCCCAGAATCCCAAATTTGTCCCTCACAACTTCCAGATTTGCATCGCGTCGGTTGTATAACATTTAGTGCCGTCGAAAAGTCGGTCAACAATGCTCTATACCCTAGACCATTGATGGTAAACATTTTTTCTTCCTTATTTCGACACAAAAATAAAGTCCGATTATGCCGCCATGCCATAAACCGCACCGAACAGTCAATATTTGTGGATGCATTGATGCTCTAATAAAAACAATTTTGGTTTGGTTAAAAACAAGTCTCGACCGTTAAGATTACGAGTATTTCTTGCCCGAAATAAGCGAACTCATGAAGCTGTCTATGGTCATCTGAATAAAATGGCAAATCTAACTGAATATTTTGACATTAACGGATGTCATTGGTAATTCTGACAGCTGCTGAAAAAAATTGGAAAACTATTTTTGCTATTTGTTCACCCAATACTATGAATCCAAAAACAAAAGTAGGATTGAAGAATATTCTTTGGAGTTTTTATGAAAGAAAAAATTATGTTTTCTGAAAAAAAAATGCAGAAAAAACAACTGCAACATTTCTCTTCAACATTTATTAAAATTTTCAAATCATTAATTTTTGAGCGTACAAAAGGGATTTCGGCTACACTTAGGTCCATTTTCATCACTATTTCTCAACTTGAGGCAAACTCTCGAGTTGAGAGTTGAAACGCAAGTTGAAATTTATTTTTCTTCACAAATTTTTTTCTCAACTCCCGACTTGAAAATCTAAAGTTAATCAACTTCTGATTTGAAAAATATCACTGGGATATTTGTTAAAATAATATACAAACTGTCACTTTCAAAATTAAATTTTAATTTATTCGGTCAATAAAATTGAGTTTTTGTGTGATATTTGTAATGAATGATTTTCTCCTCGATCTACCTAGGGAAAAAAACAAGTTGTTAGATAACTTATATTTGAATAGCCTGAGTCGGCAATGATGTTAAAGTGACCAAATTTACCTATTCAAATGGTCTTTTCGATCGCGATAAGTTAAAAAAAAAAAAAAAACATTGGTCATGTGCTGAGCCCTATGTAATATACATAATAAAGTCTTGCAATTGTTTCTACTTAATGTTTAATACATTATTCCATATAAATACAAAACCATTAATACCTGCCAGCGAGCTACAATATCATTTATTTTAAAATTCGCGAACGTCAGCGTCTGCACATTTTGAGAAAACCATTCCTTGCAATTTCTAAAGTTTTCTGCATCAATTTCATTATGGTGATTGATACGGACATGTTTACAATCAATTGCACCAATTGTCCTATAAAACTTTGCTTTAGCCAAAGAGTCCCGTGCTGCTTCAAGCTTTTCCTCGTGTGTTTCCGGCATTAGAACGAACCGCGGTGCTAGATTGGCAATTGCTTTCGATACTCGTTTCAGAATGTGATGCACTCTAAAAATGCTTACTCCACTGAAGTCTGCAATAGTCAATTGGATTAATCCGAGCGGATAAAATCGTTGTGCTACAAATAACTGTGTGATTGGCCGTAATTTACGAGATCTATTTAAAGGGGACTTAAGTTTTAAGGTCACGGCTAGTTTAAAACTATTACCGTCTCGTTGCAAGGAAGTGAATCCTTAATCAAGTCTAGCACCATTATTGCTGTCAGTTTTGAAAGACGAAAGCGATAAATAAAGTCACGGTCGTCCCACTTTTTAACTCCAATGCGCGGCAACATATTGTATTGCCTTCTTTCAATGTACAACGGCTCAGTTACATCATCTTCACTTTCACTACCCGACGAAGTTGAACACCAATTTTCCCAAAAATAATTGCTGCTGAAAATTAGGTACATATATCAATATTTTTTGTTGTTGAAAAACAAACTTTTGAAACGAAATGCATGTATTTTATTAAAAAAAAAAAAACTATGTTTCATGTCAACTCTCAAGTTTGCTCTCTCAACTTCTACTATTTTCGGAAGTTGAGAAAACCACCAAACTAACATGGCCACCACAGGTTGCCAAAATCTATTAGAGCTAATTGAAAACCCCTTTATATTTCTCAAGAAACTCAAAAACTCTGCATAAAGTTGGATAGAGCTGAACTGAACATTACCCAATACCTATGTACATACATAGATGATAGCTTGCAGAGCATAATTTCATAGTTTTGAGTGTAAAAACATTGAAAAATACTTCTTTGTTTTTTTAATTGAAAAAAAAATATTAAATATTGCTACACTTGAAATTAAGCTCAAATGAAAATCATTTCTTATAGCATAAAAAGTTGTATGTCAAAAGACAAACATTAAATAGGACTAATGCATTTAGCCAGCTTATGTCTTGGTAACAAATATTAAATTGGATATTTCTTAATGAAAAATCTTTCATTTAAAAAAAAAGTTCCATCTTCCAAGTTTTAATATATTCGAAAAAGAGTTGCAAAGATGTGTTGTTTTTTTTTTTTTTTCTTTTTTTGAAAATTTAACCAGTGCAAATTCCTTTCGTACTTAACTTTAAAAAAAAAAATTTCAAAACAATATTGGTAAGCTGTAACGAGAAAACACAAATTTTTTCCAACAAAGCTTTTATCTCTTTATGCTCAAAATTGCTTGTAAAATATACCACCTATCAAACAATCCAAAATACAAAAGCAAAGCAAAACATAAAAGCTCTCATCTACACAACACTTTTACACACGCTTTTACTTTTAAAACTATTCCCATTGATACAGCTATGCATATACATAGCCAGTGTTTCCATTTGTAGTTAAAAGTATTATAGTTGTTGAAATTCGTAGTACTAAATTGAAACTATTTTTATAGTATAGATTGTTTTAGTTTAAGACACGTATAACTAACACCCAGCTTCACAGTGGAAGTTTAAGCCCCTCTTTTGGTTTAAGCTTCAGTTCAACAATAAATTTGGCTTCAGAGTGTCATTTAAACCTTGACCAGAGTTCATTCTATAGTTTAAGTTAAACGACACTTTTCTGCCGTTTAAACAACAACCCCTTCAAAGATTTGAAAATAGAATTTATTTTCATTATTTTATTTTTTTTTTCTTGTCATAGGTCACAATCATAACTGAAACAAAAAAAACGTTCCTTGATTGTTTTTTCTTTGATCCAGATAGAAAGAGAAAAAAGTGTTCAGATTAAACTGTGAAATCCGACGAGTTGAACTTCAAATTTAAACTCCAGTTCAGTTTCAGCTGAACTCAAGTTTAAACTTCCACTTTGAATCTAGGGGTAATAGTTTTAAATTTTTCAGTAAAAATTATAAATAGAGCTAGAATTTTTGTGAGTGCACTTAAGTGTTCGTTGATACTTTTTGTCTAGTTTATGCAGAATGGCGGATTTTCCAAATGTACTTTTTAAGTCAAACTCGAAGAACCTTAGGGCTTCTTTGATTTCATCCAAAGTGTCAATTTTTCTGAAAATGAATGAAAGGATAGCTATGTAGTTTTCGTTGTAGCTCATTTAACATTCGATAAAAAAGTGCTTGCATCTCACTTCTGACATTAATGTAATATTTGCTCAACTGTTTATAATATGAAGGTACATAAGCTTAGTTTAAGGTTTGCCAGTAAGTCTTATATAACATATATATGTATATTAGACTGGGCCAACAAAATTGACTATTTTTTTTTTTTAAAGATATATCGAGAATATCATTCAGAATGACAAAAAAAATGTTCGTAAAAGTTTGAGCCCTTAATATCAATTTTTTTTTTATTTATTTATTTATTTATTTATTTACCATCTTTCAAGTTAACAGACTTTATACAGATTACAAAAGAGCTTAAATTAAGTATGGACAATCTTACACATTTAATAAATAAATAATATAGTAATAATTACAATAAATTTAATATATTTTTCTTAATTTCATTTCTATTAATATTAAAATCAATGGCAAAATCAACTTCATTAAAATTTAAACAGGCATTGGTAATTGGATTGTGCTTAGCGTAACTTGTACTATGGAATGGAACATGAAAAAAATCACCATTTCTTGGTCGTAAACAGCGGGTAGGAACGTATATACTGAACATAGATAACAAAACCGGGCAATTTATGTTAGAATTAATTACATCGTAAGCAAAAAGAATCGAATTTAACTTTCTTCTTGACACGAGAGGTTTAAGGTCAATAAGAATGCTTCTGCTTTCATAACATGGAACGTTTAAATTTCCATAAATCTTTCGTAACGCAAACCTAGTGAATTTTTTTTGAACTTTTTCAATCCGTCCTATATTTGACTGTGTGTAAGGATTCCATATAACACTGCAGTATTCCAACAACGGTCTAACAATACTGATGTAAAGGGTTTTAAGTGTATACGGATCTTCAAAACATTTAGAGTTTCGAATAACAAATCCTAACATAGCATTTGCTCTTGAAATTATATGGTCTATATGGAGAGAAAAATTAATTTTAGAGTCAAATACTACTCCAAGATCTTTCTGATTTTCACATCTCTGTAGAGAATCATTACCAAGCTTGTATTCGAAATGCAAGGGATTTCGAATTTTTGTAAATGTTACAACACTACATTTGTTAACATTGAAATTAAGTCCGTTTAAATTGCTCCATTGATGAATTTGATCTAAATCCGCTTGAACTTTACCTGCATCAGATAAAGATTCAATACAACTAAAAATTTTAAAATCATCAGCATACAAAAGACATTTTGAAAATGAAAGTAGATTTGGCAAATCATTTATAAAAATAATGAATAGTAATGGGCCAAGATGGCTGCCTTGAGGAACACCTGAATGATTTAATATTTCTTTTGACAAAACGTTACCAATTTTGACAATTTGTTTTCTACCAACTAAGTAACTCCTTATCCAACTCAGAAGAGAGGAGTGAAAACCAAACCTTTCAAGTTTTCTTATTAAAACATTATGTTGAACACGATCAAAAGCTTTGGATAAGTCAGTATAGATAGTGTCAATTTGTAGGTGCTTTTCCATGTTATTTAGACAATAGTTAGTAAAAATACTCAAATTCGTCGCTGTCGATCTACCACTCATAAATCCATGTTGAAAATCTGATATATGGTTTTGCACTAAATTATACAATTTATTTTTAACTATTGCTTCAAAGACTTTAGGGATCAGCTGAAGCTTAGCAATGGGTCTATAGTTTTCTACTAAGCCCTTTGATCCAGATTTATGTAATGGAGTGATGAACGAATATTTCCACTCATCTAAAAATACACCTTGGTCTAAGGACATGTTAAAGATAAAGCAGAGCGGCGCTACAAGGTTGAATCTGCAATTTTTTAAAAGAGCTGATGGTATATTGTCCGGCGCAACCGAAAAATTATTTTCAAGAGAGGATAAATAAGTTAGTAAGTCACATTCTGATAAATATAAATTACCAACATCGATGGAAGATTTATAGTCAACGAAATTATCACACTTTAAATTGAAATCGATAAAATTGGATTGGAAAAACGATGCAAAACTATTGCAGATAACATTAATGTTATCGGAGGAGATGCCATTGTAAGCGATGTTGGATGGAATCCCAAGCGATTTTCTTTTCGCATTCAAAAAAGACCAAAAACATTTTGGATTTGTTTTAATATTAGATTCTAGAGAACACATGTATTGCTTATAAGTAAATTTCCTCAGAAATTCATATTCTTTTCTTATTTGCTTAAAATGATTATGAAAAGAGACACAAACCTTGCTCTTTTTTTGGAATTTAATCATTACATTTCTTAGCCTAGATAGGCTCTTATTGAACCAAGGAGGCTTTTTCGAATTTTTAAATAGTTTCTTAGGTACGCAATCCGAAATCATAGATTCCAAGATGTTCTGTAACATAGTAAAAGCTATCTGCACATTTGAACAATTAAAGATAGGTTGCCAATCAATACATTCTAAATAACTATTCATTGCACTATAATTAGCATTTTTGAAATCATATTTTGGTACATTATTACAAAGCGACTTAAATTCATTTAAAACAGATAAGTTAAATTTAATTTCAAGCGATTTGTGATGTATGCTATTTTCTAGTAATTTAAAACTTGCTTCATTTAAATAAGCTTCTAGACCACTATCGACAAAAACCAAATCCAAAATACGATCAATAGAATTCAAAATATTATTAATTTGATACATATTCAAAGATGTAATGCTATCAATTAAACTTAGTTCAAAATCTTTGGTAATATTACAAGGAAACATTCTTTTTTCTTCATTTGAAAACAACCATTTAACATTTGGCAGATTAAAATCTCCAACAACAACAAAATAACAATTTTCGTCGATAGTATCGAAAATATTGGTTATATTTTTAACATGAGCTTCATAAATTTCAAAATTTGATAAAGGTGGTATGTAAGACACAAAAAAGTAAACATGAATTATATTAAAAGATGGTCGAATAGGTATATCTACGCATACACAAATTTGTTCAATATTTCCCGAAACATTAGATAAAATAATTTCCTTACTTGTATATTCAGATTTTATAGCAAATAAAACACCACCACCTCTTACTAGCCTAGATTGTTCACAAGAACGATCTTTGCGAAATACATTGAAGTTTGTGTTGAAATATTCACTGGTTAGAAAGTTCTTGTTTAACCATGTTTCGGTAAGAGCAATAGCATCATATGAACAGTCAGTAGCAGCAATAATGAATTCATGAGACTTCGTTCTCATACCTCCAGCATTATGATAATACATAGAGAAACAATCGTCACAGATAGAATTTAATCTATCTATTTGTCCACTGTTCTCAGAATTGGGTCCGACTCGTTTTTTGGACGAGTTATAAATGCTTTGACTTGAACTCCTATTGGCCAAAATGATTTTTGCAGAACATCGTTATAAAAACTGACGGGAGGTCCAATTTTGAAATTAATAAAGTGGAGTAATGAAACATCGGCATCTTTTTTTACAAGCTTAGAGCAAACTATACTTGTTGCTGGCAATTTAAGTTTTTGTGCAACAAAATTTCTTTTTTTCAAAATTTCTTTTTAAGAGGGCTATCATCGCTAATTTTGATTTTTAGTCATAATTTCATGTTTTGCGTCAGAACTGACAAAACATTGAAGTAAAAAAAATTCATTTTGACTTACTTTTATATAAAATTAAATTCCCTACAAAAAAGGTCTGATTGAAAATTTTCGTCAGACAAGCCGTTTTTGAGTAATTAAGCTTAATAAATTGTTATTTTTCGTTAGTTACAAAATTCCAAATTAAAAAAGTAAAATCAGGATCACAAAATGGATGTACAATGCCTTTGTTTAATCTTTTTGATTTATATACAGGGTTCGTTTTATGTTCCAGGACGATTTTTTTCTCATTAGCTTTTAAATGAAATACAATTTTATGATTTATTATTGATTGATTATATGGTCTTTAACCAATGGCGCATTGGCTAGCTCTTTTAAGCACATTTTAAATAACAATTTTGCAAAATTCTGTTGTAATTTCAGCAATTTCCTTTTAATATTCTTAAGCATCGTGATTGTGGTTGGTTCGTTGATGTTCCTTCAAGTTACCCCATTAGAAGAAATTGCGGTTTGTCAAATCAGTGGATCGCGGAAGCTTGAAACATAATTAACAAAAAAAGTCACGAAATTTACTCTGCGTTTTTAATGTCGATTTCGTTTACACACTAGGGATTTTAGGGATTTCCATACCTTGTCAAATTTTGTCTTTTACGACAGATTTTACGTTCCTTTACACCGAAAAAATCGATTTTTTTTTGACAGAGATCAAATCCTTCGAATCCGTATTTGGAGAGGGATTTACATGTATACGAAATACGCACACTAAAAGACAAAATTTGACAAGGGATCGAAATCCCTAAAATCCCTAGTGTGTAAAGGAAATCGACATAAAATTGAATAATTATTTAAATAAAATATTTAAATAAATTCAACACGTTATAGCTGTGTTAGATGTTATATAATAAATGGTTATCAACCACTCTCTGACAAATTTTATTCATAGAAAAATGGCAAACAAAAAGAATCGACCTGAAACATAAAACGAACACTGTATTTAAAAAAAAAATAAAAACAAATTTAAACTCTCCCTTGAAATGCCAAAACTAGAGCCTTGACTTGATGAAAGCATACCTTAGCTGTCGTTACACTGTAATTATTAATAATAATTTATGTAATAATTTCAAACATTTTATAAGCCAAATAGATTGATGTGTTATTTAGAAGTATTTATTACTAAGCACTTATGGTAGATTTACATTGATCTTCATCTGCAGATTTGAAGAATTGTAAAGCGGTTTAGATATATGTACATCGAAATACGGACGTGCAAGAGAGTACACAGCTGTCAACTCTTTTTTTTTGCTATAATTTCCTCTAATTTTTGACAACTGTCAGTAGGTAGTGTCATTTGTAATATGTTGTCAAAATGTTTGCGTTTTGTCTTCATTATTATGAATGGTGGCGTCCATAAGGTCTTGATAAACTGCAATTAGAATAGATAATAGTAAATTATATTATTATTGTACTAAAAGAATCCGCAATATATTTATTACCTTTGTATTTTTTGTTTGGATTCATTATTATAAAAATTATAAGAACTTTTTAACACGTCCAAAAACATAAAAATATAGATGGAGATGCTATAATAAAGATGAATATGTTTGTCTTCACTATAATCTTCATCTTCATTTCTCAAGTTTCCTATAATCTTCATTTATGAAGATCTCTCCGTTCAATAAATGTAAATTTTGTATCTTAAATCGGTTTTTTTTTTTTTATAGAACTCGCTTGAAGATGAATGTAGATCCACTATTACAATATAAAATTCATTCGGGGTGCTTCACTATAAAATTGTATAAAAAGTAAAGGGTTCCATCAAAGTTCCAGTTAGTAAGTAAGTAAGTTTAAAAATGTCATTCTCTTTAAAGATTACTCAAGTTTCTTTTATTGATCACATCTACATAGCACCTACAAGTTTTTTTAAAGCAGGCTTATCTAAATTTTTGATAATTTGGTGAGATTGATGAACTCAGTCAGTTAAAATCTAATACGACAACGGCAACACTAAATACAAGCACACACATATACACGCAATACCTTGGCCTCTCAGCTCAGCGACACTTTAGCTTGATAACAAAAATGTATCTTGAATGAAGTTGATCCAACGAATTGTACTTTATTCCGTCAGCTGACTCGTACCAGTGCGGTTGCTCTCCATAGGTTCTCCCTTTCTACGTAAACCATTCCCAGATACCAAAAAAAGTGCATAAAAGAAAAGTGTTTTCTGAAAGCTTTTCTCAGTTATTAAAAAAATCATTCTACCGGAAAAAGAAACACTACACTTCGGTCGACGCGTGTGAAATTTTCCCTATACAAAACAAATATCCTGTGACCTCTAGATAACCGCTTCATAGTTACATTGTGGCAGCATCCCTTCATTCGGCCTAAACTGCTTATCTCGTAGGTAAGTTATGTGTCTATTATTTCTACTATTCTATTGCGGATACAACTGAAAGAGCAGCGAAGTCATCATCAATTCTGTGCCATCAAGGATTTAGGCATCTGTGTATCTATATTCGACGGCCTCTGGTTCGGTTGTTGTGCAAAGAAAAGATACTCTTCTCAGCAGTGTATATATCGTTTGGGGTTTACGTAACATGACACAGTGTCCTGGATTATATTTGACAGTGTACCGAAAGGACATCGGTGATGGTTGTTGGTACATAATTGCATCCCGTTGAGTGTAATTGGATTTTAAAGCGCGTGTTTGTAAATTAATTTACCCAGGCACTTCTTTCCAATGGGTTTTTATTTGTATGTACGAGTACTTGAGACGTTTTGAGTGTTTTTGTTTGTCAAATGTGGGGCAGTTGCTATTTAATGTTTATTTTTCCGAGCAAAACAAATGTTTGCCACCTATATTTATTTTGATTAAATTTTACATAACTCCGCAAAGCAATGCCTGGTATTAATGTTTTTGTTTTTTGAAGTAATGCTCTTAGTTGCTTTACATAATGCTGTTCAAGGACTTAAAGGAATTATACCTAATGTGTGTGGGTGCGTGTGGGGGGGGGAAGTTGCTTATAGTCGGGGATTTCAGGAGCAAAGTTATGTCAGATAAAGATAATAATGAATAAAATATGTGAAACGTTTATAGTTCATTTTCACGAGTATACAGCACTTTGGAAGTCTTGAATGTTTTCAAGTCGAACAAAATTTAAATTTAAAAATTCAATTCTCAAAGCCATTTAAAGTTTTATGGAAATAGTAAGGTGAATGCATAATTATTACATCGTCTTCTTCTGGTTAGGTATGAAAATGTATCTAAAGTGGTGGCGCTTTGTAGAATGTTTGGGAGAAAAGTTATTCCAAGTAAAACTTTTATATGGTTTAAGGTTTTAGTTCATTAGGAGAAATTCGTTGAAGTTTTGCATTACGTAAGCTTCTTTGTTTAATGCGATGTATACGTATGTAGTTATTGGCTTAAGGATGAAAACCTTTTAGGTGCGCAATTAGATAGAGTGGGGCCCTTGTGCCAAAAACTTCCTGAGAGATTATAGATATGAATTCCAGGAAAAGTTCAAGTTCCAAATAAATTAAATTAAAATGGATTTTGAGTAGGTACGTTTAGATAGGTAGGTATATGATTTTATATTTTCATTAACTTCGTTCCTTGAACAAACTTTTTCAATTTAAGTGAGAAAGTAAAATAGTTTTGTGTAGAATTCAACGTTGAGTTTGATTGACTAAAAAGTAAGCTATGTACATATGTGTATGTGTAAAATAAATAATAATAAATAAGCTAAATATTTTTGTCTTATAACTGGTTAAGTTTAAATCTTAAATAAAAATTCGATTAGGTGACGTTCAAACACAAAAAAAGTTAGTTTTACTTTTGAAGTTAAATGAAGTCGCTTTAAACTTTTGTGCAACTATCTCAGCTCTTTACGAATTTGCTTCAAATTTGGTCTAAATCAACTTGTTCTTTTTGGAATTCCATTTGAGTAAACCTTTCAATCTGTTTTCTATTTCAACTTTTGAGCAATCAACATCAATGTCCAATTTACGTAAAGTGCAAAAATAATGCATCACATCATCTTTTTTTAGGGTTTTCTCAGGGTTTTGAGGTTTTTTGTAATTATGGCTGCATTTCTAAATTTTTTCTACATTTCAATTGCTGGACCATATGTAAAACAACACCTCATTTTCGTGCTGAAGAACCTAAAACTCAGTTTTATCAAGCGACCTGATATGAATTTATGTTTCAATAATGTGAAAAAAATTTTTTTACATTAATTTTTAGTTCATAAGAAAATCTTTGTAAAATGTTAATTATGCTTTGATTCGTATTTTGATATCGTATTTTCCTCTTAAAAGGTTCCTAAAATTTTAATACATTTTTTTTTTCTTTCGATTAATTTTAACGACCTATAAGTCAATAAAATAAAATGCACGACTGGGTCGCACGAACTTGCACGAACGACTAAAAATTTCAAAAATGAATGTTATTAGAGAAACCTGTTCTTAAGGATAAAATTTAAATAACCTAAAACAACTCCTTTAGCAGTTGGAGCTAAGCACAGGATGCCATGTGTTTTAAGCCAAAATTAGTTTATGCAAGAACAAAATTATAATTCGTTGTAGTGGTTTCTTAAAAAAATAAGCTTTTATACAAAATTTTTAAAACATTTTTAAGAAAAATATTTTAGAACGCAAATTTAAAGTACTTATTTATGTATGAATAAAAATTAAATTTACGAAAAAAATATTGATCCGTTTTTGAGATATCGAATTATCCAAAGAAAACTTTTTTTTTCAAAATTCCAAAAAAAATTTTTTTTTAAGTTTTGAAATGCAACGTTTCTTGAACTTTTTAGAAGCTTGTCTATAAAAAATTTCATTAAAACCCGTTATGCCGATAATGAGAAATACAAAATTGGAAAAAATCGTTCTATGGTAGATACAGTCAGTAATACATATGTATATAAATTTCAATTTTTTTCTTATTAAATTATAGATCGTAGAAATTAATCAGAAGAAAACAAAATTAGCAAAATTCTCGGAACCATTTTCGAGAAAAATACTATTTTCGAAAACCATTTTTTAACTTTTGTATGGAGGGTACCGTTATTTGTAGGTAAAATAATTTTTTTTTCTCATTTCTTGTAGATTATATTAAGAAACTTTTATTTATCAAGTTTTAAAAAAATCTAGCATGGGGTTTTCGAAATATTGAGTTTTCAAAAAAAAAAATTTTGAAATATTTTTTAAAAATCCAAAAAATTATTTTTTGAAAATTTGAATTCACAATAATATTCAAACTATTGGGGACCTTTTGCTGAAAAAAAATGATCAAAATCCGTTAAACTGTTTTTGAGAAAATCAAAAACCAAAAAAATGGTTCCAAGGGGGGTGCTAAAAATAACAATTTTTTGGACAAATTTTTTCAACCATTAGCTAGCTTTAACTCAATGAAATTTTTTTAATTTTTTTTTTAAATCTGTGGGAAAGTTTTTGAGAAAAAAAAATTATAAAATTTCGAAAAAAAATCGTACGGCAGGTGCCGTTATTTTTGGTCTTAAAAAAAAACAAATAAAAAACATCCAGGGGAAAAAAAATAAAACCTTTATCTACAAAGTTTAAAGAAAATCGGCCGAGCCTTTTAGCTGTAGTCGAACAGACAGACAGACAGACAGAATTGCAAAACCCACTTTTTTGGTCTTCGCTATCATCGTAATGTCAACATTGATCAAAATCTCGAGTTCGATTTTTTTTCCGAATGCATACCTTACTTGCCTTATAGTACCTATGTACATATAAGTCGCAAGTAAAAAATTTAAATTAAGTAATTACGGAATGTACCTACCTACCATGTGACCATTTTATCGGAATTTTTAATTTCTCATTATCGACATAACGGATTTAAATTTATTATAGAGAAGCTTCTTAAAACTTTCAAAAACATTGCATTTCAAAACATAAAAAAAATGTTTTTTGAATTTTAGAAAAAAAAATCTCAAAAAACGTCTCAATATTTTCATTTTTGAAGTTTTATTTTTATTCGTACAGTAATAACAACTTAAGAGAAATCACATGGTATTCTGTTTTAAGCTCCAGCTACTAAAAGAGGTGTTTTAGTCATTTAAGATATTAATTTTATTGGGTATGAACATTTTTCTCTAATAAAATTCATTTTCGAAATTCTTAGTCTTACAGCCCGGTTCTCCCCCTTGTGAGGAGTCACAAGTCACAAGCTAAATCACAAAAGAACAAATTTTTTTACAAAATATACTGAATGTCAATCCAAGAAACTTTAAAAATTTATGAGTTGTGACCTGCTCTAAAGGAGATAACATAGTCGATTGTTTTTGTGACTCTCACAAGTTGTGACTGAGCGGCAGAATTCGAAAAAGTCACAAAATCAATTTCACCTCTTCTTGTGACTTGTGACCTTGTGAGGTATCACTGACTTTGGGGAGAATCGGGCTGTTAGTCTACATAAGAACAGAGAGAGACAAATTTGTTTTTTAATTTAAATGGATGTTGAAAATAGATCCTTAAGAGTTTCTCTAACTATTTTCCTGCGGAGGGTAGTCGAAATTTTCTTTAGGCGTTCTCTTGTTTCAGCCAGTTTTTGTGTTTTATTTCTGTACTGTTGGTAATGTCTTCGTTTAAAGTTCTATTGTAATGAGTTATAGATCATTAAAATTGTTAAGAAACAAAATAGTTTAATAAAAGTATCTAGAAGTTGTTTTGGAGAAAAATAAAATTTTCGAAAACGATTGTCTTACATTTAATTAATGGGCTTTCAAAAAACAAATCAAATTTAAAAAATCTAAAAAACAAATGAACATCTGAATATAAAGTACTATAAACACTATTTTGGAAATTGAGTATAACTAAAATCAGTTGTACTTTTGAGAAAATTAAAAAAAAATGAAAAAAAATGATTTTATGGGATATACAATTATTAACCATTTTTTGAAATTTGTTTTTAAAAATCAGTAGAATTGTTTAAAATCAAAATATTTTCTAATATGTATTTCGAAAAAAAAAATTGTTCCAGGTATTTTTGATTAAAAAAAAAAGAAAATAAATTCTCGGGGAGTAATTCTATTTACCAAGTTTAAAGTAAATCGGTCGGCGCATTTAGGGCGTAGTCGAATAGACAGAATTGCCAGACCCTTTTTCTTCGTCTTCCCTATTATCCTAGTATCGATTCTGTTCAAAATCTCGAGTTCGATATTTTTTTAACGAATGCATAAATTGCTATATAGTAACTACATAATATCTATGTATGTTCTCCTAAAATCGCGGGTAAAAATCTATATATCTAAACAAGATCTAACCCATTTCAGTCGTAAATTTTATTTTCCACACCAATGTAGATAAAAAACAACACATATTATCTATGGAAACAAGTAAACGTGTGTTCCATTAGTGCAATTTATCTATTTTAAGATCGGTATATGGGGCGTATGAGTGTTCTTTTTTAGATTCCTTTTCAATTAAATTATCATGAATTTCAACATGTCTATCAACTTCCACGGTACAGGTTTCGATCACTGTGGTTTATTTATATGCTCTCATTAGTATGATTGTTTAACATAGCAAAAAGACAGGTTAAATATTTATGCCTAAATATCCTCTAGTTCCTATCTCAAATGGGGATATATTGTATTGTTAGATAAAAGGCGTGCGAATCAATAATTAATGATGTGACTTAAATATTATCAATAACCCATGGCTCGATTACCCTCATCTCCCCTTCTTTGACAGACAGTTTATTTTAAATTATATACCGCTTGATTACACTCATTGATTACGAGCTTCTAATCCTTCAGACACATTATGCTATTTATAAATGGGAATACAAAGATATACTAATCACAACAAAAATTATAAATTTCAAAAACGAGAGCCAAGTAGTCATATGTACAAAAGCAATGTGTGTAACTGGTCAGCCGTGAAAATTAGTGGGATCTAAAGTTTAAGAAGTTAATACAAAAAATCTTAAGTAGAGTAATATCGCAAGAACTCGATATATGAATAGTTAAAATGAAAAGTTTGGCAAGAGCATATTTTTGGTGGCCTGAAATTAACAAACAGCTAGAACTCTTAGTTAAGAGCTGTGATCAATGTTTGCCGTACACTGCAAACCCACCAAAAAATGGACTCATTTCCTGGGATTGGCCAACCAAGCCATGGGAAAGGCTTCATTTAGATTTTATGGGTCCTATTTTTGACAGGTACTTTTTAATATTGGTGGACTCTCATAGTAAATGGATCGAATGTATCGACATGAATAAATCTATTAGTAGTAAAAGTACAATCGAACAGTTAAGATGTATTTTTTCGCGTTTTGGGCTTCCAAACACAATTGTCACCGACAACGGTACACAATTTAAGTCTGAGGAATTTTCAATTTTTTTGAAAAATAATGGAATTGAACATTTAACTTCACCAGTTGGTCATCCAGCTTCAAATGGTCAGGCGGAAAACGGTGTCAAAATTGTAAAATTAGCTTTAAAAAAGTCTTTACATAAAAAAAATGATTTGAGTGATCTGAACCAATGTTTACAACGTTTTTTGCTAGATTATCGAAGTTCCATTCATAGTACAACTGGTGTAAGTCCGGCAGAATTAATGTTTAATAGAAGTATTAAAACACGATTAGATTTAATTAATCCAATGAAATCTAAAAATAATGTAAACTTAGAATTAATTAAAAATAATGTTAAGAAAAATCAATCAAAACAAAAATTTTTTTATAAAGGTCATGGTAAAAGAAATTTAAAAAAAGGTGATTTTGTAATGACTAAAGATTTTAGTAAAGCAGGAAAAGTAACTTGGGTTAAAGGCAAAATTTTAAAATCTCTCGGCAAACAATACTATATTGTAAATGTACTTTTTAAAAATTTAAATTGGAAAAGACATGTTAATCAACTAAGAAAAATTGAATGTAAAAACAACTTGATTCCTAAAAATGAAAATGATTTATCTCATGCCGTTGATCTTATGAACACTAAAAATATTAATTTTGAAGATAATAAAAAATTAGATACAAGTTTGTCAAGTATAGAAAGTCCGCAAAAAACACCATCACCGTTACTACCTACACCATCACCAAATTTAAGAAACAGAAAATTAAGAAACAGAACAATAACATATATTTAAAATGTAACAGAGCAATAAGAGGGGAGAGTTGTAATGTATAATAAAGATATTTAATATACAATAATATACAACGTATGCAGTTGCCTTAATACTGACATATTATATACGTATACACTTTTACTATAAGAAATCGCCAGTTATCTACATACCGTACAGCCGACACCATCTCCTATTGCTCTGCAAATCGAGTAATATTATAATTAAGTATAATTTTATAATTAGTAATAAGTTGTAATAAATGAATTAAAACAACTTATTTGTGGTTTATTTAAAACATCACACTATTAAAGAAATTTAATTTTATATTAAATTCAATCGTCAGGCAGGTTTCTTTTTAAGTCCGGGGTGGGGTTCAAAAACGCTAATTTAAAATCAGAATAATTCCTCAGATTACAAATATATGGGTCCCCCCTGTGCAGGGACGGGTTAGAATATTCCTGCAGCGCCTCCCCGCTTGTCGTAAAAGGCGACTAAAGGAGTAAATACATCTAGGCCATAAACAGCAAGGTGAACCTAGCGACACGTAACACCTATAAACTTTCCCAAAAGTGTGCATGCCAGTCCCTGGGTTGGCACGACTGGAGATCACCGGTGCCGTAAAAGAGAGATCAAATACAAAACTGGAGCATGCACACGTCGATACTTACAACGGATTTTGTGAATTCAAGCATTATGGAAGTACTCGTCCAAAATGACACTACCCCGCCAGGCACTACCATTGTTACACATGGTACTGATCCTGGACCGAGCAGCAATGCTCGGGTCAGAGCTAGACGGATTCCGGGGGCTAGCAAAGTAATGCCGCAGATTATACAAAATCTGAGAGTTGCGAGTTGGAACGTTGGCAGTATGACAGGTCGAAGCTTCGAGTTGGAAGAGATGATGAAAAGAAGGCGAGTGGACATCTTATGTGTTCAAGAAACAAAATAGCGAAACACGGGAAACAGGGCCCGTTTCTTGGATACGAGGACAAAAAACTATAAGATGTTCTACTATGGAACGGAAAAGGGTAAAAACGGAATCGGAATCATCCTTGCAAAACATCTATTAGGCAGCGTATTGACCATTTCGAAATCCAGCGACCGTTTGATGTCCCTTAAATTGGTGATTAAAGGAAAGTTGTGGAATATTGTCACTGCATATGCTCCCCAAATTCGATGTGAGCAGGTACAAAAAGATGCATTTTGGCTAGACTTTCACAATCTACTTAAGGACATCCCAAAGGAAGAGTTTTTGTTCGTGGGCGGAGATTTGAACGGACATGTCGGGAAGACAAACGAAGACTATGAAGATTGCCATGGAGGCCTCGGATACGGCACCAGGAACCCTCCTGGTGAAGACATCCTGAGCATGTGCAAAACATACGGTCTTATCGTGCTAAATACCATGTTCGTCAAACAAAGCCGACACCTGGTCACTTACAGCAGTGGTGGAAATGAAACCCAGATTGATTACCATTTGGTATCTAGTTTCATGAAACCCCGGGTAAAAGATTGCAAAGTGATACTAGGAGAAGCAATCGCCCACCAACACCGTCTCCTACTGACAGAATTTTTTATGGAGACAGTGAACGACAACAAACATACAAAAACTTTTGGGAAGATCAAATGGTATAATCTGGATAAGGAAAAAGGCGAAGCTTTTATTTCGAATATGCAAAACTTTCTGTATAACAACACCGATATAGTTCGAAATGAAGAGAGTACAGCACAAAGTATGTGGGATCTCCTACAGAGAACTTGCAAAGAAAAAGCCAAAACACTGTTAGGGGTTTCAAAAGGACACAACCAACAAGGCAAAGAAACATGGTGGTGGAATGATGAAGCTAAATCAGTTATAAGTAAAAAGAAAATGGCTTTCAAGGCTTGGTCGAAGTGCCCCTCTAATGATACAGAGCAAAAGTCACGCCTCGAAGTGGAATATAGAAACTGCAAGAAAGAAGCGAAGAAGAAGTGCGCCCAAATTCAAGCAAAGAATACAGAAAACCTGTATCGGGAGCTGGATGAAATTTCTACCCCGACAGCTGGTGCTATTCAAGAGCTACGGCAAAACACGAATAAGGGCGCAACTATCTTCAAAATAGCCGCTCAAAGAAGAAGAAATGCCCAGGAGATTTGTTCGCCAAAGTTCATTAACAATGCTCAAGGCCAACTACTTGTGGAAGACAACGAAATTCTTCACAGGTGGCGACAGTATTGTGACGGACTTCTAAACGAACAATTTCCAAGGCTATACTTTCCAATAGCTTCACCTAACTTAAGCGAAGTATCCGACGTCACAGTCGAAGAAGTTAGTGAGGCGGTAAAATACTCCAAAAAGGGAAAAGCTGTTGGCCCAGACGAAATACCCTCAGAGTTTTGGAAAAAGATGGGAGACATCGGGTTTAGATGGCTCATGATTCTTGTCTCCAAACTTATACGAGGTGATCGCATGCCTAATCAATGGAGGGAAAGTTACCTTCTTCCAATTTATAAAGGAAAGGGTGATACTCGAAGCTGTGATAATTACCGTTCGATTAAGCTGATGTCACACACCATGAAGATCGTTGAGCGAGTCTTGGGTAGCCGACTGCGAAAAATAATTAGGCTATCTGATGACCAGTGCGGGTTTGTCGGTGGCAAGTCAACCACGGATGCAATCCAGAGTATAAGAATAATTATGGAAAAGCATCGGGATTCTTTGGAGGATTTGCATGTCGTATTGGTTGATTTTGAAAAAGCATTCGATCGGCAACCACGAGATCTAATATGGGTGGCCCTCAGGCAACGAGGAGTTCCAGAAACCTATGTGCGGATAATTATGGACATGTATGATGGAGCAGTTACTAAAGTAAGATGCGCAGCTGGATCCACCGAAGAATTCGAAATCACAGTAGGTGTACACCAGGGAAGTGTCTTGAGTCCCCTGCTCTTTATTACAGTTCTTGATTACCTGCTTGAAGGCAAAGTGACGGATCCAAAAGTACATCAGTTATTCTTTGCTGACGATGGAGCCATCATAAGTGAAGACCCGATATCCCTACAACGAGCACTTGACGTATGGGTGGATGTTCTAGAAGGAAGTGGGTACCGCATAAGCGCGAAAAAAACAGAATACCTATGCTGCCCATTTTCTGATCCACACAGGCCTACTCCAGACATTTATTTGAATGGAGTAGTGCTTCCCAAGTGTGAAAAGTTAAAATATCTGGGGTCTATGATAAATAACGAAGCTACTTGTGATGACGATATCAATCATCGCGTAAGCGTAGGGTGGATGAAGTGGCGGGAAAATTCTGCTATCTTCTGTGACCGAAAAATGCCCCCTAAGCTGAAAGGAAAGCTCTACACTTCAGTTGTGCGTCCAGCACTCACATACGGTTCACAATGTTGGACAATGTACAAAAAGTATGAGAGTAAGCTAACGGCAGCTGAGATGAAGATGCTTCGTATGACAGCAGGAGTTACAAAGCTTGATCGAATTAGAAGTACGAAGATCCGAGGAAGCCTTCATGTTAAGAATACCATTTCCCAAAAAATTGAACACGACCGACTCAGTTGGTATTGCCATGTTCAAAGGAGAGATCCTGAGAACCCCGTCAAAAAGGCAATATCATACAACGTTCCAATTCGGAATAAAAAGAAAGGTAGGCCTAAACACTCCTGGTACAAACAAATGCAAAAACACCAGCATTCAGTTGGCCTCAGAAATGGAACAATACAAAACCGGGAGGCTTGCCGCCGATTTCTGAGGTCAACCCGGCGAACCCCACAGGCGGATCACTAGTGTGAAGCAGATACGTGGGAGAGTTATGATCCCCTCGACATCGAGATCATAACAGCGCCGAAGAAAAGGAAGAAGAAGAAGACAAATATATGGGTCCCAGATGTTTTGGTTTCAGCTTTCCTACCGCCAGATGTCGCTTAAGTGTGCAAAAACATAACTTTTTGTATTTAATTTAGGTCCAAGACGTTTTATTTTCAGCATTAATAATACTTCAAAAATAAAGTTTTTGCTAAAAATATCATGAACATTTTTAAATATAAACTCGGTCCAAACATTTTTTTTTTAAAGTAATAAACAATTCATGATTCAATTATATTTGTTATCAGAAGAATTGTTCTGATATTTTTGTATATCACAAATTTGGTTATACCTCGAACATCAAAAGTTTGGTTTCCGCCCTCTTTGTGGGCAAGGTGAAAGCTTAAAGCAAAACGCCTGAGACATACGTATTTCAAATCAGCGCACAATACTCTATTGGTTATATATAGATAAATTCACGTGGGTTATACCTCCGATAATTTATACGAATTTATGAGAAAGTGGGTAAATGCCACGCCTCTTGAACAGAAAATTCCAATTGTGTTCCTGTTTATGCACCACAAGACAAACCGTTGTGCGAAATTACATAAGGTTTTACGATGTTTGGAAGTGCTCCATAATTTTGATAATCTGTCAGTGAGTCAGTCAGTTACGGTTTTAGCGATTTTTGAAGTCCTAAGATCGATTCTCAGGAACCACTAATATTCCAAAATTTATATTTTATGAGCGCTTGTGTTAGAAAACACTCCGAATATGAAGTCTCTGAATGTATTGGCACTGAATTAAGAATGGGATCAAAAATCGTCTGAGTTTGTTCCTGTAAAAAGGGTGTAGTGCCCTGTAATGGGTGTGCAGCTTATGAAACATTTAAATACATGCACAAAATATTTTAAATGCTTGTTCACGATAAATTCAATAAATTCTTTTTCTTTTTCTTTTTTCATAAACACTCAATCGATTTGAGTTACGAGTATCATTACCAAATTGCATCGCACGAGATCAATTAAACTAAAAAAAAAACACAAGTTGCTAAGGCACTTAAACCTTGCTTATTATATTGAATTTGATTTAAGAAAATTTTTGGAATTGCGGTTTTAAAAAATCTTCAAAAAATTAAAAAAAAAGTGGGCATTATACAATAAATATCTTACCTCCACTTATGTGGATTTAATTTGATTTATTTTCCACCAATTCCATTTATTTATGCATAAAGCACACAAATCGATTGTCGTACGATTTTAAAATGTCATGATTTGAGAGTATTAATAAGATTCTGTACCAATCTATTGCCTCACTTCCTTCATAGTCAAAACTATACTGAAATGCAGAAGAACAGATTCTCTTTTTTAAACTTATTTTCTAAAGGACATTTCATACAAACATAAATCAACGATCTATTGATTTATAGGGTTTTCCAATAAGAGGTTTCATTTTGATATTAAAAATACGAGTATTTTTAAAGAGTAGTCATTGGATGTTTATTTCATTGTAAAGAGGAAGGTCTGCTATTAACAATGGAAAACGATATTATACAAATGGCCGCCACGGATACATATGTTTTTCATAATAGTTTCCATGACCAATTTTAACATTTGCGGCTGTATGTCCTCGATAACCTCACGAATTAAATCTTTAAGGTCTTGAATTGATTGTTAAGCATTGGCATACTCTTATGTTTTAAGTGGCGCCAAAGAAGAAAAGTCTAAATTCACAAGATATCGGTGATCAATTGTGATCACCTCTTCGAGAAATAACACGGTCAGGAAACTTTTCTTACGAAATTGCGATTGTTTCGTTGCTTGTGTGGCACGTAGCGCGGCCGTCGTTTTCTTGAAAATAAGCATCGTACAAATCATCCATTTACCATAACAGTTGCACCAGGCTCATTTTCGAATAATTATGGTCAAATCACACCGTCATGTCAGTCCAAAAACCGCACCAAACACGTTGAGGATGGAGAGGTTTTTCAACAATCATTCTTTAATTTTCCAAGTCCCAAATGCGACTATTCTGCTTATTAACGTAGCCTCTGATGTGAAATGGGTTGATCACTGAAGATGATTTTTCTATGAAAATCCGGTGTTTGTGAAATGCCTAATTCCAAAGGTCGACGAGGAATCGACAGACCTGGGTTTTCGTTAACACTACGGGCTACAGCAGCAATATTCTTAGTTGTTCTTGCGCGAAGCACACGGTTTAGATTCTTCACATTATACTTCTCCCAACAACTCAAATTCTTCCACCAGTTTCACTATTGCTGGCCGAGAAGGAGCTTCACGAAACACGACGACCCAAAAGTGCTTTAGTTTTGCGAACTGTGACTGCAAAATTTTCACCATTTCTGTAGTGAATTTTAACAATTTCATTTTTAGTAATGGCATAGTTTTAACTTGTCAAATGTCAAAAGATGACAGCTGCCCAAATAGCCAATAGCCCAATAACCTCTTATAGGAAAACCCTTTATGTGTACAGTGATAGTATCCAGTTTTTTATCACAAAGTGTTTTTAACTATATTATACATGCATATATTTTGATTGTTCCAAAAACTTCATTCCGAATGTTTTACATCTTTAAAAATAATTAATTTATCATAGGAAACTGCTTTTGACATATCCATTTAAAAAGGTTAAAGCCATCCAAATAGGTTACAATGGTGTCATCTATTATTGCTGCAAATATAAATTTTAACCCAAACTTCCAAATGATGATTTCATTTTGTTTCTATAATTAAGACACTTCTATTTCGAATGAATGAGAATGATCCCCATAAAAACTCATTAAAATCTTTTAAATTTACATCGTTTCCGACTTCAAAACTATGCCAAATTGACTCCTATTTATAAAACACAATTTTTTGTTTTGAACAAATCTTAAAAATAGAGAAAAAAGGCCTCGTAAAAATTAAAGAATCACAACATAATTTGGTTTTATTTTTGAATATGTACTCGATTGCAATGCAATACACGATTGAATAATGTAGGTGATTTTTTTTTCTTATTTTTTTTCTGTTCCCTACATGGAGTATGCTTTGAGATTTCAATTTGGAACAAGCAGGGGCGTTGCATCATCAAAATTATTCTGTTCACTTTTTTTTCTGTCACTTTTGTTTGTATTAAAAAAACAAACCCAAATCAAATATTCATTAGAATCTACACGATACCAAACATTAAAGATAAAAGGAAACCTATTTCTTAGAAGCACAACACAGTATCAACCTACACTAAACAGACGCCCTCTGGTTTCATGAGCTGCATTGAATTTAAATGTGTGATTGGGCAACAGGTGATGACATTTATCTACAACAAAGATTATGAAGAAAATGGATTGTTAAACTGTAAATAATGTCAGATAAGTCAATCATAGACTTTTGGCGTGGTGTTAAGTGAGCTAATACATTTTGGTATTCTATGAAAATCTATCGAAAACTCAAATGCAAAAATGGGTTGAAAAAATATCCGCATGGAAATCAATAATTCATTAAGAAAATTTAAAATTCTTTTTGATAGTTTTGAAGAAGAAGAAGATGAAGAAGGAAAAATATAAAACTAAAAGCTTTAGAGGGGGATACAAAAAACACTTCTCTATCGAACGTACCTACTTGTTCTTATATGTTTAAAAAATATGAATATTATTAAAGAAAATACTCAAAAAGCGTTAATTTTATTATGTAAATTGCTTAGTCTTATCAACAAATAGTTCCACCTAAAATACAAAAATGTCATCTGGATTTCTTGAAAAAAATGTTAATTATATTGATAAAAAAATTAAAAATCGTTAGAATCGTTATGAACTTAATATTTATGTGAACTCTAAATTATGAACCATTTATTGTACGGAACCTAAAAAATAAAATGCAGCATATACGGTGGTCAGATATATAGAATCCTTTAAATAATGCTTCATTTCTCTCAAATATTAAAGTCGTCTCTTGATTGTTGGTAAGGCCCATTATGTCTGATCAAAATCCCTAAATCAACTTTTCTTACGTATCCAAAACTTTTCCTAAAGTAACTATCTATATCTCAAGTAAAAATACGACAGCTGTCAACTCATTCAAATGCATTAGTATGAATATTAGGGCAAGAACACAATAATGTATACCATACGCATATACACCCATATGTCAGAATATATATCTCTTTCTCCCCTAAAGAATCTATTGATTTTTGTCGCTGCTACTGATAAGGTTATAATAAAAGCAATTACAGATAGTTCAAAGTAGAGTGGCCCATATTATAAGTGTGCTGGGTGTTATTGCAATTATTTTCTTGCGATATATGTAGGTACTATAGGATAAGTTTTGGATTCATGAAAAAAATCAAACTCGAAAAATCGATTTTACTGAAACTTTACATTGACGGTACCTGACATATAACAATAAAAAAAAAGATTATTTATCGATTTATTTATCTCAAAAACGGTTCTCAAAATTTTGATAAAATTCTATTTAACCGTACCGTAGAACCTTTTTTTACGGCTTTCTCGTTGCCGATTTTACTGATGCCGAAAATTTCTTCTCATATTTATTTCTGTTTTTAAGAGTACTATGATGTTAAAATATTAAAACTATGAGTTCCCAAATGCGTATTTGATGGAAAGTCATAAGTCCCGAAAGTCAAAAAAGAATATATTGACAAATACACAAGTTTCTTAACGTATCCCCTTGACAGCCTTGCCGCATTTATTTGGATTCTTTCATTTGACGTTTGATTTAAAAAAAAAAATATGAAGTATCAACAGAAGTAAGCTTTATTTTTCTATTGATAAAACTAGTTTGGATTGAATTTTTACAATATATGCATTTCTCCTAAAAACACCAGAAAGCGTTCCCAGTGTAAAATGCGTCTCGAAATGTTATACTAATTCAAAGTAAATACTTTTTTTGACGTTTAAGAAAACAGTCTGCAAGCAATTTATAAATCAATTCTAACAGCAATTTTGTTCGACACGGTTGTGGATTTCATTACGATTATTGTTGTTGATATTTTAAACGAAATGTTCTGGCTTAATTGACAAAGTAATTATAAATACTCTAAAAGTGACATCTGTAATAAACTTTGTATACAGTTTCAATGATGTCAATGCTAACTATGGTGTGGTAGGCGTTGCAATATTTGGAATTTGAAACAATTGTTATCAAATTTTTATGATTTTGAGGTGATAAAATATTTATTCAATAGAAAAATATAATGTAGCTGTTGATATCAGCGATTATTAGTATTGCTTTCGTAAGCTTCCTATAACCAATGAGTGGCTTATGTGGGAATCCATTTAGCTTTGCGCACAAAATATAGATTTGGTTGTAAAGAATATTTCTTGGAGGTATACACATTTGAAAGCAAATGGAACACGTATTCAAATATCAAGGATTAGCTGGTCCACATACAGACAATTACAATTAGCGTGCATTGTTATGGTGTAAGATTACCTATTAATAGAGTTGGAAAAATATACTTAGTGCAAATTAGCTGTCAGCTGTAAAATTAAATATAAACTTTAGAAAAATAATACAAAAAGTGTTAAAGCTAAGTGTACACGATTAGTAGATCTTACAATATTGTCAGACCTGACAATGCCTGACAATTGTCTATCAATGAGCTGACAATTAAGTTGTGTGTGTACACGGTTGGTAGAAAATCTACCAATCTCTTACAATCCATTGTCAGAAGTATTTTCAGATAGCCGGCTAAATACCTACCAATTAATTGTAAGAGATTGGTAGATTTCGTATACCAACCGTGTACACACACAACTAATTGTCAGTTTTTGTTGGTTATGGAAACTGCTTCATTTGAACATTGGCTGCAAATTGTCTGACAATGATGCTAAAAAAACGTACATCTTACAATTTCTTCATTGTTAGAAACGTCAGACAACGATACAAATTGGTAGGCCTGACAATAAATTGTGTGTGTACAAGATTATCAAATACATTACAATTTACCGTCTTAAAATTAACTCTCAGATACATTAATTAATTAATTAATTGCAAGATTACATGATTGTCAGATTTCTTAGATACAATTAATTGTCAGGCAATGATCTAACAATTAATTGTCAGACAAATTTTCTGACAATTAATTGTATAACTGCACAGTTGTACGACATTGTAAGCATGTTTTTCAGTGACAGATCTTACAATATTGTAAGACCTACCAATCGTGTACACTTAGCCTTAGTATGATGCGCTTCAGAAGGTAAGACACTATTTGAATGAATTACAAAAAAAAAACGGTTGTACGTACTGACGTACGCGCGGTAGATGTAAAATTTCTTTTCCCTCAAGCAAAGCTTCTGTGAGATTCTAACCTATAATCGTACAAACATTTTGTATTCTAAAAACATGTCGCTGTCTTTGACTGATAACGTGTCGTTTTGACATGTCACTGACAGCTGTATATAGAAAATTTTTTACCCCCAACGCCGGAAAAGAAGTTTTACTTCAAAAATGATTTCGGGGCTTAATTTTTCTAACGAGACTCCAAACCGCGCCTTCACGTAAAATTTTTGAAATTTTGCAATCTAATCTACGTGTATAGTTGTCTTTTTGAACTTTGGATTGGAATATCTTGAACAGTTTAAGTTAAAATTTTAGATTTGATTTGTATTTGTTAATTCTTTAAATGGAGTTGACGAAAAAGAACATTTCTGAATTGTTTTCCAACTCAAAAATACTTAAAGTTCTTATAACTCAAATAACTATTTTAAATAACAAAAGTCGGTACTTGCTACTTATTATTTAAATAGCTACTCGTTTATTCAGTATTCACAAAGTGAGCTTATTAGTATTTAATATTGTTTTAAATTTCTTATTGCATTTTTGAAATTATATAAATATTGACTTTGAAAGAGTTGATAATGTTTTTTTTTTTTATTTTTCATGCATTTCCGAATTTTGAATACCCTGAAAATCTTAAACACAGTGTGGGGGTTGGAAAAATAGTGCAGGTTTGTACAACATTTGCTCATTACACATTTCTCATTCATAATAATGCAGCTTGAAATCGAAAAGCAACAAATTTTTCCAGGGGCTCTCCGAATTTAATGTAGCGCTTTCCTGTATGTATACATAATTCTTCTGTCTAATGAGTATTTGTATTGTAGATATTCTTTCGGAAAATTTTGATGCTATCGATAGTGAAATATTTCAGTGTTGAAACAATAATTGCTAATAAATGCGCATTTTTAATGAGGTGAGTTAGTAGGAGTTCACATACTATGTAGATACTAAATAATTCAAAAGAAAATTTTTGGAAAAATATGCTACGTATAAAGTACATAGGTAAATGAGATAATTACAAACAAACAATAAAAATTTTCAAAAAAAATCGACCTGAAATATTTCAAATGACCCACATCCATTCCATAAACAAAAAATACGCCAAACGAAAATCAACAACTCTCACCGTGTGATCAGCATGTGATTTGAGTTTATTTATAAATAAAATTCAATGAGTATTTTTCCTCCAATTTCGCATTGCAGAATTTATAGCTCAAATAAGCGTGCAGTCCAACATTTTCTTCATTTTATAGTTTTTTTCTTTTCGAAATAAACAACGTTCCACCTTGCAAGTCTGGCACACTACTTTACCATGTGCCAGGTGATAAATTTCGCTATCGCATCACCGGAAATGCAAAACAGACAGATTGCTGTTTGTTGTTGTATAAATTTCGGGTCCGTTACCGATGTAGGGTATACAATACAATGCCGTAGTAAGAGGAGTATCTTGTCATTTATTAGCTTCATAAATAAATTCACCTCTAACTCCAACGCCCGCCCAAGTGAAAGATGAACCCGCATCAGTAGTGCAAGAAACCAGAGAAGATAGTGAAAACAATCGATGTATTCGTTGATTTTACATTGTTGTTGGTTGTGTTACTGATGAAGGCCCAACGATAAGTCAGTAATGTTGATACATATTCAACGTCGAAGACGCCAAGAATCTACAACAGAATTCCGGAGCTTGGGTTCCGTGTGGGTGGCTTCGTATTTCGATATAAGACAGAAATAATCTACGTCTGTTTTGCATTTTCCATCAAGGTTTCACTTCTACGAAAAGAAACTTTGGGAAAATGACAAAACCATCGTTACTATGGGTATCAATATCACGAACTCCTCTTACTTTTCCATCGACTTCATATCATACTTCCAGCGTGGGGGTAGTCAATAGAAGATGTAAGCTGGCATACATTTTCTATGGCTGACATATTTTCTTATAAGTTGCTTGTTCGTGAATTTTATGATACCTACATAGGTGATTACTTGGAAAACAAAAATGTCTTACTTTAATTCGCCACAATGTGACCAAAGCCTCTACGCATTTGCTGGCAAAGATTACAATTTAACGGCTTAACACATTTGTTACACAACATACATTAGTGTTTAGTTGTTCATTATTACAGCATCACATCACGACACATCGTTAGAAAATCCCTGAAAACTGCCATTCAGTAAGGTTAACTACAAACCCGATCAAGTCGAACTTGTTTGTTTGCATTTGGAGCTGGTGACGTTATATATTTCCATCAAAATTTAGGAGGAGGGATACACAAATTATGTGATCGATGATATTTAACAAGAACATGTGTTTGTTCGCCTATAACGCGTGAGTTCCAGTATATCAAATAGTTAAATGTTGTCTATGAACACACCCATTAACCCAGAATGATAGAAATCTTTGTTCTAAAAAAGTTGACACAATTTCAAGTCGATCATGAAATTGATTGTTCTTTGCTTGCAAACCCCAATGATCTTGTCCACAATTGGTGGAAGTAATTGGATCTTTAGATGAAGTTGCGTGCCTGACAAGGGTAGGTAAACATTGGAAGCTAAATTATGTGTCATGGTTATTTGCTTCTTAAATTATGCTGTCATATTTTTTATCTTTAACACAAAACTCATAAAATAATGTCAAAAGGGAAAATTTGACGACGAATTATTGACTTAAAATTACGACGTACAAGTTTAGTGAGTCAGTAAAATCCCTTCAGTACAGCTGCGTTGTAATTAATTTGTACTCTCGTGCCGAAAGGCATGTAATAATTTTGTCTCTATACTTTTTTGACATTGACAGTTCAATGTGGTCGCGTCGTTCGGCGGCAAGGCAAATGCAACAGCTTGATTTTGTTTACGAAATGACCATGCTGCTCATATTACAAGCGGAAATGAGCTAATTTCTATGAGCATTGAATCAGTAGTGAGGGGGATAGTCGCATGCCAACTATGTACTATAAAACATTTCAGTTTATGGCTACTTATATTATAAGTTGTCTGCCAAGCAAAATAAGAGAACAAACGTGTGTCAAGATTGTTGATGTTATTTTTGAATGAGCTTTTAAGTGTCACTTTCATGCTGAGAGACGAGATACACTATAGTTAAGAGTGTTGTTTTATATTAGTCAATAGTTTTGAAGATGCACTCGGATGACACTGACATAGTTTTTGTGGTGTTTGCGTCACATGATTAAAAAGAGTGGCTGAACTTATGCCTCACGTGCTTACTTCGTGGCGATTGACACGCGAATTACTTTAGATTATCATGTTATCAATTGGATAATTCAATGCTGACACTTTTAAGCAATTATTCTCAGACACTTATTAACGTTTATCTTTAAACTATTCTTAACAGTTTTGCATCTGAAAGATGACATGAGAGCGACCAACGATCAATGAATAAAAGAACAAATGGGATTTTAAACATTTATTAGCTTAAATTCTTCACAAAACCTAGACAAAATGTTAGAAAACACATTGGTGCAAATTTTTAAATAGCCTAATGTTAAGGTATTAATAAAGGGTGATTTTTTAAGAGCTTGAGAACTTTTTTTTAAAAAAAAACGCATAAAATTTGCAAAATCTCATCGATTCTTTATTTGAAACGTTAGATTGGTCCATGACATTTTTCTTTTTGAAGATAATTTCATTTAAATGTTGACCGCGGCTGCGTCTTAGGTGGTCCATTCGGAAAGTCCAATTTTGGGTAACTTTTTCGAGCATTTCGGCCGGAATAGCCCGAATTTCTTCGGAAATGTTGTCTTCCAAAGCTGGAATAGTTGCTGGCTTATTTGTGTAGACTTTAGACTTGACGTAGCCCCACAAAAAATAGTCTAAAGGCGTCAAATCGCATGATCTTGGTGGCCAACTTACCGGTCCATTCCTTGAGATGAATTGTTCTCCGAAGTTTTCCCTCAAAATGGCCATAGAATCGCGAGCTGTGTGGCATGTAGCGCCATCTTGTTGAAACCACATGTCAACCAAGTTCAGTTCTTCCATTTTTGGCAACAAAAAGTTTGTTAGCATTGAACGATAGCGATCGCCATTCACCGTAACGTTGCGTCCAACAGCATCTTTGAAAAAATACGGTCCAATGATTCCACCAGCGTACAAACCACACCAAACAGTGCATTTTTCGGGATGCATGGGCAGTTCTTGAACGGCTTCTGGTTGCTCTTCACTCCAAATGCGGCAATTTTGCTTATTTACGTAGCCATTCAACCAGAAATGAGCCTCATCGCTGAACAAAATTTGTCGATAAAAAAGCGGATTTTCTGCCAACTTTTCTAGGGCCCATTCACTGAAAATTCGACGTTGTGGCAGATCGTTCGGCTTCAGTTCTTGCACGAGCTGTATTTTATACGGTTTTACACCAAGATCTTTGCGTAAAATCTTCCATGTGGTCGAATAACACAAACCCAATTGCTGCGAACGGCGACGAATCGACATTTCACGGTCTTCAGCAACACTCTCAGAAACAGACGCAATATTCTCTTCTGTACGCACTGTACGCATTCGTGTGGTTGGTTTAATGTCCAATAAAGTAAACTGAGTGCGAAACTTGGTCATAATCGCATTAATTGTTTGCTCACTTGGTCGATTATGTAGACCATAAATCGGACGTAAAGCGCGAAACACATTTCGAACCGAACACTGATTTTGGTAATAAAATTCAATGATTTGCAAGCGTTGCTCGTTAGTAAGTCTATTCATGATGAAATGTCAAAGCATACTGAGCATCTTTCTCTTTGACACCATGTCTGAAATCCCGCGTGATCTGTCAAATACTAATGCATGAAAATCTTAACCTCAAAAAAATCACCCGTTATAAGACTCTTAACAATTTGTTAGCTTTAAAGTTCTATACAATTACTTGTTCTTAATTTTAAACATTTTGTGACTAGTATCGTATAAAAGCAATTTTCTTAATAAATTGCTTGTGAACATATCTTAAACAATGACAGTTCGTGTAAAAAACTCAGTAAACAGATCTTTTTGACGTTTGTAAATGTTAAAAAGTCACGTGAAGTTAGCACGATACTACAAAAACTAAATAGCTATTTGATGACTTAAAATTTTAAATTTTGACTAAAATGTTGCTCCATAAAAATAAATGTAAAGATATAAAAATTTGCGTTTTAATTCAGACATTTGAGAAAATCAATTGGTTGGTTTTTTATTAGTCGCGAATGACGATTAAAAGAAACAAACCAAATAAAAACAAGAATTATTTTGAGGTTAAAGTTAGTTGCGCACGAAAAATTCTTTCGTTACAGTGTGGATGGTATGTGGAACGCGAATAGAGTTTGACAGTTCGTAACAATCAAATTGCTTGTATTTTCTCGATTTTCTCTTACATTATTAGTTAAAAAGCTAATTTTAATATAAACATATTAATTTTAATAATTTTACTTCCATTCTGTCTAGTTTTATGAAAAATTTAGGCTCATAAATGTTTAAAATCCCATTTGTTCTTTTATTCGTCGGTCGTTGGTCGATCTCATGTATGAATAGTCCTTTAAATGACAGCATTTATCCCATGGAACACTTATTACGTTTTTATTTGGCAATCCGGAAGTTTCTGGACTCTTGTGTTCACTTGGGCAAAAATGACAGTTCTGATTCTGAAAAGAGAAGTTTGCTTCTGGATTTGAAATCAGAATCGAAACCAGACGCACTCACACATTCATATACTTTAACGTCAAACTCAACAGGTGTAAATTTTTGTATCCTAATTGTAAGTGTATCTTTCAACAAACAATTATTCTTGATTTTCTTATTGTGCACATTTGATGTTTCACATATACAATCAGAAAAAACTTCAGAATCATCAGAACCAAAAAAAAAGTGTTTAGTTGGGATTGGGATTCCGGATCGGAGAGAGATTCCGGATTGCCAAATAAAAACGACATTAGTGTTCCATGGGAACACGAAATTAAGATATTGATCCAACTTAACATAACGATGAAAGAGAATACAGAAAAATTAAGAGGCTCCCGGAATTCTATCAAATTCAGAATACAAATCATCTAAAGCATCATTTAGAATTTCGTTCTTCATTCGCTGTACGTTGTTCGTTGTTCATTCTTCTCTCAACAACGAACAACGGAGAAGCATTTACATTAATTCGGTTTTATTTTGCAGTTCGTTCTTAACAACAAAATGGATAACAACGCATTGTTGGCATTGGCAGCACTATCAATAGTTGAAAAAATAAGAAGATTCTGTTAGACGAAGAGTTGGTTGTTGAAAAGGAAACAAATATAATAGAAGAATAATAATTAGGACTTCAGCCAGACGATTTCCGAAATTATTTTGTCTTGTTTTATTTTCAAAACTAGCGGTAGAAATGATTATAATATCTTGCTTTTTTGCATGTTTTTCTGATTTTTATATCCAAATTATTATTATTCGTACTATAAAGATAAAACGTATAAAAAAATATTTCATTCATAGATATATGTATGTATGTATGTACCTACCTAGGTACTCCTCCTCCTGGTGTTCCATTCACTAATAAAGAAAACTTCAAAAATGTCCCTACCAGTTGCACAGCACTGAAAACAATGTTAACCTAAACAGTTTCCTTTATAATACCAAATGCAGAGATTATAAAGATCAGGTGCAACATTTTTGTGTTGTCGTGTCATGTACATATGGTATATCTGTACTTTTTTTTGTGAAGAAGCAAAAACAGAAAACGACAGTGTGGGCGTTCTGGCGCACTTAAATTTTCGTGTCACATTCAGAGCATGGTATCCGATTCCGATATATTTTCGGCGAAAGATTTTATGGTGCACAGGTGTTTTGATGTGGAGGAGGACGCCATAAAATATTTTAATACATACATACCTACATTGTTTCTCAAATTTAAAAAAAAATCGAAAAAAATAATATTTTCGGTCAAATAATTAAAGAAAAAGCAAATGAACACAATATGACAAAAAACCCGAAAAAATTACAGCCAAATTGACAGATAAAGCTTCAACAATAGGCGACTTTCTTTTTTAGTTCAGAAGAGAGCTTTGTACAGAGTCCGAGCATGTTCTGAACATCATCTGAACCAAACGTACTCTGAGCGCTGTAAGTTGTTTTAGAAACACACCTAAACACTTAGCTGTCACCCTTTTGTTTTAAATTTCCATCTGTCAAATGCTTGTGTTAAGCATTTAACTCTAGGCGTTTTTCTTTTTTAGTTCAGAACAGAGCCTGAGTTGTCAAAAAATAAATTGTGTTTCTCTTTTAGTTCAGAGCGTTTAGAGTTTCAAAAATGTGTTTTTTTTCGTTCTGAGCTTGTTCTGAGCGTGTTCGGAGTGCGCTCTATGAGCTCAGAATAAAATATCTGAGCAGACAGAGTAAAATACTTAACACAAGTACCTATTTGACAGGTGGAAATTAAAAAAAAAAATTGCGACAGCTAAATGTTCAGGTGTGTTTGTGTTTCAAAAAGTACTCAGAGCACTCAGAGCACGCTTGGTTCAAAGGATGTTCGGAACATGCTCAACATGCTCGGACTCTGTTCGGAGCTCTATACTGAACTAAAAAAGAAAAACGCCTTCTGTCTGCTGTTATTTTATTCTGAACTCATAGAGCGCTCAGAACGAAAAAAGAAACATATTCGAAGCTCTGAACACTCTGAACTAAAAAAATCACAGTTTACTTTTTGACAACTCAGACTCTGCTCTGAACTTAAAAAGAAAAACGCGTAATGTGGCCGCAATCATCTGTCAAAGGTAAAAAAACTCTTTAAATGTGAATTCTCGGCGAAAATATTTCCAGAGCATACATATATTTTGTTCACCTGGGCGCAACTTAATTCAAACTGAATAGATTTAAATTTTATTTAAAAAACTCGCCCGTGAAGTGAATTCTAGAAACGGTTTACTAAACTTAAAAACATTTGAAACTTCATTCTCTAGCAACAATTTTGGCAGATGAAAACCCTTAGGTATATCCTAATATAAGTAGATATATAAGGTGCAATAATTTCTTATCACAAAGAACCAACATAATGCATATGTACGAGTATATTATAACATAGAAAATGTACAACAACCCCATTTCGAAGATGCACTTCAAGGCTCTATTTGCAGCCCATTCATTCTGAAAAAAATAGCTTTAAAGTATGTACCTACTTGGGGACATGGTTTAAAGTAGAAGGTTACAGTGCCCTCGTTTAAATGACATGTTTTTCCACAATTTATTACGCTTTTGAAGTACTCCTATGATAAAAATGAACAACACTTGAATAGTTTTCGTGATTATTAAAATAATAATTACGAAACAAAAACATTTTTCCATTTATGTAACCAAAGGTCGCCCATAAAATAATATCTTATGTTCTTCAAGTTTACAATTATTCATTTGTGTCATTTAAACTGTGTAAACCTACCTAACTTTGTATATATTAGCTATTTAGCTTCAATGAAAATATCTAATTAGGTCAAGATTTTTAGGGCACCCAACCAACCAGCCGTAGATAATTTATTTATTTATTTTTGTTTTCGTTTGATGTTTGACAGAAAAATTGTGAAATAAGCTCAAGATGGGTACACAAGAACTCAAAGACGCTCGTTTCCTCATGCTAAAGACCCGCATTAAAGAGAAACACCTAAGCAGTAATTAACTGATTTGTCTTTTACCCATCGTAGTAATTCATTAATTCAATATTCAAATATTTTAAAGCTTTTCTTGTTTATATTTCCAGATTTTCGAAAAAACTAAACAAAACAACAGAATGGGTTCTCCAGCGGTTAAATCCCACAAACGCATACAAAAATCGACGTCTGCGTCGTCGTCGGGTCTTTGTATGACGACGTCTGTTGCTGAAGAATGCCTTGTGGAATCCAAGCTATTCAGTTGGATGAGATTGTTCCGGTTTGTGTCTCTGCTTTGTAGACAAGAATAATAATAGCGGCGCTAGTGTCTTCCGCATTATCCTATACACCAACACCAATTATTACCGGTTCCGGATTCATCAACCGTCGAAATGAAAGAGCAATTATATTATTATTGTAAATTAGTAGGGTCACAAACCAAAAATAGACCGTTATCCATCCTATTTTCAAAGCTACAGAATTTAAATTCGTTAAATAATCAGTTTGTTGTCGAATAAAATAATCCATTAAGAACGATTTCATTTTTATTTTTAAAAAATACAAAAGCAAACTGTATCCTCATTTATATTTTATGTGCGTATATACATATGTATATATAAATTCATATACAATTTTTATTTTACAAAGATGAAGAACAAAATATATTAAAATGCATGGAACTGGACTTGCAAATAATGAAGCAAATCGTTAAGATAGTTTGAATTTAATAAAATTAATAAATTAATAAAGTTTTATCAAGTTTTGAGTAGAAATCAACAAAATAATGCCAATTAAACTTTACTCCATTACTAACTGTTATTATCTATACCAATTACAACTATACTTATCATTTTAAAAGAAAAAAAAAGGATTAATACAAATATTTAAAAACAAAAACAACTAAATATATTATATATGCATTTGTTATTAGATTGTAATTTTTAGAAATTTAAATATTAGATTGTAAGCGAACTACAAAACATGATGCAATAAAAACCGTTCATTGTTCAAAAGTATTTATTTTTTGTACTTCGATAATTATTTTAAGTACCTACTTGAATGATATTTAAAAGCAGCAATATAATTTGATTGGCCTTCTGTGAAGCAACGGGTGGGGAGGTATCCCTTCCAAAAAAAATATTTAAATATTATTACATATTTATATTAACCTTCATTTATATATCATTCATAATATCAAATATAGGACAATCACCAGACAGATCCTACAGCGAATTTTAGTGAAAGACTTACACATGATCCAGTACAAAGTGTAAACAGTGCATTAGTTAATGCCTGACCATCCTCAATCCCAACAACGAAGAGGACGATTTTATGTCGAAAATTATCATAATCGATTTTGGAGCACTTCCAATTTAGCGGTTACGTGAATATGCAAAATCTTCGTTTCTGGGGCACTGAAAATCCGCATGTGATGTACGAAAAGCCATTGCATCCACTCAAAGCCACTATGAGGTGCGGCGTTCACGCGGGGGGGGGGAGTAATTGAGCCATATTGGATGAGCGGAAGCGTTTTCTAATCGCGCAATCTTCAGTTTTAGCGATTTGGCATGGCTGGCAAGATCGCTCGATATAACATTACTTGAAGTCGCAGACTTATGCCAACAATCCTCAGATAATCACAGCTCTTAAGAAAAATATACGATAGGAATGCGAACAGTTATCACTGGAAATCTTCCGGAAAGTCATGGACAATGCTATAAAACGAATACAAATGTATACCAATACTGGCGGCAGCCACTTGACGGATGTCATCTTTTCAACTTAACAGACAAAATTTAAAAAAACTAAATAAAGATTTCCATCACTCAAAATGATGATTAATTTCGCACAACCTTGCTCAAAGGTTTCACCTGAACACGTAGAAAGATTTGTTCAGAATTTCGTACAGAAGATTTTTATTAAATTTTCTAGAAAATAAATTCGAGTTTTAGGTTTTGTCAGATTTCCTAGAGACGAACTCAGGTTTTCGATATGAAAGTCCAATGCACTAATCATTAGGCCAAGGAATACTACAATTTTGTAGAAAGGTAAAACTTAATAATACAAGTGCTATTGCATTCCAAAATTATATAAATGAAAATCAATAACCCACTTGAGATGATAAGTGATAGAAGTATAACAGAAATATTTGCATCTATTGAGCACCAGTGCAATGTTTCTTGTTTTTCATTATTTTACCGAAAATTTGTATAAGCCTTAAACAATTTAACCGAGTACTAGCGCTACAGAAACTGTCCATCAGTCTACCGTTGAACACAACTTCGGAGGCTCTATTTAATTCGTAGATTATTTCTTTAGCCACACTACACGAATGTGAAATGCTTTACATGGCATTCGCTTTTTCCCTACCATTACGATATTCAGATATTCAAAACCAATGTGCACCGGTATCTCCTTTTGAATCCTCTCGAACTTTCCTAAACGATCGCACTGTGTTCATAATACCTTTAGTAAGCGCAAAATTTTAAATAAAATAGCGCCAGCAATTTGCCTACTCTTGAGTGCCTCACGAACAACTGAACATAGGAAAAAACGTGGCAATTCAATTTTGCAGCCGAAAAAGAATTTACCTTAAAAGTTGGTTTAAAACCCCGTTCTCCGATAATACTTATCCATTTGGAAAGAACTGTTGTTATTTGAATATTCTGTAAAAGATGCTTCAGTCGAGGTTCTAGGTCAGAAAGCATTTGTGTCGTAGTCAACAAAATATTTTTTATTTTTTAATTATTGTACCGAATCGGTTGTTGAAAAAAAAAAACAATTTTGCGTGAACTATATATGTACATACGATACATATAATAAAGTGCTCTGACGTCCCTTCTGTTAACTCTAGTGAAGCAAACAATTAGAAATTAGTAATAATTGACTTAATAAATAAAGTTTTTAATTACTTTATCAATCAAATGGTAGAAATGTACTACTTCGTGGATTTATGGTAATCCTTGAACAGATTTAATACACATCGCTTAAATCATTAGCCGTACGTTTGTAACATGCCTCAATCCCTTCAGATAATATCTCACACGTAATAAAACAAAAGTAAATTACCGCCAAAATGCATTTTGGTGAAAAGCTTGTACAACGAAGATTTTTATATGAAATAAGAAAATTACTTCAATTTTAAGTGGAGTGATTAAGATTCAAGGCGTCTGAATGTATTCAAATTCCCCTAGAAAAATAAAATTCACAGTATATTACTGCTGTGAAATTTATAAGCGTGCGTCGTTAAACATCGACAAATAATAATTGCGTCTTAGAAGGGTACTGTCGTAAAAGGGCGAAACGCTCAAACTTTCTATTGAATTGAAAAGCTTGTACTACCAATTTTGAAACAGCTGCAGTAATTGAATTTTTATTCATTACGCTTTATTAGTGAAGCAAATAGTAGCCCTGAGATTCTTAATAACGAATGGTTCACTTAAGATTTAAATGTTTTTCGAAAAGATATCTTAGTTACCAACTCGATTCCTCAAAAAGTTCATCTTCTGTGGTGTTCTTTTGCTACTTCATTCCGACCATGATTCTTCTATTTTAAGTATTCCCATTAAATCAATCCTGGAATTTATTTGTGTAAGGGGCAATGTATCCAACCATTTCCTTTACATATTGTTGTTTTACATACCATCTACACAGCCAGTAAGTGAATACCAACGTCCAGCTGATGTAACTAACTATGTCGTTGAACTAACTAACCACGAACATGATATCTTAATCGTCCGTGACTTCAATCTTCCATATTTAATTTGGGAATAATCAGAACTCTGAAAAATAAATTCTATTTACTGACCGACTTCTTTCTTTTAATCTTGCACAATCGAGTGGTTTTGATAGAGAATTGGATATGATTTTCTCATCTGATGTCCATAATCCTTTCTAAGCTTGACAATTATCATGATCTCATTTCTCTCATTTTTGTTTTCTCGAGTGATAGCATCCTACCTTACATCCTCGCATCACAAATATTCAATTTTTATAAAACTAACTTTGCAATACTCAATGATCTTATTGGTAACATTAACTTTGATTTTATCTTGAACTAGTCTAACATTGACATTAAGATAGCCAACTTCTACAACGAGATTCAACTTTTTTTTGCAACATTATTAACATTATTGTCTTCAAACTTAAAGCATTCGGGTTCTCCCCAGTTATTCATATATTGGATTAAGTTCTATTCAAGCGATTGACAATATATAGTTATTTTTAGATCATACACTTCTAATCCTATCAGTGCGAAATTAGGTGCCCGCAAGGAAGTCACCTAGGTCCTTTGTTTATTATGTTAACTTATTCTTACAACACATTTAATCCATTGCAGATTGTCAATTGCTACAAATGGACCAAAGCAATTTAGACTTGACTAGCGCCCACCCTTGTTGCAACGAAATTTTTCGATCAATAAACAACCAGTGAAAATTACAGGGAACGTTAACCATCCTCGTCTAAGGTGTATACCACTCTTCGCCATTCCTTGTCATCGTAATGAGTACAAACCGATAACTACGAGTATAATGCTTCGGAAAGTAAATAATTCAAACATTTTTGATTCAAGCCTCTTCAAATCCTCTCTTCAACAAGCGTTCCAAACATATTTCTTTTCTAAGTCCTCAAGTCTTAATAATTGACAGTAAAGGAAAAGGTAGTTCATCGAACTTGTTGAGGAATCTAAAACGAATATACATAAACTAGATTTTGTGTCTTTAGCATCTTAAGCCATGGCCTCGAAAAGTTTCTTATATCACTTGAACACAATCAAGAAGCGCTAAATGTATTTTTATTTTGAACTTTCTTATAATCAGTGTAGTCAGATCTCATAATCTTTAAAGGCAGTTCGCCCTAACCCGTCCCACACAGTTCTGCAACGGGTTATTGTAACCATCACAAATCTATAATCTATTTAAATTCACATTGAAAAGGTCTTGTTTTCTTTAGTTTAAGCTTTCGAAAGAAATAAAGACTTTCTTCGGCTACAGTTGGGTGTAGGTACTAAAAGCTGCATTGGGATTCATGAGGAAACTCCTTCATTATTTTTCTAAACCACAAATTCATTTCAAATGACATTGCGAAAAGAAACCTTCAAATCAGTAAATCGAATCAAACTAATTTCAAATGAAGAATACAATTTAAGTATCAATAAAACTTTATTTGTATAATAATTTCGATTGATGCTCTTTAGACGAATTTGAAAACTTGGAATCCTGAATCCAGGCATCCTTTTCTTTGTCATCACATTTATGCAAACTGTTATTGTTTTTTATTCGTAGGGGTTAACATTTGGTTTCTGCTGATTTAAGTATATTACCGAATTGTTTTTCTTCTATACAAGTGGAGGTAAGACACTAAAAAGTCAATTTGATTGCTAAGTAGATATACAAAAAATAAAACGAACTAGTTTAAACAATTGTTTTAGATTTGTTGGAGAAAATAAATGACATAAAATAGTTCCATAGATAGGGCACGCAAAGTATACAAAAGGAGGATACAAACTTTCCATCAGGTCGATCGAATTCTAACCATACTAAGTCTTGATGTTTTCATAAAGGGCAGTTGTACAAATCTGTTTTGTCCTCAATTCAGGATTTTACATCCCCGATTTCAGTGGATTTTTTGAGGTTCGACCATTATTCGAGTAAGTGATTAGGTTTTAATTAATTTTTGTGCGAATTTTGTGGTTTTGAACCTTCCTTCTCACACTAAACTGAGATCAAAATGTTATTAATCCGGGGTCCAGTGTACACGCACAAAAATATATGAAAATATGTTCGTGTACGAATTCCTGACGTTGTTGCTCAATCCGCCAACACTCTTGACTTGTTTCTTATCTCTGACTCTGATAAATACGTACATCATAAGTCTATTATCAACTCTAGGAACATCAGACCATTGTGTCATATCTGCCGAAGTCTCCTGTCAAAAATTTCTAGGTAGAGAAGAAATTCCACAGAGAACCATTTGGTAATACAAAAATGCCAACTGGGATGGTCTCAACGATTTATTCAGGAACTTTAACTTGTCAATATGCTTCCTCAATAGTGACGTGCATTCCAGTGCAGATATGATTACAAATTTAATTCTCTTCGGAATGAGAAAGTTTATTCCGAATAAGGAAAAATCTATCCAACCGAATAAGAACTCTTGGTCAGAGAAGTAAATTTCCCATGTTATAAAGCCAACCCTACTGAAGAAAACCGACTTAAGTTGAAAAAAGCTAGAATGACCTGTAATTATCACATTTAACGGACCTAATGCTTGCATGACAAACAACTAAGGCAAAAAATACTACAATGTCCCAAAGGTAGTCAAAAATGTTGCTCATGTTTAAAAAATTTAGGAAATACTACTTCGTCTCCGGTTCCTACGCTCATTTTCCATTACACTCCTTTTGTCAGCTCAAAAAATAATTTTCTTACCAGTGCAATTTGCTGTTAATTCGACGCTGCCAGAAAGTGTCATGACTCCTCCTGTAAATGATTGTATGGGACGAGTCATCCTTCGTATTCGTTCAGTTGCAAGGACATTAAATAATCTCGATAAGCACAAATCCGCTGGCCATGATAGTATCTCTCACATTGGTTTCCATCTGTCCGACTCAACAGATCTCTTTCCGTTCTAGCATTTTTCCAGCCTGTCTTTAAAAAAAGTGAATTTTCTTCCCCCTATAACTATCGTTCAATTGCACTTACGTCCCTTCTTTCCAAGATCATGGAAACGTTGATAAATTATCTGCTCAAGAAATATCTTGAAAAACCAAAGGTTCTCAATGAATGGCAGTATGGCTTTCGTAGCAATAGGTCCACTGGTGATCTGATGGTGTACCTCACCAAAAAGTGGTACAAATCCTTACATTGTTTTGAAAAAGGTAATATTATTGCACTTCACTTGATATTTCAATAGCATTTGATAGAGTTTGACATCAAATGCATTAATTAGAAATTAATGCATTTGGTACTAATGAATCTCTTCTTTTTTGGATTTGAAACTACCTTTTCCAACTGTTGTATTAGATCAAGTATATTATAAATAAAATAAATGCTGGTAAGCCCCAGGGCTCCGTTTTGTCTCCGACTCTATTTCTCATGTTCATCAATGATCTTTTGCCTGAGACTTATTATCCATTTATTTTTTTTTTTGCTGACGACAGTACTCTTGGCTTCTCATATTCGTTTCTCAATGCCTTCGGAGGTGGATTTGGAACGGCAGCGTATGAAAAGATCATTAAATTCTTATCTTCATATCAAATGGGGAACAATTAACCAAGTAGAATTTAATTCACAAACTCAATGCTGTCTCTTGTATAGTTAAAGCAGAACCCACCCCGCATGTACCTATCCATGAGCAGCACTTGCCTAAATCTCAGTATGTGGATCGCAGAACACGTTTTGTGGAATGATCACATATTCGACGTTGCCAAAAACACTGCTAAGTGTTTAGGTTTCTATTGACTTTGCAAGAAGTTTCTCTCATTGTAAATTCTAAATTATAAATTGGCAGTAATCTATAAGGCTTCAATTCGTCCAAAATTTGAGTATAATTCCTAAATACTGGAGCTCCAACTTAACCGGCTCAATATTTCTGTCCCATCCTAATCGGACATTCAAAACCAACGCACTCTACTCAAACATTTTAAGGGCAGTCACAGTCCCTTCAATTCAACAAAAATAAAGTCGCCAAAAAAAAGCTTATGTATTGAGTTCTGTTCATCTGATCGTCAATATAAAATTCTTAAGACTTACGTACAAATGACAAATTATCATTTCTCATTTGATTCTGAATTGAAGTGAAACAAAGTTGGAAAATCGCTATTTTTAACTTCCCCCCGAGCAAAAGTCCTGAGACCGTATCGCGTAAGAATAAAGTGATTGTAATTGATTGTTGCTTTAACAATCCCTCTCTCTATATTTCTTTATTGATATGATAGAGACATCTATAATCAAACAACAATAAACAAATTGACAATCAACAAACTATCACCTTAGCCGATTCCACCCCTGACACAGTTTTGTATTCGACATTACGACTCATCCCAATATTCAGTTACATTTTTGCTATGCATTTGTACATGTATTTCCAAAACTTGCTGTTGGCTCTTGGGTTGTTTCGTCAAGAAGACTGAAGAACCACAATATTGACATCATCTTATGTCGACTATATATGTATAATCACTCGACCAGACCACATCAAAAATATTCAGATCCTGATTACTGAAGACATCTGTTTCAGTTAGTTGTACGTAAATGTAAACAAACCGTATATGAAGAGCAGCAAACGTTCTCCACAAATTAGTTTATGCTTCAACAATTACTTCAGCAGTTGGAAGTTTTGGGGTGACTCTGATTGCCAAGTCTTTGACTTTTAGATTCCATCCTATAGTAATATAGTAATGAGGGTTGTAACTACATAACTGACCATATTTCCACTGCAGCATATTTAGTATATTGAATTTCTTTCTCCGACATTCCTTTATACGATTGCAGAAAACGAAAAGTTACTAATTGTTGTTGTTGAAAACCATAATTGTGGTTGAGAAATATGGTCATTATACATATATGAGATTTATCAGAAAATATAGGAATCTCTTGTTTGTTATGTAACTTTGCAGTCTGATTTTTTGCTCTGCTCTATTTTTCAAAGCTCAATACAGACAAAGGAGAAAATTGTACACAAACATCGATGAGAGCTGCTAATGGGTTTAGTTTTCCTTTCTGTCATAAAAAGGATGTATTACGAGAACAAAGTCTTTTTGAGGTTGTATCTTTTTCCAATAACGGAAACATTTGCAGGTCGTCCCAGTTTTTCTTAAACAAAAGAGTCATATAATTATCATAGTTTTGATTATGGCATAGGGATTTAGTTAGAAGTTTGGAAATAATTTCTTCTACCATTGTTTGGTAGTTTGAAAAATAAATTTAGTTTTTAGTTTTGGTTTAGTTTTGTGTGTGGTTCCTTACTTAACATTTCACAAATAACAACATTTTTATTTTCAAATATTTTCGAAAATGGCTCCAACGATTCTAAATAAACTATGTGCATGTGTTGTCCTAATTGATTGTATATGAAGGTTTTTTATAATACAAATTCTATATACTACTGAAATAAATCAGCCAAGTAGAAGACTTAGCACTATTATTGGACTTGTTGAATTATTGATTCAAAATAGCTTTGTTGGCCTTTAGTCCACAAAAATCGGCGGTTGGGTATAGTTCACATTGGATTTTTGTAAAAAAAATCGATGTACGATGAATTGAATTTAACAAAAATTGCGTATTGACAAGGTGCTCACAGTCAACTGATGAGTCCATGTGAGATCACCCGGAGAAAAACGCCGATTTTTGTGGACTAAAGGCCAACAAAGCTATTTTGAATCACTAATTGATTGTAGTAAAACTCAGTTTTTGGTGCAAATGCACAAAAAGAATGAGTAAAAGACCACACCTGGCTGATATATTCAAGAAAAGGTCAATCAAATGTGAAGTTAATAGATTTTGTAACGTATGGTTCTTTTGACCACCCCTTAATGAAACCAATTGCAGAGTAAGATCTATTAATAGAAGTTGTGATGTGAATTCTTTAATTAAGTTTATTATCTCACAGAACTCCTAGAATAAACTGAGATAACTTCCTAATTTTTAGTGAGTATGTTATAGCTTGACACTTGCTAACATTAAGCCCTAGAAAATCTATTTAAATCTTGTTGGGGAAGATAGGAGTCGTATCTATACATTTTCTTACCATGTCGGTGCATCAGATATCGAATAATCCTCAACTAGTAGTTTTCTTAACGAACCAAGAAGCAGTTTATCTACTTGCATTATATCTAGAAAGATCTACCTTACTTATAATAAATCCCGAATGCTTGATCTTATATGCAGACTCAGGCAAAACCTAGCCAGGATCGTAGCTATCTGTAGTGGACACTGGCGAATAGGAGAGCATGCATCCAAGCTATAGGCATTCCTCACAACACTAACTGTCATAACTGGAGACCAGCAGTAAAAGAAAACAATCTTCCATTTCCTCTGCAAATGCGCTGCTTTGGCTTAATTTAGAGCACAATAATAAGGAAGGGGATTTTTGGAACACATGGACAAACTTTCGAAAATGAAGATCAAATACTTGATCTCTTTTCTCAACGCAACGAAATGGCTCGAGGACAAACTTCAGTTACTTCTTCTGTGCCGTGTCCTCTGTTTGATTCTTTAGGTGAATTCAAGGATTTGAGGGGGTTTAAGGTGCGGGACCGGATGATAACAATTGAACAAGCTTCCTAGCTTGGCACATTGTAGATGGTGTCGGATGAGTGTAGAACTCCGGTTGAGTGAGTGATCCAAATTCCGGATGAGTGTACAAAACCAAACACACAATAAGCGGACCAACATTAATTCCCTGAAGAACGCCACAGTTTACAATGCTAGGGTAAGACTCTTAAATAAACGAGTTTATTGCGACAACAAACGGTTTGTTGTGCCATTAAACGGTTAATTTCGCCAATAAACTGAGTTCATTGCACGAATTAATGAATTTATTGTGGCAATAAACGAGTTTATTGTGCCAATAAATGAATTTATTGCGCAAATAAACTAAGTTCATTGCGTCAATTGATGAATTTATTGCGGCAATAAACGAGTTTATCGCGCTAATTAATGATTTTAATACGCCAATAAATGAGTTTATTGCGTCAACAAACTGAGTTTATCTATTGACCGTTTACTTCAATTGAACGTTTATTGCCGCAATAAACTCTTTCAATAAACTGTTTATAAAATCAATAAACGGTTTTTAAAATCAATAAACTATTTCAAAAAAAAACGTTTATAAGAATCAATTAACGTTTATTGAAAAACTATGGAAAAATGAAATCAATAAATACCCGTTCATTGTCGCAATAAGCTTGTTAATTGGACGAGTTTTAATAAAAAAGTTTATTGTCGCAATAAATTTTTTAATTGATATTATGTACCTTTTTGTTTCAGTGCAGTCAAGCAGTTTTTAAATATTATAGAAGTTAAGGCCTCATCACCACCAAAATATATTTAACCTTAAGCTTATTAATTCTTTCTTCAACGATAGAAGGGGGAATGTTAATTGAATAAATTAACGTTTGGGTGCGAGTGTCTAAGTAAGAAAAGAAGAAAACAGGAGTAGACTGTCTGAAAAATTGGGCAAATAACTTATGAATTCTATGTGTTCTTCTGAACTACTATTCAAATAGCTACTTAAGAATTGAAAGGTAGCTGTCAGATTTTCTTTTTTCATTAATAAAATTGAAAAAAAAACATTTGAAATAAGATAATATGTTGAATTGCACTCTATAGAGTTTGGACTCTGAAAATTTGAGAGATTAAATATACTTACGCCAGAGTTATTCTATTTGTTTCTGTAGGACTTCAATCCATTATTGAACATCAGAAGAGAAGATTAGATCAAGTTGAATGCCGAAATTATTTTCGACACAACTTATTTGGTAAAGATCTGAGTCAGAAAAGAAGTAGGTGAATAGAATGTCCCTATCAGTTAAGGTATTTGAAGTCGTATAGGAATATTCAGAAAATTAATATGTTTTTTTTTCATTTTCCGTAAAAATGCGACAATACTTTTTACCTAATAATCAATATACATATATTCGCAGAAGTTTGATCTTCCGGTTAGAACATATTTATCAATTGTATATAATATTTATTTATTTATAACCTACCGTTTCGCATTTCAGGGTCTTGAGTTATCTAATAACAATGTTAAGCATTTTCGTAATTCGCGTGACGCAAATATAATCATGTCTATTACAGAATTTTACTCCCGGTGAGTTGACTTGATTCGCATCCGCTGTAAAACTCAATTATACAATTCGTCGGATGAACTACATTGTCGATTCCTAAAATTACCTTATCATTTATGAACTTTCGTATCGACACTGTCAGCTAGAAACATTTATTCAACTGGCCTAGGCTGTGATAATACAAGTATCGCTTTCGATCAACGAAATCAAGCATCGTTGACAGTGGTTAGTACGAAGATGGTGGACGGTTCAAAACCAACCGTGTGCTCTTTTTTTTTTTTATTTAGATTTCTTGCTCTCTGGTTGCGTTGCTATTTGTGCGTTTTCTATTAAAATTTGTTAAACAAACACTTTAGCATTCAGTACGATAAGCTTTTGACTTACATTTTTGTACTCTCCATTCCACTCCAGATTCGTCTCGAAATTGGTGCGAATGTAAAATGATAGAAATTGTATGGATTGCGAATGGATTGCGAATTCTGTAATACCATATAAGTTGAACAAAATTTCAGCGGTGCAGGCATTGTTACCGACATTCGTTCAACTTTCATTCGTCGGATTCAGTATTAGCAAAAGCTTGGAAATGAATTGAAACTATCACTTTAGCTCATTCGCCGAATTCTGTAATAGGGGTGAATGAAAATTAAGTATAGACTTATCCTGTGATTTAAGGCGCGAATATTTTTTGAAAGTATTTCAAATATATGGTACATATAGAATATGTAATTGATGTTGTTATTACTACCTTATATAGTTCGTTTACATAATTTTTTGTAAGAACTGGCATTGTTTAAGAGTGTTCAAAAGCAATTCATTAAAATAACAGCCTTCGCTCGATAATGGTTAGAAAATGTTTAAGATTTAGCAAAAGTTAGTAAACTGCTTATAAGCTATTTAAAATTTTGCGACATTTTCTTTAGTACTAAGTATAAGAGTTAATGAAAGCAATGAATGAAAAAACCGAAAAATAGTTAATTTTGCTCAAAGCTTATGATTTAAATTTTTATTTTTTAATATCTATTGCAACACAAAATAAAAGGAAAAACATAAATGAAAACTGCTGAAAATTCATCTTATTTATGTGAAATTAAATTCAAAAGAAACCTTCTGACGACTTCTGCCATCAGGGTGTAATTTTTTTTAATGAAGTTTGATGTGCGAGGCGCACACAAGTTGAGTTATATGATGTCGAAGAAGATTGAATGATGTACCTAAGTTTCACATCTACTTTAATTCTTTCTATGAAAAGGATTAAAATGAATGAAAGGATTTATAATTCTGCTGGCAGTAGGCGTTTTCTATGAATCACTTCAGACATATTTTAATTATGTTAATATTACAGATGAATGTTTATATGAACTCGTAAGTCGTTTAAGTGTTGTATTGACTTTTAAAGTGTTAAAGTTCAAGAAGATTTAACAAGAAGACAATTTAATTTTTTAAGTAGCTTCTTGATTTTAAAGATTATTTAAATGAACCCAATTAAATATTGACAATGACTTTTCTGAACACGTTATCAGTTAACACGGTTGGCAGATGTTTTTTAAATTGAAAATTAACTGATCCGTTGGCAAGTATTGTCTGACAAATTTTTGCTTTTTTTCTTTGCGTCTCTAGAGGAAAGTGTGGAGTAAGGCCAGTTCATATTCTTGCTCATCTAATATCCCACAAGCTGCGTTGTTTCTCGATTTTAATTTAGGATTACTTTCATTGGATCATAAAGTTCCTACTCTTACGAAATTAATTTTAAAGTCGCAGCACAATTTAATTTCCAGTCTGGGCAATGAAGAAGTTGTTAGCAGTTCTCAGATACTGACATGTGAAAACTTCCAAAGAGTCCGTCAAAATCCTTAATGCCTGACAATAATAAAAATTGTGGCTTCAGATGTGTTCCGACGACAGTCACATTACCGTCTGACAATTGCCTGAAAAATGACGTTACTTACAATTTAATTTTCAGTCAAAATTGGAATTTCACAGTATTGTAAGGCAATTGGGACATATTTTTTACTGACAGATCTGATTTTGACTACCAAATTTGAAAATAAACTTTTTAAAATATGACAAGTTTCCATAGTGTCTTTCAGTAAACATAATAAACTTGGACTTTTTTTTACTATTTAGATTCATATCTGATCAATCTAAACAATTGAAAGCGAATACATAATTGTTGTTCGATAGACACTACTTGATTTACTAACCGACAGTTTTGCTCTTATACTTTAAATAAACAAAGATCTTATTCCTAGACATTTTTGTCTAATTGTGTTTAGGAAATCAATAGACTTATAGACCGAGAGCCCACAGCAATTTTTGGGTGTGATTGATAACAAAAAATAATAAGCATATTTATATAGGCCTCTTATAGTTATTTATAAAAATGTGAACGGCTTGCATACTCTAGTGGGCGCAATAGGGCATTATAGTGCATCAAGTATGCAGTTCTTTCCAAAGTCTAAGAAATTGGGATACAATTGGGGTAAGATCTAACCTTGAATATGCAGATATCATGTGGAACCGTCGCCAAAAACCGATTTCCGAGAGAATCCAGAAGGTTTAGAATCATTTTACACGGTGTGTTTCTTATGAAATGCGCCGGAATTTTCGCCAAATTCTATAACCAGGCAAAGGCTTTAGGGTTTGCAGCCGCTCAAGTCCCGTAGAACTATTGATGATCCAGTTTTTATGCGAAATATTTTTAGTTATCAAATTAACTGTAATACTTTTCACTTCTTACTTTCCATATACGCTCCAATGAGACCACTGAGGGATAGACACCTCCTTTTTCAGCCTAGGCGCAGAACCAATTATGATTTATGGTATGAACGAACCAGTTTCAAGGTCTGTCAGAGAGTTCAATGAAATAATTGGTCACATTGATCTGTCATGCTCCATAGATACATTTAAAAATAATGTAAATAACTTATATTTATGAATTACTGTATCTATGATATTCAATTAAAAGCTCAAGTGACCTCAACTCCAAGGTGCGTTTCGCCCAGGTACGACAGTGGGCTCATCAGTTAGATGCTGCCGTACCGCACCCTTCTAAGACGCAAATATTGGTCGATCTTTACCGACTCTTATAAAATTTGCAGCTTTAAAAGACTGTGAATCTTAGTCTCTCATTATGAATAGCCAATCGAACGTTCGATAAGTTGCGAATAATTAAGCGAACTTCGATTATCACAGTATTATTAATAGCGAATTTCAACGCTCGCTTAAAAATAAATGCTGCCAATAAATCATCGCTCTGAAATAACATAACTCAAATGTGAAACAAATATTTTATTGAAATATATTTGATTTTTTTTCTTGGTTGTGATTGTTTAAAAATATATTAAATGATAAGCGAAATTGGATTGTTTCTTGAAGAATATTCTAATGTGAGAGATAGATAATAGAATATTAGAATTATGAGGTTGAGAAGAAAAACTATGGACTGTTGTTACCCTTTGGAGATCCCAGATCATCTGTAAGTTATACATATATGTATCAAGTGTTATTGTATTCAAAAGTTTCATATTTTCTCTTCAAAGATTTGTTCTTTATTTTCGACTCAACAAGGATGCATTTATGTATGTACTCGAAGAAATGAACGATTGATTCAAATCAACATTTAACCGTGCGATCTCATGTACAACTTAGTTGGATATACCAGATGAACCACTACCTAATGAATCTCGCAATACAAGCCTTGAACCAGAGCCATTATTTTGGAATTAATTATTAGCTTCTTTATAATATTTTTATTGTGTCTAGCTTTAAAAAAATTGCAATCAAAATAAATTAACAATATAAGCATAACAAAACAAGAATTCATTTAGGAATGAAAACAAAATACAAATTCATTTAAAAGGAACGCATATTACATGACAAAAAACTAAATTGAGCCATAAACATAAACATGAATGGATACAGATATACATATCGATCATTTGCTACAAGAACGTCATAACTCAAAATTGATTATTTTGGAATGAATGCTATTAAAACTTTTTTTTTTCATAACAGTTATGGAAAAAGGACTTCGGTGCACAAAAACAAAATTGTTGTGTGAAATTAAAGAGATACACGAGTACAGAGGCGGATCGTGAATTTGTGGGGCCCTGGGCTGAAACTATTTAGTGGCCTACTTAAGTACTCAACTAATAGCCATGTCAAGAAACTGTGTCTATAATGATATATTATTATTATATATTCTTTATTGTACAAAAAAAAACATAAATGTTACATCTACGCAAGCATTAGTTGTGCAAACGGCGACCTTATTGCTGTGTTAGCAGTCTCTTCCAGGCAACCTTTGGGTGAGAGTGAAAACGAAATAGTGATAATCATAAGAATATAAAAAAAAAAAATAAAAACATTTTATTTATTTATTATGAATTAAATTGACAGATTATGTGTATTACATGTTCTATAAATTATAGTTTATAAATCAACCTTTCTGCATTTCTTTGCTGCAAATTCCTTAATTTGGTCATCACATTACAAGTTTTTTTGTTAAATCACAATTTATCGAAAGAAGTAATAAATTATTTAGTCGATGGTATGACATTGTTGTCCTGTATTTATTTTCTACATAGGACATCTTGGAGAAGGAGCGCTCTGCTTCACAGCTAGTGCTTGGCAAAGTCATCTTTAAAATGTTATAGCAGTTAGGGAACACGTTAATAAGTTTATTAACATACATGAGCTTAAAAATGTCACTGCAAGAGGTGTACGATTCTGGCTTAGATTTCAATTGAATGCACTTATTCACTAAATGCTCGTCTACGTCATCTGGATAATAATCAATAATATGACGCGCACTTTCCAAATCTATGTTTTCGATATTTTTGTTTTGCAAATCCATTACAAATTTTAATTTTTTGCTATATGTCTCATAGACTTGGCTCCATTTATTTAAATCCTTAATCAGTTTATCCAACGCAACGTTTAACGTGTCTCTTTTAAATCTTTCTGCGCCGTATACTGAGAATTTACCTGTAGACTTATCTGAAAATTTTTGACTAATGCGTCTCTTGTTTATGTCACTGTAGTCTATTCCCACACTAGTACTTAATTTTTTAGCTTTCTCTTCGTATTCCTTAAGCTTCTGATCTGATTGGCGTCGTATGTTGTTCACAAAGTCTTTTAAAGACACAATTAACTTGTTGCCTTCACAAATGTCTAAACCAGGGCTCTGTATTTTTTTATTAACTAAATGAAATCTCTCCAAAACTTCTTCCCAAAAGATAATCAAAATTGCAGTCTCGAGTTTCGCCATTTTGTTGAATAACTTTTGTGCTTCTTTCCGGAAATCAACTTTCTCAACTTCATTTTCGCTGAAACTTTCGAAAATTTTCATAATGTCACCATAATTATTTGTTAAGGCTTTGACAGCATCATAGTGGCAAGACCATCTGATCTGGCTTAAACTTAAACTTGTCGCTGAACGTATATGTTGCATTGAGCACATTAAATTGAGTTTATGACTTTATCATAAATATTTAGTTTAAGTACATTAATAACAAAAAATATATTTGAGATCCTCACAACACAACAAGCCCTTTCTATTGATATATGACACAGTGACATTAGCAAACTCTGATAAAAAAAAATACTTTGCACAACTATTTTTTTGGTCATAATTACACCATCCTACCAAATTTCACCTAATTTAGTCCAGTAGTTTCGGATCAAATTGGCTGTGACAGGCAGACGGGCGCACGAGTGATCATATATAAGGGTTTCGTTTTTCATTTTTTTGTACAGAAAGTTCGCATAGCGCTTTTTCCAGGTAAAAGCGACGCGCGAATTCACTCTCTCTCTCTAAAATAGTGCCATCTAGCTTGCCGGGGACTATACATTAGTTGATTGATCTCAGGTTTGCCATTGCCAACCTTTTTAATTTTAGATTTTTTTTTTTTAATTCAAATTATCGCCTATTGTTTTCAACGGGGTCTGGGGGCCCCTTGTGACCTCGGGGCCCTGGGCTGCAGCCCATACAGCCCTTAGGTAGATCCGGCCCTGCACGAGTATCAAAGTATGATGCTCTAGAAAGGTAAAGGAGAAGCAATTTTATTAACATTCTTGCAGCTAACTCAAAATTTTGAATATTTGAGTTATGACGTTCTTGTAGCAAATGAGCGATATATGTACCAATTGAGCCATTACCTAACGAATCTCGCAACAGAAGCCTAAAACAGAACGATTGAAGAAAGAATGAACTATAGCTTCTTTAGAAGTTAATTTTGGGTCAAAACAAAAATTTAAAATAACAAATTTTTTTTGTAACTACCATTTTCATTTTTAACTCATTATTTCCAAAATAAACAATAACAATTGATAGAAAGGTACTTCAGTTCTTCATTCGCTAGCGTTATCACTGAATAATTTGATTCGATTAGATTTCACACTTCAAGAGGCATGATTAGCGAACATTCGCTATTCGTAATTCCTCGCTAAGCAAATTCGCTAAGGTTCTGACATTTGGAGCGAACTTAATTCAAGCGAATCGCTATTCATAAGAAGAATTTATCGAATTCGTAAAGATTTTAGTTCGATTCGCTATTCATAATGAGGGCCTTAATTTCACTTATTGCTATTTTAAGTTAACTTTAAATGGGAGTCGTACGGAATCCCCAAAAAAATAAATCCCCATCGACCTTAAATCCCCAAACATTTAAATCCATCTAGCTAATATCCCCACAGACATAATGCACATGGACGAAATCCCCAAATGAAACTATGTTTTTGCCAAATCCCCAAATCCCCAATGTCCGTGTACATCTACATCATGTGAAAAATTCATCAGAAAAATTCTCATCAAATTCTTTTATTCTGATACTAAACTTATTAATAAATGATAACGATTTACAGTTTCTAAACAGTAAATTACTATGAACGCATGATTGCATGCACTTTTCAGTCTAACTTTCGTATTCATGGGGAGTAGTGTAGTGTTTTTTTTGTTTTTGAAATAAAAGTTGAAATGGATGATCATGACCTTATTTTGTTGTTTTGTATTGAAAATTTATTTTAACTTTATTAAATATTACAAACATTACATAATAAAGAATTTTGTATTTACTCTTCGGATTACATTTTTGTAATATAAATTAAACCAAAACCCCCAAAACCATTACCTTCAAGTAGTGAATCATGCAATTAAATCGCGCGCGCGAAGGTAATGGTTTTGGGGATATTGGCGTGGGGATTTTTGCCCTGGGGATTCTCTTTTTAGGGATTTTGCTGCTGGGGATTTTTCTTTGGGGATTTTGAATTTGGGGATTTTATTTTGGGGATTATAACTTGGGGAAAATGTCACCAACCCACTTTAAATTTAAATTTATTGAATTGTTATCTGTTCACCTTAAAACTCGTAGATGAATAAATGAATAAATATCAATATCATTCAAAAGGTAAAAATCTTCATCAATTTCAATATAAATTGACACTTTGCTATATTTTTGCTAAAAAAAAATTGTTGACTTCAAAATTGAATAACAAGGGGTGAATGAATCTCTATTTTGACTTTCAGTAGATTTAATAATAATTTAATCACAACTCATCTTCTGTTTAAAATTAAACCCCAGGTTTTCACGAAAGTTTTAGTTTTAATATCTGAATAAATAAAATGGGAGATTTACTTAAGCATATGTATCCTAGCAAGAGTTTAATGTTTAATACCCCATATGTGTTCAGTTTTTTTTTACATATACGTATGTATATATTCTAAAAAAAAAACTTTTACTAACAAAATAAATCATTTTATCCATTCAAACGGTTTCAAGAACTTCCAACCTTTTCCATCTGCAACTTTTTTCACATTAAACTTATGTCATCTGATGCTAATAGGTTTTTATCTGTTCATCCCAGAAACGAAGTTGTCCTTCTTAATTTAAATAAAATATGAAAGTATTTTTTTTTAAGATGGAAAAAGAAATAGAAATAAATAGGAAAAAATTGCATCGTGGTACATTATGGTCCTTTATTACGAATCTAAAAATTGCACTTTAAAAAAACCTTAAAACCAAAAAATATTAGATCTATATATTTAAATATTTTACCCTTTTCTAACTAAGTCTCAAATTGGATTAAGCAATTTTTATAAGAAAATGAACAACCTTCTCAGCCCAACTATCTGACAAGAAAAATGTTAGATTTTGGAGAAAATTTACCAACCGTTTAAGCTTACAATTTAGCATTGCTATGTAATTAACTACATATTGTCAGATCATTGATGAATTGTCAATAAGTTGTCAAATCTCAAAATTGACTGTAGACTCTCAGTATAGACTGTTAAAATTATCTAATGCTGTTTTATTTTTTTAGTATCGTAATTCCTTCATATGACCCTTTGACATTTTCAAATTTCAAAAAAATAATGTTTCCTTATTTTTATTGCATGAAGTCTGATTGTTTTAAGTGTGTTTAGAGAAAATTTATTAAAAAATATTCCTAGCACGATAATAGTTAAAAAGTTTTATAAATTAAGAAAAACTTAGTGAACTACTTTAAAACTATTAAATTTTTAGCAGCATTTTAAAAATTAAACATACATTTTAAGTATCCTTGTATTTTAAAAATCAAACACAAGGATGTTTAAAATGTTGCCCTATGGATCTTATTCGAAATCCTTTTCACTGTCAACAAAATGAAAATGATTTCTCAAGTGCTATCAAACGTATGTATATAACAAGTTTTACAAAAAAACTATGAGGGTTGAACAATGTAGTACAGTCCAGCAGACTCTAAATCTTGCACTCTTTATGGAAGTTAGAATTTCATAATATACAAACATTATTGAAATCAAATGCACCCGCGAATCCAGCACTCAATCATAATGACACTTGAAATACAATGCACTTTGTTTGTCCATCATTTTACAAAAAAAAAAATACAAGTTCCATAGAAAAAAACCCGTTTACGTTTATATTTTTAGCAATCAAATTTGCATTAACCCTTTATTGTGATTTTTTTAATACAAACTTCGGTTGTTTTTATATCATATCAATTCGAATATTATAAGGATGGTGCACTAATGAGAGTGACGAATATTTGTAGCGTGTGTAGCACATATAAGTTTACCTACCAAAGTAAGGGGGCTGTTGCATATATAGATAGCTACGAGTACAATGAGTTTTGGTAAATTGTTTTGTCCACAGCCCTTTGTCGTCTCCAGAAACCGTAACAATTCTTGAAACATATAGGTACTCAAACATACTCAAAAAAATACACTATGTATTTGCTTATCGAGCTCGAAGGGGTGGTAAATTTATGGGATGGAAATCCCAATCCCTTCGAACTTTTGAAGAGCTCGGCGTTCGAGGATTCTTTTTTATGATTTCGTTTTTTTTTTTTTAAGAAGAAGAACATTTGATGAATTCTCGGTACACCTGCTTAGGACTTCGTTTGATTTCCCCTACTGGAAATAACCGTTAACTTTTTAATTTTTGGTATTTTAAATACTATTAATTCGTCATCTAAACATAGGAAAGCACTAATTCTATTTATCATCCAATTTCAATTAGTATACGTGTTTAAGGATTGCTAGTAAAATATCTTATATTTTTTATAAGAAGAACATAAGTTGTGTTTTTTATATTTCCGCGTTGGGAAAAGTTATATTACGTTATTTAGATATTAAAAAAATTAATTCCCAAGCAAACGCCTGGGGCAGATGTCTATTATTATTATTAGAAGTCAGGAGTACTAATGTGTACAAGGTTACGAGTAGTTTAATCAAAATCGATAGAGCCGTTTACAGTAACTATAATCACCCTATTTAAAAATATTTAATAATTAAATATTTATTTAACTTCAAGCTATATTTTGTAATTTCTTATTTTTGTTTGACCTACTTAACCGTACTTTTGATAAAATTTCAATTAAAGATTTCTCGAAGTTTAATGAATAAGTATACCCGAAACTTCTAAAATTTGTTCTCAAAAATGTTAAAAGAATTTTTCAAATAAAAGCTTATTTTCTTAAGAAACTGCTTCAACGGATTTTAATTTTTATTTTTGCATAAATTCATATATGTTTAAAAAGCACATGGCATTCTGTTTTAATTTCTCACTACTAAAAGAGTTTAAAAAATGAATTTTATGCTCAGTCTATTACATAAGAGCAATTTCGTGCGTTTAAAGAAAATCGACCGAGCCGTAGGCTGTATACGTTATATTCCAAAATGAGGACCGTCTTCAAACTTAAGTCTAGAATATGCATTCAGTCAGTAAGTCATCATTCAGCAGATAAGTTTCATATGCTATTCAAAATAAAATGCACGACTGGATCGCACGAACTTGCTCTTATGTAAAAGTACTTTGGAATTTAAGATACATTTTATAAATATAAAACATGGATTTAATGAGATAATAATGTTCAAATGCATTAAATTGCCGTCTGGTTTCCGGAAAAGTATGAATTTATGCAAATAAACCTTAAAAAATCGTTTTATTATTAAATAAATTTTTTATATAAGAAATTTCTCTAAAATTTTTCAAGAAAAAAATGTGGGATGCGAATTTTAAGTATTTAATAATATTGGTTTTAGGAAATAATTTCAAAAAATAATCGTTCATAGGTTTTGAAGATATTGATTTAATTTTTTTTTTTTTTTTTTTAAACCCAATAAATATTTTTTCGAATATTTTTATATACAATATTATTTTAAACTTAAGGGGACGCCTGCTAAAAATTTTGGGTTAAAATCCTTAGAGCCGTTAATGAGAAAGTCGAAAATCAAAAAAACGGGTCTATGGCAGGTACCCCAAATAACATTTTGTCCCAAAATTTTGTTTGACCAAAATGTAGTCCATGTCTATAATATCACACTTAATTTTTGTTATCAAAATCGTTAAAGCCGTTTTCGAGATAAATAAGATTTTGCATTACGGGTGTATGGGGGGTACCCTTAGTTTTGGAGCTAAAAAAAAAATTTCAATTTCTCCTCTAGGGAATCACCGAAGACCCTTAACTACCGAGATTGAAAGAAATAGGTCCAGGGGTTTAGGCTGTAGTGAGAGGTACAGACATACAAACACACTGAAACATGTTTTTTGTGTACTAAATTTTCCTTAAAATTTTTATAAAAAAAATTGATACGCAAATTCTTATAATTTAATAAAATGCATTTTTAAACGTAATTTAAAAATTTAATAGTGTATCGGTTTTCAAGATATTGAATTTTCAAAAAAAAATTTTTATTATTTTTTTAAAAATCCAAAAACTATTTTTTCGAAAAAATTTTTAGTTTATATTTTTTCAAATGCAAATCAGCTCCTGCATAAAAATTTTGGTTAAAATCGTTAGAGCCGTTGGTGAGAAATTCGAAAATCAAAAAAACCGTTATATGACAGGTACCCCTAATAACATTTTCCCCCAATTTTTTTTTCCACCAAAATATAGTCCATGTCCATAATATCACACTTAATTTTTTTTATCAAAATCGTTAGAGCCGTTTTCGAGATAAATAAGATTTTGCATTACGGGTGTATGGGGGGTACCCTTAGTTTTGGAGCTAAAAAAAAAATTTCAATTTTGATTCTAGGGAATCACCGAGTACCCTTAACTACCGAGTTTGAAGAAAATACGTCAGGTAGTTTAGGCTGTAGTTCGAGGTACAGACATACAGACATACAGACAGACAGACGGAATTGTCAGACCCACTTTTTACTTGCGATATAGGTACTATAGGGCAAGTTCTGCATTTGGAAAAAAAATCGAACTCGAGATTTTGATCAAAGTTGACATTACGATGATAGCGAAGACGAAAAAAGTGGGTCTGACAATTCCGTCTGTCTGTCTGTATGTCTGTATGTCTGTATGTCTGTATGTCTGTACCTCGAACTACAGCCTAAACTACCGGACGTATTTTCTTCAAACTCGGTAGTTAAGGGTCTTCAATGATTCCCTAGAGGAAAAATTGAAATTTTTTTTTTAGCTCCAAAACTAAGGGTACCCCCCATACACCCGTAATGCAAAATCTTATTTATCTCGAAAACGGCTCTAACGATTTTGATAAAAAAAATTAGGTGTGATATTATGGACATAGACTATATTTTGGTGAAAAAAAAATTTGGGGGGAAATGTTATTAGGGGTACCTGTCATAGAACGGTTTTTTTGATTTTCGAATTTCTCACCAACGGCTCTAACGATTTTAACAAAAATTTTTGTGCAGGAGCTGCTTTGCATTTTAAAAAATATAAACTAAAAATTTTTTCGAAAAAATAGTGTTTGGATTTTTAAAAAAATAATACAATTTTTTTTTTGAAAATTCAATATCTTGAAAACCGATACACGATTAAATTTTTAAATTACGTTTTTAAATGTATTTAATTAAATACTAACAATTTGCATATCAATTTTTTTTATAAAAATTTTAAGGAAAATTTAGTACACAAAAAACATGTTTCAGTGTGTCTGTATGTCTGTACCTCGAACTACAGCCTAAACCCTTGGACCTATTTCTTTCAATATCGGTAGTTAAGGGTCTTCGGTGATTCCCTAGAGGAAAAATTGATTTTTTTTTTTTAGCTCCAAAACTAAGGGTACCCCCCATACACCCGTAATGCAAAATCTTATTTATCTCGAAAACGGCTCTAACGATTTTGATAAAAAAAATTAAGTGTGATATTATGGACAAGGACTATGATTTGGTAAAAAAAAAATTTGGGGGGAAATGTTATTAGGGGTACCTGTCATAGAACGGTTTTTTTGGTTTTCGAATTTCTCACCAACGGCTCTAACGATTTTAACCAAAATTTTTATGCAGGAGCTGCTTTGCATTTAAAAAAATATAAACTAAAAAATTTTTCGAAAAAATAGTTTTTGGATTTTTAAAAAAATAATACAATTTTTTTTTTGAAAATTCAATATCTTGAAAACCGATACACGATTAAATTTTTAAATTACGTTTTAAAATGTATTTTATTAAATACTAACAATTTGCATATCAATTTTTTTTATAAAAATTTAAAGGAAAATTTAGTACACAAAAAACATGTTTCAGTGTGTCTGTATGTCTGTACCTCTCACTACAGCCTAAACCCTTGGACCTATTTCTTTCAAACTCGCTAGTTAAGGGTTTTCGGTGATTCCCTAGAGGAGAAATTGAAAGTTTTTTTTTAGCTCCAAAACTAAGGGTACCCCCCATACACCCGTAATGCAAAATCTTATTTATCTCGAAAACGGCTCTAACGATTTTGATAAAAAAAATTAAGTGTGATATTATGGACATGGACTACATTTTGGTAAAAAAAAATTTTGGGGCAAAATGTTATTAGGGGTACCTGCCATAGACCCGTTTTTTTGATTTTCGACTTTCTCATTAACGGCTCTAAGGATTTTGACCCAAAATTTTTAGCAGGAGTCCCCTTAAGTTTAAAATAATATTGTGTATAAAAATATTCGAAAAAATATTTATTGGTTTTTTTTAAAAAAAAAAAAAAATTTTTAAATCAATATCTTCAAAACCTATGAACGATTATTTTTTGAAATTATTTCCTAAAACCAATATTATTAAATACTTAAAATTCGCATCCCACATTTTTTTCTTGAAAAATTTTAGAGAAATTTCTTATATAAAAAATGTATTTAATAATAAAACGATTTTTAAGGTTTATTTGCATAAATTCATACTTTTCCGGAAACCAGACGGCAATTTTATGCATTTGAACATTATTATCTCATTAAATCCATGTTTTATATTTATAAAATGTATCTTAAATTCCAAAGTACTTTTACATAAGAGCAAGTTCGTGCGATCCAGTCGTGCATTTTATTTCGTCTTCGCTATCATCGTAATGTCAACTTTGATCAAAATCTCGAGTTCGATTTTTTTTCCAAATGCAGAACTTGTCCTATAGTACCTATATCGCAAGTAAAAATCTGTCGAAAATAAAACAAAACATTTACATTCTCTAAAACAATTAACACTTTTCTTTATTTATATCTTTACATTTTTAGGTTTAACATAAATATGTATTTGTTACCTTAATTATTTCAAACAATATTGCATGTTTTATTTTTAATAACTGTTGATATACTAAAATGTGTTGTTTTTTTGTTTAAACCGATGCTGTTGAAATAAAAAGTCCTCATCCTCGTAATTCTTCCGCATTCAATTCTATAATTCGTGAGTTTCATGAAACTTCCATTGATCTTTATTCGGCTTGAAAAGTTAATTATCCTTTTATTAGGCAAAACTTTTTAAAGATTTATATTCCCCGAAATTGATATTTAATAAGGGAGCTGAAAATAAAAAAATTAAAGAATGCAAATTAACGAAAACAAAGTAAATTGAGTAAATGTAGTTGTGTGCATAATTATCAGATCAAACTTTGTGAGCCTTCATTTTGCTCATAAAAAACTGTTCAAAACAACATTTTGCTATAAAATTTAATTTTATAAAACGAATTTTTTTTTGTGTATCCTGAGCGTTAAAAGCATTTATGAAATTAATTATTTATTATATCTTAATTTATGCTTACCTGAGAAAAATATGCCGGAAGTACACATCTTTGATCATCTATCCGCGAACATTGAACTCTTTCAATTAGGTCGAACATGTCTTTTGTTGCAGCGCCACGCATGTGTTCTGGAGTTGCTGTGGTTGCTGGTAACCTGCAGGAAGAATTTTGTTAAATAATATTTAAATTTTTTATAATTAACAAAATTGTAACAAATGATCAAATGATCAAACCATGACCTTGATTTGACTTTTTCTTAAACGAAATAACCCAATATTCAATATCTGCCCATAAATTTACTTAAATGATAAATTATCTGTAGTACCCAAAACCAGTCTGTTCTATCTAAAATGCGTTTTATTCAGAGGTATTGACGGTTGATAAGAATTGTCAGATTCTCCGAGATTATCATCATAATTCTGATTTGACAGAAAATTCTAAATCACATTTCTACCAGAAAACACAAAACTTGTTGTGAAATGCTTAGAGTTTAGATGGCTCTTAATTCAATTGTAGAAAATATAAAATGTCACATATGAAGCTCCGATTTTGACATCGAATGAATATGTAATAGACTAGGAATTTTAAAAACGAATGTCATTAGAGAAAACTGTCATAAGGATAAAATTATTATTTTAAATTTTTTTAGTAGTAACAGATAAAAACATAATGCTTTGCAAATATGAATTTATGCAAGAACAAAAATTATGAGTCGTTTTAGTGGTTTCTCAAATAAGCTTTTGAATACAAAATTTTTAAATCATTTTTAAGAAAAAAATTTGGTACCCCAACTTTAAGTTATTATTATTGTTAGAATAAAAATTTAATTTCCAAAAAAAAAACTATGAAGCCGTTTTTGAGATATCAAATTTTTCAAAAATAAATAATTTTTTTTTTTAAATTATAGATTTTATTTTTAAAGTTTTGAAATGCAATGTTTTTCAAACCAAACTTTTTTGAAGCATCTCTATTAAAAATATCTTTAAAATCCGTTATGTCGATAATAAGAATTTTTATATGAAGGTTTTTTTATAATACAAACTCTATATACTACTGAAATAAATCAGCCAAGTAGAAGACTTAGCACTATTATTGGACTTGTTGAATTATTGATTCAAATTAGCTTTTTTGGCCTTTAGTCCACAAAAATTGGCGTTTCGTCCGGGTTATCTCACATGGACTCATCAGTTGACTTTTGAGGACCTTGTCAATACGCAATTTACTTAACAAAAATTGCGTATTGACAAGGTCCTCACAAGTCAACTGATGAGTCCATGTGAGATAACCCGGACGAAACGCCAATTTTTGTGGACTAAAGGCCAAAAAAGCTAATTTGAATCGATAATAAGAATTCAAAATTTGAAAAAATGTTTCTATGGTAGGTACAGTTAGTAATATCTTAATTAAATTTTTTTTTTTACTAAATTAAAGATCGCAAGTAAATTAAAGATGTAAAGATCAAAAAAAAAATGTATCAAAATTTTAGATGCCATTTTCGAGAAAAATACGATTTTTTAAAACCACTTTTTAACATTTTTAAGTAAAATAAAAATTTTTTCTCACTTCTTGTAGATTATATTTATAAAGTTTATTTCTTTTATAAAGTTATTTATAAAGTTTCAAGAAAATCGAGTATGGTTTTTTTAGAAATATTGAGTTTTGAAAATTTGAATACACAACACCATTCTAATTTTTAGTCAGTTTTAGTATAAACAAAATTATCAAAATCGGTTGAACCATTTTTGAGAAAATTAAAAACAAAAAAAAATCATTTTCGGAAAATTTTTTCAACCATTACCTACCTAGTTTTAACTTAATAATTTTTTTAGATTTTTTTTTTAAATAGGTATGTCAAACAGTTTTTTAGAAAAAAAAAAATATGTATTTTTATAAAATTTCGAGAAAAAAATCGTATGGCAGGTGCCGTTATTTCTGGTCTTAAAAAAATGAAAAAAAAAACGTATGGGGGAAAAAATTAAAAATACTATCTACCACGTTTAAAGAAAATCGGCCGAGCCGTTTAGGCTGTAGTCGAGCAGATACACAGACAGCCAGAATTGCGAGAGGAATTTAAAAATTATGTCTAAATAAATATAGAACACGCAATTAATGAAATAAAAATGTTCAAATGTATAAAATTGCCGTCCGATTTCCAGAAAAGTATGAATTAATGCAAAAAAAGCTCAAAAATCGTTTTATTTATTATAAATTAATTTTGCTATTATACACATACATACATACATGTGTGCGTATGTTCCCCTATAGAAATGTTTTTAGTTTTCATTTTTTTGTTTCCATCTACATTCATTGTCAAAAAATTAATTCGCCGTTCGCAAAAAGGCTTACCCATTAACCAAACCCATGTTTCATCCTACACACACGCTAACCTCAAAAAATGTTATCCTTCATCCTAGAACTTCATAACCCATGTAATTGCTTCAGTTTCCTTTAAAATCTGAAAACCTTTTTGGTTTATAAGAAGCCTATGACCTTTTGCTCATTCAATTGCAAAAGTAAATTTTCTTGTTTTTTTTTTTTCTTTTAAAGCTTCGCAACCTCTTTCAGATGATGCAAGGAGGCATTTTATGTTTAAGGATAGATAATTCACGTTTACAATCATTCCATTCTTTGAGAGAAGTTCATATGTACATACGAGTATACCCAACCCAGATTGAGGTCAGTTTATTCAGATCTACTAGTTCAGTTATGACATTGGATTTTTAATATTTTTGATAAGTTTTAAATAAACATTTGCTTTCGATATGCGCATAATTGAAAAGCTTTCTTCGAACATTATGGAAACTTTTTAATTGGTTTAAATGGTTTCAATTGGGGCGGGTGGATTTTGGTGGCCGGTGGCGGCGATGTTGTTTTGGTGACATCTGTCAAATCTGTTAAAATGATAAAACATTATCAAAATGAGTGTTCATAAGTGCAAATGTTGCGCCCTTTTAACGATAGACTTTATGGCCCTTAACAGTCGACTCTTCAACGCTTGGTGGTTAAATTTGAAACGACCGGTTCGACAATCAATCAGCTAACATAAGTACCTCAAAACATTGCAAGAGAACTTTTAATAGAAAAAAAGAAAAAATCCTTAAAGAAAATCTAAATGACCACTTTTGCACTCACAGCCTTCCAAGTATGTGTACGTATGTACATATATCGCAGCTAAAAAATCCCTGCAATTTCGTGGTTTACTTTTAATGGGGATGTCAAATATTTGCATAAGAATCTATAATTCTCAATTTTACCTCAATCATCTTCTTTTAATTGAAGTGTCAGTTTCAGCACATAATGTATAAGTACTTCAAGGATAAATGCATCTTACATACTCGTATCTTCATTTTTTAATAAATTTCAATATTTATTATTCTTTTGAAATATAAAACCAAAATCATTGACAAAAAGTAATTCATCAAAATGTCAAAAGCATTTAATACACACTTCACAATTACACTTCAAACCTTCAGAGATATCAAATTCAAATTCACTTGCGTGAGAATATGTCTACTAAACCTAAGTAGGACCTACTTAAGACTATACGTATATTGTTATATTAGGATATACATATCAACTCGTACATACGAATGTTGAATTTACCTTCCATTATCTTCGAATTGTAATGTTCATAGAGTTCAATTGCATTTAATTGACCATTAAGGATGAAGTCGATGGTGAAACAATATTAAGTGCCCAATATAATACGCTTGATTGGGTTTACATTAACTTAAATGTATTCTATGTCATTAAGGGTAAATTATATTACAATAATCAAAAATTAATAATTAATGGCATAACATTAACAAGTTCAAACTCATCTGCCCAGGCTATTAGAATACTTACAGGGGCTGTGCGTGAGAAAATTATTTATATTCCCATCAGTAGAAATCGATAGACAGATAAGAGATTGATTCGAATTCTTAAATAAATGGGTTTTGTATGAATACGAATTCGTATGTGCTAAAGATAAATACTTCAATCGAAGATAGAAAAAAAAATAAGTTTTAAAATTTTTTCCAAGAGTATCTTTATTCACGGAAAGTGCTGCTCATCTAAGATGTTCGGAACCGGCAGGAAGGGTTAAGAATTCTAAATGACTAAATTTTTGGTCTCTATGAGATGTTGGACTAGCAAATTTATCTATTCATATTTTGAACGTAAATGATCAAACTTTGATATAACAAAATCCTAAGGCAAAACAAATTTGAACAAATTTCGCGTCTTCACAGAAAAAATCTAATTTTAGTCATAATAATTAACTGTTTCATAGATAAAAGGATGCAGGAGGGCTAATTTCTTATTCAAACAATTTCATTCAGAAGCTGCATGGACGAGGAAGATGAATAAATTTATCTTAGTCTTCTTCCATCAATCTACGCATGCTCTCTTCTCTTCCAAGGAATTAGCATTCAACTATAATATAGTATCCAAATATTAATTATGCTATAAAACAGAAAAGGCGTCAGACATCAGGAATGACCCCAATTACCTCATCATAAGCAGAAGGACGTACGGAGCTATAGAAGGTGATTTCAACGCTACACATCACCGATGGATGGATACACAAGAGAACAATGATGGAAATACTATTGTAAACTGATGAACTAATCACGTTTTTTGCAAACATACAATTTGGGCTGTATCCTACCTGAGTTGTAAAACTACGTCTGCACGTCAATAACGAAGGACTCAGGTCGTGAAACTGTGCTCCTCTCAATACTTTCCAGCATCAAATCATTTTCTTTAATCAATCAAGTACATCAACTACTCGAAGATTGATTCGTCAATGTCTCTTTCGAGTCTAGCTGCATCCATCATTCAACCACCGGAGAATAGAAAGCTTCAGCAGCTTTTGGGAGCCCAATAACAACAGAAAGCTTCGTTTATATCCACAATATCCGGCTTCACAAAAACCCCGTAAGAAAGTTGTATCAACGAATCTAACAACAAAAACAGAACCCCATCAATACTAACTACCTATACGGTGAAACACCACAATGACAACCTTCCGCAAAAGAGACTTCAAAAAATAAAGCCCGGAATCGACACTTTTAAAGGAAAACGGCATCATTGTAAGAAGTCATCACAACCATCCTTGAGGGATTTACTTCAAAGGAAGACAAAACGAAGGTGTTTGCTGGCTACTTTTAATAACATTTTTAAGCACTCCATCAGACCCTGAGTTCCTAGATGAAGTTATTATTTTCATAGAACGACCACAATCAATCTAAAGCGAACCAACCGACCACCTTGGATTCACTGATCTGGAAGAAATCTAGAAAATTATTCACTATCCAAAAAAATTAAAACGGCCAGACAACATCTCCAACTGCTTTATTCGATGATGATCTTCCTAGTAATAACCCTCAATAACTGCGTTAACAACTGCTACTTTCTCAGCAAAAGGAAAAAAGCTAAAATTGTGGCTGAAGATGACCAAAACAACGACGTCTCTGGATGAAAAGCCAACTGCTTTCAGTGTAACATGAGTAAGATACTTAAAGAGCTGAGTATGAATATTAAATCCTACTATAGCGACAACCACATTATTCATGATATACAGTTCGGATTCCAAGAAAAACAATAGACACATCATTCACTTGGAAAGTAACTTTCGGAAGAGTTCTCGACATTGAAAAATCATTTGACAGTCTATATATACATGGGCTTTGTTCACAAATTTTTCCAATTTATGTATATTTCCACGTTCACTAATCATTTCAGATAAGTTTATTTTAAAATGGAAAACTGCCAAGCGACAGCAAGGAAACAAATGCCAGAATTAAACAGGGATCTAAGATGGGGCTATTACTCTTCAACATTTACACATCAGACATATGTAATACGCACAGACTCTTGTATGTTTGCCGATAATTCTCCCACGTACACCAAGTTCATTTCACGGATTTTTGCTGCTAGAAATCAACTTGGCCGAATTCGAACTAATTGGTATCAGACGACCAAGTGATTCAAGAAGTAGAGGACAAGAAAGCAGAGAGACGAAGGTTGTTCTACCTGATATTTTTCTATGAAAATTATTGTTTTTGAGACTAACTTTCAGATTTCTTAGTTGTTTTTTAATCCATCACGAATGTAGTCATCCAACCGACCGGACTAGTCGGTGTCAAGGCCAAGTTTAAATAAGATTTGCTTAACGACGAGAAGCCAAAGCAGAGGAGTTAAGACTGCACCTTGTGGAGTACCTTAATACGACCTTACTTTCTATCACCATTTTCTGAATTTATAAGTCTACTTTGATGCAGTCTATTCAATTTTTCACTGCCGGATCGACGTTGATTGAGTAAAGGGCTTGATGAATTGCTTATTGTTTTCAACTTTATTTAAGCTCAATTTTATATCCAGGAATGTTGCCAGTATAAAGTCTTTGAAGTTAGATAAATTTTCGACTAAGCTGATCACTTCATTAAGCGCTGTTTTAAGAAATTAGCCCTTCGTATATGCATGTTGGCCTAGCGGGAGTACACCATTATTTATCTTTAGGCCCTTAACTATCGAACGCATCTTAACCCTCAGTCAATCTATCTTATTTTATAAAAGTGTTCTTTTCTTTGTTTGACAGCTCTTGGCTGTTCGTGACAGCAAAACTAATAAACAAAAAAAAAAAAAAAAAAAACACTCAAAATAATACATAAATTAACAACTGTTGTGTTATAAGCCCCATTTGAAAGTAAAACATTTTCTAAATAAACTATAATCATAAAACTGAAAACATACTATAAAAAAAATCATGTGGAAACGATTTGAGGAATTCCATTTTAGGGTGTTTTGACGTTTCTCTAATATTCTTCTTATTTACGGTCATTTTAACGATAACAGCGCCAATGCTCATATTTACCATCTTAAGGTGCGCTTACACGCGTCTTTATAAGACCCTGTTTAGATTGTGACTTTTCATTATAACGATGTTTTGGTTTTGTCGATGAGATCCATGAAACAGAGTCTAACGGGCATGTTATTCATTCGATTCGATTCGACTATACAAATTCAATGTAAATACGAGTACATCCGGATTTAAGTTTAAATATAGATGAATTGAAAGAAAATATGGCGGTAAGTGTGTTATCATACTCATTTTACAGAAAAGCGTATACAGACCGGCAATTAGGTTTTATATCTGTAAACACATAAAATCTACCGATGTGCCAGTTTGTTGTGATATAGAAATCACCCTTTTCATAGTACCGTATGTAATGTACTACATGTCTGCTTCGGTAAGCAAAACACATTTCCATAGTGCCGCACTCTTATCCAAATAGATATTCGGCAATTGACAATTGACAGGTTAATTTTAAATTGAAAAACTATGTCTGAGGGGCTTGGGGTTCAATTTATTTACAGGTTTAGCTCAAAGTTACCACCAGCACTGAAAAAGTGAAAACTGGGCGCAAATATTCTAAAACCTGCTAATATTTATGTCATAAAAAAGGGTAACATTTTCAGTCCTGGACTTAACTCTGTGATAACCCAGAGTTAGTAGATATTCCAAATAAAATGAATTCAAGTAAACTCAAAAGCAGCTTTTCAGTTTAGAATATTCAGTTTTTAAAAATTTTAATGTAATTAAGCCTTAATGCAGCAATTTCACGAGCTGAAAATTACATGAGCTATTACACCTAAGTCAAAATTAATTTTTTTGTGCATTTGCAAGGTAACCAAAAACAGAAACAACTACAAAATTGCAACGTATTTACACATTATTTACAGAATGATTTAATGGAAGTTTCAAACTACTGTTCTGTAAATTTAAATGAAGATATTATTTATTAGTTAAGTAGGCTTTTTGGTCTGTTTGTAATTTAATGCAAATAAAACAAGTTTATTTCATCTTTTCCCAACGTTTCGTCGCTATCCACGACTTCTTCAGGGGTGTTATTGATTTCAATAAGTACCTGAATACACTACTGTGATAATTTTTGTTTGTTCCGTAAAGTATAATAAGTCTTTCTATGTTAAATTATTTTAGTGTTAATTTATTTTGTTGTGTTTCAAGTCAATTTATTTAATAATAATCGTTAAAAATTATTGATTTATGTAAAATTAAACAAATTTAAAAATCAATAACACCCCTGAAGAAGTCGTGGATAGCGACGAAACGTTGGGAAAAGATGAAATAAACTTGTTTTATTTGCATTAAATTACAAACAGACCAAAAAAGCCTACTTAACTAATAAATAATAGAATTGAAAATAATTGGTCACATAATATAATTATTAATATTAGATGAAGATATTTTTTCCGGAGAAAATATTGAGTCAGTAAGTTATTTCAAAGAGGCAGAAAATAAAATATGGAAACACAGACAGAACATAGAAACACCAGACAGGGAGACACCAGACGAGGAGAAGGAAGATTAGTTTTAAACATACCTTCTAAAAAATTAATGAAACAAATATAATTAAAAACTAAATATGAATACTATGTCTACTTATAAAAAGATACAATGAAAATGAGTTTAAACAAAACAAGTGTCATGTGCCCATTACTTAAATTATAGTTTTACCAAAAAAGACCCGGGCAGCGCCGCCGCCGGGTATTTTCGGCTAGATATTATTACATTATCTAAAGTACCTATTTAATTTTTAGCATTGATTTTTAAAAGCGCCCTGCTTGGCCTGTTGACAAATTAGAACAACCAAACGCGTAAAAGCTTAATCTTCCTGCTTTAAGGCGTTATTAATTGCCATACAACAAACAACATTTATCAATTCTTTGGTTACCTTGTTTGGATTTTAAAGCTCTAACATTAAAAAAAAAAGAACAATCCTTAATCTGTGATCTTCAGAATTAATATCTTCCATCAGACACCAACACAAACAAATCTCAGTAATTTAAGACAATAATTAAATTAAACACCAACATTTCCACATACCCAACCGGTGATGATCCTTGACTGTTGGTTTTTGCAATATTGCTTGGCTGCCATTGTTCAGCGTCGATGGCGTTAGCGTTGGCGGTGGTAGTGGAGCGTTGATTTTCCTGTTGCTCAATCGGATGCAAAGGTGATGATGATGTAGATTTATTACCAGCATTATCCTTGTCGCTGGAATACACTTTATCGCTATGGATAATTTGCTCCACCTTTTTATTTTTTGACATTTTCACAGGCTATTAACTTTTTTCATTATACAGTAAATTAGATTTTTTGATTATTTTTTTCTTCTTTTCACTTGTTAATGAAAACTTAGCACAATTTGGCTCCTTTGAAATCGACTTAGAAAAAGTATGAGGCAACTTTCAAGATTGAACGAATCTGAAAAGAAAATTTCGAGTTTGAGTTTATTTTTTTAATTTAATTTTAGAGATTGTGATTTTTTTTTATGATGAAGAATGTGGGGTAGGTACTCGTATATGCAGATGTTGTTTTGGAAAGATATTATTCCCTTTGCCGTGATGTTTTGAATTTATTTTTTTTTCGTCTAAATTTTATATAAATTTCACTTAAACTGTTGTTTATTTTTTACTTGAACCTAAGCTTCTCAATTACGCTAAAATGAATTTCTCTGAATTTGTTTTCCCCCAAAGGACCTCTTCAAACAGGTTAGGTAGTTGCTGACGAAATGCATTTTATTTTTCGTCCACTTTAAACTTCAATTTTAAAATTGATATAAGTAAACAACACCAGAATTATCCCAAAGGCAAAACAAAACTCACCAGCATCAACCAAACCTATAATTTGTGCTTGGTAATGGTTGCTAAAATATAATTCAACAGAAGCCTTAACTCTCACGAAACGTCATTACATTTATATACGCCCCTAATGATCATCCATCACTTTTTGTGCAGCAGACGGACAAACTTGTGCACCTTCGTCAAGAAGAAAATAAAATTAAAAAGAAAAACACAAAATCTCCTTGAATTCCTTCATTCCATAAGCAAAGCGGTGCGGTTTTGTGGATGTACGACGAACTTCACCAGGACCCAGAGTAGTATAATGACCCAAGTTAAAGGCTAAAGGCAAAACCATCACACCAAAAAATATAAATAAAAATAAAAAATAACAGACTACGAGTCTGCAGCTTCTTTGGACGACAAGCTAAAATGCAAGGTAGAAGATGTAGAAGTCGAAGTGGAAGTGTAAGCACAGGAGATGCTATCGGATTGTGTAGCCAGATTCTGACGAGGCAAAGTGGCAGCAAAGTGATGTTGCCAATCGATGACTTAATCTCCGATCCAACTTTACATAATCCCCATCTCAAAAAGCATTGTTATTTTTCTTTTCAACTTCAGGGGCTGGGAAAGTTCTAAAATATGTAAAACAACAATTACACCGTTTTAATTGAAGCTGAATTTAATTTTCTGTTGGTTTTGTTTTTTGTTGTGGACTGAGTTCTTAACTACCCTTTTATTAATCATAAATACATAATCTTCTGTTTTGAAAGTATTAAATCTATATTTTTTTTTGTTTTTTTTCATGAATTTTTTGAGATGGATGAAGAAGACACGAAGTACATGCCATCCCGTAACTTAAAAGGGGATAACTTCTATCTACCGTGTCTAAATTCGAAACCCTTGTGTCCTCTTTCTGAGATTTAGATGTGTTAACCCCAGCACATTTTTCAATGAATTATGTCGAATGCTAACATGGAATTTAACATCCCAACGATTACTTTATTTACATGCAAATCTTGTACACAAATTCATTGGTCCTTCGAGCCGGATAAGATCTTAAGTAATTTGACAATTGAACAAAAAAGCATGGGTAGGTATAAAATTTCATCTATCAAAAATATCGTTAATATTATTCAATGTCTATTTGTGTGGAAATGAAATAAAATTCACGACTGGGTCGCACGTACCTGCTCTTATGTAAAAGTACTATGGAATTTAAAAATTCCTTATAAATAAATATAAAACATGGATTCAATTAGATTAAAATGATCTAATACATAAAATTGCCGTCTGAGTATGACCTTATACAAACAAAGTTTAAAAATAGTTTTATTATTAAATTAACTTCTTATATAAGAAATGTCTTTAAATGTTTCTTAAAAAAATTGGGATGCTAATTTTAAGCATTTATTAATACAGATTTTAGGAGATAATTTCAAAAACGATTAAGTACCGAGTTTGAAAAAAATCGGTTAAGGCTGTAGGTCGAGGTACAGTCATTCAGACATACAGAAATACAGACATACAAACATACAGAGATACAGACAAACAGAAGGAATTGCCGGACTCACTTTATTCATGTTCTCTATCATCCTAATGTTAAGTCTAATGAAAATCTCGCGAGTTAGATTTGTGTTTTCAAAAGCAAAACATACCCTATAGTACATCACAAGTAAAAATATAATAGATCTTTTCTTCCTTGGATTAGAAACTACCTTTCGGACGGTATTAAGTCGGAAATGCATAAGATAGATGCTGGTATGCCACAGGGTTCTGTTTTGCTTTCGAATCTCTTTTTCATGTTCACCGATGATTTTTTGGTCTGAGACTTCCAATCCATTTAATTGTTTTGCTGATGCCAGTACCCTCTTTTCATCTTCATTTCCAGATTCACTTCTTTGTTCTTTTAATGTGGATTCAGAAAAGGAGCGTATGATAAGCTTATTAAATTCTGATTTAGATAGCATTGTCAAATGGTACCAATGCTCTCTCCTATCGTTAAAGTGGAACACACCGAACAGCCCGGTATCTTTGAGCGGCACTTGCATTGCGGTTTGCGGTACGGCAGACCACCTTGTGTAGAATGACCACATATTAGAAGTCGTTAAAAACGTTGCTCAGTATTTAGGTTTCCTTCGACGATAGGCGAATTTTTTCACCCCTTCTGATATATTCCATAAATTTAAATAAGCTTTTTTGGCACTAAGTCTACAAAAATTGGCGTTTCGTACCGGCGATCTCAAATTGACTCATCAGTTGACTGTGAGAGCCTTGTCAATAGGCAATTTTTGTTAAATTAATTTCATCTAAAATCGATTTTTTGACAATAATCCAATATAAACTATATTCAACCAAGATTAAAATTCTAATCATTAACGCTGGAACATTTTTCCAGTGGCCTGATTTGTTTTTATGATATGATACTACTGAAATAAATCAGCCATGTAGAAGACGTGGAACTATTTTTGGACTTGTTGAATTATTGATTTAAAATAGTTTTTTTTGCGTTTAGTCCTTAAAAATGGGCGTCTAAATTCGTCCAAAGCTTGATTATAATTCCTATATGTAGGTAGGTATTCCAAAAAACACTTGAGTCTCTTGGATATAATCCAAAAAATGATCCTTTAAAAATGATAGATGATAGAACAATAACGGAAACATTTGAATCTCTTCAACATCGCCGCAATATATATATTATATTAGCATATTCCAATGAAATAGCCAGATGCATTACTCGCGTTAAACACTTCCATACCGTAATACTCGCTCTTCAGGGAATGCCCATAGAATTACTCTTGAGACTAACTTAGGATGTACTGTTAAGTTAAGATATTCTTTCTTAAGCCGCACTGCACGAATTTTGAATACTATACCAGTATCATTATTTCCCTCAAATTAGAATATTCAGAAATTCAAAACCAATGAGCATCAGTATCTCCTTTTGTAATCCTCTCCAACTTTCCAAAATGCTCGCACTGTGCTTAAACATTTTAAGGATAGTCCCAATTCCTTTAGTGCACGTTAAATAGATTACAAAAAAAAAAAAAAAATACGAAAAATTATTGCTATTAATTTGTATATCCATGGAAGGAAATTGGAAAGACCTATCGCTCTGGTCTGTAAGAATTTGGAAAAAGAAGATTCCTTTCCAAATGTCCTTGATAAACAAAGCTTAATCCAGCTTCTCTCCGCAAGGATGAGTTCTATTAATTTAAAATGTATCCGATGTGGTGTTATTTCTTATTGGAAATTTGACCAAAACGTAGTCATCCACCATGACATAGTAACCTTCTTGGTCGATAATTTTTTCATCACCCAGCCAAAGTCACCCAAATACACGGTGCCTTTTATTTTGCGGGTCGATGATTTTTTCAATTACTTTTAAATGAAATACAATTTTATAATTTATAATTTATTGATTGATTTTATAGGTCTTTACCATCATGTATGGAATATGATGTGGAAGTAGGAAGCTTAGGCCTCTGGCCTGGGCGCAAAGGCGACTTCTTTTAAGCACATTTTGCATACAAATTTTGTACACTTCTGTTGTAATTTCAGGAATTTTGGTTTTTTATCCCCAAGCATCAAGTATGTTGTTGGTTTATTTATGTACACCTTCAAGTGTCTCCATAAGAAGAAATCGGAACCCCTCAAATTAGAAGATATTGGGGGCTTGATACATGATTAACGACAAACAAATTTTCTACTCGTTTTCTAAAATTTAAGAATTATTTAAATAAAAAGTTTTAATAATTTCAACACGTTGTTGCTGCGTAAGACGCTCCATAATTAATTGTTACAGACCACTCTCTACGACTGTCAAATACCAATTGATAAATTTTATTCACACAAAAATGGCAACAAAAAACAATAGATCTGCAACATTAGCGATCGTTCCAAAGTGACAAACGTAACTTAATTTGCCAACTACTGTAATAATATTTTTGAAAAAGAATATCAAGTAGACACTATTTATACGGATTTTTCAAAAGAACAAAAACTTGAGCTGATAGGTTTCTATTCTAATTTGCTTCGGTGGCTTCTATCTGAAAGAAAGTAGTTTGTTGCAATAGGTTCAAAATGTTTTGATCTTATGTATATCAAAGGGCACGGTAGTGCCCAGCTAAGTTCTGGCACTACACCCTTTTTTACAGGAACAAACTCAGGCGATTTTTGACCCCTCCCTATCTTCAGTACCACTAAAGTCAGAAACTTCAAATTCCGAATATTTGCTAAGCTAGTCAGGCACAGGCGCCTCACCAAATTTCAATTTTCTAGCATAAGCAGTTCCTGAGATATAAGGCCTCAAAAATCACAAAAACCGTAACTGACTGACTGACTGACTGACTGACTGACTGACTGACTGACTGACAGATCATCAAAATTATGGAGCACTTCCCGACAACGTTGAACCTTGTAATTTTGCACAACGGTAGGTCTTGTCATGCAACTAGAGGAAAAAATCGAAAATTTGAAATTTTCCATTCAGGGGGCGTGGGATCCGCCCACTTTCTCCGAATTGGTGTTGGTTGAATGGAGCACTTCCGACTGCTGAAAAACGATACAATTTGGTGAGCCGGTAGGGCTTATATTGCATATAAAGAACCAAAAATAAACACCAAGGTTTTCCTTTCGGGGGGCGTGGTATCCGCCCACGTTCTCCAAATTGGTGTTGGTTGAATGGAGCACATCCGACTGCTGTAAAACGATGAAATTTGGTAAAGTGGTAGGGCTTAAATTGCATATAAAGAAAAAAATATAAAATTTGAGGTTTTCCATTCAGGGGCGTGGTATCCACACACTTCCTCAGAACTGATGTATATTATATATGGCACACTTCCGATTGCAGTAGAATAATGAAATTTGGTGGAAAGGTAGGGCTCAAATCGCATATAAAGAACCAAAAATAAAAATCGAGGTTTTCCGTTCAGGGGCGTGGTATCCGCCCACTTTCTCCGAATTGGTGTTGGTTGAATGGGGCACTTCCGACTGCTGTAAAATGATGAAATTTGGTGAACCGGTAGGGCTTATATTGCATATAAAGAACCGAAAATAAACACCAAGGTTTTCCTTTCAGGGGGCGTGGTATCCGCCCACTTTCTCCGAATTGGTGTTGGTTGAACGGAGCACTTTCGACTGCTGTAAAACGATGAAATTTGGTAAAGTGGTAGGGCTTAAGTTGCATACAAAGATAAAATATAAAATTAACGGTTTTCCGTTCAGGGGCGTGGTATCCGCCCACTTCCTCAGAACTGATGTAAATTATATATGGCGCTTTTACGATTGGAGTAGAACAATGAAATTTGGTGGAAAGGTAGGGCTCAAATCGCATATAAAGGACCAAAAATAAAAATCGAGGTATTCCATTCAGAGGCGTGGTATCCGCCCACTTTCTCCGAATTGGTGTTGGTTGAATGGAGCACTTCCGACTGCTGTAAAACGATGAAATTTGGTAAAGTGGTAGGGCTTAAGTTGCATACAAAGAAACAAATATAAAAGTAGCGGTTTTCCATTCAGGGGCGTGGTATCCGCCCAGTTCCTCAGAGCTGATGTAAATTATATATGGCGCACTTCCGATTGGAGTAGACCAATGAAATTTGATAGAACAGTAGGGCTCAAATCGCATATAAAGGACCAAAAATAAAAATCGATGTTTTCCATGCAAGGGCGTGGTATCCGCCCACTTACTGAGAAAATGTTTAATTTATATGGAACACTTCCGATTGCTGTAATTAAGGTAGGTTTGTTAGTGTTAGGTGTTTTGCCAGGATAAGAAGAAATAATTGAAGCGCAAATCAAAACAACCATTAACAAAAAGAAAATATACCAAAAGAAATAGGAAGCTATAAACTAAGTTGATTTTAGTAGGTAGGGTCCACCCTTCTATCCTTCCGTATCTTTCGAGATTTTGATATGGCAAAATATTAAAATCTTTGCAAAAAGGAGTGAGATCAGACCACAAAACATAAATGTTAAAAAAAGAGCCAAGTTCTTCTATACAAAAATCTTTGTGTAACAAGTCAGCCGTGAAAAGTACTGAGATCTAAAAGTACGCCAAGTTCTTACTTCATGAAGGTTTAATACCGAATATTTAAAGTAGAATAATATTGAAACAGTTGCAATGAAATATAGAGAAATTTTATTATTTAATTTTAATTTACTTGGCAAGTTTTTTTATGCCCAATTCGAAAGGTTTTAAAAACTTGACCAGTGAACCCATCATAGTCGTAGTCAGTAATCATTAAATAATAAAATTTCTCTATTACATTGCAGCTGTTTCAATATTATTCTACTTTAAAGTTTAAATATTCGGTATTAAACATTCATGAAGTAAGAACTTGGCGTACTTTTAGATCTCAGTACTTTTCACGGCTGACTTGTTACACAAAGGTTTTTGTATAGAAGAACTTGGCTCTTTTTTTAACATTTATGTTTTTGGTCTGATTTAATATCTCTTGAACTGTCTTGATCTGTTTCAAAGCTTTTTAATAATATTTTTTAATGAATGTTCTCAGACACTTATATTAAGTTATTTATTATATTATATTTAAGTTATATGCTAATTAATTAAATTTACAATGATGATCTTATAAAGTTGTAATACTTTAAGATATATAAACAAAACGCACCCTATAGCATATGAAAGTCACCCAACATATGTTATATGAAATTTTAAATAAATTGTATATAAGTGGTTAAATAGGTAAAATATAAAGAATTCCATTAGAAAAATAATTCATTTATCAGAGATTAAGTCTTTTTCCTTAATATTTGTGCAATGTTCTTTTTTAAAATGTGTTGCGTAGTTCGTGAGATAGAGGTCGATTTTAAAAGTTTTTTTTTTAATTACATAAATGAACATGGTTTATTTTAAAACTTGTTTGGTTTACTTTGGTTTTTGAATGGAATCTTTTATTGTTCAAATAAAAAGGAGTTGTCTAACCTTTATCAATCTTCTTTCTAAATGTTTAATTGAAAGAATTTCTTACACTGGATTTAAACTCAATAAAATTAGAAAATTAAATAAATTAGCAAAATTTCTTTCTTAAAAATTTAAGTTGTTGTTTTTTTCCTACAGCACAAAAATATTTGAAATTTCAATACAAAAATGTTGTTTAAAAAAATATGAAAAATCAAAATTGTAAATATTTTTAAGACCAACACAAGTTACGAAACAACTTCTGTTTTATATCTGTCCTTTTGTAAATTGCTTAAGGCACCCTGTAAATTGTTTCCCCTGAACACCAGATCACAAACAGTGAGATGCTGGATTTCGATAAAGACAACGTCGTCATTTATTGGAGAAAAATTCGAAATGATTTGTTCGTTTGTCTTTCCATGAAATAAGTACACTAATTTAATTTAATATCAATTTCTAGATACGAATAATTAAGAGATAGTTCGTATAGATAAGAAATTGTTTAATAATTTATTCATACTACAAACGAATGAACATCAGACAGCTTTTTATTTTTTTTTTATTTGGGAGGATAAATTAAATAAATCACTTCCAATGCGAATATGTTATGTATTGATTATTATTTTATCCTTCTGCGATTAGGAAAAACTTTTATCCCAGATTGTTAAGAGCACCATAGATATTTTAAGATAAAATAATAACGATTTCGGAAATCACTGAATTGTTTTGATAAAAATGCAGTGCGCAAGATTGCAAAATATTCATTGACAGACATTAGGTAGGTATTTAGTTTTTTTCATTTTCACAAAAATAGAAATTGTTCTCTTTTATTATTATTAACAAAACTCACCTCAAACTACAACCGAAAAAATACACATTTATTTTATAATGAAACATCTACACTATGATTGTATGACAAAAAATAATAATAATAAACTATTGCACAGAGACAGATTGTACCGAATTATTGTTGTGTTTTACGGAGAACAATACACAACAAACGAAAAGGACCTTTGCCACTGTTGAAACATTGATTTCCTCGAAAGTGCCTTGGCCAAAGAGTTTCTATTTTTTTCCACAAGGGGCACATAAAATCACTCAACACTTGATGCGCGGAATGATTTCGAGCACATTAGGAGCTATTAGCTCAAGAGAATGGAGAGAAAATTGGTTTAAAAAATTCCATATAGTTGAGGTATCCTTTGGCTTTCATTGCAGAGCTGTATCTAGATGGAGCATATTATTGAGGAGTGTGTGCTGGATTACTACAAGTAAACAAACTGAAAGAAGTAACTTGGCAAGTGTATAGAGGATAAGAGTCATCCTTACAATCGAAAAATGTGTAATTTTAACATATTAAAACATATTATATGAACAAAATTATTGAAATTCTGAATGAAAAAAAAAAAATAAATATTAATATTTAAAAGATGGAGAATAAATGATTTGGTGGAAATCATATTTTTAAATAAAAAAAAGTATCAAACACAATGGAGGTCTTTTCTAAACATTTGATTTTTTTGGATATAAGCAAGTTGCATATTAAAAAAAACTCGAAAACTATCTAAGAACCGAGATAAGATTCCGAAACGGAAAACGAGACATTGCCATAAATCAGTAACATCTTTGATATGTGTGAATTGTACGTTTTTGGAAATGAAGTTCCAAAATATTTTAACCGTTCTTAAGCGTCTTTTCGGCGTTAAAATTTTTAAAGAAATATACATTTTTCGAGTTTAATTCATGAACGTTCAAAAATATGAAATTTGTAGGGCTAATGAAAATGTTTCATGCAGATTCTAAGAGTAATTTTTTTTATAAATCAGCTCTTATGTCTTAATTTCGTGCATGTATTTGTTTGTGTTTAAAACAGACAATCAGTAGACTTGGGCAAGAAATATCCTACTCAATCTTCCTACAAACCTGTGTCTTACCCACTTCGGGACAGTTAGCTAAAATTTCGATAATTTCTTGACGATAATTTTTTTTTCTATTTAGAAACAATTTCAATCATCATACCTTCTCAAAATAAATAAAAGTATCCTAACACCCTAAAAGATCTCTAAAAATATGCTTCAAACAAGCTAACAATCTGGGCCGATCGGTGTGGACTGGGTGTAACCCTCACAAAACAGTTCTTGTCCTATTCTATAGTAAATATAAAATTTCCCATATAGTATAGACCCCCCTTCAATTAAATAGGTATACCACTAACATTCTCCGACGAGGAAAAATACTTTGGTCTTATTTTAAGTTGGAAACCTAACATTCCAGAAAGAGTTGAAAAGGACACAGTGGCACCCTTCTCAAGCAAAAAAAAAGCCATTGGGAATAAATGAGGTCTCCAACCCTGCATTACTCACTGGCTATACACCTCGGTAATCAGACCGATTCTAAGGTACAGCCGTTCAATTAATTGCTTAATACTAAGCAAGGTCCAACGGTCATCTTGTCTGTGCATGTGCGTAGCACTTCGCAGGACTCCCTCCGCTGCACTGGATATTCTGTTTCATCTAATATCCTTCGATATATTCGGCAGACAAACGCCGGCAAACAGAGGTATTTTTCTAAAAGCCTCCTTAAAGTGGGTCATTTATTAAATTGGTGCCTCCGTCCTTCTGAACTCATTCGAATCACTTTCAAGTAACATCGATTACACCATCCGTCATAAAAATATTCATAGGCATCTGAAGTCGCTGTGCCTGGGTTCAATTCTCAGTTAAAGCCAAAAAGTTTTTCGTTTTAACTTGAAAGTATAAAGGCTAATCCACACTAAAAAGTAGTCTGATGATCAGGTTGGCACCCGTGAAATATGGCTATAACTCCAGCCAGTACTACACACTTTGTGGTAGTTCATTCAAGTTGTTGTTGTAATATTCAAAACTTTAATATGGTAATAGAATCTATCATTCCACTGTGTAGATCCATTCATAAGTATACCACAATGTATGTTGGTTCCTTCGGTCAGTGTCCACGACCTCCTCGCTATTTCCTAAGAATATGTGGTTAGCCAGCCCATCCGTTGACAAAAGGTCAAAGAGGAGAACGGACTAAGAAATGGTGGTCAAAAAATTGGAATTGAGGGTAGCAGATTGCGAGAACAATATAAAAATAAAAAAAAAAAGAAGATGGTTTAAAGAAGCAAACAAGTACGTAAGTAAGTAAGTAAGTAAGTAATTCATTTATTTACATTAATTTACAACAATTTTATACAACATTTAGAATTTAAAAGCTATGGCTAGGCTATGCCGTCAGCCAGGTTGGCAAAAATTTTTAATACATTTTGGTTGTATTTTTGACATTGTATAAAACAAATGAAGAAAAAAAAAAATAATATTTTAGTTAACATTTTTTAATTTAATAGTATTCTGTTATTAATAGCAATCTATACTTGTAAATATCTTTCAAAAATTTGCTTAATGTTTTCCAATTATGTTGGTTTAGAATATTTATAGTCTCTTGTAGAGTAAGAGTATTTTTCCCGAAAAAAGAAAGTCTTTGAGGTTTGAATATTGGGCATATACTAATGAAGTGTAGACAATCTTCTTTTGATTTTAAGTTGCACAGCGTACAAAATTGGTTGAAACTACCATTGTAAGGGTTCCCGTTTAAGTTGAGAACCTCGCATCTTGCTTTAAAGATTAATGATATCTCCGCATAACTCAGTGAATCCTGAAAATAGTTTCTGGTACCGAGATTGTAGTTGAGCTGACTGTAGATTATTCTACTGAATGACTCTTGAGCTTTATCTATCAATGAATACCTCATTGCGTCCTCATTTTTCTTTATGATGCTGTAAAGTTGTTCTTTCAGATGGTTTATGTTGCTCAAATCATCATCCAATCTCACTCCACACTCATTGCCAATAGACTGCCATTTTGCAAACCACCAGTCTTTATTTCTCAACTCGTACAAAAGCAGTTTTTTGGAAAGTCTTGTGTTCTGATAATTGTTGCAGATTTTGATTATATAGTCAGCTTGAGATTTCAGCGTGCTGGTCAGAAGTTTTGGAAGACCTGTTTCTAAATATATGGCATAGTTAGGTGTATTCAGGGGTAGGTTGAAAAGTTTCTTTATGAAATTCCTATAAAAGTTTTCAATATCTTCGTATTCATCTGATCCCCAAACCTGAGCAGCATATAATAGAGTTGATTTCACCACTGAATCAAAGATTTTGTATTTGGTAGATAAGATAATTTGTTTATTCGAGAAGATATTTTTCCATGTTATATTTATCAAGCTTTGTGAGCTTTTGGCTTTCTCTGATAAATGAATTTTGTAATTTAAAGTTGGATTCAGTTTTATGCCTAGATAATTGATCTCTTTTGTTACCTCGAGTTGCGTATCATTGTATTTCCATCTTCTTCCATTGTAAGCGCTTTGTGTACGGGCAAAGACCATTATTTTGGATTTTGTTGTGTTGATAGATAATCCCCATCTGTTACAGTAGGTAGATAACCGATTGATCATCAGTTGTAAACCTTCTGGTGACTCTGCAAGTATGACGAGGTCATCGGCGTATAATAACACATTCACGGTGCAGCTAGCTATTCTTAGTCCCCCAGGAAGTTCATCAGCAACATCGTTTATAAATAGCGAGAACAAAAGGGCGCTTAGTGGACATCCTTGTTTAACTCCTGTGCTGGTGCTAAACCATTCTGAAAAGTTCACTCCATTCCAAACAGCTGCCTTCGTGTCCGTGTACATCTCTCTGATTACTTTCAGGAACTTTGTAGATATACCAAGCTGTGTCAACTTATAAATAAGGGCATTCCTATTGACTAGGTCAAAAGCAGATTTGAAGTCAACGAAAAATGAGAATATCTTTTTGTTTCGCGCTTGAAATGCTTTGACTATAGATGATAGTGTACAAATGTGATCTATCGTTGAATAGTTTTTTCTGAAGCCGGCCTGTAGATCAGATAAAATATTATTCTGTTCAACCCATTTTTCAAGCCTTTCTACTAGTATACTGCAGAATATTTTTGCTATTACATTCATGAATGAAATTCCTCTGTAATTTTCAGGAGAGTCTAGCGAACCTTTTTTGTGTATAGGAAAAATGACGGATTTTTTGAAAGATGAAGGTATGTCGGCATTCATAAAGATTTTATTGAAAAGAATTTTTAAATGGTTGAGAAACATAGGGGTTGCATTTTTGAAAAATTCATAAGGAATCCCATCTTCACCTGGTGCCTTTTTATTTTTTGCTTTTTTTAGCACATCTTGTATTTCTTCGATTTCAATATCAACATCCAATATTTGGTCAGTGATTAAAGGATCCACAGTGATAGTTGTAAGACTAGAATCATTTGAGAGAAGACGACTAAAGTGCGTGGCAAGGGTATCGGTGGAAATTCCAGTACCTATTTTATAGTTGGTTCCATTAATTTCCTTCGCAATTTTCCAGAAGTCCTTCGGATTCTTAGTAAGGCCTAGTTCAAGTGCTTTTTCATTATCATAAGCATATTTTGTTTGCATACATAACGTTTTATAACTTGCGTTTGCTTCAAGATACCATCTTCTCAATTGCGGATTATTTGATGACCGCATTGCTTTTAAAAGTGCAAAAGATTTTTTCCGAGCTTTGTAGCAGTCTTGGTTAAACCATTTTTGTTTGAATTTTAAGTTGGATGAGAGTGATTTGTTAGGTGTTGAATTTCGTATATATTCTGTTAATTTATTATTGAGAACTTCCGGAGATTCTGATGATACATTGCTGATTAAAAGAAGGGTGTCCAAGGTACGTTGATATGAAGCAGATGATTCATTATTCCAGCAGAGTCGAGGAAGCAGATGGAGATTTGTTTCTCTCGCTGATGAAGTGTTGGCTATTTCTACTACAATTGGCATATGATCGGAATATGGCTTACACTGAACTTCAAAGTGTTGAATTCGGTCAATCCAGTCATTATTGGCAGTGCAAAGATCGATGACAGATCTACCTTGTCCTCCAGTGAACGTGTAATGTCCATCCATATCACCATCTGTGCAACCATTAAGTATTACTAAGTCATACAATTGTAGCAGTTGTAACAAATCGCGTCCATTCTTGTTGCAAATATTGTCTTTTGAATGCCTATTTGTATAAGAAATCACTGAGTTGGTTATGTTATTTGTTGTTGTAATTTGGGAGTCGCCAATTCTCGCATTGAAATCTCCAATTAATAATACACTCTTGCTGGCCAGTATTTGCATAGTGTCGTACAATATTTCGAAGTCATTGTTCCACTTGTTGCAATTAATATAGTACGGGACAATGTGTAGATTATTTTGTTGCAGACATCGAACAATTGTAGTTCCTCCAAGTTCGTCAAAATCATAAACATGTAAAAGTGATGTACGTATTCCAAATAGGTTTCCTCCACTAGCGCGGCCTTTAACGGATGTTTTAATTGCTTCACCCCAAATAAGTTTAAAACCAGAAAAATAATTCTTAAATTTACTTATATTCTCATGTATTACATGTGTTTCAAATAAGAAAAATATTTCAAAATTCTTAATATAATTAATAAAATCTACAAATAAAATTTTACTATTCAAGCCTGATATATTATATGCTAAGATTTTAGTAGTAGTATTAAAATTAATAATTTGACTGACGGCATTTACATTTCAAGTTCTTTGCGATCTAGTACTATTTTGATTTATAAGTGACATCCCTGGTACATCTGATGTAACTGGTCTAGACCATTCATTTTGACGTCCGTCATACATGATATTTTCGTAAATAGCAGTGACATTTCTAAAGTTAAGATCTCCAAACATCTTCTGTAACTCAGATTCACCATCTTGATTCCGATATTTTAGTGTATTATTTTTAGATAAATAAAATATTTTTTCGCCAATTATCATCGTGTTATTCTTTATTGATATAGCCTCTGTGGGTTTTCTTTCTTTGACGGTATTTATTCCGGTAGTTCTAAGCCTACAATTTTCTATGCTGAACTTAAGCTCAAATGTAAGGAAAGAGGTTATTTATTATATTAGGAAAAATACCTCTTTCTAATTAAAGACACTTACCATTAATCCAAACGGTAGTGTTACGCTTCTATAGTCTTGTAATAATGGTAAGTGCGTTCGATATTTGTTCCGGAGTTCGCTGTTCTTTTCCTAGATTCTGCCACCTAAAACAAAAAGTGACGGGGAAGTGACAAATCCTGAGAGCATTTGAAGTCATGAAAAATGCTTCACTTATCCCTTCGGACGCGACAGAAAGTTGTAGGTCTACACTGGAATGGATGAGAGATTTAATTCATTAGGTTCAGGTTTTGACTCTATAGTTTATTTTTAAACCGATCCTAAAAACCGACGGTATATAAATTCATAAAGACTTCTCAAATTGGCGTGTAGATTTTGGCGCAATGTTGTTTTGGTGACATCTGTTATTTAATATTGAGTATCTGATGTCAATTCCCATGGCAAGTTCTTCAATCGTGTGAAGATTACGTCGAAATGATAAAACTTTATTTATTATCAAATTGAATGTTCGTTAGTGCAAACATTGTGGGTATTGTACTCATTTTGCGGTAGATGTATTGGCCGACTTTCGGTTGCCAAATTTGAAACGATCGGTTCGGTAATCAATCAGTTAACATTCGCACGTCAAAGGGACGCAAGATCAACCAAAAACATCGCCGCCGCGCCGTCAATGAAAGAGTACAGCAGAACCCGAGGTAGTCGGTTCCTTGCTGTGGACAAGAACTCAGCATTTATCAGGCTTCAACTTGGCGAATTTTGCGTTGGGACTTGGTTCTACACTCGTGCAAGACCCAACTGACCCAGGAGCTGAAAGTTCATGATCATATTTAATTAAAAAGTTCAAGTGACCTCAGAAATAATTTTCATTTCTCTATGTATTGTTCATGATCATAGGCAACGCCGAAGAGCTTGGAAGAGGACCCTAATTTTGGATGATAAATTTGCATGAATGGCTGTGTTAACAAACAAAATTTTCGTGAATGGGACGACAATCACCCATATCAGGTAGGTACAGCAGGTGACAATTTATCCTCAAAAAGATAAGATCGTCTTTGGGTTTTACGTGGATACCTGCATATTACGGCTCTACCCCACAGGTGGCCTACCACCATCAGAGTCAGATTTAGTCCTGACCATTAACCCCGACATAGCAACTATCTCGGTCGCAAAGTTGTGATATGTTTCAGCATATGCACACCTCTTGCTTTGGTGGCGAGGTCTATTTAACACCTCTTGAATTCAAGAAAAGAATCTTGAAAACCGCGTGTTTCCGCATTTGGAGTTTACCTTACGGTAATCAAGGAAAGACGCTCCTGTCTTTAGTTTACCTTACGGCAAACAAGGAAAAACGCTCCTGTCTTTAGTTTACCTTACGCCAAACTAGGAAAGACACTCCTTTCTTTGCTCACCTCACCTTACGGCAAGCTAGGAAAGACGCTCCTAGTCTTTGTTCTAAAGAACGAGGACGACGATCCCCCTATTATTTGCTACTATAAATAGGAACAAATAAGAAACTCTTATTGAACCTTCGTAAGACTTTCAAAATCTCCAACCACATAAGTAGCCGGAGACTTTACTAATACCAACCAAGATCAACCTTAAAAGCCCTCCCAGTGAAACTTTCGAAATCCCCAGCCACAAAAGCAGCCGAGGACGTTACTTATTTCACTGCTCCCTTCGTAAGACTTTCAAATCACCAACCACATAAGCGGCCGGGGACTCTACTAATCTTACCCCTACCAACCAAAGAAACTTTCGAAATCCCCAGCCACAAAAGCAGCCAGGGACGTTACTAATTTCACTGCTCCCTACGTAAGGCTTTCAAAATCTCCAGCCACATAAGCAACCGGAGACTTTACTCATCTTACCCCTACCAACCAAGATCAACCCTTCCAGTGAAACTTTCGAAATCCGCAGCCACAAAAGCAGCCGGGGACGTTACTAATTTCACTGCTCCATCGAGTAAGACCTTAGAAATCTCCAGCTGCTTGCCCAGCCGCACACTTCACCAATCCCACTCTCCCTACCAACCAAGATCCATCAACAAGTCTCCAGCCACAAGTGAACGAGCCCCAAAAGTCAAGACCATCATCCATGCATTAACCACTTGCACCACCATCCAACAACCATGGCCTTACGCCTCCCTGCCACCCATTATGATCGTGGGAATTACGCAAGCTACACTCGGGCAGGTATACCACCACGACCATAATCCATATAGTCCGATGTGTAGTTCAGTAGCAATACACTTCCAACAGTCAATCCCTCAAGAACCCAAACACGAGCAACCAAAGACTTCACAATTTAACCCTAGTCCTCCCTAGTAGAAGTTCAAAACCTGGGGGAATACCTTAAAAATCGCCAGCCACGTAAGTAGCCGGAGATTTTACCAACACACACCCGTAATGACCCTACTACTCCCTTGAGTTTTCTTAGTTTGTCTAAATCTCTTAGCTGAACAGGCAGCGAGAGAATAGACGTAAGCCCCCCCACCACGACAAGGTGAAACTCGTCGAGGGGGACCTCAAAAAGATAAATTTTGGTGTGGATTTTGGATCGTTGTTATTGTTCCGTATTTTTTGAAAAACGACGTTGGTGAGGCGGTCACTTTCAATGGCGAGCGCCACAGAACGATGATAACCTATTTCTTTTGGCTAAAGTTGAATTATATTGACCTATACACTCAAAGAAATTTCCTGGTCACTGTTATCAAATTTCCTGTATTATTCTACCAGATTACCGGATAACTAGATTCCGTCAAGACATCTGGTACAATATACCAGACATCCTGGTAGCCAATACAAGGAATAAAAATTTCCCCTCCGAAATAATTAAATCAGAAATCCTGGTAGTATGTATCTTCCTCCTGGTCCAATCTACCATGAAAATATAAATTGTGTCCTGGTACCTGTTACCAGGAAAATGGTAGCAATTACCAGAAATGTTTAGTTTTTTTCTGGTTCCTGCTACCAGGAGAATGGTCATATTTACCAGCGATAATACATTTTTCCTGGTAAAATCTACCAGGATTCCGGTAAAATGTACCAGGATTCTGGTAGAATATGCCAGGATTTTCGATGTTTTTACTGGTAGCAGGAACCAGGAAAGTGGTAGTATTTACCAGGAATACTTTTTTTCCTGGTTAAATGTACCAGGATTCTGGTAGAATATACCAGGATTTTTTTCGTTGTTACTGGTAGCAGGAACCAGGAAAGTGGTAGTATTTACCAGGAATATTTTTTTTTCCTGGTTAAATGTACCAGGATTCTGGTAGAATATACCAGGATTTTTTATGTTTTTACTGGTAGCAGGAACCAGGAAAGTGGTAGTATTTACCAGGAATACTTTTTTTCCTGGTTAAATGTACCAGGATTCTGGTAGAATATACCAGGATTTTTTATGTTTTTACTGGTAGCAGGAACCAGGAAAGTGGTAGTATTTACCAGGAATATTTTTTTTCCTGGTTAAATGTACCAGGATTCTGGTAGAATATACCAGGATTTTTTACGTTTTTACTGGTAGCAGGAACCAGGAAAGTGGTAGTATTTACCAGGAATATTTTTTTTCCTGGTTCAATGTACCAGGATTCTGGTAGAATATACCAGGATTTTTTATGTTTTTACTGGTAGCAGGAACCAGGAAAGTGGTAGTATTTACCAGGAATATTTTTTTTCCTGGTTAAATGTACCAGGATTCTGGTAGAATATACCAGGATTTTTTACGTTTTTACTGGTAGCAGGAACCAGGAAAGTGGTAGTATTTACCAGGAATATTTTTTTTCCTGGTTAAATGTACCAGGATTCTGGTAGAATATACCAGGATTTTTTATGTTTTTACTGGTAGCAGGAACCAGGAAAGTGGTAGTATTTACCAGGAATACTTTTTTTCCTGGTTAAATGTACCAGGATTCTGGTAGAATATACCAGGATTTTTTATGTTCTTACTGGTAGCAGGAACCAGGAAAGTGGTAGTATTTACCAGGAATATTTTTTTTTTTCCTGGTTAAATGTACCAGGATTCTGGTAGAATATACCAGGATTTTTTATGTTTTTACTGGTAGCAGGAACCAGGAAAGTGGTAATACTTACCAGGAATATTTTTTTTCCTGGTTAAATGTACCAGAATTCTGGTTTAATATACCAGGATTGACGATTGTTTTACTGGTAGTAGGTACCAGGAGAGTGGTAGTATTAAGCAGGAAAAAAAATTCCTGCTTAATACTACTACTCTCCTGGTACCTACAACCAGTGAAAATATCGGCAACCCTGGTGTATGTTACCAGCACTCTGGTACATTCAACCAGAATAAACGATATTTGTACTGGTAGTAGGTACCAGCAGAGTGATAGTATTTATCGGGAAGAATAAAATTCCCGGTAGATACTACCAGAGTAAAAGATACATTGTACCAGAAAAACACTATTCCCAGTAAAAACTACCATTATCCTATTAGTAGATGCCAGAAAAAAGTTGCGAAAATATGAACATTTTCTGGTATCAACTGCCAGACGAATGGTAGTATCTATCAGAAATTGTATTTCACTTGGTCAAATGCATCTGTATCTGTATGGGAGAAATTGCTCATTAAAGAATTAATTAATGCTTAATTCAATTATTTTATAGCTTTTATACTTACCATCTTAAGTCTTACTGGCACCCAAATCTATAGAAAACGAAAAGAAAAGAAATCCACCCAAGGAAGAAACAAAATCGAAGCAATTGACCTTTATAAAAATAAAAAATGAAGCGTAAAAATTATTATAAAATATTAGTTTTTATTGATGTTAAACCTAACAGTCTTATTAATAAATGCTTTCATAATTGCAAGCTTTTAAAATACTAAAATGTATACTTAAAAACTAAAACATAAATTACCAGTTTTTTTGAAATCAAATAAAAATATATAACATTATACATTTTTAAAGCATTATCATATCTACTAAATACCGATGGTAAGATATTTTAATGGAAGATTTATAATAAAAATATATAAAATCTTTTACGGAGTGTTTGCTTGCATATCATCATTTTGGGCTGATTTGGACTTCAGGAATTTCAATAATGAACGAACTTTTGAGTTTGTTCCGGCTTTGTTGATTTGGTAGAAGTATAGGTCTATAAATTCCCAGAAGCTTTCGCATTGCTTTGGGTATGCAATATTTAACGAGAAGAATGTTTTCAGGCATACATCAATTGCGCGCTCGAATGTGAATAACTTAAAGTGGCAGTTGTCAAAATCAACATGGATTTCTTCAACTTTTTCTATCGAGCCAACTATTGTTATTACTGGTGGTTGGGATTGCAGGGTTGAGGCAGCCAATGCATTTTGATGTTCTTTGTAGTCTTGCTGTAGACTGAAAACTCTTATTGATGCTTCTTGGCTATCTGCAACCGTGAAACGCTTTTTGCTTTCCCTGCCGCTTGGTGGCAAGAGATAATGCAAGTGCGTAAAAACCATGGCGACTCTAGAATCTAAAATAAAAATAAGGTGTTTATGATAGTAAGGCTTAATTGGCATTTAGATAATAATTTCTAACTACATAAAAAGAAAAGAAATTATATATCGTCGTCGTTTTATGAAAACTCCTTAAGTCTATTTACAAAAAAATTGACTTAATTCTTATCTATTTTATTGCACAATGGCTACGCCAAGTCCATTCTTCAATTGAAGCTCAAGATCGTGCTATTCTGATAATTTTTTGATTTTCGTATATTAATTTCCAAGTTTAAATGCAAATGTCTCAAAAAACAAAACATGGCCTTATGGAGTTTTCATAGAAAGACGACGATATAATACATGTCATTTTTGATAAGTTATAGATAATAATTTATTCATGTTTTTTTTTTTTATTACAAACTTTTAGAAATAGTGCTCGTATGGGGATCGGACATGCACTTTAAGTTGAAATCCTGTAATTTACTCCGTATCTCGGTGTTTGCAATCAGTTCCGGGAAAACGTTTTTGAGCATCATATTGCAAAACTCAGTCATCTTGGTACTATCCAGAATAGTGTCCTTGTTCCCAAACATTTTGTTAAAATCTGATTCAATCTACAAAAAAAAATTAAGCATACATTTTATGTTTTTTTAATCGTTTCCATACATAAAGAAATAAAAACTACTTTTTACGAGTACATAACTAAAGAAATATGCTTTATGCGTGACGTTAAATAACCAAAATTTAGCTTTATTTCATAAGCCATAGCGAAAAATGGTTGCAAAAGCTTAAGACACTTGTTAGCTTAAGCTCGGCTTTAATTTATAAGCTAGTAACTGACTAATGAATTATATTTCAATCAGAAGTCAGTTGGTGACTTATGAATTAAAAAAAAAATTATATCATCACCTTCTTAGTGACTTATGAATTAAAAATTATTAATTAAGAACCTACTAAGCGACTTATGAATTAAAAAAAAAATAAGTCATGACCAAGTGACTTATGAACTAAAAAAAATAATTCGCAACCTTTTATGTATGTGACTTATGTTATGAATTAAAAAAAATTCAAAATAAAATGAACGACTGGTCGTTCGAACTTGCTCCTATGTAATAGACTAGGATTTCTAAAAACGAATGTATGTTATTAAAGAGAACGGTTAATAAGGATCAAATTTATTTCTTAAATTATTTTGGTGGTAAGAGATAAAAACAGAATGCTATGCAAATATGAATTTATGCAAAAATTTGAAAATTTGAATTTCGAAAAAACTAGCTTTTATATACAAAATTTTTAAAGTTTTTTTAATTAATAATTTTGGTGCGTCAATTCAAATTTTTATTATTCTACGAATGAAAAATAAATCAAAAAAACAAATTAGGTAAGCCGATTTTGAGATATCGAATTTTTCAAAAAAAAATTTCTTTTTTTCCAAAAGTTTCGAAATGCTATGTTTTTTTAATTTTTGAGAAACATCTTTATTAAAAATGTCATTAAAATACGTTATGTCCAAAATGAGTAATTCAAAATTTGAAAAAATGGTTCTATGGTAGGTACAAGCTGTAATATCTTAATTTCAAAATGTTTTTATCAAATTAAAGATCAAAAGAATTTATTGAAAGAACACAATTTATCAAAATTCTAGGCGCCGTTTTCGAGAAAAAATACGATTTTTGAAAATCATTTTTAAATTTTTTTAAATTTGTATGGTGGGACCTGTTTTTTAGGTAAAATAAAAAAAATTGTTTTCAGTTCTTGTAGACTATATTAAAAAACTTTCATTTATGAAGTTTAAAAAAATCTAGTATGGGGTTTTCAAAATATCGAGTTTTGAAAAACAAATTTTGAAGCTTTTTAAGAAATCAAAAAAAAAAATATTTTTGAAAATTTTAATACACAAATTTAAATTGTTGAAAAGCCTTAGCATACAAAAATTATAAAATTCGGTTGTACATAGCGTTGCAAATTTTTGAATTAAAAAATCCATAAGTCAGAAGTCTGTAGATGACTTGTGAATTAAAAAAAAATAATTCCTAAGTTAGTTAGTGACTTATGATTTAAAAAAAAAATTAATTCATAAGCTACTAAGTGACTTATGAATTAAAAAAATTCAATTCATGAGCAAGCTAGTGACTTATGAATTAAAAAAAATTCAATTCATATACTAATGGATGAATTTTGATTAAAAAATTATTAATTGGAAAATTTATAAGCTAGCATGATAATTTTACGGCACACAAAAGCATGAGCTCTACTTTCGTTAATAATTAAAAAAAATTTAAGTCAAAACAAGCTTAGACATTTCCAATCTACCAACTAGCTTATGAATTAAATTTTTTTTAATTCACAAGTCACTAACTTGCACATGACTTAATTTTTTTTTAATTCATAAGTCACTTAGTACGTTCTGAATTATTTTTTTTTTAATTCATAAGTCACTTACTTGCTCATGACTTAAATTTTTTTAATTCATAAGTCACTTAGTAGGTTGTGAATTAATCTTTTTCAATTCATAAGTTACTAAGTTACTAGTAGCTTTATCTAAATGATTTTTGTTGTATCTTCACTTTTTAAGTTTCTGAGAAAAAAAAATATTTATAAAATTAAAAAAAAAATCGTATGACAGGTACCGTTATTTTTGGTCTTAAAAAAAAAGAAAAAACGTGTGGGGGGAAACATTAAAAGTGATACCTACCAAGTTTAAAAAAATCGACCTAGCCGTTTAGGCTGCAGTCGAACAGATCGTAATGTCAAATTTGATTCGATTTTTTTATGAATACATAACTTGCCTTATAGTACCTATAAGTCGCAAGTAAAAATTAGTCATGATCAAGTTAGTGACTTATGAATTAAAAAAAAAAATCACAACCTGCTAAGTGACTTATGAATTCAAAAAAATATATTCATAAGCTAATATTTGAATTCTGATTAAAAATATATTAATGGGAAAACTCATAAGCCAGCATGATAATTTTATGACACACAAAAGCTTGAAATTAGCTTTCGTTAATAATTTAATAATAATGTAGTCAAAACAAGCTCAAACATTTGAAATTTACCAACTAGCTTATGAATTTAATTTTTTTTAATTCACAAGTCATCTACAGATCATGACTTAAATTTTTTTAATTCATAAGTCACTTAGTAGGTTGCGAATTATTTTTTTCTTAATTTATAAGTCATTTAATTTGTCATGACTTAAATGTTTTTTAATTCATAAGTCACTTAGTAGGTTCTGAATTAATATTTTCTAATTCATAAGTTACTGAGAAGCTTATCACCCCTATTATGGTTGTCAATTATCAATTGATTTGATTAATAATGAAATTTGGTACTTTTAAACGCAATTTTATTTAAGAAACTATCTGACAATATTAGTCAATTTTCTTTCTGTTCACAATGGTAAGCATCATTATCAATGACCAAAACTTTTTTTAATTGTGTTATTAACACCCCTATTATGGTTATCAATTATACAAATTAAAATTAGACATTTAATTACCCAATGAAAAAAAGTTTTGGTCATTGATAATGATGCTTACCATTGTGAGCAGAAAGAAAATTGACTAATATTGTCAGATAGTTGATAGTTTCTTAAATAAAATTGCTTTTAAAAGTATCTACCAAATTTCAATATTAATCAAATATCAATTGATAATTGACAACCTATCAATAATCAAATAGGTACCTATTTAATGTTTTTAGTATCATGCTATTTACAAACTACAAAAATGTCTGTTTATTTAGTGCACCAACCGTAATTTTTAATTGTGTTCAGAAGCAAATTATTAAGAAAATTGCTTTAGTACGATACTAGTTAGAAAATGTTTAAAATTAAGAACGAGTAAGTAAACTACTTTAAATTTTGCAATTTGTAAGTAGCATCATACTATTATACCTTAATAATAGGATTTTTAATTTTAAATGTTCAATGTTAATGAAATGATAAATGTTTTATATAAATAATTAACATATGTACATAAATGTTAAATAAAATAAAAGCGAAATTTCCTGAAGAAGTTAAAAAAAAAACATCGAGAACTAATGAAATAGTCTTATTTGCATTCGGAAACCACGGATCTGTAAGTCTGTCCCTTTTAAAATTTATTTATTAAATTAAACACCAGATAACCTCCAACGGTGCCGTGATTTAAGGCCAAGTGACATAAGGCCAAATTAAAAAATTTGGCCTTATGTCACTTTACAAAAGCGACAGAAGCCCATTTTTTTTAATTTGGCCTTAAGTCACGGCACCATTAAAAAAATCATTTTATGTTCACATAAGATTTTTTTAAGTATTTCGCAATTTTTTTAAGTATTTTATCTTATGTCGACTTAAGGATTACTTTTGTTTCTGTTTGCGAAAATATCTTAAGTCAACTATGATTAACGAATAGAAAAGTCTTAAGCCAATATAATCTTAAGTCTATTTTAGGTATTAAAATTAAGCAGAACACACAATCTTATGTGGACTTAAGATATTTTACCTCGTGTAGAGATGCATCTTTTGAACATTAGATGAAATTGTTTTTGTCTATAAAAAAAAGCAAAGGATGCCGATAACACAGAACTGTAGCCTATTAGAATGGAACTGAGGATCAACAGAAAAACGCGAAATATCTTTAGTCGACTTAAGTCAATTTTGATGATTTTTCAGTGCAAAAAACACTTCAATGCTGCCTCCCAAAAAATCTTTCAAATGTATACTTTATTCAACTAAGCATTTATATGTAAAATTTTATGATCTTTTTTTGAAATTAATTTCAAAAAGATATTTTTAATATTTCGGCTGTTATAAGGAAAAATATGACTTAAGATAGTTTGGCTTGTCCTTAAATTGAATATTATATTAATTTTCAAAATCTTAAGTTGAGATAAGATATTTTGCCTTGCGTTTTCGAAGGACTTTTTCAATTCTTATGTCTATTTAAGATGAGTTGCGTGTGTAAAAGTGGAAAAAAAGAGATTTAAGATGATATTTAATATGAAAAAATCACATGTGTTCTATTGAGATTTAGATATAAAGAAAAAAACAAACGCTTGATTTTCTTGAAAAAAAAAAAAAAAAATTACAAAGAGAAACAGTTTAGTTTTATTTAACTTTGTTTTTAAAGTCAATGCAAACTTAAAATTAATATAAAGGAAATAAACCAAATTACAATTCATTGGTGATAACTAGAGCAGAAATTGAAAATTGGTTCTACCTCCAAAACTAACGGTACCACACCCGTAATGTAAGATCTTATTTATCTCGAAAACGGTTCTAACGATTTTAATAAAATAAAAAATAAGTGAGCTATTATCTATGGTCATGAACTATATTTTGGTTAAGACACCGTTTTTGTTTTCGTTTGTATTTTCGTCTTTCTCATTAACGGCTGTAACGATTTAAACTAATTTTCTTAGCAGGAGCTCCGAAGTTTAAAATAGTATTGCATATACAAATATTCGCAAAAATATGATTATTTTTTTTAAATTATTTCCTAAAATCAATGGCTCAAAATTCTAACTAGTACGATGTTAAAGCCTTTTTAAATCAACGATTTTGCAAATTTTATTCGAATTTAGCATCATACTTTCTCAACACTTTCATTAAAGTTAAAAGCATCGTAAAAGTATCGTGCTTTTAGAAACGCCACCAGAGGTCTGTTTACTTAGTTTTTTGCACGAACTGTAATTATTGATTTATGTGTGTTCAGAAGTAATTTATTAAGAAAATTGACGATACTAGTTAGAAAATGTTCAAAATTATGAATGAGTTAGTAAGCATATTAAAGTTAGGAAGTTGTTTATAAGTATCATACATAGACCTTAATAATAGGCTGTTTAAAACTTTGCGCTATTTTTTTTAGAATTGACATGTAATTATTTAATTGAAAATGGTATCCCAAATTATACTCTTGAAAATGTTTTGAGAAATTTCTTTATGAGCTTTATTTGCATATTAAATTCGAAGTTTTCTGGCTAAAGACGGCAATTTCATACATTTGAACATTTTGATCTCATTATATCTATGTTTTATATTTATAAAATGTATTTTAAATTCCAAAGCTCTTTTACATAAGAGTAAGTTCGTGCGATGCAGTCTTGCATTTGACCTATTTTTGGTTGTATGTATGAGTTTCATTTGTAATTATTTTTCAATAGTGTATGAAACAACACTGCCTGAAACACTAAATGAAAAAAGAACTGAATTATCAACTCATCCACTATAAACGTTCGCAAAAAAGGAAATCCAGAACCAAACTATGCTTAAAAATATCTTATGTCCTTGTTATAACGGGCATTTTGTTAGCTTTGCAAACGCTAAAATATCCTATGACTACTAAGGAGAGACAAATTTCAGTTTTAAATTTAAAAAATCATTTTATGTTCAAATAAGATGATTTGCGTTTTCACACTTTTTCGGAATTTTTTTAAGTATTTTATCTTATGTCGACTTAAGAATCAATTTTGTTTCTGTTTGCACGCGCGAAAATATCTTAAGTCAACTTAATATGATTTATGATTTCACAATAATAAAAAAGTCTCAAGTCAATATAATCTTAAGTCTATTTTAGGTTTTAAAATTAAGCAGAACAAACAATCTTATGTGGACTTAAGATATTTACCGCGTGTAGAGATGTGCTTTTTGAACATAAGATGAAACTGTTTTTCCCCATAAAAAAGCAAAGGAGTGAGATAGAAAGATGCCGATAAGACAGAACTCTAGCCCTATAGAATGGCACTGAGGATAAATAAAAAAACGCGAAATATCTTAAGTCGACTTAAGATACTTTACCTTTTCAGTCGAGATAAGTATTTGGTGTGAGATTTTTCAAAAATAAATTTCATCTCAAGAACAATATCAGTTTTTGAAAATTGATATATTTTTTTTTAATTTGCAATCATTCTCTATTTGTTTTTATGTTGTGTTATGTTCTTTATGCAAATTATTTCTTAAGGTAAATTGTGTTATTTATATTATTTTTATATACATATATGAAAACGACTAGAAAGGGAAAAATAGTTTAAAGAAATGCCTACTCAAATAAAATTTACTTTGTTTGTTTTTTGCTTACGTATTCAAAGCCGTTTGAAAAGCTTATGAAGTGCCATTTTTCGTAAAACTCATTCCAAGTGATTAATTTACGGTTCGCATTTTTAAGATCTGTTTGCCGAATATTAAATGTGTTCTCCCATGCGTTTTCCTTTTCTTGTGCGTTCATTGTAAGAAAATCATGTCTCATTTTAGTACAGAGCTTCTCTGCATCTGCTGAATTTTCTGCGTCGAATTTTATCTTTTTTATAGAATCTGACAAACACACCTGATTTATATAGCGATATTTTCCACGAACATTGTGAAATTTGTTTGCAAGTGTGCCTTTTGCATTTTTCGCACCTTTCTTGAGGTAAAAATAATCAAGCTATGTGCATAAAAGAAAAATAAAAGCATACATTGACAAATGATATGCTACATAATTACTTACTGGATCTTCATTGAAAGTAGTATGTATTTCTTCAGCAAGCTGTATCAAGTCCTTTGTAGTAAAATTTGTGTTATTTGTGATTGAGTAATTCACAATCAAGTTCACAAGCAGGCTGCGTACTACTTTGTTGTCAATGTTTTTATTGTTCTTGTAATAATTTTTAATTGTTTCTCCATCATTGCAATTCAAAATATCCACCAATTTTTTACTGCCATTCGATGGAATGGGAGAAGAATGTGAAGTTGTTGGTGTCGACGTATTTTGAGATGCTGAAAAATCATCTGCTAGTGTTTCGTATGAAATAGCAGAAGAAAGACGAATTTTCCATTGTTGCCACATATCGAAGAAAACGATTCTACTTGCAGTTGTTATATTTAATGTGTTCAAGAATCTTTTCATGAAAAACGGATCTGCAACTTTCAACACGGGCACAAAAAGATTTTCATCTGTAAAAACAACTTTTGGGTTAATCTCAAAATATAGAAAAAAAAAACAAAATTTTAAATTTACCAATAAAATATTGGTGATGCTGAATCGGAATCTTCCACGAATTCAAAAGATTTTGTAGAGCTTCGGTTTCATTGTCACAATCCAAACAATAAGAATTTATTAATTCTGTAAACGAAACGTTTTCTGCAACTTTCTTGACTTTTGGAAAATCGTTTCCTGGCAGAATTTTTCCACTGTGATCTTCAGAAACAGGCTTTTCAAATGATACGTCAGAGCTCAGTATTTTGTCGCTTTCCTCTACCAACGTATATGCAATAAGCGATGGCAGTACTTCACTTGATGAAATAGTTATAACTGGTGGTTCTCTATTTTGAAGAGGTGATATCGTTTTCTCCTCCATGGTCGCTGATGAATGTGGCTCTAATGTAGTACAGTAAAACCCGCTTAAGAGAATCTTTATTTCAATTAAGCGGGTTTCTCACTTAAACGAACCCCGCTTAAGTGAAGAAAAATTTCACTTAAGCGGAGTTTGGATAAGTGAAAAAAAATGTTCACTTAAGCGGATTTAAAAATTCCATTAAGCGGAGATTTAATGCTTGAAACAATATTGTTTTTATCTTTTGGACTCGCCTTGAAAGAAGTTAAATAAAATAACGATTTAATAACACAAAAATAATTTATTTAAAAACGAAAACCAGCAAATTTTTGTTCTGTTCCGATTCAATTTTTTTTTCACAAGAGTTTTTTTCAATGAAAAATATTAAAAATTAAGTAAGTTATCCGGATTTTTCGCTTAAGCGAGTTTCACTTAAGCGAAGTGTTTTAAGGGAAATTGGCCGGAAAATTCTTGGGGATGAACAAGTGTTTCAGGCAAGCGGGTTTTTCTCTTAAGCGGGTTTTACGTATCATAATTTTTCTTTGGTGACGACATCTTCATTCTTATACAGAAAATAAATATCAATAGATTATTTTTGGCCTTATCATCAGCAAACCACGGGATATTTTGTAAAAATTCATTGGAGGGCTTTTACAATGGTCGATTCGCTGTAAATGATACGATATATATTGAATTGGTGTAGTTGCATTACCTATTTCGATTGCAGCGTAATGTTTTCGAAACGAATTTATTTTTATCCGCTGACACACCAAAAACGGAAGTGGTTCCTCAGAAAATTTAACTACCTCTTCAATTCGAAATACAAATGTATTTTCGCATGTATTATCTAGTAATTGTGTTATGAAGTACCCCTTTTTGAAAAGTTTTCCGTAATAAATACATTGAGTATAAGTAGCGAAATTTGAAAAAAATCCCTGTTGTAATTTGTAATTATTTATCAAGTCGAATTGGCATGTATTAACGATATGGTTATTAGCTAACGATACTGTTTCAGGAGTTCTCTCGTCTAAGAGCGATTGAGCGAATTTGAATTGAAATTTAAATGATAACGTAAGTGGAATATTTCGCCGGCTGTTTGTAATTCGGGCATATTTTTTAAACTCTTTATGCTTAGCTTCATACTGAAAGCACCAAAAATTACGAGGCACGCCTGACATTTGAATTACCAAGGGGTAATGAACCATAAAATGATGCTTGGGCTTTAAAGTATCGTTAAACAATCTCACATAATCAAGGTGATGCTGTCGTATGAGTTCTCTAAGGTGTTCAATTATATCATTAGAAATATTGAAATCCAGAAGAATTTCAATGATTTCTAGAAAATTCAAAAAGAAAGCCCAAACCTCGTCGTTTTCAGGTATGCGATCGGCTACCATCAGAGGAAAATGATATACAAAAGCCATCATTTCACGCGCCGTTTTTTTTAAATGCATATTTTTTAAATTATCATTCGTAATTGGTTTTAATGAAATATTTCCGATCTCAATTTCTCCATAGTTAAATGAATTAACTCTATCATTGAAAGCTTCTAAATTTAAAAAAAACTTCATGTCAAGAATATATCGAATGATGTGACAAATGTTGTAATGACAAACACCCTCAAATATATCATGCATTACATCAACTGCATAGTTAGAAGTTACGTTAAATGACGTTATAGAATTGAAAACTGAATCGTGATGTATGCCAGTTTGTTTGTAATCATTTATTGCCACATCTTCTAAATAGTTTTGCTTATTACGTAACATATTTTCAATTTCACATGGTGCTGTAGAAGTTTCTTTTTTTGGAAGCTTGCAAATCCGGCAAAAATAAGTACTAGAGCACGAAGAAAAACCTAGCATTGCATTCAAGCCTAAATTATCCCCAATTAATAAACCCAAAACAAAGTGAACCTTTTTTATTCCTTTAGACGTCAATATTTCAATACCAGTTTCTTCCAAAAATTTAATTTTTTCTATAAGTGAGTGAAGACATTTTTTATTTCCATACAACTTATAGTCCTGAGCTTTAAAAAGAGCAGCTAAAAATATATCGGATCTATTCGGAACAACGGGAAATGAATAATAAATAAAAGATATGGGATCAGCGTGAGAACCTAATGGATTATTTATTTCTGCATCATCCATGTATATAAAGTACGGTATTACAATTTCATGAGCAGAGAATAAATTGCGTTTTTCCTGCCATGCCTTTCCCTTGATGTAATGGGAAAAATTGTTTCTATCATTTGAAATTTGGTTCATTTCATCAATTGTTTTAATTAAAAGATCATTTTTTTCGAAAGTTTTTCTGAACTGAAACTCGAGCGGTAGAAGCACTCCTGTCGTTATGTGTTCTTCGTGGCAATTAATTCCCTTTCGATACACATTTTTTAACTCTTCATTAATTGTGAATTCATTCGCAACGCAAAAATAATCATTTTCTGTTAGCCAATGTATTAGTTGGTGATCAGTGCAACATGAATCGAAGGGATTTTCCACTGCCGAAATTAATGCTGAATAACGTAAGCGATCTTCGACCGAGTTTTCGGTTTTAATGTTAAATAATTTGAAAAGTCTTAAAATGGGTTCATGTATGGATTCTTTGACCATTGTAATAATTTTAGCCGCATCTTTACGTGATAAATTGTCCATGCTGTACAATTTTAAAGCAAAATCAATTCCAATATTATTAATATCAATATCATTGTCAATACAAGGAAGATCATTTTTAGCATAAGAATGATTAGTGTCAAGAGAACATGAAGGCAAATCTGCCACCGAAGATGAAGCCGGAGGAGAAAACGATTTCGAAGAACCTTGCAAACAAGTTGGCAAAAAAGAACTCGCATCAATATTTGAGCTTGACGAAAATAATGTTAGCCCGTCTTTTATGTGCGTTTTGCAGTGACGTGAAAAGTTTGAAAACGTGGAAGTAAATGACATGCATTCATTAAAAGCACACCGATAAACACCTATTCCATCCAATTTATGAACCAATTTGAAATGGTTAGATATATTTTTTAAGGAAGAGCAGTGTTGTTTGCATATAAAACAATCCATTTTGTTTTTTTTTTTATAATTTTCCTAAAAGTCAGAATATGTATTGGAGATGATCTTTAATATATAATTAAGTTCGACTTGGTTTACAAAATAAATTTACAAACAAGAAAGTGTAACTCACCCTTGATTTATTTAAATGTACCAAATGATGACGCTGCTTTTCACTTGTGCTGAAGCTGATTTGCTGTTTAAACGGTTGACTCTTTTTTTTCAATTTTTGCTCTGGATCTTTTACCTCTGGGAGTTTCTTTATAGTATCGTGTTCTGCTTTAGTTTTCTGGTTTTGCTGGTATGGGGTTTGAAAATCGAAATAAAACATTATGTAAAACATGAAATGGTGTACATTATCTACTTAAAGTTTTTATACAGTATATTAAAAACTGTTTCAACAAAGACTTTTACATTTTCTTACTTTTGTATTAAATCATATAGTAAGTTATAGTTAACACAAAAGTAAGAAAATCTAAAAGTAATTGTTGAAACTGTTTTTAATATTGTATTTATTATATTATTAGATTAAATACATACAAAACCCCTTATGAAGTAAGGAATTCTTATAAAACGTTGGGTAAAGAATGGAATAGTCTTTTATTCGTATTGAAAAATAAAATGTATGTAAACTGTAAGAGGATAAGCTTTGGATTTTCATGCGAATGCTATTTTTATAAGAAAATTTAGAAGAAGTCTGTAGATTAGGTTATCTTCACAAATTTACTGGTAACTGGCAGTTAATTGTTTAACTCATTATAATTACACAATTTTGCGCTGCATTTTCAAATAAAAATTGCAAATAAAATTTCGATGCCCATAAAATTTATTTTAATTTAATTAAATATATATTTGAATTAATAAATTTTGATTCTTAAAAACTTTAAAACTTATATGCAAAAATAGCATGTGAACATTTTAAAAAATTTGAGAAAATCACTTACATATTTCGAAAAATGTTTTAAAGTTCTTTCCAGTGCACATATATTTTATTTTTATATATATATATATGGGCTTATCCCTGTAAATTTTAACTTTTGAGTTTGAAAAAAAAAAAAAAAACAAAAAAAAAATTAAGGCACGCATGTAAATTTGAGTTTTTCTTCAATTATAGACCACGAATAAATAAAAAACTTCAAAATAACTCCTATGTATTGCTTGTTGAAAATTATAAAATAATAAAGTATAGAAAAATGAATTTAAAATAATTAATTTTAAAAGACGATCTAATTGATTTGATTTTTATTTTTTAATCTTCACAGCCTCTTTTTTTCAAACTTATTTGTTTAACACTTTTACCATTTTTTTTAGAGTTTCTAGAGCTTAAATTACGCTCATTGTAAAAGTATAATCAAAGAATGCTTTGGAGTGCTAGTAAAAAATGTGCCTTTTTTGAAACAGTTTTGTTAACTTCATAAAATTTGTACATGGAGACCATAAAAAAATGCCCCATGATCAATGTTAAAAAAATAGACACGAAAATTTGTGACAATTAAAGATTTACGAAAAATCACGCAAGGCAGTTTTTTCTAAAATTTATATCATGTAGGATTATTTATAAGGAAGGCACGCACTCAAAATGATTTCAATTAATTTTGACCTTCATTTATCTGAAAAAACAAAAATTGTACTAGGTAATCTTATGTTAAACATTATTTTTGCAATAATACAAAACGTTAATTATCCACGCACGCATCCAAAAGTCTCAATATTCGATGATTTTTTCGATTTCAAACACTTTCGCACTATATCGATGGTTCATTTTATAAATTGAATAGTTAAAACTCAATGATATATGTATATAATATTATAAGTTCCAAAACCTGAATATTTAATAATAATGTCTATATATTTCGACGCATGGTAAAAGTTAAAATTTGCACGGATATGCCCATATATATATATATATTGCTTTTGTTTATTAAAAATAATTCAAAGTTTATTGCTCAAAACTGAATTTTTTAAATTCAATTGTTAATCAAATAATGATGTTTAACTTTTGTGGGTGTATTAAATTCCTAGCCATAAAGAACTACATCGCAGAGCCCAATATTCTTTTCTGTCAATCCTTGTCTCAAAACTACGGTTGATTTGCGACAGAATTAATTTAAATGCAATACATGTGTATGTTTCAAATCATATTTAAGAAACAATTTCTTAAAAAAAATATAAGCGTCTTACATGTTTTTGTATTATTTTCTCTCTTTATAGTATTACTACTTTTTTAATTTTTTTTATTTGAGTTCTTACAGCAGACGGCTTATCAAGCCATGGTTTGTAAATCTTTTTAACACAACTATTATACTTTTAAATGATTGAAAAAATAAAGAATTTATCTATCTATCTATCTACATATATTTTCGGAAGTTGAGGAAACCAGAAGAGAATCGTAAGTTGAAACTGTCAACTTTGAGTCAAGAAAAACAAAATCACAAGTTGAGAATAAAAATCCTCAAGTTGCGGTCAACTTCTAATGAAGAAAATGGCCCTTGAGCTATTTCGCGGTTTTTTGTCGATCCTCAGTGCCATTCTAAAGGGCTACAGTTCTGTGTTATCGGCATCCATCTATCTCACTCCTTTGCTTTTTTATAGACAAAAACAATTTCGCGTTCAAAAGATTCGTTCAAAGATTCGTGTTCAAAAGACACAACTCTACACGCGGTAAAATATCTTAAGTCCACATAAGATTGTCTATTCTGCTTAATTTTAATACCTAAAATAGACTTAAGATTATATTGGCTTAAGACTTTTCTATTATTGTGAAGTCTTAAAAGCAACTAAAGTCATCCTTAAGGCTAGCCGCGCACTATCAATTTTAAGTTGCGAAACTGTTTGGTTACTTATAGAAAACAGATGAACTGTTTGGTTGAATGTCCGTGCAGTTGCAGATAACAATATGTTCAATAAAATGGCGAACTCATTGTAGGCAATCGTTTAGTTTGTGTCGAAACACAAACATTTTAGTTGCCCGAACCAAGCAGTTTCGCAACTAAAAATTGCTAGTGCGCGGCTGGCCTAAGTCAACATAAGATAAAATATTAAAAAAAAAATTGCGAAAAAGTGAAAACGCAAATTAATCATCTTATGTGAACATAAAATGGTTTTTTTGATTCGAAACTGACATTTTTCTCTCCCTAAGTAGTCATAAGATATTTTACCGTTTGTAAACCTAAAAAAATACCCGTAATAATAAGGACATAAGATATTTTTAAACGTAGTTTGGTTCTGGATTTCCTTTTGTGCGAACGTTTTTCTTTTAGTGAATGAGGTGATAATTAAGTTCGTTTTTCATTCAGTTTTGTTTCATACGCGATTGAAAAATGATAACAAAATGATACACTATACACATACGTATACAACATGCCGAGACAACTACAGCCAAATGAATTTGCACCTTGCAACAACAAAATTGAATTTTTATGCTGTGAATTAGCTAATATATACTTCATGTCCATCTATAATAATAGACTAAGAGCCCACAGCAATTTTTTGGTGTGATTGATAACAACAAATAATTAGCAGAATTTTGTTGCAAGGTGCAAATTCATTTGGCTGTAGTCGTCTCGGCATGCAAATATAACATATGTATGTGCATGTGCACAATTTTCAATTTCTCCTCGAAATCATTAAAGGCGCTCGAGTCCTTTAGGCTAGGCGCGCGTTTTTAATTTCACAACTGTTTGGTTGCCAAAATGTGACTAATGGGGCTATTTGGTTTAATTTTCCGCGCAGGTGCATATAGTTGAATCGGTCATTTCCAAAACCGCATAAGTCATTCAATTAGAATTTTTCAGGAATCAATAAAAACTGTTTCATGCACAAAAATTACCACTAAAATACTTAATTAAGCATACAAAAAAGTCGTTTAAAACTCATTTGTTTGTGCATGAAACAGTTTTTATTGATTCCTGAAAAATTTTAATTGAATGACTTATGAGGTTGTTGGAATGACCGATTCAATTATATGTATTTTAGGCAATCGTTTAGTTTGTGAATTCAATAATAATAAATAATTTCGTGGCCTTAAAACGAATATTTATAAAAAATATTTCTGAGGCAAGATTTCTGTCTTATTGCCATGGAATATTCAGTTTTTTTTTATGTCAATACATTATGAGAGAAACTTTGACCATAATTCACGTTTCCAGTTTTCGGCGATGCTAAAAATTCCGTGGAAAATTTTTTCCACGACAACCCCCAATGAATTATGAAAAAATTTTACTCAACAACGAAAAAAAGTTTTAGTTTGAAAATGTTTCAAGTAAACTGCAAATTTTTTTCTTTTACAAGTCACAACGCGCCTAAAATCAAAATGCATGCCGCATGGCGACTTGAGAAATCTTGCCTTAGAAATATTTTTAATAAATATTCGTTTTAAGGCCACGAAATTATGTATTATTATTGAATTCACTAATTGATTCAAATTTATAAACTAATTATTGATATATTTTATTTGATATGCTCACAAATCACAAAGTCCCTAAAATCAAAATGGATGCCGGCTCAAGAAATATGAAAAAATTGTTTCACAAAAAGAAGAAAAAAACTTTCTTCAGTCTATTTTCTTACTTTTATGCATATTTTTTTATAAAATATTGATAACAAACTACGTATAAGTATTTCTTACCAATTATTTTGTCACTGCAGTAATTTTTTTAATGTTTTTTTTAACGTTTTTTTTAATGTTTTTATTAACAGGGAACGACCAACGAGAACGACCGCGCACGCACAAGAACAATTAACCAACTAACTAAACTAATGACGCGACGGGGATATGATGAATGAGAATGACGATGGCGATGTGAAACATAATGCCAGGGCTGTTTTAGAGGCTTATGGTACAAATTTTTAATCGATGCAAGAAAATTATTTTTACATGTAATTTGTAACAATATTTTGTTTGATAGAAAATTGTTACAGGTATTATTTCTGCGAAATAATTATACAAAAATGCAATAGATATTTTTTGTAAAAAATTGCAACCATTTTAAAGTTATATGTGAAAGAGGTTTCATTTTGAGTTCGATTTAAGACCAAACCGCACATTTTTTGTGTATTTAATATCCGTAGAAACACATTTGTCTCATGTGGTGTGCCGGCCGTATATAATATATTTCCATGAAATATGAAGGGACAGACATACTTCACTCCACAACATGACACGTGAGATAAGTGTGGTTCTGACTTTTATTCATAGTTATTTTTTTTATTATCACGTCAAATAAACTAAGAATTGAACTTGAAGCGTTTTTAAAAAAATAACTCGTATAGCTATAACTGGGTATTTTTAAAATTAGCTACATATATTATGTGTTCAATTTATGGCTAATGAAGCCACAGAGTCAATAAACATTTTATGAAATTTTGTCAACTGTGTAAAGTCTTTTAACTGCATACAAGTATCATGATTTTAAGAATAAGTTTCGATTAGGCCAAACAAATTTACTTAATTTTGACATTCATGAATTTTGCTTGTGCAATGGGATTTGGTCCATGTTTGTTTAACACTTAACCCAGGGGCTTCACTGGCAATATTTGGGGCAATATTGCCCCACCATCGATCGATAGGCAATAATCGCAGTTCCATTTCTGAGGCAATATATTTTTATGATTCACCTTTTCAGAATGGCTTCTCCGTGATTTTGGGTACCCTCTACGTTATTTTGAAACTAAATCTAAAAATAATGAGAAAAATTAAACATTTTTTTGAGTTAAACTTGTAAATTATGAAATTTAAACAGAAATTGCCTGGCGACGAAATGCCTATCAAAGTTATAAATTCCCCATTGCTAGTGAAGTTGCTATTGTCCTTAATATTGCTATTGGAGCTAAAGCGTTAACTACAAAAAGGGCCCATGATTAAGTTGTAGATTGTAACAAACCAACTTTCAAGTCAAATTTAAAGGTATTTGAAGTGTCTTTATGCAAAAAATATATGAATCCCCTTAAATAAATATCGATATTATTTTCATATCCATCTTTGTCAATTAAACGCAAAACCTACATAACATCTCTGTATAAACGTTTTTGTATATTTGCACATTTCTGATGGCGTCACTGATAATATAAACCAGGAACCTGGTATCTGTTACCAGTGCAAATGTTTTTTGTTCAGCGAGGGAAAGGGAAAAATACATAAAGAGGCTTACTTCTTTCTTCCACTCGTTTAGTTTTCCTGGTAATATTAATCAGGGGAATGGTACTATGAACCAGGCTAAGTTATTTTAAGCGGGAGAATACAGAAAAACAGGGTTGTAAAATGCTGAGTGCAGAACAGTCTGCGTTTTATAAATATTAAACTAAATCAGACTTATATATTAGTTGTATTTTATTTTCCCCCAGATCTGATCCAGATTGGATCTTTATTCGAAATTACATGTATAACAAAAACAACACAAGGCCCAGTTTTGTGTGTATTTGTTGTTATACGTGTTATTTTGAAAACGAAATCCAATCCGGATCAGATCTGGGGGAAAATAAAACGCAGCTATTATATTAACCTTCCGATGGCAAGCGGGGTTACCGATCACCCTACTACTTGAGAAAAACCATAATATCTAACAGAAAATGATTGCCTCTTTCGCTCGTTTATTATGTCTTAGATTTTAAAAAATCTAAAAAAAAGACTTTTCTCAGTTTCCTATTAATGTAAACATTCGATCTCATAATAAAAAAGAATTATTTTTCAGTTTAAATATTGTTTTATCTAAAATAAAAAGTGGTGGGGTGATCAACAACCCCAGTGGCTTTTCAAGTAGGAAATAAGCCTTGCCTTCAGAAAGTTGAACTATAACAAATGAATCTTAAGTTTAGAAAAATACACGCGTCAACATTTAGAAATACGAGGCACATTACCATAGTGCATTATCTCTTGTTAATTGGCACTTTTGGCTTAATGGCATTATGGCTGTTATCTGTATTAGTGAAGTTGCTTTATTCTCTAATATTGCTAATGAAGACACAGCGTAAACTACAAATAAGTGTAAATGATTAAGTTGTAAATTGTAACACCAATTTTCAAGTCGAATTTAAAGGTTTGTGTAAAAATTATCAGAATCTACTTAAATATATATCTTATCCACCAGTGTCAATTAAACAAAATACCTACATAACATCTCTGTTTAAACGTTTTTGTATATTTGCACATTTCTGTTGGCGTCACTGATAATATAAACCAGGAGACTGGTATCTGTTACCAGTGCAAATGTTTTTTGTTCAGCGAGGGAAAGGGAAAAATACATTAATAGGCTTACTTCTTTCTTCCACTCGTTTAGTTTTCCTGGTAATATTAATCAGGGGAATGGTACTATGAACCAGGCTAAGTTATTTTAAGCGGGAGAATACAGAAAAACAGGGTTGTAAAATGCTGAGTGCAGAACAGTCTGCGTTTTATAAATATTAGATACACTAAATAAGACTTTTATAATTATTAAACTCTAAAAAATGAAACTTAATTTTAGAAAAATTAATTAAATTTAGAAATACGAGGTACATTATCAAAATGTATTATATCTTGTTAGTTGACACTTACGGCTTTATGGCATTATGGCTGTTATCTGTAATTAAGTATTTTTTTTTTCATATGAATGAAACATAATAAATGAAAAATATTATTCTGTTTACTTAAGTGAATTTTCGGTATTTTCCCACTTAAATGAAAAACTTAAATGATGAGTAAAAACACCGGTAGTACACTTAAGTGAAAAAATCATTTGTCCCTCATATACATTACTTAGAAAAATTGTGCAAGGACGGAACCATAATGTACTTATACAAAAATAATCTTTTTTTCTAACTTAAGTTAAATTTTATGGCACAAAATTTTAAACATATGAAACGTTCTCTAAATCAATTTTAGAATAGGCGACGAATCTAAATATTATGTATAAGACGAGAACCAACTTTTTGGTAGTTTTAAAGGATATAAACTATACTTTAATGTTAAAGAGCTCGTCTTACTTTAACACCAGCAACTAGCTAGTTTATCTTTTAAAAGTATACTTTATACGGATTGACAATGGTCATTTCATGACAAAGCAAATCGAAGTAGAATATTAACTGATGTTTTATTCAATTTTTTAAAAGATGTGCTTTGTAAATAGACTCAATCATTGAATATTTGGATATAAGAAATTCGAAACAATCGTACAAAAGCGCTTTACTATCTTTAATTTTATAAAATAGCGGCTGGCGATGGAAAATGAAATCTACAAACAAATGTACACATGTTATGTATGCATGCGGCATGCCGAGACGAGTATAGCTAGCCAAATGAATTCGCGCATTGCAACAGCAAAATTCAGTGAATTGTGTGCTGTGAATTAGCTATATATGTATATATGTATTTCATTTACATCTAAAATTATGTAAATAACTTTTAAAAAATCAAAATATGTATCTATCTAGGTAGCATATAAAATCTTTTATTCAATTTCATATTTACTGGTAAATAGAACCAGAAACACTGGTAAATACTACCAACAGTTTTGGTAAAGTAAACAAAAAATCTTCCGAATAATTTTTATCAGAAGTCCGATAATATTAACCATAGCTTCAGATTTCATTTTAGTGGTAAATATAATCAGGGTTCTGATACATGCAACCAGGAGGATTTTTTTTTAATTTATTGTTTTTTTTTTATTATTTACCATGACTTCTGGTTCCAGGTACCAGGAAATTCTAATAAACCCTACCAGGAATATTACATATTTAATCAGGGTACTGATAAAATCTACCAGGATACAGATTTTTTGTTTTTTATCAAAAAATTCTGATAATAGTTACCAGTTTACCAGGATTCATTTATTTCCTGGTTCCTGGTATGGGTTATCAGATTCAAGGTAAATCTACTTTAGCAAAAAAAACTAAAATTTTAGTGGGGATTTGGTAACTTTTACTAGGAAAATAATATTAATTAAAAAGTCCAATAATATTTGTACAGTCGACTCCCTCTAAGTCGAACTCCCTCTAACTCGAAGTTCCCTCTAACTCGAACTTTTTAGCCGTATTTTTGCATTCCCCTCAATTTTCCATACAAAAACTATCCTCTAAGTCGAACTCCCTCTAAGTCGAAGTTCCCTCTAACTCGAACACATTCTCTTGATTATTGACCTATTTGCTTTCCCTCTAAGTCGAATTTATTTCTTTTGCCGAAAAAAAAAATCAAAAAACATCTCTCAAATCGCAACTCGTTATTGTTTGTAATTCTTACAACACACTGGAACTCTTTGATTCTCTATGTTGCTTCGCCTATGGCGTCACCGTCATGTCAGTGTGCTGCGCTGCTATACCTGCAATTTACAATATTATCAAAAACACAAAAATCTCTTCCTAAAAAGATATTCATAAAAAAAATTGAAAGGCAATAAAAAAAGCATTTGTTGGTTGGATCGATTCCATTCCAACTTCAAAACATTTTGTGCTTTATTTGAAAGCAGTAAAACAACAGATCTCAGAGGTCGTCGGAGAAGCTAAAGCTTCTGCTTATAGGGAAAATCAAAAATCCTTGTTGTTTCAATAAAATTAAAACTTTGCCGTTGGACTATGTAGCAAACCATCGTTCTTGGATGACATCAGACCTTTTCATAAGTTGGCTTTTGAAACTTGATTCTAAATTTGGAAGATCAAAGCGCAAAGTATTATTATCGATAACTGCCCAGCTCACCCAAAACAAGTTAAGGATAAATTAAAGTTTATAATGCTTGAGTATTTCCCCCCAACATGACCTCAATAGTTCAGCCAATGGACATGGGTATAATACAAAATTTGAAAGTACACTATAATCGCCGTCTTCTCACCAAGATTTTAAGGGTTTTGGAAACCAAAAAAGAGCAATATAAAATATCACTTCTCGATTGTGTGCGCGAAATCCTAAAGGCATGGGGACGTTACTCCATTGACAATTGAAAATTGTTTCAAAAAGGCCGAATTTAAGTCTGAGACGTGGGATGACGAAGATGATATTCCGCTTAACTTACTTAGATGTAACAACGAAGACACCCAAGAAATCGAGATCTGGGAAAGGCTAACAGAAGCTCATTATAATGTTGAAGGCGTACATTGGAAGGACTATGTTGAAGTCGATGACGGCATCGTAGCCACTGAAATACCTGATAACGAGTCAATTTTGGAAGCAGATGCTGATGATACTAATGACGGTGAAAATGGAGCTGAGAAAAGAAGATGGAGCTGAAATAATAGACTTTGAAATACCAGAGAAAAATTAAATTTAAAATGCAATTGGTACATTGCAATCTGCAATTTAAATGAAAGATGAAATTCAAAATTGCTTATTTAAAATAGAATCTTTCTTTAAAAAGGCGATAACTGATGACACGGCGACTGTGATAACTGTGATGTCTAAAATTACAATTTTTTTTAAATAATTAAGTTGAAAAAATATTTCTTTATAATACATAATTATAGATTAATGAGCGATAAAAGCAAGAAGCTTAGGTTTATTTATTTATTTTACTTGTTATTTCTTTCAATAAATCATTAAAAAAAACTCTCTCTAACTTGAATTTTTCTTAAACTCCCTCTAACTCGAACTAGTTTTGATATCCCGTGAAAGTTCGACTTAGAGGGAGTCGACTGTATTACTTTCAAAAAAATTAAAAATACATCCTGTTACTGGTATCTGGAACCAGAAATCCTGACAAATGAAACAATTTCATGTTTACTGGTAAATGGAACCAGAAACACTGGTAAATACTACCAACAGTTTTAGTAAAGTAAACAAAAAATCTTCCAAATAATTTTTATCAGAAGTCCGATAATATTAACCATAGCTTCAGATTTCATTTTAGTGGTAAATATAATCAGGGTTCTGATACATACAACCAGGAGATTTTTTTTATTCATACAAATTTTATTTTAGATGTTTACCGTGACTTCTGGTTCTAGATATCAGAAATTTCTGATAAACTTTACCAGTAATGTTACACTTTTTTATCAGGATTCTGATAAATACTACCAGGATACGGATTTGCTTTTTTATCAGAAATACCTGGTAACATTTATCAGTTTACCAGGATTAATTTATCTCCTGGTTCCTGGTATGGGTTATCAGATTCAAGGTAAATCTACTTTAGCAAAAAAAAACTAAAATTTTAGTGGGGATTTGGTAACTTTTACTAGGAAAATAATATTAATTAAAAAGTCCAATAATATTTGTATTACTTTCAAAAAAATTAAAAATACATCCTGTTACTGGTATCTGGAACCAGAAATCCTGACAAATGAAACAATTTCATGTTTACTGGTAAATGGAACCAGAAACACTGGTAAATACTACCAACAGTTTTGGTAAAGTAAACAAAAAATCTTCCGAATAATTTTTATCAGAAGTCCGATAATAATAACCATAGCTTCAGATTTCATTTTAGTGGTAAATATAACCAGGGTTCTGATACATGCAACCAGGAGGATTTTTTTTTAATTTATTGTTTTTTTTTTTATTATTTACCATGACTTCTGGTTCCAGGTACCAGGAAATTCTAATAAACCCTACCAGGAATATTACATATTTAATCAGGGTACTGATAAAATCTACCAGGATACAGATTTTTTGTTTTTTATCAAAAAATTCTGATAATAGTTACCAGTTTACCAGGATTCATTTATTTCCTGGTTCCTGGTATGGGTTATCAGATTCAAGGTAAAATTGATCTTACCAGTAAATCCGATAACATACACCACGAATCTGATAGTCTTTACCAGGATTTCCCCTACCTTTTTTTCTACCAGGAAATCTGGTAGCAAAACTAACTTCCTGGTTCCTGGTAGGGGTTACCAAGATACAGATAAACACATTTTTACCACGAAATCCGATAACATACATCAGGAATCTGATAATATCTACCAGGATTTTCCCTACTTTTTTCTACCAGGAAACCTGGTAGCAAAACTAACTTCCTGGTTCCTGGTAGGGGTTACCAAGATACAGATAAACACACTTTTACCAGGAAATCCGATAACATAGACCAAGAATCTGATAACATTTACCACGATTTCTCCTGGTTGTATTATACAGAAAACCCGCACCAGGAAAATTTTTTGAGTGTACGACATGTGGTTCCAACAAAATGGCGCTACGTGCCACATAGCGGATGCGAAGATTGATATTATACATGAACGATTTGAGGGTAAGGATATCTTTCGCAGAGGTGACGCGAATTGGCTACCAAGATTATGCGATTTGACCCAGCCAGACTTTTTCTTGTATAGGGTTTACTGAAGTTGTAGGTCTATGGAAATAAACCACAATCGACCGATGCCCTTAAGGTGAACATAACACATGCCATCGCTCAAATTCATCGGGTTCTTGCCGAAGACTCATTTGAAATAGAACCACTCGGATCCGTACCGCATTTGACCCATGTTATATTCCATACATAATGGCATACAAAGCTTGATTTATTCCATTTTAACATCTTTTTGAAGAACCCTTTACAACTATTAAAATAACCAGAAAAAATATCAAACATTTCTCGAAAACGTCTGCAACGATTTTGATTAAAGAATTCCTGTATTTAAATTATTTTTTATTTCAGACTTTCTCACCAAACGTTTATCTATAGCATTCCCAAATTTAATCAATTAATTCGCAAATCAATTTAACCTAAAAGCAAAAAGATTTAACTCAAACACAAATCGGGTTATAGTATTACCAAATCAATTTAATCTGTTTGCAATTAAAATTGATTTTCTAATGGTTTAAATCGATTTGTGCTTGGGTTTTATCCATATACGTCTATGTTACTTTAAACGGATTTGCTTTTCGGTTTAATTAATTTGCAAAAGCTTTAATTTGAAAAAAAAAAACGTAAACCTTACAAGAAGTTTATAAACTACTGCGTAATAGATTTAAATTAAATTCTTTAGCTCGAAAACGGTATTTTGATTTTTTTTGGAAGCTAGTTTGTACGAGTTTATCATTTCAAACTTTAAATTGGTAAACCTTATTTGTTAGATATGTTTGGATTAAAATAATTTATTTAAGGACTGTTGTATCCAATAATGCGTTGTTGGGTAGAAAAGAATTTCAGAAGTTTAATTAATTTAGAAAATAAATTTCACCATCTTTAAAATGTTTCTCCAATTCTATAAATATTTATGTTTATTATACCCAATTAGTTTTTCTGTAAGACCTGAAATAAAGGCATATTTAAATTTTCCTGTACGAGTATGGCTTTAATTCCTCAAAACATTTATGTATATTCGTTTTATTTTTTATTATTATTTTGTTTTTCAAGAAACAATAAACCCACCCTAATTTGGATAAAATTGGCTGCATTCCAAAACAGAATCCTTAGAGAGGTGTTCAAAACACATAAACATACAAAAGTATAGAAACCCGTGGACGAAGGCATTTACTGAAAAATAATCCTTACTCAACAATGGATAATGAGACTCACTATACATATCTATACAATGGTTTCAAAAATCAACTTTATTCCCAAGGGATTTCGGGTTTCGTTTTCTACCTTCTTCTAGGATACAATAGTGTCCGTGTCAGTTTTCAGAGAAAAAAAAAATAATATTGTATCCTGGATGGGGCAAGGATTTTTAATTGGAGCTCTGGCGAGACTAGACGGCTACTACGTTGTAAATGTCTTCTTCATTAAAATATTAAAGATAAATTGAAAATATTTTATTTAGCTACATACAGAACTACACAGGTTTGCACAAAATATCGTTCGTGGCTGTATCAAATAATATCCTTTAGTTGCGAGGTACTTATGTAGGTATATATAATATGGATATTATATCCACACAGAAATTATTTGAGTTACTTCATTGATGGTAGGAAGTTTAATTCCCTAAACACGTCTGCCTCTATCTACCTCACAGCACGTTTAATATAGAAAAACGTAGACCTTTAGGCAGGATCAGACACAGACAGTAGGAAGCATGGCATTTTCGTTATTTTTGCTGAGTGTTTTAATTCCTGTTTGATACCTACATCCTGGAATGGCAGTCAGCAAAAGGAGTGCATGCTTTAGTCGTTTTACGAGTTTTATATTAAAACACTGTCTTTGGGTTGGTTTTTTAATTAAAAATAGAACAATCATATGACACGTTTAAGCCGTTTAGCGTTTACCTTTATTAATTTGTTTTTAAATTAAAAACAAATGGAAAAGTTATTCTGGAATTTGATAGTTTATAATCTATTAAACTGAAATCGGATTAAAAAAATACATTATCTCGTTTAAAGGTTTTTGATTTTCTTTTAAAGTATACAATCATAAGGGCGATATTACTTACTTTGCGGAATTTATAAGCGACGACTCCTTTTTCCATCGGCCCATTTCTTCCTCATACCATTAACTCATTTCTCATCGAAAATAAGCAAAATAAGTATATTCCTGGCCCAGGTGGTATTCCCATCATACTTTTCAAAAATTGCTCTTCAACACTCTCTCTTCCCCCCCCTCTCGGTTTAAACCTGCCTCCAGGAAAATTAAAAGTGATGGAAGACCTCTTTCATAATACAAATACATAAAAAGGGCTGAAATTGTGAAGTTTCAAACTATCGTGCAATTGTTAACTTTCACATATTCCCAAAATCTTTGAAAGCATTTTGTTCGAAATTTTAAGTTTACGGTGTAAATCTCTAATAAAAACAAAAGGAAGTCGGCATTGTCTTAATCGATTTCATTAAGGCTTTTGCCAAAATTTCACTTCAACTTATTCTATTCATCTGTCCACCCATAGGCCTAAATCTATCTTTTTAAGACGGATTTCTTCTTACATGCCAAACCGTTACTACAAAGTTCGATTCAGATTTCTCTGATGATTTCTTAGCTACTTCCGGGGTCCCACAAGGCATCCACTTAGGACCTTTTTTTTTTGGTTCTTACCACTAACGATGTTGAAGTGGTCATCAAATATTTCCGTATCTCTCAATAAGCCGACCATACCAAGTTTTTCAAAACCTATTGGCAGTTTCTCTGTGTGATTCCTGAAAAATTGCTAAGAGCTAAATATTTCGAAATTTCATTCAATCACTTTTTCACGAAAACGCATCAAATCTCCTCCCCATCTTTAACTTCTCGATTATCAACCCATATCCACCGCTGAATCAATTAGAGATCTTGGTGTTTTTTGTGATAAAGAGTTCAACTTTTTCACAAATATTGACAAGATTATTCTTAAAATAAACTCAGTACTAGGTTTTGTGAAACAATGCATGGTCCAAAGAATTCTCTGACCCTCTGGTGTTCCCCCCTTCTTGAATACGACTGTAAAGTAAGGTCTCTGTATCGAGACGGACTTCTATCAATTTACTTGAATAGGCTGGAAAATCAAAGAGCAATAAGCGATATTGTCTTCATTAATCGAGTACTTTCACGATCTGTTGACTGCACAATTCTTTACAGTTCTAGATGTATCAACATTTATTTCCGCAATCTAAGAAATCATCGTCTCTTCTATCTGCTCTCCCACTCCCACCGTACCTCCTATTACCTATAACCTATTACTCGCCAGCTTCGTACGATTAATTGTAACATAAACTATTTCGACTTTAACATCAGTTCACCCTGCCTAAAACTCCGTCTTCTTAATCATTCTTTAAATTATCCCCAATCCTAGAATTATATAAAAAGAGCTATATAAGTTAGATTAAAAATTAACTTGTATTAAGCCTAAAAAATGGGGATATTGCCCCACCAAAATTGTTTACTTTAGTAAATTGGGTACTTAAGGGCAAGTTTTGCATTTGGAAAAAAGTTCACCTCGAGATTGTACTTAAACTTTACATTGCGATGATAGAGAACATGAACAAATATTGGGTCTCGCGATTCCGCTGCTTAAGCCGCTGAAGCAACTTTCTTCAAGCTGGAGTCTTCGGTAATACCCGAAAACTTACGGCACTTTTTATACAACCATTATGAAACATCTTATTTATCTCGAAAACCTTTCTAACGATTTTAATACAAACAATTTAGTGCATCTACTATTATAGGCATGTTAACATTTTAGTCAAAAAATATTAGAAATCTGCTAAGGAAACTGTTTTTCGACTATCGAGGACCCGATGTATACGAAATCCTCCAGTCATTTTACAAATGTATTTCAAAGCTCTGGATGTTACTCTAAAATGAATTTTTAATTATTCGCTGGTTCGGGCTATTTTTAAACATTCTTGTATTCGGAGCCCTTTGTACCAAATTGCTCACACAGACTTTTCAAAACCATTTGACTGGGTCAACCATATTATCTTATTTATAAATATAAACATTTAGGTTTTCATTAAAATTTCTAAAATTGAATTGAGTAGATACCGAATACGATTTTATGTTATATCATGTGTCCCACAAGGAAGCCATCTCGGTCCGCTTCTCTTTCACTTTTTATAAACGACATTCCATACATAATTTAAATTTCAAAGTGTTTGATGTAGATACGATAACGTTTTAAAATTTTGTCATTGAATACAATTTGAACAGGATTGCTTTCTTTCTCTAGTACTTAAGTAATTCTTTTAGGTGTCTATTTTTCGCCTTTGTAAGGGTTAGAAATGCAATTGGGTATTTTAGTATAACATTGTTCATAAAAATAAGGGTAAAATAATGAAAGACAAGAAACATTGCGGCGATGCTCGGGTGATGCAAATGCTTCTGTTATACTTCTGTCAACAATCATTTTTAAAGCTCTTTTTTAGATTCTATCCGAGAGACACATGTGGGTTATTGGAGCACCTGCCCAAATATGGGAATTGTAATCAAGCTTTGGAGCAGGGATGTTGCGGATATTCGCATCCGCATCCGCATTGATTTAGACATCTGCATCCGCATCCGCATCCACACTAGTCAATGCGGATTTTCATGCAGATGCGGATGCAAGACAAGTAGCGGCAAAGGTTAAGGATGCCCTAAATCTTTACATCAATGATAATAATGAGATTAACCTTATTCTGCCAGAATGGAAATTCATTGAAAGTCTTATTGAATTACTGAGACCTTTTGAGGAAGCTACAAGGGAACTCAGCAGCTCTCACGCCCTTATTTCTTCTGCAATTCCAAATGCTTGACAAAAAAGTTGACGACTATTTAATAATATCGCAGAAGTTTGATTTGATTCGACAGGCCGCCACGACTCTGAAAAGTGAACTTTCAACTAAGTTTTCCAGCTTGGGGGAGAACAATTTATGTATCATCATCAATTTTATTTATCATCGCAACCTACTTAGAACCTCGCTATAAGCACAAAATGGAACAACCAGGACCAGGGACTTCAGGTTTCGAGAGAAAGCGCATGTTTAAAGAACGCCCTTGCTATGATGTTAGATTCATCAAGTGAAGACGAGACACAAGAAATGCCTTAAAATTGTAGCACTGAAGCTGTACTCAAAAAGGAATTCCTTTCTTACCGCGCTAAAAAATGACTCAATGTGGATGGTAATGCTCTTGAATGTTGGAGTGTTCATAGAGAAGAATTTAAGGTATTATCACCGATAGCACGAAGCTTTTTATCCACTCCACCAGGCAGTATCCCTAGCGAACAATTATTTAGTAGCGCGGGTTTAATTTACGAACCTCTGCGTAACCGGCTTAAAGCAGAGAAGCTTGAAGTATAATGTACCTATTTTTAAGTTTATTTACTAATTATAACTAGTAAAAATATTAACACCTGCTACAACATTATTTTAATTCATTATTTATATGTGCTTTTTATATAAGATCTTAAACATCCGCATCCGCGGATGTGAGGCTTCAAAAATCCGCATCCGCATTCGCATCCGCGGATGTGAAAAAATTGGCATCCGCAACATCCCTGCTTTGGAGCAATATAGGCTTTATAGATTACAGCCACAACGCTCCTCTCCTATTGACCAGTGTCCGCTAGAGTGAGCAACGATCCTGGTTATGTCTTGCCTGGGTTTGCATATTACATCGAGTGTTGGGATTTATTAGAGATGGAACAAATTTTCCTCGATATAATGCAGTTAGTTCATCTTCTCCACCTGCGGTTGTTAAGAAAAATTTAGAGAATATTGTCGTTCATACATCTTAGCGGAATGTTGACTCTTTCTCAAATGAGGAATGTAGAGCTGACTCTCTCTTGATCAGCTCTTCTGCCCTTTCTTTCGCATCAATTCCACTATAACCCGGAACCCAGATAAGAGTGATTCTAATATAACATACATATATAACATTGCTGATACAAATTGGAGTAGGATGTATTAGAATTAATGGCTTGAACAGAGAAGACACAGAATTAATAAAATCCATGCAAAATGAGTTTTATGATGATCCACTTTAAAGAATATTAATGATTCCATTAGAAAATTGAATAAATCATTTTAAAATAATATCGGTCTTTAAGAATTTCAACTACATATTCAAATCCTATTTCAAATTTACAAGTTTTTCGAAATAATATTCTCTTTCACAACCTAAATAGATTCTTCCTTGTATTTAACGATGATTTATTTTTCAACTGAATAAGGATTTAATTTCATTCAAACTCTTTGCTCAAAAGTCAGTTTCCGAAATGAGAAAATGTTTATAGAATTTTTGAGTGTGTGTCAGTGTGTCTAGAAGTTGATGGATTCGTACAAAAACATTTAATATATGCAAATCAATGAAAAATAAATCAAATATTGCATATACCAACATATAAAACGAGTTGTTCCATGGTATTAACTCATGCTCCAACGAAAAGATTTATCATTCCCTAATATAGTAGTATCTATAGAAGAGAGATTCCTATGAAATTTCCAAAGGGAGTAAAGGATATCGGGGGTTGAAAGATGTTGGTTGTTTGATAGAATTATATTTCGTTTATCTTGAATAATTTCAATACCAATTTTTTTTTCGGATAATATGTTGGCTCTGGTATCTATAGATTCATTTACATATATCTTTTAGTTTGAATAGTAAAAAAATCATAAAAATACAAATGAATTTCTTCAATTGAGTAGAACATTTGTGGTAATATACAATTCATTATGAATCGATTAATAAGGATTAGACCAAAAACATAAATGTTAAAAAAAAGCCAAGTTCTTCTTTACAATAACCTTTGTGTAACAAGTCAGCCGTGAAAAGTACTGAGGTCTAAAAGTACACCAAGTTCTTACTTCATGAAGGTTTAATCCCGAATATTTAAAGTAGAATAATACTGAAACAGCTACAATGTAATAGAGAAATTTTTTTATTTAATGATTACTGACTAAAATTTGATTAATTAAAATTTGATGGGTTAAGTTTTTAAAACCTTTCGAATTAGGCATAAACAAAACTTGCCAAGTAAGCCCAAAAAATTTTAGTCAGTAATCATTAAATAATAAAATTTCTATATTACTGCTTCAATATTATTCTACTTTAAAGATTCGGTATTAAACCTTCATGAAGTAAGAACTTGGCGTACTTTTAGATCTCAGTACTTTTCACCGCTGACTTGTTACACAAAGGTTTTTGTATAGAAGAACTTGGCTCTTTTTTTAACATTTATGTTTTTAGTCTGATCTCATTCCTTTTTGCAAAGATTTTAATATTTTGCCATGTCAAAATCTCGAAAGATGCGGAAAGATAGAAGGGTGAACACTACCTACTAAAATCAACTTAGTTTATAGCTTCCTATTTCTTTTGGTATATTTTCTTTTTGTTATTAATGGTTGTTTTGATTTGCGCTTTAATTGTTTCTTCTTGTCCTGGCAAGATACCTAACACTAACATACCTACCTTAAATTTAAATACTAGTATACCTGCATCCGCTCAAAGCCATAAAAAAGCAATAATTGTTAAGGATGCGATGATTTTTTGGTTGCAATTTTAACTCCTTTTTTTAAATGAAGGTAGGAAGGGTACCATATAATTTACATCAGTTCTAAGGAAGTGAGCGGATACCACGCCCCTGAATGGAAAACCTCACATTTTATATTTTTTTCTTTGTATAAAATTTAAGCCCTACTGCTTTACCGAATTTCATCGTTTTACAGCAGTCGGAAGCAGGGTTGCAAAAGCTTAAGTCACTTTTTAGCTTAAGCTTGGCTTTAATTCACAAGCTAGTGAGTGACTTATGAATGAAAAAAAATTTAATTCAGCAGCTAGTTACTGACTTATGAATTAAAAAAATTTAAGTCATGAGCCAATAAGTGACTTATGAATTAAAAAAAGGAATTCACAACCTGCCAAGTGACTTATGAATTAAAAAAATATAAGTCATGAGCAAGTAAGTGACTTAAGAATTAAAAAAAAAATTAATTCAAAAGTTACCTAGTGACTTATGAATTAAAAAAATTTAATTCTTGAGCTAATGGATTCAAAATTATTATTTGGAAAATTTATAAGCTAGCATGATAATCTTATGATACACAAAAGCTTGAAATCTACCTTCGTTAGTAATTAAATAATTATGTAGTCAAAACAAGCTTAATCATTTAAAATTTACCAACTAACTTATGACTTAAATTTTTTTAATTCACAAATCATCTACAGACTTATGACTTGTGATTTTTTTAATTCAAAAATTCGCAACCCTGGTCGGAAGTGCTCCATTCAACCAACACCAATTTGGAGTAAGTGGGTGGATACCACGCCCCCTGAATGGAAAACGTCAATTTTTTTCTTTTGCTTGCATGACAAGACCTACCGTTGTGCAAAATTACCAGCTTCTACGATGTTGGGAAGTGTTCCATAATTTTGATGATCTGTCAGTCAGTCAGTCAGTGAGTCAGTCAGTTACGGTTTTTGTGATTTTTGAGGCCTTTATATCTCAGGAACCGCTTATGCTAGAAAATTGAAATTTGGTGAGGCGCCTGTGCGTGACTAGCTTAATCTATATTCGGAATTTTAATTTTCTTACTTCATTGGTACTGAAGATAGGGAGGGGTCAAAAATCGCCTGAGTTTGTTCCTGTAAAAAGGGTTTAGTGCCAGAACTTGGCTGGGCACTACCGTGCCCTTTGATAAATATAAATGTGTGAAAAGTGAGAAAGTTAGTCCCTTTTATTTCATTTGATATTTGAATTTTAAAAGTTGTTCCAGGTTAGCGATTTAAAAAAATGTACAGTTCGTGAGAACCAACAAGAGTCTTGTGATTTAAGTCATCAATTTTATAATTTTTTTTTTGACAGATAATATGAGAAGTTATGAACAAGATCTATTATCGTGTTAAGGAGCAATGCCCACAAACTGTAGTTTCCAATAGATCAGATGCTCGATAAAGCCATCGATAAAACTATATTTGAGCAGGTCATCATAGCGCTCAAATGCCCGAGTTCTTTTAAAATACTAATGACAGAAAAATTATCCTTTTTAAAATCCAATACTTTGCACTATAACATTCGCAAATGCAACTAAACTAGTGACAAAAAAGTGTCAGATTTTGATGTGTTTAATCAGAGCAAATTCGATGACCGATTTTATTAAAAACAATAAGAAATAGGGTGTTTTTAGTTTTAAACAGTTTTTTTTAATTTTTATTTGCCTTACATGCATACGAATCACGAGCGTTAAGAATTTTTTTAAATGACTGACTGTTGTAAGTTGTTCCACATAAGAAGTAAGAACACCAAATCCTGTTCTATTCTGTTCCAAACTGTTAGGAACAGCGTCGTTCAGAAAAAAAAAATTAATTTTAAAAAGTTGCTGGTTAATAAGTTTCACCATAAAATACGAAAAATATTTTAATTGCAAAAATCAATAGCTGTTTAGTGATTTGGTCACTTTTTAAAAACTAAACAAAATCCGGGTTCAATTTTGCGAAGCTAATTTCCGGCATTCAAAGTACTTTCATAAGCAAAAGGAGTATTAATACAAAATAACCAACGATTATGTTTAGGTGTATAGAAGGACACGATTGTAGTGTTTTATGAATTAATTTAAAGTTGTGAATTAGATAAAAATCAATAAACCCAAGGAAAACGACCCAAAGCAACACTCGAACCAACACGAACGGAGAACACTTCCATTATTCCCATTTTACCACCAGTGATGGTTTTGCCAAAGGCTTTATGAAAATAAATTAACCCTTAATCAAATTTGTTGACTGTAAGACCCATTTGTTGTGGTGGGGCACTTAATGTTTAACTTTCTTAACTGTGTTGTGAAATTTGTCAACACACACTTAATTGCTGGGATGATTTTGAAAAATATTCGAGAAAAATAATTACAGTTGACTTTGTTGATTGTTTGATACAAAATTGTGAAAGTTTTTTTTGGATTTAAATTGACCCGTTTTTGAATAATCATGTTTAAGAAATCTGTTCCATAAAATTAGTTTTTTTTTTGTCATTAATTTCCCCTTCATTCTTTGCAACAAAAAGAAAAATATGTTATCTGTAATTAAATCTCACTCAGGGAATATAACATCTGATGTACAGAAAGGCAATGTCGAGATTTTACTATCAGACATCTCAATCAACGAAGGCAGGGGTTTGATTTTTGTTGACTAATTCATCCCTTGGGCAACGGATATAATTTGATTGATGAATTGTGATACATGGGTTTGGTTATTATTATTAAAGATTAGCGTTTGTGTAGTTTGCTGAAGCATGATGAATGATTCAGGCAAATGTCCTGAATACATATTGAAAATTATCGATACAAATTTTTGCATTAATGATCGTGCCTTTTAATTTAAATACAATTTTGATTGAGAAAAAACCACACTGTCTAAAACTACGTTTTAATTTTTCATTGAGGTAATTTCGTTGGAAATTCCCAAATTTTGTTCAAAATCAGCTGATTTCCAAATAACACAAATTAAGAATTAATAAAGGGTGGTTAAATTTTAAGGGCCGATGTTAATTTTGGATTTATTCTTATTTAGGAAATTATTGTCATTTCTTTTTATTATGATAATATTGGTATGGTTCAATTATGTATGGAACAAAATATCGGCCAAATGGCCGCCGCGACCTCGGCGGCACACCTCCATCCGATGGTCTAAATTTTCGATGACGCTGAGGCATAATTGAGGTTCTATGCCGTTAATCTACCGAATTATCTCATCCTTTAGCTCTTGAATTGTTGCTGACTTATCGACGTACACCTTTTTTTCAAATAACCCCAAAGAAAGAAGTCCAACGGTGTTAAATCACATGATCTTGGGGGCCAATTGACATCGCCACCACATGAGATAACACAGCCATTGAATTTGTCGCGCAAAAGAGCCATTGTTTCGTTAGCTGTGTGGCAAGTGGCACCGTCCTGTTGAAACCACATATCGTCCATATCTTCCAATTCGGGCCATAAAAAGTTCGTTATCATCTCACGATAGCGAACACCATTCAAAGTAACTGCCTTACCGGCCTCGTTTTGGAAAAAAATACGACCCGATAATGCCGCCAGCCCATAAACCGCACCAAACAATCCGCACTTGAGTCAATTGCACCTTGTAAGCGTGTGAATGCAAGTCTTTATGCATAATGTTCATCAACGACGAGCGTGAGAGGTGCAATTGTTGGGCACGACGACGAGTTGAGGTGAACGGCTCTTCAGCCACACTATCGCGAACAGCAGCAATATTTTCTGCAGTACGAGCTCTACGAGCATGCACTGGTTTTTTCACATCTCCTATACAGACCCGGTTTGCTTAAATTTTTGCACGATTTTTCCGATTGTACGCATATTTGGACGATTAAATTGACCGAAAAAATCACGAAGTGCACGATATGCATTTTGATTTGAACGCCCATTTTCATTATTATGTGAAAACACCAGTGCATGCTCTGGATAACTTTAACGCGTTGCTCGATTGTGTATCTTTCCATGGTTTAATTTGAGTTAGTCTGAAATTGAGAAATGTCAAATGAAATGCAGAAAAAAACTTGACGTTTAGGTGTGGTTCACATTCAACATCGGCCCTTAAAATTTAACCACCCTTTATACTCGTAAACATCTCTTTGTTTAGGTACATAGGTATAGGCGACCACGATCAGTCTTCCTCAGTGTCCCAATTAGCGCTGAAGCCGTAGCCGTTTTTATACCATACGCTCGTTTGAATTACGGATTTAATGAGAAGTGATAAGCTATTCATGACTTCCTCTTTACTTAAAGTTAACTCGCGACTTTAGACGTCGAGGTTGGTCTCAGAGACACTTCGTTGCGTTGACAAAAAAGATCAAGTCATTGATCTTAAGTTCAGATTGTTCGTTAATATCGTCGAGAAATAACTTTTTGTTCACCTATTGGTCAGAACCTAGTGTATGTTTGCAACTACCCTGTTTATATTTATTTTGCCTTAGTCTGCATATTAAGTCATTTGTTCGGGACTTATTACAGATAGGCCACATCTTTCTGAATACAATGTAGTTAGTTAAGCCTACGGTTGGATTCTGTGAGATAAATTGATAAAATATTGCCTTCATAAGATCAAGAGGAATTTTAAATCTTTCAGCAATTGAGCTACGAAGGGCCTACCTGGCCACCTCGTTAGCCAGTTAATTTCCGTCAATTTCACTGTAACCCTGAACCTAGATAGGAGTGAGGTTCAGACTCGCAGTCTCATCCCGGCTTTGCTGAAGCAATTTAAAGGATGAAACAACCGATTCAGTGGCTTTAACAGCCACTTGACTTTCTGTGAAAATGTCCGTATTACGCTGCTGATTTAAATGCACTTAAAGTTTTTTGCAAGCTTTCCTTCATTTCCAGGAATTCAGCTGGCAAAATCAGGTAGCCGAAAACAACTTTAGACGACAAAACTTTCGAACTGACAACACTTACAAAGCCATCAGGAAAAATGATTGCGACGGAGTCACAATATTATCTTTCCAGTGCTTTCTAACTTTAAGATCGTCACTGAGGAACTGTTAGAATGTATATCAGCACACCGACATAGACTTCAAATCGGTCATAATAACTTGGTATTTACTAATCCCTCAAAGGAAAAAATGCCCGCATTTTCAAATATCAAGTGCCATGATCTTTGTTTCGCCAAAATGATGTAAGGATAGATTCCCTTTTTTCGTTGAGCTATGTGATCAGATCGGCAAAGAGCATTTGTTCTTAAATATAATTTTTAAGCTGTATTCGATCAGCTTTCCCATGAAAAGAAGGGATCACCTATTCGCAAAGAACCCTAAATAGAAGGACAGATTAAGAAGCTAACGTGATAGTTTTGCCAGCTTAAAAGAACACCTCTTCAGAACTAAATGGGCGGCGCAAAATTAATCGCCCTATTGGAAGATGTTATAATTTTTGCAAATGACGTTGTACGACAATAATATTTGACATTTCGTCGCTTTTCCGGCAGAGTGGCATAAGTCGAAATTTGCAAATTTTCAGGAGAGCCTTTTAAAGTTTTTTTTCATACTGAAAAAAAAAATTTCGTTGTTCATAAAAAACATAACTCGAATGTTGAATAAGTGAAAAAATTGCATTTTTCGTTTGTTAAGTTTTATAAAAAACGTAATATTGAAAAAAAAAAAACAAAAATTGATTTATGCAATATTTATACGTAGAAAATGACAGGGATGTTTTTGAAAGTTGAGAGCGGCGCTTTTTCATAACTCGGAAACTAGAAGAAGTAGGTTAACGCCGATTACACAGGAAAATTGCGTTTGTTTTTCTGCTCAGTTCTGTGTTCAAAACTAAAAAACGACAAATTTCGACTTATGCCACTCTGCCGGAAAAGCGACGATTTGTGAACTAGACATCTGCTGTTTACAAATAGACAAGCAATGGAGCGCTATACTCCGCAAGAGCGTGGAATAATTTTGTCGACTTTTTGGACCAATTATCGGTCGCTGGTGTTAGAGCGTAAATTTCAATGTCGATTTTCCTAATCGTTTAGCGCCAACTAGATAATCATTCCGCCGATACTCGTAAGCTCGAACAGACTGGAACCACAGGAGATCGTGTAGGGCGTGGTCACCACTGAACTGGTTGTTCGACCGAGAATATCGCGGCTGTGACTGCCGATGTCGCTGAGAACGAAGAAATATCAACTAGGCGACGGACCGGCCACGCAATTGGACACTACACATGTTCCCGTACAAAGTGCGAACAGTTCATCAGTTAATGCTTGCTGACCGTCCGTCGCCTGTGAATTACTGTCAAGCCATTCTCAATCTCAACAACAAAGAGGACGATTTTGTGTTGAATATCGTCATGAGCGACAAGGCGCATTTCTGCTAAAGCGGTTACTTCTAGAAGCAAAATTTTCGTTTCTGGGGCACTGAAAATCCATGGGTTATGAATGAAGAGCCATTACATGCATACACGAAGCCACTGTGTTGTGCGGCGTTCACACGGGATGAGTGATTGGGCCGTATTTTTTTGAGGACGCCATCGGCGATACGGTCACTGTTACTGGCCAACGCTATAGGGCCCTTCGACAGAAATGCGAACAGTTATCACCAGAAATCTTGCTCTGGTGGCAGCCACTTCACGGATATCATATTTCGCACCTAACAGACAAAATTGTAAAATCCCAAATAAAGATCTCCATCCCTCAAAATCATTTGTTTTTATTTAATAAAACTTTTTCAGAAACATAACTGGGTGATTAATTTTGCGCCACCCTTTACAATCCAGACTATCGGTTAAGAACTCTTCACACTGTGCCAAACACGACTTGTCCCATTCAAACATTTGCGCTCTAAAGTAAGGGCGAAGTCATACCACTAAATTTTCATGTGGACTGATGGCAGGTGTTCCAAGGCTACATATCTATACTTACTTAAGGCATCTATCCTTAAAGACTGACCAATTTTAATAAGCACATTTCCCAGACTTTTAAGAATTTGCGAATTTCGATGACAACGCATAGCTTTGAAGCAGAATCCATATGGATTTAATATGAGACAGGCTTGACTAAGGTTCACAAGTCAAAAAAAGTTGTGGCTACTAAGGGCTTGAAGCACTTCAAAAATTTTACACACAGCAGCTACCGCTATGATCGATGACCAGTTTTTAATGCACTACATGGATCAATATAAAATCGGGAAAAATCCAGAGGGATCACAACAACATTCCCATGGAAATATTATTTATGTTAACAATAAATTCCAAAGGGAGTTTCAAACATCATTCACGATACGAATTTTTCGAACGTGAGAAATGTTTCCCGGAAATTCTTGTACTTGAGGTGAGGCTCAGTAAAACATTTTCTTGAAAATAAATTACACAAATAAAAAACTGTTTGTATACTTAAAATCGATTAAATAAATTCTAAGATTTCCCTTGACAAATGTTCTAGATACATAGTTCACCTTTTCACCATGCAGTAAATTTGTATGCTTCCACTTGATTATTACTACAAAATTCCAATTAATCGCACAAATGGTCTAATTAATAAAATTTGAGAGTGCAAATAAATTTCAATTCATATCTTAACTGAACTCTGCATCGGTAGCGACATCGACATCCACTTAAACTATAAAAGTTCAACGACACAAAATCAATATGATTTTATGTCTCAATGCTAAATTCATTAAGCGAATGTGAAATGTATCCACTTGAGATTTATCTACTCGTATCATCCCCAAATCCACATCTCACATTTTCTGAACTCTCCCTCCCAGTGCGGACTTATCTGTATGAATGTAATTCATTCAATTGATGTGACATACGGCTCAAAATGCAATTGAATTACATTCGATGTGCGGCTCTAGAGATTTTCAATGATTTCTGTTTGCCACCCACGATAGAGGAGCTTTGAAATGATATGTCGATGGGTAAATTAGCCTCGATGCCGATACAATTTTATAATTGCAATTATTGTAAAACAGATAACAACATGTTTTTTAGGGGAACATGTCCCTAGACATGTGCAGTACGAGTACATAATACTAACATTTATGTTTAGTACGATATTAATTTTTTTTTAATTTTGCCCGTACAGGATACAGGGATTATGACCACCCTTATAATTTAGGAAAGTTGTAGAGGATTTTAGAGGAGATACATATGCACATTTTGAATGTCTGAATATTGTAATAGAGCAATAATAATAATATTGAGCAAAGTATAAAGTATTCAACATTCATGTAGTGCGGTAAAGAATTAATCTCTGAATTTAACAGCATATCCGAAGTTGAGCTGAAGGGAAAACTGATGCACATTGCTTAAAGCGCGAGTACTACAGTTAAATTGCTTACTTACTATTTCACTAGAACATATTAATAACGGTAAAATAATGGAAGACAAGAAACATTTCGGCAGGCGGTCCTTGAGATCTCATTTGTAAAGGTCTTTTTTGAATTCAAAAGATAGACTCAAGTGGGTTATTGGAGACAGCATTCAGTTTTTGAAGCATTAAATTCTTCGACAATTCTATCGAGATCAAAATTAAATGAGCTTTTTATAAGCTGCCATTCTAAATCCACATCCGAAGGACAAAGGACTATGATGTGAATCTGCAAATATGAGAAGCTGAGAGTGCCGTCGTCAGCAAAAGAATTTAATGGATTAGAAATTTCGGACAAAAGGTCATTGATGAATATCAAAAAGAGAGTCGGAGACAAAACGGAGCCCTGGTTCAAGATATTTCTTCCGCTGATAATTTATCAGCGTTGCCATGGCCTTGGAAAGAAGAGACGTAAATGCAATTGGACGATAGTCTTTTTTAAGTACAGGCTGTTTTCCATCCACTCAGACAGATGAAAAAGCAATGGTTTTGCCAGCGTTGAAGAACATCTCTTCAGGATAATACGAGGGGTACATGACAGTTTCTGACAGCGACAAATGAACAGAAAACTGTGCAAGTTCGCTTTTTCTTGTGAGCTGACATAGGGAGTGCAATTGCAGACGAGCGTTGGAACCGAAGACGTAGTATGTAGTATTTCCTAATTTTTTTTTACAAATGGCCAAACATTTTTACTATCTTTGGGACATTGTTAGTAGTTCTTGCCTTAATTGCTGGGCATGCAAAAATTTGGTTCGTCGAATATGATGATTACATATCTTTCAAGCTTAATTAAACTTATTCCGGGTTTCTTCAGTAGGGTTGGCCTTATAACATCAGACACTTACTTTTCTTCTTAATAACGTTTCTTCAAATCGAATCAAACCAAGAATACTCTTTAGATTTTATAGATGTTTCCTTATTCGGGATAAAATGTCTCATTTTGAAAAGAATTAATCGTTTTAGAACACGCAATACTGGATTAGCTATCCATCATTTTGTTCATTATATCCTTGATACCTGTAACATTAATTAATATTTCTATACAGCTTAGAGTCAGCTTTACGCAAATTTAAACCTGTATTAGTCAAGCCATTGACGAAATACACAAAAATAAGACAATTTTCTCAATAGTAAACGTCAAAATCTTATTTCCCTTAGGTGGACTTTCTGTCAAAAATAAAAAACGTTGTAATATTACAATCAATTGGGACTTCACAGGTACAAATTTTACCCAAAATCGTTAAAGTCATTTTTAAGAAAACGAAACGAAAACCATTGTTTGGCAACTACTAAACGTTCTATAGGTGAGCTAGAAATGTGTGCTATTTGAAGCAAATGACTTCCTCCATTCATTGCGTAATGGAGGTATAAATGCTCAGACAAACGGACGCCCGTTTGATTTGAAGAAGATTTATAGTAAAACCATTTAAATTCAGGATTGTAACTTGGTGAAAACGTAGTATAAAGCTGAAAAATTTGCTTATTTTATGTGTAAACACGACTTTATATAGCCGTGCCAAAAAATCCAACGGCAACAAACGACCTTGGTGTGCCATCAGTTCACATCACCAAAACGTGAAAAAAACTGATCGTTGAATTTTACTTTGCAATAAAGCCATTACACGTCGTGTTATGTGTGATGTGGAATTGTCTTGTTGAAAGCAATTCAATTCAATTCAACTTGGTTTTATTGAACATATTACTATGTCAACGGCATTGGCTTGATGGAAACATCTTTTCCCATCGATCAGCGAAATCAAGCATCATTATGCGTGGTTAGTACTTGGATGGACCGTTCAAATACTAACCGTGTGCTGTTGACATGTGTTTCTTCTGTTGTTCTTTCTTTCTGTGTCTCTCTCTGTTGAATTGTCTAACCGATGGCCTCAGTTGCCAGTGCTTTCAGTGTCTCTACTTAATAATTAATTATTTTTATATAAAATTTACTTGAAGAAAAAAAAAATTAAATTTAAAAGGTCGGTTAACTGTATTGTCCTCAAAGTGTTCATTCCCGGTTGTCAGTGGTGATTTTTGTGGGTTGTGGGCAGGGATGGCGTTTCAGCCGCGGAGGTAGGATGACCCAATGTCAGCGTAGAACGAGACTACTTCCTCGTTGTCCATGATTACGTTGTCATCCAGAGTTTCCATCACACTGCGGTTCCTCGGTTCGGGATGTCGTTAATCTGCGGCCATCCTTCTCCAGTGGGATTAAATTCGTTTGTGTGTAGAGTTGCTCGTTCCTGTAGTGTTTCTGTCGTTGACGTTCGAAGGAGACTCCAGTGCAGATCCTCAGTATCTTTCTTTCGAATATTTGAAGTTCCTTCATAGCTGTCTTCGAGATGGAAAACCATACTGGGAAGGAATAGCTGATCACTGGTCGCAGGAGCTGTTTGTAGATTAATATATCTTTGTCGGTTGGCTAAGACCCGATCTTCTTTTCAGCAATGGGTGCAAACAAGCCGGCCTTTTTCAGAACATTTCTTGAGTGCCGGTTAAAAATTAACAACTCGTTGAAGTGCACTCTCAGGCACTTGATATTTGGCTTTGCCGCTATGGTGGATCCGTCAGGGAGAGTCAGGACCAGATTTCTGCAAATTGTTGCGGTGCGAATGCCTCTACCATTTGAAGGTCTCCTGAAGCAGACAAGTTCCGATTTGGAAGTGTTGATTCGGATGCAACATTTCTGGTAGAATTGGAAGAGTCTGTTGATGTGGGTTTTCACTTTTCGGTCAGCGATTAGTGAGCGAGTCATCAGTATACAGAAGGTTCTCGAATCCAATTGGAGAAGGTTGGTCTGAAGTCATCAAGTTGCATAGGAAGAGGCCTAGTTTTGAACCTTGGGCGACTTCCTGAAAGATAGGAAAGAAAAGAAAATTTTTATTAATGGCGGAGGTACTAGTATAAGATGAAGTTTGTGGATTAGGCGGTCTATCCACAAGCTATCGAATGCTTTCTCGACATCCAGAAAGTATCCGACGGTGACACTAGTCTTGTTGAAGCCACATGTTTTCGACATTATAATTTTTTTAAATTTCAGGAGAAAAAACCCGATTAGCTTTAACATCTGGTTATAGGGACGGTGTCGGTTAAGGTAGGTATGTAGAAATGGCGACCACTGGCAGTCTAGCAGTGTGTGCCATTTTGGTACAATAACTCGTGTGAACCTGGTGGATGGAATTAATATGCGAAATTGTGAGCATTCTTACGGAGTCATCCAGTTAACGAGTAGATTAAGGTACAAAATATGGAAGGATGTAGGAAATTGGATCACTCACTTAACCGGAGCACTAAACTCATTTGATACCATCAACTCGTACAATGTGCCAAGCTAGGCAGCTTGTTGGCTGGTCTTAAAACAGCAGGCAATCCGATTAAGTGATCATCCGGCCTTCCGCACCGTAAGCCTTCGTCAAAGCCCTCAATCCGCTAGCTCGAGATATAAAAAGCCAAACAGAGGAGCACCACATTCCTGATTGTGTCTGATACCATCTACACTGTGCAAACTAAGCATCTAAGGAGTCAAACGGACGGCACGGCACAGAACAAGTAACCGAAGTTTGTCCTAGAGCTATTTCGTTGTGGTGACAAAAGAGATCAAGGCTTTGATCTTCCTTTTCGAAAGTTCACCAATGTCGTCCGAAAATTCCCTTCCTAATGATTGTGCTCTAAATTGGCCAGAGCAGGGTATTTGCAGAGGAAATGGAGGACTGTTTCCTTTTCATTTCCAAAAGTTCGTCAATGTCATCAAAAAATGCCCTTCCTATAATGATTGTGTTCTAAATTGGCCAGAGCAGGGCATTTGAAGATGAAATGAAGGTGTTTCCTTTACCCGGTATCGGTTAAACCATCGAAGAAGCAGAAGACCAGTGACAACAGTTGACCAAGTTCCACAACATACAGTGATTTTTTCTGGATGCAATGGTCTTTAGACAGTTGCACGTGAATTTTCACTTGATAAAATTTTTTGATAGGCAATTTAGTTTCTTAGGCCGGTATTCACCGAGCGCTCATAACTTAAGAAGCTCATAAACCTATTCACCAAGCAATATTAGTGAAGATCTACGAGCGCTCTTAAAAGTTAGGAGTGGTCCCGACCACTCCTAACTTACGAGCGCTCTCTTCGTAAGTTTGTTTGCTTGAGCGTGTGCCACGCACGCATTTGACTCGAATCCATGTGAGCAATGCCAAGTAGAAGAGTATCCATTTGCTGTCAAGACCAACATTCCACAACATTTCACAGTTTGATCGTTGAAAAAAATGTGGAATTGTGCGAATCACTTCCTTGTAAGCATTTTCCAGAATTTTAAGACATTCAACGATTGTTAAGTGATCCATATTCTAAATGACAAACTATACCCTAAACATAACCAGTCTCGGATGACAATTCTGTTTGACGTTTGTGATTGAAACACGAATGTGAAAGTGGGAACACGAATTGGATGCCCCTATATCAACCCACAGGTCAAGTAGATATACTTTCTTGATTCCTCCTTACCCGCATTTAATAGTGGTCAGAAGAAAGTTTTATTTAATTTCTTCTCCTCAAATTTTTCCAATGCTACACCAAAATCAATACCGAAAGAAAGAATAATATTTTTAAAAGTTTCTTTTGAAATTGCAAAAATATAAAAAAACAAAACTTTTTTCATAAACTCAATACATTTCAATGAGAGATACCAATATCGTTTCAACGAAGTCATTGCTGTTTTATATTTTGCTTTTCTTCTGCAATCAAAAGTTCAAATCAATAAAAATTTCTTCATATCCTTATCCCCACGCCACACCGTCTGACCATAATTCGAAATGAAACAAAACAAAAGTTTAAGATTTTAATGAAACTTTATTTCGAGAAGAAATCCTATTTCCCAGGAAAAGTTCGCCTATCATATCTTTCAGATCTTTGTTCTAAATAGATAATAATGAAAGTCGAAATATAAAACTTTTTGCAAATTTTCTTGACCAAAATAAAATAGAGTAAACTTTGTCTTTGATGCGAAGGGTCAGTTGTGCTGAATTAAGTTTTAATTAGTCAGGAGATTGAAAAAATGTTTACATATCTTTGTACAGATAACGAAGGTTAGGTTGTCCCTGAACCCTGTCAAGGGATATCTTTATTTTTTTTTGTTAAATTAGTTTTCTCTTATTTTGTGTGAGAGATTTTTAATTGGAAATAGCTGAATTTGAGCTGAGTCTTAGCCAGTGGAGTGCGTTGATTGCTATGACTGCATTCGAAACACCTGTTCCTTTTATTATTTTACTATGCCACAGCAAGAACCGGCCATTTCGCCATTGACTAAAGTAAATATTTGGAATGCATTAAAATATAAGAGATTGAATTGATAAAATAAAATAATATCCAATAGAGTTTACGGTTCAATGGGTTGAACCATGGGAAATAAATCACTGTCCAACATAAGGCACTCACGTGTGTTAACGTTTTATGCCATCGGTCTATAGGCATTCGTGGGCGGAACAAACTTATTCTGGTGTAATATATGTTTTTCAAACTTGCTAAGGCTATGTCCCGTACCTACATATAGGTATGTATGAGCATAAGGCTTCATCCAAACGTATGTATGAGGGCACATTAAATGGGTTAACGCCTCCCAAAGGTCAACAATTCCAAAGTTAATGAATTCAGTTTGACTGTTGTTGATAGTAAAACCAAATGTGTAAATGTATGTATATCCTTGGATGGACTAGGTACATATATATATGAACTATTACCATTTGCCTCCATCTCCTGGGCCTTGTAGTTCTCGTATATTCGGTTTGAGTTGGAATAAAATTCGAGAGGCGAAATGAAGAACAATAAATTTTATTTCAAATGATCCTGCTCCTTCCCTTGTCGGGTTGTCCAATTCTCATTTTTCGTAGTTCCAGTTAAGATATAGCGAAATAAATTCTGAACTGAAAAAAGGCACTGTGCCTATAGATCAGGTATTAAGTCTGGCACATTTAGGAAATGGTTTATTTTCAATGTCCGAATTCATCATGCTGTAGGTATTTACGGCGCGGCGCCTCGTCCTCATTCACAGTTATCTTAGGAGTGCCATACATTTTGAATTTTATCTCAAAATTTGCATATCTACAGCCGGCATTCGGCATTCGACAGAGGACGAACATCTATTGCAGCAGCCTAAAATAAACAACTCACAGGCTGCCGGGATGGTGGCGTTGCGTTCTCTGGGAATAAAAAAAAGTTTCGAACGCAAAGTAAATAAACAGAAAATTGCATCTGACACGGATTAAGAACGTTCAACATTCGAAATCTGTGCGATACCTATACCTACTTCAAGTCACTTCGTTAATGCGGTATCAAAATAGCGAGGGAGTGCTGCTTTGTAACCGTCCTGATTATGTCGGTAGCTCGTGTGAATTTGTTGTTTTAACGAATCTCAATTGCAATTTGCATCTCATTCCAGTTTTTTGAGTCAACACTTTTATTCGGTTGAAGATTGGAGCCAAATGTTCGTGGTTCGTACTTTTGTTTATTTTTTTTTTAATTTTAACAAACCTAAATGATGATAAAATTTTTGTGTAAATGAGGCTGCCTGTGTTGATAAACTAGATCTGCTTTTTTTTGTTAATTTCCGTGGCATAGAAACAAAGATTTTTATTATTGTTTGTGATACATACAGATTTCTTCATTTGAATACTTATGATGGGTAACCAACACACATTTTTCAATAAGTAAACCTTATAGTAGAAGATTCCGTCATAACGGCATACCCTCATCGTTATTCTTAATCAGAGGAACACAGCTTTGTTGGTAGTGCTTTAGCAAACAATTTTTCTATGGTTTTTCTATTATTTGTTGGGGTTCTTGCCGCAAAATTCAAAATAGAAATTCTGCCTTAAACATGTTCCCATGATGCTAAAAATAGACTCAGAGCTTTATTTCTTTATTGCGAATGAGTTATCCAAAGTTCCCAAGTTTGATGGATGTTAACCCTCATAAAAAAAATGTGTCTTCTGTAGAAAATTCAAGAAAGAGCTGAAAAGTCCACACTGGCAATAATCACATGCAAAAAAGCCATTGGGAGTAAATGGGGGCTCCAACCCCGCAATAATCATTTCCTCAGAAATCAGTCCGATTCTAACATACGGCACTTGGCTGTACGGTGGACAGCTCTAGACAAAAACACTAATTGCTTCTAAGCATGGCCCAACTCATGAGCTTGTTTGTGCATGAGTTGAGCACTTCGCATGATTCTTTCCGCTGCATTGGATATTTTGTTCATTCTTACACCCCTCGATGTATTCGGCAAAAAAACGGCTGCAAATTCCTATTCAACTATTCCTATAAAAGCCTCCTTGCAGTGGGAATTAACTCCGACGGACTAAATTTAGGTCTCTCCTTTCATCTTCCCAATGACTCTAGTGTGCTCTAGGCAGAACTTTTGACGAAAAAAGTCATGTATTGGATTTCAGATAACTAAAATTGATGGTGCAATTACTGTGCAGGGACGGGTTAGAATATTCCTGCAGCGCCTCCCCGCTTGTCGTAAAAGGCGACTAAAGGAGTAAATACATCTAGGCCACAAACAGCAAGGTGAACCTAGCGACACGTAACACCTATAAGCTTTCCCAAAAGTGTGCATGCCAGTCCCTGGGTTGGCACGACTGGAGATCACCGGTGCCGTAAAAGAGAGATCAAATACAAAACTGGAGCATGCACACGTCGATACTTACAACGGATTTTGTGAATTCAAGCATTATGGAAGTACTCGTCCAAAATGACACTACCCCGCCAGGCACTACCATTGTTACACATGGTACTGATCCTGGACCGAGCAGCAATGCTCGGGTCAGAGCTAGACGGATTCCGGGGGCTAGCAAAGTAATGCCGCAGATTATACAAAATCTGAGAGTTGCGAGTTGGAACGTTGGCAGTATGACAGGTCGAAGCTTCGAGTTGGAAGAGATGATGAAAAGAAGGCGAGTGGACATCTTATGTGTTCAAGAAACAAAATGGCGAAACACGGGAAACAGGGCCCGTTTCTTGGATACGAGGACAAAAAACTATAAGATGTTCTACTATGGAACGGAAAAGGGTAAAAACGGAATCGGAATCATCCTTGCAAAACATCTATTAGGCAGCGTATTGACCATTTCGAAATCCAGCGACCGTTTGATGTCCCTTAAATTGGTGATTAAAGGAAAGTTGTGGAATATTGTCACTGCATATGCTCCCCAAATTGGATGTGAGCAGGTGCAAAAAGATGCATTTTGGCTAGACTTTCACAATCTACTTAAGGACATCCCAAAGGAAGAGTTTTTGTTCGTGGGCGGAGATTTGAACGGACATGTCGGGAAGACAAACGAAGACTATGAAGATTGCCATGGAGGCCTCGGATACGGCACCAGGAACCCTCCTGGTGAAGACATCCTGAGCATGTGCAAAACATACGGTCTTATCGTACTAAATACCATGTTCGTCAAACAAAGCCGACACCTGGTCACTTACAGCAGTGGTGGAAATGAAACCCAGATTGATTACCATTTATTATCTAGTTTCATGAAACCCCGGGTAAAAGATTGCAAAGTGATACTAGGAGAAGCGATCGCCCACCATCACCGTCTCCTACTGACAGAATTTTTTATGGAGACAGTGAACGACAACAAACATACAAAAACTTTTGGGAAGATCAAATGGTATAATCTGGATAAGGAAAAAGGCGAAGCTTTTATTTCGAATATGCAAAACGTTCTGTATAACAACACCGATATAGTTCGAAATGAAGAGAGTACAGCACAAAGTATGTGGGATCTCCTACAGAGAACTTGCAAAGAAAAAGCCAAAACACTGTTAGGGGTTTCAAAAGGACACAACCAACAAGGCAAAGAAACATGGTGGTGGAATGATGAAGCTGAATCAGTTATAAGTAAAAAGAAAATGCCTTTCAAGGCTTGGTCGAAGTGCCCCTCTAATGATACAGAGCAAAAGTCACGCCTCGAAGTGGAATATAGAAACTGCAAGAAAGAAGCGAAGAAGAAGTGCGCCCAAATTCAAGCAAAGAATACAGAAAACCTGTATCGGGAGCTGGATGAAATTTCTACCCCGACAGCTGGTGCTATTCAAGAGCTACGGCAAAACACGAATAAGGGCGCAACTATCTTCAAAATAGCCGCTCAAAGAAGAAGAAATGCCCAGGAGATTTGTTCGCCAAAGTTCATTAACAATGCTCAAGGCCAACTACTTGTGGAAGACAACGAAATTCTTCACAGGTGGCGACAGTATTGTGACGGACTTCTAAACGAACAATTTCCAAGGCTATACTTTCCAATAGCTTCACCTAACTTAAGCGAAGTATCCGACGACACAGCCGAAGAAGTTAGTGAGGCTGTAAAATACTCCAAAAAGGGAAAAGCTGTTGGCCCAGACGAAATACCCTCAGAGTTTTGGAAAAAGATGGGAGATATCGGGTTTAGATGGCTCATGATTCTTGTCTCCAAACTTATACGAGGTGATCGCATGCCTAATCAATGGAGGGAAAGTTACCTTCTTCCAATTTATAAAGGAAAGGGTGATACTCGAAGCTGTGATAATTACCGTTCGATTAAGCTGATGTCACACACCATGAAGATCGTTGAGCGAGTATTGGGTAGCCGACTGCGAAAAATAATTAGGCTATCTGATGACCAGTGCGGGTTTGTCGGGGGTAAGTCAACCACGGATGCAATCCAGAGTATAAGAATAATTATGGAAAAACATCGGGATTCTTTGGAGGATTTGCATGTCGTATTGGTTGATTTTGAAAAAGCATTCGATCGGCAACCACGAGATCTAATATGGGTGGCCCTCAGGCAACGAGGAGTTCCAGAAACCTATGTGCGGATAATTATGGACATGTATGATGGAGCAGTTACTAAAGTAAGATGCGCAGCTGGAGTCACCGAAGAATTCGAAATCACAGTAGGTGTACACCAGGGAAGTGTCTTGAGTCCCCTGCTCTTTATTACAGTACTTGATTACCTGCTTGAAGGCAAAGTGACGGATCCAAAAGTACATCAGTTATTCTTTGCTGACGATGGAGCCATCATAAGTGAAGACCCGATATCCCTACAACGAGCACTTGACGTATGGGTGGATGTTCTAGAAGGAAGTGGGTACCGCATAAGCGCGAAAAAGACAGAATACCTATGCTGCCCATTTTCTGATCCACACAGGCCTACTCCAGACATTTATTTGAATGGAGTAGTGCTTCCCAAGTGTGAAAAGTTTAAATATCTGGGGTCTATGATAAATAACGAAGCTACTTGTGATGACGATATCAATCATCGCGTAAGCGTAGGGTGGCGGGAAAATTCTGCTATCTTCTGTGACCGAAAAATGCCCCCTAAGCTGAAAGGAAAGCTCTACACTTCAGTTGTGCGTCCAGCACTCACATACGGTTCACAATGTTGGACAATGTACAAAAAGTATGAGAGTAAGCTTACGGCAGCTGAGATGAAGATGCTTCGTATGACAGCAGGAGTTACAAAGCTTGATCGAATTAGAAGTACGAAGATCCGAGGAAGCCTTCATGTTAAGAATACCATTTCCCAAAAAATTGAACACGACCGACTCAGTTGGTATTGCCATGTTCAAAGGAGAGATCCTGAGAACCCCGTCAAAAAGTCAATATCATACAACGTTCCAATTCGGAATAAAAAGAAAGGTAGGCCTAAACACTCCTGGTACAAACAAATGCAAAAACACCAGCATTCAGTTGGCCTCAGAAATGGAACAATACAAAACCGGGAGGCTTGCCGCCGATTTCTGAGGTCAACCCGGCGAACCCCACAGGCGGATCACTAGTGTGAAGCAGATACGTGGGAGAGTTATGATCCCCTCGACATCGAGATCATAACAGCGCCGAAGAAAAGGAAGAAGAAGAATGTATGTAGGCTTTATAGAGAATAGCCAGATCAGAATGTGTGAAAAATTTCTCCCATCAGTACCCAAGGAAACCTACACACTTCTCAGCCTTTTTGGCGCGATGACGAATATGTGCTAATTCCACAGAAGGGTACTATGCAAGTGCTACTCATGAGGGGTCTTCCTTGAATGTTGGAGGCAACTCAAGGAACAACAGAAGTAGAAAAGTTGGTAGCTATGGGAAAGATAACAAATTCATTTAGAGAAACCCGGTTTTTCTTAGCTGTTACTTTTTACCACTGATACTTCTAGCCCCACTCTCCCCTACCTCTAAAAAAAGTTGTCAATTTTGTTTTCTAAGAGCGATCATTCTTAAAATATGACAATTTCTACAATATGATCAAGCATGAGATTGATTTTAAATAATAACTTATTAACAGTTTAAAGACTCTTAATTTCTCGTGCGAAAAAGTCTGAATATTTTTTCTTGTCTAGCAATAATTTACAAGATATTAGGATTCCAAAATCCATTTTAGTAAGTCGGTAAATTTTTTCACATCAAGGTCTCGCTGTATTTGTACAAAATTATGTTACTTATCCGTTTCAACCACAATCTGGGCCTTTCTTGAAAGCAAACTTTTATTTCTTGTTATTTAAATTCAGCATTTATGACCAAATATTTAAAACATCTTAGCCCTGTAAATAAATAAGTAAGTAAATAACACCCCATTCAGAGTATATTGTTTCCCATTTTCCGCAAGGCAAAATGGATTTCAACGATCGCAATTCGAAGTTTCTAAGCTATTCTGGGCGGTTAAAACCCGAAGGTAGATATGCCGAATTAGACAAGTAACCACGTCAGCTTGGTTAGGAGTCAAATCGTATACTTGATGTTGGGGATAACTCTAGCCCTTGTTTTTAACACTTTGCTTTGTGTTTATTGGTGTGTTATTGTCTCTATGAACCTTGGACCATGGTAAAGGGTTTTTATTAAGTTTTCTTACCTTTAAATTTGAATTAAGCATGTGAGTGAGATATCATTGAACATTTTTTCTTATTTACAATGCTCATGTAGGTATAAAATATAACGTGGTGCGAATCCGAAAGTCCAGTTTTCCATAACACTCACGCATAAATCAGGCTGAATTTGACGAATGTCACTTATTATGTTGGCTTTCAGCCTTTCAGGGCTGTGGTTGTATGTGGTTTATTCGCATGGACATGTAACTCAATAGAACCTAACAAAAAGAAGTGTACCGTGGTCATTCACTCCAAATGAGATAGCTATATACATATGTTCGGAAATTACTCGTGCAAAATGTTTAATATGGCACACGCTGTGCCACACACCACCTAGCGCCGCCGCCTTCCTGTTTAAACCACATTTCGTCGGTGTCCATATCATCCCGTTCGGGCCAAACGAAATTGGTTATCATGGACCTATAGTGCTAACCGTTTACAGTGATTCTCTGGCCAGTGCTTTCTCAAAGATGTATGGAACGATGTTTCCACCATCCCAAAATCCGCATCAACAAAAAAAGTGACTTGCTTGTGGCTCATGTGGATTGAGATCTTCTCAAAGTCGACAGTTTTGCTTGTTGACAAATCAAATAATCCAGAAATGGGCCTTATCACTGATTATCATTTTTCGATCGAAATTGGTGTCCTTTCAACTGTTCGAGAGCCCTGTGTTACGTCATGTGTCTAGAAACCTAAAGTTCTCTGAGTTTCTACACACGGTAGGGGAATATATCGTGGGAAACTGAATTTAATTCAAGTTTAAGATACAAACTGCAAATGCAACTGTCAAGTCAAACCATATTTAAAATAAACTGTCAATATGCTGAGTAGATATACACGCGCCATAGCTTAGCCCATATAAAACTAAATGTTCCCACGATATGAACTGCAGAAGCCAGCGACTCATTGCAAGCCTTGATTAAGCAGAGAGTCTAATCGGAACCTGGAAAGAAGCTAGTTTTAAATTAATTGAACCACGAACACAACACCTGTTAGCGAACACACGTTTTCGAAAATTCGTTATTAATTCGTCAAAATACTGTATGGGTCATAATACTGTATTTAAAATACTGTATCTCAAAATACTGTACTTCAAAATACTGTATGTTCAAAATACTGTATGATCAAAATACTGTAAGTCAAAATTCTGTATTTCAAAATGCTGTAAATAGACTGAAAAATAAAAATCGTTTTGATAATGTAAAAAAGTGCGCACTTTTTTGCATTATCAAAACGATTTTTATTTTTCAGCCTATTTACAGCATTTTGAAATACAGAATTTTGAAAACAGAATACTTTTTTTTTAAGAATTAATCATAATAATTTTTCATTAGCATAATATTCTTATATGGGTTGGGTATCCCACTTTTTATAATCCCGTTTTTTATAATCCCTTTTCTTATTACGAGGTATATAAACAGTGAGGTATGTAAGGGGGGGCATGCTTTACCCCTGCAACCCCCCTGCTTGGGCACACTATATGATTTGGGGTAGGTGCGAGTTTGGATATATGTATGTAAAGTTTCTTTAGCATTAAACGAATCTGGAAAATAACCAACATACAATCAATCTACAGATTTACAGCAAATTAGCTGTATACGAAATAATATGAATAGACAACTTGACCTTGTATTCTCATCTGACGCCGTTAGTACAGTAGTGGTAGAATCTATCTCTGCTTTATCTAACATAGATCAATATCACCCGCCTCTTGACATTTTTCTTGACTTGAGTGGTCATTTACTAGAAAATAGTTATCCCCACGACTGTTCTTATACTTTTGACTTTCGGAGAGGTGATTTTCAACAGCTTTTAGATAGTTTAATTAATTCCGGTATAGAACGTTTACCGATTTCTAATGATCTTGACAAAACTGTCTCAAGCTTCTATTCTATTTTGATGAGATGCATAAATGAAACTGTCCCTAAAAAAAGATATATTCCCTCTAATTCTTCTTGTCATCCTTGGTTCACAAAAGAACTCAAATGCCTTCGAAATAAAAGAAATAAGGCTTGGAAAAAATATATAAGGTTCATGACAGTAGAGACTCAAGTAGTTTACATTTCCCTTTTAGAAGAATTCAAAAAACTCTCTCATTAATGTTATAATGATTATCTTCAAACCATGGGGCTTTCCCTGAAATTAGACCCGAAAAACTTCTGGAAATTTATAAACTCCAAAAAGAAAAGCGACGGTTATCCTGTTAATCTCGTTTATAATGACGTAATCTTGAGTACTACTACAGAAATCTGTGAGGGATTTGCAAATAACTTTAGCCAATCCTTCATTGATTCCCCTGTTGTTGTTGACGATAACTATTTTCAATTCTTACGAAATTGTCCTCAGGTATCATTTAATAATATTACAATAGATCATGACAAAATTTTGGACTTTCTGTCACATTTAAAAGACGACTATTCTATTGGACCCGATGGAATACCACCCGCTTTATTGAAGAAATGTAAGTCTGTTTTAGCTCTTCCTCTGCGTAATATTTTTGTTCTATCCTTGAAATTAGGTAAATTCCCTGCAGTTTGGAAGAAAGCATTTTTAACGCCAGTATTTAAAAAGGGAGATAAAGCCAATATTACCAACTATAGACCAATTTCCAAACTTTCTTGCATTCCGAAGTTGTTCGAACAAGTTGTATGTGACAGTTTGACATTTATATGTAAAACTATTATCTGCAACCAACAACATGGTTTTATGCAAAAACGTTCTACGGTTACTAATCTTGTTGTCTTTTTGAATAAATGTTTAAACTCTCTAGAAAGTTGTCAAGAAGTTGATTGTGTATACACTGACTTCTCGAAAGCTTTTGATCAACTGTCTCATGAGATTATCAAGTTTAAACTTCACTCATACGGATTTCCACCACTTTTCATCAAGTGGATATCTTCATATCTTGAAGATAGGTTATATCAAGTCAAATTCAGAAATTCATACTCAAGAGAATTTATTGCCAAATCAGGTGTTCCGCAGGGAAGCCATCTGGGACCACTACTTTTTACATTGGCTATTAATGATGCTCCTCTCTGTGTTCGCAATAGCGAAATTCTAATCTTCGCAGATGATATTAAAATTTATAAAAATATAGTATCTTCAAATGATCGGGCTCTACTGCAAGATGATATTAACCATTTTGCCTTGTGGTGTGAAAAGAACAGTCTGAACCTCAACCCGACAAAATGTCAAACTATGACTTTTTCTAAAAAACGTTTTCCTTACTCTCATGAATATGTTATCTCACGGCACGTTTTAACTCGTGTTATGACTGTAAGGGACCTTGGAGTTCTTTTTACACCCAATTTAGATTTTTCTGCTCATATTAATAAAATCGTGAATAAGGCCAATTCAATGTTAGGGTTTATTAAGCGCTGGTCTAAAGAATTTGTTGATCCCAATGTCACCCGGGCTTTATACAACTCCTTGGTGCGTCCCCATCTTGAGTATGCATCGCAGGTTTGGACTCCTCTTTATGATATTCATATTGAGAGATTAGAATCTGTGCAAAGAAACTTTACTCGTTTTGCCTTGAAAGGACTTCAATGGAGTGATCCTTCGTATGTCCTCTCTTATGACCAACGATTATCTATTCTTCAGATGCAAACTTTGGAACAAAGAAGAACAAACAATGATTTGGTATTTTTCCACCAATTAATAACAGGCGTCACAGATGCACCAGATCTTTTATGTTCGGTTTATTTTAATTATCGGGGAGGAGGTTATAATCTTCGAGGCCTCGATATGATTAAGGTTCCAACACATAGGACCAACTATGGCATGCATGAGCCCTTGACACGTATGGGTAGACTTGTAAATTGGAATTCAAATATTTTGGATTTTAATATAAATAAAAGTAAATTAAAAAACCTACTCAAAACCAGTGGTCCACGCTCCTAAATGTTCTTTGTTTCATGTTATGTTATTGTTTTGTTCATACGTAATATTGTTTGTTTATTTTTCATGTTTTCTTGTGTCAGTGTTAATTGTTATAGAGTTTGCCTACTAACAACTAACACTGCACTAAATGATGAGCCGGTGGTATAACACAGTTCTCTGTGTTGGCAAACCATTGGTCGAAAGACGGAGCTTGCTATAAGCTTTCTTCGACCAATTCTGAAAGTAAAAAAAAAAAAAAAAAAAAAAAAATAAGATATTTGTTAAAGAGTTATCAAGGTTGATTCTCATCGGCATATTTTTACATTTGTTTTTATTATAAACAACAATGGCATAAATAATTGCACCAAACTAATTGATCTGTCAAAATTTTCAGGTGTTCAGTATTTTGATCATACACTATTTTGTACATACAGTATTTTGAAATACAGTATTTTGAAATACATAATATTAACCATACAGTATTATGACCATACTTTTAAATACAGCATTTTGACCCGCTCTCTATTTTCCTGTTTTTAACTCCAACTACTTAAGGGGTTGTTTTAGGCATTAAAAAATGAATTTAATGGTTATGAACATTTTTCTACCGTAACATAAATTTTTAAAATTTTTCGTCTTTATATAAGACCAAGTTCGTGCGATCCAGTCTTTTTTATTTTATTTGGTTACGGAGCTTAGTTCATGCAGTAAATACTTTCCATTTTATTTTCAAATTTGTTCGCAAGCACGAAATGGATTTAGGACAACAAACCACATTAACTGCTCATTTGCAATAATAATTCAACCAGATACCAGATTAATTATAAAGTTCTATAATTTAGAAAATAATGACAACAAAAATACAAAGAAATATGTAAATTCAAGATCCTCCGCGTTTATGATTTATGTTTTTAATTAAAGATTCATTTCATTCTCAAACAAAGTTTATTTCTTTTTGTTTCATATTTCGTCAACACAAGAATAAATTGCAAGAATTAAATTGTAAACGATAGACCCATCTATTCCTCACCTTGTGATGGTGGTGAAAGATAGACTAAAATATATCTAATAAAAGTTTCTTGATACGAGTACGTCTATTTAAACAAATGCACACGAATTTAATTAAAAGTTATGCATAGTGGGCTTATTTCATTGCAGAGATTTTGTGAACCAGCCTAAGTTCGCCTTTTAGAGATGAACAACCTCTTAAAGTTTCTAAGTTGACGGAAGTTTTCCTACATAGTTAGCAGTAAGTTTCTTTGGAAATAGATCTACATATAATTATCTTCCTCAGGATCAAACCATAAATTGTTACTTCATCATACAGCTTCCAATTCAGAAAATCCCTCAAAGGAGATAAAAACAAAATAAGAGCACACTCACTCCCAATCTTCATTTTCGTACATACTCGTATGTATGTTTTTGTTTGTTCGTAGGTAGGAAGTAGGAATACATAAATGAAAGCTGTCATTCCCAGATGACTATCAACTTTTCTTGTCAATCGATCTACTGCCTCTTAGCGTTTTGTTAAATGGATTTTCTATTTATCCTTCTGAATCCACCACTCATAGGATTTCAAGTTGCTTAGGGACATGTTTATTTTTTTTACTCACTTTGATATTTCGTATATACTCGTACTTGGTTTCCTTGTCGAATTTTATCAACAAAGGTACACACTAAACTTTGTGTTCATGATGATTTAATCTAATTATCCGAAATACTAGAAGGCATTTTGGAGCTTCCTGTATTTAAGAAAACTTTAAATTATAATGCGATCTTTAAATTTTGCCAAGGTAGTGCCAACTTCTACCCATACCTCAAAAGTTAACTCTTGCATTTTCCCCTTATTGTCATTTTCAAAACACGAAGAAAACTCAGACAACGTTCCTCTTGATAGAAATTGCTTAATTATATGGGATAGAAACCTTTCATTTTCAATTATTTTCGTTTTCTTGTTCACAAGAAACATTTTCTGCACACAAAATTTAAAAATCCTAATCAAAGGAAATACTCTATCAACTTTTCCGTTTGGCTTAAATGCTTCCTTTTAATAGGAAGGTATACAGGTTAAGGTACAGGAAGGTACATAACGAAGGAAGTACCGGCTTTCGAAGGATGGCTTACAAGAACCTATTGTTGACTCGTTATGGCAAAATAAAGCAATTTTCTCAATGATTGTGTATTTTGATTAAGTTTATTTAAGGGAACAGGAAATGCTTATATTTTCAGCAGCTTGAGAAATCTTAGGGAATTTTCAACTTTCTCAAAAATGACAATCTTTCATGTTTAAGACTAGAATTGTCCTCCCGGGATTCCGAGTTCAGTCGACATTGTCGTGAAAGTTAGTTCTGTATAAGGAAACTAAACCAAATGGTATAATATTTGGAACCTTGCGGAACTCCCTAAGTGTTTGGATTTTCTTGACTTAATGTAATTAATACCTTGCCCTTATGTTGTTTGAGTTACGTAGCAATTTTGTAAATGCTATCAGAAGCTTTTATTGAATTACTCCATGGTTAAAGGTTTTTCAGAACTACTTAATCACATTTAAGCCGTTTTGATTTGAGTGCAAAACTAGGTGAAGAGCAGATATAAAAATACAGAGTACGGAAACAGATTGAGCAAGACAATAGGTTATTAGGTATAGGTACAATAGTTGAAGTACGTCCGAAATTCGCCTCAAGGTTAAATTGTTTTTATTTCAAAGCTTTTATAAATTTTGGTCTGACCATCTGAGCTTTTGTTTTGGGAAAACGGCTGTTTTAAGCAGCTACATGGTCACCATTCGGTCGATGATTGTCTATGGGTGTCGGATGTGTTCAAGGTCGTTCAAGTCGATACTCACCATCTATTTATCGACTTCATTCATCGTCAGGAGCTCTATATGGCGATGGCTGAACTCGGGATCCCGAGTAAACTTAATCAACTGTGTCGCGTGACATTTGAAAATACGCGGTCCAATGTGCAACTGCTCCGAACAATTCCAAACATGAACAGGGTTTCAGCAAGGAATCGGCTATCATATTATTTCTTTAATCACGTTCTATAGCAGATTGTGCGCAGGGCAGGCGTTAACATGGAGGGCACTATATTCATCAAATCTGTGAAACTGTTGGGGTGTGCGGACAATCATTGACTGTTTCCAACGTTCTGCTATTGTCCACCGATTAGGGCAACACATTATAGATAGTTAAGGAGTTCATCTACCTCGGATTTAATTTTAAACCTCAGTGCAGATCGGACGAATAATTATTCTAGGAAGTTCACGCTCTATAAAATCCTTATACTGCCAGTCCTGCTTTACGGTGCCGAGTGCTGGACTGAAAGGAAAATTCTTCGACGGATATTTTTGGTCCTGTGTGCGAGGAGAGCGATTAGTGTAGAAGATATATCCTTTCAGCTATACTAAGATTAAGATGGATGTAGTTCAGGAAGTCAAAACGACTACATTGGCTCGGACAAATTGAGCGAATGGACAACAATGCTCCAGCTAAGGTAGTCTTCGTATCCCAGCCACCAGGTTCGGGGCGACAAGGAAGAAGGAACCTCTGGTTCGAAGACCAATCCACCGCCAATGCCAGCGCTTGGCGGAGATGAATGGAATGGAAGCAGCGTGCTCGAGATCGCAGAAGATAGAAAACTGCCTCAGGCAGATACCCTTAATGGATTGGGAGCCGGTTTAGTAAGTAACTAAGTATTACGTGTTTGATTTTGTACCAAAACTAAAAAAAGGAATTTGTATGTACACAAAACAAAAAAAAACATGCTCTTATGTTTGATAGAATTTGAAAAATTAAACATATTAGTGAAAAATGTTCGGAAGCCCAAAATTATTTTATAAAAGACTCAGTAATGAACTAAGCATATATGAATTTATGCAAGAATGAGAATTTTAAATTTTTAAAAAATAAAAGTTTTTATAAATAAATTAAACAAAAAATGTTAATATGCTAATTTTATTTTTTATAATACTGTGCAAATAAAACTTGAATTTCACAATAAATTAATTATGGTCAACGGCCTTGGCTTTGATGAAAGCATCGCTTGCTATCGATCAGCGAAATCAAGCATCACTATCCATGGTTGGTTAGTACTTGGATGGGGACCGCACCAACCATGTGCTGTTGACATGTGTTTCTTCTGTTGTTCTTTCTTACTGTGTGTCTCTCTTTGTTGTATTGTTTAAGCCGATGGCCTCAGTTGCCATTGCCAGTGCTTTCAGTGTCTCTACTTCGAAGATTTATCTACGGAGTAGTGTAATATGTAATGTAATGTAAATTAATTATCAAGAATAAGTCTAACGGGATCAAATCGCATGATCTTGGTCGCCAATTCACATAGTCTCCGGATGAGATAACCATGTTCGGAAGTCGCTCGTGCAAAATGCCCATTGTGGCATGGGCTGTATTGAAAGAAGCGCCACCACATTTTTTCGGAGTCGAAATCATCCAGTAATGGCCAAAAGAATTTGGTTATCATCGACCAACATCGTTCCGATAGAATTAAGGGCCGCCGCCGACCCGTAATTCACACCAAATAGTAACTTTCTCTTCATGCATTAAATTTGGTGGATTTCGTTGTGGATTGTGATCGTCTCAAATTCGACAATTTAGCTTGTTGAGGAACCTGTTCATCCAGAAATGGGCTTCGTCGCTAAATATGGTTTTTGGCTCAAAATGGGGGTCATCTGCCAGCTGCTCCAGAGCCCAGTTAGCGAACACACGCTTTTGTCTATTATGGTCTGCGAAAGGCCGAGTTCTTGTGCATGGCGCGAAATTGAATGCCTTGGATTTACCTGAACACTCTCATGGACAGCTGCGATTTTCTCGACGGATCTTGCGTTTCATTGTCGTACGGGTTTTGGCGAATCGTTCACAGTTTGCCTCGAATTTATCCATCCCGTTGCAAAAAGTTTTCTCAAAAGGATGATTACGGCGACTGTAAAATGTGCAAAGCGCGCGAAATATTGCTCTATCAGAAGGCTCACTTTCATAAAACAATTCAGTCAATCGCACGTGTTATTGAACGATATAATTTTTGTGATGAATGGGCTAAACCAAATTGACAGATGTAGTTTGAACAATATGGCCGCGATCACCTGTCAAATGTCGGATATTCCTGTTGAAAAACCCTTCACAATAAAAAATATTAAGAGGGCGGGTCGACGTTGAAATGGAAGTTGTATTCTTGTATTCTTTATTTGAAGGGCTCATGTACATAATGTCATTATGTATGGAGTATGACATCCTGCAAATACCCGGCTTACGGTGGCACGGATCCGTGTGGTCCAATTTTCAATGTCTTCCGGCTGAATTCGAGCATTGGCCTGTATTTAAGGGCTTCAGTCTATTGTGGATTATTTCTAAAGACCTGGGACTTCAGGAAACCCCACAAGAAAAAGTCAATTCACATGACATTAATGGCCAATTTGCGTCACCTCTGCGAGAGTTAACGTTACCCTCAAATCGTTCATGCAGAATGTCAATCGTGGCGTCCGCTGTTTGGCATTTAGCGCGGTCCATATGATGGCGCTTGACATTGACGGAGACCGTCCTACCAACATCATTTTCGGAAAAATACCATGCCGCTCGCCGCAGCGCCGCCACATAGTGCGTCGATTGTATGGTGGTAGTGGACAAAAATCCTTTTTTTCAGAAGTAAGGTGACTGTACACAAAAATTGGTTGGTAAATGCAATAAATAAGGTATTTTACTCAATTTGAGGAATTTTCACGCCCCTTGCCACGCCCACTGTTGACAAAAAAATAGTTAAACGGAAACTTCCGTTCGATAGTGAACTTAAGTATTAATATTCTGGTTAGTTAAAAATTATAAACTAAGAAAAGCGTGAAGAACGCCCACTGCCACGCCCACTTTTTCTATAAAATTTTTTTTTTTTTTTAAACTTCTCGTACGATATTGAAAAAAAAAGTGTCCAGAATTGATGTGTGTGATAAAAAAATTAATTTGAACCGAAATCAACCCACTGCCACACCCACAATTTTATTATTATTAGTTAGAAGCCAAACATTTCAAAAAATGTATGATTTGTACGTTATACAAAAGTTGTAATATTTTAAAGGTTGGTAGGAATGTATACATGTTCCCAAAGCACAAAAACCACGGAATATATCGACATAAAAGATTTTGCAAAATAGAATGAATATTTTTATTGTTGACAAAAATAGTTATTCATAAAAAAACTAATACCTAACAAAAGGAAGTACTGAAAAATAAACAATTACGAAGAAAGATTTTGATATATGGCCTGACATCGCTTTGGTCAGCTTTTAAACGTCTAAAATATGTCTGAAATTCGAAATAAAAGGATCAGACCTTAAAAGTAATGTTGTCAAGAGGTCTTCGTTTGCATTAATCCGGGATGATTTTTTTGTGTGAGAGAGAGAGGTGATTGTTCCGTAATTCTTTATGACTTGCCTCTAGTGCTTCTTCAGACAGTTGTCTTAAAGGTATGTAAATATTTCAAAAGACGAAATTAAATAGAAAATCCTGAAGCTAAGAATCTTAATGCGATTGAAAATGTATGTATCAGTTCTTCATCAAGTCTTATTATTTCCGCAGTTATTTTTGAATTCTGAAAAAAGCTTCTTGCCGTGATTCCATAATTTGTTGACCCAAATCCCAACTTAGGCTTGTCAACAATGAGACCCAACCTACTTTTGGACAATTTATTTACAAGATGATGAATTTTCCAGAATATTAAGAATAATATTTGGAAAAATAAAAGAACTTCTCAACCAGACTCCGTGGCGTCTCGCAAAATGATCGCCGTTTCGTGTAAAAGCCTTCCACCTACGTTAAAGATTTTTGAAAAGAAGGAATACTTTTTCGACCAAAATCTTTCTTAGTTGTAACCGGACAACCTTTAATTTTTAAATCATTTAATATAAATTTAAAAACACCTTCAACTTTTGTGTTTTTATCAAAAGAAATACATTTTTTTATTTTTTATGGTTTGACCTTGCCCTACAAAAAGTCAAATATTTTGAAGGTTAGCAAGAAGTAGCAAGAAAAGTAAACATTTTCTCAAAGCACAATAACAACACAACATAATGACATAAAATATTTTGCTACAGCTTGCTAATATTTTTTTAAAAGCTTAACTTTATACAATTTGTAAGCCTCAAAAAAAGAGTATTTTTCAAAAATCACAAAAATTCAAATTTAAAAGAAAAATTCGAAACAACAACTCATACCTGCGGTCAAAGTATCCATTAATTATTTTCAAACAAAAAAATTTATACAGCCAAAATATTTTTCTTCCGCGAGCTAAGCTTATTCGCACAAAATTGCAACTTTTAATTACATTGCAACTTAAAGTATATCAATTGCTCACAAAAGTCCCGCTAATCCAGGAAGAAGAAAAAAATAAGAACAAAACAAAATTAAATTTAAGTAGTTCAAGGTATTCTAAAACAGGTTTAGAGCATAAACATAGTATTTGCATTTTTTTTTTGTCCACTAGTCGACGCACTGTGCGCCGGTCCAAAATCTTGACAAAACGGAACTATTTGAGGATGCACTCATTACTCTGGTAAATCTCGTTTGAATTGGTATCCTTAATTTGCTTGTTTACACAACCATTCATCCGAAAATGCCACTCGTCGCTTCATGATGATTTTTGGTCAAAATTGGGGTCCTCTTCTAAACGCTTCGGAGCCCATTCAACCAAAAAACGGCTTTGTCTATGGTCATGAACTTTGAGCTGCTGACTCAGTTTGATCTTGTACGCGTATAGGCACAAGTTCCGACCCAAAATTCGCCAAGTTGAAGTCTACGAAAAGCCGAGTTCTTGTCTCGGGGTCTTCTGTACACTCCACGGATCTAGGAGACGTTCTCGGGTTATCTACCAAAATCTACCCGCGCCAATTGACAAAATTTACCAAAATCAGCTGTAAGTTTTTGAGAAAATCGAACAAAAAAATTGTTCTAAGGGAAGTAACATTATTTAGGTTTTACTAAATGTTATTTTTTAATTTTTTTAAGATGTGTGGATTGTCGAACAGTTTTTAAGAAAAAAAAATATTTTCTAAGATTTCCAAGAAAATCTTATGGTATAGAGGTACATACTTGTTTTTTTTTTCTCTAAAAAAGAAGAAAAATCTCGGGGAAGAAATACAAAAATTCTATTTACACCAAGTTTAAGGGAAATCGGCCCAGGCGATCAGGCTGTAGTAGAACAAACAGAATTCAAGAGTATAATTTATTTTAAATTCTAAAGCACTTTAAGAAGAACGTGCGACCTAGTCGGAAATTTTATTAAGTAATCATTCCTTTCTGTCAATAATTTTATTCAATATACATAAGTACCAAATGAAATTTCATGGTTAATCAATAAAAGTTTCGCAGCTTTCATATATGTATAAATTACCATAAATATAACCATTTATCCCTCCCGAATATGCATTGAAGGAATGATCCACTTAACTATGCAATAATTCATGATTCAATATTCATTATTAATAACAGACTATGTTTTACTAAGCACTCAACACTGAAATTGAATACAATAATCAGAAGGTAAGATGGAAATTTAATTAATTGAAATGATTGCAAATCAATCAAAATCATATTATAAAAGTGCTATAACATCGCATCTACGAGTATACTCCTGTTCTAATGTTCTATTCAAATTGTTTCAGGTTCTGATAGATACCTCATTTCCATAAACTAGTACCGGATATTGAGTGTCGTGTGTAATATCATATCGTATCTTTCAGTTAACCCTATGATATCTTATTGAGTTACATTTCGAAAGTCAGGCCCCCTGTTACGAGTACTTATGAATCTTTTTGCAAATAGTAACAAAAATACATGCATAGCCGTGAAAATTTGAATTATATTTTGTTTAAAAAGTCGCTGACGAACGAACACAGACAATTAAATTAATTGATTAAAAAACAGATTTGAAAATTTATCCAACTTTAAACGTGACGAATTGGACTTTTCGAGAGCAAAGGCATGTCATCTCATCTAGGGCATCTAAGGGTTGGAAAAAAGAAACACATCCGTCACTAATAATATGTCAAAAAAATACAAAATGCAACAATCCATCAAATTGAAAATATTCCAACAGTGCATTGCTGCGTTCCTTACTACAAACTTGTGCCATAAACAAGCCGCATGTTGCATGCCACTCAGAGATTTGGGGTGGTTGGTTTGAACTATTTTCAGTTGGTGTCATGTCAAGTTACACAGGCACATGTCACACATATCTTTTGCATTCGAAATTCAACCCTATTTCTTTTTTTTCTCTAAATTCGTGGAAAGAAAAGATACAAAAAAATATAAATTGCAAGCCCACATATGTACAGATACGTACGTTTGTAGCATCAGATGAGTAAAGATTTTTATTTTATATGTTTGTGTTCTATTTTTTATACGCAGTTCGAACAAAGAATGGCCTTCTGTTTAGGCGGAGTAGGACGAATGACGTGGCGTGAATAATTTTAAATGGGAAGTTGAGGGCAAAAAATAATCACCTGCAAACTTAAGAACCTCAACTTTCTGAACTGGAAAGAACTTGGAAAAAACGATTCAAGGTTTAGTCAATTTTTTATATTTTTTCGCGGACTAAAGGGATTGACTACCCTTAAAATGCTTGAGCACAATGCCAGGGTTTAGTAAAGTTGAACAGGATTTAAACGGAGATACCCATGAACATTGGTTTTGAATGTCTGAATATCATAATGGGAAGGAAATATTGGGTATGGTAAGGCATTTCACATTCGTACAGTGCGGATAAAGAAAGAATCTCTGAATTTAACAGCAATTCCGAAGTTGGCCTCAACAGTAATCTGATGGGTATTCTTAGAGCGCGAGTATTACGGTAAATTTTGTTAAGGGGAGGAATACAAACGGTAATCTTTTTGATAGAAGTACCTAGTGGTAATATATATACATATTAAAATATTAAAGCAAGTTTAATCAACAATTAAAGCCTCTCTTAAAAGCCCCATTATTCACATCTAAAACAATTCTAATAAAATTCAGAAAATGTTGCAATAGTAAATTAATGAAATCGACTTGAAAATAAAATGAAAAATTTCTGACCTACCATTTTTGGGAAGACAAAAATTATTTGGTCTTTTAATGAAATCTTTAATATCTTAAAGGCTTTTATAGTGTTTTTTTTTTCAAATTTAAATTTGTTTTGGACTCATTAAATTATGTAAACTTCAATATTCCATGAAATCTGGCCTGTTTTTTCTACGGTTTCAAGCTCTGTATTTCTGGTGACATTGTTTAGAAGGCGTGGGAGGATTGGTAGGCGAGCACCAGCAGTATTGCTCACTGACTCAATTAAAGCTCAAGTGCCCCATTTTGATACCATAAGCTTATTATTTGAGCTCCCCTCTACCTGAAGTTCACTAGCTCGTGGTCTAAGGATTGAAGAGTACCCGTTGCAGAAATCGTCGAGGTTGGTATTAGAGCTACTTCGTCGAAGAATAACTTTCCTAATATGTGGGCTCTCACTCTGGCCTCGAAGGTCATTTCTTCGGAACTTATTAAATGTGGGCCACATATATTTCTATATATAATGCAGTTGGTAAAGATGCTCCAATTACGGTTGGATACTGTGAGGAAAATTAAGAAGTTTTTGCTCGTGCTAAAGGGCAGGAGGAATATTAGCTCTCTTCACAAATTAATTATGAAGGGCCGGTAGTCAGCCCGTTTACATTACTTTACTCCACTGTGAACGGGAACTCAGATAAGAGTGACATTGAGGTTAATATTCAGGCTGGCAAGCTCATCCCAGTATTGCGGGGCTAATTTAGAAGATAGAAAAAGGCTTTCTGTAAAAGTGGCCGTATTTCGGTTCTGCATGCATGAACCACACATATAATATTCAGGTAGCTGAAAAGACATTTAAAAACTCAGGAAAAATTCCCGAACTGACACGGACGCCAAGTTCTTACTTCATGAAGGTTTAATACCGAATATTCAAAGTAGAATAATATTGAAAGAGAAATTTTATTATTTAATGATTACTGACTAAAATTTTATGTGCTACTTGGCAAGTTTTTTTGTATGCCTAATTCGAAAGGTTTTAAAAACTTGACCAGTGAACCCATCAAATTTTAGTCAGTAATTATTAAAGAATAAAATTTGTAGCTGTTTCAATATTATTCTACTTTAAACATACGGTATTAAACCTTCATGAAGTAAGAACTTGGCGTACTTTTAGATCTCACTACTTTTCACGGCTGACTTGTTACACAAAAAGGTTTTTGTATAGAAGAACTTGGCTCTTTTTTTAACATTTATGTTTTTGGTGTGATCTCACTCCTATATGCAAAGATTTTAATATTTTGCAATGTCAAAATCTCGAAAGATGCGGAAAGATAGAAGGGTGGACTCTACCTACTAAAATCAACTTAGTTCATAGCTTCCTATTTCTTTTGGTATATTTTCTTTTTGTTATTAATGGTTGTTTCGATTTGCGCTTCAATTGTTTCTTCTTGTCCTGGCAAGATACCTAACACTAACATACCTTAATTATAAATACCTTAATCATAAATACTAGAACCTACATCCGCTCTAGTTCAAAGCAAAGTCATACATTTTCAAGATGCATTTATAGTTTCAAAATGACAATAAAAAGGCACTTCGAATAAAAAATCTTAAATTTTCTATTTTTTCGCTTTGAATGTACATTAAGCTATACCGCTCTACTAAATTCCATCATTCTACAGCAATCGAAATTGCTCCATATAAATCAAACATTTTCTCAGAAAGTGGGCGGATAGCACGCCCCCTGAATGAAAAACCTCAATTTTTATTTTTGGTCCTTTATATGCAATTTGAACCCTACCGTTCTATCAAATTTCATTGTTCTACTGCAATCGGAAGTGCGCCATGTACAATTTACATCAGTTCTGAGGAAGTTGGCGGGTACCACGCCTCTGAATGGAAAATCACTAATTTATAATGTTTTTCTTTGTATGCAGTTTAAGCCCTGCGGATCTACCAAATTTCATCGTTTTTCAGCAGTCGGAAGTGCTCCATTCAACCAACACCAATTTGGAGATAGTGGGTGGAAACCACGCCTCCGCCACCCGCCGCTCGCCTGAACGGAAAATCTCAAATTTCTACCGTTGTGCAAAATTACAAGATTCTACGATGTCGGAAAGTGCTCCATAGTTTTGATGAACTGTCAGTCAGTCAGTCAGTCAGTCAGTCAGTTAAGGTTTTTGTGATTCTCAGGAACCGCTTATGCTAGAAATTTGAAATTTGGTGAGGCGCCTCGCCTGTGCCTGACTAGCTTAGCATATATTTGGAATTTTAAGTTTCTGACTTCATTGGTACTGAAGATAGGGGGCGGGGGGGTCAAAAATCGCATGAGTTTGTTCCTGTAAAAAGGGTGAGTGCCAGAACTTGGCTAGGCACTACCGTGCCCTTTGATATTTTCGGTAGCAAGGAATAGTATAAGAAACCATATGTGTAACTTAGGTTTAATTGGAAAAAATTATAAGAATTTTAGTTATAATGTAGATCTATCTATCTACCATAAATTCTTTTAAAATTTCTGAAGAATTTTTTGATGAATAAAAGGTTATATGGTGGCCTTAAGAGATTATTTTAAGATTGAACTCAATAAAAACCAAAAATGAAACTTCTTTGAGTGTTAGTTAAGAATATCCTTAATCTCCAAAGAAAGTGCGTTCATAGTTTTTTTTTTTGATTAAAAATGATTTAAAATACAAATTCTAAAAAGTCTTTGTCGTTGTTCTTCTTCGTGAAATTTTTTGTTTAAATTTCTGGCTATGTCGGGTTGCACCTTCGTCAACCATTTCCTTAAAATGTTTCGCACTAGTTGCCCTTTTTTCCCTAAGAAAAATTCTAATTTTTACGTGCATTTTTTGACTTTTCATTTTTATTTATCGTTGTATAAAAATTGACCTTGGATTCATTTCGAAATTGGAGCAGCGACATTTTGTCAACAAATTGTGAACGAAATTTAATTTCAAATTATGTCATTTTTCATGCCAATTAAAAGTTCAAAATTAAATTCAACCGAACGAAGTCGGTTTGAAAATTAAGTGGAAGAAAATCAAACACAACCAAGTTGAATGCAATTGAAGCGATTTTAAAATATATTATGTAGGTAACAAAAACACAAAAACGGAAGTGAAAATAACAAAAATACTTTAACTGAAATATTTGCAGTTGCCCAGAAATTTGTATTTCTTCCAAAGAACCATAAACGAACTTTCGTTTATTCCCTGTTTGTATCAACTTTAATAAAAGCAAAGAAAAGTTCCTTTGAAGTGGCACAAAAAGCAATTAAAAATTGTTCACCAAGGACTAAGTTGAAAGTGAGAAATTTCGAGGAAGCTCTTATTTAAGTTACACCTTCAATGACAGGTAGCCAAGCCACTATAAAAAGTTTTTTTTTTTATTCGAAAGTGTAACATTTGAAAATTTCCTGCACGTTTTCTAGAATTGTTGTGTTTTGTATTTGTACGATACTTCTGCTTTGATGTCTCTTAGGTCTTGTACAGTTTTTATTTTGCACTTATTGAAATAATAAGTCATGGTTTATCGTATCGTTTATCGTTGGTATAATATATTCCTACATCAGGGGGTTAAGATGCAAATACGCAGCAACTTTCTTTCATCTGCGAAAGGTCGGATAAGTTGTTTGTACAGAAGCAGCTAAATCTCCTTACCATGTCCATTAGTTTGATGGCATCAGCGTGTGGCAAAAATTCATCTTTGAATGACAGTCACTGTATTTTCGGAAGTAGATGGGTTCGGTCTTTTCGCTGTTTATCTTTACCCTTCATTTGATACAGTACAGGTTTTTAATTTGTTCTTGTAGTCTCCTGGCAGTAATCTTTAGTCGAAAAGCGTTAGCGTATGTGATAGAGTCGTCTGCATAAAGCTTCGCCTTTGTACCTGGTACTTGGAATGTTACCTGGTTGATCAGAAAAATAAATGTTGAACAGCAGCGGTCCAAGTTTTGATCCTTGAGGGACTTTTGCGTTGATTTTTTAAGTTGATGATACGTGTCTTGCTGCCTGTAAATAAACAAGTGTTTGGGTTAGAACATTTTTGACTATACATACTTACCAAGTGATTTGGAAATCTAAGTTCCGAGAGTTTTAATAGTAGTCTTATTATTCGAACGATGTCGAAAGTTTTTTCAATGTCCAGCAAACACGCTATAGTCGTTTCGTTCTTGTAGAGTCAAAGTGTAGCATCACTTTGTTTTTCATTTTTAAGTTTGAAAATATCGGTACTTTTATTCTAGTATGCGCACACATTTCTACCCATAAAACAAACTGAAGAACCTATCAAGAAGGAGTTTTAAGACCACCTGATAGGGGCGTATGTAACCAGTCCATAGTTCGATGTGAAAGTTGTGCTCGGGGGCTTCAATGCAAAATTCGGAAAGGAAGAAATTCAGCTGATTAGTTTGTTAACACTGCCTTTATGAAACGACAACCAGATAGCGACTTACACCTTATATAATTTGCAAGATGCCATAATAATATAAAGTACCACCAGCTCTCCAGGACTTAGAATCCTGGCAGACTTCAGATGGTTTAACCACCAACCAAATCGGTCATGTGCTATTCGACGCAAGGCACGTAACTGACAGCTAAGTTTGCACTATTTTTTATTTATAATTTAAAAACCAAAAATTTTCACAACTTTTTTATATATTTAATTCAATTAAAAGAAGTTGTAAAATTCTTGGTTTTTAAACTTAAATTAATATTTAATTGCATGTCCCTTTTGTTAGAAATAACAGGAGCCCAACGACGTTGGATCGAATTAATAAGATTTTCACATCTTTCTACACGTATGGACCTCCAAGACTGTTGTATAGCTTCCCAAAGGGCTGTGCTAGTAGTTGGCTTACTACTAGCAACATACTTCTTGACATCGCATCAAAAATTTTCTATCAGGGTTAGGTCTGGGGATTGCGCAGGCCACTCCATGACATTAACCCTTTTTTACTTGGAACCACTGCTTCGCAAGTTTACTTGTATGCTTTAGATCGTTGTCTTATTGAAAGACCCATTTCAGTGGCATTACATTTTCAGCATATGGGAACATAACTTCATCCATGATCTTCACATAAGGATGCTGATCTATAATTGCTTCAATCCGGTATATTGGACCAACACCATAGAAGGAAAAACATGCCCAAGTCATTATGATGGATCCTCCATGTTTTATTGTTTTGGCTGTGAAGCGTGGATTATATTCTGTGTTTGGATTCCTTCTTATTCCTTCGCAAAAACATGAAAATTCAGGGACTTACCAATGATTTTATTTACGAGTAGTACACTTCTATTATTTTGACCGCAACTCTAGGTCCTCTTCATTCGGGGCAGGATCTTCTTCTCACTTGTTTCTGTTAGGTATATAACCTTGAATGCCGGTTAATTGTAAATAAAGTGACCCACTTAAAAGAATCTCGGATAATCGAAAACGAAACTCACCCATATTCTGAAACTCGTATTTATGACTCGTATTCGACTATAGTCGTATGTTCGTATTCCAGGAATCGTGCATTCGACTTCACTTGTACTACTTAATATTGGGAAACGCAAAACATCGCATATTCATATTTTATCGTTATTCCGAATCACGTATTCGATTTATTTGAAGTCGTATTTGTGTACTTTATTAAAAATGGACAAAAAGTTAATGTAAGTACATTGGTACCTCTTGGTACAATGCTTATTGCGTTAAGCTGTCATGCGGAAGGTCTGGAGTTCAATTCTGCCGCAGCCGCAGCAAAAAGTTTTTCAGGAGTGTACTGTGTACTGCATCTTGCAAGGAATTGACAAATCCTCTAAGAGTATATCTCTGTCTTGGAAATTGCTGCATCACATAAGCCGTTCGGAATCGACAGAAAATTATAGAAAATTGTCCTGGTAACACGCACACAGGAATGGTTGAGAATTGTAAGTCACTATAGGTCCTGGTTCATTTCGAGCTGTTGCACCACCAAATTTTTTTAAAGTACATTTTTTATTGGTTTATTTTTATTAACGCGTTCATATTTAGTAAAATAATAAATCGTTTTCAATTTGAGGTATTGGTTTGTGCATTTGAAGAAAATTTGGAGGTAGCAAGGGGCCATAGTAAGGCTAGGACCGCAATTGCGATTTCAATCGCACGATTTTTTAGTCGCAAAAATAGAACACATGATTTTAAATGAGAATGAACGCACTTGCTACCAACAAATCATGACGATTTAAAAGTCGCAATTTGTTTCATTTTTCTTGCGATGCGATTGTCGTAAACTTAAATGAAACACATGTACTCAAATGGATATTCCCACACTTGCGATTTAAATTACTACGACTTAAAAATCGTAGTCGCAAAGAGAAATTGGCATGCACGCACTTGCGATTTTTAATCCACGATTTTTTAGTCGCAAAAAGTAAGACAAATGGCCTTAAATGTGAATGCACGCACATGCGACTTTAAAATCGTAGCGATTATAAAAATGAAACAAGTTCTATTTATTCAAGCGATTTTTTTGTCGCTACTTATTTGTAGCAAATGCGTGTACTCACATTAAAAGTAGTGTGTTTTATTTTTCGCGATTAAATAATAGCGCGGCAAAAAAATCGCAAGTGCGTGCATGACAATAATTTGTAGCGACTACGACTTTTTAATCGGCTCGACGAAAAATCGCAAGTGCGGTCCTAGCCTAAGAGTGGAAAACTCAAAGCAAATATTTAACAGTTTTGGGCGGACCTTTCGGTAAGACCAAATAGCCTTGGGCCACCCATCCGAAATGGTCCAGCTTGTCTTAAAGTATACGAAATATTTAACAAATTGTAATACATTATCTCCTTAGGTCTGCAATGATCAAAAGTATTTAGTTAAAACAGAAACTGCATCACAATAAGCAGCAATTTAAAGGCACAGGGGTGGTGAAATTACAACCATATGCTAAAGCAAATTTGAGGAGTGCATTGCTAACATTTTAAATTTAAATTGTTAAAGACCAAGGATCAAACATTGGAATTTTTCAGCCTCCTCCTGTAGTCGACACGATAAATGCTGAAGATGAAACTCACATAGTCCAAGAATATAACGAGGATTCACAAGCGCAGTAAAACCACTCGTACAAATAAAAAACAAAAAGAAAACACAAATAAAATAGAAGAAGAGCTACTTCAAATCAATGAAGCTCATCAGAATTTTATTATAAATAAAATAATTTAATTGAAAAAACAACAAACGACTTTTTCAATTCAAATTTATTGATTTTGACTATTACCTACGGGCGACAATATAGGTACATACGTTGTTTTTTAAGCTTCTCGTACGCAACGTACCTATACGACTTGAAGAATAACGATTTTGATACGAAACGAGTTCGATTTCGACTACGAGTACGAGACAAAATATGACTTGTGGAATATGGGTGACTGTCTCCAGCACTCCATTGTGTGTCAGCCAGTTAGCGTATAAACAGTTTTTGAATTTCGTCGAATTTATATTTGCTCACATCCTTTACTGTACGAGTTAATTTTCTTTCTATTCCTGGAATTAATTAATCAATTTTCGAAAGAGAATATTTCGGAAAACATATTGTAATTGTAATTATTTTAAAGAAGTAGATTAAAAATTTTCTCAGTCAACATTTCAATTTCCAATAAACATTGAAAAAACATTTGTTTTGTTTTATGAAATTTGACTTTTCTCCGAAATCGTATTCCTTGTTGGATTTGTGGCGACTCTTTCATCTATTTAAATTTAAACATTCTTTCTACTTTGATTTACATTTCAAAATTAATATGAATCAAATCATCTTATACTTTTCTATAAGCGAAATTAATTAACCATCTTTTCATTTACTTGTTTATTCTCAAAGTTCCCTTTTAAATAAATTTGATAAAATTCTCTAATTTTGTAGCTTGGCTCATAATTCTTTTTCTTTATACGGATGCACTGGCTTTCAGTCCACCATTTTAGGTTGGATTTTTGGCTGCTGACTCTAAGTAAGAATATCTTAAAAGGACAAAAATTACAGATTCATCGTAAAGTAATTTATATTTTTACATACATACATTATGTACATACTTTTTTGGACACACTTATGGTACTTAGAAATTATTAAAGCAAACTGTCATAAAGAATGTTCTTATTTATCTTCAAAATTCGATTTGCCAAAAAAGACATCAAATCAAGTACCAATTCCAAATGTCTGTAATTATTATCTACGAGTCCAAGGGAATAATACCAATTACTTGCGGATTGTTGCAATATTTGCCATTTGATTCCCAAAAGGTTATAAATTTCCCGAAATTGCCAGACATAATCAAATTTCATCGTTTTTTTTTTTGTGAACTACCCCTGCGAATTTGTGTGCATTCAATTATTCATTTCAGACGGGGATAAAATCCTAATTTGCATAGGTACTTAAAGTCGAAAGTAATCGAGTCGATTTTTTATGGACCTTTTCTTACCTGGAACATAAATTATAGGATTGTTTTGTATTTTTTTTTAGGTATGTCCTGTCCAAGAATGAAGAAGCGTGGCAAAAAATAACTGCATAATAATGGAAATGGGACCAGTTTCATAAATCAAAATACCAAATAATGTTTTTTTTTATAATTCTGCAATAATTATGATGTCATATTTTTTAAAGATGTGCTTGACCAATGGTGTAGTGTAATAAATTGAGCGCATAGTCCTAACTTATTACCTCCTTTATTTATATCAAAGAAAATGAACTATTTAATATTTGGTTTGCACCTGGTCCTGTTTTTTCCGAACAGAAAACGTTTCTCGACTAAAAATAAAAGGAAATTCAAAAGGGAGGTTTTCTTCCACGAATCTTGTTGATTTTTTTTTTTTTTGTGAAAAACATTGAAACGTAGCGAATTTAACTCTTTCCATGTTGGTTTAGATTTCATTTTATAGCTTTTTTATTATTGTTATTTTTATTGTTATTTTTCGAGAAGAAAAGAATTAAAAGGGTTTCAACTTTTTTTTTTGCTATGATTTAGATGAAATTAGATTTTGAAATTCAATACGCCTAATTATTTTCGGTAAAAAGTCGTAAAATACAAAAAAAAAAAAAAACTATAACAAAGAAGAGAAATAGAACACTTTGTTTTTATCATAATAATTTGTAACCTTTTTTGGTATATAAAACTCTTGGACAGATTTTGTCATAGTTATAGTATAGAAGGAAATGTTTCATGTAATAATTAACTACTTTTTTTTTATGGTCCATGAACCCTTGAAAATTGATTCATATATGGCTACAATGCAGAGATATAGGAATTGGATTGATTATGATTTAAAAAAATTGTATTTCATGTTAGGAATATTAGAATGAGAGCTGGTTCAAAATGCTTTATGATGGCGCTCCGATTTTTCTTAAAAGCAAACCTCGACAGAGATACCTCGACTTAAAGAACAGAATTTAATTTGTTTTTGAAATTCAGGAGAAAAATAGAAGTAAAAATGATTTACAGCTTAAAATTTCAACAAAATATCTATTAGAGGTTTAATTTTAAGAAAGAAAAAAAGTGTTAGTTCCGGAATTCACGGTTAAGATATGTAAATATAAACGTTCATCCGAGTGCCGATTTTTTTAAGGCAATCGTTATGTCAGCATTGTTTTTAAATATTGAAAACTTTATTTTTTTATGTATTTTGACAGAACTTTGGACAGAAGTTCACAGAAATACGACATTGAATTTGTCTACCTTTATTCAAACAGATATGACATAATATGATACGTAGTTCTACAACTATTTGTTCGGAGCATTAATAGGGGCGTTCAAATTCTCAAATTTGTTTGACAAGCACGGCATGATGGAGAATGTGAACGCCCCTAATAATGGTTTAACTTTTGGAGCCTTATTACATGGTTCTTTTTTTCGTTCGTTTCGTCTTTTTTATAGTTTGGGTGAGGTATATTTTGTTGCACATGTCCTTGCCCTAAAATGCATTTTACGGAGCAGAAAATAAAAAAACAAATTTCTGATTTCTTAAATGTCAACTCTGAAAATGCATTTTTCCAGAGCATAAAATAAAACGCAATCGTCCATCACTAACGTAAAGGAGATTTATTTAAAACATAAAGGGTGGTTAAATTTTTAGGGCCGATGTTGAATGTGAACCACACCTAAACGTCAAGTTTTTTTTTGAATTTCATTTGACATTTCTCAATTTCAGACTAATGCATGGAAAGATACACTCACAATCGAGCAACGCATTAAAGTTATTCAGGCTTATTATGAAAATGGGCTTTCAAATCAAAATGCATATCGTGCACTTCGTGATTTTTTCGGTCAAATTAATCGTTCAAATATGCGTACAATCGTAAATTTGAGAAAACCGGGTCTGTAGGAGATTTGAAAACACAAGTGCATGCTCGTACAGCTCGTACTGCAGAAAATATTGCTGCTGTTCGCGATAGTGTGGCTGAAGAGCCGTCCACCTAAACTCGTCGTCGTGCCCAACAATTGCACCTCTCACGCTCGTCATTGATGAACATTATGCATAAAGACTTGCATTTACACGCTTACAAGGTGCAATTGACTCAAGAACTAAAGCCTCTTGACCATTTCAAGCGTCGTCAATGGTCAGAATAGTGGCAAGAAATGGCAATAGTGGATGATCAATTTTCGAAGAAAATCATCTTCAGTGATGAGGCACATTTTCACATCAGGGGATTCGTCAATAAGCAGAATTGCCGCATTTGGGCGAATGATAATCCAAGAGTGATTGTCGAAAAACAAATGCACCCACAAAGAGTGACTGTTTGGTGCGGTTTATGGGCTGGCGGCATCATCGGGCCGTATTTTTTTCCAAAATGAGGCCGGTCAGGCAGTTACTGTGAATGGTGTTCGCTATCGTGAGATGATAACGAACTTTTTATGGTCCGAATTGGAAGATATGGATGTGGACGATATGTGGTTTCAACAGGACGGTGCCACTTGCCACACAGCTAACGAAACAATGGCTCTTTTGTTGGACTTCTTTCTTTGGGAGGAAAATTTGTGCGTCGATAAGCCAGCAACAATTCAAGAGCTAAAGGATGAGATAATTCGGAACATTAACGGCATAGAACCTCAATTATGCCTCAGCGTCATCGAAAATTTGGACCATATCGGATGGAGGTGTGCCGCCGAGGTTGCGGCGGCCATTAGGCCGCTATTTTGTTCCATACATAATAATTGAACCATACCATATTATCTTAATAAAAAGAAATGACAATAATTTCTTAGATAATTTGTGTTTTATTCAAAATCAACATCGGCCCTTAAAATTTAACCACCCTTTAGAAGGAACCTGTAATGAAATTTGATACCAGTTGTTTTTTTTTTTGACATATTGGGTGAGAGGTGAAGAAATTTTGGGGAAATAAATATTTATTTAATTGTAACTATAAATGGAAAGTACTAAAATCCAGTTTTCAATCCATTGCCATCACAGGCGAACTCTTTTTCAGGCGCCTTAAAGTTTCAAATGTACGCACTATAGAAAGGGTCTTAAACGCAATCTTCCGTAAGATTACACGAAACTAGGTAATCGAGCTACATGGAACGTTTTTTTTTTATAATTAATTCAGACCAATTTCTTATATTTCTTTGGGGAATATTTAAATTTATATGGGATAGAAGGAAGAAATAGTTTTGAAGATATGTAATGAAATATAACATTTATAAAATATATAAATAATACAGTAAAAGAGCTCAGGACCCAAAGGACTACTCTGTGGTGTTCAAGAACTAACTTTAAAATTATTTAATTCACGACCGTTGAAAAGTGTGATCTTAATGTACAACCTGCAAGTTTACTTTGTTAAAATTGCACGAGTCAACTCGGTTGATTAATAATTAAATAAGTGTTTTTGATTGGTTCAACCTTCAACCATATTGGTGTGCAACATAGATTGCGTAGCTTTTAACATTTTTTCTTAATTTTCACAAAAGTACTCTAGTTAGATTTAGTTTGTCTATATGTACAAGATTCAAATGTGTAATGGAGGCTGCCCAGGTATTAGAGTTTAAGTCAAGTTTAGACCAAATGTATATGTATTGAAATTAGCTAAAAGCTAGATCAAAAGTGGAAAAATATTTCTTGCTTATATTAAGAAAACCTAAGCGTTTCGCTACGTTTTTCTCTATGTCAAATATATGATCACTCCTACAATGGAAGGGTTTTCAATTTCATTGCTGCAAGTACCATGCTTATAAAATGGTATGGGTTGTATATTTCGCTTAAATAACGGAAGTTTAGGAAGCCTTGAATTCCACCCAGTTTTTAATACCCCATCGTATAATGCTGCCAATATCGGAATTTATTGAGTTAAGCATATGCTGCCTTTTCAGTTCCACAACCGAAGAACAGGGTTATGAATTTGAAAACGAATATGAAAAGATGAGGATGATGAAATATCAGCCATAAAAAATAATTACATTTCAGAAAAAAGATCATGTATAAATATAATGAAGAGTGTCGGAGACAAAACGGAACCTTGAGGAACACCAGCATTTATTTTCCAGAAATTCATTTCAGCATCAACCTTTGTATACCTATAAATTTTAATAGTACTATTATGGAACACGAAAAAAAGTTAACTTATTGTGCCGCAGAATCGTAAGTGTGGCTATGTTAAGCAGTGCAGAGTTGACGTGAAAGGAGAAAATATAAGCAAAAGAAGAGATGCAACAATACAACAATAAAGAGGGTAAGGGAGAAAATCTTATCTGCGTTTCTTTTTGCTGTCAGAATCAATTGTAGGTAGGTATATAAAGTTGTATATGCCAGGCGCGAGATGAATACAAGCAAAAAGTATTGAGAGTGTATGAGAGTTTTTGTGAATTTTAATGAAAGAACAATTTTCGGACTTACCGCGATTATTAATTATATTTTAATCAAATTTGTATTTGATTTTACCCGACGTTTCGTTTTGTCTCACCTATATATGATGAGCCACAGCTACACGGAACTGAATAAACTCCTGGATTTTGTAGAGGAATTTTATCTTTTGGGGATCTTAGAAGTTGGCGGATTTTTTCAGGTGGCTTAAATATTGACTTTATGCCATGCTTCGATAAAATTCTTCCAATTGCTTCAGAAACGCCTTTTCTATACGGAAGAAAAGCTCTTTTTTCATTCTGATGTGTTGAAATTTCTGAAGCTACTCTTTCTTTTGGTTTCCAAGACCGTTGTTTTGAACTGTAACCATTTTTCAAAAGAGCTGCGTCAACGTGTCTTAACTCTTCTTCACGATGATCATTGTCACAGATCGCATTTGCTCTATTAACCAGAGCAGACACCACGGAAGTGATGATGATGGGAAGCGGCATGAAGATATCTGTCGGTGTGAGTAGACTTCCTATATACCGTGTGTCCTATGGTTCCATCTGGTTTTCTAATGACCTTTACATCTAAAAATGCCAATGAATTGTTTTCTTCCACTTCCATAGTGAAATTTATTTTTGGATGCACCGAATTTAAGTGTTTGAGAAATGTATCAACATCTTTTTTGTTGAGAATGCAAAATGTGTCGTCAACATATCTCTTCCAAATAATTGGCTTTATTCTAGACGTTTCTATTGAAGAAGAGTTAAGACACGTTGACGCAGCTCTTTTGAAAAATGGTTACAGTTCAAAACAACGGTCTTGGAAACCAAAAGAAAGAGTAGCTTCAGAAATTTCAACACATCAGAATGAAAAAAGAGCTTTTCTTCCGTATAGAAAAGGCGTTTCTAAAGCAATTGGAAGAATTTTATCGAAGCATGGCTTAAAGTCAATATTTAAGCCACCTGAAAAAATCCGCCAACTTCTAAGATCCCCAAAAGATAAAATTCCTCTACAAAATCCAGGAGTTTATTCAGTTCCGTGTAGCTGTGGCTCATCATATATAGGTGAGACAAAACGAGCAATCTCTACAAGACTAAACGAACATATAAGAGCCATACAAAAGAACGAAGTAACAAAATCAGCAATATGTGAACATTTAGCTTATAATGAGGATCATTTTATACGTTTCGATAAAGCTAAATCAATCTCCACAGAAAGATTTTATGTCCCCAGGATAGTACGAGAGGCAATCGAAATAAAAATGCACTCAAACTTCAAACGAGAACAAGAGAAGAATAAAACAACAACTACCTACAAGCCATCAGTCAAACCCGTGAGCACGACAAGTGAAACCCTGTCGAAACGTCGGGTAAAATCAAATACAAATTTGATTAAAATATAATTAATAATCGCGGTAAGTCCGAAAATTGTTCTTTCATTAAAATGTCTCAGAACCACGATAAAAATAGCCTTAAATCTACAATTTGTGAATTTTGTTTTATTACTCATGCAATCTGGTTTGTTTAAATTCTGATACGATTAATTACCGAGGTTGCCATTTTATCGACTTTGTAAGATCTAGAGGAATTTGAACTTAATAAACTCAAATGGTTTTATTTCGTTTTTGAAAACTAAATGATTTCAAATTGGCTTTATTTCGTCATGGTTACCAAAATAATTTTATAATAATTATATGCAGTGGGTAGTTAGATAGTGGTAATTGTATTTTTTTTGTTATTAATATAGTAGGTAGATATGTACATACACAGTTAGAAAACTATTTCTTTAAGAAAATCTTATAGGTACGTACCTATATTTTTATTAAAGAAAATAGCTTTTGAAATTAAAATAATAATTTTGATTAGGTACAAAAACAAAAAATTATTGTTATGCGTTGATAGGTATTTACATATATAATTAAAAATAAACAAAAAAAAATTGATATACATAGGTATAGACCAGTTTTTTAAATTTATCCATATAAACTTTGTTTGCCAAAAATATAGAAATTTTTTAATACTTTTTATGTGTATAATAAACAATTTCAGAAATTCATAAATATTCACATAAAGCTATTTTGAAAAAAAAAATCAAATAAGTTTTTCGAGAAAAAAATAATTTTAAAAAACTTAAATTAATTAAAAAAATCATCATCATCATCGGCTCGACAACCGGGTTCCGGTCCTGGCCTCTTTCAACAAGTCTCTCCACCTATCCCGGTCTCTAGCCGACGCCATCCAGTTGCGCACCCCAAGGCGTCCTGGTCTACGCCATCTCTCCAGCGCAAGCATGGTCTACCACGCTGTCGTCTACCATAGAATGTACCACAAGGAACTTTCCGAGCAGGTTCCTCTTCGCTCATGCGAGCTAGGTGCCCTGCCCACCGGAGTCTACCGAGCTTAATTTTTGTCACGATATCTTCTTCTAGGTAGATTGCGTACAATTCATGATTGTACCGTCTCCGGAATCGTCCTTCCTCACATATGGGGCCAACAATTCTCCTTAAGACTTTTCTCTCGAACGCAGCTAAGAGGTCGGAGTGCCTTTTGCTAATCACCCAAGTCTCGGATCCATATGTGAGTACTGGCAGGACCATGGTCCTGTACAGCAGCAGTTTTGAAGTTATGGTGAGATTTCTGGATTTGAAGAGCTTTGACAGACTATAGTAATAGAATAAAATTATTATTGACATAATATTTAAAAAAAATCAGATATCTTTTTTGGAAAAAATATTTTGTATGCATTTACATATTGTTTATAAGCAATTTTTGAAAAATTAAAAAAAAGGAATTTGGTGTCAATTTTAAGAAATTATTGATGCACCCCACATGAAAAATTTTTAAAACAAAAATAAACTTTTTTTTACAAAAAATAGTTTTTATTCATATATTTTGTAAAAAATAAGATATTTGCCCTGCGAATTTTGAACAAACAAACATTTCTTTTAATGTTTGTCTACGATTTTTTATCAAATTTGGAAATTATTAATTCATTTAAATAAAAATTTTGTTTTTTTTTATTTTGTTAATATAAATATAAAAAGTAAGAATTTATGCAAACAAAGTTAAAAAAAAAACCTTTTATTATTAACCTAATTTTGAATATAAGAAATTTCTTTAAAATTGTTCTAGAAAAAAAATTGGGATATTAATTTTAAGTATTTAAAAATAAAGATTCTAGGAAATATTTTCAAAAATTAATCGCTCAAACTTTTTCAAGACATTGATTTTTCAAAAACAATTTTTTTAAATAAAAAAATATTTTTTCATGTTCTCTATCATCGTAAAGTCAAATTTGATCAAAATCGCGAGTTTAATTTTTTCCACATGCACGACTTGCAATTACATAATTTTGTAAGTGAAAATAAAATTAAAAAAAAAATTGGTAGGTACGCCAACCTTAAGTTTTTATTATTGTACGAACGAAATTAAGTTTCGAAATAAAATATTGAGCCGTTTTTGAGATATCGAATTTTCCAAGAAAAAAAAACAATTTTTTTTCCAAAAATTTAAAAAAAAAAAAAATTTCAAAGCTTTCAGATGCAATGTTTTATAAAGTTATTGGAAGCATCTGTATAAAAAATCCCTAATTCGATAATGAGAAACTTGTCAAATGTCAAAATTTGGAAAAATGGTATCGAAACGAAAAACGAACGAGGGAGTGCCACCTTTCAATCCACGTATGAAACGAAAAACGCGAAAACGCTTAAAACGTATTTTAAGCGTGAAACAAAAAAATATTGTTTTTAAGTAAAATCTCCTCTAATCGTGCGCTAGCTTTAACTCAATGATTCGAAAACCCTATGCTCGATTTTTTTAAAACTTCATAAATAAAAGTTTCTTTATAAATTACAAGATCTTAGAAAAAAATGTATTTTGCCTAAAAATAACTGTACCCTCCGTACAAATGTTAAAAAAGAGTTTTCGAAAATCGTATTTTTCTCGAAAACTGTTCCGAGGCTGAAAATTGTTTCTTTTTATTAATTTTTGTATATATGTAAAAGCTTATTTTTTTAAGAAACCACTACGACTTATAATTTTTGTTGTTGGAGGATACCGTTAGTTTTAGGTAAAATTAATTTTTTGTTCTTATACTTTGTAGATTATATTAAAACTTGTATTCATCAAGTGTGAAAAAAATTGAGCATGGGGTTTCCGAAATATTGAGTTTTCAAAAAAAAATTTGAAATTTTTTTTAAAAATCCAAAAAATTATTTTTTGAAAATTTGAATACACAATAATACTCGTATTCAAACTATTAGGGACCTTTAGCAAAAAAAAATGATCAAAATCCGTCGTACCGTTTTTGAGAAAATCAAAAACAAATGAAATGGTCCCAAGGGAGGTACCAAAAATAAAATTTTTTTTCTAAATTTTTTTCAACCATTAAGCCTAGTACTCACTTAGCGTGAAATGAAAAATAAATACGTTCCAAATTACACGCGAAGAATAAAAATGAAAATAAAATAAACTTTTCCACTTGAAATTTTGATACTCACTTTGAATGAAAAAAAAAAAATGACAATTATTTTTAAACTGATTTGTTCTTTCTGTTTATAAATTTTCAATTTTTTGTTTTGAAACAACAAGTGGAAAAAGTTGTAGAACATATTTGTTCTTCCAATCCACATTTTAGTATTCACCTCTCGTTCCGGATTTCATGCCAGTGAACCAGCAGTCACTTTTATATGAAATTTTCATTTTCACTTGAACTGAGTACTAGGCTTTACCTAGCTTTAACTAAATGAATTTTTTTTTTATCTGTGGGGCAGTTTTTGAGAAAAAAAAATATTTATGAAATTCCGAAAAAAAAACCAAAGAAAAAAACATCCGGGGGAAAAAATTAAAACCCATATCTACCAAGTTTGAAGAAAATCGGCCGAGCCGTTTAGCTGTAGTCGAACTCAAATGTTTAATAAAGTGGTTTATTGAACATAATAGTTCTTCATAACTTAAAAATTAAAAGAGATAGAAAGAAATGGAGTACGCCATTCGAAAGAGCATGTTTGATTTATAAAAACTGCATTTCTAACTAAATTTTGCCGAAAATGCTCTTTTGAACAAGATAGAACTCAGACGACAATATCCACAGAAATAATTTTCTTCTATCCCCAAAAAATACGTAACCGCCAAAAAAAAGTATTGAAACCTCACCTTGAAAATCTTTGCCTACAGAAAATAACAACTATACCAAATCCCCACACACACCTACATCCTACTCCAATGTACATAGTATGTGTCTTAGTTCTCCTATTTTATATACAGTATTCCTATTGCTGTTATGTATTAAATGTCTATCTGTTAAAACTCTGCCATAGGCATCTCTGCTAGTCACAGTTTAGTAATTATTGTGCCGCTAGGTTCGTCAAGTCGCGTTCCTCTTCATGAGAGTAGATACTATTTAAATACAATGCATCAACACCAAGATTGTTTGGGATTTTCTTTATTTATGCATACATTCGGGTATATATTTTTCTATATATATTCATTATGTGCTTCAAATAAATTACATATGTCAAAAAACTTAACCCCAATGTCAAATTAATTTCGAAAAAAATCATCATTAATAACAAAAACCTATTGACAGTGTCTTCTTAAGGTGGAGATGCGATTCAATTGCTCTCATGGCAATATACATAATGAACAAAATGATTCAATTCAATTAGATCTCGCTTGTTCTTCACTGAAGATTCAATTCAATCAATGAAAATATCCCACCGGACGGCATGCATGCACAACGATGACGACAACGACAACGAAAAGGCCAACTACTCGTACAAATCAGAGTTGCAACATCAACACAACTCATCATGGCAATCTACATTATAATTAGGTCCCTTTGAATTGTGCACTGGCAATTGCCATTACAAAATGTTCTCAGTCTCTTTGAATAGCATCATGGCATTTCGATTAAAGGCGTGTATTTTGCACAACTCGATAATTTGCCGGATTAAATCATTTGCAACAACAATTAGCACTAATTCCTCCACCATTCAATCAGATTTCAGATTAAATCTGTTTATATCATATAAAGCCTCCCATTTGATGCACCGACTAGGCCGACAAATGTTTGCACGTATCACTGAGCTAATGGAGTCTCACGGGATATCTGCACGTGATTCTATCATCTCACACATTTATCATTATAATTAACGTGTTAATAATAACAAATTAACCGTTAAGACAGCGTGCGGTCAGTATTTATAGAAGTGTTGCGTGTTCGAGACTACTTGTAGTTTGTGGACAGAAGCTCTACTCTGGCACTCACTCACTTACCTATTACCTCACTTTCCGCAGTAGGTAATAAATCTAACACCTGATTTGTCAACCCAACTAGTTCCAGTTCCAGTATATGCATCCGAATCGGAAACATAATGTTCAGGTTTTCCATCACTTGCTGGATTAAGAATTTGTTAGTTTATTTTACAGTCGAACACAAATAATAATAGAAATAATAAACGATAATAAGGAGGTTATATTGAACCTTTGAAAAAAACTTCATGACCAAAAACGTTTCGGATAATGACGAATTGGAATGTGAATGTCAAATATAAGACGTTTCTTGGAGGAAAGAAGTCTAGATTCGATTCCCAGTCGGTTTCAGGTGTACTGCGATTTACGAGGAGTGACCAATCCTCCAAGAGTATCCCTTCACATGAAAAGTGATTCTCATCTTAGCGTTTCAGAAATGTTAGAACATTTAAGGTTACAGAGAGCGAAAAAGTTCCCAAATATAACTCGGGTCAAGACATGACATTTGGGACAAAACGAGGAGAGGTATTGTGGGAGGGAAAAAGCCAAATTTGTATATGTGCTTTGAAGTTCGAGAAACTGGCCTGTTACACAAATATGTGACGTTCGAGTTGTTATCCACGCAAAGCACCTTTCCATTGTCAAGGAAGTCCGAATTTTTTGAGTTACCTTCATTGACTTGGTGCGGTACTCCGTTGCACTTTAGAAAGTGATACCACCAAATCATAAACAAGGAAATACTGTGGGGCGTGGGACAGTTGCGATACCAAGAAATCCCCAGGTCCTTTGACTATCGAGCCTCTTATAGGTAACTTTTTAAGAAGCCTTATGCCACCAGAAACAACTTTTGACAAGAAGTCATTTGAGATTTGGCCTTTTATGTGCTGGCTCTAAGAGCAGAAGTGGAAAAAGGAAAACCGGTTTTTCAGATGTAGTAAATGAATGGATTTCAAAAAGAACCTCTCAAACTTACAATACCTGAAATGAAGTCTATAAAGACGATCAAGGAATTATCGCAGTAGAATCATAGTCGGTGATGTGGCTGGTAGGATAAAGTTATTTCGGCAAACTTGAAAATTCTTTCTTTCTCCCAGTATCTAAAGGTGAAAAAACCCGAAGAGAAAAGAAATATTCTTACAAATGATTGCAGTACTGATGGCGTTTAATTGTAATGATCAGGAAAGCATATCCTATGATTGAAACCTCAAAATTGTTTCTGCGATCATCATGAAATAAGATTCTCTATTCTGTCCAACGACAGACGTTTGAATAACTTTGTATTTTAAGCGCATTGCGAGCTATAGATCTATTGTACCCTTCACATCGCCAACAAAATCTTTCCTACATTATTCTCAACAACCATATTAGTCCATATTAGTGTGGATTCAAACCTGAAATGTCCACTATCAAAGAAATATTCAAAATATGGCAGATCTTGGAAAATCCCCAGTAACTTCAAAGTTACACCAATATTTCATATATTTTTCATCGATTTTCTGGCACCAAATTGAGACGAGATTTATAGAGAAAAGCGTAGTTGTGGAGAAAAAAAATACTGCTCCATCAAGTTCAGCAAAATCTCCAAAAATATTTTAGGTATGGAGATGCACTGACGTTTGACTTCTTTAACAGCCTTCTTGAAAGAAAAGTGAAAAACTCGAAGTACAATATTTCAAAAGTCCGCTAAAATAATCACATACCAAGACAATATGTTGGTGGCGCTTTTGTGAATATTGAAAAGCAAGGAAAAGGTCAATTAGGGTAAGACCAGTTACATGCTGTTACCAATAAAGGGCACCAATACCGAGTTTTTGGACAGAATTTTATCAAGAATATCCGAAGATAAGGTTAGTAAAGACTTTATCAACCTATGTTTCGCTATAAGCTCAGATTATCATACCCACCCTGAGATCAAGCAAAGAATAACACTTGCCAATATCTGCTTCTTTGAAAGCAACAAAGGTATCTTTATTATATACTGACATATGTGAAGTGTATAGGCATGGACCTTGTCAAACTTGGCTGAGGACGCTTCGGGTAATGAACTTACAGTGACATCAACCAAACAGAAAAAATCTAACGCTTGGGATGGGTGGGTCATGTAGAACGGATGAACACCAAGTCTCGGATCCAAGATGATTTTGAATCCAACATCTAGTGACGGAGGAGTAGAAGAAGACCTTTAACAATGTTTATCTTTATTTTGTGATTTCAATCACCAATGCAAATATTTGATTTTATCACTTTTTAAGTTTCGATTTTCTTGCATAAAACGTATTCTACTGACCACATTTGCTGATATTTTGGTTTTATGAATGCTCTTTTTATTTTCATCTACATTTTGGTCGAAAATTCTGCACAACCTTTGTCATAGGTATCAGTCATCAAAATAAGTGATTTCAAGATATTGACAGCCTGAAGTGAATCTTCAATTTTCATTAGAATTACGAGTATATCAGTTTCTGTAAGTAAAAGTGTTGTAAAATTTTTGTATACTGTCAGAGAAATAAGACTTAAAACTCTTCTTACATTATACACTGTATTTGAATAAAACCAATGATTTGTTTGTCGGTTAATAACTTTGTTGTCACAATGTTGTTGTCAACATTGAGCAAATCTTCAAAAGTGCATGCATCAAAAACGATATCATATGAATTAATATGTTTAATCCAGTGCAAAAGCCAATTTTCTTCTTCGAACTCAGTTTCGATTGAATTATCAAGTTTTTGGGGGTAAATCCAAATGCATAAGACAATTGTTGATAATTGCCTGCCATAGTCGACAACCTCTCCCAACCTATGAAAATGAGTAGAATGGCATCCAACAAACTTATTACATGTGGTCCACATTGTCTCTCAATGTAACAAATTATGTTTAGTACTTGAAGCTTTCTGTAATGCTCCTTTAGTAATCTCATTAAACCCTGATATTGGTTGTAACACAGAAGTTGTATTAGGTGGCAAAACGCAAGCTTCATAGAAGTAAGAGCATTGATTTTTGGATGTGCAGGACAATTAAACATTAACGACAGAATTTGTTCCTTTCGTTTTGTGAACTGTCTATTCAAATTTCTTAATGTTTTTTTCGAATATGATTGATATCATCCAGGCTCATTTATTGGGCTAATTCAATAATGGAAGTTTCTTGACATCTTAAAAGCACCTTGGGTTTTTTACTTTTCCAATAACCAACAATTTTCAGCTAGTAATTCTGGTAATATTGCGCCTACTTAAACTGTTATTCTTTAATTTTTTAGGTGTCATTTTGTAGAACAAACCTGTTTCGTTGCTGTTGAAGATCTTATCATCTGAATAACCCTCTCCTAGCTTTGACCAAGCAGCAAGCAACCAATCATCTACAATTTCTGCTGAAACACTACCACAATCGCCGCGCCGCTTATCCTTGCACTAACGATATTCTGTCTTTCTTAAAATCGTTTAATCCGAGCTATTGAACAGGTGAACTCGCCTTTTCCCCAATCCTTTTGCAAAGTCTTCTGCTTAAATTTATAGAATTTGTAAGCTTAATGGAATATTCAAGCTTGGGCTTTGAATACTTTTAACCTTTTACTATTTCAGTTACTCTCAAAACCAGAAAGCGAAATTCGCCTATAAAAATATAGTAAAAGGGAAATCCCCTTCTCTGCCGGGACTTCAAGATTAGTTCGCAATAACCGATATTTCGTCATAACCAATGTCGTTATAACCGATTTTGACTGTGCTTGAGTTACATAGTCTGTGATATTTGATGACGAGTTCAGGAATACATAGTATTGGTTAAGTGACCAAGTTACTTTATAAAATACCAAGAACTCCATCTGTCTATTAAATATGCAAATTGACACCATGTCACCTTCGCTCATTTAGGTTGAAAAAATTCAAAAATAGGTTGCGTGTGAAGCTTCAATCAAAAGTGTTGCCATTTAAGTTTTTATAGATTTTTTCTGAGGGAAGCATTAAAGGCCATTTTTATTCATTGCAAATTAAGCTAGCAGGAATGTTCCTAACGATTGCTTTCATTGTTCAAATATGAGGCTCAAACATGATGAATTTCGATTTCCAAAGCCTTCGGGCATTATTTTTCATTGTGTTACAAAACACACGATACCAGGTGCTGTAAACCGCTTCGGGGTGCAATACATTTTAAAAATGATAGCTTTATGTCTTACTCTGAATGTCTGTAGCGAAGAGTAATGTAATTGAGTTTTTTTTGTTGCAAATATTTGTTCGAATCTATTTGAATGTATATGTATGTATATCAATATGCATATCGTGCGTTTATGATGCTTCTGGTAAAAAAAAATTCAATGAATGAAATTGTTATTTATACTCATGCTCACCCGAGTTGTTTTTAATGTTATTTGAAAACATTTTAGTTCACAATGTTTAACAGAGGACAATATACTGCTTCATTTATCTAAATAAAGACCTGTAGTTCAAAGGGCAAATATAGAAACGTAGTACGAAATCTATTGAAAAGTATTAATCATAAAATAAAGCTTCAAGAGCTTACTTATAAGTACCTACTACACTGATAGAATAAATAAATAAAATATTACTCGCGATTTTGATCAAATATGACACTAGACACTAGAATAAGGAAGAGTGCTCGACTCGGGGTTTGTTCCCTTTGGTTTTGTGCGAACAAATTTAAGGTCTTGTCAAACAGAGCGCGTGTTTAGCGTGGCGTTAAGATTATTTTGTGGCCACGTTGGAGAACGTCAGACGAGAACTGTCAGCTGAGTGTTATATATTTGAATTTTTATTTTTATTTTCTCACAAAATGTCGAATAGTTTTTTAGAACAACATTTTTGTATGAATTATCAACTATGTCGTATAGATATAATGGGTTTCTAACACATTCTATTAATTTTTCTATTTCTACGATCAATTCAAAATAACTGTATGCGCTAATGACATAAAATAATTCACAAAAAATGTCCGCGGTGTCAAAATTTTTTTTATTTATTCACAATTCGACGCGTTTCATAGCTGCTTTTTAACGCGTGTCATTGGATCAAACTCAGTCTATTTTCGACCTTCTTTTAACTTCAGTACCAACAAAGTACAGGAACTTTAAACTCACACAGCTTTATTTACTAACTCGTTTTAGCGACGGAGTAAAGTTACTTCGACTTTACAACGACTCTAATCCTGAAAAGCTTATTAATAATGAAAATGCACGAGGAATAACGGTGGAATAAGCGGTGGAATAAGAAACTGGTTCATAGGAGGTTTAAGGCCGTTTTAGTACCTAAATGTCATTTTGAGATGACATCTTGTGAAATTTATAAAAAGGAGTGTAAGCTATTTTGTTTTGTTTGGATAGATATTTTGCATTAGTAAATTATTTACATTTTTTAAACGCTCTAACAGTTGTACGGTATTGGGGACGCAATGTGATTGGTACATTCATTTATTGGATTTGAAAATTATACAATCCAATTTTAAATGTATTCAATTATTAATATGCATACAATTATAATTGAACGAACAAAATTGGTAATCAGCTGGAGTTTGCTTACTTACTTACTTACTTAACTGGCTCCCGATCCATGGAGGGTCTCTGCCTGAGTTATTGCGATCTTCCATCGGTTGCGATCCCTCGCGAGCTCCCTCCAGTCGTTGGGACCAAGCGCTCTTGCGTCTGTAACCGCCTGGTCCCTGTAGCGGAGGTTCGGTCTTCCTCGTCGTCTCGAACCTGGGGGCTGGGATTCGAAGATTTTCTTGGCTGGAGCGTTGTTGTCCATTCGCTCGATGTGACCGAGCCAGTGTAGTCGACGTGTTTTGGCTTTTTGGACTATACATCCACATCTTGGTACAGCTCGTATAATTCACGATTGAATCTTCTCTTCCATTCGCCCTCTTCGCATATAGGACCAAATATCCGCCGAAGAATTTTTCTCTCGAAAGTGCCCAGTATCAATTCCCCTTTTTTACTTATTGTCCAGCACTCGGCGCCGTAGAGTAGAACTGGTAAAATTAGCGTTTTGTATAGCTTGCACTTTGTCTTTCGAGAAAGGAGTTTTGAACCCATTTGTTTGGCCAAACCGAAGTAGCAGCGGTTTGCTAGGGTAATTCTTCGTCGAATTTCCACTAAGGTGTCATTCGTGGGATTGATGTTCGTTCCGAGGTAGGTGAACTCCTTGACTACCTCGAAATTACTGCTACCAACAGTGACGTTTTGTCCTAGGCGATGGACAGATGCGGCTTTGTTTGTTGATAGCATATACTTTGTTTTGTCCTCATTAACTTCAAGACCAACGCGTTTCGCCTGTTCATGAACGCTTCTAGCACAGCACGCTTGGAGCGGCCGATGATATCGATGTCGTCCGCATATCCAAGCAGTTGGGAAGACCTGTTGAAAATAGTGCCTTCCAGGTTAACACCACTCTTGCGCACTATCTGCTCCAGGACTAGGTTGAAGAAATCACATGATAGTGCATCTCCTTGTCTGAACCCTGTGCACGTTTGGAATAGCTCGGATGAGCTGTTACCCATTTGCACGTTGCACCGCGTATTTTGTAACGTCATGCGGAGTTTGCTTACGTGTATAATAACCAGAGTTTTAGATTGGTGACTTTTTTTGGTAGTATATTTGACATAAGGAAGGCGTAGCTAAAACGGCTAAGAAAAGATATTATAAATAAGAATTTGTTTGACGTGGCGTAAACCCGAAGTGCTTCGGCACGGTTTAACTATTCCGAGGTTGAACCCAGTATTAGTGAAAAATAATAAATAAGGCTGACAGTATTTACTGAGCTGATCAAAAAAAGGACCTCACCAAATTTCAACTCTTTAGCATTAATGGTTTTTTGAGATATAGGACTTCAAAAATCGCTACAGCCGTAACTAACTCACTGAGTCAATCATACATCATGTACAGATATTGAAGCATTTCCCGACACCACTGTAGAATTTTTCATTCAAGGGGCGTGGCATCTACCGACTTTCTGAAAAATTCTTATAAATTATATGGAACACTTGAAATGCGGCATTGAATGCCGCTCTCTTTCACAAAGCCTTTAATATTACTTCCGAAAAATAATTAAAATTATGATTTCTATCAGAACTGTTAAATATTTGTATCGAAATAATTACTTTGCATCTATAAAATTAATCGTAATTACTTTATTATAACTGTGTAATATTTTTGTAAAATATTTCAATGAAATTACCATTCATTTAAACTACATTTTATAAACATCGTTAATTATTCTTGAAAATTTTAAATTCTTATTTGAGGTTTGTTTTGTTCTATAAACTTTAATCTAATTCTATTGGAACAGTGTTATTTGCATGATGACAGGTCACACCAAACAAATTACTTTAGTTCTGACATTTGTTTATTGACACCCGATATATTTTGTGAACACGATTTCTAGATTTACATATGACTGGAAAAAAAATGAAAGCGGATTTGATTCGGGTACTTCAAATTCTAGAAACTTTGACCGAAAATGGAAATTAAGACATTTACCATCTCACTTAATTGCTACAAAAATCTAATTTTACATCTTAATTCAGTGAACGTTTTTCGTTGAACGTTCGTTGCAGAACAAGGAACACCGAAGAAGCATTCATATTTTGCATTTTTTCAATTCCGTTCATTGTTAACAGAATAAAATGCGCGACTGGATCGCACGTACTTGCTCTTATGTAGAAGGATTTTGGAATTTAAAAAATTGTTTATAAATATGAAAGCATGGATTTAATCAGATCAAAGTTCAAATTCATAAAATTGAAGTCTGATTTCTAGAAAAGTATGAATTCATGCAAACAAAACTTAAAAATCTTTTTATTATTAGATTTATTTTTTGTATGTGTAAGACTTTTGTTTAACATTCTTCTAGAAAAAAAAATTTGGAATGCCAATTTAAGTATTTAATAATATGCATGTTAGGAAATATGTAATTTCAAAAACTAGTCGTTCACACGTTTTCAAAATTTTGATTTTTCAAAAAAAAATATTCGATTTTTTTTTTCAAAAACCAAAAACTCAACGGAACTCCTGCACAAATATTTTGGTCAAAATCTTTATAGCCGTTAATGAAAAATTCGAAAATCAAAAACCGGTTCTATGACATGTATCGTTTATAAAATTTTCTCCCAAACTTTTTTTTTACCAAAATGTAGTCCATGCCAATAATAGCACACTTAATTTTCTTTATACAAATCGTTAGACCCGTTTTTGAGATAAATAAGGTTTTGCATAACGGATGTATGTACAGCAGGTACTGTTAGCTTTGGAGATAAACAAAAACTATCAATTTTGTATCTAGGGAATCACTTGAGGGTCTTAATTTATTAGGTTATTGTTCGAGGTACAGACATACAGACGGAATTGCCGTCTCTTTTTTCATCTTCTGTAGATATCATGTCAATTCTGATCAAAATCTTGAGTTCGATTTTTTATCCAAATGCATAAATTGCCCTAGTACGAGTATGTATGTATGTATATCGCAAGTAAATATTGAAATTAAAATATTACTGACAATATTTCTGAATTTCTCATTATCGGCATAACGGATTTTAATGAGTTTTTTTTCTAATAGAGAAGCTTCTAAAAAGTTTGAAAAACATTTCATTTCAAAACTTAAAAAAAAAATATGTTTCGATTTTTTTTAATTAATATCTCACCAAGGGGTCAATATTTTTTTTCAAATTTAATTTCTATTCGTGCAGTATTAAAATGTTAAAGTTGGCGTGTCAACATTTTTCCTTAAAAATGTTTCCAGAAATATGTGTATAAAAACTTGTTTTCTTTAAGAAACCGCTAGAATGAGTTGTAATTTTTTTGTATTTTGTAACCCTTTACAGGAGGCATAAACGAGTTATTAGTTTCAGCGAGTACGAATATATAAAACTGCAGCTCAGCCAGCCCATTTAGCTTTGATAGTAGTGGACAGCGTACTCCCCATGTTGTTATTGTTAGTGATTATTTTCATCACATATAATGATATTGGGTTTTTCAATAAGGGTCTTGTCAACTTTTGTTTTTGTTAAATGAAAAAATAAATAAATTAGAGGCCATGACATAGAGAGAGCCTAAGCCTAAGTGGCTTTTAATTCTTAACTATTTTTGTGTGCGTGTTTTGAAAAATGAAGGGGACCCACAATTTTCTTCCGATTCCGAACGGCTTATGAACAGCACTTCCCATGACAAGATATACTCATTTGAGCTTTTAATACTTAATAATACTATAAACATATAGTAATAGAGTTAAATTACCAACAAGATGATTTTAAATCTGGTTTTACTTAAAATAACGGCAATAAACCAATAAAATTAAAGCTCTCGATAATGTTGACTTTTAAGTTTCATCACCTAGTGAGTAAATTTTTTGAATTAAAGTAACAATTGTAATCGGAGCAATTTATTTTGTTGCCCTATTTAAACAATGAACACGCAATGCCATTGCAATCACTTTCGAATTCCAAAGTTTCAATAAAAAACGTGTTCATATGGCATGAAACTTATAGTCTTACACAAATTAAAAATATAATTAAGCTTACATTAATATGATAATATATCAGTCTCAGCGTACCATTGGATGAGATTCAGGATTTATTGAAGGTCAAGTCAAACAAAATGCAGAAGATATCTGACAATAAATTATAAAAATACAAAAGACTCTGGAAGGACTGTAAAAAGCATTCAACCTATAAAAAGATCATTCTAAGGGGCGCAAATCATCATCGTAAGCTGATGGGAGAATATGAAAGAAGGGGGACTCGATCGCTATAAATAGTTTAGATATGAATTTGGCTTGGCGCCATGGTATTTTGCGAAAAATAAATAAAAATAAACGTCTGGATCGCACGTACCTGCTGTATGTACAAGTACTTTAGAATTTTAATGTTTGTATATAAAAACATGGATTAATGTGTGGGAAATATTTAAATGCATAAAATTCGTTCTTAAGATTGCTAAAAAAACTCCAAAATAGTTTGAGCTGAAAAATTAAATATGTAAACAATCGGTAGAACAGTTTTATTTAAACATTATTTTTGTAAACATTATTTGAGAAATTGAGAAGGAAACAAATTTTTAATGCATAAGAACCGCAGGAATAGCGTCGTCTATTGGTCAGAATATTTGCTCACGGGAGTTTGCTATTTAAATGGTCGTTCCAGGTGAGAGTAGTAGTAGAGAGAAAACTATTTACAGTGCTGTGATGACTACATTTTGAAAAGAATTATGAAAAACACAGACGTTTTTTTTCTCAAGTTCAAAATTAAAATAAAAAAATTACTATCCACTTAAAACAAATTATTTTAGAAGAGCGTTGTTATATTTAAAAGTACAATATCAACATTTCGAAATTCGAATAAAAATAAAATCGCATTTAGAAATCACCCCACATTTATCGTTATTATTTTAACTATTATTTTAATTATTACCTTTACTCAATGTTCTTTGTAAATAAATTTTGATGCTAAGATGATTTACCAATACAAATAATAATTTCTCTTCGTTCTCAATAGTATTATTTGTATTTACTAATACTAATAGAAAATATAGTTTATAACTCCCATAAAAGCACGCGCCTCTATTGCAGTTTTAGAGTGTATATTAAAGCTTTTAGCTGACAAAACATGATTGCAAGCACTATAAAAGAGCTAAAAAGTGCTCTCAAACTCAATGAATTAGTTGGAAGTGGGCTCCATGTTTGCTCTAAAGGCGCAAAGCGTGTTTTTGAATAAACGAACTCTAAGATTAGCTCTAAAAGCGCTTTTCAAGCATTAATACAGCTAAAAATGTTTCTTTGGGTTTTTACAGGCCCACTGCGCTTCAAAGTCGTCATTGATGCAACATATGCCATCTTCAACTAATTCAGAGCTTCATGAGCGTAAAGATCTTCCTCGCTGTACGAAACACAATTGAAAATTTCATTCATAAAAATGTGCATGCAGAAGAGTAAGGCTAGGACCGCACTTGCGATTTCAATCGCACGATTTTTTAGTCGCAAAAATAGAACACATGAATTTAAATGAGAATGAACGCACTTGCTACCAACAAATTATGACGATTTAAAAGTCGCAATTTGTTTCATTTTTCTTGCGATGCGATTGTCGTAAACCTAAATGAAACACATGTACTCAAATGGATATGCCCACACTTGCGATTTAAATTACTACGACTTAAAAATCGTAGTCGCAAAGAGAAATTGGCATGCACGCACTTGCCATTTTTAATCCACGATTTTTTATCGCAAAAAGTAAGACACATGGCTTTAAATGTGAATGCACGCACATGCGACTTAAAAATCGCAGCGATTATAAAAATGAAAAAAGTTCTAGTTTTTCAAGCGATTTTTCTGTCGCTGCTTATTTGTAGCAAGTGCGTGCACTCACATAAAAAGTAGTGTGTTCTATTTTTCGCGATTAAATAATCGCGCGGCAAAAAAATCGCAAGTGCGTGCATGACAATAATTTGTAGCGACTACGACTTTTTAATCGCCTCGACGAAAAATCGCAATATGGATCTTTGCGGAACACAAGGAGAAAAGATGATATTTCACCGGCGGGAACCACAAATTGGCTTATGCCGCAAAGGTAGAAAATTTAAAACTTGTGCTTTCGATGCCTTGAAAAAATCTGCATTACGAGCAAGGTATGCTTATCCTCCTCCAAAGACTTATGCATGGATTTCATTTGTTTGAGAAAGGCACCTGTACAAATATGTCTAGGCCGGAAACCCTACTCATGTTCATGAAGATTATAAATTTACGACTTTGTTACCGTTAGTTTTGGAGCTAAACAAATTAAATTTGTTCCCTATGGAATCACCAAGGACCCTTGAGTATCAAGTTTGAAGAAAATCACTTCAGAGGCTTAGGCAGTAGGCCGAAAAAAAATTCCTTTGAATATTGAGTTTGAAATTCAAGAGCCAATGTGCTGCTTGTGAGTGATGCACCTTCAATTCAAAGGCTGAGATATGATCGGAGGATTTTTGTAACCATGATTTACTCGATTCCATTTATTCTAATTCAATCAATGTGGATTATGAATGCCAAACAGATGGTGGACTGGAATTTCTGGGTTGAGTTCGGCATTTAGGAACATGATTGATTGAGTTGGTTTGTTATGTTGTAGGCCAAAAAAACAATTGTTGGGTTGAACTGATGTTTTTTGATGTATCACGATCCTTTATGTTTAATGTGGATTTTTGGACGTTTCTTAATCCATCGACATCGTAGCCATCCTTTGATGGAATTTGACAGTTTATGACTTGACGAATAGAGGACGAATTCAGCTATGACCTAAAAAGTATATTTTGTACAAAATGTCAGCCGAAAGCCCTTAAATTGCTCTTTCCGGAGCAACAAATAAAATATCTTTTTCTTGAATTTTTTGACACTTTTTAATCCATATACAAAGTGGCCATCATTCGATGTTATTTGGCAATTTATGGCTTACAATAATAGAGTATTTTGTGAGAACCATCAAAGCCACAAGTCAATCTTATCATCGAAATCGAAATTAAAATCGAATAGGAACAGTATTGAATTATTTCAGTGAAATAAAAATGATCGAATGTTCGATCGATTGAAATGATCGGATCATTTTCGTAATCGATTGTTGAACGATTCGATCATTTGAAAACGATTTACACAGCTCTACTACAGAAGATAAAGTAAACCAATATTTTGAAAGTTTTTCTTTACTGACGAAAAAATTAAATTAATTCTATTATAATTCCGACAACAACATTAAAGATGGCAGCACTCGCCAAGAAAATCTCGAGTTCGATTCTCAGCCGCTGCAAAAAAGTTTTTCAGGGTGTACTACCTCTTGTCATGGAAAGTGCTGCTTATTAACCGTTTGGAATCGGCAGAAAATTGTAGGTGCCCTCCGTTTGTGGTAACATGCACACAGGAATGGTTGAGAGTATTAAGTCACTAGGTCCTGGTTCACTTCAAGCTGTTGCACCACCAAATTTATTTATTTATTTAAGACGTTGTGTACGGTGACTTGTACTAATATTTACCAACGTGAATTTTGAGTTTAATCACGGCCGGCCGAAACAGCTTGTGTGACTTTGAAATTTACGGGACGTCGAAAAACTGGCACCATCAATGATTACATCGTCCAAGCTCACAAAAAACGCAGAAATCTGCCTAGTTCGATTGCGAAAGAGATAACAGAGGCTATGGATATTGCCAAAGACCTTGTTAGTCACATGTCATGACTGCAGCTTGTTCCTTTTCGTCTCGTTTTTTCAGGTTAAAGACTTTTTAATAAATACCGATAATAAATGAATCAGTATCAGCAGAAAAACACCTTTGAAATTAGGTCAACAGTCCCACACCAATTTTGTCCCTTAGATGACTATTTGGGACATAAACGGATTTTCATCCAATATATTCAACAAAATTTATACAAATTTTCAACTCAAGGACACGAGAGAAATAAACTGAAACAATAACTACAATGTATTTCATTTAATTGTTTAATTTATATTGCGAACTCAATTAAGGAAACAATTCTGTGTCCCACGGAAGCCGCATAGGTTAGGTACGGGTATCTGAAAAGGAACAGTGAAACACAGTTTGCATAGAATAATGTTCCCCTACAGAGATTTTATACACACAACAACACAATGTAATGATAAAATATGTAGGGTTTAAGGGTAAAGAGAACGGACACGTGAATTTTGTACGTAATTCTATTCTGTCCTTGGAAAGATAAAAGACACTGGCACTGCACGCTTCTCCGGTCCAGCCAAACGAATTAATTTTCTACTCTGTATACAAGACCACCATATCTACAACTTGTGGTGTTGATTATACACTGTCTGTGGGTACACGCTAGTCGCCCTTAACGCTGAACGACTGTGTTTTAGATAACAAAAGCAGGAAGTACGAGTATCCCCAGCCTTCCAAATGCCAAAAACCCATGTGGATTAAGGACGAAGGTGACTCGGTGAAAATAAAGCCATTAGCGATTTTAATTTCACAAAATATACCACACTGCTCGAGAATTAAGCTTGTATGTAAAGTGGAGAATTTTGTGTAGAGTAAAATTTAATTCAAAAAAAAGGTAGGAGGTGTCTTTATTTAGCAATTTTAATTTTTACAAAAAACGCTTAATTTTACATTATACATTCAGCCATCAAAACATAGGTACCTTTTCTGATTAAAAACAAAAAAAATCTTTCCTTCCACCGACTTTAATTTCGTCCTTTTTTTGCTTCGTGTTCGGTGACACAAAGATTCGATTGCAGCAGATGCAACTTATGGAATACAAAAGAATTCATCATGCGTGGATGACACTTTTTACTGTTGTCAAAAAAACGCAAAAGTATCTAACGTTTCGGTCTGTGAGTTTATTTTTTTTGTTATTTTCAAGAAGGGATCTTTTCGATGGATGGGGTAGGTATACAATGGATGATGACCGATTTTGACCTTGTTTATCCACAGATTGCAAGGAGATTATAACACACCCAATTCGGTGGAATATCGTTGATGAATGATAGATGATGCATTAATGAAGTTGTTACACGCTTCGAAGGCGTACGTTATTCTATAGAATTATCCAGAGGGAAGCAACAAAAAATGAAAATGCCACAAATTTGAATCAAAGTATTCGTTGTATTACGCGCATCAGCAGATAAATTCAATCAAATCAAATTTTTTATTTATATTTTTTAGGGATATTAGCCACGAAAGAAAATCAATTGACAAAAACCTACACTAAGAGGAACCTTTAGCCGTGTTTTTTTGGAAAAGTTATCCGTAGTACAGTAGGATTTTATATCAAAAACAAATACAACATCCGCAGTAGGATCCGTGCCGATACTCGAATAAACGTCAAATCTCTATCCGCAGCAGGATTTCACTTCTCTTTTTATCGGCAGTGATTCTACTGCAGTTGAAACCCCGTTGGCATTGGAAAGCAATTCTCCAAATCAAGCAATTTCTAGTGTCGAAGACAACAATTCAGATTCCTCTTCCAATAATTCCACATTGCCGCCAAAGTTTGAAATAGTTAAAGTCGAATCATTCACCATTGCTGTTCAAGAGTTGGTCTACGTGTAAATTATTATATTGTACACTTCGCTTCAACTGAATAAGCACAACCATTTTTTAAGGTTTGTTGTTCATTTTTTTCAAGCTTTGAGCGTTAATGTATCATTTGATGATGCTTACTGTTTGCTTATGATGTTGAGAAAACAAATCAGAAAGAATAATTCAAAAAATACCGTTATTTTTTCTTTCGCTCTCTTGCAAAGCGTTCCATATGGAAAATTGCATAGTTTTTTTGCGTCAACTGAATAGACACACGGTCATTATCTTCATTGTTAATGAGAGTTTTGAGGTGATTGACACATTTAATCAAAAGTTGAAGTGTTTTAAGTGAAATTTAGCTTTTTTAATTGAAATAAAAAAAAAATGGGTAGATCAAAAGCTTTAAATAGTGTCGAAAGAGCTAAAATCGATTTGTTAAAAGAACAAGGACTAATCGGGCGTGCTATACCTAACAAAATTGAACGAAGTTTTAGTGTTGTCTATTCCTACCTAAAAAATAAAAGTTTACACAGGAAAAACATGAAAGGAGGTAAAAACGACAACAACTGCAGTTGATCGAAGAACAATTTTTAGATGTGCTTCCAATTCGTGTGACTCTGCGGCAAAAATTAAACAAGAAGCCGGTGTAACTGCAAGCGTTTCAACAGTCCGCAGAGTAATAAACAGCGTAAATCATTTAAAACGATTGAAACTTCAAAAGAAACGACTAAACGAGCAACGAAAAGAGTATGCGTTTAGAATTTTCTAGACTCCATATGAATAGGAAAAATGAATGGCGCCACATCGTTTATTTTTCTGATGAGAAGAAGTTCAATTCTGATGGCCCTGATGGTTTTAATTATTGATGTGAGGAAAGAAGAACGATTTTTAGTGCGGCATCATAGTCGAGAAAGTGGAGTTATGGTATGGGTAAGCTTCTATGGGACTGTTGAACTTAAGTTTCAAAAGTCAAAAATAACTGCAATTACCGACAAAGGAATCTTGGAAAGAAATTTTCCTAAATTTGCGGATATTTTTGGACCCATTAACTGTACTTTCCGGCAGGACAACGCCTTCCATCCACACCGCGCGCATTGTCAAAAATTGGATACAGGACCAGAATGTGGAATTGCTTCAATGGCCGCCGTACTCACCTGACCTGAACATTATAGAAAATGTAATGGGGATGGTTGGTACGAAAAGTTTATGAGCCTGACCGTCAGTTTGAGCACAGAGAATCCCTAATTGCAGCCATTAAAATTGGCCTGGAGGGAAATTTTTCTGGACTACTTAAAAAGCCTGTACGATTTCATGCCGGACCGAATTTATGAAGTAATTACCAATAAAAGTGGCAGTAGAAACAACCAATAAAAAAATATTTAAAGAAAAACTTGTTTCATTTCATTCCGTTAGCTTTTATTTCCAATTTTAATAGTTGTGTCTATTCAGTTGACGCAAAAAAAATCTGCATATTTCCGTATGGAACGCCTTGGAAGAGAGGGAGAGAAAAAATAACGGTCCTTTTTGAATTATTCTTTCTGATTTGTTTTCTCAACATCATAAGCAAACAGTAAGCATCATCAAATGATACATTAACACTAAAAGTTTGAAAAAAATGAACAACATAGGTACTTTAAAAAATTGTTGTGCTTATTCAGTTGAAGCGAAGTGTATATTTATATTAAATATTTTATTTCGTGATAGTCATTAAAAAAAAAACAAAACAACAATAGTTGAAGCCAAAATTAAAAAAAAAATTATATACGGACTTCTCAGAGAAATTAGATTATAGATTTTTTCCAAAACTCAACTACATACATTATGATCTCAGGAATCACCACAATTTTTTCTTTTAAGTCGATTTACTAAACTTAACGAAGGTTGTAAGGTCCGTTATGATTATTAAATCCTAAATTAAAAACAAAACAAAAACTATAGCTTTGTGTATACCTCACAAATGATATTATAAAATGTTAATTTCTAATTATTATATTACCGTTTATTTAAGTCACAAAAAGACGTAAAAATATTTTATTTGGAATGTTGCATCCTTTTTTATATTTTAATTTTTTTTTTAAATTCTAATTTAAGTCGAAAACACAATTTAAATGCAAAATAATTAATGTTTATGTTATTTTTGTTATAAATATGATTTTTTGTAAAAAAAACAAAGAAATTGCCATTTTAAAATTTAATTATTTGAATAAAAAAAAATACAATATTATTTCTATCTGCAAGAAAAATTAAAAAAAAACAAACAAGAACTAAAATCAATACAAATAATGCCGCGTTTCTCATTATTTTTGGATTTTTACTTGCAATATATGTAGGTACTACAGGACAAGTTTTGCATTTGGAAAAAAACCGAAATCGAGATTTTGATCAAAGTTGATGTTAGCTAGAGAACACGAACAATCTGGTTCAGGCAATTCCGCCTATCTGTCTGTACCTCGACTTACAGCCCAAACCTCTCAACTGATTTCCTTCTTACTTGGTATTTAAGGTTTAAGAGAAATTGAAATTTTTTGCTTAGCTCCAAGACTAACGATACCTGTCATACATTAGTTATTCAGAATCTAATTTATCTCCAAAATGATTTTGACGACTGTGATTAAAACAAGTTATAATTACGTTTTCACTATAGGTCAAAAATGATTTTACGAAAAAATTTTACTAACGGTACCTGCCATAGAACCGTGTTTTTTTTTTTAAATTTCATTTTCGACTTTATCATCAACGGCTCTTATGATTAAAATCAACATTTTTATTAAGGAGCTTTTTTGAATTTGAAAAATATATTGTATGTAAAAGTTTTTGAAAAAATAAATTTTTGAATTTTTAAAACAAATACATAATACATTTTATTTTTAAATTCAATATCTTGAAAACGTGTTCACGATTAATTTTATGAAATTATGTCTTTAAATGCATATCATTTAATACTAAAAATTAGCATATCAAACTTTTTAATAAACATTTTAAGGAAAATTTAGTATATAAAAAATATGTCTGAACCTTACCCTACATCCTGGACCTATTTTCTTTAAACTCTGTACACCGAAGACCCTGGTGATTCCCTAGAAGAGAAATTGAAATGTTTTTTTTCGATTCAAAACTAACGGCCATTATTGCGAAATTTTATTTATCTCGAAAACGGCTCTAATGATTTTAATAAAAAATAATTAAGTATCATATTTTAGGTGATTTTTGACTTTCTCATCATCGGATCTAATGATTTTAACCAAAATTTCTATATACAGGAGCTACTTGAAATTTAAATTATTATTTTTCTAGAAAAATTGTAAAGGAATTTTTAAATAAATAATTAATTTAATAAGAAAACGATTTTTGAATTTCGTTTTCATAAATTCATAATTTTCTAGAAATCAGTCGGCAATTTTATTGAGTGGTGCATTTTATTGATTGTATTTAAGAGCTTAGGTACGAGTATATATAGTATGTCTCACACTGCCATTGGAGTTATGCTCCCTCTTTGAAAACTTGTCCCTCTATGCGTGTGCAGAACGATAATTTGAAAGTGAAATCTACCTTTTTATCTATGAAACAAAATGTAATATTTTCTAATACCTGAAGCATTAAAGATACATGTATATACAGAAAAACTTAACACCATCCATCAATCGTTCGATAAATAGTATGATTATTGAGAAAAATAATAGAGAAATAGAGAGTATTTTTATGTGAAAACCTAAACAAATTGTAAAAGGTTTAAACCATACTAGGAGACCGATATTCGAGAGCAGTAACTTTGTACATAATTGTTTTAGAGATACAGATAAATGAAAGTTTGGAAAATTAGGTACTTGGCCACGGTCATGGAATGCAAAAGACTTTAGGGATAACAAAAAAAACTTTCCTGCAACTAGTTTCACAAAAGAAAGAGTTGATTTTTTCTGTACTAAATGTTTTAATAGAGATCATGCTGTTTCCTTTCCCCATTTATTAATCTAAATACTTTTTCGGACATAGAACTGTTTGTTTAGTGGATTCCACTGAAGCAAAAGCATTTTTTTTTTTAAATTAACCAAATATAATAAAAAGCCAAAGTAACCTACCGCTAATTGTAACGTTTGCAGATTACTATGGTGTTTTAGGTGTCAGCACATTTAAATACTGTTTTCTTTTTATTTCCGAAAATCATCAAATGATATACTCGTAGAATAGTTATTCGAAATTCGGGAAAAAATCTTTATATTTTATAAATTGGAACCGATATCGGGATATGCTTCAAATTCAAATACCTGGATTTATGCGATGCCAAGTAAAGTAGCTATCGAATGGAAGTCCTTGCATCAAATTAAAGCATCGCATCTTTCTTCATCTTTTCGAAGTGTTTCAAAAATAATTCTAATCAACTGCTCCGAAAGAGAACTAAAAAGTTTTTCTGTGATACATTTTTTTCTTCAAAATTTTTACAACTTTTGAGTGCGTCAACAACGTCCAGAAAAATGTTTTTACCTATAAATCGTTGGTATATTGTAGTATTACTATATTGGATCCGAGGTTTAAATATAAATTTTCAAGACCCCAATGCTTGAAGAAAAGTAATTCAGAAACTGAGGGAGCTTGGTATAAATAAGATTTGGCAATGTCAAGTAGCGGAATTGTAGTTTGAAGATTGGAAGAAAGATTATGATTTTTGAAAACATTGTTGCAAAATTAACAAACGCGAATCTACAAAAATTTTTATGGGAATTAAAATTTAGATTTATGACGGCGGAACTACAATCCGCAAAACACAAAACAGATAGAATAATTATTTAATTGACCGAATTAATTAAATATACAAAAAAAATTGAAACGAGTCGGCGCGGCGTGCGAGAAAAAAAACTAATGACAACTGTCAAATCGATGGTGGGTGCGTTTAGTAAATTTCACAACAGGGAGCATAAAAAAATGCTGCCACCTAGCTAGCTCAGCGATGGGGTGGGTTCAGCGAAACGGTGGGCTGTATTAATATTGGGGAATCGATAAAAAAAGATGTAAAAAATGAATTAAATTGAATTGTAAATTAGGGTGTACCAAAATAAAATGGGCGCCAGTAATTTTTTTTTGTTTTAGTTCTGAACTAAATAGGAAATTACAAACCTTTTGGACCAATTCACTGAAAAAAAAAAAGTTCCTTTCCAAGAAAAAAATAAAAGAATGTTTTAATTTACCTGAATAGGATTTTAATGAAGTTTTATTAAAAATTATCTGGGAAACCTTTATAGGTATAGGTATAAAACCCAGAATTTTTTCTAAAACAAATAAGAATTTACAAAGGTGTTTGGCAATTGGCAGATGGCCAATTTACAAAAAAATATGTTTGAAAATGTAGAAAAAAATGGAAAAGTGAAACAAGAACAATGGTTTTGTGCCACTACGGGACACGAAGAAAAATCACGTTAGGAAAAATTCCCGAACAACAACGGAATCTAAGAACGGTCGCGAGTCCCGCAATCTCAGGAAGACAAAAGAACGGAACGAAAGCCTAAACGGGGTAAATTTTAAGGCACTTAATAGCCTCCAAATAAAGTAAAAAAGACGAATCAAAATTCTCCTAACCCAAACTATACAATCAACACTGTATACTTAGCTTTTTATTTTTAGCGGATCCTGTCTCTTCCAGTCTCACCCTGGCTCTATCTCCTCAGCAGAATGCCTTCTCGTCACCACAAAAATAGCACTAGTACTTTTTTTTTTTTCCAAATATTCCCCAACTGGGATTCCTCTGACCAAAAATTAATTATTCGACACAACTCGAAATTTCTCCTCGACAATAATAATTTTTCGCTTTAAACTTTTCTTCAACTTCACTCTTTCGTAGCTTTCTAAAAAGTGCCTCTCAAAAGGCGAACTTCTCTCACCCATTCGGCCACGACATATATGCCATCCTCTTCTGACCTTTGGTCCGTGTTGGTATTCTGTCGCGGTTGCAACACCCGGCTTTTTCGCTGGTGTGCATGCCGCTGTCGAATCCAGCCACGCATATATGGTCTCTTTCACATTGGTGATTTGAACACCAACCTTGGCTTAATGGACGAGTTCAGTTCTAATCCGTCAATTTCAACTGGTCTAAAAAGTTAAACGAAAAATTATTAAAGATCGCGAATAAAGTCCCCAGCCCAACCGGCCCAACTCAAAAACTTGAAGAAAGCATTCTGTTAGATGGGATCCGATGCCATTTTCCCAACAAACATTATGAGACAGGATCCGATGTTTCACGCGAAATTTAACATATTTTAAACCCGTAGACTTTCGCGCAGACAATTAAGGGTAAAGGGAATAACATCGCAACGTGATTTTACTTGGTGAGCCAGACACTTAAAATTGGGCAGAAGGCCATACTAAATTTATGTTGGTGTGAACTTGAAATCACACATGCCGTTGAACATGGGTCAAAATCTTCATGTTTTACAATCCTGTGTGGACCATCTGTCGCACACCCACATATCTTGTGGACCATCTGTCGCACCCTGTGTGCCTGTGTATTTTTGCCGTTGTGACTCATCCGTCACATATAGGTATATGGATTTTGGTGACCTCCTGTCACTCCACTTTGTGTTTCAGAATCGAAGACCTAGTTTGATTGCTTTTCCAGAATGCTTAAGAGTAGGACTCTGGACGGTGGAAACCAGGTTTCAACTAAGCTCTACAGCATTTTGGAGCCGCAATAGAAAGGAAGGTTGAAAAATGGATTGGGGAAAATTGAATAGGTAGGTGAACCTTGTTGTGGTAAATTTTACCGCAACAAATCCCACCCTTACCTCCTAGGAAATGTGGCTACATTTCTGTAACACATTTTCTAAAAGTTACCAAGGTAATGAAAAATAAAGAAGGATTTTTCCACCAAAAAAAAATCGAAAAGCAAAAATAAAAAATCAAACTCATTACGTATCAAAATCAAAAAAACTACTTTACTCTACTTTAATCCTCGGATGCATCGTTATACGGTTTTAAATCTTTAACGTGCCAAGTTCCGCGTTCTTTACCACTACTATCTTGTAAAACATATGTCCAAGGTGACATACGTTTCTTAATTTCAAACGGGCCGACAAACTTCGGCGCTAATTTGGCTGCATAATAATTCGCGGCATCCGAGAGTGAGAAGTTCCTACGCCAAACAATTTCGCCGGGGTGATATTGTACATCACGCCGTCGAAGATTATATACTTGTGCAGATCTCTTTGATGCTGCTTGTAATTTTTTCCTATATCGACCCTAAGTTCCTTGAAACGTTCAGCGATCTCATCCCGATCCTGAACGATTCCCGAACTATCTTCCACAGATGGTACTTCTCGACCTGAAGTCACCATATCCCTTCCAAAATTCGCATAGTATGGCGAAACTCCTAAAACCTCATGCTGTGACGTGCGAATAGCACACGCCACCTTGCTGAGTTGTAAATCCCACACTCTGTGGTTTTCTGTAACATATGCCCTTAACGTCGTCTTAAGAATCTGATTGATCCTCTCCGCAGGATTCGCCTGCGGGTGATAATGGGCTGTAAATTTCAATTGTGACGCGTACGCCTGGCAAAGCGTTTTCAGTTCCTTGGATCGAAACTGGGGACCGTTGTCACACACGATCACCTTTGGGATGCCAAATAAGAGAAAAACGTGGTCTTCTAATTCCCTAACGATTGCCCTAGATGTAGCCGACCTCAAAGCGAAAAGTAGCGGAAATTTCGTAAAATAATCCACTACCGTCAAAATGTAAGTAAAACCCCTACTCGACTTAGGAAGCGGACCTACCAAATCTACACAAATCATTTCCCATGGTGATTTGATTCCTACCCTCTCAGTCATCAACCCAGCTGGTTTCTCATTCACCGGCTTTACCTGTTGGCAAACTTTACAACTCCTAACATATTTTGTGATATCTGCCCTCATTTTTGGCCAGTAAAACCTAGCCGCTATCCTAGCAAAAGTTTTTCTAACACCCATGTGTCCTGCTAATGGACCATCATGGAATTCCTGCATAATCCCTAACCTTTCATTCCTACCTAACACTCTCTTCCACTCCTGGTTATTCTCATGAACTACTACGAAATTATTCTTCACCAGTTTGAACAACTGACCACGTTCAACTCTCCAAGCTGGGTACCTAAGCGGATTCGAATTTACCTCCGAAATCATTTTCTTCACCCAAGGGTCTAAATCCTCATCTGAGATACCACCCAACTGTGGAACTCCCCGAGAAAGCATATCCGGAACCACATGCTCTTTGCCCTTTCGGTGAATGATTTCGAAATCGAATTGTTGGAGCCTAACCGCCCAACGCGCTAACCTACCCTGCGGATCTTTAAGATTGCTTAACCATACCAAGGAATAATGATCCGTTACAACAGTAAACCGAACACCTTCGATATACGGTCGCAACTTCTCAATAGCCCACAATACAGCCAAGCACTCTTTCTCTGTTGTAGAATAATTTCTCTCACTCCTATTCAAAGACCTACTAAGGTAACAGACAACCTTTTCTCCCTCATCAAAGTTCTGTGAAAGAACTGCACCGATACCGAAATCTGAAGCGTCTGTTTGTACGACGAAGGGTCGTTTAAAATCTGGGCAAGTAAGTATAGGTGCTGTCACCAAACACTCTTTTGCCTTCCTAAAGCTATCCTCGCATTCTTGAGTCCAACTAAACTTCCTATTCTTCTTTAATAAATCCGATAACGGCCTAAGCAATTCCGCAAAATTCGGTACAAAACGACGGTACCACGAAACTGTCCCTATAAAACTCCTAACTTCTTTTACATTCCTCGGTGCTGGAATCCTAACCATGCTTTCCACTTTCTCTGGATCTACATGTAACCCATTTCGATCCACTATATATCCTAAAAATTTCAGCGATGGCATGCAAAAGTTGCATTTTTCCTTACTGACTTTCAACCCTGCTTCACTCAACCTTTTCATCACCTCATTCAGAATTTCAAGATGTTGTTCGAAACTTTCTGTAATGATGATGATGTCGTCTAAATAGACGAAAACGAATGGCTCGAGGTCGGCACCCAAAACTGTGTCGATAAACCTCTGCCAAGTAGCAGGCGAGTTGTGAAGACCGAAAGGCATTCTTCGAAATTGAAAAAGACCTCTCCCAGGGACCGTAAAGGCAGTATAGGGCTTAGATTCCTCCTCCATAGGAATCTGCCAATACGCTGACTTGATGTCTAGCGAAGACAAGAACCTCGCACCTCGAAGCCTGTCTAAAATCGAATTAATATAAGGAAGTGGATAAGCATCCCTATCTGTATTTTTATTCAGCTTCCTATAGTCCACACAGAACCTAAAGGAGCCATCTTTCTTTTTAACTAAAAGTATTGGAGATGACCACGCACTTGTCGATCTCTCAATAACACCTGCATCTAACATTTCCTTTAATTCCCTATCAATATGAACTTGCATGGCCGGCGAGACCGGATAATACCGTTGTTTAATCGGTTCCGCCGACGTCCTAATTTTATGCGCAACCATAGTTGTGCAACCTAAGCCTTCAGGCATCCTACTAAATGATTCCTCAATCAAATCCTCTAAACTCTTAATTTCCCTATCACTCAACTCTGATCGTTCTGTAATCGAACAAATCGAAACCGGCTGTTCCGAAAAATTCCACTCACGTGACCTTAAATCCGGTATAATACCCGAAAGTGCCCAAAAATCTGCACCTAGGATCACCGTGTGTGGCAGAGTTGGTATAACAAGACAGTCAATCAACACTGCCCTGTCTTCTACAACTATTGGAAGAGAGAGTGTCCCTAAAACCTTGACACCTGTTCCATCTGCTAACCGAACGCAGTGAACAGTGTCTGTATTTAACGAAAGACCTAAATTTTTAAGAAATTTCCAAGAATCCCTACCTATTATGGTTCTAGAAGCTCCTGAATCTAATAAACCTAAAAATCTAGTACCATAAATACTAACTCCTAAAAATGGTCTCCTATCATCACCGTTTGCCTCGAGAGTAAAACCTAAATGAACCTGATTCACCAGCTGGTTTTCAGCAGGCAAAACCTTCAACGTCTTCGAGCCTCTTGCCCTGCTGGCACAAGAGTCCGTTGACCGTTTCCCGAACACCGTCGGCAGTTTTGTCTACTGACGCCTAAAGCCCCACAACCAAAACAACGCCTAGGAGCGGAACACCTATTTGCAAAATGGCCTAATCCATTGCAATTATAATACCTAACCGAAGACCTTTGGTTCGAAGATTGGGCCTGACGAGCAGTTTGGTTGTTCTCAGAAACAACCGAAACTGTTGGAGTTTCTACACCTAAATAAGCTAGATCCGGCTCTAGCAGATTCCTATTACCCCTAACACTAGGTGGTGGAACATATGATTCCACATTTGCCCTAACTGCTTCTAAGTTCCTACCTAAAGCCACCAAATCGGATACGCAACTAGGCTTCGCCAAACCAAGCTGAGTTTGGTAGAAAGGTGTCAAGTTCCTTTGAATCATTGACAGCTTTCTACCTTCCGATATTGGTTCCGTTAACCTACCGAACAAATTCTGCATTGTCGCCACATAGACTCCGATGGATTCATCTTTGCCTTGTGTGCGACGCCTAATCTCATCTAAAAGTGAATCATCGTAATTCGGTGGTAAGAACTCCAGTTTCAATTCTCTGACGAGTTCTGACCACGAATTAACTGACAACCTAACTGCCCTATACCAAATGAGTGCTTTTCCCACAAAAAGCTCAACAGCTGCCTTAAAAAGTTGGATTTCTGAAACCCCCCTAGCCGAACGAATTTCCTCAACCCTTTCCAAGAACGAATTCACTGAGGCACCACAGCGCTCACCAGTGAACTTTACATCCCATTTTGAAATATTCGCGAAATTGTCCCTACCAACTACAATCTGTTCTACAATCCTGTTACCACTATCTCTACTATTCTCTACACTATCAATTTCAATTCCTAATCTCGTCGATGTACTGGCAGAAGTAACCGACTTGCTAATCGGAGGTTCAGCTGAACGCTGCTTTTCAACCTCATTCCTCTCCACCTGTTTCCTATTCTGCTTCCCTACGTTCTTCTCATCCTCAATTTCTTCTTCATCAGTATCACTTTCCTCATCTTCATCATCACCTTCTAACTCTGCCATAGCCATATAATTAATTTATTTTTCAGAGCCTGCTTGCTCTTTTCCTGCGTCTCGTTCTCTGGTATACTCCTATCCATCCTACGAAGTCCCCACTCTACCTTCGTAAGAATTTTCAAAAATTCCTTCGAAGTTTCCGACTTCGGAGGATTTTCTAACAATTTTTCTATTTCCCCTAATTTCTTCTCCACCGCCGTAAGATCTTGTTCAAAGCTAAACGGGTAGGCTGGAGGTATAAAAGAGCTCCTACGTTCAAGTTTCAATGCAACCCTAAGTGCTTTGCGCATTTCTTCTACTGTCCCTACTGCTAATCCCCTCCATTCTACCTCATACGTAATCTCCTCTTGCGACAGCCTATTAACCTGGCTTGACTCCATTTTAAAATCAACAGAAGAAAAAAAATGTAATTAAAAAAAAACAATTATTGTGAAATTAAAAAAAAATTATCAACACTCAATCCAAACAAAATTCACTAATCCTTGCTAAAAGTACACAAAAAATAAATAATCCCTGAAACACACTGTCAATAGTATCACTATGTTGTTTTTTTTTTTTTTTTGGTCACTGTCGAAAAATCACAAATTAATAATCGGTCCGATTATTGATCAATCTAAATTTGATTACCTAATAAAAAAATTAACCACAAAAAAAATTAAATTTTCCTCAAAAAAAAATTGTAACCCTAGAAAATGTGTTTTCGCGAAATGGCAACACTAATTAAAATTCACTACACTAAATTCCCCACACCTGTCAAAATATATTTCCCCACTCAAAACAAAATGGATACCACCAAATAATTAAATTTATAAAATGAATTGAAATAATATAATAAAACAATAAATTGATTATGTGAATAATATCACACAATCAATAAAAGCAATTAAAACTCAATTAAAAGCAAACACAATACACAACCAATCTTACTCAACTTCTATTTTGTCAGCACAATGTTCAATGCAGGTAGCCAATGTACGTACGGAATATCACTTCCAAAGATTATTCCTTCAATTCACAATGCACTTTTTCTGCAACCACTTTTCACCTGAATAAAAAACAAAAACCAAGTAAATTCTTTGGCGATATAGATTGCAATTAATATTTCTACACCACTTCCCTAAACAAATCACAATGCACAAAAGAAGACTTCAACTCTAGGTACTTTTTTGCACACAAGAAACAGAAACACAGGCCCCACGTTGGGCGCCAATTGTTGCAAAATTAACAAACGCGAATCTACAAAAATTTTTATGGGAATTAAAATTTAGATTTATGACGGCGGAACTACAATCCGCAAAACACAAAACAGATAGAATAATTATTTAATTGACCGAATTAATTAAATATACAAAAAAAATTGAAACGAGTCGGCGCGGCGTGCGAGAAAAAAAACTAATGACAACTGTCAAATCGATGGTGGGTGCGTTTAGTAAATTTCACAACAGGGAGCATAAAAAAATGCTGCCACCTAGCTAGCTCAGCGATGGGGTGGGTTCAGCGAAACGGTGGGCTGTATTAATATTGGGGAATCGATAAAAAAAGATGTAAAAAATGAATTAAATTGAATTGTAAATTAGGGTGTACCAAAATAAAATGGGCGCCAGTAATTTTTTTTTGTTTTAGTTCTGAACTAAATAGGAAATTACAAACCTTTTGGACCAATTCACTGAAAAAAAAAAAGTTCCTTTCCAAGAAAAAAATAAAAGAATGTTTTAATTTACCTGAATAGGATTTTAATGAAGTTTTATTAAAAATTATCTGGGAAACCTTTATAGGTATAGGTATAAAACCCAGAATTTTTTCTAAAACAAATAAGAATTTACAAAGGTGTTTGGCAATTGGCAGATGGCCAATTTACAAAAAAATATGTTTGAAAATGTAGAAAAAAATGGAAAAGTGAAACAAGAACAATGGTTTTGTGCCACTACGGGACACGAAGAAAAATCACGTTAGGAAAAATTCCCGAACAACAACGGAATCTAAGAACGGTCGCGAGTCCCGCAATCTCAGGAAGACAAAAGAACGGAACGAAAGCCTAAACGGGGTAAATTTTAAGGCACTTAATAGCCTCCAAATAAAGTAAAAAAGACGAATCAAAATTCTCCTAACCCAAACTATACAATCAACACTGTATACTTAGCTTTTTATTTTTAGCGGATCCTGTCTCTTCCAGTCTCACCCTGGCTCTATCTCCTCAGCAGAATGCCTTCTCGTCACCACAAAAATAGCACTAGTACTTTTTTTTTTTTCCAAATATTCCCCAACTGGGATTCCTCTGACCAAAAATTAATTATTCGACACAACTCGAAATTTCTCCTCGACAATAATAATTTTTCGCTTTAAACTTTTCTTCAACTTCACTCTTTCGTAGCTTTCTAAAAAGTGCCTCTCAAAAGGCGAACTTCTCTCACCCATTCGGCCACGACATATATGCCATCCTCTTCTGACCTTTGGTCCGTGTTGGTATTCTGTCGCGGTTGCAACACCCGGCTTTTTCGCTGGTGTGCATGCCGCTGTCGAATCCAGCCACGCATATATGGTCTCTTTCACATTGGTGATTTGAACACCAACCTTGGCTTAATGGACGAGTTCAGTTCTAATCCGTCAATTTCAACTGGTCTAAAAAGTTAAACGAAAAATTATTAAAGATCGCGAATAAAGTCCCCAGCCCAACCGGCCCAACTCAAAAACTTGAAGAAAGCATTCTGTTAGATGGGATCCGATGCCATTTTCCCAACAAACATTATGAGACAGGATCCGATGTTTCACGCGAAATTTAACATATTTTAAACCCGTAGACTTTCGCGCAGACAATTAAGGGTAAAGGGAATAACATCGCAACGTGATTTTACTTGGTGAGCCAGACACTTAAAATTGGGCAGAAGGCCATACTAAATTTATGTTGGTGTGAACTTGAAATCACACATGCCGTTGAACATGGGTCAAAATCTTCATGTTTTACAATCCTGTGTGGACCATCTGTCGCACACCCACATATCTTGTGGACCATCTGTCGCACCCTGTGTGCCTGTGTATTTTTGCCGTTGTGACTCATCCGTCACATATAGGTATATGGATTTTGGTGACCGCCTGTCACTCCACTTTGTGTTTCAGAATCGAAGACCTAGTTTGATTGCTTTTCCAGAATGCTTAAGAGTAGGACTCTGGACGGTGGAAACCAGGTTTCAACTAAGCTCTACAGCATTTTGGAGCCGCAATAGAAAGGAAGGTTGAAAAATGGATTGGGGAAAATTGAATAGGTAGGTGAACCTTGTTGTGGTAAATTTTACCGCAACAACATCACAAGGAACTTGTCATCAATCAGAAATGAAGGAAGACCAAAGCCAAAAGTAATGCGGTGTTCAGGTACATATTTGTCGTCACCTGTAGGCCTAATAGAAAAAGCCCGGAGGATTGTATTAAGAGCTATGCCTTAATTTCGACCGTTTGAGAAATGGAAACGATCCTTCCAAATTTACAATTTTATTGTCAAATAATTCCAAGATATGTAGTTCCAATATTTCTTCCAGCCTTCCAATTTAAATGGCAGCTCTTTGCAAAAGTGTGAGTGTTGTTTCCCGGAAAACCATTATTGAGATTTGCAGCTACTCTTAGGTTTTCAGCGAAAGGTTCATACCAAGAGATCTTTGGACAAGATTATTACCTAGCTATCACTAACTAGATAATCACTCCTTAATTAAATAACAAAAAAGGAATTGACGTAAAGAATAAATTCAATTAAATTCAACTCATTTATACAAGAAACTCAAATACATACAACTTTTTAAAATTATTATTTACATTTTGTTCCGATCCGCCAATAATTCGTGACCTATCGCTTTCAAAACAAATGACATTTTGATGAATAGATATTTCGCTTTCAATATAAGGTGGAATGAAAGCGAATAACTTTTGAGAATAGGAAAATACAAATCCGCCATTAAAAAGCGATCCGCAGCGCTTTCTGAGATAGTCCTGTTGTTACTTGTTACTACTCGTAATTTTAAATTTAATCTCTATGCGGATGGGAAGATATGAAGTCAATGTTTCGTTGCTTATATAAAATAGCGAGGATGTTTTGGTGGTTATTGATTTTTGTATACCATGTAAAAAATCCAGAAATGCATAGTGGACAGTACTTAGACAAATTATTATGTCTTTTTTCAATACCGAGTAAATAAAATATTGGAAAATTATATTAGTTTTGATTACCTCAATTTCTATTGGACTCAAGTACTTTCTTTTCAGTTAAAGTTCTAAATACCTTGGAGGTATCGTACCAACCAACCCTCGGTAGCATGCAATGGCATTGCAAATAAGGCGCCTTACTTTTTACATGATCTGACCTGGATCTGATTTCTAAATGAAAAAAATTCTCAAACATTAATAAGATATATTTTTCAATTTCCAATAGTTGCTCAATTTAAAGTCTTTCAAAACTTAATTATCTCGGTTCTTAGAATATTTGGAATTATTGTTGTTGAAAAAACAAAAAATATTTTTCTACGTCCCCCGATAACAAAAAAATCGGTTCTTAAATTCCTTTTACAAGAACAAAATTTCATTGGCGTTTCAAAGAAAGTATGAATCACTTGCTTTCAACAAGTTCTTTATTAATTACGAGTGCATTAATGTTTTATTTCACTGAAAACATGAGCACTTTAAATTCGCTCGCACTTTTGAAATCCAAATCTTTAAGCATAAACAAAACATTCGCATTTAGATTTAAACTTCTTTTATACGTCTTTATACAGAGAATATAAATTCGAATTTTATTGAAAATAAGACACGAAGATGCAACAAATTAGAAAAAAATAATTATTTATCACGAAGTTACGAGAAGGAACATAAAAAACATTAATTCAATATTCATCCCATAAGTTTTCGAGTTTGAAGGCAAACATTGTAGAATTACAAAATAAATGTTTCAAAAGCAAAAACCAACAAAAAATGGCTCCTCTGGCTGACAGGCGTCTGTCTGGCTAAAGACACTAAAACTTTTATCGTCTTGTTTGTTCCAAATGATGTCACTTGGATGTATCATCCTTTAATGAAGTAATTTAACTAAAATAGAGTAGTTAATCTAGATTGTGAACAAAGGTTCGTAGAATAAAAGTTATGGCAGCTAGCGGAAGGAAATGAAATTGGCTATAATGTTGTAGTAAATTCGCTACAAAATATTTATTTAATGGGGTGTTAAGAGAGCTCTGTGACTCTTTCCATGGCTAGGAATATAGGAAGGTTTATTTATATGTATTTTTTAAAAATAAATTAGAACTTATGTATGTACATACTACATACATATATCTAATAAGATTTTCATTTCATGTGTTATTATTGAGGAGTTAATTGCTTTAAGTTTAATTCAAAAAGTGATTTATGCATATCTATTACTATAACATATAACGAACATGAATTTTTTTCTTTTTAAATAAGCTTTCCCGCTATGTGCACTTGGGCGCTGTCAGTGAGGTTAGCTATGTATAGATAAGTTTATTGTGTCAGACATATACATTGCGATTCACATGATTAGACGCACCATTTTTCTCTCAATAAATTGCAGTTTTCTTTTTGTTTTTCTTCATGAACTACGAAAGAATTGCATTCATTTGAAAGGTTATTGAATACTCTGGGAAAAAAACCTAAATTCAAGATTAGTGAGAGACACTTTACGGTTGTTTTGATCTCTTTCTTCGCATTAGTGCAAAAAAAGCTCAAATAAATCGGTTCACTTGATTAGACGCACCTGTTAAAAGTTAAAAAAAAGAGGTTGATCAATTTTTAACATTTTCTATTTACTTTTTTTATTGTTATTGAAGTTATTTTTCACAGTTTCAATACTTTGTACAACCTCTACGATTTGAAATTACATCAAAAATTCTACTTTTAAGAGATTCATACAATTTTCTTAATAATCTAATGAAATCTTAGACAAGGCTTCTTTAATTGCGGCAATTATCTCCTTGCAGCTTTCATACTGCTTACCTTTTTCATAAATTTGATGGGTCAGCCATCCAGAAAGGTTTTCAATGATGTTTAGATCAAGTGAGTATGGTGGCCACTGCAAAAATTCCACATTTTCACTGGGGATAAATGCTTTTACAACGTGCGCGTTGTAAATCGGAGCATTGTCTAGTTGTCAGATCTACTGGATAGGTCCAGAAAGGTCTCTTATGGCTCGGAAAGCTGGTTGCATAAGAGCTTTATAAGAAATTTCTGTCATTTTGTGACACACAAAACCAACTCAAAGGCGCGGTAGTACGAAATGGCACCCCACACCCATATTTCTCCTTTCTTGGAATGATTTCGGTTCAAAAAGCATTCGGATGTCATAGAAATAAAACTTATACCCATCAGGACCATCTAGGTTGAACTTTTTCTCATTAGAAAACACCAAATTTCTTCAATTTAAAACACTTCCAACCTGCGCATACCATGTCATGTGAAGAGACGCGCGAACACCAACCGCTGTTCTTTTCTTGCAGCGCAGCGTTAAGTTTTTTTTTTTTTTAGCTTTTTGAATTTCAAGTGTTGAATACCTAAAAAAGCTCGAAGAACAGTTGATTTGATTGCACTTACCCCCGCTAATTGTTTGATTTTCATCGTGGAGTTAGTTAAATTTGAGGCAATTCTTATAATTTTTCGCTTCTCGTGTGGTGTAAAGGGTGTTTTTGTCCTTCCTTTGTTGTTTTTTCCGTAGATGGCAGGATTTGATAAAACATTTCGAACACCTTTATCATTTCGTCCTATTTTCTTTGCAATTTTGGGCATAGAATACCCTTCTGAGTGGTAGGCCTCAATTTTTGCTATTTCCGCCGAAGTTAACATTTTCTTTCTACCCATTTTCACCTTAAACACTCGGAAAAACTTTAATAACGTACACTCATCAACCAAATTTAATTTGTATTACCCAGCATTAAGAAACTAACTAAATTAATTCGTGCGTCTAATCAAGTGAACCGATTTATTTCAGCTTTTTTAGCACTAATGCGAAGAAAGAGATCAAAACACCGTTAAGTGTCTCTCACTAATCTTGAATTTAGGTTTTTTATTACAGAGAATTTAATAACCTTTCAAATGAATGCAATTCTTTCGTATTTCATGAAGAAAAACAAAAAGAAAACTGCAATTTATTGAGAGAACAATGGTGCGTCTAATCAAGTGAACTGCACTGTATAAAAAATGTTTTCAGTTGTTAATCAAATTTTTTTTTTTAACTTTTGAAATGCAATGTTTTTCAAACTTTTCAAAAGGTTCTCTATAAAAAAAATCATTAAAATCCGTTATGCCGATAATGAGAAATTCAAAATTCCAAAAAATTGTTAAGGGTTCCGATTGCAAAATTGTTTTTATTGAATTGTATATCGTAAAAATTATTTTAAAGAAAAATAAATTAATCAAAGTTCTAAGCGGGCCGTGTTCGAGAAAAATACGATTTTCGAAAACCATTTCTTAACATTTGCATAATACCGTTATTTTTAAATAAAATGATTTTTTTCATCTCACATCTTTTAGATGAATCAGTTGTAACATTTTAGGAAAATCAAAAACAAGAAAAATGGTTTCAATAACCATTTTTTGGTAATTTTTGTAAAGCATTATCTAGCTTTAACTAAATGAAATTGTTTGAATTATTTTTTTTTCATCCTTGAAACAGCTTTTAAGAAAATTTCCTAAAACAATTCGTTAGGCAGGTTCTCATATTTTTTATCTAAAAAAAAACCTGTGCGCAGAAAAATTTAAAAATACCTAGTTTAAAAAAATCGGCCGAGCTGCTTAGGCTGTAATGAAACAGACAGACAGAATTGCGAGACACACTTTATTCGTCTTCCCTATCATCGTAATGCCATGTCTGATCAAAATCTCGAGTTAGATTTTTTTACGAGTGCATAACTGGCCATATACATACGTACATAGCAAGTAAAAATAGTCTCCGACCTTGTCTTATAACTGATGTTTTTAAAGCCCCGAAATTTCTCATAACCTATTACCTTCCAAATTGTCCGCCCTTGGCTTACAACCTTTAGTCTTCAAATGGACTTCCTCTTTCCTGGAAAACTAAAAGCACAATATTCGTTTCAGATCCATTTTTTCCTGCATCTTCTTAAAGGTCCCTCAAAGCAGTCACTAAATTTTCGATATAGTCAAAAAACATTCTAATTATATAAACATACTCGTAATATAGGTACGTTACTGATATTAAGTTTTTCAAAACCATATCTTTAACACATGGCGCTGCTCCCACTACCCCTCCCTCTCACGTTAACCCCCTCCCTTACACGCTGTGGTGGTATGGCTGGTATGGCCCGTTATCTTCCCTGCTCGGGCACGGTCACGACCGGCTGTATCGTCTGCTCGACGATAATGTTGTCTGTCAGTCTTTTCTTGTAAAAAATCATTTTGCACAAGTTTTTGAAATAAATGACAGCCAATTTTAAAGACGTAACTTCAACAATATTAGCGCAATCACCTGTCAAAGTTAAGAAAAATCCTTTTGAAAAACTCTTCACTTATCAGCTGATTGATATGAAGTAGTTTAATGCACAGAGCTAAGTGATTTCGAAAAAAATTGATCGAACTAAATTTTCAGATTATCAATTTTCAGATTATCAAATGACTAAAATATCAGATCTCATCAAATTAAAAACCAGTTTGCAATAAATCTTATGACCAAAACTGTTTACTATAAATTTACTCGCAAAAAAAAATAAATACTCGTAAATCAAATTTTTGCTTAAATAAATATTCCCTGTTTGTCTAGAGAGCTTAATCAACTCATTTGTATTTTATTTGAGCGTGTGTCAAGGACGAATGCGAACCTACACGAGAGCCGAGTGCATTTACCACCGCACCGGCCGAAAATGTATGCATGTCCTTTATTTGAATGCATCCTTGAAGCAATAATTCAATCATAATGACACTCGACATACAATAGCCATTGTAAGTCAATTTTGCTCATGGCGCAGGTTTAAAACTAGTTATTCAAATAGGTTGAAGACCACTCTACGATTTTACCCCTACCCCTTCTGGTTTATACTTGATGCAACTTACATACACCTATGTAAATTTATTGGACTTTTTTAAATTAATCATGTAGGCATTTTATTTTTTTTTTTGATTTGTTGGTAATTTTGTTGAGCAGCCCTTTATCGTGCCCAAAAAGCGTTACAATTTAAAAAACAAAAAAAAAAGGAAATATGACAAGGGACTCATTAAACGGCGGAGAAGAGAATATTATGAACAACTGAGGAGGGTGATCATCTTTACCACGATCGCCTTGGTGGAATAAATGCTTATAGGGTTTGTGCTTTGATCGGTCAGCACGTGGCACTGAAGTTACTAATGAACACAATGTTGGAAAAAAAAACATAAATTGTATTGCATTGCATATAAATGTCAGTGATTGTTCCAAAAAAGAAAAAGAAATTTGAAGTGGAAGTTAGAATGGTCATTAAATTTGCTTGTATCACCGTCAAGGTCGTAATTAAATTTACCATAGGATCCATAATACGAGTATATTTTAGTTATTTACAGAAATGATATTTACACAAATTCAAGGTATGCCCCTTTGAAATATTTGTCAAACAGGAACGGAATTTAGAAAAGGTAGAAACATCTAGCTTCACACTGAGGTCTAAACATAGCAAAGGGTGACCATATACCGATTTTAGTTTTTGAAGCATAAAAGTGCTTCAGCAGATGTCAAAGTTACGCATGACATTCAGCTGTCAAAATATTTAGTAAGGTTCTCCATGCAATCCGGACGAACATTTATGTATGTATGTATGTATATGGCTAATTGAGCGCTGGATATATTCACTGGAAACCTGAATTTCGGCCAAAAAATTATCTTCTCGGACGAGGCCCATTCATAAAGTTTGACTGTTTTAGGCAGGTTAATGATATATCATAAGTACAATCATAGGTTCAAGTGGATCAAAGCTCGAGAAGTTGTGAAAAAAACTTGACGAACAGGTCATCTCACGGCGAGCATTTGTCTTGACAACCACTTTGGACGAGCTCAAGGCCAACATTTTAGACGGTTGTACCGGAATAATTCCGCGAGTCATCGAAAATTTGACCGACCATTTGAAGCACTGCCAGCGAAGCCTGGTCAATGGTATGGCGGCATCATCGGACTTTATTTCTTTCCCAATAAAATAGGTGAAACTGTTACCATCAATGGTCTCAGTTATAGAGGGATGTTAACCGACTTTCTGGGGCTAGAGCTCGACAACATCGATATATTCAAGCTATGGTTCCAATAAGACGGATGTCCATCTCATACAAGCGACTCAACGCTGGAAGTTGTGAAGGAGAAATTTGATCTCAAGGCGAGCGTTCATCAATTGATTTTTGGATTTTTATGTTCTTTTTTTTGCAAAAACGATGATGCTAAATGTAAACTTAGATTTCTGTCTTATCAGCGTTTCTCTACGACCCTTAGTTTCCGATTTAGCTCTTCTGTTTTTGGTATATAAAGGGGTTAAACGAAACAACTTTTTTTTAAAACAATTGTGGAAGAAGGCGTTAAAGTCACTTAACTCCTTTTTGCAACCAAAAAATAAAAACTAAAAATATAGTGTTTGCATGAGGGAGTTAATTGCCTACTTACACCCTAGACCTATAGTTCTTTAAAAATAAAAATTAAAACTAAGATGAAACGTTGTGAGTTTGCGCCATCTTTGGATAAAAGAGGTCAACACTTCAGTCGATCAAATAAATTTTCAAACGAAATAACGGATTTCATATAGCAGCACATAAGTACATTTCTGACTCCCGAAAGAAGAACCCAAATAAGCTTTATCCTTCAGTATTGCTTAAAATAACAAAAATGTATAAGCTCTACATTGAGGATTGCACCGTATATAGGAACATTTTTATTACTCAATTCAACTTGTCCTTCCGCCTACGTAGAACTGATACATGTAACACCTGTGACTCTGGCAAAAACTCGACAAAAATCGAATAAAAAAGGCTCGATCTGATCCAAACGTCGTATACTCGTATAATACTTTTGATTTGCACCAAACTATGCCTTTGCCCAAACTAACATTATCTAAGGCATTCTACATGAGGCAGATGTGGTTTTATAATTTGGGAATACATGTCATTACTTCGGATTTTAAAATGTCCTATATTATGACATGGACTGAAGACATAACAGATAGAGGAAGGACTGTGCGAATTTACGAAAACAAGAAGACACTTAATAACGCGGACAGATTCTTGCCCTGGGCGAAACAAAAACTTTATATTAATATGTCTTTATTAAGTACATATTTCACTTGAGTATTTCGCAGTGATCGACTACAAGTTCCAAAAGTCGGGCACACATATCTGGATAGCGACCGGGATTTCGGAAAGATAGAAAAGGAATTATGTAGAATGAACTTGTCTATATTGCTGAACAATATAGGCAGATAATAAGACGTGTCAGCAAAAAAAAAATACTATTGTGATAAACATGATCATTTTCGATCCTTATCAAGACAAACTTCATATCAGAAACACAACTTAAATATTTTTAAATGAAAAGATAAGCTTTCGTGACTACGTTAAATGGATAAGAATGGACAAATATGGGTCCTATCCTATTCTTATAAAGAATGCTTCAATGAAGAATCTCTATTTGCAGAAGTATTAAAATCAAAGTCGATTCCCGACAAAACCCATTATTTTTCTCCTCAAGAAAAAAAAACAAGCAACTTAAAACTGAAAAAAATTAAAATTTTAAGGGGCAAATGCAGTTCATTCCACAAGAGCTTATCTGGTTTTATAAAAAAGCCATTTCAGATTCTCCCAAGGAAAATATTAATAAAGAAACCCCCCATCGTTTTTTTTTTGCAATTAAAACGATTTTATTTTTTGTTTGCAAAAAGGGGTTAAGTACCTACACTTTTTGAGAGAATAAGTGCTTTATTTATTATTCTTATCAAAAATTTTAGTTTTTAACCATAAAAAAGTTCTCATCGATTAACTTTGAACCCTTGTCTCTCGAAACTTTATAATTGTCACTTAACCCCTTCTTCCTCTCAACGCTCTTCAATTGTAGAGCATTTGAATTCAGTATTCCATAGTTTCTACGAGTACTTTACTTAACCGGCTCCCGATCAATGGAGGGTCTCTGCCTGAGTTATTGCGGTCTTCCATCAGTTGCGATCCCTCGCGAGCTCCCTCCAGTCGTCGGGACCAAGCGCTCTTGCATCTATAACCGCCTGGTCTCTATAGCGGAGGTTCGGTCTTCCTCGTCGTCTCGAACCTGGGGGCTGGGATTCGAAGATTTTCTTGGCTGGAGCGTTGTTGTCCATTCGCTCGATGTGACCGAGCCAGTGTAGTCGACGTGTTTTGGCTTTTTGGACTACATCCACATCTTGGTACAGCTCGTATAATTCACGATTGAATCTTCTCCTCCATTCGCCCTCTTCGCATATAGGACCAAATATCCGCCGAAGAATTTTTCTCTCGAAAGTGCCCAGTATCAATTCCCCTTTTTTACTTATCGTCCAGCACTCGGCGCCGTAGAGTAGAAACTGGTAAAATTAGCGTTTTGTATAGCGTGCACTTTGTCTTTCGAGAAAGGAGTTTTGAACCCATTTGTTTGGCCAAACCGAAGTAGCAGCGGTTTGCTAGGGTAATTCTTCATCGAATTTCCACTAAAGTGTCATTCGTGGGATTGATGTTCGTTCCGAGGTAGATGAACTTCTTGACTACCTCGAAATTACTGCTACCAACAGTGACGTTTTGTCCTAGGCGATGGACAGATGGGGCTTTTTTTGTTGATAGCATATACTTTGTTTTGTCCTCATTAACTGTAAGACCAACGCGTTTCGCCTGTTCATCAATAGCTGTGAACGCTTCTAGTACAGCTCGCTTGGAGCGGCCGATGATATCGATGTCGTCCGCATATCCAAGCAGTTGGGAAGACCTGTTGAAAATAGTGCCTTCCAGGTTAACACCACTCTTGCGCACTATCTGCTCTAGGACTAGGTTGAAGAAATCACATGATAGCGCATCTCCTTGTCTGAACCCTGTGCACGTCTGGAATAGCTCGGAAGAGCTGTTACCCATTTGCACGTTGCACCGCGTATTTTGTAACGTCATGCGGCATAGCTGTTAGCTGGATCAGTGTTTTCGGGATCCCGAGTTCCGACATTGCCAATAGAAGCTCTTGGCGACTTATGTTATCATATGCGACTTTAAAGTCAATGAAAAGATGGTGGGTCTCGACTTGAAATTCGTTGGTCTTTTCCAGGATTTGCCTCAATGTGAAGATTTGGTCTATCGTTGATCTGCCTGGCCTGAAGCCACAATGGGACGTGCCGATTATAGTGTTGCAGAAAGGTTTTAGACGCTCACATAGTACGGTGGATAGGATCTTGTAGGCAACATTAAGCAGGGATATGCCCCTGTAGTTTTTGCAGGACATAGGATCGCCTTTTTTGTAGATTGGGCATATGGAGCTATTTGACCAGTCGTCGGGCATGCTTTCCTCCTCCCACACTTGGTTGATGAGCTGATGCATGCACCCTATCAGGACATCTCCTCCATACTTAAAGAGTTCCGCAGGTAGGCCATCCGAGCCTGCGGATTTGTTATTCTTAAGCTTGCGTATGGCTTTCTTAACCTCTTCAGTACTGGGTAGTGGGACTGGATCTTCGTTGACTGGTCTTATGCTTCTTTGCTCCCCTGTGTTTTCGTCTAAATAATGCCCATTAAGCAGCTGCTGGAAATGCTGTTTAAACACGTCTACATTTCCCTGTGCTTCGGTGACTTGGTTCCCTTCGCTGTTTCGAAGAGCTTGCGTGCCGGTCATATAACCTGATGCCAGTTGTTTGGCTGTTTTATAGAACCGGCGGGTGTTTGCGGTGGTGCTAGACTCCTCGAGATACCTGAGCTGAGAAGCTGCGGCTGCTCTTTTCTTTCTGCGCAGGGTTTTTTCTCTTTCCTTCTCTTTTCACGGTACTCCTCTTTTGCCGCACGTCCAAGATGTTCGACGCGTGCCTTGCGCCAATTAGCACATGGTCGATTTGGTTGGCGGTTCGACCATCTGGAGATCGCCAGGTTGCTGTTTGTATCCTTCGCCTGGGGAACCTAGTGCTACTTATCACCGTATTCCGAGCTGCAGCAAAGTCGATTAGTCGGAAGCCGTTATCTGTTGTCATTTCGTGGAGGCTGTGCTTTCCAACTAATCCGCCAAAGGTATTTTCCTTCCCGACTTTAGCATTGAAATCTCCGAGCACGACTTTAATATCGTACTCCGGACAGGCTCCGTAGGCTCCGTCCAGGAGGTCGTAAAACTCCTTGTTTCTTTGTGTAGCGCTGGTAAATTTTACTTTCCGATAGAATAAAAAATAACTCAACTTTTTATAATTACGTTATAACGTTTTATTTTAATATTAAAAATAACTGGTGTCGCTTACAGTTCTCGTAAAAGAATGTCTAATATCAAAAATATAAAATGCCCTTTCACCTTTTATGAAGGTTAAAACATGACATGGCATAATTTAGATAGTTTGACAAGAAGTGTCATATAAGTTATTAATTTCTATGTTTTTAAGGCCAATTCACAATTATATAGGGTTTTCCAATAAGAGGTGTTATTTTGATATTCAAAGAAAAATGGCATTTTTGGAGATAAATGATCGGATGTTTATTTCATTATAAAGAGGAAGGTATGCCGTTAATAATGGAACACAACATCAGCCAAATGGTCGCCAAGACCACGCTTACAGGACCATATCCTTTTCATGACATTTTCCATAACCAAATCGCAAAGTGGCTGCCCTATGTCCTCGATAGCCTCACGAATTTCATCTTTGAGGTCTTGAATCGACGCTGGGCACCAAACAGTCACGCGTTGAGGATGGAGAGGCTTTTCAACAATAACTCTTGGGTTTTCGGAGCCCCAGATGCGACAGTTTTGCTTGTTGACGTAGCCTCCGAGGTGGAAATGGGCCTCATCAGCCACTTTGCGATTTGGTTATGGAAAATTTCATGAAAAGGATATGGTCCTGTAAGCGTGGTCTTGGCGGCCATTTGGCTGATGTTGTGATCCATTATTAACGGCATACCTTCCTCTTTATAATGAAATAAACATCCGATCATTTATCTCCAAAAATGCCATTTTTCTTTGAATATCAAAATAACACCTCTTATTGGAAAACCCTTTAGTTTAATTGGTATAATAAAATTAATTGATTTATAATAAATGAATTTAGAATAAATTGCATTAGATGTACATATATTAACATTCTCCGCCCCCGTGAACGATGTTCACAATAATTTGCAAAAAGCCCCTTCGTGTTGTAGCCGGACCTGGTAAACACTTGTATTACGATAGCAGCAGTAGCAGTCTTCAAATTTGTTCTTTGCTTTCTTTATTGATTTTACATGTAAAGAAAAAAAAACTTTAGTAACAAAAAAAAAGAGAAAACAGTTCAAGGACAAAACAACAATAACAGTTATGCATATGCATCAACATCTGCATGAATTCTTCGTTCCAGTTTTCATACATTCCAATTAAGCTTTTGGAACTGTTACACTAGTAACCCATTGAGTATATGCATATGTACGTACGATGGTAAGTTAATTTGTTGTTGGTTTTGTTTTACAACTAAAGATCAAAACCAATTATCATACAAATTCGGGTTTTCATTGATGTCGGTCGGTGTCGTGCGCGGGCGTAGTGCATCGGTGGTTTTTTTTTATTTTGTTTTATTTGTGTGTCAATATCGTTTGTTTTGTAATTTTGATCGTGTCGTGTAATGTTAAATGTAATTAATTAATAGTGCGGTTACCGATTATGTTTTTTATAATTTATTAATTATTATCTCGGGCGTGATAAAAACATAAAGTGTGAATTGTGATTGTGGTTCCTGGGTGCTGTTGCTGTGCTGCTGCGTTTGGTGTTGTTGTTGTTGCTGTTTTTTTTGTGTTGCTGCTGATCCTGATACTCCGCATAAAGCGCGGAGTGGATTTATTTTGATAAGTGTCGTTTTTTATTTATATATATTTTATTTTAATTTTATATTTTATTTCAATTTTATATTTTATTTCAATTTTATTTATTTAATTTGAATTAAATAATTTCAATAATTTCCCCTTGTGTGTCTGTGTGCGTGTGCTTGGGATTTTTTTTTTTCGATTCGGTTTCGCGATTTATTAACATGGGTATAATTTTGTATTTCCCCTTTAACATATTGCAAATAATTTGCAAATGGCCGCGAAAATCATTTTGATGACGTCATGCCGGTTTTGTTTGTAATTTTCCGAGTGTTCATCAATTTAAAAATAATTAGTTAAGTGTAAGTGATTTTACTAAAAGTGATTTTTAATAAAAGTGTTTAAATTAATGTATTGTGTTAAGTGTTGTGTAGAATTTTGGTTTTCCAGAGTTTTATGCAAATCTTATGTTTAAATTTGTAAAATGTGAAATGCCGTCGGCAATTAAATATGACAAGAATTGCATTTTGTAATTCCGACGGGGTTTTGACATTTTATATATACATAATTATTTAAATTGTGTTGCAATCAATTGTGTTGAAATTAATTGTATTGAATTTAATTCTTTTGATAATATGTGTTGTGTTGAGTGAAATGTGGAATGCCGTCGGCAATTTGATCCGACGGGAATTGAGTTTTTGTGAAATACATACTTATGTTATTTGTGTTGAATTTTAGTTGTGCAATATTTTATTTGTGTCGAATTTTATTTGTGTTGAATTTTATTTGTGTTGAGTTTATTTGTAAAATATTTTATTTGTATTCTATTTATTTTGAAATATTTTATGTGTTGAATATTATTTTAAAATAAATTATTTTGACAAAATATGTTTTATGTTGACTTTTATTTAAATTAAAGTTTCTTCATCGCTAGATTTGTTGCTCGGGAGGTAGCAAATTTTTGTTATAGGACGTTTTATGATTCCGTTTTTAGTTTTTAGAGTTACAACTCGGACAAGTCCATCGGTTCCGGGATGTGTTTCGGTGACCCTGGCTAGTAACCATTGGGATGGTGGAAGCCTTTCATCTTTTACTAGGACTAAGCCTCCGATTTTGGGTTCGGCCTCTTTTCTAGTCCATTTAGGTCTTTGTTGTAGACGTGATAGATATTCTCCGTTCCACTTTCGCCAGAAAGAGTCGACAAATGTTTGTATCCTCGTCCATCTATCTAGGTAGCTTATGTGTTTTGGAGTTGGTGTGCTTCCTTGAGGGATTGACAATAATGGTCCTCCAATCAAGAAGTGCCCTGGAGTTAGGACGTCTAGATCGTCTATATTTTCAGATAGAGGGCATAGAGGCCGAGAGTTCAAGCATGCTTCAATTTGTGCAAGAAGTGTGCAGAGCTCCTCAAAAGTTAACCTCTCATCTCGTATCGTTCTTTTTAGGTGGTATTTAACAGATTTCACTCCCGCTTCCCATAGACCACCGAAGTGAGGAGAAGCAGGAGGAATAAAATTCCAGTTGGTTCCTGTGTTGGCTAGAGTTCCAGCAATTTCTTGCCAATCGTGCTTAGCTTGCTCTAGCATTCGGGCTAATTCTCTGTTTGCTCCAACAAAATTCGTGCCGCAATCACTATAGATTTGACTACAAAGACCTCGCCGGGCCGTGAAGCGACGAAAAGCTGCCAAGAAGGATTGGGTTGTCAAATCTGATACTGTCTCCAGGTGAATAGCTTTCGTAGCAAGGCATATAAAAATCGCAAAGTAGCCTTTGTAGGTTTTAGCTCCTCTTCCTTTCCATGCTTTTATATCAATAGGGCCAGCATAATCTACTCCAGTATGGGTGAATGGCATGGAGATTCGTACTCGTGGTGCTGGCAGGCTTCCCATGAGTTGTTGCAGGTTCTTTCTCTGGAATCTGAAGCATATTGGGCATTTATGAATAAATCTTTTCACGTGTGGTTTAATGCCCATAATCCAGTACGACATACGGATGTATGCGATAGTCAGTTGATTTCCTCCGTGAAGTGTTTTGATGTGAGCATCTCGCATCACAAGCTCAGAAAACTGGTAATTGGGTTTCAGGATGATCGGATGCTGCTGATTGTATGGGAGTAATGTGTTCTGCAGTCGACCACCAACGCGAAGTATCCCATTACCATCGATGAACGCGTTTAGTGAGAGCAAGGATTTTGGAATTGTACCTTTACTTTCGTATTCACTCAATTCTTCGGTGAACATGAGTCTCTGTACAGCTTTATGTACCAATAAGCCTGCACAGTTCAGCTCCTCGGGGCTTAAGTCTCCATAAATTTTGGTTATGTTGCTTCTTTTTGCAAGACAATTTCTTTTAAATCGAAGACAGAAGGCAATGGCTCTGATGTTCTTTGAGAGTCGTGAACATCTTAATACACTTTTGTTGATGTCATCATCCGCAGCATCAGCGACAGCTAGTGTACATTGCTTTTTCTCTGCTCTCTTTTCTTCTTCAGTTTCGAGTGTAGATGGTTGTTCGGGTACTTCAAAATACCACTTCTCCCGCAAAAATGAAGGTCCGTTCCACCATAGCTCTTGTGTTCCGAGTGTTGAAGGTGAAACTCCTCTGGATGCTAGATCAGCTGGGTTGTGATCCGTGGGGATGTGTTTCCAGATATCACAGCTTGTGAGACGTTGAATTTCCGCAACTCTATTGCTGACGAATGTTGTCCATTTTGAAGGCTGTGCTCTGATCCAAGCCAACGTTATCGTTGAATCTGACCAGGCGTACACCTTTGTGTCAGCGAAATCAAAAACTCCTCTTGTGTAGTTCAGTAGAGATGCAAGTAGAACAGCTCCACAAAGCTCAAGTCTTGGTAGACTCACGGTTTTCAATGGAGCTACTTTGGTTTTTGATATGACAAGGTGCATATGGATATTTTCAGAGCTGTCGAGCACACGTATGAAGACTACTGCTCCATAAGCCTTTTCCGACGCATCGCTGAAGCCATGAAATTCTACTTGTTTATGTGTGTTGTGTGTTCTGATCCATCTTGGGATTTTTATGTGTTGGATATCAGGTAGTTCTTTCCGAAAAGCTTGCCATTCTTCTCTTAAGTCTGATGGAATCGGTTGATCCCAGTCTGTTCTTCTGCACCATAACTTTTGCATCATGATCTTGGCTTTGATCACACATGGAGCTATCCAGCCAAGTGGATCAAACAGTTTGGCGATTGCAGATAGCATTGTCCTCTTAGTCATTTCTTCATTGTCGTGTTGAATATTTTGAAATGAAAATATATCTTCCTCTGGATGCCATCTTATGCCTAAAGTTTTGACATGATCGGTTGATCCAAAAGGCAACTCAAAACTTATCTCGCAATCTTCTTTTGGTAAGTCTTGTAAAAGATCTTTACTGTTGGATGTCCATTTACGAAGGTTGAGCCCTGCTGATGCTAGTAGACTGCGAGTTTCTTCTCGTTTTATTCGAGTTTCGTCAATGGAATCTCCCCCACTGATGAAATCATCTACGTACATATCATGTTTGACTGCAAGGGCTCCGTATGGGTAATGTTCAGCTTCATCTTCAGCGACTTTGTGTAGGACACGGATAGCCAAGTAAGGCGCACAAGCCGTGCCAAAAGTGACAGTCTTGAGTTTAAAGATTTTGATGAGTTCATTTGAGCTTTCTCTCCAAAGGATTAGCTGATAATTTTGATCCGCCTTTTGCACGAGAATTTGGCGATACATTTTCTCTATATCCGCTGTAATGGTGAATTGATATGTTCGCCATTTCAAAATTATATCGACAATGTTTTTCTGTAGCTTAGGGCCGATCATCAAATGTTCATTTAAAGATGTCCCATCATGCGTTTTCGCAGCTGCGTCAAAGACAACTCTCAATTTTGTAGTTGTGCTAGATTCCTTGAAGACAGCATGATGGGGAAGGAAGTAATGAAAAGGGGTTTCTAAAATTGGGTCATCCAGATGTACCTCTTCCATGTGTTGTAAGTTAAGATACTCAGTAATACATTGTTTGTAGCTTGCTTTCAGCTTCGGTTCCTTTTCCAATCGTCGTTCAAGAGATGTAAAGCGCCTGATTGCATTTTCCTTACTAGATCCGAGTTCAGGATAAAATCCTTCTTTGAACGGAAGTCCAACTTCATACCGTCCATCTGGTAAACGTTTTGTTGTTTTTGCAAAATATTTCTCACAGGCGACATCTTCTTCTAACGGTTGACTGACAAATGGAGTTTCTTCCATCTCCCAAAATTTGCGGATTTGCGTATCGATATCGATGTGTTGAAAATAACTTCGAATGTTTTTTGGAGGTACATCAGGAATTTTACCCAATATAATCCATCCCAGGTGAGTGTTTTGAGCAATAGGTGTAATCTCTTGCTCACTGCGGATTATATCTGGTAAAATAATGTCAGGATAAACATCTGAGCCAAAAAGTATATCGATTGGAGCGGGAATATGAAAGTTAGGGTCTGCTAATTGCAAATCAGTTAAATGTTCCCAAGTGTTAGGTACCATTTTGTGGGCCGGAAGAAGGCCAGTCAACGACTTAAATACGAACGCCTTGGTTGCGCCTTCAAACGTCGAATGTTTGGAAGAAAACATTATGTCAACGTAGTTTTGACTGGTGCCGTTGCTGACCTTCCCTAACCCTGATACTTTCACATAAGTTCGATGTCGTGTTAGATTTAAAAGATTTGCTGCAGATTCAGAAATAAACGTAGCATCTGAACCTGGGTCAATTAGAGCTCTCAGATCCACAAATCTCCCATCTACTGATTTTACCCTAACTATAGCAGTGGCTAATAAAATTTGCGTGCTATGGAGTTGTGAAGCATGAAAATTGTGTCGAGTATTGTAACTTGGTGCATTATCACCTATTGGCTGGAACGCAGGAGCGTTTGGGTTCACAGATACCTGTTGGTCCCGAGACTGGAGACCCTGTTGTTGTGATTGTGTTGTTAATGACGTGTTTGAGTTTAAAATTGAATTATTGTGTGTATGTGAATTATTATGCAAAAGTGAGTGATGCTTTTGATTGCAAAAGTAACAGCTCCGGCTACTCAGGCAATCTCGTGTTGTGTGGCTATATGCGAGACAATTCTCACATACTCGAACTTGACGTACAGCTTGATGTTTTTGAGCAGAATTCATACTCAAAAAACGTCTACACTTCATTAAAGAGTGTTGTCCTTGTTTACAAATTTGACATTGGTATCGTTGCGTATTAAATTGTGGTTTTTGTTGCATTTTTGCATGAAATGCCTTGGCTACAGTTTGTGGTTTTGTTGCTGGCTTGGACTGTGAAACTGAAGTTCCTTGCTCTACAAGGGCCTCTAAAGTCCTGAAACGGGATTTAAGAAAATCGCTAAAATCGGAAAACGTCGGCAGTTGCTTATCATTTCCAAGTTTTTCTTCCCATAATTGTTGGGTTTTAACGGGTAATTTTTGGAAGAGAATATAAATTAGTATAGTGTCCCAATGTTCCACTGGTAGATCTAAATTTTCCAGGGAATGGACAACTTCAGTTGTTGTGTCTAATAAACTCTTAAGACCTTCAGCAGACTCTTTAATTTGAGCAGTTTGACCAAATAGAAGTTTAAGGTAAGAATTTACTAAAACTCTTTTATGGTCGTACCTTTCTTTCAACAAATCCCATGCCTTTGTATAATTCCCGGTACTTAAGTCTAAATGGTTCAAGAGACGTTCGGCATCACCACTTAAACTTTCCTTCAAAAAATGCAATTTTTGAATCTCGTTCAAGGCTGTATTGTTATGCACAAGAGAAATAAAAATGTCGTGGTAGGAACGCCATGTTGTGTAGGACCCAGAAAAAGTTGGAGGCTTTATCGGCGGAAGCTTAAGGACATTTGTTTGTGGAGCTGATGTCGTTGGTTGCATCACGGACATAGGAATTGATCCTTGAAGTACCGTGGGCGAAGATGGAGCAGGTGGAGGTGGAGCTACCTTGTCCAGAGCATCCATGAGTTCACTCTTGTACTCCAAATATGTATCCCTTATTTGATCATATACGGCGATCATTTCTTCCCTTTTTAATGTCTCCTCAAGCTTCCCCCCACTTACGATTTCTTCATGATATCGTTTGGCATTTTCTAAATTCGCTTCTAAAAGCCCCAAGCGAGTTTTTACATAGTTGACAGTGCGACGTGCCTGGCCTGTCTTTTTAAAATTTGAATAATCACGCTCTAATTGTGATAAAACTTCCTTCTGAAGCTCCCCAAACGACATAGTGAACTTTTATTTATAAAATGTAATAAAAAAAGTGCAAAAAAAAATACTTTAAAAATGAGGACTTACGTGGTGTGCCTTCAGTGGAGTGTTGTTGTATTGTTGTTGGGTTGCGCGTCGCGAGAATCCCGATTTGCACAGCACAAAATGTTCTTAAATTGTTTATTTTAATTTTTCAAAAAAAAATTCTTTTGATTTAAAGTTTTAAATTGTTTTAAATAATTTGCACAATAAAATTGTCTGTACAATTGTGTTGAATATATATTTCTTAATATATATATATATATATATTGTATGCACTTTACACTCAGCAAAGAAATCACACACTTTTTTCTATTTTTTTTTTTTGTGGCTTCGAAGGACCAAATGTTTCTTTGTGTAGCGCTGGTAAATTTTACTTTCCGATAGAATAAAAAATAACTCAACTTTTTATAATTACGTTATAACGTTTTATTTTAATATTAAAAATAACTGGTGTCGCTTACAGTTCTCGTAAAAGAATGTCTAATATCAAAAATATAAAATGCCCTTTCACCTTTTATGAAGGTTAAAACATGACATGGCATAATTTAGATAGTTTGACAAGAAGTGTCATATAAGTTATTAATTTCTATGTTTTTAAGGCCAATTCACAATTATAGTTTAATTGGTATAATAAAATTAATTGATTTATAATAAATGAATTTAGAATAAATTGCATTAGATGTACATATATTAACACTCCTCCTTGTTAGATTCCTCAGCTTCATCGGTAGGGGCGTGTGCACATATTAGGCTGATGTTTTGAAAAGTAGCTTTGATGCGGATCACAGCCAGGCGATCACTAATCGGCTTAAAATCGATGACTTTTGATCTGAGTCGATTTCCCACGACGAATCCGCATCCTAACATGTGCATTCTTTGATGACAGCTGTAATAAATGTCGCAATCTTTTCTTTTCGCTATTCCTGATCCTATCCATCGTATCTCCTGGATCGCGGTAATGTCTGCCTTGTACCGCGAGAGGACAGATTCAAGTTTTTGAGTAGCACCTGGTGTGTAGAGTGTCCTTACATTCCAGGTGCATACTCGTAAATCGTAGTCCATTTTCGTTCCGGGTCTGGTTGCCATTTGACGGGGGTCGTTATCCGAAGCTTCTCGCGTCTCTCTCATAACAATTGGTGTTTTTTTACTGTGGCCGGGTCGTTAGCCCGACGCAATAAACTCCAATCTGTAGGGCCATGGGTTTAGTGTTGCAATTGTTTCCTTGGTCAACACTCGCACTTATAAGCTTAGCAAGTCATGACATAAAGCCAAGACCAGTATCCGGCGGTTACCAACGAGGAGGTATTGTAAGCACTTGATGTGTAGGAAAAGATAAAGCTCGAAGCCCCCAGTTCCTACAGCATCCAACTACCATTCCACAGTTTCACAAACTTGAAAATCTTATGATTCACCCTCATTCAATGGATATCATCAGTTTTAACTAATAGGGTCCAAAAAGTTTAAACATGCAATAAAACCTGGAGATCTATTAGATGTTCCTCAGGGTAGTTATCTTGGTCCGCTTTTATTCATAATTTTTATCGCTGAAATTTGTAAAAATATAAAATTCAGTCAATGACGATTTCGAAAATTTTTTGAAAGTGTCTTTAGGACTCCAACTGAACCTTGATAATTTATCTTACTAACGTATGATAAACTGTTTTAAATTGTAACGAAGCTTTCCGTGTTACACTATTTTCTGCATTACTTTCTCTGCTGATATCTCTGCTTTTCTGATTGAGTATATATATTTATATATATATATATATATATCACCAGCCGATCGCCAGCAAACTTTGAATCTCATCAATATAACTCTCATTCACTAGGAACATGTGACGTCACAGGAAAATGTTAGCAAGTTCCAATTTACATTCATCGGCCTTACAGTTCACATTCAGTTTTGACGCAAATAGAGCATAATGGGACTTCTTTTGACTGTATCGGTCAATATTAATCAATTGCCACCAGGTAATTTATACCTGCGGATATACCAGAGCGTTTTAGTCTGCCGTTACCCACCAGAGGCGTTGCATCTGGCGGTCTACCAGAGCGCCCAGCCTGCCGATTTGCCACCAGAAATGTTGTACTTTCCTATCCTCCAGAGCAATCAGCCTGTCATTTTGCCACCAGGGGCTTTGTACCTGCTGTTCCGAAGTGCCACCAGGGGCGCAATACCTGTCCACGGTTGCCAGAATTATCGCAAGCCAGTTTTCCTGACACCAGAAGATCAGGAGTGAATTTCAGTAAAATAAACCATCAGACTAAAATCCCGAAACGCAGTTCATCAGAAACCAGATTCCGAGACCGAGACTGAAACACGAAGTACAAGAATACCCCTATATCCAAAACTTGCTTATCAGTAAAGTATTTGAATTAAGGAAAATATAATTTGTTATATAAGTATTTAAGAGTTATTTCCTAATAAAGATTTTGTTATAAGACGTGAAATGCCTTTTATCTAAAGTATGTGATCCTTTAGAAAGACCCTGGCGAGACCGGCGAGCAAAATCTCGCCTAGAAACCAAAAGGCACATCACAAAACCCGACATTAAGAAATGGTTTGCTATCTGTTTCTCAAGAACACTTTCAACTTATGAGTTTGCGTATTCCCTTGATAGCATGTTTCCTTTGATTCCAAGTTTTATTTGTTGAGCATATTGGGATTGATTTCATTAAACGAAAGCGCGTTGACTTCTCGGATCCCTACACACTTCCCTCTATATACAACATTAGTTATATCATCACTTGATGTCATCTGGAAGCCTTTGTCAACAAACCTTTTCGGATGGAATGGAGAAAGTTCAGAATCGCTTGCCAAAGTTTGTGTTTTTCAAAATGTGTTGGAATTTCTGTCCAGATTCTCGAGCTATACATAATCTACTGGGTCGGAAAACTCTCAAATCGCTAGTATTTGTGCGTTTTATTTTACGTTACCATATAAAGCACCTCTTGGCATATTGGTTTGTGCGTTGAACTGTTTTGCAAAAGGTTATGGGTTCGATTCTCAACCGCTGCAAAAGAGATTTTACAGTGGTGTACTGCCTCTTCCGAGAAATTAATAAATCCTCAGAGAGTATCTCTTGTCATGAAAAGTGCTGCTCAATAGACGTTCAGAATCTACAGGAAACTGTAGGCACCCTCCATTCCTGGCATCACCCACACATGAATGGTTGAGAGTTAAAATTGTAATTCACTAGGTCCTGGTTCTGTTCAAGCTAATGCACCACCAAATTTACATAAAGTGACCCAACTATCTATCCTTCGAAAAACTTTTGTTGGTTGAACGTCGCGAGTCATCAAAAATTGGACCGACGCGACCGCTTGAAGGCTTTAAGCACTGCCAGCGAAGCCGAGGCGACAATCGGAATGAGGTGATATTACATTCATAATGTAGCTTCAAAATAAAGCCAGAATCAATTCCATATTTCACACCATTTTTGTTTTATTCACATTTCTTCTCCTATCGTTCTTATCGATAGATATTTTATTTACATATCTCCTTTCATTTTAACTTTACGTCCGTCGATTACCATAAAAACTAATCGATCGATAAATTTGATAAAGATTTAACTCGAAATAAAGACTAAAAACACCCTAACTATATCTTTAACAAATAATAACCTTTTATAGGACATTCATTTGACAAGGGTGTAAAGTCCCAAGAAAAGGTCACCAATATACTAAGCAAAGCAAATGTCCTTCAGTTTTTGTTTTGCAGAATAAAGACTTTATTTAAGATGCAATTACTTGCTTGATTTTATACAGCTCAGCAAGGAAGGAATTTTGTATAATATACAAAATGTCGACATTGAATTTTAATCGCAATTCCCAAAAGTTGTTCAAACTCAAACCACAATAAAATTGCCCTGGCACTCCCACACAATACAAAACATAACTGGCGCCACCGAGATGTTTTGCTGCTTCTATACTTGTTTGTTACGAAACCCAGAATCGGGAGAAATTCGATAAAATTCTTCGGAATACGACGGCGTCCGTCAGTCTGGGGATTTTCAAGTGTTTATCGATTTGTTTTTCAAAGAGAACGAGAACATTCATATCTGTATAGATATCCTAGATAACCACTTAGATATGTATTGAGATAGGATGGCTAAAGTGTTTCAGAGAAATGTGAAGTGGATGTCGTCCTGGTGCCCATATGAAGGTTTACCTGAATCCTGAGATTATATTGTGTCTCCAAATGGATTTGCATTCCAATTTATATATGAAGATGCCACATGGTCGCACTTTGAATTGTGCATACAGGATGCTTCATTAAGAATTCAAGTGCACTTCTGTGTGCACAAGCTGGAAGGGTCCTCCAAATCGTCACTCTAGTAGTTCTTAGCAACACGTTTGATTTCTATCGCTTCAATACCACACCATACATTTGTCAAAGGTTTCTACTTTATTGACCAAGAATTATTCTGTCCTGAATGATGCTCATTGACAAAACACTTCGAATAAGCAGTGGCAACTAACGCTCTTACACCACGTACCTACCTACATCAACATCACATCAGTGAGGTGTTTCCAAGCCACCGCATCCTAAGTGCCTATATATAGTGGACAGGGGCGAACGCAGAAAAAAATTTCGGGGGGGGTTTTCAAAAAAATATGAGATTTTCATAAATAAATTATTTCCCGAATTTTTTAATACGTGAAATCATATCTTGTTGTACTTTTGCGATCATACGAAAAAGAGTTATCTGGAAACATAAGGACACTCAACTGGTACCTACATTCATACGTTAACTACTATACTTCATAATTATAACCAAAACGCTTCCAGAAGGTGTTATGGGCTACTCATCAGTAAATGTAACTTTTGAACAAACGAAATGAGTTATTTTTTTTTTGCTGCAATACAACACACTCCGACCTTGAAGAAATCAAAAACTCAAACTTGCTCCGTTACTGCCCATATACTTAAACACATAATGTCAATCATCAAAAACGCAAACGCAATTGCTGCTGGCTTCGTGTGTCTATTTGTTAATGATCAATAAATTAATATTTCTAGAGAAAAAATGTTCATAAGCAAAAAATTCATTTTTTAAATGACTAAAACAACTCCTTAAGTTATTATTTTATAAATACTAGTTTAGTAGTTAGAGCTAACCACATAATATGTTTTATAAAAGATTTTTAAAACATAGGTATTTAAGAAAAAATTTTGGTACGCCAATTTTAACTAGAAGCTTCTCTATACAAAATTTCATTGAAATCCGTTCTGCCTATAATGACAAATTCAATATTCGAAATTATAATTGAAATTTATCAAAATTCTCGGAGCTATTTTTTAGAAAAATACGATTTTCGAAAAAGATTTTTTAACACTTGCATGGTGGGTACCTCAATTTTTAGTTAAAACAATTTTTTTCCCTCAGATCTTGTAGATTATATTAAGAAACTTTTATTTATTCAAGTTTAAAAACTCGAGCAGAGGTTTTCGAAATATTGAGTTTCCAAAAAAAATTATTGGCGTTTTTCTTTTTTCGTTCAGAGTAGAGCTCTTAACAGAGCATGAGCATGTCAAACTTGCTCTGAACTTTCGAATCGAGTGTGTTCTAAGAGCTCTGAATTATTTTATAAACACACGCGAGTTTTTGAGTTTTTTTTTTTCTGTCTGTCAGAATGATTTCAGCATTTAACTCTGTCTACTCAGCTATTTTATACCGAGCTCATAGAGTGCGCTCTGAACAATCTCTGAACACGCTCTCAACGAAAAAAGAAACACAATCTTTGAACTGTTATACACTCTGAGCTAAAAAAGAAACACGATATTTTGTTTGACAGTTCAGGTACTACTCTGAACTAAAAAAGAAAATCGCTCAATATTTAAAATTTGGAGAAGCTTCATAATGATTAAAATCGGTTGTACTGTTTTCGAGAAAATCAAAATCAAACAAAATAAAATGGTTCCAAGAGGGCTTCCAAAAGATGATTCGTACCGTTATTTTTGGTTTTAAAAAAAGGAAAATTTTACGAAAATCGGCCCATGCTCTTAGGCCGTAGTCGAAGAGACAGACAGAATTTCGAGACCCACTTTTTCTTCGCTATCATGAGTTCGATTTATTTTGCGAATGCATTATGTACTTGCCTTATAGTATCTATAAGTCGTAAGAAAAACGCAGAGAACCGATAAAGGGAAACACAAAACTTCTAATAATCAATTGAACTTACATTAATATTAATATGGCACGAAAATAGCACTTTGTCTCTTTTTTATTTAACAAAAGGAACTCTTATTTTTTGGTTGTTTCGGCTGGGGGGGGAGGGGTTTAACCCCTAAACCCCTACCAGCGTTCGCCCCTGACTTTTACTACGGGCCCTGTGATGGAGGCCATTATTTGGTTCGAAAAAGAGTGTAAGTGATTTCATAAGTGTACCTAACAATATAGTTATAATAAGTTCTAGGTTCGCCTAGTGGTCCAAATCTGCAAAACTAAATCCGGCATATATTAATACGTGAAGTTATAACTTGTTGTACTTTTGCGATCATAGGAAAAAGAGTTATACGAAAACATAAGGACACCAGCAACACTCAACTGGTACCTAAGTTAACTATACTACATATTTATAACCAAAACGCTCTCAGAGGGTGCTATGTGCTACTCATTTTTAACTGTAACTTTCACACAAACGAAATGAGCGAGTTTTTTCTATTGCTGTAGTTCAACACACTCCGACCCTGGAGCCATTAATAACTCAAACTTATATAAATCGAAATCATTTATTAGCCATAAATCGGCCCTTAAGATTAACACGGATATCTGTATCGGTATATTTGCTCCGTTGGTCCGTTTTCTGCCCTATACATAATGTTAATTATCAAAAACGCAATTGCTGTTCGATTCGTCTCTTTTTTTTAATCATCAATTCAAATTAAGACAATTGCGTTAAAATACGAAGACATAAAAATAAAATGCACGTCTGGGTCGCTTGTAAAAGACTATGTAAAAGACTAATGGCCGATTTCATAAACAAACACTAAAAGCACTTTTATCAAAAATCCTCTTAAATTTTATCAGGCTCTTAAAAATTTTTAGTTTCACCAACCTATAAAAGGGACATTTTGGGGAAATTTTTGTTAAAATTGAGTTCTCTTTACATCCCTGGGAAAAATAAATTGCTTTTTTCTTTCTAACAAGCGAAATGTATGAGAAGAAATGAGAAAGCGTTATGTGTTCAAACAAATACCAAGAAATGAACACAAAAAAAATGCACACAATATTTGGGAAGGATTCTGATTCTGACATTCTGTGGCATAAAATCGTTGAGTAATAACCACTTAATTTATTTTTTATCGCATTGTTGAGTTTGTTTTGGTTCCAAATGAAGACCAAACATATCCAACAAACTCATCCACAGATGCTTTGGAAAGTCGAAATCGAAACCATATTTTGAAGTCATATAATGTATTTGTGTGACCGGGAATATTCTTGCTCAGCGAATAACTTTGTGTTGCACTTTATTATTGGATGAAGACGATCAATATTTTTTTCGAAATAAAGAAACAAATAATTTTAATATTTAGTATTAACCTATTAATTTTGTATCTTCAAAAATTGAACACTAAATCCCTACAAAACAATAATTTCAGCTGCTATACCTATAACCAATTGTTGTTATCTACATCTGATGACATTTCAATGACACTTTTAAAATTTAATGAGCCAAAAATGGGCATTTAGTTTATAAGGGTGTTTAAAAGCTTGTTTAATTTAAAAGCGCTTGGTGAAACCAAAACATCTCATTTTAAGGTTTAGAAGCCTGTTAAATGTTTAAAAGTCCTTCGTGAAATCGGGCATAAGAAGCATAAAATTTATTTTTTAAATGACTAAAACTCCTGCCATGTGTTTTGAGCAAATATAAGATTATACAAGAACAAAATTGTAATTCGTTTTAGTGGTTTCTTAAAAAAATAAGCTTTTGCATACAAAATTTTTAAAACATATCTAAGAAAAAATTTTGGTACGCATATTTAAACTTTTTATTATTGTTTGAATAAAAATTTAATTTACAAAAAAAATATTGAACAGTTTTTGAGATAAAATACGTTTTTCGAAAACCATTTTTTTTAATTCTTAGCATTTGTATGGTAGGTACCTTTATTTTTAGGTAAAACAATTTTTTTCCCTCAGATCTTGTAGATTATATTGAGAAACTTTTATTTATCAAGTTTAAACAAAATTGAGTTTCCAGAAAAAATTTTGAAATTTTTTTTAAGAATCAAAAAATAAAACTTTTAAAATTTTTATACGCAATAATATTTAAACCTTGGAGGGGCTTCATAATGATTAAAATCGGTTGTACTGCTTCCAAGAATAACCATTTTTTGCAAAAATTTTTTCAACCGTTACCTAAAATGACTAAATAAAATTTTATGAATTTTGTTTTCAAAATTCTGTGGGACAGTTTTCGAGAAAAAAATATTTATAAGATTTCGAAAAAAAATCGTTTTAAAAAGAAAAGAAAAAAAAAACGAATGCAAGCCTTATAAACTTATAGTACCTATAAGTAGTCGTAAGAAAAAACAACACTAGCAGAAGAATTTGTGGCACGAAAATAACACTGTTTTTATTTTTTCTTTAACAAAATGAACCCTTATTTTTTTGGTCGTTTCGGGGGGGGTTTGAACCCCTAAAACCCCTACCTGCGTTCGCCCCTGATAGTGGAGGATACTTCAATAATATCTATTCGACTGCTAAATTTTCAGGTAGGTATACAAACCAAAACCATTTTCGATTTATTGGATTTGCTCAACCGATAAGGGGAAACTTGAGGATTCGACAGAAAATCGAAAATTTATGAGAAACATCTATCCTTGGATTTTGGGAAACAATACTTAGTTGCAGTTCATAGGTTCATCTAAGGTAGCTATATGGATGAAGGGACGGCTACTGATTCGCTCTAATCAGAAAATGGTTTTGGGGTTGATTGGGTAAGGAGAATTTATTTTTATTGAGAAGGTATCATCTATATATACTTTTTGCAAGGATGAGTGTTGGCTTTGGAAAAAAATTCGAAGTATTTACGTTAAATACGTAAGGGGATTTCGTTTTTACTCACATGGAAAATGGGATTTGAACTTTCAGAAAATTCGGTCCACTACTGAAATTTTTATTAAATAGTGTTGAGAAATTATTTGTCTCAAGAGGGTACCTAATCTTAAATATTAAATAAAATTCGGTAAGCCATCAATATCTATTAATTTATATTTGTCGACTTCAAAGTAGGCCTTTGGTCTTGTATCAAACGTTTTTCCAGTTTTCAAATGACGTAATCACTGGGTAACACTTAACTTACATGCATGTCATAGAGGTAGACCGATCATTGTATTATAGTCTGAAAAGGTGTGTTCACGTTACTGTTCTTAAAGGAAATTCAGCTCATTTGAATCAAACCATGCATGTCCAAAATACCAACCAAAATCAAACATATGTATTGCTTAAGCTGGAAAATAACGAGTTTTTACTTTACTTTTTGATGTTCTCATCAGTTGTAGAGTCTTAACCCTGCATAGATAACCAAGATCAAATCGACGTATAATTTATATGGTTCTCTTATGGTTAAGGCGTTCCCCACATTCGTATAGTGCTGTTAAAGAAAAATCTCTGAATTTGTTCGCAAGTCCGAAGTTTTGTTAACTAATAAACATTTCCTGCAGAGCAAATATTACAGCTGAATTGTTTCAGGAGAGGAATACAACTGGCCTTTCCAGAGCTTTATACCATTATTTGTAGGCCCTTATTTTTGATAAAAGCGATTCACAAAAAAAAAGCTAATAAAAGCTATAAAAAGGTTAAAAACAATAAAACTGCCGCGCTATCTTTGCGGGTTCTAAATGCTTACAAGTGGAACTCTTTCAAATACAGAAGTCAGGTGCGGAATGCCTTATGTCCGATGACGCGACTACGACTATCAGTTCAATATGCACCATTCCCAAAAAAAGACGATCTTCATCTTGCAAGAACTAAATACATATAATAATTCATTATCTCTCCTTAATGTCTCAAACATACGAACGTATACATATTTTCGAATCCCAAAGGACCTTAAATCTCTAGTTAAAAATGACATGGTTGAAATACAAGATGGCAGCCAACGTTGAATCATCAAAAATTTTCTTATGTCTTCCCACTTAATATTTTAAAAATAAAACCAATCTTTTTCCTTGTACTTTAAAAAAAAAACTGATAACGCTCATTAACTTAGAAATAAACGAAACACATTTGGTTTTCGGATTTAGTCGAAAAATAAAATGTAAATCGTGGACAAACAAACTAACAAACTCAAAGTTGTTGATGTGACGTGCATTTTGAGTCCAAGTTCTGAGGCAAACTTCAATATTCAATACACAAGGGTTAGGCAGCCAAAGACATTTTTTTAAGGACTTTTTGAGAACCCTGATGAACGATGATAAATGGTTCCATGTAAACTCGAAAGATGTCCGACATATCAGTCCGTCAAATTCCTCAAAATATTCGAAAGATTGATTGGTTTCCAATAAAGAACAAGCATTGATAAGAGACTTATATGTTATGTCTACTCAACATGAACATTGTGAAGGAAAATCGGTGGACACAGCTTTGCACACAGTGGTGCGAACCATTGAATACTCCTTCCACCATAAGAAATATAGTATGATATAGTATGGTTACCTTCTTGGATATAGAAGATCCTTTTAACAACGTCCACACATTTGCAGCGTCATCTTTGAATATATATAGCTCGCTTGGGTGAAATGATCAATCAAATGCTGACCAGCAGGATGATAAATTCAAAACTGGACGGCTTTTCCGGAAGAAGATGTGTCAATATCAATAGAGGTACACCGCAAGGTGATGTTCTAGCTCATCTTCTTTTTTACTTAGTAATAAAAGAGCTGCTCACCTGCCTGGAAGCGGAGAGCTACAGGGTGATTGCTTATCGGACGGCGACGCTGCTATAGGCGTATCAGAAAAGCATCCTAGTAAGTTGAAAGAAATTTTACAAATTTCTTTAAATATGCTGATAAATTGGGCAGATCGGTGTTGACGGGTCAACTCTCATAAGACTGATCTTGTTCTCTTTCCTATAGGAAATAAAAAAAAAACTATACATAGATTCTTCTTCTATTAAAGGTAAGTTAATACCACTAACTTTTTCAAACGAAGCGAAATACTTGAGACTTATTTTAGAAAAGAAATTGAACTGGAAACCTAACTTAGTTTATAGGTGTTACGCCGCACTTGACATTCTGTTCCATCTAACAATCCTCGATATTTTCGGCACATAGACGGCTGCAGGCACAGCCATTCATCTTAAAACTTCCTCGCAATCGTTCAATACTGTAATTGGCCACTCCCCTATTTTAAATTCATTCGGATCAATGCCGAGCAAATAGACTTCACCATTAAACAATGACAGTTTGAGACTTGACATTAAGGGAAGACAAATCGATCGATTTTTACACTGATGAATAAAAAACTGATGATAGAGATGGTGCAGGTGTGCAGTCTGGCAGACTAAACTTAAGTCTCTCCTTTCTTCTTCCTAATCACTGCAGCATATTCCAGGCTATAAAAAAAGTCCTGTTTTGGTTCAAGGAAAACGTTATATCATATAGTAATATCCGCATCTTCTCAGATATCCAAGCCTCTTTTAAATCTCTGGACCCTGTCTCTACAAACTCTTTAACAGCCCTTAATCAACTATCATCTCTCAAGACGATGGCACTGCATTTCAACATTCAACTACGTTGAGTGCCGGCCCACAGAGACAATGCAGGTAATTGTAGGAAGCTGATAAACTCGCCAGTATTCTCGAACTATTTTTGAAGAAGTTAGAAATCTCGCAAGAATAGGAAGAAAGTCTACTTGATTCATGTGATATCACAATGTACCAACTAATGGTTTAAGTTTGTCAAGAATTCAAGCTGACAACCAGCTAACCTAACCTTACCTGTGAAAGTTCTCGCGAAAATCTAATAATTTCATCTGAAATCGTATTACGAATAAGTTGATATTTTAAGGGCTTGTTTCACAATGCCTTAGAAGAAGTTCGTTTAGCTATCTAATACATAAGTTTTTTGCAGGGTTATATAATATACCAACAGGCAGAATATATTTATTAGCTAATTTATAGTCTACTGAGATGTGTTATACAATACGTTTTTACTCTTGTCTTGTCGATTTATGACATTGCGTTTGATTATATATGGGTCCAATAACTCATCAAAACTTTACTTAAACATCGTGAAACAAAGCTTTAACCACAAAACTTTTAATGGAGCAAACAATGTCAATATGTTTTGCTTTGTTTATCTGCATCTCATAGACAAGATGCTCTCGTATAGATACAAAACATAATTCCATTCATGAGAATAAGAGGATTGTCTCCACTTATGGATATTCTAAAAATTCACAAAGGGTACATATGTATGTATGTTGTACAATAGTATGTTTCTCGGCTTATTATCTTCAAGTTCGGCAACTTTTGTTTCTGACCATTATTGTGCTGAAACTTTTCAACTCATACATACTCATACTCGTCCATATTGAATTTCTCCATTTTTCTTGCATATTGTCAATAGAAAGACGATTCTTCTTATTCAAAGCCCATAGCACTGTTACTAATGCGGTAATATTTAACCAATTCTATTGTCCGAAACCATATCAGTGTGCATTCCTGAATTTCATCTGAGATTTTAGAACAAAAAACAATAGATATGTGTAGGTAAGGTACTCCTCTACGCATAACGACATAGCCTACAGTTTATTCTTTATGTTCTGCCACCTGATTTTGTCTTCTTCGGTTCATAGTACCCCTAACGTATTGTACTTATGGTCAGTTGGAATAATAGACAATGACAGAGGTATTAAGTTACTAATTATTAGCGTTAGCAATACTAATCGAGGGGTTAAATGCGGAATTTCATACTGGTGCTTTATTTTCCGGTAAATCTTTTCTTTGGTTCTATATACTCTATGTCAGTTGAATACGACCAACATTTTTCTTTTATATTTTTCTTAAATGTTTTTTGTCAACAGCGTAAGGGAAAACAAAAGTTCGTATGTATATTATAAAACGTGATTTAACTGTAGATTGTAGGGGTTATAATTCTGTAAATACTTATGTGACAAAATTCGGCATCCAAAATTTTGTGTTTCAAAACTCAGTATTTATTTATAATCAAAACTATTTTTCTTTTATCATTTACAGAGTTTACAAGTTTAGTTGCTTATTCTAACAGAGTATGTCGAAGAAATTACTCCTTTGATTTAAAGTTTTATCAAAATCTGTAGTTCGACTATTTTACAAATCAAAATTTTAATACATATATATTTATTTAACTCCTTAGGAAGAAAGGTTGCTTAAGAAGATTTTGTTCAAACATTTTCAATATAAACTGTGTGCAACTGGAAAAATATCTATGATTATATTGACTAAGAAGTTCTGCTTAAGATGGTATTGAAGAAAAGGTTTTCCTTTGTTTTATATAATTCTCGTATTATTAGGCCAGGAAAAATAGGTTTTTACAAAGAAAAAATAAGTTAGTGGTTTAAATATGAAATAAGCATCAGCATTGGTAGTGGCAGTGGCGTAACTACAGGGTGGCAGGGCTGGCAAAACGCCACGGGCCCCCGACCCAAGAGGGCCCCGGCCCAGGAGGCCACGATCTCAGAAATAACCTAACATTTTTAAAAAAATTTTGTACCTAAGTAGATACTTAAAAAATATAATTTTTTTAAGTACTTAAAATCAATCAAAGTGGGGCACAACTAAAGACCATATATCTACATATAAATTCAAACTAATCAGTAAAATTTCAACACATTTTAAAAACAAAAGGTTTCGATTTTCAGAACGCTTCCATTGGTTTGCTTCATTTTCTGTCGCGGTACATTGGTGACGCGGGCGAGCTAGTGACGATCGGGGAATTCCCTCAATTTGTTAACTAAATAGGCTAGAAGCCGGTGACACTGAATACTGAAAGTCCTGTCATCGCGGATTTGGAAAAAGTATATGTAAATCGATAGTTAACAATTATACGAATAAAATCAACTTATTACGCGTTGACTTAGTAAGCGGAAAGTATGTGAAATAAATTTTTTTATTATAAAGAAGCAAAAATGTGTCTTATTGTTATCGCGGATTTTGATGAATTTTAGTTCATTCGATAGGAAATTTCGCGATTTAACCGAAAATTTTGCTGACAAACTTCATTTGGCCGAAAGGGTATAACATGCTTATTTGAACGGTGTGATAAGGGGTAAAAAAATGTTTCTCTTAAATCACGAAATTTCCCATTGAATGTACTAAAATTCATCAAAAACTGCGGTAAAGTAAAACATTTTTGTTTTTTTATAATAATAAATTTTGTTAAACATATTTTCAGCTTACTAAATCAACACGTTAACAACTATCGATTTACTTACAAATTTTTCAAATCCACGTGACGGTACTTTCAGTGTCATCAGTTGACCTTGACGGACTAAAACAAATATTTTTATATGGCAACCCTCTCAGTGTAGGGGAATCCCGAATTTATATTTTATATTTACGGAAGGCTCTATTGCGCATTCTTTGTTTGATTGTAATAACAGTTGGTCATCTGTATCTTTGATTTTTCGTAGTTTTTGTTTTATTGAACCTGCAAATGGATGTAAAATAAAGTAAATTGGGAAAGTTAAATATCAACATGTCTTAGTTCTAGAAAATATTGAAGTGGAATCGAAAAACGAAAGAGAAAGGGGGATACTGAAGAAAAAAATAAAAAGTTACCTAAAATTATTCAGTATTTTAAGAATGATGACCTTATTCATGAAAACGCGAGTGAACAGTGCTCCGAAAGTGAAGAATTGGACCTTACTAAAAGTAACAGTATATCCCAGGCAGCACCAGACACTAGTATATATCCAGATCCAGAACAACCACAACAAGGTTCTAGAAATAATAAAAATGAATCATGTTTTAGTGTGAACAATATTGCATCTTCATCATATGATACTAATAAGTAATAAGGGTAATTTTAAAGAACTAACTGATTAAGTGAAAGGGTTCGTGATCGAAAACGGACATTGCAAACCTAAGGGCCCTTTCTTAAAAGATAGTGACAATAGATCTTTCCTAGGAAACATTACTATATTATTTCCAAATCTGGTGTGAAACTTGGCAGGACGTTATGATGCTGTTTTTGCTTTAAAAGTTCGGTTTGTTGAAGTCCACAAGCGTGAACGAAAACAATTCTGTTAAATTGCAAATCAGATGAAAGAAATGAAGCTATTTCACTCACGAAGATGGTAGAGAACTATAATTTTATCATGTTATTGGTTTTGCATTGCAAAATTCTACAAACTATTGATGCAGCCTCTAAAGCCCTTCAATCTAAAGCCACGGATCTTTCAAATGCCTTGAAACTTTTGAAAACTTGCCTAGAAGAATTGAAAAGGTAGCGACATGAATTTGTAAATTTAAAAATGTAAGCAAATAGTGTCAACCCTGACTTTTCTAAAACTCGTCAAAGGAAGATAAAAAAACGCCATTTTGACGAACTTAGCGAAGATGAGCGTCTTCAAGGTCCAGAAATTCCGTTTAAAGTGAACGTATTTTATCGAGTATTAGACATCATTTAATCAACTAAAATCGCGTTTCCTTTCAATAAATGAAATTGTTTCCAATTTTATAGTTTTGCAACCTTTCACTTTGCGAATTTTAAATGACACAGATTTATTAAAAAAAACCTATAGAATTTGTTAAAATATGTAAAAAAGACATATCTGACTCATTTGCCAGGCAAGTTCTCAGTTTTCGGTCCACTTTCAGAGATGAAATAAAAAAGTCTTCATGTGTTAGAGAACTTGCTGATTTATTAATAATAAAGACTCATTTTATGTCGTGCAGCTTTCCTGAAATATGTACTACAGACATTAATGTTATTTGTTACAATTCCTCTGACTACAGCTAGTGCTGAACGATCATTTTCGTAACTAAAATTAATAAAAACCTATTTAAGAAACTCTATGGCACAAGACAGGCAACTTAGCTTGGCTATTGAAAATTCTATGGGCCGATCTTTAAACTTTGATGATGTTATATTTAGATACTTTTGCGGAACAGAAAGTTTGGAGAAAAGAATTTTATTAATAAAAAAATCTTATTGAAAGTAAATTGTTATTTCATTATAAATACATATTTGTATAAACCTATGCTCTTGAAAATAAAACTTATTAGATATTTAACTAAAATGCACATAATATTGTTAATAGTTTTAGGTAACTGCTTACATCATTGGTTTATTAAAATTGAATTCTAACATGACTATTTTCATTATGCCGGCGTCCCATCCAAAAAATTTGTCACGGGCCTCAGATGGTATGGTTACGCCACTGGGTAGTGGGACTCTTTATAAACTGTCTTAGAGAACAAATTTATTACACAAAATGATAGCTGATCCGATTTTCCACAAAAAACGTCGTGACGATTTTGTTTGTATCATTTACCGTACTATGCACTTTTTTCTTTATTACAATTTATTGCAAAATATGAGTTATATGCTTGAAAACATCATATCTCTATGCCTATCCCCAGGTTTCAGGACTATTACTATCTCCTCCAAGCCAAGCTTGAAATTGATAGCAGACTCTATAAAGGTGTTGTTGAGCAGCAGCAGATGTTGGAAGAAGGCAATATATTTGTGCAGCCTTGTTAAACCTGTTCAATCGGTTAAATGGGAAAGATCGTAAGGCATTGACATTATCTTCTTTCGCAGTTGCTTTGTTTTATCCTAAAGTCGAAGTATATCATTTAATCATTTTCAAAAACAATACTGCGGCGACAATCGGCTCTGACCAATACTTAGGCATATTTTTTATGTATGGTCGTTACTCTTTTCAAATAGATTTTGATTTGGATTTCTTGTAGAGAACAGAAGTTGAATTACCACAATTACGGGTAAATTCGTGCGAAAATAAAATGTGAGCTCAACATTTTAAGTAAGAAGCTAAACTGCGGCTTTTGAACTTAAACATTTGTATCCCGATGAGCTATCAGCAATGCTATTAAGTCGATATCCCCTCCTACAACTGCTGTATCATATTAATCTTGCCTCACAAGGATGTTATGATCAATTGTGTCGCTAATTTGTATTTAACTTTGAGAAACCAAAACGAATTTTTCTTAAATAATAAAAAATGCATTGAGTTTTACTTTGAAATAATTAGTCAATTTTATATTCTAGCTCATTCTAACCTCCTCATCAAAAAGTGGCAATGGCAATGGAGCCAACTCGAAAGTAAAATTCGGCAGTTGATCTTCAAAATTTTACTTAGTCAAAGTTATACTTATTCGTTGAAAAATTAACAGGATTAATGGCAACTTTTTCACCATGCACTTTTGACGAACTTTTGACATTTGAAAGAATAGCTACCCTGTTTGTTCTTTTCAATTTAATATTACCAAGTGTTAAATTTTTCATTCTTTCCGAATAAATAAGACCAACTTCAAGAGCCCTGTAGCAATTGATCATCATGGATGTTTCCATTCGATTTAGACATAAGAAAGTTAAGGGAAATGGTCATGTCATGAAATCTATTCTATAACTCTTATAAGTTATAACATTATTATTATCTCTTTGATCTTTTCACAATTGAGACTCTTGCTATAAAAGAAGCGAATGAAAACTAAGCATCACTTGACCGATTCTCAACACGTGGTGGACTAATAATAGGTGTGCCATTGCCAGCCCCTATTAAACGCAATCAAGCTACATTTTCGAGTACAGTTTTTAAAACAAATGCAATACATAAATCATACGAAGTTCTGTCTTTCAAAATTTCAATTTGTTGTCACCTTCTTCAATTATGGTTTTATTCCATGCTCAGTACTTAAAATTTCACCTTGTGACAACAATCTACTGCGGATATATAATTTATTCTCCCATTTTTCTTTTAGTAATTCACTTAAAATAGTTTAATTTAAACAATGTTGGAAAAAACACGTATGTACGTGAATTACCAACTGTTGCTTAAACTTTATGGCAATGAAAAAAGCTTGTGGGTTTTGAAATTTTTCACAATTTTTTCTGATTGATTAAAATATTGCAACCCCAAAAATTATTATTTATTTATTATAAATAATAAAGGCAGTCAAAAAAAAAATTGAAAAATATGGTCATATTCAATCGATTTGGGGTGTAGGTACACTTGTAGGATATCAGTAAGTTGTTGCAAAAAAAAAGATGAAATGGATAAGTTTCTTTTTCCTAATGCTATTGTGGTTCTCTGTTAAACTAACATAAATATGTTGAATCGTCGTTGGTCATTAACCTTATATGCATAGAAGTTGTTTAAGTCTTTGAAAGCATTTATAACGAAATTTGTAAACGAAAACCCTAACAAATTTAAACTAGTTGATCTTTCATAAATATATGTACATAGATGTCCGAATTTAAACGATCACAAGGAAATTAAGATCACAACAAAATTCATAAATGTTAAAAAGTTCTCATGTGTACAAAAACCCTAAGTCAGCTGTGAAAAGAAGTGAGATCTAAAGGTATACGTCAAGTTCTAAGTTAATGAAATTTATAATATCTTAAGATGGGTAATATCGAAGCAACCCCAAAATTAAAACAAAAAATTACTATTACTACTGACTAAAATTTGGAGGATTCACTGATCAACCTTTTAAATTGTGAGTAATAGAAGAAAACTTGGCAGGTAAACCCTTCAAATTTTATTCTGTTAATAATTACAAAATTTTTTCTTATAAGTTGGAATCGTTTCGATATTATTCTGCTTAAGAAAACTTCATAACTTAGAACTTGACGTACTTTTGGATATCACTACTTTTCACGGCTGACTTGTTACACACAGTGTTGAAATAACACCCCCTGAATGAAAATCCCAAATTTATAATTTTGTATTCTTTGTACATATGTACTTCGAGCCTTACCGCTCTACCAATTTTCAACGTTCTACAACAATCGAAAGTGCTCTATATAATATATGTACTTATATTATAATATTTTTGAGAAAATGGGCGGATGCCACGTCTCCTGAATTGAAAATTTCAAATTTTTTATTTTTTTCCTTGTATGCAGCACAAGACCTGTAACGAAGTGTTCCATGCTGCTCCACTCTATACTACTTCTGTATTAACACCGAGAAGTGTAGTTAATACCAAGAGTTATACTTCGCCCGAATACGATTCACACACACCAGAGGCATATGACGTCACGCAAAAATCAAACAATAATATTTTTTTTCGTTCACCACCGATATAGTTCAAATTCAGTTTCTACTCAAAAACTATCAAGAGGACCTACTCGTGTGAACGAAAAGCACCTCACCTCGCTCATACATACAGTCAGGCGGCACAGTAGATCGATTGAATAAATCTTTTGAAGTCCAGTCGTAGACAAGACGTATAGACGAGTTGGTCATTTAGCTTCCCTTGCTTTTTGCGGAGCTTCCCCCCACCAGTGGTAAGGGGTTTCGTATGAAGACAAGTTAGGTAGGTGAGATTGTCCAGCTATTTCTTATTAAGGCTTCCCCCCACCAGCGGTAAGGGGTCTTAATTCGAAGTTTAATGTCCTAATTGCCACCACGGGCTTCGGTACCTGCTGATCTACCAGAGCTTAGGCCTGCTGTTTTGTGCCACCAGGGGCCTTGAACCTGCCGATCTACCAGAGCTTAGGCCTGCTGTTTTGTGCCACCAGGGGCCTTGAACCTGCTGATCTACCAGAGCTTAGGCCTGCTGTTTTGTGCCACCAGGGGCCTTGAACCTGCTGATCTACCAGAGCTTAGGCCTGCTGTTTTGTGCCACCAGGGGCCTTGAACCTGCTGATCTACCAGAGCTTAGGCCTGCTGTTTTGTGCCACCAGGGGCCTTGAACCTGCTGATCTACCAGAGCTTAGGCCTGCTGTTTTGTGCCACCAGGGGCCTTGAACCTGCTGATCTACCATAGCGTTAGCCTGCTGTTTTGTGCCACCAGGGGCATTGAACCTGCTGATCTACCAGAGCTTAGGCCTGCTGTTTTGTGCCACCAGCGGCCTTGAACCTGCTGATCTACCAGAGCGTTAGCCTGCTGTTTTGTGCCACCAGGGGCATTGAACCTGCTGATCTACCAGAGCGTCAGCCTGCCGTTTTGTGCCACCAGGGGCGTTATACCTACAAGATCCCGTCAGGAACCCAACGAGCAAATGAAAGTACCAGAAGCCAGAATACCCGTAATGAAGTACGAGATCCGGATCATCAGCGAGCAGTATAACTAATGCAAGGCCGCTAGACCATAAGCCAGAAGATTTGATGCCAGTGAACCGTTCTATTACCCGAATTTAGTGAAATATTAATATCAGAATATTGTACGTTATAGATTTAAGAGTTATTTCCAATAAAGATTTTGTAATAAGGTTTGAAGACCTTTACATCTGGAGTTTCGTGTTTTCTTCAGGACGACCCTGGCAAGACAGACGAGCAGAACCTCGGCTGGAAAGCAAAAAGCACATCACAGACCTACTGTTGTGCGAAATTGTAAGGCTACTATAATTTTGATGATATTTCAGTGAATGAGTCAGGTATGGCTTTAGCGATTTTTGAGGTCCCATATCCCAAAAATTTCTAATGCTAAAGGAATTGAAATTTGGCCAGACGCTTGCTCAGCAAATACTGTGAATGAAAACTCTCTGAATTTATAAGTACTGAAGTTAGAAGGGGGTCGAAAATCCCCTGAGTTTATTCCTGTTAAAAGGCTGCAGTGCCGTGAATTTGTTTGTTCGCTGCCCTTTGATATGAAAAGGAGATTCGAAATTAAGTTTTCGTATCTTGTTTAAAACCTCACACAATCATTCAAAGTACCTATACAAACAATTTACTAACTTCAAAGTAGTTTACTAACTCGTTCTTAGTTTTAAACAATTTATAACTAGTATCGTGGTAAAGCTATTTTTTTAGTAACTTGCTTCTGAGCGTACCAAAAACAATGTCAGTTAATCCAAAAAAAATAACAAAGTAAACAGATCTTTTTTGACGTTTGTAAATGAGTAAAAGAGTAATATGAAGTTAGTACGATACTAATAAAATAAAATATCTATTTGATGATTTTAACTTTTATAAAATGTAAGAGAAAATCCGATGCTTAACTCAACTAAAATTTGGAAAATCGCCATTTTATTCAAATCTAATACTAAAACAGTTTTGACATCGTATTCCATAGCTTTGTTAAAAATTCTCTTCTAATTTTTAGATACCATTAAACTATTAACTTACCAACTCACGATATCAGAAGATTTCAACAATAAACTTTTTGTACTATTAAAATTATACCTTCAATCTGCAAATAAATAAATAAAAAAAAATCGATATTTTCAAAATTAATTGAGGCCGATTTGTGTGCAGACATTGTTGTTTTGCATTCCCATATCTACTCGTATAATCATCATGCGTGCCTAATCAAACCATTATGGTTCATTACCATGTGTGCCATTTCAAACACCCGCCTCATGCCATGAAATATGCTAGGGTGCTCGAACAAAGATACTGAAGAGTTATGAAATGCGTGATTGGGACTACCCTAAGGTCTAATCGGCTCTGGCACACTTTATGAAGTATACCAACCTACCTATCTGGCTGAATGTATACGAGTTGTATGTGTTCATTGAAAAGTAAATTGAAACCCAAAAGGGTATCATAATTACCATTCTCAAATTAATCCCAAACCAATAATACACTTCGAACACAGGCAAACTTTATCATTTCTATATTTTGTTTGAATTGAAATCCACCATGACCAAAATTTTAAATGGAAAATGAAATTGCAAATTATTTATGCAGAGCGTAAAATTTGCAATATTTAAAATAATATTGGTTTTTGAAAATTTACAAAACTCATGTCATAAACAACAACCTTATAGTTACGCCCTGGGAATGGGAAATGGTTGGTAAAGGTATGAAACAGATGTCCTCCTTTAATAACAAACAATAACTTGAAATTTAATTTAGTGCCAAAATATAGGGTTCGCATTCAGACACACACACAAAAATTAAAATCGCCTTCCGCGTTATGCTGAATTACTTCGTCTTACAGTAGGAACTTGGTACTGTTTGAAGCATTTGTTCAAATCCAGGAACTGATTGTTTAAATATTAATGAATTTATCTTCACGAAAAATGACGATATACAATTGTTTCTTAGTTGAAGTATATAATGCATGTTACTGGGGTTCACTTACTTCCTCTTACATACTCTTATATAAAAGTAGCTTAGATTATATCAACAAAAAATTGTGTTTACAAAATGGATGTAAGCGGAGGCAATTGTTTAATGACATGCAATTCATTCATTTTGCTTAAGCAAATATTAAAATTGAATAATTGCTTATATAAATAAGCAATAATTGTGAAAAATTAAGTTTGGTATAATAATTTGAAGTATTTAAAAATATCTACATTAAAGGACATATTGTCAAAATGTGTTCAATATCAAATAATGATTTTTTAACAACGAAGAGAGTTTCTTCAAGAATCCTTTTTTGGATCATTGGTTTAAGTTAAAAGGAAGATTTTCTATAAAAATGTTGAATAAAATCAGTGCAACTGCTTACGAGAAAGTCGAAAATAGAAAAACGAATCAACGGATTAGCTTAATATCATTTCATTTAACGCACTTAAAACTGCATTTAACTTTAAAAAAATAAATAAAATATAATTACAGTCCAATGCACTAACCATTATGGCAAGATTTATGGTCCCGATTGGCTAAATAAAAATTTAAGACGTTTAAGATACTTTAAAAATATACATATATCACAACTACTGAACAACTATACACAGTATTTTAGTATTTATTATAACCTGTCTTTATACTAGACTGTTGAATATAACTCTACGAACAACAATATCTAGAAGTCCTCTTAAAATTAAAAAATTTAATTTGGTGGTGCAACAACCTAGTGACTTACAACTCTCAACCATTCCTGTGTGCGTGTTACCACGGAACGGAAGAGACCTACCATTTTCTGCCCATTCCTAACGGCTACTGAGCAGCACTTTCCATGACAAGAGATATTCTTGGAGAACTTGTCAATTCCTCGCAAGAGGCAGTACACCCCTGAAAAAAACTTTCTAGCAGCGGCTGAGAATCGAACTCGAGACCTTCCGCATGACGGTCCAACGCACTTACCGTTATGCCAAGGGAAGGAACAACAAAAAAAGTTCAACTTTCTATTCAACTGTGCTATATAAAAGTAAGTCAACAATCAGTGGTAATAAATATGTGATATACTATGCTTGACTACTTTTTCAACCAACCCATAGTTCTAATAAAACGAAATTCTATGATATTCCTCTAGTAAGACTAAATGTAAACAAGGTAGCAGTTGAAGATCTAAAAGATAATTATGTCGCTGGTCCTGGTAATATTTGTTTTTACAATTACAATTACAATACAAAGGAAACCATTCCGGGTAAATTATTACATAATCGTGTCGATTAACGATTAATTAAAAAACGAATCTCTGTACTTGACGCTGCGTCCAAAATTAGACTTGAGATTGAATGATTCCATGATAGTTCTGTTTGGTATCAGTTCTATGGCCCTAAATCTGCAGGTTCGCATTCCCCTTATATGGAGAGAAGTTAGTGTAATTTTTATACCCAAAGCTGGTAAATGCTCCCACGTTACACCCAAAGATCTTAGACCAATCAGTTTATCGTCTTTTCTTCTTAAAATTCTGGAACGATTGATTGACATTCATCTGCGTAGTGCTATAGAACCAAACCTTCTTTCTACAGCACAACACGCTTACTGTAAGGGAAAATCGGTAGAAACTGCGTTACATACTCTGGTACGCACCATCGAACACTCCCTAAATCACAAAGAATACACTCTATAGTTGCATTCCTAGATATAGAAGGCGCCTTCAACAATGTCGACAGCGCTGCAATAGCGAAGGCACTGCAGAATCTCAATGTAGATAGCTCACTTGGTGACCTAATAAATTTCATGCTGATAAGCAGAATTATAAATGCGGAACTAGGTAGCTTTACTAAAAGAAGGTCAGTCAGTAGAGGTACTCCTCAAGGTGGAGTCCTATCCCCACTTCTATGGAATATGGTAGTTAATGAACTGCTAATAGACTTAGAAGAAGAGGGATTCAAAGTGATTGCATACGCTGACGATATTGCCATTGCCGTATCAGGAAAGCATCCTCAAATTCTAGTAGAACTCATCCAAACAGCTCTCAATAAGCTACTCAAATGGACAGATCGCTATGGACTAGGAGTAAATCCCCATAAGACTGAACCAGTCCTCTTCACAAGGAAATATAAAATTCCTCAACTAGATCCTCCATCGATTAAAGATTAAAGGCGTTCCACTTACTTTCTCAGACGAAGCTAAATACCTGGGTCTTATTTTAGACAAAAAGTTAAGCTGGAAACCTAATATACAGGAAAGAGTAAGGAAAGCCACAGTAGCTCTCTTTTCTTGTAAGAAAGCCGTGGGGAACAAGTGGGGCTTGTCTCCACATATCACTCACTGGCTATATATTTCGGTCATTAGACCTATACTCACTTACGGGGTGACTGTATGGACGGCCTTAGACAAAGCGTCAAATCGCAATAATATTATAAGCAAAGTGCAACGTTCAGCGTGTATGTGTATCAGCGGAGCCCTCCGCTCGACACCCTCCGCTGCACTAGACATACTTCTTAACCTCACGCCCCTGGATATTTACAGCAAACAAATGGCCGCGAGCACAGCCGTGCGTCTCAAATCCATCTCTCAATGGATCAATAACTCTATTGGCCACACCACTATTCTGAATTTATTCGGATCTTTCCCAAGTCACTCAGACTACATCACTCCCTCATTAGTTTTCGACAAAAACTTCGAAGTCACCATTCCCTCAAGGTCGGCTTGGAAGGAAGGGGCTTTGATAGAAGAAAAATCTGTAAATTTTTAAACAGATGGATCGAAAACTGAAACCGGAGTGGGTTGTGGAGTATACTCAGATGGACTAAACCTTAGTCTCTCCTTCCGCCTTCCAAACTATTGTAGCGTATTCCAAGCGGAAATTCTGGCGATAAAGGAAGTATTGTCTTGGCTTACAGAAAACTTGGTATCTAGCACGGATATCCGTATCTTCTCAGATAGTCAGGCTGCTTTGAAATCCCTCGCATCAGTCTCTTCAAACTCCATTACAGCCCAAGACTGTCGTTCATCTCTGATGGAGATGGCCAAACAGTTTAATATTCACCTATTCTGGGTGCCGGGTCACAGGGACGTTCCGGGGAATTGCAGGGCCGACGAACTCGCCAGAATTGGAACGGAAATGCCTTTCTTGTCCGACAGGGTAAATATAGGTATGCCTATAGCTACAAGTAAACTTACGCTGAAGCGAATCGCTCTGGAACAATCAAACACAAGATGGCTTAACACTACCACTTGCTTGGCGACCAAACAAGTCTGGCCCAACCTAGACCTGAAGCGGTCAAAATGTTTATTGTCCCTCGGTAGATCTCACATCAGCTCCGTAATAGATGTCATAACTGGATACTGTCTCATTGGTAAACACGCCGCACGACTCGGAGGAAGAGGAAACCTTCTTTGTACATGTCCTGTTCTTTCTTACAGATGCAAACTTCATCTAGGAAAATATTTCTTTAACGAACCAAGCGATCTCATAAACATAGACATCAAAAGTCTCCTTCGCTTCATCAGAAGCTCCAAATGGTTTTAACTAATAGAAGAACCTTTTTGTTCTCTATTAGATCGTGGTATCAGAATGGACCTCTACTGGTCTAAGTGTGTCAGATGCTTTAATGACGGCCACTTTAACCTACCTACCTACCATGGCCCTATTCTGATTTGTATCCAGTAAAAATGTAAAGAAGTTTCGGCAGCATGTCTCCAAAGATGTGAGTTATACACGAGTTTAGGACGTATAAGGGCATTACAAATTGTAGCCAGATAAGAAGGCGTGAAAAATTTCTTACACACAAAGGAGATTAGAAGTTTCAGACAAGAGATCATTTATAAAATGAGGAAGAGAGTCGGTGACAAAACGGAGCCTTGGGGAACCCAACCATTATTTTGAATTTTGTGAAGATCAGGCTTTAAACTGTCCAACACAACATGTATTGAACGATCCAGAAGGTAATTTCTAATCCAAAGAATAAGGGGATTTATTGATACCAAAATCACCCAATTTCGGTAAGAGAGATTGACGCCAAACTCTATCAAATGCCCTAGAAATATGAAGAGAAATAATCTTACTCTCACCAAAACAATTCAAAGATCTGTTTTATTCGTCGGTGCGACATATCATCAGATCACCAATGGAACAGGCTAGACAAATGGTCTTATACGGTAGATTCCAGAACAGTTGGAGTGATGGAAAGGCTTATGAAATGGTTTTGGCAGCGAGAAAAAATACAACTTTAGAATAATAGATGGTATACCATCAGGACAAGCGGATTTCATTATATCAAGATCTCGAAGAGCTCTTGCAAGTGTTCGAGTGCGAAAATATACCTTTCCCATTGAATGATCTACGTTCTCAAATAACCTAGAGCTAGCAGCAAAATGAGCTGCGAGTATATTTGCCATAACTGAAGACCTAAGTTATTGGGTTGTCGTTTTAGATGAACGTTGAAACCGAAGATGCATTTTAATTTTTTTACGTTCTTAACAAATGCCCAGGAATTTATACTGCCTTTGGGACATTGCAGTATTTTTTGCCTTAACTTCTGGTCATGATAGGAATGGCTTGTGCTTTTTAAAAACTGGATGTTAATTTAAAAAATTCCACTTCGAAAACATTATGCATTATCTGAAGTACTACAAGGCAGCCATATTGGATCTATTATTTTTTTCTTTTGTGACTTTTTTTTCAGATTTCACTTAGTCTTTCCAATGTATCCGATGTATAAATGCATATTTAAGCTTGGAATAATTGAACATAGCAGGTGAAGTGTTTAATTCAATAGGCTGAGAAATTATAGACCGTTCTTTTCTTTACCGGTTTGGAAAATGGATCTTATAGCAGATATCTCGATCTATTGCATACCATGTTACCTATACATAATTTTTAGTTGTATCCAAATTATAAGTATCAACTTTATTTCTTGAAGTTCAAATAGCTCAACCGTTAGGATTGCTTTTGATTATAAGGATTCCATATACGACTCTTTTCATCTTGCCTTGTGAGAATCTTAACAGTTCTGCAACACGGTTAGTATCAGTGAAGCTTTCAACCCGGTAAATCTACCATAGACCATTTCACACGGATGCAACCGGATTCCTGAAAAACTGGTGCAACTGTGTCGAGTGACAATTTAAAATATGATGTGCAATGTGCAACTAGGGAATGCCTTCTTCCAACTATTCAAAATATAAACAGGTTTTCGGTAAACAGATGCTCTATTAAATGATTTCTTCAATCTTGTTCTGGGGCGGAAGCGTAAGATATCGACATCATCGCCCGTTCGCAACAGTTTGCTATAGAGTCCTTCACAGAGATAAGATTGAAGATCAGGCGAAACTTTTTTGTCTTGAAGTAAATGAGGATAAGTACATGCTATGAACAACCAAACAGCCAATAGGACAAAACAGCAGAAAGGAAAAGCTTATACGGGGCTCTATCAGTAGAAAACAAAAAGGAGAAGACATAATATCGAATAAAATGTACCTACTGTGGATGTAGAAAGCCAAAACACATCAACTAGTTACATTGAGAGAATGGACAACAATGCTCCAGCCAAGAAGTGACAAGGAAGACAAAGACAGACCGTTTAAAACCCAAGCTATCGCGGATAACATAGCGCTTGGCTCAGAAGACTGGAACCAGCGTGATCGGGATCGCAGAGAATGTAAACCAGCTAGTCTAAAACAGAGACATGGAAGAACGAATTAGAACAGAACTTGAAAACATTTTTGGTAGAATTAACCTATTTGATAATATTTCAAACACTGCATAATTTCCTTGTTTAAATATTTCATTAAAAAATTCAATTCAGAAGTTTGTTTCACTTGACAGTAATCTATACTTTTTAACCCCATCATTTCCACCACATTAGCAATCTCAGCGTCAATTTTAAAAACCTCATTTCGTATAGATAAAAAAATATTTACCCATAAAATTGTATCATGCCATCGCCGCGCCGTACTTTGTTGCATATCAATTTTCGGCTTAAAAATCGTGTTCAATGAAACAATCTCTGTGCGATGGCTTGTGCTGCATTGAAGCTGATATTTTTAGTTGGAAAATATAATGAGAGCTCAAACCAATTAGAACCCAGGAACAGGAAAAGTTCACCACATCAACTGTCAACGAACCATAATGATGCGTGCTTTGACATTTGATACATCAACAATGTTGACAGATTAATTAATAAGAGCAAATAAATGATGCAGAAAATCGCTTCCTCCAGGACTAATTAAGAAGGAATTTACCCGAAGAGTTGCATCCAATCAGGCACAGGCTTATACGTATCTACACTTAATCCTTAAATAATGAATGTCGGCGATGGATAAAGTTTGATTGCATATTAGAGTCTCATTGGAAGATATAAATTATTCAATACTGTCAGTTTACATTCAATGGAAATGTTTACCTGTGTGAATTTGTTGTTGCGACACAATTCTTGGTTGTCTACTGAGCCTTTAATTGCTCGTGGTTAGCTTAGCTTAACAATACAGCTGAAGAGCTGAATAAAAAAAAAGTAAAATTATTCGCACCTTTCGCATTTCTTTTGATGTTTTGTCATCACATGGAATTGCCAAAAGGGTACACCCTTCTAATGGTATAAGGAAAGTGTGGAGAGTTTGTCAACAGCTCGTAACATTAAGGCTCTCAAAATTTTTCTAATCCCTTAAGCACATAATCTGATGAGTCAGTTTATTTATTTCCTGTTAAACTCCAGAAAAAAAATGAAAACAATCAAAAAAGGACGATAAATTCCCAAAATCAAACACTTTTTCACCAAAAAAAAAACTGATAAAACTAACAAAAACCAAATAACCTGGATTTGATTGGTTCTATTGTTTGTGATTGGCAAATTCTTTGTTATGAAACTTCACGCTAAATTGATTCCATTCAATCCAATCAGTCGCGAAATTTAGGTGCACACGCGCCAAAGGATTATACATACTTTCAATCTCGATCCTTGTGCAACAGCAGTAGGCTCACTCATTTGGACATCCCGTTGACAGGGTCAAAATATATACCGAAGGGGGTGACTTATTGACAGCTGTGTGTGTGCCGGATAAAAGGGGAAAAATAAAACAAAACGAAACAAAAAAGGCAAAAATTCCAGTAGTGCACAAAATTTATTAAAATTCAGCCACAAAATTCGAATTCAAATTCAAATTCTTTGTATTAAAGGCTTTGGGGTAGCACTTTAAACCGATTATCCATTTCATGTAATAACACAAAGAAAACAAAGCCAATTGGACACACACTGACCAGTGACCATGCCCAGTCCATGAAACAATCATCCTGCTCACATGTGCGGTTATTTCATTTTTGAACCACACACAATTCACGCCTCTATTCACAAAAGGTTCTAATTTAAAATAGGTTATAGCTTAGAGGGAAGACCGAGTCCGGATCTGGATCTAGACAAACACCCAAAATGTGTGTAATTACTGTATTATTGTGCTTGGTCAGTCTTCGTTATTTGGGAAGCATTATTATGGAAACCATTTGTATTAGTTGTATAGCCCAGCCACAGGCAATTATTTTGTTGCGTTGCGCTTCCTTGGGACTTTTGTCCATTTTCGTAATCATTTTTGTGAGTAAGATATCAGATGACTACGACCCTTGGGCTATTTTAGTGTTACTCAGTGTTATAATAGCAGGAATATGCGAGCGATGACATTTTGTTTGCCAGAGGGATTTTCAATTGTGTTTGAGTTTCGGTTGTAAGCAAGTAAGCACCCTTTGCTGTCGAATTACGTTGTCAATTTATTATTCCGAATGGATAAAATTTTTAAATAAACGGAACGAAAAGTAGGTTAAAGTAGTGCAAATAAAATATATTCCCGTTTTTGGCGATGAAACATAACCATCCGTTTGTTTCAAATACAGACTTCGATATCTTTTTCTTTTACTACTGCAATCATCTGGAAGTTGAACAATAGAAAAACCTTTGTTGTCAATTTGTTTTTCATTGTAGTGCGATTAAAACAAATTGATTCATCAATGTTCAGATTTGAAACACTGCATTTAGTAAAATATTTGTAACTGTCATCCGGAAAGGACAATCATTATAGAAGTCAACACGTAACTATGTAACTTTGAGGTAATTAGAAACATTGTTCACTTGGCTTATTTTCCAACCCTAGACAACGTTGCAGGTTTTAAAATCAAATCAAAAATAGCTCTTTCCAATAGCTATTTTCTTCACTACCAAAATTTTCTCTGGAAAAACTGAAGTGTCCATTCATAAGACACTAAAATCATAACGGTACTCGGGATGATTTTAAGTCTTGTGTGAAGGAGTCGTGAGAGGAGGAGACGACAGCAAAAAGAGTAAAAATTTAACGTTTGAGGGGCTAGAGCGTATATTACACCGAAAGTGAAGGTCGTAACTCAATAACGTAGCACATGGAATAGTAAATGTGTTGAAACAGTTTTTGCAACAACTGCTAAATGGACATCATGTTTAAAATCAAGAATAAAATCCACCTCCACAATCAATAAAAATTCAGTTCCATCACCGAGTATAAGAAAAGTAGAATTAGCTGTTTTGGCTAGGTACATGCATCTAATCATCAACCAAATATTCCCGGAGAAAAAAATGACCGATTAGGATGAATGGCCTATCGGCTCCATTAGCCACATCTATGCAAAAATGGAGAGTCTATTTCCAGACTAAACTTTGAAACATATTACCGCTTAGCATGAAGATGAAGACCCTATTCAGCGTATTGTGTGAATATCAGACATTTCTGAAACACCTTGATCGGAAAGTACATACCAGTGTAGCTTTCCTATCTTTGCTACATAGTGACGTTGATACCAGTATGCGTTGATGCGTACTACTAAAAGAATCAATAAACCTAAAGAAAAGTCTTGGTTCGATTCAAGGTGAAACAAGTAAGTTGCCGTTCCAACCCAAATGATAATATTTATTATGATAATATTGGTATGGTTCAATTATGTATGGAACAAAATATCGGCCAATATCACCTCCATCCTATGGTTCAAATTTTTGATGATGCTGAGGCATAATTGAGGTTCTATGCCGTTAATGTTCCGAATTATCCCATCCTTTAGCTCTTGAATTGTTGCTGACTTATCGACGTACACCTTTTTTTTCAAATAACTCCAAAGAAAGAAGTCCAACGGTGTCAAATCACATGATCTTGGCGGCCAATTGACATCGCCAACACGTGAGATAACACGGCCATTGAATTTGTCGCACAAAAGAGCCATTGTTTTGTTAGCTGTATGGCAAGTGGCACCGTCCTGTTGAAACCACATATCGTCCACATCCATATCTTCCAATTCGGGCCATAAAAAGTTCGTTATCATCTCACGATAGCGAACACCATTCACAGTAACTGCCTGACCGGCCTCAGTTTGCAAAAAATACGGCACGATGATGCCGCCGGCCCATAAACCGCATCAAACAGTCACTCTTTGTGAGTGCGTTTGTTTTTCGACAATCACTCTTGGATTATCATTCGTCCAAATGAAGATGATTTTCTTCGAAAATTGATGATCCACTGTTGCCATTTCTTGCCACCATTCTAACCATTGACGACGCTTAAAATAGTCAAGAGGCTTTAGTTCTTGAGTCAATTGCAACTTGTAAGCGTGTAAATGCAAGTTTGTATGAATAATGTTCATCAACGACGAGCGTGAGAGGTGCAATTGTTGGGCACGTCGACGAGTTGAGGTGGACGGCTCTTCAGCGAACAGCAGCAATATTTTCTGCAGTAGGAGCTGTAAGAGCATGCACTGGTGTTTTCACATCTCCTACAAACCCGGTTTGCTCAAAATTTTGCACGATTTTTCCGATTGTACGCACATTTGGACGATTAAATTGACCGAAAAAATCACGAAGTGCACGATATGCATTTTGATTTGAACGCCCATTTTCAAAATACCTAATCCTGAATAACTTTAACGCGTTGCTCGATTTTGTATATATTTCCATGGTTCAAAATGAGTTAGTCTGAAATTGAGAAATGTCAAATGAAATGCAGAAAAAAACTTGACGTTTAGGTGTGGTTCACATTCAACATCACATTCAACATCGGCCCTTAAAATTTAACCACCCTTTATAAAAAAAAAAAAACAAATTCTCACATGCCTAAAAATTATTACAAAACTCCTGCACTATCCCAATTGCAGTAGATATTTCTGATCATTTGTCAAGCACGTAGCAAATTCAATTTCATCTGCAGTTCCGAGGCTCATCTACAACGATAACTAGCTTTTCAGATAAGGCAGCTCTAATTTCTGCTAAAACTTCATTGCCCTTTCTGTACTTGGAAACGTAAGTCATTCAATGGGAGAAGTATATAGTTGCAAGAGCTCTTCGAGGTATTTGATATAAAAAAATCCGCTGGTCCTGACGGTATACCCCCAATTCTTCTGAAGAGGTGTTCTTCTTCGCTGGAATAACTACTGCGTAAGCTTTTCGATCGCTCCTACTGATGTTCTGAATCTTCCCTAGAAGATGGAAAACAACATTTGTCCAGAATGCTCCTAAAAATGGTTACCCTCCCTCCCTCTTTTATACTAAGCAATTGCATCCCTTCTTCCCTCGCTTATGAAATCGCTGATCAATCATCAGCTCAAGAAATATCTCGAAGATCGAAAGATTATGAATGATGGAGTTGAGGTCGCTTAAACTTTCAATTGAAGTTTTGAATGACACGGTTTTCACAGCAATCGTTCCAGTGGTGATCTCATGGCATAGCTCACCGAAGAATGGAACAAATATTTGCATTATTTTGCAGAAAGTAAGTTTATTCCGCTTGATATTTCTAAGGCATTTGAAAGAGTTTAGCATCAAGCTCTCTAATCGAAAATGCGTGCTTTTGATATTAACGTAACTTTTATTCTTTGGACTCGACAAATTATCTTCTAGATCATTCAATAAATGTTTTATTGTACAGTTTCAAGTCTGATCTTCACAAAATAAATGCTGGTGTTCCCCAAGGTTCCGTTTTGTCTCTGACTCTCTTCCTTATTTTTACAAATGATTTCTTGTCTGAAACTTCTAGTCACTTTCAGTAATTTGCACACGACTCTACTCTAAGCTCTTAGAATCCGATCTCTACAGCATTGTTATAAGGTATACAAACCGTTTGGAGTTAAAATGCTTTAAAAAATCAATACTGTTTAATGTCGTTGAAGAAATGTACAACTTATGCCATTGTTGCTGAAAGGCACATTCATCGAAGAAACAGAAAATCTGTCAATAGTCGGTATATGTGTCAAGGACAATATTCCTTGAGACCGCCAAAAACTCTGGTAAATACTTATGATTTCTTTATCGGTATAAGAAATTTGTCACCTTTTCTGAATTGGCATTTATTCGTCAATAACTCGAGTATAACTCACATCTTTGGGCAGTTGCAGCCCATACTTCTCTTGATTTATGGGATAAGAATCAGACCAGAACGTTAAAACTGATAGGAGTGTATCTGTATCATGTATTTCCTAATTTATCGCTTCTTTGCGCCAAGTCTCGCATAATTTTTGGTCCTTGGATAGGTTTCTTAAAAATACCATTATTAATACGTCATACATAATACGTTGTATGAATTTGAATTCATGGACTTCGCTCGACAAGCCAAAGTTTTTTGTCAATTTGTTTGGTCTATCCATACAAAACTTCATTGAACCAACTTCCTGTCTACTCATAGCTAAGGTAATAAATTTCTACCATTTTGAAGGTACACGTTACTATCAGTCAAAATATCCACTAGTTATACATATTTTATAAAGTTCAAATCTGTTTTAGCAACGATTTATGAATTATTATTTTTTTTAAATTGATTTATTTGATTCGTTTTACAGACTGTATTCACAGTAAGTTAGTGTGGTATAGATCAAGAATCGAGTAGGAAGAGAATTTCATCTCGTCCGACTTTTGTAATGGTGCCCGGTGCATCACAGGGCTGTGAGTGGTGCTGAAAAACATTTCGTTGCAATTTCAGACGTGCGCAATTAAGCCATGCAATGTGCGTGACTATCCGTACGCCCAGTGCACGAGATAGTAACAAAAATAATTATTCTTATTCAACCTGGGACATGCATCCCGTATAGATTTTATTTGCCATCGCAGCCACATAAATCATCCTCAAATCCATATTCTCCTTCTCTGCAACCCACGGCTCGGATGACCTTGTACAACTTTAAATCCCATCTAGTCATGACAACAAATTTTATGACATAGATGGATGGCATAATAAACCCCACCACTGGAAAATGTTAGGAAGACGACATTTTATGGTTCTTTTTGTCGCTGGTTAATAAAGATATTATATCACCCACGTTCCAAAGGTGATATGAAATATTTGAACAATTTATACAAATATAAAAAGGGCCTTAGGCCTTTGTCAATAAAATGCTAAAAATGTACATACCTTTGTCGGTTCAGCAAAATGTTCTTGTTTTCAATAACGAATTTTCCTTGCTTGTAATTTGAGATGAGTTTGGTCGGGGTTGTGGTGTGTGTGTGGTTGTGTGGTTGTGTGTTTCTGCTTCACAGTCTTGAAGAAATATACATACGCCTCGAGCTTGAATATTTGATTTAAGACTTGATGAACCGATTACCTTTTTTCAATATTTGGAGAGATGAGCTTTATTTTCAATTGTAGGTTCATAAATTGAAAATGTTTAACGTCAATAAAATCATGAACAAATTTGAAAGTGACTGTTGATCGATCTAAAAAAGTGACATGAATATTTGATTGAGTGTATAGTTTGAGTTCATCAGGTAGACCAAACCCGGAACTCAAAAATCATAAAAATGGATTCTTAAGGATCTTAAGGATTCTCCACATGCTAATCAAAATTTCAAACGGATACTTTGAAAATTTCTTACAATGGAAGAAGAGGTAAAATGAAAATATTTATGACTTTTTGTCTATACTTCCTTCGAGTTTACGAAAATAAGTTTGAAAAATAATAATTTAGGGGAGTGGCATTTTCTTAAATTCGTATTGCTATACATTTGGGGACATCTGTAGTGTATATGATTTCAAATAATGCATTCATCCATTTTCGAGATTATGCAAATGTCCACCATTTTTCTCCATACAGACACTTGTTCTTTTTTTATTTGTTTATTTAATTTGCCTATAAACATTAAGATATGATATCTTATATAGTTTATGCTTTGAGGTTTATAAAATAAAAAAGGAGAAAGTCTATCCTATTAAACGTCATTAAGATGAATAATTTATAATGATAATAATAATATATGTATTACAATCATTTAAAATTATGTGAAACTGAAGAAAAATTAATTAAAATATTAATTAAAATTTATAAAAAATTGAAAAACAAAAACCTTTAAAAAAATAAATATCTCCATTTATTTATATTAATTCGGAAAGGACGGATATGTTTAGTTAGACTAAAAGTAGACAAGTAACTCTCTCCGAAACATTCATCTCTCAGTTCCCTAACATACCGTGGCAGACGCAGAGTAATCCATAGATGAGTGGAGTCAATGAAAAACCGCCTCCTTTGAGGTTGAGTATGTTAATCTATCGGAAAGATACTGAGGTTAATGTGTTTGAATTAAGTTAAACAATAATATGAAGGCTCTAAAGCGTAATAGATTATCTATCGAAATGTTTGAGATTTGCTGCTGTCTATTCTTAGTCCATATGTATGTACCGCGCTATGCTAATATAAGCCACATTAAGCTAGCAAAAAAATTGTATATGCTTTTCCCTGTTTCCTGCATCGACGCTGGTCTTCTACCTAGCTTCCTCCAACCTAGTGCACACTCTTCCGGAAATCCGGAATTATGTCTGTACATTATTACATAATGACACGAACCATGAAGCTGTTCAACTATCGATCAACCTCAACCAAACTATACTCCTTACAACAGAAGCTCCTGAGAATTTCATTAATTTCAAACGGCTGGATATTAATAGACTTCACAGAGATATCGAAGACAGCTTAACTCTTCCACCTTCAGACAAGAATCTTCTGGATGCCGAAATCGATGCAGCAATTGTCAACTTTGAACATGCCGTATCTGATGCCCTGGACAAGCAAAAATAGTCTGAAACGTAAAAGGATAGGTACTAGCACCTTCCCGAGTACGTTCAGAGTCTGTATGCTTACAGACAACGTCTAAGAAAACGTCTCCAGCGGATCCATCAAAGTGAACTGAATACAACTAACAGAAACAACCAGATAGTTTGGAATGAGCTACAGTAAGTCAACATCATGTTCCGGAACTCCATTCAATATAACAATAATATCCAATACCAGAAAAGATTGCAAGCCAGGACCAGATGCTTTCAAAAACATCAATAGGATAATTTCGAAACAGCCACAAATACCGGAAAATATCATCAGCAATGATACTGAAACTACCTCGGCCCATGCAAGACAAGGTGGAAGCGTTCGCCGACTGCTTTGAAGGAAAATTCACACTAAACCCACCTACTGACCCAACTTTCTTACAGGAAGTTGAGGCAACAGTTCAACAAACACTGCAGCCAAATCCGGATAAAATCAATTTTAATAACAGTAATCCAGCAAATTATCCCACCGATAGTCCACATTTATGCAATCTAGAGGAGGTTGTAGAAATCATCAGCAATTCTAAGCCAAAAAAGTCTGCTGGACCAGATGGTGTCTACTACTACATACTGAAAAGGCTGCCACATGCAATCATTTTAAACAACTGCATCAACAACTGTTACTTCCCCCAGAAGTGGAAAACAGCGAAGATTGTGCCAATTCCACAGAAAGATGCTTCCAACTTAGTTTCCAACTACAGGCCAATATCACTTCTCAACAACATCAGAAAGTTACTGGAAGAAGTAGTCCTACGAAGACTGAAAAAATTCTGCTATGAAAATTCCATCATCCCTGACATGCAATTCGGCTTTCGAGATAAACACTCAACATTGCATCCACTCCTAAAATTCCAATACAATATCTCACCTGCCCTCAACAGTAATCGTGTCACCATCGGATGCTTTCTGGGTGTCGAGAAAGCATTCGATGGCGTGTGGATAGACGGCATAATCCACAAACTTCATCTTATGCAAGTACCTCCGCCATCAATACAGATTCTCTTTTCTTTCAGGAAATTCTTCGTTCAAGTAGATAACTGCAAGTCAATCTTGAAGACCATCAGAGCTGAAGTCGCCCAAGGCTCAAAACAAGGTCCCTTTCTGTATAACTTGATGACTTCATACCAACCTTTTGTACTTGTCTGCTTCAGGAGACCTTCAACTGGTAGAGGCATCCGCACCGCGACAATTTGCAGAAATCTGGTCCTGAAACTCCCTGACGGATCCTCCATAGTGGCAAAGCCATATGTCAAGTACCTAGGAGTGCACTCAACGAGTTGCTAAGGTTTAACCCGCACTTAAGAAATGTTCTGAAAAAGGCCAGCTGGGCCTTCAGTCGCTTCCACCCATTGCTGAGATGAAGATCAGGTCTTAGACAACCGACAAATATATTAACCTACAAGCAGCTCCTGCGACCAATGATCAGCTATTCCTTCCAAGTATGGTTTTCCATCTCGAAGACAGCTATGAAGAAACTTCAACTATTCGAAAGGAAGATACTGAGATACCCCGAACCGAGGTAGATATCTGAGTGTGATGGAAACTTTGGATGACAACGTTATCATGGACTACGAGGAAGTAGTCTCGTTCTACGCTGGCATTCGGTCAGCCTACCACCGCCGCTAAAACGCCATCCCTTCCCACAACCCACAAAAATCACCACTGACAACCAGGAATGAACACCCTGAGGACAATATAGTTAGGCCCCATATACTCGTAAGCCAACAAATGTAAATTTTCATACATATTATGTAGTATCTTATTAGTTGTAAGCCAAATTGTAAATAGTATACTCAAAAAAAAAAATTGAATTGATCCCTCTTTTCTGTTCTACTGACCTCTTCCCGAGAGGATGAAAAACACCAATTGTCCAGCCTGTACCTAAAAAACGAATCTTCTTCGTACTCTAACTATCGTCCAATTGCATATATGTACATCTCTTCTTACCAAGGTTATGGAAACGCTGTTAAGTCATCAACTCAAGAATTTTCTTGAAAAAGGAAAGCTTCTCAACTACCGGGAATATGGCTTCAGCAGTAACAAATGTCTACCAGTTTGAAGGTACTCGTTACTATCAGTCAAAATTCCTATTTTATATACATACATAGTTCAAAAAGGTATGATTTAAGTAAGCAATAATAGCTCTACTCGTGATCTGATGGTTAATCTCAACGAATAGTAGCACAATTCTTTACATCGTTTTAGAGAAAGGAAGATTATCGCAATTGATATTTCAAAAGCATTTGATAGAGCTTAGCATCAAGCTCTTTTATCGAAAATGCGTGTATTTGTGTATTGAATGAATTTTTTTTTCGTTGAATGACAAATTATCTTTTGAACAGTTCAATACAAAATGTTTTGGAGGGTTTGAAATCTGTATTTCAAAAAATTAATGCTGGTGTGACACAGGGGTCCGTTTTGTCTCCTTTTTCCTTTCTCATATACATCAATAATTATTTGACTGAAGCTTCCAATCCATTAAATTGTTTGGTTTTGCTGACAACAGTACTTCTCATATTTATTTATTTATTATTTCATCAAACAGAGAATACATTTACATATATTTCCTTAAGATTACTAGATAGATACAATTTATTAAGTACGCCACAGTTACCTACAATAAATAATAATTGATGCTTAAATATACATATCTCTATTATTAGGGTGAAAAAAATCAATTTCATTACAAACAACATTATAGCTTCTCTTAAGCATCTTGTTAAAGGCTCATTAAGTCCATAATTTGATCGATGGAAAGGCTCCAGGGCGGGATAGACTCCTGGATCGCAAGCATCTCGATGGAGTATAAATCTTAATCAAAGACAACAAAAAGGGGCAATTGATATGGTTATTTAATATGTCCCTTACAATAATAATAGAAAAATACTTACGGCGAGCTGAAAGCTTAAGTAAGCCAATTAATTGTTCACGTGAATCATACAAAGGCATTCGAATATTCCAACGCAGTCTTATAAAACGTTATTAGATATTTTCTACCCTTTCTGAGAAAGTTTTATAAAAAGGGTTCCATATATTACTGAACAGCACTCTTATCTAAAACCGATCGTACAAAGGAATTGAAAAGGGATTTGAGTGCGTATGGATCAGTGAACTCCTTAGAACTCCTCGATATAAAGCCTAGCATGGAGTTAGCTTTAGCTACTATGAAGTCTATGTGAAGGTTAAATCTTAATTTTTGATCAAATATGACGCCGATCATGACCGAATGTGAAGTGGAAAGTCATTGATGAGAATTAAAATAAGGAGAGGACCTAGGTGGCTTCCTTGAGGAACATTAATTTGATGGGAGTTTATATTATTAATATGAACGAATTGAATACGATCACACAAGTAAGACTGGAACCATTTCAGCAGATTAGAATGGAAATCCAAAGGCTTTAACTTGTAAATCAAAATATGGTGGTTAATTCTGTCGAAAGCTTTGGCAAAATCAGTGTAGATTACATCACATTGAGATCCACTTTCCAGAAAATTGACAACGCTATTGCAGAAAATCATAAGATTTGTTAAGGTAGACACCGTGCGGGTGAGGTGAAATTGTTTCTTTAAGAAGAAGAGATAATTTTTTGTAAACAATTTTTTCAATAAGTTTAGGAATGACGGAAAGCTTACATATTGGTCCATAATTAGTTTCATCTTGCTTTGGACCCGCCTTATGAACTTTAATTATGAAAGACATTTTCCAATCTTTTAAAAATACACCTGAATCAAGTGAAGCATTAAATAAAAGTGTCAATGGTAATGAAAGAGCACTAGCACCATTGTTTTAGAATAAAAGGGGATATACCGTCAGGGACAGGTTGTTTATCCAAACATAGACTTTGCAGTTCTTCTATAACATCTTGTTTACTAGTATGTAAGTTTCCAATATTAAATTTGTTTCCAGATTCTTGTCCTTGTCCTTCGGATGTGGTCTTAGACTGCCATACGCAAAGCTTATTTAATTCTGATTTCGATAGCATTGTTAAATGGGGAACCATAAAGAACATAAAATTTAATTCTTCAAAAACTCAAGGTTGCCTTCTGGCGTTATTATGTAAGTATTTATTTACTTATGTAAATATTTATATTCTAACATGGCAATTCTCTTATTTTTAAATTTTTTTTTTCTTCAAATGTATTATCATTAATTCAATTATTTTCATAAAATGTTTGATATTTTCTTTCCAGGTAAGATATGATTTAAATGTCAAATCTCTGAAAAAGGTGCGTATTTTTTATATTTTGAAAAAGCCTTGACCTATGGAAATAAAATATCAATGTATATATCTTTATATTATGGATGTTCATATGTAAATAGAGATTATATCGAGATTATTTCGAAACTGGCAGGTTAATGTTTGCTTAGGATAACAGCGAGTCGGCTGATTGAACTTAAAAACAAAAACAGAAATTCTTCATTTTTTGCGCCAGAAAAAAAGTAGAAAAAAACAACGCTTGGCTTACAAAAAAATTTCACTTCCATAAAAGGGTAGCAAAAACTGATTTTCATTTTAAGCCACTGGGCGACTGGGCCTTAAACTGTTAAACCGTTTAAATGTTTCTAAAAAAAAACTCAGTTTTAAAGAAGTAATAGCCTTCGGCAATCAAAACCAACCCATGAGTGGTGGTAGAAAAATGTAAACACTCCTCGCTGTATTTACTTTAAGACTTTAAATATCAGAAAATTATTTCAATGGGAAAGGGTCAAAGTTAAAGAACAAAACAATCTCATTACGCGGGAAAGGGACTGACAATTAATTATGAAGTATCATTTCATCCTCCCCTTAACCGAACCATTATAAATTCTTTGAGTGAATGCAAACCTGACCTATTGTTTTGTTTTGTAGCAAAGAAAAAAAAACACACACTTTTTTATATTATTCAGGAAATGAATGTTCAAAATAAGCTGCTTAGTGATTTGATTTAATGATAATGTGCAATAGCTCTAGGTACCTTTAGGTTTTTCTGTTAATTTAATTCAATTAAAATCTATTTCTTAAAAATTCTTGCAATGATTTCTATCAAAGTCAATCAGTTCCCTCAAATATAATAATAATAATAATATAATTTCAAAATAGTATTTTGTCAGTTAGTATAAGAAAGATTCAGCTTTGAACCGACCGCGGACAATGGCAAATCACAGTACTTCATCACAAGCCGAGGTAAATTGTGACAAGAATTATAAAAAAATGAGCAATTTTTTAAACAAAATTATCAACTTCTTTTTAGCGAGAAACATAACTTTTATCTCAACAGCTCAACATTTCACGCACTAGCTTGAGGGTAATTCTGCACAAAGATCTCGGATTATTTGCTTACAAGGTCTGATTGACTCAGCAATTGAAACTTTGGGCATTAGTGCAACTTGCATCGACAAAGATTTTGGACGAAAAATCATCTTTTCTGACGAGGCGCATTTTCATCTCGATAGCTACATTACCAAACAAAATTGCCACATCTGAGGCTCAGAAAAGCCGCACGTTATTGTTCAGAAGCCAATAAATCTACAGAGTTACAGTTTGGTGCGGATTGTAGAGTGGTAGTATCATTGGATTATTTTTCCTCGAAAATGAGGCTGGGAAAAACGTTTCGGTAAACAAAGGGGCGTTAAAGTGTCATGTTAACCGACTTTTTTTTTACTGAAATTGAAGACATGAATTTGGACGACCTCTGATTCATGAAGGATGGAACCATACAGCGATACAGCTTATGTCACAATCAATTTTTGCGCACCAAATTCCCAAATCGTGTTATCAGCCGTCTTGGCAATGTCAATTGGCCGCCTCGGAGTTGCGATTTTACCCCTTTGGACTTTTTTTTGTGGGAAACAGTGAAGAACCGATGTAATGCCAATTAACCGGAAACGATTCAAGCACTTAAGGTCAATATCATTCAAGCAATCCGTCAGCTACAGCCCGAAACCATCAACAAGATCTTGGAAAATTGGAGTGACAGAATGCGGTACTGTGAAGCCAGCCGAGTCAGCCACTTTATGGACTCCATAATTAATGGGAATATTTGCTCTTACTAATAACGCCATAATACATGTAAAAATTTAAATTTGTTCATTTTTTTGCATTTTTAAAAAAAAAGTTGTATTTGTGGACAGGGGCGAACGCAGGAAGGGGTTTTAGGGGTTAAAACCTCCCCCGAAACAACCCAAAAATAAGAGTTATTTTGTTAAAGAAAAAAGAGACAAAGTGCTATTTTTGTGCCATATTAATATTAATGTAAGTTCAATTGATTATTAGAAGTTTTGTGTTTCCCTTTATCGGTTCTCTGCGTTTTTCTTACGACTTATAGGTACTATAAGGCTATTAATGCATTCGTAAAATAAATCGAACTCAAGATTTTTATCAAAGTTGACAATACGATGATAGCGAAGAAAAATCGGGTCTCGAAATTCTGTCTGTCGGTCTCTTCGACTACGGCTACGGCCTAAGAGCATGGGCCGATTTTCGTTAAATTTTCATTTTTTTAAAACCAAAAATAACCATTTTATTTTGTTTGTTTTTGGTTTTCTCGAAAACAGTACAACCGATTTTAATCATTATGAAGATCCTCCAAATTTTAAATATTGAGCGTTTTTCTTTTTTAGTTCAGAGTAGTACCTGAACTGTCAAACAAATTTAGCTCAGAGTGTATAACAGTTCAAAGATTGTGTTTCTTTTTCGTTAAGAGCGTATTCAGAGATTGTTCAGAGCGCACTCTATGAGCTCGGTATAAAATAGCTGAGTAGACAGAGTTAAATGCTGAAATCATTCTGACAGACAGAAAAAAAAAAACTCAAAAACTCGCGTGTGTTCATAAAATAATTCAGAGCTCTTAGAACACACTCGATTCGGAGAAAGTTCAGAGCATGTTTGACATGCTCAATGCTCATGCTCTGTTCAGTGCTCTACTCTGAATGAAAAAAGAAAAACGCCAATTATTTTTCTTGGAAACTCAATATTCCAAAAAGCCCTGCTCGATTTTTTAAACTTGAATAAATAAAAGTTTCTTAATATAATCTACAAGATCTGAGGGAAAAAAATTGTTTTAACTAAAAATTAAGGTACCCACCATGCAAGTGTTGAAAAATCTTTTTTTGAAAATCGTATTTTTCTCAAAAATGGCTCCGAGAATTTTGATAAATTTTAATTTTAATTTAATAAAAAAAAATTAAATTAAGACATTACTGAGTGTACCTACCATAAAAACAGTTTTTCGAATTTTGAACTTGTCATTATAGGCAGAACGGATTTCAATGAAATTTTGTATAGAGAAGCTTTTAGTTAAAATTGGCGTACCAAATATTTTTTCCTAAATACCTATGTTTTCAAAATCTTTTAGAAAATGAAGTTTTTGCTTATGAACATTTTTTCTCTAGAAATATTAATTTTTGAACTTTTTACATAAAAGCAAGTTCGTGCGACCCAGTCGTGCATTTTATTTTATGTGTCTTCGTATTTTAACGAAACTGTACTATTTTGAATTGATCATCAACAAATAGACACACGAAGCCAGCAGCAATTGCGTTTTTGATGATTGACATTAGCTGTGTTTTATTTTCCCCGAGATCTGATCCGGATTGGATTTTGTTTTCAAAATAACATGTAAAACAACAAATACAAACAAAATAGGGCCTTGTGTTGTTTTTGTTATACATGTAATTTCGAATGAAGATCTAATCTGGATCAGATCTCGGGGGAAATAAAACACAGCTATTATGTGTTTAAGTATATGGGCAGTAACGGCCCAAGTTTGAGTTTTTGATGGCTCCAAGGTCGGAGTGTGTTGTATTGCAGCAAAAAAAAAAAAACTAACTCATTTCGTTTGTTCGAAAGTTACAGTTACTGATCCCCCTCGAGGGTCTCCACCTTGTCGTGGTGAGGGGGCTTACACCCAAACTCCGTGCTGGACAGCGGAGACACACGCTCTTATGCGGTCTCAGTAATTGCTGCCAGCATGGGTTTGGGCAAACGAAGAGAGACCAAAACCTATGGAAAACATGGAACATAAGATGAAAATCGTAGCGGGGATATACGCTACAATGTCGGTAGTAGTCACGGCTACCGGCTCGGGCTTTGCCTCCAGATCTCAATATCTAGAGGAGGGGTCGCCAGTGACACCATTTTTTCTTTTTATTTTATTGATTTCTCTTATATTTATAGAACTGCTTTACTTATCATTTTTCTTTCTCTTTTTCTTTTTCTTTTTCTTTTTCTTTTTCTTTTCTTTTCTTGTAGTCAATAAATATAAGAAGCGCACAAAAATGAACCATTCCGATAAGAAAACCAAACTTACCGAGGAAGAAGAGAACCTTCTTCTTAACCCCTTCTCCAACCTTGACATGGAAGATGGAGCAAGTGATGCGATCGATGTCAGTGACGAAGTCAGTGATGTCTGCTCGATGGTAAGCTCGACACCCTCCAATCTGTCGACGTCCTCTAGACGCAGCAAGGTCTCTAATTGCAAGAGGACCATTAAAAGGTTGGGGTTACTGGAATGGGACCAGCTCTCGGAGCAAGAACGGAAGAGGCTGCACAACGCTCGTGTCTTTCTAGAAAGGGAGGGCTTGGGAAAGGATGGGCCATTAGCTAATCCTGAACCTGACCTCCCTTCTCGGAAAGAAACGAATGATAAGACCCCGATGGGACCCCCTGCACCCTATGCTGAGAAACCTCTACATAGGGAGAAGGTCCTACCGTCGGGGTCTGGTGTCAACTCTAAAGACACACTAATAACAGGAAAGAAACAGGCAGACGACAATATCCGGAAACATGTCGGAGTGTCAAGCAACATACCTACTAAACCCCTCTTGGTACCCACGATACCAACCGGGGAGGTAGAGATGAAGGTTGCCTCTGATAAGGGCGCGGACGAAGGGAAGCGGGACGGTAACCTAGTAGGCCACAGCCCACCGGGAGACCGTAACACCTCCACGGAATTCGAACCCGAAAACCGGAACAACGACACAACTGACAGCCTGGCGACCGTGATCAACACGAATAAGCCCAGGCAGAAAAGGACTAACAACCTCAACGCGACTGAAATTAACAGACGACGCAAACGAAACGCAGAGAGGATTGTTCGGCGTTTTGCTAAAAGGACCCCTGGTTCCTTAACAGCAAAAGAGTCGGCAGCGCTGAGCAGATCCAATCAGCTAATACAATCTTTGACGGTACTTAACTCAACGAACGCACCAGACATTCCCCCCCAAAACCAAGAAGCGCCGAGATGCTCAAAGAGAGCCAGGAACTCCAGCACATCTCCGGCTGACTCCCCAACAAATAACGTTGGCAAGAGAGCAAAAACCTCCCGAGCTAATGTGAAGGGATACCAAGTGGCCATTGCCGACTTCGGTAAACCTTCGCGCAAGCTGACGGAGGATGAATGGCAGCTCCTTGAACTAAGGATCCTGGAGGAGGTGAACGAGGCGATCGTTAAGAGCAGGCAACCGCCGCTCTTCGGGAACCTCATCACCCTCCACGGTTTCAAGGTGATGAACTGTGAGAACGATGATACCCTAAACTGGCTTCAAGAGTTCATCAGTAAGACAACGGCACCGTGGCCGAACGCCGACCTGCGGCTTTTAAAGATGGAAGAGATAAGGAATCTCAACAGACCCATCGGAAAGCTGCTGGTCAAAGGCCCAAACCTCCCCAACGACCGCCTGGAGAGGTATATCCTCTCTCTCAACGGAGAGCTCCTCAGTCGGGAATGGGAGATGTTATCGATCAACAGATCGAGCGAGGGAACAGAAGTAGCGATACGATTACCCCATAAATCGATACCACTACTTAGAAAAGCCGAATTTAAGGTGCGGGTCGGAATCACCAAGTGTAAACTTAGGCTGATTGCCGCCAACAAAGGAAAGGTTAGTAAGGCGCTCTACATTTATTTTTACTATGTCCATGAGTTTAAAAATTTTGCAAATTAACCTCCACCATAGTAAAGCAGCCAGCGCTAACCTCGTCTACCTCATGGAGAGTAGACAGTACGATGTAGCCCTCGTACAAGAACCCTGGACGGTAGGTGGCAATATAAGAGGGCTAAATTCAAAGGAACTAATGCTGTATAAGCATAATATAGGAAATAACAACAGTAACCCACGAACATGCATTGTAGCAAGGAAACTAGTTAATCTTTTTCTTCTAACTACTTTCAGCAATATCGACCAAACTGCGGTCAGAATTGACCGTGAGGAACTCCCACCGCTGATCTTAACCTCCACATACATGCCGTATGATGGAGTGGAAGGACCACCGGCGGACCTAACAGGAAAACTGATCACATTCTCAAGTAAGAACCACTTTGACATTGTCTTAGGCTGTGACTGCAATGCACATCATGTGCAATGGGGCAGTAGTGATACTAACTCAAGAGGCGAAGCCCTCTTCGAGTTTATTCTCAACAACAACCTCATAGTAGCTAATAGAGGCAATACACCTACCTTTATAACAAGAAATCGGGAAGAAGTCTTAGATATCACTTTACAAAGCAACTCAAACTCCTGCTCAGTAGAACAATGGACGGTCCTAGAAGACTTATCCTTCTCTGACCACCGTATTATTGAATTTTATATCCCTAATGTGGAGCAACAGCCTAATTCTTTTAGAAATAATAGGCGTACAAACTGGGACCTCTATATTAGGGAAATTAGACAAAACTTAACCTTCTTTAACTCCAATCAGAACATGGAGCCGGAAAAACTCGATAGCGACACTGAGGAATTCACTAGAATTCTACAAAATGCTTTCAACAAAAGCTGTCCGCTCATCAACATGATGAAGAAAAGTAAAAAACCACCTTGGTGGACAACCGAACTCAGTAAAATTAGGAAAGAAACCAGAAAACTTTTCAACGCTGCAAAGCGTACTAGGCAGGAAAATGACTGGGAACTTTTTAAAGCTAGCCAAAGAAAATTCAAGCAAGAAACTCAAAGAGCTAAAAGAAACTCATGGAAAAAATTCTGCAGTGATATTGAGTGCACAAATAAATCAGCTAGACTGAGAAGGATACTCTCCAAGACTAACACGTCCATAGGATCTCTTAGGAGACCGGACGGTCACTGGTCAGAGTCATCCATAGAAAGTCTAGAAATTTTGATCCAGGCACACTTTCCTAGCTGCAAATTAAACAATTATCAAGAGACGGTCAATCCTCTCTCTGAACACGAAGTCCCGGGGGACATTATAACGGAAGATAGGCTACATTGGGCTATCAACTCCTTCTCCCCTTATAAATCTCCAGGGTTAGACGGCATATTTCCACTGATGCTTCAGAAAATTAATGACTTAATTATTCCGAAACTGAAAAACCTATACCTTAGAAGCCTAAAATGGGGTTATATTACCCAAATATGGCGTAAGGCAAAGGTGGTTTTTATACCTAAAGCTGGAAAACCCAGCCACACAAATCCAAAGGACTTCAGACCTATCAGTCTCACTTCCTTTATGTTGAAAACCCTTGAACGACTGCTGGATATTCATATCCGTTGTAACTTGAATCCGGATTGCTTATCACCCTTTCAGCATGCATATACAAAAGGTAAAAGTGTAGATACGGCCTTACACTGTGCAGTAGGAACAATTGAGAAATCCCTCGCTGCCAAGGAATACACACTCGCGGCCTTCCTTGACATCGAGGGAGCTTTCAACAATGTTCAAAGCAATGCGGTTGAAAAGGCACTCTTAGACCTTAAAGTAAATACGACTATCGTTACATGGATCATGAATATGTTGGAAAACAGACAAATTCATAGTGAACTCAATAATGCTCATATTAATATGTACGCTTCAAGAGGAACTCCTCAAGGAGGGATACTTTCACCGCTTCTATGGACCTTAGTAATGAACGAGATTCTAATTAAACTGAAATACAGTGGCGTTAAGGTAGTTGCCTACGCAGACGACTTAGCTCTCCTTGCTACAGGCAAATACCTAACCACAGTTAGTGAACAGCTAGAATCCGCACTCTCCAAAGTATGCAATTGGACAAAGAAGTGCGGACTTGCTGTGAATCCCCTAAAGACAGTAATGGTACTTTTCACCAATAGAAGGAAAATTCCAAATTTTAATAAACCGAGGCTAAATGGCATAATACTCGAATTATCCGATAGTGCCAAGTACCTCGGGGTAATCTTGGATAAAAAACTCAACTGGGGTCCCAACATACTTGATAGGTATAGTAAATCAATGACAGCACTATATACATGTAACAGGATCCTAGGAAGGAACTGGGGTCCTAATCCCAAAATAATTAAATGGATGTATACAGCAATTGTAAGACCCATACTCACCCACGGCAACTTGGTCTGGTGGCGTGCCTTAGTTAAATCTAACCACCTTAAAACACTTACCAAGGTTCAAAGAATGGCATGTATGATGATCACGGGAGCCATGAAAACAACACCAACTGCAGGCTTAGAAGTTATTCTAAACCTCACTCCTCTCGACTTATTTGTACAAGAATCCGCGGCTAACACCGCCCTACGACTCAGTCAGACGAAGAGCTGGAGTTTAAACCCATTAGGTCACTCCCAAATCCTGACGAATTATGTTAGTACAAATACAACCACGGATTACATAACCCCAAAGTTAGACTTTGAAAGACCCTACAGCACCTACTTCCCCGACAGAAAGGAATGGGAGAACAATATACCGCTCGTAGCTGAAACAACACACTCCATTTTCACAGATGGATCGAAAATGGATACTGGGGTTGGAGCAGGTTTCTTCTCAGAAAGCCTCAATCTTGCTTCCTACTTCAAACTCCCCGATCACAGTAGTGTTTTCCAAGCCGAGATCTTGGCAGTAAAGAATGCTGCAACACAGGTGTCAATGATGGCGCTATCACGATCTGATATCACCTTTTTCATTGACAGTCAAGCAGCGATAAAAGCACTCTCTGCCAATCTAACCAAGTCGAAGCTTGTTTCTTGCTGTCGCGAAGAGCTCAAGGTTCTTGGCTCGCAGCATAATGTTAGACTCTGCTGGGTCCCGGGACACAGTGGTATCCCAGGCAACGAAAAAGCTGACGAACTCGCTAGAAGGGGTTCGACACTTGAATTCTCTCTAATAGACCGCACAATCAACATCCCCCCATGTGCTATCAAGCAATACGTTGGCAGCATAACCAAGCGTAATTGCAATGCAAGATGGAGCCTCCTTGGCACATGCGGTATCACCAGGAGGCTGTGGCCTCAGTGGGACGAGAAAAAATCTAACTCAATCCTACTATTTAAGAAACCATCCATAAAATCTCTTATTAGTGTCATAACGGGTCACAACCTGTTAGGTTATCACAAGACTAAACTAGGACTTAGCACGGATGACATATGTAGAGGCTGCGGCAGCGCCGACGAGGTCGAGGATACCACTCACTTCCTCTGCCACTGCCCAGCACTCAGTCACATAAGGAATAGGACTTTAGGATATTACTTCTTTGATGATCTAGAGGATCTCTCTAACTACCCTCTGAAACTAATCCTGAAATTTATTGAGACCACCAAATGGCTAGAACTCCCTGTTGACTCATAGGTTCTTTTATATATTACAGAACATGTAATACTTCGGGCAGCACAATGGATCAAATATGATCTAAGTGGGACGAGACCAAGATCAATCGTCGGCCCATATAACCTAACCTAACCTACAGTTACTGATGAGTAGCACATAGCACCTTGTGGAAGCGTTGTGGTTACACTTATGTAGTATAGTAGTTAACGTAGGTACCAGTTGAGTGTCCTTATGTTTTCGGATAACTATTTTTCTTATGATCGCAAAAGTACAAGATATGATTTCACGTATTAATAAATTCCGGAAATAATTTATTTATGAAAACCACATATTTTTTTGAGCTTTAAGACGCACAATGAACTCGTAAATGGGTTCACCATCCTCTGGCTTAAGCTTGTTAAACTTATATGGCTCTGCTCGTTTATTATGCTTCGGAGCAAGAAGTTTTCTTAAAAAAAAGTGCCTAGAATTTTAATAACAAGTTTTTCTTTTTCGCTTAATTCTTACGATATATACATACATATGTATCATCAAATGAAAACAAAATTGAAATTTAACATTATTACAAACATCATAAAACCAATTTTTTGATTTTCTCATTATCGACATAAATGGTTAATTTAAATTTAATTTTCATTTATACAATAATAAAAATTTGAAACTGGCTTACCAAAATGTTTTCTTTAAAATATTTTAAAAACGCTTCAATGGTTATTTGCTTAAGAATATCTACCTTTTCGAATCCTTAAATGTTGTTCCAAATGTAGAATAAATTACATGAATATCATAGTCGGGTATACTGAAAAGAATCAACAACTTTTTTGTTAAAAAATTGGAAAGTATTCGAAAATAACATCTTTTGGGTGACCGAAGGATTAAGGAGTCAATATTTTATTTTATTTTATTATTTTTATTTTTTATTTTATTTTTTTTATTCTGCGGTAATGTGTTCAAAGCTAAAACAAAATATTTATTTTTTTTTATATTTTATCTAGAAACCCTTCAAAACATATCATGGCCAGCTGTTCCTATCATTATCAAATGCGTTTTATTTTTAAGTTGTACCTACACAGGTTTTAAAATTTTATGCTTTAGCTTTAAAGAAGAAAGAACAATATCCGTTAAAGTCCAGTTAGTTTATTTTAGATTATTATAGAAAATTAACGGACTTCAAGTGATTTTCACAGAATGAGGTGTTGAAGTTACAACAAATACGGGACCAGAAGTTTGTGTTCGGAACATTTTGCAATAACCACAAAAAAAAATATCAGAAGTGAATTGTCTTTTATGTGGTGTGTCACGATTTCGTTCCCGAAAAGTGTCATACCATGAAAATGTATTTATTGTTTTAATATAATAGCCTTGTTTTTTTGGAAAAGTAATGCGTAGTACAGTAGGATTTTATATGAAAAACAAATACAACATCCGCAGTAGGATCACTGCCGATACTCGAATAAACGTCAAATTTATATCCGCAGCAGGATTTCACTTCTCCTTTTGTCGGCAGTGATCCTACTGCGGATGTTGTATTTGTTTTTCATATAAAATCCTACTGTACTACAGATAACTTTTCCAAAAAAAAACACGGCTAATATTTCAATGGAATATGGTCTCCAATTCAGGCCTTTTATTTGAATTTTCTAAAAACATGAGTATAGCAAACCAAAAATTTATTACAAACATAAAAAGAAGGCAACAATTAGAATTAGGCAAATTCGTCATCCCTTGGCAAAATTTTGTTCGCTTACGCTTTGCAAGAATTTTGGTATCTATACGTTTGTTTTTTAAATAATAAAATGTGTGTCTGCAGCAATCCAAACTAGATATTGACCGGTCGAAAAATACTGAAACTAAGATATTCGTAGATGATACTTTCAATAACGTTAAGAGCCTAAGCATAGTTACTTACCCATACCAGTGGCGTAGCGTGCCATCTCGGCGCCCATGGCGGGAGACCCATTCTTCCGCCCCCATCCAATACTTAATTATAAAATAAAATTTCAAAACATCATTTCACAAACAGAGTCTACGGGCCTTACGAACAGCGAAGTCAGAAATAACTTTGTCAAAATCAATATTTGCAGCCAATTCTTGTTCAATCGACAATATAGCCAAGTTTGATAGTCTAGTGGAGCTCATAGTGGATCTGAGACAATTTTTGATTAGCTTCAACTTCGAAAAACTTCTCTCACTACTAGCTGGAGACGCTTCCGCTCCATCTGAAACTCGTCCTTGTCGATGTCTTCTAATATATGCTTTACAAAAGTTTCGCTGGCGTCAAAAATCCGAACTTGCTGGAATCGAGTCGTCATTTCTTGAATGATTTTGGCAAATGATGCGAACACCTCTCGACGGAGTTCCTGCTCGTGATACAAAGCTGCATCCGCGGATTCATCGCCATGCATACGTTTTTTCTTGAGAATTCTTCTCGTTTTGAGTTCGATTCCGAGTTTTTCGGAGAGAGTCTTAGCAAAGTCGATTGCGGCTTGGACGAAACGGTCTCTGCTCTCCACTAGCGGAGCTTTTAAAGCGCAGAGTTTCTGAGCACACTTATCCGCACTCAGTCCTCGTTGCTACAGGTAAATCTGTGCGTTATCAACTTCAGGTAACACTGCACCCCAAAAGTTAAGAAAAGTGAGGAAGTCGAATGATTGCATGGCTGTCAGAAGAAGACAGGCTCCGGAATTTGTTTCGGAAGTTTGAGATGAATCCGTCAATTCTTCCAGTACCTCAAAAACTTCCTCAAACTCATTTTTAAGCGTCTTGACAGCTTCATGTCTAGCGCTCCAGCGCGTTTCGGTGACTCGTTTCACTGCTTGACCTGTTACGGCAACCAAAGCGTTCCACCGATCAGTTGATGCAGAAAAGAAGGCAAATAGCTTCTCCATCACAGAGTTCCAAAAAACGTCACGGCATTCACTGATTCAGAAGCAGCGTGTACCCCAGCCAAGTTGAGTGAGTGGTTTGTGCATGCAACGAATGTAGCTTTCAGATTCAGTGCTTTAATCCGGGCTTGAACTCTATTGTGGATCCCTGACATTGTGGCAGCGTTGTTATAAGCCTGTCCTCTTAAGTTCTGTATGTCCAGTCCGTCTGATGTTATCTTCGCGATTATATCGTTGCTGAGATCTTCTGCATTTTTGTCTTTTGGTTCGAAGAAGTCGATGAAAGATTCTACTAGGCGACCTTTTCTCCTTCGATATGTACGTATCGCAGAACTTGGCTCATTTGGTGTTTGTGGGAGATGTCTGGTGTACATATGACCTTTACTCTACCCGCTTCACTGGCGACATTTTGCCGCCTTGGGCGGGACGCCCCCTTCGCCTCACCCACGCTACGCCACTGACCGATACAATTGTTAAACTCTCAAACATTCGTGTGGGCCTGATTGCAGGAAGCTAGAATGGTTAGCTGCTATAAAACATTTTTTTCAAATTGTCTCCAATGATCTAAATTAAAATTCGTAACTGTAATGTATTAAAAATTTGTTTGGTTGTGCAACAGCTTGAAGAGAACCAGGACCTTGCGACTTACAACTCTCAACCATTCCTAAGCGCGTCCTACCAGGAATGGAGGGGAACAACAATTTTCTGCGGAGTCCGACCAGCAAAGATGGGAAGCTCTTTCTATGACAAGAAATACCTTTGGAGGATTTGTCGGTTGCTCGCACTCAAAGGTGTATATGAAACTATCAAATTCTTGCTCGGTGGTGCCAATTTTTGAATTAATTCGTAGAATTTATAATTTTAATTTCACTGATTTTCATGTTCAAAAATAATAAAGTTATTAATAGTTATGTTTCTAAGAAAATTTGTATAACTTTTATGAGTTTTTTTCCTATACCTACGATTTGTGTTAAATATTGCCCCTAATGTGCTTTCCAATTCCCTAAAAAAAAATATTTGATTCGTACCCATAAATCAGTTTTTTCCGCCACTCACTTTCAAATTTTGCAGTAGACATTTAAAATAAAAAAAAAAATCACACTTATCCCCCAACAAAAATTTTTGCGGAAGTGTCTATCAAAGCTGTTAGTTTAAGTTTCCCTGATGCGAATTGGTTCATCTCCTGAATGAGAACCATAAATCCCATTCATTCACAGAACTATCTGATGAGTCAATTTTGTTGCTACGAGCACGGCATACATTATAGCAGCTCAATCGGAGATTTCCCTAGAGGCATTTGAACTCAGACTTCCTATGCTTTCGCTAATATTATAAATTATTATTTCTGCAATGCATTGAATATGTGTGTCAGAAAGATAACTCAAGCGCTTATATCTCTGGATGTCTATATGTGATTGACTGTGGAATGATATGATCTGCCCGCTAAAATGTGATAATTTTTCTGTGAATTTTGGGTTACATCAGAACTTTTTAAATGCTTAATACCTCTGATAACTGAAGCATACAATATGATCATGATCATGGGGTCAAAAATAAAATTTGTTAACTTTATGACCTTTTAGTTGCGTTTTTGACTCTCGTGATTTGTGAGCTGGATTTCAAAACTTTCTTTAAGTGAATGGGTTTAAAAATTCAAACACCTTGGCAAGCTACATTTTAAAGCCGATTTAGGTTCATATTTTCCTAAAGTAGAATGCCGCACCGCCGATTATCTTGTATCTTTTATTTATAGGAAAATCTCTATTTGTAAATCAAAACCATATCTGTAGATTTGTAATATTAATTAATAATTTTCTTGATGCAATCCCACATTTCTAAGCCCAGGCCACCCTCTGATTGTTTGCCGCAGTCAACAAGACCTATCTCTTATATCCATGTTCACCGATCCGATGGACTTTTTTATGGACTAGAAATATCGCTCGTATGCATTGTAGACGGAATGTGACAGAGTGTATTTAGGTATCTACGTGCGTTTCTTGAATCGCAGCCATATTCAGAGTAACTTGCGTAAATGATTTTAATTAAATACAAGTTAGCCACGGCTGAGCGACTTAAATGGCAGATTACGCAAGCCAAGACACCGGCATAAAGTTGAGGCCAGTCTTGCTCCTAATAGAAGATGTTCGCTTTTAGTCTAATTAGTCGGTGTTAAGAGAAAGAATTCTAACAACCATCTGATGATGTGGACATGTGCGGACAAGATGAACTGTTAGTGGGGTATTAATATTGAGATTTTATTACTGATTAGCCTTTAAGTTTTATTTTATTGGGGTTTTCTTGCCTTAAAGTAGGTCTGAAAACAGTAAGTTTAAAAAAAAGGCTATTAACTTGTCTTTGAGAGATCTTGTTTAACATACTAGAACTGCACCCGTTTAATTTTTGTATTATGGGTAGTTTTGTTTTGTATCTGTGGAATCTTGAATATTTTATAAAAAAAACTCGTGTGTTTTTTTTAAATATAATTTACTAGTTTTGTAAATATTGTGGCTGAACAGTGGCGAGAAGAAAATTGTATATATGGTCATTTTTGTTTCCGGAAGATGAATTGTGTTAGATCTATTGTGCCCCGTCAAGAGCTAAATGAGAACTCTCATTCTACAACTCTTCCTCCAGACTTTTTACTTCGAGAAACTTAAGTATACAGAGTACTTTCAAAGATTGCAATTAAGTCTGCACCGGAGGCGAAGCTTGTGTCATTCGACTTAGTTCGTCGAATGTAGGGGGAATCTTGCCCCGTAGCTAGACCTCACCATTTAAAAAAAAAATTTAAACCTGGCAACAAACAAAGAAAACTTACCACACAATCAATTCATATCAAACCTTGAGTACATTGCTAATGTCGACGCAATGCTTTACCTTGACCCTCCAAACTAGAAGTTCGGCGGCCCAGAGAGCGAATCCCCTAACCTGAAAGAAGGATTTCTTTTTGCTGCTGTGGAACCATATTTACGTTGCCGGTCTCAGACTGCAATACCGCACTCGCTGAAAATTAAATTCATCGAGCCAAAGCTTCTTATAAGCTCACAAAAAATACGATTAAACTTCTTTAAAGCTGATGTGACTTACAAACGTTAAATTGAAAATCTTTCTGAACTCATAACTAAACCAAGTTATCCATTGATATACTACACATCTATTGACTTATAAATTAAACATAAAGGAAAATCTTTCAAATAATTTGAAAACTGTCGTTCAAGTTAACTTGAAGCGATATACATATTTTTCTTACTAACAAATCATCCTTTAAATAATTGCCTATAGTAGGACCAAGCTCTATGTTCCTTTTTCCTACCTACAAAGAGCTATATGTGGGTATCTCAAGGGTCTCGCAAGATCTTACCACTCGATGGAACTTAGATCCGCAAAAGCCTTACGGATTCACCACACTATACTCAATTACCTGGTCTCACTCCTTGCCAAACGTATAAACCAAAATCGAAAAGAATATACATACATTTTTTAATATAGGAATTAAATTAAATTGATGTTTCTTGTTTTCGTGACCTTTCTTTATTAATAAGATAATAAAAATTAATAAAAAATATTTTTTTTTTTTCAAAATTCAAAAACTAAGTTTAGGTTTTGGAATGCAATTTTTTCAAACTTTTTAGAACCTTCTTTATAAAAAACTTTTATTAAAATCCGTTATGCCAATAATGAGAAATTCAAAGTTATAAACATTAACATGGTTCTAGGTTCAGTCAGTAATATCCTAATGTCAAAATTTGTTATTGAATTATAGATCGTAAAAATTAATCGAAAGAAAACAACATTTATCAAAATTCTAGGTGCCGCTTTCGATGAAAATACGATTTTCAAAAACGAATTATTAACATTTGTATGATGAGTACCGTTATTTTCATATAAAATAATTTTTTTTTTTTCTTAAATCTTGTAGATTGTATTAAAAACCTTCTAACTGTCAAGTCTTAAGAAAATCGAGCATGGGGTTTTGAAAAAAATATTTAAACTTTTTCTTATTAAATGTAAACAAAATTTGAATATACGATACTACCCAAACTTCCGAGAGTTTTCGTTTAAAAAAAAACACTGATCAAAATCCGTTGTATCGTTTTGGAGAAAATCAAAAACAAAAAAAAATGCTTCGAGGGGGTATTACCATTTTTTTTAATTTTTCTTAAAACTATACCTAATACCTTTAACTAAATGAAATTTTTTTAGAATTTTCTTAAAAAAAAATCTGTGGAGCTATTTTTGAGAAAAAAAAGTGTTTGGGTGAAAAATTCAAAAGTTTAATGAATATCGGCCGAGGCGTTAAGGCTGTAGGAGAACAAACAGAGAGACAGAATTGCGAGAGTCTTCCCTACATCCTATTGTCAAGAATGATCGAAATCTCCATTTTTTTTTAAGAATGCATGACTTGCCATATAGTACCTACATACAGTGCTGTGCAAGACATTTACAACTACGATTATTTTATCATCTATCAAAAATACAACATATTCGTCATTTCTAAGTTGTTAAAAGAAAATTATTTCCATTGCTCTAGACTTCTTATATATAAACCTTGCTGTACAAAATTCGAAACCGCTAAACTACAGACAATTACAACAAATGCAACTGTTTAACAAAAAAAAGTAATGCATTATTTGGCTGTGCAAACATTTGCAGCTAATAACGGTTAATTTGATACATTTTGAAATCGGTAAATTTGTTTCTGTAGCTTGGTTCGTTTTGAGTGTTTGATCGAGACATAAGCTTTTTAAGATAAACAAAAATAAAAAAAAAGTAAAATATAAACAAATTTTAATTAAAATAGCCGGAAACAAGTATATTCATCAGAAATTAAATCCAGAATTTTGAGTGAGTTCAAAAAGGAAAGAAATTTCAATCAAATATTCGATACACAGATATACCATTTGTCGGATAGTTAAGTCTGAGAAGTTGGTGTGTCATCATAGAGGAATAAGACCACGTAGAACCATAGGAAAAGAAGACAGGAAACTGGCTTTCTGAGAAAAACATCACGGTTTTGCAATGACCAATGCAGCCCCAGATCTAAGCCCCATTGAGAACTTGTGGGAAATTTTAAATAGAAGTATCGGATGCTAAAATTTTAAGCGGAAGGGCGATCTTTATGCTGAAATTCAAAGGCAGTGGAATGATATACCAATAACTATTATAATTAATCTCATTACTTCTATGCCTAGAAGGTGTGCTGCTGTTATCAAAAATTAAGGGTAGGTATGCAATAAAATATTAGCATTTTCTTGCTTAAAAGTAAGAAAATTGTAAGACATGGTTCAAAGTTGCAAATGTTTTGCACAGCAATCAACATGTATTTTAGAGTTTTCTTCGATTTATAAATTGTTTAAGTGAATAATGTTGTTTTTTTTTTCTAAATTCATATGTCGTTATAAATAATGTTCAAATTTGTAAAAAGAAGTTTGCTGTTTGCTTTCTCGAACACTTTTTATGAGATAGAAAGATCTGCTGGTTTAAGTTGCAAATGTTTTGCACAGCACTGTACATGTGCATGTGTCGCAAGTAATGAAAGGATAAAAAAGCGATTATCTCAAAAAATTTTAATTTATTTTTTCTAGAGGTTACTTATTTTCCGGGATATTTGACTGAAACAGCCTCATTTTCTCAAATTTGCACTGAATGAAATTACTAAGTGCAAATTTCAGCTTCGGATCTACAAACGAATGATTGTAGACTATTATTCCAGGTTAGGTTAAAATTAATTCATAAGCACTCTTTTTTCTCTTATACATTTTAAAGCTATGTATATCTTTTTTTAAGGCAGAATATGAAACTGTGAATGAAAATCTAAGAAAAGAAAAACAAAAAGCAATTATTACTGATGCTGAATTGAAATTTATCTTGCATGAGGTTAGGTCGGTCACAATTAGCCTTGATGTTAGTGTAACAAACGAACCATGTGTATAACAGCAAATCAATTTAACAGTGTGGAACACTATATGATCTAGTTCTAGATGCGTAACGAACTTGAGAATGAGAAGTATCTACATATTAACTGTAACTGCTGAACCATAAATTCTTTTAACTCCAAGACAGAATAATTCTGTTTTGAAAAAGAAATGATCCACAAAAATATGGATTAGATATTTGAGTATAAAAGTTCAACAAGATTTTTTGAATCGTTCGCACGTTGGGGGAATAAGCTGCCAGAGGTGTAGTTATAGAACATTTCTTAACCAGTAGAAAAAGAAAAAAATTGGTATTTATTTTACATTTTTTAGTAGCTTCATAAATTCACAGCAATCTAACCAAAGATGATATTCATAATAATTTTTTTTAATTTAATTTTATTGTATTTCTTATAACTAATGAGCTTGGCAAGAGAACAATCGATAGTTGCTGCTATCGACATCAATGTATAGATAATTTAAAACTATAGTTTTTTCTCATAAATAGTTAACAAAAAAAAATTACTTTAAAATCGTAGCTTTAATAAATGTAATTTTAAGAAGTTGAAATGAGATTGTGTTGAAAATTCAATCTATTACAAAATTCTGTGGGATACTAAAGCTTAGTGTACACGATTGGTAGATCTTACAATATTGTAAGATCTGTCATTGAAAAATATCCAATCTTTTAAATAGTGCTTAATTTCTTTATATATCCTTCCGTTTCTTCAATTAATTTTTCTCTGAGTCTGATTGTTATTCTGTAAATCAGAAAAAAATTGTCTGTTTTTCATCCTAATCTTTTTAACTTCGGTTGTGTAACTAAAACAAAACTTATAAAAAAAAATATATGTGTACGTATGTATATGTATGTATAATTTGAGTGAAGTTCCGTGAAAAGTTTTTAGAAAGTGGTGTTTTAGAGATTTAAATAATAATAGGGTTCGATCAAGCAGTGTTTTATGTTTTCCAAATGCTTTGTATGTGTATTTTGTGATTCCGTAAAAACAACGTGCCACTTTTTTGCACTTTTCGTGTTTAATGGATTTTTATACAGTTTGAGCAACCTCCAGAGAATTTAATAATATTGATGATGATTCCAAGGCCGGTAAATACTGAACTTTTGGCTTTTGGAATGTCTGTTTTGCATGGTTAGATTCGAATGTTTAAATACATTTTACACGTGGCTTACAAATTACCCATACAAAAATGGCAAGCTCGCGAATGTGACAAAGCAATCGAAGCTGAAAATAAAGCTCGTGTTCAAAACGAACTTCGAGAAAAATGTGGGTTTGATATGATTGAGAAGTGTACTTAAGAAATTTAGGAACTTTATTTATAATTCAACGACTTAAAAGATAATGGTTAATTTAACAATTTCTGGTTTCTTTTATATAATATTTTGCGCGGGAAATAAATCTTCATTTCGCGCCATAAATATTTGACATGTATTATATAAAAAGTATTTATGTACATACATATTTTGTCCACAAAAATTGGCGTTTCGTCCGGGTTATCTCACATGGACTCATCAGTTGACTTGTGAGGACCTTGTCAATACGCAATTTTTGTTAAGTTCAGTTCATCTTACATGAATTTTTTGACAAAAATCCAATGTGAACTATATCCAACAAAGATTAGAATTGTAATCATTAATGTTGGAATTTTTTTTTTTTTTTTGCCCGTGGCCTGGCATTGAATATTTATATGAAGGTTTTTTATAATACAAACTCTATATACTACTGAAATAAATCAGCCAAGTAGAAGACTTAGCACTATTATTGGACTTGTTGAATTATTGATTCAAATTAGCTTTTTTGGCCTTTAGTCCACAAAAATTGGCGTTTCGTCCGGGTTATCTCACATGGACTCATCAGTTGACTTGTGAGGACCTTGTCAATACGCAATTTTTGTTAAGTTCAGTTCATCTTACATGAATTTTTTGACAAAAATCCAATGTGAACTATATCCAACAAAGATTAGAATTGTAATCATTAATGTTGGAATTTTTTTTTTTTTGCCCGTGGCCTGGCATTGAATATTTATATGAAGGTTTTTTATAATACAAACTCTATATACTACTGAAATAAATCAGCCAAGTAGAAGACTTAGCACTATTATTGGACTTGTTGAATTATTGATTCAAATTAGCTTTTTTGGCCTTTAGTCCACAAAAATTGGCGTTTCGTCCGGGTTATCTCACATGGACTCATCAGTTGACTTGTGAGGACCTTGTCAATACGCAATTTTTGTTAAGTTCAGTTCATCTTACATGAATTTTTTGACAAAAATCCAATGTGAACTATATCCAACAAAGATTAGAATTGTAATCATTAATGTTGGAATTTTTTTTTTTTTTGCCCGTGGCCTGGCATTGAATATTTATATGAAGGTTTTTTATAATACAAACTCTATATACTACTGAAATAAATCAGCCAAGTAGAAGACTTAGCACTATTATTGGACTTGTTGAATTATTGATTCAAATTAGCTTTTTTGGCCTTTAGTCCACAAAAATTGGCGTTTCGTCCGGGTTATCTCACATGGACTCATCAGTTGACTTGTGAGGACCTTGTCAATACGCAATTTTTGTTAAGTTCAGTTCATCTTACATGAATTTTTTGACAAAAATCCAATGTGAACTATATCCAACAAAGATTAGAATTGTAATCATTAATGTTGGAATTTTTTTTTTTTTTGCCCGTGGCCTGGCATTGAATATTTATATGAAGGTTTTTTATAATACAAACTCTATATACTACTGAAATAAATCAGCCAAGTAGAAGACTTAGCACTATTATTGGACTTGTTGAATTATTGATTCAAATTAGCTTTTTTGGCCTTTAGTCCACAAAAATTGGCGTTTCGTCCGGGTTATCTCACATGGACTCATCAGTTGACTTGTGAGGACCTTGTCAATACGCAATTTTTGTTAAGTTCAGTTCATCTTACATGAATTTTTTGACAAAAATCCAATGTGAACTATATCCAACAAAGATTAGAATTGTAATCATTAATGTTGGAATTTTTTTTTTTTTTGCCCGTGGCCTGGCATTGAATATTTATATGAAGGTTTTTTATAATACAAACTCTATATACTACTGAAATAAATCAGCCAAGTAGAAGACTTAGCACTATTATTGGACTTGTTGAATTATTGATTCAAATTAGCTTTTTTGGCCTTTAGTCCACAAAAATTGGCGTTTCGTCCGGGTTATCTCACATGGACTCATCAGTTGACTTGTGAGGACCTTGTCAATACGCAATTTTTGTTAAGTTCAGTTCATCTTACATGAATTTTTTGACAAAAATCCAATGTGAACTATATCCAACAAAGATTAGAATTGTAATCATTAATGTTGGAATTTTTTTTTTTTTTTTTTGCCCGTGGCCTGGCATTGAATATTTATATGAAGGTTTTTTATAATACAAACTCTATATACTACTGAAATAAATCAGCCAAGTAGAAGACTTAGCACTATTATTGGACTTGTTGAATTATTGATTCAAATTAGCTTTTTTGGCCTTTAGTCCACAAAAATTGGCGTTTCGTCCGGGTTATCTCACATGGACTCATCAGTTGACTTGTGAGGACCTTGTCAATACGCAATTTTTGTTAAGTTCAGTTCATCTTACATGAATTTTTTGACAAAAATCCAATGTGAACTATATCCAACAAAGATTAGAATTGTAATCATTAATGTTGGAATTTTTTTTTTTTTTTTTTTTTTTTTTTTTTTTTTTTTTTTTTTTTTTTTTTGCCCGTGGCCTGGCATTGAATATTTATATGAAGGTTTTTTATAATACAAACTCTATATACTACTGAAATAAATCAGCCAAGTAGAAGACTTAGCACTATTATTGGACTTGTTGAATTATTGATTCAAATTAGCTTTTTTGGCCTTTAGTCCACAAAAATTGGCGTTTCGTCCGGGTTATCTCACATGGACTCATCAGTTGACTTGTGAGGACCTTGTCAATACGCAATTTTTGTTAAGTTCAGTTCATCTTACATGAATTTTTTGACAAAAATCCAATGTGAACTATATCCAACAAAGATTAGAATTGTAATCATTAATGTTGGAATTTTTTTTTTTTTTTTTGCCCGTGGCCTGGCATTGAATATTTATATGAAGGTTTTTTATAATACAAACTCTATATACTACTGAAATAAATCAGCCAAGTAGAAGACTTAGCACTATTATTGGGCTTGTTGAATTATTGATTCAAATTAGCTTTTTTGGCCTTTAGTCCACAAAAATTGGCGTTTCGTCCGGGTTATCTCACATGGACTCATCAGTTGACTTGTGAGGACCTTGTCAATACGCAATTTTTGTTAAGTTCAGTTCATCTTACATGAATTTTTTTGACAAAAATCCAATGTGAACTATATCCAACAAAGATTAGAATTGTAATCATTAATGTTGGAATTTTTTTTTTTTTTTTGCCCGTGGCCTGGCATTGAATATTTATATGAAGGTTTTTTATAATACAAACTCTATATACTACTGAAATAAATCAGCCAAGTAGAAGACTTAGCACTAAAAAAAAAAAAAAAAAAAAAAAAAAAAAAAAAAAAAAAAAAAAAAAAAAAAAAAAAAAAAAAAAAAATTCCAACATTAATGATTACAATTCTAATCTTTGTTGGATATAGTTCACATTGGATTTTTGTCAAAAAATTCATGTAAGATGAACTGAACTTAACAAAAATTGCGTATTGACAAGGTCCTCACAAGTCAACTGATGAGTCCATGTGAGATAACCCGGACGAAACGCCAATTTTTGTGGACTAAAGGCCAAAAAAGCTAATTTGAATCAATAATTCAACAAGTCCAATAATAGTGCTAAGTCTTCTACTTGGCTGATTTATTTCAGTAGTATATAGAGTTTGTATTATAAAAAACCTTCATATAAATATTCAATGCCAGGCCACGGGCAAAAAAAAAAAAAAAAAAAAAAAAAAAAATTCCAACATTAATGATTACAATTCTAATCTTTGTTGGATATAGTTCACATTGGATTTTTGTCAAAAAATTCATGTAAGATGAACTGAACTTAACAAAAATTGCGTATTGACAAGGTCCTCACAAGTCAACTGATGAGGCCATGTGAGATAACCCGGACGAAACGCCAATTTTTGTGGACTAAAGGCCAAAAAAGCTAATTTGAATCAATAATTCAACAAGTCCAATAATAGTGCTAAGTCTTCTACTTGGCTGATTTATTTCAGTAGTATATAGAGTTTGTATTATAAAAAACCTTCATATAAATATTCAATGCCAGGCCACGGGCAAAAAAAAAAAAATTCCAACATTAATGATTACAATTCTAATCTTTGTTGGATATAGTTCACATTGGATTTTTGTCAAAAAATTCATGTAAGATGAACTGAACTTAACAAAAATTGCGTATTGACAAGGTCCTCACAAGTCAACTGATGAGTCCATGTGAGATAACCCGGACGAAACGCCAATTTTTGTGGACTAAAGGCCAAAAAAGCTAATTTGAATCAATAATTCAACAAGTCCAATAATAGTGCTAAGTCTTCTACTTGGCTGATTTATTTCAGTAGTATATAGAGTTTGTATTATAAAAAACCTTCATATAAATATTCAATGCCAGGCCACGGGCAAAAAAAAAAAAAAAAAAAAATTCCAACATTAATGATTACAATTCTAATCTTTGTTGGATATAGTTCACATTGGATTTTTGTCAAAAAATTCATGTAAGATGAACTGAACTTAACAAAAATTGCGTATTGACAAGGTCCTCACAAGTCAACTGATGAGTCCATGTGAGATAACCCGGACGAAACGCCAATTTTTGTGGACTAAAGGCCAAAAAAGCTAATTTGAATCAATAATTCAACAAGTCCAATAATAGTGCTAAGTCTTCTACTTGGCTGATTTATTTCAGTAGTATATAGAGTTTGTATTATAAAAAACCTTCATATAAATATTCAATGCCAGGCCACGGGCAAAAAAAAAAAAAAAAAAAAAAAAAAAAAAAATTCCAACATTAATGATTACAATTCTAATCTTTGTTGGATATAGTTCACATTGGATTTTTGTCAAAAAATTCATGTAAGATGAACTGAACTTAACAAAAATTGCGTATTGACAAGGTCCTCACAAGTCAACTGATGAGTCCATGTGAGATAACCCGGACGAAACGCCAATTTTTGTGGACTAAAGGCCAAAAAAGCTAATTTGAATCAATAATTCAACAAGTCCAATAATAGTGCTAAGTCTTCTACTTGGCTGATTTATTTCAGTAGTATATAGAGTTTGTATTATAAAAAACCTTCATATAAATATTCAATGCCAGGCCACGGGCAAAAAAAAAAAAAAAATTCCAACATTAATGATTACAATTCTAATTTTTGTTGGATATAGTTCACATTGGATTTTTGTCAAAAAATTCATGTAAGATGAACTGAACTTAACAAAAATTGCGTATTGACAAGGTCCTCACAAGTCAACTGATGAGTCCATGTGAGATAACCCGGACGAAACGCCAATTTTTGTGGACTAAAGGCCAAAAAAGCTAATTTGAATCAATAATTCAACAAGTCCAATAATAGTGCTAAGTCTTCTACTTGGCTGATTTATTTCAGTAGTATATAGAGTTTGTATTATAAAAAACCTTCATATAAATACATATTTTGACATATTGTCTTTAATTGAATTTGCATGTGCAATTATATGATAATAAGTATAGGGTGCATCAATTACCCCTTCGTTTAAGTTGGAACAAAACGAACAGTCTTGAATCTGGGGCGAGTTGATCTCCTTGGTGTTGGCATATTTAGTTCTGGATCTGATGAATGTGAAGGACCCGTTTCCGGTTCTTTTGAAATAACAGGTGTATCAGAAGATGATTGGTGTTGATCTCCTGACAAGTCAACTATTTGAGGATTGGAGTCCGGGTTAATGAAAACATCCTCATCACAAGTGTTGTTCTGTTGTTGGTTTGGACTTTGGAAAGAAATATTATTAGAAGGAGAATAATCAGAACTTGCCTGTCTTAAATCCATAGATTCTTGCGGGCGACAAGAAATGTCGGTGTTCCTCTCTGTTTGTGCATTGGCTCTTAACTGGTTTTGGTGACGTCTGCATAGTCCTTGATCTGTTTCTATTTGGTACATCCTTCTTCCCAGAATTTTTGTGATTCGTCCTGGAACCCACTTCTCTTCTTTAAGGTACTGCCGAACAAAAACAGATTGACCCTTATGGAAATTTGGTTGATTTGACTTTATAACTCTTTTCGGTTCGGGAATCATAGCAGAAAGTAAAGTTCGATGTGGGCGTCCGTGAAGTCTTTCAGCTGGAGATATTCCCATTTCGTCCGGGGTGGTTCGAAAAGTGGATAAGAATGTGACGAGTGCGTCGTCGTCTTTAGGACTTCCAGCCATGATTTTAAGAAAAGCTGTCTTAAAAGTTCTCACCATCCTCTCGGCCAACCCATTGGACTCGGGGTTGAATGGAGCTGATGTCATATGACGAACTGAAATATTTTGACAGAACTGCTGGAACTCTTTAGAGGTAAATTGTGTGCCATTGTCAGACACAATGACCTTAGGTAGTCCCTCTAAAGCGAATATGGAACGCAAAGCGTGAATGGTGGCATTTGAAGTAGTTGAGGACATTCGAATGACAAAAGGAAATTTTGACTTGGAATCCACCACGATCAACCACATAGACTTCTGAAAGGGACCAGCAAAATCTATGTGAATGCGCTCCCATACATTCTCTGATGTCGTCCAACTGGTGTATTCTTTTGGCGAGTGGCTGGCATTCGATTGGCAGGCATTGCATTTGGTGACCGTTGACACAATGATGTCATCAATCTTGGGCCACCAACAGTATCGACGGGCCATTTGTTTCATCCGAGTAACTCCCCAGTGACCTTGATGTAGAAGTGTTAGTACCTTTGGCTGAAGTGCGGCGGGTATGACCACTCTTGGACTTTGGCTGTGAAAGAGAAGAATGTTAGCAGACACACTTAGACAAAACCTTCTACGAAAATAAGGTAATAAATTATTTTGAGTTGCAGGTAAACGTGCTGGCCAACCCTGCTGTATATATTCAATGACTTTTTGAATATCTGAATCATTGTTTGAAAATTTAGCAATGACATCTGAATTGATAGGAAAATCTTCTAAAGCTGAAATACTTTCATCCACCTGATGACAAGATTCTTCTGACTTATCAAATTCTTCGTCAGGACCTACAGGCAATCGTGATAAGCAATCGGCATTTCCATGCTTTGTTGTTGGACGATAACGAATTGTGTAGGTGTACCCCATAAGAAAAATTGCCCAGCGTTGTAACCTTTGTATAGTCATATGCGGCAATTTTTTACTAGGGCTGAAAATTGTTACTAACGGCTGGTGATCTGTTATAAGCTCAAATTGACGACCATACAAATATTGTTGAAATTTAGTTACGCCGAAGATTATCGATAGGGCCTCCTTTTCGATCTGGCTATAACCTTTTTGAGACGCATCCAATGTTTTTGAGGCGAACGCTATTGGTTTTTCTGTACCATCTGCGTAAATGTGTGAAATGACCATAGCTGGGCACCGTTAATCAAACAGTTAACTTCGTTAATCGTTAATCCGCTACTAAAAAAGTTAGCTTCGTTAAACGTTAAAGCGTTAAATTTCGGAAGAATTAACGCAAGTTAACGTTAATCGTTAATCCGTTAACATGTGTGATAAAAATTGCATTTTACAAATACTTAGCACCGGCGCTAAGTAATGCTGGTCGTCCACTAGGCGATCAACGCACAAATTTCGAATTCAACGCATTCAACTCTAATGTACGGTGCCTTCAATTCTGTTCAACCAACGGGTTGGATCTAGTTGTTGGCCGTTGCTCAACGAATTGCACAACAAGGGTACGGGTAGTGTACGAGCTCGTGTTGCTCCTTGAAAATGATCGATTAACACGTTGAGCACCATTTTCAAGATAATGTGTTGCACATTATTTCTGGACGTAATATTGTGTTGCGTTGGCTGCAGTGAAATCTGTCTACGTGGTTGAACTATTGCGTTGCCATGAACTTGCAGTTGTTGAAACTTGCAAACTGTAGTTTATTTTGGTTTTTCGCCATGGAAGGTGATAAAAAATCGGAGTGGACCACGGAATTAATTTTGCAAATGATTTCAGTAATTGAGGAAAAGCCCAATATATGGGACATTAAGAGCCCCTCTTATAAAAATCGCGATGCCAGGGAATTGGCTTGGTCTCGAATTTCCTCGAATATGCAATTGCATAAACTTTGAATTCGAATTCACGGGCGCGGTGGGATCAATCGATTTTAATTTCTCTTGTATTTCATTGAAAAAAACAATTTTCTTCGCGACTCAAGAAAAAATCATTTACCCAGAATCGTTTTGGCTGTTTTTTCTTCCTTTGTCGTTCATTTTCTAATATTATTAATGCGGAAGCCACTTTTTTTTCTTAGGGGAAATCATACTAATATGGAACAAATTTAAGAATATTTTAAAGCGAAGGCGTGCGTTGACAATATATGTTATGTATGTATGTGTGTACCGAACTGAAGTCAAAATTATTTCAGGTTTGACGTTTCAGTTTTTTGTTTATCGTGGTGCGTTCAACGCGTTCCCCAACGAGTGATCCTTGGTTAAGTGTACGAAGGTATCAACTCGTTCATCAACTGGTTGAGCAACAATATCGAAAACGCAGTTGATCAACTCGAAAAAAATTTTTTTTCTGTCAAAATCGACCAAGTTTATCAACTAGTGTACGAGGTTATTCAACATTTGAGTAAGTTGGTCAACTAGGTGTACGGAGCTATTCAACACTGGAATAAGTTTTAAGAGTTGATCAACTAGGTGCGCGGCGTTAATCAACATATGGGAAAGTTGGTCAATTACGTGTACGGGGTTCCAAACGCATTTTGTTCAACTTTAGTTGCTCAACGTGAATTACGTAAGTTGCTGTACTAGTGTAAGAGGTTGTAAATTCGTTTATCCAACGAAAGAGTTGAATAAAAAGTTGAACGAAGTTGATTGAACTTATCGCGCAGATAGTGGACGACCGGCATAATAAAATGATCAAACGAAACGAATCTCTTCGCAGTTTTCTCACTCGCACGCGCCGTCAAAATATAATACGTACCTAGCTGTTTTTGTTTCACCCGCGGCACGCGCCGCACGGCACTTGTCTCATAGTTGTCTGAACCTGTTTTTCGCGCCACGCGGTAAATAGTAGGCATTGGATTAACGATTAACGGACTTAACGTGGATTAACGGATTTAACGTGTCCGTTAACATTTTTAAAAGTTAACTTAAAAGTTAATCCGTTAATCAAAATTTTAACTTCGTTAATTAACAATTAACGGATTAACGAGTTAATGCCCAGCTATGGAAATGACTGCTCCAATGCCGTGTGAAGAAGCATCGGTGGCCAAAGTGATGGGTAGATCATCTTGAAAATGTGTTAACCGTGATACATTCAGGATTTTTTCTTTGAAGAGCTTGAAAGAATTTTGTTGGTCCTTTCCCCACTTGAAAACTTCGTCTTTGGCTCTTAGTTTGTTGAGCGGTGCAGCTATTTGGGCAAAATTATCTATAAATTTGTTGTAATAATTTAGCTTACCAATAAAAGCTTCCAGGTCCTTTAAATTTTTTGGCTCAGGCAAATGGACAATAGCCTTGACACGGGTTTCTGATGGACGTATGCCTGTTGCATCAATGATATGACCAAGGTATTCCACCTCAGTCTTCGCAAACTGACATTTGGCTAGTCGACATCGCAGGCCATGATTTTCTAATCTTTCTAGGAAAATCTTGAGGTTATTTAAATGTTCTTCATTTGTGCGTCCAGAAACAATAACATCGTCTAGGTACGAGACGCAGAAATCCAAGTTCGCAGTTAATTGATCCATATAACGCTGAAAAATACCTGTTGAGCTAGAAGTACCAAAAGGTAACCTCTGATATTCAAATAATCCAAATTCGGTACTTATTACACAAACTTTCTTAGATTCTTTGTCCAGAGGAATCTGGAGATAAGCATCGGACAAATCAATTTTCGTGAAGTATTGCCCCCCTTGCAATTTCTGGAAAAGTTCTTCAATGCGTGGAACTGGATGGCGATCGATTTCCAAGTATGGGTTTATCGTGATCTTAAAATCTCCACATATGCGTAAAGTTCCATTTGGCTTTTTTACCACAACAATGGGTGCGGCCCATTGTCTCGATTCGATGGGACGTAAAATGTCCAATTTACGCAAACGTTCCAGCTCCAGATTGACAGCTTCTTTTTGAGCGAACGGCACCGGGCGGTATTTAAAATATTTAGGTTGGCAAATTGATTTCATTGTAAGATGTGCTTCATAAAATTGACTACATCCTAATTCAGATCTGAATACAGCTTCATGTTGCTTGCATAGTGACATTGCGTCCTTCAAAAGCTGGTCTTTAGAATTAAATCCAATTTGTAACACTGAATCAGAATTTGCACACTGAATATGTAAACCAAATGCTTGGAACCAATCCATGCCCATGATGTTTGCGCCATACTCATTATTACAAATTAAAAGCGGCAAAGATTTTGTTTTTGTTTTCCACTGTACACTGACGTTTAGTACACCTCTCACTGGCACAGTAATGTTTCCATAAGCTTTAAGTGATCGTGACGAAGGCTCACAATGTGGGCTGCCAAGTCTGTAGTACCCATCGAGACCAATAAGTGAGCATGTGGCACCGGTGTCTAGCTGAAAAGTTAAAGGGCACTGATTAATATGAAGCAAAATGAATATTTTGTTTTTCTTGACATCGTGCTCTAAATGTGCAGAGGACACAGTTTCAACTCCGAAATTGTGTATTACGTTTTCGTCTTCTATTTCGTTGATAGCATGCGCAGATTCTGTCTGCTTTTGCTGATAGTTTTGATAAGATCGATTACAGTGACGTCGATTGGCACCTGTGCTTCTTGAACGTCTACTATGGTTTTTTGATTGATAACGTTGTTGTGATTTCGGTGAGTGAGTAGCTTCTGATTGTTTTGCAGATAAACAAACACTACGTATGTGACCACGTCGTTGACAAAAATCGCAAATTGAATCAATGTGCTTGCACTGATCTCTAGAGTGCTGAGTGAAACAATTTGGGCACGATTTTCTAACTCTAACATTATTTTCATGAGACTTACTTGTGGATTTATAAGAATTTGAGCCTTTAATGAGATTAACTTCTGAAGTCGTTGTCGGATGGGAAGTACTGCTTCCCTTTAGTATGTTTGTAGCTTGTTGTGTTGATTCGTGAGCTGTGGTCAGTTCCTCTATTTCTTCCAATGAGGGGTTCTTTTTTTGCGTTGCAGCAAGACGAACAGCGTCGTGAGGTGTGTAAAAGACGATCATGTCTCTTATCATGTTATCAGCATATGATGTGTTGCAATCAGATTTAGGACAGACAAAGGCGCAGTCCCTTGCAAGACCTCTCAAATCGGCAATCCATTCTGCATACGATTGGCCTGGGAGCATCTTTTGTTTCAAGAACTTACATCTCGAAGCAAGGACGTGCAGTTTGGATTCGAAATGTTTGGTTAGTTTCGTAGAAAGGTCTTTGAATGTGAGTCTACTTACATCTTCAGTTCCTACCAACTTTCTGAGCAGATCGTTGGTTTGGGTCCCACATGTTGATAGAAAATGTGCCTTCTTTAAGTTGTCATCGTCCAAAGAGTTTGCGGTGAAATGCTGCTGCAGTTGGAAAAGGTAACTTTCCCAAGATTCCTTTTCGTGATCAAATGCATGGAACTGGGGTATTGTGGGTTTACTGCTCGATGGGCAATTATTCACCAAGCGCTCCAATGAAGCTTGGTTGTTAATTAACATTTGTTCCATCCACTGTTTTTGCGAGTTAAGAATTTCTCTCAACGCTGCCTCCATTTTTAAATACTCGTCGCCACTTGATATGATTGAGAAGTGTACTTAAGAAATTTAGGAACTTTATTTATAATTCAACGACTTAAAAGATAATGGTTAATTTAACAATTTCTGGTTTCTTTTATATAATATTTTGCGCGGGAAATAAATCTTCATTTCGCGCCATAAATATTTGACATGTATTATATAAAAAGTATTTATGTACATACATATTTTGACATATTGTCTTTAATTGAATTTGCATGTGCAATTATATGATAATAAGTATAGGGTGCATCAGGGTTAATTTTCGATAAGCCAGGAACTGGATTCGGTAACAGCAATGACGGAAATACTGCTAGGCGATTTTTTCAAAACCCTGAACTTTCTTCAGAAACTACAAGAATTGACATAGAACTTATAAAAACAAAACACATAATTATGATTGTAGTGGCCAGTGGATTTGAAATTGAAGTTAATAAGTTCCGAAAGAATGCTCACGAAACAGCAAGATTGTTCATTCGTGAGTAGGTATCCTTGGTATCATATGCCTCCAACTCTCTATAAGTATTTCATTCATGGCCCCGAGATAACACAATCTGCGTTATTGCCAATCGGCCAGCTTTCGGAGGAAGCGCAGGAAGCCCCTAAGAAAGAGCTTAAAAACATAAGAGAACATTTTTCAAGAAAATCAAACCCCGAGAAAACAAATGAGGATGTCTTCAATTATTTTTTGCTTAACTCGGATCCAATCATTACGAGCAAGCAAAAGCTCTATAGAAAAAAATTTAAATCTCTTCCCCCAGATGCAATTGAGCTGTTAAGACTTCCAAGCATCCCGGAAGCTAACATTTTCGATTAAGATAGTGCAGATGATAGTGTTGATTAATTTGAAGTCATATTTTTGTTCACAAAAAAATATTTTAAAAAATGCATTAAAAAAAACATGTCTAATTTATTTTTTCTATTGTAATAGAGATTGCATAAGAGAGCATAGGGGTAAGAGGCAGTTATGTGAGTACAAAAAAAAATATATTTTTACGTCTTTAAATAAACTTTCAAGCTGATATATAAGGAAAATTGTTTATCAGTTCAGAAACGGTGAGCTATTAAGTGGTTGTTTTAGTGGGCGTGGCAATCATTTGACTTAAAATTACTTAATAAGAGTCTCAGGAGCCTATACATGTAAATTTTCAAGTTCCTAGCTGTACTGGCTGATTTGATGCTATGAATTCAATCATCTTGCCCCAGTGTGCATCGTAGTTTTTCCTTGTCACTTTTCCTCATGAAATAGCTCTTCCTCGAAGTGGCTCTCGCCAACTAGACGACTATTTTCCAGTCATCTAGAGTCCAATCCTCATTCATTTTGGCTCATCTTAATCTTGTTTCGCGCATATCGTCTGTCAAAAGCTGTTTCTTTATAATGGTCTTCGGGGCTTTTGGCCCCTTTCGGACCAACATTTTGTCGTCATTGGCAGTTGTTTTTTTATGTTGACCTGCGTTTCGCCTTGTTGCTCTGTGCAATCCAATTTTCCTACAAACGCTTGATCTTGCTACACCTACATCAATCGATATCTCCCTAGTGATTTTTTCTGTGTGCTCAACGCTCATGTAAAGCGATTACTGTTTTTCCACAGAGATATCCATGTTTTCTTGAAGCAACGAAATCTTGATAAACAAAGAACCTAGTATCTAACATGATTTTAAGAATAAGACCAATCTTTTTAAAATCCTTAGAAAAAATACGTCCTACCATCAAAAAGTCAACATGCATAAAACTAATTCGAATATTCAAAAAATTAACAACAATGCCAGGCCACTGGCAAAAGCGATATAAGATGATCTGAATTAAACAAAACTCGCATATTTACAAGGCCCTCCATCAGTCAACTCAAGAGTCCAAGTGAGATCGCCGCCGGGACGAAACGCCAAATTTTTGTTGACTAAAGGTAAACAAACTTGGCTGATTTATTTCAGTAATATCTAGACTTCAAATTATATAAAAACCTTCATTTAATATTGAACTTATCAAAGATTTCTAGCTATAATATAAGCTATAACATGATATTGAAGATATTGCCCTGTTGCCGCTGTTTTATTTATTATTAATTTATCTTAAACTTTAATATGAAAATTTCATAGCCCTTTCTTTCATACGGTTCGAACAACTTCATTGAACTTATGCGAAACACCCTTTAGAAAAAGATACATAAACATAATATTATCTAAGTTCGTAATTTTTTTTCAATACAAACATACACATATGCATCGACTCGCCGAGCTGTCTGGCGATCAACGATTTGCATAAAACTCGTAAAATTATAAATTTACATATATACGTACATATTATATTTATAGCCCTCTTCTGATATAAAAAAAAAACTAGAAACATGAAAATAAGGCATCATATGCAGGCTTCCGATTTGTTACCAAGTAAATCACAACCTCTTCAGACTAAAAACAAAATATGTACGAGTACAATAGTACATACAATAAATGGTAAAGAAAAATAAGAATATTTACGTAGATAGAAAATAATATTCCGCTATCATTGGCAAAGTAAAGGCACAATTTCGATATCAATGCGAGGAATAATAGAAAAGTTGACGATAAATTTCAGTTTTTGTTTGGTCTCCGCAGTTGTACAGTCGCGGATTAAAAAAAATAGTGCTCTTAGCGTGAACTATTAGAATTAATCTAATTATCGAGTTGAAAGCTCGGGATACCTACATAAAATAAAACACGCGTGACACAATGTCCAATTATGCACCCCTATTGGGATCTGATAGTGAAACAGAATGCCATTACGAAACCGCGGGTAAAACGAACCGTCGAAATATTATGCAACAAAAAGCCAGAAAACACTGGCATTACAAGGTTGTAGCCCAAAACTCCATTAAGTGGCCAACTGTCAAAAATTCAGCAACCGGAAATGAGCTGCCGAAAAGGAAGTGGAGTCACAAGCCGGAATATCAGAAATCGCTATCATTTTCTGGCAGAAGAAGTGAAAGTTATGGGTAAGTGATATATAAAAAGGATTATACAGGACTAATGATGAATATTAAAAATAATTTAATTCTTTAAATCAACTTCGAACTATCGATACAATTTTTAATTCTTTATTGAATGAAATGTTGTCATTTAACTAAAACAAAACTGCATAATTTACACAATTAGTCAGTTAAAGTTCTTGACTTTTTATGTCTGGCAGGAACAATAGACGCCCCTTATGAAGGAGAGATAATGATATCTGTATTTTAACTTGTCATACGTATTATGTGCGATAGGAAAAGTTGTGCATTCGAAATATATATGACTTCCGATATTTAGTTTGTTTGTGGGACTTAGTGTTTGTTTTGTTAATCTCGACTTATTTAGTTTTTTTTAAATAATTTTTGGCGTGTTTGAGCACAGTGCGAGCGTTTTAGGAAAACTGGAGGGTATTTAAAAGGAGATACCGATGCACATTGGTTTTGAATGTCTGAATATGGTAATGAGTGGGAAATATTTAGCCGGGTAAAGCGTTCCACATTCGTGTAGTGCGGCTCAAGAAAGAATCTCTGAAGAGTACATTCGAAGTTGTACCCAAAAATAAGCTGATGGGCATTTCCTGAAGCGCAAATATTACGGTTGAATTGTTTAAGTGGAGGAATGCAACTTGTTATTTCACTAGAATATTGGGAAGGAATGCAACTTGCTATTTAACTACAACATTTTTAATAAAAGAAAGACAAGAAACATTGCGGCGGTTCTCGGGAGATTTAATCGTTTCTCGCATCGTTGAAGGATACTTAAGCACTAAGCAGCGTTTTTGGCAACTTCGAATATGTGGTTATTCCACACAAGATGATCTGTGATGCACATATGTAGAGCTGAGACTTTTCGGTTTCCTCAATGAAAGTTGAGCTCATGTATAGCGGCATGAAAGAAGAGCGGTTCGAAAGGCAATTTATATCAAACAAACAAGAGATTAATCAATATGAAAAACACGCTATTTTCGAAAAGAGAGCTTGATGCCAAACTTTATAAAATGTTTTTGAATTATCAAGTAAAGAGTTGTGGTACTACCAGGTGAGATACGATACGAGTAAGCCATCAGATCACCTAGTATTGTGAAATCCATATTGCCGGTAATTGAGAAGCTTTCGTTTTTCAATATATTTCTTGAACTTATTAAATCGCATATTAGATTTAGTATTTGTTGATAATGAGTTAGAAGTGAGCGTTGACAAAGCTCTTTCACCTATATTACAAAATTTTCAGCATCATATTAGCCTGATCATAGATTGTAAGCTCTTAACCTATATTCAAACCATTAATGATATCGATTATTTTTTTGATTATAAGTGTGGTAATTTCGATGCAATGAATTTATTTTTAAACTCATTACCGTGGGAGTCCATAGTAGAAAGCCAAGATCTGACACAAGCATGGATTTGTTTCAGGCAGATCTACAGCTACAAATCTCACTATTTTGTGTAATTCAGTTGTCAGTGGATTTGAAAGTGGTCTCCAGACCGACATCATCTTTACTGACTTTGCCAAAGCATTTGATAGGGTTAACCATGAAATTTTATTGCACAAATCGTCCAAGCTTGGTATCCATTCCATACTTTTAAAATGGATACGTTCTTATTTTACTGATCGAACCCAATTCGTTAAGATATACATAGATTTGTTTCTAAGTGCATAAAAGTAACTTCGGGCGTCCCTCAAGGAAGCCACATTGGTCCTTTGTTCTTTAATTTGTTTATCAATGATATTCCTGACATATTCCAGTTTGCCAGGTATTTATTATATTCTGATGACGTAAAAATATTTAGAACTATACATTCTCCAATTGTTTGTTATTTATTGCAAGAAGATTTATGTGAACTTGCATCATCGTGCAATAAAAATCTTCTTTTCTTAAATGTAGCGAAATGTCAAAGTTTTACATGCTCAAGGAAAATTGCACCGATAGTATTTGATTCCACTATCAATAGACAAAGTAACTGAGAAGAAAGATTTAGGAGTCATAATTAGATCGGAAGTTCACATTTAGTAGTCACATTGACTATATAGTTAAGCATATACAATTTTGGGTTTTTTTAAAAAGGAACACTAGAGAGTTCTCCGATTCATATGCTCTTAAATATCTTGAAAGGATTCAAAGAAGATATTGTTTTTTTTAAGCTTAATTGGAACATTATTATGCCAACATATAATGTGAGATGTTTGCTTTTTGGTATGCAAACGCTTGAGCTCAGAAGAAAGAACTTTTCTATTATGATGATAAAGGATATAGTAAGTAGTCACATTATGTGTATTTACTTGGTAGAGCAAATAAACTTTTATTACCCAGCAGAGGCCTCCGTGTAGGCTTTCATTTACGGGAGACTTTTTCAAGAAGTAATTATGGTAGAAATGTACCGATTGTGCGTTGCATCAGAGAAACTAATGCTGTAATTGAAAAGATAGATATTTGTATGCAAAGTTAACGAGAAACTTTTAAAAAACATGTAATGTTAATTTTGTTATTTCATTAATTATTGTGATATATGTTAAAATTATGTTTTCTGTATTTATGTGTTTTTATTATTATTATTCAATACATATTTTGGTATTCCTTCAAAAAATATCAGTTGTGATGAGAAAGTGGTTTTCATTTCATCCACGCCGTTTCTAATCCGGCAGAAAATAGTAGGTCCTTTCCATTCCTGCCGACTAACAACGCAATCAATTATTTGAAAAAATTTGTGAATGTTACTTCAGAACCAATCATGAAAATAAACGTACAGAATTAGTTTTATTTTTATGGTTTTCTGACTCATAAAAGAAGTGCATACTTATTAAAACGTTGATCAAAATAATGTAAATTTTGTTCTGTAATTGTAAATTTGAGGTACAAAGTGATCGAATATATATATATACCATTTCTTTAATTGAGACTTTATAAGGATTCTACAATTTTTCCAAGAACAGTAACTGCTTCAAATATAATTAAATTCAGAAAGTTCGAACTATCCGAAGATTTCAATTCATCCAAGAAATTCGAAAGACAATTTTCTATTCATAACATTTCTGTATAGCAGATTAATTGTACCTTAATTTTTTTTTTATTTCATAATAAATATTATTTTTTATGATGTCGCTGACATTTTATTACTTGCGATATATGTACATACATAGGTAGGTACTATAGGGCAACTTGTGCATTCCTAAAAAAATCGAACTCGAGATTTTGATCAGATTTAACAAAACAAAATAATAGAGACAAAAGAGATTATACAAAAAAAAGGGTCTAAGAATTCTGCCTGTCTGTTCGACTACAGCCTTAAAGGCTTGCGGTTTGGCCAATTTTCTATAAGGTACCATAGAAGCATTTATTCGATTTAATACTTTTTCACTATCGGCATAACCGCTTTTAATGAAACTAGCCGACCCAGCTCTCGAAATTCGAGTGCCAATTTATTTATTATTTATTATTTATATATTTGGCAGTGTTTTCAAGCAAATTTATTAAATTAAATTTTATTTTATGTAATATGCAAAGTGTTCGACAGTGCAAAAACAAAAATGGCCCACAGTGTGTAAATGCGTGTCTCAAGTATATTCTGCACATCTCCGTAACTGTGGCTTTCCAACCATATAAAATTTATCGAATTCGGTTAAATACTTTTGGAGAAAAGTGTACCACAAAAAAAATGTTTGCCGTTTTATTATATGATGTTGTATACAGAAGCTTCTATAAAGTTTGAAATACATAAGCAAAAACTGAGTAAAATTTTAAACCACCTATTGTTGAGGGCTAAGCATGTTACCAGTTAGTAATTTGCTAAACATTTAGTAAAAATTAAAAGTAAAAATTAAAATTGCCGAAGGTGTAGTAAGCCTTCGAAAATTTAAAAATTTTTTTTTGTTTTACTAACTAGCAAAATTGCAAGTCCATAAGAAATTGTAGAAAAAAACGACATCGGGACAAAGCGCTTAACATGTAAATACAACAAATACTTATGTAACTCTATACGAACTTAGCGAAATTAAGATAATTTTCGAGTCTTAACCTAAGTCGTGATAAAAATGGTAATACCAAAATGATGTATCTATATATTTTCGATAATTTGTTCAGAGAAGTTAAAAGTGACGTTTTTGGATGCTGATTGATGCTAGTCTCAATACATCTGACAAATGCCATAGCGTGCACAGTTCCTAAGTTCTACAATTCTATATGAAATTGCAAAAAAAACACAGCTAATATCAGCCCAATAGATATTTCTTCCAAAGAAGTGTTATTCAACTAGTACTTGTAATTGTGGTGAAATCGAAAGCCCACGGTTTGTAATTCGGTCTTGGATGTTTAGATTTTCAACCAAGAACCGAACTGTTGTTTTGTCAAACCTTTACCAGCAGAAAAACTCTGCGTCGTCCAGATCTTCAAAGGAATTTGCTCGGAACTTTTCGAAGTCTTTGTCTTCCAAAAACATTGTAATCGGTGATTTTGTTTGCTATTTTCTTTTTGGCAACATTAGTTTTGACAGCTCACGCACGTTTCGTGTTTTGTGTAACTGTCAAACATCTTCAGTTTGGTCTATAATTTAATCATGAATCGTTTTACAAACAAACAACGCTTGCAAATTATTGAGTTTTATTATCAAAATGCGTGCTCTGTTAAGAAAGTTCATCGCGCACTTCTTCCATTTTATGGTCAGTTTAATCGACCTTCTGAGGCGGCAATTCGGGCTATTGTGACTAAATTTCGCACCAAATTTACATTGTTGGACATTGAACCACCAACACGCTTACGTAGAGTGCGAACTGAGGAAAATATAGCAGCTGTATCGGCCAGTGTTAGTAATGACCGTGAATTATCGATTCGGCGCCGCCGCACCGTTCGCAGCAATTGGGCCTCTGTAACTTCACTACGTGGAAAATTACACCTTGTGCAAGAATTGAAGCCGAACGATCTATAATACAGAACCGAATTTTTGGTGAATGGGCTCTTGAAAAGTTGGCCGAAAATCCACTTTTTCATCGAAAAATTGTGTTCAGCGACGAAGCTCATTTCTGGTTGAATGGATACGTGAACAAGCAAAACTGCCTTATTTGGAGTGAAGAGCACCCAGAAACATTGCAAGAACTACCTACCAATGCATCTAGAAAAAGTCACTGTTAGGTGTGGATTATGGGTTGGCGGAATCATTGGGCCGTATTCAGTGCCGCCGCTGGATGTTCGTGCGCCCTTGTGCAAGAACCTTAAATTACCGCCCCATGTCTCGGGTGCACGGGGGTATTTACGTTGAATAAGTGAAAGTTTTATTTATTCTCCATTTCGCAGTTGAAAAATTTAAGAAAACGTGCATTGCTGTTGTCGCGTTCCCAGCTACACCAAATTCTTATAAAATGAACGTAGACATTAAAGCATAATATATGCACAGTTTTTGCATCCTTTTAAGATAATTTACTCTTTTTAATTGAGACTTATAGGTACTACCATACATATAAGGCAAGTTATGCATTCGTAAAAAAATCGAACCCGAGATTTTGATTAAAGTTGACATTACAAGTGGGTCTCGAAATTTTTTCCCCACACGTTTACTTTTCTTCTTTTTTTTAAGACCAAAAATAACTGTACCTGCAATACAATTTTTTCGAAATTTTATAAATTTTTTTTTAAAACAATGTTCAACAGATTTAAACAAAAATCAAAAAATTTAAAGATTCGGTACAACCGATTTTGATAATTTGTTTTATGCTTAAGCGCCCCAAAATTTCAAATATTCCTGTGCATTAAAATTTTCAAATCTTTTTTTTTTTATTTCAATTTTTTTTTCGAAACTCAATATTTCGAAAACCCCATGCTTGATTTTTTTAAACTTGATAAATAAAAGTTTTCGAAAATCGTGTTTTTCTCGAAAACGTCTCCGAGAATTTTGATAAATTTTTACGTTCTAAAATTAAACAAAAAAAAATTGAAATCAATATATTACTGAATGTACCGAACATAGAACTACTAAAAGAGTAGTGAACTTTATGTTTATGAACAGTTTTTCTCTGATAGCATTCATTTTTGAAATTCTTGGTCTTTTACATAAGAGCAAGTTCGTGCGACCCAGTCGTGCATTTTATTTTAAGAGGAAATAAAAAATATGGCGATTGCGAATAATTTTCTTCAACAAAACCATTTTCATATAAAATACAAAGATTCGAGTTCCTAGCACAGTTTTTAATTTATGTATGTATGTCAAATCAATCCTTTGGTAAAAACCAATATAGTTTATAGCTTGACAGAAAGAAGACAAAGTGGTTTTTGTTTCCACTTTCTTTTTGAAACACTTAATCATTTACTTCCGGATCTGGAAGTACGAGAATTATATATAATTCCTTGACATCTTAGGTATGCTTTGATGAAATTTGACATTTTGTGGCTTGTATGGGAACTATATTTTGATATAAAAAGAGTCTGAACTCTGAATGTCAAATTGAAAGCTTAAATTCGAACAACCAATGAAACGTTAAATTTCTCGGTTATTCTGATTTTGTTCAATCCGTTGACATTTAAGTTATTTATCAATTCAATTCCAAAATTAATTAAAAACTATTCGTAAACCCTTATTTAAAAAGAAACATATATATTTAGAAACATTTTTTTTACCGTTGGTTTTTTTTCCCCAATGACTGCAATCGAAGAGGTTATTTGGTTTGAGAGGCGACAGTCACAAACAAAATATGTATGAATAAAGATTTGTAGTAGATTGTGTGTGGGAACTACGTAGTGAACGGTCAAATGTAAACAAGTTCCAATAACTAAAGAAAAACTTTTGGAGTATGCTGTATAGGTTGAGTTAGATCGATCTCTTAATTTTCCGCCCCTAGACGTTGGCGCCCTTGTGCGCCGCACATTTTGCACATATGGTAGCGGCGGCCCTGGCCGTATTTCTTCAAAGATGATGCGAATCGCAAAGTTAATGTGAATAGTGAGCGCTACCGTGTGAAGATAACAAACTTTTTTTGCGCAAAATAGAAGAACTTGACTTGCTTAACATGTGGTTTTAACAAGACGGTGCCACATGCCACACAGCACGCGTAGATCGTGCGATTTAACGCCTCTAGACTATTTTTTGTGGGGCGTCGTTAAGGCCCATGTCTATAGCGACATGCCTGCTTCGATTGACCCACTGGTAGCCAGCATTTAAGCATTTATTCGTGAGATACCGGACGAAATGAGTATGCCAAAATTGTACTAAGCAAATGGACCATTTGAGGCGCAGCCGTGGCCAACATTTGCATGAAATAATCTTCAAACATTAAATTATATCGACCATACTATCGGCTCAAATAAAGATTTCATGCATTTTTCTGAATTGTATGTTTTTTTTTTAATTTCCGATAGCTCTTAAAAAATATTTTTTTATTTTTTTTTAAACAATAAGGTCCCGAATCATAAAAAAAACACAATTAAACTCTTTTAAATTAAATTGGAAAGACATTCTTTTCAAGAAAAATGATAGATGTCATATGGATTTAGCAATTTACTAAAAGTAAGAGTAGCCATTTTGTGATTTAAACTTCAGTAAAATGTTAACGAGATAGTAAAATCGTTTAAAATTATCAAAATCTTTTTTTTTAACTTAGTAACTTACTTAAATGGCTTTAAAATTTTAGTAAATCGTTTTCAAATTTGAATTTTCAATTCATCAAAAACTTTTAAAAACCACAAAATTCTTTTATTTATTAAAATCCCTAGTCACCTTTGGAAAGATAAGTTCTCCAAAAAAAAAATTTAAAATCTAACAGTTCCTACAACAATGCGAGAAAAATATTCCCCACACAACACAATAATTTCCCCCCATTTTTGAGTTCCATCCACAATCTCATATTCCACTCAAATACAAATTTATCTCAAGTGGGGCAAGACCGCCGATAACCTCTACCGCTCTACCTCGCTTCAAATGAGTGTGTAATGTATTGTTTTACGGTTTAACGGTGTTTGTTTGTTTACATTTTTCTTTGCCTTTTTAAAGCACCACTCCAGCAGCACTCTCTTGAGTTGGTTCTTCCATTTGAATTTGATGTTTATGCATTATTATGGAATATTCTGCGCACTCGGAGAGTGCGCTTTGCTTTGATTTTTGTTTCTGTGGAACGAGACACGAGACCAGCAGCTAACCTAACCAGCCAGCCAAGCTGCCGACCGTGGACGACGAGCGATGATGACAACCGCTAGGCAACTTGTTCGGAAATCTTTACTCAACAGTTAGGTTTCAACTCGGTTATGTGAATTGTGTGGTACGCTCCGCGCTCGCATCAACGACGACAAGTGAATTCAACTTCGGATTCCGGAATCGGCATAAACAGAATTTAGTATTTTATTCATCGAAGTCTTATTTTGTTCGATACAAAGATAATTTGTCTTTTTCTCGAATTCTGCATACAAATATGCAATTTTGAATTTTGAAAAAAAAAAATAATAATTTGATACCCACAGTAAGTTAGACAAAATTACGCTCTGTCGAATTTCAATTCCATCAATCGGATTAATCTAGTCGTTAATTGGGGAAGTCACGTGCATCTGTGTTTAGTGTTTCTGTGGAAGTTTCGCCAATAATTCGTAACCGGAATACGAAATTATTACCAAAAGGGGAAATCAGTGTTAATAAATAAAAATAATCACCGTTAACCGAAGTGAAACAATAAAAATGGTTGCTCGCACCAACAAAAAAGCAGTCATTGAAGGCGGGAGTCATTGTTATTTTGAATTTGTCGAAGCAATCAAATGGTGCAGTGCCGTGCAGAGAGAGAAAAAAATTTATAAAAAGTGCTGACAGCGATTTGAAGTGATTACCTATCCGTCTCGCCTTCCTCGCTCCACCCGTGATCAACCCAATTTTCGACAGCGGTTTGGGTGTTGTTTTGTCTATTGGTTGAGGACGTAAACAAAGTGGAGCTAGCGTGTAAACAGTCTCATTATACCTACATAGTACCTACCGCGGCTGGATTACGTGCTCCCTGTTCCCTTCACAGTGTAGTCTTCCTTTTCGGAGCCACGGATTGGATTAATTTTTTCCCATTAATCGTTTTACTTGAAGTTTTGTGGATTGTGATGCTCAACCATCTCTGTTTCATTGCACATCATCATCATCATTTTATTTTGTGTTTATATTTTTTGTTTTGTGTTCACCATGGCTTTCTATCTCTCTGGGGGCTGAAAGGTCATTACCACTTGGTTGAGTTGAAGCCCGTCGTGCATCCACATGGCATGCAGATTATTTTTTTTCGAGGAAGTAGGAAGGCATATACCTACCAGCTCCAGACCTAACCAACCTTTGGGCTATTTTTATCGCCCTGTCTGTCTCACTGAACAAGCGGATTTATGAATTGATTATCTTCATTTCTTGAAGTCGAAGACGTCAGAAAGATAGTTACTATTGAACTTTGCTTTCCGGTAAACTTTAAAATATTATTCGGCTGATTATTACGATTTTAACGAGAATGAGTTGCTTTTTTTGAACTATAGGAAGCGTATAATTTCTTATTGCTTACAAGAATTCGTACCTAGGTACCTAGTTATCTCAAAATTAAATTGACTTTTTGTAGTTAAGTATACATAGACATACCTAAATGTGGAGCTGTAGGTTTCTAGATCTACAACTTTTACTTAACCTTCAACAGAAAAACTACCTTATTTATATGTTAAAAGCTTTTGTTTCCTTAACATACCCATAATAAAGATAGGTAGGTAGGTAGTCATATAAATTTATCTTTTTACTTATACAAACTTACATAGGTATGACTTCAAGGTTCGTTATGTTCTTCGGTCGTTAAAATTTCATAAGCGTTTTAATTGTGTTCATAGTTCCCCTAGTAGCTGTTATACCTACAGCTCGCCATTATATTTTTACATTTTTATTCGATATTTTTAAAGGTTTGTATCTATTGGACAGCATTTTGAAAAGCAAGAAACAGAACAATTCACAGCGAAATTTGAATGCTTTAGTAATTCGTACATAACCTTAATCAACGGACAAAATTAAAAACTTAAATTAAAATCAAGTAGTACCAAAAATAAGTAAAATCTGTGAAAAAATACGAGGTGCACACTTAATCTCGGTTAAAAACTACTTAGTGAATGTTGAGCTAAAAGTGATGAAGTTGACTCCATTCAATATACTCGTAAAATGTTTAAAATAAACAAGTAAGAATGTTACGTTAGTTAATTGAAAAACTTATGTATTTATGTTAAGGGGAAATCAGGATATAATTCGCATTTTCCAAGATTGTTTATTTTTGGCGAACAACGTGCTTAAATGAAAATAAACTTTATTAATGTAACACATTTCTCATTTAATATTTAACAATCTTCTTGGTTAACAAATAGATGTTTTGTTTTAATTGAATGAGTGTTAAAAAAATTAACCAGATTTATAAAATCTTACAGTAATTGGGTTAACATTTCTAAAACTAAATAATCTTCTCGTTTGACTTAACCGAATTGTTATATTCAATATAATACATTTAGTTGGTTATTTTAACTGATTTAAGAATGTTTAAACTGCGCACAAATTTGGTTAATACAATCAATCAGATATGCATACATACATACGTACATATGTATATGCTTATTACCTAAATGAGTTGACTTGTGTAAATTTAACCGAGTAAATTTTTCAGGAAGTATGTTTGCAGACTCACTTATTTAATGTTACAAAACTTTTACTGGAATTTTGCAGGATCATTTTGCTTCGTATAAGTATAAGCTGTACTTATCGTCTGATAGTCGAGTTAAGGTACTAGTACGGTCTAGAACGCCAAAAAACGCACGATTTTTTTCTCGGAAACCTTATTAGGTAATAACATAATTTTTTTTTAAAATAATGAATACATTCGTCAAGAGTACAATAAAAAAATTGTTTTTTTAAATTTTAGAATTTTGGCCGAATTATAGAAGGCCCAACGTCGACTCATCAAAAAATACATTGTTCCATGGCGGACAGTTAATCGCAGGATTGGCTGGACTGAAACAAAAAAAAACAAAGTGGGTTATTTAAAGGAAGGTTTCTTACGAGACAATTTACCACAATTTGTTTGAAAAGACAAAACAAAACAAAAATCTCGATCTTTTAAAAAAAAAAAAAATTTGGCAATTTTTTGGCCATTTTTGGGTCGCAATTTTTTGGTCAAATTGTGGTAAATTGTCTAAGAAAACATAAAAACAATCTAGTTGCAACAAGTTTTTTTAAAAACCGGTTCTTTAGATCTGGAGATTAACTGTCCGCCGTGGGAAAATGTGTTTTTTGAAGAGTCGACGTTGGCGCCCTCTATAATTCGGCCGAAATTCGACAAACAATTTTTTTTGTACTCTTGACATATGTTTCCGAGAAAAAAATTCCCAAAAATCGTGCGTTTTTTGCAATTTTTATAGACCGTACTACGATAGTACCTTAAATCACTTACACAAACTCTGATTTTTAACTTTTAATTTGGCGTTTGCAACATTCAAAATTGAATTACATATATTAATATTTTAGAGATTGAATCTATTTTTTTTAAATATATTATATTGTAAGATCTCTTGACCTTAGAGCGTCCTTCACGTTTATCTAACTAAGAAAATTCTGTTTTATTTTTTTTTTTTCAAAAATAAAACTACATATTTCTTTGGCCTTTTGAAACATGCCTAACATAAATCGTCACCGCAGTATTGGAGTGCTCTAAACGACAAGAACCTAGTTTCGAGAAAATGACGTTTGAAGTTTGAATTTGAATACCAGAAAGTCTATGTATAGATCATTTCAGAACTAAACCATTGGTTTAAAAAAAGGAGTATTTGTGTTCAATTGTACGTAGGTATACATATGTCATTTAAAACATTTTTAATATTTGACAAAAGTTCATACAAAATTATGACCTTCGAATACAAAGGTTTATGTGGCAGACCAATACTGAACATTCTTTCACAAAAGTGCGTTTATATCACTTGGAACACAGATATCTTTAGCAATAGTAGAGATTGGAGAGATTTAATTTCACCAATAGAAAGATTCGCTTTTTGTCAATAAAAAATCATTCCTAACTCAAATATGGTAAAAATGCATATGTATCACTCCAATACTGGGGTGAAGAAATAAATTTGGTGGTGCAACAGCTCGAAGAGAACGAAGAAGTGACTAACAACTCTCGACCAAAATTTTCTGCCGATTCCGAACAGTTAATGAGCAGCACATTTCAAGAAAAGAGATATACTTAGAAGATTTTTCAATACCTCGCAAGAAGCAGTATACCCCTGAAAAACTTTTTTTGCAGCGACTGAGAATCGAACAAAAGACCTTCTGCATGATAGTCTAACGCATTCACCAATATGTCAAGAGGTACTACTTTTGACATGACTGCTGAACAATTTAAAAAACGTTACCGAAACAGTCTAAGAAATTCAACACGGTAAAAGATGCCTAACGCGCTCCCGAGGGTTTGAGAAATTATGGGTAGGTTTCCAATTCATATCAATAAATAGCCAAAATCCGTTTCTAATTAACAACTGTTGGAAAGTTTTGGTTAGCAAGAAATTTTCAAAAAATTATGTTTAGACTTCTTAAAGAAACACAAACTTTCAAATATGAAAGGCCATTATTATCTTCTATTACATCATATCCCATTTTCCCGAAAAACCCTCGCATACTGTGTATCATTTTATGGAGATAACCACTGCCGCAGTTAAAAGTGTAAAATTCATTAATTAATTTTATTGATGGTTTGTCTCTAAACTTTGACAATTTATGAAAAACCTTTCCTTATCTTATAGATTGGATAAAAATATCTACTAAAATGAGACAAAAAACAAAACAAAGCTTTACCAGTTCACATTTTATTTAATTTGATGGAAACATAGTTAGAATTGTTTACGAAAAATTTTTGAAAAACTTTTCGCCCAATTTAATTTAGCTAAATATGTTAAGTATTTTTCACTTAAGGAAATGCAACTCGAAAATAAAAAAGAAAATTAGGGTGAACATGAATGACAGCGCAAAATCTCAAAATCTGGGTGTCTTTTTTTTCTCAGTTTTCATGTTCATCCTTTAGTGACCTATTTTCATTCTGGAACCATTTCACCAACTTTACTGAATATAGCAAACGATAGTGCAGAACTTTACAAGTTCCTTTTGTGAATTTTCTTCAGGTCGTTTTTCCTTTTCGTTTCGTATATTGCTTTATAATTTTGTTTGCTGACTTCAGTTCACCCCTTATGAGTTTTATAAAGGGTGTTCTTTAAGGATTGAGTGAAACTATAATATTGATAAACATTCTTTTTGCCTAGGAATAATTCGTTTTAAACCTTAAGAACGAGTCTAAACAGTTTACAATATTTTTAAATTCAGAATCCAACTGATTTGCTGGACCATTCGTAAATTAATTTATCGAAATAGCAAATCAATTAAAATTAATTGCGAATAGATTTAACCCAATCACAAATAGATTGAACCCAATCACAAGTTGAATTAACTCAAATCGATTTAAACTATAAGCAAATCAATTTAAACTATTAACAATTAAAATTGATATACTAATAGTTTAAATTGATTTACGTTTGGGTTATTTCTACTCGTGATTGGTTTAAACCTATTTGTGTTTTCTTAAATTCATTTGTTACTTAATTAAATATGTTTCCATTCGCAAACATTTTTAACTAAATTATGTATGTATTTATATAATTAAATTATGTATGAATGTACATATTTAGTACTGAAGCAAAACCCAATAAGTCAATTTTTATAAATTGTAAATCGGTGTTTTGATTTTATTTTATTTCTAGTTCGATTTATACATACATTGAAAAGAATTTCTTAAGGTACTAGTACGGTCTAGAAATCGCAAAAAACGCATGATTTTTGCGAATTTTTTTCTCGGAAAATTTATAAGATAATAACATAATATGTCAAGAGTACAAAAAAAATTTGTTTGTCGAATTTTGGCCGAATTATAGAGGGCGTCAACGTCGACTCATCAAAAAACACATTTTCCCAATGCAAACAGTTAATCTCCGGATCTAAAGAACCGATTTTCAAAAAATTTGTTGCAACTAGATTGTTTTTATGTTCTCTAAGACAATTTACCACAATTTGACCAAAAAGTTATGAATAAAAAAAATGGCGACCCAAAAATGGCCAAAAAATTGCCAAAAAAAAATTTTAATTTTAAACAAATTGTGGTAAATTTTCTCGTAAGAAACCTTCCTTTAAATAACCCACTTTGGTTTTTTTGTTTCAGTCCAGCCAATCCTGAGATTAACTGTCCGCCATGGGACAATGTATTTTTTGATGAGTCGACGTTGGGCCTTCTATAATTCGGCCAAAATCCTCAAATTTAAAAAAATCCTCAAATTTAAAAAAAAAAATTTTTTTTTGTACTCTTGACGCATGTATTCATTATTTAAAAAAAATTATGTTATCACCTAATAAGGTTTCTGAGAAAAAAAATCCCAAAAATCGTGGGTTTTTTGGCGTTCTAGACCGTACTAGTACCTTGAGCAAAAGTGCCAAATCAAGTGGGAGTACGGTTATAGGACCCTCTACTTATGTTAATTCTAGTAGTCTTATTTGTTATATTTGTGCGCATTATTACTTATTTGAAATAAGTTTTTTGAAGAATGATTTTTGGCGTAATGGTGGATTAAAGTATTACGCTGGAGACCATGGATATTCTGCACCCTTTCTCTTCCCCAGCAATGATTCCATTTTTTGTGGATTTTGTCACCTAAAAAAAGATACCCTTTGCACCCTCAGACGTTAACTATTAAATAATGATCCCAGTATTTATCTTCCCCTTGGAATCGTGTGACTATACTGAATGGACTTGAGGGTGGTTATTTGTATTTATATTTCTGTATCGATTACATTAAAAATCAACTTGTTGCTGATTGAATTTACGAACTGATAAAAATACCTAACCTCAAAAGTTCCACACAAATAACAAAACTAAGTACCAACCTAAATGTAACTTGTCGTGACCATAAAAATCTCTTACATGAAGGCTGAATTCATATAGAAATTATTATTTATTTTTTTTTAAATCTCCACTCCCCATTCGCACTGAATTATTTAGAAACAAAAATTTCTTTTCACATTTTCCTCTTAAAAAATTCCCAGCACGTACTATTTCGGGTAAGTTTAGTATACCTACCTACCAAAAAAAAACGTGTGTTTGAAAATCTGTTTGTACGATCACGGGGACCTACCACTCTTCCACATTTGGACAGCAGCCATAAACTCATTAGAAGCAAATTGAATATCGTTTCGGAATACATTTCACTTTTTATTTTCTTGCAACTTTTTCCAAATTGGCTTCTAATTGCACGTAATGAAAAAATGTATAGACATCAACAATGGAAAGTAATGATATTTTTTCTGCTTTTGTTTTTGTTAAATTTATTTGCTTTGAAAACTGAATTTTAATACATCTGCATAAATATATTTAAAGAAAATGAGGAATATTTTTGTTTTCGCAAAATCTACTGCTTCGAGTCTTAAAACAACACTTACCACACAAATGGTGTTAAATTTTGTTTATTTGACTTGGAATTTGTTTGTGCTATTTGCGTTCGTTTAATCTACATACATTATGTTAACAACATGGGGTATTGTGAGAGGTACATGAATTATATTTATCAAGAGAAAGAAGGCAAATGAATAACGGACCGATGATATTAAAGAGCCGATCAATTCATATAACAATCGAAAAATTATTTTATCAAATAGAAAGTCAACGTAACCTAACTACAAATAAATTTCACCCAGAAGAAAATCTATTTAAACCAGTAACAATATTCAACTTAAAATATTAGAAAATCAATTTAAACTATTACAAAATAAATTTGAATTGCTAATGGATTAAAATTTGATTTGATGATGGTTTGTGTTTGGTTAAATGTATTTGCGTTTAGGTTAGTCATTGATTGAATAAAATTTTTTGAAAAATGTCTCATTGCTTCAGCTCTCTATTTAATCGACTAAGAACATTCTTTGTTGCACTTCTGGATAAGCCGTCAAGGTTTGTGTGTTGGCACAAAATCCTACAATATTACGCAATAAATTTGGGCTTCTTATAGTTTGCGTCCAAAATTTCCTTGATTATCATTTCCTGAGTCTAAAAACACTCTCTATAAGAACGAAGTATCGCATGAATGTGGGAGAAAGCGTATTTTTTTTTTACAAGCGTCGGAAAATATTGACGTGTAAAAGTCATACATTTTTGTAATTTTTGTTTGCACTTGTTTAGCGAATGAGAACAACATGTTTGTTACAACAGACTCGTATTTGATCCAGGCACAAGACAATTTGGTATAAAAAAAGATTCTGAAAAAACTACCACTGTATGAAATCATTTGAAAAAACGTCAGCTAGTGCAGTTTTCTTCACAATCGCTCTTTCAAAAAAAAATAAGTTTTGTCGATGATATCCTTGCAATTTTAACTTGTGTTTTTCGAATTTAAAGATGTCGCCATTTTCGAAAACCTAAATTTTATGGTAAATTTTTTGACGCAGATATTATTGTAATCGTCAGGACGATAGCATATCCTACTTACACAAAATCTGTTTGATCAACGTCAATCAATTTTCTTGCAAACGCATTTGACGGTAACGAATACGTGTTCTGGCTTATCAATATTTTTGTCGTCAGCTCAACTTTTTTTTACTGCAGAGTGGATATTATCGAGCATTTGACTTTAGCAAACTGCGTTTTCGAAAATAATGCTTCTGCATACAAATTTTGTTTTGGGTTTTTGAACAGTTGCAGTTCGCATTTAAGAACACCTTCCTTGCAATTCCATTTTTGACTCAAATTCAAGATGTCAGCCACCTCTTTCTGAACAACAGAGTGGAAAACTGAGTTCGATTCAACTGGTGATAACCCCTACTATTAAGATTTTGATCGACTTCAGTTCAATGCAAACCTATTTTATTGAACTATAAATAGGTCTTTGATGGCAATTTTCGATCTGTGTACTTTTGAAGTGATACATTTTATCACGCCTAAACGTTTATTTCGATTATCGATGAATGAAAAAGTGAAATAAAACGTCAAAATTATTCCTTGAAGACAATTTTTGTAGCACAACTAAATCATTCTGTAAAGACAAGAAATAGTTATGAAAAGCAAAACTTCGGAGCAGAAGCTTTCGAATACTTTTCCTCAAGAAAGAAAACAATAATTATGTGTGGGAACAATTCTTCCTCAAAGCAATTCTATGATTTGGTAAATGTTATTGGCGCAAAATTTTAAAGAGTTCTCGTTTAAGCAATAAAACCGGCTTTACTTAACGGAGTCGTTTAGCTTGGAGACTTTGTCTAACTTTTTCATAATTTTAATCACGTTAGACAACTCTTCTAACTAACGTGGGCTTTACAACAGAACCTAAGCGAATTTGCGTTGAACAACCTTTAATTTGATAGAAAAACACAAAAAAAGTAAAAAGAACAGACAACTTCAAACCAAATAATTTTTCGCCGAAAAAAATACATTTAATACTCGTATACTACCTCGGTACAGATTTTGATTGTTTATAAGAGTTATTTACATTATTTTAGATGGAAATAAAGTATAAATCGCATAAAAACTCAATTTGTTGTTGCAAGGTGCAGATTCATTTAGCTATACTCGTCTCGACGCGCGTGCATACATAAGATATGTACATTTGTATGTACAGATTTGTTAATCGTAGAGCACTTTCGTACGATTGTTTCGATTTTATAATATTCAGTGATTCAGTCTATTTACAAAGAACATCAATCGAATAAAACATCAGTAAACATTTTTTCTTTGATTTGCTTTGGTACGAGTATGAAATGACTATTTTCAATGTGGATAAAGTATACTTTTAAAAGATAAACTAGCTATTTGCTGCTGTTAAAGTAAGACGAGCTCTTTAACGTTAAAGTAGGTATAGTTTATGTCCTTTAAAATTAACAAAACGTGCGTCGGTTCTCGTTTTATGCTCAATATTTAGAGTCGACTCCCATTCTAAAATTGATTTAGAGTAGATTTTAAATGTTTAAAATCTTGCGCCATTAGCTTTGTTTAGAGCGACGACTCTTATTAATTTTTAGTCGAATAACAATTCCCGACATTATTCAGAAAAAAAATCAATTATGGCTGACAATTGACAGAATTTATCATTTAGTACTTTTTAGTACGAACATTGACAGCTACATATGTATTTATCCCCATGTGTTCGAGAATCGCGAGTGCATGAATTGATAAAATGAAAAATCGCTGTCAAAACTGAAATGGTATTTTTTTTATCACTTCATAGCTTCCCAGGTCGAGTAATGACCCCTTCATTCATGAGCTAGATGCAAAATTTCTATCAAATAACCAACTAATCAAATTCTTAGAAACAAAGTTTCCAAATAAATGGGAAGGATAGAAAACACTTAGCATTTTCGGTAGCATTTTTTTCAAAGAAAATACACAGACTTTGGGCCTTATTATGAGTGTCGTTAACGTTCGATTCGATAAAAGTCGATAGTGCCAAAACCTTTGATGCGTTAAAATTTGTATCCAAAGCTATTTAGATAGCTTAATGTTGTTGTAACCACGTATAAAAACACAGCTTATAGTATCTTATACAAGAATAATTTCAGATATCTTAATTTTCCGATGATCGATTTTCGACAAAAGTCGTCGATCGATTAACAAACGACACTTGCAATAAGGGGCTTTGACTAGACAGTGTGCATATTTCTTTGTCGGTAGAAAACTTCCAAAGAAAATTGATTATTTTCAGCATTAAGTAGTGGACTCCTATCACACCAAAAACCACCGAGATCAGTACAAAACTATGAAAGATCAACAAATGATTTTCCATTCTTAATTTAAAATCGCATTTGGGGAAATGTTAAATTTTTAATACTTGCTTATTGCTTTTAGAACATCAGCTCATGAGGTTTGGTTCTACTTTTAAATCTCCTAACATTGTCTCGTTGAATCAAGACGGAACTGGTATGATTTCACAGTTGCTGATTGTGTTATAAAGCGTGTGTTTTTTTTAACCACTTCTGTGACCATTTCTATTTAAAGGTCACGATGTATACTACTTTTTCTTATACATCAAGGGCATTTAATATTCGTCGAAGGGCTTTGTTTTGGAATTTTGGGATGGGTTCATAATTTGTTCTCTTTTTACATCGTCATAGATGCAGTACCTCTTGGCATAATGGATAGTATGTGTTGGACTGTCATGCAGAGGATCAGCCGCTGCAACAACAAAGGTTTTTTCAGGGGTGTACTAACGAGGAATTGACAAATCCTCCAAAACTTTTTCTTGTCATAAAAAGTGCTGCTCATTAGCAGTTTGGAATCGGCAGAAAATTGTAGGTCGCCTCCATTTCTCTAAGCACGCACACAGAAGTGGTTGAGAGTTGAATGCCATTAGGTTTAGGATCTCTATGGCCTCTAATTTACTAAGTTTTTTCATAGCTGCATACTATACGGCTTAACGGGTTTCAGCACTAGCTTGTATGTAAATACATATATCTATATGTTCTGGATAGATAGGCAAGAGTTCTTCTCTAGTAACCCGTAAATTTTTCTGTGCTTCAAGTAGTTTACTTCTTCTGTTTTCTTTTTTATGTAATCTTTCCATATTGGATTTGCATCTGAAGTCATTCCAAGGTATTTGACATTACTTGGCACAAGGTACTGATTTGCCGTTGATAAACATTGTGAACATTATTCGGCTTTTTGTTTGTAAAGGTTGTATGCTTTGGTTTTGTTTAATTTCATACGCTACTCATACGTCTTATCTCTAACTTTATCCATTGCATTTTCAATTGTTCTGTAGCCTTCATAACAAATTTAATAGGTACCAATATTGCTTTTTACTGTAATATTCCTAGTGTATAACAAATAAAGGGTTGGTCCTGGAACCCTTCCTTGTGGTACACCGTTTTCAAGTTCCTGGAAATTTTGGTGACAGTGTGCATCACAACAAAAAAAGGGCAAAGAAGAAAGTTTTTGTTTGTTATTGACTGATCTGCCTTGTCACATTTGGTTTTTCGTCACTTGCGAAATACAAGGGGAAAACTATGATTATAAACCAAAACAGCACAGAAAGTAAAATAGTGCACTCTAAAAAAAAATCGGTTTTAAATTAAGTCATATTATCAATTTATTCTAACTTTCTTGAAAAATAAAAATGAAAACTGTAACATAGTAAGAGCTTTATAGATCAGCCTTACCGTAGGAATAGCAAAACCCCCAGGTTTAAGATTCTTCTTTTCCCAAAACTCTGCATTTAAACAGAAACACAACATTGTTTCCAACATTTATCTTGTATAAAAATAAAATTCTTTTAAAATATCGTCGTTAAAATCATTTCATAATACGAATAAATACCGAAGATGTTTTTGTTTTTTTTTTTTTCAAACAGCGCGCTTCATAAAATTAAAAAACATTGTATTTATTTCTGATACAGCCGAATTTGATAGGCCATAAGTTCAGTGTGTTAATACATCTTCCAAAACTTCTCAACCATTTACGATTTACCCCAGAGAGCGAAACGAATTGATGAATATAAACAAAAAGAAATAAAATCTATTTCCAGAGTCAAAGTCGAAAATTATTATATCTACCAACCGTGTACATATACAAATGATGTGACCTTCTCAAAAAAAAAAAAAAAGTGACAAAATAAAATCTCAAACTTGATGATAATTTGTAGCCCAATTATCAAGAGGCAAATAAAATTCAGAAAAAAAAATCTAACTATAGGTTATTACACCGAGTAAATTAATAAATAAAATAAAACCCAACACAAACATTTGAATATAAAGTGAAAATGTTAAAGATACAAATGCTGGAGCAGATTGTTACCCGCGATAATGTGGATAGCGATGACAAGGATAATGCCAGCAATAAATCAACATCATCTTCACCTTTACACCAACACCAGCATCAGCAGCAGCACCCGGTTGTACAGCGTCAAGCATCCGGAAGTATAAAATCCGCAAGCCAAGGATCGTCTCCTGCCGGGTATGTGTGTCTCTGTCTATCTTTTAATTAAAGTGGTTTTTTTTTGTACATATATTTGATATAAACTTAATTATTGCACACGTACGAGTATGAGGATGAAGATTGAAGATACTTACAAAACTTTGATTGATGAGTTTTGTGAGTTGTGTTCAGTGTTCAGTGTTCAGGGGAAATGGATGACCGCATAGAGGAGAAAAGTTTTCCTTTTTGCGAAAGAATTTGTCGTTTTTTTTTTTTTTGTGGAACTGAAAGTGCATGTTATACGTAATTAGCGACTAGCAAATAGCAAGTCTTATTGTGCAATGGTTGCCACCTGTCGGATATGTTTTGTTTAAACATTTTTCAAATATGAAGTATTTTTAGCATTAATCTACTCTTGTTTATTTATTTATTTATAACATAGCTAAATATTTCCGGATAGATTTTGGTGACATGTGGAGGCCATGTTTTCTTGGTGATATTTTTAAGATTTGTTGTATATTATGCAGACCCAAGGTCCAAATGATAAAACTTTATTGTCAAAATGAGTGTTCGTTAGTGCAAACTTTGCCCGTATTGCGTTCAATTTACGGTGGAAGTGGTGGCCCTTCATTGTCGAATCTTGAACGTTTGGTGGCCAAAACAAAACCATCGGGTCGGTAATCAGCCAACATTTGTACATTAAAAAAACGACAGATCGGTCAAAAATATCTCCGTGCCTCCGTGGTCCATGAAAGCTTACAAAAGAACCCGTGGCAGTCTGTTCTTCGTCGTGTCCCGTTGTTCATTATATTTAGCTTATATTTTTTTAATATTTTTCCAGCCACAAGCTTGCAAAAAATGTTTTTGTTTTTGGTTTGCGAGGCTTTATAGCTTAATGCTATCTGGTCTTTCAAAACTTCGCCAGTAATCTTCTTTCTACTTCCGGACTTTTTGAGGAAGGATTCGAGTCTAAAAATTAGCTAGACACTTGTGCGAATTTGTTTGATGTTAGCTTCAATAGATTTTCTTCTACGACTAGTTATTATTACTAAAACAATTTTATTGAATGTCAAACAAAATTCAAGAAGGATTTTATCAATGCCATATTAAAGGAAAAACACATTAAAATCAATTCTGTCACCATCGCGTTATTACCGCAACTCAATGTCAGAGGATAGAAATGACACTACAAAAAGTTGAAAAACATTAATTTTCGTCATTTCCGAAAATTAATGTTTTTCAGCTTTTTGTACACGAAAAATAGAATGGACTTTTTTCAAATATGTCAACAATATCTGTGCAACATACTATCACAAAACTAATATAAAATAAGTATTTTTTGTTATCAATTGACCAAATATTACTTTTCTACTGAGGGAGATCGGGAGATGACCCAACTGATGAAACAACTGACGAATACTACCATTCACTTGAAAATTAAACACGATACTGATTTTGTATTAATTTTTTTTAAATATATTTCAAAGAAAGCTTGGTTGATTTTCTTCATTTAGTTTGAATTCTATAAACTGTCGGCCGTTAATTTGAATTTAAATACTTGAAAACATTTAAAACTGTGAAGTTGAGATGCTAGGAACATTTGATGTTTAAAAATTGGGCAAATACTAATGAAGTGGAGAATGTCTTCCTTGGCATGCATGTTACACAGCGTGCAAAATCGATTAAAACTGCCGTTGTAGGGGGTTCCATTTAGGAAGAGAAGCTCACATCTTGACTTCAATAATAAAGATATTTCTTTATAGCTTAGGCAATCTTTAAAGTACGAGTAGTTGTTACCGAAAAGGTTATAATTTAGCTGTGAGTATAGAATTCTGCTTTCGGATTTTCGTGCTTCCATGATAAGGCTGTTTCGATTATTATATCTTCATTTATTTGAATAAGGGTGTAAAGTTGTTCCTTTAAAAAAGCTAAGTTACTGAAGTTCCATTCCAAATCCTTATTATTTGACCCTAGAAAGGTAATCTTCGTCGATTAGACGAACATCATTTTTTCTTTTTAAAATTTCTCATAGATTCTTCATAGATCTTTAAGGAGAAGAAAAAGTCACAAATCTAAAAAAATAAAATGAAAAGTGTGTTTTTATTAAAAGAAAGGTTTGATAAAAATAAATTATTAACATCTACAAGAATTTGTTAATAACTTTTCGAAAAAATTGCATTTAAATTTTACTTCGTCGATTCGACGAATGATTACCTTTAACGTACTAAAAAATATGATTACCTTTCTAGGGTTAAACAAGCAATATCCTGCCAATTCATCATCTACCAGTCGTGGTTTCTTCTTTCATAAAGCATTTTTTCGTTAGGTAGTCGAGTATCTGGATGCGAAGCGATTTTTAATATAGCTTGAGAGTAGAGGTCAAAATTTTGGTTAGACCAGTTTCCAAATATACTGCATAGTTTGGGAGTATTTCTCGGCAGATTAAAATGTTTTTTTCTTCAGAAAGTTTCTTTGAAGTTTTTCAACCTCTTCGAACTCATTCGTTCCCCATACTTGAGCCGCGTAGCAAAGTGTTGATTTCACAACACTATCACATATTTTGTATTTAGTTGAAAGAACGACACTTTTGTTTCTAAATATTTTCCGCCATGTAATGTTGAACAAACTTTGTGATGTTTTTGATTTTCCTTAAAATGCTTCTTGAAATCCAGGGTCGAATTTATTTTCAGTACCAAGTACATACCTGTATTCTTTAGCAACCTCAATTCTGCTGCCATTTAAGAACCCATCATACATTGTTCCTCTTCGGTAAGTATGGGCGAAGACCATAGTTTTTGATTTTTCAATATTTATGGTAAGGCCCCAGGTTTCACAATAATTCGAAAGCCTATTGATCATAAGCTGCTAGCTTTTGGGAGACTCTGAATAGCACAAAGTCATCTGCATATAAAAGGACGTTCAAATTGGTATAAGCAATTCGGATTCCACCGGATATACAAGTAACTATGTCGTTCACAAATAACGAAAATAATAAGGCATTCAACAGACAGCCTTGTTTAATTCCAGAGTCAGTATCAAACCATTGCGTGAGATAGCGGATCCATCCCACACTGCTGCTTTCGTATCTGAATACATGTCCTTCAAAACGTCGATGAACTGGATGAAAGACCCAGTTGAGACAGCTTATATACATCAATGCATTACGATTCACCAGATCAAAAGCCGCCTTGAAATCTATAAAAAACTAATAGACCTTCTTTTTCTGGCTTGGAATGCTCTTATTATTGAGGTTAGGCAAAATATTTGGTCAACTGTTGAGTAATTTCTCCTAAACCCAGCTTGGAGTTTCGTTAGAATGTTGTTCTCCTCTACCCTTCTTTCAAGTCTGTTCACAAGAACACCACAGAATAGTTTGGCTGTGAAAATGTTATTAAAGAGTTTCTTTTGTTATGTTTGTAACCATTTTTGATCGGAGCCACCAAAAGGAGCTATTAGCTCCAACTACAAAACCGTCATTGGTCCGTATTTTTTTCGAAAACAATGATGATGAGGCGGTTACCTCCAATTGCATGCGCTACATTAAAGATGATAAGCACTTTCTTATGACCCAAATTGACCTAAACGACATGTGGTTACAGCATGATGGCGCTACATCCACACGGGATTTGACCCTGCTAGGTTTTTCTTGTTGAATTTCCTAAAGTCGTTGCTCTATGCGAATAAACTGCAATCGACAGATGCCCTTGAGGAGAACATAACACAACACATGTCATAGCTGAAATTCAGCCGGATTTAAGCATAAGAGTAATTGCAAAATGAAACACTCGGGTCCGTGCCACCGAAAGAAGCCGCAGCGGGCATTTATATTAATGACAAAAAATATGTGCAAGGCTAAAATTTGTGGATTTTGACTCTTAGTTTAGTTGAAATAAAACTTTGGAATCTCTCACCATTAATTCTTTGCCACAATCAGCAACCAATCTTGCACGTTAAGGATTCGTGGTATTTCATTATCTTCCAAATTATTTTTACCAAAAACTACTTTCTTCTTCCCTTAAAACTGGACCCTAAAACTCCCAAAATGTAGCCAGTACCTTCTTTCGAGTAACTGCCAAATCACTGTGATGAGGTACACAGTTATGGCTCAGCATCTCCCCTCTAACTTTGAAAATAATGCTGATAGCTTCCACTGGGAAATGTGGAGTATGTAAAGTAGTTTAGTTCGTTGAGATTGTATTTGACTTTAGAGTAAAAAATCCTTTCTGTTGAATCTCTGGCTCTTAAAAACATACCTTTCATTCTCGTCCATTATCTGTATAAATAGAGAAATAAAGTGATTTCTTAAGTTTTCAAGTGATTTTTTCCAGCTTAATTAAAGGTGATATCACAATTCGCTGCTAGCTGTATCCAATCTTGATACCACAAATTGTCTTGAATTGTACTGCATGGATCCAGACTATTTTTGGTAGCCTTGTATGATTCATTTTAATTATTTTGATAATGTTATCCACATTCAGCTTCAGAGTTGAAATAAAGACTATTGACAGTATGCTTTCTAGCTAAAACATATACTTTGGAGTACTTATTTGGCTGAGATGGATTTTTTTAAGAAAAAAAACGAAATATCTTGTCCACTACATCGAATTTGTAGTTCCACAAAACTCGTGCTCCGTAAAACTTGTTTTTGAACTTAAGTCCATATTCTCATTCTAAAAATGCCTGTGTCAATTCGTACATATAGCTGTTCTAGTCTTCTTAGCTTTTCGATTTCAAATGTGTTTCCATATTGAGAACATAAATTAGCTCCATGTTCACACCTATTCTTTTACTACTTCTCTCTCTTTTATAAAATTTCCACTTTTTTTCTCTTGAAGTTCTTCCACTTCCATTTTGAAAAATCATAACTTCCAAACTCCATATGTTACAATAATCTGCTAGCCTTTTTATCATCAACTAAAGTGAAGTTGCAGGCTATGCTAATATGGCAATGTCATCTGCTGATTACTTTGATTGTTGTGGAACCGATCTTACCTCGACACGGTAACCGCTATAACAGGTCGTCGATTGCATCCCTGTTTAAGTCCACGGTTCATTTATATTTTTTCGGATTTTTCCTTTCCGTCATACACTCGTGCAAAAGATTTTCCAAAGTTTTAACAAACTTTAAGTTAGAATAAATTCAAGCTGAACCAATGTGGCAACCATATTTCATACGTTCTATAACATCGCACAATGATCAATGGAAAGTGAAGTAGCGCAAGAAAAAGATTATATGTACATTGTACATACCTTGGTGCCGAGTCTGAAGACGAGAAGAAGAAGAGAAAAAAATACTTAATTACACCTCCACTGTACGGACAGACGAAGTTTATATCGGCAGCCATTAAATGGAAAGTGCTCGAGGGGAAATATTTATGACGACCACTTGTGTTTTCTCTATCAACTATTATAGGTGCAGTTCGATACTTAATTACCGACTTTGAAACGAAAGTGATTTGTTTTGTATTATCGATCGATGAAGAAAAACTAAAGCAAAACGGGATCCAGGCCAAAGTTGAAGCCTGACTAATAAACTATTACAAAATCAATTAAATAGTAGAATGACTAAGTCGGTAACATAATGTATATTTATTGATGAAATAAATAATAATATTTTCCTTTTGTCAAGTTCAAAGTTATGCTGAATTGGGAAGAGGTCAGAAAATCCAAACGTTTACAACAGATTTATTGTTTCTCTTTTTCCCTTGTGTGTTTTGTTATTTATTTATTCATAATATTGAAATAATTTATTCAAAAGACATCACTGTTAACTGCCACTGGGTTAAATCAGGGGACATTACTCCGCCTGTTTACCGAAATGTAGGGCAGATAGATATTCTACCAACCAGATTTTTTTTCTTTTGCTATATCTTTTTCTGGGCGCCATTTGAGATAAATGAGAAGTGGTGGCACATGGGATTATGAATTGAGAACATTGGAGAAAAAAATCAATATTGATGTTTTTTTTGTTTAGATGTTTTTTTTTTTTGTTGAAAAAGTTATAAATGTTTTAAATGTGTTCTTTTTGTTAAATCGTTAATTGAAACATTTATATGGTAATTTGCTTGAATTGGTGGGTAATTTAATTATCTTTTTTTGAACATTCTGAAATAACGGTTTGAGAAGTTTTTAACAAGCTTAAGACCATTAGTTAAGGAATTGCTCATCTATTGTGTGAAAGTTATGCAAGTTTTTTTCATTTCAAATGTGTGTTTTACTAAACATGTTGGTTCTTATACACCATACTCCAACTTGGATAGGGTAACTTGGGTTAAAATTGTGGAATAGGATGTATCAACTAATAATTTTTCATTTATTTCATTTCACATTAAGATAATGCCATTTCTGTACATTGGGAACTCCGGAGTAGTTCTTTTGCTATTGATTTCAAATATTTAGGGTTTTTGGTTTAAATAAAACCGTTTACTTATAACTTTAAAAGTTAATTATTAAAAAAAAACTAAGTAGGTACATTCGGTCAAGAAATTGTCTGCCACATCAGGCGCCATTTTATTGCATGGCAAGAGGAAGCTAGGTAGGGAAGTAGAAACCGCGGAGTTGTTAAGGTACAAAAAGCCACTTCTCCTATTTTTTGGTCACTTCTGATGGGATACAATATATGTCTTTTCTCAAATATGTACTTAATTGCTGTTCAATTTATAAATACTCGTATCTAGTGAAATATTGTTCACTTCTTTATTTAAATTCAAAACTTAAATATTTCTTTGTTTTGCTGAGGCAGAACATGATTTACTTGATGGAATATTTTCAGAGGTGCTGATTTAAGTAGTTAATGAAATAGAAAAATCAATGGATGAAGATAAAGCAACATTTTTGGTTCTTCTAGATTTCGTGACACAGGTGGGTAGTAAACTTTAAACTCTGTTCGGTTTCTTCAATTCAGCTTTAAATCTTACTTCAATTAAAAGCTGAAATGACCTCAACTCTAAAGTGTGTTTCGCCCAGGTACGACAGTGGGCTCATTAGTTACATGCTGTTGAACCCTTCTAAGATGCAATTATTGGTCGACGCTTATGAAATTCACAGCATTAATAGACTGTGAATTTTATTTTTCTAGGGGAATTTAATTAAATTCAGTAACCTAGAATAATAATGTCCGTGGTCAGACTATTAATCAATAAAGATATATGAAATAAGAAAATTATTTCTGTTTAAGTAGAGTGATTGAATTTATGTAATTCAATTGAAAGCTTAGAAAGAAATATTTTTCTTATTTCATATACCTCCATTGCTTTGATTCTATGTCGTATTATTTAAGCCTTCGGAAACAAGCTATTTCAATAAGACAACATATATTAATACATACATCTCAGGGCTCAATTTTGAGACCCATACTTTTCTGTATGTGTGTTTATGAACTTCCACGAATATAGTGTTATATTTTGTATGTTTTATAAAAGTTACTAGTACCATCTTGGTATGATTAAAGACTGCGCCTACGGAATCAATAGAGATTTATAGAGGACCACATGGAGTCTTATATCTTATTATCCGATAGGTATATTAAATATGTCATATCAATACCTTGTTGCATCGCAACATTAGTATTACATTGAAAAGTCATCGAAACAAAATAATCTAAGTACCTGTTCCACAAGTATAACGCTTTGGCTCTTTTTAGCTGTTTAGAAAACAGAGCCAAATAAATCGAGAAAAAGTCTATGTTTAAAAGTTTTCTGCTTTTCAGTCAAATGAAAGTCGATCAACTTCAAAACAATAAATTTGTTAAATATTGTATACAAAAAAGTAAAACCTAAAGAAACATAAGTCAGCTGCAGTTCGGAAAACGAGGGTAAACTATTTTTTTGTAAACTGTAAAGTTTTCCGCGCACTCAAAGTGTTATGCCTACTCTTAAAATTTTTAAACACAGTGCGAACAATAAAGAAAGTAGGAACTCCGTAATTCCAATTTTTTTCTGCGAAATTAACATTTACTTACTAGGAATATTTTAATGACAGATTTTGACATTTTTATAAACATGGCGAAAGACATCCTAGAGAAAAATTGAATTAGGGATATTTTTTTAAACACCCTAGATATTCGCAAAATCATCAAATTTTGTCAGTGTGCCCTATTCTAGAATTAAGTTCTTGCAAGGTTCCAAAGGGTGGGCCAAATACAAGTTTCTTTTTAAAACTGCAATAAAATGAACATAAATAAGTGTTTTCTATGGCCTTATTAGTAAGAGCATTCATTCCCATTAATTATGGAATACAAAGTCGTCCAATTGGTTGTCTCGGCTGGCTTCGCAGTAGCGCAATTGGACCTTCGTGAATTAAGTCTCACTCTATCGGCTACAGCCGCCACATTCTCGTCTGTGCGCACCGTACGACGACGGGGACCATAAGTGTTGTCCATTGCTATATTGCCTATTATACAGTGTTCTCTTATGACACCTTTTACCGAGCTGATGTGTGTTCTTTTTAAAGATATCAAACACTTCACACACCCTATACTGGACGTGTCTGTTTTGTCGCCAGACCAAGGTTTGGTCTCTGGATAGCATTGGTTCACACTAGCAATGGGAAAACTTATATTTAATTACCCTGTCTGGTAAAATGCTTAGCATTTTTGAGTTCGTTAGCTTTAATTTTTCCTCAAGACAAAGTCTAAAACTGACACGTGCTAATGTCTCCTTAAAATATGTAGGTCGACAACATCCCATAGTTGTGAGGTAAAAGTGAAAGCCTAAGCAAATGATAAAAGTATGAAAATGTATGAAAGTACGATTAATAGTACAATTTATAACGAATATAAGGTTTACCAATTGGGACTTTCAAGTTAAGCGCACAATTTTTACAATGGTCAAACTGAATAAATGTCAAAACATTCAGTATGAAAAAGTTTCAGGGTGAAATTCACCAAGAACGTTTCCAAATAATTAAAATTTAATACCGAGATTCCGAGTCTTTGACGGCAATTTTAAGAGCGTTAACGCCAAATTTGGGTCGTAATTTTCGTCCCAGTAAATAAGCAATTCATAAGCTGGTCAACAAATGTTAGTCTCGATTTTCGCTGCTTAATGTTCCCGTGCCAGTAAAATAAAGAGTTGGTTGAAGTGTCTGGAATATTGCTGTGTTCAAGCGTCCGTAGCAAACGATCCAAAAAAGTAGTGTTCTCAAGAATTAGGCATCGCTAAAACCACACTTGTCCGAGTTTTTAAAATGAATCTTGACCTGCACTCTTATAAGATATAAATGAAAAAAGAGGCTGGGTGCGACCCACACTGATAACTTCCCATTTGTGGTCTTGAAAACTTTATATTATATTTATTTATTTATTTTATTTATATTTATACATATTTCGATCATAGAGCAGTAGATGGAAGATCGAAGTAGATGTTTTCATAGTGTAATTGTTGTTACGGGTTTTCCGGATTGAAAGGCTATGATCTGCACTGGATATACAATGACTCCTGTTTTAAAAATCGATGATGCTTGTGGCATACTATGATATTAGGAAATTTGCTTTGTTTTGTTGATGATGAGGATACTAAGTCGCTCATTTTATGTTTTTTTTTTTACAGAAAATGTGTTTAACTAATTTTAAATTTTTCTATTTAAAATGTTAAATTTCTTGTAATAATTACGAAGGTTGGTAGGTACATATTATATACTGAATTATAGATTTCCGTGTTTTTTAATATATCTGTGTTCCTACACCTAAGAAAACCTTGAGTAGAATTTTACATCTTTTTAATGGACAAAAAGATAAAAACATATTGTGACGTTTTCTTCAATTTTACCATAGCTATTAATGGAATTTGAATGTGTGGGATTTGGGTACAACTGAACAACCTTATTCATATACGTATGTACAGTACATACATTCTTCTAAAAACTAAGTTGATAATAAAATTATAAAATTATGTATGATATTATAGAAATATCCACGTTTTGGCCTGGGTTTCGCCAACCTATTATTCATGAAAAGGAAACTAGAGTACAAATAAAAAAATTTATCAACTGCCATGTTTTCTCATTAAAATAATGTTTCCCCCGGAAATTTGTATTATCCGCCAAAAAAATTATGCTAAGCGACATTAATAAAGATCTCATTGTCGTGAGCAACAAAAAATTTTGTTAGATGTCACTTAGTTTAACCAAAATTGTCTCTTAGCACACTATGATTCAACTAGAACTTTCTTCGTTTTTTTTCGTTTCCTGAACAATTTTAGAAATGTCGCTTAATAAACATTCTTACGGGAAGGTATCGATGTATAAAACAACATACCTTAGAAGGCACTATCGGTGTTCATTCCCAAGAAATTCGACTTGAAATACAATTTTAGCTAGTTTTCACTAGAATTTTTTTAATAGTTTTCTTATTTAAAAAAAAAAATATTGATTCAATATTTGCCAACATTTTACCAATCGTACAAAATTATACTATGTATAAAATAAACTAAATTAGAAGTCAATATCACTACTAGTTCTCGAGAAATTTGAGTCGAAAAACAATTTTTACCAATTTTCAATAGAATTTTATATAGTTTTTTATTTTTTGTAAAAAAAAAATGTAAGCTGATTTGTTTTGAAATTTTCACCAGTTGTCAAACACATTATTTTTCGTAAAATAAAATTATTTTGAGTTTCAAATTGTTTTCCGTTCTTAGAATATCTGGGTTATGAAATTTTTTTTTTCAGTTTTTTTTATATAAAAAAATAACGGTATGTTGATTTTTTTCCAAATTTATACCAAATCTGTATGACCTTAAAATGAGTACATTAAATTTTATTTGAAATCAATAGCATTATTTTTTCGTGAGATATTTGAAACTAACCAAAATTTTTACTTCTTTTTTAAACCGTTATAGTGAAAAAACTACTCACTGAATTTTAATAAACGCCCTTTCAGCCTCTTTCGAAGCTATTATCTATTAAACAAAATTTATTTGAAGTCGATATCTTTACTCGTTCTTGAGATATCGACGACGAAAAATGGTACCAGAACGTACGGACGTACGAACGTACGAACGTACGAACGTACGAACGTACGTACACACACACACACACAGACATCTCTCTAAAAATGATTTATATAGCCTCTAGGGACCTTGAAACGTCGAGAAATGTCGAAAATTCCAATTTGACAAATCGGGCCGATTACAATAACTCCCTATGGGAAGTTGATAAGTATAAATGAGTTATTGAAATCTCAATTCGATGAACGTGTTATATCGAGCAGTGGTTCTGTCGCATGGTTTAACGTCTCTAGACTTTTTTCATGGAGATACGTTAAATTATTGGTCTATGCCAAACAAGGTAATGTCATTAGATGAGCTCAGAGTCAATATTGAGAGATTTTTGGCGTTTCTGTCAAAATGTGTGACCGGGTTATCGAAAATTAAATTTAGCATAGCGACAGCTGCAAACATGCACGTGGTGAACATATAAGCGACATAGAATTCCAATTATAAATGTTTTGATTGTACTTACCAATATTAAAATCTTCGAGATATTTCAAAAAAAGTTGTCAAGTCTATATTGGAAACAATAACATAACTCTTTTCGGATTCCATAATCCAGTCTCTAAATTTAACCGTCCAGATTATGACATCCCAATTTTTTGATCCAAAATAAATATATTATTTAATATTTTTTTTGACACTTTGACAAAAATATAAGCTCTTCAAATTTTTCCAAAATGACTCACGAAACTTTTTACACTCGAGATCTTCAAAGACTCCGAAGATCATCATTAATAGAATATTCTATTCTATTCATTAATATCCATCAGTTTAACCTTTTGTAAGCTTTTGCTTCCCTACAAAACCTTGTGCAGATATATACCTACTCGTACAGAAAATAAAAATAATTAATTTCTTTTATATTTTTTTGCTTTGTTATTTTTTAAGCCAACTACCATCAGCTTAATGAAAACTATGCATTTCAGTTAACTAAAATAAGCATCTAAATATAAAATCTACTTCTCCTCGTTAGGTTCAACCTAAATGGTCTCCCTTATCTTAAGTTAAGTTTTCTTTTCATCACACCCACTTTCCTCTGGAATTGCTTAAACTACTATTTAAATAGCTTTTAGAAAAGCAGTTAAGACTCTCCTAGAGGGTATTTAAATTTATAACCTAGTTTAAGCAAATTTAAATGGACTCCTTAATGGTATTTCGTCTTTGGATGGTTATTATGTAGCAGCACCTTAAAGGTGAGAGGTGAACAAAAACGAAGACATTGATTTAATTAAGTCTACCATATAGTCGAGGAGTATATAAGGCTTTACTCGTATAAACCTTAAACACCCACTCTGAAGTGCTACAGTAATAAAATCAAGCAGCTGATATAGTCTGGCTGAGGCTGCTAGAGATGTTAATTCCATCAATCTACCTCCATCGCTGACGGCTTTTCAAAGAGTTGGAACAAAGATTGGCATCAGCAGTCGAAACGTTCGTTCGTCTCTATCCAACCAGCTCACAAGTTAATTCGATTCCCTGTCATTCATTGCTCACGTTTCCAGTGTCACCACACCACATCCATAAAGCTGGAGGAAAAGATGGAACAGCCAGACCAGCAGCACCTAGAGAGCCCGCTTCAATAGAGGAAATAAATGCAAAGTCAGAAACTTGTCGTGCTGGGTTCTTATACTTCTTAGGCTCATGGTGAGATTAAGTGATGGTGCTAGGTAATAATTTACATTAAGTATTTTTTTAAAAATATTTTTTTCTAACAGTTTTTCAGCTTCATAGAGCGCAAATAATGACAACGTCGGCAAAGACGGTGACATAAAAGACGTTAAACAAAATGTTGAGGAACTAAATCTTGACACCTGGAAGCAGTTCAAGTGCTTTACATATAAATGCTTCGGATTTCATAAACAATACTCTCAGGGTGGCTTACTTTTTTTGTGTTGTTGTTCAGGTGTGTCCCGATTCCGCGACTACGAGTGTGAACATGAGCAAAATTATTGCGAAAGGAATGGAAATGAGAAGCAGTGACTTTACATTAATAAAGTTTAGATTTTATTGTCGCTATTATTTTAATATTTTTTGCATTATGCTAAACCGTGCGAAGTCGTTTGAATGGATAAACTGTGATTTATTATAATCGCACACTGGTAGTTTGAGTTGGAAATAAAAAAGAGCGTAATGCCTGTGTTTTTTATAATGAATGTTGTTTTCTGTTGATTACGAGTATGTTCTTAGAATGACTTATTTAACAGCTACATTCTTTTGAAGTTTAAATATTGACAAACACACACAGTTTCTAGGTATGATGATATGACAAGTGAAGGAATAGGAAGAGGAACATCCCTTATTTCGATAACCATTTGACCTACTCAGCTTCTTGAAGCTGATTCTTGGTTTTCGATATATGAAGTCCAGTCGCTAACGGTCGGTAGTGAACACTCAAATTTTATTTTCCCGTCTCGACTGCCACCAGTAGATTGAAATTTGGGGTTAGAATTAGTCAGTGGGTCAGCTATTTACACAAGTCGGTTAGTGTTCAGTCGCCATTTTGAACAATATCTCGAGAACGACTCTTGTATTTTTGATAGGAAATTAAATGTGAAATAATTACATTTAAAAAAATTTTTTACATTTTTTTTCTCTATTATTGCAACCTTAATGGAATTATGATCTTCAACTTTAAAAGTATCGGCATATACTTACACGCTCGTTTCGATGAAACTTCTTTTGTACGCTCACAAGGTTCCAGCACAGTTTGCTCTCAATACGACGACGCTGGCTGAAACTACTTGAGAATGCAGACTCTTTTATGGAACAAGTTTTGAATAATTACTGAGAAATCTCGATGTACACGAACCCGCTTGCCCGGTATTTATGAATCTGTTCTTTGTTGAATGTATTAGAAATTGTCTCTCGGATCGCTCAATACTACTTTCATTGGATGATTTAAAGTCCATTAAATAAATGCTGGTGTGCCCCAGGGTTCTGTTTTGTCTCATATATATTCATCAATAATCTTCTGTCGGAAAGTTTTGATCCATTAAATTTTTTGACCGATTACAGTAATGTCATATTTTTACATTCGTTTTTAGATTCCTGGCTTTCTCTTTAAGATGTGGAACTTGAAAGGTTAGGTATGATAAATTCAACACATTCTGATCCCCACAACATCAACCAATGAATGAATCAAAAACCTCTTAGAATCTAATGCTCCAAAAACTCAATACTGTCTCCTATCCTTGATGCGGAATTTACTCCCCATGTCGCTATCCAAGAGTGGCACTTGCATTGAGAAACAATTCAACCGGAATACTCGTGCTTCGAGAAATGCCCATCCGTTTATCTTTGAACTTAACTCCGACCAATCCTAGAGATACTCTTTAATAGCTGTCCAAATGTGGTCCATATTCCTGCGCTATGGAGAAAAATTAGAGTTGTAATTATACCCAAAGAGGGAAAATGTTTTCATGTAGAAAGATCTAAGACCGATTAATCTATTATCATTCCTACTCAAAACTTTTAAGCGACTGATCGATATCCATTTAAAAGTAAGCATTGACACTAGACTTCTGTCTTCGCCTCAACACGCGTACTGTACTGGGAAATCGGTGGAAACGCTTTTAACATTGTCTGCACTGTCATCTCTGGATGTAGAAGGTTCGCTTGGAGAATTGATAAGTCAAATGCTAAAAAGCAGAATTAATAATTCATAGTTGGTCGGGTTTTCTGCAAGAAGATCTGTCAGTAGTGGAATGCCGTAAGGCTGTGTCCTATATTATATCCCCTTCTTTCGAACTTGTTTGGGAATGAGCTGTTTAGATATCGATAAGCGGAGAGTTACAGAGTGATTGCCTATGCGGATGACATTTCCATTCACGTATCAGGAAAGCATGCTAACACCCTGAAAGATCTTGCTTGAAACATGCTAACCTCTTCTCTAGGAAATATAAAATTCCCTTTATAGACCCCCTTCAATAAAAGGTATAGAACTAAAATTCTCTGAAGGAGCAAAATACTTGGGTCGTATTTAAGGTAAGAAGCTAAGTTGGAAACATATAATTTAAGAAAGATCTAAAAAGGCCACACTGGCAATCACATGCAAGAAAGCAATTGGGAATAAAAGAGGGCTCCAACACCGCATTGCTCATTGTCTATATGCCTTGATAATCAGATTAATTTTTACATACGGCATGGTAGTATGGTGGACAGCTGTAGACAAAAACAATAATTGCTTAATACTAAGCTAAGTCCCACGGTCAGCTTGGATGTACATGAGTGGAGCACTTCGAAGTACTTGTTTTACTGCACTTTATTATGTTTCGTCTAATATCCCTCGATATTATTCGTCTCAAAGCCTTCTCGCAGTGAATCAATAATGAAAATGGTAACTCCGTCATTTGGAACTCATTCGGTGCACTTCCATCGATAACACCATCCCTCAGAATCAGAATTAATTTCATACAAAACTTTCAGGTAACCATACCTTCTAGAGAAATCTGGGAGGACATGGCATTTCTAGAAAATGATGAAAATCTAATGATGGGATTGGTGGAGAAGTATACTTCGACAGACTAATTTAAGACTCTCTGTTCCCAATCACTGCAGCGTGTTACATGCGGATTTTTTGGCGTTTAAGGAAGTCCTGTCTATTGAAGATATCCGCATCCTCGCGGACAGCAAAGCAGCCATTAAATCTTTTGATTCTGTCTCTGACAGGTCAATAACAGTCCTTAGCTGCCGATCGTCTCTAATGAAGATGGGGCAATTATTTTACATGCAGTTCTGCTAGGTGCATGCCGGGCCACAGAAACATTGGAACAATGATATACCTTGCCAGCTAAAGAAAATATAGGAATTCCCATCACTAAGTGTAAACTAATGCTAAAGCATATTATGCTGTACAGAGACCAAACCTTACATGGAATAATATCACCATCTAATTGGCGACAAAACAGATTTGGCCAATGCTGGAGCTGAATAGGTGTGATAACAGAGCAGCGTTTGGTAGGCAAGCACGCAATGCGGCTTGGAATTCATTCTAACAATTTCTGCAGAAGCTGCATAGACAAAGAAGAGAAGGAATCCCTCTGCTTCTTTGTACATGTCCTGCCTTATCCCGAAGAAATAGATTCCATTTGGGAGATTTGTACTATAATGATCCTATAATGTTTTGACCTATAATTATAGGCAATCTCGCTCGCTTAATAATGAGCTCCAATTGGTTGAACGATTAGGAAGAAAGTCTCCACGTTTCAATATGGTATCACAACGGATCAACTCATGGTTTAAGTGTGTCGGCTCTACTCCATACAGCCACTTCAACCTTACCTAACTTTGGACGTCCCAGCCCAATATTTCCCTCCCATTGCGATATTCAGATATTTTGAACCATTTATCCATCCGTATCTCCTTTAAATCCCTTCTATCTTTCCTAAATGCTCTTAGTCCTCAAACAATTTAAAGGTAGTCATAAGAAAGATAAATTTAATTTCCTTTCAAAAAGATAATCACAAATTTTCTGTACGATAAATCCATGTTTTGAAACCACACCATTTTGTTTTAAGCTCAGAAACAACGCTTGAGTTCGTTATACACAAGATTATGTGGCAATAAACTATAGCCGTGTTTTATTAGTTAGTGAATACGCTATATCGCAAAATTTAACATGGAAAACAACAACGAACGATTAGTGAATAAAAATAAGCTAGTAATTGAAAAGAATATTTTAGAGAAGATGGAGTTTCGGATGTTGAAATGCAGGAGTTGTTTAGGTGGTGTCCGAAAAAATATATGTTGGCATGCTTGAAGGTGTGTTCGTTGGTATTTATTTTGTTATACTTTGTCTTTACTAGTCTAAAGTGTGATCACTCCGCAATTTACAGAATATCTAAATATTTTTTTCAAATGCAAAATTCTAATCCATACCATAATTCCGGTTTTACACTACTGCCATTAATTTTGTCACAAAATATTGAATCAATTTACACGAAGGCGAATAGTTTCGATTGGTATTGGTATGCTTTATCAGTACACTGGCATTTGTTCACAAATGTCGTTTAACTTCGGCATTACGCTGAATCTATATAACAACTGACAAAATTTGCACCAAAATTTAGTTGAATTAATACAATGTTAAAGCTGTAGTTAGTATAAAACTAGGTTAAGACAACGATTTTGCAAAATCATACTTTCTCTACTCTTTTATAAAAGTTAAACTCATAGAATACTTATTTTATTTTTTTTAGTATCGTGCTAACTTCATATGACTCTTTGACATTTACAAACGATATATATATATATATGTATGTCGGTAACGGTCGGTAGTGAACACTCAAATTTCTTTTTCCCGTCTCGACTCCCACCAGTAGATCGAATTTTGGGGTTAGAATTACCCAACTAACATTTCAGTTTCTATTAGCCTAGAAATATGGATATGCTGAAAGTTTCAATTTATATAATGCTTCTAAAGAGCCTTCTTCAAAAACAATTTTTCTATAGAAGTCACGGTTTCAATATCATCTTCTTTTAAACCTTTTGCAAGTAAGATACAAAGTTTTTCAGAGACTAGAACCAATTTTTCGGATATGGTTTTATAAATGAAAATAGATAAGCTGGAACTTGTATAAATATTGCAATGTGATATGATATAGAAGTTTACATCAGTGAGTTTTCAAAAGGTTTCTATAACAATTTCCTAAGAGCTATATAGAATACGTCTCTTAAGCCTAGCAGACTTTAACAAAAAGTCTTTAAAGAAAATGTCAATGTTCAAACTTCTAAGAACTCTGCAAATGAATCTTAACAGAAACTAATACATTTAATCTTAATTAAAATTAGGAATATTAAATTGCATGCATCAACTAATTATTTGTACACATTTATTGTAATCCATCTATGTACTTTTTAGATATTACTTAGGCAAGTATAAGGCTAGCCGCGCACTAGCAATTTTTAGTTGCGAAACTGCTTGGTTCGAGCAACTAAAAAGTTTGTGTTTCGACACAAACTAAACGATTGCCTAAAATAAGTTCGCCATTTTATTGAACATATAATTATCTGCAAATTCACCGACATTCAACCAAACAGTTCATCTGTTTTCTATAAGTAACCAAACAGTTTCGCAACTAAAAATTGCTATTGCGCGGCTAGCCTAAGAGTATAAATAGAAATCACTATGATAGCATAGAAAATTAGTTTGATTGTTTGCCTTGTGAACTTTAAGGTTAGGCGCGCACATTCAATTTTTAGTTGCACAACTGTTTGGTTGCTTATAGAAAACAAATGCCCGCGCAGGTACATATATAATTATATGTTACACAAAATAGCGAACTCATTTTAGGCAATCGTTTATAGATTATGTCAAAACACAAACTTTTTAGTTGCTCGAACCAAGCAGTTGCGAAACTAAAAATTGAATGTGCGCGCCTACCCTAAGAGTCTAGCGAAGATGAAGTTGAAGTGACGAATAACCAAAATTTAAGAAAAAATACCTTCGAAAGCAGGCAGCTGAATTTCAGATCAACCATTCGGCTCTTAAAAGTTGAATTGCAATTATAAACGAGCGTTTCGAAACAGGCGCGAAGATATAACCTGAATATCCGAGAACTTTTTTGTTTTAAAACATATAATGTAGCTGCATTTATATGATTATCTTCATTTTGATCTTCTGTGCCCATATTAGGTATAAATGTGAATTTCTTTGGAAGAGGCATATATGTAAATCCAGCATGATATCTCTATATGTATATCCCTCAAAGTGGAAATGCATAAAACTATAGATGGGTGAACTGACCAAAATGTTTGATGGTTTTATTACAAATAATATAAATAAATATTACATGAAAATAATTCACGATATTGAAGAAAGGCATAATGTATACTTAACATAACAAATGCCAAACTAAACGGAATACAAACATTTTACATATATGAATGAATGAATCGTTTTTAAGGACACAAATCAAAACAAAGAAAGAGTTAAGTAGAACATAAAACAAATCACTACGGTCAGCAATTTAAAGATATTTTGTGCGCTCCTATTAGGTATGAAGATTAGGGCTCAATACTGAAAATTAAATAAACATTTTGTAGGTAAACCCAACAAAGGAAACTTAAGACATTTGCTTAGGTTTTGTTTTTCTTGTGTGAACGTGGCCTTGGCAAAAAAAAGAAATAGGCTGATTAAGTTTTTGCATCTTCCAAATAATATTCAATATGGCCCAGTGCGTAGAGAGATGGACTATTACACAAGAGATGCCGAGTTCGATCCCCAAATAAGGTATAATGTCATTCATGTTTTAAAATTATTCCAAATACATTAATTAATAACAATCCCAATGTGATAGATAGTTTCAGCTTTAAAATTGATTAAATGTCGGAAAAACGTCTTCAAAGAAATATAAAAATTTACTTTTATTTTCGTATTTTTCAGGCTCGGTAAAAGTTCGAGTGTAAGCTTGTAATAGACATAAAAAGCCGTACGTTTGTAATTTTTGCGAAGCTTTATTGAAGTCATCTGTCAAAACTTGAACTTCAGTTCAATTTCGAATAGGACTCTGTTAAACTTCTAATAGTTCATACACGAAGCTGGCACCTTTAAAAGATATGTGCATGGTACTTCTAAGAGCATTTTCAGAATCACTTATAGAAGTACATAAAAGGTTTTGTGAGCTTGTGTAATATTCTCCTTTTTGTTCTTAAACAACCTTTACAAATGCATTAAAGAACTTCGAAAATATATTTAGTTAGACCGAATCGAAGCTGAAATGTTAGTTGGGTAGTCAGTGGGTCAGCTATTTACACAAGTCGGTTAGTGTTCAGTCGCCATTTTGAACAATATCTCGAGAACGACTCTTGTATTTTTGATAGGAAATTAAATGTGAAATAATTACATTTAAAAAAACTTTTTACATTTTTTTTCTCTATTATTGCAACCTTCATGGAATTATGATCTTCAACTTTAAAAGTATCGGCATATACTTACACGCTCGTTTCGATGAAACTTCTTTTGTACGCTCACAAGGTTCCAGCACAGTTTGCTCTCAATACGACGACGCTGGCTGAAACTACTTGAGAATGCAGACTCTTTTATGGAACAAGTTTTGAATAAGTACTGAGAAATCTCGATGTACACGAACCCGCTTGCCCGGTATTTATGAATCTGTTTTTTGTTGAATGTATTAGAAATTGTCTCTCGGATCGCTCAATACTACTTTCATTGGATGATTTAAAGTCCATTAAATAAATGCTGGTGTGCCCCAGGGTTCTGTTTTGTCTCATATATATTCATCAATAGTCTTCTGTCGGAAAGTTTTGATCCATTAAATTGTTTGACCGATGACAGTAATGTCATCTTTTTACATTCGTTTTTAGATTCCCGGCTTTCTCTTTAAGATGTGGAACTTGAAAGGTTAGGTATGATAAATTCAACACATTCTAATCCCCACAACATAATCTTAGAATCTAATGCTCCAAAAACTCAATACTGTCTCCTATCCTTGATGCAGAATTTACTCCCCATGTCGCTATCCAAGAATGGCACTTGCATTGAGAAACAGCTTTTTTTAACTGGGTTCTAGTAAAATAGCCAGTTGCATTCGTCTCCTTAAATAATTCAACCGTAATACTCATGCTTCGAAAAATGCCCATCAGTTTATCCTTGAACTTAACTCCGACCAATCCTATCACCAATCAAATGTGGTCCATATTCCTGTGCTATGGAGAAAAATTGGAGTTGTAATTATACCTAAAGCGGGAAAATGTTTCCATGTAGAACAAAAAGATCTCAGGCCGATTATAGTCTATTATCATTCCTACTCAAAACTTTTGAACGACTGATCGAAATCCATTTAAGAGCAAGCACTGACACCAGACTTCTGTCTACGCCTCAACACGCGTACTGTATAGGGAAACCGGTGGAAACGCTTTTAACAATGTCAACACATCTGCAATTGCGTCTGCACTGTCATATCTGGATGTAGAAGGTTCGCTTGGAGAATTGATCAAACAAATGCTAACCAGCAGGATTATTAATTCATATTTGGGCGAGTTTTCTGCAAAAAGATCTGTCAGTAGTGGGATGCCGTTAGGCTGTGCCCTATCTCCCCTTCTTTAGAACTTTTTTGCGAATGAGCTGTTGAGATATCGGTAAGCGGAGAGTTACAAAGTGATTGCCTATGCGGATGACATTTCCATACCCCTTTCAATTAAAGGTATAGCACTAGCATTCTCCGAAGGAGCTAAATACATGGGTCTTATTTAAGATAAGAAGTCTCACGGTCAGCTTGTCTGTGCATGTGCGGAGCACTTCGCAAGACTCGTTCTGCTGCCCTGGACATTTTTTTCCATTTAACAACTTTAGATATATTCGGCAAACAAATGGCTGCAAACAAAGCTATTCCTCTCAAACCATCCTCGTAGGGAATCAATAATGAAATTGGGGACTCCATTATTCTGAACTCACTCGTATCATTTCAAAGTATCATCGATAACAACATCTTTCATATTCAGAATGATAAAAACTTACAGGTAACCATTCCTTCAAGAGAAATCTGGCAGGACATGGCATTTCTAGAAGATGATTCAATCCATCCCTCACCTTCTTTGTGCAGGTCCTGCATTATCCCAAAGACTTAGACTCCATTTGGAATATTTAAACTCAAATGATCCTAGTGTTTTGAGCTATAATTATAGGCAATCTCGCTCGCTTTATAATTAGCTTCAATTGATTTAACGATTAGGAAGAAAATCTCCAAGTTTCAATATGGTATCACAACGGATCAACTCATGGTTTAAGTGTGTTGGCTCTCCTGCTGACAGCCACTTCAACCTTACCTAACTTCGGACGTACCAGTAAGTTAAGATATTCTTGCTTTCCCAGCGCAATAATTCCCTCCCATTGCTATATTCGAAAATTCATCCGATATCTATCGGTATCTCCTTTTAAATCCATTCTAACTTTCCTAAAAAGGCTTTTAGTCCTTAAAAATAATCACAAATTTTCCGTGCGATAAGTCCAGGTTCTGGAACCACACCATTTTTATTTAGGCTCAGAGTCAACCCTTGAGTTCGTCATTATACAAGATTATGTGATAAGAAACTATAACAAATTGGTTAAAAAACTTGGATGGGTGCTACAATGTTGGGTCATTTACGAATAGTCAAAGCGTCGCGTCGTGAAAAAGGGCCTGACCTTACGGGAGAGGCATGGTCTATTTTTTTTTCATGGATGGATAGGTGCTCATGAGAAAAGCTTAAAACCAAATTTGCACCACATGACAACTTTTTTTACCAAAGTTATTGGTAAAAATGTGTTTTGTGTCATTTTTTTGACACTTGCGAATATCTCGGCTCGACTATTTCGTACAAACAAAAATTAAACATATGTATATTTATTTCTAATAACATTATTTATTATGTTATAAAAAAAACATTTGTTTAAACAAATGAAAAAAAAGTTATAGTTAGTTAAAATAATTTGTTGTTGTTAAGAAATCACTTTTTCGTGATTATTAAGAAAAAAGCTCATTTAATGATGAAATTTTTATTTTTTATTTTTTAAGTTCTTGTAATTCCCTACAATTTAAAAAAAAATCTACAATGAACGAAAGCCGAGTAGTAAATTATTGACCATATGTAAGTCAGCGCACCTATGCAATTTTATTTTTTATGTTTTAATTAATATCTCAGCCCCAGTATGTCACAAAGTAAAAATAAAAAACTGTATTGCTAATAACAATATTTTCTATCAACTTTCATTTACTTTAATATGTTTAAGCAAAAAAATAAAAAGTTACCGTTGGTTTCAACGTTTTTTTTTTCTTGTTTTTAATACCTTTTTTTCATAGTTATTGAGAAAAAAAAACTGTATTTCAAGGTAAATATTTTGCAGTTTTTGATTTTTTTATAGTCCTGCTAATTTTTTTCAAATTAAAAAAAAATAGTCCATTCCGACAAACGGGAGCCAAGATATTCATGATTTAAAAACTTAGGAAAGCTAACAGTTTAGTATCTTAACCTTGTAGCTTGTAATTTTGTATATTGGTATCCTTCAAACATCCCACACATACTTACACATATTTGTTGCTTCTTGTTGCTGGCGACACCAAAATAGGGTTGCTGTTGAGATTTGAGGTTGAACTTGTCACTTTTGATCAACAAATAATCATCATAAAACGATCCGAATCAAATGTAAGCGACCAATTATGTCTTGCATGTACCTAAAGGATAGTGCAGGGCATTAATTTTAACTTCGAAGTACAAGATTTTTTTAGGTTTAATATTGCTTATTCCAATTAAATATCTGGTTTGGGGCAATAGAAATGGTTAAGATTGATGTTAAGCTGATATATAAAATGGTAAATTATAAAATTCGTCAAACTATTTTTAAAATAAGCAAAAATGTGCTCCGTAATAAGGATAAAGAGAGCTTAACCTTAAATTGATATTCAAAATATATTTCAGGCAGGAATCTAGAAGTTACCATTTTAATATACAAGTGCTTCTTTAAGTTGATCCCTTTTTAGACCTGCTAAGCTTTTGCTTAAATAGATGAAATAAAATGTACCATGGTACAATGTCGAGGTACAAATTATGCATAAAAACAGGCGGGTTTCACTTTTTTCGTGTTCGCTTTCATCGTAATGTCAAATTTGAACGCAATCTCGGGTTAGATGTTTTTTTCCAATTGCGAAACTTGCTCCAAAGTTAGAACATAAAGCTCAAGCGAATATTTTGATCATCACAATGCCGAATCGGTTACCTTTTCATTCTTATAAACTTAAATTCTTGCTACTAATATATTTCATGTCGGAATATTAAGTCTCAGATCTGACGTCTTAATGCTGATATTTTCTTGTTCAATATAATGTAGTTTAGGTCACACATTTCTCAAATATTTGACTTCGCACCATAATCGTCGTCAGACCAAACTTCAACTGATTCCAAAAATGAGCTTATGGTATTTCATTACTTACCTACATATATATTCCTTGGCTTAATGAAGTTGTATTGCGGTACCATAAGCTAAGCATAAGCACACACGTCTCTATAGGTCTGTTGTTAATGGATTCTGCTTTCTTGTGCAGTTAAACAATTTATCGGAAAGGTGCCATAAGTTTTGACATCCTATGACAGTTATTTGATATCAAAAGCCGGAAATGCTAAAAAGCTTTAGTTGAAATATTAAAAAAAAAACTACCACCAAGCCCAATTAGTGGTTTGGACTATGGGGCTTTGAGCTAAGTTGCAGATCAACGTTTAACAACATTGGGAACCAGTTTTTTCCCAACAGAAAAGACATGTCAAGCCATAAAAATACATTTTTTTAATACACAATTGCAGCTTAAGCCAAGATTGTACTCTGCACGCTTATCTCAGTTTCAGGTTCAAGCTTCGAGCGCAAAAAACTCAAGCATAATGCGTACATATTATTCTTATCTTCTACAAATCTAAACCAGTGGCGTGTTACACTTTAGTTCAATTAATTAATTAAATACACATTTGGAAACTTAGTTTATACAAAGTTTAGTGAACGAGGTGAGTATTTTCTCACAATAAATTTAATCACATCACGACATTCGAGTTGGGCAATAAAAGTCATAACTCGAATTTATTTTTAAATGCAAGACTTTGTTTCCATTACTAAAACTAAGATTAGATTAAAAAAAAGCTAGCTACTCGTAAACAGTTAAAAAGCTATCACTGACTCTTGTGTCATTGTTTGTTTATATTAATATTTAACTTCGAATCAAAATCTAATCTCAAAGTTGACATCTCATTCGTGCTGTAGATAGGTGATGATAATAATAATTAATTAGATTTTAGATTAATAAATGCAATAACGGAAATAATTTTTTTAATTTTGAATTTCAAAGGTCATTCAGCTGGTGGAATCAGGTTTATTTTGATGTGGAACGCGATTTTATTCAGTTGATATTGCTACCTAATGCGAATCAAGTTTTTGCACGTTGGCTCTTTAGAACTGATAGGAAGTTCGGTATAATGTCAAGGAAATAAAATAAATGTGCAAAAGTATTATTTTAAATTTCTTTACCAATTTGACATTTATCTCTCAAAAATATTAAAAATAAATAACTAAAATGAATGGCGCAAAATTTTAAACATAGTATGATACTACTTAAAACTTTGCTAAATTTAAAGTAGTTTACTAACTCGTTCTTAATTTTAAACTTTTTCTAGTATCGTACTAAAGCGATTTTCTTACTATATTGCTTCTGAACACACCCAAAACAATGACAGTTTACGCAAAAACTATGTGAATAGACCTTATTTAACGTTTGTAAATGTCAAAGAGTCATGTAAAGTTTCATACTAAAACAGTTTTAACATTTTAACTAGATCAACTAAAATTTTGCGCCAGTATATCTAGGTTCTTGCAAACCAGATAGTATAAGCTGAGTAGGGTTAATGATTCTTAAATAATAAGTAAGTAAGATTCCTTATATACAAAGAAAGCTCCCCCTTCTTTTCTATCAGATTCTTACTATCAGAAAAATTTCCCCAACTATTTCTTACAATATTTTAGGGTACCTATAACAACGAGTTGCGTTGTGGCTTAAGCCCAACATAGCATATATTTGATCTTTTACAAGTTTAGCCATAATTAATAAAGGAAAGGTTCACAGACTTGACAAATGATGTCCACTGTCAATTCGGGCTTGACATTTATGAAGCAAATGAAGAATTAATGTGAATAAGCAATGGAACGCAGTTCAATCGTTCCGCTATTTTAAAGCAATGAGTATTTCGTGCGTCCATATTCTGAGTTCCTGGCTTCCACTAGAACTTCAAAGCGAAGTTTAGCCGCAAGACACTTCAAGACGCGGGACGTCGCATGGCATTGTATTTTTCATTCAGCCGATAATATTCTGTTGCTAATTCGGGAACTCTATCGTCAAATAATCAAATTATTCGTCGAAAATAGCATAACAAATATTTCGCGTTCTTCAGGAGAAATGCGTTCAGAATTTCTTTTCCACTAAATCACTCGGATCCATTGAGAAAAAGGAGGTAGTGGATTGAGGAGAGTTTAGGTATCGATTGCCTCTAATAACAATTCTGAATTCTCAATAAATTTTGGAATGTTCTTTAGTTGGGAACCATGCCCAATTCGTCCAAAAAACATTCTTATTATAGATAAGTATTTGAGGGCTTTTCTGGTTCTGGTTCTGGATACGCTTGTTCACTCACAAAGGAAGTGTGCTGAACCGTTATCTACTTCTACATTCTGACACATTTTAAAAAAGTCCGACGAGTGGATGCACATGCTCATGCGGGTTCCCATTGAGTTGTGGCATATTAGAATTTCAATTATGATGGTTAGTTGAGGCCTCCTAACGTTAACTAAATATTCTTCTTTTTTCCTTGAAATATTCAGCCAAGGACTTCTTAAATTCTGGTGTTAACTTTCTCTTGGGTCAACAGGGGGGATACACGAAGTTCCCTTGTTTCATCTGTCTCTGGGACAGCCGTGATAAAGAACACCATTGGTCACAAAAAGTCTGGCCAGTACGGGAAGAGCTAACAGTTGGTACCAAAAATGTGATAAACACGCCTTTAGTTAGCCGAGACCGCATCATACTTCCACCACTTCATATTAAACTCGGCATAATGAAGCAGTTTGTGAAGGCGCTTGATAAAAGTGGCGAATGTTTCAATTTTCTTTCACGCAAGTTTCCAGGATTAAGTATAGAAAAATTAAAAGCTGGCATTTTTGATGGGCCACAGATTAGGCAACTCGTGAAAGATTCCAATTTTGTCAAATCAATGACTGAAGTCGAATCCAAAGCTTGGAATTCATTTGTTTGGGTTATGAGTAATTTCCTAGGCAAAAAGAAATCTGATGACTACGTGAAGCTTGTTGAGGCCATGCTATTGAACTTGAAGGAGCTAGGGTGCAACATGAGCATAAAAATCCACTTCCTGCACTCGCATTTAGATCGATTTCCACAAAATCTGGGTGATTACAGTGAAGAGCAGGGTGAAAGATTCCATCAGGATCTTCGGACAATGGAGGAGCGTTATCAGGGGCGGTGGGACTCACATATAATGGCAGACTTCTGCTGGAATTTGCAACGAGATCTACCTAAAGCCCTTTATTCAAGGAAATCCTATAAAAGATCATTTAATTGTATTTAATAGAAATTTTGTTAACATAATGCATTAATTTTCTGTATTTTTTTGTCAAAATAATAAAACGGTATATTTCAAAAAGTAAAGCTGTTAGCAATCTTCTAGTATATTTTTCATAATCAGGGTCATAGAAATACTTAATAACAGAGAAAAAAATAAAGGAAACAAGACCTGTGTTGACCAGTGTTATTGATCATTTCAAGGCCTCAAAGAAATTTAGCTGAATTCTACTTTAATCTTACTCCAATGGCATAAGTAATTGAGGTACCAGTTCGGTTTCGATTAGAAGATGATCCAGTTCACCTCATCTGTTATTTCGTTCCATATTTATCATGATACCCAAGGACCCATCTGAGGGTAACATTGTTCCTTACGCTGAGAAATCTCAACTCATTTTGGTAGCAATCTATATATATCTAGATATCAAACTTTCTATTAATTGGTTCATGGGAGGCAAGATGTTTTGCTGCTTCTCAAGCTACAAGCACTTCCGCTTGGAATACGCAGCAAGGATTTGCAAGCTTTATTATCTGGTACTAGGTGTGTTATCTCAGTTTATGCCTGATCCTGCCCCTCGCATATCATGCAACCTTCCATAAAGACCAAAACATTATTAGCATTAATGGTAAGGTTTTCTTTCCAGAGTTCCCTTGCAGGAATATCTGATATTGCCACTGGGTTAATATTATGAGCGGTTTATGTTGGAAATATTACGTTTGCTCGCAAACAACACCTGTTCTGTTTTCATTGGGCTAACGTTAAATGCATATCTACTGGTCCAATTACTTAACTTGTCAAGGGCCGGTTGTAAGCTCGAACATAGTATAGAGACGAATTTAGCCGAGGTCATTAACACGAAGCCATCGGCGTATGCAACGACATTGCCACCTCTCAGACTTAGTTTAACTAATATCTGCGTAATGACAACAAAGCCAAAGCAGACGAGATAAGACTCCACCTTGTGGAGTACCTCTACACGTCCTCTAACTTTCTATCATGCATATGCAGTTTATCACTATCGGATCAGTACTGATGGAGTTAAAGAATTATCGAATTGCATTGTTGTCAACATTATTGAAGGCCTGTTTTAAGTCCAAGAATGCTGGCAAATATTTCAGGGTATTGAGAAGAAAGAAGGTTAGGCTTATTGGTCTGAAGTCTTTTGGTTCAGTGTATACGCGGGCTTGTCGGACTTCGGAATGAAGATAGCTTTGATGTTATGAAATCTCCTAAAGATGTACACTAGGATTGGAACAATTAAATCTTTAGAGCTTTTGATCTCAATTAGAATTATTTTATCAGGCGCTTCAGGCTTGTAAGCTGAGAGGAGTCAATGGCTCAAGCGACCTTCATACTATATACCATTTAAAAGGAGACACCGGTGAACATTCGTTTTGAATGACTGAACATTGCATAAAGCATTCCACATTCATGTAGTGTAACTCAAGAATTTGAATTTGACAGTGCGTCCAAAGATAGGTAGGTAAAAGGTTTTCTGTGAGGCGCCTCTGTTCAAACAGTTTATTTTGTTTTGTTTTGTTTTAATTAACTTAATACTGAACTAAATTGATTGACTGAATGAAAATCTGTACAACAGCTTCACCAAATTAAATGATCAAAGCCATTTTAACTTACAGCTTCAACCCCATTCGAACACTTTACTTAGGTCAATGCGACGTTGCCAGTTTTATCCAATCAAATCTAATATTTTGTAATCTTTTATCCCAAACTCAGAATACATCTACGACAATCATAATCCCAACAGGTTTATTCTCATTTATATGCATGCTTCCCTTAAGTTACAAAATATTCCAGAATTGTGGCCGATTAGAATGGATCTAGTCCATCACAGTACCCAAGGGTTAAATGAATTTTATTCAAATTAATACGTTCTTACTCGTATTTTTGTTTCACTTCTTCAGCAACGAGCCCCCTAAGGATTCCCTTTATTTTCCTTAATGACCTTTCACCTTAATGCATGAAATTAATGAGAATGCTGAGTGTGTTTTATATCTACTTAAAAATATTAACACGAACGACCTGATTCAAAAGTTTGCCCTGAAATTCCTTTCCGCAAATATTTGGATGCCTGCATGGGTTAGGTTGGGTTATAGAAAATCTGACTTCTATTTTAAAACCCCATTTAGTTTGAAATAACGTGTATGTGTGTGTGTGTGTATGGTCTATAGAAGAGTAAGGTGTTTCAATATTTGATACAATATTTATTTAGAGTTGAACGAAAAAGCTACTGCACAATACTGCAAATGTTATGGCAAATAAGCTACGTATATAGTAATTCCTGACGAAGGAGGAAAAATTGTTTGAATTGCACAGCTGTACACAGGTTGTGTTTTTGGGGTGGAGGTGGAATTTCATCGTTCCATAGAATCTCCCACTCATAACGTCCGTTCGTCGTTGAACCGAAAAATAAACAGAAACAAAAACCGGCGTGCAGATCGAAAGTAGCTATGAATTTACAGTGATGTGCAAAAAAAAAACTTTGTAGTGTTGTCACATTTTTAAGGCTCGTAAAGTTATTTATAAACAAAAATTGTAAACTGGCTTAGCAAATAGATTATGATTTTTTTAAGCAGACAGCAAAAGTACAGAATTGTTTTTTTCTGCAGAAAATATACGAGGAAAGTTTGACACTTACATACATATTACACTTTGTGAAACTTTATTAAAACAGTGACGCATTGTTGCCTTCAAAATTCCAAGCAATGTCCCAACAGCAGAGTACTGGCTTCCCTAGTCAATATAATGAAGTGGCTTACAATATTTGTTCTAATGAGAACAAAGCTTAAATGCAAATTGTAAAATGCGCTATTGACGTTTATAAATGTTTTAATAAAAACTCAACACACATTCGAGGCATTCTGAACTTTTCAACAAATTATGGATCTGCCATGCTTTTTTCACCTAAAGGGAATCAGTCGATTGTGGTTTATTCGCATGCGACTTCTAGAAACCTTACAAGTAAATACATATCTTGTGAGCTCATGACATTGGTGGCCACTTCACGTCAACTTTGCGGGAGATAACCTTACCATCAAATCGTCGACGTAGAGTTTCGATCGTGGCGTGTGCTTATGGCACGAAGCGCATGCCCTCCTGCTGGAATTAAGGCCGGTATTCACCGAGCGCTCATAACTTAAGAAGCTCATAAACCTATTCACCAAGCAATATTAGTGAAGATCTACGAGCGCTCTTAAAAGTTAGGAGTGGTCCCGACCACTCCTAATTTACGAGCGCTCTCTTCGAAAGTTTGTTCGCTTGTGCGAGTGCCACGCACGCATTTGACTCGAATCCATGTGAGCAATGCCAAGTAGAAGACTATCCATTTGCTGTCAAGACCAACATTGCACAACATTTCACAGTTTGGGTATGCCTAAAGAAGAGTGTTAGCGCCATCTATGAGTGAAGCAAAATTGTAGCTCACTACAGTTTTGCTTCACTCATCGAACATACCCCTTTCAGAATTCTGACAAACAAGAAAATGTCTGCCCTTCCGGCCTCATGAATATTCTTTCATTCTTACATTGTCACTTGGCCCCTATGGCAGCATAAAATTACATCTCGGTGTTATATACAAAAAAATTATATTTTTAAAGAAATTCGAGTTGGATTTATTACGAGAAAATAAAGAATAACATTAAACAAAAAGAAAATTATCTCATTTGTACGGTTTTCTTGTCATTTTGCTGTGCATACTGCGTGTCGTGTGCTCCTTTTGGTAAGAGCAAGAGGACAAACGATCTTTCTATTTTGGATGTTTTTTCGTACGAAATTTCTCTCGCAAATCAACAAGTTTACAATAAGAACAAGCGGCAACAGCAACCACAACACCCAAAGGAAGCCACAGTCTCACCTCAGTATTGTGCCTGGTCGGAATAGGGTGCTGTTTTGCGACGTTCCGTGCAATTCACCCACGGACAGAACTTGGCCGCAACATTTGTAGTCCCGTCAACCAGGGACAGAATTTTGGCCCACATTTGGCCGTCATATTTGCGGTCCATTCACAGAATATAACTTTGGCCAAAATTGGCCGATTCAAAGAGAGAGTGGCTCTCATTTTCGAACTTCGAAAAACACTTGCGAGTGGTTGGTGAATACCCCACAGAAATTTCAAGTTAAGAGCCTCGTAAAGTTAAGAGCCGTTTAGGAGCGCTCGGTGAATACGAGCCTAAATGCCGTATAAGAAATTGGTTATCATCGTTCTGTAGCGCTCGCCATATACATACGATGACCGCCACACCAACGTCGTTTTCGAAAAATTACAGACCAATAACGCTGCCAATCCAAAATCCACACCAAACGGTAACTTTTTGAGAAGCTATTTTCACCTGGTGAACTCGTGTGGGTTGGTGTTGTCCCATATAGGACAATTTTGCTTCTTAATAAAGCTATTCATCCAAAAATGCGCCTAATCTCTAAAGATGATTTTACGAACAAAATTGGGGCCCTCGTCAGCGAACAAATGGAGTTGTCTATGCTCATGAGCTCCTGAATAAGTTGGATCTTATAGGGGTGTAGACACAAGTCCCGATGCAAAATTCGCCAAGTTGAACTCTGCGAAAGGCAGAGTTCTTGTGCACTGCCAGGAATTGACTGCTTTGGGTTCTGATGTGCATTTTTGCAGACTGTGGCGATATTTTCGGCAGATCTTGCGTTCCTTTGATATACTAATGTTGGCTGATTGATTATGTGGTCCTACCAAATTTGGCCGCCAAACGTTGAAAGTTGACTGTGAAAGTCCACCACAACTACCGTACCCATTTTGATGATAAATTTGTATCAGTCAGACGTGCTGATCAATCGTTTTATTTGCAATGGTCATTTGGTATTAGAAACAGAACAAATAATTAACCACAGAATTGACAGATGTCACCAAAACAACATGGCCGCCATAGGCCTTCAAAACCTACGCTCTTCAATTGTACGTATAAGTCGTATGATCGTACAGGCCCCAGATTGCAGCTCGTGATCAATTCATTTTCTCAAATTATAGGATCTTACTCTTAATCTCAATTACATTTCTACCATTTTGTCCAGTTTTTATGAAGAATTTAGACCTAGAAATGTTTCAAATCCCATTTGTTCTTTTATTCATCGTCATAGGCATTTGAAGTTAAAAGAAAAATGAATAGTATATTCCACACTCTTTTTGACTTGAGCTTGAAAAATGTTCTATTTTTTACGATCTCAACCGAATTTATATCAATTGAGGGAAAGGGAAATCATTTCTACCCAGCATTGTATATTGTGTACATATAGCCTTCCAGCCACAACAACGGCATCATACTTACATTCGAATAAAGTGTCGGTGTGTATCATTATTATTTAATGCAGGAAAAGTGCACATTGGCATGCGAGCCAAGACACTTCAGAATGTGGAACGTGGTTTATGAACGAAAACTGCGCAAACAAACAAAAATACGACGAGGGCCGCCGAGTATAGTTTTCTTTTGGGACTGGCAATTCTGTGCCACTAGGTCGATTGCACTTTTTGCGAAAGATTTCCATTTGCCAAACTGCAACTGGGTTGCCTTGCAACGTTTGTCTTCCAACAAACGGCCACGCAGTTCAGTGCAAAATTATTCCGGTTAACAATAATTACGAGCCGCAATAATAATACACTGCAGATTGCAGAGCAGAACCACAACCAATTGTTTCGCTGTTTTGCAAAGGAAGGGGGTACCGCTACCGGGTACTGCGAGTATAGGCATGCAATGGTGTTAGGTGCTATACTGCATTTGGCAGACCAACTGGCGATGGCGAAGGGAAAGTGACTATATGCACGAAGATCGACGACGGAAGCAGTTGACCCGCCATTGCTCGTTAATTGAATGAAAACATTTCCGTTTGTTGTTTTTTGTGGCCAAGTTGAAAGGTTGAGGTTGTGAATTGAACAATGAATGCTGTGTCAGGTCTTATACAGCTTAATACAGCTAGTTAAACACCGTACGGACGACAACGCATGGTGGAGCTATCTCTGAGGTTGCGGGAGAGCGGTTTTCATGCAGTATTACAATTTACAGTTTAGAAACAATATTTCTTATCGCGCATCGAATGTGAATTCAAACTATATACATAAATGGAAAGAGGAAAAAACTCATAAACAAGGGCACTAAGTTGACTTCTCGCAATGCTTCGGTTCGATTTTATGGACTTTTTTGTCATTTGATTTATTTTTAATTCAATTTTGCCTGCGGCTGGGTTTATCAGTTGTTGAAAATTTTATATTTATAATGAGTTCCGATAAGGCGACAATTGGTCTGATTGTTTTGCTGCCACATTGCCACATGTGTGGGCAGTCCAAGGGAAATAAACTTAATTAGTTGTATTCTTATATTGAATTTAACGAGTTTTTTAATCGATAAATGGTTTAGAGTAGGTGAAAATAATAATTTTGAAAACGATATCTACAGGACGGATATGGTTTCGCAAGCTCAGATTTTCAATAGACTTATCTGAACAAGAAATGAAGATTCATGTTTTAGGCCGGGCCTAAGGTTATTATCTACTATTCTATGAGAAAGAAGTATGTATTCAATACTTGGACGTGTATGCATTTTTATGTACCGAATTTATCATGGAAATGCAAGTAGGATTTATGAGTACAGTTAACGTGTACTGGTTACAATTCAATTAATGCCCGAAATGCAACCCGCCATCAATGTGGTATTGAGTCAATATTCTTCGAGTATGTCTAGATATTCATGACAGCAACTTATCTGCTAAGTACAAGATAAATGTAATGAGTGCACGTTTCCTCAAAAAGCAAAAAGTGGAAATTTTTCCACTGGAAAAGTCGAAAATTTCCATAATGTTTTTAATAAAAACAAAAGCGTGGTTCAGTTCTTCTGTCACATGCTTTCATAACAAAAATAAAATTGACGTTCAGTTTGACGTTTCCACTGTCACATAATTCAGTTCAGTTTGACATTTCTACTGTCACATATTTTTAAAACATTGAATCTTTATGTTTGCAAACAAGAATTGAAGGCTGTTGTTCATAAAGTGATCGGAATCGGTATAGTGTTTTCATATATTTGGTGCATTCAAAACGGTAAAATTATTCAATTTGATGTATTGCAAAGATTGAATTGGCTTCAGTTTGGAGTGTTGAAGACATTCAATTGATTTCAGTTCGCGGTTTATTTTTTGCAAAAAAATGCCACCATTTTAAGCGCAACGCAAGTCAGCTACATTATTGTTGAGTTAGTGAGATTGACGTAGAACGGCTCCCAGAAATTACGCCAGAAGAAATTATGCCAGAATTTATTTCTGGAAAAAACCCCAGAAAATGGTGTTTGAATAAAATTGGAAAAAGGGTCAGAAATTATTTTGGAAAATAATGAGAATTGTTGGGAATTGGTTCAGATAGCTATGGAAAAAGAGCCAGAAAGCAAAATGGAAATCAGGCCAGAAAATCAATTTATTTTGGTCTAATTTTCAAAAAAGACCAGAAAATGTTTTATATTTTCAAGGAAGAACACTTTGAATGTGGTGAAGTAAAAAGAAACAAATAACAGTCACCCGGGGTGGTGCTTTACTGCACACAACGCGCGGGGGGCCATCGTTCCGGGTTTTCTTGGGCAACAATACCTTGCGTGGATGCTTAGCGCATTTTCAGAATCTTAACTCCCTTTTCGGGGATCACACCCGCTCACGCAACTCCGTTGCTCCGCTTAGGGTATGTTCAATCGCTAGGCAAGCGCCTGTAACAACAGTTTTCTTGCACTACAGTACCTTGGGTAGCCCGCTTCGCGGGTTTTGAGGATTTTAACTCTCTTTCAGGTGCTCACACCCGCTTACGCAACTCCGTTGCTCCGCTTAGGGTAAGTTCAGTCGCAGGCAGGTGCCTGTAGCAACAGTTATCTTGGGAAATAGTATGCATAACTTTTAGTTTTTTTACTCCAATTAATGAAAATCCCTGTGCAGGGACGGGTTAGAATATTCCTGCAGCGCCTCCCCGCTTGTCGTAAAAGGCGACTAAAGGAGTAAATACATCTAGGCCACAAACAGCAAGGTGAACCTAGCGACACGTAACACCTATAAACTTTCCCAAAAGTGTGCATGCCAGTCCCTGGGTTGGCACGAGTGGAGATCACCGGTGCCGTAAAAGAGAGATCAAATACAAAACTGGAGCATGCACACGTCGATACTTACAACGGATTTTGTGAATTCAAGCATTATGGAAGTACTCGTCCAAAATGACACTACCCCGCCAGGCACTACCATTGTTACACATGGTACTGATCCTGGACCGAGCAGCAATGCTCGGGTCAGAGCTAGACGGATTCCGGGGGCTAGCAAAGTAATGCCGCAGATTATACAAAATCTGAGAGTTGCGAGTTGGAACGTTGGCAGTATGACAGGTCGAAGCTTCGAGTTGGAAGAGATGATGAAAAGAAGGCGAGTGGACATCTTATGTGTTCAAGAAACAAAATGGCGAAACACGGGAAACAGGGCCCGTTTCTTGGATACGAGGACAAAAAACTATAAGATGTTCTACTATGGAACGGAAAAGGGTAAAAACGGAATCGGAATCATCCTTGCAAAACATCTATTAGGCAGCGTATTGACCATTTCGAAATCCAGCGACCGTTTGATGTCCCTTAAATTGGTGATTAAAGGAAAGTTGTGGAATATTGTCACTGCATATGCTCCCCAAATTGGATGTGAGCAGGTGCAAAAAGATGCATTTTGGCTAGACTTTCACAATCTACTTAAGGACATCCCAAAGGAAGAGTTTTTGTTCGTGGGCGGAGATTTGAACGGACATGTCGGGAAGACAAACGAAGACTATGAAGATTGCCATGGAGGCCTCGGATACGGCACCAGGAACCCTCCTGGTGAAGACATCCTGAGCATGTGCAAAACATACGGTCTTATCGTACTAAATATAATGTTCGTCAAACAAAGCCGACACCTGGTCACGTACAGCAGTGGTGGAAATGAAACCCAGATTGATTACCATTTGGTATCTAGTTTCATGAAACCCCGGGTAAAAGATTGCAAAGTGATACTAGGAGAAGCGATCGCCCACCAACACCACCGTCTCCTACTGACAGAATTTTTTATGGAGACAGTGAACGACAACAAACATACAAAAACTTTTGGGAAGATCAAATGGTATAATCTGGATAAGGAAAAAGGCGAAGCTTTTATTTCGAATATGCAAAACGTTCTGTATAACAACACCGATATAGTTCGAAATGAAGAGAGTACAGCACAAAGTATGTGGGATCTCCTACAGAGAACTTGCAAAGAAAAAGCCAAAACACTGTTAGGGGTTTCAAAAGGACACAACCAACAAGGCAAAGAAACATGGTGGTGGAATGATGAAGCTAAATCAGTTATAAGTAAAAAGAAAATGGCTTTCAAGGCTTGGTCGAAGTGCCCCTCTAATAATACAGAGCAAAAGTCACGCCTCGAAGTGGAATATAGAAACTGCAAGAAAGAAGCGAAGAAGAAGTGCGCCCAAATTCAAGCAAAGAATACAGAAAACCTGTATCGGGAGCTGGATGAAATTTCTACCCCGACAGCTGGTGCTATTCAAGAGCTACGGCAAAACACGAATAAGGGCGCAACTATCTTCAAAATAGCCGCTCAAAGAAGAAGAAATGCCCAGGAGATTTGTTCGCCAAAGTTCATTAACAATGCTCAAGGCCAACTACTTGTGGAAGACAACGAAATTCTTCACAGGTGGCGACAGTATTGTGACGGACTTCTAAACGAACAATTTCCAAGGCTATACTTTCCAATAGCTTCACCTAACTTAAGCGAAGTATCCGACGTCACAGTCGAAGAAGTTAGTGAGGCGGTAAAATACTCCAAAAAGGGAAAAGCTGTTGGCCCAGACGAAATACCCTCAGAGTTTTGGAAAAAGATGGGAGACATCGGGTTTAGATGGCTCATGATTCTTGTCTCCAAACTTATACGAGGTGATCGCATGCCTAATCAATGGAGGGAAAGTTACCTTCTTCCAATTTATAAAGGAAAGGGTGATACTCGAAGCTGTGATAATTACCGTTCGATTAAGCTGATGTCACACACCATGAAGATCGTTGAGCGAGTCTTGGGTAGCCGACTGCGAAAAATAATTAGGCTATCTGATGACCAGTGCGGGTTTGTCGGGGGTAAGTCAACCACGGATGCAGTCCAGAGTATAAGAATAATTATGGAAAAACATCGGGATTCTTTGGAGGATTTGCATGTCGTATTGGTTGATTTTGAAAAAGCATTCGATCGGCAACCACGAGATCTAATATGGGTGGCCCTCAGGCAACGAGGAGTTCCAGAAACCTATGTGCGGATAATTATGGACATGTATGATGGAGCAGTTACTAAAGTAAGATGTGCAGCTGGAGTCACCGAAGAATTCGAAATCACAGTAGGTGTACACCAGGGAAGTGTCTTGAGTCCCCTGCTCTTTATTACAGTTCTTGATTACCTGCTTGAAGGCAAAGTGACGGATCCAAAAGTACATCAGTTATTCTTTGCTGACGATGGAGCCATCATAAGTGAAGACCCGATATCTCTACAATGAGCACTTGACGTATGGGTGGATGTTCTAGAAGGAAGTGGGTACCGCATAAGCGCGAAAAAGACAGAATACCTATGCTGCCCATTTTCTGATCCACACAGGCCTATTCCAGACATTTATTTGAATGGAGCAGTGCTTCCCAAGTGTGAAAAGTTTAAATATCTGGGGTCTATGATAAATAACGAAGCTACTTGTGATGACGATATCAATCATCGCGTAAGCGTAGGGTGGATGAAGTGGCGGGAAAATTCTGCTATCTTCTGTGACCGAAAAATGCCCCCTAAGCTGAAAGGAAAGCTCTACACTTCAGTTGTGCGTCCAGCACTCACATACGGTTCACAATGTTGGACAATGTACAAAAAGGATGAGAGTAAGCTAACGGCAGCTGAGATGAAGATGCTTCGTATGACAGCAGGAGTTAAAAAGCTTGATCGAATTAGAAGTACGAAGATCCGAGGAAGCCTTCATGTTAAGAATACCATTTCCCAAAAAATTGAACACGACCGACTCAGTTGGTATTGCCATGTTCAAAGGAGAGATCCTGAGAACCCCGTCAAAAAGGCAATATCATACAACGTTCCAATTCGGAATAAAAAGAAAGGTAGGCCTTAACACTCCTGGTACAAACAAATGCAAAAACACCAGCATTCAGTTGGCCTCAGAAATGGAACAATACAAAACCGGGAGGCTTGCCGCCGATTTCTGAGGTCAAGCCGGCGAACCCCACAGGCGGATCACTAGTGTGAAGCAGATACGTGGGAGAGTTATGATCCCCTCGACATCGAGATCATAACAGCGCCGAAGAAAAGGAAGAAGAAGAAGACTCCAATTAATGAAAAATACAGTTTTCAAAAAAAAAAAAACAAAGGCCAGAAATTTGATTTCTTCTGTTTTTCCTAACTTTATTTTCCCTTTTTTTCCTTTTCTAAAAATGGAAAAACGCCAGAATTGTTTTTGGAAAAAATGTCTGAAATTCTGGAAAAATTGCCATAAGAGTCTGGTCTGACAGGCAGAGGGGGCGCACCGACAAAACCCACGTTTCGAGATGCCCGTCGCTTCCATCAACAGGCAACATTTAAAAGTCTTCACTTCTTGAAATTATAGAATTTGGCAAACCAGCTCGATTTTCTTCGACCGTAAAAATCAAACAAACAATATTTTCTGCCACTCATTTACTACCTTCATTTATACATATACATATGTATATAGAGATAGAGCTGAAACGATCTTGAACTAAACATGAACCATATTTTATACTTGCATCGAGTTCAAATGTTCTTGGTTTGACTCGACTTGCGCTGACTAAGTGGCATTCAGTCGAAATTTTAAAGTCAATTTTTTGTTTCTCCTTGTACATATAGTTAGTAATTGCCTTTATTATGATGTTATGATCTTTTTATCTATGTTATTTACTAACAGCCCATTTTAAAAGAAAAGCTAGCTTATTTTCTTAAATTATAAAATAGCGCAAGATTGGATTGTGAGACAGTTTTGGATTACCCTTTATTTTCAAAATAATAAAATAAAATAATAAAAACCCTCATTTTTACATGGGCCCCCGAATTTAATCCTACACTCATTTCTAAAAAACCTAAACATTCGGTGGATTGCATCTTTTAATATGCTTGTGTTACTAACTGTGTTACTAACTGTGTCCAGGGTGTCCGGACACCCCCTGCAGGTCAGTGGACACCCCCTCCGACTCCGATATCGATAGACACCCGAGTAACGATTTTTAAAACATTCTTAACCCCACAAACCCGGGGCGTAGCGAGGTCAAGCTTAAGGAGATGATGCAAACTATTCCCAAAGACATTAACCCGACAAACCCGGGGCGCAGCGAGGCCAAGCTCGCGAAGACGACACAAGCTATCCCCAAAGCCATTAACCCGACAAACCCGGGACGCAGCGACGCCAAGCTCGCGAAGACGACACAAGCTATCCCCAAAGCCATTAGCCCAACAAACCCGGGGCGCAGCGAGGCCAAGCTCGCGAAGACGACACAAGCTATCCCCAAAGCCATTAACCCGACAAAACCGGGGCGCAGCGAGGCCAAGCTCGCGAAGACGACACTAGCTATCCCCAAAGCCATTAACCCGATAAACCCGGGGCGCAACGAGTCCAAGCTCGCGAAGACGACACAAGCTATCCCCAAAGCAATTAACCCCACAAACCCGGGGCGCAGTGAGGCCAAGCTCGCGAAGACGACACAAGCTATCCCCAAAGCCATTAACCCGATAAACCCGGGGCGCAACGGGCCAAGCTTTAGAAGACAATGTAAAGAAATAACTCCTCCCAAAGCTGTGAACTCTTACAAATCCGGTGCTCGATTTACGCTTTCAAAGCGCGTCAATAAAAAAAGATACGATATTGTACGATGTCAAACTAAAAAGCTAGGCGAGGGAGGTGTTCGACGATTTTCAACTATAACTTACCTATCAAGGGACATGGACAATATTTATTACAACTATTGTGTTTATATTTTATAAAGTATATAATATTAAGTTCTGTAAAAATAGAAAGTTTTTTACTATAGATTTTACTCAATGGGGACCCTGTACTAAAATTAATACGAACCGAGATTTCATTATATTTTTTGAAAATTTTCCTACCAAAAAAATCAAGCCGCTAAAATTCGGAAATATTTTAAGCCTAAATACACTAGGATTGGATTGAAAATTGTACATACTGATTTTTAATAAAATTCTAGTGTATTTAAGCTTTAATTATTCCAAATATTTGTTAAAGTATGAATTTGAAGCGATTTTTTGCAAAAAAGTCCTTGGATTTTTAAAAAATTAAAAAATTAGAAAAAACTGAATTTAATCTCAGTATCAAATGTAGTGCTTGATGTCTTTAACTTGAATAAATTTTTTATTCCGACTTTAGATTACAAGATTGTGTAATATAAGGGTAAGAATGTTTTAAAAGTTGACACCGCAAATCAAGAGAGCTATTGAAATTAATTTTTGGAAATCCTCTTTAAGAGCTTGGCCTCGCTGCGCCCTGGGTTTGTGGGGTTAATGGCTTTGGGGATAGCTTGTGTCGTCTTCTTAAGCTTGACCTAGCTACGCCCCGGATTTGTCGGGTTATTTGGATTATTTTGGGTTGGACACCCCCCTAGCTTTTTAGGTTGTTGCGCCACTGCTGTGAAACGTATAAATTTATCATTTAAAAGACTTCTCACATGAGAGCGATCAAAGATTAAACGACCATTCCTATATTTCGACATTTCCTTCACATAGTATTTTGTCAATTCGTCGCGAATGACGAATGAAACAAACAAAGCAAACAAAAACAAGAATGATTTTGAGGTAGGTCGCGCATTAATTCAATTCACTCGTTGCAGTGTGGATGGTAGGTGGATCGCGAATAGAGTTTGACAGTTCGTAACAATCAACAATTGTAATTCGTGAAGACAAATTTATTTTCTCAAATTTCTTTTACCTTATCTGTTAAAAAGCAATTTTTTATATCTTAGATTAAGTTCAATAAGTTTTCTTCCATTTTGTCTAGATTTTGATAAGAACTTGGGCTTTACCCGGTTGGTCGCACTCATGTGAATAGTCCTTAACTCTGGTTAAAGGTTTGTACAGAATGTTCTAAAAAAAAACTACATAATACAAAAGTGTTTGAGTGCATCTTAAGTGTAGTTATAGCTTTAAGAAGTTAGATACACAATAGGGACATAAGGATTCTCAACAAAACACTTCAATGTTGTTTAAGTTTTGAAAAGGACACAAAACAGTGTCAAGACTTCCTATAAATACTTCTTGAGATCCCAAAGAGACAAACATTATAAATTTCAACTAAAATATATTTACAATTTTGTTCAATTCTCTAGAATTCAATAATGTCTGTAGAGTTTTTAAAACCTTGTTTCCTTCTGGTAATAGGTATATACTCGTACCTATCTGCTTCAAACTTTTCAAAAGGAATCGTTGTTTAGGATACCCACTTGTTATACGATGCAAAATGGAATTTAATTGAATTCAACAAAATTTTATCCCTGGAACGGCAACAGCACATTGAATAGGATAAGTAGCTTGCTCGGGAAGTACATTTTAACTTTGTCCACGATACGAGTAAAAATTTTCTCGAAACGAACGTGCTTTCCGAGGAAATTTTAAACTTAAAATCGTCGTCGTCCTCGTCGTTGCATTTTATTGTTGTATGTCATCGAGCAAGTAGGGAGAAGCAAGGTACACGACAAAATGAACGAATCGAGAATAAAAGGATGCAAGAAATATAACAGAAATACTCGAAGTGAATGCACATTACCTACCTCCGACATTGAAAGGGTAGTCGTAATACTTTATCAGAAAAACGGAACTTTCTGTTGAAAGGCAAAAAAAACGCCACGTTGCCAAGGATTCCTACTTTCTAGAAAAAAAAAAAAAAACATACCGACAAGAAAGGGTTAAGGGAATAAAACCACGGATATCTCGAAAATGTTCGTGAAAATCACGTATCATCCTCGTATTTAAAAGCATCAGTTGTCCTTAAAATGTTCTTAGACTCACACTCAAGAATTCATTTGGTTGGATTTATATTGTAGACACGAGAGGGGTCGACGAGGAAAAGTTATCTAGGTATCTCCGCATATTTCTTTTATTTTATTTTTTTTCATCCATGTCACGAGTATGATGTGTTCATGTGTTTACTTTTCTTCTTTATAGCTTTAGCGTTTTAAAGGATATACATACATGTTTCCCCCCTCATAGAAAAGGTAATATCTGCGTGTTCATCTCATAGAACACAGGAAATGAATATTTTGTGTCCTCCGTCTTGGCAAGAAGATGATTTCTAAGAAAGTGGGCTTTAAGCAAAAAGCAGTGGCATATATGCTAACTGAAGTACTCAGAAAGAGCAAGGAATTATTAAGTGACAAAAATGTAGTGTTACTTAGTTCAAACAAAGCGAGATTAACTTGGAAATGAACTTTAACAATGAATGGCTTTGCCAAAGAAAATATAAAGACTTTTAATGAAACACAGCGGAAGCATTAAGTGTACTTTTGAAGTTTTTACTACTTGGCCTACATATCGCCACCTGCTTGCAAGAGATATGTAATCAGACCAAAAACATAAATGTTAAAAAAAGAGCCAAGTTCTTCTATACAAAAACCTTTGTGTAATAACTCAGCCGTGAAAAGTACTGAGATCTAAAAGTGCGCCAAGTTCTTACTTCATGAAGGTTTAATACCGAATATTTAAAGTAGAATAATATTGAAACAGCTACAATGTAATAGAGAAATTTTATTATTTAATGATTACTGACTAAAATTTGATGGGTTCACTGGTCAAGTTTTTAAAACCTTTCGAATTGGGCATAAAAAAAAACTTGCCAAGTGAGCCCATCAAATTTTAGTCAGTAATCATTAAATAATAAAATTTCTCTATTCTCCATTCAACCAACACCAATTCGGAGAAAGTGGGTGGATACCACGCCCCCTGAAAGGAAAACCTTGGTGTTTATTTTTGGTTCTTTATATGCAATATAAGCCTTACCGGTCCCCCAAATTTCATCGTTTTACAGCAGTCGAAAGTGCTCCATAATATGTACGATGTCGGGAAGTGCTCCAAAATTCGGAGAAAGTGGGAGGATATCACGCCCCCTGAATGGAAAATTTCAAATTTTCTATTTTTTCCTCTGCTTGCATGACAAGATCTACCGTTGTGCAAAATTACAAGATTCTACGATGTCGGGAAGTTCTCCATAATTTTGATGATCTGTCAGTCAGTCAGTCAGTCAGTCAGTTAGTCAGTCAGTTACGGTTTTTGTGATTTTTGAGGCCTTATATCTCAGGAACCGCTTATGCTAGAAAATTGAAATTTGGTGAGGCGCATGTGCATGACTACCTTAGCAAATATTCGGAGTTTTAAGTTTCTGACTTTATTGGTACTGAAGATAGGGAGGGGTCAAAAATCGCCTGAGTTTGTTCCTGTAAAAAGGGTGTAGTGCCGGAACTTGGCTGGGCACTACCGTGCCCTTTGACTTGAATTTTTATAGTTTTTCGTATGTTAGGTACCTACGATGCAGGGACTTAACTCCCAGCGATATAACCTTTTTTTTATTTTTGGCACTTATGTCCCACTTTAAAGGGGCGTAAAACCCAAAAAAAAAACAAATAAAATTGGGACTTTAAGTGAGTAGGTCACTAAGTTCCTGAAAAATGATATAAGGAACACTCTGTTCACCATAAAACATTCTATTTCTCAACATATGCCTTTTTTTTTAGCTTGATACACTTCATCCAACATTTTTCCAATTTTTGTATGCCACCAAAATATTACTATTTCTCCAACCCCTCAAAATTAGCGTTTGTTTTAATGATGACCTCTTTATTCAACCCAAATTTCTTGCCTACAAGGCATATGTCCTTGTTTCGACGCAAAAAGTAGTCACTGGAAGCTAAGTCTACAGAATATGCCAGATGTCAGCGGAGGTCGTAACCTAATTCATGTATTTTTCCATTGCAAACGCGGATTTCTGCGCCGGTACGTTGTCCAATTGGAAAGGAACTTTTTTCTCCAACAAATGCTTTCGCTTTTGACTCAAATCAGCGTGAAATCGATCTAGAAGCTCTTTGTTGTATGCGCCGGTGATACCCTTTTACCCTCTTCAAAGTAATCACTCACACAAAAAACTTGCATCATGACCTTCTTTGATGACAAACCCATCTTGGTCTTCTTCGGCTTTAATTCCAGGAGAAGTCAATTGTTTCAACCGTTCTTTGGTTTCTACGAAACGGTGCAAAAACTCGGTCGAATTTTTCTTGAATATCACCAAAAACACTTTTTTTCAAATTTTCAAACCACTGCTTTTATTGTCGATTGCGGGCAAATGCGGGACTCATCTTGGAGAAAGCTTTTTCATGTCCAAATATGTATGTATGCAAGCCCAAAATCACTGATCCATGTGGTAAGCCTTTTCCAGCTAGTCAATTATCAAATCGTGAATTGAATTAACCTCAATTGGGCGAACAGAATGTTTGGCACCACCTGTACTAAAACGACCACACTTGAGAGATCTCTCTGAAAATTTCGGTGCGTTTCCTTAAAAAATGCTTCTTGAAAAACATACATTTCGAACATAAGTTCTCGCCCGACTACTGAAAGTGCGCTAAGCGGAGTAAATCTAAAGAACTCCCCACCCAAGCTATTGTAGACTATTGAAATTGGCTCTTGCCTGAGAGCTGAACGTTATTTTTCTGAGATCAAATCGGTACATAACCCCTCACTTAGGTGAGCAGCTTTCCATTCATCCTCAACTCTCCCAACCAAGCAGTTTCTAATCATGTTTCTCTCCGCCACGAACCTGGACATAAGGGTTTGAATACTCTATACCTTTGAAAAATTTTATTCGAAAGAACTTAGTATCGACACTGTTGCTTAATGTCCAATACTTAGAGTAGCCTAGGTAAGCCCGACTTGCAGTAGGCATATTATTATATAGAACATGATTGACAGGCATCAAGCGGTAATCCAATGTTTGATGACTCGCAGGGTTATTTCCGTAATAGCGTCTCCAATATTATACTCGACCACGTACAAAGTGCTTGGTTTAATTGTGTCGACTAAGAACTTGACATAAGAACAACAAATCCGCAGGCTCGGATGGCCTATCTGCGGAACTCTTTAAGAATGGAGGAGATGTCCTGATAGGGTGCATGCATCAGCTCATCAACCAAGTGTGGGACGAGGAAAGTATGCCCGACGACTGCTCAAATAGCTCCATATGCCCAATCTACAAAAAAGGCGATCCTATGTCCTGCAAAATCTGCAGGGGCATATCCCTGCTTAATGTTGCCTACAAGACCCTATCCCCCGTACTATGTGAGCGTCTAAAACCTTTCTCCAACACTATAATCGGCACGTATCAGTGTGGCTTCAGGCCAGGCAGATCAACGATAGACCAAATCTTCACATTGAGGCAAATCCTAGAAAAGACCAACGAATTTCCTTTCATCGACTTTAAAGCCGCATATGATAGTATAAGTCACCAAGAGCTTCTATTGGCGATGTCGGAACTCGGGATCCCGAAAAAACTGATCTAGCTATGCCGCATGACGTTACAAAATACGCGGTGCAACGTACAAATGGGTAACAGCTCATCTGAGCTATTCCAGACATGTACACTGTACATGCTTCAGACAAGGAGATGCGCTATCATGTAATTTCTTCAACCTAGTCCTGGAGCAGGTAATGCGCAAGAGTGGTGCTAACCTGGAAGGCACTATCTTCAACAGGTCTTCCCAACTGCTTGGTTATGCGGACGACATCGATATCATCGGCCGCTCCAAGCGAGCTGTGCTAGAAGCATTCACAGCTATTGATGAATAGGCGAAACGCGTTGGTCTTGAAGTCAATGAGGACAAAACAAAATATATGCTATCAACAAACAAAGCCTCATCTGTCCATCGCCTAGGACAAAACGTCACTGTTCGTAGCAGTAATTTCGAGGTAGTCAAGGACTTTACCTACCACGGAACGAACATCAATCCCACGAATGACCTTAGTGGAAATCCGACGAAGAATTACCCTAGCAAACCGCTGCTACTTCGGTTTGGGCAAAAAAATGGATTCAAAACTCCTTTCTCGAAAGACAAAGTGCACGCTATACAAAACGCTAATTTTACCAGTTCTACTCTACGGCGCCGAGTGCTGGACGATAGGTAAAAAAGTGGAATTGATACTGGGCTCTTTCGAGAGAAAAATTCTTCGGCGAATATTTGGTCCTATATACGAAGAGGGCGAATGGAGGAGAAGATTCAATTGTGAGTTATACGAGCTGTACCAAGATGTGGATGTAGTCCAAAAAGCCAAAACACGTCGACTACACTGGCTCGGTCACATCGAGCGAATGAACAACAACGCTCCAGCCAAGAAAATCTTCGAGTCCCAACCCCCAGGTTCGAGACGACGAGGAAGACCGAACCTCCGCTAAAGGGACCAGGCGTTTACAGACGCAAGAGCGCTTGGTCCCAACGACTGGAGGGATCTCGCGAGGGATCGCAACCGATGGAAGACCGCATTATATCAGGCAGAGACCCTCCATGGATCGGGAGCTGGATAAGTAAGTAAGTAAGTAAGTAAGTAAGAACACATAGCTCCAGATAAAATTATTGAGTGGTGTCAAGTTCCTTAATCGCGGCAGGCAATTCCCAATTTTTATCAGACTTTAAGTCGGTAAAAATAGCTTTATACGATAACGGCGTTTTTTTTTCCTCACTCACTCCCGGTGTTTTCTATATAATCCTTTCAAATTAATAGTTAAAGCTTCTGCCCCAAATACTGATGATTCTAGAGCAGTATTTTCTCTTAAAATTTCGAAGAAGTTAAATTATGTTAAGTTTTACATAATCTAAGAACATCCCCTCGAGCGAACTTGCTTGTACCCCGGGTTAGTGTAAACTATGCAGCTTACCGCGTACCCCTGTCTAAAGCTTACAACCAAAGAACTATAAATTCTCCATAACCAAAGTATATTCATTAGATAATTCTCAGTCGAAAAAAAACTAAACATAAAGCCTTATAATTTACAACTCGCGCACGACAAATGATTCCACCGAATTATTAAGTTTAATTGTATTTAATTTGCACTCGCGACTTTATTTATTATATGTAAGTGTCTATATATGTATATGTACATATATGTATATATGCAAATGCACAAAAAAAGAACACTTTTTAAATAAAACAAACTAAATTTTATTAATTATTTAATTTGTCCCTGCTCGGGCGCCATGAAATTTTGTAATAATTTTTACAAAACAAATTCTTATTTCGAATTTGAATTAAATTTTAAAATTCGTTTAAAAACGACGAGAAAAAAAAAAAAGAAAAAGAAGAAGAAGAAAACAAAATGAAAAATAAACCATTCCATTCGAACACATAAAACCGCACGGTCTTTAATTTTCGCCATCTTTTTCGCTATCGTTTTTTTCTCGTCGTTTTTAAACGAATTTTAAAATTTAATTCAAATTCGAAATAAGAATTTGTTTTGTAAAAATTATTACAAAATTTCATGGCGCCCGAGCAGGGACAAATTAAATAATTAATAAAATTTAGTTTGTTTTATTTAAAAAGTGTTCTTTTTTTGTGCATTTGCATATATACATATATGTACATATACATATATAGACACTTACATATAATAAATAAAGTCGCGAGTGCAAATTAAATACAATTAAACTTAATAATTCGGTGGAATCATTTGTCGTGCGCGAGTTGTAAATTATAAGGCTTTAAGCTAAAAAACCATAAAAAAAAAAAAAAAACCACCACCAAACACCAACAACGCAGCCGCAGCAGCAGCAGCAACAATTCAAGCAAGCAGCGAGCCGCAGCCGTCAACAGCACCATCAAATACCAACCCCAAAAAGCACCCAATGAGTTCGCCAAGGGAAGTTGAAATTCTTGAGGAAGAGGTATTTAACAAAAACTGAAAGTGTTTCAATTTTTGCAATTCTGTTGTAATTAAATTACATATAATATCACAACTTTCAGTTTTTGTCATTTTGACATTTATATGTACATTTATTTATTATTTAATGTACTGGTGAACAAACAAAAACAAGTTTCGTGGTTTAATTTTCTTTAATTTTTTAATTGAAAAATAATTTCATTTGATTAATCACAATATTAAAAATCAGAATTAAAATAAAAAAATTATTCCGCCGCCGCATAGCCGCCGTCACCGTCGTACATAATTTAGAATCGCTCAAACACTCGTATGTATATTTATTTGTGTCGAAACTTTAAACTAGTATTCCCGAGTGATATTTAAGTGATTAATTACGATTTTATCGAATTATTAAAATACAAATTAATAAATAATATTAAAAAACTCCGAAACTCGTGCAAATTAAGTTTGTTTACATTTTGATTTGACACTTCAGCTGTTCTGACGTTTCGTCTTTATTGAAGGAAAGTTTCGTTGAGTTCTCTCTCTCTCACGAGTGAATGTGTTCAGTGACACAAATAAATTTTACAAAATAATTTGCGAAGTGTGTATTCAGGAATAATTTAATAAAGAATTAATTTCTTTCGTTTTCGTTTAAAATATTTTCGAGTTGTGAAAAATATTTTACTTTAAACAATTAACACATAGTTTCTTTGAATTTATTTTCGTTTTCGTGGAATTTTGTATGAAAATAAACTAATTTTTCAGCAAATTTCTTTTTTTTTTTCAAATTCTATAGTGTTAATTGAATATTTGTGGATAAACTAATTTCAAAAAATATTTTTCCAAAAATTTTCGTTTAATTTAAAAAAAAAAAATAATAATAATAATTACAATGACGGGTTCAAGAAAACGGCAGGCATCACCAAAACACGGCGAAGACCTGGAAACATTAAGGCATCAACGCCATACAATTAAAAATAATATATTGCGTATTAAAAAGGGTATTGAAGAAAAAACAATGCCTTCAAACTCGATTGAGTTAGAATGTCGATTGGAGCTTCTAACATCGTATATTGACCAGTTAATGGCTTGCCAGTCTCAAATCGAATCAGCTGATCGAAGTGACGACTCTCGCGGTGATTTAGAAGACATTTGTGTTAGTGCAAAAGCACTTCTGCTTTCATTGGTGAATAAAAGAAAAAATTCTACTGCTATTGCTGACTTCACCTTTAGCAATCCTCACCATTCACGACTTCCGAAAATGTCTTTGCCAAAATTCAGCGGAAAATATTCCGACTATAAAAATTTTATAAGCTTATTCGAAAATTTAGTCGACAACGATCCTATGCTCCCAGATATTGAAAAATTTAATCATTTAATATCGTGTTTATCTGGTGAAGCATTAGGAACAGTGAAAGCTTTCCAAATCACTGAACAAAATTATCCGAAAGCGCTGGCAAGTCTTAAGAAAGTTTATGACAACAATTGTCTTATATTTTTCGATAATGTATCAACACTTTTCGAATTAAAAGAAATTTCAAAGCCATCTGCTTCTGCACTGCGCAGTATGATAGATACAGTTTCTGCAATTTATGATTCGCTTCTTTCACTTGGTGAGGAAAAGAACATTACGAATGCGATCATAATTCATCTAGTAATGTCAAAAGTTGACTCAATTACGAGATCAAAATGGGAAGAGCAATTGGATTTCAGTACGCTTCCTTTATGGAGTGATTGTGAAACAGCTCTTAATAAGCGATATCAGCATCTTTCCGCTGAAGAAGCATCTTCTTCAAAACAAAGGGTATCGGAAAGGCAATTGAAAACAAAACATGATTCAAACCATAACAAGAATCAAAGAGCATCATTCGCTTGTGTTAATCTACAGCCACAAAAATCCAACTGCTTATTTTGCAAATCAAATGATCATTTTATAACTTCATGCCAAAGCTTCGCTTCGATTCCAGTGATGCAAAGATTTGAGTTTGCGAAAAGTGTTCCTGTTTGCATAAATTGCCTTCGAAAGGGACACACAGTTTCGAAATGCAAACTCAGTCGATGCTCAGTTTGCAATCGTTCGCACCACACCTTGCTGCATCAGTACCAAACAACTTTTAATAGCTCACCGACACAAGAATCAACAAGCTTTCAAGCGATGCATGTCTCTGTTTCCGCTGATCAAGTTCTTCTTGCCACTGCAATTGTGCAAATAAAAAGCAGTTCCGGCGAATTTATTCCAGCTAGAGCCTTACTTGATTCTGGATCTCAAGTGAATTTTATAACAGAAAAACTTTCCCAAAGGTTAAGGCTTCGAAAAGAAGAAAGGTCTCTTAATTTAATTGGCATTGGAAAAGCGAACACTACCACCGTAAATAAAAAGGTGCATGCGGTAGTAAAATCAAGGCTGAATGATCATTCCTTTTCATCTGATTTTTGGGTTATGAGTTCCATATCGTCATACCAACCGGATCATGCTATAAACATTACGAAGTGGAATATTCCTTCGAATATTCAGCTAGCTGATCCATATTTTTATAAGCCCCAAAAAATTGACTTGCTAATCGGAGCAGAACCATTTTTCGAATTGTTGTCTGTTGGTCAAATAAAACAAGGACCTCAATATCCAACCATTCAAAAAACTCTTCTTGGTTGGATAGTATCAGGAAAATGTCCTAAAGATACAATTTCAAATACCAAACAATGCAATTTGGTATGTCAGTTTGAAACATTACCAGACTTAGAAAAACTAGTACAAAAATTCTGGCTTCTTGAAGAAATTCCTGGAGAAACAAAAAAGTTTCAAACACCAGAACAACAATTATGTGAAAAACACTTTGTTGAAAATACTCAACTTTTGCCGACAGGTCGTTTTGAGGTAAAACTACCATTCAAATCACCCTCAAGCTCGCTTGGACTATCATTTGAGAATGCCAAACGTAGGTTTCTCGCACTTGAGCGAAAATTATCCAAAAATATCGAGCTAAGGACCATGTATATGGATTTCATGAACGAGTACGTTTCGTTGGGACATATGTCTCCAACTAACAATGAAATTCCAAAAAGCCCGCACTATTTCATTCCACATCAGTGTGTTTTGCGTCCACAAAGTACGAGCACAAAACTGCGTGTTGTGTTCGATGCTTCGAGTCGCACATCATCTCAGCTATCACTGAATGACATCTTGATGGTTGGGCCAACCATTCAAGAGGAGCTGTTTTCGACGTTGCTCCGTTTTCGCTTACATAGATATGCTATTACAGCGGACATTACGAAAATGTATCGGCAAGTTCTCGTTGCTGAAGAGCACTCGATTTACCAGCTCATAGTGTGGAGGCAGCATCCGTCCCAACCATTGCAACATTACCGTTTAAATACTGTAACGTATGGCACTTCTCCAGCGCCATTTTTAGCGATACGGTGTTTGAAAATGTTGGGCGATGCTAATGAACAATTATTCCCCACAGGTTCGAATGTGTTAAGAAGAGATTTTTATGTCGATGATCTCTTGACTGGTGCCAATGACTTTGAAACTCTAAAAACAATAAAAAACGAAACACAAGAAGTCCTTAAAAAAGGCGGGTTTCAATTGGCTAAATGGTTTTCGAACCATCCAGAGTTTTACAATATAGAGAGTACTGAAAAATCAATAAATTTCAATGATTCAGACTCTACAAAAACTCTAGGAATGTGTTGGCATCCAAAAGAAGATATGTTTAGCTTCAATTTGGATGATAAGTTCCATGATCTACGAGCTACCAAGAGAAACATACTTTCAGTTTCCGCTCGTCTTTTTGATCCTCTTGGATTGTTATGCCCCATAGTAACTAAAGCTAAAATCTTACTTCAAGAGCTTTGGATTGCAAAAATTGATTGGGATGAGTCGATTCCGTTGCGCCTTGATACAAGTTGGCAAAATTTCAAAACCAATTTATCTCAACTTGGCGAGATAAAAATTCCGAGGTTTGTCGAAACTCATTCGAACGCAGAAATACAAGTTCATGGGTTTGCCGATGCATCCATGAGAGCTTACGGTTGTTGTATTTACATCCGAAGCCAGAGCACGGCCGGTATCAAGTCGACGCTATTAACAGCAAAGTCTAAGGTGGCCCCTTTGAAAACCAAATCGCTTCCGCGATTAGAACTTTGCGCAGCGCATACTCTTGCAAAGTTATGGACAAAAGTAGAGGCAATGTTGAATCTTGACGTTAAACAAGTGGTATTTTGGACCGATTCCGAAATTACCCTGCATTGGATAAAAACACATCCAACTGCACTTGCAACCTTCGTTGCAAACAGAGTGTCCGATATCCAAGAGTGGACCCCAAAAGTATTATGGAAACATGTACCAACAAAACAAAATCCAGCAGACATTGTTTCAAGAGGCTGTAATGTGGATGAACTCAACTCATCAATCTGGTTCAACGGTCCACAGTTCTTATTGCAAGAACCGTCATCGTGGCCGGTGAATTCGCATTTTGAGTTGTCTCCAGAAGATGAAGCTCTTGAAAAGCGTAAAACACACATGGCTCTTATAGCGGTAGAAAAACCTCGGTCAAAACTATTGCAGTATATTGAAGAAGAATCTTCATATATTGACCTAACGACTACAGTTGCATATTTAATGCGTTTTTTGAAAGGATTAAAAAATAAACCAGACCTTTCAGGAAAATTGCCAACGGCAAAAGAACTAAACTTAGCCTTTCTAAAAATAATAGAAATTGTCCAAAATTATGAATTTCCAGATGAGATTCAGAAACTTAAGAAGAAAGTTGTATTACAAGATAGTTTACAAAAACTCAATCCCTTTATACACGAATTCCAAGACGAAAATACTTCATTTTCACTGATTCGTGTAGGTGGTCGTCTCTTAAATGCACCAATAGAATATGATGCTAAGTTTCCTCTTTTGTTATCGAAAAATTCACCATTTGTAAAAACGTACTTAACGTACTTACATCGGAAAAATTACCATGCTGGACCTCAAGCTATGGTAGCATTGCTTCGCGAAAAGATTTGGCTAGTAAACGCCAAAGAAGCATGCCAAAAAATTGCGCGTAAATGTATAAATTGCTTCAAATATAAGCCGAAATTGCTCACACAAATAATGGGTAATCTCCCACCGGATCGATTGCGAGCGCAACGACCGTTTTTAGTATGTGGCGTAGATTTTTGTGGACCGGTGTATACCACTTTAAAAATTCGTGGTCGGCCACCCAATAAGACGTATATTTGTGTTTTTGTTTGTTTCGCCTCTAAAGCAGTCCATTTCGAACTTGCTTCTAATTTGTCTTCACAATGTTTTATTCTCGCCCTTAAAAGGTTTATCTCTCGCCGAGGAGTTCCGAAGACGATACACTGCGACAACGGCACAAACTTCGTGGGAGCTCAACGAATTCTGAGGGAAGTCCGAGAAGAGTTCGAAAGCGGACAGGAAGCAGTTCACAAGTACGCGGCAGAGGAGGGCTTCAACTTCGCCTTGATACCGCCCAGGGCACCGCATTTCGGAGGCCTATGGGAAGCAGCGGTGAGGTCGGCGAAAACGTTGTTGCAACGTACCGTGGGCAACGCTCTGCTCACAACAGAAGAGCTGCAAACCGTGCTCGTCGAGGTCGAGGCGATTCTCAATTCGAGACCAATCGCTCCGCTAAGCAGCGATCCCAACGACGGCGAGGCACTAACTCCAGCACACTTGTTGATAGGCAGCACTTTACGGTCGCTCCCACCAGAAACAGTACCGGAACAGCAAACGGGTTGCTTGAAAAGCTGGCAAACTCTATGCTGGCTCAAGCAGCAGTTCTGGCGGAAGTGGTCCAAGGAGTATCTGCTTGGCCTTCAAGCTCGCTCCAAATGGATACGCGACCAGCCCAATCTAGTCGTGGGCAAATTGGTGCTAATCCACGAGGACAACGCTCCTCCACAGCAATGGCTAATGGGACGAGTAGTGGCGGTCGTAGAAGGGGAGGACGGAAAGGTCAGGGTCGCCGACGTCAAAACGTCAACTGGGCTGCTCAGACGACCAATCGTAAAGCTGGCCGTCGTGCCGAATGAAGAGGATGATTGAAGCCTACAGCCATTCAACGTGGCCGGTGTTTCGACGAGAGGTCGATTTTTAAAATATTATAAAAAAAAAAAAATAATAATACAAAAATGAATTTTAAAAATTATATTTGAATTTGGCGCCCTTCCGGCCATATTTAATTTAAAAAAAAAAAAGAAAAAGAAGAAGAAGAAAACAAAATGAAAAATAAACCATTCCATTCGAACACATAAAACCGCACGGTCTTTAATTTTCGCCATCTTTTTCGCTATCGTTTTTTTCTCGTCGTTTTTAAACGAATTTTAAAATTTAATTCAAATTCGAAATAAGAATTTGTTTTGTAAAAATTATTACAAAATTTCACCCTCTTTTCTTAACTTTCAGATTTGAACCCTTTCCAAAGTTTAAAACACAAAATTACTTTTTAACACAAAACAATAAAAACCAAAAAAAAAGTTCCCCAAACTTTATGTTGAAGTTTCTAATTGAGCTGTGTATACCTTCGTATCTCGAACCCAAAACAACTTTCATCATCCAAAAGCCAACATTAAACTTTGTAAACACTCCTTTCAACACGCGAATTTCCTCTGACAAAACATAAACTAGGTCACCAAATAAAACTAAAAACAAAACATACCCAAAGTTCGAGGATATTTACTTCAACTTTTAAGCAAAAACATCAAAAAATAGTCCCAGGCAAAATGATGACCCACTAAAAATACACTCAGATGCAATGGAATCTCCCTACACATAACATTCACTTGAGGATGCTTTTGCTTTTCTATTGAAACAAACGAAATTTTACACTGCGATCTTCTCACTTAATATGCAACACTCGTCATGTGCATAGCACACATTGAGCAAAGACCTTAAAGATTTTTATTAATTTGAATCACATATTAGCGCGCAGAGTGCGTTTACACTGCAAGTTCCTATTTAGGAATTTTGTTGTTTTGAAAAGCGTCGACGATGTCTCTTTGGATTATAACGTTTACCACCAGACGGACTTATATACTATCCTCAGATTGGGTTAGTCATTCATGCACCACGAAGCAAACTTCCATTTTCATTTTGGTCTTTGAAACGGGCTGCAATTGGAGTTTCATTGAATTCTAAATTTGGGCACTTGAATTTGAATACCATTGGAAGTGACAGTAGTTGACGGTGATGGTGATGGTGGCTTTGCCAAATCTGGCTTTCAAATAGATACATATCAAACACAGTAGACTCATACTCACACACACACACCGAAACACCCAAAAGCAGTCTAATTAAGAAAAGATACACGTCCGAATTGCTATAAAAAGTTGACACAAACAAGAGTCCAAGACTTATGAATTTTCCCTTGGCGTTTTGGACTGACATATACACTGAGAAAAATGCATGAAAATTTTCTTTGATTTTAAATTTCTTTTTAGACAATAATAGATACAAATCGTCCATAGTTGAAAGTCCCGAATAATTATGATACTCCTGAATATACTATTAAATCAAAAAGAAACATCTTGTTTTCTTTGGAACAAGTTGTATTGGATGAATACAAGTACAAGTCTGGAATTCGTCAAATAATTGCTGGCGTGCCCCAGGGTTCCGTTTTATCTCCGACTCCTTTTTTTATATATTCATCAATAATCTCCTGTCTAGAACGTCATATCCATTAAATGGTTTTGCATATGATAATAGCTTCAGCTTTTCATATTCCTTTCTTAAAAGTTACATCCCTGTGCCTTGGATGTGAAATTCCAACGACAGCTTATGATTATCTCAATAAATTCTGATCTTAACAGAAGTGTTTAATAGTGAATCAAAAACCGTGTAGTATTGAATGCTTTAAAAGCAAATGCTGTCTCTTGTTTCTAACCAAGAACCCACCTTCCATAGAGCTATTTATAAGCAGCGTTTCCGACGAAAAAACCAAACAAATGTCAGTATTCGATATGTGGATCACAGACCAACTTCTGTCGAATCACACATTTGACTTCACCAAAAATGCTGCTAAGTGTCTGTGTTCTTTTCGCCGATGCAAGAAATTCTTTACCTTTCCTGATCTGGCTGTAATCTTTAAAGTCCATATCCGTCCAAATCTAGAGCATAATTCCTGCATCTGATAGTTGCTTACACGATTCACTAGGATATAATAAAAATACAGCTTGAAAAATGATAGGTTTTAGAACTAGGAAACGTAAACTTTTACATCGCTCGAAAACAGCAGAAATGGTTAATATTTCTCATTATTTTATAGTTGTTTCTCGTTTGTATGTTCTAGTGATATAGTCAGTTGCATTCTTTTCCTAAATTGATTCCACCGTAATACTCATAATTCAAGCAAGTCCCATCAGTTAACTCAATTTTGGAAGTACTTTGGAATAGAAAGATTCTTTCCTTAAGCGTATTACACGAATGTGGAATACTTTGTATGGCTCGATTTTGCTCTCCCATTTTGATATTCAGAGCTTCAAAACCAATGTGCATCATGTCCGTCAAGTTAGCACTACCACTTCAAAATGTAGTAATTGGATTAATTGTCGTGAATTTGTCGTAAATTGGTCGTGAAAGGAAAAACTTTCTCGCGCTTGTTTTTTAAAAAATAACCCCTGGTAATGCTAACTAGACAGTCAAGTTAGCACTGCCAACCTTCAAAATATGGTAAAATGAACGCGAAAATGGACGGTGTTAATAAGTGTCGTAAATTTGCCTCCGGCTAGGAACGTTAATTTTGTAAAAAATGACCCCTGATAATGTTAACTTGACAGTCAAGTTAGCACTACCACCCCCCAAAATAGGGTAAAATGAACTCGCAAAAAAAAGGACAGTGTAAATAATTGTCGTAAATTTGTCGTAAATATATCGTAAAAGAAAAAAAATGTTCGCATCATTTTTTTGGGCAAGAAGAGCGCGACAAATTATTTTATGACGGAACTTATTCAAAGACGTCTAACGACAATTGTTTAAACAAATTGCAGAGTAAAAAATTAGTTTTAAGAGATAGTTTTGGTATGTTAGTGCTAGGCTTTATGAAAAAATGCTTTTTTATGGACTTTTGCATTTTCATGGCATTTTTTTGAGAAAAAATGATGCGAACAATTTTTTCTTTTACGATATATTTACAACAAATTTACGACAATTATTTACGCTGTCCTTTTTTTTTTTTGCGAGTTCATTTTACTCTATTTTGGGGGGAGGTAGTGCTAACTTGACTGTCAAGTAAGCATTACCAGGGTTTATTTTTTTAAAAATTGACGTTCGTAGCTGCAGGCGTACAGCGGCAAACTTTTTGGTTTTACAGCATATTTACGACAAATTTACGACAATTTTTAACATTGTCCATTTTCTTTTTCGCGTTCATTTTACCATATTTTGAAGGGTGGTAGTGCTAACTTGACTGTCAAGTTAGCATTACCAGGGGTTATTTTTTAAAAAACAAGCGCAACAAATTTTTTCGTTTCACGACAAATTTACAACAAATTCACGACAATTAATCCAATTACTACATTTTTAAAATTTTGAAGTGGTAGTGCTAACTTGACGGACATATGTGCATCGGTGTATCCGGTTCAATTCTGATCTATTGCTCTAACGCTCACACTATCTGTAATCATTTTTAGGGTACCTTGTCAAATTCCGTAAAAATTCGTCTAATGTGCGCTTATTATTAACCCAAAAATATTTTATTGAAAAATATAAACTAATTTGTATAAATTCCTATTCTTTTGACAGCTCTTTTGGCTTTGGTTAGAAGGGTTGATAAAACGGGCAAGCCGTATTGCCTCATTCGGATCTCAATGGATCTATTGCGCTCCTACGCTGGATTTTACAGATCTTGTTAATTATTTATATTTAAATCAATATTAATTAATACTAAACAGTACTTTTTTCTCTGTGTAGTTAATTTGAAATGACCATTTTGCTGTCCAAAATTGGAACTTGAACTTATTTACGATGACGGGTTAATTGACAACACACATTTTTCCAGTCAATGGAGATAATGCGTGAAATACTGAAAATACGAAACAAATGAAACCATGCAATGATTCTTTTTTCTTCTTCTTTATATTCACGGACTTTATATTATGAAGATACAATATTGAATATGGTATACGTTAAAGACGAGTTTTCATGGGTATGACACAACTCCACACGGTCGTTCCACTACACAAATTAAAGTCAATCTTATGGAAAGGTTTCAAGATTACTAAAGAAAAGTTAGTGTAAAAAATGATTGCAAAGTATTTATAAATGAATGATAAAGTTATTAGTTAACCTTCTTTAAATTAAAGCAATAATGGCCCATGGTCTTAAAATATTCAAAGAAATCTTTTATTTTGTAGTAAACCACAACAAGGTTTACAAAGATTAAACTTTTTTGCCTATAATTTAAAATTGAAACCAAACTGCCTAATGCCTAAAATTATTTTTTAATAAAATTTTTCAATCACGTTTCAGACTTGTAATCGACATTATCATCCTTGCATAATTCACAACTCCAAAAACATAATTCATAAAAAGTATTCCAAAATCATCAATACTCATACACAAATACAACCTCAAGAAGATGTTGATCTACTTCAGAGTTTTTGTAGAACTGGCTGTGAAGCAAGAAAAGTCCTAGGCAAACTTTTACATGCAATTGGTTACAAGAAATGAGCAAGCAAGAAGCAATTCATAGATTCGCTCAATTCACTTCCTATTCTCTGAATTCTAATTCATATCATTCAAAAAGATTCAAAATTAATTTGGGAGTTCCCCAGGGTAGCCATTTTGGGCCAATTCTTTTTAAATTGTTTAAATATGATCTTTCGTTGGATTCAAGGAACTCAAATATCTTGTCAGTGCTGATACTGTTAAGAAAATAGCAATAATGTGTGCACGAAACTATTTGTTATTGACAAATGTATGTTTATACATTTTAGACGAGTAATATAAGTTTTGAATTTAAATATTTATTTGATGGCGTAAATTTTTTTGAATGTAAATGAATGTATATATTTGGTGTTTTGTTTGACACAAAACTCGGATTAAAAGGCAATCCAGCCAATTTTCTGACTCTTAAATGAATAAACAATTGCTTATGGTTAATTGGTTTTGTCAAACCCACGAAGGAGCATACTTACCAGGTGTTGACACTCTATTGAAGCTACCATAAATCAAGAATTGAAAAGATTTAAAAAATGTTTCTGAAATTTGCTCTCAGATACTGCCAGGACTCATTTAATCTTCCTTCATGTAATACCGAACTCAAACTTATTGATATTCACCTCGTTCTCAGAAAAGACATTATTATTTATGTTTTGTTTTAATAGTTAAACTTAAGTGCGTTGTACGAAAATCTACGTCTCAGTCACTTTCACGTAAAAAAAAATTCAAGATAGTGAAACGTCATCTAAGAATATCTCTTGCAATGAAAAGTGTTTCTCAACTTAACCGTTCGATTTCAACAGAAAATTGTTGGTTTCCTCCCTTTCGCTCAACAACTACCCTTTTCTCTACGTAAAACTTCGTTTTTCCCCGTCTTGGTATAATTACAAGCTACGATCGTTGCGAAAAAGAGAAATAATTTCTGGAATCTTTTCCTTAGTTCTCGATCTCCAAATGACTACTCTAATTATCTTAGTATTTATCTACACTTAATCGAACTTTACAACTCCCTCTATCAACGTTATTTAATCCAAAGTCAAAGCAATCTTATTAAAGACCCTTAAACCTTCTTCCAGTCTGTCAGATTTAAACGAAAATCCGATGGCTACCCCCCTCCCTCTCATTCAATACCGAAACTTTTCTTGCTACTAATTTTTAAAACAATCCTTTACCGATGACTTCTTAATACCTGCTTGTAATTATTTCAATTATTTACCGAATTTCTTCCTCGGCCTCTTTCTACCTCATACCAAAGTGTGAAGTAACAAACTTTCACCGAATCGCTATGATTTCCCAAAATCTTTAAAAGCATTTTGTACGAAATTTTAAGTTTTTGTGTAAGTCTCACATTTCCCGTAGACAATATGACTTTGTCAAAGATTCATAGGGCTGCAACGACTAACCTCGTGGATTTCGTATCCTTAAGCCTCCCGAAGAACGGAAAGGGAAGCCACGTTGTCTCACTAAGGCCTTTGACAAAATTTTCACATAAGCTTATTCTATTCAAACTGTCTACCCTTGGATTTCCTATTACCTGAAAAGCCGCTACTAAAATATTCAGATCTACTTTTTCTGATGTTTTCTTAGCTGCCTCCGGTGTCCGACAAGGTAGTCACCTTGTAACCCTTCCTTTTTATTTTTACTATTAACAATATTGAAATGGTCATCAAATATCCCCATATCCCACTCTACGGCTACGATACCGAATCTTTCATGACCATTTCTTCGACTCGGGATTGTATTCTTCTTCAACTTGATTTTGAAAGGTTCTTTGTCTGGAGTCTGAAAAATTGCTTAGATTTAAATATTGCCAAATGCCATTCAGTCACTTTTTCACGAAAACGCATCCAATCTTTCCCCCCCTCCACTACTTCCTTTATTAGAAAATCATATACAACGCAATTCGCAACCTTGGTGTTTCAACTCAGCGACCTCAACTATTTTACAGCTATTTTCATAAACAGTGCTCTAGTGAAATAGCCAGTTGCATTCCTCACCTCAAACAATTCAACCGTGATACCCGTACTTCTAGGAATTCTATAATCAGTTTACCCTTGAGCCCAATTTCGGAGTCACTGTCAAGTAGAGAGATTCTTTTTTTAGCCGCACTACACGAATGTGAAATGCTTTTTCCGGCTCAATATTTCCCACTCATGGCCATGTGCCGACATTCGAAACCAATGTGCATCGGTATCTCCTTTCTAATCCTATCCTACTTTCCTAATTGCTCGCACTGAGTTTAACATTATAAGGGTATTCATAACCCCTTGAGTGCGCGTATAAATTAAAAAAAAACTTCCTCACACACTTCCTCTGACTCCTACGTGACCTGATCGCTTATCATCGTTCTGTAGCGCCCGCCACTAGGCGTTTTTCTTTTTTAGTTCAGTATAGACCTCCGAACAGATTCTGAGCATGTAGAGCATGTTCCGAACATCCTCTGAACCAAGCGTGCTCTGAGTATTTTTTTTTAAAACACATGAACACTTAGCTGTCGCCATTTTTGTTTTTAATTTTCATCTGTCAAATGCTTGTGTTAATCATTTTACTCTGTGTGCTCAGTTATTTTATATTTTATGCTGAGCTCATAGAGCGCACTCTGAAGTCTGAATACGCTGAGAACATGCTCAGAACGAAAAAAGAAATACATTGTCGAAATTCTGAACACTCTGAACTAAAAAGGAAACACAATTTATTTTTTGACAACTCAGACTCTGTTCTGAATTAAAAAAGAAAAACAACTATTGACAGTGACTGCCTCACCAACGTCCGTCGTTTTCGAAAAAGTATGGACCAATAACGCCTCCAAAATCCACACTAAGCAGTAACTTTTTGAAGATGCTTTTGATCTTTAACATAGCCCTTCATCCAAAAACGTGTCTCGTCACTAAAGATGATTTTTCAGCCAATATTAGGGTCCTCTTCGAAACGGGTGTAGGAATAAGTCCCGACGCAAAAATCTCCAAGTTGAAGTTTTCAAAAGGCCGAGTTCCTGTGGCTAGGAATTGACTGCCTTGGGTTCTGCTGTATACTTTCACATCCTGCGGTGATATTTCCTTTGACATACGCATACTGGCTGATTGATTATAGAAATGGTCGTCTCAAATTTGGCCACCAAAAGTTGAAGAGCCAACTGCGAAAGTCCACCACATCTACAGTAAAATTGGCGCAACGCTCCCAACGTTTACACCAACAACACTCATTTTGACAATAAAGATTTATAATTTAAACGTGTTGTTCAATCGTGTAACTTGCCATTGGTGTTTTGACATCAGTACTTTAATAATATTCGACAGATTTAACAGATGTCACCACAACAACATGGCCGCCAAGATTAAAAACCCTTTACATGACAACTCCGCGTCGGGCGCCGCCGGTTGCTAGTTTACAAATTTCCCATCAAATCTGAATTCATCTAATATTTTATATTATCTTGAATGATAATGGATTTATTGGATGACATCAAACACTTCATGAATAACATCTAAGTTAACCCAAAATCCCAAAAATTTCATTTACTTTAGAACGAATCAAAAACAAAATCTTAAAATATCTAATTTATTCTTCTTGTGCTGCTCTCATTCAATTCGTTGTCGTGTAACAAAATTTATCGCTTCGTCTTTCAAAATGCAATTCGAATATTATTTTCTAAAAACATTCTTTCATCTAACACCACACTCTATATGCCCCAGAGGAAAAATCTTTAAAACACACTGTACGAATTGCCGAAGAACATTAACAAAACCCAAATGGGCCGAACTTTGTTTTTAAGTTTGTAGTAATTGCAAGCACTTAAGTACTTACTCCGACTTGTAATGCTCGACTATTTTTATAGACCTTTGTTGATTTTATCTGAAGTGGATTGACCTAGAAATAAAATGTATTTGTATCTATATAAATGTTTCCGTCGGTCGTCTGTATTTCTCTAGTGTCTCATTAAACGCAATTCAATGTAAAACAAAATTTTGTTTTTTTTTTTTTTGTTGTCTGTTCATTAATGGCGACAAGTGTAATTTTTTGTTTGGTTAGAAGGCAAATTTTTATTACAAGCATTTTAAGTGTCTGAATAGACAAAGCGTTAGTTTTTTCGGTACTCATTTTTGTGTTTGCTATATTTTGGATAAGGGCTTCAATTGTTGAAGAATTATTTTGACAAATAGTTGCTTACTTAAGTTTGTTAAATTATTGGTTAATGTGCTAATTGTTGTTTCTTTTTCGTTTCAGGTATGTCTTGGTATTGATTTACTTATTCTTAGTAATAAATTGATGGTTCGACATGTAAGTTTTTCTTTACATAAACTTTAAAAAATGAAAACCGGAAGTATACTTGCGCTAGGAAATGAATACTGAAAGGTTATTAGCTTATCCATACTTTATTCAGAATTTTTAATTTCTTTTAAAAATGTTTAAGAGTACTTTAAAACAGAACATAGAAAAGTAACAGATTATATATGTATATTTTCTGCTTATTTAATTTACAACGAAAATAAATTTAAACATCAAAAATACAAACAGTTTTATTCGTTCTTAAACTCTATATCCGCAATCAATCAAATCAATGACCTTATGGTTTTAATCTCCTCCTTATAAGCACACAAAAGACAAGCTTTTCCAAACTAACAGATTGTAAATATAAGATATCATATTATATTCAATTGGTAGATACTGAACCAGACTGGAAAAATAAATCAAAATTGATTGATTGTTTTTTCCACCACAATTGGTTTTGCCGGAAATCAATCAAATCAATTGATTCTGAGACTAATAATAACCTAGTTTCAGTTCAGAGGGAAAGACCACTACCACATAAAATGTGTTCCTCATTTTCAGAGCAATTGTCCAATTGACAAAATGTACAGTGAGGATCAGACTCGACCATGGAATTTTAAGAAAACAAATTTTTTAACTTTGTCTCTCGAAATTCATTATTCGTTTATATTTATCTCTGATTAAATCCATGTTTTCTACTGCAATTGCAGTACTTCGACAGCTCTGGTTAAAAGACATTTTGTTTATGGGTGTTTACCGATTTAATGATTGGGTGGGATATGCTTCAAAATTGAGTTTTGGATGTGTTGGCTGGTTTAACAGGGTATGCCTTAAGAGCAAGGATGGTTATGAGTTTCTTGAAAAGAATGAATCCCTCTGGCATTACTTAACTTACAGTTAAAGAAAGTGAAGATTTAAACCAAATTTTGAGTACCTTGTTAAAGATGGTTTTCCAGATAAAAAGGTTGGAACTGGTTCCCTTAATATGCACTTGACAAAAGACAGTGTTGAATTTTTTTTTATAATTCACACGCGCTCAAGGATTGGATTTATTGAGATACCCTTAGAATTTTAAAAAGCACGAGCGATGGGGAAATTAGGGGGAGAGAAACGAGTTTTCAATATACCTTGGTCTTAAATGTTTGCAAATTGAAATGGCAAGGGAAAACCTCACCGGGTAAATTTTATTGCAAATAATGGAATAGATTAGAAGTTTCAGACAAGAGATAATTTATAAAAATGAGGAATAGAGTCGGACAAAATGGAGCCCTGGGAAAGAGCAACATTTATTTTGTGAAGATCAGATTTAAAAATGTCCAATACAATGTGTATTGAACTATAAGGGTTTCATTTGATACCAAGTGGGCGAGTTTTCGATAAAAGAACATGATGCCAAACTCTATCAAATGCCTTAGAAATATAAAACGGAATAATATTACTTGTTCCAAAACAATGTAAGGATCTCTGTTCAATTCTATGGTGATGATATGCCATCAGATCAGATCACCAGTGAGACGATTGCTGTGAAAGCCGTATTGCTGGTCATTGAGAGGCTTTCGATCTTCGAGATAATTTCTTGGGCTGATGATTGATCAGCGATTTCATAACCTTGAAAGAAGGAACGTAAGTGAAATTGGTCAGTAGGAGCAGAAAGAGTCATCTTTTTTAGGATCAGTCTGAAAAATTTTCTAGGGAAGATCCCAGAACAGTAGGATCGATAGAAAAGCTTACCCATTGGTTTTGCCAGCGAGAAAGAACACTCTTCAGAGCAAGGGGGGTATACCATAAGGACCTGCGGAAACATACTTGTCCCATTGAATTACTTACGTTCTCAAGTACCGCAACGTAAAGCTAGCAGCAAAAATACCAAGCTTCGTTATGCACCATAAAAATATTCTTAAGGCGAAAGAGGCACTGGAAGAAGCTCGAAAAAATATTGAGAAGGCGATACCTCTTTCGTGAGACGGAAAAACTTTTGGCGTACCAGCTAGAACACTTTCGAAACAATAAAAAGATGGAAATGTTTTGTTTTCGGGGCCTCAGAACTCCACCCCTTAAATCTTAGGGCTATTCCAGACCACTTTTTCGCCATATCAGAGTCATCTGGAAATGAAGTTCAACACTCAAATGCTCTTCTTTAAGAAACTATCGTTCCATGTCCTGAAACAATCTTGGGACCGGTAATTTCAAACACCCAGCAATAAATTGCATACGTGCAATCTCAAGAACTACTGCAAGTGATTTCAACAGTACCAAAACTTTTAGTGCCGATTTTTTCACGACGCACGTAGGTAGTTAGCAGAGGTTTTAACTTCTCTTAGCTCCGAACAAAGAAAGCTATTAAAACGAAGGTTCAGCCGGCTGAGGATCCCAATATTTGTGACGAATGTTGAGAAAATTATTTTTTACAAAAAAAAATAGAAGATTGGATCCAATGTATAAAATGTCGTAAAGGGCTACATGAAAATTGTACACGGTTCAAAAAACTACAATCAACCCTTTGCACAGACAGTGGACGAAATCAAGAACGAAAGAAACATGTTTCACAGTCAAGTTAATTCTTTAAGTTCAATAAATTTACTATGCGGCATCTCTCCCACACATGCAGGGGAGAGATGGCACCCTTATTATATTTTACTTTTTTGATATTTTTAATGAAAATTGGTATGTTTTGTAGGTCAAGTATTTTTTTATGGAAGATTATAGATCCATTGTTAAGTATTTTTGTAAAACTGAAGTTTATTTTACTTTAATTAAAAAATTACATTGATTTTTGAAAAAGCGCGGCATCTCTCCCGTAATTCCTCTATAACAACGAATTGCAGGATTGCATATGTTTAATGTTGGGAGTATTTAAGGTGACTGGAATCTTACCCTTTGACAGATATAAACTGAAGAACCACAGTAAATACAACACAAAGAAATTCTTTAAAGTAAATTGTTAAAGATGAATTTTATCAATAGGTTTAAAGCTTATTTGAATATATAGAAGATATTTTTGGACAAGGAACCACACTTGCCTCGTGTTGTGAAGTGCGAACAGTTGTTATTTATGCCGCATATTGAACGGAGTTGTTTATCTTTTCCACACACGGAAAAAATGTCAACCAGGCAGCAAGGTATCAAGCAATTGGAACACCACATCTCAGAAAAATGGTTCTACGAATATAAATAACAACATATACCACACGAGATAATTAGGGGAGGAATGCAACTGGTTACTTCACTAATACAACTTCTAGCAACGGCCAAGGAAAACCCAAACGCTTAGTGCATTTTTTTAGCAAAATAACGTATTTGCTCATTTCATAGAAGGTGATTGGTAATGTAATAGATACCGAGGAACGAAAGTTTGTCAATTTCCACCATGCAAGGAGGGTAGGAGGGTAGATTTCGTTTTAACGACAAGAGACATCAGCATTGGATAATGCTTTCAAGATCAGACTTCAATGAGCTTTTCTTACCATGCCCTTGTAGTTCCTCATCCAAAAAACGTGTGAATATTTGAACGATTATCTAAAGCTGAGAGTACAATCGTGGTGATCAAAATAAATTTGTTGATAAAAAATTTCAAACAGAAGATCATTAATGAAAATGAGAAAGAGAGTCGAAGACAAACCGGAACCCTGGGGCACACCAGCATTTTATTTAGTGTTAAAAACGCTCCAATACTACTTGTATTGAACGGTTCGAAAGGTTGTTCCTATTCCATCCAAGAAGAGAGTCATCGAAACCGAAGGTATGTTTTTCCGATAAGATATAGCCTTATGCCAGACTCCATCAAATTTTAATAAAGACTATATAGCAGGTACCTACCGTTCGTTTTAGATCTAAACAAAAATTTAAATTTCTCCTCTAGGGAATTACCAAAAACCATTAACTAATAAGATTGAAGAAAATCACTTCACCGCTGTACTGAAACTCTTTATATGTCTATTCAGAGAGATTTACTTATATTGGTGTTCCGCAAGGATCCGTATTGGACCCTATCCTTTATTTAGTCTTTGTTAACTCGCTTTTTGCTTACCTTTTTAAGGTAATATTAGAGCTTTAGCTGACGATACTGCTTTAACATATTCTTCGAAAACTTATTTACAATTATTTATTGATGGCAATTATGATCTTGAGATACTGCGAAAACGGTTTAATACTCATCGACTTTATAAGTAACAAAACAAAATTTATGATTTTTAACATAAGGGGTAATATCTTCGAAGATATATCTCTAAGCTATCATTCAGCTTTTATACCTGCTATGCTCTGATGGTTGTTTTGAAATTGAGCGCGTAGGAAGTTTCAAATATTTAGATATACTTATAGATGTACGGATGAGTTGGAAAAACCACACTTCTAACTTAAAATTTTATCTAAATAAAGTTGTTAGGCAAATCTACCACCTCAGTCTGTATTGTAGTCGGCCTATCCTAAAATTGGTCTACAATAGTTTATTTAAATCTAAGCTTTGTGATGTGCTTTTTGCTTTCCAACCGAGGTTTTGCTCGCCGGATTTCCAGGGTCGCTCTGAAGAAAAACACGAAACTTCAGTAGGAAGGTCTTTAAAACCTTATACAGAATCTTTATTAAAAACAAATCTTAAATTCATATAACAACTTAAATATTCTTGACTTCAATTAATTACACCCTGCCTGGTGTATCTGGTAAACATCGGTTATTCTGCTTGTATTGGGGTCCTGCTGGTTTCCTTTAAAAAGCTTTATTCTGGCATCTGGTTTCTTCTTTAACTGGCATTCGGTATCGGGTTACTCTTTTATAACTACGGACTACGGACTACGCCCATGGCGCTTACAAGATCAACAGGTTTAAGGCCTCTGGTAGGCACTGGATCGATAGGTTTTAGGCCTCTGGTAGGCACTAGATCAACAGGTTTTAGGCCTCTGGTAGGCACTAGATCAACAGGTTTTAGGCCTCTGGTAGGCACTAGATCAACAGGTTTTAGGCCTCTGGTAGGCACTAGATCAACAGGTTTTAGGCCTCTGGTAGGCACTAGATCAACAGGTTTTAGGCCTCTGGTAGGCACAAGATCAACAGGTTTTAGGCCTCTGGTAGGCACAAGATCAACAGGTTTTAGGCCTCTGGTAGGCACTAGATCAACAGGTTTTAGGCCTCTGGTAGGCACTAGATCAACAGGTTTTAGGGCTCTGGTAGGCACAAGATCAACAGGTTTTAGGCCTCTGGTAGGCACTAGATCAACAGGTTTTAGGCCTCTGGTAGGCACTAGATCAACAGGTTTTAGGCCTCTGGTAGGCACAAGATCAACAGGTTTTAGGCCTCTGGTAGGCACAAGATCAACAGGTTTTAGGCCTCTGGTAGGCACAGCCAATGTATAAACACCGACAGATCAACAGGTACCAAAGCCCCTGGTGGCAATTAGGACGTTTTATTCTTCGAACCAAACTGATGGAACGAAATAGCTGGACAGTTTCAGATGACTTGTAAACTAAAATCTAGCTCGTCAGCTTCGACCGTAGCAAACAAGCGACTTTCCTTCCCAAAAGGAGGTCCTCTTGTTATATTTTTCGTATAAGCTGTGTGTGAACTATATACGGGTCGAATGCAAATCACCCAATGTGTTCAACCAACTGTGACGTCATGATCATATAGTGACTGCATATTATATTAAGACAAGGTATAAAATCCCTTTATCTTGGCGAGGTGACTAGTGTCGTTGGTAGCTGCAGCGTCGTATGGTGTCGTCGGTCGGTGCTGCGGCGGCGGCTGCTTAGTCATGGTAAATTAAATTACCCAATGTGTTCAGTATTGGTAGGAGCATGGAACGCTTCGTTACAGCTTCAATATGGACTTTCGTGTTGGGATGGAACGCGTTATAACAAAATTGAACCTCTACTAATTAAGAAAAAATAAGAAATATTGCTAGGGTTAATCACAGAACTTCAAGTTTTGATCTATTCAAGAATCTTAATATTCTACCACATAATTACTTATACTTCTATAAAGTATTAAAAATATTTTTTGAAAATTCTGGATATACGGCTGCTAGATTGTATGGATCTCATAGTGTACCTAACATTAAAAAAGCACATTTTTCTCACTTTTATTTGGTAACTGTACCTCGTTTATTAAATAACCTGCCAGAAAATATTAGATGCGAGAGAGTCGAACGAATATTTTTTTAAAAAATATTAAGTCTTTGCTATTTTCTTTGAACTACAATGACATTTGCATTTTGATTTTGATTTGCTTTATAATAATTATATTATTTGTCTTACATTATTTATATGATTCCCATCAATTGTGTTTAATTTTGTAACTTTAGGGTGCATCCAACTCTTGCCTTTGGGCAATAGGATGTTCTTAACTATTTTATTTGAAGTTTAATGCTATTGCTTATTTAATTATTGGTCATAAATTGTAAATATTGTAGCTTTAAGTCTTCATATGAAATAAAGTTAAAAAAAAAAAGATTGTGTGTACTGACGTACGCGCGGTTGAAGTAAAACTTCTTTTTCCTCAAGCAAAGCTTCTGTAAGATTATAACTTACGAACAAACATTTTGTATTCTAAAAACATGTCGCTGTCTTTGACGGATAACGTGACGTTTTGAGATGTCACTGACAGCTGCATAGAAATTTTTTTACCCCCCACGCCGGAAAAGAAGTTTTACTTCAAAAAAACATCAAAAAGATATGTTTGTTTGTTTTTTTTTTTTAAAAGGATAGTGGTTTCTGCTTGTTAAATTGGTCGACTACATAATTCACAAACATTTTGTATTTTTAAAACATGTCGCTGTCTTTGACTGATAACGTGACGGTTTGACATGTCACTGACAGCTGCATAGAGAATTTTTTACCACCAACGCCGGTAAAGAAGTTTTACTTCAAAAAATTGAATGTGCGCGCCTAGCCTTAAATGAAATCGAGAAGAAAATTACAAAACTCTCATGCCACTTGACAAGCAAGTTGCCTCGCTTTGTTTGTACCCTACGGCTGCACGTGCAAGTATTGGCAAGCATGTTGTAATCTTGTAATGTACACAAGCATTTCTTATTAACCCGTACAAACCCGAGCAATTTAGTAGTCACCTGGCATTAATTCAGTATACAGGCAACTTGGAAAGCAAGTACACTGACAGCGGCACTCTTGTAAAATTAATTATTAAAGTATTTGATTGATTAGTCGGGTGAGGTTCAAATTTATAAATACCAAAACAAATGTCGGTGGCGTGTGCGATTAAGCGAATAAATATTATTAAAAAGTATAATTTCAAAACTTTCAGGCAACCTGATGGTCATATGGCATCCCGTCTATGACAGCAAGAATACAAATGGTAGTGGATATACCCAACCAGTACTTTGTATGCGAGGGTTAGGTGTTGGTAAAATTTATTTGGATTGCACTATGCTTGTCAATAATTATTCGTGTTGCATAGCCATTGCGCGTCTGAACCTATAGTTTTATGTTTATCTTTGAATGCAGCCATTTGAAATATGTAAATTCTAAATCGTATCCAACTTCATGTTATAATTACTTTGTATTCTAAAAACATGTCGCTGTCTTTGACGGATGGCGTGACGGTTTGACATGTCACTGACAGCTGCATAGAAAATTTTTTACCCCCAACGCCGGAAAAGAAGTTTTACTTCAAAAATTTTAATGGCAAGACGTTAATTCAAGGACTCTCGCAGATATGATAACCTTACACTTTGCTTCGCAATCTTTTAGCCTCATCAAATACTTTTGTAACGATATATTTTTGTAAATTTTATTTTAAAATAACGTAAATTACTGCTTTTTATGAATCATTTTGTATCCAGTTTTAATAGAAGTTATGTTCTACCCACACAATAAAATTGAAATGTTTCAAATGAAATAACTTTAATTAAAAATTTAACACGAAAACTTATTTAGCTCTAAGGTATGGGGATATTTTTACAAACCTCATCACAAATGTAACTGACAATTACATAGAACCTGGTGTTGTTGTTGTAAAATATTAATTTTGTTTTTCACTCGCTAGTAGCCCAGCCATTAAACAATTTTCCATCAAAATGATTACATATACCTATACCTGCTATTTGAGTTTCAGTTGTATTTCCATATCCATAGCTTTGGCTGAAGACCGCACATAACAAAACCGCAAAACATATTTTATTGCGTAACCATAACCATCAATGCCAATGAACATTGCTTTAGCTGTTTTTAATGTTATAACGACCATGTTATTGTGTTCCTGTCAAAGTTTGTGATGATCGCAAATTACAACAAACCACAAAACTTTTATAAATGCAAATTGCTCATACATTTGGAAAAAAGGTTAAATTTAAAAATTCCCATGGTGTCTATTAAACTTACCTGCCTTTCTCTCGTTTGTAGGGAAAAAAATGTACAGGTAAACTTAATGGAATCCTATGTTTAATCCGAATGCGGCCTTCTCTTTCAATGATTACATTACCTCGAAACCACCACGTCCACAGACAGCCTCTCAGCATGCGTGCCTCAAATTCCACTCAAAAACATTTAAGCAAAACCTAATCAACCGTTATGGGCACTTGTCACTCTATTCCTCTATCCTGATGACCGTTAAAATTCAATTAGACCTTGAACGCACTAGGTAGGTATGTATATCGTTTGAAATGTTAAGGGCTTGCCGCCCTGGCCTCAATGACCATAGGCTTACAATGAAGATAATTTCCGGTTTGGGTTACCTGAGCAGAGACATAGGCATTTAAGCAAAAGTGCTGAGTGTCGTATTGAATTGAATTGATACCCTTAAACCCCTTCTCATGCGTAGCCTGCGTAAGGGCGATGAAGTTGACGAGTTTTGAAAAGTACCCCGGGGTGTCATAAACACATGTTTGTGCGCATTCAACTAAAGTGGTTTGGGAAATTCAAATTCAATTTTTTTTGTGCCTCTACTCCTATTTGTAGTTAAGATCTCACCATGCGGGCTTGAGATTGAGACGTGTACCTACATAGTGTTTGTATGAAGAGAGTTTCGAGAACAAACGTCTTAGGCAATAAATTTGCATCTCTTAAGGATAATAAACGGAAGTAGGCGTGCTCGTATGGTGCTGTCATCAATGCAAATTGTAATTGCGCAATAACATCCTGCAAACTATTCCCCAGAAACTGGTAGTTACATCAAGCTATCTTGAAAAGAATAAAAAAGGAAATAAAGTGTTGCAACATTTTGCAAAGAATAAGAAACTTGATACTAGCAATTTACAAGATACCCACGGGTAGGTAATTCCTATTTCATATTTGAAATGCGACACGAAATGAATTTTTGTATCTAAATGTAACGAAGTATATAATCTTTTTTTATATTTCATTGAATCCGATTTTAAAGGGAATTTCGCAACGAAACGATGCACACTCTTATACAAGTGATGGTCGGTCGTTTGAATTATTTTTTTTTTTTATTTTTTGAGAGGAAATTGCTTTGTGAATGAAATGTTTTATTTGTAGCCCCAGGGATAAATAATTGATTGTGATGGAGATGATTGAGTATATCGTCGTCGAGTCGGTATCCAAATCGGTATGATTGTAAGGGAATTAAAATTCAAAATAAAGAATGATGAGATGAAATTTAATAAACACATCGATTGATGGAGTGTGTATAGGAATGTTGAACGTTCATGTGAAAGATACTTTGGGTGTCAGGGTTTTGTTTGAAGGCACAATTCACTTTTTTTAATTTTGCATTCATATTGAAATTAAAAAAAAAAGACGATGGTCTTTTTAACATGAAAATAGATATTTGATTATTAGATATTGTACAGTGCAAAGGGATATCCTTAATACTTATAGAGTCGTCCGACGAGAAGTTCAATGGATAAGAGCCATCTAAGACACGTGTACTACGTTGCAAGATAGCAACATAGCCCCTCCTTTAAATGATAACGTAAATCATTCAATTGGCCAAAATCGTCTTTGGATTTTACGTGGATACCTGCCTGTTACGGCTCTACCCCACGGGTGGCCTACCACCATCAGGTTCAGATTTAGTCCTGACGATTAACCCCGACATAGCAAGCAATCTCGGTCGCAAAGTTGTAATATGTTGCAGCATATGCACACTTTCTGCTTTGGAGGCGAGTTCTATCTAACACCTCTTGAATTCAAGAAAAGAATCTAGAAAACCATGTGTCTCCGCATTCGGAATAAACCAAGTCACCATGATGCTCCCACTAGGGGGCCAACCTTATAGATAGGGTTCGAGCCGAGGGTAAAACTCAACCCCCGACTCAATTGGGCACTATCTCCCATGGTACCAGAATATAGCTTCCGGTGGAGCTTCGCAACTTCGTCATTTCATGGAGCCTCCTAGGCGAACGGAACCCGGACATAGTCCAAGTTCTTACTCAGCTTCGGAATTTCCAGATCTGCCTGTTAACCCTTAGGATACCCACCAAGAAGTCGGCCGGGGTAGAAACCAACGACTCAATGTGCATCCTAGTCTTTTGCTCACCTTACGGCAAACTAGGAAAGACGCTCCTAGTCTTTAGTTTAACTTACGGCAAACAAGGAAAGACGCTCCTAGTCTTTAGTTTAACTTACGGCAAACTAGGAAAGACGCTCCTAGTCTTTTATTTACCTTACGGCAAACTAGGAAAGACGCTCCTAGTCTTTAGTTTACCTTACGATAAACAAGGAAAGACGCTCCTATCTTTTGCTCACCTTACGGCAAGCTAGGAAAGACGCTCCTAGTCTTTGTTCTAAAGAACGAGGACGACGATCCCCCTATTATTTGCTACTATTAATAGGAACAAATAAGATACCCTTATTGAACCAAGTAAGACTTTCAAATCTCCAACCACATAAGCAGCCGGAGACTCTACTAATCTTACCCCTACCAACCAAGATCAACCTTAATCAACCCTTCCAGTGAAACTTTCGAAATCCCCAGCCACAAAAGCAGTCGGGGACGTTACTTATTTCACTGCTACCACGAGTAAGACCTTAGAAATCTCCAGCTGCTTGCCTAGCCGAAGACTTTACCAATCCCTTACCAACCAGGATCCATCAAAAAGTCTCCAGCCACAAGTAAAGGAGCCCCGAAAGTCAAGACCACCATCCATACATTAACCACTTGCACCACCACCAAACAACCATGGCCTTATGCTCCCCGCCACCCATTATGATTGTGGGAATTACGCAAGCTGCACTCGGACAGGTATGCCACCACAACCTTAATCTTGGACTTACGCTTGCTGCCATGGTCCGATGTGTGGTTCAGTAGCAATACACTTCCAATAGTCAATCCCTCCAGTGCCCGAACACGAGCAACCAAAGACCTTACAATTTCACCCTAGACCTCCTTAGTAGACCCTTCAAAACCTGGAGAATACCTTAAAAATCTCCAGCCACGTAAGTAGCCGGAGATCTTACCAACACACACCCGTCTTGACCCTACTACTCCCTTAGGTTTTCTTAGTTATCTAAATCTCTTAGCTGAACGAGCAGCGAGAGAATAGACGTAAGCCCCCCCCCCCCCCCCCACGACAAGGTGAAACCCGTCGGGGGGGCATTCAATTGGATAGGTATATTTCCACATTCGTACATTAAGCAAATCCGCTGGTCCTGATGGCATATCTCACATTCTTCTGAAAAAATGTTCTTCTTCGCTGGCAAAACGTAAGCTTTTCCATCGCTCCTACCGTTCCTGAACCTTCTCTAGAAAATGGAAAACAGCATTCTCCAGCCTGTTCCTAAAAAGGCGAACTTTCTTCACCCTACTCTTACCGACCAATTGCACTCACGTCCCTTCTATCAAGGCCATGCAATCGCTGATCAATCATCAGCTAATGAAATATATCGAAGATCGAAAGCTTCAGCAGCTTTTGCAGATATTTATAAGGCTTTTGGTATAGATTGGCAACAGGCTCTCTAATCGAAAATGTGTTCGTTTGGTATCAATGAAATCGTTATTCCTTGGAGTAGAAATTACCTTCTATATCGTTCAGTACATGTTATATTAGATGAAGATGATTTCAAGTCTGATCTTAAAAATATATTATGATGGTCCCCAAGGTTCCGTTTTGACTCCGAATATATGTTTTGCGGACAACTCCTTTGCTTTACATACTCGTTTTCAAATTCAGATATAGCTTGTTGGGAAGTGGAATTACAACGGTATTGTATGGTAACCTCTTTAAACCCCGATCGTTACGGCACTGTGAAATAGAATATAAGAAATCGTGTTGAGTTAAATGCTTCGTAAACTGAATGCTGTCTTTTGTCGTTTAAGTAAAATGTACCTCCTGCCCTGTCCATTGTCCTTAAATGACACTTTCAGTACTCAGTCGATCTCGTACTGTGACAGTGTAAAGACGTCCTCGGCTTCACAGTTTCCCAATTATAAAGTGTGTGATTATTATCAAGTAGAAAGTTTGACCAGCTATTTCCAATATAGAGCATAGCTCAGTTGAAGAGGTGGCGAACCCCGGACCGAGGGATCGTGAGTTCAAGTCCCCATCGGGCACTCAGCTTATTAGTGCTTTTTTTCATAATAGTGAAGTTGAAAGCATCATAGAAGAAGACGAGAAGCTAATTAAGCGTAGCAACAATAAAGCGGGGGCATCGAAAGGTGTCCCACCAGCTACAACAACAACAATGCAGAAGGCAACGGCAGCAAAACCGGGGACATCGAAAGATGCCCTGACGAAGTCGACCGGTGCGATACCGCAAACATCATCCGATGTAGAAAAGGCAGCATCAACCGATGCACCGATGAAGAGGAGAAAGAGGGTACAGGTTGTGCCCAACCTGGTGAAGCGTCGCACCATCACCCCAGCTGAGCTGCAAGCTGAAGGGAAGGTGACGTCGCAAATGGCAACAATACCAGCAGCAGAAAACAACGAAAACAACAAAAATGTGAATCCCTCGCCAGCAGATGATGACGAGGAGATATCATATATGTCCGAGGGTGGAGAAGGTCTCTACACCACGGGCGACAGCCAAACGTTTGTGGATTTGTCGACTCCAGAGGCATCCGCAGACGAACAAGAAGAAGAGACCATTCAAGCCAGAATTGGTACGATACAGGGCAGATCGTGACCCTTCAAAGCGATCTAGCCACAATGGTCCAGGCGCTGAAGGAAAAGCAGCAAGCGCGAAGAGAACGAGAGAGACAGGAGCGCTCAAATAAGAAATGTCTCCAGGCCCCACCCAAGGAGGCGCAACCAAAAAGTGATGATGCGGAGCTGCAACCGCCAACCAAGCAGCCCCATCAGCCACAACAACAGCCGCTGCTCAATAATAAGCCAAAGCAGCAGGCAAACAAACAACAACAACAACAGCCAACACAGCAGCAGCAGCAGAGACAACAGCAGCAGACACAACAGCAGCAGAGACAACAGCAGCAGAACCAACAGCAGCAGAAGCAACAGCAGCAGCCACAGCCGCAACAACTAAAGAAGAAAGAGCAAGTGCCACCCATAAACGTGTATAAGATGGACCTGAAGGAGACCATTGAGATATGTAAGTCGGCCATAGGTCAAAATTTTAATATTAAAAGACTTGGTCCTAATAGACATGCTATCCACTGCCTCACAGTGGAACAGCACAAAATTGTGAAAAATTTACTAAAAGCTACCACGACTGAGTTCTTCAGTTATACACCGAAAATAGACAAATTTCAAACGGTCCTGTTGAAGGGCATAGACTCCTACACGGAACCGCAAGAGCTCTTAAATGAGCTCCGTGAAAAAGCGGGCGACGATCTCGACTTTATCGAAGTCAAGCCTTTTACCACAGTCAAAGCCAGACGGGAGAATCGGAAGTTGCCAATCTTCCTGGTTCAGCTTTCACCCAACAGCAAACTGGATAGTTTGAGGAGTATCTCCGTCCTCAACTACCAGGTTGTATCCTGGGATAAATTAAAAAGGCGCGGCGACATGCTACAATGCATGCGCTGTCAAAGGTTCGGCCACGCCGCGGCTAACTGCGAAATGCAGTCACGCTGCGTTAAGTGTGGAGAGAACCACATTCGGGGAGAATGTAAGTTAGGGCAAGAAAGGGTCCAAGACATGACACTGCTTAAGTGTGCACTCTGCCGGAAGGAAGGGCACCCCGCAAACTATCGGGGATGTTCCATCTTTCAGGAAATTAAACAGAAAAAGGCAAAGCAAACAGAGATAGAAAAACGACCAATAACGCGTGTTCCTACAATAACGCCCGTTAATCCCCAAATTTCCTACGCCCAAATGGCGGCAGGAAGGGGTAAAACGGTACAGCCTGCGCCAAAGGCAGCCCCACAGGCCCTCGTGCCTAAGGCTCCGGACGCACAGGCCGAAATAAGAAGCATGTTGCTGGCCATTTCTGGTCAGATAGCAGGTCTTCAAAATCAGATAACGGAGCAGGCGAAGAGGGTGGACCATATCTACTCTGTTTTGCCGAGCTTTACGCAATTTTTAGGTTAAGGGCGCGCTGCCGGAGAGGCCCTTAAGGATCCTAGCTGTGAATGTAAATTCACTGATTAGGATTGAATGTAGAGCAAACCTATTCCAATTGTTGAAAGATCAAAGTCCTGATGTGTTTATGGCTAGTGAAACTAAACTAAGTCAGAAACATAAATTGACACATAACAATTACAATATCGTACGAAGAGATCGGCCCAACTCCACTTTAGGGGGAGGCGTCGCAATCTTTGTACGAAAAGGCATAAAATATAAAGTTATATATAGTAGTGAAGTACGCAGATTTCGGCTGCTTGAGGCGTGCATTGTATGCATTCCTCTCCAACAGGGGAAGCGAATGTATGCGATCGCGGCTTACGCTCCGGAATCACCTCAGCCAACTGACTTTTTGACAGAGCTCGAAAAACTTTTTCAAGTGCTACAACTGAGCTCGGAAGATAATTACTATATCATGGCCGGTGATTTAAATGCCAAACATATAGATTGGGGAAATCAAGTACAAAATCCGAGAGGTAGCCATCTATTTAATTGGATGGGTCAATACAGTATTGAATATATGATCGATCTTCTAGCGACTGATAGACCATCGTTTCCAAGGAGCGGTGCCTATCTGGATCTATTACTAAAGGACTCTAGACTGACAATTACTAACACTGTGGGTCAACGGACAAGAAACTGCTTACAAACGATAGACTACGACAGCGACCACTGTGGTTTCGCCGCAGTAATACAGTTGCCGAACGAGCTTGTAGAGTTGGAGGAGTATGTACCTGCGCATTCTTACAATTACAGTAAGATGCGCTGGCCACGCTTTACCAACGCTTTAGCAAGCGAAATTCGTGCCAATAATATATCCCCACCAAATAACAGGAATTTAACAAACAACGAAATTGACCAATACCTAGAACAAATGGACGAAACAATCCTACGAACTATGAACAGAACTATACCAAAATACAGAGAACGTAACGTAACCGACATGTACCGTAACGCGTCAATTGATGCACTACACAGACAAAAAAGTGGACTACTGACAAGACTTAAACGCTTCTACCGACGGTTTACTGACTCACGCGATCGGGAGATTAGGACACTGAAGTCGTCAATCAAAAACATCAACCAATTGATCAAAGAAAATTATAGGTTGTCTATTAATTTGTATTGGAACAATAAAATTCGGGCCGTTAACTCTAGCGACCCGAGTATGTTTCCACAAATTAACAAGATATTTAGACGGAATGATCAAAACGAACTTCCATGTCTTAAGCTCCAGAGAACGGCAGAAAACAGAAACGTACTTCTGACAGCAGGGATAGATCCAGATGAAGCGGTCTTGGACGATGACCTCTTTATTGTCGAGGATCCGCTGGAGAAAGTGGAGGCTGTGGGGGCTGCTTTTCAGCAAGTGTATAAGGTGAATGCAAGCATCCACCCCAACCACGACCTGGAAAGCAGAGCTCTACTCCATCACTTCTATCTTCGTAATGAAATAACGCAATGGCGATCAGAGAACCTAGGTTTCATCCGGTTCAATGAAGAAAACTTGGCGAATGCCACCATCGCCGTGCAAGAGGGGAGTGGTTCCCTGTTAGTTACGAGGATGGAGCTCCAGCTCATCTTCGATTCATTAAAGAAGAAAAAGTCAACAGGAGTCGATGGTATATCCAATATTGTACTTCGACATCCACCTAAGGAAGCAATTGACATTTATGCCACACTGTTTAACAACGCACTGAATAATGCATATTATCCAGGGCGGTGGAAGACAGCTGTGGTTCATCCTCTCCCGAAAAAGGGAAAGGACAACTCCAATCCGGCAAATCTCCGGTCGATAAGTCTTCTACCGAGTATCAGCAAGGTATTCGAGAAAGTCATAAATAGAACTCTGTCCAAGTGGGCGGAGGACAATAATATCATACCGGATAATCAGTTCGGGTTTAAGGCGGGACATGACACCATTCATGCCGCGTCTAAACTCGTTTCTGATATCCAATGGAACAAAACTAAAAATCAATGTACAGGTGCTTGTCTGGTTGATTTGGAGAAGGCTTTCGACACCGTATGGTTAGAGGGTCTCTATCTAAAGTTGACTAGGCTCGGCATAAGTAAACCACTATTATATATACTTTATGACATGCTCAATGGTAGGAAGTTTGTTGTCAAAAGTGGCAATGTAACTTCTACCGCAATCTTCGATATCAAGAATGGTCTTCAGCAGGGAGCGGTGAACTCGCCGATTCTATTCAGCATTTACACCAGCGATCTGATAAGTAGTCTAACTCAGGCAATTGCGTATGCCGATGACCTTATAGCGTACAGAACAGCTACAAAAGTTGAGGTTATCAGAATTCTTTTACAGCGTGACTTCGACAAGATTCAGCGATACTGTGATGACTGGAAGTTGAAAATCAACTTTCAGAAATGTGAAACGATTCTGTTTAGAACTCCGTTGGCTAGAGCCCCTAGGGATACTAGAAAGAACTGGCGTAAGCTGATGATCGTAGGGCCGCACCGGCAACCACTGGCGAGCAGAAGTGTGGTAAAGTACCTTGGCATCTGGTTGGATCAGTATTTGTATTTCGACAGACATATACATAAATGCTGCTCTGAACAGGGCTAGGGGAGCCTTTGCCCTGACGAAACGGTTGTTTTACAGCAGCCGGCTTGACACCAGGGTGAAGGTGATTTGCTACATGGCCCTCATCCGGCCGATGATTGCCTATGGTTGCCCGGTGTGGTTCAACATTGCCCCATCTCAAATGGAAAAGATTCGGGTGTTTGAGAGGCAGTGTCTTAGACGTTGTCTTGGACTACACAGAACACCAGAATCGGAGTACAAACATTACTATTCCAACAGGACTCTATACAACGGAGCCAACATTAACAGAATAGATAATTTTTTGATAAAGCTGACTCGGAGTCACATTGCGAGAGCGATGACCTCAGCAAATAGCTTAATCTTTGGGGCTTACTACCCCAACACAGAATACTTTGAGAGTGTGCGTTTAAGTGGCCATATTGCACCTAATGCATTCCTCTATTTAGATAGTTGTAGGAAACGGCACAGGGACTATATAATAATAAATAATACACACTGAGATGATATCTATAATAATAAGCCATAATAATAATACCTCAGAGGACATAATAATAATAATAATAATAATAATAATAATAATAATAATAATAATTCTTATCTGCACGAGATTTTAGAGGTTTACAAAATTGACCCCAAAATTAGAAGATTTCTAAAAGTTGCAAGTGAACAATGGTGTGTAATACTACATTTGGGAGGCCAAACCAGCGCAAAGGTCAACATCAGGAGTGGAATCCTCCAAGGAGATGCCTTCAGTCCTCTATGGTTCTGCCTCTCCTTAAACCCTCTTAGTAATCTTCTAAAGTCCTTAAACATAGGATTCAGCATTAAGGCTGAAACGGGTACTCAACAACTTAATCACTTGCTCTATGTTGATGATCTCAAATTATACGCAAACTCTGAAGAAAAAATACACAGGTTGATAAAAACTGTTAAATGCTTTAGTGATGACATCAAAATGGAGTTCGGGTTAGATAAGTGTAAGGTCGTCCACCTTAGGAAAGGTAAAGTGCAAAGCGATGACCCTGGGTACTGTATTGATGAACAAAATGTAATTTCCAATCTATCCGATGGGGAATCGTATAAGTATTTGGGACTCATCCAGTTGAAAGGAATTTGCGACTCAGACATCAAGTCAGGTCTTATAAAAGAATTCAATCGAAGACTGAGACTTGTTCTCCAATCCAAACTCAACGCTGGAAATATATTTAAGGCGATAAACACCTGGGCAATCCCAACACTCACTTTTTCATTCGGCGTTGTTAAATGGTCCGATACGGATCTTGACAACATAATGCGATCGATACGAACCCAGCTAACCAAACATCGGTTCCACCATCCAAAAAGTGCAATTGAAAGGATTGTCCTGCCACGATGCGAAGGCGGCAGAGGACTTATTGACATCCCCCAACTGCATCACAAGCAAATTCTCAGCTTAAGGTCTTATTTTGGAGTAAAGTCTCGAACATCATGTTTCTTAAACACCATATGTCTGGCAGACAAACACCATACGCCACTTAACTTGCGATCACAAACATACGACATCCCACCTAACGTGCAAACTGAAGCAGCACTCATAGATACGTGGAAAAACAAAAGCCTACACGGAACGCATCGCAAATCTTTGGAGCAAGAAACGATTCATAAGCCCACTTCAAACCTATGGTTAACACGTGGAAAGCTATTTGCCGAAACCGAAGGATTTATAATCTCGATCCAAGATAAAGTTGTTGCAACAAAAAACTACAGGAGGATAATACTCCACGACATTATGCCGAATGACCTCTGCAGGCGATGTCAAGCAAGTTCGGAAACTATAGATCATATACTAGGTGGATGTACAAGCTTGGCGACACACGACTATACGTCTAGGCATAACCAAGTTGCCAAAATCGTTCATTCTAGGCTAGCCGTAGATCTTAAGTTGGCAGTAGAAAAACAACCCTACTACAAATATAATCCTCCGGCTGTTTTGGAAAACAATGCTTTTAAGTTGTATTGGGATAGGTCAATTGTGACAGACCAAACCATCAGAGCTAACAGACCGGATATAGTAATGTTTGACAAAATTTCGAAAAAGATCACTATCTATGATGTTGCGATCCCGCTGACACAAAATCTTCAGGCAACATACAGCACGAAAATCGGGAAATATACCGAATTGGCACACGAGATGAAAGCAATGTACCGAGCCGACTCGGTCAACATCGTCCCAATTGTAATCTCGGCGACTGGTGTGATCACGAAATCCCTTATCGTGCAGCTAGAAAAAGAAAAACTGAGCTCTGAGTTGGAACAAATGCAGAAGGCCGTAATTTTAAGCACTTGCAATATAGTCCGACGCTTCCTACAACTTCAATAATAGAAAAATCTCCACCAAAACAAAAATAAGCCCACAGAGCCTAATCCCTTGGCATAGCCCGGGATAGGTATTTTCCAACCTCATAGAGGTTGAGAAATTTAGAAACTCTGAAATAATAATAATAATAATAATAATAATAATAATAATAATAATAATAATAATAATAATAATAATAATAATAACAATAATAATAATAATAGGAATAAATATAGGAACTTTGCATCCTCACCCATAACAGGATCTGAAGATGTTTACCCACCATTCAGTGCTACTGAGCAGTTTTGGAGTAACATCTGGAGTAAACCAAAACATTACAATGAGAATGCCCACTGGATTGCGGATGAGATCGAACTATTCAAAGATACAACATCTATGCCTTACCAGCCGATTACCAGAGAAGAGGTCAACAATGCCATTTTGGAAACCAGCAATTGGAAAGCCCCTGGTGTTGACAAGCTTCAAAACATATGGCTTAAAAAGTTGTCTGCATGTCATGAACAGCTTGCAAAGTCTTTTACGGATTTACTTGAGCTGAAAACCATGCCACCCAAATTCTTTATTAGTGGAGTGACCTTTTTAATTGCCAAAGGAAAGCCTTGTGAAGACCCCTCTAAGTATCGCCCTATTACATGCCTCTGTACAACATATAAGCTCTTCACAAAGATACTAGCCAACAGAATTTATGACCACTGTACCATCAACAACGTCATACCAGATACACAGAAGGGATGTAGTAGACAAACAATGGGCTGCAAAGATCAACTAACCATCGATGCCGTAATTACAGGCCTAGCATTAAGGAAGAAGCGGAGTATCAGTATGGCTTATATCGATTACAAAAAAGCATTCGATTCGATGCCCCACGACTATCTTTTAAAAATTCTTGAAGTTTACAAGATCGACCCAACCATTGTAAACTGTCTCAAGATCATAATGGGAGGTTGGAACACAAGGCTTAGTCAAAATGGTCTTTTTAGCAAACCTGTTCCTATACGATGCGGAATCTTTCAAGGCGATGCCCTAAGCCCTCTCTGGTTTTGTATAGGTCTAAACCCCATAAGCAGAATCTTGGCCAAAATAAAATCTGGCTTCGTTATCAAAACAGAAACCTATGACTACTCCTTCAACCACTTGTTATATGTAGACGATTTAAAGCTCTACGCCAAAAATAAACAAAAACTCCATAGAATGATTGAAGTTGTAAAAAGCTTTAGCACAGACATTCAAATGGAATTCGGTATGGAAAAATGTAAAATGGTTCACCTGGTAAGAGGAAAAGTAGAGGTCAACGAAGAGGGTTTCCTAATAGACCAAGAACAAATCATTGAAGACTTACAACACGAGGAATCGTACAAATATCTTGGTTTCCTTCAACTCAGAGGAATAAATCACAGTCTCATCAAGAGTAGCCTGACCGCCCAATTTAAAAAAAGAATGTGCAATATTTTAAAATCGAACCTTTCCGGTGGAAACAAATGCAAAGGTATAAACACCTGGGCTATTCCTTTGCTCACATATTCTTTCGGGGTAATCAAATGGTCTTCAACTGACCTCGCGAACCTTGATATGCTGATCCGAACATCATTCACAAGATATAACAGCCAACACCCACGAAGCGCCATTGAAAGGATGTCCCTACCTCGAAAAATCGGTGGAAGAGGGATTGTGAACATAACAAATCTACACCACCAGCAATGCCTTAATATACGGCAATACCTGCTTAGTAATTCATCAACACTTATAAAGACAATATGCTTGGCTGATGACAACTTTACCCCCCTTAACCTCAGCTTGGCAAACTTTCCGGTCCCTGATAACGTCAAAACAAAGGACGAACTTATTATGTCTTGGAAAGTAAAGCCTATACATGGAAGTTACCCCAATGAACTCAGTCAAGACCATATAAACCAGGAGGCGTCCAACTTATGGCTTATGCAAGGGCAACTTTTCTCTGAAACTGAGGGATTTGTCATAGGCATTCAAGACAGAGTAATCGCAACTCGCAATTACAGAAAGTTCATCCTCAGGGAAGCTGTTGATGACAGGTGCAGAAGATGTGGAGAAAATGGAGAAACAATCGAGCATATAACATCAAGTTGCAGTACCTTAGCTTCACAAGAATATATGAACCGGCACAATAATGTTGCAAAGTTAATACATCAACAATTAGCTCTCAAAAGTGGCCTAATCCAAAATCAAACACCATATTACAAGTACCTACCTCTCCCTGTACTGGAAAACTCTAATTTCAAGCTCTACTGGGACAGAGCAATAACCACCGACCAGCACATTTCCGCGAATAGGCCAGATATTGTTCTGTTTCACAAAGCGGACAGAAGGATTGATATCTTTGATGTAGCAGTCACGCTTAATCGCAATCTGCAAACAACATACTCCACAAAGATATCCAAATATGCTTCCCTAGCCATAGAGTTAAGATCCATGTACAATATGAATCGGGTAGATGTGACCCCAATAGTTATCTCAACAACGGGCCTTGTCCCGAAAAATTTGAGTAGAAACCTAAAAAATCATAATATTGAATGGCTATTGGCTCAGATCCAAAAATCGGTACTGCTGGACACTTGCAACATCGTCAGAAAGTTCCTGCAACTTTGAAATAATAAAGAAAGATAAAACTGTAAATTAACAATAACATACCATAGTCGGCTGTGGGATGGGGGAACTTCCCCCCCTCACTACCATAATCCAAACAACCAACTACGCAGGGCTAGAACATGGTCTATGCCCCATCAGAGCCTAATCCCTTGGCATAGCCCGGGATAGGTAATTTCCAACTTCATAGAAGTTAAGAAGTACATATCAATTCAATAATAATAATAATAACAATAAGAATAATAATAATAATAATAATAATAATGATAATAAAAATAATATGTAATAAAGAAATTCTTAATAACATTAATGTTTTATAACTACACTACCTAACTTAAAAACCTAATAATAATATCCACATAATAATTCGTACCTAATTATAATAATACCATAATAATCGCTATTCATAACCATACTTATTAATAACTAATAAATAACATTCTTACAAATAATACTTATATCTAATAATAATACCCTATAATAACAATACATAATTACAAAAATACTGTAATGCAATAAAATAATGTAATTATAATATAATAATAATAATAAGTCATCTTATCTAACTAAAGTAATCCATAAAAGTATACCTACAAACATAATTCAGAAACAAAAAAAATAGTAAACTCAATCGGCGGAACTATAATCTCCATAATCTTCTTCTTCCTTTTCTTCGGCGCTGTTATGATCTCGATGTCGAGGGGATCATAACTCTCCCACGTATCTGCTTCACACTAGTGATCCGCCTGTGGGGTTCGCCGGCTTGACCTCAGAAATCGGCGGCAAGCCTCCCGGTTTTGTATTGTTCCATTTCTGAGGCCAACTGAATGCTGGTGTTTTTGCATTTGTTTGTACCAGGAGTGTTTAGGCCTACCTTTCTTTTTATTTCGAATTGGAACGTTGTATGATATTGCCTTTTTGACGGGGTTCTCAGGATCTCTCCTTTGAACATGGCAATACCAACTGAGTCGGTCGTGTTCAATTTTTTGGGAAATGGTATTCTTAACATGAAGGCTTCCTCGGATCTTCGTACTTCTAATTCGATCAAGCTTTGTAACTCCTGCTGTCATACGAAGCATCTTCATCTCAGCTGCCGTTAGCTTACTCTCATACTTTTTGTACATTGTCCAACATTGTGAACCGTATGTGAGTGCTGGACGCACAACTGAAGTGTAGAGCTTTCCTTTCAGCTTAGGGGGCATTTTTCGGTCACAGAAGATAGCAGAATTTTCCCGCCACTTCATCCACCCTACGCTTACGCGATGATTGATATCGTCATCACAAGTAGCTTCGTTATTTATCATGGACCCCAGATATTTAAACTTTTCACACTTGGGAAGCACTACTCCATTCAAATAAATGTCTGGAATAGGCCTGTGTGGATCAGAAAATGGGCAGCATAGGTATTCTGTCTTTTTCGCGCTTATGCGGTACCCACTTCCTTCTAGAACATCCACCCATACGTCAAGTGCTCGTTGTAGGGATATCGGGTCTTCACTTATGATGGCTCCATCGTCAGCAAAGAATAACTGATGTACTTTTGGATCCGTCAATTTGCCTTCAAGCAGGTAATCAAGAACTGTAATAAAGAGCAGGGGACTCAAGACACTTCCCTGGTGTACACCTACTGTGATTTCGAATTCTTCGGTGACTCCAGCTGCGCATCTTACTTTAGTAACTGCTCCATCATACATGTCCATAATTATCCGCACATAGGTTTCTGGAACTCCTCGTTGCCTGAGGGCCACCCATATTAGATCTCGTGGTTGCCGATCGAATGCTTTTTCAAAATCAACCAATACGACATGCAAATCCTCCAAAGAATCCCGATGTTTTTCCATAATTATTCTTATACTCTGGATTGCATCCGTGGTTGACTTACCCCCGACAAACCCGCACTGGTCATCAGATAGCCTAATTATTTTTCGCAGTCGGCTACCCAAGACTCGCTCAACGATCTTCATGGTGTGTGACATCAGCTTAATCGAACGGTAATTATCACAGCTTCGAGTATCACCCTTTCCTTTATAAATTGGAAGAAGGTAACTTTCCCTCCATTGATTAGGCATGCGATCACCTCGAATAAGTTTGGAGACAAGAATCATGAGCCATCTAAACCCGATGTCTCCCATCTTTTTCCAAAACTCTGAGGGTATTTCGTCTGGGCCAACAGCTTTTCCCTTTTTGGAGTATTTTACCGCCTCACTAACTTCTTCGACTGTGACGTCGGATACTTCGCTTAAGTTAGGTGAAGCTATTGGAAAGTATAGCCTTGGAAATTGTTCGTTTAGAAGTCCGTCACAATACTGTCGCCACCTGTGAAGAATTTCGTTGTCTTCCACAAGTAGTTGGCCTTGAGCATTGTTAATGAACTTTGGCGAACAAATCTCCTGGGCATTTCTTCTTCTTTGAGCGGCTATTTTAAAGATAGTTGCGCCCTTATTCGTGTTTTGCCGTAGCTCTTGAATAGCACCAGCTGTCGGGGTAGAAATTTCATCCAGCTCCCGATACAGGTTTTCTGTATTCTTTGCTTGAATTTGGGCGCACTTCTTCTTCGCTTCTTTCTTGCAGTTTCTATATTCCACTTCGAGGCGTGACTTTTGCTCTGTATCATTAGAGGGGCACTTCGACCAAGCCTTGAAAGCCATTTTCTTTTTACTTATAACTGATTTAGCTTCATCATTCCACCACCATGTTTCTTTGCCTTGTTGGTTGTGTCCTTTTGAAACCCCTAACAGTGTTTTGGCTTTTTCTTTGCAAGTTCTCTGTAGGAGATCCCACATACTTTGTGCTGTACTCTCTTCATTTCGAACTATATCGGTGTTGTTATACAGAAAGTTTTGCATATTCGAAATAAAAGCTTCGCCTTTTTCCTTATCCAGATTATACCATTTGATCTTCCCAAAAGTTTTTGTATGTTTGTTGTCGTTCACTGTCTCCATAAAAAATTCTGTCAGTAGGAGACGGTGTTGGTGGGCGATCGCTTCTCCTAGTATCACTTTGCAATCTTTTACCCGGGGTTTCATGAAACTAGATACCAAATGGTAATCAATCTGGGTTTCATTTCCACCACTGCTGTAAGTGACCAGGTGTCGGCTTTGTTTGACGAACATGGTATTTAGCACGATAAGACCGTATGTTTTGCACATGCTCAGGATGTCTTCACCAGGAGGGTTCCTGGTGCCGTATCCGAGGCCTCCATGGCAATCTTCATAGTCTTCGTTTGTCTTCCCGACATGTCCGTTCAAATCTCCGCCCACGAACAAAAACTCTTCCTTTGGGATGTCCTTAAGTAGATTGTGAAAGTCTAGCCAAAATGCATCTTTTTGTACCTGCTCACATCCAATTTGGGGAGCATATGCAGTGACAATATTCCACAACTTTCCTTTAATCACCAATTTAAGGGACATCAAACGGTCGCTGGATTTCGAAATGGTCAATACGCTGCCTAATAGATGTTTTGCAAGGATGATTCCGATTCCGTTTTTACCCTTTTCCGTTCCATAGTAGAACATCTTATAGTTTTTTTGTCCTCGTATCCAAGAAACGGGCCCTGTTTCCCGTGTTTCGCCATTTTGTTTCTTGAACACATAAGATGTCCACTCGCCTTCTTTTCATCATCTCTTCCAACTCGAAGCTTCGACCTGTCATACTGCCAACGTTCCAACTCGCAACTCTCAGATTTTGTATAATCTGCGGCATTACTTTGCTAGCCCCCGGAATCCGTCTAGCTCTGACCCGAGCATTGCTGCTCGGTCCAGGATCAGTACCATGTGTAACAATGGTAGTGCCTGGCGGGGTAGTGTCATTTTGGACGAGTACTTCCATAATGCTTGAATCCACAAAATCCGTTGTAAGTATCGACGTGTGCATGCTCCAGTTTTGTATTTGATCTCTCTTTTACGGCACCGGTGATCTCCAGTCGTGCCAACCCAGGGACTGGCATGCACACTTTTGGGAAAGTTTATAGGTGTTACGTGTCGCTAGGTTCACCTTGCTGTTTGTGGCCTAGATGTATTTACTCCTTTAGTCGCCTTATACGACAAGCGGGGAGGCGCTGCAGGAATATTCTAACCCGTCCCTGCACAGGGGAACTATAATC